>OZ014521.1:144868411-147583411 GCA_963966055.1 Lathyrus aphaca | reverse complement strand
GTCATAGCGGCATGTTCGAAGGTTCGGCTGGACCCTTCAGGCTTACTATCCCCTGTTTACCAAGTGCACAATCTTTGCAACGTCTACAACAAAAGCTTTCCGGTTGTTGCAAATGAGGACTACTGGCCCTCCTACAACGGGGAAATAGTCTGGCACAATGAGAACATGCGAAGAAAGAAAAAAGGGCGTCCTAACAGCACGCGTATTCCCACCGAAATGGATACGGCGAATAAGATGGTGAGACTGTGTAGTTCATGTCGTCAGCCCGGTCACAATCGTAAAAAATGTCCCAACGTTGGACCAAGCTCAACATCATAAATTAAACCATTGTAACCGTATTTATTTTAAATAGAAGCCTAGTTCGTTTCATTCATATCAGTAAAATCATACAACCACAAACACGAACATACATAAATAAAACAAGGAAATACATGATTCAAAACATGACCGTACATAAATAAAACTAAAAAATACATAAATTCAAACATGACCATACATAAATAAAACAACTGCAATATTCAACATATCTAGCCTATCAGAACCATCAGGACAACTTCACCACCGCCTAACATCATCGAAAGAACACCTGCATCATTGACAACTTTTCTCCATTTCGTCACACCAGACTCCACAACCCGCTTCTCAATTTTAATTATCTTTTCTTTGTGGCCGATCTCTCCTTCTAACCAGTGGGTTAATTCTCTATGCAAGTGTTCCAAAGTTTTGGGGTTCCATAACAGCATCTTCAGAGGAGGCTTTGTTGCCGAGAAAACACTAAAGCATTTTTCTTCAAAATATCAAATTTTGGAAGCGGTTCTTCTGATGTTGAGGAAGACGGTGTCGATGCATAACTAGATGGACGGGGAGAAGCCAAGTTGTGAGAGAGGGAGATTGAAAGGAATGAATGAGAGAGGGTTTGTAAGGAAGGAGTGAGATAAATATGATGTGTATGAGTGAGGCATATATATAGTAAAAAAAATTGCAAACCCTAAACATGCAACATACCATTTAGCGAATGCATGTATGAAATTACAACTCATTCGCCAAATGGAATGGCGAATTAGGCATAAATAATTGAATCTAGCCAATCCATTTGGCGAATTCATAAGAAACTACACTGATTCTTCACATGATTTGGCGAATGAGTTACCAAACTATGGTAGTTTGGTAATTTTTTTTAAAACTATGTTATTTTGGAAATAAAATTAAGAAAGTATGTTATTTTAAAAAAAATTCGAAAAATTGAGCAAATTTAAATATACAATTATCTATTATCTCTTAATATTTAATGTGTGAGTCTTATAAAATGTTACTAGACCTGTTTTTTTTTCTGAGGCTATAGTGTTAGTGTTAAACCTAAAACTTAGCACTGCTATACTGAAAAATTAAATACTAGTTGCATCATATTATGTCAAGTATTAACCATGTACCTGTATAAATAAATATTTGTGCCAAGTGTCTCTTCCTAGGATCGAAGAAAAAAGAGTCCCACAAGGTTCATGTATCTTTGGGTCCCATTGCCTATAAAAAAACTGGTAAGTTATGAATATGAACACTATAATGGTTTTAGTAGCCATAACTTTTAAAATTTTGGTTAGTTCAAGACATTATAAAAAACTGGTAAATTGTGGCAGTCTTAACGTGGTCACAGTGATTAGAACAGGTATAATTGCATCTCAATTTAAATATAGTTATCAATTAGCTAAGAGTTTGTCAGAATAGAATTATCCGAAAAAATATTACAAAAAAAACTGGTATATCTAAAACTATTTCTAAAACTACTACAGTTTACCATCATCTTTATTTTCGCAGTTCTCTTGTATATCTAAGAAAAATGTAGTGTTTATTCCCTTATCATAGTTTCTACTATTTTTTGTTTGTTTTTGTGTATTAAATAAGAAATTTGAGTGACATATATCAATATTTATAACTTTGGTGTTTCAGTAAGACAATAACTGATTGTGATATTTATATGCAGTAAAGATGGAAACCAATGACAGTTGCAACTTAAATGATGATTAATCTTCCTAACTTATCAATAACAAACTCATGGAAACGATCGAGCTCCTTGAACATGAAACCTTCTTCACTAAAGACCTAGTTGAATTGCAAATCGTTTCGTCTGTCTTCTCTGTCTCAAATTCCAATCATTCATTTGGCATGTAGTTGCTGATAAAATTGCAAAATAAAAATTACTTTACGTGGAATCAACAAGTTGAAGGGGTGATTTTTCGCATTTAAAGGAACAAGTTTGTGCTAAATCCCTAAATTACCTTTAGATTTTTGTACACATTCAGCACACAAATTAAAAATATCATAACATTAAAATGCAAAATATGTTGAAATTTAAAATTAACTGAATTTAAATCAACACAATTGAAATTAAAATAGGTTACCAATTTGTGGGTTGCCTCCCATTCAGCTCTTGTTTAAGGTTATTATCTTGACTCAAGATCCTAAGGCTCTATACGCATCATAGACACTATATATGATTCTTTTTTATTAATTGGCAAGGTCCTCAGTTCCTTGTTCTTAACATTGAAGACCATTGAGTCTCTAGTATCCATCACTAAAACACTTTAATCTGCACAATTTTTATGAAACGTGTAAGACCCATATGCCTTACACCTAAACACACCTAATAGTCCTTTTAGTCGGGACTTCTTCCAATGGTCTTTCTGTCCAACTTTCAATTTTTCTTTTGCCAGTTTCTTCTTCTTAAGTGATTTTAGCAATTTGCTCACCTTGTAGCATTGAGAGTGCTTTGTGCCTTCTAACAGATTGAAAATCAATCGTTATTTGTTAACTCTGCATCGATAAATGCTCTTCTTGTTTTCATGCATGTTTTTTTTTATGAATTAAAGGGGTTTTAGCGTCTTCCAGCATGTCCATAATTACAAAGTCTTCCAGAAAAGCAAGGTCAACTACCGTAACTAACATATCCTCCAAAATTATATATGAGCACGTTACAGATCGGTCGACTATTGTGATAGTCATGTGGGTAGACTTAGGCTCTCCACAACCCAATCTCATCATCATTAAGGGCGGTCTCAAATTAATGCTTGCACCCAAATCACAAAGAGCTTGGGTAACTTTTATAGGCCCAATAGAACATGGGATAGTGAACCTACTAGGGTCGGTAAGTTTAGGTGGAAGCTTTATTTAAATTATATCACTTCACTCCTTATCCAAAATGACATTTTCATCATCTCTCAAACGTCGTTTTCCAGAAAGTAGCTCTTTCATAAACTTAGCATACACTAGAATTTGGAAAATGGCTTCACATAAGGGAATGTTAACCTGAATTTCTCACAACATTTCCTTGAAAATTTTGAATTGCTCTTCTGTATCATCCTTTTTCTTAGGTCTCTCTTTCAAGAAAGTGTAAGGTAATTGGATATAATCGGGATGCACAAGGTTATAATCATTAAGAGTATATTTCTTGGCCGTTCTCCATGGTGAGTTCTTATCTATATATTTGTTGAAAGTCAAACCCTTAACTTCAACATCACTCAAATTTTCACTTTTTTCTTCCTCATTTTTTAAATTCCCAACTTCACCTTTTATCACCTCTTTCTTTTCACTCTCTTTTTTCTCCCTACTAGCTGGTGCAGTTGTATCTACCAGACTACTCCTCAACTCAATAGAACTACAATTTTCATTCTTCGAGTTATCCATAATGTTACCTTCGAATCCCCTTCCTTAATTATCCTAAGTTGATATTTTCTTCGACAACTGCCTCATTTATGCCTCTAAATTTTATATGGAGGCCTCTGTGTTTTTATTTATTGTTAGTTGAGTTTGCATTATCTCTTGTTGTGCCTGACTTACTTATAGAAAACTCTCATGAGTAGAAAACATGTACCCTTTTAGATTTTTCTCACACACATATGGTTTCTGTTGAGGCACTTGAGACTCTTGAGGTGCACCTTAACCAGAATTCAAGGTTTGACTATTGTTTCTCCACTTGAAATTAGGATGATACTTCCACCCGAGATTATACGTGTTAGAGTACATATTGTTTCTTTGGAAGTTTGCATATTGAACTTCTGCACTCTCAATGTTAGGAAAACAATTTCAATTTAAATGCTCACCTCTACAAAAATAAAATTTTAGGGTTTGGATTTGGCTCACATTAGCTTGAGTTAAATTTGAGAAGCAACCAAATTTTGTGAGAGATGTCAGTTGGGCTAATAGAGTAGTTTGTGTATCAACAACTAACACACCCTTTTCCTTTCACAATTCTCTCAGTCCAGCGATACTCATATTGACACATATTTTCAATGAGTGTCGTAACTTCTACATCAGTCTTTTCTCTCAATGTACCTCCAACTGAGGCATCAATAAGCATTCAATTTTCTATTGGCAATCCTCTCATAAAGTATGGCAACTGATCCATTGAACTCATGTTATGGTTGAGGCAGTTGTAGAGTAACAACTTAAATCTCTCCATGCATCTGACAAATACTCACTATCATCCTGGCTAGAATTTGAAATTGCAGCTTTTCTTTTGACAAATTGCGCATTTTACTAATATCTTTCCAAGAACTTGTCCTCTTACTTTTTCCATGTTTATATCGTCTCATTATGAATACATTGCAACCAATCATTTGCTCTATCATTAATGAAAATCCGAACATGTGAAATTTCACCTAGTCGTCAGTAATATCTGCTCCTGATTGTTTGCACATGGAGAAAGTCTCATAAAACTTAGAAAGATGCTCCCAAGGATCAAAAATAGATTTCCCATTAAATGGGTTATTTTTCAAGCCATGCAACACATAATTCTTGATATCAAAAGTCATTGGATTTTCCGGTTGAAATACCTGGGAGATCTGATCAGTATCAGTACGCATGCAATAATCTCCAAACGTCTGGTGTGGTGGGTATGCCATTTTTGGTTCCTCTTTTTGTTTTTGTTCTGCTAACAAATCCTCATTTTTTTGCTTTTTGGAGTGCTCGTGAAGTTCTCTCTATCTTTAAACCCAACGGTAAAAGAGTCATATTCAAATCTCAAATAAACACATCAAACAATAGTTTAGTAGCACAGAGTCGCCACCGCGCTTTTATTTATTTACAGAAGGAAAAAGGCAAAAAGAACGAAGAAAGCCTAATGAATCTAAAAGCAAAAGCTAAAAGAAACAAACAGAGAATGGGTAAGGGGATAGGTTACAAATCGGGAAGGTTTTAAGCACCCGACATGTCCGTGGTACTCCACGGGAACCCTTTGAAATATTTACTGCATTTTTGGTTTGAAATGGTTTGCTTGAAAAAAGATTGAAGAGGTGAGAAGAAGATTTTTTTTTAAGATTTTGGTGTTTGAAGAGACGAACGTCTCATGCCTACGTACCCACAAAGTGCAATGCGAGATCAAAACCCCGTAGTTCGTGGTACAAATTGTGAAAAGGCAAAGTGAGTTAAGTTGATTTTAAAATGTAAAGATAAGTTGTCATTCTTTAGCGAATAATTCCGCTAGAAAGAATGAATCATATCTAAACATAAAAAAGGTTAAAAAGAAACGTGCACGAGGGCACAAAAACAATTGAATGAGTTGTGAATGTTTTAAAGTTTTTGAGAAAGAAAGTTTCGATATGCTTATGTGGTTTAGCATTTATTTAAGAAAATGAAATGAAAAGGTAAAAGCACATGACCGAAGTCAAGGTTTGATTACGAAAGTGTTTGAAGTTTGAAAACAAAGAAAGTTTTGAAAATAGGAAGAAGATTTGAAAATTGAAGAAGATGGGAAGAGATGAAGGGACTATCCTAAAACTTGAAAATAAAAGCTAAAGGAAGAACGATCAAACCGCATGGCAAGCATTCTTTGAAACAATCGGATTTCCATCTTCATAATCAAGTGAACTCAATCGGAGCCAAAGCCTTCAATCCATAACAACTCAAGCAAAGGGATAGATCCTAAAACCTAAGTCCGAAACTCCAATGCTAAGGATAGTAACCATAGTATGAAATTAAAGTCACCCATTTTTTAGATGTTTATTCCCTTATTAGTGTTTTTGTGTCCAAATGGACAAAAGAAAAATCACAAGCATAATAATATAAACCATAAGCAATATGATGAATGATATAGTATAATAAGCATAATAAGAGAGATAAGGAACGAGAAATTGAAATAAAGAGGATAAGGTGCGAGAAATTGAATTAAAATGAGTTATATTCACATTATTATAATATTTACATAATAAGTGGTATGATGAACTTAATCAAGCACAACCACGAAACAAAAATAACAAAATCGAGGCAACCGGATCCAAGTGGATCTTATTCCGAATCGGGACAACTTTAGGTCTATGTTAAGCAATCGCCGAGTAATTTACGGAGTAATTACCCTACAAATGAGGCCGGCCACCACTAATTAAAGTGGAAAATATTCGTGTTAATACATGTTAGAGAAACGATATTATGAATCGTTCTCCGAAAACATGCCACACTAAAAGAAAAGGATGGTCTAATCTTAATCGAGATTTTCGTTGAATTTATCGAAGGCAGTCTATCATGATCTCAAAGTATGGAGAATGATCCAAATGATCATTCATCCATAGATTTGAAATAATGAAGATTAAACTATTCAAAATTCAACAATCACGAATCGGAGATTGTCATCGACCAAAATTAAAAGATGAAGAAAAAAATAGATCTGAAGCTTTCGTCAAGGTTTCGGTTGATGATGTGAACTGAAGAGTGATGGCTATTTACCGAAAATTTGATGAAGGTAAGTCTTGAAAGTTTGAAAGTTTTTTTTTGGAATTATCACTAATTCTGGATTATGAAGAAGGTTAAGGATTATGAAATTGAAGAATTTGAAGCTTGATAGATTTTGTGCAGGGGTATGTTCTGGCTTTCTAAGCTTGAGAATCAAAGAGAGGAATGCTCTTATTTATAGATGGATGGGTGATGATTTGGATGTCGTTTTGATGAGATTTTTCACGTTTGGGGTTCACGGGAAAATGGTGTGTTCAGCTGAGTTTCATTTTCATCCTCTTGCATTTTATTCATGTCCTGTTGCATTTCGGTATCACGATTAATCCGTGCTTTGATTGCTGCGTTTTGCTTGATTACGTCGTGTGTTTCATTTTGGTGTGATGATGTGTGTTTGGTATTGATGCAGCTTGCGTTTCATGTTTGGCTTCACTGCGTTTTGCAAACGGATTTGTCACGTGCCGCTTGAAGGCTTGGCTTTGTTATAGTCCGCGTGTGAAGCTGATGACATTCCTGCTGTTGTGCGAGAGGCTGGGCTTGCGGAAGCTGGTGTTGTGATGCGGCTAGTACGGTGTGTTGCTGGGCGTGTTGTTTGGGAGTTGGTGATGTGAAGTCTTGTGGAGTAGATGGCTGGTAGCTTTGAGTTGCTATGACTTGTGATGTATGTGTACGGCTTGCATTACTTCGGCTTAAAGTTTGTGTGGGCTTGCAAGTGGGATGGCTGGAAGTTGTCTTGTATGGCTGTGAATGCGTACGCGTGCTGGAAATGGCTTTTGCTGATGGGAAATTGTGAAGAGGCTTTTGCTGTAGCGCGTGTTGGTTTAGCTGGGAATTGGTATTTCACATGTGGTGAAGAGTGTGTGGGAAGCCTTCAAGTGGGTTGTTGTTATTTTGCTAATAAAAAAAACTTGTTATTTTCTTTTCCCTTTTTTTTTTTAATTCATTCATTTTTTTTGTATAGAAATTAAGATGGGCCTAATGGAAAATTGGCTTAAAAAAAACAATGGGTCTTATTAAAAAATGTAATGAATAAAAGGTGGGATATTAAAATAATGAGAAGTGGGATAATCGAATAATCGAGAAAAATGGTAATTCGGATAATGAAATAATTGAGAAAAAAAAGGAAAATGATGGTAGTTGAATAATAATGGGAAATGAAGAATAAAAATGGATAATCGGATAATGGATGATTGGATGAAATTTGGAATTTTTGTGAATTGAATAAAAAAGAAAATGAATATGGGATTGATGGTTTTAAAACCACAGCAAACTCTGATTTTTTTCAACAAGCCACTGATACGACCACTTTTGAACTACTGAACACCTCGTAACTCAAGCCACAAATATCTTCTGAAAAAAAACCTTGACTATTCGAATCCACACTGAGGAAAATAAATCCTCAGATGAATCACTGGTAAACTGATGAACAAACCAAACTTCACACGCAACATTTCTCAATAAACTGATGGACTTCACACATAACACAACTTGATCTTTGAACATGCACTTTCTGAGGAATAAACCACTGGCACAAACAACTTGAAATCGAAACAATCTTTTGATAGTTTGACCAAGATTAGGTCAAACGTCCATCTGAATTGAATCGTGACTGAACAAACGCGTCTGAATTGGAATCACAGCCCTGTCTTTGAAATCCTGCAACAAGAGAAGAAGAAGCAAACTGCAACATATTTTTGTATTTTGGTTAGAAATTAGTGAATATAAACACATAACAGACATTAAACACGGTAATCTCCTGCGAAGCATAGACCTGCACCTGAAACAGGATAAACGAACAATGCGTGATCTTGTTTGTACACGAAATGCAAATGAGATGCGAAAAAATCTTAGGGTAAAAAATTAGGGTATGACAGATGCCCCTATTTAAGTTTCTTCAATCTAGAGATAATGAAGATTGAAATCTTCGTTTCGACAAGATGGAAGATACTTAAATATCAAAAAAACCCAATTTTTGATCCTAAGATGCCAAAAACTGGAATGAAATGAATTGAAATGAACGATATGAAATGATATGAAGCATATGAGATGTATGTGAAATGCAGAAAACATATGTGAAATGCAGAGAAAATATTATGAGAAAATTTATGAGATGATATGAAATGTATCTGAAATCAAATGAAATGCATAGAAAACCGTGAGGGACAAGACGGCATATGAAGAAGAAATAAACGCTGGGGATAAAGAGCATAAGACTCTGATAGGAAAAACAACATGCTAGAGACCAACACATGGCTCAGCCTAGATGAAAATGTCCAAGAATGGCAATTGGACAGAAAGCATCACAACATCCAGGAATGGCACTGAATGAAGTAAGAAAAATTCTCGAAAAAGGGTACATCAGAAACATCCAAGGATGCCATTACTGACTTTAATAGGGATATCCGAGAATGGCATCGGATAAAAGGTAATCACAACATCTGAGAATGGAAATCAGATAAAAAGTGAAACACAACATTCAGGAACAACACTGAATGAGATGGACAAAGGTCCAGGATAGTACATCAAATCAATGATGACTTCACTATGGACATCCAAGAATGGCAATCGGAAGGGAAGTGATCACAACATCTGAGAATGGCAATCAGATAAAATGTGAAGCATAACATTCAGGAACAACACTGAATGAAATGGGAAAAAAGTCCGGGACAGTACATCAAATCAATGATGACTTCACTATGGACATCCGAGAATGGCAATCGGAAGGGAAGTGATCACAACATCTGAGAATGGCAATCAGATAAAATGTGAAGCATAACATTCAGGAACAGCACTGAATGAAATGGAAAAAGGTTCGGGACAGTACATCAAATTACTGATGACTTCACTATGGACATCTGAGAATGGCAATCAGATAAAAGAGTGTAATACTTGAGAAGACACAACAAGTAAGTGAAGAAAAAGTTTTGGAGAGACAGACAAATGCCAAGTAAGTTGGACTTTGACCAAAAAGTAAGAAGTTGAAAACCACGAGACTTCGAGAAATGCATATGAGGACTAAAACACTCAGTATGCAGACATTTACGAAAATGGGGACTAAACCACCCACAGACACGCATAATGAGGACTAAAACACTCAAATATGCAAAGGTAAACAAAACTGGGGAATAACACACCCGAGAAAACGCATAATGAGGACTAAAACACTCAAATATGCAAAGGTAAACAAAACTGGGGAATAACACACCCAAGGCGATAATATGAGAGAAAATGTTGACAACCAGTTTAGACTCTTAGAGGAGTGCAAAAGATGGAAGACTGATTCCTCAACACAGAGATCACTGCCATCCTGCTCGGAAATTAGAGATGCTACTGCTGAATAAATCTCTGTCATACCAGTAAACTGTACCAAGTTGAAAATCTTTTGAGAGAAATCATGCAAAGCTGCTTGGGGATTCTTGAAGAAAAATTGCCCCAAGTTCAATGACCGATGAAGGTAAACTGATAATGTATTCAATTCTTGATTACTGCTGGAGAAAATACTCAGATCTTTGAGATAACCGTTGAGAAAAATAAACTGATCATGGCCTCAGTTCTTTGAAATGAATGTTGAGAAAATAACCCAGTATGAAACTTGCAGAGAATCTTCTGACTAGCCAAATCTAAGAATAACTTGCATCGAGCAACAACTCTTGAACCATAGGAACTGAGAAAAACTTGCCCCTGATAAGATCACTGACCAAGTTTTCTCAACTGTTTGAAAATTCCTTGATGAGGAAAGTTTATTTGCAAATAAAAAATGTTTGTACAAACTTGGTAATTTTAATGCAAAGTTCAATGCAAAGTTTGAAATCAAGAATCATTTTTGAATGAAATTTATTGATGTAAAGTAAATGAAAACTTGTCACAACACGGCGGTTGAGAAAAAGTTAAGAAACAAATGATTGGTAAAGAACTTGGGAGTCAGTTTACGCAACCTCGTTGTAGTATGCTTTTCAAAAGAAACCTGGATTCAATTAGGACTTTTGAAGGTTGTAACGTGGTCTGGTTCACGGTTTATGAAACAAAGGATATAGGCTCAAAGTTTATTTGTACCCCACCCAACTTTGTGATGAACTCCAGTCCTACATTCAATTAATTCAGCCTATATGTTCAAGTTCCCAGAAATTTAGGATTGCACAGATGAAGATGATTCGTAAGCCAAAGGATTTTGGAGATAGCAGTCATATCTTCCTCTTTGATTATTCTTGGTGAGGACTTTGGTCAACTCATCTTATTTTTGCTGAGGATTTTGACGACCTCTTGACAAGTATTTCTTTTATTATCCCTAACTTTTGCCTGAACTGTGTCATTTCAACTTACAGCCAGCGGGATGCCCCAGTTTTTTGCCTAAGTCTCCTTCATAGGTTTTGACTTAGCAGGCTTTGATTTTTTTTCCAATAATTTTTCAATATCATTTTTTTTGAAAGATAATGACTGCATGGCTTAATGATTACGACGAACTATCATTGGCTTTTGAATTGAGAAATATCTTCAACACTTCTTGATGTGTGTATGAAGGAAAACTTGAGATTGCAACCTGTATTGAAAGGTGTCTTGAATGATTCTCTTGTACTTGAATGCACATTCGAATTAATTGAGAACTACCCATCCCCAGGTTAAAATTGCGGGTTTTTTCCGAATAGAAAGAAACTCCAACTTCAAGGCTCAAAGGGGTTGACAAAGGATTAACTTCCTTATTTCTCCAGTGTTTGGGATTTGAAACAATGCCTGTATATCATCAGCCAAGTCTCGATTGAAAGCATACCAACAACAATTATGGGTATCTCGTTTTCATCATCCTCCCTCCAATCATTATAAAAGCTTTGAGAAAAGATAAATGATCTTGAAATGTAAAGCATAAAGATGCAAATAGTAAATGAAATTGAATCAAAACAAAGCAATGCTCATTTCATTAAAACTAACATGAAAGTACAAACAAAGTTTAAAAGCAAACAAGTCAATACAATTGAAGAAAAATGCAAACATAAAGAAACAATGGCCTAGTGATCCATCAGCAACAAGGATGAGCTATCCCGTCTGATATTCTGGCCTTGCAGAAAATTAACAGTTGAAGTCCTCTAGAAGATTCACTTCCCAAGCTTCGGTAAAGGATTGTTGATAACATTGGGATTAAGGTCATTAAAATAAAGGATGTTGTTCCTGATAAGTTCTTGCACTTTAGCTTTCAGTGCAAAGCAATTCTCTAAGTCATGACCAGTTCCTCCTTGATGAAACTCACAGCGAAGATCCGATCTATAACCAACTGGAAGAGGATTTGGAACAGGAGGCGGAGGCCTAGTAGTAATTAAACCACTCTTAATCAAGGAAGGAAACAATTCAGTGTAAGGCATCGGAATAGGATCAAAGTTTGGCCTATTGCGATACTGATTTTGTCCAGCAGCAGGATGATGAGTCTGAGCTTGAGCTCGAATCTGAACTTGAGCTTGAGCTGGTTGAGCTTGACCTTGAACTTGAGTTTGAGCAGGTTGAGTTTTAACAACAGGAGCAACTGCAGCTACATATGGTTGAACATATCGTTGTTGCGAGCGATAAGGCCTCCTCTCAGTTGAAACAACATAAGCATCACCATCTCTTCTCTTATGAGGATTCCCAAAAGACTTTCTTGCAGCATTAGGAGCTTTAGAATTGGTAATCTTACCTTTCTTGATACCTTCCTCTAGTCTTTCTCCAATAGTGACTAGATCAGAAAAACCAGATGAAACATTTCCTACCATTTTCTCCCAAAAGAACGGTTGAAGAGTGTCCATGAACAAACCAGTTAATTCCTTCTCGGGAAAAGGTGGCTCCACTTGAGCAGCTAGCTCTCTCCAACGCTGAGCATACTCTTTGAATGATTCTTTCTCTTTCTGTGACATTTTTTGAAGTTGACGACGATCAGGCGCCATGTCCAGATTGTACTTATACTGTCTTACAAAAGCATCAGATAAATCCTTCCAGCTTCGGATGTGACTCTTCTCAAGTCCAACATACCACTTCATAGAAGCACCACTTAAACTATCTTGAAAACAGTGAATAAGCAACTTGTCATCTTTAGCATGCGCAGCCATTTTGCGACAATACATCAGCAGATGAATCTTTGGACAAGTATGACCATTATACTTCTCAAATACAGGAACCTTGAATTTATCAGGAAGAACTAAGTAAGAAACTAAACACATGTCTATTGCAGAAAAACCAAGGACATCTTTTCCTTCTAGACCTCTTACCCTCTTCTCAAGAGTCAAACATTGCTCTCTAACTTCATCCATATATCCAGGTTCACCCTGACTTTCAGCTTGTTGACCAGCAGCTTGGTACAAGAAAGGAGAATTCTGATAAGTAGTCTGAGCAGTACTGTGCACAACAGGTTGAGGTTCGACAAAAGTCGGAGCTGAAAAAACTGGCACAACAGATGGACCACCCATTTGAGCAGTAGCAGAAACCGGCACATAATCCGGAGGTAATCCATATTCTGGCCAAGTAGAAACTGGTTGCTGAACAACAGGAGGGTCAACAACAGCAGTAAAAACTTCAGAGATAACAGTCCTTTGAGGTGGTTCACCTCGAGCAATCTGAACTTGCATCATTTCAATGAGCCTGTTCATACCGGCCTTCAACTCATCAATCTCCATTCGAACTTCCATGTTATGTTGTTCTTGGTGTTCCATTCTCAATCTGATAGCTCTCAATCTGTTAGCAGCTCTAGTACCGTATCTGTGGTGAGGAGTCAGCTTGACGGATCAACAGACAACTGAGGAAAGAAACAACCGGGATGAGTTCCCACACAACTCGGATGAACGCAAGAATATGCGAGGATGCAATGATATGCAATGCTCACTCCCCTTTTCAGAAAAACAACTCGATTATTGCAAACATGGTCAACATCGAGAACACGGTCATGAAAAATCTTGACAAAAAGGAATATTTATTCTTTCCAATATTTGCAATAATCGGAATTGTCTTCCTTGAAAAATGGTCATGACGATGATCATGATGAATATGTAGATGCAACAATCACAAACAAGATCACGCAAAGCACACAGATTCAAAGGTTCGAATCACGAGCATGGAGTCATGGTAACAGAACACCAACCCACACAGGCATGTACTAAGGTTTGTCTTCATTGTACCTGCAAAAAACCAAAAGGGTGCTAACAGAGGTTCCCGGAGTTAGCAGCCATCTTTAGAATATCATCGGTACGTTGGATTACTCCCCAACCGATAACATTCTTAAAATAGACCTCGTCCGAGTGTAGTATCGCGTGACAACCACCTTAGGTTTACACCCAGATAGTTTCCGCACTACGTTCCTAAATTGGCTTAGATTGGTTAAGGGTTCTACGGTCCTCAGTATGATCAGCTCAAGGTCGGAAAATAATGCCACGTACGATTACTCGTCATGACATTGATAGTCCAAGAGAGCCTAACCGAGTGGAGATTATCAAATTGATATTGCTTTGGACTACTCCATCGCATATCGCTTCGAATATCGCCGTCCTATCATAAGTTTCACTCAGATCCGGGTTAGAATCTATCTCACAAAGAATCACCAAAACCGGAACAGAACAACCAAGTAACAAGCAAATCAAACTAAAGCAGTAAACAAATCAAAGTAGGCCGAATCCACTTAGAGATTGATTCCCCAGCAGAGTCGCCACTTTTCTGTAGCGGTAAAATCATGAGTGTAAGCTATTGATTAACTTAACTCAAGGTACACAGAGTCGCCACCGCGCTTTTATTTATTTCCAGAAGGAAAAAGGCAAAAAGAACGAAGAAAGCCTAATGAATCTAAAAGCAAAAGCTAAAAGAAACAAACAGAGAATGGGTAAGGGGATAGGTTACAAATCGGGAAGGTTTTAAGCACCCGACATGTCCGTGGTACTCCACGGGAACCCTTTGAAATATTTACTGCATTTTTGGTTTGAAATGGTTTGCTTGAAAAAAGATTGAAGAGGTGAGAAGAAGATTTTTTTTTAAGATTTTGGTGTTTGAAGAGACGAACGTCTCATGCCTACGTACCTACAAAGTGCAATGCGAGATCAAAACCCCGTAGTTCGTGGTACAAATTGTGAAAAGGCAAAGTGAGTTAAGTTGATTTTAAAATGTAAAGATAAGTTGTCATTCTTTAGCGAATAATTCCGCTAGAAAGAATGAATCATATCTAAACATAAAAAAGGTTAAAAAGAAACGTGCACGAGGGCACAAAAACAATTGAATGAGTTGTGAATGTTTTAAAGTTTTTGAGAAAGAAAGTTTCGATATGCTTATGTGGTTTAGCATTTATTTAAGAAAATGAAATGAAAAGGTAAAAGCACATGACCGAAGTCAAGGTTTGATTGCGAAAGTGTTTGAAGTTTGAAAACAAAGAAAGTTTTGAAAATAGGAAGAAGATTTGAAAATTGAAGAAGATGGGAAGAGATGAAGGGACTATCCTAAAACTTGAAAATAAAAGCTAAAGGAAGAACGATCAAACCGCATGGCAAGCATTCTTTGAAACAATCGGATTTCCATCTTCATAATCAAGTGAACTCAATCGGAGCCAAAGCCTTCAATCCATAACAACTCAAGCAAAGGGATAGATCCTAAAACCTAAGTCCGAAACTCCAATGCTAAGGATAGTAACCATAGTATGAAATTAAAGTCACCCATTTTTTAGATGTTTATTCCCTTATTAGTGTTTTTGTGTCCAAATGGACAAAAGAAAAATCACAAGCATAATAATATAAACCATAAGCAATATGATGAATGATATAGTATAATAAGCATAATAAGAGAGATAAGGAACGAGAAATTGAAATAAAGAGGATAAGGTGCGAGAAATTGAATTAAAATGAGTTATATTCACATTATTATAATATTTACATAATAAGTGGTATGATGAACTTAATCAAGCACAACCACGAAACAAAAATAACAAATTCGAGGCAACCGGATCCAAGTGGATCTTATTCCGAATCGGGACAACTTTAGGTCTATGTTAAGCAATCGCCGAGTAATTTACGGAGTAATTACCCTACAAATGAGGCCGGCCACCACTAATTAAAGTGGAAAATATTCGTGTTAATACATGTTAGAGAAACGATATTATGAATCGTTCTCCGAAAACATGCCACACTAAAAGAAAAGGACGGTCTAATCTTAATCGAGATTTTCGTTGAATTTATCGAAGGCAATCTATCATGATCTCAAAGTATGGAGAATGATCCAAATGATCATTCATCCATAGATTTGAAATAATGAAGATTAAACTATTCGAAATTCAACAATCACGAATCGGAGATTGTCATCGACCAAAAATAAAAGATGAAGAAAAAAAATATATCTGAAAGTAGATCCATAAAAGAATTAAGATATTTTTTAAAACCTTTTTCTAAAATCTCTTTTCCTAAAATGTTTCTAAAATTCTTTTCTAAATCTTTTCTAAATTGTTTATAAAACATTTTTTCTAAATCTTTTTTCTAAAATGTATTCTATAAAAATCTTATATCAAAAATACATTGAGACAAAAAAACATTAATGGAAAAAAGAAGAAAAGAAACTAAAGAAAAAAAAAGAGAAATATGATGGGAGAGATGGATACGCAGGCTATGGGAGTAGTAGAGAGCAACCCGGACCCAAATGCTAAGATGCAGGCCCAAACCAACTTTAAATCCTCTTTAGTAAAATAAACAAAAATAAGGAATGAAACAAAAAGATAGAAGCTGAAGCTTCTCTTCTTCATGAAATAGCAGGGCGAATAGCCTCTCTCTCTTCTCACGCCGTGCCATTCAAATCCAACGGGCTAAACCAAAAACTGCCGCCGTGACCAATCGTACACAGGGAGAGAGATGTCACTCATTATACCTATGAAAGAGAGGACAAATTCTACACCATTCCCTTTAAATCTCGCCGTCGGATCTTAAGCTTCCGTCAAGGTTTCGGTTGATGATGTGAACTGAAGAGTGATGGCTATTTACCGAAAATTTGATGAAGGTAAGTCTTGAAAGTTTGAAAGTTTTTTTTTGGAATTATCACTAATTCTGGATTTTGAAGAAGGTTAAGGATTATGAAATTGAAGAATTTGAAGCTTGATAGATTTTGTGCAGGGGTTTATTCTGGCTTTCTAAGCTTGAGAATCAAAGAGAGGAATGCTCTTATTTATAGATGGATGGGTGATGATTTGGATGCCGTTTTGATGAGATTTTTCACGTTTGGGGTTCACGGGAAAATGGTGTGTTCAGCTGAGTTTCATTTTCATCCTCTTGCGTTTTATTCATGTCCTGTTGCGTTTCGGTATCACGATTAATCCGTGCTTTGATTGCTGCGTTTTGCTTGATTACGTCGTGCGTTTCATTTTGGTGTGATGATGTGTGTTTGGTATTGATGCAGCTTGCGTTTCATGTTTGGCTTCACTGCATTTTGCAAACGGATTTGTCACGTGCCGCTTGAAGGCTTGGCTTTGTTATAGTCCGCGTGTGAAGCTGATGACATTCCTGCTGTTGTGCGAGAGGCTGGGCTTGCGGAAGCTGGTGTTGTGATGCGGCTAGTACGGTGTGTTGTTGGGTGTGTTGTTTGGGAGTTGGTGATGTGAAGTCTTGTGGAGTAGATGGCTGGTAGCTTTGAGTTGCTATGACTTGTGATGTATGTGTACGGCTTGCATTACTTCGGCTTAAAGTTTGTGTGGGCTTGCAAGTGGGATGGCTGGAAGTTGTTTTGTATGGCTGTGAATGCGTACGTGTGCTGGAAATGGCTTTTGCTGATGGGAAATTGTGAAGAGGCTTTTGCTGTAGCGCGTGTTGGTTTGGCTGGGAATTGGTATTTCACATGTGGTGAAGAGTGTATGGGAAGCCTTCAAATGGCTTATTGTTATTTTGCCAATAAAAAAAACTTGTTATTTTCTTTTCCCTTTTTTTTTTAATTCATTCATTTTTTTTGTATAGAAATTAAGATGGGCCTAATGGAAAATGGGCTTAAAAAAACAATGGGTCTTATTAAAAAATGTAATGAATAAAAGGTGGGATATTAAAATAATGAGAAGTGGGATAATCGAATAATCGAGAAAAATGGTAATTCGGATAATGAAATAATTGAGAAAAAAAAGGAAAATGATGGTAGTTGAATAATAATGGGAAATGAAGAATAAAAATGGATAATCGGATAATGGATGATTGGATGGAATTTGGAATTTTTGTGAATTGAATAAAAAAGAAAATGAATATGGGATTGATGGTTTTAAAACCACAGCAAACTCAGATTTTTTTTCAACAAGCCACTGATACGACCACTTTTGAACTACTGAACACCTCGTAACTCAAGCCACAAATATCTTCTGGAAAAAAACCTTGACTATTCGAATCCACACTGAGGAAAATAAATCCTCAGATGAATCACTGGTAAACTGATGAACAAACCAAACTTCACACGCAATATTTCTCAATAAACTGATGGACTTCACACATAACACAGCTTGATCTTTGAACATGCACTTTCTGAGGAATAAATCATTGGCACAAACAACTTGCAATCGAAATAATCTTTTGATAGTTTGACCAAGATTAGGTAAAACTTCCATCTGAATCGAATCGTGACTGAACAAACGCGTCTAAATTGGAATCACAGCCCTGTCTTTGAAATCCTGCAACACAGAGAAGAAGAAGCAAACTGCAACATATTTTTGTATTTTGGTTAGAAATTAGTGAATATAAACACATAACAGACATTAAACACGGTAATCTCCTGCGAAGCATAGACCTGCACCTGAAACAGGATAAACGAATAATGCGTGATCTTGTTTGTACACGAAATGCAAATGAGATGCGAAAAAATCTTAGGGTCAAAAATTAGGGTATGACAGTACTCACAATATTCCCTCTTTCACTACTGAACTCCATAACGACTCCTTTATCGAACTCTTTCAATATTCCAGGTGAATCTTCTACCCCTGAATATTTCTAATAAAATAAACCAGACATCGAATTTAGGAACTAACAGACATACACGCCCGTTTTCCACCCCTAACTTTATATACTTTGGTAATTATTCACTCTTTACTTTTATATATATATATATATATATATATATATATATATATATATATATATATATATATATATATATATATATATATATATTACCATTAAAACAAATAAAGAAATGGTACACACATAATTTCGTTACACATTTTGATCAAACTAATCTCTAGGGGATAACACAACTCTCTGGCTCACTATAATTCATGAGTTGTTAAAGATATTATAAATTGAATTATAAGAAAATAATCTAAAGTGTCTATTATATTTATAAGAACATCTCATATTTTTTATTCAAATGTTTTTTTAATATATAAATCATAAATTTAAGATATTTAAAAATGTTTCTCAATCTCAAATATCTTAAAGATCTTCTAATTCTTAAATAATGAATCTTAAAAATCTATCTTTTTATATAAGTCTCTCTCTTTAAAAAAACTCCAAGAAAATTTCACTCATTTTTCAAGAAAAAAAAAGTTTGAATAATATATTTTGTAAGTATTAGGTAAAATACATTATGTTTTTATAAAACACAATGTGTTTGCTGCATGCGTTATGCGTAATTTGGTATGGCAAATCAATTTTTATTTTATTTCTTGACTCAATCTTCACAACTCTCTATATTGAAGATGTTGCAGAGTTCATATTTCACTCTGTGAAGTGATGAAGTTGTTGCGAAGGAAAGAGAGATAGTAAAAAGTGAGCAAGCTGTGAAAAGTGATTATCATTCATTAAAATGTAAAGATACATTATACATTACTTATGTAAAACCAAATAGTTTAACTGAGGTAAATGAGAAGTTAGTTACTAACTAAATGAAAAAACAATATTAGTTGAGCTTATCTTAATGAAGCTTATTATATCTCACACACCCCCTCAAACTGAAGGATGGTGTGTATCACATACCACCTTAAGTTTGGTCTGTATATCCTGAAATGTTGCCGTGCCAATGGGTTTTGTTAGCGTGTCAGCTATCTAAGCTACTTCCGGAACATGTTGTATGGAGAGCTTCTTTGAAACTACACGTTCACGCATAAAATGTATATCAAACTCAATATGTTTTGTTCGAGCATGTAACATCGGATATGAGACATCAATACCGCTCTCAAGTTATCACAGAGAAGCAAATTATAGTTTGCTTTTGAAGCAATCACCATGAACATCGTCAGTCTTGTTATGAGGTTTGGTAACACCATATTATGAGGTTTGGCGTCGCAATCATCCTTACCAATTTTTTTAACATAAAATGAGGCATCAGATTAACTGCTGCTCCCCTATCTATCAGTATCTTATTCACTCCGATATTTTCAATTTTCCCTTTTATGAACAAGGGCTTCAAGTTCCCTTTCATCAAGTCATCTGGCCTTTCAAGGAACTTATTTTGTTCTTCCACGCAGCCATTGTTCATTATATAATAGCAAACAGGTCTATGTGCCATTTGTTCTTCTTCCATACTATCGTCTTTATCTTCGACATCCATTACTCTGTCGTAGTCTCTGGGTAAAACCGAGACCATGTTACAAACGACGTCGAAGGACGCCTCTGAGTCGGATTGGAAATCATCAGTCATCTCCTCGTCCTCTTGGGCTTTTTCTTTGGGCTTCATTTATTCGACCTTGTTTCCTAGTTTGTTGTTTTGGGAAGATTCCTTTCTGTCCACTTCTTGGATGTTGTTGCTGGATACAACTTCGCTTTTCTTGATGGCATCCTTTTCGACCATGCTTCTTTCTGCAGCCTCTTTCTCTTCTCTCTTCTGCCTTTGGAACCTCCTCCATTGAGATTTAGTCATGGGATTTTTACCCTTATAGTTTTCAGAAGGATAAATTCTTTGTTTGTGTTTTTCGATTTCATTTCTTTCTGCTACTGAAGGGCCTCTTTGAACGTCAAAGCTTCTCCAGTCTTTTCGTCCCTGAGCATCCCTAATTGGTTGCACCCATCTTTCGTCAGCAACTTTGTTTGTTGGTTTGTAAGAATTATAGTTTCTACCTCCAACACTCTATTGGTGGTGTTCACTCCTTCTTGGATTGTATCTCTCTATTTTGGTAGCTAGAATTGCCCCCCAGTTTCCTTTTCTCTTGGACTTGTCTATCACCTCCAGATTGTTTGCTGCCTTCCCGTCGAAGATAGTGCTGCAACATGGGCACAACGTCACTTCAACCTTTTTTCTTTGGCACTTTTGGATGAACTCAATCAAGCTTTCGTCCTCTTTTGGATACGCCAAACTCTGGTACTCCTCTCGACGGCGTTCTTCGGCAGCCCGTATCTGATTTTTCTGGGATGTTTCCACCATGTTGATACTGGCCTTTTTTTCACCACCAATATTAATTTGTTCATCTTTTCAATAAGTTCTTGCTCAGTCTCACCCATCTCTTTTGTCGAGTCACACTCTTCATTTGGTGATAAGTTTCCACTGACATATTGGCAACAGTCTTCGACTCACTTTCCTCTGGGATCTTCCATAATTCTATGTAAGATTCCATGCATGATTGGCTCCTCAGGACCTTCAGCAATCCTTGCCTTTATCTTGGTAGCATCCTTATTAAACTCAGTGTCGGTAGGGAGGCCTTCAGTGACCTTCTTTTTGACACTATCGCCTTCAGTGGCCTCCCTTTCAATGTTGATCGAATTATCAACAGCTACTTATTTTTCTGTTATATTGAGGTTCTTAGTAGCCTTCATTTTCCTTTTGACGGGATCCTCAGTGATTTCTTCGTTGCTTGTTTTATTGTAACCTTCAATGGCTTCAACCTTGCTTGAGTTGTTGAGGCCTTCAACAACCTTCATGTTTTCTGAGACAGAATCTTCAGTGAGTTCGCCTTTTTTTGTTTCGTCGGAATCCTCAGTGATTTCAGCTTTTTTTGTGTCATTTAGGCCTTCAGTAGCATCCTTGTTGGTGGATCCAGCTGAATCTCCCTGCACAAGGTATTCAACATTCTGCCATTTAGTGAATTCATCATGGATTGTAAGATTATCAGCAATCTCCACCATGTTGGTGTTGTTGTCGAAACCCTCAATGGCTTCCACCATCTCAAAACTGTATTCAGAACCTTCTTCTACCTCCAGCATGTTTATGATGGATGGCTCAACATAGTGGATTTCAACATTCTGCATAGGATTTGAATCAATTTTCATCTGTTGTTTCTGCTTGTCGCCGAACTTCAGCCTTCCATCGCGGATATCATTCTGTACGACATCCCTGAAAAGGAAACATTGAGATGTTTTATGACTTAGAAAGCCATGGTACTTACAAAAACCTCTCTTTTTTTGTTGTTCCATATGAGGCACTTTCGTGCCTGGTGGTACTATCATCTGACCATCTTCGACTAATTTGTCAAAGATTTTGTCACATTTGATGACGTCGAATGTATAACTTCTTTTAGGAATTTTGTCATTCTTTTTAGATTAGACTGGATTTTTCCCGTTCGACGGAAACAATAATTTACAGGAATATGGTGGACCTTGTTTTAACTCGGCTATGTCGATTTCCTGTTCTTCGAAACTCACTGACTTGTTTTCATCACTATCATCTTCTTGGTGCATCCTTACATAGGCCACTCTTTCTTTCTTATTCTTACTCGCTCTAAATTTTTCAGCTTTCAGTCTTTCGAATTGTCTCACCCTATCTGCTAATTGTGCCATATCTCTTAGATACTGGGTGTCTAGTTTCTTTCTTATAAAATAATCCAAACACCCTGCAACCATTTCGACTAATTCATGTTCAGGCACTTGGGTGAAGCATCTTGCCTTTAGTAATCTAAACCGGTTCAGGTAATCATCTATTGGTTCAAAGAAATTCCTTTTAACACTGGCTAACTCTTTTAGGCTTATTTTGGTTTGTCCCATATAGAATTGTTCATGGAACAACCTTTCTAATTGATTCAATGTATATACTGAACCTGCAGGCAAGGACGTGAACCAAATAAACGCATTTTTCGTCAACGAACTTGGAAAATATTTTATTCTCAAAATCTCATTGTGGGTTATTTCCCCTTCTTCGATCAAGTAACATGCAACATGTTCTATGGTGGATTCACTAGTGTCCCATGAGAATTTGGTGAACTTAGGAACTTTCCATCTTGGGGGTAATTCCTGTTGTAGAATATATACTGATAATGGAGAAATATAACTAGGCTTTTGTAATCCTACATGCACCCTATTTTGTGCCATTATCCTTTCGACCATGGCTGCTAAGTTATTCTCGACGGGAAAATTATTATAATGCATCTGCTGCACTATATTATCAGCGTCTTGACCCCTCTGGACTAATATCCTCCTAGGCTCTAGTTGGACAGGAATTTCTATACGAGGTTGTTCGACTACTTCCTCCTGGTTTCTAAGGTTCGTCTGGGGAATGTCTATAGGTCTTTGAATTATTGTGGGTTCTTCTTCGACACCTAACCTAGGGTTCTGAACTATTTGTTCTGGTTGTCGAGTCTAAGGAACACCAAAGAAATCAGCAATGCATGTTATTTGTCGTGCCAATAATTGGTTTGTTTGGGTGGTGTCCTGTATTAGAGGATTGAACATTGTTCCCATCTGTTGTGTCAACATTTGGACTATATCGTGATTACTTTCGTCCATTTGTTGTCTAATTATCTACGCAGAATTATTTGTAATTTCTGGCATATAATTTTGGAATCCTGGTGGGGGCTGATTTAATCTGCCTAAGTTTCCACCAAATCCTGATCCTTGTAATGGTGAAGACCTATTGACCAAGGAATCAGAATATAGTGATGATGCATTTTACAAATTTGCCATCGTTGTAGTTGGCATTCCATAAGGTTGTTCCCTACCATATGGAGGCATTGTAAAACTCGTCACAAAAGGCCTATGAACACTCCCTATAGGAGGAGGTGTCCATATGGGCGTTTGGTGGCCCATGGTGGAGAAACTGGGCGCATTTTGAGACGCTGCAAATGCTGGTGTTGACCCTGATGACGAAGGTATGGCCTCTGATAAAGATATTGACCCCGTATTTCCTCCCGTCGAATGGGTAGGGTTAAGAACCACAGTGTTTTCGTTTTGACTATTTGGTAGATTCGCCATTCTTCTCACTCTAGTTCTCTAAGATCTTTCTACGTCAGTTACAACTAATTTACCGCTTCTTAGAATCATACAATGAAGTATAACCTTTTTTATTCAGAGTGATTATGGTATCTTTTAACTTCGCACTAAGGTCCCACTGGGCGTGCCAATTTGTTCACAGTTGATTTTGACGAACAACCTCTGGTTTTCCAATTAACACTAAATTGGTTTACTTGCAGGATCAACCATACAAATCCTAGGACATAAGTGCAAATGTTGTCGAAATCATAACTCTAGTAATCTTGCGATTTTACTTTTATTAGGTTTTTTATGTATGATTTATCTGACTAAGTACAAAAGTGAAAGATTTGGCGAAAACTTCAAGAAGAAATAAAGCGTGACAATGGATAAGGTAGATTGCAAAGTAAAATTCTTGACGAAAACTCAAATATAGTAAATTTGACAATGCAGAAAAATAGATGACGAAACAAGTAAATGACTTGTAAATGTAAAGGAATAGTAAACAACTTGAAATTTTATTAAACTTGATAAGATAAATTGGTGTTGCACACGTACATTTTCCAGAACAAGACTCGTTTCTCACACACGGGTACTTTGAGTATTTTACAGGAAGTTTGTACTAGATTTTCACACACATAGTTCTGACAAAAACTACTATATTTATACATAAATAAAATAACTGCCACTAACGGACAAATCCTAAAACTATGACATTTGGCTTTCGGCATGTCTTCTTTCCACCAAATGCTTCCACGCGTCTTTCTGCCAAACGTGCCAAATTTTTGAAATTTGAATGTCTTCTTCTGCGTCGAAATGACGCATCTCTTCAAATCTGTCGAAATGTCGAAAGCAAGATTAATTCTGTCAAAATGTCGAAAATGGCCTTACTGACTAATCATGTCGAAATTTTCCTTCTTGATCTGCCAAAAACGTCAGAAAACATATCTTCACTTGCTTGGTCGAAATTGATTTCTGAAACGTCTTCCCTTTTCTAGTCGAAATACATCATTTTGATATTCATTTTCATGGCCTCGAAAATCACTGTCTACAGTATCTACATTAGTTTATTTCATTCTAATGCTAAGAAGCATGTCATTTTTTCTATATTTGTGATTTGTTTGAATTGATTTGTGTAGGGGTCAAAAACACATATGGGATGCACCAAGCGTCTTGGATCGAGGATGGCATATTTCTAGACTAAGTTATACAAATCTGCAACTGTAAGTGTCATTACTTCACTGAATTTTTTGAGGACATGTTTCTTGGTGCTTATGCCAATGACTGAAATGTATGAAGTTTATAACATATACCATGCGTCTTAGGTATGGCGGCAAAAGCTTCATTGATGAGATACTCTGGCATAGATATGAGGTGAACCCTGATTTGGTAACTACCCTGAATTTCCCGAATTGTAGGAGTGATATTTTTGTGTTCTTACTTAGTACAAGAGCTGGTGGATTGGAATTAATTTGATAGTCGTTGATACAATCATATTTTACGAGAGTGATTGGAATCCAACATTGGATCTTCAGGTAAGTAATAGAGCTCATTATTTGGGTCAGACAAGAGATGTCAGTCTGTGTACACATCTATTTTGGTAATTGATAGAGCTCATTGTTCTGGTGAGAAGATATCGAGATATCACTAAAATTGCTCGCTCTGCCGTATAATATAGTTTACTTCATTGTTTTCTAAATAATTTTATGAAATGTTGAATCATTGGACTTTCCCTGTTATGGACATTTTCTTGATTAGTTCATGTTTTGCATAATTGATTGGATTTTGTTAACCTATATAGTCCATCTTTTATCCTTTGCAATTGTTAAGAATGTGTGTAATTTTCTGTTATGTCCTGTAATATGAAGAATACATACATGACTATGCCACACCTTCAAGAACTTGAGGTTGAATTTTCAAGTTTAGATTAAATACACCACCTTATGTTTACGTTAATGCAGGTGGATGTATTCTTTTATAGAGAATCCGAAGAAGCCAAAGAGCATAGAGTGATGCAGCTTCCATTGATTGATTAGCTACAAAATCACATCCTTTCCAAATATTTTTATGGAGCAACAAGTTTGGTTCATGGAGATATATGCTATTTCGATGCTCATCTATTCAGATTTGTGTTTTGAAGTTATAAAATAAATTTCGTATTTACAATGGAAAAATGTTTTCCTTTGTGAATAGGCACTCAACAAATGCATTTTGCATTGCGTTTGTGATGACTTTCTTCAGTGCATTTGATGTCCTTGTGGCCGATACTCCTCTTCGAATGGGTGGTCCACTCCTGCCTATACCTCGGTTCTATCTTCGACGACGCTCAATGCAGACTTTCAAATTTCCAAGTAGATACAATGAGTTATTATTGTAGGTGATATTTGACTCCTACTTTGAATGTACTGCTCCCTTTAGTTACCAAATAGATTTTGTCAGTTAAGTTGGAATTTTCGACTTCTACCACTTTTATTGGATTTTTGAGACAATTGTAAATCCGTCTGGTTCCTTACTATAAGTAAACTTTATTTTACCACTGGTAGAAGCAGTGAGGGACCCAGAACATGCAGACAAACTCATAAATTTATAGCTATTTAAAAATATATATAACAATTTATGTAACAAAAATACTACTGAAGTATTATATACAATACTGTGAATGTTTTTGGGTTGTTGTCTTAGGTGTTTAACCTATAAAACCTCATCTGCAAAGTCTGTTTCATGCAGACTCAAGTAGTATAAACCAGTGTTTTAAAAACCGGATTGGTCATCAAACCGGTAAGGGTATTGGGTCACTAGTTTATTGGTTGAACCACTGGGTCACTGGTCGAACCGTATGACCAAACCAGATTAAACCGGATAACTCGGTTAAATAGACCGGTCTTTATAAAAAAACTATATAGGTATAAAACTGGCCGAACCGAATGATTTAGTCTCTACAAAATATAAATAACACTTTTTTTTTTAAATATCATATCATAAATTCACAAGTTCATAATCTAAATTCAAATTTTAAATAAAGGTATCACACATAACAAAATAGTATAAAATTACAAAGTCTAATTGTAATATAATTTAATTAAATAATTTATAACAAAATAACTCAAATGTGTATCAAATTTAATTTAAAGGAGGAAAAATTGTTTCAATGTTGGGATCTCCTTCTTTATTATTAAAATAATTTGCAGCAAAATCAATCGCATCTGCAACAATTTCCTCGTCGATGATATCATTACTATGTTTTATTTTTTATTGTTTTATGTTATTTTTTATTTTTTATTTCATTTTATATTTTATTTTTATTTTTAATTTTTATTTCATTTTTTATTTTAATTTTTTAATTAAAATAATAAAAGAATTAATTTTAAAAAAAATTACAATTAAACCGCCGGTTTTCCCGATTTATATCGGTTTTTACCGGTTCGCACCGGTTCAATGACATAAACGATCAAACATTCGAACCAAAACGGTTACTTGGCCGATTCCAGATTCGATTGGTCCGGTCCAATTTTTAAAACACTGGTATAAAGTAACCTGGACTCCCCGAGCTTAATAACCATGTGTCCCCTAGATTAATTACCACATTTCATTTTTTTAATTTAATTAAATAAGTTGTTGTTATAATGTATATAGGACTGAAAAAACTGCTATATACTGAGTATTTATTGCTTTGCATAGAGTCAATTAGGAAATTTGGAAATTGGCAGAAGAATAAGGGCCCTAATGCACAAGTTAAGACTTGAGAAAGGAGTTGCGAAAGTTGCTGAGGGATTAACCAACAAGATGGGTAGATAATAACTTTTAACTAATAATTAAAAAAAGATGTTTGAAATTTTTATATCAATTATATTAAATTTATATTTTATCCATGCAATTTTTATTTTATTAAAAAATGTGTATGCTAAAATTTTTATGAATTAAGGAAATCAGTTTATGATATAATCTTCAAATAATTTGTTGATTATGTAGAGTATTTTTTACATTATTAAGTTAAATATAAAAATATCTTAATCGATAGCATATTATTTGGTTTGATTTAATTAAGTTAGAATTGGTATCAATAAATAATCACCAACAATTAATAGCGAATAATAAAGTTTTATATTTTTTTATTATGATACACAAAATGTTAGAATTTTGTTCGTAAAATAAATAGTGAAAATAGAGTTTCAAAATTTTTAATATATCACTATTTAATATATCTGTTGCAATCATTACAACCGTTAAAAAATATGCATGACCATGGACTTGATTCCAAGGGGTCCCCAAATGTCAAAATAAATTAAATCATAAGGGTTTGCTGCTCTACCAATACTAACAATGTAAGGAAGCTTTCTTTGTCTAGCAAAACAACACACATCACATATATCTTTATTATTAATTGTGATAGAAGGAAATTGAGAGTGTAAGTACAATAGTATGTTTTGTGATAAATATCCTAACCTATTAAAACCGAAGTTCCACGTTAACTAAATAAATAATTCATAAAGATCATAAAGAGTTTAAATAGAGTGCTGGACGCAAGGAGATGTATTGAGAAGTGTCAAAGGGCTCCATCAGGTAAGGTTATAGTAGCTCCTAAGATATTTCTATGTTCATAATTTATATATATATATATATATATATATATATATATATATATATATATATATATATATATATATATATATATATATATATATATATATATAGTGAGAATGACATTTTTATGTGAGAACGTGAAAATGAATCTGAACCATTAGATTTTAAAATTAATGGTTGAGATTATTTGTCATTTATTATAATATTTTAATTTAATTCATTTATTTTAATAATGATGGAGAGAGAAATAAATGAAACATAATCTCAACCATTAATTTTAAAATCTAATGGTTCAGATTCATTCTCATGTTCTCATATAAAAATGTCATTCTCACTAGACATGCTCCCTATATATATATATATATATATATATATATATATATATATATATATATATATATATATATATATATATATATATATATATATATATATATATATATATATACTCTTATTAAAATAAAATTAATTATAAAATGTCAAATAAAAAATAATAAAAAATGATATTTAAATTTACGATACTATTATTTTGTTTTATTTATAAATGTTATTACAATATTAATACATTTTATTATTCTTTATGACATCAATTATCTATTTTAATATAATTCATTATTTATAATTTAATTGCATTTATGTTTTTTCTTTCCAAAACAATAATTAAAAGTGTTATTTAAAGAATAATAATTATTGTTGCATTAAACTCTAAAATTGATAACTGTTTAGATATTTTATTTTTCAACAAAAAAATAATTAAAAATAAATAGAAAAAATATATATTTCAGTAACTTAGAAATTATATATAAAATAATATATATATATATATATATATATATATATATATATATATATATATAATATTGATTTTTAAGCATTATACTTACTTATACCACATATAATTCCATTTTAAAATGATTTTAAATATTAAATTCAACTATTAAAATTTAAAGTATTGCACGTCAATCTCAATTACTAATAAAGAAAATCGAAAGTATAATTATGCTATAATTAATTTGCATCAAACTAATCTAATAGCTTTACCAAACAATCAATTTTCTTTTTCAAATTGGTCAAATAGAATTTAATACACCAATAATAATAATAACAATAATAATAATAATAATAATAATAATAATAATATCCTTTCATTAATTGTATCAACATTAAATTTAATAAAATCTTATTTAAGATTAATTAATTTCCATTAAAAAAAACTTATTTAAGATCAATCATGTCTCCTAAGGATGAAATAAATTGTCTTTATCATCAATTAAAAATAAACATTAAACAAAATTACAAAATTTTGCATTTTAAAATATTGATTTTGTTAATTATGACAATAATATTACAACAACAAAGAGATGATTTAATCAATAATATTACTTAATTATATTTTAATGATTTAATAACAATATTAAATAGTTTTAATCAACAACATATGTATCATTTTTTTACTGACTATACATATTTTCTTTTATTGTGTAAATTATATGAAACATAAAAAAATTAAACAATTGACCAAAAAATTGAAAAATGGGAATTTATCCACTATTTTCTGAAATATATGAAAAAAAAATAGTGGAGCTTTTAAAAATGAGTGAATATATATTTTAAAATAGTTTAAATTATAAAAAAATAGTTTAAATTATATTATATTAATATTTAATAATAAAATTCTATTTTTTATTCATATATGGAAAATATGTTCTAGATATTTAATTTTATTCTCAGTTATTTTGTTATTGCTTATTATTTATTTGAAATATGTTTAATATATTTAATTTTATTTGGTAAGAAGTTTATTACGGACAATTATATTAATGGTCTTTAAATATGTTTTTAATAATATGATTATTATTCTATTTAAATAAAGAAGAAAAATATTTAAATAAATCCGTTTTTTATTGTTATAACGGGGATCATGAAATTATTGATCAACATCTCAGTTTTTTATTGGTTCTAATATTTTAATATATTGTTATAATGGTGATCGTGAAATTATTGATCAATATCATTTTTTTATTGGTTCTAATATTTTAATATCAATGTTATAATAAAAATATCATTTATTATATCTTTTATTGATCAACATATTAAATAATAATAAGAAAAAATTTATTATTGATTATAATTTTTTTTATAAATAATTTATTATATCTTTTAAAAATATTTTTTTAAAATAAAAATAAATATATTTTGAAAAAAATTATAAAAAAAAAAAAAAACTTCTAAAAAGCTATCTTCTCAATCATAATATCATTCGACCGGATCATTCTCTTACTACAAAATAGAAACGAATGTTAACATGATAAATGTAATAATTGGTCAAATAAAGGCTATCACAATTTATATTTAATAAAAAAAAGACAGAGAAAAAAGTTAAGAGCAATTAAACTATTTAAAGTAAGTTTGTTCAGAATTAGTATAAAGAGTTATTCTGTAGTACGAAAATCAGTTTTTGCTTCTTTCAAAAAGATTACGATTACTATTACTACGGTCTCTGTTAGCATGAGTAACATATACAGTCACACGAACCTTCTGAGATATTGCAGTTGCAGCATTGGATTCACCCGTGCATTCATCTTAAAATCAGTAATTTTAACCAACAAAATAACTATGGAGACACAAATAGTTAATATCACGTATTTTCATCCCAGACTGTATTTAATTCTACAATTATTATTTCGTTTATTGCGTTCAGAACTACTTACTGTCTAATCTTTTACAATTGCGGTACTGTTAGTTGACAATATACTTATCCAACTGTAATAGTAACACTTTTTTTGGGTGATTTAATAATACTTTTTACGTACTTGTGTACTATATTGTTATCTTAGGTAGAAAATGTTGTAACGTTTTGAAGATATATTTCATATTAATATAAGTTAGATGAGGTGGTTCGTGAAAAAACAAAGGTTAGATGAGATGGAGTTAAAATGGATTCTCCATGTTTTGATCACTAATTTAATGGCAATTTATAGTGTGTTAAAATGTGAACTGATTCAATACGATCAGTTACGTGTTACACAACTTCTTACGTAACCATTTTTATCTCAACAAGCAAAAATATAAGGTTGAACAACTCACTCGTGTAAAAAATATAAGGAAATGGTACGGGTTTAACTCCCATTTCCATCAAAAGTTTGAAAGTTTAATATATTTTTAAATTTAACATCAACTGTAATAGTAACTCTTCAAATGTTAGGGAGAATCATTTTTTTTATAGGGAATTTTCAAACTTCGCCAATATGTTAGGAAACAAAATGGCAACTAACCCTAAAAACAATTTTGCTTTGTTGATTTCGGAGAACACATAGCTGGAGATGTTGAAAATGTATCAAGTGTGAATATGTGTGGATAATAGTTTCACATTGGATAAGAATGTGGTGACTTGAATATTTATAAGTGAGAGAATCCACACACATATCACCTTAGGGTTTTGGGTGGATATGTGGTGTATCTCTCACAAAGGTGTTACTCAAAAAATGAAGTCCCACAATGATCAATGCTCCATAGTGAAAAATCCTCACTAACATGAGAGACTTCCTCAAGAGGTTTGTCCACCAAATGAAAAAGAAGATTTTTAAGTTGAGTTCCAAGTTATTTTGGCTTGGTCATCTATTTTGTGAGTATATGGCCGAGGTTATTGTTGTTGATGTCTAGAGCTTTGAAAATGTCATCGTTGAAACTCATGTTTTGAACCTCCGATATAAATTTGGAGACTATGGGCATAGATGCTAACAAAATTGTAAAGAAGGATAAGATTGAAACTCAGGTTTTGAACCTCCGAAAGTTTTTGTATCTTCATTCATTTCCTTGGTTCCTAAGATCAACAACCCTCAAGAATATGAAGACTTTAGGCATATTAGCCTAGTTGGCTGTGTGCTGAAAGTTATTTCAAAGATGATGGCAAATAGATTGAGTCGGGTGATAAGCAAGCTAATGTCTCCTTCCCAAACCGCTTTCGTTCCAGGTAGACAGATGGTCGATGGCATTGTTGTGGCTAACGAGACTATTGATTATGCTAAGAGGAAGAAGAAACCTTATATATTATTTAAAGTCGATTTCGCTAAGGTGTACGATTGTGTGGAGTGGAGTTTCCTTGAATCTATGATGATGACTATGGGTTTTGGAGCTAAGTGGACGAAGTGAATAAAGGGTTCGGTTTATAATAGCTTTTTCTCAATTCTTATAAACGGGAGCCCATCTAAAGACTTTAAAGCCTCTAGAGGGTTAAAGAAAGGTGACATTCTATCTCCGTATCTTTTCGCTATTGTTGCGGAAGGACTTACTTCGTTGGTTTAAAGAGCTTCGTCTCTAGGCATTTTATCGAATTTTAAAATTGGGGAGACATTTTCTGTGAATATCTTGCAATTCGCGGACGACACCCTTTTGATAGGTAACAGTACATTGGAAAATCTTTGGGCTTTCAAAAGCATCCTTCGCGGATTTGAATTGACTTGCGGCTTAAAGATAAATTTCGCCAAAAGCTGCATTTGTGGAATAGGTGTGGAATCTGAGTTCTTGACGGCAGCCGAGACCTTCATGCATTGCAAGACTGGTGTGCTGCCTTTTAAATTCTTGGGGATGTTTGTAGGAGGGAACCATATGCGTACTTTTTTTTGGAAACTAGTCTTAACTTGTTTGAGGTCGAGGTTAAATAAGTGGATTGGTGATAACTTATCTATGGGAGCCAGAGTGATGCTTATTAATGCGGTTTTGATGAACCTTCCTATTCATCACTTATCGTTCTTTAAAAATACGAAGTTGGTTCTCAAGGTTATTATTTCAATTCAAAGGAATTTTCTTGGGTCGGAGCTTCAACTAGGAATTGTATTCCTTAGGTTAGATGGAACATCATTTGCAAATCAAAGAGGGACGACGGTCTCAGAATTAAGAATGTTGGTTCCTTTACCAAAGCCTTTTATTTAAGTGGTTATGGAAGTTTTTCCACAAAGGGGATGCAATTTGGCGGATGGTGTTGGAAGCGACATATGGTGGAATTGCGAATATCTGCCAAACTGCTCTTTCCATTGTTAAACCTAATTTTTGCTCCTTATGGTTTGGTGATTTGATAAATTTGGCTTTCCTTAAAAACAAAGGAGGGTTTGTGGAGAAGTTGAATAGAAAGGCGGGAAATGGGAAAAATGTGAGTTTATGGATGGCAAATTGGTTGGGAAACTCCCCTCTTTATATTTCCTATCCTAATTTGTTTGAAATTCACAAGTTTAGGAATCAAACCGTTTGGGAGATGGGGGGATGGAATCATGGTGAGTGGACTTGGAAGGTGGGAAGGAAGATTTCACTGACTTCAGCCAAGAGTCTAATCTTTAAAACCAACTGCAGGAATTGAAGAATTTGGTCCAACAGGTCAACCTCGATGTTGATACGACTGCTGCTTGGACTTTGAAGATGAAGTTGGGAGGTAATTTTTTGTTAAATCTTGTTACGATAATATGATGTAGATGTTTTAGATTGGCTACATTTTATGGTAAAACATATGTCTGATTCTGAATGTCATATATAATTTTATGACATGTGATTTAAGCATTATGCAGGTGAGAAGTTATTTGTGTGCAGCTGATTTATCAGGAAGTCAAGACTGATGTCATGCCATTTCTGTCTGGGCCTAAAGATCTAGATGAATTATTATTTGAGGCGCGTGTTTTGTTGTCATTAATCTTGTGGTTTGTTGTGTTTCAATTAGCGCGGTTTATTAGAAGGAAAGGATTCATCCTGGAGTTATTATAGAAGAGCCTTCTTTTTGTTGCTATTTTCGTTCCTTTATTTAAAGAAATATCTTATTTGATTTGTGTAAGTTCAGTAGGCCCATGCCCATTCAAGATTCTATTTTAAAGGCTGCATTACCCTAGTTTGAAGATGTGGAAAAATAAGGATTGAAGCTTTCAGCGTTTTCGTGTGTGTGTTTAGTTTTCTTGTGAGCCAAACAATTGTCATTTTGATGATTGTTTTGGACTAGATTTTTGAATTCTATTGTTGTCCACTCAAAGATTTTAAGCATGAGTGTTTATACTTGACTGAAGTTGTGAAGCAAGGTCAATGATTGTTTCTTGAAGTGTGTCTTCTCTTTTTCTGATTGTTTGTATCTTATCACTGAAGTGATTGACGGGGAGTGAGAGGGATCTCATATCTAGGAGTTCCTAGGTAGAACTTGCATTTGGTAGTGATTAAGTGAGAAGATTACAAACTGGATTGTTTGTTATGGGTCTTTGAATTAATTCTATTGATAATGAAGTTCCTTCCTGGCTTGGTAGCCCCTAGAGTAGGTGTGTTTGCACTGAACTGGGTTAACAATTCCATGTGTTCTTTACTTCTATTTTGTTTATTTATCTTGTTAATTTAAACCTTGTCAGATATCATGTCGTGACATTGTATTCGACATCGTATATCTGTTGCCAGAATTTCAATTGGCATCAGAGCAGGCACCCTGCTTGCTTTTCTGGGTGAGATCTAGGGGAAATTTTTTGGTATTATAGACAAGGATGAAGGATTTGGGAATAAACCACCTATTCTGGATGGATCTAACTATGATTATAGGAAACCTCGCATGGTTACTTTCTTGAAATCTCTAGACAAGAATAAGTGGAAAGTTGCACATAAAGGATGGGAACATCCTATTATTACTGATAAAGATGGAAATATTACTTTAAAGCCTGAGGAGGATTGGAGAAAAGATGAGGATTATTTAGCACTATGGAATTCTAAAGCCTTGAATGCTTTGTTTAATGGCATTGATAAGAACATATTCAGATTGAAGCATCATTGTGAATTGGCCAAGGAGGTTTGGGATATATAAGAACCACTCACGAAGGAACTTCCAAAGTCAAGATGTCAAGACTTCAAATGCTCACAAAAAAATTGAAAATCTAAGAATGAAAGAAGATGAGACTATTCATGACTTTTACATGAATATTCTTGATATTGCTAACACCTCAGGAGCTTTAGGAGAAAAAATGTCTGATGAAAAGCTTGTGAGGAAAATTCTCAGATCACTTCCCAAAAGATTTGCCATGAAGGTGACTGCTATAGAAGAGGCATAGGACATTTGCAATATGAAGGTTGAAGATCTTATTAGATCTCTTCAGACATTTGAAATGTGATTTAGTGATGTGCCTGAAAATAAAAATAAAAGCATAGCCCTTTGTCAAATACTGAGGAAGAAGCAGGTGAAGTGGAAAATGAAGAAAGCCTAAAAAAAGTTGTTGCCATGTGTAACAACCCAAAATTTACCCTCTGATTTTTATATTCCGGTTGGTTTATGCTTCACCTTCATTTGTAGTTACCATTCGACCATTAATACATCTCGCATTCAGGCATAGGATTAGGGTGGCGATTAAGAGTAATGTGAAAAAGCTTTCCTTCAAAATTCGTGGTATTCAAGGGTTTTCGGGAGTGTCAAGTATTATGACTCTTCATCACTGTTGCTTATGCTCCGTGGGGGGTTATATGTGGTTCAAATCATATTTTTAGTTTTCACGAAAAAAAAGGGTTTGTTTGGCCATTACAAGTAATGCTTCATTAATGTTCATAGCATCACTTTAAAGACACCTTTAAAACATCTCATGTTGGATACGAGTGGGACTTCAAGATAGCATTAGACTTCGGGTCGCCATATTTTAAAACTAATTTGGACTACAATTTATGGTTTCTCGGTTTGATTGTAACGTATGTGATTAAAACTTATGTCAAGACATTCACCGGTCGCCAAGCCATGTTGATGAAATTTATGTCGAGATATTCACTATTTATTTTCAAAATCAGTTTCATGATTGATTTTAAAGAGTTGTTTTAAAGTTATTCTCATGGCAATGTCAGTTTGATTTTAAGAAGAAAAAAAAACAACAAGCTAGTTGTTCTGAGTTATTCTTGAAACAGACTGTGGAAAATGCAACATGTTATGGGCTGCCTGGTGTTGTTAGTGGGCCATCTTATGAATTTGTTCTCAATGCATACATGACCATGGGATCCGCAGAAAGAAAATTGGAACTATAATTTACTCAAGAAAGCCACCAATAATTTGCTAAGTATAACAAGTTCATGATAGATGAAATAATAGAATTTTATACAAAAAAAAAAGAGAAAGAAAAAAAACCGCAACTACATTCAATTAATTCAGTCATTTGAAAATGATAATATAGAAAGATCTGTTACAATTAAGGGACATGCCAAAAATACAAGAAGTTAACTCATAAACAAAAAAAAGAAGGAAAAACACGGGCCAAGATATTCCGCATCAATTGCTACCGAAGCTTGATTACTCAATTCCGTAGCTGGTTGGTACTGGATACGATTCGTAAATCACACTCGCCTGCATATACACCAGAACTCAGCATATATCACAGAAAGGGGATTTCATATTAGAAAGTCCAAAAACAGAATGGCAAGAATCAATACTTGAAATCAGTTACAAATCCTAACTGAATCAACAAACTCAATAACAGAAATTATTACCAGAAATTTCCAGAATCTACCGAGTTATCTACATATACCTGGATTCATTCTTCAGGAGGGTTCCTCTCTTGACTTTTTTTTCATCTCCACCATCCTCCCTCAGATCTTCTTCGAGCTTGGAGCAAACCTGCAATACATTTAACACAAAAAATAATAAGCTCGGGGTTGCCACAAAGAAGAAAGTTTCGAAAGTTTTCGAAAAGAGGCAGGATCCACCACCTCCAAACTCCACTTTGGGTCTGAGTTTTCTGAACTTCGTCTTCATCATCTTCAATCCTGAATCAACAACAGTCGTTCCTGATCTCCATCAATCATCATCTCTTGAGTTTACCTTCAAATTCTTCCAACTTATACAATTCTTGATCCTTTGCCATCATTAACCTGTAACAGAAAATGAAATTGCAGAAGGCATAAGGGAGATACCAGAAAGCATGTTATCAAACTAATAGAAATCAGAGACCTTCTTCAAGCTTCAATCACACCTGAGGAATCGTTTCCATCTTCATCAATAAATCCGAAGCTTCATCGCCTTCGGCTTTTTTCCGTCCATCTCCAATACGCTATCAGATTTCTCTCCCTCAATCATCTTCGTAAAAGATTTCACAGCATCTCAAAATCTTCATCAATCTCATTGAGCTACCTTTAATCTGCGAGAATACGAAGCCAAAAGAATCAACACAACAACAAGACAACCTTTTTCAAGAATCACATAAAAGAAGGCCTAGAAATGAAATTAAAGGCATGAATTGTTGCCTACCTGAGTTGTTATCTCGAGTTGTTCCGTTCACTCTCGCCGACCTGAAGAAACTCTGAAAGTTCTTCGATAGAGGGAGAAATCAAGACGGAGAGGATGCGGATGTGTTCCATTCTCATGATTTAGTCTTCGTACGAATGGCATGAGCGTCGCGAAGATAAGATGAAGATGAGCGGTGACGATTGTGTGTTCTCGGCGATCTAAAACAGTGATGGTGAAGTCGTTGGATGGAGAACAAGTTCGAAGAGGGAGTATGAGAGTTGGTGACGGCGTCGCGAAGATGAGGAGAAGATGGTGATGCGGCGGCGGACAAGAAGGGACGAACCTAGGGTTTGTGATTTCTTCTTTCTTTTTTGTACTGATTTAGTTCTCTGTCTTTCCCTTTTTTTTAGTCAAATAAATTTTGAAAAATTAATAGAATTTAAGAATATTAATTCGTTATTAGAATATTAAGAGGAAATTAATTCACATTAACCTCAATTAATGGACTGTTTTATTTTCATGGAAACAAGAGGATAAGATGCCCCCAATGAAGTCAAAAAGTTGACTAAAGATCTGTGGGCCTTGCGCCCTGCTATTCACACCCCCAATATGAGCCCAATGTCTTGATTAGCTAAAACGAAATCATTTTCTCACCCCCCTGGTTTCTGCGCTAATGGGCTCAGTAAATTACTATCCCCACCCCCGTTTTCGGCCCATATGTTTCTTAACTTATAAAACTTTCTTTCCTCACCCCCTATTTTCATTTCTTTCAATTTCTATTTTATGCATTTTTCAATTAATTCACAAATAAATATTAAAATGAATATTAAAATTCTACAAAAATCATATTATAATATTAAGCCAATTTAGAACCTTTCCCAATTTTTATTTTCTGAAATTAATCATTTCTCAATTTTAATTCGATTTTTCCGTTTAATTGGCTTATATTGAATTTCTACTTGAACGCATAAATTTGTACAATTTATTTATGCCACCTCCTATAACTTTTCCCCCCCATTATTTTTGCTATGATTAGAGGATAAATTAAAGTACCTAGAATATTTTTTGTGTATTTTTTAGACATTTTTTGCTACTGTTTTGGTAGTGCGATTCGTACAAAATTGTGATTAAACCGTAGTTAGATTTAGGTGATCATTTACCATAGTTAGACTTAGAATTTTTGAGAGATTTTTTAACATAGTGTTATAATCAGGTTTAAGACCTTAGGAATTTAATTTCACATTTTTTCCATGACTTTTAATATTTTTGGCATTTAAATTAATTTCCATCATATTATGCATATTCATGATTCATGTCATTCACTAACTATTCTCTTTTTGTGCAAGGTATGTTTTCAAGGATTGGCTTATGGACTTGGATATTTTTTGTGCCTCAATTATTTTTGTATGCTTTGAGATGTAATAGTGTAATACTTGTATGCTTGTATAGTTTTTATGACTAGGTTAGAAAAGATAAAATAAATCGTTAGAAAACAAAATCTCAAAAGTGAAATAAATAAAGTATTCGATCCAACGTCGAGTATATTTTCAAATAAGCAAATAAAAATGCATATGACTTTAGGATTCCTCGATTACCATCGTTCCACTCCATTCAACCAAAAGCAAGCCTTGTATGTTTCACACCATAAGTCGTGCGTCTTAGCACCACGCAATCGACCCACCCGATCCATTGTTTCATCCCATTTACATTTCATTCACGTGTATACCCACCATGACTTAGGAGGACCATATTGTTCATTATTGCCTTTTATGTTCTCATTTCTAGTCTTATATCTCTTAGGTAGATTTAAGTTCAAACCTCACTAACCATAGGTTACCCATGAATTCAATTAACTTAGGGTAAGTCTAGTTTCCCTTAGAAGTTTTCCTTTTACTATTTGAGTCTCTTCTCATCTTAAAATAAAATCAAAAACACTTAATAAAGGAAAGGTGTACAATGCGCCACGAGCCTTAAGCTATACGGGAAATGACTAGTGGAGGTCTCCTTCACTCTTCTAGGATGCTTTACAAACGTTCCATTGGGGGCGATCTTGGAAAGTATTTGCTCCTGTGTCATAGTCTTAGTGTTGTACATTCAATAAACACAAATTCAAAACACTTCTTCTAAAAGACAACAAACCAAGAAGTCACGTTTTCTCATCTCATCTCATACTCTTTGCGGACGAACATGACTTGTCTCGACAGTTCAAACAGCGACACGGTAAACACCCTCGAGTCAGAGCCGGTAACACCTAAGCTAGAGCTATGGCAACGTCATCCTAAAAACTACAAACGAGTGTAAGCCTTAGTTAGACGAACTACGGCATCTCTGATCCTCATTTATCCCGATGAGGTACGTAGGCAGTGGGGTAGGGCCCATTCGAGCACAATCTTTCTTTTTCCCTACATTTTTCCCCTTTTATTCCCATTTGTTAATTCCATTTCTTTTCTCATTTCATTTCCTATCCAGAAAGCCATTCTCTTATTCAAGCAGCATATTATTTTTCACCCTTTGAAAACAGACTTATAAGCGTGGATCCCGTCGAGTACGGCGGACGGATTGGGGTGCTAATACCTTCCTAATTCGTAACCGACTTCCGGACCCAGATCTTTGGTTCGCAAGGCCTCGTCCTTTTCCTTCTTCCTTAGGTTTGTGCAACATTACCTTTCCCATTCCTTTGGGATAAAAATGTCTGGCTGGCGACTCTAACTTTTCCGCGCCACTTTCGCGTTTGTACTAGGATGAAAATCCCGGGAGCGACACCATGTTGGGAAGACAATTCAACAATGTCATGAAAAGGATGAATATGAAATCAAGGCCAAATGTCAGGGACACTTTATCTGACATCAACATATCAAATGAGTCTAGGACAAAGCCTGAAGAGAAGTCAAGTCAAACAAAAGAGTTCAATGTCATGGGTGTGATGGTTTTGGCCACATTAGACCTGAATGTCCTACCTATCTGAAGGAACAAAAGAAAGGCATATATGTTACATGGTCTGATGGAGATTCTGAAAGTGACTTTGATGAGGAATCAACTAAACATATCATTGTTTTGACAGGGACATGTGTGTCTGATGAAGACTCTAGTGAAAATGAATTGATCTATGAAGAACTTGTTGATACTTATCAAAAGCTATGTATCATAAGTGCTCAAGTGATTCAAGAAGGAGAAAATTAGAAGAAGATCATAACAACACTAGAGGATGAAAAAGAAGAGCATTTGTCAACAGTATTTAATTTGAATAATGAAGTCACCATGCTGAATTCTAAGCTGGATCAGATGACCAAATCCATCTGAATGTTGAACAATGGATCTAAAACACTTGATGATATCCTTCAGTCTGGAAGAAGTGAAGGAAACCTATATGGGATAAGATATAATGGTTCTAAAAACAATTCCTCAAGTAGCAACAAACCTGAGCTCAAGAATGGTGTTTCAAAACAGATGTCGAAACTAGTGTCTCAACATCATGAAACAAGAAGATCAACTTATCAAAGGAAAAGATATCAAAGGTGGAGGTGTCACTACTGTGGGAGGTTTGGTCACATAAAACCCTTATGTTTCAGACTTCATGGATATCCTGATCATAACCCACAACCCAAATCTAAGCAAAACATGGTCATCAAGAAACAATAGTGGGTTCCTAAGCATGTTGCTTTGATAACTCATACTTCTCTCAGAGTGTCTGCTAAAGAGGATTGGTATTCTAATAGTGGATGTTCTAAGCATATGACTGGAATAAAAAATATAGTGGTTGATATCAAACCTCACCCTACCAGTTATGTGACTTTTAGTGATGGAGCTAAAGGAGAAATCAAAGGAATTGGAAAAATTGAAGGTTCAAGTGGTCCAAATCTTGATGGTGTATTACTTGTGGAAGGATTGGCTGCTAATATCATTAGCATCAGGCAGTTGTGTGATCAAGGATTCAGTGTCAATTTCACAAAGTTAAAATGTATTTTCACAAATGAAGAAAAGATAGTAATCATGCAGGGAGTCAGATCTAGAGATAATTGTTATCTTTGGGTTAATCAAGATCCAATTTACTCTAAAAAGGGTACAAAAGAGAAGATCATGGCTACTCTGGATGATGTGGATGGAACTTGTGACTATGGCGGGCTGTATTCTCATGGGAGTAAACCTATCTTATCTAGGAAAAGTAATTATGAAGGGTGCAATCTTGCTTCCTGGTTTAGCAAAAAGAAGAATTGTGACTTCTTATCTGAGTACATAGCAACCAGTAACAAGTGTTCTCAGCTTATTTGGATAAATCAAATGATGTCTGAGTATAATTTCAAATAGGATGTCATGACATTATATTGTGACAATCTCAGTACAGTTAAATTGGGAAGATGTCTTTATGAGGGTATATGGAAATTAGAGACATATGTGAACATCCTTAATGACATTGTGTATTTTCAAAAATCAAGTTTAATACACTTTAAGAGGAGGTGCGAAATATTTGATTTTATCATCAATTTATTTATTCAAAGAAAATACATTCAAAGGCCCATCACTCATCATCAAATATTTCATTACACCATACTGCATATCTATTCTCCCATTTTATACTCAAAACTTGTTTGCTCTTTCTCTCTCTCTCTCTCTGAGAATTTTAATCAACGTCAATATGTCTCAACAATCATCTGTTTCTCCATCTAAGAAATCTTCATCCAAGCCTGAATCTAGGGTTCATCATTTATCTGAAGATGTCATGGATGTCACCCTCTTGAATGTGGTTGTTCCTGATGCTGTTAGGGTTTCTAAACCTAGAACACCTAATGTGTGTAGACCAAAGGATTCTTCTGCATGTTCATCCTCTGGCACTAAATGGGGCTATGTTTTTGCAAACGAAACCATTAAATATCTCATCACAAGAATTTTGAATGAAGACCATAATGTTGTTGGGGTCTCTGTTCCATTGGCCAGTATTCCTGCTTCTCAGGATAGTTAACAAAATCCAAGTAATGGTTCAATTGATGATACATCCAAAGAAAATGATGTTGTTTATGTTATTGAAGGTGGTACCAAGGATGCTGAAGAAGATGTTATAACACCTGAAGGTAAAGTTGCTCAATCTGATGTTGAGGGTACACACAAAAGGATAAAGTTGTTCACGAAGCTGAGGCTATTCCTAAGGCTACCAATAACTAATATGTAAATCATGATGAGGTGATTGATCTCGATGATATATCTGACAATGATCTCATTGCCAACATAAATCCAAGTGTATCTAAAAGGTTGATTACAAGAAAATGGAAGAATTCTACTGATCTAGGTTCTCCACAGAGTAAGTCTGTGTCCAGGAAAGATATTCCTAAGGAAACCCCTAAAAAGGCTGTTGTTGGTCCATCTAAAGGATGAAGCAAGGTGATCACTAAGAAGAGAAAGGCCAGAGATTTTTTTGAATCTACTACTGATGTTGAGAGTGATGTCTCAAACATCACACCTAGAAAGAAACAAACTTCAAGCAAGCATGCATCTAGGGTGCCTGATGCACCTTTGGATAACATTTCCTTTCACTGTATCAGTAGTGTAAGCAAATGGAAATTCGTGTATCAAAGGAGGTTAGCATTGCAAAGAGAGATTGTTGATTCTGTGTTAGGATGCTCTGAAGTTATTGACCTGATCTAGTATGCAGGTCTGCTTAAAACTGTTGCTAGGTTCTCACAGTGCTATAAAACTCTAGTTAAGGAGTTCATTGTAAATCTATCTGAGGGATGTGCTGATGGAAAATCAAAGGACTCCAGGAAGGTGTATGTAAGAGGTAAGTGTATCAACTTTTCTCCTACTGTCATAAATACCTACCTAGGAAGAGATACTTCTTGTTATCCTGAGTAGGAGGCCACTGATAATCAGATGTGTAAAACTATCATTGCTGACCAAGTTAAATACTGGCCTAGAAAGGGAAAGCTTTCAACCAGCATGCTTAGTGTTAAGTTTGCCATGTTGAATAGAATAGGGGTAGCTAATTGGGTACCAACAAACCATACGTCAAACATTGCTACTGGTTTAGGGAGATTTATATATGTTGTAGGTACCAAAAAAAGTTTGATTATGGTACTTATATATTTGAACAAAACATGAAGCATGCTAGTACATTGGTTGTAAAGTTACCTATTGATATTCCTTCCCTCATCTGTGTGATTATTCTGAACTAATACCCTGATATGTTGACTGAATCTGACACGGCTTGCAAGAGGGGGAGTGCTCTCTCTTTCCATTATAAGTTGTTTCAGGGATCACATGTCCCTAACATTACTATGACATCCACTGCAACATCTACAAGCAGCAAGCCTCTCAACAAAACTTCAATCATTCTTGAGCTCAAAGAAGCTTGTAAGGAGTTAGATGCAAGAAAGGTAAAATTTGAGAAAATGATTGAAATGTTGGAGAAAGAAGAGACCAATGATAGAGAGCAGGCTAGAGAGGAAGTTGAAGGTAATTTTGATGATGGTTCAGATAGTGATGGAGAAGATGATGTGGAGATGATGTTGAATCTGGTTCTGATTAATTTAGTTCTATTTGGAGGGCTGCTGGTTCTGTTTGCTGGAGTTTATTTTGTTTTTTTTCTTTCTTTCTTTGGGGATTTTTGCCCTTGAAGTCACTCTTGTATTATTTAGATTGCTGGTACTTGTACTGTTTGTTGGGTTTATGTTATACCCAGGATTTCTGCTCCTCATGAGCTTGTGGTTCTAACTATTTTAGGCTCTATGATAATGTCTTTTTTTTGGCTCAATTTCTGGCTAAAAGGAGGAGTAATTATACTATTTATTTTAGTATAGTCAGACTGTTTGTTGCAGGACTTAACAGGTTGATGGGGAGATGAAATATCTCTGCTGGTGAAAATTCCTGCTGCTGTATTTTGATACAGGTTGTGTTAAGAGGGAGATAGTTCATCTCTTTGGTGTGTGCTGTTGTGTGTGCTCTGATTGTTGCTGAAAAATAATGCTTAAATTTTTTTAGCCAAATTTTTTCCAAAAGGGGAGTTTGTAGATGTTTTAGATTGGCTACATTTTATGGTAAAACATATATTTGATTTTGAATGTCATATATAATATTTTGACATGTGATTTAAGCATTATGTAGGTGTGAAGTTATTTGTGTGCAACTGATTTATCAGGATGTCAAGACTAATGTCATGACATCTCTGACTGGGCCTGAAGACCTAGATGAATCATTATTTGAGGCGCGCATTTTGTTGTCATTAATCTTGTGATTTGTTGTGTTTCAATTAGCGCGGTTTATTAGAAGGAAAGGATTCAGCCTAAAGTTATTATAGAAGAACATTCTTTTTGTTGCTATTTTTGTTCTTTTATTTAAGGAAATATCTTATTTGATTTGTGCAAGTTCAACAAGCCCATGCCCATTCAATATTCTATTTTAAAGGCTGCATTACCCTAGTTTAAAGATGTGGAAAAATAAGGATTGAAGCTTTCAACATTTTCGTGTGTGTATTTAGTTTTCTTGTGAGCCAAACAATTGTCACATTGATGATTGTTTTGGACTAGGTTTTTGAATTGTATTGTTGTCCACTCAAATCTTTTAAGCAATAATGTTTGTACTTTACTGAAGCTATGAAGCAAGGTCAAGGTTTGTTTCTTGAAGTGTGTCTTCTCCTTTTCTGAGTTGTTTGTTTGTTATCAATGTAGTGATTGAAGGGGAGTGATAGGGGTCTCATATCTAGGAGTTCCTAGGTAGAACTTGCATTGGGTAGTGATTAAGTGAGAAGATTGCAAATTGGGTTGTTTGTTGTGGGTCTTTGAATTAATACTACTGATAGTAGAGTTCCTTCCTGACTTGGTAGCCCCCGGAGTAGGTGTGTTTGCACCGAACTGGGTTAATAATTCCCTGTGTTATTTACTTTTGTTTTTTTATTTATCTTGTTAATTTTAACCTTGTCAGATATCTTGTCGTGACATTGTATTCGACATCGTATATCTCTTGCCAGAATTTCATATAACGTTAGATTCTGTGTTTCATGTAAATGAACTAACTGCTGCCACTGTTATTCAACTGATGTGGAGGTTGAGAATCCTGATGAAAATCATAATTTTTGCTTGGTGTTTGATTCTTGACAGATTACCTACTCGATCTGTAATATCCTAATTTTCCATGCATTAATTAATTAATATATATGATTATATTTGAGATTTTAACATCGTTAAATATTACAAACTAAACATTAAAACTAGTGCCTATAATAATTAATTTATCAATTAATCACCCTTTATTTTTATTATTAATATTACTATTCGATTTGAATATCATCGTTTCATTTTATAAACTAAATTTTGAAATTAGTATTAAAATACTTAATTGTAAGTTAATTAATTATACATATTCGTTTTATTATTATTATTGTTATTATTATTATTATTATTATTATTATTATTATTATTATTATTGTTGTTGTTGTTGGTGTTTTTCTCATTGTTATTATTATTGGATTTTATTTTATTAGAATAACACTAATTTAGTTTACAAATTAATTAGTAAATAAAACAATCTTAAGTTAATAAAGATACCGAATAATTATCCTAGTTATTTTATTATCATTTCATTTCCTAAAAGAAATATATATATCTCATTTTCTATTAATTTCCTACATGATCTTATGTCATGAAACATCATAAAATCAAGCTTACATATCTTTCTTACAAATTATTTTTAATTTGTCACACTAGATCATTTATGGAACTATTGAAGAAAGACTTGTAAATCTTTGATAAGACATATTTACTAGCAAGAGTTGAGAAGTTAGAAGGTATGGGCAAAAGAATGTACATTTATGTTATTTTAATAGTTTACAACTAGTATAAATAGGGGCCTTTTCCACCCCATTTTCATTCACTCATTCACAAATTATATTTCTTACCTCTCTACTTCTTTCTTTCTCTAGTTCTTCATATAGCAATATTAGTTTTAGTTATCGAGGTTTTCACGATGTCGGTTCGTAACTTTTAGAGTTATTTTGTGGTCAATGTTCTTAGAAATTTTCAAAGGAGTTTAATACGTCAAAGTTCTGCCCAAATCATTTTCATAAGTAACCGGTGAGTCATTATAATGTCCATTTTATTTTAATTATGTTATTTTTACAAAATTTATTTTAAAGATTTCTATTTAAATTTCGTTTAGACGTCGAGATACTGAACTTATAAAGTCCAGGATAAAATTACCATTTTAAGTCGTTATAATGCTCAAGTATTATTATAAAATTAAAATGTTATTAGAAATATACTCTTGATAATTTTCTAAAATGAACAAATCTAAACGAGGGTATAGTCTAATTTATATTTGAATTTAATAATCTTTTAAATATAGTGGAGACTATTATTAAATATTTTAATAAATATTTCAAATTGCAATAGGATTATGTTTAACTAACCGAAAATTATATTCTAATCATTTTGTAAATTTCTTACAATTCAACGATTATCGTAAATTAGGTTATTGGCAAATATCGGAGAAAACACTCGTGGACTTTCAACAACGCTCATTGACAAAAGGTGGGGGCAAGATTTCGTTTACGTTGGGACGGTTAGCGTAAAATAGCATTATATATATATATATATATATATATATATATATATATATATATATATATATATATATATATATATATATATATATATATATATATATATATATATGTAGTGGTGACCTATTCTCGAATAATGATTTTCACGGATCATTAAACGAGGTTACGCCGACCTTAATTATTTATCATAGGAATAATTTATGATAAATTGAGGTGGTATTGTGATTGTATTATTTGATTAATTGTTTACTTGTTATTTTATTTATACTTGAATGATTGTGATTGATAGACTAAGAAAAATGACCTATTAAGGAGAGAAACGACATTGTTAGATATTAAGTGTTAGATCCCCAATAAATGAAGGGAAGTTGTATACATTGAGTAGTTGTATTTGTTTGGGTTCTGGCTAAGGAAAGACTTGGTCGGCTATGTCCTTTACAGTCCACCTCTCTTACATGAGAAGTCAACCATACCTTATTCATTGTATGAACTGAACTGATTTTATGAAGATAAGGATTATGCCAAGATAAAATACGAGTAAGCATTTAATGGATTTGACATGATAAGTATTTCCTAAAAGAATGATATGATATGTCCCAAGTATTATCTTAACACTTATGGTTGAGAGTTGCCACAAGATGATTGAGTGATCATATAGACTTGCATTGAGGAATGTATAAGTCCAATGCCGTGTGGTATGGGACGTACGAGGTTGATCGGTCACCTACAATCCCGACGGGGATTATTATCTATGCATGCTAGGCATGACGAAGTTCTTGGCCTGAATTCTCAGGGACGATCAACTTATAACACCTAGACTCCACGTGAATTTAGGTGACGTAGCTCTTGGTAATTGGGAGTATGTTGGTGGCATGTGGTCTGGTGATATCTGATCGTGGTAAAAGGGATAAATATCATTGACAACGTTTAGTGGCATGTGTCAGCATATAGTTCAAGGATGCATTATAATAAATAGAGATATAAAAAATGTAATTATGGGTTGTGGATACGCTTGTTTGAGTAATTGTGGTTGTCATATATATTATTATTTTACACATTCATTCTCACTTTTAAAATTGTACATGAATCTTAGCCCTGTGTCCTTTTTGTCTTGTATTTTTGGGTTGATCTATGACGATCAGATGACGAGCTCGGTAGTCCCAGTGGGAAGGATATGAAGTGACGAGGATATGGATTTTCTATGACATCAAGATTGGAGTCTATTATCGTTTTGTCTAAACTCTTATCATATCAGTATTAAAATCAGTATAAGTGTTAGTCTCGTTGAGCGTATGAGGTCTTTTTCACTATGCTTTCTTTTGATTTCCTTTCTATACTTTTCTTTTAAGTTTTATCTATGTGGCAAGTCCATTAATCTTAACAATTTTAAACTCTATGTAAGATATATTTGAAGCATATGTATGTTTTATTAATTCAGTCATGTTATGTAAAATTTTCAAATTTTGTGTATTTATGTTTAAAGTTTTGTTAGAATTTCACTAATGGGACATAAGTTGTCTCATTAAATGGTATCAGAGTTGGTCGATTCAGCTTGGACCGTAAGTGTCTAGAGTTATACTGACTGTATTAAGTTGGATTCCAAACTGGATGATAGTTTTTCTTCTATGTGTCGAGTCTTTGTCTCAAGAGTCTTCTAATATATTAATCTAGGAAGCGTCTTTAACACACTTTACCTATTCCCCCCCCAACGGCCACAAACCCAACGGTAACGTAACATACACCTCACAAAATTATCTCTATAAATACTTCATACTCATTCATTACTTTCATATCAATTTCAAAGTATCTTTCTATACCTTTCAAATGGCTAAATGTTTTCTTTTATTCATCACTCTTCTTGTCATTATCTTGTTTCTTATTGGTATTACCAACCATGAAGAATTAGGTAAAGATTTCGTAGCGATAATGATAATTATAGTTTTACCATTACTAGTTTTAGCTTGGTTTTGGAATAGTGGTTTTTGAATGAAACATGGTCATAGTTTTTGTAATCATTGTTATTGAATAAATTGACATTTCTTTTTAAATTGTGATTAAGTTTGACCGAATTATAGATATAATCATGCCTAATTTGACCTTTTAGACATAGTTCTCCCTTGCATGTGAGAGATGACAAATCCTTATCGATGAATCATTCATTGGGATATAAATATACATAATTGTTATGTTCTTTATGTCTTATGAGTGATTGAACCTAATAACTTATCCTTTCAGGAAGTTATGGTTCAGAACGTCAGAAACGCAAGGCGAGGTAGGAATTCTGGTAGAGGCACTTCTAGAGGGGTATGTAGAAATGTGAGTGATGAAGTTACTCCCAAAGGAGTACCTACCATTCCTATAGGTCGAGAGGATCATTCCCAAACTGGAACGAACTCTCAAGTTGACACTCGAGATGTTCGTGAACTTGTTGCAGCTGTGTTAGTTCAAACACAACAAAATGCTCAAATCCTGCAAATCACTCGAGATCATCAGCTTTTTCAGCAAAAATAAAGGGAAACAATGCATGAAGATGCGGGATTAAACTCGTTTTTGAAGGGAAAACCACCACAGTTTGGTGGTGACTTTAATCCAGAGGGTGCTGAGAAATGGTTGCAAGAGATTGAGAAGATATTTTATTTTACTCACTGTAGAGAAAATAGAAGGGTCGGTTACGCAACATTCATGCTAACAGGCGATGCTGAAGCCTGGTGGAGAGGAAAACAAAGATTGTTGGAAGAGGAAGGAAGAGAGATCAATTGGATCTTATTCAAAGAAGAATTTTTGGGGAAGTTTTTTCCAAAGTTATGTAGGAAAGATAAGGAGAGAGAATTCCAGAACTTGCGTCAAGGTGTGATGACAATTGGAGGGTATACAAGGAAGTTTGAATCCTTGCTAAAGTATTCTGAGTTTTACCGCTTGCATCCAAGGGAAGAATGGATGTGTGAAAAGTATCAAGATGGGTTGAAATATGATATTCAGAGGTCAGTTCTACCTCTGCATATTGTGCGCTTTGGTGAGATTACAGAAAGGTGTCTGGAATTGGAAGGAATTGACAATAGGAAGAATCAATATGGATCAGGAGGACCGAACCGAAACAACAATCACAAGGGCCATTTTAACCGAGGCCATGGAGGAAGGACCCAGCAAGGGGGCATGCCATATCAAAGGCCTACACCATCTCATAACCAGGATCCTAAAAGGTTAATGTTCAAGTGTTACAGTTGTGGATGGGCACGTCTTAACAAAGATTGTCCAAATAGAAATATTGGAGCTTGTTTTTGTTGTGGTCAGAAGGGACATTTTCTCAAAGACTGTCCCCAAGGAAAAAATCAACCAACAGGCCAGAAGAGCGGTCTAATAAATAATAATAATATAGGGAGGGCAAGGAACGGAGGCCCAAATGTTGGTCAACGACCTCAGAATCACAATAAGCCAACCACTAGAAGAGTATTTGCAATTAGGGGAGCTGAGATCTCAAAGACAGATGGGTTAATTAAAGGTATGTGTTTAATTGGAGATAAGCTGGTATCAGTATTATTCGATTCAGGAGCTACACATTCTTTTATATCTGCATCCTGTGCTGAAATTTTGGGATTTGAAATTGTTGATCTAAAGTATAAGTTGACCATTACAACTCCCTCAGGAGAAATAATGGTAACTTGTTCAATTTGTGTAGATTGCCCAATAACCTTAGAAAATAGAAGATTCCTAGTAGATCTTGTGGTACTCCCGCTACAAGACATAGATATTATCTTAGGAATGGATTGGTTATCAGCCAATGATGTACACTTGGGGTGTAAAAATAAAATCTTAACATTTGGGGAAGATAGCGGAGAAATCAGAATGACTGAAACTCTCACTCAAAAATTTATGATGTTATTCTCCATGTCAGCAGGAGAAACTCCTAGTGTTGAAAATTTTCCAGTGGTGTCTGAATTCCCGGAAGTCTTTCCAGAATATGTTTCAGGTTTACCACCGGTTAGGGAAGTGGAGTTTTCTATAGACTTGGTTCCAGGAATTGGACCAATTTCTATATCTCCTTATCGAATGTCACCCTCAGAGCTTATTGAGTTAAAGAAACAATTGGACGAGATGTTAGAGAAGGAATTCATTAGACCAAGTGTATCACCATGGGGAGCTCCAATCTTGTTTGTGAAGAAGAAAGATGGTTCTTCTAGACTTTGTGTGGATTACAGACAGCTTAATAAAGCCACTGTGAAAAACAAGTATCCTTTGCCTAGAATTGATGACTTGATGGACCAGCTGAAGGGAGCATCGGTATTCTCGAAGATTGACTTGAAGTCTGGATATCATCAGATCAGGGTGAAGGAGGATGATATTCTAAAAACAACTTTTAGATCCCGTTATGGACACTAGGAGTACTTGGTTATGCCATTTGGTTGGACTAATGCTCCAACAGTATTCATGGATTACATGAATAGGATCTTTAGGTCTTACTTAGATCAATTTGTTGTAGTTTTCATTGATGACATTTTGATTTATTCCAATAATGAGGTAGAGCACGAAGAACATTTGAGAATTGTGCTACAAATATTAAAGGACCATCAATTGTACGCGAAATTCTCGAAATGTGAATTTTGGTTGAAGGAAGTACAATTTCTTGGTCATGTAATAAGTGAAAAAGGCATTACAGTAGACCCGAGTAAAGTCGAAGCAGTAACAAAGTGGGAGAGTCCAAAAAATGTTAGTGAGATTCGAAGTTTTCTTGGACTAGCTGGATATTATCGGAGGTTCATCGAAGGATTTTCAAAAATCGCTTTACCTATGACTCAGTTAACGAGGAAAGGTAAAAACTTTGAATGGACAAAGGAGTGTGAAGAAAGTTTTCAGAAGTTGAAGGAAAGATTGACTTCATCATCAATACTCATCTTACCTGACCCATCAGGACAATTTGATGTGTATTGTGATGCATCATACCAAGGTCATGGTTGTGTGTTGATGCAAGAAAGGAAAGTGATAGCTTACGCATCAATACAATTGAAGGTGCACAAGAGGAACTACCCGAATCATGACTTAGAGTTAGCTGCAATTTTGTTCACTTTAAAGATTTTGAGGCATTATCTTTATGGATCAAAGTTCACTGTGTTAAGTGATCATAAAAGCCTTAAGTACTTATTTGATCAGAAAGATCTAAACATGAGACAAAGGCGCTGGATGGAATTCTTGAAGGACTATGATTTTGAGTTGCAGTATCACCCAGGGAAGGCCAATGTTGTAGCAGATGCTTTGAGTCGAAAGAAACTTCATGTATCAACAATGATGTTGAAGGAAGAAGAGTTGATTAACCAATTTGTGGATTTAAACATAGGAGTACAACATAATGGAGGAAGTATATTCATGGGCGTTGTTGTCGTGATTAATGAATTTCTAAAATGGATCAAAGATGAACAACAACTTGATGACCATCTAATGAACATAAAGGAAACAATAAATGATGGTCAAAATAGAGATTTTAACATAAGAAGTGATGGAATCTTAAGGTTTAGAGAAAGGTTGTGTGTACCTCAAAACCAGGATATTCGAAAGATGATTTTGGAAGAATGCCACAAAAGTAAGATGAGTTTTCATCCAGGAGCCACAAAGATGTATCAAGACTTGAAGAAAATGTTTTGGTGGTTTGGAATGAAGAAGCATATAGCAGAGTATGTTCAAAGTTGTTTGGTATGTCAGAAGGCAAAAATTGAACATCAAAAGCCAGCCGGATTGTTACAATCTTTAGACATTCCATAGTGGAAGTGGGACGGTATAGCTATGAATTTCGTAACTGCTTTGCCCAAGACTCAGAAAAAGCATGATGCAATTTGGGTAATAATTGATAGGTTGACAAAGAGTGCACATTTCATTCCCATAAATCAGACGTTTACCTTAGAGAGACTAGCGCGGGTGTATGTAAAGGAAATTGTTAGATTACTTGGAATACCTACAAGTATAGTCAGTGATAGGGATCCGAGATTCACATCAAAGTTTTGGCGTCAATTGCACTTAGAGTTAGGAACCAAACTAAGGTTAAGTTCAACTTATCATCCCCAAACAGATGGCCAGTATGAAAGAACGACTCAGTCATTAGAGGATCTCTTAAGAGCTTGTGCTCTTGAACACAAAGGAAGTTGGGATGAATTTTTACCATTGATTGAGTTTACTTATAACAATAGCTTTCACTCAAGTATTCGAATGGCTCCATATGAAGCATTGTATGGACGAAAGTGTCGTACACCTTTATGTTGGTATGAAATTGGAGATAATAAAATATTGGGTTCGGAATTTGTGCAACAAATGACTGATCAGGTTAAGCTTATTAGAGAAAAGATGAAGACTGCACAAGATCGTCAAAAGAGTTATAGTGATAAGTGGAGAAGACCTTTGGAATTTGAAGCAGGAGATCACGTGTTCATTAGGGTAACTCCTAGAGAGGGAATCACACGGGCAATCAAAACTAGGAAGTTAACACCAAGGTTTATTGGACCTTTTCAAATTCTATGGAGGATTGGACTTATAGCATATCAATTTTCTTTGCCGCCAAACCTGTCTAATCTTCATGATGTTTTCCATGTATCACAATTGAGGAAGTATTACCCTGATCCTTCACATGTCATTGAGCTTGAAACTGTGGAACTTAGAAATAACTTGGAGTATGAGGCTTTTCCATGCATTAATTAATTAATATATATGATTATATTTGAGATTTTAACATCGCTAAATATTACAAACTAAATATCGAAACTAGTGCTTATAATAATTAATTTATCAATTAATCACCCTTTATTTTTATTATTAATATTACTATTCGATTTGAATATCATCGTTTCATTTTATAAACTAAAATTTGAAATTAGTATTAAAATACTTAATTGTAAGTTAATTAATTATCCATATTATTATTATTATTGTTGGTGTTTTTCTCATTATTATTATTATTGGATTTTATTTTATTGGAATAACACTAATTTAGTCTACAAATTAATTAGTAAATAAAACAATCTTAAGTTAATAAAGATACCGAATAATTATCCTAGTTATTTTATTATCATTATTATCATTTCATTTCATAAAAGAAATATATATATATATATATATATATATATATATATATATATATATATATATATATATATATATATATATATATATATATATATATATATCCAATTTTCTATTAATTTCATACATGATCTTATGTCATGAAACATCATAAAATCAAGCTTCCATATCTTTCTTACAAATTATTTTCACAAAGTCATACTAGATCATTTATGGAACTATTGAAGAAAGACTTGTAAATCTTTGATAAGACATATTTACTATCAATAGTTGAGAAGTTAGAAGGTATGGGCAAAAGAAGGTGCATTTATGTTATTTTAATATTTTACAACTAGTATAAATAAGGGCCTTTCCCACCACATTTTCATTCACTCATTTACAAATTATCTTTCTTACCTCTCTACTTCTTTCTTTCTCTACTTCTTCATATAGTAATATTAGTTTTAGTTATCGAGGTTCTCACGATGTCGGTTCGTAACTTTTAGAGTTATTTTGCGGTCAATGTTCTTAGAAATTTTCAAAGGAGTTTAATACGTCAAAGTTCTGCCCAAATCATTTTCATAAGTAACCGGTGAGTCGTTATAATGTCCATTTTATTTTAATTATGTGTTTTTACAAAATTTATTTTAAAGATTTCTATTTAAATTTCATTTAGACGTCGAGATACTGAACTTATAAAGTCCATGATAAAATTACCATTTTAAGTCGTTATAATGCCCAAGTATTATTATAAAATTAAAATGTTATTAGAAATATACTCTTGATAATTTTCTAAAATGAACAAATCCAAACGAGGGTATAGTCTAATTTATATTTGAATTTAATAATCTTTTAAATATAGTGGAGACTATTATTAAATATTTTAATAAATATTTCAAATTGCAATAGGATTATGTTTAACTAACCGAAAATTATATTCTAATCGTTTTGCAAATTTCGTAAAATTCAACGATTATCGTAAATTAGGTTATTGGCAAAGATCGGAGAAAACACTCGTGGACTTTCAACAACGCTCATTAACAAAAGGTGGGGGCAAGATTTCGTATACGTTGGGACGGTTAGCCTAAATAGTTATATATATATATATATATATATATATATATATATATATATATATATATATATATATATATATATATATATATATATATATGTAGTGGTGACCTAAGCCCTACTAGCGATAAATAAGTAAGGAGAGCCTATTCTCGAATAATGATTTTCACGGATCATTAAACGAGGTTGCGCCGACCTTAATTATTTATCATAGGAGTAATATATTATAATTGAGGTGGTATTATGATTGTATTATTTGATTAATTGTTTAATTGTTATTTTATTTATACTTGAATGATTGTGATTGATAGACTAAGAAAAATGATCTATTAAGGAGAGAAACGACATTGTTAGATATTAAGTGTTAGATCCCCAATAAATGAAGGGAAGTTGTATACATTGAGTAGTTGTATTTGGTTGGATTCTGGCTAAGGAAAGACTTGATCGACTATGTCCTTTACAGTCCACCTCTCTTACCTGGGAAGTCAACCATACCTTATTCATTGTATGAAATGAACTGATTTTATGAAGATAAGGATTATGCCAAGATAAAATACGAGTAAGCATTTAATGGATTTGGCATGATAAGTATTGCCTAAAAGAATGATATGATATGTCCCAAGTATTATCTTAACACTTATGGTTGAGAGTTGCCACAAGATGATTGAGTGATCATATAGACTTGCATTGAGGAATGTATAAGTCCAATGCCGTGTGGTATGGGACGTACGAGGTTGATCGGTCACCTACAATCCCGACGGGGATTATTATCTATGCATGCTAGGCATGACGAAGTTCTTGGCCTGAATTCTCAGGGACGATCAACTTATAACACCTAAACTCCACGTGAATTTAGGTGACGTAGCTCTTGGTAATTGGGAGTATGTTGGTGGCATGTGGTCTGGTGATATCTGATCGTGGTAAAAGGGATAGATATCATTGACAACGTTTAGTGGCATGTGTCAGCATATAGTTCAAGGATGCATTATAATAAATAGATATATAAAAAATGTAATTATGGGTTGAGGATACGCTTGTTTGAGTAATTGTGGTTGCCTATATATATATATATATATATATATATATATATATATATATATATATATATATATATATATATATATATATTATTTAACACACTCATTCCCACTTTTAAACTTGTACATGAATCTTACCCCTGTGTCCTTTTTGTCTTGTATTTTTGGGTTAATCTATGACGATCAGACGACGAGCTCGGTAGTCCCAGTGGGAAGGATATGAAGTGACGAGGATATGGATTTTCTATGACATTAAGATTGGAGTCTATTAGCGTTTTGTTTAAACGCTTATCGTATCAGTATTCCAGTCAGTATAAGTGTTAGTCTCGTTGGGTGTAGGAGGTCCTTTTCAATATGCTTTCTTTTGATTTCCTTTTTGTACTTTTCTTTTAAGTTTTATCTATGTGGCAAGTCCATTAATCTTAACATTGTCAAACTCTATGTAAGATATATTTGAAGCATATGTATGTTTTATTAATTCAGTCTTGTTATGTAAAATTTTCAAATTTTGTGTATTTATATTTAAAGTTTTGTTAGAATTTCACTAATGAGACATAGGCTGTCTCACGACCGAATCTTGTGGATATGAGAATTGTTGTTAACGAGCATGATAAAGTTTGTGTTCTCTGTTTTAGAAATTCGGAGGACTCGAATAATTTGTTCTTCAATTGTAGGATATCTATTTTAGTGTGACGTAAGGTGTGTGATTGGCTTGAGATGGGTTGGATAACCGAAATGGAATTTCATCACCATGCCTTGAAGTGGTTTTGCAATTTAGGAGCAATATTTTGTTCAATGATGAAGTATGCAATGTTAATAATATTTATTATGACATTGTTGCCTCATCATGGAAGTGGTTGGCTATTGGCCGGGTAGGATAAATTGCAATCTTTATGATTGGAATAAATTTCCAATATATTTTTTATAAGTCTTTTTGGTTGTCGAATCGGTTTGGTGGGTTTTTCTCTTTGTTTTAGTTGGTTGTATTCATTGGGTTGAGACCCCCTTAAACTCTTCTTAATGATATCTGTGTCTATAAAAACAAAGATTGAATGATCATGTGCTTGTAGTTTTCCTTTTTTTTTCCTTCTTTTTTTCATTTTTTTAAAGGCATAAGCAAGAACCACTTCATTTTGTAATATGAACATAAATTTATGGGCATGCTTGTTATTTACCTCTTTTCTTTGGGCTCTTTACTATGTGAATGACGATGGTCCTCCTTCTAAACATTGTTCCATATTGTTTAATAGGAATATGTTTTTTAATTAAAATAGTTAGGGTTAATTGTTATTTTTCCCTCTGATATATGGGCGGGATTTAAAAAATCCCCTGTAAAAAAATTTATATTCCCTCTGACATTTATAGATTCCACTGTTTTGACCCCTATTGAAATCTAGCCAGCAGAATCTTTGACGTGACAATATATTTCTAATTTTTTATTATTTTTAATTACGTGGATGAATTATTGGCATTATTTGTTATTATTTATTTTTTAATTTCCATGTGGTGTTTTTTAAAATGTTTTTTTAAACTTACTTTTAATGCTATTTGTTTTTTTCGTATTATTTTTTTATTCTTAATTTATAATTTTCTTAAATTAATTAATCAAAATTTTTAAGATTTATATTGGGCCTATCATTTTTTACTCATGTAATATTTCATTTAATAATTTAATGCCAAAGTAACTATATAAACACTATATTTTTTTCTTCACCAAACGATGTGGGACATAATCATCTTCATCTTCATCTCTTACTATACCACCACCATGAACACAAAAAAAAAAGGAACTGAACTTATATTGATTGAATGACCAAGACAGAAAGAAAAAGAAAGAAACAAATGTCCAAATGAGCAAACTCCCAGCCCGACCATGAATACAGTGAAGTGATTACAAAACTAGGGACAAGAATAAAGAACAATAATCTGACAATGTACAAGATTTATTCATTAGCTACAGACTCCCCCACCCTAAAGATTGTTGAGGTTGCGGTCTTGAAATGAGGCTTAGAAGGGAAAACAAAAATAGTATTTGAAGAGTTTGGTGGCTGATAGGCTGCTGAATATCTCACAGATCCAATATTTGAAGAGTTTGTGCATCTACCAATGAGTATTTGATTTCTTGCAGCAACTGCATATGGTTCAAAATTCAGATATAGTATGTGAAGAGATCTCCCAAGATTGCATAAGGGGGCATTCCAAACTCACAATCAATGGTGGTAACTCCATATTTATATCCGACAACTTTTGTTTAGTCACAACTCAAGAAGACAATATTGCAGTAGACTCTTCCACCCCCCAAGTCCCTTCTCCATCTCAAACATGCAGTTCCTAGTATGAGTTTTGAAATGTTTATATTGGAACTGACTGAAAATAATTTCTTGAACTCTTCCCTAGGAACAAGAATAGCAGGGCCTGAAAGCTCTTCATTTCCATGTTGTATAGAGCACGTCCTTTCAACACCATCCTCTTCCTCTATGGATACGGACTTCATCCTTCTAGAGCTTTGTTGGTCATGGTTTCAGAGCAGGAGCTTTTTACAGATCAAACACATGATTGCTCCAACAAATGAGTTGTTCTGCTTGCAATAGAGTCTCACATCGAATGTAGGTTACTAAATACCAGTGTTATATATATATATATATATATATATATATATATATATATATATATATATATATATATATATATATATATATATATATATGTTTCACACTACTCATAGTGAACATGAAGTATTGGGCTTGTATGTTATTGATCTTGACCCAATCAAAATAATTTTAAAAATAACAATTTGAAAAAAAATAGAATTAAATTAAAAAAAAATAATACGAAAAAAATAGAATTAAAAATAAATTAAAATGCGACATGGAATTTAAAAAAATAATTAATAATAAAAAATGCCAATAATGCATCCACATGATTATATATATATATATATATATATATATATATATATATATATATATATATATATATATATATATATATATATATATATATATATATATATATATATATATATATATATATTGGCACGTCAAAGTTTCTGCTGAATAAATTTCAAGATGGGTCAAAACATTGGAATCTTCAAATGTTAGGGGGGAAATCTTTTTTTTTACAGGGGGATTTTTCAAACCTCGCTCATATGTTAGGGGGAAAATAGTTAATATGGACATTGATTTAATTTAGTCTTCTTTTTTTTGGTTGCTATGTTGGCATTAGGAAGTAAGGGCGTTCTCGACTAAGGGATGCCCTTTGATGGCCCTTGTAAACACCCCAAATTTGCCCTCACCCATTCACCATGGCTTGTGATCATTTCATATGCATAAACACAATCATATCACCCCATATCTCATTTTTGATTCACTGGATAGTTTCTAAGTCATCTGCACCTAGGGTTTGTGATCTGAGCAATCCCAAAGCTTCTTGAGCCACTCCAATGGCAACCAATCACTTCAAAGGGATCCATATGTGTTCATCTATCATATTACATCCTCTCAAAAGTCAAGATTTCAAAAGAATCACAAGAACTAGGGTTTGAGTGGATGCAGAGCCAGGATTGACTGCACAGTTGACCTAAAATTAGGGTTTTAGTTTCAGAGGCCATAACCCCAATTTTTTTGGTCATTCTTGTTTCCATTGGTCTCTATATGGTATAGGGAGTATGCATATCAATTTTCATGAAGAAATTCCATGGGGAAGTCATCTGATCAAGAGTTGACTTTTCAGACAAGTCAGTGTAAAATCAGGGCATCTGAGGCCCCCAATGACCCAACCAATGGGTGATCTTCATCATTTTGAGTGTATATGATCTTTATTTGATCATGGAAGAAGGTTGAAGTTCATAAAAATCAAGAATTTGGAGTTTTTGCAAATGTTGACTTTTTGGGCATAGTTGACTTTTCAAGAATGCTTCATTTTAGGTCATTTTTCAAGCCTTGATTCTTGGTCCAAAAATGCTTCAAATGGAAAAACTTTGGTCATGAAAGTTGTAGATCTCATCTTTCCCTTTTCAAAAAGTACAAGAACATGATCAAACTCCTCTTGGATCAAAAGTTATGGTGTGGCAAAGTTGGCTAAAATCATTGATTTTCAAGGCATGCTTCAAATGAGAATTTTGCAAAATCATGATCCAAAGCCAATTGTAACCTCTAATTCACTTCAAACCAGTATGCAAACATTCTACATGTCCCAAAAGTCAGAATTGGATCAAGGTTTCTCATGTTTTGGTTCATGTAACAAGACTTTTCTTCATGAAGTTCAAAAAGCAAGCAACTTGCAAAATCATCATGATCACTCCCTACAACTTGCTGCATCGGTTACTGCACTTTGCTAGCCTCCCACCTCATCTTGCTGCACCAGAGCCATGCTTTGTACTAGCTATAGATTAAGCCATACTTTCTCTTACAAAGAAGTTGACATTTTGGCAAAAGGTGACCTACCTATCACAGCAGGCCATGTCACATCCCCTGACCTATGGGATTAAAATATACTTTCCATATGCTGGCCATAACACTCAAGAAGCAAGGCTAAAATATACACAACATCACATTCACAAAAAGACACCCCAGCTGCATTTTGTTTCGAATCTCTCTGCCCAGCCATCAAACATACAAACCATTTCCACACTTCAACTCACCATACTTCATAGACCTCAAACCACCAAGAGCCAGGCCTGAAACAAGCAAGAACACCCCACTGCCATTTCTCATCTCAACTTGCAGTTTCATTCGAAACTCTTTCCACAGCATACAAACATACAAACAAACACCACAGACCTTCTCCATTTACCATCTGGATCACAAAGAACCATTTACAATGACCTGAAACTGCCTGAAACTCCATTGCCATTTCTGACTGAGCTTGAGCAGAAGCTTGTCAAACTCCTCATCCAGCCAACATAAATTCCTTTTGAGCATTCAAACATCATCTGGGGATCAAGTGGAGGGGATTGCACTGAAGGAAGTGGCCAGAAAGTCATCAGAGTGAAAGCTTCGAATCTCAGGTAGCTTGAAAAATATTTTTCCAGAAATCATTTTTCTTGTTCTAAACTTGCTCTTTGTGCCTTCCTGATCATGAATATGCTTTTAGTTTTTGAAATGGCCTTGAAATGAGTATTTAATTAGCTTCTGAAACTTGCGTGCCCTAGTTCTTATTTTCTTCGATTCAGCTTTGTTAGGAAATATAAATTTGTTTTGAGTGAGGGTTTTGGTTCGTGAGTGTGTAAGGATCATTTCCCAGTTCTTGGATTTCATTTTAGTTAGGTTTTTGGGGTTTTGGGGATTTTCAGGGGAGATGCTGGCCGGAGAAGACGACCGGAAGTCTTCTCCGGCCACCTGAAAGTAATTTGTGCCCTAATCATGTCATTAACTCAAGTTTGAATCTGGAGCGTACGATCCCTTTGACCAGTTGACTTCCCGCGTGTGTGTGTGGTCCAGATCTTCCTGATTAGCCCTAATCCACGTGTTTTATTTAATTAATCCATAATTAATTTAATTAAGCCAGAAACAACTTGGACCCTTGGATGACGCGCGTGGTCAACAGATTCAAATCCAGACTCAATCTCATCCCTCCATTCTGATTACTTTCCCTTTTATTTAATTTTAATTCATTTTCTTTTCATTTTATTTGCATAATTTATTAAAAATAGCAAAAATGTCTTAAAAATTATGAAACTTTTTCTTAAAAGTTTTATTAATTTTTAAGACCCAAAAATATTTTTATTTTATTTTTTATCATTAAAAAAGTATTTTTAAATATTTAAAAGATTATTTTTAATTGATTAATGGAAATTAATTAATTAAAAATACTTTTAGGTATTTAAAAATCACCAAAAAATTCATGAAATGTTCTAAGACATCTAGAAACATTGTCCAACCTTCAAACCAAATTTCTTTTTTGATCTTGATGCATGTTGAGAATTTTCCATTGAATTAAATCATTTTTGGTGCATTATTTTGATCATAAGTTCAAAAATTCATTTCTGCCTATCTAAGAGGAGTTGGACATTGGTTCTTCTTGCATTGTTTTGTGTTTAGCATGTAGTTTCTAGGATTAAATGGCCATGATTTGTTTCCTCATTTTCAATTTGTTTGGCATTTCTTTTGTTTAGGAACCCTAAAAACCCTAATAACTTAGAAAAATCATAACTTGAGATTGGTTAAGAGTTGAGACCTCCCCTTTGGAACTTGGTTTAGTATAAGTTTAGGGTTTCTTTGAGTGGCATTTTCCATTTTTTATCTTAGGGTTTGCTTCTGTTTTTGGTTTTTGTTTGTTGTTTGATCCATAAACCCTAATTTGGGCTTTCTTTTGCATCCTTCTTGCATTTTCTTGCACAACATGACTTGCCATGCCATTCCATGCCTCCATTTGATTCATTTGACTTCATAAGACATATAGAAAGCATGTTTGATCATTGCATCCCATATTTGCCATCTTGTTTGCCATGTATGTTTCATAACTTTTCATGTGTATCCATGCTTCTAAACTTGCACCATTTGCATCCATGAACTTGTATGAACATTTCCATGCCTTGTCTCATGTTTGTAGCATCTCATAGCATCATTATCATCATCAACATGCTTCTGGTTTTGTTTAGCATCATACCATTTCATCTCATTTGGCATTGCATTGCATTTCTTTCTAACATTTCAGGTGGTAAGTGAACTTGAGAAGTGAATTTGCCTTCACTTCTCATAACTTTTCTTTTCATCTCTCTTGCATCCATTGCTGCATTTATGTATGTGTTTGAGATTGAGCTTGCTCATTCTTGTTCTTCCCACTTTCTTTCTTCAAGTGACTTGACTTCTTGAATGAAGCAAGTCACTTTGCTTCTCTTGATCCTGTTCATCTGCTTCCTGGTGGTTCCATTGAAGATTGTTCTTGAAAACCTCACAAACCTTAGGGACAACCAAGCATGACAATGATTAGGGTTTTGATTAGTTTCCCCTTTTAGTTTTACCTTTGTGTCTCTTTGAGTCTTCTCTTCTCACCTCATAATCAGGGACTAAACCCTAAAGGCTTTAAGGCTTTGTGATTAAGCTTATGCCTGCATCCTTCTCTTAGGATGGAGTGTATAACTTTAATCCTAAGTGTTAAACCCTTAATGTGTTTAAATATCTTAATCAATTCACATAATAAACATCAAGACATCACACTTGTAACTTGGGCCTTGCATTAGGGTTCTAATTCTTCCTTAAATGGTTAAGAAGGACTAACCCTAGTGTTAATGGACAAGTCCCCCTCAAGTTGTCTTACAAATCATAAAAATCACTTCATCATCATACCATTAAATAAAATCCACTTAATCAAAGGCTTTGTTTTGTCATGAGTTTAACCCCTAATCATGGATTAAGTTGAGGAGCTTTCCTCAGCTTAAACATTCTCATCTATTATCCTTCTATTAGGATGGTGTAATGAGTCTGTTTAATCCCTGATTATGGCTTAACCTCATTACTCAACACTAAAAAAAAACAACAAAAACATCTAAATAATCACAAGTAGGTTAATGATCTTAATCCTACACCAAAGGTGATTAAGTGTGAGAATCTGACTTCACACTTAAGGTATTCTCATTACCCCTAATCAGAGGGAAGATGTGATGAGTTTACTAGTCCATTGGTTTAGACTTAAGCTCATTAACTTATGACAAACTTTCAAAAGCAATAAAAGACTGAAAACTCAAAAACAAACAGTAATCGTCTCCTCCGGGATTCTTTTCTCATCTCATTCACTCACAACCGAGAACTTGCTTCTTCCGTCTAATGCAAGACAGTTTGCATCTGTGCCAGACAGATCATACACTTGAGCATAGACAAGTAAGCAGTTCATCAGTCAATTCATCTTTCAGTCCCTTTGGGTCGAACTATGGTGTTCTGACTTCCTCATTGCACGAGAGGATACGTAGGCATAACCTAACAGTTATCGAACAAAAGTCTCTGTATATTCCCCCTCTTTCCAGCTTTATTCTTTAAGCCTCATGATCTTGAGCACTTCACTCCTGTTCTCACACTGACACTCCATACTTCACATCACTCATACACTTTTCACTGACACCTGTGCATATTGTTTTCCAGCTCTTTTATACACAGATTGCACTGACACTACCCCTTTAAAACACAACTCTTTCAAGCGTGGATCCCGTCGAGTACGACGGACAATCTGGGTGCTAATACCTTCCCAGGTTGTAACCAACCCCCTTTCTCAGTCTCTCTGGTTCGCAACCGTCTTATCCATCTTTTTCTAGGTCTATGCAGCATTGCCTTTCCTCCGGGATAAAAATGCCTAGCTGGCGACTCTATTCATCTCCAGTGAGTTCACGGCTGTGTGTTCTCATTGTCCCTCTCGCCGACCGTTCGCGTCTGCACCTTTATTTGACCCTGTTTCATCTATCGGGAGCGACAGCTTGGCGACTCTGCTGGGGACGTACTTACATTGCAACCAGGGCTTCTGGTTCTTTTTGTGGGTTCCTCCTAGCGCTTGTTTGATTTGTGTTTATTGGGGGTGTTATGTGCTATTTGTGTTTGTATATTTGCTTTATTTACTGCTTTCTGTACAGCTTTATTTATTGCTTTCTTTACAGTTTTTCACATATCATATTTGTCATACTGTGCTGGCTGGCTGGATTTGTTGTTTGTTTTGGTGGGTGGGTGATTCATTGAGAGTTAAGGTCCTATACCTGGGACCTGAGTGACACCTAGGCTAGAGTGAATCATATTCTTTCCCATTCCATTTCGGTCTGGTGCGGGAATATGAAACACGGTTCAGATATGGGTTTCTTCTTGAGAACTCTGTGTTGCAGATTTCCTGCAGTGCTAGGGCTATCTGGGAAGCCTGCTAAGTCTGGATGACCTTTAGTATTGACCTTCAGAAACTGAGGTGAATTAGAGGAGGAACTTTTATGGTTATTGTAAACACTGTACCTCCGGGTTAGAAGTGTTTACACTTCTCATAACTGATCCAAGTCTGAGGATCCTTGTTTTAGAACACCACCTGTGAGGGGGTTGGGCTGTTTACAGGTTTGCAGGTACCTTGACCTCAGAATACCCTGTTACTTTGATTGTTTAAGAATGCTCCATTTTGGACAGTTCTTGTGATTCTAAACCCTGGACATGTGGCTCTTTATTTGAGCCCCCCTCCTTGGTTACTGGATTTATAGACCTCCATCTGGAATTCTTGAACACACTTGGACCTATATCAGAGCAGTTTGATCAGATCCAGCTCAGTCACAAACCCTTGCATATCATCTGCATACATAAGCATTGCATCATATTGACATTTGCTTATTTGTGTTTCAGGGTATCCATCTTCATTTGGTTTTGGTTTTGACCCCATCTTCTGTATTGACCTATCGTCATCAGCATCTGCTTCAGTTATCTGCACCAGCCAATCAGTGGCCATTTCTTCAGTATTATCATCAGCACCTGTCTCTACTCAGTCTTCAGCATCATGGCTCCTAAAAAGAGCAACATCACCTATCACTTCTTCCAGCCAGAGCTATCAGACATCAGGAGGATTCAAACCCTGATCACTCCAGATCACATACCATTGTTCAGGGAAAGTTATGGAGATATACTTGATATGGTTATGGATCTGGACCCATCACAGAGAAGCCTGATCCACACCTGCATTCAGTTCTATGATCCCCCACTGAGATGTTTCACTTTCCAAGACTTTCAGTTGGGCCCTCTATTAGAAGAATACTCATCATTGGTTGGATTGCCTATCAAGGGTGGAATCCCTTTCAACTCAGAGATGGTCTTTCCTAGCAATGGAGAAGTAGCAAAGGCTCTGCATCTGGAACCTGTCCTGATTGAGCAGCATATGACTTCTAAAGCCGGGATCCCTGGCTTTCATCTGGATTTCTTAATCTCTCAAGCTACCCTGAAAGCTTCTCTAGGAGAGTGGAAAGCTGTTTGTGCTTTACTGGCCTTGAGCATCTATGGGATTGTATTATTTGCAGATGAGCCTCGATTCATCAGCAAGAATGCAATCCATCTATTCATCTTGAAGAACCCAGTACCAACTTTATTAGGGGATCTCTACTATTCAGTGCATCAGAGGAATGAAAAGCAGAGGGGGAGGTTAGTGAGGTGTTGTGCTCCATTGTTCCACACTTGGCTTCTCAGGCATCTACCCAGGACAGATACATTTTTGAACCCTCATCAGCCAAGCAACTGGGCTAAAAGACTCACTGTTCTAACTTCAGCAGACATCAGATGGTGCACTCAGAGCACCAAGGGCAGGGATATCATCACCAGCTGTGGACATTTTCCCAATGTGCCTTTAATAGGAGTTAAGGGAAGTATCAATTACAACCCTCTGCTGTTCAGGAGGCAATTGGGCTATGCACTGGTCCACACTCCTAAGGCACAGGATTTGGTTGAGGCTCTCTATTGTGAGAACAAGATTAGTTTGGCTGTTGTTAGGCAGGCTGCCTGGGCCTGGGATAATGTTCAAACCAAGGGAGTTACCATTCTGGGGAAGTGTAATAATGTGGCATCAGCACAATATTGTGAGTGGTCCCGTGCCAGGGCTCAATTCTCTGGAATGCCCTTCACTATTGAAGATATGCCTGGACCATCATCAACACCACCCCCTGCCACTATCAGTTTGGAGGAGTTTGAGAGCTTGAAGGAAAGAAATGAGAAGTTAACTCAGGCTTTGCAGAAGACCCTCCGGGAGAGGAGTGAGGGTATGAGGGAGATTGAGAGGTTGGAGAAGTTGAGAGTGGAGCATTTGACTAAGATTGAAAAGTCTGGGGATTATATCAAAAAGTCTAAGGCTGGAGAACAAATTCTGAAGAATGCTTGCAAGGAAGCCCAGTTCCAGAAAGCAAGAACAGACCTGTACTTGAAGGAGAGTCAAGCCCGGTGGGTCAGGATCACCGAGGCTCGTACCCTGGAGAACAAGAGAGTTAAAGATAAGATGGAACAACTAGAAGCTAGTGCAAAAGAGCAGCAAGAAGCCCTGGCAGCAGCCCAGAGGGAGATATCGGAGCTGAAGATCAAAGCAGGGGTGAAGAGGTCAAAGGACCAAAGTCAGCACAAGAAGCTAACAGCAGCTGTTACTACCCGGAACCTTCTCATCAGGAATCTCACGGAGCGTCCAGCTGATCCTGTGACCGAAGCACTTCTCAAGGAAGTTCGTGAGGATGAGTTTGGTCTTGGTGTTTGACCATTGGTTTGTTGTTGCTTTCATTCCATGTACTTTTGTTTTCTTTGTAATATATTTTGACCCCTCAGAGGGCTTGTATTTGTAAAACAAACTATGTATCGTTGCTTTCTGTAAAATATTTATGTTAGTTTGATTCATCTGAGTTCCCTTCAAGCAACATCAACAGCATCATCTCCAAGGGTCTGGAAGGGTCAAAACTGAATGCCAAAGCCAGATACCTTGAAAGCAAATAAGCATACTGCATTGCATGCTAACCCTTTGTTTGTTTTGTAGGTTTTTGTTTTATTGTTGCTAACTCTGTTGTGATGTTCAGGAATTATTGCTCGTCGCCGGGTATTTCCCCTCAACCGTCCGCACCGTTATCCAACCCGTAACAACCTTCCGGGCATTCAAATGGATCAGGTACAGCAAGACCTTGCTGAGGTTAGGAATCAACTGGCAAATGAAAGATTGGAAATGAGAACACAGATGACGCAGTTCATGGAAGTGATGAACAACATGGCCCAAAGCCAGGAAAGATTGAGGGCCATGGTGGAAAGGCAAAATCAGGAAGATCCACATATAGGGACTGCCGGCACCAGCAACAATGAAAGGGTCCAACCTCATGTTAACCCCCCTGTGTTTGGTCCCCATCTCCATCCTGAAATTAATATTCCTGCAAATGTTCAAGGAACTGCCACTGCTGCCAGGGTACTGCAAGAAGACCCTCAAGAGGATCAATTTACAGTAATGGGTGCTGGAGAAGAAGCTTATGATAGGAGGTTGGATGAGATAGCTGAGAAATTGAGGTCTTTAGAATCTCAAAATTCTTTGGGCTTCGACGTCATGGATATGGGCTTGGTAGACGGGGTCAGGATCCCCCATAAGTTCAAGCCACCATGCTTTGAGAAGTATAATGGGACTTCATGCCCCCGGACTCATTTACAATCATTTCTGGGAAGGCTGAAGGCCTATACTATGGATGAGAAGCTGTGGATGTTCTATTTTGAGGACAGCTTGACTGGAGCATCAAGGGAATGGTATTCCCATTTGACAAGGGCAACTATTAGATGCTGGAAGGACCTGGCAGAGGCCTTCATCAGACAGTATCAGTATAATCTGGATATGGCACCCAACAGGACCCTCCTAATGGGGATGTCACAGTCATCTAGAGAGAGCTTCAGAGAATATGCTCAAAGATGGAGACAGCTTGCTGCTGCCGTTCAACCACCTATGTCTGAACGGGAAATGGCAGATATGTTCATGAACACCCTTCAGGGAACATATATTGACAGGTTGGCTGCTTTCTCTTCCACTAGCTTTGCAGATGTTGTCATAGCCGGGGAGAGAATTGAAAGCTTGTTAAAAATGGGAAAGATCTCAGACAACGGTGCAAGCTCGTCCAGTAATGCAAGAAAGCCTTTTGCAGGCCCGAGAAGAACTGGCGAGACCAATGCCATCCACACCAACCGGGGCAGGCCCCAATATGCTCAAAGGTCAATAGCAGCAGTCACCATTCCTGCTCCGGCTCATCCCCAGCCAGTCTATCAACCTCCTCAACAAAATTATCAACCACAACCTCAGTACCATCAGCAAAATCAGTATCCTCCAAGAAATTACAACAACAGCAACACCAACAACAATAACCAGCAAAGGCCATTCCAACAGAGGCCATCTCAAGCTAACAGAGTGATCGATCCGATCCCGATGCCATATACTACATTGCTGCCACAGCTCCTGAAACTCAACCTAGTTGAGCTAAGGACGTTGGCACCTCCGGATCCCAACAGTTTACCCAGGAACTATGACTCCAGTGCTAGGTGTGCTTTTCATTCAAACGCACCTGGCCATAGTACGGAAAAGTGCAGAGCCTTGCACATGAAGGTACAAGACCTGGTGGACTCAAAAGCTCTGAATTTTGCACCACCACCCAATGTCAATAAGAACCCCATGCCAAACCATGGTGGTCCCCGAATTAACGCTATTGAAGAAGACAAGCCGTCTTATTTAATAACCAGTGTGGGACAGATCAGGACACCATTGGTAGAAATCAAGGCTCAGCTCTTGGAATGTCAGATGTTCCCAGGGTGTGAATTGGGTTGTGCTTACTGCAATATTTCAGTAAATGGGTGCGATAATCTGAGGAATGGCATAGATGGCCTTATTCAGAGTGGCCAACTCCAGATCACCACATCATTTCCAACAAATCCAGCAATCTCATCAGCAACGGTTTCAGAACCTCCTACAACTGCAGCGACCATTGTTCCTGACAACTCTTCGGCTTCATCAACAAGTACTTCCTCTATCATCTCAACTGATCAGTTTTCAACAAATTTTTCTGCTACAACTTCAGCTTCACTCCACTTCGAGACTCCTACAACGACAACATCCATTCTTCCGCCAATATCTCCTACAACTCCAGCAACAAATCATGAAGATGTCTCTACTGTCACAATATTTTATGATCCTGAAAACAACTCTGCCTACCATTCAGAAGGTGCTGCTCCCATCAGAGCACCAGTTACAATCTATTATGACCCACAAACAATCACAGTCCCTTCAGCAGCAGCAATCAGTACAGTCACTGTTACGGTGCCCGGACCAGTACCATATGAAAGCAATAGGGCCATCCCTTGGCACTATGGCTCTGACGTGTACTGCGAAGGAAAAAGAATCACTTTTGATACGTCAACACCTGCACCACAAATAGATAATGTGGGAGGAGGCGGAGGCTTCACTCGAAGCGGACGTCTCTTTGCTCCACCAATTCAAAGACCTACTGCCGAAGCAGAAGCTGCTGCCAAGGCAAAAGGAAAGAGCCCGGTGCAGGAAGATCAAGCTGCTAAGGAAGCCTTGAAAACACCATTCGATCAAGAAGTTGATGAGTTTATGAGGATCATCAAAAAGAGTGATTATAAAATTGTGGATCAGCTTCACCAGACGCCATCCAAGATCTCTATCCTCTCATTGCTTATGTGCTCCGAAGCCCATCGGAATGCACTACTTAAAGTCTTGCACGCAGCTTACGTGCCCGAGGAGATCACTGTCAACCAGTTGGAAACCGTGGTTGGAAATGTTACTGCTAGCAATGGGCTAGGGTTCACCAATACTGACTTGACAGCGGATGGCCGCAACCACAACAAAGCCTTGCACATCACCATGGAATGCAAAGGAGCAGTCCTTTCTCATGTGCTGGTAGACACGGGGTCGTCCCTTAATGTCTTACCAAAGAAGGCTCTGGTGAAGCTAGAGTATGGGGGATTGGCGTTGCGACCCAGCAACCTGGTAGTAAGAGCCTTTGATGGTTCTAAGAGATCGGTTCTGGGAGAGATTGAGCTACCTGTGACAATTGGCCCACAGACCTTTAAAACTATCTTTTATGTGATGGACATTCAGCCCGCCTACAGCTGTTTGTTGGGTAGACCCTGGATTCACGCCGCCGGCGCAATAACGTCTACCCTTCACCAAAAGTTAAAATTTGAGTGGGAAGGCCAAGTTGTTACAATCTGTGGGGAAGAGGATATATTTGTTAGCCATCTGGCTACTTATAAGTATATTGAAATGGATGGGGAGATCCATGAAACAATGAGCCAAGGATTTGAAGCCTTGAATGTGAATGAAGCATCTGCTGTATCTGGGATCTCCATGTCATCATACCAACAAGCCCGGAAGGTTGTTGAGGAAGGAACTGCCCTAGGCTGGGGCAAGGTTTTAGCTGTGGAGGAGAAGAAAGACAAATTTGGGTTGGGTTACAGACCAACTCAACATCAAGCAAAGGCTGCTGGAAAGTCCGGTTTTGTCAGTGGGGGGATGCTTACCCCCGATGCTATCAACTGTCTGGAAGACGAGCTGGAAGAGGAACGCAACCTGGAAAGCTGGATTCGTCCAAAGATCCCGGGGAGCAGTGTCTCGAACTGGTCTTCCCAGGAAATTATAAGAGTTACTCATGCAGAGTAATTATTATTTCCTGTATTTTTATGAGCATGCATCAAAGTCTTGCATCTTGCCCAAGATGACAAGACTCATTTTGTAATCGGGCCATCTGTACTTTTTGTGCAAACAAGATCAATTAATGAAATATCAGACATCTTTTTGCAAACGAGTCTTTTTCTTTTCTGCTCACTGTTTTTCCATTTTTCTTTTTTGTACAAAAAAATAAATGGCGGTGTTTTCAAAATGACAACTTCATTTCACTTTTCTAAATAAGACTAAAATCAGATCACTAAAATGAACCAATTAAACCCTTGCAGAGAGTGCCTTCCAGACAGCACCAACAACAGCACGGCTACGACATCGTATGACTTTGACAATCCGATCAATCAAGCTGATGAAGGGGTTGAAGAAGATTATGAGCTTCCTGAAGAGCTAGCCAGGTTGTTGAGACAGGAAGAAAAGGTTATTACTCCTCACCAGGAGGAAGTTGAAGTGATCAATCTTGGAACAGAGGAAAATGTGAGAGAAGTCAAGATCGGGGCCTGCCTGCAAGACTCAGTAAAGAAGCAACTGGTTGATCTGCTTCAAGAGTATGTGGATGTGTTTGCTTGGTCGTATCAAGACATGCCAGGGTTGGATACCGACATTGTTGTGCACAAGCTGCCTTTGAGAGAAGATTGCCCTCCGGTCAAACAGAAGCTGCGCCGTACTCGTCCAGACATGGCTATGAAAATCAAGGAAGAGGTACAAAAACAGTGGGACACCGGGTTCCTTGCTGTAACTAGTGTCGCTCCCGATAAATGGGGAATGGCCCCAGATAAAGGTACAGACACGAACGGTCGGCGAGAGGGACAATGAGAACACACAGCCGTGAACCCACTGGAGATGAATAGAGTCGCCAGCTAGGCATTTTTATCCCGGAGGAAAGGCAATGCTGCATAGACCTAGAAAGAGATGGATAAGACGGTTGCGAACTAGAGAGACTGAGAAAGGGGGTTGGTTACAACCTGGGAAGGTATTAGCACCCAGATTGTCCGCCGTACTCGACGGGATCCACGCTTAAAAGATTTGTGTTTTAAAGGGGTAGTGTCAGTGCATTCTGTGTATAAAATAGCTGGAAAAAGATGTACAGGTGTCAGTGTAAGAAGTGAAATGTATAATGATGTGTCAGTGTGAGAATGAGAATGAATTGCTCAAGATTATGAGGCTAAAGAATAAAGCTAGAAGGAGGGGGGATATACAGAGACTTTTGTTCGATAACTGTTAAGTTATGCCTACGTATCCTCTCGTGCAATGAGGAAGTCAGAACACCGTAGTTCGACTCAAAGAGACTGAAAGGTGAATTGACTTGTGAACTGCTTGCTTGCCTATGCTCAAGTGTATGATCTGTCTGGCACAGATGCTAACTGTCTTGCATTAGACGGAAGAAGCAAGTTCTCGTTTGTGAGTGAATGAGGTGAGAAAAGAATCCCGAAGGAGACGATTATTGTTTGTTTTTGTGTTTTCAGTCTTTTATTGCTTTTTGGATTTGTCATAAGTTAATGAGCTTAAGCCTAAACCAATGGGTTTAGTAAACTCATCACATCTTCCCTCTGATTAGGGGTAATGAGAATACCTTAAGTGTGAAGTCAGCTTCTCACACTTAATTACCTTTGGTGTAGGATTAAGATCATTAACCTACTTGTGATTATTTAGATGTTTTTGTTGTTTTTGTTTAGTGTTGAGTAATGAGATTAAGCCATAATCAAGGATTAAACAGACTCATTACACCATCCTAATAGAAGGATAATAGATGAGAATGTTTAAGCTGAGGAAAGCTCCTCAACTTAATCCATGGTTAGGGATTAAACTCATGACAAAACAAGCCTTTGATTAAGTGGATTTTATTTGGTGATATGATGATGAAGTGGGTTTTAGGGTTTATAAGACAACTTGAGGGGGACTTGTCCATTAACACTAGGGTTAGTCCTTCTTAACCAATCAAGGAAGAATTAGAACCCTAATGCAAGGCCCAAGTTACAAGTGTGATGTCTTGATGATTATTAAGTGAATTGATTAAGAGATTTAAACACATTAAGGGTTTAACACTTAGGATTAAAGTTATACACTCCATCCTAAGAGAAGGATGCAGGCATAAGCTTAATCACAAAGCCTTAAAGCCTTTAGGGTTTAGTCCCTGATTATGAGATGAGAAGAGAAGACTCAAAAGAGACACAAAGGTTAAAACTAAGAGGGGAGACTAATCAAAACCCTAATCATTATCATGCTTGGTTGTTCCTATGGTTTGTGAGGTCTACAAGAAAGATCTTCAGAGAAACCACCAGGAAGCAGATGAAAGGATCAAGAGAAGCAAAGTAACTTGCTTCATTCAAGAAGTCAAGTCACTTGAAGAAAGAAAGTGGGAAGAAGAAGAATGAGCAAGATCAAACTCAAACACAAATAAAAAATGCAGCAATGGATGCAAGAGAGATGAAAAGGAAAGTTATGAGAAGTGAAGGCAAATCCACTTCTCAAGTCACTTACCACCTGAAAAAGTTAGAAAAGAAATGCAATGCAGTGCAAAATGGGATGAGATGACATGATGAGAGACAAAACCAGAAGCAAATACATGATGCTAATGATGTTATGAGATGCTACAAACATGAAACAAGGCATGGAGATGATCATACAAGTTCATGAATGCAAATGAAGCAAACTAGGAAGCAGGGACATACATGAAAAGTTATGAAGTGCATATGACATACAACATGGCAAATACATGATGCAATGATCAAACATGTTTTCTATATGTCTTATGATGTCAAATGAATCACATGGAAGCATGGAATGTCAAGGCAAGTCATGTTATGCAAGAGAATGCAAGATGGATGCATATGGAAGCCCAAATTAGGGTTTATGAATCAAACATCAAACAAAAACCAAAAACAGAAGCAAACCCTACGATAAAAAATGGAAAATGCCATTCAAAGAATCCCTAACCCTATACTAAACCAAGGTCCAAAGGGGAGGTCTCAACTCTTAACCAATCTCAAGTTATGAATTTTCTAAGATATTAGGGTTTTTAGGGCTCCTAAACAAAAGAAATGCCAAACAATTGAAAAATGCAAGATCAAATCATGACCATTTAATCTCAAAAACTACATGTTAAACATAATGCAATGCAAGAAGAATCAATGTCCAACTCTTCATAGATAGGCAGAAATGATTTTTTGAACTTAGGATCAAAATAATGCACAAAAATGATTTTAATTCAAAGAAAAATTCTCAAAATGCATCAAGACCCAAAAAGAAATTTGGTTTGAAGGTTGGACAATGTTTCTAAATGTCTTAGAACATTTCATGAATTTTTTGGTGATTTTTAAATACCTAAAAGTATTTTTAATAAATTAATTCTCATTAATCAATTAAAAATAATCTTTTAAATATTTAAAAATGATTTTTTAATGCTAAAAATAAAATAAAAAATATTTTTGTGTCTTAAAAATTAGTAAAACTCATGAGAAAAAGTTTCATAATTTTTAAACATTTTTTACTATTTTAAATTAAATATGCAAAGAAAATGAAAATAAATGAAATTAAAATAAATAAAAAGAGAAGTAATCAGAAGGAGAGGCTGAGATTCACTCTGGATTTGAATATGTTGACCAGCGCGCATCTGGACGGCTGGGAGTGCATCTGAGTTAATTAATTTAATTATAGATTAATTAAACTAATAAAACGAATTAGGGCTAATCAAAGTGATCTGGGCCACTCACATGCGCGCGAAGTCAACCGGTCAACCCAATCTAACGCCCCACATTCAAATGGCACTAATGACCTGAGATTAGGGCTAACAACATTCAGGTGACCGGAGAGAAGCTCCGGTCATCTTCTCCGGTGACCACCAAACCCTAGAATACGATTCAGGCAACCATTCTTCAAATTAAAGCCAGGGAAACACTCCTCTACTCAAACCTCACTCAAATCAACTCTCAAAATGAATTTCTCATGCTTAAACTAAGAGAAACGAAGCTATGAAGATTCACGGGCAAAATTTCAGAGCCCTGGTAAATCCTCATTTCTCAACCATTCTTAAATCTAAAACCATCCCCATAACCAGCAAAGCAAACACAATCAAACTATAACTTAAAAATCAAGCTCTGAGAGAAAAGTTTCATGACCATACCTGAGATGGAGACTCCTGTTTCTGAGCTTTCAAAGTTGTTCTTTGGTGCAAGCTTGCTCCACTGACTCCCCTGGTGCTAATGGCAGGCTTGGAATGAGCTTAAGCAAGCTATTTTGAGGGATTCCAATCTGATATAGCAGAAAATGGAGTTTGTGTACAGGCTGTTTCAGATCAATGTGATGGGTGGTTTTGGTTCCTTTTGATGTGTTTGATCTGTTGGTGAAAAGAGTTTGGATGTTTGATGGCTGTGGAAGGTGATTCGAAGAGAAATGCAGGCTGAGGTGAAAAATGGTAATGAGGTGTTCTTGCTCAGTTCAAGCCTGAATCTTGGTGGTTTCTACTCAACAAGGCAGGGTGAGATGATTGGAGGAATTTGTTTGAGTGTTTGTAGTTTGTGGAGGCAGATTCGAAGCAATTTGCAAAATGGGGTGTCTTTGTGTATGTGATGCTTGAGAGAGTTTCAGCCTGGCTTGATGACATGTTTAGCTTGCAAATGGAAAGTATAAACAATTCTAATTGGCCAGATGATGTGACATGGCCTGCTGTGATAGGTAAGTCACCTTTTGCAAAATGTCAACTTCTTTGTAAAAGAGGCATGGGCTAAGTTATAGCAAGTACAAGGCATGGTTCTGGTGCAGCAAGATGAGGTGAGAGGGCTAGCAAGGTGCAGCATCCAATGCATCAAGTTGGTGAAGTGTGATGAGTGTTTTTTGCAAGTTGTCACTTTTTGAAACTTTTGTGAAAAATGTCTTGTTACACAAACCATAAACATGCAATCTTTGGTCCAATTCTGACTTTTAGGACATATTGAATGTTTGCATACTGGTTTGAAGTGAATTAGAAGTTACAATTGGCTTTGGTTCATGATTTTGCAAAGTTTCCATTTGAGGCATGTCTTGAAAATCAATGATTTTAGCCAACTTTGTCACACCATAACTTTTGATCCAAGAAGAGTTTGATCATGTTCTTGTACTTTTTGAAAAAGGGAAAAATGTATCCTACAACTTTCATGACCAAAGTTTTTCCATTTGAAGCATTTTTGGATCAAGAATCAAGGCTTGAAAAATGACCTAAAATGAAACATTCTTGAAAAGTCAACTATGCCCAAAAAGTCAACATTTGCAAAAACCCCAAATTCTTGATTTTTGTGAACTTCAATCTTCTTCCATGATCAAATAAAGACCATATACACTCAAAATGATGAAGATCACCCCTTGGTTGGGTCATTGGGGGCCTCAGATGCCCTGATTTTACACTGACTTGTCTGAAAAGTCAACTCTTGATCAGATGACTTCCCCATGGAATTTCTTCATAAAAATTGATATGCATACTCCCTATACCATATAAAGACCAATGGAAACAAGAATGACCAAAAAATTTGGAGTTATGGCCTCTGAAACCAAAACCCTAATTTTAAGTCAACTATGCAGTCAAACCTGGCTCTGCATCCACTCAAACCCTAGTTCTTGTGATTCTTCTGAAATCTTGACTTTGAGGGGATGTATTATGATGATTGAACACACATAGATCCCTTTGAAGTGATTTGGTTGCCTTTGGAGTGGCTCAAGAAGCCCTTGGATTGCTCAGGTCACAAACCCTGGGTGCAGATGACTTAGAAACTATGCAGTGGATCAAAAATGAGATATGAGATGATATGATTGTGTTTATGCATATGAAATGATCACAAGCCATGGTGTGAATGGGTGAGGGCAAATTTGGGGTGTTTACAGCTGCCCCTATTCAAACATGAGTTAGCTGTGCAGGATGTAAGCGACGGCTTAACAGGCAAGCGAGATAACTTGTGGTTGAATACCAAAGACAGTCCAAAATTTGCACTCACAGAAATGAAGAAGAAGAAAAAGGATATAGATTGTAAAGGAAAATAAAGTATATTGTAAAGTGGGCGACGGAGGACGACCGCCGAGCAGAGGACGACTGCTGGGTAAAGAGCAATGACGGGGACGGCCGATATGCTGGGAAAAGTGTGTGATGTAAAGCAATGACGGGGACGGCCGACATGCTGGGGATAAAAGGCAAAGCCAAGACGGGGACGGCCGACTAGCTGGGAAAAGTAAGAAATTGTGATGGGGACGGCCATCAAGATAAAGCTGTAAAGTTTTCTGGGGATAAATGAAACATGACGGGGACGGCCATCAAGTCCATAAAGTAAAGTAAACTACGATGGGGACGGCCATCGGATTAAAAAGGAAAAGGGACCACGACGGGGACGGCCATCGGGTTAAAGAATAAATGAAACAAACAGATGGTGGGGTATGGCCATCAAAAGTGAAGGACGATCACCTAGCAGGGGACGGCTGCTCTGTTGGGTATAAGAGAAATATGATGGGGACGGCCATCAAAGGTGGAGGACGACCACCTGGCAGGGTACGGCTGCCGAAAATATCAACGATGGGGACGGCCATCGGACGAGCATGATGGAGGACGACCATCAAGAGGTGGATGACGACCACCTAGCAGGGGACGGCTGCTCTCAGGGTTTGTCATGACATAGAACGAATGCCAGATAACCAAAATCAACAATGGGGACGGCCATTGGATAAAATGATGAAGGACGATCATCAAGAGGTGGAGGACGACCACCTAGCAGGGGACGGCTGCTAAAACAACGATGGGGACGGCCATCGAATGAGCATGATGGAGGACGACCATCAAGAGGTGGAGGACGACCACCTAGCAGGGTACGGCTGCTCTCAGGGTTTATCATGGCACGGGACGGGTGTCAGATAAAAGGGGAAATTTGTTTGTTGGTAATCTACTGGGGAAAAGTAAACACGGACGAGTGCTCACATCCAAGAAACAAAAGGTATAAGTGTTTGGTATTGTGTATAGATTAAAAATGCGGACGAGCATCCTTAAGACTACGATACGGACGAGTATCGGGTAGAAACAAACCGACACGTGTTCAGAGATGATGATACGGACGGGTATCAACTAGTTAACAACGAACACGGATGAGTGTTGCATCTGAAGGGACTCCTCTGGGGAAAAGTTGACACAGGCGAGTATCTATATTCAGGAAGACACGAGTGTTTGACACAGTGTATGGATTAAAGATGCGGACGAGCATCCTTATGATACGGACGAGTATCATGTAGAAACAAACGCTAGACGCATATTCTGAGATGATGGTACAGACGAGTACCAACTGGTTAACAAAGAAAATGAACCAATGCCGAATCTGTGGGGATATGAAGGTATATACAAGATACGGACGAGCATCTGTATGAGTGTATAGACGAGTGTATATCTGCTGGGGGAGGTGACACGGACGAGTGCCAAAAAAAGAGGAGAGTATAATATGAACAAATATCTGATATACAAAGTGTAGGTGACTGCGCTGGGGATACGACACGGACGGGTGCCAAGAAAGTGTATATAAGTATATGTGAGTGCAAAGGGGATGTCTTTGGCTTTCTGCTGGGGATGACACGGACGGGTGTCAGGAAGTATCTGTAATACGGGTGATTTTGTTGTAAGAGTGTTCAGACGACTTTACTGGGGAAAGATGGCACGGACGGGTGCCAAAAGGAGTATATACTGGTGTTTGTGATTTGTGAGGCAACTGCTTTTGCTGGGGACTCTGGGGGATTTTGGGGGAAGTATTCTGTATTCTGATGAATGGTTATTATTCACAAGTGTTCGATTCACATCATGGCTCATGATTATGCTATATGTTTGATTTTTGCCGCAATGCTCCGTGTTAAAACGGAATGCTGCGCTTTGGGGGTGAATATGATGCGAATGCTATGATTGTGCAAAGATATCAAAACCGGGATCCGGGTCCCGCTGCTGCGAAGATCTTTGATCGATCTGTTTGAAGTGGACATCCCAGCTGGGGATGAGATCATTGGTAGATCGGATGTGATGTATCTGCCTGGGGATCTAGGTCACTGATTGACATATCCTTGTAACACGGGTCCCAGCTGGGGTTTGTAGAAGCTCTTGTCACTCTGTTGTGATCTTCTATGCGTTGCTCCCCTGGACAGCGGCTGGAACTTTGTGGGGAGATGATCACCTGACTTTTGTGCTCCGGCTGAGGGCAAGATGGCAACTCGGCTGGGGATAAAGAGAGATCATTGAGAGACCTCCCTAGGGATTCTGTTGAAGAGGATCCTGACTCAGTCGGGGATATGGGCGTCTTCCGTGATGCCTGACAACTCTGATGGGGATAAGTAATGGGTGACAACTCAGCTGGAGAAAGTAATGAGAGGCAACTCAGCTGGGGAAGAAGCAACTCAGGTGCTAAGACTGAGCGAGTATTGATTTGGCAACTTCGCTGGGGAAATGGGCTCCTTCCAGTGCCTCGTGGAAGATAGACCGAGTTGATAATGATCTGCCAGCTTGTTGAGGGTGAAGCTTTCATACCCTAAGCTGTGCCCTGGATACCTGCACTCCTGCAAAGATAAGGAAACGCGCAAATGGTCCCGAGGTATCCCTTACCGGATTCCGTCATAGGAGTTAGACATTCTTGAGAGTAAGTACACTTCCTGTAAGCATGCGTTTTTATTATTATTATTATTTTTTCTCAGAGAAAAACATCTGTACTCATGCGAATAGTTTTTTAGAGACATCAGACATTCTTTGCAAATAAAAATGTACAAGACGAAACATGACTGGAAAATCTGATTTTATTAATTCATATGCCCTGAATTGGCAAGATACAGCCAAGGAAACAAATCTCCTAAAATGAAGAGATTGTTACAAAATGTTGGCAGTGTTGATGACTCTTCGAGGAGCTTCCTCTTCACTATGACCCGTATGACTTTGGACATTCTTCTTATCTTGCTTTTTGAAGAATGTTGATTCTGATTGAAGCTTGATCCATTCGAAGCTTACCAAGTTGTAGATGATACAGGCGAATTCAGAATGCAGTTGTTCGCTTATTCCCTTATTTTGCATGGATCGCCCTTCCGGGTTTTCAATCCATCGGGATACCCATTTTTGCCTGAGCTGTCCAATGCGGCTTTTCAACTCAGCGAGTGTACATTTTTTCATTGTTTATTTTCCCTTATTTTTGCCCGAGTCTTTTATTCTGTTTTTGACTCGCCGGGATGCCCTATTTTTTCCTGGACTTACATTCTGTTTTTATGTCCAGCGGGTCGTTTTATGCGAAGTATTTTTTAACTGCATCTGAATTCACAGGGGACGGGAAATCTTCACCATCCATGGTGCTGAGCATCAGTGCTCCACCAGAGAAAACTTTCTTTACAACAAATGGTCCTTCATAATTCGGAGTCCATTTGCCCCTGTGGTCTGTATGAGGAGGGAGGATTCTCTTCAGCACAAGATCTCCTACTTGGTACTCTCGGTGCCTGACTTTCTGATCGAAGGCTTTCTTCATTCTTTTCTGATACAACTGCCCATGACAGATTGCAGCCAATCTTTTCTCTTCAATCAGACTCAGTTTTTCGTATCGGGACCTAACCCATTCTGCTTCGTTCAGCTTAACATCCATCAATACCCTTAGGGAGGGTAATTCAACTTCAACCGGTAGGACTGCTTCCATACCATACACAAGCTGATACGGGGTTGCCCCAGTGGACGTTCTGATTGACGTGCGGTACCCATGCAAAGCAAATGGTAGCATTTCATGCCAATCTTTGTAGGTGACTACCATCTTCTGCACAATCTTCTTGATATTCTTATTAGCTGCTTCAACAACGCCATTCATCTTTGGCCTGTAAGGAGAAGAATTGTGATGTTGAATTTTGAAGTCCCGGCACAGTTCTGCCATCATTTTGTTGTTTAAGTTGGAACCATTATCAGTAATGATTCGCTCGGGCACTCCATACCGACAGATGATATCTCTCTTCAGAAATCTGGCTACCACTTGTCTTGTAACATTTGCATATGAGGCTGCTTCAACCCACTTGGTGAAGTAATCAATGGCAACCAGGATGAATCTGTGACCATTTGAAGCAGTCGGCTCAATCTTGCCAATCATATCAATGCCCCACATAGCAAAGGGCCATGGTGAAGACATGATGTTCAAAGGATTGGGAGGTACATGCACCTTATCTGCATAGATCTGGCATTTATGGCATTTTCTGGCGTAGGCACAACAGTCTGCATCCATTGTGATCCAGTAATAACCTGATCTTAACAATTTCTTAGCCATGGCATGCCCTCCTGCATGGGTACCAAAGGAGCCTTCGTGCACTTCATGCATCAACAAGTCTGCTTCTGTCTTATCAACACATCTGAGGAGTACCATATCAAAGTTCCTCTTGTATAAAGACCCATCAGTATTCAGAAAGAAACTACCAGCAAGCCTTCTCAAAGTCTTCTTATCATTGGAAGATGCCCCAGGTGGGTATGTTTGATCCTCTAAGAAGCATTTAATGTCATGGAACCAAGGCTTATCGTCTTTGACAACTTCTGCTGCAAACAAATATGCTGGTCTATCAAGTCTGGACACTGAGATCTGAGGTACAAAGTTAGCAGCTTGAACTTTGATCATGGATGAAATGGTAGCAAGAGCATCTGCGAACTGATTCTCGTCCCGAGGGATATACTCAAGCTTGACCGTTGTGAAGAAAGTCAATAACCTCCTTGTATAATCCCTGTAAGGTATCAGATGATCCTGGTGGGTGTACCATTTTCCGTTGGTTTGATTGATTACCAGAGCTGAATCTCCGAATACAGTCAATGTCTTGATCCTGAGGTCAATGGCTTCCTCAAGACCCATAATGCAAGCTTCGTATTCAGCTTCGTTGTTAGTGCAGTTGAAGGTGAGTTTTGCCGAGAAAGGCATGTGAACTCCCTTAGGTGTAATGAGTACTGCACCAACACCACGACCATTCATGTTGACAGCCCCATCAAACATCATAGTCCATTCTTCTTCTGGGTCAGGCCCTTCAGTGTGAACAGGCTCTTCATGATCTTTCGCTTTTATGAACATGATGTCCTCATCAGGGAAGTCAAATCTCATTGGCTGGTAATCATCAATGGGTTGCTCAGCAAGATATTCAGACAATACACTGCCCTTGATGGCTTTTTGAGATGTGTATTGGATGTCATACTCTGTGAGAATCATTTGCCATCTTGCAACCCGTCCGGTAAGTGCTGGCTTCTCAAATATGTACTTAACTGGGTCCATTTTTGAGATCAGTAAGGTAGTGTGGGTCAACATATACTGCCTTAGTCGGCGAGCAGCCCACGCTAAAGCACAGCAAGTTTTCTCGAGCAGTGAATAACGTTGTTCACAGTCGGTAAACTTTTTGCTTAGGTAGTATATTGCATACTCTTTTCGACCAGACTCGTCATGCTGGCCCAACACACACCCCATTGACTCTTCTAATACTGTCAAGTACATGATTAGAGGTCTTCCTTCAACTGGAGGCATAAGGATCGGAGGCTCTTGTAAGTACTCCTTGATCTTGTCAAAAGCCCTTTGGCAGTCTTCATTCCACCTGACCGTCTGTTCTTTTCTTAATAGCTTGAACAAAGGTTCACAGGTTGCTGTAAGGTGAGATATGAACCTTGAAATGTAGTTCAATCGACCTAAGAACCCTCGAACTTCTTTCTCTGTTTTCGGTGCAGGCATCTCTTGGATGGCTTTGACTTTATCAGGGTCAACCTCGATCCCCTTCTCGCTTACAATAAATCCCAGCAACTTACCGGATCGCACCCCGAATGTGCATTTGTTGGGGTTCAACTTCAGTTGATACTTCCTCAGACGCTTGAACAATTTGAGCAGATTTACCAGATGGTCTTCTTCAGTGAGGGACTTGGCAATCATATCATCCACGTAACATTCTATTTCTTTGTGGATCATATCGTGGAATAATGTTACCATAGCCCGTTGATACGTTGCACCGGCATTTTTGAGCCCAAATGGCATCACCTTGTAGCAGAACGTGCCCCAGGGTGTGATGAAGGTTGTCTTCTCCATGTCTTCAGGTGACATTTTGATCTGATTGTATCCTGAAAATCCGTCCATGAAGGAGAATACCGATAATTGAGCCGTGTTATCCACCAATACATCAATGTGAGGTAAAGGGAAATCATCTTTCGGGCTGGCTCTGTTCAGGTCCCGGTAATCAACACACATTCTTACTTTGCCGTCTTTCTTAGGCACAGGTACTATGTTAGCAACCCACGGCGGGTAGCTAGTTACGGCAAGGAAACCGGCGTCCCACTGCTTTTGTACCTCTTCCTTGATCTTCATTGCCATGTCTGGACGAGTACGGCGTAACTTCTGTTTAACTGGTAGGCATTCTTCTCTCAAAGGCAGCTTGTGCACAACAATGTCAGTGTCCAACCCTGGCATGTCTTGATACGACCAAGCAAATACATCCACATATTCTCGAAGCAGGTCAATCAGTTGTCTCTTCACTGAGTCTTGCAAGCAGGCCCCGATTTTAACCTCTTTCACGTCTTCATCCGTACCAAGATTGATCACTTCAACCTCCTCCTGGTGAGGAGTAATAACCTTTTCCTCTTGTCTTAACAACCTGGCTAGCTCTTCAGGAAGCTCATATTCTTCATCAACCCCTTCATCAGCTTGATTGATTGGATTGTCAAAGTCATACGAAGTCATAGTCGTGCTGTTGTCGGTGCTGTCTGGAAGGCACTCTCTGCAAGGGTTTAGTTTGTCCATTTTAGTGATCTGATTTTAGTCTTATTTAGAAAGGTGAAATGAAGTTGTCATTTTGAAAACACTGCCATTTATTTTTTGTACAAAAAGAAAAATGGAAAAAAACAGTGAGCGGAAAAGAAAAAGACTCATTTGCAAAAAGATGTCTGATATTTCATTGATTAATCTTGTTTGCACAAAAAGTACAGATGGCCCGATTACAAAATGAGTCTTGTCATCTTGGGCAAGATGCAAGACTTTGATGCATGCTTATAAAAGTACAGGAAATAATAATTACTCTGCATGAGTAACTCTTATAATTTCCTGGGAAGACCAGTTTGAGATACTGCTCCCCGGGATCTTTGGACGAATCCAGCTTTCCAGGTTGCGCTCCTCTTCCAGCTCGTCTTCCAGACAGTTGATAGCATCAGGGGTAAGCATTCCCCCACTCACGAAATTGGGCTCTTTCGCAGCCGCTGCTTGACCTTGTTGAGTTGGTTTGTAACCCAACCCAAATCTGTCTTCTTTCTTCTCCACCAATAGCAGTTTGCCCCAGCCTTGGGCATTTCCTCCCTCAACAACCTTCCGGGCTTGTTGGTATGATGATATTGAAGTACCAAGTACAGCAGATGTCTCATTCACGTTCAAAGCTTCAAACCCCTGGCTCATTGTTTCATGGATCTCCCCGTCCATTTCAATGTACTTATAAGTAGCCAGGTGGCTGACAAAAATGTCCTCCTCTCCACAGATTGTAACGATTTGACCCTCCCACTCATATTTTAACTTCTGGTGAAGGGTAGAGGTCACGGCGCCAGCAGCGTGAATCCATGGCCTACCCAACAAACAGCTGTAGGCAGGCTGAATGTCCATCACATAGAAGATAGTTGTAAAGGTCTGTGGGCCAATCATTATGGGCAACTCAATCTCTCCCAGGACCGATCTCTTTGAACCATCAAAGGCTCTCACCACCAGGTTGCTGGGTCTCAATGCCAATCCATCGTATTCTAGCTTCACCAGGGCCTTCTTAGGTAAGACATTGAGGGATGACCCCGTGTCTACCAGCACATGGGAAAGGACAGCACCTTTACATTCCATGGTTATGTGCAAGGCTTTGTTATGGTTGCGGCCTTCCGTTGTCAAATCAGTATCGGTGAACCCTAGTCCGTGACTAGCGTTAACATTCCCCACCACAGCTTCCAGCTGATTGACAGTGATCTCTTCAGGCACGTAAGCTGCGTGCAAGACTTTGAGTAGTGCATTCCGATGGGCTTCGGAGCACATAAGCAATGATAGGATTGAGATCTTGGAAGGCGTCTGATGAAGCTGATCCACTATTTTATAATCACTCTTTTTGATGATTCGCATGAACTCATCAACCTCTTGATCGAAGGGTGTTTTCAAAGCTTCCTTAACAGCTTGATCTTCCTGCACAGGGCTCTTCCCTTTTGCCTTGGCAGCAGCTTCTGCCTCGGCAGCGGGTCTTTGAATTTGTGGAGCGAAAAGACGTCCGCTTCGAGTGAAGCCTCCGCCTCCTCCCACATTGTCTACTTGCGGTGCAGGGGTTGATGATTCAAAAGTGATTCTTTGTCCTTCGCAGTACAAGTCAGATCCGTAATGCCATGGGATGGCATTGCTGCTTTCGTAGGGTACTGGTCCAGGCACCGTGATAGTGACTGGACTGGTTGCTGCTGTCGAAGGAACTGTGATAGTTTGTGGATCATAATAAATCGTGACTGGTGCTCTGATGGGAGCAGCAGTTTCTGAGTTGTAGGCAGAGTTGTTTTCAGGATCATAAAATATTGTGACAGTAGAGATATCTTCAGAGTTTGTTGCTGGAGTTGTAGGAGACATTGTCGGGAGTGTGGATGTTGTTGTTGTAGGAGCTTCATAATGGAGTGGTGCTGGAGTTGTAGAAGAAAAATTTGTTGATAACTGATCAGTTGAGACGATAGATGGAGTACTTGTTGATGAAGCCGAAGAATTGTCAGGAACAATGGTTGTTGCAGTTGTAGGAGGTTCTGGAGTTGTTGCTGATGAAATTGCTGGATTTGGTGGGAATGATGTGGTGATCTGAAGTTGGCCACTCTGAATGAGACCGTCTATGCCATTCCTTAGATTATCGCACCCATTTACCGAGATATTGCAGTAAGCACACCCCAACTCACACCCCGGGAACATTTGACATTCGAGGAGTTGAGCCTTGATTTCCACTAACGGTGTCCTGATCTGACCCACACTGGTTATTAAATAAGACGGTTTGTCTTCTTCAATAGCGTTAATTCTGAGACCACCGTGGTTTGGCATGGGATTTTTATTGACATTGGGTGGTGGTGCGAAATTCAAAGCCTTTGAGTCTACCAGGTCTTGTACCTTCATATGCAGAGCTCTGCACTTTTCTGTACTGTGGCCAGGTGCGTTTGAATGGAAGGCACATCTGGCATTGGAGTCATAGTTCCTTGGTAGACTGTTGGGATCCGGAGGTGCCAACGTTCTTAGCTCAACCAGGTTGAGTTTCAGAAGTTGTGGCAGCAAGGTAGCATATGGCATGGGGATCGGATCGATCACTCTGTTAGCTTGAGATGGCCTCTGTTGGAATGGCCTTTGCTGATTATTGTTGGTGTTGCTGTTGTTGTAATTTCTTGGAGGATACTGATTCTGCTGATGGTACTGAGGTTGCTGCTGATAGTTTTGCTGCGGAGGTTGATAAACTGGTTGAGGATGAGCTGGAACAGGGATGGTGACTGCTGCCACTGATCTGTGAACATATTGGGGTCTGCCCCTGTTGGTGTGGATGGCATTGGTCTCGCCAGTTCTTCTTGGGCCTGCGAAAGGCTTTCTTGTACTGCTGGACGAGCTGGCACCATTATCAGAAATCTTGCCCATTTTCAACAGGCTCTCAATTCTCTCCCCAGCTATGACAACATCCGCAAAGCTAGTGGAGGAGAAAGCAGCCAGCCTGTCAATATAGGTTCCCTGAAGGGTGTTCATAAACATATCTGCCATTTCCCTTTCGGACATAGGTGGCTGAACAGCAGCAGCCAGTTGCCTCCATCTCTGGGCATATTCTCGGAAACTCTCCCTTGAAGACTGTGACATTCCCATTAGGAGGGTCCTGTTGGGTGCCATATCTAAATTGTACTGATACTGTCTGATGAAGGCCTCTGCCAGGTCCTTCCAGCATCTAATAGTTGCCCTTGTCAAGTGAGAGTACCATTCTCTTGACGCTCCAGTTAAGCTATCCTCGAAATAGAACATCCAGAGCTTCTCATCCATAGTATAGGCCTTCAGCCTCCCCAGAAATGATTGTAAATGAGTCCGGGGGCAGGAAGTCCCATTGTATTTTTCAAAACAAGGAGGCTTGAACTTATGGGGGATCCTGACCCCGTCTACCAAGCCCATGTCCATGACGTCGAAGCCCAAAGAGTTTTGAGACTCTAAGGATCTCAGCTTCTCAGCTATCTCCTCCAACCTTCTATCATAAGCTTCCTCCCCAGCACCCATTACTGTAAACTGGTCCTCTTGGGGGTCTTCTTGAAGTACCCTGGCTGCAGTGGCAGTCCCTTGAACATTTGCAGGAATATTGACCTCAGGATGGAGGTGTGGCCCAAATACAGGGGGGTTAACATGAGGTTGGACCCTTTCATTGTTGCTGGTGCCGGCAGTCCCTATATGTGGGTCTTCTTGATTCTGCCTTTCCACCATGGCCCTCAATCTTTCCTGGCTCTGAGCCATGTTGTTCATCACTTCCATAAACTGAGCTATCTGTGTTCTCATTTCCAATCTTTCGTTTGCCATTTGAGTCCTGACCTCTGCAAGGTCCTGCTGTACCTGATCCATTTGAATGCCCGGAAGGTTGTTTCGGGTTGGATAACGGTGTGGACGGTTGAGGGGAAATACCCGGCGCCGAGCAATAATTCCTGAACATCACAACAGAGTTAGTGGCAATAAAACAAAAACCTACAAAACAAACAACAGTTTAGCATGCAATGCAGTTATGCTTATTTGATATCAAGGTATCCGGTTTGGCTTTCAGTTTTGACCCTTCCAGACCCTTGAAGATGCCGTTGATGTTGCTTTTGAAGTGAAACTCGGATGGAACAAACTAATACATATATTACAAAAAGCAAAATGGTACATAGTTTGTTTACAAATACAAGCCCTCTGAGGGGTCAAAACATATTACAAGAAAACAAAAGTACATGGAATGAAAGCAACAACAAACAAATGGTCAAACACCAAGACCAAACTCATCCTCACGAACTTCCTTGAGAAGTGCTTCGGTCACAGGATCAGCTGGACGCTCCGTGAGATTCCTGATGAGGAGATTCCGGGTTGTAACAGCTGTAGTGAGCTTCTTGTGCTGAGCTTGGTCCTTTGACCTCTTCACTCCTGCTTTGATCTTTAGCTCTGATATCTCCTTCTGGGCTGCTGCCAGGGCTTCTTGCTGCACTTTTGCACCAGCTTCCAGTCGCTCTATCCTGTCTTGAACTCTCTTGTCCTCCAGGGTACGAGCCTCGGTGATCCTGACCCAACGGGCTTGACTCTCCTTTAAATACAAGTCTGTCCTTGCTCTCTGGAACTGGGCTTCTTTGCAAGCATTCTTCAGAATTTGTTCTCCAGCTTTAGACTTTTTGATATAATCCCCAGACTTCTCAATCTTAGTCAGATGCTCTACTCTCAACTTCTCCAATCTCTCAACCTCCCTCATACCATCACTTCTCTCCCGGAGGGTCTTCTGCAAAGCTTGGGTTAACTTCTCATTTCTTTCTTTCAAACTCTCAAACTCCTTCAAACTGACAGTGGCAGGTGGTGCTGAAGATGATTCAGGCATATCTTCTATAGTAAAGGGCATTCCAGAGAATCGAGCCCTGGCACGGGACCACTCATGATATTGTGCTGATGCCACATTGTTGCACTTCCCTAGGATGGTCACTCCCTTGATCTGAACATTATCCCAGGCCCAGGCAGCCTGCCTAACAGTAGCCAAATTAATCTTGTTCTCACAATAGAGAGTCTCTACCAAGTCCTGTGCCTTAGGAGTATGGACCAGTGCATAGCCCAGTTGCCTTCTGAACAACAGAGGGTTATAATTGATACTTCCCTTAACTCCTATTAAGGGCACATTGGGAAAGTGCCCACAGCTGGTGATGATATCTCTGCCCTTGGTGCTTTGAGTACACCATCTGATATCTGCTGAAGTTAGAGCAGTGAGTCTCTTAGCCCAGTTACTCTGCTGATGAGGGTTTAGAAATGCATCTGTCCTGGGTAGGTGCTTGAGAAGCCAAGTATGGAATAATGGAGCACAACACCTCACTAATCTTCCCCTCTGCTTTTCATTCCTCTGATGCACTGAGTAGTAGAGATCCCCCAATAAAGTGGGCACTGGGTTCTTCAAGATGAACAGATGGATTGCATTCTTGCTAATGAATCGAGGCTCATCTGCAAACAACACAATTCCATATATGCTCAAAGCCAACAAGGCACAAACAGCCTTCCACTCTCCTAAAGAAGCTTTTAGGGTAGCCTGAGAGATCAAGAAATCCAGATGGAAGCCAGGGATTCCAGCTTTAGAAGTCATATGCTGCTCAATCAGGACAGGTTCCAGATGCAAAACCTTGGCTATTTCTCCATTAGCAGGAAAAACCATCTCAGGGTTGAAAGGGATTCCACCCCTGATAGGCAAACCAACCAATGATGAGTATTCTTCTAATAGAGGGCCCAACTGAAAGTCTTGAAAGGTGAAACATCTCAGTGGGGGATCATAAAACTGAATGCAGGTGTGGATCAGGCTTCTCTGTGAAGGGTCCAGATCCATAACCATATCGAGTATATCTCCATAACTTTCCCTGAACAATGGTATGTGATCTGGAGTGATCAGGGTCTGAATCCTCCTGATGTCTGATAACTCTGGCTGGAAAAAGTGATAGGTGATGTTGCTCTTTTTAGGAGCCATGATGCTGAAGACTGAGTAGAGATAGGTGCTGATGATAATATTGAAGAAGTGGGCCACTGACTGGCTGGTGATAACTGAAGCAGATAGCTAAACTGAAGCAGGTGCTGATGAAGGTAGGTCAATACTGAAGATGGGGTCAAAACCAAAACCAAATGAAGATGGATACCCTGAAACACAAATAAGAAAATGTCAATATGATGCAATGAGGATGTATGCAAATGATATGCAAGGGTCTGTGACTGAGCTGGATCTGATCAAATGCCCTGATATAGGTCCAAGTATGTTCAAGAATTCTAGATGAGGTCTATAAATCCAGTAACCAAGGTGGGGGGCTCAAATAAAGAGCCACATGTCCAGGGTTTTAGAATCACAAGAACTGTTCCAACATGGAGTACTCTTAAACAAACAAAGTAACAGGGTATTCTGAGGTCAGGGTACCTGCAAACCTGTAAACAGCCCAACCCCCTCACAGGTGGTGGTTTAAAACAAGGATCCTCAGACTTGGATCAGTTATGAGAAGTGTAAACACTTCTAACCCGGAGGTACAGTGTTTACAATAACCATAAAAGTTCCTCCTCTAATTCTCCTCAGTTTCTGAAGGTCAATACTAAAAGGTCATCCAGACTTAGCAGGCTTCCCAGATAGCCCTAGCATTGCAGGAAATCTGCAACACAGAGTTCTCAAGAAGAAACCCATATCTGAACCGTGTTTCATATTCCCGCACCAGACCGAGATGGAATGGGAAAGAATATGATTCACTCTAGCCTATGTGTCACTCAGATCCCAGGTATAGGACCTTAACTCTCAGTAGAACACCCACCCACCAAAACAAAACCAGATCCAGCCAGACAGCATGACAGTATGATATATGAAAAGCAGTAAAGAAAACAGTAAAACATCTGTACATAAAGCATGAATAAATACAAATATACAAGCACAGATAACACATAACACCCCAGTAAATACAAATCAATCAAGCGCTAGGAGGAACCCACAAAAAGAACCAGAAGCCCTGGTTACAGTATAAGGGTCCCCAGCAGAGTCGCCAAGCTGTCGCTCCCGATAAATGGGGAATGGCCCCAGATAAAGGTACAGACACGAACGGTCGGCGAGAGGGACAATGAGAACACACAGCCGTGAACCCACTGGAGATGAATAGAGTCGCCAGCTAGGCATTTTTATCCCGGAGGAAAGGCAATGCTGCATAGACCTAGAAAGAGATGGATAAGACGGTTGCGAACCAGAGAGACTGAGAAAGGGGGTTGGTTACAACCTGGGAAGGTATTAGCACCCAGATTGTCTGCCGTACTCGACGGGATCCACGCTTAAAAGATTTGTGTTTTAAAGGGGTAGTGTCAGTGCATTCTGTGTATAAAATAGCTGGAAAAAGATGTACAGGTGTCAGTGTAAGAAGTGAAATGTATAATGATGTGTCAGTGTGAGAATGAGAATGAATTGCTCAAGATTATGAGGCTAAAGAATAAAGCTAGAAGGAGGGGGGATATACAGAGACTTTTGTTCGATAACTGTTAAGTTATGCCTACGTATCCTCTCGTGCAATGAGGAAGTCAGAACACCGTAGTTCGACTCAAAGAGACTGAAAGGTGAATTGACTTGTGAACTGCTTGCTTGCCTATGCTCAAGTGTATGATCTGTCTGGCACAGATGCTAACTGTCTTGCATTAGACGGAAGAAGCAAGTTCTCGTTTGTGAGTGAATGAGGTGAGAAAAGAATCCCGAAGGAGACGATTATTGTTTGTTTTTGTGTTTTCAGTCTTTTATTGCTTTTTGGATTTGTCATAAGTTAATGAGCTTAAGCCTAAACCAATGGGTTTAGTAAACTCATCACATCTTCCCTCTGATTAGGGGTAATGAGAATACCTTAAGTGTGAAGTCAGCTTCTCACACTTAATTACCTTTGGTGTAGGATTAAGATCATTAACCTACTTGTGATTATTTAGATGTTTTTGTTGTTTTTGTTTAGTGTTGAGTAATGAGATTAAGCCATAATCAAGGATTAAACAGACTCATTACACCATCCTAATAGAAGGATAATAGATGAGAATGTTTAAGCTGAGGAAAGCTCCTCAACTTAATCCATGGTTAGGGATTAAACTCATGACAAAACAAGCCTTTGATTAAGTGGATTTTATTTGGTGATATGATGATGAAGTGGGTTTTAGGGTTTATAAGACAACTTGAGGGGGACTTGTCCATTAACACTAGGGTTAGTCCTTCTTAACCAATCAAGGAAGAATTAGAACCCTAATGCAAGGCCCAAGTTACAAGTGTGATGTCTTGATGATTATTAAGTGAATTGATTAAGAGATTTAAACACATTAAGGGTTTAACACTTAGGATTAAATTTATACACTCCATCCTAAGAGAAGGATGCAGGCATAAGCTTAATCACAAAGCCTTAAAGCCTTTAGGGTTTAGTCCCTGATTATGAGATGAGAAGAGAAGACTCAAAAGAGACACAAAGGTTAAAACTAAGAGGGGAGACTAATCAAAACCCTAATCATTATCATGCTTGGTTGTTCCTATGGTTTGTGAGGTCTACAAGAAAGATCTTCAGAGAAACCACCAGGAAGCAGATGAAAGGATCAAGAGAAGCAAAGTAACTTGCTTCATTCAAGAAGTCAAGTCACTTGAAGAAATAAAGTGGGAAGAAGAAGAATGAGCAAGCTCAAACTCAAACACAAATAAAAAATGCAGCAATGGATGCAAGAGAGATGAAAAGGAAAGTTATGAGAAGTGAAGGCAAATCCACTTCTCAAGTCACTTACCACCTGAAAAAGTTAGAAAAGAAATGCAATGCAGTGCAAAATGGGATGAGATGACATGATGAGAGACAAAACCAGAAGCAAATACATGATGCTAATGATGTTATGAGATGCTACAAACATGAAACAAGGCATGGAGATGATCATACAAGTTCATGAATGCAAATGAAGCAAACTAGGAAGCAGGGACATACATGAAAAGTTATGAAGTGCATATGACATACAACATGGAAAATACATGATGAAATGATCAAACATGTTTTCTATATGTCTTATGATGTCAAATGAATCACATGGAAGCATGGAATGTCAAGGCAAGTCATGTTATGCAAGAGAATGCAAGATGGATGCATATGGAAGCCCAAATTAGGGTTTATGAATCAAACATCAAACAAAAACCAAAAACAGAAGCAAATCCTAAGATAAAAAATGGAAAATGCCATTCAAAGAATCCCTAACCCTATACTAAACCAAGGTCCAAAGGGGAGGTCTCAACTCTTAACCAATCTCAAGTTATGAATTTTCTAAGATATTAGGGTTTTTAGGGCTCCTAAACAAAAGAAATGCCAAACAATTGAAAAATGCAAGATCAAATCATGACCATTTAATCTCAAAAACTACATGTTAAACACAATGCAATGCAAGAAGAATCAATGTCCAACTCTTCATAGATAGGCAGAAATGATTTTTTGAACTTAGGATCAAAATAATGCACAAAAATGATTTTAATTCAAAGAAAAATTCTCAAAATGCATCAAGACCCAAAAAGAAATTTGGTTTGAAGGTTGGACAATGTTTCTAAATGTCTTAGAACATTTCATGAATTTTTTGGTGATTTTTAAATACCTAAAAGTATTTTTAATAAATTAATTCTCATTAATCAATTAAAAATAATCTTTTAAATATTTAAAAATGCTTTTTTAATGCTAAAAATAAAATAAAAAATATTTTTGTGTCTTAAAAATTAGTAAAACTCATGAGAAAAAGTTTCATAATTTTTAAACATTTTTTACTATTTTAAATTAAATATGCAAAGAAAATGAAAATAAATGAAATTAAAATAAATAAAAAGAGAAGTAATCAGAAGGAGAGGCTGAGATTCACTCTGGATTTGAATATGTTGACCAGCGCGCATCTGGACGGCTGGGAGTGCATCTGAGTTAATTAATTTAATTATAGATTAATTAAACTAATAAAACGAATTAGGGCTAATCAAAGTGATCTGGGCCACTCACATGCGCGCGAAGTCAACCGGTCAACCCAATCTAACGCCCCACATTCAAATGGCACTAATGACCTGAGATTAGGGCTAACAACATTCAGGTGACCGGAGAGAAGCTCCGGTCATCTTCTCCGGTGACCACCAAACCCTGGAATACGATTCAGGCAACCATTCTTCAAATTAAAGCCAGGGAAACACTCCTCTACTCAAACCTCACTCAAATCAACTCTCAAAATGAATTTCTCATGCTTAAACTAAGAGAAACGAAGCTATGAAGATTCACGGGCAAAATTTCAGAGCCCTGGTAAATCCTCATTTCTCAACCATTCTTAAATCTAAAACCATCCCCATAACCAGCAAAGCAAACACAATCAAACTATAACTTAAAAATCAAGCTCTGAGAGAAAAGTTTCATGACCATACCTGAGATGGAGACTCCTGTTTCTGAGCTTTCAAAGCTGTTCTTTGGTGCAAGCTTGCTCCACTGACTCCCCTGGTGCTAATGGCAGGCTTGGAATGAGCTTAAGCAAGCTATTTTGAGGGATTCCAATCTGATATAGCAGAAAATGGAGTTTGTGTACAGGCTGTTTCAGATCAATGTGATGGGTGGTTTTGGTTCCTTTTGATGTGTTTGATCTGTTGGTGAAAAGAGTTTGGATGTTTGATGGCTGTGGAAGGTGATTCGAAGAGAAATGCAGGCTGAGGTGAAAAATGGTAATGAGGTGTTCTTGCTCAGTTCAAGCCTGAATCTTGGTGGTTTCTACTCAACAAGGCAGGGTGAGATGATTGGAGGAATTTGTTTGAGTGTTTGTAGTTTGTGGAGGCAGATTCGAAGCAATTTGCAAAATGGGGTGTCTTTGTGTATGTGATGCTTGAGAGAGTTTCAGCCTGGCTTGATGACATGTTTAGCTTGCAAATGGAAAGTATAAACAATTCTAATTGGCCAGATGATGTGACATGGCCTGCTGTGATAGGTAAGTCACCTTTTGCAAAATGTCAACTTCTTTGTAAAAGAGGCATGGGCTAAGTTATAGCAAGTACAAGGCATGGTTCTGGTGCAGCAAGATGAGGTGAGAGGGCTAGCAAGGTGCAGCATCCAATGCATCAAGTTGGTGAAGTGTGATGAGTGTTTTTTGCAAGTTGTCACTTTTTGAAACTTTTGTGAAAAATGTCTTGTTACACAAACCATAAACATGCAATCTTTGGTCCAATTCTGACTTTTAGGACATATTGAATGTTTGCATACTGGTTTGAAGTGAATTAGAAGTTACAATTGGCTTTGGTTCATGATTTTGCAAAGTTTCCATTTGAGGCATGTCTTGAAAATCAATGATTTTAGCCAACTTTGTCACACCATAACTTTTGATCCAAGAAGAGTTTGATCATGTTCTTGTACTTTTTGAAAAAGGGAAAAATGTATCCTACAACTTTCATGACCAAAGTTTTTCCATTTGAAGCATTTTTGGATCAAGAATCAAGGCTTGAAAAATGACCTAAAATGAAACATTCTTGAAAAGTCAACTATGCCCAAAAAGTCAACATTTGCAAAAACCCCAAATTCTTGATTTTTGTGAACTTCAATATTCTTCCATGATCAAATAAAGACCATATACACTCAAAATGATGAAGATCACCCCTTGGTTGGGTCATTGGGGGCCTCAGATGCCCTGATTTTACACTGACTTGTCTGAAAAGTCAACTCTTGATCAGATGACTTCCCCATGGAATTTCTTCATAAAAATTGATATGCATACTCCCTATACCATATAAAGACCAATGGAAACAAGAATGACCAAAAAATTTGGAGTTATGGCCTCTGAAACCAAAACCCTAATTTTAAGTCAACTATGCAGTCAAACCTGGCTCTGCATCCACTCAAACCCTAGTTCTTGTGATTCTTCTGAAATCTTGACTTTGAGGGGATGTATTATGATGATTGAACACACATAGATCCCTTTGAAGTGATTTGGTTGCCTTTGGAGTGGCTCAAGAAGCCCTTGGATTGCTCAGGTCACAAACCCTGGGTGCAGATGACTTAGAAACTATGCAGTGGATCAAAAATGAGATATGAGATGATATGATTGTGTTTATGCATATGAAATGATCACAAGCCATGGTGTGAATGGGTGAGGGCAAATTTGGGGTGTTTACAACTAGCTATCCGCCGTGGGTTGCTAACATTGTACCTGTGCCCAAGAAAGACGGCAAAGTAAGAATGTGTGTTGACTACCGGGATCTGAACAGAGCTAGCCCGAAAGACGATTTCCCATTACCTCACATTGATGTATTGGTTGATAATACGGCTCAGTTCTCGGTATTCTCCTTCATGGACGGATTTTCAGGATACAATCAGATTAAAATGTCACCTGAAGACATGGAGAAGACAACATTCATCACACCTTGGGGCACGTTCTGTTACAAAGTGATGCCGTTCGGACTGAAGAATGCTGGAGCAACATATCAACGGGCTATGGTGACATTATTCCACGATATGATCCATAAAGAAATCGAATGTTATGTGGATGACATGATTGCCAAGTCCCTTACTGAAGAAGACCATCTGGTGAATCTGCTGAAGTTGTTCAAGCGTCTGAGAAAGTACCAACTGAGGTTGAACCCCAACAAATGCACATTCGGGGTGCGATCCGGTAAACTGCTGGGATTTATTGTAAGCGAGAAAGGGATTGAAGTTGACCCTGATAAAGTCAAAGCCATTCAAGAGATGCCTGCGCCGAAAACTGAGAAAGAAGTTTGAGGGTTCTTAGGTCGATTGAACTACATTTCACGGTTCATATCTCACCTTACAACAACCTGTGAGCCCTTGTTCAAGTTGTTAAGAAAAGAACAGACGGTCAGGTGGAATGAAGACTGCCAGAAGGCTTTTGACAAGATCAAAGAATATCTGCAAGAACCTCCAATCCTTATGCCGCCAGTTGAAGGAAGACCTCTAATCATGTACTTGACAGTATTAGAAGAGTCAATGGGGTGTGTGCTGGGCCAGCATGACGAGTCTGGTCGAAAAGAGTATGCAATATACTACCTAAGCAAAAAGTTTACCGACTGTGAACAACGTTATTCACTGCTCGAGAAAACTTGCTGTGCTTTAGCGTGGGCTGCTCGCCGACTAAGGCAGTATATGTTGACCCACACTACTTTATTGATCTCCAAAATGGACCCAATTAAGTACATTTTCGAGAAGCCAGCTCTTACCGGACGGGTTGCAAGATGGCAAATGATTCTCACTGAATACGACATCCAATACACTTCTCAGAAAGCCATCAAGGGCAGTGTACTATCTGAATATCTTGCAGAGCAACCCATTGATGATTACCAGCCTATGAGGTTTGACTTCCCTGATGAAGACATCATGTTCATTAAAGCAAAAGACCATGAAGAGCCTATTCACACTGAAGGGCCGGACCCAGAAGAAGAATGGACTATGATGTTTGATGGGGCTGTTAACATGAATGGCCGTGGTGTTGGTGCAGTACTCATTACACCTAAAGGAGTCCACATGCCTTTTTCGGCAAAACTCACCTTTAACTGCACTAACAACGAAGCTGAATACGAGGCTTGTATTATGGGTCTTGAGGAAGCCATTGACCTCAGGATCAAGACGTTGACTGTATTCGGGGATTCAGTTTTGGTAGTCAATCAAACCAACGGCAAATGGTACACCCACCAGGATCATCTGATACCTTACAGGGATTATACAAGGAGGTTATTGACTTTCTTCACAACGGTCAAACTTGAGTATATCCCTCGGGACGAGAATCAGTTTGCAGATGCCTTGGCTACCATTTCGTCCATGATCAAAGATCAAGCTGCTAACTTTGTACCTCAGATTTCAGTGTCGAGACTTGATAGACCAGCATATGTATTTGCAGCAGATGTTGTCAAAGATGATAAGCCTTGGTTCCATGACATTAAATGCTTCTTGGAGGATCAGACATACCCACCTGGGGCATCTTCCAATGATAAGAAGACTTTGAGAAGGCTTGCTGGGGGTTTCTTTCTGAACACTGATGGATCTCTATACAAAAGGAACTTTGATATGGTACTCCTCAGATGTGTTGACAAGACGGAAGCATATTTGTTGATGCATGAAGTGCACGAAGGATCCTTTGGTACCCATGCCGGAGGACATGCCATGGCTAAAAAGTTGTTAAGATCAGGTTATTACTGGATCACAATGGATGCAGACTGTTGTGCTTATGCCAGGAAGTGCCATAAATGCCAGATCTATGCAGATAAGGTGCATGTGCCTCCCAACCCTTTGAACATCATGTCTTCACCATGGCCCTTTGCTATGTGGGGCATTGATATGATTGGCAAGATTGAGCCAACTTCTTCGAATGGCCACCGATTCATCCTGGTCGCCATTGACTATTTTACCAAGTGGGTTGAAGCAGCCTCATATGCAAACGTCACAAGGCAAGTGGTAGCCAGGTTTCTGAAAAGAGACATCATCTGTCGGTATGGAGTGCCCGAGCGAATCATTACTGATAATGGTTCCAATCTAAACAACAAAATGATGGCAGAACTTTGCCGGGACTTCAAGATCCAACACCACAATTCTTCTCCTTACAGGCCAAAGATGAATGGCGCTGTTGAGGCGGCAAATAAGAATATCAAGAAGATTGTGCAAAAGATGGTGGTCACCTACAAAGATTGGCATGAAATGCTACCATTTGCCCTGCATGGGTATCGCACATCAATCAGGACATCCACTGGGGCAACACCGTATCCACTTGTGTATGGTATGGAAGCAGTCCTACCTGTTGAAGTTGAACTACCCTCTTTACGTGTATTGATGGATGTTAAGTTGAACGAAGCAGAATGGGTTAGGTCCCGATACGAACAACTGAGTCTGATCGAAGAGAAAAGGTTGTGTAAATGTTTAAGAATTGGCAGAATTTTTGACCAAACAAGAAATGTTAAATTCAGTTCAGAATGTCCTATCAGATGTTGGGACATTATCAAACAGAGTATGTGAATTTATTTCAGGATGTCTCATCAGATGTTGGGACATTGTGTGAATAAATTAAGTTCAGTTTTTCAGGATGTCCCAACAGATGTTGAGACATCTCAGACCTGCTACTAGAATTAATTATTGATTAACAGATCAGAGATATTTAAGGAGAACTATCTGGGATTAATTAATGCTGGATAAAAACAGAACAAGGCGCATCTGTAGGGAGTTTTAAATTGAAGATTCAGATTAAAACAGAAGACCTAATGCACCTAGAATATAGGAGGTAACAAACCCTAAATTCAAGGTGACAGTTGCTGCACATTAGGGCTGGATCATTCTACAGAAAGCCCAAAATTCAGATACCTATTTAATCAACAGAAACTCATAGAATTGAGTACGAATTTCAGAAGACCAAATAGGGTGTCTAGTGTTTTAAATAGCAGGTTGTTTGTATGTACCACTTTATGAGCTTTTAAGCAAAAGTGCATTTGTGACTTGATTGAAACTGTGAAGTAAGATCAAGCTGTTATTGTTTGAAGGATGTCTTCAACTTTTGTAAACTTGTAAACTTGATCACTGGGTGATTGAGGGGGAGTGAGTAGGGTACTCTTATCTAAGTGAGTCTTAGGTAGAAATTGCATTGGGTAAGTATTAAGTGATAGATTAAACAGGGTGGTTTAAGTCTAGAATTAATATTACTAATAGTGGATTTCCTCCTGGCTTGGTAGCCTCCAGATGTAGGTGTGGTTATACACTGAACTGGGTTAACAAACTTCTGTGTTGTTTACTTTTCTTGCTGTTTAAGTTTTGGTTAAATTTGTCAAATGTCCTATTAAGTGTTGGGACATCTCTTAGGACATCTCATACCTGATCACAGAATTTCAATTGGCATCAGAGCAGGCACCCTGCCTGTTTATACTGGGTGAGATCTAGGGAAAACAAATTCTGTAACATGGACAGAGATATAGGGTCAGTAAATAGACCACCTATACTGGATGGTTCTAATTATGACTACTGGAAGCCAAGAATGATTGCATTCTTAAAGTCACTTGACAACAGGGCATGGAGAGCAGTAAATGTTGGATGGAAACATCCTGTTCAAGACACCAAAGATGGATCAATAGTTCTGAAACCTGAAGAAGAATGGAGTAAAGAGGAAGAAGATTCAGAACTAGGAAACTCAAAAGCCCTAAATGCTTTATTCAATGGCATTGATAGAAATATTTTCAGACTAGTGCATCATTGTGAGCTGGCCAAAGATGTGTGGGATACCCTCAAGACAACTCATGAAGGAACATCAAAAGTAAAAATGTCAAGACTTCAACTTCTCACCACCAAGTTTGAGAACTTAAGAATGAAGGAAGATGAATCAATTCATGAGTTCTACTTGAACATCTTGGATATAGCCAATACTTCTGGAGCCTTGGGAGAAAAGATGACTGATGAAAAGCTTGTAAGGAAGATTCTCAGATCTTTGCCAAAAAGATTTGACATGAAAGTCACAGCAATAGAAGAAGCACAAGACATATGCTCCATGAAAGCTGAAGAACTAATTGGTTCCCTTCAAACTTTTGAAATGGGAATGAATGACACACATGCTAAAAAGAACAAAAGCATAGCCTTGGTGTCAAATACAGATGAAGAAGAAGATGATGAATCAGCAAATGACAAAAGCTTATCAGAAAACCTTGCCTTGCTTGGAAGACAATTCAAACAGATTCTCAGAGGAATGGAAGGCCAATTCAAATCCAGTGGAAGAAACACAAACTCTGAGAACAGGAGACCATATGATGCTAACAGAAAGTCAAAGTTTGCTGAAAAGACCAGTCAAGATAAAGGAGTCAAATGCCATGAATGTGAAGGATATGGACACATCAAGTTTGAATGTCCTACCTACTTAAAGAGGCAAAAGAAAGGACTCTCTGTGACCTGGTCTGATGAAGACTCAGGAGAGTCAGAAGAAGAATCAGCTAAGCATATTACTGCTCTAGCTGGACTGTGTGAATATGATAGTGATTCCAGTTGTGGAGAACTTACTTATGAAGAACTTGAGCAAGCATTCAAAGATCTATACAAAAGAAGCTCTGAAATATGCAGTGATGTTATAAAGCTAAAGAAGCAGAATAAGACTTTAGAAGATGACAAAGCAAATGATCAGGAGATCATTGAAACCTTAAAAAGTGAAGTAAGCCTTCTCAACTCTAAATTGGAACATATGTCCAAATCTGTTAGAATGTTGAACAGCAGCTCAAACACACTGGATGTTATTCTCAGCAATAATAAACATTCAGGGGACAAAAGTGGACTGGGATATGACAGAGATGAAGCAAGCTCTAGCAGAACTACTTCAAAAACTACACAGTCAAACAAGATGTCCCAACAGATGCTCCAACATCAGAACACAAAGACAAACATAATGTTCCAACAGATGTCTCAACATTCTGGAAAGAACAAAATGAAGAAAAAATATCAAAGATGGAGATGTCATCACTGTGGAAGATTTGGGCATATCAAACCTCACTGTTATAAGCTACATGGATATCCAAATCAGATGTGTCAGCAACCTTCCAAGCAGAAAGTAGTAGATACCAAGAAAGTGCTGCATAAAAGTCAGCAATATCCTAAGCAAAAGACAGAAGTAATCAAGAAAGTTTGGAGACCAAAAGCTGACATTCAGACTGATCAAAGCCACATACACAAGAACAAGATCAACAATCAAGCTTGGAGATCAGCTGAACAACACTCAGAGCAAAGGCATCAAAAGAAATCTCAACTCATCTGGTCAAAGAAAAGTACTGCATACATAGCACATACATCATTGAAAGTATCAGCTAAAGAAGACTGGTACTTTGACAGTGGATGCTCAAGACACATGACTGGATTGAAGAATTTGCTAGTAAACTTAAAGCCACATTCATCCAGGTATGTTACTTTTGGAGATGGAGCTAAAGGAGAGATCAAGGGAGTTGGAACCTTGGATTGTCAAGATGTTCCAAGACTAGATGATGTGCTGCTTGTTAAAGGTTTAACTGCTAACCTGATCAGTATAAGTCAGTTATGTGATCAAGGGTACAGTGTAAACTTTACCAAATCTGAATGTATAGTGACTAACAAAGAACAAGAGGTTGTCATGAAAGGAGCCAGATCTAAAGACAACTGTTACATGTGGGAATCCCAAAATCTCAGTCTCACTTCAACCTGTTCTCTAGCTAAAGAAGAAGAAGTGAAACTGTGGCATCAAAGACTAGGTCATCTTCATTTCAGAGGCATAAAGAAGATCATATCTATGGATGCTGTAAGAGGTATTCCTAAACTGAAGATTGATGATGGAAAAATATGTGGTGAATGTCAAATAGGCAAGCAAACCAAGATGTCCCATCCAAAGCTTCAACATCTGACAACTTCCAAAGTTTTGGAACTTCTACATATGGATCTTATGGGACCTATGCAGGTTGAAAGTCTTGGTGGTAAGAGGTATGCCTATGTTGTGGTTGATGATTTTTCAAGATATACATGGATAAACTTCATCAAAGAAAAGTCAGATGTATTTGATGTATTCAAAGAATTATGTCAAAGATTGCAAAGGGAAAAATCCAGCTGTGTGATCAGAATAAGAAGTGATCATGGAAAAGAATTTGAGAATCAAAAGTTCTTAGATTTCTGCTCTTCAGAAGGAATCAATCATGAGTATTCTTCACCTATCACTCCTCAACAGAATGGGATTGTTGAAAGGAAGAATAGAACCATTCAAGAATCAGCAAGAGCTATGATACATGCTAAAAAGCTACCTCTGTATTTCTGGGCTGAAGCCATGAACACTGCCTGCTATATCCATAACAGAGTTACCTTGAGAAAAGGAACTTTGTCCACAATATATGAAGTCTGGAAGGGCAGAAAACCCACTGTTAAGTATTTTCATGTATTTGGAAGTAAATGCTATATTCTGGCAGATAGGGAGCAAAGGAGAAAAATGGATCCTAAAAGTGATAAAGGAATAGACTTTGATGAAACCTTTGCATCAGTAGCAAGGCTTGAATCAATAAGACTACTGTTGGGAATTGCTTGTATCTTAAAGTTCAAGCTATTTCAAATGGATGTGAAAAGTGCCTTTCTTAATGGTTATCTTAATGAGGAGGTATATGTAGAACAGCCTAAAGGATTTGTTGATCCAAGCTGTCCAAATCATGTATACAAACTCAAGAAAGCACTTTATGGTCTGAAGCAAGATCCAAGGGCATGGTATGAAAGACTTACCACATTTCTTATCAAGCAAGGATACAGAAAAGGTGGGATTGATAAAACCCTGTTTGTTAAAGATGAAGAAGGAAATGTCATGATTGCACAAATATATGTTGATGACATTGTGTTTGGTGGGATGTCTGATAAGATGGTCAAACATTTTGTCAAGCAGATGGAAGCTGAATTTGAAATGAGTCTAGTAGGTGAATTAACCTATTTTCTTGGTCTGCAAGTTAAGCAAATGGAAGACTCAATGTTCATCTCACAAAGCAAGTACTCCAAGAACATAGTGAAGAAATTTGGAATGGAAAATGCTTCTCATAAAAGAACTCCTGCTCCTACACATTTAAAGCTGACTAAAGATGAGAAGGGTGAGAATGTAGATCATAGTTTATATAGAAGCATGATTGGAAGCTTGTTATACTTGACTGCTAGCAGACCAGACATTGCATTTGCAGTAGGAGTTTGTGCAAGATATCAAGCTGATCCAAAAGTCAGTCATCTCAATCAAGTCAAGAGAATCCTTAAATATGTTAATGGTACTTGTGACTATGGCATAATGTACTTTCATGGTTGCAAACCTATTCTCACTGGCTTCTGTGATGCTGATTGGGCAGGAAGTGCTGATGACAGAAAAAGCACTTCAGGAGGATGCTTCTTTCTAGGAAACAATCTGATTTCTTGGTTCAGTAAGAAACAGAATTGTGTATCTTTATCTACAGCTGAAGCTGAATACATAGCAGCAGGTAGCAGTTGTTCTCAGTTGGTTTGGATGAAGCAGATGCTCACTGAGTACAATATCCCACAGGATGTCATGACATTGTACTGTGATAACTTAAGTGCAATCAACATATCTAAAAATCCTATTCAACATAGCAGGACAAAGCATATTGATATCAGACATCATTTCATCAGAGATCTTGTAGAAGAGAAGGTGATTTCATTGGAGCATGTTGCTACAGATCTGCAATTAGCTGATATCTTTACCAAAGCATTGGATGCCACACAATTTGAGAACTTAAGGGGCAAACTTGGAATATGTTTATGTGATATTTAGCAGTTAATGAGATGTGCCAACATGTCATATGACATTGCATGGCATAAGTTCCAAATGGCAAAGCTAGTCTGGACAAGATCCTTGGGAATTCCATTCTTAATCATTTGGACTGTAACGGCTACTTATTTAGTAACTACTTATAAGAAGCTATCAAGATTCTCATCATATCATCACAAGCGAATCACATTAACTCTCAAATCTTCAGAAATCATAAACCCTAAAGCTGTTCATCCTTCTTCCTCTACAATGTCTCAAAACCCTAAAACAGCTGAGGAAATTCTCAACAAGGAAGACGTGGTTCATGCCACTCCAATCTCTGTTGTGCCAATGCCTTCAACACCATTGGACGAGCTCAAGGGAAGCGCCTCTCACACTAAAAAGGCAAGAACACCAAAAAGAGGTAAAGATCAAATCAGAAGCAAAGCTAAAGACATTCCCTCTCATGCTAAATACTCCAAATATGTTGATGATTCCATCAAGGAGATTGTCAATCAAGTTTTTTCTGAACAAAGAGTAGTGAAAGGAATCTCTGTTCCCTTGAACACCATTCCTGCACCTCAAGAAGAACCATCTCAAGATACAAAGAACACTGCTGCAGAACAAGATGTCCCAACAGATGTTGGAACATATGCAGATGAGAAAGCAAACTCATCTGATGCTGATACTGAACAGACTGAGGACAAGAAAGAGGTCTCAAGTGAAAATGATAAAGAAGTTTCTGTGGAACAGGCTAAAGACTCAAATGAAGATCAATCTTCTGCTGATCAACAAGCTGATGAGGAGACTGCTAAATCCCCTCCAGTAGTCAATCTGGAACAGGATTCTGATGCAGAGATCATATCATCTGTGAAACCCAGCATTGCTAAAAGACTAAGGTCCAGGAAAGGAAAGATGCAAGCTGAACCTGTCATCCCTGAGACTAAGAAGGCTAGTCCAAAGAAAGGCAAATCTAAAGCTACCCTTGGTCCAACAAAACCCTGGAGCAAAGTCCAATCTCAGAAGAGAAAAGCTGTCACACCATCAGATTCAGATGTTGAATCAGATGTCCCAACATCTCCTCCCAAGAAAAGACCAACATCAGCAAGAGCTTCAACTGCTGTTCCAGAAGCTCCCTTGGACAACATATCATTTCATCTTGTCTCTAGTGTCAACAGATGGAAGTATGTGTACCAAAGAAGGGTTGCCCTGGAAAGAGAACTGAGCAGCAATGCACTTGAGTGCACAGAACTCATTGACCTAATCTCTGCTGCAGGACTATTCAAGACAGTCTCAGAGTTCTCTCCCTGCTATGAACTTCTTGTCAAAGAGTTCATTGTGAATCTTCAGGAGGATTGCTCAAATGGTAAGTCCTCAGAGTTCAGAAAGGTATTTGTAAGAGGTAAGTGTGTTGAGTTCTCTCCCCAAATCATTAATCAGTATCTAGGAAGGGACACAGATGGACCCAATGAGCTAGGGAAAACAGATAATCAAATCTGTAAGGTGATCACTGCAAACCAGGTCAAAGCTTGGCCTGTGAAGGGAAAGCTCTCTGTGAGCATGCTTACTAGAAAGTATGCCATGCTTAACAGGATTGGAACGGCAAACTGGGTGCCTACCAACCACACTTCATCAATCTCAACTGGTCTGGCCAGATTCATCTTTGCTGTGGGGACTCAAACCAAGATGGATTATGGAGCATATATTTTTGAGCAGACTATGAAGCATGCCATCTCTACTGCAACAAAGCTGCCAATAGCTTTTCCATCATTGCTGTGTGGTATTGTTCTAAGTCAATACCCTGGAATTTTAACTGAGAAGGACATTGTCTGCAAGAGAGAGAGCCCCCTGGCCTTTCATTACAAATTATTCCTAAGTCACCATGCTGCAGATGTTAAAGCACCTGCTGGGACATCTGCTGGTCCCTCAACTGCTAAGAATTCAATCTCCAAGAAAGAGTTAATTGCTGAGCTAAAGTGCACATGCAAGGAGCTTGAAGCAAGGAAGCTGAAACTGGAAGAAATCATTCAAAGATTGGAGAATGAAGAAGACCAGAAAGCTGCCTCTAATGCAAACAATGCCTCTGATGAAGACAATGAAGCTGATGAAGCAAGTGAAGCTGAAACAGAAGTTGAGGAAGCAACTGAGAGTAATGAATCTGAGTGATCAATGTATGTGAGGCAAATGTACTGACAGCAATGTATTTCTGGAATACTGTCTTTGGCCCCTAATTTTGTGTCTACCAAGGGGGAGAACAACAACAAATTGTATTGCTGTTTAATTATGAATGAAAAATTCTGTTTGTTTGCTTCTGAACTGAAGAAGGTTTTCTGTTGGAACAAGACTGGATACATATATGTTTGAGGGGGAGTAATCTCAAATAAGAATCAACAGAAAAGTAATGCTATACTCTGATAATAAGAACTTCTGCTGCACTCTGAAAACCAGGAAAGATGTTAGCCAAAAATTAGCCAAAGGGGGAGTTTGTAGATGTTTAAGAATTGGCAGAATTTTTGACCAAACAAGAAATGTTAAATTCAGTTCAGAATGTCCTATCAGATGTTGGGACATTATCAAACAGAGTATGTGAATTTATTTCAGGATGTCTCATCAGATGTTGGGACATTGTGTGAATAAATTAAGTTCAGTTTTTCAGGATGTCCCAACAGATGTTGAGACATCTCAGACCTGCTACCAGAATTAATTATTGATTAACAGATCAGAGATATTTAAGGAGAACTATCTGGGATTAATTAATGCTGGATAAAAACAGAACAAGGCGCATCTGTAGGGAGTTTTAAATTGAAGATTCAGATTAAAACAGAAGACCTAATGCACCTAGAATATAGGAGGTAACAAACCCTAAATTCAAGGTGACAGTTGCTGCACATTAGGGCTGGATCATTCTACAGAAAGCCCAAAATTCAGATACCTATTTAATCAACAGAAACTCATAGAATTGAGTACGAATTTCAGAAGACCAAATAGGGTGTCTAGTGTTTTAAATAGCAGGTTGTTTGTATGTACCACTTTATGAGCTTTTAAGCAAAAGTGCATTTGTGACTTGATTGAAACTGTGAAGTAAGATCAAGCTGTTATTGTTTGAAGGATGTCTTCAAATTTTGTAAACTTGTAAACTTGATCACTGGGTGATTGAGGGGGAGTGAGTAGGGTACTCTTATCTAAGTGAGTCTTAGGTAGAAATTGCATTGGGTAAGTATTAAGTGATAGATTAAACAGGGTGGTTTAAGTCTAGAATTAATATTACTAATAGTGGATTTCCTCCTGGCTTGGTAGCCTCCAGATGTAGGTGTGGTTATACACTGAACTGGGTTAACAAACTTCTGTGTTGTTTACTTTTCTTGCTGTTTAAGTTTTGGTTAAATTTGTCAAATGTCCTATTAAGTGTTGGGACATCTCTTAGGACATCTCATACCTGATCACAGAATTTCAGGTTGGCTGCAATCTGTCATGGGCAGTTATATCAGAAGAGAATGAAGAAAGCCTTCGATCAGAAAGTCAGGCACCGAGAGTACCAAGTAGGAGATCTTGTGCTGAAAAGAATCCTCCCTCCTCATACAGACCACAGGGGCAAATGGACTCCAAATTACGAAGGACCATTTGTGGTAAAGAAAGGTTTCTCTGGTGGAGCACTGATGCTCAGCACCATGGATGGTGAAGATTTCCCGTCCCCTGTGAATTCGGATGCAGTTAAAAAATACTTCGCATAAAATGACCCGCTGGACACAGAAACAGAATGTAAGTCCAGGCAAAAACAGGGCATCCCGGCGAGTCAAAAACAGAAAAAAAGACTCGGGCAAAAATAAGGGAAAATAAAAAAAATTGTACACCCGCTGAGTTGAAAAGCCGCATTGGACAGCTCAGGCAAAAATGGGTATCCCGATGGATTGAAAACCCGAAAGGGCGATCCATGCAAAATAAGGGAATAAGCGAACAACTGCATTCTGAGTTCGTATGTATCATCTACAACTTGGTAAGCTTCAACGGGATCAAGCTTCGATCAGAATCAGCCTTCTTCAGGAAGCAAGGTGAAAAGAACGTCAATTGTCATACGAGTCATAGCAGAAGGGGAAGCTCCCTAAAGCGTCGTCAACATCGCCAGCACTTTGTTTCTCAATTTGTAACAATCTCTTCATTTTAGGAGATTTGTTCCTTTGACTGTATCTCGCCAATTCAGGGCATATGAATTAATAAAAATCAGATTTTCAGTCATGTCTCGTTTTGTACATTTTATTTGCAAAAAAATGTCTGATGTCTTAAAAGAAAAAAACTGATTGCATAAGTACAGATGTTCTTCTATAAGAAAATAAAGAAACATGCTTGCAGGGAATATACTTACTCTCAGAAGTATCCTAACTCCTATGACGGAATCCAGTAAGGGATACCTCGGGATTATCTTGTGCGTTTTTCTATCTTTTTCAGGATTGCAGGTATCCGGAACGCAACTTGGGGCATGAAAGCTTCACCCTCAGCAAGCTGGCAGATCATTATCAACTCGGTCTATCTTCCATGTGGCACTGGAAGGTGCCCATTTCCCCAGCGAAGTTGCCAAATCAACATACACTCAATCTCAGCGTCTGAAATGCTCTATCCCCAGCTGAGTTTGCCTCTCATTACTCTCCCCAGCTGAGTGGCCAACAACTCTCCCAGCCGTAGTACCAATCATTCCTCCTCAGCAGAATGCAAGAAATCAGGGAATCATATCCCCACAGAATCCTCATCCTCTATTCAGAAGAGCAACGCACGAAAGAATCACAACAGAGTGAAGAAAGCTTCTACAACCCCCAGCTGGGTCCCTCATTACAAGGACGTGTCAATCAGTGACCTGTATCCCCAAGCAGATACATCTCTCCAGGTCTATCAACGATCTCATCCCCAGCTGGGATGTCCATTTCAAACGGATTAGCCAGAGATCTTCGCAGCAACGGGATCCAAGTCCCGGCTTGGTATCTTTTGCACAATCATAGCATTCGCATCATATTATCCCCTCAGAGCGTAGCATTCCGTCTAACACGGAGCATTACGGCAAAAATCAAACATATAGCATAATCACAAGCCATGTTTTAAACTAACACTTGTGAATAATAACCATTCATCAACAATGTACAGAGAAATCCCCACCAGGGTCCCAGCAAAGCATTTGCCTCACAAATCACAAACACCAGTATATATTTCCTTTTGATACCCGTCCGTATCAACACTCCCCAGTAAAGTCGCCTGAACACTATTTACAAACAAAATCACCCGTATTACAGATACTTCCTGGCACCCGTCCGTGTCATATCTCAGCAGAAAGCCAAAGACGTCCTCTTTGCACTCACATATACCTATATACACTTTCCTGACACCCGTCCGTGTCATTTCCCCAGCGCAGTCGCTTATACTTCTGCAACCCATGTCCTTGTTAATATTATCATACTTTGACACTCGTCCGTGTCACACTCCCCAGCAGTTAAACACTCATCTTTACACCACTCGCTCTTATACAGACACTCGTCCGTATCTTGTATATACCCATTATATACCCCCCTGATGTAACACTCGTCCGTGTTCCTTGTTAACCAGTTGGTACTCGTCCGTACCATCATCTCAGAACATTGCGTATAATGTTTGTTTCTACATGATACTCGTCCGTATCATACTCTTAAGGATGCTCGTCCGCATCTTTAATCCATACACCATGTTAAACACTTGTGTCTTTTTGAATATAGATGCCCGTCCGTGTCTACTATTCCCCAGAAGAACCATCAGATTCAGCACTCGTCCGTGTTCCTTGTTAATCAGTTGATACTCGTCCGTATCATCATCTCTGAACACGTGTCAGTTTGTTTCTACCCGATACTCGTCCGTATCATAGTCTTAGGGATGCTCGTCCGCATCTTTAATCTATACACAACATCTAAACACTTATACTTTCTTTTCTTAGTTGTGAACGCTCGTCCGTGTTCACTATATCCCCAGTAGATTGCCAACACAAAGCATTTTCTTTTATCTGACACTCGTCCTGTGTCATGATAACCCTGAGAGCAGCCGTACCCTGCTAGGTGGTCGTCCTCCACTTCTTGATGGTCGTCCTCCATCATGCTCATCCGATGGCCGTCCCCATCATTGATTTTAGCAGCCGTCCCCTGCTAGGTGATCGTCCTCCACCTTTTGATGATCGTCCTTCATCATTTTATCCAATGGCCGTCCCCATTGTTGATTTCGGTTATCTGGCATTTGTCATGAGAAACCTCGAGAGCAGCCGTACCCTGCTGAGTGGTCGTCCTCCACTTCTTGATGGTCGTCCTCCATCATGCTCGTCCGATGGCCGTCCCCATCGTTGACCTTTTCTATCCGATGGCCGTCCCCATCGTTGATATTTTCGGCAGCCGTACCCTGCCAGGTGGTCGTCCTCCACCTTTGATGGCCGTCCCCATCATATTTCTTTTATCCCCGACAGAGCAGCCGTCCCCTGCTAGGTGATCGTCCTTCACCTTTGATGGCCGTACCCCATCATCTGTTTATTTCATTTATTCTTTAACCCGATGGCCGTCCCCGTCGTGGTCCCTTTTCCTTTTTAGCCCGATGGCCGTCCCCATCGTTGGTTACTTTACCTTTATGAACTTGATGGCCGTCCCCGTCATGTTTCATTAATCCCCAGAGAATTTTGCAACTTTACCTTGATGGCCGTCCCCATCATGATTTTATTTTCCCCAGCTAGTCGGCCGTCCCCGTCTTGGCTTTACCTTTTATCCCCAGCATGTCGGTCGTCCCCGTCGTTGTTATTTACCCAGCAGTCGTCCTCTGCTCGACGGTCGTCCTCCGTCGCCCACACTTTACAATATACTTTATTTTCTTTTGACAATCTATATCCCTTTTCTTCTTCATTCTGTGAGTGCAAATTTTGGACTGTCTTTGGTATTCAACCACAAGTTATCTTGTTTGCCTGTTAAGCCGTCGCTTACATCCTGCACAGCTAACTCATGTTTGAATAGGGGCAGCTGTAAACACCCCAAATTTGCCCTCACCCATTCACCATGGCTTGTGATCATTTCATATGCATAAACACAATCATATCACCCCATATCTCATTTTTGATTCACTGGATAGTTTCTAAGTCATCTGCACCTAGGGTTTGTGATCTGAGCAATCCCAAAGCTTCTTGAGCCACTCCAATGGCAACCAATCACTTCAAAGGGATCCATATGTGTTCATCTATCATATTACATCCTCTCAAAAGTCAAGATTTCAAAAGAATCACAAGAACTAGGGTTTGAGTGGATGCAGAGCCAGGATTGACTGCACAGTTGACCTAAAATTAGGGTTTTAGTTTCAGAGGCCATAACCCCAATTTTTTTGGTCATTCTTGTTTCCATTGGTCTCTATATGGTATAGGGAGTATGCATATCAATTTTCATGAAGAAATTCCATGGGGAAGTCATCTGATCAAGAGTTGACTTTTCAGACAAGTCAGTGTAAAATCAGGGCATCTGAGGCCCCCAATGACCCAACCAATGGGTGATCTTCATCATTTTGAGTGTATATGATCTTTATTTGATCATGGAAGAAGGTTGAAGTTCATAAAAATCAAGAATTTGGAGTTTTTGCAAATGTTGACTTTTTGGGCATAGTTGACTTTTCAAGAATGCTTCATTTTAGGTCATTTTTCAAGCCTTGATTCTTGGTCCAAAAATGCTTCAAATGGAAAAACTTTGGTCATGAAAGTTGTAGATCTCATCTTTCCCTTTTCAAAAAGTACAAGAACATGATCAAACTCCTCTTGGATCAAAAGTTATGGTGTGGCAAAGTTGGCTAAAATCATTGATTTTCAAGGCATGCTTCAAATGAGAATTTTGCAAAATCATGATCCAAAGCCAATTGTAACCTCTAATTCACTTCAAACCAGTATGCAAACATTCTACATGTCCCAAAAGTCAGAATTGGATCAAGGTTTCTCATGTTTTGGTTCATGTAACAAGACTTTTCTTCATGAAGTTCAAAAAGCAAGCAACTTGCAAAATCATCATGATCACTCCCTACAACTTGCTGCATCGGTTACTGCACTTTGCTAGCCTCCCACCTCATCTTGCTGCACCAGAGCCATGCTTTGTACTAGCTATAGATTAAGCCATACTTTCTCTTACAAAGAAGTTGACATTTTGGCAAAAGGTGACCTACCTATCACAGCAGGCCATGTCACATCCCCTGACCTATGGGATTAAAATATACTTTCCATATGCTGGCCATAACACTCAAGAAGCAAGGCTAAAATATACACAACATCACATTCACAAAAAGACACCCCAGCTGCATTTTGTTTCGAATCTCTCTGCCCAGCCATCAAACATACAAACCATTTCCACACTTCAACTCACCATACTTCATAGACCTCAAACCACCAAGAGCCAGGCCTGAAACAAGCAAGAACACCCCACTGCCATTTCTCATCTCAACTTGCAGTTTCATTCGAAACTCTTTCCACAGCATACAAACATACAAACAAACACCACAGACCTTCTCCATTCACCATCTGGATCACAAAGAACCATTTACAATGACCTGAAACTGCCTGAAACTCCATTGCCATTTCTGACTGAGCTTGAGCAGAAGCTTGTCAAACTCCTCATCCAGCCAACATAAATTCCTTTTGAGCATTCAAACATCATCTGGGGATCAAGTGGAGGGGATTGCACTGAAGGAAGTGGCCAGAAAGTCATCAGAGTGAAAGCTTCGAATCTCAGGTAGCTTGAAAAATATTTTTCCAGAAATCATTTTTCTTGTTCTAAACTTGCTCTTTGTGCCTTCCTGATCATGAATATGCTTTTAGTTTTTGAAATGGCCTTGAAATGAGTATTTAATTAGCTTCTGAAACTTGCGTGCCCTAGTTCTTATTTTCTTCGATTCAGCTTTGTTAGGAAATATAAATTTGTTTTGAGTGAGGGTTTTGGTTCGTGAGTGTGTAAGGATCATTTCCCAGTTCTTGGATTTCATTTTAGTTAGGTTTTTGGGGTTTTGGGGATTTTCAGGGGAGATGCTGGCCGGAGAAGACGACCGGAAGTCTTCTCCGGCCACCTGAAAGTAATTTGTGCCCTAATCATGTCATTAACTCAAGTTTGAATCTGGAGCGTACGATCCCTTTGACCAGTTGACTTCCCGCGTGTGTGTGTGGTCCAGATCTTCCTGATTAGCCCTAATCCACGTGTTTTATTTAATTAATCCATAATTAATTTAATTAAGCCAGAAACAACCTGGACCCTTGGATGACGCGCGTGGTCAACAGATTCAAATCCAGACTCAATCTCATCCCTCCATTCTGATTACTTTCCCTTTTATTTAATTTTAATTCATTTTCTTTTCATTTTATTTGCATAATTTATTAAAAATAGCAAAAATGTCTTAAAAATTATGAAACTTTTTCTTAAAAGTTTTATTAATTTTTAAGACCCAAAAATATTTTTATTTTATTTTTTATCATTAAAAAAGTATTTTTAAATATTTAAAAGATTATTTTTAATTGATTAATGGAAATTAATTAATTAAAAATACTTTTAGGTATTTAAAAATCACCAAAAAATTCATGAAATGTTCTAAGACATCTAGAAACATTGTCCAACCTTCAAACCAAATTTCTTTTTTGATATTGATGCATGTTGAGAATTTTCCATTGAATTAAATCATTTTTGGTGCATTATTTTGATCATAAGTTCAAAAATTCATTTCTGCCTATCTAAGAGGAGTTGGACATTGGTTCTTCTTGCATTGTTTTGTGTTTAGCATGTAGTTTCTAGGATTAAATGGCCATGATTTGTTTCCTCATTTTCAATTTGTTTGGCATTTCTTTTGTTTAGGAACCCTAAAAACCCTAATAACTTAGAAAAATCATAACTTGAGATTGGTTAAGAGTTGAGACCTCCCCTTTGGACCTTGGTTTAGTATAAGTTTAGGGTTTCTTTGAGTGGCATTTTCCATTTTTTATCTTAGGGTTTGCTTCTGTTTTTGGTTTTTGTTTGTTGTTTGATCCATAAACCCTAATTTGGGCTTTCTTTTGCATCCTTCTTGCATTTTCTTGCACAACATGACTTGCCATGCCATTCCATGCCTCCATTTGATTCATTTGACTTCATAAGACATATAGAAAGCATGTTTGATCATTGCATCCCATATTTTCCATCTTGTTTGCCATGTATGTTTCATAACTTTTCATGTGTATCCATGCTTCTAAACTTGCACCATTTGCATCCATGAACTTGTATGAACATTTCCATGCCTTGTCTCATGTTTGTAGCATCTCATAGCATCATTATCATCATCAACATGCTTCTGGTTTTGTTTAGCATCATACCATTTCATCTCATTTGGCATTGCATTGCATTTCTTTCTAACATTTCAGGTGGTAAGTGAACTTGAGAAGTGAATTTGCCTTCACTTCTCATAACTTTTCTTTTCATCTCTCTTGCATCCATTGCTGCATTTATGTATGTGTTTGAGATTGAGCTTGCTCATTCTTGTTCTTCCCACTTTCTTTCTTCAAGTGACTTGACTTCTTGAATGAAGCAAGTCACTTTGCTTCTCTTGATCCTGTTCATCTGCTTCCTGGTGGTTCCATTGAAGATTGTTCTTGAAAACCTCACAAACCTTAGGGAAAACTAAGCATGACAATGATTAGGGTTTTGATTAGTTTCCCCTTTTAGTTTTACCTTTGTGTCTCTTTGAGTCTTCTCTTCTCACCTCATAATCAGGGACTAAACCCTAAAGGCTTTAAGGCTTTGTGATTAAGCTTATGCCTGCATCCTTCTCTTAGGATGGAGTGTATAACTTTAATCCTAAGTGTTAAACCCTTAATGTGTTTAAATCTCTTAATCAATTCACATAATAAACATCAAGACATCACACTTGTAACTTGGGCCTTGCATTAGGGTTCTAATTCTTCCTTAAATGGTTAAGAAGGACTAACCCTAGTGTTAATGGACAAGTCCCCCTCAAGTTGTCTTACAAATCATAAAAATCACTTCATCATCATACCATTAAATAAAATCCACTTAATCAAAGGCTTTGTTTTGTCATGAGTTTAACCCCTAATCATGGATTAAGTTGAGGAGCTTTCCTCAGCTTAAACATTCTCATCTATTATCCTTCTATTAGGATGGTGTAATGAGTCTGTTTAATCCCTGATTATGGCTTAACCTCATTACTCAACACTAAACAAAAACAACAAAAACATCTAAATAATCACAAGTAGGTTAATGATCTTAATCCTACACCAAAGGTGATTAAGTGTGAGAATCTGACTTCACACTTAAGGTATTCTCATTACCCCTAATCAGAGGGAAGATGTGATGAGTTTACTAGTCCATTGGTTTAGACTTAAGCTCATTAACTTATGACAAACTTTCAAAAGCAATAAAAGACTGAAAACTCAAAAACAAACAGTAATCGTCTCCTCCGGGATTCTTTTCTCATCTCATTCACTCACAACCGAGAACTTGCTTCTTCCGTCTAATGCAAGACAGTTTGCATCTGTGCCAGACAGATCATACACTTGAGCATAGACAAGTAAGCAGTTCATCAGTCAATTCATCTTTCAGTCCCTTTGGGTCGAACTACGGTGTTCTGACTTCCTCATTGCACGAGAGGATACGTAGGCATAACCTAACAGTTATCGAACAAAAGTCTCTGTATATTCCCCCTCTTTCCAGCTTTATTCTTTAAGCCTCATGATCTTGAGCACTTCACTCCTGTTCTCACACTGACACTCCATACTTCACATCACTCATACACTTTTCACTGACACCTGTGCATATTGTTTTCCAGCTCTTTTATACACAGATTGCACTGACACTACCCCTTTAAAACACAACTCTTTCAAGCGTGGATCTCGTCGAGTACGACGGACAATCTGGGTGCTAATACCTTCCCAGGTTGTAACCAACCCCCTTTCTCAGTCTCTCTGGTTCGCAACCGTCTTATCCATCTTTTTCTAGGTCTATGCAGCATTGCCTTTCCTCCGGGATAAAAATGCCTAGCTGGCGACTCTATTCATCTCCAGTGAGTTCACGGCTGTGTGTTCTCATTGTCCCTCTCGCCGACCGTTCGCGTCTGCACCTTTATTTGACCCTGTTTCATCTATCGGGAGCGACAGCCCTCAAACCAAGATCCAACCTTGGAAAAAAGGTGTATTGATCATGGGAACCCATTCTCCTCCCCAATGGCAAACCAAGGAGTGAGGTCCCTTGCCAACATATGTAATTTTTCATTTAGTTTTCCTCCTATTGGGAGTGAGGTATAGATTTAAAGAATGGTGTATAGGTTTAAAATATTTTTACTTGATCATCATTCGATAAACAACAAAAATATTCATGTTTGATTAAAAATTTTGGAAACATATGATAGAGTTTTTGGTGGTTAAAGGCCTTCTTGTGTAAATGAAACTACAATTAAACATACACAAAGACATTTTATAGCTCACTCATTCTTTTGGCCCCATGGACCACCTTCTTTGAAATATCTTAGCCTTGTTACTTGGTTTTTTCATGATCGTTTGACCCACTGGTCTTAGATTTGATCCTAGCTCAAACGTCCTCCAAGTTGAACAAGGTTAGCTAGGATTTCATTTAATTTGATTCTCTTTAGTAATTAGGGATTTCTTTCCATTTTCAAATGCCAATTTTCCCAAAGGTTGTTGTACATTATGTCTCATGACCTTCCTTGATTTGTCATAGGATACTTCGAACCTCATAAGTGGCCATTATGACCATTTCTAGTAATGAGACGTGGGAGTTAGGTACCCCATTGATTAACTCAATTTCATAAAACTAGTTTGGCGGACAACACTTCTTAGCCTATTTTATGATCTTAGAGCATCATCTTATTTTCCATGGGTGAGTTGGGTTAACTTGTGCAAATCGCATGAGAAATGAGGCCTAAGTGTTAAAGATATTGAAGTTCTAAATAAGGCACTCTTTAATAAGTGAAAGTGGAGGTTTTTGAATGAAAAAAAGGCGGTTTGGAGCAGTTTTTTCAGGAATAGATATGGGAATTACGATACAAAAGTGTTGATCGGTGATAAAAGGGTGTTATCTAGGAGGGACTCAATTTGGTGGAGGAACATAATCCTTTCGGATAATGTATCAGCTAGTATGGAATACAGGTTCTCGGGGGCTGTTTTTTGCGAAGTTCACAATGGATTTGGCACTATGTTTTGGCACTCTAAGTGGTAGGAAATCAACCTTTGAAGGACGTTTTCCCCGACATTTTTCTTTCTACGAATTACAGGGACTATTCTGTTGCAGACGCCAACAAATGGGACGAAAATGGATGGTCCTAGAAGTCGGAGGATAATGTCGCAAATTTTCAAGATGTAGATCCCACCTCTTAGGAGGAACTCTCAGATCTTCTTCAAGATTTTGAACTAGATCAGAATTGTTGTGACAAGTATGTGTGGTAGCGAGAAATAAAAGGCACTTTCATGGTTAGTTCTTGTTACAATTTTTTCTGTGAGTTTGTCTCGATTAATTTAACAGCATCCCTGCCAATGTGATGAAGGTCGTAAATCATCTATGGGAATTAAAAATATCGTCAAACGTGTTATTTTTTGGGTGGAAGTTGTTGCTTGGAAGAACTCCAACCAAAGACAATTTGTTTAGGAGGTATATCTTGATAGATATAAGGGATTTGAGTTGCGCCTTTTGAATTTCGGAGGAAAATTTCATTCCACACCTCTTTGAACAATGTTTGTTTACGAATCAAATATGGAGGAAGGTTTATGATTAGATTGGAAATACGTTAGATTTAACTTTTGGGGAGTTTGTGGAATTCGTCTTCAATTGTGATAGGGTGAAGTCTAAGTTGAATAGGACAATTGTTGTCTTTATTTGTGTTGTAAATGTGCCTTAAAACCTTTGCTGATGAAGAGAAAGAAAATATATTTTGCAGATTGCATTTACCGCGAAAATCGAAAGTTTTAGAAAGTTGGACGAAAAAAAGAAAGAAAAAAAATTGGGCGGTGAATAGTGTCATTCGTACGGTGAATAATGTTTTTAGTTTTTAGGCTTTTTTTTCTGGTTCGGTCCATGGATCCAGATTTTGGGCTTTGTTTATTGGGTATTTGCTATTATCAAATATGTATCTCTTATTTGTTACACCAACAGGGAGAGCAATGGTTTAAATGTATTAGGTTCCAGCACAAAGAAAACCTTGGATTACACCTTGAGTTTGAGTGATTCATATATTGAGAGTTTGAGAGGTTGAGAAACACTTGGGTAGAAAATAGGGTTGTTTTGGGCACCTTCAGGGTTGTTCTTGGGAACCTAAAGGCAAAGACTATTTTCTTATAATTCATTTTAATCTCTTGTAACAACTTTCTGAGTATAGTGAATTGGAGAGCTGGTCTCTAACCCATAGTAGATTGTTTGATCGAACTGGGTAAACAAACATTCATTTTGTTTCTTGCTTTATTCTTTTATATTACTTGTGTACTGAATATTATTGTTATAGACTATTTATTTTGATTGCTATTATTCTTTGCCCCACAAATTGATATTGAATTTTGTTGTAATTCACAACAAGATTAACAACAATTTGGTTAACAACAGTCTGGAGTATTTGGTTGATGTGGAATGATATATTTTTTAAGAGAGAAGTATTTAGTTTTATGGAATATATGTTGACAATTACTCATAAATCATGGAAGTGATTATATTTATATTGTAATATAGTGGATCTTTGTGATTTTTCCTTGTGGAATACTCTACCTCTTCTTTATTTTAGGAGATAGAGACTTTCTGTTTGTATTTCAGGCAAAATATCCCTTATACTTTCTTTAATAGATTCATTGTCAAAAAACAAATAAAATATTACCTAAGTTATATAAAGTTAATAGATTCATTGTCTAAAAAACAAATAAAATATACCTAAGAGTTATATAAAGTATACCTAAGAATTATTTCGATCATAATTTAAACTCATATACTTCACAACAATACAGCAAATCATTAAGTACCACTTAAGCCAATCACGTTGTTTAACAAAAGTAAATATGTGAAATGTAGGAAGTGAATATGTGAAATATCAAGTGGATGAAAGGAGATAATACTTTTGGCTACATCTACACACCAATCTTGTTATGTAAGAAAAGTTAAGTCGGTCTGTACAAATACATATTATACAATACTCAAGTACATCACTTTATTTCATATTGAAAGGTTGATATCATTCATATGCTTTACCAAACAGTAGTAAATGTAGGAAGTGAATTTTATTTGTCAGAGCAAGATAGAATGTAACCCTACCAATTAAATTCAACACGCCTACTAATACTATATATGCAAAGCTTTGCTTTCAAAATCATTGATAGGGCTTGCTTAATAATTATCGAATTTATGTTGCAATAATATCGTTCATGTATCGTATATCTTTTGGTGGTGCGGGATACTTTCATGACCTATCATTATGAGAATAATATATATCACATAGACACATCTAATAACATTATACCGGATTTATGTATTACAAATAATCTTTTTATATTTGAAGTTATTATGATATAAATAATATATAAAGATTAAAACTAATTTAAAATCTTTTGATATGTTAATAATCTACTTTAAAATCATAAATTATTTAATTTGTATTAAATTAATTAATTTTGATGTATTTTATTGATATATAAAATAATTATATATTAACTATAGATACTAAAATAAATTTAATATAATCATATTTGATTCATATATAAGAGAGAAAAACGATAACATATAATCTCTACCATTTATTTTAGAATTTAATTGATCAGATTCATTCTCATGCTCTCTCTCTCTCTCTCTCTCTCTCTCTCTCTCTCTCTCTCTCTCTCTCTCTCTCTCTCTCTCTCTCTCTCTCTCTCTCTCTCTCTCTCTCTCTCTCTCTCTCTCTCTCTCTCTCTCTCTCTCTCTCTCTCTCTCTCTCTCTCTCTCTCTCTCTCTCTCTCTCTCTCTCTCTCTCTCTCTCTCTCTCTCTCTCTCTCTCTCTCTCTCTCTCTCTCTCTCTCTCTCTCTCTCTCTCTCTCTCTCTCTCTCTCAAATAAAATTTCATATGTTATTAGATTTCAAATAAAATTTCATTTTAAATATTTTTACTTAAATAAATTAATTCTGAAAAGTTTGTATTTTCTTAACTTTTTTAATTTTATATCATATTAAATTTCATTTAAAAGTTTTAGAAGTATATTTTTCTAAGGATTAAATTGGAAATTTATGTTGTTATTTTATCATCCTAATTTTTAACCAAATTCAAATTTAGGATAAATTTGTTATTCGAAAGATATAATATGATTAATTTTGAGATTAATTTTGAGATTAATTTATATATCACATTGTCTCATCAAATACTAAAATGAGATCAAGTATATCACACATAATTAACTAAGTTTAAGTACAAAAATTTTAACATACTTATCTTATTTGATATTTTATTAAAACTAAATTATTATGGATCTTAAAACTCAGTGGTAGCTTGCAAGCCTCACTCAATACTTAAGTCGAATAACTTTTATAGTCTAAACTACTTAGAAGAAGATTACAAACCTTACAATAAATTTTAGCATACTTATCTGATTTGATATTTTATTGAAACCAAAATTTTAGCTTGCAAACCATATATGTTGAAAAAATAATTCTTAAAATATAAAACTTAGTGGGAGGTTACAAACTTTTATATATATATATATATATATATATATATATATATATATATATATATATATATATATATATATATATATATATATATATATATATTGAAGTTTAATGAATAAATATGTTTAGCTATGGAATATTATGATCGTTGCATAAGTATCCGTTTCGCTGGTACCGGTGTGAAAAATAAAGATACAGAACCTCTCACTTAAAATGTGACGTACAGTGCATATTAATAACCTGTACAACCATAGGATACATCTATACACCCTCTATATATATCTAAAGCCATTCAACTATTGTTTTCTATCATTGAACAATTTATTAGTTTTTGTCTTATACTCCCTTTTCATTCCACTGCCAATCTTTTGCTAGAAAGCAACTCTAGTGTCTAAAAAAATGGGTAGGTCACCTTGCTGCGAGAAAGTTGGATTGAAGAAAGGTCCATGGACTCCTGAAGAAGACCAAAAACTCATTGCTTACATTGAAGAATTTGGTCATGGAAGCTGGCGTGCATTACCTTCAAAAGCTGGTATTTGTTTATATATACTATACTATATATCTTTTATGATACATTATATTTGCTTACATTATTTTTTATGTATTAATTGTTAAAGGTCTTCAAAGATGTGGTAAGAGCTGCAGACTAAGATGGACTAACTACCTTCGACCAGACATCAAAAGAGGAAAGTTCAGTTTACAGGAAGAGCAAACCATTATTCAACTTCATGCACTTCTCGGAAACAGGTAAAGTTATATTCTATTATTCTCTCCGTCTCATGATTACTGCATAATGTTGCTGATGATTGCCCAAACACAGATGGTCAGCCATAGCAGCTCAACTTCCAAGGAGAACAGACAACGAGATAAAAAACTACTGGAACACACATCTCAAGAAAAGACTAACAAGAATGGGAATAGACCCGACAACTCACAAACCGAAAACCGATACCTCATCTGTTGGTGGAAGTAGCAACTGTCCGTACTCCAAAGACTCCGCAAATCTCAGCCACATGGCTCAATGGGAAAGTGCTCGTTTAGAAGCTGAAGCCAGACTCGTTAGAGAAACCAACAAAATGAAAGTTCAACGACAACTCGAGTTTGAATCCTCTAAACCTCAAACACCTGCGAGACTTTTTCTCAACAAGATTACACCGCTAGTTCAACCTTCACTTCCACCTTGTCTTGATATTCTCAAAGCATGGCAGAGTTCTTGGTCCAAACCAACACAAAGCAACGACACTTTGAACAGCAACAGCAACAGCAGCAGCAAAATGCATAGTATGTATGCTATGATGTTGTCTAATGATCAGAATCTTGAATCTCCGACATCTACTTTGAACTTCCCTGGAACAACTCTGCTTCCTCTGCCTCCTCTTCATGTTCCTGTTTCTGTTCCTATCACCAACAACAACGTTGTCCCCTTTAATCAAACTCCACTTCCTTTACCCGACAGTACTAACAATGATGATGAGATATGGAAACAATTCAGTCTAACAAAACAGAACACAGAAGGTGATCATGAAGATGATGATATAATGGCGGCTGTAGAAGCTTTTAGATCATCATGCGGTGGATTTGACAATAACATCCCTCTAATTTCATCCAATGTCCTTCAACAGCTTGATGGTGATCAGGAAAATCTGGATGAAAGCAACAGCTTGATGTGTAACGTGAATCTGGAAGAGAATAAACATTATTGGAATAGCATACTTGGTTTGGTCAATGAATCTGATGATATGAACATTGTCCTTGGATGAAGCTAAAGATTTAGGTAACTGTACTGTAGTAGTAGTAGCTATAGTTATGGTAACTGTTTAGCTTTATAGGACTTTAATTAGGTTAGTTTAATGAGTTGATAAAAAGGCAATATCAACTTCATTTGGTTAAAAATAACACTTGTTTTAAGTTTTAACACTTGCTTCTTCTTTCTAGTTGTTGTTTTAGGGAAGAAAAATGTTTAGACTAGTTTTTATTATCAATTTTAATAGTTTAGTCAACAATGTTACATCATCTCTACTATATCATGCTACATATTGTCATAATTGTTTTTTTAATATATATTTATAAAATAATGATTTTAAATTTATCTTGTCTATGATATTGATATCAATAAAGCTTCATGATGTCAAGTGTGTACTACCTAAGTTTGAAACTAAATATAAATGCAAGTAAATCTCTCACCTATTGTAGCATGTGTTTAAATCTAAATATAAATGCAAGTGAATCCCTCACGTATAGCAGCCTAAGTTTAAAACTAAATATAAATGCAATAGAATCTCCCGGATGCAGTATTGTCTCCATAATAATAATAATAATAATAATAATAATAATAATAATAATGGTTTTACTAACGACTATATTAAAAAATTATTTTTTTTAAAAATTTAAATAATTCAACTGCCAATAGATACATTGTACATTATTATACATATTTTTATAAAAACATACTATTTAAAAAAGTTCTTAAAAAAAATGTGAACACTCCGATATCCTTGAATTTAGTTGGGTATCAGTAGTTTTAACCAATAAAAAATTATGATTTAATGTCATGTCATTTTATTATATTATTTTATTTTAAAATAAATTAAAATATTCTCACAATTTATACTAGAAATACCGATATCCAATTACTTATCATGAGTACCTAAGAATTTACCCTTAAAAAAATACTATGAGGGCACTGATTAGTATTTTCCTAATAATAATAATAAGGGTTAAATGTATATTATCTTAGTATTTTCCTAATAATAATAATAAGGGTTAAATGTATATTATCTCTGTCGGTGAGTTTTGGTTTTACATCTATAAGAATTCTTTTTTGATTCTCTTATTAAATCCAAAAATTATAAAGATCTTGAATCATATTTGTGTTGAACCGCGTTGACTTGACGTTATAAGTGTTGCTTTACTTTATTTTTTATTTATCTTTTGTAATTTTAAGTGGGTTTTAATTTTTTTAATTTTTTGATTTTTTCAAAACAATTTGTTTCGTATTTTTTTTAATTTTAAATTTTGATACTCAACTTGAGAAGGTGTCTGTTAAGAAGAGTTAGCGTTGTAACAACCCTTAATTCTCGACCAGTATGATAGCGATGTAGTTGCAGCTGTGAGTTAACCATGTCTACAATAAATAACAAACATATCATTTTTAATGGTTTAACACTATTAATAAAATCAAAACCTAAAGAGTAGCTAAATGCAACATTTCATAAAGAATAAAATGAAAAATTGCAAAATAATGCATTACGATAAATACCTGTTACGGCCTCTGTATCAGCAGCAGTGCCTGCTCCGCAACAATAAGTGTTAGGTGCCATATAATGAATTTTCTTACAATTTTTATTAGCGATAATGGTCCTTTAGTTGCTCTGGTATCTGCTCCAAGAATGATACCATCCTCAGACAAAATTATTTGTTTGAGACGTAACAATCAGATAAACTATACAAATTAAACATAATAAACAAACAGTTACAAAAAATCATGCAGAACAGTTGACGGTTCCACTCGAAGTCATTAAGAACACAAACATCAAATGCTAATTCTGTATTTGTTGACCATTTTGTAGAATGGAAAGAGAAACTATGTTTCAAACTTACATTACTACAAAATGCGTTAATAACGATGTTATGGTCACCACGGATCATATCCGATATGAAATCTCTAAATTAAGGCGTTATTCTATTATTTTTATTTTTTGATTAAATATTATTCATTTATAACAACCGTTGTTTATTTCAACAGTTGTGACATATTTTATTTTATTTTTTTAATTTTTAATTCTAAATTAAACTTTGATGTTTCATTATAAAATTTAATTATAAAAGTAATCTATCATGCCGGTTGTGGTATAGACAGTCGTATTACATTCATATCTTGAAATTTATGACTATGATTTTTATATCCACATTTGTGATATGTATCATACTTCGATTCCCAGTAACTACATATTTTTTCCATTTTAAACATATATTTTATAATTTGTAGTATCAAACTGATGTGTAATTAGATTTGATTCCCAACAACTATATTTTATTTTATTTTTTAACATTTTCATGTTAATGAGAAGAATTTAATCAAATTAAAAAAGTGAAAGACAAAAGTATATATAATAGATAAGTTCATTAATATTTAAAAAAGGGGAGTACATTATTTTTCAATGATCATAATCCATAGCTATAAAGACATCTTCATAATCTAGGGCTCTGTCCTCACTTTCTTCATCAGAGTTATAATAACATGTCCTTCTCTCCTTCTTTTTCTTTTTCTTTGTCTTCTTCGTCTTCTTCTTCGTTGTGTTCCTCACCCTTAACGCATCCGGCCTGATGTTGGCAGCTTGTTGGATCACATCATTTGCTTGTTGGACCTCCTCATTCGGTTGCCGATGTTTCTCAATAGTGATCTTTTGTGATATTTTTGTTGACATTCTGATCATTTGTAGAACTCATTGTTACCAGATATTATAAAGAAATGTAAAACTGTGTATTTATAGATAAGGATGAAGATAAAAAATCTAATACTTTAATGCTTGCAATGATGATAACGTGTAATGATTGATATTCCGAACGATAATTTTGAAAAGTAGAGAAAAATTTAAATCCCTATGATGGTGGTAGCAAGCGTATAATATATATATATATATATATATATATATATATATATATATATATATATATATATATATATATATATAGTTTCACTGTCCTTTTGATATTGTATTTGAAATTTATTTTATTATATACTATGTATATTGTTTGTTTCACTATCCTTTTATTGAAAATGCAATCATTTAAATTGACATAGAACCCTATAATTTGGAAATTAAGATGTATTTGAAAACAACCTAAATCGATCAATGTTTTTCGAATAACTTTCATCTCATTTCAACACATTTTATATTCCTCTCTTTAACTCATAATATATGGTTCAATAGTTTGTTTGCTTCAATTCATCTACATCTACATTTCTACTTTACATTATCCTCGTCACCTATCACGATGATGGTTATGATAAGTCATCATAACAATCTCCATGATAAGCGGCGATGACGAGGTACTATAATGAAAGATATAGATGTATTGATGTAAACAGATCATCGATACATTTTTGTGTTAAAAAACATAAAATTTGTTAAATGAGTTTGATGCAATTCGAAAAACAGTAGTCTGTTTATGTTAGTTTTCAAGAATAATTTAATTTTTAGATTATATAGTTTATCAATTTAAATAGTTGTAGTTCTTTAATTAGTGTATGGTTAAACGAACAATATATATTTGTTTATAGTAAACTAAAAATACATTCCACGACGGTTGAAACTCATAACCGTTGTGATATTCTCTATATATATATATATATATATATATATATATATATATATATATATATATATATATATATATATATATATATATATATATATATATATATATATATATATATATATATATATATATATATATATATATATATATATATATATATATATATATATATATATATATATATATATATATATATATATATATTAAAATAAAAACGTTATATTACAACAATTATAAGGTTTGTATAGAATAAAATAAAAAGTCAAAAAGTCAAAAAGTATTTAATTCATAATGTTTGTATACATATAAAATAAAAAAGTAAAAACAAAATAAATAAAAAGTATTAAAAAAATACAAAAAAAAAATTAAAATAAAAAAGTAAATAAATAATTAAATAATAATTAAAAATAGGATTAAATATGTTTTTGATCTCTATAAATATCTCAATTTTCATTTTTAGTTTCTATTATAAAAATAATATATTTTAGTCCCTACAAATTTTGTATGTTTGCAATTTTAGTCTCGTTTTCTAAAATTTTGAAAACTGTTTAATTACATGTAAACTTTTAAATTTTTGAATAAATATTTTCATCCATGTTTAGAATACTATAAAATATGTCTTTACTAAATTTTAGAATTTTTTAAAATGAGAAGAATTAAATATGAATTTTTTAAATTTCAAAATATAGTGATAAAAGTAATGAAAACGTCGATTTAGAAATCAAATTTTGAGTTCTTTTTCTTTTTTTCGAGAGACTTTTTATAATATTCTAAAGATGTCTGAAAAATAATCATTTAAAAATACACATTGGTTTAACATAAGGGACTAAAACTATGTTCATAATAATTTTGTACTGATTAGAATATATCATTTTTTAATAGGGACTAAAAATGAAAATTAAGATATTTATAGGGATTTAACCCTTAAAAATAATTAAAAATAATAATACTAAATTAAAATTCACGTATAATTTAAAAAAATAAAAGTAAATGATACTTGTATTGTCAAGTCAGCGTTAAATCAACACAAATATGATTTAGAATCTTTATTGAGAGAATCTGGATTACGTAAGGGGTATCACAAAAAATATTCTTATGCGGGTGAAATCAAAACTCGATATATTGATAGAGGGTAACATATCATCCAAAGAAGATATTATCTAGAAAACAAATTTAACATTTCCTTTCTAAGAAAAAAAATAAAAAATAAAAAATAAAAAATAAAAATGTTTTGGATCGATATACTGATCTCGAACGACCATTCTAAAGGAGGTACAATGCTTCTAGAATCTTCTCAACGCACAAAAACTATTCTTTTGATGAATGTACAAGATTCAAACTTCAGATGGTCTAACGACTCTCTGCAATCCATGTCTAACTAATAGGAAATGTGTTATTTCCTCTCTACTATATACAGAGACTGTGATAATTCAGGTACTCATATTCAAATTCAAATTCAATTTACTCTTCTATCTTACATATCGACTTGAGTGTTGGAATGCGAATCTTTCAAGTCAGCTCTCTCTCCGATGTACCAGAAACTATAATCCGCCATTACTTTCATTCCTCACTCTATTTCTGGTTCCAGTACGGAGCAGTGGCGTCATCTATGAGAATTGACTTCTGATTTATGTGTTTTCCATGATCTAACCACTACAAGAAAACATGCTCGTGGCCACGTGATATAGTGACGTGATAAACATGTGGCAAAAAGGGGAGTTGTGACGTGTTTATCACATCGCTACATGTTTTTGTTATTAAAAGAATAGAAGTAACGTTAGTACATGGGGGACTCAAAATATTTTTTTTAAGAAAATATTGTGGTGTGGAGAACACGTCGCAACTTAAAAAGTAAAATAAAAAAAATAAGACGTTAGACTTCCACATGGGGGTTTGAATTTTTCAAAATTTAAGGTGCGGTGTGTAATTCACGTCGCAACCTTAAATTCAAAAAGAAAGAAAGAAGAGAAAGTTGACTGACAAGAGAATTGATGGTTGCAGGTTGACTGGACCATTTATGTAGTGTCATGACATTCAAGTCACTAATTTCTAATCGTTAGAATGTTGCAACGTTATGTTAGACGCTAGACTTCGATCTAGAGGGGGTGAATATATCACAAATTTTACAACCAAAACATTTGGCACAAATCTGTTTTAAAAAATTTGGCACAACAAAAAAACGACCTGAATCGAATCGTCTAACCGAACCTACTATCGAAAAGCAATATATGTATCGCAAACCAAACAGAATGCTAATGAACGTAAATGTTCAGCAATGATCAAGTTATGAATCAAGTAAATGCAATGTTATTTGTAACTCGTATATCCAATGAACCAAAACACATTTAAAATACGTACAAAAAATTTATCGAACACTTGGTGTGCAATCGATAATAATTGGAAATTCAATTTGTTTTGTTGATGTTAAAAGACAATCAAAATCAAAGTGATTATAATTATATCAACAACAACACTTTTAAAAAGATAATTGAAAAATAATTTCCAGTCGAAATAATCAAACAACGATGAACTCGATAAATTGCAAAAGCAACAATTAAAGGGATAGAAAGAGAGAGAGGGAGAGAGAGAGAGAGAGAGAGAGAGAGAGAGAGAGAGAGAGAAAGAGTATATGTGTGTGAGAGTGAGTGATAGAGAGAGATACCAAGATTTGTTTAGGCAGTTGCCTAATCGGCCTTGCTATGGGTACGTCTGCCCTCAATTCGAAATAAAATTTAGATACTTGCAATTAACATTTTCTTTGCAAAATCGTTTATACAAGAGATGATGAATACAAACCCCCAAAATCCAATTGTTTTGTGTTGATTATTCCACCTTCATATCCTTGATCAAAAGCTTGATCAAGTGAGCAACAATGCGGCTACAATTCTCCGACTATCATGAACACGTAACTTGTTGAACCCAAGATTCCGAACACAATTCACTGTCTCGCGTTACTCCTTGCAAGGAAACCACAATATCGTGGCTTCCATTCAAACTCCAAAGGTTGGTTTATTTTCCTTGCATTATTTTCCTTTATTATGATGTTATCCTTTTGCTTTTATGTGATGTCAACTTCAACAAGAATTTTGGCATAGGAAACTCGAAGGTTGTTAGTTGTGCATTCATCAGTGAATAAAGGTTTTTCTTGTGCACTTCGTATCTTCCCCATACTTTTGGTTCCACACAGATTTAGAGATAAGTGTGGTAATTTCACTCAGATAATTAAGGTACAAAGTTCCCTCTTGAAACTAAAATCCAAACTCCATTACATTAGAGTCATAAGCATGTTATATATTGTGTATGGACATTTTCATAAGAAACATGTCTTTGTCTTTAAATGAATGAAATTTCAATAGGAAATATCTATCTTCACATATGAAGCAGTTGAATGGAATTATAGAACCTACTCATGTATTGTTTCACATCATTCATGCGTAGGTCTCGACCTAGGACATATATAAGAAAAATGTTTATTAGTAAGAAAAGTTAAAACAAGAAATGTAAGAATAAATATCAACCATTAATTATCACCACTACCCCCATGATCCATATTAAAAAGGAAGTTAAATATAAAATCAATTTAAAATTCACCTCTAAAATAGTGACAAGCATGTATTCTTGCATTTCTTCTTCAAATATTTCTTACTAAATAACATTGCTCCATATATAATAAGAGCTAAATCCTTTATGGATTATAATTATTGGGCCCTTAAGCCGCAAGAGAACAGTATGAATTTTGATCAATAAAAAAAGTTGTTGTTGTGAATTGGATACATTAGAAACAAATTATAATATGTTTATTTATAATCAAGAAACCCATAAGGGTTATGATTTAGGGTAACCAAGGATAACAACAAGGATTGGTTATAAACTACTATTCTTTCTTTTCTCTTGAAACAAGATTACAAGTATACAAGAATAACAAATAACCTCTCTCACTTTTGAATTAGGGTTTTATCTTCCTATTTTCCCTTATCCAAAAGATGAGAGACTAGTATGCTATTTATAAGAAAACTAACACACTAACCTAGTGAGCTTTTTAACAATTACCAATTACAAGTTAACTTAGGGTACAAGCTAACTTAAACAATTGGATCCATAATGTAACACCCTTTTACCCCACAACATAAATATGCGAAATTATTCAATAAAAATCAGAGTTCTCAACATAAATGGTATCATATTTCATAAAAACATCAATAATAATACTCTTTGTGTCCTGTCCTGTAACACGAGTTACAACATGCATTATAATTAAATCCAACATCATTATTACGCAACAGATCATCATTTAACAACTTAATTAAAATAGTATAAAAATTTGGTTGTTAATTGAAAAACATTATCAATTCAGAATAAAACAGACAAAAACCAACAAAACATCTAAGTGTTCCTAATGTTACACAATCCAGAGCAGGACACCACCCTAGACTCTATAAACGACAAAAGACCATATACTCCAAGCTACGTCCAAGCACCAAGTTATTCTTGAGTATCTGCAAGATGGCATAATAGACCATCACCAAAAGCAGGCAGGGTGAGTAAATTCACATTCAATATAAATAATATAAAGAATGAATTACAAGTCAACATGCATCAATAGATCAATTACATCAAGTCTCACCCATATACAACAAAATCAATCACATCATCACATAAAAGACAAATGCAATCATCCTATGCCACCAAGAATGAAATGCAATCTTCATAATATGCATGTGGTACCGAATCATCATCATGGATGGACATTAGGCCATCAATCCTCCATAAGGGAGCACAACATAAGCAACATATCACTTCAATCCACACGATGGTATTGAAGCTACTAACGGACCGAAGCCCCAACATAATTATGTCATGAATGCAAGACGCAATACAATCATACATCATCAAAACCCATCAACCATTGCACCTACATTCATCATAAATCCTCATACATCATTGACACCTCTAATATTTTACCTACTCATATCATCAAATGCTACATATCATCATAATACAACATAATCATCTAAACATCATTTCATCATCAATTCTTACGCATTTAGCATATTACATCATATCAAGAATTCACAGCAACATCATAACAACCTAAAACAACAAACCAACTCATTTCAAATCATTTGGGGAAGGAAAACATTTTTTCAAAAAGTGTGAGGTCTCGCTAAGCGGGCATCGAGCTCGCTAAGCGACCTGGTCTCGGATTGCGAGATTTTCAGAATTCAACTTGCTCGCTAAGCGAGACGATGATTTTTGGTAGAAAATCCTGCAATTTCAGGACGACTCAGCTGCGACCAAACTCCTCAAAAATCATCTTTTAACAACAGAAAACACAGAAATTCATTCATATAACCTACTATCATCATATATTCATCAAATACAACATCAATTCATCAAACTCTTCTAACAATCCTCCTAACCCAAAGACTTCCCTAAAAAAACCCTTCTCTTAAGACCTACCTCTATATTATAGATATTGAATTGAAAATTACTCCTCATACCTTAGTCAATTGAACTCTTTCAATCGATTCTTTAAGAATCTTCAACCTAGCCTCCTTGTTCTTCATAGCAACTTCTCTCAATCTTCCAAAATATGTGTTATGAGAAAACTATCCCAATTCCTCTCTCTTAACCTTCCCAAAAGACACAACTACCCTCAAGACCTCCAACTCCTCTTATTTTATTTTAATAATAATATTTAAATAATAATTTTAATTATTCTAATATCACTATCGAAATAAAATAATTTCATTCACCACAACACCACAAAATACCACACAATACCACATATTCATAAATAATTAAATAAATAATTAAATCATGAAATTGGGGTGTTACAACTCTCCCCGACTTTAGGAATTTTCGTCCTCGAAAATGTTACCTAAAACAAACAAAGTCGGATACGACTCCTTCATCTGATTTTCACGTTCCCTGGTCCAACTTTCACATGTTGGTCCACCCCATAATACCTTTACCATGGCAATCTCTTTTCCTCGTAACTGCTTCATTCTCGGCCATCTATCCGCAATGGTAATGCTTCAACAGTCAGATTATCCCTTACTTGTACGTCATCCATCTGAATCACATGCGATGGATCGCACACATACTTCCTTAATTGTGACACATGAAACATATCATGTAAATTCGGAAGCGATGGTGGTAACGCAATCCGATTTGCTTTTGCTCCGATCCTTTGCAAAATTTTATACGGACCAACATAACACAGAGTGAGCTTTCTAGACTTCAAAGCTCTTCTGACACCAGTCACCGAGTAACTCTCAAGAACACATGGTCTCCCTCTTGGAACTCAAAAGCTTTCCTCCTTTTATCATGATAACTCTTATATCAACTCTAAGAAGCCTTCATTCTTTTTCGTATCATCTTAATCTTCTCAGTCGTCTCCTGTACAATCTCAGGTCCAAGCACTTCACTCTCGCCTGATTCATACCAACACAAGGGAGTCCGACATCGTCTACCATACAACGCCTCATACGGTTCCATTCCAATACTAGCATGATACTTATTATTGTAGGTAAACTCTATCAACGAAAAATGACTATCCTAAGATCGTCCTTGATCCAGTACACAAGCTCTCAGTAAATCCTCTAAAGATTGGATAGTCCTCTCTGTCTGACCATTTGTCTGTGGATGATAAGTAGATCTCATCATCAACTTATTATCCAAGAAATCTTGTAAACTCTTCTAAAACCTTGACGTAAACCGCGGATCTCTTCCAATACGATACTCGAAGGTATCCCATGCAACTTCATAATCTCTTCAATATACATCTCAGATAGCTTCTGCATAGAATGATTAATCTTCATCGGCAAGAAATGGGCCGACTTAGTCAATCTATCCACAATCACATGAATCGAATCATTTACCTTATGATTCTTTGTCAAACCCGTTACAAAAATCAATGGAAATGATATCCCACTTCCATTATGGAATATTCAACAACAACATCATACCTAACAGTTTCTGATGTTCAATCTCCGACTTTTGGCAAGTCAAACATGCATACACAAATTCTGCAATGCTCTTCTTCATACCTGGCCACCAAAACATTTTTTTTTCAAATCATGGTACATCTTCGTAGCATCATGATGGATACTCAATCTACTTCGATGTCTTTCGTCTAAAATACCCTTCTTAATTTCTGGGACATCAGGAATACACACTCTATCTCAGAATCTCATTACACCATTCTCATCAACTCGGAATTCACCTCCGTTACATTGGTTAATCAAAGACAAATGATCAACCAACTTCGCACTCTCAGAAGTAGTCTCACACAACAAACTCATGTCTCTAAATTTTCAATCATTTCGAGTTCTTTCTCCATAAGCATCGACATATGCAATGTTTTCCTACTCAAAGCATCAACAACCAGATTCGCCTTACCAGGATGATGTGGGCATACTTCGACTACTAAACCTAGAGTTCCATCCAATATCTCACAAATTTCCACCTTGTAACAAACTCTATAACAATAAGGACACATGGGAACTGATAGAAAAACCTGTTGGAGCCAGGTTAGTCAGTTGTAAAAGGATTTTCAAAGTTAAGGAATGAATCAAATGAGTGGCGTCAAAGAGATATAGGGAAAGGTTGGTTGCAAGGGGTTTCATTCAGAAAGAATGTGTCAATTTCAATGATGTGTTCTCTCCTATTGTAAAGCATAGATCCATGTGAATGTTGCTTGCCATGGTGACACAGTTCGATCTTGAACTGGAACATATGGATGTGAAGACTACATTCTTGTATGGTGATCTTGATGAAAAAATTCTGATGAGGCAACCTGAAGGGTATGTCGAAGAGGGGAAAGAAAAGTATGTGTGCAAACTGAAGAGATCTTTATATGGGCTGAAACAATCTCCTCGACAGTGGAATATGAGATTCGACAAGTTCATGCCACACATAAGTTTTATCAGAAGTCAATTTAAACACTGTGTTTTCTTCATATTTTGATCGGATAATTCATTTGTTATTTTGTTGCTTTATGTGGATAATATTTTAATAACAAGCAACAATGTCGAAGGGATAATTGAGCATGGAGAATTCCAAGTGCTGAAGGTTTCGACATATCATAATGTTGCTGATATGATCACCATGATGTTGTCTAGTTGCAAGTTTTTCCACTATATGCAGTTGATAAAGATGCATGAAGAAAGCTAGTTTGTTTCTTTTTGTTATAGAGTTTGTTCCAAGGTGGAGATTTATGAGATATTGGAACAAACCCTAGGTTTAGCATGCCGTCGAAGTCCGCTCACATGTTGTTGTCTAATTGGGCCTTGTGTTATGGATCCAATTGTTTAAGTTAGCTTGTACCATAAGTTAGCTTGTAATCACTATGCCAAACAAGACCTTAGACAACGCTCTTTTTTTTGCCTTAGACAACGCTTTAAAACGTTGTCGAAACCTGCGCTGCTAAAGGTTTCGACAACGCTCTTTTTAATTTCAAAATGCTGTCTAAAGGGGGGTATATTTAATGAAAAGCGTTGTCTATGGTACCATTAGACAATGCTTTTTGACATTTTTAGGTATACCTTAGACAACACTTTTACCAAAAGCGCTGTCTAAGCCCTACCGTTTTGACATTTTTTATGTATACCTTAGACATCGTTTTTTGCTTAAAGCGCTGTCTAAGGTATACGAAAATTTTTATATAAATATTTTTAAACCACAATTTTACCAGGTTTTTCAACCAGAATTTTGACCTGTTTTTCAACCAATTTTTTTTCCAGAAAAATATCACAATTTGGATATTCAAATCAATCCAATTTGGTCTATTTAAATGTATGCACCAAAATTATATATCCAAAAGAATTGGCAATTTAAACCAATATATATACCAATTTATAATTACAAATCATTACATTTTTTCTACAAATGTACATATTACTTATACTACTTTTGCATCCAACCAAAGCATTGCTTCAAATCTACATAAGTCCTGAAACAACACAAAGATTGTAATTCAATTAAAAGAATACAATATTATAGTTACAAAGTTACACATATTTAAATTCTCATCAATTAAAGTAAGAGTACAATATTATACCTGATAAAACACTAAGCTCTATAATGAATTGACACCATTCCTCTTTAATTTCATCCAAATAATTACTTGAGTAATACGCACACTTGAATTCATCAAAGTAATACATAATAATATAATATAGTTTGATTTAGTTTCAACTATTTAATTATATAATGAAAACAATTAAAAATGAAAATGACATAATATATAACATTTTACTATATTACCTTTTTCACTAACATCTCTTTCTTTTCTTTGTTGGAATATTAATTACTTGTTTCTTAGTAATGCGGACGGATGAATTGATCCAAATTCCCTTGTTATGATCATTCCTGATATATGACTCATTCGCTATAATATCCTCATCTTGATAATTTCTATTCAACTCATTCTGTCTAATGCATGACTCATTCTCAACATCAATATCACATTGATCGACACCGCTATCATCAACCACTTTATTAGAGAAAAGCATTATAGACCATTTTGTACTCGTCGGGTCATTCACATAGAACACTTGTTTAGCTTGAGATGCTAGAATAAAAGGTTCATATTTGTACCCCACCCTAGTAAGATCAACTTGCAAAAATCTAGACTTATCCATCCGTATGCCACTACTATTTACCCACTTGCAGCCAAAGATGGGAATTTGAAACTCCTCGTAATCAAACACCCAAATGTGCTCAATAACTCCAAAATCTGACAAATTTGCATATTTGGGGTTTAAGTCCCTCATACTTGATATATGCATTGCTTCAGCTAGTACGGTGACACCACTATTTGCATAGTACTCTTATCATCTTGTTCTTTGGTATAAAATGTGTATCCATTAATTGTGTATGCGCTATGAGAAAACACATGCAAACTTGAACCATATGCCAAACATCTCAACCTTTCTATTACCGAAGCAGGATCTGAAGAGCGCTTTGAATAAATATGATCCTTTAACCATTGTATGAAACTTTGATTGTGCTCTCATACTATCCAATTTTCATTTCTGTTCGGATTTAACCTTCGGAGTATATCCTTGTATATTTCAACATATGTCTCAACCTCATTATCATTGTGTTGAACATACAAATGCACTTGATCTCGTTCATCCCTTGATATTGTCATAGTTTTATTTCCAATTAATTTTTTACCTTCCTTTTTTTTGAAAAATCCGAGCTTTAGGGAGTCCAATCGATTGAACGTTGGATAAATATTCAATACAAAACTCAATAGGTTCTTCAACAATGTATCGTTCAACAATACAACCCTCTGGTCGACTTTGGGATTTCACGTACCCTTTTAATATTTTCATATACCGTTCAGCAGGGTACATCCATCTCATATAAGCTGATCCACACAATTGTGTCTCTTTCACAAGATGAACAACTAGATGAACCATTATGTCAAAACAAAACGGAGGAAAATACATTTCAAGCTCACACAAGGTAATTACAATCTCTTTTTGTAGTGTTGGTAAGATCTCGGGATCGATCACCTTACTACAGATTGACCTAAAGAAAAAACACAATTTAGTTATTGCACTTCTTACTTTTCTGGCAAAATAGAACGTATACCTATTGGTAGAAAAATGTTCCATTATAACATGGCAATCATGTGTCTTCAAACTCTTCAACTTGAGGTCTTTCATAGACACAAGTCTTCTAATATTTGAAGAGTATCCTTCTGGAACCTTAACTTCACTCAGAAACTTACACAGTTTTTTTTCTCCTTTCTATATAGAGTAAAAGCAGCAGGTGGTAGATATGTTCGTCTTCCTTTCTTCACGGGTGCTAATTCAGTTCTCATTCCCATTTTTAACATGTCCTCCCTTGCTTTAAGGCCATCCTTAGACTTTCCTTTTATATTGAGTAACGTACTGATAACACTTTCAAATACATTTTTTTCAATATGCATAACATCGAGAAAATGTCTCACGTACAAAGACTTCCAATATGGAAATTCAAAAAATATCGACCTCTTCTTCCACCCACCTTTGACAACCTTATATGCAAAAGGCTTACCAAACTCAGTACGCACATCTTTCAACTTTTCAAAAACTTAGTCACCTGACAATGCGGGTGGAGCTTTACGTTGTTCGGTGTCTCCATTGAATGTTTTTCTCCACCCACGGTAGTGATGTTTAGAATGTAAGAATATATGATGATCGAGAAACACATTCTTCTGACAGAGTTCCAATCGAATCGTATCGGTTCCATCTTCACAAACAGAACACGCACATTGACCTTTAATGTTATACCCAGATAGATTCCCATATGCTGGAAAATCATTAATTGTGCCAAACAACATCGTCCTCAAATTGAAACTTTATTTCCTCTATCCATCATAAACCTCCACACTGTTCTCCCACAAATCTTTAAATCTTCGATCAAAGGTGTCAAGTATACGTCTATGTCATTCCCTGGTTGTTTAGGCCCAGATATTAACATAAATAACATCATGTACTTACACTTCATACATAGCCATTGAGGTAGGTTATAAATCATAAGAATCACAGGCCATGTGGTATGTGAGATACTTTGAAGAACATGCGGGTTTATTCCATCAGTAAATAATGCCAAGCGATGGTTTCTTTCTTTTTCTCCAAAGTCAGGATAATCATTATCAATCTTTGACCACTGTGGTGAATCATCCGGATGCCGATACTTTCCATCAATAATTCTTTCTTCTGCATGCCAAGTCAGGTGTCTTGCATCGGTTTCACTACGAAACATGCGCCTAAATCTCGGAGTTATAGGAAAATACCATAAGACTTTTGCTGAAGACAATCTTTTCTTATATCGAGGCAAACTGCATTTAGGGCACTCAGTTAACGATGCATATTCGTTATGAAACAAAACGCAATCGCTAGGACAAACATGTATCTTATCATAGCTCATGTCAATAGAGCACAACATTTTTTTTCCTCATAGGTTCGATTAGGAAGAACATTATCCTCCGATAGCATTTCTCTCATAAGGGTCAACAACTCTGTGAAACTTTTATCCGACCATCCATTGCCCGCCTTTAAGTTGTAGAACTTTAATACCACAAACAGTCTTGGGAATTTAATGCAACCTTTATACAACGGTTTCTCTACATCGCTTACCAATCTCTCAAACATTTCAGGACAATCATGAAGATCTTCTTCAAGTGCTTCTACAATCTCTTCAATTCGATCACAATCGTATGTTCCCATATCTTTGTCGTCTGAAGCATAGGTCGTATTACTTTTTTCACTCGGTTCAACATTCTCGTTAATTTTCTCACCATGAAATTTCCAACACTGATAATTTCGATCAATTCCATGCCTCAGTAAATGCGATTTCAATCCATCTGCGTCAACCTTACCAATATAACAACAACGCAAGCAAGGACATTTCATTCGTCTGGGGTTTTTAACGTGTTGAACAACAAACTTAACGAATTCTGCAACCCTATTCTTGTACTCTTTGGACAATCGATCGACACACATCCATGTTTTATCCATGGTTTTCCAACTTATTAAGGTAAGCAATCAATATCAACTTCAATAACGTATACATAACCAATGTAAATCCAAACGACAATAACCTATATATACATAACCAATGTAAATCCAAACGACAATAACCTATACATAACCAATGTAAATCCAAACGACAATAACCTATACTATTTTCACTATTTTCACAAAATCAGTCAAGAACGAAAACTATTGTATTAGAATTATAAATACAATGCTACTAAGTATTATGATCTTACTACACTTGCTGTATCTGTGTGCCGCATAACTTTTAAGAACAACATTAGACTTATCGAACATAACAATAAAATAACAACAATATAACAACAATATTATAATCAATAAACAACATTATAACCAAAAATTCAGTCAAGAAAATAACAATAATATTAAGACTTATCGAACATAACAACAATGTACCTTATGAGAACTCAGTAGAGGACGAACTCGAACGAACTCAGTCAAGAAAATGGACGAACTCGGTAGCTTATCGAACTCAGTCTACAGATTAACAAAAAACTCAGTTTCTTATACAAACAAGCAGACATATCAGATGGCTAAAATGAAATAACCTAAACCTCAACTAAAAAGTGACAAAAACTCAGTTAACACCCAAATGTTATACAGAAATATGTACCTCTTCTTCTACACGATGGAACAAAACCTCAGTCAACACCCAAATGTCTCCACGATTCTTCAAAGAAATCTTCACAAGAACCACAATAATTGAAACCGAAAACGAAGAACATAAACGAAGAACAGAAACGATTCAAGGTTTATGGAGGTTTTTCAAGTTAGGTTTCGCGTTCGCATGGGGGGAAAAGAAGACCAGAAAAGAATGAAAATAGAAACTGAAGTCTAATATTTTAATTTATTTAGACCTTAGACAACGCTTTTGAGGAAAGCGTTATCTAAGGGCGGCCTTTAAAAGCGCTATTGAAAAGCGCTGTCTAAGATTGACCTTAGACAACGCTTTTGATTTATTTTTTTAAAATTTTAATACCTTAGACAGCGCTTTCTCATAAACGATGTCTAAGATATACCTTTAAAAACGCTTTGAGAAAGCGCTGTCTAAAGGGCACCTTAGACAACGCTTTTTAAAATATTTTGTGAACATTTTCCGTGTTTTATATTTTTTTCACTTATAACAACGCTTTTTTAAATAAGCGTTGTCTAAGGTGCGCTGTTAAATGTCATTTTTGGCATAGTAAATGGGTAATTGTTAAACAACCCAGTAGGTTATGTTAGTTTTCTTATAAATAACATACTAGTCTCTCATCTTTTGCATAAGGGAAAATAACAAGATAAAACTTTAATTCATAAATGAGAGAGGTTATTTGTTATTCTTGTATACTTGTAATCTTGTTTCAAGATAAAAGAAATAATAGCAGTTTATAATCAATCTTTGTTGTTATCCTTAATTACCCTAAACCCTTATCCTTGTGAGTTTCTTGATCATATAGAAACCTATTATACTTTGTTACTAAGGTATCCAATTCATAACAAATTGGTGCGGTGAGTGTGGACTTCGACAACATGTTAAACCTTGAGTTCGTTCCAATATCTCACAATTGCAGAATACATACTTAAAAATTGTGTTTTTATCATGAGAAATGATATTTAATAAGAAAACATTTGAAGAAGAAATGCAAGAATATATACGTGTCATTATTTTAAAGGTGAATTTTAAATTGATTTTAAATTTAACTTCCTTTTAATAAAAATCATAGGTAATGATGATAATAAAATATTAAGATTTATTATTGCATTTCTTATTTTTCACATTTTCTTCCTTTTATTATTATCTACACAATAGACACAATTGATCTTCTTTTGTTTTTAATCCGATTTTGACAATTTTAAAATTGGAAAATGATATCTTTACACTTTTTTTATATCAACACCGGATATTTATACCTTTAATATATAAGTTCTATCTTTTTTTAATAATTTATCTTGCCTTAATTTATGTGCAAGTATATTTTTCTTTGTTAATGGTCTACGGTGTAAATACGGTGTCATAAAAAAATGGTGTAAGTTTAGCATAATTCTTTGAAATTGAGTTAGATGTGCTCGATATAACCCAAGTTTGAGTTATCTTTATTTTAAAATGACAGCACAATTTATTTTGTCTTTTTGTGTGAGTTTTTATTTTACAAGTTGTGTGAGTTTAAACTTAACGATTTTGACTTTTTGTTTTTTTAGTTTATAAGAATTTAAAAACTATATAAAAAACATTCAAAGAAATGCACCAAAATTATATATATATATATATATATATATATATATATATATATATATATATATATATATATATATATATATATATATATATATATATATATATATATATATAAATGGTATAAAATAATTTTAAATAGTTTTTTAGGGATGAGCCACCATAAATATTTTTTGAGGTCTTCAAAAATGTTTTCTATCAGTTATTTCCTTGTCAGAAGCATTTATGAAAAGTAGAGTTTTATTATAATTAATGCTATATGCAATATATCAAGTCATTATATTTTATTTTATTATAATAATAATAATAATAATAATAATAATAATAATAATAATAATAATAATAATAATAATAATAATAAACATGTCAATTTTCAATAAAAATAATTTTATTATAAATATTTGGCCTCTGTAATTAGCAAGAGATGATATTTTAATTTATGTAAAACAATAGTTCTTAGTATTTGTAAATATATTAAATTTAATTTTGATCTTTAATGTTTTTTTTTTTAATTTACGCAAAATCTATTCATATTAATTATTTTATATTATAGAATATTCAATTTTATTCCTTTAAAATAAATAATAAATTAAAAATTACCAAGAGAAATTTTAATATAAACAGGTTTTGTAGAGATTAAAACAAAAAATTATATATTTAAAAGGACTGAACTAATTTTATGCATTTCATCATTTGCTTCAAATTTTAATATTTAATTTTGTTTAAACTATTCATAAAAATTCATTTTATGTATTTTGATCTTTGTTACAAATTTATTTGGATAATATTTCCAAAGAATTTTTAAAAGAAATGTGTGGTATATTGTATGACAGAAAGAGTATATTGCTGAATTTTTATGAAACTTACAAAGTTTGGTAGAATCTTTTAGTGACATTGCAGTGTACTGTCACTGCTAAATTAAGAAGTTGCATTAAATAAATAATTAAAGATATGAGCTGGTGGGGCAAGTATCTACTTTTTGTACAATGCTTTACTTGGATGGCCTGACTTTTGATTGCTAAGAGTTAATGTTTTAACAAATACAATGTTTTATCAAATACAAGAATATTTGTATGCTATTGAATCACATTTTATAAATAAATTGAATGAAAGATTATGGTTTGTGATTGTTTGCAATATAAAAATTAAACTAGAAAATTGCTTCGAAATTATATGAATAAAGAGATAAGGGATCAACATTACTTTGATACTAACTTCATGCTATTAACCTAATTCGACATAGTGAAATAAATCTTTCTCTTGGTTAGGAACCTCTAAGATTGTGTAGTCCTAATCAGATTTTTTTATAGACAAATTGGATTAAAGAAACGGCACAAGCGATGCACAATTCGAATACAACTAACAAAAATACAGAATTAACTAACAGAAAAATGGAAAGTCAAAACAAGCAAAAAGAAAATCAATCTCTCTAACTCCAAACACCTAAAGTTGGAGTCACACACCACTCCTCCCAAGTTAGCGAACAAATTACCAAAGTTTTATCGACCAACAGTCAATCCCACGACAAATGCTTGAGCATCCCCAAACCATCGAACTTGACCAAGGAACCTCCATAAAAAACAATGGAATTCCTACTAAACCAAATCGTCCAACAAATAACAAGGCTAAATAACCACCCAAGTCCCGCCTTAAATTTTGATTTAACTGTCACCTCAAGCGCCTTGATCCCCAAAATTGGACTCAACGAATCAAAATTAAGATCAATGTGAAGCCAATCTAAAGCTTGAGTCCAGTAAACCTTCGAAATAGAGCAATCGATGTTCCAAGTCCTCAACTCATCATGGCGCTGCAAATTCGGGGAGCCTCTCAGCACACCACGACGCTCACATTAATTCTCATCAGGAGACAATTTGACATCATTCTCCAACCAAAGATCAACACCTTACTTGGAACCTTCGACTGTCACAAACCCCGAAGCTTTTCCAAAATAGATTCGTCAAAAGAAGGGTTATCTCTACAATAATCCATTATCTTGCTATAACATATCTTGACTAAGAAACCTGTTGGACACCCCATCCACAACAAAGTATATGAATGCTTCTGAAACACTTCCTCGTGCAGCAGCGCAACCGCAATTCGCGTAGCTGTATATAAGCTTATTGCTGCAGCGGACCAACAAGTAAGGTTATTGCCCACCGCCAAATGTCGTCGATCCAACTTATGTTCTGAGCAATTAAGTTATGAGCCGGATCTGCCATAGTGAAAAACAGAGTTGAACTTTCTTCACAGTGGTAAATCACCAAACCAACCATCCTCCCAAAAGTCAATAAATTTACCATTGCCCAATTTGAAGGCTAAAGAATGAACGAGCCTGAAGGTTCAAAAAACACAAGAAAGGGGGATTCAATTGGGTTTTAAAACAAAAGTTTTTTACCCACTCAAAAACTCAACAATCCAAAGTTTGAAAAATGAGAAAGGCACGAGGATTTTATCCTGGTTCTCTTGAAACTCAAAGCTAATCCAGTCCACCAGCCAAAGTGATTCCGCCTTATACACAAGGACTTAAACCACTATAGTCAACTGATTACAAATGCACTAGCAACAACTGGTGACTAACAAACCACAATGACAAATTGTCAAAGTCTTCTCAAGGATTCTGACCTAATTGGTCCCTTAAGGAAATACAAACAACAAGTTTGAATAAAGATTGTGTGTTACAAGTTGCTTCTACACAAGCAGATTTTACACAAATGAAATACAAACACGTAAAGAAAAATATGTACAAAGTTGAGAGCTTTTCACGTAGAAACAGTCTAGTAAAATTGGAAACTTTCTTCAAGTCTTCAAGTCCTCTTTATATAGCATGAAAAAGTAATCGTTGGAGAGAAAATCAGGGATACATAAAATGCAGTTGTCCACTAACAGATTAGTGACAGGTGTGAAGAATAGTACATTCCTTCGCCCACAATTTCAGGTTAGTGAAAGGAATATTTTTGTTTTGTACCATATATTATTTAATCACATATCCTTTTATAATTATCTTCAAATTCGTTGGCTTCTGGTAGAAATTTGATGAAGCATGAAAAGAAGAAACACACAGCTGAAATCAAAAACTTCGGAATCATCAATTAAAAACTTGACAACATCAGCATCTGACTTAAGATCTTTAGAATCTTCAGCTAAGAACTAAAACATCATAAGCTTGCCATTCTTTATAAGCTTTATGATCAAATCACATCCAGAAGCAATAACGGAGAGAACATTGTAGCTGTAACATAGTGTCTTCCCAGAAGCTTCTTAGAAGTGAATCAGCGTTGAAGCGAATTTCGAAACACAAAGTTCAGAAACTAATAACAAACTGTTAGGGTACAAAAATTTTTATCACACAAATACTATATTGTTATCATCAAAACTCAAAGGTATAAATGCAAAACCAAATCTTGTTCTAATAGAACCAATTTGCGTTATCTGACAAAATCTCCACCTCACACAAGTCTTTGCACCACACTGAGGCTTTATTTCCCACAGAATAACGAGAATCCCCGAGAATAACCCTCTTAACATTGTCGTATCTAAAAGATAAAAGCTCATGCCAAATTGCATGTGAATCATTCAAAATGCACCATTTCAATTTTCATAAAAGAGCAAGATTAAAATATACCACAATGTTTGATTCCAAGCCCGCCATCCTTCTTTAAAGGAAAAATTGTATCCCAACAAACTCAATTGATCTTTTTCGTCTCCTCTCGGCCTCCCCAAAGGAAAGATCTTTGAATCGAGATTAATTCCTTAATAATTGCCTTCAGTGCTTTGAAAAGAAAAGTATAACATCGATATACTTGATAGAACAACATGAGAAGCGACAGTCTTCCACCAAAGGAAATATTAGAATTTTCCCACGACGAAAGTCTCCTTCTCATTTTCAACAAAATCAGAGTCCAAACCTCCTTCCTTATAGGGTTAACACCAACGGGAACTCCAAGGAACTTAAAGTCTGAATAACCAATATCACACTTAAGGAACAAAGTCGTCGCTTGCACGAAATCTGGTTCCAAATTTAAAGCAACAAGCCTACTCTTACACAAATTAATGTGCAACCCTAAAACTAACTCGAACCCTCTTGACAAGGCCTTAATGCTCAAGAGATTCTCCCACGAACCATCACCAATCAACTTTGTGTCGTCCGTGAATTAGAGGATATCAAAATGAACCAAACTATTAAACCAAGATCCTACAAAGTCACCCAACAAAGACGTTTTCCTCATCATTGTCGAAAAACCTTCCACCACCAACAAGAAAATAAAATGGGAGAGAGGATCGATACCCTTACCTAAGGCCTTTAGAAACCACAAAATTGTTGGTTAGACTCCCATTAACGTGCACAGACATGGAGCTGATAAACATTGGAGCTTCCAACCACATCCTCCACCGAGCCCCGAATCTCATTTTCACTAACAAATATCTCACAAAACTCCACAAAACATAATCCTAATCTTTAAGTGATTAAACCTATAATTTTAAGATAATCCCTAATCTCTTAATGAATTTAAAATTACAACTAAGCTTATATATATATATATATATATATATATATATATATATATATATATATATATATATATATATATATATATATATGACAGTGCATCATTTAACAAAAGTGTTGTTGAAAATGTGTGTTTCATCAAGGGTCGCAACTTTATGAAACAACATCAGATTTACCTATAAAGTGAGCATTTTTTAATTCAGAAAAAAAATAGAAAAATCTATCATCTTCACACAAAATTCTAGATTTCTTCTTCCCTACATTGCAGTTTTCATCGGTCTTATGCAAACTCGATTATAGGCTGAATTATCCTTGGTGTTCTTGCATACCAACTATAATACATTTGAGAGTGCTTGAAATACTTATAAGGAAAGTGATCTCGTTCATGATTCTAGCCTCGATCCATTTGATTTAAATTAATTTTCTAATAATATTATAAGTATGTCAAATCATGGCAACTGATGTTTCCGTTTCAAGAATCAAATGATAAACTGTTGTGTCGTGGACACATAAAAAATCAAACAAGAACCAATATCATAGATCCGAGTACATTTTATTGTTTCTCATAAATAATAAAAAAAATAGAGAATTATGAAAATCATAATATAAAAAATCCAAATATGAAATTTTACTAACAATTGGTATAAGAACATGGTTACCGTTATTCATTTGATCATTCAATCTCGTTTCAGAAAGAGTCGTGGATATATGAATATATGTTAAACATTCCATGGATATATGATAGAAAAGTCAAAGCAAACACAAGGGAATTTAGAATTGTATATCATTTAGGCTAAATTACATACAGGGTCTTTTAAGTTATTTAATTGTAAAAATATGGTCCTTTTTTTTTTATTTCTATAAGTAGGTCCTTTAAGTTATTTTAAAATATCAAGTTAGTCCCTTAAGTTTTTTTTGTTGTAACGCTTTGGCCCTTTTTAAAAATCTTCATTACAATAAATTGCAAACTCATATACCATTTGAACTGATTTATCAAACAAGTTTATCACGTTGATCACAAATATGTAATCAAATTTATCAAACAAGTTACGGTTCATTAGAATCAGGTAAAAATGGACGAAATACATACTGAAAAAACCGTTGATCCAACTGAAATACATTATCAAACGTAAAACTAATTACATAATGAAAAATGGACGAAATAATGGAGGTTATGAACTTAGTCAAATACATTATATTAAGAAAGTACTTCATAAGTTCAAAGACTTACATTTCAAGGAAGTGAATATTCCATTTGATCCTAATGCCAAACTTTAAAAGAATGATGAGAGAGTTGTGGCTCAATTTCTGTATGCGTGTGTGATTCGTTGTCTAATGTACTTGATGCAATGTACCAGACATGATATAACATGATATAATTGGTGTTCTAATGTACTTGAAACTCCTTGAATAAGAGTTCCAACAGTGGCAACAACTCGATCTTACGTTAACAGAACATTAACCTCAAGATTCAATAAGTAACAACACAAGTCATTGATTTGAATGTTTATTAGATATTTTTTAATATTGTTGATTATTTTAATACATATGATACGTGTCTCATGGAAAAGGATACAATATGAATGTCACTCATGTGAATTTTGAGATGGTCTTGTCTCAAAGTGAGAATCAGAGTTTCTCTCACAAAAAATTCATGAATCATGAAAGCTTATAGCCATAATAAGTGCTAGGCGAGAAATGTAAGAGAAGAACTATTAAAGAGTGTGTGTAAGGTAACGTCGGTCTAATAATACAAATTAACGATTTAAAAGTATTGCTACCTTACATTTCGATTAGACTTTGTGTTGTCCTTACTAAGATTAAATTTAAAATCGAAAGATGTTTAACTATATTATCATTCTTTGTTTCTCTTTTCTGGTATTAATCTTGTCATTATTAGAACAAGTGAGAGATTGTCTTAATTAATAAAATTAATCGACATGGGTATGTTTCAACTTGACAAGAAAATATGCATGAGAATGTTATTTTGAATTTGAAAATAGACAACACTTTGTGAAGTATTGTATTAGGAAATTTATATTTTGAATTCAGAAATAGACAACACTTCTGAAGTATTGCAGAATGTGAAACAATACAACTTTTGAAAACTGTTGTTGTAGGTGAAACAATGCAACATTTGAAAACTGTTGTTGTAGAAGAAACATTACAATATTTAAGAAAAATGTTGCTAAAAGTGTGTGTTTCTTCAAAGATCGCAATCTTATGAAACAACACCAAAATTCTAGATTTCATTTTCCCTACATTCGAGTTTTCATCGATCTTGTACAAACTCGATTATAGACTAAATTATCATAAATATTCTTGTATTCCAACTCGTTTGAAATATTTTTTAAAAATCCACTCACAATTCTAACCTTGATCAGTTAATATAAATTAATTTTTTAACAATAGCTTTTGAATCAAACTCCCCTAGGCATCTTTTCTTTTGTAACAAAACATAATTATTTTTACTTTCAACGATCGGATTCCCCCAAACATGTACTGAAAACGCATTAACTCTACCACTTTTACAAGAAACATTTACGAGACACAATTCTGTTAGATATTTAGTACAAATTTACATTAATAAATCAAGCAATTAATACATACATTAATACTGTGATGAGTCCTTTAGTTGGCATAGTATTATTAATATATAGATTCAGTACATCATCCGGAGAAGTAATTGGTTTGAGGCAGTTGCAGTATATATTTGTATCAAATAATGGCTGCCAATGCACTTCAAGTATTCTTTAGGTTTAGAGAAATTGGGGAAAGAGTGCCAAACAAAAATAAATACCTGCCTAATTTACGTAGATAATGTAAGAGACATGTAGTCATGCAAGAATTTTTTTGAGATGGAAATAGAAAATGATGGGGACTGCATGAATAAATGTAAAATAATAGAATGTGAAGAAAATAAAAACAGTAGTATTCATTTTCTTCAATTGTATGACAGAAAATCTATATTCATGTTGATTAGTTTTTTTATGCACAAATGTTAGTATATTATACTAATTGTTAGGTTAATAATTTTTTTTTTTCACTCACATGAACTTAAATCCTAGATATTTAATGACTTCAACTTTTTTACTAGTTAGCTTAAAGTTTGAACCACTCAACTCTCGTTATAGAATTTATTAATAATAAAAATAGTTTATATAATTGTATTTTGACTTATTTTTAATAATAATTTTTTTAATAATGGTTCAAAACTAGTTATTATTGTTGAATTTAAAAGTTTTTTTTTTTTTTTAATCAAGAGATATATAAACGAAATGAGTACTGAGGGTACTCCATCTGACTACAAAGATAGACTAAGACAAAGCTTGTCAAAACAAAAAGTATATTAAAAACCTGCAATTGAGATGCGTCATTTTCCCCATCAAAAACCACCTCCAAATGGACATATTGATCTTCCAAACAATGTCGGAAATATTCCACTTTGAGTTACAAAAAATGATCTCATTCCTCGTCAACCAAATGTTCCAAACAATCGCCAGCCACAAACTCACTTTTCTACCTTTCGCAACATTACCGGATTTACAAAAAGCATATCAATCCAAAAAGCTACTCATAAAGTCTAATGCGATGTCCGTCTTGAAATCTAACCAAGAAGAAATGTTCTTCCAAACAAGCTTGGCCACCATACAATTTAACAAAAGATGATGAAGAGTCTTGGGACACAAAGAGCAAAAAGGCATAAAAGAGTGGTGTTATCGAAGATAACACCCATACGCAATAAATAACATCTAGTAGGCAAACTATTCAAGAAACACCGCCACCGGAAAGCCTTAACTTTAAAAGGAACCACCGCTTTCCAAACCAAATCAAAAGCCTGATCATTCTGATTGAAAGGACCTAACGGGATGAAACGAGAAAAATCTAAGTGGTAATAGGAACTCACCGTAAAAATGCCATTGTTATCTCCATTCTAAATCACTTTATCCTTCCCTTCATGATACGACCTATAATCAACCGAAAAACTCCTTAACCGACGATATTCCTCAAGAGTTCCAAAAACCGTTCCTGAGGGCGCTACCCCAGAAGAAGACATGTCTAACAGAAAAGGCGACCGCGTAGCCAGATGGGACCCTGACTGCCACCTATCAGTTGAACCCATAACAACATTACCATTAACAGAATTTTGCATACTCAAAGGAGATGATTCCGCTCCAACACCTACAGCTGACAGAATGACATTTGAACTCAGCTCCAATCTCGGCAAACCTTGACTAATTTACAAAACCTGCATCAACAGATCTAGAAACAACAAAAATTTGGTGAGATTCAGTCCCTGCATCATCCAACTCAACAACATCAGTATCAATAGTGCCAGAAAGCCTAGACAAACTAACAGACACAACCATATTAGTGCCAGAAATTTCGTTATCCCGCATCTGCCTTTGATAACCAAGAATTCCCCATTCCCACTGACCATCCATCCACCCCCTATCGTCGCTACCGAAACATTCTCCAAACAAGATTCAGAAAATACATTAAGAAACGAACGAGAAAGAGGACCGCATCCCATCCAATCTTCCTTCCAAAAGGATGAAGCAAAACCATCTCCTAACGTAACTTTACAATTCTCCACTAATAAATCCTCAGTTTTTTATTTATTAAACAACAACAAATCCAAAAGCCAAGAGGAGAAATTTGATCCCTTATTGTAAATAGCAATATCGTTCCACATCATCAAACTAATATCAATGTATCTCGCCTTTAAAACTCTAAACCATAAATCCTCTGAACCGTTCATGATTTTCCACCTCCATTTATTTAAAAGCGCCTCATTGAAAACATCCATTATTTTTAGATAAATTCCACCATATGAGTAAGGCAAACACAAAGACTTCCAATTTATCCAATGGATTTTCCTCTCCGCCTCCGAACTACCCCAAAGAAAACTATATTGTTTCCTCATCATCTCCATCCAAACTTTCACCGGAGCTTTGTAAAAGGATAGATGGAAGATGGACAAACTACTAAGAATGCCTTTAATTAAAGTAAATCTACCTCCAAAAGATAAAAACCGACCATGCCAAGAGGAAAGTATTTTACCGAACTTAGATAGCAAGGAAGACCAAGATGCTATCCTCCTAGGATTATCTGCAATTGGAACCCAAGAAAAGAAAATCAATGAGATTTCGATTTACACGATAGAAAATTCGCTGCCGTATCTAAAAAACTATCCTTCACATTGATACCGATGATTTTGCTTTTGTGGAAATTAATACCATGACTGGACACCAATGCAAAAGCTCTAAGAACCGTCTTGATTTCCCACAAGTGATTCCACCCACCATCACCCACCAATAAAGGATCATTCACATATTGCAAGACATCGATGGAACAACTCTGATTGATGTTGAACCCGGCAAAATCGCCCAAACTCACCAAATTCTGAATCAGCCTCGTTAAAGCTTTTGTGACCAAAACGAATAAAAACGGAGATAAATGTTCTCCTTGCCTCAATCCCCTCTTCACCTAGAAATTCTCGGTCGGGCTACCATTGACCAAGATGGACATTTTTCTAGAAAACACCATAGCCTCCATCCACCGCAACCACAACTCACCGAACCCCATTCTCCTCATCATGTATTTAAGAAAGTTCCACAAAAATTTATCGTATGCTTTTTCAAAGTCAACTTTGAAAAAAGTACACTCTCTTTTTTCCTTGATCGCATAATCCACCAATTCATTGGCTACTAAAACACCATCTAAAAGTTGACGGCCCGACACAAAAGTCGTTTGGCTGGGACCTATAATAGAGTTAAGCATTTTCTTCAATCTAGAAGCAAGAAGCTTGGACAAAGCCTTATAGAGACACCCCACAAGGCATATTGGCCTATAATCATCAAACCCCAAAGGATTATTATTCTTCAGAATAAGCGTTAAAAACGAGGAAATAATCGATTTGGATAAAATAGCACCATGGTGAAAATCCGAGAAGAAGCGGACAAAGTTGTCTTTTAAAAAGAACCAAAAATTATTTATAAACATAAAAGAATAGCCATCCAGACTCGTTAGAACCTCCACACCTCCAAACCGCCTCCTTAATCTCCTCCTCCGAGAAATGAGCTTCCAATAAATCTTTCTCCAAGGGCAAAATATACTTGAAAGAAACGCCACCTAACATTAGTCTAATGGCCTCGGGCTCAATAAACTTCCTTCCAAAATGTTCACAAACCTCCTTTTTAACACCTTCTACCGTATCCACCACCCCTATTTGTATTAATGAAACCCAAAAAATTACGCCTCCTCCTTTCTTTCATCACACTATGAAAAAATCGTGTATTATCATCCCCGTCATTTAACCAATTCAATCTAGCCTTTTGGATGATCATATTTTCTTTAATTCTCACATTCAACCAAAAACGACTCGATGCCTCTTTTCTAATATCGTTGAGAACCTCCACTTATAAATCATCACAACAAGCAAGGGTGGCATCTCCTTCGTTAATCTCATTCACACCCTTATCAACCTCCAAGTCAAATTTACCAAATACCTCATTATGCCACTTCCGAAGACTAACCTTGAGCAAACGAAACTTCTCTTTAAGAACATAATCGCTCCTACCTTGAACTTTCAAATTATCCCATTCTTTTTCCACATACGGTAAAAAACGTTTTTCACCAAACCATTCATTATTTACTTTGAACGATTTAGGGCCTCAATAGGAAGAATTTGACACCAACCACACCAGATTATGATCCGAAATATCCCTCAAACCTATTCTTTGACCTATAATTCCCCATGCAAGAATAGTTTTTTCCGAAATGAGGAAGCGATCAAGTCTACTCATTGAAGAACCATCCCCACTATACCAAGTGTAACACCCCAAGTTTCCCCTCTTCTTTTTAGCATCATCATCATATCATAAGCATCATAAGCATGTCATATCCTTATCATTTTTGCATAGAAAAATGAAGCATAACACTCACACGTTCTAGCATTAGGCATATGATCAATCACCTGGGAAATCGTGATGTTACAAGTCAAAGTCAAGAGCCTGGTGACCTGGCAGGAAGCTCACAGGGCATTTTGTACAAGCTCTGTATCATGGTCAAAGCCCTAGGAGGATGGAGAATCAAGATTAGATTGGAACAGTTGGCGTAGATGTATTCTTGGAGTTTCCCACCAAAAAGAGGGAAAATTCAATTTTTTCTTGCGTTAACCGGTTAACGCTTTTGGTTAACCGATTAACAGCTGCGAAAATTTGAATTTTCCAGCAAGAGAAGCATGTTTGTTTTGGCTCCATTTTTCATTTTTCTGATTTTATTTCTTTTGAATTAATTGGGAATTATGGAGAAGGATCTAGAGAGTTTACCAAGCCTAATTCTAAAGCTAGATCCTAATCACCTTTCTAAGCTAACTCCAAACCATTTTTTTGGACTCCAAACCAAATTTTTGGGCCCCAAACCTAGATGTTATTTATCCCCTTTCCCTCCAAACCAAGAAAAAAACTCTCTCATAATTCACATTTTTCATTTCTGAATTTTCATCACTCTCTCACCATTCTCTCATTTTCTCTCCCAATTTCCAATCACTCAAAGTTCCTCTTCTTGGAAGATCATCAAATTTTGCATTGAAATTTGTTGATCTTGGAACTAGACCTTCATCCATAGCTTCTTTGCATCCATTTTCTGGTTTTTACTACTGGTTCAGATCTGATTTGGTGGTTAGAAGTGCTTTTGGAACTAAGCTTTTGCATCAAGATCCTTTGCTTGCATTTATTTTGTATTGCATGTGAAGAATAGCACCGGATCTTCGAAGTTTTCTACGAGATTCATCATTTCCAGCTTGAACAACACTTACCAAAGCAGATATCGACTTTGTAGGTTGGTTAAGTTCAGACCCATCTATGTTTTTAGCTTATTTGAATGTTTGTGTTGTAGATCCACCATGTGCTTGTGCTAATTGCTCGTTTTGCTTTTGTTGTTTGGTTGATTTGTGAATAGATCTACATGTTAATGTTCATGAGCATAATTGTGGTTGATTAATGTGAATTCATCTTGTTATTCCGTGCGTAATTGATTGCTGGACTGGTGGTGGATTATTGAAATAAGCTGGTTTGGACTGCCTTTTTTCTGCAGGTTTTTTTGTTGTTCGCACAGTGTTAACCAGTTAACGCTATAGCTTAACCGGTTAACGCGTCTGTTTTCTGACTTCTTTGTTGCAGGTTTAGGTTGGTTAACCGGTTAACGCTTTTGGTTAACCGGTTAACACTGAAGCAGAATGACATTTTTGAGCTGTTTTGAGTTTGTTTGCCTCTCATACTCGCCATAATCTCCATGGATCATTGTGTGATCATTTTATATGTTTGTTAGAGTAGTTTGCTTACTGGTTGATGTATGCTTTCATTCTCTCGACATGTGGATTCATGTATTTTCAAAGCTTGGCATGTTTGATGACTTTGTTTTTTTGAAACTTTGAACATTTTAATTCCATGATTTGTGTTGATATGTTAGCATTGATTGATGTGTTGAATATGTGCTGGAAATTTTGCTAACATTTGTAGGTGCAATGGTAAGTGAAGTGTGGATGTTTATCCACATTTCAATACTTCATCTCTTCTTTTTACTTTGCTTTCTATTTTGTGATTGTTGATGTGCCTTATGTCATCATGTGATTCAACTTCTTCATCTTCCCCCTTTAGAAGCAAGTAATCTCCTTAAGAGGAGTAAGTTGTTCTCTAGCTTTCTTCTCCTCTTCTTTTCTTCTTCTTTGCTCTTCTTCTCTCTTAGGATAGCTTCAAGTCACACTAACCTTAGGACCACCTTTGCATGATAACTTTAGGTTTAGTCTTTCCCCATTAGACTTTTACCTTTTGTTCCTTTGGTTCTTTCTCTTCTCATCTTCATACAAAACCTAAAAAATATTAATAAATAAAGAAGTGACTTCTTGTGCAATAGCCTTATTCCACGAGGCATATGTATTCATTCCATCTTGGAATAGTACATTTGTCTAGCATGATGCACAAGTCTGATCATGAGGTCATCTTCATCAAGAAAACCATAAGAAAATACTTCTTCACCTAATCACTAAGATACTTAATAACCTCAAAAAGTTAGTGAGCTTAGGCCCTAACCTTTGGAAACAAGTCTTGGATAAATTATCCTTACTCGGTGTGCTTGTTATATTATTCCATCTTGGAATGTAGTAGCAAGTACACATTCCATGGAAAAGAGCTTGAGTTCATTCTCTTGTGCCACACTCATAAAAAGACTCATAAAAAACATTGGACAAACAATAAGCGTCTCTCCTTCGGGACTTCTTTTCTCATCACCTTCACTCCTTTCGTAAGAACTTTCTCCTACTTCTCACTTTGCAAGACGGTAATGCACCCGTCGTCCGAACCTGCAACACCTGAGCATTGACATAAGCAGTTCAAGCTTTTAATACACAAGTAATCCCTTCCACCCCTAGTTAGGGGAACTACGGCGACTCTGATCCTCATTGTCCAGATGAGGTACGTAGGCAGCGGGGTAGGGCCCGTTCGAGCACACTCTTTTATTTTCCCTACATTTTCCCCCCTTCTTTTCTTTTCTCCAGTTCAACTCCTTTTCTTTGCAGCAGCTTTCATTCTCACACCCTTTGAATCATTTCCCTTGCAAGCGAGGATCCCGTCGGGTACGGCGGACGATCTGGGATGCTAATACCTTCCCAGATTGTAACCGACTCCCGAACCCAGTCTCTTTGGTTCTTAGGACCTTTGTGCTTCCTTTCTTTTCTTCGGTTTGTGCAGCATTACCATTCCCGTTCCTTCGGGATAAAAATTCCTGGCTGGCAACTCTACCTCTTTCCGCGCCACTTTCGCGTTTGTACCAGGATGGAAATCCAGGGAGTGACACCAAGTAAATTTTTTTCCTTGTAAGGAACATCAACCCACTCACGATCAAAAATGAATTCCGAAAATTCCTTCATCTCTATCGACCTATGATTCAAAGATCTCCCCCTACGTTCACCGCGGTTGACAATAGCATTAAAATCCCCCCATACACCATTCACCATCCAAACATTTAGATTTCAAGAACAACAAATCTCTCCACAATTTTCTCTTCAATGACAAATCACAAGGCGAATATATGTTAATAATGTAGTAAAAACCATGCTTCCACTTCACCTTTATTCCCACAAAACCATGACCTCTAAAACTACATATAACCTTCATATTAGAATTCCACAAAGTAATAAGGCCACCGGAGAAACCATTGGAACCAGAAAGTGTCCAACGTACTTCTCCACCCCACAAGCACTTAGCTACATCTTCAGAAACCACACTCAACTTCAATTCTTGAATGAGAAATATATCCTCTTTACCCTCCTTTATAATCCTACTTATTTGTTCCTTTTCAACCGACTACCTCCCCCTCTTATGTTTAGTGTTCCAATAATCATCGAAACCTTTTATTGATCTCCATCCCGCCTTTGATGACTTCAGTGTTCCTCTTTTCTAATTCGTCTAATTTAGCCACAAAATCTATTTTCGAATCAAAAACTGCAACTCCCAAATTAATAATCGCCTTCAAAATTTTGTCCCCCACCCTTGAGTTCAAATTTTCCCACATTCTTGTATTGCAACTGTTGATACAAGAATTCTCTGAATTTATGCTATGAAAACCAGAAGCCAAAACATCTCCTCTACTATTTGTGCTTGAGTCAACTGATACAAAGTTCCTGCCTACACCAAAAGAAGAAATCGGATGAGACTCCTGATGAGAATCTGCCTGAATTTTTCTATTGGGCCTCTTCTTCCTATAACTTCTCCTAAGCTCATTGAAACCCGCTAATTTTTTGTATTTAATTTTCTTTAATATAATACCATATTTTTCTAGGTCCCACCATCCAACTTCTCTACATTAATTTTATACACCTTGCCTGATGAACGAAAAGTGTCATTCTGAGATTTACCCAAAGGACAACTCGGTTCAATAAGAGAAACGTGGTTCACTGTAATATCCAATGTGACATCAACATCACCTTTAAACCTTATGTGTATTCTACTTACAAATTCTACAGATTCATTGGATTTGTTTGACCCTACTCTCACTTTGGAAATAGCTGCATCGAAACTACCCACCCCTTTAGAAAAAAAGAGACTCGTCCGGTACTAACTTTTCATTGTGAACACTGATGCCTATCCCTGATACTTCTTCACCTTTTTCTGAAAAGTCACAGTAAATTTTTTTTGTGAATTTCTCGTGAGCTGTGTGTAGGTTTTGTGAACCAGAATCTGAATCTACAACATCATTTTTCTCATTCTAAATCTTCTCCTCCATGTCCACACTACAATCCTCCTGGTGACTTCCCAATTCATCATAACTAGAATAAGATTCATCATCCTCTTTCAAAAAAAACCTTCTTCCTCTACATTAGATTCGCAGCATCCAGCGCATCCTCTATCACCTGAAGACTATAATGAATACCATTTATGTCAACCACATACTAATTTTGTTGAACAAAATCAATTGGAACTCTCACCATAACTCTATCCAAATCCATCTTCAATCTCTTTGAAGTATTTTCATTGCAGCAAATAAAACTTCCAAAAGAATTTGCAAAGGATTCAAAGAATTCGATGCACCACGCGTGGCAAGGCGCCCCATAGATTCTCAGCCAAATCGCTATGTCCTTATCAATATCTTCCTTCCTCCATTCTCTAATCAATGAAAACCCCTGATTCTACCAAAAACTTGCATCGTTTATTAAACCGATCATAGCACCTGGTTTTATTTCTTCTAATAAACAAAATCTAGATCCCATAGGAGTGACTTTGACGTAAAAAACTCCCTCCATTTCAAAAATCCTTTGCATATTATAGGACATTCCGTAAAGATGAGTGATGCCCACAAACGCTCATTTCATCTCTTCTTTAACCTCTTTCACCGAAGCAAATTTGATATATTTGTCGAACTTCCCGACTTCTCACTCACAGCTTCTGCAAAAATTCTTGCCTTAATCCTAACCCGGCTTGAAGGCCGCAATATAGGAGTCTTTTTGTTTTCAAACCGAACTCCGCTTCCCTTATTACACCAGATAGGCATACTTTTAACCTTCTCTCCCAACACTCTTCTCTCAAATCTGGGGGGATTAGCATGAATTTTCCTCCCATCAATCACCACATTATCCAACTTCACACCCAACAAACGAACATCCTCAACATTGCCAAATCTCGTGAAACCGAAATGTTTCCCTATCTTATTTCTATAAGGCGCGATAATGACTTCTACGAAATTTCCTATATAGCAAAAAAGGATGAACAAATCTTATGCGCAAATCCTTTCTGGGAATTCAGAGATGAAAAAGGAAGCCATCCCCTTCAGTTTATCACCCAACGACCCTCCATCGAATAGGAAAATATCCCATTTCGCTTCTTTCGTGTTATCTCTCCTTCCTTTAACTTGAATTCACGCCATGAAAAAAAAACAACGAACAAAAGAAACGCAGTGCAACCAAGATGGAAAGAAATAACACGCAGACTGGTTTTGTGTTAGAGAGAAGGCAAAGCCTCTCTCTCTAAATGCAATAATTTTTTTTAGTATAATGCGATGTATAATGCATTGGTCAGTAATTCTTAGTAATAATTTGTTTTTCTACAAATGATTGATTACTTTAAGGAGTGAACTGTTAGATTTTATTTGATTTCGTGTTATTTTGTTTTCGGTTGGGGTATCCCTAGTACCCCTTGGTGAATATATTTGGTTTATAAAAAAAAATATTGAACATTTTTCTTCTATTTTGAGTTTCTTAGCTAATCCAAAGAATTTAAACTAAGATGTTTTTTTGAGTTTGAGTTACTAAATCAAAGAATACATAAAAAAGAAACATAAAAATAAAATGATAGTATGATAAAGAAAAATACATGAAATTTTTTCCCTGATTAATTGTGTGTTGAAAATATTTATAATTCGGGTATTTAGGTGAAGCACTAATTTTACTTACAAAAATTACGTGACTTGTATTTACGGATAAATGATTTGCGAGGGGTAACCATTAAGAAGTGAGTCTGGTTATTTGTTTTAAATATATTATTATCTATAAGTATATTTCACCTTTTTCTATTATCTTCCATTCCTTCATAATAGGATTTCTTACATTTAACTTTTCTCAATTAGGGAAAATGCTAATTGTTACAGGAGAATTTTTCACCAACATTGTCATGCATTGATTTCACACAAACCTACCTCTGTATCCATCAAACGTGCACTTAAAATATTTTTTATTTAAAAAAATAGAATTGATAGCATTCGCATAAATCTCGTATAATATTTCCTTCATACTATATAACATATTTGTAATAAATAATAAAATTAAAAATTAAATTAAAATAATAATAATTTCCCTATAAAAAAATAAATAACCAGTTAACCCTCCAAACCAAATATCTAAAAAATAGGAAGACAGTAAATAACTTTTTTTTGTTTAATCAAGATATTATAAAATGGAGAACAAAGGGTTCTCCAACCTTTTTACACAAAGAGGGAGCAAACCCAACAAAAAGAGATTACAATCCAATTGAAATTACGAAAGAAATAACAATGGTTCCTTACTAAATTCATAAAAATTATAATTGGGATGTGTAAGCTCTCCGCAAAAGGACCGCCTCCAACTCAAACATTTAATCCCCCACACCGTATTGTTGAAATTCCAATCCTCCGAACAAAAACAAACTTCGTTTCTAGACACCCATAAACTCCAAGTAACTGCTAGCCAAACAGTCCCCATTTTGCCTATTTTAAGTTTCTTTACACGACAAAACGAGTATCATTCCATAAAATTTGGAAGGCACTCTTCCTCCTTAACTTCCAATTTACCCAACCAACTAGCAATTTCTCTCCAAATCGATTTAACCACACAACAAGAAAAGAAAGAATGGTTTATAGTTTCCAAATCCACCCCACAAAAAACACATTTTAAAGAATCAATATGAAAGTTTATACCTCTGACCGCCAATAAGTCCTTTGTTGGAAGCCTATTCACAAGTAATCTCCAACCAAAAGCTTTGATCTTGAAAGGAACCTCCACTTTCCACATTAAAGACAAATCTGAATCGTACCTATTGATGGGACCAAAAGGAATCTGATAGAAAGCATAATAATTGTAACAAGACGAAACAAAGTACCTCTCATCGGGTTCACTATCCCAACGAATAAAATCACCAACATCTCCCAAAATGCCATGATGAAGTAAACAATTTTTTAGAATTATCAACTCTTTCGTGATATTGTTATCATGAACAAATAGTTGATATAAAAGATTCATCATTGTCTTTTTGGTGGAAGGACATCATCTCGGTTGGTAAGAAATTTATTTTTGATCCTTTTGTTGTTGGTTGTAGTTATAAAGTTGGAAATGGATTCATTATTCCATTTTGTGAGGTTAAGTGGTTGGATGGGGTGGTTTTGAAGAAGAAATTTTCGGTTTTGTACGAGGCTTCCGCTTTAAAGTGGGTTTCCATAGCGACTTTGGGGGGATGGATTCATGGAGAGTGGATATGGGGTGATTTTGGTATTCATGGGTCGTTTCTTCATGATAACAATATCACGGAAGAGTTGATAATTCTAAAAAATTGTTTACTTCATCATGGCATTTTGGGAGATGTTGGTGATTTTATTCGTTGGGATAGTGAACCTGATGAGAGGTACTTTGATGAATCTTTTATATCAACTCCGAAAATAACTTTGAATCTTAGTAAACTCTTTCACTACTTTCGGAGGCATTTTGTAAAAAGACATGGTAAATATGAACAAAGAGCAAAGAATAGATTTTAACAAAGTGATTTTCCCTCTAGGTTTAGAAATCTATTCTTCCACCCGATAAGACGATTTTCCATCTTCAACAAAAGAGGACTCCAACTTGAAATTTTCATTGGATTAATTCCAATGGGAATGTTAAGGAACACAAAATTACTATCTTCCACCCTACAAGTAAATAAAATATATAATTAATTAATTGAAGAAATAAAAGATATAATTAATGCACGGGTGATAATTGGATATAAATATTACTTTTTTTTATATTATTATAATAATATTACTTATATATATATTATTGTTATAATATTTTGAAAACCTAAAATTTTTCAAAATAAATATAATCAAGAAATAAATACGTTAAAACCAATTTTTAAAAAATATATATAATTGACAATTCTATGAAATAAATAAAATAAAGAGTATATTAATATAAAATATATTTTATAATTTAAGGATATGTTACACAAAATAAGTTAAATTACATGATATTTCAAATCATCCGGCCAAAAATTATTAACATGACTTGAAGTTCTTGCAAATTAATCATCTACCTAAACAACATCTTATACATCCATTAACAACATGGCTTGAAGTTAATTTGATTCTATGTTAGGATTCAAGGATTTGGTTTAAAGTCTTAATCTTAGGATCAGAGACCTATTCTTTGCTAACTCGGCTTCATCCATCATCTTTATGTGTGTTTTGTTTGGTCTTATTGTCATACCCTAAATTTTGACTTCAAGATCCTTTGACATTTGCATACATTTGACATCATTTTCATACACCTTTTGTGCTTTACTAATCCATTGGTCAAGACTAAAGTTTGTTTCATGTGATTCATCTATCAAGAATTAGGGTTTTGCAGTTCACTGAGGAATTCAAGCAAAGGATCAATCAAGAATGGACACACTATTCAAAACTCTCTATCTCCTCTATCATTCATAAGGATCAAGAGATCATAAACATCAAGGATCAATCATAAGATTTCATAATCTTGAGTGGATCAAGCCTCAAGATCATATGTATCACAAGATTTGGGTTTTGACTGATCGGGGATCCAAAAGTTAAAATTTTCATATGGACAAGAGCTAATACCCAAGGGAATGGATTAAAATAGCTCACATACAACTTTGAAGGCCATTCAAAATTTTGAAATACCTCAGGGGATGCCCAGTAAAAAAAAAGAAATTAGGGTTTCACAGTGTAATTTTCATCTGAGGACTAAAAGTCAAAGTTTGAATTTTTGACCTATATTACAAGAATATATGGTCCAATGTTACATTTGAACCTAAAAAATCAAGAATTTGAGGTAACTTGTAAAAGGGGCTAACTTAGAAAATTTGAAATTTTTCTAAGTTATGAAGAAAAAGTGTGTAGGTACCCTACTTTCATGCATCATAACTTGTGATCCAAGCATCAGATTTTTGTGAATCAAAGCTTGATGGACAGATTTCATCACATACTACAAAATATTCAACTACACTTCATTCCAACTCTTCATGGATTTCAAGTTAGAGGTTGATCAAAATCACAAAAAATATGGAAATATTCAACAATTAGACAAAATCTGCCTAAGTCCAAAATCAGTCAAAATACCAAAACTTGGAGGAATTTTTCACATACTTCCAAGATGAATCAATCTCAAACATAAACATCAAAATTGCTGAAAATGTTACTAGCAATCCAAAGAATCCATTGACATGAATTGATTTAACTTGAGCCAAGAGGAATCCATGACCAAACACACTTTGTCACAACTGTTTTATGACAGATTTTGTTGCATAACTTGCCAATTTCGATTTTGATCCAAGGAGTAATAATCATGTAAGCCAAGTTCACTCACTTTGATGATCACAAACCTGAGCAACCTGCAAAATTAGTTCAAGATGATCCAATGAGAGCATTTGCATTAATGAGCACAAGAGCGTATTCTTGGAATCCAATGTGCCATCATGAGCAAATAGTGAACTATGGTCAATATTCTTTAGTTATCAACCAATAGGAAGACTCCAGAATGTGAATTTGGTCAGGCTATGACTGAGCTATTTGTGTAACTCGTAAAGCCTTGTGTAAGAAGATATTTGATAATCAATGATCAAGAATTTCATAGCTTATCCCTTGAGCTCGAGATGGAAACTTCAAAGCATCATATTTTCTTATAAATAGAGCTCACAATCGATTGCTAAAATTACACCAAAGCACTAGAAATCACTGCTTTCATTCTCTTCCTCCTCATTCTCAAAATTTCCATCTTTTGAGCTAGTAGCAATCGAGTTTTGAGTTTCAGATCAAAGCAACTCAAACCAATACTTCTAACACATCACATATTAGTTATAGAAGTGATTCAAAAAATTAAACCACTTACATAACACAAGAATCCAAATCTCCATACTCAACTTGGCCAATCTGTAGTTGAAATCCAACAGTTCAATTCAAGGAGTTCCAAAGCATTCCAAAGCTTGTAATCCACTCAATATCATTAAGTGAAGATGTAGGAATCATCCCTTGCTTTCTGTAACAACTCTAAGGCAAAGTTCTAACTCCTTTTGCAACAAGGTAAGCCTAAAACCCAAACTTCATGATATAAACATATATTGTTAGGCCTTGAATTTGACAATTATTCATGACCATATATTGATTGTTTCCCCTCGATTAATTGAGTCAAACCTCATGAACATGATTGTATGATAGTTCTTGATAATTAAGGTTCATCTGATTATGTTCATATATTTTGATTCATAAACTCCATGTACTTGAACCCCATGGTACAGGGTTGGATTCCCACGGAAGACAAAAACTCTACTAGAGAGGGTGTAGAGAAGATCGTGAGGTGGCAGTGCTGGGATTGCCTTGTGAGGGGTATGGGTTGTTACACCTTCACCTTTGCAACCCTAGTTTAGTCATACTAGAACCCCATTGGAACACTCACTCAGTCTAGCCTCCTATTGGGCATAAATAATATGGACATATGAAAGGTAGTATTCTTCGTGAACCTCTTCTTAGACTATTTTAGGTTTTTCGGTTTACATTTTTAGAAATCCTAATAACTTTATCTACAAGAGGGATTCAACTCCCCAGAGATACGATGTTTCCCCATGAAACTTTTATCTTGAGTTTCTCTTTCCCCCGATTGAATTGTTCATATACAGAAGACCCTATTTCCTTGTGAAACCTCTTCTGGAAGTGTACACCATGCCTCCTCTTGGGCATTGTACAATAGAGTCCCTCAGGCCTCTTAAAGGTGGAAACAACCTCATCTTGGGTTTTGTACAAATTGTCTCGATGGGCTTCCTAAAAGTATAGGATAGATATATGCAGTCATCCTCATATTGGGCTTCATCCAAGAACCCATTCAAGCCTCATAAAGGTACCAGCCTCCTCTTGGGCTTTGTGGAAGGACCCCTAGACTTTGTAAAAGCATAAGATAAATTTGTAGTCAATCACCCACTTACAGAAGCATCAAAACCCGTAGGATTAATCATTCCCACATCATGACCTCCCAACCAACCTCCTTTTTGCCTTTATACAAGGACCCAAAGGCTTCCTAAAAGAATATGATAGAGTTGTAGTCACTCCCATCCATCACAAATGGAATTTTTCCCAGCAGACAGTGTTCTCAGTGAAACAATATCTCACACCTTGATGGAATAGATAGCCTCCTCTTGGGCTTTGTTCAATGGATATATTTCCCAACATATGGATAAGATAACCTTCACTTGGGCTTTGTTCAATTGATCATCCTCAAAAGCAGATATAGGTGTGATATCTTTTAGTTTCTTTTTCCAACTAATGGACAAGAAATCTTATGCAGTCTACCATATGGATAAGAAATCCGACCTCGTTTCCAACTATTTTTCTCCACGAGCCCTTTTTTCTTACCTTTTAGTTTCTTTCCAAAGACAACTTTAATGTTGTTGTCTCTTATAAACCTCCATCCCGATTAAGAGCTTTGGAGCAAAATCAAACTCCTTATCTCCATTAAAAGCTTTTTACAATCTACCATATGGATGATTAGGTCTTATAAAATTTTGATGCCTAAGATAAACAGTCTTTTCCATGTTTTAATTTGGGGTGGCATGTATCAAATTCACACATTGGACGTGTTTTATGTCCCTTGACGATGTAACCAAAAAATATTATTGTATGCAGGAAAGTCATTGATTTTGTGAAATAACATGTCATGCAACTTAATTTATCACCTATATGTGCATCATCAACATAAACTCCTTCCTCCCACAAAAGTCTTAAATCTTAATCAATGGAGTTAAATAAACATATATGTTGTTCCTTGGTTGTTTTGGACTCGAAATCATCATTAAAACATCATATATTTGCGCTTCATGCACATCCATGGAGATAGGTTGTAAATTTTGTGAAAAACATGCCATGATGTATGGATGGTACTTAAATTACCAAAAGGGTTCATTCCATCGATGGTAAGTCCAGGCCTGAGGTTTCTTGGTTCTAGTTCAAAATCATGAAATAAGGACTCAATTTTCTTCCATTGCAATGAATCAGCTACATGGAAAAAATTTCCATCACACACTATTTCATTTGCATGCCATCTAGTATTCATTGCATCATTTGCAATAGCAAACAATCTTTTGAACCTTTAAATTACTAATAGGTACCACATCACCTTGGAATGAACACCCTTTCTAGTTACACTATCATCGTCTTCAACATCCATTACTACAAATAATGCTTATAACATCTATAGCGATAAAAATTATGAGTGTAGGCTATTGGTTAACTTAACTCAAAGTAAACAAAGTCTCCACCACACTTTTATTTTATTCCAAATGGAAAAGGAAAAAAAACGAATAAATCCTAATGAATTTAAAATCAAAAAGCTAAAAGAATCAAGCAGAGAAAGGGTAAGGGGGTTGGTTACAAAATGGGAAGGTTTTAAGCACCCAAAATGTTCATGGTACTCCACGGGAGCCCTTTGAAAAATTTATTGCTTTTTGGTTTGAAAATTGTTTGTTTTAAATGAGAGTGAGGGGATGAGAAAATACTTAATTTTACGAGACTTTCATCTCATGCCTACGTACCCACAAAGTGCAATGTAAGATCAAAACCTCGTAGTTCGTGGTACAAATAGTGAAAATTGGTTTTTTGTATTGATTTTAAAATGTAAAGACAAGTCGTCATTCTTTAGCAAATAATTCCGCTATAAATAATGAATCATGTGTAAACATATACAAATGATTAAAAGGAAAAGTGCACGGGGGCACAAAAGGGATTGAATGAGTTTTACATTTTTTATAGTCTTTTGAAAAAGGTGTCAACATGCTTATGTGGTTTAGTATTTATTAAAAATGAAATGAAAAGTGTAAAGCCACTTGACCAAAGTTAAGGTTTGATTTATTAAAAAGGTTAAAGTTTGAAAACAAAGAAGTTTTTAAAAAGAGGGTGAAGTTTTGAAAATTGAAGAATGGGAGGAGATGAAAAGGTTATCCTAAAAAAGAAAATAAAAGAGATAAAGGAGGAATGATCTAACCAACTTGATGACTTCCAAGCATAAGCACAAGAGTTCCATCCTTATAAGCATAAGCTAGTAAATGGCCAAATAAAGGCTAAAGTACCAACTCCGTGATGATCAAAGCAAAGGGAAAGTGTCCTAGAATCTAAGTCCAAAACTCCAATTCCAATGCAAAGGATAATAACCATAGTCCAAGATCAAGATCACAAGTTTTTTAAAGGTTTAATCCTTTATTAATATTTTTGTGTCCAAATGGACAAAGGAAAAAGCACAAGGATATAACATAAACATAAACATGATAATGGATGATAAATCATAATAAAAATAAAAGAGATAAGGGAACGAGAATGAAATTAAAGAGGATAAGGTGCATGAAGAAAAATTAAAATAATAATATAATAGTAGTAATAATAATATATACATAATAGTGGTATGGTGAACTTAATCATCCACAGCTAAAAAAGTAACAAGGCCGCTAGTATCAAAAAGGGGAGGAGATGAAGAGGCTATAGTGATTAACTGATGCGATTAGACCCAAATTCGATGAAACTTGAAAGAAGATTGGGATACCTAAAGCAACTAAGTGATATTGAGGTCCCTTAGAACCCGATTACTATTACTAGGACAAGTTGAACCAACTAAACTTCAGTGGGGAGGGTACTTACCTATGAACTTCATGCAAGCCTTTAAACCTAAGACCCTTGTATGACTTGTTTGTGTTTTCTATCTTCTTGTTTTGAACATAACATCATAACATCATGACATCATAACATAGCATTTTCACTAACCATTTCAAGGGCCAAAAGATTTATCTTTGTTCTTTGTTGTAGGTTATGGCTTCCGCTCGTAGAAATACTATTCGGATCAACTTTGTAGGGATACCTTTGAGACTCAGTTTTATGCTAACCAAGAGAAAGTGTTGGAGCTAACAAGGCAACTTCACGAAAAGCGGAACCTCAATACATACCTCAACACAAAGAGGAAGCATCCATAGGAGACTTGAGTCTCAAATTTTTATTTTCTTTGTAACTTTTCTTGTTTTCCTTCATTGTAAGCCCAAGGGGAAATTATATTTTAAACTTACTAATAAAAGTTTTGTTTTTATTTTCCTTTAACAAATTTAAATCCTATGTGGTCCTGGAAAACATTGCATATGCATCTACATACCATACCATTGTATAACAGGTTTCCACGACAGGTTTCTTATCTTCTCACTGTTTGTTTCAGCAGATATGGCTCTTGAACAGTCTGTCAAAGATCTTCAAGCTCATAATGCCCAATTTCAAGAGATGATCTTGAACTTATCCAAAGGACAAGAAGAGATGAAGGCACTCCTGACCAAGAAGAAGAAGAAGACCAGGAAACCAGTTGGCTTCATCAACCTGGGTAGTAGGTTCAAAGGTCAAGTCAAGACAAATGACGAGGTTTAAAATCAGGAAGACATATATTTTGTGAAAGAAGAAGGTAGTCAACATGGTACTGCTGGGAATTCTGATCAAGAGGAGAATTATTATTGTGATTCGACTGGTGATGAGAAATACAAGTTACTAGAAGACCGTATGAATTCCATGGAGTTGCAGAAAACATATGGTTTAGATTTTGAAGATTTGAGTCTGATTTCTGGAGTTGTCATCCCTCTTGGATTCGAAGTTCCTAATTTTGCGGTATATGATGGTGTTTCGTGTCCGAAGTTACATTTGAGGTCTTATGTCCGAAGGATCCAGCCATATACTGCTGATAAAAAGTTGTGGATTCATTTCTTCCAAGAAAGTTTATCTGGAGCTCAACTAGAATGGTACTACCAACTTGAGAGTACCAATATTCGTACCTAGAATGATCTTGTCAGAGCCTTTTACAAACAATATCAATATAACTTTGATTTAGCGCCAACTCGTATGCAACTACAAAGTATGTCCATAGGCTCTAATGAAAGTTTCAAAGAGTATGCTCAGAAATGGAGAGATCTTGCAAGAAGGGTTCAACCTCCTTTAACTGACAAAGAGTTGGTTGACATGTTCATGAGTACGTTGGCTGGTCCTTTCTATAGTCATCTAATTGGAAGCTCATCATTTGGTTTCATTGAGCTGATAATGACTGGAGAACGTATTGAAAGTGGAATACAAAGTGGTAAAATACAAGTGGCTATCTCTTCAAATACCACCAAGAAGTCATCTAATGAGAAAACGGAATCCAATGTTGTGTACGACCAACATGGTCGTAATAAGAACAACCGTAACCAATTCGTGGGAGCAGTTCTGATCTCTAATCCTGCACCTGCACCACAAAATCAACAATTTGTAGTTTCAGAGATAGCTTAAGAGGGGGTGAATTAGGCTTTATAAAATTTTCTCGATTATTTTATCGATGGATGGATTTTTATCGTTTAAGTTTCTAAGATATGAAAGCGGTAATGCAGAAAGTAAAAAGACACAGAGATTTATCCTGGTTCCCTTCACAATACGAAGGTACATCTAGTCCCCTTAGACCTCATAAGATATTTTCACTATAGTTTTAGATTGTACAATCTATCGCACCATAAACCGGTGAAGCCTACTATCTAACGAATATACATCAAACAATGTGCAAGAACAATCCTCTTGCAAACACTAACCCTTGCGTCCAACAATCCTGGATCACAAGTCGATACAAGAAATAATTCTTTGAATAAAATGAAATGTAGAAATGTTGAAGTCTTGTGATATTAAGCAATGTTGATCTTCTCCTTTGATATTTCTCACTCACAAACAATGGATATCAGTTTTCACTAAAATGTATGAAAATTGAATTTAGTTCACTTTAGAAAGTTTGAGATTTTTGAGTAAGAGAAAGTTTTGTGAAAATTATTATAGGAGGTGTAATAAAAATTATGTACAAAATAGTTTAAATATGATACAAGATACCTCTTGGAAAAGGTACAAAATATGAAGGGATATCTCATTTCAATTTGAAAAACAAGAAACATAATTTTAAAATTTGAATAAATTAATTTCTGGAATTTGTACAGTAGTAACTGGTTACTACCCATGGGTAACTGGTTACTTGTTGTAACGTATAAAATATTTTTCCGAAAAGGACTGAAGTAACCGGTTACTACCTACACGGTAACCGGTTACTTGATCAAAAACCAGAAAAATTCTTTTAAGATTAAAGATCAGTAACAAGGCATGCACAATGATTTGTTTTAGACAATAACAAGTGTGAGTGCATCCTAAGTTGAACACTTAATAAACATTATTGGTTCATGAGAAATGAGTTATACCTTCTGTAACACGGTGGGAGAACTGACTTTAGTTAAATGTTGCGGATAGCAAGAGTCGCCACCGACTTTTATTTTATCCAAAGGAAAGGGCATAAAAGAACAGGAAAGACCTTAAAAGATTTTTGAGTTCAGGGGGTAGGTTATGTAAAGGGAAGGTGTTAGCACCCTTTACATCCATGGTTATCCATGGGCTCTTAGTTACTTAGCTCACTTTAAACTGTTTTGAGAAATGTAGTGTGTGATTAAAAAATTTCTTAAGTACTTTATAATGATCCTTGTATGGATGTATATAAAGACTTTGTTTTGAAAATTTGTTTGAAAATGTGAAGTATAATGAAGTAATTTGATAAAAAAGTGAGCAAGTACTTAAGAGGAACCTACCCTAAGTTAAATCTTTACTGTTCTTGAATGTTCTTTCAATGGTAAGACTATCCCTATTATTAAGGAATAGGTAGTCATTACCTTGGATGTTATAAGGGACATGTGAAGGGTCATCTGTGTTTAGGCAACTGTAAGGTGTCTTAGCAATACGAAGGGACTTATCATCTTTTATTCGAAAGGGACAAGATCATTTACCGTAGGCAACATCGAAGGGACTTGATCTTATAATCTTTAAAGGGACTAGATGATTTGTTCATGAGAAGGGACCTTGCTTTTAGACACCTTACTTGACCTTTTGATTTAGGCAACATGAGGGATAACCTTAGGAAGTGAGATGGCGATCAAAGATCGATTTACGTGTGTGCGTGTATAGCTTCATATATTTATCTTATTAAATTAATGGTTCTAAATTAATTTTAAAATACAAACATGTTATCACTCCCTATATTTACTAACCATGGCAAGAATATTTATAAACAATGAAATAAAGACGAAAATAAAACCTACAACTATTACAAGGCTTTCGCATTTACATAAATATATAAACGATCGAATAATAAATAAATAAATAATAAAGAGGGTTAGTAGTAAAACAATTATAAGAAAAAGAGGTTAGCATGAATACAAAAATATATACAAGTTAATTAAATATTTTTAAATTAAATAAACATTTTTAAAAGAATTTTTTGAAATATAATGAGAATAATAATATGAAGTCATGGAATAAATATTTACAAAGAAAATATTATTAATTATTTTAATTAGATATTAGAAAAGTTTAATTAATTTTAATAATTAAATAAAATAAGAACTAGGGTTAGAAATTTAAAAATAAAATTAGGGTTTTAGAAATTAGGGTTATGAATTTTAGAAAATAGAATTAGGGTTTATAATTTAAATTACAATATTAATTTGACTATTTACAAAAATGAACTATAATAATATGAACATAAAATAAATTATATTTGAGAAAATAAAAATATTGATTTTATAAGATTTTATTCTATGAAAACATGTTATATTATTATTTAAAAAATAATTTGTTATATGATATATAATTAAATAAAAATACAAAAAGAAACATAGAAAAAAACTAGGTTAAAAAAATAATGGGGAGGCCTGGATTTGAACCCAGGACCTCCCCTGTACCTGTCAGGAGGACTATCACTGGGCTGCACTGCGCTTGGTGATATCAAACAGCCACAATTGATTATATTTAAAACCTGAAAAATATGACAAAGTAAAAAAAATATAACACCAGACCTGGGAATCGAACCCAGGTCTCTCACCACCAAAGCACTTCAACAAAACCAGCTGAGCTACACGCGCTAGTTGTAACATAATGTAAACTAATTCAAAAAATATTAAATTTCAAATTTGAATTTTCCAGATGGCGCCAAAGGTCATCTTCTACCTCTGGAATTCGCAGGCTTTCCTGCGAATTTATTTACGATTTTTCTTGCGTGTTACAATCTGCGAATTCTCAAACATCAAGCAAACAGTGAAATATCATGAAATTAACAATGCCATTGAGTTTCTAATGACATTTACGATCATTCCATGTCTCTAGAATTCATTTATCTTGGCTAAATGATGAAACCCTAATTGAGGTTCGAAACCCTAATAATGGTGAAATCCGTATTAGGTGATGAAACTTCAAGAAACCTGTCCAGAATCAGTCTATAACTTATCACAAACAAGAAATTCAAGTCAAAATTCATTGAAAACAAGCAAATATTCAGAATCAAAAATGAAAAAAACCATGAATGTTAAGGATCGGTTTATGCATATGAGCGTGATTACGATGCTTTTGAAGGTTGGGATAGGTTTAGTGATGTCCAAGGATCCTTTCTATGTCTTTAAAATACCTTTAAACACCCTCTAGAGATGAATCCGAAAATTGAATTTTGGATGAATTTTTGAAGTTTGAGAATGCTATGGGAGGAAACGACTGGATTGATCTTTATCTGTTCGAGCTTAAGTTAAGTAGCACAACTAGTTGGGGCTATATGAGTGATCCAAACGAGACATAGTCATACGCTTTAATCCCTAACTTTTGCTTGGATTGCCCTTTCAGGTTTTCAATCCACCGGGATACCCTTTTTTGCCCAAGCCGCCTTTTCAGGTTTTCGACTTGCCGGGTGTACATTTTTTATATATATCCCTAATTTTAGCCCGAACCCTTTTGGTTCGCCGGGATGCCCTTATTTTTGCCTAGGCCAGTCAACCTAGCGGGTCTCTTTTTATGCGTAGTATTTTTTAACTATGTCTGCGTTTACAGGCTGTGGGAAGTCTTCACCATCCATAGTAGTAAGCATCATGGCACCTCCTGAAAATACTATTTTGACTACAAATGGTCATTCATATGTAGGAGTCCATTTGCCCCTAGGATCACCCTGTGGTAATATGATACGCTTGATTACCAAGTCACCAGCCTGATATACCTTTGGCTTAACCTTCTTATTAAAAGCTTTGATCATCCGTTTCTGGTACATCTGGCCATGACAAACAGCTGCCAACCTTTTCTCATCAATCAAATTTATCTGGTCAAGTCGAGTCTGAATCCACTCATCTTCACCCAAGCCTGCATCCTTCATGATTCTTAAGGAAGGGATCTGAATTTCAATGGGCAGAACTGCTTCCATACCATAGACTAAGGAGAATGGGGTTGCCCCTGTTGAAGTACGTATTGTAGTACGATAACCATGAAGAGCAAATGGTAACATCTCATGCCAATCTTTATAAGTAACAGTCATCTTCTGTAGAATCTTCTTAATGTTCTTATTGGCAGCTTCTACTGCCCCATTCATCTTCGGACGATACGGAGAAAAGTTGTGATGCTTAATCTTGAACTGCGTGCAGAGATCAGTAGTCATGGTATTATTCAGATTAGAGCCATTATCTGTGATAATCCTTTCAGGGATGCCATACCTACATATGAGATTATTCTTAATGAATCGAGCCACAACATTCTTGGTAACAGATGCAAATGAAGCTGCCTCTACCCACTTTGTAAAGTAATCAATAGCGACCAAGATGAAACGATGCCCATTAGAAGCAGTAGGCTTGATTTCTCCAATCATATCAATGCCTCACATGGCAAAAGGCCAAGGAGAAGTCAACACATTCAATGGTGATGGAGGTATATGTACTTTATCAGCATAGATTTGACACTTGTGACATGTTCTGGAATGTTGATAGCAGTCAGCTTCCATGGTAGACCAATAGTAACCTGCTCTCAATATCTTCTTTGCCATGGTATGACCACTAGAGTGAGTGCCAAAGATCCCATCATGCATGTCTTCCATAATCTCTGTTGCTTCCTTCTTATCCACACAACGAAGCAAAGTTGAATCATGATTGCGCTTGTACAAAATTCCATTGCTCAAAAAGAATTTAGCAGAAAACCTCCTCAGAAACTTCTTATCTTTGACAGATGCCCCTTCAGGGAATTCCTGAGTTTCAAGATATCTTTTCACTTCATAGAACCAAGGCTTTTCCTCTACTTCTTCAGTATCAATCTCATTCCAGTATGCAGGCTTCTCAAATCTGTCAATAGTAATCTTGGGTGCTTCATCATCCCAGCTAATTTCAAACATAGATGCCATGGTGGCTAATGCATCTGCCAACTGGTTTTCTCTTCGTGGAATATGTCCAAAGGTAATCTCTTCAAAATATGGGATCAAAGGCAACACATGCTCTCTGTAAGGAATGAGATTATCATGCTTGGTATCCCAATCTCCTTTAATCTGACTCACTACCTGGGCTGAATCTCCATATACGTCCAGGAATTGAATCTTCATATCAATGGCAGCTTGGATGCCCAGGATACATGCCTCATACTCAGCCATGTTATTGGTACAATAGAAACAAAGTCTTGCAGTAATCGGGGTATGACAACCTTCAGGGGAAATGATCACAACACCAACACCATTACCAAGTGCATTAGAAGCTCCATCAAAAACCATAGTCCATCGGGATCCTTGTTCAGGTCCGTCATATTGTCCAGGTTCTTTGGTAATAATTATAATGTCTTCATCAGGGAATTCAAAACTCATTGACTGATAATCATCCACTGCTTGATGAGCCAAATGATCAGCTACAACACTTCCTTTAATGGCCTTCTGAGTAGTGTACTGTATATCATATTCTGTTAAGATCATTTGCCATCTTGCTATTCGTCCGGAGAGAGCAGGTTTCTCGAATATGTACTTGATTGGATCCATCTTTGAAATCAATAAGGTAGTATGAGTCAACATATACTGTCTTAGTCGGCGAGCAGCCCATGCCAAAGCGCAACAAGTTTTCTCGAGCAGTGAGTATCTTGTTTCAAAGTCGGTAAACTTTTTGCTAAGGTAGTATATTGCCTGCTCTTTTCGACCAGACTCGTCATGTTGCCCCAACACACACCCCATTGAGTTGTCTAATACTGTTAAGTACATAATCAAGGGTCTTCCATCAACTGGTGGCATCAAAATTGGAGGTTCTAGAAGATATTTCTTGATTTCATCAAAGGCTGTCTGGCACTCATCATTCCACTCCATTACCTGATCTTTCTTCAACAATTTGAAGATTGGCTCACAGGTAGCAGTTAATTGGGAAATAAATCTTGCAATGTAATTTAGTCGTCCCAAGAAACCTCTAACTTCCTTCTCAGTACGGGGAACTGGCATCTCTTGTATAGCTTTCACTTTTGCAGGATCTACTTCAATACCTTTTCCATTGACAATGAAACCCAGGAGTTTACCAGATCTAACTCCAAAAGTGCATTTGTTTAGGTTCAGTCTCAACTTGTATTTCTTCAACCTCTCAAACAACTTATGCAGATGATCAAGGTGTTGCTCTTCATTCTGGGACTTGGCTATCATATCATCCACATATACCTCTATCTCATGATGAATCATATCGTGAAACAAAGCCACCATAACACGCTGATATGTTTCCCCGGCATTCTTCAACCCAAATGGCATCACTTTATAACAAAAAGTGCCCCACTGTGTAACAAATGTAGTCTTCTCCATATCCTCAGGTGCCATCTTGATCTGATTGTAACCAGAGAAACCATCCATGAAAGAGAATACCTTATGCTGAGCAGTGTTGTCTACCAGAACATCAATATGAGGAAGTGGAAAGTCATCTTTAGGGTTGGCCTTGTTCAAATCCCTGTAGTCTACACACATACGTACTTTACCATCTTTCTTAGGTACCGGTACCACATTTGCAACCCATTGAGGATAAGAAGTCACAGCTAAGAACCCTGCATCAAACTGTTTCATTACCTCCGCTTTAATCTTTTCTGACATTTCAGGACGCATGCGACGAACCTTCTGCTTCTTTGGACGACAGTCTTCTTTTACTGGTAAACGGTGAACCACAATGTCTGTATCCAACCCTGGCATATCTTCATAGGACCAAGCAAAGATCTCCACATAATCATGTAACATCTGAATTAATCTGCTCTTAACACCATCCTCTAATTCAGCCCCTATCTTGACCTCTTTCCTGTTCTCTTCAGTTCCCATATTCACAACTTCGATTGGCTCTTCATGTGGTTGTATAGCTTTCTCTTCTTGTTGTAATAACCTAGAAAGCTCTACAGGTACTTCACAATCTTCCTCCTTTCCATCTTCAGCTTGATAGATCGGATTCTCAAAATTATAATTGGCAATAGTAGAACTGTTATCAACAGGATCCAGAGTGGATGAGGATCTGCATTTTAGTGATGTGGGTGTGTGTAAGAACACATAGCTGATAAAACAAAAATAAAATAAAAGAAAGACAAGGAGCACAATATTTACGAAAACGAAACATCCATTGATTTTTATTGAATGAAGTATGCAAATGAAATGACATCCCGTAACAAGCATACCATTGTGCCCCGGGTAAGACACAAGGCTTAAAAGTTTAATTGTTCAAAAATTACAAACTTAAAAATAACAACACAGTAATAGTATTTACTCCTGACTAAAGGAGATAGGAATAACGTCTTCAGCCTTCCAATTATTGAGCCCATCACCCACAGTAGGAAAGATCCAAGCATCCAGGTTGTAGTCTTCATTACAATCACCCACAACATTGATTTGGTATTTCATGATCCCTTGATTGGTGATACGAACAGCACGAGCACGACGAACAGCCTTCTGGGACTCTGCAGTGAAACCCAAACCAAACTTGTCAGATTTGTAAGGAATGTCAGGAAGCTGACCCCAAATAGTACAACCACCTTCTTCAACCACAGCTCTAGCATCTTTGAAGGAAGCCATCGTAGGAGGTACTCTAGTAACCACAGGAACCTTTTTAACAACAGGAGGAGCTTCAGTAGCAGGAACGACCCAAGGAACTACTTCAAATGTCTGGCAAGGAGTCTCAACATATTCACCTTCCACTTCAACATATTTAAACATATTCACATGACTGATCATATATTCTTCCTCTCCGTAAACAGTGACAACCTTTCCCTTCACTGGATATCTCAACTTCTGATGTAGAGTGGAGGTCACAGCACCTGCCCCGTGGATCCAGGGGCGCCCAAGCAAACAGGAGTACGCAGGACGAATATCCATTACATAGAAGGTTGAATTGAAAACTTGAGAGCCTGCTTTGATCGGGAGATCTATTTCTCCATGCACCACTCTTCTTGAACCATCAAAAGCCCTTACCACCATATTACTTGGTCTCAACACAACATCTTTAGGACTGAGCTTGTTTAGAACCTCTTTGGGAAGTACATTCAATGAAGAACCATTGTCTATCAACACATGAGACAGGGTAGTGCCCCTACATTCAATAGAAATATGTAAAGCTCTGTTATGGTTCCTTTTGGCAGGAGTCAAGTCAGCATCAGAAAAACCTAACCCATTATCATAAGTCAGATGTGCCATACAATTCTCAAATTGATCCACCGAAATCTCATTTGGCACATGAGCAGTCTTCAAGAACTTGATTAGGGCTTTTGCATGAGCCTCAGAACACAGCAACAAAGATAACATGGAGATTTTGGAGGGAGTATGCCCCAATTGGTCAACAATATCATAATCACTCTTGCGAATGATCTTCAGCACTTCTTCCATCTGTTTAGAAAGATTCTCAGCAGTCGGTGCCTCAGCTTGCACAGGTTCAATTACAGGACCTTTGCCCCGAGCATCAGTACTTGGCTCAGAAGTGGAGGTAGTAGTCGGAGTAACTGTATTTTTTGAGGTAGCCGGAGGAGAGAAAATTCTTCCACTTCTGGTGATCTTACTAGATCCAGGAATATTATCAACATCAAGGTTATCATCAGTAGTATCAGCTAAAGGTTCCTGCTTAACACCATGGATATAAACATCAGAACCGTAATTCCAAGGTATAGCTTTATCATAAGTATACGGAATAGGACCAGGAGTGGTAATAATCATGGGATCAACTCTAGCTTCAGCAATAGTCTTCACAGGGCCTTCAGCAGTAATCTTGATAGGACCCTTATGAGTGATCTTGACAGGGCCTTTGGAGGTAATCCTCACTGGTACTTTATCAACCATATCCACATCTCCAACCTTCGCACCTTGAGTTAGATGTTCAACCATACTTTCCACAGAAGGTGTCCTCTCAAACAATATGGTGTAATTGTCCATGAGGCGTTGAATACCATCCTTCAAATTCCAGCAGCTATCAGGTTTATAAGCACAATAGAAACAGTCTTCATTACAACCTGGAAAGAATCCAGCCTGTACCAACTTCTTCTTGACAACATATAATGGGGTAGTCACATCTGCAACTGAGGAAATATATGAAACTTCATCAATGGCATTAACAGTCTTCTCATGATTTGGCATGGGAGCAGTAATCACATTTGGAGTCCCAGGAGGGTCAAATTCAATTTCTCCAGCATCAATCATATCTTGAATCTTGTTTTTCAATATCCAGCAGTTGTTGGTATCATGTCCTGGACAATTAGAATGATAGGCACATCGTGCATTAGAGTTGTACCGAGGAGAGGAAGTATTAGGATTTTGAGGAGGGTCCTTCAAAGTAATGAGTTCCCCTTTCAACAGGTGCTACAAGGCTTGGGCCAGTGACATGTTGATCTTGGTGAACTGTCTTCTAGGCTTTGGTTGAGGATTTTGTGGTGGCTCTGGTGTTGCAGGAGCAGGATTGGAAATGTGAACTGCTCCCACAGATTGGTGACTCCTGCTACGACTAGGTTGACCATAAACAACATTTGACTCCTTCTTCTCACTAGGGGGCTTCTTGGAAGTGCTTGATGAAGAGGCACTCACTTGTATCTTGCCACTTCTTATACCACTTTCCACACGTTCTCCGGTCATTATCAGCTCAGTGAAACCAGATGATGAGCTTCCAATGAGATGACTATAGAAAGGACCATTCAGCGTACTCATAAACATATCCACTAGCTCCCTGTCAGTCAGAGGAGGTTGAACTCTGCCAGCCAGGTCTCTCCACTTCTGGGCATTATAACACGGTGGGAGAACTGACTTTAGTTAAATGTTGCGGATAGCAAGAGTCGCCACCGACTTTTATTTTATCCAAAAGGAAAGGGCATAAAAGAACAGGAAAGACCTTAAAATGATTTTGAGTTCGGGGGGTAGGTTATGTAAAGGGAAGGTGTTAGCACCCTTTACATCCATGGTTATCCATGGGCTCTTAGTTACTTAGCTCACTTTAAATTGTTTTGAGAAGTGTAGTGTGTGATTAAAATTTTTCTTAAGTACTTTATAATGACCCTTGTACGGATATATATAAAGACTTTGTTTTGAAAATTGTTTAAAATGTAAAGTGTAATGAAGTAATTTGATGAAAAAAAGTGAGCAAGTACTTAAGAGGAACCTACCCTAAGTTAAATCTTTACTGTTCTTAAATGTTCTTTCAATGGTAAGACTATCCCTATTATTAAGGAATAGGTAGTCATTACCTTGGATGTATTAAGGGACAAACGTAGGGACAACTATTATTTAGGCAACTGCAAGGTGTATAAGCAATTCGAAGGGACTTATCATCTTTATTCGAAAGGGACAAGATCATTACGAAGGCAACCATGAAGGGACTTGATCTTTTTATCTATTAAGGGACTAGATGATATGAGATGAGGGACTTCGCTTTATACACCTTACTTGACCTTTTGTTTAGGCAACTTGAGAGGTAAACCTTAAGAAGTGAGATGGCGATCCAGGATCGACTTACGTGTGTGCGTGTACCAATTCATATATTTATCTTTAAGTTAATGATCTAAATTTAATTTTACATACAAACATGTTTTACACTCCCTATTTTACTAACCATAGCAATTAAAAATAAATAATAAAAAAAATAATACTACAACTATTACATAAATGGTACAATTACATAATAATAATAATGATAAAATAAATTAATTAAATAATCATATAATAAATAAATAAACAAAGGGGTTAGTAATAAATATAAGAAAAAAGAAATTAGCATAATAATGTAATAATAAATCAAAAGTTCAAATTTAAATAGATAATTATTTTTTTCTTAAGATTTTTAATAAGAGGAATAAATAACAAATATTATATACTAATAAAATATGATTAATAGTCTAATTATTTAATTTTATATACATATTATCAAAATATTTGCCAATTATAATTAAATAATCATATAACACAAAATTAGAAATTAAACTCACAAAATAAAGTTAGGTTTTTTTTTATTGTTTTAGAAAAATAAACTAGGGTTTACTATTTAATTAAATTATTTACATGTGAAAGCCATATTCAATAAGAATTATAAACAAATTATAAAATAAATGTACATAATTAAAATTTAAAAATAAATAAAAAGTTATAATATAATTAGGATTTATAAAAGAAAATTAGGATTAATCAAAATAAATTAGGGTTTATGAGTTTAGAAAATAGAATTAGGGTTTTATTTATTAATTTACTAAACAAATCCATTTATTTACCAATTATATATATATATATATATATATATATATATATATATATATATATATATATATATATATATATATATATATATATATATATATAATATGAACATATAGTATATAGATGAAAATAATTAAATTTTGAAAATAAAGTTTGATAAAAATTGATTTTTAAGAAATAATGTGTAAAAATTTTAAGAAATTAATTAAATTTAATTATAAAATATAAACAATATAAATAAGAGAATAAAAAAAGAAAGAAAACATGCCTGGGGCTGGGATCGAACCCATGCCATGGGCTTTGCCACCCTTAGACGTACAGGGTTACCACTGGGCTGCCTGCGCGTTGTGAACATGATCCCAACAACAATCTTTTTATTATATGACCTGCAAAAATCATGAAAAACAAAATAACACAAAAATGGCCTTAATGGGAATCGAACCCAGGCCAGAGAGCTTTTACACGCACCCATCCACCATCTGAGCTACGCATGCGTTGTGAAATAAACTTCAAACAATTACATAAAATATTAAAACGAATTTTCAAATCAGAAATTGGCGCCTTTGGACTTCATCTTCTCCAAATTACCTGCGAATTTACTTACAATTTTTCCTGCGAAATTACATACGAATTTTGTTTTACAGGTTTTCCTAGGTTCTTCCCAACGATCACCAAACCTGCAATGATTCATCAAATTGGGAACACCATTGTATTCCCCATAACAAAACAAACTTATTTGCGTGTTTAGAAATTATTTATATTGCTTATTTCACGAAACCCCAATTCTAGAGGAAGAACCCTAACAATGGCATCTCACGAATTCCTCCATGAAAACTTCCTGTTTTTGTCCATAAACACTCTATGGTTCATCACAAACATCATCAAACAGTCAAAAATGAATTAGAACAAGCAATTCAATGAAATCGAAAAACAAAAATAAACTTGAAGAACATGATTCGGTTTATGCCATTTATGGAGTTTTGGATGATGATAAGTATTGCAATGCATTCAGTGATCATCAAGGAACATGTTGAGACCTTTAGAATGCCTTGAAACAGTCTCTAAGGGAGAATCCGAATTGAGAGTTTTTTGATGAATTTTGAAAATTTGGAACTTGTTCTTGAGGCTGCAAATTCGTGTCCTTGGCATTGTGATGAGTTCCATGTATATATGTGAACTGAATTAGGTCAAAAAGTTGTGGGATTGTTTGGACTTTTTGGATCAATGAGATTGAAAAAGATCATGCCTTAAAATTCAAATATTCTTTGATATAACATTGCTATTTTAAGACAATCACCATAATTTTCATATCAATCTGATCCAAGCAACATTTATGATTTTCTAGAAGCAATATCTCATCCAAATATTTGATTTATATATTTTATTTTGATTTAAAATGGTTTTAAATGAATAAAATCAAAATAAATAAAATAAAAATTATAAAAATATGAATAAATGAGGATTGGGTCGTGCATGATGTCATGTTAAAGTTTGGATCACAAAATTGCAAGCCCATTTGGAAGAATTTGGTTTTAAGGCCCTATTTGCTTCATAAACCTCCTAAAAATTTTCCAACTTTGCAAGGGCACAAATCCTTCAATTTTAATGTTATGAGGGTGTTCTTGGACATTTTGGAAAGCTTAAATAGTACTCTAACCAACCCCATTGGTTTCATGTCCATATCTTTTACCATTCTCAAGTTATGCTCTTTTGAAGTTGTTGACTTTTTGTTGACTTTTAAAAGGACCTATAATGTCTTAGCTCATACCTTCCAAATGAAGCATTTTTGGGCTTGGCTTGTGAGACACAAAGTTGTAGGGAGTTCAATTTCCTTCAAAATAAGCTTTGGATAGGAAAAATTTGATTAAGCATGTGAAAGTTATGGCTGGTCAAAGTTCAGTTGACTTTTCCTGAGGAAACCCTAATTTAGAAACTCCTGATTCTTGATGATCTGAAATCTCCTTGATGAATCATGATCAACCCTTGATCAAATGATGAATTTTACTTCATATACTTGATGTTGGCAAAAAATCATGAAGTTTGACTCTGGTTTGACCACACTTGACCTCAGTTTGACTTTTCAACTACTTTGACTGATTTTAACTTATCTGATCATCTGACTGAGCAAACCTTTGGGAAAAGTATTGAAACTTGTCATGGGGATTCTTAAACGCATATAATATGTTATGAAGCTCACTTGAAGTCTTGGAAGTCCATTTAGCCTGATTAAAGTCAAAAACCCTAGTTTAGGATGCATTGCTTAGGAGGATGCATTGTCTGAGGGAATTGTCACATCTTCTGACTAATTGTGAACTTTGTGAACCTTGTGAACCTCATGAAATGTCTTGTGAACCTTGTGAACCTTTTGAACCTCTTAGTACACAAAGTCTTGTCTTGTGAGGGCAAATTTTGGGGTTCAACAGGCATACTCTTTGAAATTCTCCTTAGCACCCATGGACATGCTTTGGAGTTGCATGCGAGTAGGTGCTAGATCAGCATTGTATTGGTATTGCCTGTAGAAAGCCTCAGCAAGATCATTCCAATCACGAATGTTGGCACTCTCCATTTGATAGTACCATTCCAATTGAGCTCCAGACAAGCTCTCTTGGAAGAAATGAATCCACAACTTCTTGTCAGCAGTATGTGGTTGAATCCTCCGGACATAGGACCTTAGATGCAGCTTGGGACATGAGACACCATCATACACCACAAAAGCAGGAACCTTGAAACCAATAGGTATAACCACTTCATATATTAAGCTCAAATCTTCAAAATCCAGCCCAGAAGATTTTTGTAACTCCATGGCATTCATTCTATCCACCAGCATCTTGAACTTATCTTCATTAGGATCATGATAATAATTTGCTTCAGAATCAGAATCTCCCACAGTATCATGGAGACTGCCTCCCTCCTTCTCAGAATTTTCAGACTCATAATCATCAACCTGTTCCTTGGTCTTGATAGGACCTCTGAACCTTCTTCCCATATTGATAAGGCCTCCTGATCTTCTAGCCTTCTTAGTCTTCTTAGCCAGCAGTGTCTTCAGCTCATCTTGTCCCTTGGACAAATTCAGAATCAACTCTTGGAATTGTGCATTCTGAGCCTAGAGATCTTTGACATTCTGTTCAAGAGCCATTTCTGCTGAAATAAACAGCGAGAAGATAAGATACATGTACATAAGAAACCTGTGATGCAATGATATGGTGTATAAATGCGTATGCAATGTTTTCAAGGACCACAGGATTTAAATTTGTTTAAACAACCAAAAAGTAAACTTTTATTAGTAATAAACTTGTTTTCCCCTTGGGCTTACAATAAAAATGAAATGAATACAAAAAATGGGGTTTTAAGTCTCCCATGGATGTTTCCTCTTTGTGTTGAGGTATGAGTTGAGATTCCGCTCCTCGTGAAGTTGCTTTGTTAGCTCCAAGATTCTTTCTTGACTTGCTTAGTAATGAGTCTCAAAAGTATCTTTTTGCTCCTTCAACTGGATCCAGGACCTCTGTAACTCCTCCATGTCAGTGGGCATGTCTGGATGAAGAATGATATAAGGAGTATCTCCTTCAGCAACTGGCTCCATGGTAACTGGTAGGATGGCAGGATATGGCATCATAAGAGTCTGAGCACGAGATCGCACCCATCTGAGATAAGCTTCCATAGGAATAGTGTACTTGGGCTCCAGAGTCTTGCTGTCCACCTTGTTCACTTTACCCCATGCTCGTATGAACCTTTGATGGTAACCTTGAAGATCGTTGTCGTAGTCGAACATAATACCCTGAATCAACATGTCATGAGGACCATCACTCCGAGCGTAACCAAACTGACGTAAAGCTAAGGAAGGATTGTAGGTAATGCCCCCTCTTATGCCTAGGAGTGGCACATTAGGGAACTCCCTACAACGGTCAATGATAGTAACATTCTCCATAGATCTAGAGCACCAATGAATATCTGAATGAGAGAGTGACATAATCCTCTTGGACCACCTGAACCCTTGTTCATTCTTCATCACTGATCGAGGAAGGTGAGAAATAAACCACCTAGATAATAAAGGTATGCAACACATCAAAGTTCCTTGTGCCTTCGTAGTACGGGTATGGAGAGAGTGTAAGATGTATCCAAGAATTGTAGGCACTGGATTGCGAGTCAGAAATATGTTAATGGCGTGTACGTCTATGAACTGGTCTGGATTGGGGAACAACACCAAGCCATAGATCAATAAGGCTAAGATCTCCTCAAAAGCATCATAACTCATAGCCTTCAGGAACACTTGAGCTTTCTCCATCAACACCTTAGCAAGAATACCCTTAACTTCACTCCTTGTTTCTAGGACAATGTCTGATTTCTTCAAATGTAATGCTGCAGCAATGACTTCAGGTTTAGGCTCTTTCTCTAAGCCTGTGAACGGTTTCTGATCAAGAATAGGTATACCTAGAAGCTTGGAGAACTCTTCCATTGTAGGAACCAGCTGATAGTCGGGGAATGTGAAGAAATGATGTTTAGGATCAAAGAACTGAAACAGAACACTCATCATGTCTTCATTGAACCCTGAAGTGACTAGATCCAGTAGGTGACCATGCCTCTTGATGAACTGGGAGTTTTCAGAAACTTGAGAGACCAATTCTTTAAGCTTAGGAGGTATTCCTACAAAGTTGATCCGGATAGTATTCCTACGAGCAGAAGCCATGACCTGCAACAAAGAACAAAGATAAATCCTTTGGTCCTTGAAATGGTTAGTGAAAATGCTATTCTTATGATGCATGATGATGCTATGATGTTATGCTCAATCACAAACATGTGGCACACACAAACAAGTCACACAATAGCCCTAGGTTTGAAGGCTTGCATGAGGTTTAAAGGTAAATACCCTCCCCTGAAGTTTAGTTGGTTCATCCTGTCCTACAAAGTAACCAGGTTCTAAGGGATCTCAATATCATTGATCCTTCACAAGGGTGGTTGTTCAGTAGGCAACTTACTTGCCAACCAAAACCCTCCAAGTTTAGAATCTCAATGAGCGTAGTATCGAGTATCAACCAACTTCAGTCTTCACCAACTGGAGTGCAACAGCTGCCCCTGTTCAATTTTCTGAAACCTGAGGGGTTAGATTGGTATATGTACCAGTCGTGTCTTGGAAGGTTGAAGGGGATTGAACACAAAAGCCCAAAAATTTGCACTCACCAGTGCATAAAGTAACACTGATGATTAGTTGTATATGCTTGAGTGGGCTTGAAGATGCCACTTGGAAGGACTAGGGATGGGCTTAGAGATGCCATCAGGATGAACTGGAGATGGGCTTAAAGATGCCATCTAAAATATCTGGATGTGATGATGTCTTTATGTTGATACTGGATATCAGTACTAGGTCTTTGTATAAGCCGTCTCTGAATCATTTATGCCACATGAGTTGAGTTGTTGAATGGACCAGTAGAAATAAATCTTGTGATGATTATCTCTTCTGGAAGTTTCCTAAAGAACGTCAGGATTTGTTCTTAAGGGTCAAAAGAACGTCAGGATTAGTTCTTCTGAAAAAGTCTTGAACAAGAGGCCAAAAGAGCGTCAGGATTTGCTCTTAAGGGTCAAAAGAACGTCAGGATTTGTTCTTAAGGATCAAAAGAACGTCAGGATTTGTTCTTCTGAAAAAGTCTTGAACAAGAGGTCAAAAGAGCGTCAGGATTTGCTCTTAAGGATCAAAAGAACGTCAGGATTTATTCTTCTGAAAAAGTCTTGAACAAGAGGTCAAAAGAGCGTCAGGATTTGCTCTTAAGGGTCAAAAGAACGTCAGGATTTGTTCTTCTGAAAAAGTCTTGAACAAGGGGCCAAAAGAGCGTCAGGATTTGCTCTTAAGGGTCAAAAGAACGTCAGGATTTGTTCTTCTGAAAAAGTCTTGAACAAGGGGCCGAAAAGAGCGTCAGGATTTGTTCTTCTGAAAAAGTCTTGAACAAGGGGCCAAAAGAGCGTCAGGATTTGCTCTTAAGGGTCAAAAGAACGTCAAGATTTGTTCTTCTGAAAAAGTCTTGAACAAGAGGCCAAAAGAGCGTCAGGATTTTCTCTTCTGAAAAATGTCTTGAACCAGGGAATGGATCTTTTTACGGACCGTTTGCCTGTTATTCGAGGACATCTTGAGTAGTGTATAGATCATTTCTGACCCATTGTAAGGTGTTGATATTGTTTTACCTGCATATAACTATCCTGCAAGGGAAATATTAGTTTATGCGTTATGTATGCATGCACAGTATGATGTACCTAAGTAAATGTATTATGTACTTATGGATATGTATGTTATGATATGATGTAAATGATGTATGTATGTATCATGTAGCCTGAAGCGTCTGGATATCTTCGTATATCAACTGCTGGCCATGGAAAATAAATCCCGATTTGTTGCTGAAGAATATGAGGAACTCGTCTTGTTTGATAATATAGTATTCATAAACCTCCCGTATTCGTTTGATAGTATGGTATCCATAACCTCCCGTCTTCGTTCGATAGTAAGGTATCCATAACCTCCCGTCTTCGTTCGATAGTAAGGTATCCATAACCTCCCATCTTCGTTCGTCGTACTCCTATTGAAAGAATAAATTCCCGACTATCCGTCTGAGGATAAAAGAGATGGATATAAATTTCAGGGGAGAGGTGACTCGAAATATTTATGAAGATGGATTTGCCCTACTGGGGAATTTGTAGTTGTCTCGTGGGGATGAACCGACGAAGCTTCGTTGAATTCCTTCCCTCGTTCGTCTTTAGTAAATACTATTACTGCATTTTCATGCATTTCTGGTAAACATCAATCATATTAAGCATTTATGCATTTCTGGTAAACATCAATCATATTAAGCATTTATGCATTTCTGGTAAACATCAATCATATTCAAAAGCATACATACATTCAAAAACAACCAATGGACGTTTCGCTTATGTAAATAGGGTAAAAGTAAATCTGGATTCAAATATGAAATTTTATTTATATCACAAAGTGACCTATACATAGGCAGATTTGTACAAGGAGACATAAATCCTAGTAAGAGGAATTCGTCGTAAAAATTTTTTTTTTACAAAACGAAGAAAATCAGCTATGTGGGAAATAATCCTATTGAGTTTCAATTCTACTATTGACATTATCTTCAAGTATCTCATCTTCTGCTGTCGAGACGAAAATGATTGGATTGAGCTTTATCTGTTCGAGCTTGAGTAAGTAGCACAACTGGTTGTAGTTTCACGGGTGATCCAAACGAGATATAGTCATACGCTTTAATCCCTAACTTTTGCCTGGATTGCCCTTTCAGGTTTTCAATCCACCGGGATACCCTTTTTTGCCCAAGCCGCCTTTTCAGGTTTTCGACTTGCCGGGTGTACATTTATTTTTTTATATATATCCCTAATTTTGCCCGAACCTTTTTGGTTCGCCAGGATGCCCTTATTTTTGCCTAGGCCAGTCAACCTAGCGGGTCTCTTTTTATGCGTAGTATTTTTTAACTATGTCTGCGTTTACAGGCTGCGGGAAGTCTTCACCATCCATAGTAGTAAGCATCATGGTACCTCCTGAGAATACTGTTTTGACCACAAATGGTCCTTCATATGTAGGAGTCCACTTGCCCCTAGGATCACCCTGTGGTAATATGATACGCTTGATTACCAAGTCACCAACCTGATATACCTTTGGCTTAACCTTCTTATTAAAAGCTTTGATCATTCGTTTCTGGTACATCTGGCCATGACAAACAGCTGCTAACCTCTTCTCGTCAATCAAATTTATCTGGTCAAATCGAGTCTGAATCCAATCATCTTCATCCAAGCCTGCATCCTTCATAATTCTTAAGGAGGGAATTTGAACTTCAATGGGCAAAACTTCTTCCATACCATATACTAAGGAGAATGGGGTTGCCCCTGTCAAAGTACGTATTGTAGTACGATAACCATGGAGAGAAAATGGTAACATCTCATGCCAATCTTTATAAGTAACAGTCATCTTCTGTAGAATCTTCTTGATATTCTTGTTAGCAGCTTCTACTGCCCCATTCATCTTTGGACGATACAGAGAAGAGTTGTGATGCTTAATCTTGAACTGCGTGCAGAGATCAGTAATCATAGTGTTGTTCAGATTAGAGCCATTGTCAGTGATAATCCTTTTAGGGATGCCATACCTACATATAAGATTATTCTTAATGAATCGAGCCACCACATTCTTGGTAACAGATGCAAATGAAGCTGCCTCTACCCACTTCGTGAAGTAATCAATAGCAACCAGGATGAAACGATGCCCATTAGAAGCAGTAGGCTTGATCTCACCAATCATATCAATGCCCCACATGGCAAAAGGCCAAGGAGCAGTCAACACATTCAATGGTGATGGAGGTATATGTACTTTGTCAGCATAGATTTGACACTTATGACAGGTTCTGGAATGTTGATAGCAGTCAGCTTCCATGGTAGACCAATAGTAACCTGCTCTCAATATCTTCTTTGCCATAGTATGACCACTAAAATGAGTGCCAAAAATCCCATCATGCATGTCTTCCATAATCTCAGTTGCTTCCTTCTTATCCACACAACGGAGCATAGTTGAATCATGATTGCGCTTGTATAAAATTCCATTACTCAAAAAGAACTTAGCAGAGAACCTTCTCATAAACCTCTTATCTTTGACAGATGCCCCTTCAGGGAACTCCTGATCTTCAAGATATCTTTTCACTTCATAGAACCAAGGCTTCTCCTCTGCTTCTTCAGTGACAATCTCATTGCAGTATGCAGGCTTCTCAAATCTGTCAATAGTAATCTTGGGAGCCTCATCATCCCAGCTAATTTCAAACATGGATGCCATAGTGGCTAATGCATCTGTCAACTGATTTTCTCTTCGTGGAATGTGTCCAAAGGTAATCTCTTTGAAATGCGGGATCAAAGACAACACATGCTCTCTGTAAGGAATGAGATTATCATGTTTGGTATCCCGATATCCTTTGATCTGACTTACTACCAGGGCTGAATCTCCATATACGTCAAGGAACTGAATCTTCATATCAATGGCAGCTTTGATACCCAGGATACATGCCTCATACTCAGCCATGTTATTGGTACAATAGAAACACAATCTTGCAGTAATCGGGGTATGGCAACCTTCAGGGGAACTAATCACAACACCAACACCATTACCAAGTGCATTAGAAGCTCCATCAAAAACCATAGTCCATCGGGATCCTTGTTCAGGTCCGTCATATTGTCCAGGTTCTTTGGTAATAATCATAATGTCTTCATCAGGGAACTCAAAACTCATTGACTGGTAATCATCCACTGCTTGATGTAATACCTCAAAATTTGCCCTCATATTTATTCCCTCAAGTGGTTCATCATTTCGCATTCATCTGCATTTCTCGTCAGTTCATTAACAACATATTAGTGCATTTCATTGTTTCATAAGGCATGTGATTAAGGCCATACTGGATTAGGATTTTATACCCTATCTGTATCTGTCAGGGATGGAAATGATGAAGATCACTCACTGGACGCTTGTCGCTCCCGACAAATGACACCGGGTCATGTGAAGGTACAGACGCGAACGGTCGGCGAAGGGAACAATGAGAACACACAGCCGTGAACTCACTGGAGGTGAAAAGAGTCGCCAGCTAGGCATTTTTATCCCGGAGGAAAGGCAATGCTGCATAGACCTAGAAAGATACGGATAAGACGGTTTGCGAACCAGAGAGACTGAGAAAGGGGGTTGGTTACAACCTGGGAAGGTATTAGCACCCAGATTGTCCGTCGTACTCGACGGGATCCACGCTTAAAAGATTTGTGTTTTAAAGGGGTAGTGTCAGTGTAATCTGTGTACAAAATAGCTGGAAAAGAATGTACAGGTGTCAGTGGAAAGAAGTGAAGTGTAATATGCATAAGTGATGTGTCAGTGTGAGACCAGGAATGAAATGCTCATGATAATGAGGCTAAAAGAAATGAGCTGGAAGGAGGGGGAATGTACAGAGACTTTTGTTCGATAACTGTTAAGTTATGCCTACGTATCCTCTCGTGCAATGAGGAAGTCAGAACACCGTAGTTCGACCCAAAGAGACTGAAAGGTGAATTGACTTGTGAACTGCTTACTTGCCTATGCTCAAGTGTATGATCTGTCTGGCACAGATGCAAACTGTCTTGCATTAAACGGAAGAAGCAAGTTCTCGATTGTGAGTGAAGATGATGAGAAAAGAATCCCGAAGGAGACGATTATTGTTTGTTTTTTGTGTTTTCAGTCTTTTATTGCTTCTTGAAGATTTGTCATAAGATAATGAGCTTAAGTCTAAACCAATGGATTTAGTAAACTCATCACATCTTCCCTCTGATTAGGGGTAATGAGAATACCTTAAGTGTGAAGTCAGATTCTCACACTTAATCACCTTTGATGTAGGATTAAGATCATTAACCTACTTGTGATTATTTAGATGTTTTTGGTGTTTTTGTTTAGTGTTGAGTAATGAGGTTAAGCCATAATCAAGGATTAAACAGACTCATTACACCATCCTAAAAGAAGGATAATAGATGAGAATGTTTAAGCTGAGGAAAACTCCTCAACTTAATCCATGATTAGGGATTAAACCCATGACAAAACAAGCCTTTATTAAGTGGATTTTAGTTAATGGTATGATGATGAAGTGAATTTTATGGTTTGTAAGACAACTTGAGGGGGACTTGTCCATTAACACTAGGGTTAGTCCTTCTTGACCACTTAAGGAAGAATTAGAACCCTAATGCAAGGCCCAAGTTACAAGTGTGATGTCTTGATATTTATTAGATGAATTGATTAAGGGATTTAAACACCTTAAGGGTTCAAGACTTAGGATTAAAGTTATACACTCCATCCTAAGAGAAGGATGCAGGCATAAGCTTAATCACAAAGTCTTAAAGCCTTTAGGGTTTAGTCCCTGATTATGAGATGAGAAGAGAAGACTCAAAGAGAGACACAAAGGTAAAACTATGAGGGGAGACTAATCAAAACCCTAATTCATTATCATGCTTGGTTGTTTCTAAGGTTTGTGAGGTTTGCAAGAACAATCTTCAGAAGAACCACCAGGAAGCACATGAACAGGATCAAGAGAAGCAAAGTGACTTGCTTCATTCAAGAAGTCAAGTCACTTGAAGAAAGAAAGTGGGAGGAAGAAGAATGAGCAAACTCAATCTCAAACACAAATAAAAATGCAGCAATGGATGCAAGAGAGATGAAAAGAAAAGTTATGAGAAGTGAAGGCAAATCCACTTCCCAAGTTACTTACCACCTGAAATGTTAGAAAGAAATGCAATGCAATGCAAGATGAGATGAAATGACATGATGCAAAGCAAAACCAGAAGCATGTTGATGATGATTATGATGGTATGAGGTGCTGCAAACATGAGGCAAGGCAATGGGGATGTTCATATAAGATCATGGATGCAAATGATGCAAGCTAAGGAGCATGAACAAGCATGAAAAGTTATGAAGCATACAAGACAAATGACATGGAAAATATGCAATGCAATGATCAATGATGCTTTCTACATGTCTTAAGATGTCAAATGAATCACAAGAATGCACAAAATGCAAAGACAAGTCATGTTATACAAGGAAATGCAAGGAGGATGCAAAAGAAAGCCCAAATTAGGGTTTATGGATCAAACATCAAACACAAACCAAAAACAGAAGCAAAACCCTAAAGTAAAAATGGAAAATGGCACCCAAGGAAACCCTAGACCTATAATAAACCACTGCCCAAAGGGGAGCTCTCAACTCTCAACTAAACTCAAGATATGAATTTTCTAAGTTATTAGGGTTTTTTTGGGGTTCTTAACAAAACAAATGCCAAACAATTTGAAAATGCAAGAACAATTCATGGCCTTTTTACCCTAGAAACTACATGCTAAACACAAAACAATGCAAGAAGAAACAATGTCTCAACCTTCACCAATAGGCAGAAATGAATTTTTGAATCCATGATCAAAATAATGCATAAAAAATGATTTAATTCAATGAAAAAATTCTTAAAATGCATCAAGATCAAAAAAGAAATTTAGTTTGAAGGTTGGACAATGTTTCTAAATGTCTTAGAACATTTCATGAATTTTTTTGTAATTTTTAAACACCTAAAAGTATTTTTAATTAATTAATTCTCATTAATCAATTAAAAATAATCTTTTAAATATTTAAAAATACTTTTTTAAATGATAAAAATAAAATAAAAATGTTTTTGTGTCATAAAAATTAATAAAACTTTAAAGAAAAAGTTTCATAATTTTTAAGGATTTTTTGCTATTTTAAAATAAATGTGCAAATTAATTGAAATAAAATGAAATAAAAAATGAATTAATCTGATTTAATGAGAAGTCAAACAATCCAACGCTTGAGGTTCAAACTGGCCAGCGCGCGCATTGACTTGGCGCCTTATCTCACGGCTCAAATTCAAACTTGTTAATTAATGCTTAAAACCCTAACCCTGCCGTTAATTACAATCAGGCGACCGGAACAGTGTTCCGGTCGTCTTCTCCGGCCATCCCCAAAATCAATCTCTCTCCCTAGGCCGAATCAGGAGCCCTAAATCTCCAGAAACCATCTAACAACCACCCTAAACACGAATCCATCATCAAATCATGCTTAAACTCACACACAAACAAGAATCGAAGCAAATAAAATTCTAGGTCAAACTTTCAGAAGACCAATACATGCTCATTTCTGGCTTATTTTCAAAAGTAAAGAGATCCCAATGATCAGTGTAACATGCACAACAAGATTTTAACAAGAGAAATGAGTTCTGGGAAAAAAGTTCATGGTGTCACCTGAGATGGAGCTCTTGATTCAGGAGCTCTTTGAATGATTCTTTGGCTCAATCTGGTCCCAATGGTCCACCTTTGAAGCTTTGGATGCTTAGTTGGAGTTTAAACAACCTCCTGAGTGAGTTTGCAGCAGCTCTGACCAAGGGAAGATGAAAATCGTATTTGAGATATAGGGTGTTTCAGGTCAAAACAAAGGGTGGTTTCTGGTCAGTGAGGTGAGTGGAGATTGTTGGTGGAGTTTGTTCTTGTGTTTGAGGTTTGTGGAAGGAGATTCGATGGAAAATGCAGGCTGAGGTGAAGAATGGCAATGGGGTATTCTTGCTCAGATCAAGCCTGGCCCTTGGTGCTTTTTACTCAATGGATCATGGTGATTTCAAGTATGGAAATGGTTGGGATGTTTTGTGGCTGGGCAGAAGGATTCGAAGCAAAATGCAACTTGGTAGGTTTTTGTGTATGTGATGAATGTGATAGTTTCAGCCTTGCCTCCTTTATGTTTTGGCCAGCATTTGGATAGTATAAACAATTGCAAGTGGCTGGGGGATGTGACATGTCCTGCTGTGATTGGGATGTCTACTTTTGCATAAAGTCCACCTTTTGTGTAAGTGAGGCATGGCTCAAAGTCTAGGCAAGTACAAGGTTGGTTCTGGTGCAGCATGGTGAGAGAGAGGTCTAGCAAAGCTCAGCACTCAAGGCTGCAAGTTGGTGAGAGGTGATCATGAGTTTTTTGCAACTTGTTGCTTTTTGAACTTTCATGAGAAAAGTCAAGTTACATGAACTATAACCATGGGCATTCTTGGTTCAATTCTGATTTTATGACTTAGAGACATGTTTGTGTGAAGGTTTGATACCAATTAGAAGCTGCAATTTGACTTGGTGCATGATTTTGCAAGTTTCCCATTTGGTGCATGACTTGAATTTTAGTGATTTTTGCCAACTTTGCCACACCATAACTTTTGATCCAAGAAGAGTTTGATCATGTTCTTGTACTTTTTGAAAAGGGAAAGATGAGATCTACAACTTTCATGACCAAAGTTTTTCCATTTGAAGCATTTTTGGATCCAAAATCATGGCTTGAAAAATGACCTAAAATGATGCATTCTTGAAAAGTCAACTATGCCCAAAAAGTCAACATTTGCAAAAACCCTAAATTCTTGATTTCTATGAACTTCAATCTTCTTCCATGATCAAATAAAGACCATATACACTCAAAATGATGAAGATCACCCATTGGTTGGGTCATTGGGGGCCTCAGATGCCCTGATTTTGCACTGACTTGTCTGAAAAGTCAACTCTTGATCAGATGACCTCCCCATGGAATTTCTTCATGAAAATTGATATGCATACTCCCTATACCATATAGAGATCAATGGAAACAAGAATGACCAAAAAATTTGGAGTTATGGCCTCTGAAACCAAAACCCTAATTTTCAGTCAACTGTGCAGTTCATCCTGGCTCTGCATCCACTCAAACCCTAGCTCTTGTGATTCCTCTGCATTTTTGACTTTGAGGAGATGAAATATGATATAAGAACACACATGAACCCCTTTGAGTTGATTAGTGGCCTTTGGAGTGGCTCAAGATGCTTTGGGATTGCTCAGATCACAAACCCTAGGTGCAGATGCCTTAGAAACTATGCAGTGAATAAAAAATGAGATGTGAGATGACATGATTGTGTTTATGCATATGAAAAGATCACAAGCCATGGTGTGAATGGGTGAGGGCAAATTTGGGGTGTTTACAGCTGCCCCTATTCAAACATGAGTTAGCTGTGCAGGATGTAAGCAGCGGTTTAACAGGCAAACAAGATAACTTGTGGTTGAATACCAAAGACAGTCCAAAATTTGCACTCACAGAATGAAGAAGAAAAGGGATATAGATTGTAAAGGCAAAATAAAGTATATTGTAAAGTGGGCGACGGAGGACGACCGTCGAGCAGAGGACGACTGCTGGGTAAAGAGCAATGACGGGGACGGCCGACATGCTGGGATAAATGTATAAAAATAAAGCAATGACGGGGACGGCCGACATGCTGGGAAAGTGATGAAAATAAAGCGATGACGGGGACGGCCGACATGCTGGGGATAAAAGGTAAAGCTAAGACGGGGACGGCCGACTAGCTGGGGAAAAACAAGTAAAGCTAAGACGGGGACGGCCGACTAGCTGGGGAGAATAGGATATTATGATGGGGACGGCCATCAAGATAAAGCTGTAAAATCTCTGAGGATTAATGAAACATGACGGGGACGGCCATCAAGTTCATAAAGTAAAGTAACCAACGATGGGGACGGCCATCGGGCTAAAAGGAAAAGGGACCACGACGGGGACGGCCATCGGGTTAAAGAATAAATGAAATAAACAGATGATGGGGTACGGTCATCAAAGGTGAAGGACGATCACCTAGCAGGGGACGGCTGCTCTGTTGGGGATAAAAGAAATATGATGGGGACGGCCATCAAAGGTGGAGGACGACCACCTGGCAGGGTACGGCTGCCAAAAATATCAACGATGGGGACGACCATCGGATAGAAAAGGTCAACGATGGGGACGGCCATCGGACGAGCATGATGGAGGACGACCATCAAGAAGTGGAGGACGACCACTCAGCAGGGGACGGCTGCTCTCGGGGTTTATCATAACACAGGACGAGTGTTAGATAACCAAAATCAACAATGGGGACGGCCATTGGATAAAATGATGAAGGACGATCATCAAGAGGTGGAGGACGACCACCTAGCAGGGGACGGCTGCTAAAATCAACGATGGGGACGGCCATCGGATGAGCAGGATGGAGGACGACCATCAAGAAGTGGAGGACGACCACTCAGCAGGGTACGGCTGCTCTCAGGGTTATCATGACACGGGACGAGTGTCAGATAAAAGAAAAAGCTTTGTTGGTGATCTACTGGGGAGATAGTGAACACGGACGAGCGTTCACAACCAAGAAAGGAAAGTATGAGTGTTTGGTATTGTGTATAGATTAAAGATGCGGACGAGCATCCTTAAGACTATGATACGGACGAGTATCATGTAGAAACAAACTGACACATGTTCAGAGATGATGATACGGACGAGTATCAACTGGTTAACAAAGAACACGGACGAGTGTTGCATCTGAAGGGACTCTTCTGGGGAATAGTAGACACAGACGAGTATCCATACTCAAGAAGACATAAGTGTTTGACACGGTGTATGGATTAAAGATGCGGACGAGCATCCTTAAGACTATGATACGGACGAGTATCATGTAGAAACAAACACTAGACGCAATGTTCTGAGATGATGATACGGGCGAGTACCAACTGGTTAACAAAGAACAAGGACTACTGCCGAATCTGTGGGGATATGAGTGATGATGTGTACAAGATGCGGACGAGTATCTGTATAAGTGTACCATGAGTAGTGAGTATATATGTATAAGTGTTTATCTGCTGGGGAGAGTGACACGGACGAGTGTCAAGAGAGAAAAGTATGATATTGACAAGTATATGGGTTGATAAAAGTGTAAGCGACTGCGCTGGGGATATGACACGAACGGGTGTCAAGAGAAGTGTATATACAAGTATATGTGAGTGCAAAGAGGATGTCTTTGGCTTTCTGCTGGTGTTTTGACACGGACGGGTGTCAGGTAGTATCTGAAATACAGGGGTCTTGTTTGTAAAGAGTGTTCAGGCGACTTTACTGGGGAGTGATGACACGGACGGGTGCCAAAAGGTGTACATACTGGTGTTTGTGATTTGTGAGGCAACTGCTTTTGCTGGGACCCTGGTGGGGATTTTTGTACAATGATGATGAACAGTTTATTATTCACAAGTGTTTATTCATAACATGGCTTATGATTATGCTATGCATTTGATTTTTGCCGTAATGCTCCGTATCGGACGGAATGCTACGCTCTGGGGGGTGAATATGATGCGGATGCCATGATTATGCAAAGGGGCACAGATCCGGGATTCGGATCCCGTTGCCGCGAAGATCTCTGGCTGATCTGCTTGAAACGGACATCCCAGCTGGGGATGAGATCACTGGTAGATCTAATGATGTATCTGTTCGGGGATATAGGTCACTGATTGACATATCCTTACAATACGGGACCCAGCTGGGGTTTGTAGAAGCTTTCTGCACTCTGTTGTGACTTCTTCGTGCGTTGCTCTTCTGAATAGAGGCTGGGGATTCTGTGGGGAGATGATTCCCTGATTTATGTATTCTGTTGAGGAAGAATGGCAACCCGGCTGGGGAAGTGAGAGGCAACTCAGCTGGGGAGAGCAACAAGAGGCAACTCAGCTTGGGATATAGCATCCTGAGTGTTAAGCCTGTTTGTTGATTTGGCAACTTTGCTGGGGGAAGCAACGGGGAGCAACTCAGCTGGGGATAGAGCCTCTCGGATGCTGAGATTGAGTGTATGCTGATTTGGCAGCTCCGCTGGAGAAATGGGCACCCTCTAGTGCCAGGTGGAAGATAGACCGAGTTGATAATGATTCGCCTACCTGCTGTGACGTAACCTGCATGCCCCAGGTTGCGTTCTGGATACCTGCAATCCTGCAAAGATAATGGAACGTACAAAAGGTCCCGAGGTATCCCTTACTGGATTCCGTCATAGGAGTTAAGTACTTTCGAGAATAATTACATTCCCTGTAAGCATGTGTTTTTATTTTTAGAGAAAGGCATCTGTACTTATGCAATTGTATTTTTAGAGATATCAGACGACTCTTTGCAAAACGTAAATGTAAAAACGAAACATGACTGAAAATCTGATTTTATTAACTCATGTGCCCTGAATTGGCAAAGATACAGTCAAAGAAACATATCTCCTGAAATGAGGAGATTGTTACAAATTGAGAACCAAAATGCTGGCGGTGTTGACGACGCTTTAAGGAGCTCCCTCTTCTACTATGACTCGTATGACAATGACGTTCTTCTCGTCTTGCTTTCTGGAGAAAGTTGATTCTGATTGAAGCTTGATCCTTTGAAGCTTACCAAGTCGTGGGTGATACAGATGAATTCAGAATGCAGTTGTTCGCTTATTCCCTTATTTTGCATGGATCGCCCTTTCAGGTTTTCAATCCATCGGGATACCCATTTTTGCCTGAGTTGTCCAATGCGGCTTTTCAACTCAGCGGGTGTACATTTTTCATTTATTTCCCTTACTTTTGCCCGAGTCTTTTATTCTGTTTTTGACTCGCCGGGATGCCCTATTTTTGCCTGGACTTACATTCTGTTTTTATGTCCAGCGGGTCATTTTTATGCGAAGTATTTTTTAACTGCATCTGAATTCACAGGGGATGGGAAATCTTCACCATCCATGGTGCTGAGCATCAGTGCTCCACCAGAGAAAACTTTCTTTACAACAAATGGTCCTTCATAATTTGGAGTCCATTTTCCCCTGTAGTCTGTATGAGGAGGGAGAATCCTTTTCAGCACAAGATCTCCTACTTGGTACTCTCGGTGCCTGACCTTCTGATCGAAGGCTTTCTTCATTCTTTTCTGATATAGCTGCCCATGACAGATTGCAGCCAATCTTTTCTCTTCGATCAGACTCAGTTGTTCGTATCGGGACCGTACCCATTCTGCTTCGTTTAGTTTAACATCCATTAATACCCGTAAAGAGGGTAATTCAACTTCAACAGGTAGGACCGCTTCCATACCATATACAAGTTGATACGGTGTTGCCCCAGTGGATGTTCTGATTGATGTGCGGTACCCATGCAAGGCAAATGGTAGCATTTCGTGCCAGTCTTTGTAAGTGACTACCATCTTCTGCACAATCTTCTTGATATTCTTATTTGCCGCCTCAACAGCGCCGTTCATCTTTGGCCTGTAAGGAGAAGAATTGTGATGTTGGATCTTGAAGTCCCGGCACAGCTCTGCCATCATTTTGTTGTTTAAATTGGAACCATTATCAGTAATGATTCGCTCGGGCACTCCGTACCGACAAATGATATCTCTTTTCAGAAATCTGGCTACCACTTGTCTTGTAACATTTGCATATGAGGCTGCTTCAACCCACTTGGTGAAATAGTCGATAGCAACCAGGATGAATCTGTGACCGTTTGAAGCAGTTGGCTCAATCTTGCCAATCATATCAATGCCCCACATAGCAAAGGGCCATGGTGAAGACATGATGTTCAAAGGGTTAGGAGGCACATGCACCTTATCTGCATAGATCTGGCATTTATGACATTTCCTGGCATAGGCACAACAGTCTGCATCCATTGTGATCCAGTAATAGCCTGACCTCAACAATTTCTTAGCCATTGCATGTCCTCCAACATGAGTACCAAAAGACCCTTCGTGCACTTCATGCATCAGCAAATCTGCTTCCGTCTTGTCAACACATCTGAGGAGTACCATGTCAAAGTTCCTCTTGTATAAAGACCCATCAGCGTTCAGAAAGAAACTGCCAGCAAGCCTTCTCAAAGTCTTCTTATCATTGGAAGATGCCCCAGGTGGGTATGTCTGATCCTCCAAGAAGCACTTAATGTCATGGAACCAAGGCTTATCATCCTTGACAACATCTGCTGCAAATACATATGCTGGTCTATCAAGTCTAGACACTGAAATTTGAGGTACAAAGTTAGTGGCTTGAACTTTGATCATGGATGAAATGGTAGCAAGAGCATCTGCAAACTGATTCTCATCTCGAGGGATATACTCAAGCTTGACTTTGGTGAAGAAGGTCAATAACCTTCTTGTATAATCCCTGTAAGGTATCAGATGATCTTGGTGGGTGTACCATTTTCCGTTGGTTTGATTGACTACCAGAGCTGAATCTCCGAATACGGTCAAAGTTTTGATCCTGAGGTCAATGGCTTCCTCAAGACCCATAATGCAAGCTTCGTATTCAGCTTCGTTGTTAGTGCAGTTGAAAGTGAGTTTCGCCGAGAAAGGCATGTGAACTCCTTTGGGTGTAATGAGTACTGCACCAACACCACGGCCATTCATGTTAACAGCCCCGTCAAACATCATAGTCCATTCTTCTTCCGGGTCGGGCCCTTCAGTGTGAATAGGCTCCTCGTGATCTTTTGCTTTAATGAACATGATATCTTCATCAGGGAAGTCAAACCTCATAGGCTGGTAGTCATCAATGGGTTGCTCAGCAAGATATTCAGATAGTACACTGCCCTTGATGGCTTTCTGAGATGTGTACTGTATGTCGTATTCTGTGAGAATCATCTGCCATCTTGCAACCCGTCCGGTAAGAGCTGGCTTCTCGAAAATGTACTTAACTGGATCCATTTTTGAGATTAATAAGGTAGTGTGGGTCAACATATACTGTCTCAGTCGGCGAGCAGCCCACGCTAAAGCACAGCAAGTTTTCTCGAGCAGTGAATAACTTTGTTCACAGTCGGTAAACTTTTTGCTTAGGTAGTATATTGCATACTCTTTTCGACCAGACTCGTCATGCTGGCCTAGTACACACCCCATTGACTCTTCTAATACTGTCAAGTACATGATCAGAGGTCTTCCTTCGACTGGCGGCATAAGGATTGGAGGTTCTTGCAGATATTCCTTGATCTTGTCAAAAGCCTTCTGGCAATCTTCGTTCCACCTGACCGTTTGTTCCTTTCTTAACAGCTTGAACAAGGGTTCACAGGTTGCTGTAAGGTGAGATATGAACCTTGAAATGTAGTTCAATCGACCTAAGAACCCTCGAACTTCTTTCTCAGTCTTCGGTGCAGGCATTTCTTGAATAGCTTTGACTTTATCAGGGTCAACTTCAATCCCTTTCTCGCTTACAATAAAGCCCAGCAGCTTACCGGATCGCACCCCGAATGTGCATTTGTTGGGGTTCAACTTTAATTGATATTTCCTCAGACGCTTGAACAACTTCAGCAGATTCACCAGGTGATCTTCCTCTGTAAGGGACTTGGCGATCATGTCATCCACGTAACATTCTATTTCTTTGTGGATCATATCGTGGAACAATGTCACCATAGCCCGTTGATATGTGGCACCAGCATTCTTCAGTCCGAATGGCATCACTTTGTAACAGAACGTGCCCCAAGGTGTAATGAATGTTGTCTTCTCCATGTCTTCAGGTGACATCTTGATCTGATTATATCCTGAAAATCCATCCATGAAGGAGAATACCGAGAACTGAGCCGTGTTATCCACCAATACATCAATGTGAGGTAATGGGAAATCATCTTTCGGGCTGGCTCTGTTCAGATCCCGGTAGTCAACACACATTCTTACTTTGCCGTCTTTCTTAGGCACAGGTACTATGTTAGCAACCCACGGCGGATAGCTAGTCACAGCAAGGAACCCGGCATCCCATTGCTTTTGTACCTCTTCCTTGATTTTCATAGCCATGTCTGGGCGAGTTCGGCGCAACTTCTGTTTCACTGGTGGGCACTCTTCCCTCAGAGGCAGCTTGTGCACAACTATATCGGTATCCAACCCTGGCATATCTTGATACGACCAAGCAAACACATCAACATACTCTTGAAGCAGATCTATCAGTTGCCTCTTCACTGAGTCTTGCAGGCAGGCCCCGATTTTGACTTCTTTCACGTCCTCGTCAGTACCAAGATTGATCACTTCAATCTCCTCCTGGTGAGGAGTAATAACCTTTTCCTCCTGTCTCAACAACCTGGCTAGCTCTTCAGGAAGCTCATACTCTTCATCAACCCCTTCATCAGCTTGATTGATTGGATTGTCAAAGTCATACGATGTCATAGCCGTGCTGTTGTCGGTGCTGTCTGGAAGGCACACTCTGCAAGGGTTAAGTTGTTCATTTTAGTGATTGATTTTAATCTTGCTTTAGAAAAAAGTGAAATGAAGTTATCATTTTGAAAACACCGCCATTTATTTTTGTACAAAAAGAAAAATGGAAAAACAGTGAGCAGGAAAGGAAAAGACTTGTTTGCAAAAAGATGTCTGATATTTCATTAATTTGATCTTGTTTGCACAAAAGTACAGATGGCCCTGATTACAAAATGAGTCTTGTCATCTTGGGCAAGATGCAAGACTTGGATGCATGCTATAAAAAAATACAGGAAATAATAATTACTCTGCATGAGTAACTCTTATAATTTCCTGGGAAGACCAGTTCGAGACACTGCTCCCCGGGATCTTTGGACGAATCCAATTCTCCAGATTGCGCTCCTCTTCCAGCTCGTCTTCCAGATAGTTGATAGCATCGGGGGTGAGCATCCCCCCACTGACAAAACCAGGCTTTGCAGCAGCCTTTGCTTGATGTTGAGTTGGTCTGTAACCCAACCCAAATTTGTCCTTCTTCTCCTCCACAGCTAAGACCTTGCCCCAGCCTAGGGCAGTTCCTTCCTCAACAACCTTCCGGGCTTGTTGGTAAGATGACATGGAGATTCCAGATACAGCAGATGCTTCATTGACGTTCAAGGCTTCAAAACCTTGGCTCATTGTTTCATGGATCTCTCCATCCATCTCAATGTATTTATAAGTAGCCAGATGGCTAACAAAAATGTCCTCCTCTCCACAGATTGTGACAACTTGGCCTTCCCACTCAAATTTTAACTTTTGGTGAAGGGTAGACGTTATTGCGTCGGCGGCGTGAATCCAGGGTCTACCCAACAAACAGCTGTAGGCGGGCTGAATGTCCATCACATAAAAGATAGTTTTAAAAGTCTGTGGGCCAATTGTCACAGGCAGCTCAATCTCTCCCAGAACCGATCTCTTAGAACCATCAAAGGCTCTTACTACCAGGTTGCTGGGCCTCAATGCCAATCCATCATATTCAAGCTTCACCAGAGCCTTCTTTGGTAAGACATTCAGGGAAGAACCTGTGTCCACCAGCACATGAGAAAGGACAGCTCCTTTGCATTCCAGGGTTATGTGCAAGGCTTTGTTGTGGTTGCGGCCATCCGCTGTCAAGTCAGAATTGGTAAACCCTAGCCCATTGCTAGCAGTAACGTTTCCAACCACGGTTTCCAATTGGTTGACAGTAATCTCCTCAGGCACGTAAGCTGCGTGCAGGACTTTAAGTAGTGCATTCCGATGGGCTTCGGAGCACATAAGCAGTGAGAGGATAGAGATTTTGGATGGCGTCTGGTGAAGCTGATCCACAATTTTGTAATCACTCTTTTTGATGATTCGCATAAACTCATCAACTTCCTGATCGAATGGAGTCTTCAGGGCTTCTTTGGCAACTTGGTCTTCCTGCACCGGGCCTTTTCCTTTTGCCTTGGCAGCAGCTTCTGCTTCGGCAGTAGGTCTTTGAACTTGTGAAGCAAAGAGACGTCCGCTTCGAGTGAAGCCTCCGCCTCCCCCCACATTATCTACCTGTGGTGCAGGTGCTGATGTTTCAAGAGTGATTCTTTTTCCTTCACAGTATACGTCAGAGCCATAGTGCCAAGGGATGGCCCTATTGCTTTCATATGGTACTGGTCCAGGCACCGTGACAGTGACTGGACTGATTGCTGCTGCTGAAGGGACTGTAATTGTCTGTGGATCATAAAAGATTGTAACTGGTGCTCTGGTGGGAGCAGCACCTTCCGAATGGTAGGCGGAGTTATTTTCAGGATCGTAGAATATGGTAACAGTGGAGACATCTTCATGATTGATTGCTGGTGTTGTAGGAGGTTCTGTTGGAAGGACTGTTGTTGTTGCTGATGGAGAGTCGAAATGGAATGAAGCTGAAGTTGTAGCAGGAGAAACTGTTGAAAACTGATCATTTGGAAGGACAGGTGAAGTACTTGTTGGTGGTGTCGATGAATTGTCGGGGACAATAGTTGTTGCGGTTGTAGGAGGGTCTGAAACCGTTGTTGATGAAGTTGCCGGATTTGTCGGGAATGATGTAGTGATCTGTAGCAGGCCACTCTGAATAAGGCTGCCAATGCCATTCCTCAGGTCTTCGCACCCATTCCATGAAATATTGCAGTAGGGACACCCTAGTTCACACCCCGGAAATATTTGGTTTTCACGGAGTTGAGCTTTGATTTCCACCAATGGTGTCCTGATCTGATCCACACTAGTTATCAAATAAGACGGTTGGTCTTCTTCAATAGCATTAATTCGGGGACCACCATGATTTGGCATAGGGTTTTTATTGACATTGGGCGGAGGTGCAAAATTCAGAGCCTTGGAGTCTACCAAGTCTTGTACCTTCATATGCAGAGCTCTGCATTTTTCTGTACTGTGACCAGGTGCGTTGGAATGAAAAGCGCACCTAGCATTGGAGTCATAGTTCCTTGGTAGACTGTTGGGATCCGGGGGTGCCAACGTTCTTAGCTCAACCAGGTTGAGTTTCAGAAGTTGTGGCAGCAAGGCAGCATACGGCATTGGGATCGGGTCGATCACTCGGTTAGCTTGGGATGGCCTTTGTTGGAATGGCCTCTGTTGATTGTTGTTGTTGGAGTTGTTGTTGAAGTTTCTTGGAGGGTACTGATTCTGCTGATACTGAGGTTGTTGTTGGAAGTTTTGTTGAGGAGGTTGATAGACCGGCTGTGGATGAGCTGGAGCAGGGATAGTGACTGCTGCTATTGACCTCTGAGCATATTGGGGCCTACCCCTGTTGGTGTGAATGGCATTGGTCTCGCCAGTTCTTCTCGGGCCTGCAAAAGGCTTTCTTGTACTACTGGACGAGCTTGCACCGTTGTCTGAGATCTTTCCCATTTTTAACAGGCTTTCAATTCTCTCCCCAGCTATGACAACATCTGCGAAGCTGGTGGAAGAGAAAGCAGCTAACCTGTCAATATACGTTCCCTGAAGAGTGTTCATAAACATGTCTGCCATTTCTCTCTCAGACATAGGTGGCTGGACAGCAGCAGCAAGCTGTCTCCATCTTTGAGCATATTCTCTGAAGCTCTCCCTAGATGACTGTGACATTCCCATTAGGAGGGTCCTATTGGGTGCCATATCTAGATTATACTGATACTGTCTGATGAAGGCTTCTGCCAGGTCCTTCCAGCATCTAATTGTTGCTCTTGTCAGATGGGAATACCACTCCCTCGAAGCTCCAGTCAAGCTATCTTCAAAATAGAACATCCACAATTTCTCATCCATTGTATAGGCCTTCAGCCTTCCCAGAAATGATTGTAGATGAGTCCGGGGGCATGAAGTCCCATTATACTTTTCGAAACAAGGAGGCTTGAACTTATGGGGAATCCTGACCCCTTCTACCAGCCCCATGTCCATGACGTCGAACCCCAAAGAGTTTTGAGACTCCAGTGATCTCAACTTCTCAGCTATTTCTTCCAACCGTCTATCATAAGTTTCCTCTCCGGCACCCATTACTGTATACTGGTCCTCCTGAGGATCTTCTTGAAGTACTCTGGCTGCAGTGGCTGTCCCTTGAATATTGACTGGGATGTTAGCCTCTGGATGGAGATGTGGGCCAAACACAGGGGGGGTAACATGTGGTTGCACCCTTTCATTATTACTGGTGCCTGCAGTTCCTACATGAGGCTCCTCTTGATTTTGCCTCTCCACCATGGCCCTCAGTCTCTCCTGGCTCTGAGCCATGTTGTTCATAACTTCCATGAACTGCGTCATCTGCGTTCTCATCTCTAACCTTTCGTTTGCCATCTGGTTTCTGACCTCCGTAAGGTCTTGTTGCATCTGATCCATCTGAATTCCCGGAAGGTTGTTTCTAGTTGGGTACCTGTGAGGCCTGTTGAGAGGAAATACCCGGCGGCGAGCAATAATTCCTGAACATCACAACAGAGGTTAGCAACAACAAAACAAAAACCTACAAAACAAACAAAAGGGTTAGCATGCAATGCAGTTATGCTTATTTGCTCTCAAGGTATCCGGTTTGGCCTTCAGTTTTGACCCTTCCAGACCCTTGAAGATGATGCTGTTGAAGTTGCTTTTGATATGAACCCAGATAGAAACCAACACAGATGTATTACAAAGGTGAAATAATACAATTTGTTCATTTTACAACACAAGCTCTCAAAGGGGTCAAAATACATCACAAAAAGCAAAAGTACATGGAAAAGGAACAACAACAAGCAAATGATCAAACTCCAAGGCCAAACTCATCCTCACGAACTTCCTTGAGAAGCGCTTCGGTCACAGGATCAGCCGGATGCTCCGTGAGACTTCTGATGAGAAGGTTCCTTGTTGCAACAGCTGCAGTCAATTTCTTATTCTGATTTTGGTCCTTTGACCTCTTCAATCCTGCTTTGATTTTCAGCTCTGATATTTCCTCCTGGGCTGCTGCCAGGGCTTTTTCCATCTGCTCCATCTTGTCCTGAACTCTCTTGTCTTCTAGAGTACGGGCCTCAGTGATCCGGACCCACCTGGCCTGACTCTCTTTCAAATACAAGTCTGTCCTTGCTCTTTGGAACTGGGCTTCTTTACAAGCATTCTTCAGAATCTGCTCACCAGCCTTAGACTTGTTGATATAATCTCCAGACTTCTCAATTTTAGTCAAGTGTTCTACTCTTAACTTCTCCAATCTCTCAATCTCCCTCACACCTTCACTCCTCTCCCGGAGGGTCTTCTGCAAGGCTTGAGTTAACTTCTCATTTCTTTCCTTCAAGCTTTCAAACTCTTCCAAACTGATAGTGACAGGGGGTGGTGCTGAAGACGACTCAGGCATGTCTTCTATGGTGAAGGGCATTCCAGAGAATTGGGCCCTAGCATGGGACCACTCATAATATTGGCCTGATGCCACATTATTGCACTTTCCCAGAATGGTGATTCCCTTGGTTTGAACATGATCCCAGGCCCAGGCAGCCTGCCTAACAACAGTCAAACTGATCTTGTTCTCACAGTAGAGGGTCTCCACCAAGTCTTGTTCCCTAGGAATATGAACCAGTGCATAGCCCAATTGTCTCCTGAACAGCAGAGGGTTGTAGTTGATACTTCCCTTAACTCCTATCAAAGGCACATTGGGAAAGTGCCCACAGCTGGTGATCATATCTCTGCCCTTGGTGCTCTGAGTACACCATCTGATATCTGCTGAAGTTAGGACAGTGAGTCTCTTAGCCCAGTTGCTTTGCTGATGAGGATTGAGAAATGCATCTGTCCTGGGTAGATGCCTGAGAAGCCAAGCATGAAATAATGGAGCACAAATCCTCACTAACCTTCCCCTCTGCTTCTCATTTCTCTGATGGACTGAGTAATAGAGATCACCCAGTAAAGTTGGCACTGGGTTCTTCAGGATGAACAAATGGATTGCATTTTTGCTAATGAATCGAGGCTCATCTGCAAACAATACAATTCCATATACACTTAAGGCCAACAGAGCACAAACAGCTCTCCACTCCCCCAGGGAAGCCTTCAGACTAGCTTGAGAAATCAGGAAGTCAAGATGAAAACCAAGGATCCCAGCTTTAGAGGTCATGTGCTGTTCAATCAAAACAGGCTCCAGATACAAAGCTTTTGCTACCTCTCCATTGCTAGGAAAGACCATTTCAGGGTTGAAAGGGATTTCCCTCTTGATAGGCAAACCAACCAAATATGAGTATTCTTCCAAAAGAGGACCCAACTGAAAGTCTTGAAAGGTGAAACATCTCAATGGGGGATCATAGAACTGGATGCAAGTGTGGATGAGGCTCCTCTGTGAAGGGTCCAGATCCATAACCATGTCCAGTATATCTCCATAGCTCTCCCTGAACAAGGGTATGTGATCTGGAGTGATCAGGGTTTGGATCCTCCTGATGTCTGATAAGTCTGGTTGGAAGAAATGATAAGTGATGTTGCTTTTCTTTGGAGCCATGATGCTGAGGAGTGAGTAGGATAAGTGCTGATGAAGATGCTGAGGAGAGGGCCACTGGCTGGCTAGTGCTAGTAACTGAAGTATGGCTGACAAGCTGAAGCAAGTGCTGGTGGAGACAGGTCAATATAACAGATGGGGTCAAAACCAAAACCAGATGAAAATGGATACCCTGAAACACAAATAAGCACATGTTAATATGATGCAATGAGTATGTATGCAAAATGAAATGCAAGGGTTTGTGACTGAGCTGGATCTGATTAACTGCCTTGGTATAGATCCATGTGTGTTCAAGAATTCCAGATGGAGGTCTATAAATCCAGTAACCAGGGTGGGGGACTCAAATAAAGAGCCACATGTCCAGGGTTCAGAATCACAAGAACTATCCAACATGGAGTACTCTTAACAAAGTCAAAGTAACAGGGTATTCTGAGGTCAAGGTACCTGCAAACCTGTAAACAGCCCAACCCCCTCACAGGTGGTGATCTAGAACAAGGATCCTCAGACTTGGATCAGTTATGAGAAGTGTAAACACTTCTAACCCGGAGGTACAGTGTTTACAATAACCATAACAATTCCTCCTCTAATTCACCTCAGTTTCTGAAGGTCAATACTAAAAGGTCATCCAGACTTAGCAGGCTTCCCAGATAGCCCTAGCATTGCAGGAAATCCGCAACACAGAGTTCTCAAGAAGAAACCCATATCTGAACCGTGTTTCATATTCCCGCACCAGACCGAAATGGAATGGGAAAGAATATGATTCACTCTAGCCTAGGTGTCACTCAGGTCCCCAGTATAGGACCTTAACTCTCAATGAAATACCCACCCACCAAAACAAGAAACCAGATCCAGCCAGCAACAATGACAGTATGATATATATAAATGCAGTAAAGAAAGCAGTAAAGCAACTGTACATAAAGCAATAAACAAAACAGATATACAAGCACAAATAAGCACATAACACCCCGGTAAACACAAATCAATCAAACGCTAGGAGGAACCCACAAAAAGAACCAGAAGTCCTGGCTGCAGTATAAGGGTCCCCAGCAGAGTCGCCAAGCTGTCGCTCCCGACAAATGACACCGGGTCATGTGAAGGTACAGACGCGAACGGTCGGCGAAGGGAACAATGAGAACACACAGCCGTGAACTCACTGGAGGTGAAAAGAGTCGCCAGCTAGGCATTTTTATCCCGGAGGAAAGGCAATGCTGCATAGACCTAGAAAGATACGGATAAGACGGTTTGCGAACCAGAGAGACTGAGAAAGGGGGTTGGTTACAACCTGGGAAGGTATTAGCACCCAGATTGTCCGTCGTACTCGACGGGATCCACGCTTAAAAGATTTGTGTTTTAAAGGGGTAGTGTCAGTGTAATCTGTGTACAAAATAGCTGGAAAAGAATGTACAGGTGTCAGTGGAAAGAAGTGAAGTGTAATATGCATAAGTGATGTGTCAGTGTGAGACCAGGAATGAAATGCTCATGATAATGAGGCTAAAAGAAATGAGCTGGAAGGAGGGGGAATGTACAGAGACTTTTGTTCGATAACTGTTAAGTTATGCCTACGTATCCTCTCGTGCAATGAGGAAGTCAGAACACCGTAGTTCGACCCAAAGAGACTGAAAGGTGAATTGACTTGTGAACTGCTTACTTGCCTATGCTCAAGTGTATGATCTGTCTGGCACAGATGCAAACTGTCTTGCATTAGACGGAAGAAGCAAGTTCTCGATTGTGAGTGAAGATGATGAGAAAAGAATCCCGAAGGAGACGATTATTGTTTGTTTTTTGTGTTTTCAGTCTTTTATTGCTTCTTGAAGATTTGTCATAAGATAATGAGCTTAAGTCTAAACCAATGGATTTAGTAAACTCATCACATCTTCCCTCTGATTAGGGGTAATGAGAATACCTTAAGTGTGAAGTCAGATTCTCACACTTAATCACCTTTGATGTAGGATTAAGATCATTAACCTACTTGTGATTATTTAGATGTTTTTGGTGTTTTTGTTTAGTGTTGAGTAATGAGGTTAAGCCATAATCAAGGATTAAACAGACTCATTACACCATCCTAAAAGAAGGATAATAGATGAGAATGTTTAAGCTGAGGAAAACTCCTCAACTTAATCCATGATTAGGGATTAAACCCATGACAAAACAAGCCTTTATTAAGTGGATTTTAGTTAATGGTATGATGATGAAGTGAATTTTATGGTTTGTAAGACAACTTGAGGGGGACTTGTCCATTAACACTAGGGTTAGTCCTTCTTGACCACTTAAGGAAGAATTAGAACCCTAATGCAAGGCCCAAGTTACAAGTGTGATGTCTTGATATTTATTAGATGAATTGATTAAGGGATTTAAACACCTTAAGGGTTCAAGACTTAGGATTAAAGTTATACACTCCATCCTAAGAGAAGGATGCAGGCATAAGCTTAATCACAAAGTCTTAAAGCCTTTAGGGTTTAGTCCCTGATTATGAGATGAGAAGAGAAGACTCAAAGAGAGACACAAAGGTAAAACTATGAGGGGAGACTAATCAAAACCCTAATTCATTATCATGCTTGGTTGTTCCTAAGGTTTGTGAGGTTTGCAAGAACAATCTTCAGAAGAACCACCAGGAAGCACATGAACAGGATCAAGAGAAGCAAAGTGACTTGCTTCATTCAAGAAGTCAAGTCACTTGAAGAAAGAAAGTGGGAGGAAGAAGAATGAGCAAACTCAATCTCAAACACAAATAAAAATGCAGCAATGGATGCAAGAGAGATGAAAAGAAAAGTTATGAGAAGTGAAGGCAAATCCACTTCCCAAGTTACTTACCACCTGAAATGTTAGAAAGAAATGCAATGCAATGCAAGATGAGATGAAATGACATGATGCAAAGCAAAACCAGAAGCATGTTGATGATGATTATGATGGTATGAGGTGCTGCAAACATGAGGCAAGGCAATGGGGATGTTCATATAAGATCATGGATGCAAATGATGCAAGCTAAGGAGCATGAACAAGCATGAAAAGTTATGAAGCATACAAGACAAATGACATGGCAAATATGCAATGCAATGATCAATGATGCTTTCTACATGTCTTAAGATGTCAAATGAATCACAAGAATGCACAAAATGCAAAGACAAGTCATGTTATACAAGGAAATGCAAGGAGGATGCAAAAGAAAGCCCAAATTAGGGTTTATGGATCAAACATCAAACACAAACCAAAAACAGAAGCAAAACCCTAAAGTAAAAATGGAAAATGGCACCCAAGGAAACCCTAGACCTATAATAAACCACTGCCCAAAGGGGAGCTCTCAACTCTCAACTAAACTCAAGATATGAATTTTCTAAGTTATTAGGGTTTTTTTGGGGTTCTTAACAAAACAAATGCCAAACAATTTGAAAATGCAAGAACAATTCATGGCCTTTTTACCCTAGAAACTACATGCTAAACACAAAACAATGCAAGAAGAAACAATGTCTCAACCTTCACCAATAGGCAGAAATGAATTTTTGAATCCATGATCAAAATAATGCATAAAAAATGATTTAATTCAATGAAAAAATTCTTAAAATGCATCAAGATCAAAAAAGAAATTTAGTTTGAAGGTTGGACAATGTTTCTAAATGTCTTAGAACATTTCATGAATTTTTTTGTAATTTTTAAACACCTAAAAGTATTTTTAATTAATTAATTCTCATTAATCAATTAAAAATAATCTTTTAAATATTTAAAAATACTTTTTTAAATGATAAAAATAAAATAAAAATGTTTTTGTGTCATAAAAATTAATAAAACTTTAAAGAAAAAGTTTCATAATTTTTAAGGATTTTTTGCTATTTTAAAATAAATGTGCAAATTAATTGAAATAAAATGAAATAAAAAATGAATTAATCTGATTTAATGAGAAGTCAAACAATCCAACGCTTGAGGTTCAAACTGGCCAGCGCGCGCATTGACTTGGCGCCTTATCTCACGGCTCAAATTCAAACTTGTTAATTAATGCTTAAAACCCTAACCCTGCCGTTAATTACAATCAGGCGACCGGAACAGTGTTCCGGTCGTCTTCTCCGGCCATCCCCAAAATCAATCTCTCTCCCTAGGCCGAATCAGGAGCCCTAAATCTCCAGAAACCATCTAACAACCACCCTAAACACGAATCCATCATCAAATCATGCTTAAACTCACACACAAACAAGAATCGAAGCAAATAAAATTCTAGGTCAAACTTTCAGAAGACCAATACATGCTCATTTCTGGCTTATTTTCAAAAGTAAAGAGATCCCAATGATCAGTGTAACATGCACAACAAGATTTTAACAAGAGAAATGAGTTCTGGGAAAAAAGTTCATGGTGTCACCTGAGATGGAGCTCTTGATTCAGGAGCTCTTTGAATGATTCTTTGGCTCAATCTGGTCCCAATGGTCCACCTTTGAAGCTTTGGATGCTTAGTTGGAGTTTAAACAACCTCCTGAGTGAGTTTGCAGCAGCTCTGACCAAGGGAAGATGAAAATCGTATTTGAGATATAGGGTGTTTCAGGTCAAAACAAAGGGTGGTTTCTGGTCAGTGAGGTGAGTGGAGATTGTTGGTGGAGTTTGTTCTTGTGTTTGAGGTTTGTGGAAGGAGATTCGATGGAAAATGCAGGCTGAGGTGAAGAATGGCAATGGGGTATTCTTGCTCAGATCAAGCCTGGCCCTTGGTGCTTTTTACTCAATGGATCATGGTGATTTCAAGTATGGAAATGGTTGGGATGTTTTGTGGCTGGGTAGAAGGATTCGAAGCAAAATGCAACTTGGTAGGTTTTTGTGTATGTGATGAATGTGATAGTTTCAGCCTTGCCTCCTTTATGTTTTGGCCAGCATTTGGATAGTATAAACAATTGCAAGTGGCTGGGGGATGTGACATGTCCTGCTGTGATTGGGATGTCTACTTTTGCATAAAGTCCACCTTTTGTGTAAGTGAGGCATGGCTCAAAGTCTAGGCAAGTACAAGGTTGGTTCTGGTGCAGCATGGTGAGAGAGAGGTCTAGCAAAGCTCAGCACTCAAGGCTGCAAGTTGGTGAGAGGTGATCATGAGTTTTTTGCAACTTGTTGCTTTTTGAACTTTCATGAGAAAAGTCAAGTTACATGAACTATAACCATGGGCATTCTTGGTTCAATTCTGATTTTATGACTTAGAGACATGTTTGTGTGAAGGTTTGATACCAATTAGAAGCTGCAATTTGACTTGGTGCATGATTTTGCAAGTTTCCCATTTGGTGCATGACTTGAATTTTAGTGATTTTTGCCAACTTTGCCACACCATAACTTTTGATCCAAGAAGAGTTTGATCATGTTCTTGTACTTTTTGAAAAGGGAAAGATGAGATCTACAACTTTCATGACCAAAGTTTTTCCATTTGAAGCATTTTTGGATCCAAAATCATGGCTTGAAAAATGACCTAAAATGATGCATTCTTGAAAAGTCAACTATGCCCAAAAAGTCAACATTTGCAAAAACCCTAAATTCTTGATTTCTATGAACTTCAATCTTCTTCCATGATCAAATAAAGACCATATACACTCAAAATGATGAAGATCACCCATTGGTTGGGTCATTGGGGGCCTCAGATGCCCTGATTTTGCACTGACTTGTCTGAAAAGTCAACTCTTGATCAGATGACCTCCCCATGGAATTTCTTCATGAAAATTGATATGCATACTCCCTATACCATATAGAGATCAATGGAAACAAGAATGACCAAAAAATTTGGAGTTATGGCCTCTGAAACCAAAACCCTAATTTTCAGTCAACTGTGCAGTTCATCCTGGCTCTGCATCCACTCAAACCCTAGCTCTTGTGATTCCTCTGCATTTTTGACTTTGAGGAGATGAAATATGATATAAGAACACACATGAACCCCTTTGAGTTGATTAGTGGCCTTTGGAGTGGCTCAAGATGCTTTGGGATTGCTCAGATCACAAACCCTAGGTGCAGATGCCTTAGAAACTATGCAGTGAATCAAAAATGAGATGTGAGATGACATGATTGTGTTTATGCATATGAAAAGATCACAAGCCATGGTGTGAATGGGTGAGGGCAAATTTGGGGTGTTTACAACGCTGATTCCACTTCAAATGCGGTTGTTCAGTTATGTTTCGATCCATATAGGAGCTTGACCTAATTTTGGTCAAACTGTCAGAAGATTATTGCAACTGCAAGATTAGTTGGGCCATTGGTCTGTTTCTTGGACAATGTTCAGCCTGCCGTATGTTGAGATTTACCAATTTATTGAGCAGTGTTTGGTGGGAAGTTTGGTTCGAATCGACAGTTTATCAATGATTCATCTGGATGTGAATGGCCACGACACGTTTCAGACGATTCAAAGAGTTGTGATTAATCCGAAAAATATTCAGTGGCTCAGAAGTGATTGTGTTTATAGACTTGTGGAAAGAATGCAAAATAGGATTTGGGCTAAAATCGAGACTTCATATCCATTCATTCTCATTGTTATAAGCCGTTCCCGACTATTCCATTCTACTTTCATTTTTTCAATTTCCATTATTTTCTACGTTTCCATCAATTCATCTTCCGCTTCTTTTATTCACTTTTCCATTTATCTTTTGTCCGTAATCTGTTTAGAATCGTCTTTCAAACTCATAGTTTCCCCTTTGTCCGTTCTTATACCATTTAAACTCATTGACAACTTCGTTTTAGTATCATCACAAATTTCTACAAAAATAATAGGAGGTCAATTTCTTTTTTTTTCCATCTTAGTATCCAAATCACCAAACCAATCTCTAATTAGTCATCTTAAGTTCGAGTCCATGGCTAATAAAACCCATTTCAAATCCATGCATCTTGTCAAGCCCATTTAAAGCATTCCATTGGTCTCAATTTTTGTCCAAAGCCAATTTTGAATAAAATTATGCTAATCCATTTGTGGTTTTTCTTCTTAATCCGTCATAAGTGTCTATCCAAATTCATTCAATAAAGTCCATCCCTAAAATGATAGCTTTTAATCAAGTTTCTTGTATTAATGTTCACAAGTTTTTCTTTACTAAGCCGAGTTATCATCACTGGCTATGTCGCATGGAGAATTGTGTGACATTCTTGCAAGATCTATTGTGCATATTTTATGGTTATAATCTTGGTCCACCTTGAATTTCCTTCAAAGTTCATAAGTTTTATGCTAATTGACTCACAGTTTTTTCCAACAAAAAAATTGAGGACTGCACCTCCATCATTCCCATCAATAGCAAAATTAAAATTACAGCGAAATCTTCAATCACTTCACAACTTAAAAAGGCAGAATAATTTCTTCATAAAAGGTCTCATGAGAAATTCAGTTACAACGGAGTTACAACAGAAAAAAAAGAGAAAGGAATTAATAAAGAAGCTGTTTTCGGTTTCTCATTATGAGCTGGAACTGAAACTGGTCATAACAAAAATCTAGAGATGGAGGTGAAAGTGGTCATAACATAAAAATTACTAAGGACAAAAACAGAATTGGCCATGTTCTTCTAAATCCTCGGGAAGCTTCGACAATGGTGAGCTGCCCAAACCATCCGAAGATGATATCAAGACATGGCCATACAACTTCGAGTTTCACCTGAAGGCCTGTTTGACAGCAGAGGGTCGTCTGGTATCTCGCATCAGGGATGTCAATGGCAAGCCTTTGCATTTCATACATATTTGTCCATCGCTGACATCAGTGAGGTGAGGTTAGAAGGGTTGGAAACCTTTGACTACCTCGGCAATTTGCATCCGAAGAACAACTTACAGTACAAGCATATGCTCTGTGTGGATGGCGCCGCAGTTGAAAAACCAATAACCTCAAAACCGGGAGAAGAATAGACCGGCCTCTTAGAGCTCTCAGTTATCCTTTCTACACGGCTCGACTTCTATGTGCGGTTTGAAAGAAAATACCAACAACAACAACCTGCATATCAAAGAAAAAACTCAGGATTCAAAGTCAGAGATTATGAGAAAACTCAGTGAGGACTTTAATCCTGAAGAACATCATAAGATCTTCATGCTCTCCCTCAATTAATTGCCAGCAAGAATGTTCTCTCCACTTCAACTCTGCAATCAAAAAAATATATACAAAATCAGCAAGGAGGTTAGAAGTTGAAGCTAACACTTTCGATTAGTATTAACTGTCAAACAAAATCGAATTTGAATAATTGATTCTAACCGAATTCCATAACTGAATCCTAACAGAAAATTTCTAGAACTCACCTAAAGTATTCCAGAAGGATCCGGAAAATCGGCAGATATAAATCAAAAGCCACCTCTTCAATCTTCTGGTTCTGACTTCCTTTTCCCAGAGAATCATCCAATCTTCATTCGTTTTTTTTCATAGTTTTTCTTCAATCCCTTTCAATCTTCTTCCTCCTTAACTTCTTCAATCTCCATTCTTTTCCACCTCTCTTCTCCTCTCAATCCTTCTCTTCCTTTCCACCACCTTCTTCCTAAACCATTCTTCTTCAATCCATAACCACACACCATTCTTCTTTTCCTTCAAGCTTCACACATTCTCTGCAATTCCATAATCCAATCTTTTTCTTCAACTTCTTTTCATCGTACCTCACTCCAATCACTTTTCTTCTCCTTCAATCATCATCACTATGCATCATCAATCTTAACATAACTGAATCTATTCAATATTCAGTCACCATCTGAATCTTTAACGACATCACCTTCACCAAACCTTCATCGATCCGCAGTTTCGTCCACCTGAAAAATTGATACAAGGATATGAACGTGACAACGGATCAGTTGAATACAACGAACCAATTCATGAACACAATTCGAATTCGAAATCACAGGGCAGAAGAAGAGGTCACATAATGAACAGAGACAAGCGAGTTTCCAAATCTTACCTGAACGGAATTTTTGCATTGCGGCGGCATCCAAGAGACGTCAACGTCTTCGTCACGTCCTCCAAGCGGCCTATCCAACGAGCCAAAGAAATTTATCTCCATCATCGGCTACACAAGGTACAATATACATCTCAGTCTTGCAATCTCCATGGTGAAGATTTCGTGTAGAGAGTTAGGCTTTGGTGGTTTCGTTTTCGGACGGGAAGAAGAAGAGCGTTAGATTGTTCTGTTTCAGATTCGAAGAATAGGAACGTTGGGTTAGTTTTGTTTGGGATTCGAGTTGGTTTATGGGGGAAGATGATGGTGGTGGCGAGAGAAAAGAGGAGGCTGAGGCGATGGAGGTTGAGAGAGGAGGCGAAGATGGGAAGAGGGAGGATGGTTGTTGGCGCCGCAGGAGTGAAGTAGGGAGTTTAGGGTTTTGCTGTGTTTCAATCTTTTTTTTGCTTTTGTGTTTTTTAATTTTCAAATCATAAGAGTAATTAAGTAAATTAAGGGACAATTAAGAATTTATTAAGGTTTTAATGGACTTTAATCCCCATAAGCACGTTTGATCTTCTTTTCTTTTCTTTCTTAATCTGTTTGGAATTTCAAAGATGATAAGAGAAAAGGTGGAGGGGATTTTGTGATTTTCCAGCCACACCGGCGGTGACACTTGTCACCGTCCGGTAGGCTATTACCCTTTCTTCTAACTGCACCCCTCCTTAGGCCCATAATAAAAAAATACAAGGAAAAATCTTCTTCCTGCACCTCTTTGGAAACCTGCGAAAATTGGGCCCATATTATTGCTTTCTACACCTCACTTCTAAGCCCAGTACGAAATAAATAACTAAAAAAATTGCCTATTGCACCTCTCCCTCATTGCCATGCAAAAGTGGGCCTTCCTATTTTGCTATTCGCACCTTTCTTTTAGGCCCGTATTAAAAACAACTTAAAAAATATTTCTAAAGTCACCTCCCCACCATTTTCTTTAAATTTTAGTTTTTGGTCTTATATAGTTAGAAAATAATACAAATAAAAATAGTAAAAGGCATAGAAAAATTCCCAAAAAATTCAAGTATATTCCTAATTCATATTAGAATTGATTAGAATTTTATTTTTCTATTTTTGCTTTATTTTTGGCTTTATGTTGAATTTCTCATATAAATAGTTTTTAATGAATTTTCTTTAATTGTACATAATTTTGTGGATTTTAGTTCTTAACTTTCCAGTAACTTTTTTTTACCATTCTTTTTACTGTAGTTAGAAGACCCATAATAGTACTTAGAATAATTTTTGTGGATTTTTTAGATCATTTTATCTTAGGTTTAGAGGCTTAATCCTTAGAAATTAAGGAATAATTCTTAAGTAAAAAATAGACAATTTTTAGGCATATAAAAAATTTGATTTTTCAGAATTCCTTTTAACACAATGTTATAGATAATCTTAGGTCCCCGTGGTTTAATTTTCATAATTTTTCCAGAAGTTTAGATATTTTTTAGAATATTAGTTTTTAGGCTTTGTTACATGTATTTTCCATTAGTTTAGGCCATGAAAATAAAGTTCAATAAAAAAAATATAGTTTAGTCTAGATTTAATCTTAGAAGATTATCATGGACTTAGGTTATCTTAGATGTTGATTTCTTAGAAGAAAATATTAGGTATGACTTTAGTTTAGAATTTAGGCTTAAGTTTCATTTTAATTAGAATAAATAAATAGGACTATTTTAATTCATGCCTTTATTTGAATTGTTTAGCTTTGAGCTTTATTTTGTCATTCTAATTTTAATGCTTTGTTATATTGATTGAATATTTCATTTGAATAGGTTTCCCTCTTGCTTTAGAATCAACTTATCTTCCTTAGGAAGTAAGTTGCATTCTATTAGTTTTAGGTGTTTTTCCCATTAGGCTTAGAAACCTCATTAACCATAGGACCTCTCTTGTGAATAAATCAATTAACTTAGGATTGAGTCTTAGTCCCTTAGATTTTGTCCTTTTATCAACTTGAGTCATTCTTTCTCTCCTCATAAAGAAAATAATAAAACATTTAAGAATAAAAGCCGAACAATCTTGTACGACACGAGACTTTGTTGCGGAGTGTTTATACGCGTCCTGTTTCGGGGCGAGGTGTAAATGCTTCCCGCGATGGATAGGTCTTAGTACGAGACCGTTCACAAACAAATTCAAAACACTTCTTTTAAAAGACAAAAAACAAATAACAAGCGACTATCCTGCGGGAACTTCTTTTCTCATCTCATTCACTCACAACGCGAACTCGCGACGACTTGACTTTCATGCAAGACGGTAAACGCACTCGTACCAGACGAGCCTGCAACACCTGAGCATAGACATACGCAGTTCCAGCTGTAAAAAACACAAACAAATAGTTCCCGCCTTAGTTAGGAGAACTACGTCGACTCTGATCCTCATTATCCCGATGAGGTACGTAGGCAGCGGGGTAGGGCCCGTTCGAGCACATTCTTTATTTTCCCTACATTTCCCTTTTTTCTTATCATTTCTTTTCATTCTCTATTTTCCATTCCTTTCTCATTTCCATTCTCATTCCATTTAGCAGTTCTTATTCAGCAACATCTTATTTCTCACCCTTTGAAACAAAGCAAGCAAGCGTGGATCCCGTCGGGTACGGCGGACGATCTGGGGTGCTAATACCTTCCCAGGTCGTAACCGACTCCCGAACTCAGATCTTTGGTTCGCAGGACCTTGTCCTTTCCTTCTTCCTCAGGTTTGTGCAACATTACCTTTCCCATTCTTTCGGGATAAAAATGTCTGGCTGGCGACTCTAACCTTTCCGCGCCACTTTCGCGTTTGTACTAGGATGAAAATCCCGGGAGCAACAGCTGGCGACTCTGCTGGGGACTAACCTGATTCTTCCGGTTTCCCTTGTAGAGTCAATCCTAGCGCCTGTTTGGTTTTGTTTCTTTGGGTGTTTATCAGTTTGATGCTGTGTACTTTAGTTTAGCTTTACTGTTTTCATTTACAGCTTTTATTTACAGCTTTACTTTACCATATTTATCTACCGCTTTCAGTATTTTATTTTCCATGCATCATATTATACTGGACTGTCTGGCTGTGCTGGTTTTCATTTTTTCTGTGGGTTGGGAGTTACTGTGAGATAAGCCAAATACCCGGCTTGAGTGCACCATAGGATTAGCGTGGACAGACATTGTACTCCCATGGTATCTCACCATGATGGGTGGCGATGTGTTCCACACCCAGATTGCGACCGTCTTGGAACTATTCTGTGTGGGGATTACCTCACTTCAGGGTACGACCTTAATAGTTATGTGCATCTGGTGACCGATCTTCGAGGACCTTAATGGGAACACCCCTCTCCAGTGATGACAGTGCCAGACCACATTTGTTGGCAAACCCACTCGCATCCGAGGGTCCATTGGGAACTCGCATAGGATGGCCTGGTTCTCTCATAGGAATTCAGTTAAAGCAAAACTGTTTGTATGACGGTAGTATTGTACCCTTCGGGATGAATGTACTATTGTTTCTCGATTCAGTGCTTGAAGCTGGAGACTTGTGAGGGATGCTTGTTTTTCCGGACTCAACTGAGACCTCCCTGAGTAGTACATAATGTCGAACCGATTCCCTGATTTGGTCATGAGCCATTTCTCGGAAATGGTGAACGTATTATTGCTATTCGGCTTTGAGAGTCCGTGATGTTGACCCGAGTAGCACACCCGTGAGATTGGGAGGGGTTTACAGGTTTGCAGGAACCCTAATACCTTAAGCATACCCACTTTGCCTTTGGTTCAGTTTTATGATCTGGATTTCTGGTTTTAAGATATGGATCCCGGATCAGAGGGATGGTTATTGTGATATCTGGATTTTGAGACCTTGCACCGACACCTGATTATGTGATTGGCACATCACAGACACATCACTGATCACATGCTTGTTGCATACATAACATCATGGCATTATATCATACATGTTCGGTTATTTCCAAAAATCCCATGTTTGAACCATGTCATTATATGTTCCTATATCCAAATTGGAATCAAAGCAGATGGATCCCTTGGAAATAATCGAACATGGCATTTGCATGCATCCTTACTCTCATTACAGGTGTCCGGGGACAGATTCTCATCCTGATTCGTTTACTCTTCAGAATGGCCAATTTGAATCACAGTCATCAAGAGATGGATATGGAACAATGCCGAGCAGAAATAGCTGAAATGAAAGTCCGAATGGACCAACTTTCGGAGGACATGCAGACCTTGTGCCATGACCACACGCTATTGATGGAGAAATTCTACCAACTGAAGAAACAAGAGAACCACACCAGGGAAGCCCCAAAGCTCCAAGAAGGGCACCATCTCCCCTTTATTACTGCAGAAGTTTTTGGTCATCCTAGTTCAGTGATTTTGTTCCAAGATCAGGAAGCGTTTCACGAGAATTCTCCTCAACTTTGGGATCCTAAGCCTCCCAATTTGCAGACTCTTCCAGTTCATCAAAGGGAAGATAAGGGCAAAAGCCGCAGACAAATGCCAAAGACGTCTGAAGCCAAGTTTGATTTGATCTCGGTGTCATATGCACAGTTGTTTGTTTGTTTGCTCGAGCTTAATCTGGTTGAACTTGTCACCGTAGCAGCCACACCCAAAAAGCTTCCCCTAGATTTTGACGCCAATGCCATGTGTGTTTTCCATTCTGGGGCACCTGGTCATCATGTGGAAAACTGCAAAAGGCTTAAGCATCAAGTTCAAGAGCTCATTGATGCAAAAGTAATCGAGTTCGCACCGATCAATAGGGATGTGTCAAAGGATTTCATATCACTAGGAGGAACTTCTCCTTTCCTTACCACAAGAATTATCCCCAATCAGGGGTGTGTGCCTCCGATCTGGGTTTTAAAGACATCGTGCCAGTCACCTTTACCCATTCACCGATCCTACATAAAGAAGAAACTGCAGAAGAACTTTAGGTGTTCGAATTCATCTCAGCATCAGAATTATCAACAACAGGGGAGACTCAAGCTCAAGCAGGCTGAAGAAGTGTTTACTCCTAGTCAAGTGTTTGCCCGTTTTCTCGAGAATTCTTTGATTCAGCCAGGGAATGCCTTGCCAATGCCCTACCCCATTTCCCCAGATTACAATATGAATTTCAGGTGTGAATTCCACTCTGGAACATTTGGACATACCATCGACGAGTGCAAAGCCTTCAAGCAAAATGTCCAATATCTAATTGATTCAGGGATCATTACGCCAGAAGGGTACCTCAGGAGCTGAAGCCTTTGATCCAGCTGGCCTTGCAGATTGCACGAAGCTCAAATCAGGAGATGTAGATTTCTTTGATACATGTCATTTGCTTTATTGTGTTTCTAGATTACCTTCAGAGCTGTTGAAGGAATCTTTTGTTTTTTCTGTTGTGGATTGTGACATTTTCCCGTATTTCAGTATTATTGGCAAGTAATTGTATAAAGTTTCGCATGTTGGTGTATTCTTTGCTTTATGGAAGTGTGCTGGTACCATTGTTCCAACTCTTTTATCCTGGCAATTTTATTTTGAATTCCCGATACTCAGCACTTTCTCCATGCACACTCACAGAATTTATCTTATGATTTGGCACTCTGTGGGGTATCTGTCCCCTGATCTGAATGAAGTAGGATCAGTGACATGGCATTTTATGCATATCATTCTTGCATGCTAACGAGTTATCTGGATGTCCTAATTTATTTGACCATTTCAGGAAAAGTATCGGTCGTACCAGTACGCTACCCGAGTCAAATCATGAATACAGTACAAGCCGAGTTGAACGAGTTTCGCACTCGGATGGGGGAGTTCATGGTAGCAATGCAAAGTATAGTGCAGGGGCAACAAGAAATGAGAACCGCCATGCTAAGGCTTAATCGTCCACAGGTTGATCCTCCAATGATTACCTTGGACGCCGAAGGCAATCCGATCAATAACACAGTCATCCCATCTACGGATAATGAACCTCCTATCCCTGAAGGCGTTGGTCCAATTCATGTTCGTGTAGCAGACCAACAAGAGGGTCAATTTACTTTTATCAATGAAGATATGGGATTTGGTTCTGGGGCCAATAACCAGGATTTCCATATGCTAGCTGAGAAGGTAAAGTCTCTAGAATGCAAAGACACCCTTGACATTGACGTTGCTGATATGGGGCTGGTTTCAGGAGTGGTCATCCCTCCAAAGTTTAGACCTCCCGTTTTCGACAAGTACAGTGGTAGATCTTGCCCGAAAACGCACTTGCAGACCTTCTATCGCAAAATCGCTGCACATACGAAAGATGAGAAGCTTTGGATGTACCACTTCCAAGACAGCCTTTTCGAGGGTTCGTTAGAGTGGTACATGAAGCTGGAAAAGAACTCTGTCCGTAATTAGAAGGAACTTGGGGAAGCCTTTCTCAAGCAATACCAGTATAATATTGACATGGCTCCCAACCAGACCCAGCTTCAGAGCATGTCACAAAAGAACTCCGAGAGCTTTAAGGAGTACGCGCAAAGGTGGCGCGAGGTCGCAGCTAGAGTACAACCATCATTGCAGGAGAGAGAAATGGTAAACCTATTCATGGATACCCTCCCGGGGTACTTCATAGAACGTTTGGCAGGCTGTTCAGCTAACGGTTTTTCTGATATCGTCTTGACTGGTGAAAGAATTGAAAATTGGATGAAGCGAGGAAAGATTCAGGTCAACGGTGCCTCCACTTCTGGAACTAAGAAGTCGTTATCCAATGAGCAAAATAAGCAGTACAAAGAAGCAGGGGCAGTTTGTGTCCAGCGAAAGAAGAGAAATCAGGGTTCGCGTTACCAGACAGCATCCATGATCGTCCCAAGTGCCACACGTTCACAACAGCAGAATCGTCGTCAGTGTAATCCTCGACAGGGTCGGCAACAAAGGAGAGAAAGATTTTTTGACCCTTTGCCAATGTCTCACACTGATCTTCTCCAACATTTGCTTCAGTTGAAGTTGGTTGGGCTTCGCAAGCTGTCACCACCTCCTTTTCCACTACCGGATGGATGGGATGCCAATGTCAATTGTGATTTTCATTCTGGGGCGCCAGGGCATCATATTGATAGGTGTAAAGCTTTTCACCACACGGTGCAGGACTTAATCGACTCGAAAGCTGTCAACTTTGCACCAAACATATAAGAGAGAGGACACTTTCTTTGATTTGAAGTCTTGAAGCCAAAAGTATTCCGGATACTCTTGTTTTTGGTAATGGTGCGTCTTTGCAGTACAGTTTCATCCCTATTGAGGGGAACTACGTCGCTCTGATTCTTCATTGGTCTTGGGTCAATGGAGATACGTAGGCAGAAGATCGTCAGGTCTTTCCGAGCAACCTTATGGGAAAACATTACTCCCCGGCTTCACTTCTCCCTTCAGATGTCTCGTGTCAGAGTCAGAATAACTAGAAGAAGAGGTATGATTGTCGTGGTTAGTTATACCACTAAGAATTGAAGGCTACAAGTCCGTGAAAGAGCTGTTGATCACTGAAAATATCCAAGACTGACAGGTTCAGACGGATCCAAGCCTCCTCAATTACGGCAATATGCAGTTTTCTTTGCTGCATTTCCATTTGTAGTTTCTTTTATATGCTAAACATTTGTCTACATGTATGAAATTTGTTTGCTTTTGAATGTTAGCAATAATAAAACTCACATGTTTTTCTTAAAGTAATTCATTCGCATTCACTTATAATCTTGCATATGTACATCGCAATACCAATTGTCATGCTTAAACTCTATGAGGGAGAATGACGAAACAAAAACGCAAAATTGTGTGCTCTCGAGTAAGGCCCTGTTGACGATGTACATGCCTTGTTTCAAATTCCTAAACACCGGAGATATAAGGAAGATAGACCCTCGCTAACCCCTTTGAGCCTTGAAGTAGGAGTTTATTTGCGCATGAAAAAACCCTTGCATTTAACCCAGGGGCAGGGTAGGTGTCAGCTAGCTGGACCGATCGTTCAAGTTTCGAAAAGAAGTGCAAATCTGAGGATCCATTACCTTTCGTTGTACCAAATCAAGAGGGCCAAAGACCTGAAACCACAATGGTTGTCCGAGTCAAAAGGTCCAAAGATTGAAAACCACAATGGTTATCCTTCATCGACCAAAGAATGAGGCAGTCACAACCCTCGCAAAGCAATCAAGACAAACAGTGTCACGCGACTTGTTCAAAATGCAAAAAGAAAAAAAAGGAAGGAAGAAGCCCGCTAAGTCGAAACTTGAAAACAAGCGACTTAGGCAAAAGTTAGGGCATCCCGCTGGACTTCACAATCAAAGATTCACAAGAATCAGTCCAGGCAAAAGTTAGGGATAAGAAAAATAATGCAAAAGCGAAAGACGAAAAGGATTTCACAAGAAAGATCCTTAAAACAAGAACAAAGTCGTGTGGCACAAACACCAATGATAAGGGGGGTGACTGACTCCAAACAACAACCTGATTAGTGTTTAAAACTGTTGGTGTCATTGGTTCTTTAACCATCACGAAATCCTTTTTGAGAGGTGAGCGCTTGTGAAAGCTAGCTGAACATAGGAATGGAGAACATCATGAAGAGGGGTGGGCACAAGTAAACTTCGAGCCTATATCCTTTATTTCTATAACCGTGAACCAGGCCACGATACAACCCTCAAAAGTCCTAACTGAAACAGGGTTATTTTTGAGAGCGTACTGCCACGATATCACGTTCTTGACTCCTATGAGTGGTGTTGAAAGATCTTTGTTGGTGTTTGTCGTACCCCGAAAAATATGACCTCACGCGATCCGAATGGAACGGAGTCACGCGCTGGACGGACTGAAGAGTCGCCACCTAATTCTATTTATTCCCGAAGAGGGAAAGGGGAGATATAGATACAACCCGGGAGGAAAAGGATGAGGACAAAGGTCAACGGAACCATTGCCTGGGTTCGGGAGTCGGTTATGCAGGGGGAAGGTATTAGCACCCCCTACATCCATCGTACTCGATGGGAACCATCTAAGTTAACGCGCGAGAAAGTATGTTTATGCTTAAACGAATTGCTTGCTAGAGGGAAATGAGTTGAATTATAAGTTAGATTGAACCTAGGTGCTCGGCAAGGATTGAGATCCTCGTGCCTACGTACTCCCGTGTGCAATGGGAAAGTCAGAGCCTCGTAGTTCGGCCTACTAAGGGTAATGGTTGTTCGATTTTATTACCTTTCGTCGATGAAAGGGTTTAGGAGTTGAAATGTACTAAAGACTACAGATAGTTTATCTCGCCCAACAAGACGGGTGTCCTGCGTCGAAATAATCGGAGCGAGTAACGAGAGCTCGTTATCCTCCTTTCTACCGCTTAAGGCTCGTGACGTACAGATCTTCTCGTATTTATTAAAGTGTTTTATTTCCTAAGACCGCTTGACGTTGGATCAAGGGTTTGGATCTAATCGAAACGTTTTGGTTTTTTGAGGTTAACAGGGTAAATGCAAGTGGAGGTTTATTTTGTAGTTTGTTTAGCGAGGCACAATGCGCTCGGCTCGCAAAGAGAGGTGGATCCTAATAAACGATAACTGAATAATAAAGGTGCGAGTGTGCAAGTGCAATCACTTGGCGTTGGACCAAAGATTCAGAAATAAATGAAATACGGAAAATAAAGATGCGTACAAAATGATGGGAGAGGGGTACAAAATAAATACAGGGGATTGCGAGAAATAAATGGGTCTCGTTGTAGTTAGCCCAAGAGAAAGCGTGTGTGCAGTGTTTTTGAACTATTCGAAGGCGTTCGACCTGTTTGATCGGGACACAACTATTCGAAGGCGTTGGACCTTTTAATCGAGCGCAACTATTCGAAGGCGTTGGACCTTTTTGGGACGCGACAAAATTTTGTTCGTGAACTGCCTTAGAATCGATTCAAAATCGGAATCATTCTATAAGGAGTCGAAACGTAATTTAAAATGCGAAATTAAATGAATAAATTGAATTGCAAAAAATAAATGGAATAATGAATATAAATAAATAAATAAATTAAATAATATTAAATATAATAAAATAAAATAAACTATATCACAAGTTTTTTTTGTTCAAAAATAAAAATAATAGAATAAAATAAAAGAGGGCCTCATATTGACCGCTCATCACCGATTAAATGTAATCGGGCGAAAAACGGCCTTTTACTATATCATCGGCCCCGAAGAAATTAACAACACATATTTTCTTAAAACATTTTTTTTCTAAACAATTAAAAAAGATTATAAGGATTATAAATAAGAACAAAAGTAAGTTATGAAATAACAATTATTAAATAAATAATAAAAAAAGAACAGAAGGGGGTCTGCGTGTGAAATCAGTGTGTATGTAGAGATTTTCTAGCCATGGGCTTAACAAGCCCATACAACATTAATAAAAAAAACAAATCACAAAACAAGGGAGAGCCAAAAAAGAGGTGGTGTGTGTATACAGCAAAACCGATGGCCCTTGCCTAAATCCAATAACACCCACATGATTATAAAAAGTAAACAAAATAAATAAAAAACAAAATTAAAGAAAATATAAATAAATAATAAAAAAAGCACAGGACTCAGTAAAGCAACAAAAGCATCGTGACAAACTTCTCAGGGTTTGTTCACGGTAAAAAGCGAAGCTGGAAAAGAAACTCCTCACCCTCAAAACTGCTTTTCGCGGCTGATGTAGTTCATCACTCAATTCGTTTCCATTCGTTCTGCTTCTCTACGGGTTCGCTCGGTTTCTTCGTTCTCTCTGTCTCGTCGGCGGCTGCAAAACGGTGGGTTGTGCGTTTCGGGTCAGTTCGAAGGAGGTTACGGTGATGGATGTTGGGTTTTTGGTTGAAGGTGGTCGGATTGCCTAAGGGTTTCGGTTGGTGAAGCTCGCGGTAAAGGGCTTGCGACGGTGAAGGTGGTTCGGATGGGTTGTTTTCCGGCTGATTGTGGTGGTTGAGCGGCGGTGTGCGGGTGTTGACCGGATGGCTCAGGGTGCCTTCGTCGCGGTTCACGTTCAGGAAAGGCCGAAGGGTTTCTGCAATGGAGTTTCGGTTTAACGTCTGGTTGTTTTGCGGCGGGATGCTCGCGGTTGTGTTTGTGTTGACGGTTCTGTTCTTTTTTGGTTCAGTTTCGATTTGATTTTGTGTATGGTTTCAGAATCAACGGCGGCTATGGGTGAGTTCCGAAGAAGAAAGAGAAGGCTCGGTTTAGATTCACGATTTTTGGTTTGTGTTGGTGATTTCAAGGCTGTTTAATGATTCTCCTCAGCATTTTTTACGATTTTGAAAGAGTTTATTTCATTTGGTGTTTTCAGGTTCGTTTGGTTCAAATCACAGTGAAAAAAAAACGCAGGTGGTGGTCAAGTTTGGAGGTCGATTTCGCAGCTGACATGGTAGGTTGTTGAAGGTGAAAAGGGATTTGTGCGAGGTCTGCTTTGTGGATTTGCTCGAATCAAAGGGGTTTTGTTATGGTTTTGCATAAATGGTGAAGGAAAGGTTTTCTATTTAAAGGTTTTTTTTGGTTTATGTTTGGGTGATGGTTATGGCTGGCGGTAACAAAGAAGAAGAAGGTTTGTCTGTAACTTTTGAGGGAGAAGGATGGTTTCTGTCTGGGACTACTTTGTGAATTTAATTTTTTCTTTTCTTCTTTTTTTTCCAGTGAAACTTGGTTATGTTTAGGTTTATGTGGAGATATTGAGAGATTGTTCGCAGCCCCCTCTTGAATGAGAAAAGATGTTGGTTTTATACAGGATTGATGAGGGTAGATGGGACTTTTGGATCAAAGTGAGGATAAGAATGCAAGCTGTGAGAATTATGCAGAAAGTTTGTTGTGATTGTTGTGTGCGTTTGTGGTAGTGTGAAGTAGTGGAAAACCTGTTATTATTGAGGGAGGTAGTGGTGGGGCCTAGTGATTTGTTACCTGAACCTGCAATCTTTAGGAGAACAAACTATAATAATATAACATTAATAATGATAAAGAATATAATTATAATAAAATAAATAGTAATAATAAATAAAATAGTAATAATAAAACGTAGTAATACAAGGAATAATAAAAATAATAATAATACTGAAATTGTTTTTTTTACAGAAAAAAATAATAGTGATAAAATAATAATAAGGATAGAAATATTAGAAAATGGAAAATGATGATAGAAATTAAACATGCATATTATGATTCCCTAATAAAAAAGGTAGCTAAAGAATAATATGAAATTGAAGAAAAGGACAAGATTTTTTTGTAAATGGATTTTCAAGTTAAAAAGAAAAAGTGAAGATGTCTCTTGCTATCATAAAAAAATAAGGTGATTTTAGAAAAAATGGAAATTAAAGTAAATATAGATGGGATTTTTTTTTTGTAGAATATTAAATAATAAAGAAAAGAATAAAAGAAACTTGAAATAAGAAGAGAAAATGCATTTTTTCGAATTTTTCGAATTAGAGAAAATGAGACATATTTTGAATTTTATAATATCAGACAAAACGAAATATATTTTTTTCTTATTTTTTTGAAACAATGCTTAGTCAGTAAAAAACGGTGTGGGTAGGACAAATTTGGGGTATGACAGTGTTGCATGTGCATGCTTTCATTATTAAAAAATAATGTCATATCTTAACCAGTGATTTGTTCACGAAGGTTTGCGACATCTTTTTACATTAAAACTTCAAGATTAACATGTGTGTTGCATTAGAATTTTCATTCTCAAAATAAACAGTTTCTGCTTGCATACATTTGTTTGGCATCATAAAATTCATGTATGGAATCTCAGTCCAGAAGCTTAATCTTGCCAAGTTGAGAAGTCTGAAACTTCCGAAGGGCAATCTATGAAGATGTAATTTTCCCAGAGACTCCATCGAGTAGGAGCTTTCCCAATTGTAGTAAGAGCCAACCAGTCTGGGGCAACCACGTCGAGCAATCTTTTCAAAGTTCAGCCAAGCTGGGGCAATCACTTCGAGATTCAAATCTCTCAAAGAGCCATGAGTCTGAGGCATGTATTCAAATTTCAACCAAACTGGGGCAGTTACTTCGAGATCCAATCTCTCAAAGAATAGTTGATCTGTGTGTTTTCTTCAAAGCAGTCAGTCAGAGGTGATCACTTCAAGGCTCGTACCGGGGCAGGCCATCCCAAGAGCATGAGAAGTACTTTCTCCTAAAGACGGTTAATCTAAAGCACTTATCCAAAGTTCAAAATACTAGGACATACGATCTCACAGTGATATGAGGTTCTTCAGGAATCCTTGCGAGGCAAATTCTTTCACAGATCATGCAGTCTGGGGCAGTTGTTTCGAGATCCGATGAATCTCTCCAAGAGTTTGAAGACACTGAGGCATCTTGTATGCCAGTTTTCTGTAAAATCCTCTTGAGACATTATATTATGATAGATCCTAGTAGGAGGTGAGTTGAAAATTGCAAAGAACATTGTTCACTCGTAATTAGTTGGCAATCTATCAACCCAAAGTCTAGGGGCAAAGCCATTGTCAGCACAATACTGCAAGAGTTGTTTCATCTGCGGACTTCATCGATCAAGGTTCCTTAGCAAGTCTCATGGAAGGTTACTTCTTGAGAAGAATGGTATCATTGTCTCTCATCACCAGCATGAGACACCTTACATCTCTCATTCCCAACATGAGAGGATTTATCTCTCATCCCTAGTAATGTGGAAGTTGAAATTTCTCCCAGCAAGGTAGCAGAAGGGAGATGTCATCCCCAAACAGGAGTTTCCCTTCAGACAGGGGCAATTCTCAGTAGTATAAGGAATGTCTTTCCTCCCCAACAATTTCTTCCTCAGTAGTGTCATGCCTTCGGTTCTCAGCCAAGTCAGGAGGTCTTCATTTCCCCATCAGAGTTCAAGAAGAACCCTTCTCCAGCAGGGTCTTGGCTCTCCAATCTCAAAGTCCAATTTATTTTTGGCAATGGTGGCAGTTCAGAGCCGGTGTATCATTAACAGCGTTCCCCGCATGATTGTTTTCTCCTCACAAGGACTAATTCGATCAATGCAGTGATCATCAGTTCCTCCCCAGTCAAGCCATCTGGGATACCTGTTGTCTCCTCATCGGGAGACCCCTTTGCATTTGCATTTGCATCTAGTAATCATCATTACATTTGCATCCTCCAAAGCGTAGCATTTCCATTATCATGGAGCATTACGCCATAAATCCAAACATATGCATACCAGCATGGGCCAGTTTTGAGGTATTACATAAGACCCGTTACATCTCCAATCAGATTGAAGTGTTCCCCACAGAATGCAACTTCGTTTCCCAGGGTGGTTACTTCTACCAGGTCTTGTCGTTATCCCCAGTTGAGTCTTGTTTCAGTACAACAGTCTCATTTTTTCGCGTCTCCGTTTCAGTACAACGGTCGCGACTTGGGCTCTTGTTTAAGTACAACGATCCCGTTCCTTTCGAGTCTCCATTTAAGTACAATGGTCTCGTCTTTGAGTCTTGTTTCAGTACAACAGTCTCAGTTTTTTCGCGTCTCCGTTTCAGTACAACGGTCGCGTCTTGGGCTCTCGTTTAAGTACAACGATCCCGTTCCTTTCGAGTCTCCATTTAAGTACAATGGTCTCGTCTTTGAGTCTTGTTTCAGTACAACAGTCTCATTTTTTCGCGTCTCCGTTTAAGTACAACGGTCGCGTCTTGGGCTCTCGTTTAAGTACAACAATCCCGTTCCTTTCTAGTCTCCATTTAAGTACAATGGTCTCGTCTTTGAGTCTTGTTTCAGTACAACAGTCTCATTTTTTTCGCGTCTCCGCTTCAGTACAACAGTCGCGTCTTGGGCTCTCGTTTAAGTACAACGATCTCGTTCCTTTTGAGTCTCCATTTAAGTACAATGGTCTCGTCTTTGAGTCTTGTTTCAGTACAACAGTCTCATATTTTCCGCGTCTCCGTTTCAGTACAACTGTCGCGTCTCGGGTTATCATTTAAGTACAATGATCCTGTTCCTTTTGGTCTCGTCTCAGTGCGATGATAATGGATCGGTTGATACCATTTCCTGTTAGATCAGTTGATCTTATTTGAGTTATGAATCGGTTGATATCATTTCTCTTCGAGTTGTAAATCGGATGATATTACATTCTCGTTTCTTGGTTATGGATCGGTTGATACCATCTCCGTGTTAGATCGGTTGATCTTATTTGAGTCATGAATCGGTTGATATCATTTCTCTTCGAGCTGTAAATCGGATGATATTACATTCTCGCGTTTTCTTGGTTATGGATCAGTTGATACCATCTCCATGTTAGATCGGTTGATCTTATTTGAGTTATGAATCGGTTGATATCATTTCTCTTCGAGTTGTAAATCGGATGATATTACATTCTCGCTTTCCGGGGTGGATCGGTTGATACCATCTCCGTGTTAGATCGGTTGATCTTATTTGAGTCGCACATCGGTTGATGTTATGTTAAGTCCTATTTCGATAGTAGGCATCTTCCGTGACTTGGTCCTGCCCAGCAGTCGCGTGTGTTTTCTTTATGGCTTGGTCCTGCCCAGCAGTCATATTGATTTGAGTTCCATTCCGCTAATGGTTTCGTTAAACCCTGTTACGCCAACAGGCATCCTTGGTGTGGCTTTGATTCGCTCAGCAGTCGCAGTGATTACATTGATTTTATTCCACCTGGTTCTTTCCCCGTTACCTATTCAGAGGTCAAAACAAAAATTATAAATAAATAAATGGGCAGATGGCATTTCCATTACCCTCAGTGTGCAAATTTTCAGGTTTTATCCGAGTATTCAATCACTCCATACCTTGAACGTCTAAAAGTCGTTGCAGTTATTCATTCAAGTTTGCAGATGATTGAATAGGGGCAGCTGTAATACCTCAAAATTTGCCCTCATATTTATTCCCTCAAGTGGTTCATCATTTCGCATTCATCTGCATTTCTCGTCAGTTCATTAACAACATACTAGTGCATTTCATTGTTTCATAAGGCATGTGATTAAGGCCATACTGGATTAGGATTTTATACCCTATCTGTATCTGTCAGGGATGGAAATGATGGAGATCACTCACTGGACGCTGATTCCACTTCAAATGCGGTTGTTCAGTTATGTTTCGATCCATATAGGAGCTTGACCTAATTTTGGTCAAACTGTCAGAAGATTATTGCAACTGCAAGATTAGTTGGGCCATTGGTCTGTTTCTTGGACAATGTTCAACCTGCCGTATGTTGAGATTTACCAATTTATTGAGAAGTGTTTGGTGGGAAGTTTGGTTCGAATCGACAGTTTATCAATGATTCATCTGGATGTGAATGGCCACGACACCTTTCAGACGATTCAAAGAGTTGTGATTAATCCGAAAAATATTCAGTGGCTCAGAAGTGATTGTGTTTATAGACTTGTGGAAAGAATGCAAAATAGGATTTGGGCTAAAATCGAGACTTCATATCCATTCATTCTCATTGTTATAAGCCGTTCCCGACTATTCCATTCTACTTTCATTTTTTCAATTTCCATTATTTTCTACGTTTCCATCAATTCATCTTCCGCTTCTTTTATTCACTTTTCCATTTATCTTTTGTCCGTAATCTGTTTAGAATCGTCTTTCAAACTCATAGTTTCCCCTTCGTCCGTTCTTATACCATTTAAACTCATTGACAACTTCGTTTTAGAATCATCACAAATTTCTACAAAAATAATAGGAGGTCAATTTCTTTTGTTTTCATCTTAGTATCCAAATCACCAAACCAATCTCCAATTAGTCATCTTAAGTTCGAGTCCATGGCTAATAAAACCCATTTCAAATCCATGCATCTTGTCAAGCCCATTTAAAGCATTCCATTGGTCTCATTTTTTGTCCAAAGCCAATTTTGAATAAAATTATGCTAATCCATTTGTGGTTTTTCTTCTTAATCCGTTATAAGTGTCTATCCAAATTCATTCAATAAAGTCCATCCCTAAAATGATAGCTTTTAATCAAGTTTCTTGTATTAATGTTCACAAGTTTTTCTTTACTAAGCCGAGTTATCATCACTGGCTATGTCGCATGGAGAATTGTGTGACATTCTTGCAAGATCTATTGTGCATATTTTATGGTTATAATCTTGGTCCACCTTGAATTTCCTTCAAAGTTCATAAGTTTTATGCTAATTGACTCACAGTTTTTTCCAACAAAAAAATTGAGGACTGCACCTCCATCATTCCCATCAATAGCAAAATTAAAATTACAGCGAAATCTTCAATCACTTCACAACTTAAAAAGGCAGAATAATTTCTTCATAAAAGGTCTCATGAGAAATTCAGTTACAACGAAGTTACAACAGAAAAATAAAAAAAAAAAGAAAGAGAAAGGAATTAATAAAGAAGCTGTTTTCGGTTTCTCATTATGAGCTGGAACTGAAACTGGTCATATTAAAAATCTAGAGCTGGAGGTGAAAGTGGTCATAACAGAAAATTACTAAGGACAAAAACAGAATTGGCCATGTTCTTCTAAACCCTCGGGAAGCTTCGAAAATGGAGAGCTGCCCAAACCATCCGAAGATGATATCAAGACATGGCCATACAACTTCGAGTTTCACCTGAAGGCCTGTTTGACAGCAGAGGGTCGTCCGGTATCTCGCATCAGGGATGTCAATGGCAAGCCTTTGCATTTCATACATATTTGTCCATCGCTGACATCAGTGAGGTGAGGTTAGAAGGGTTGGAAACCTTTGACTACCTCGGTAATTTGCATCCGAAGAACAACTTACAGTACAAGCATATGCTCTGTGTGGATGGCGCCGCAGTTGAAAAACCAATAACCTCAAAACCGGGAGAAGAATAGACCGACCGCTTGGAGCTCTCAGTTATCCTTTCTACACGGCTCGGCTTCTATGTGCGGTTTGAAAGAAAATACCAACAACAACAACCTGCATATCAAAGAAAAAACTCAGGATTCAAAGTCAGAGATTATGAGAAAACTCAGTGAGGACTTTAATCCTGAAGAACATCATAAGATCTTCATGCTCTCCCTCAATTAATTGCCAGCAAGAATGTTCTCTCCACTTCAACTCTGCAATCAAAAAAATATATACAAAATCAGCAAGGAGGTTAGAAGTTGAAGCTGACACTTTCGGTTAGTATTAACTATCAAACAGAATCGAATTTGAATAATTGATTCTAACCGAATTCCATAACTGAATCCTAACAGAAAATTTCTAGAACTCACCTAAAGTATTCCAGAAGGATCCGGAAAATCGGCAGATATAAATCAAAAGCCACCTCTTCAATCTTCTGGTTCTGACTTCCTTTTCCCAGAAAATCATCCAATCTTCATTCGTTTTTTTTCATAGTTTTTCTTCAATCCCTTTCAATCTTCTTCCTCCTTAACTTCTTCAATCTCCATTCTTTTCCACCTCTCTTCTCCTCTCAATCCTTCTCTTCCTTTCCACCACCTTCTTCCTAAACCATTCTTCTTCAATCCATAACCACACACCATTCTTCTTCTCCTTCAAGCTTCACACATTCTCTGCAATTCCATAATCCAATCTTTTTCTTCAACTTCTTTTCATCGTACCTCACTCCAATCACTTTTCTTCTCCTTCAATCATCATCACTACGCATCATCAATCTTAACATAACTGAATCTATTCAATATTCAGTCACCATCTGAATCTTCAACGACATCACCTTCACCAAACCTTCATCGATCCGCAGTTTCGTCCACCTGAAAAATTGATACAAGGATAGGAACGTGACAACGGATCAGTTGAATACAACGAACCAATTCATGAACACAATTCGAATTCGAAATCACAGGGCAGAAGAAGAGGTCACATAACGAACAGAGACAAGCGAGTTTCCAAATCTTACCTGAACGGAATTTTTGCATTGCGGCGGCATCCAAGAGACGTCAACGTCTTCGTCACGTCCTCTAAACGGCCTATCCAACGAGCCAAAGAAATCGATCTCCATCATCGGCTACACAAGGTACAATATACATCTCAGTCTTGCAATCTCCATGGTGAAGATTTCGTGTAGAGAGTTAGGCTTTGGTGGTTTCGTTTTCGGACGGGAAGAAGAAGAGCGTTAGATTGTTCTGTTTCAGATTCGAAGAATAGGAGCGTTGGGTTAGTTTTGTTTGGGATTCGAGTTGGTTTATGGGGGAAGATGATGGTGGCGGCGAGAGAAAAGAGGAGGCTGAGGTGATGGAGGTTGAGAGAGGAGGCGAAGATGGGAAGAGGGAGGATGGTTGTTGGCGCCGCAGGAGTGAAGTAGGGAGTTTAGGGTTTTGCTGTGTTTCAATCTTTTTTTTGCTTTTGTGTTTTTTAATTTTCAAATCATAAGAGTAATTAAGTAAATTAAGGGACAGTTAAGAATTTATTAAGGTTTTAATGGACTTTAATCCCCATTTAATCCCCATAAGCACGTTTGATCTTCTTTTCTTTTCTTTCTTAATCTGTTTGGAATTTCAAAGATGATAAGAGATAAGGTGGAGGGGATTTTGTGATTTTCCAGCCACACCGGCGGTGACACTTGTCACCGTCCGGTAGGCTATTACCCTTTCTTCTAACCGCACCCCTCCTTAGGCCCATAATAAAAAAAGACAAGGAAAAATCTTCTTCCTGCACCTCTTTGGAAACCTGCGAAAATTGGGCCCATATTATTGCTTTCTACACCTCACTTCTAAGCCCAGTACGAAATAAATAACTAAAAAAATTGCCTATTGCACCTCTCCCTCATTGCCATGCGAAAGTGGGCCTTCCTATTTTTCTATTCGCACCTTTCTTTTAGGCCCGTATTAAAAACAACTTAAAAAATATTTCTAAAGTCACCTCCCCACCATTTTCTTTAAATTTTAGTTTCTGGTCTTATATAGTTAGAAAATAATACAAATAAAAATAGTAAAAGGCATAGAAAAATTCCCAAAAAATTCAAGTATATTCCTAATTCATATTAGAATTGATTAGAATTTTATTTTTCTATTTTTGCTTTATTTTTGGCTTTATGTTGAATTTCTCATATAAATAGTTTTTAATGAATTTTCTTTAATTGTACATAATTTTGTGGATTTTAGTTCTTAACTTTCCAGTAACTTTTTTTTACCATTATTTTTACTGTAGTTAGAAGACCCATAATAGTACTTAGAATAATTTTTGTGGATTTTTTAGATCATTTTATCTTAGGTTTAGAGGCTTAATCCTTAGAAATTAAGGAATAATTCTTAAGTAAAAAATAGACAATTTTTAGGCATATAAAAAATTTGATTTTTCAGAATTCCTTTTAACACAATGCTATAGATAATCTTAGGTCCCCGTGGTTTAATTTTCATAATTTTTCCAGAAGTTTAGATATTTTTTAGAATATTAGTTTTTAGGCTTTGTTACATGTATTTTCCATTAGTTTAGGCCATGAAAATAAAGTTCAATAAAAAAAAATATAGTTTAGTCTAGATTTAATCTTAGAAGATTATCATGGACTTAGGTTAGCTTAGATGTTGATTTCTTAGAAGAAAATATTAGGTATGACTTTAGTTTAGAATTTAGGCTTAAGTTTCATTTTAATTAGAATAAATAAATAGGACTATTTTAATTCATGCCTTTATTTGAATTGTTTAGCTTTGAGCTTTATTTTGTCATTCCAATTTTAATGCTTTGTTATATTGATTGAATATTTCATTTGAATAGGTTTCCCTCTTGCTTTAGAATCAACTTATCTTCCTTAGGAAGTAAGTTGCATTCTATTAGTTTTAGGTGTTTTTCCCATTAGGCTTAGAAACCTCATTAACCATAGGACCTCTCTTGTGAATAAATCAATTAACTTAGGATTGAGTCTTAGTCCCTTAGATTTTGTCCTTTTATCAACTTGAGTCATTCTTTCTCTCCTCATAAAGAAAATAATAAAACATTTAAGAATAAAAGCCGAACAATCTTGTACGACACGAGACTTTGTTGCGGAGTGTTTATACGCGTCCTGTTTCGGGGCGAGGTGTAAATGCTTCCCGCGATGGATAGGTCTTAGTACGATACCGTTCACAAACAAATTCAAAACACTTCTTTTAAAAGACAAAAAACAAATAACAAGCGACTATCCTGCGGGAACTTCTTTTCTCATCTCATTCACTCACAACGCGAACTCGCGACGACTTGTCTTTCATGCAAGACGGTAAACGCACTCGTACCAGACGAGCCTGCAACACCTGAGCATAGACATACGCAGTTCCAGCTGTAAAAAACACAAACAAATAGTTCCCGCCTTAGTTAGGCGAACTACGTCAACTCTGATCCTCATTATCCCGATGAGGTACGTAGGCAGCGGGGTAGGGCCCGTTCGAGCACATTCTTTATTTTCCCTACATTTCCCTTTTTTCTTATCATTTCTTTTCATTCTCTCTTTTCCATTCCTTTCTCATTTCCATTCTCATACCAGTTAGCAGTTCTTATTCAGCAGCATCTTATTTCTCACCCTTTGAAACAAAGCAAGCAAGCGTGGATCCCGTCGGGTACGACGGACGATCTGGGGTGCTAATACCTTCCCAGGTCGTAACCGACTCCCGAACTCAGATCTTTGGTTCGCAGGACCTTGTCCTTTCCTTCTTCCTCAGGTTTGTGCAACATTACCTTTCCCATTCTTTCGGGATAAAAATGTCTGGCTGGCGACTCTAACCTTTCCGCGCCACTTTCGCGTTTGTACTAGGATGAAAATCCCGGGAGCAACACTTGATGAGCCAAATGAGCAGCTACAACACTTCCTTTAATGGCCTTCTGTGTAGTATACTGTATGTCATATTCTGTCAAGATCATTTGCCATCTTGCTATTCTTCCGGAGAGAGCAGGTTTCTCGAATATGTACTTGATTGGATCCATCTTCGAAATCAATAAGGTAGTATGAGTCAACATATACTGTCTTAGCCGGCGAGCAGCCCATGCCAAAGTGCATCAAGTTTTCTCGAGCAAGAGTATCTTGTTTCAGAGTCGGTAAACTTTTTGCTAAGGTAGAATATTGCCTGCTCTTTTCGACCAAACTCGTCATGTTGCCCCAACACACACCCCATTGAGTTGTCTAATACTGTTAAGTACATAATCAAGGGTCTTCCATCAACTGGTGGCATCAAAATTGGAGGTTCTAGCAGATATTTCTTAATTTCATCAAAGGCTGTCTGGCACTCATCATTCCACTCCATTACCTGATCTTTCTTCAACAACTTGAAGATTGGCTCACAGGTGGCAGTTAATTGGGAAATAAATCTTGCAATGTAATTCAATCGTCCCAAGAAACCTCTGACTTCCTTCTCAGTACCGGGAACTGGCATCTCTTGTATAGCTTTCACTTTTGCAGGATCCACTTCAATACCTTTTTCACTGACGATGAAACCCAAGAGCTTACCAGATCTAACTCCAAAAGTACACTTGTTTGGGTTCAGTCTCAACTTGTATTTCTTCAACCTCTCAAACAACTTATGTAGGTGATCAAGATGTTGCTCTTCATTCTGGGACCTGGCTATCATATCATCCACATATACCTCTATCTCATGATGAATCATATCATGAAACAAAGCCACCATAGCACGTTGATATGTTGCCCCGACATTCTTCAAACCAAATGGCATCACCTTATAACAAAAAGTGCCCCACTGTGTAACAAATGTTGTCTTCTCCATATCTTCAGGTGCCATCTTGATTTGATTGTAACCAGAAAAACCATCCATGAAAGAGAATACTTCATGCTGAGCAGTGTTGTCTACCAGAACATCAATATGAGGAAGTGGAAAGTCATCTTTAAAGCTTGAGATAAGTTCTCATTCCTTTCTTTCAGCTTCTCAAATTCTTCTAGGCTGACAGTTGCTGCTGGTGGTGTTGTAGATGGTACAATTACATAATAATAATAATGATAAAATAAATTAATTAAATAATCATATAATAAATAAATAAACAAAGGGGTTAGTAATAAATATAAGAAAAAAGAAATTAGCATAATAATGTAATAATAAATCAAAAGTTCAAATTTAAATAGATAATTATTATTTTTTAAAGATTTTTAATAAGAGGAATAAATAACAAATATTATATACTAATAAAATATGATTAATAGTCTAATTATTTAATTTTATATACATATTATCAAAATATTTGCCAATTATAATTAAATAATCATATAACACAAAATTAGAAATTAAACTCACAAAATAAAGTTAGGTTTTTTTTATTTATTGTTTTAGAAAAATAAACTAGGGTTTACTATTTAATTAAATTATTTACATGTGAAAGCCATATTCAATAAGAATTATAAACAAATTATAAAATAAATGTACATAATTAAAATTTACAAATAAATAAAAAGTTATAATATAATTAGGATTTATAAAAGAAAATTAGGATTAATCAAAATAAATTAGGGTTTATGAGTTTATAAAATAGAATTAGGGTTTTATTTATTAATTTACTAAACAAATCCATTTATTTACCAATTATATATATATTTAATAATATGAACATATAGTATATAGATGAAAATAATTAAATTTTGAAAATAAAGTTTGATATAAATTGATTTTTAAGAAATAATGTGTAAAAATTTTAAGAAATTAATTAAATTTAATTATAAAATATAAACAATATAAATAAGAGAATAAAAAAAGAAAGAAAACATGTCTGGGGCTGGGATCGAACCAATGCCCTGGGCTTTGCCACCCTTAGACGTACAGGGTTACCACTGGGCTGCCTGCGCGTTGTGAACATGATCCCAACAACAATCTTTTTATTATATGACCTGCAAAAATCATGAAAAACAAAATAACACAAAAATGGCCTTCATGGGAATCGAACCCAGGCCAGAGAGCTTTTACACGCACCCATCCACCATCTGAGCTACGCATGCGTTGTGAAATAAACTTCAAACAATTACATAAAATATTAAAACGAATTTTCAAATCAGAAATTGGCGCCTTTGGACTTCATCTTCTCCAAATTACCTGCGAATTTACTTACAATTTTTCCTGCGAAATTACATACGAATTTTGTTTTACAGGTTTTCCTAGGTTCTTCCCAACGATCACCAAACCTGCAATGATTCATCAAATTGGGAACACCATTGTATTCCCCATAACAAAACAAACTTATTTGCGTGTTTAGAAATTATTTATATTGCTTATTTCACGAAACCCCAATTCTAGAGGAAGAACCCTAACAATGGCATCTCACGAATTCCTCCATGAAAACTTCCTATTTTTGTCCAGAAACACTCTATGGTTCATCACAAACATCATCAAACAGTCAAAAACGAATTAGAACAAGCAATTCAATGAAATCGAAAAACAAAAATAAACTTGAAGAACATGATTCGGTTTATGCCATTTATGGAGTTTTGGATGATGATAAGTATTGTAATGCATTCAGTGATCATCAAGGAACATGTTGAGACCTTTAGAATGCCTTGAAAAAGTCTCTAAGGGAGAATCCGAATTGAGAGTTTTTTGATGAATTTTGAAAATTTGGAACTTGTTCTTGAGGCTGCAAATTCGTGTCCTTGGCATTGTGATGAGTTCCATGTATGTATGTGAACTGAATTGGGTCAAAAAGTTGTGGGATTGTTTGGACTTTTTGGATCAATGAGATTGAAAAAGATCATGCCTTAAAATTCAAATATTCTTTGATATAACATTGCTATTTCAAGACAATCACCATAATTTTCATATCAATCTGATCCAAGCAACATTTATGATTTTCTAGAAGCAATATCTCATCTAAATATTTGATTTATATATTTTATTTTGATTTAAAATGGTTTTAAATGAATAAAATCAAAATAAATAAAATAAAAATTATAAAAAACTGAATAAATGAGGATTGGGTCGTGCATGATGTCATGTTAAAGTTTGGATCACAAAATTGCAAGCCCATTTGGAAGAATTTGGTTTTAAGGCCCTATTTGCTTCATAAACCTCCCAAAAATTTCCCAACTTTGCAAGGGCACAAATCCTTCAATTTCAATGCTATGAGTGTGTTCTTGGACATTTTGGAAAGCTTAAAGAGTCCTATAACCAACCCCATTGGTTTCATGTCCATATCTTTTACCATTCTCAAGTTATGCTCTTTTGAAGTTGTTGACTTTTTGTTGACTTTTAAAAGGACCTATAATGTCTTAGCTCATACCTTCCAAATGAAGCATTTTTGGGCTTGGCTTGTGAGACACAAAGTTGTAGGGAATTCAATTTCCTTCAAAATAAGCTTTGGATGGGAAAAATTTGATGAAGCATGTGAAAGTTATGGCTGGTCAAAGTTCAGTTGACTTTTCCTGAGGAAACCCTAATTTAGAAACTCCTGATTCTTGATGATCTGAAATCTCCTTGATGAATCATGATCAACCCTTGATAAAATGATGAATTTTACTTCATATAATTGATGTTGGCAAAAAATCAGGAAGTTTGACTCTGGTTTGACCACAGTTGACCTCAGTTTGACTTTTCAACTACTTTGACTGATTTTAACCTATCTGATCATCTGACTGAGCAAACCTTTGGGAAAAGTATTGAAACTTGACATGGGGATTCTTAAACACATATAAGATGTTATGAAGCTCACTTGAAATCTTGGAAGTCCATTTAGCCTGATTAAAGTCAAAACCCTAGTTTAGGATGCATTGCTTAGGAGGATGCATTGTCTGAGGGAATTGTCACATCTTCTGACTAATTGTGAACTTTGTGAACCTTGTGAACCTCATGAAATGTCTTGTGAACCTTTTTAACCTCTTAGTACACAAATTCTTTTCTTGTGAGGGCAAATTTTGGGGTGCAACAGACATACTCTTTGAAATTCTCCTTAGCACCCATGGACATGCTTTGGAGTTGCATGTGAGTAGGTGCTAGATCATCATTGTATTGGTATTGCCTGTAGAAAGCCTCAGCAAGATCATTCCAATCACGAATGTTGGCACTCTCCAGTTGATAGTACCATTCCAATTGAGCTCCAGACAAGCTCTCTTGGAAGAAATGAATCCACAACTTCTTGTCAGCAGTATGTGGTTGAATCCTCCGGACATAGGACCTTAGATGCAGCTTGGGACATGAGACACCATCATACACCACAAAAGCAGGAACCTTGAAACCAATAGGTATAACCACTCCATATATTAAGCTCAAATCTTCAAAATCCAGCCCAGAAGATTTTTGTAACTCCATGGCATTCATTCTATCCACCAGCATCTTGAACTTATCTTCATTAGGATCATGATAATAATTTGCTTCAGAATCAGAATCTCCCACAGTATCATGGAGACTACCTCCCTCCTTCTCAGAATTTTCAGACTCATAATCATCAACCTGTTCCTTGGTCTTGATAGGACCTCTGAACCTTCTTCCCATATTGATAAGGCCTCCTGGTCTTCTAGCCTTCTTAGTCTTCTTAGCCAGCAGTGTCTTCAGCTCATCTTGTCCCTTGGACAAATTCAGAATCAACTCTTGGAATTGTGCATTCTGAGCCTGGAGATCTCTGACAGTCTGTTCAAGAGCCATTTCTGCTGAAATAAACAGCGACAAGATAAGATACATGTACATAAGAAACATGTGATGCAATGATATGGTGTATAAATGCGTATGCAATGTTTTCAAGGACCATAGGATTTAAATTTGTTTAAACAACCAAAAAGTAAACTTTTATTAGTAATAAACTTGTTTGCCCCTTGGGCTTACAATAAAAATGAAATGAATACAAAAAATGGGGTTTTAAGTCTCCCATGGACGTTTCCTCTTTGTGTTGAGGTATGAGTTGAGATTTCGCTCCTCGTGAAGTTGCTTTGTTAGCTCCAAGATTCTTTCTTGACTTGCTTTGTAATGAGTCTCAAAAGTATCTCTTTGCTCCTTCAACTGGATCCAGGACCTCTGTAACTCCTCCATGTCAGTGGGCATGTCTGGATGAAGAATGATATAAGGAGTATCTCCTTCAGCAACAGGCTCCATGGTAACTGGTAGGATGGCAGGATATGGCATCATAAGAGTCTGAGCACGAGATCGCACCCATCTGAGATAAGCTTCCATAGGAATAATGTACTTGGGCTCCAGAGTCTTGCTGTCCACCTTGTTCACTTTACCCCATGCTCGTATGAACCTTTGACGGTAACCTTGAAGATCGTTGTCGTAGTCGAACACAATACCCTGAATCAACATGTCATGAGGACCATCACTCCGAGCGTAACCAAACTGACGTAAAGCTAAGGAAGGATTGTAGGTAATGCCCCCTCTTATGCCTAGGAGTGGCACATTAGGGAACTCCCTACCACGGTCAATGATAGTAACATTATCCATAGATCTAGAGCACCAATGAATATCTGAATGAGAGAGTGACATAATCCTCTTGGACCACCTGAACCCTTGTTCATTCTTCATCACTGATCGAGGAAGGTGAGAAATAAACCACCTAGATAATAAAGGTATGCAACACATCAAAGATCCTTGTGCCTTCGTAGTACGGGTATGGAGAGAGTGTAAGATGTATCCAAGCAATGTAGGCACTGGATTGCGAGTCAGAATTATGTTAATGGCGTGTACGTCTATGAACTGGTCTGGATTGGGGAACAACACCAAGCCATAGATAAATAATGCTAAGATCTCCTCAAAAGCATCATAACTCATAGCCTTCAGGAACACTTGAGCTTTCTCCATCAACACCGTAGAAAGAATACCCTTAACTTCACTCCTTGTTTCTAGGACAATGTCTGATTTCTTCAAATGTAATGCTGCAGCAATGACTTCAGGTTTAGGCTCTTTCTCTAAGCCTGTGAAGGGTTTCTGATCAAGAATAGGTATACCTAGAAGCTTGGAGAACTCTTCCATTGTAGGAACCAGCTGATAGTCGGGGAATGTGAAGCAATGATGTTTAGGATCAAAGAACTGAAACAGAACACTCATCATGTCTTCATTGAACCCTGAAGTGACTAGATCCAGTAGGTGACCATGCCTCTTGATGAACTGGGAGTTTTCAGAAACTTGAGAGACCAATTCTTTAAGCTTAGGAGGTATTCCTACAAAGTTGATCCGGATAGTATTCCTACAAGCAGAAGCCATGACCTGCAACAAAGAACAAAGATAAATCCTTTGGTCCTTGAAATGGTTAGTGAAAATGCTATGCTTATGATGCATGATGATGCTATGATGTTATGCTTAATCACAAACATGTGGCACACACAAACAAGTCACACAATAGCCCTAGGTTTGAAGGCTTGCATGAGGTTTAAAGGTAAATACCATCCCCTGAAGTTTAGTTGGTTCATCCTGTCCTACAAAGTAACCAGGTTCTAAGGGATCTCAATATCATTGATCCTTCACAAGGGTGGCTGTTCAGTAGGCAACTTACTTGCCAACCAAAACCCTCCAAGTTTAGAATCTAAATGAGCGTAGTATCGAGTTTCAACCAACTTCAGTCTTCACCAAAGTCGGTTATCTCACTACTTTCTAAAGGCCAAGATGGGATAACTATGGTTCTAAAAGTTAGTTAGTGTATTGACAACATATGGCAGCCTCATATTATCCTCAACTTGACTTAAGGAACATAAGCACCAACCAAGAAGTCACACTAACTATGGCCACCAGATCAACCATATCGGTATACGCCGTACAGTTTCCTTGGTCTATTGTCATTTACCTAAGGTACACAAGATCCGGGTTAGGATCTTTCACACATGAAAGCCCCAACAAGTAAAGTAAAGCAAACAAAGCAAACAAATTTAAAGTGATCTAATTCCTAAGGGTACCCCTCTTTTATTAAATCCCCAGCAGAGTCGCCAGTTCTGTAACACGGTGGGAGAACTGACTTTAGTTAAATGTTGCAGATAGAAAGAGTCGCCACCGACTTTTATTTTATCCAAAGGAAAGGGCATAAAAGAACGGGAAAGACCTTAAAAGAATTTTGAGTTCGGGGGGTAGGTTATGTAAAGGGAAGGTGTTATCACCTTTTACATCCATGGTTATCCATGGGCTCTTAGTTACTTAGCTCACTTTAAACTGTTTTGAGAAATGTAGTGTGTGATTAAAAAATTTCTTAAGTACTTTATTATGATCCTTGTATGGATGTATATAAAGACTTTGTTTTGAAAATTTGTTTGAAAATGTGAAGTATAATGAAGTAATTTGATAAAAAAGTGAGCAAGTACTTAAGAGGAACCTACCCTAAGTTAAATCTTTACTGTTCTTGAATGTTCTTTCAATGGTAAGACTATCCCTATTATTAAGGAATAGGTAGTCATTACCTTGGATGTTATAAGGGACATGTGAAGGGTCATCTGTGTTTAGGCAATTGTAAGGTGTCTTAGCAATACGAAGGGACTTATCATCTTTTATTCGAAAGGGACAAGATCATTTACCGTAGGCAACATCGAAGGGACTTGATCTTATAATCTTTAAAGGGACTAGATGATTTGTTCATGAGAAGGGACCTTGCTTTTAGACACCTTACTTGACCTTTTGATTTAGGCAACATGAGGGATAACCTTAGGAAGTGAGATGGCAATCAAAGATCGACTTACGTGTGTGCGTGTATAGCTTCATATATTTATCTTATTAAATTAATGATTCTAAATTAATTTTAAAATACAAACATGTTATCACTCCCTATATTTACTAACCATGGCAAGAATATTTATAAACAATGAAATAAAGACGAAAATAAAACCTATAACTATTACAAGGCTTTCGCATTTACATAAATATAGAAACGATCGAACAATAAATAAATAAATAAATAATAAAGAGGGTTAGTAGTAAAACAATTATAAGAAAAAGAGGTTAGCATGAATACAAAAATATATACAAGTTAATTAAATATTTTTAAATTAAATAAACATTTTTAAAAGAATTTTTTGAAATATAATGAGAATAATAATATGAAGTCATGGAATAAATATTTACAAAGAAAATATTATTAATTATTTTAATTAGATATTAGAAAAGTTTAATTAATTTTAATAATTAAATAAAATAAGAACTAGGGTTAGAAATTTAAAAATAAAATTAGGGTTTTAGAAATTAGGGTTATGAATTTTAGAAAATAGAATTAGGGTTTATAATTTAAATTACAATATTAATTTGACTATTTACAAAAATGAACTATAATAATATGAACATAAAATAAATTATATTTGAGAAAATAAAAATATTGATTTTATAAGATTTTATTCTATGAAAACATGTTATATTATTATTTAAAAAATAATTTGTTATATGATATATAATTAAATAAAAATACAAAAAGAAACATTGAAAAAAACTAGGTTAAAAAAATAATGGGGAGGCCTGGATTTGAACCCAGGACCTCCCCTGTACCTGCCAGGAGGACTACCACTGGGCTGCACTGCGCTTGGTGATATCAAACAACCACAATTGATTATATTTAAAACCTGAAAAATATGACAAAGTAAAAAAAATATAACACCAGACCTGGGAATCGAACCCAAGTCTCTCACCACCAAAGCACTTCAACAAAACCAGCTGAGCTACACGCGCTAGTTGTAACATAATGTAAACTAATTCAAAAAATATTAAATTTCAAATTTGAATTTTCCAGATGGCGCCAAAGGTCATCTTCTACCTCTGGAATTCGCAGGCTTTCCTGCGAATTCTCCTGCGAATTTATTTACGATTTTTCTTGCGCGTTACAACCTGCGAATTCTCAAACATCAAGCAAACAGTGAAATTTCATGAAATTAACAATGCCATTGAGTTCCTAATAACATTTACGATCATTCCATGTCTTTAGAATTCATTTATCTTGGCTAAATGATGAAACCCTAATTGAGGTCCGAAACCCTAATAATGGTGAAATTCGTATTAGGTGATGAAACTTCAAGAAACCTGTCCAGAATCAGTCTATAACTCATCACAAACAAGAAATTCAAGTCAAAATTCATTGAAAACAAGCAAATATTCAGAATCGAAAATGAAAAAAACCATGAATGTTAAGGATCGGTTTATGCATATGAGCGTGTTTACGATGCTTTTGAAGGTTGGGATAGGTTTAGTGATGTCCAAGGATCCTTTCTATGTCTTTAAAATACCTTTAAACACCCTCTAGAGTTGAATCCGAAAATTGAATTTTGGATGAATTTTTGAAGTTTGAGAATGCTATGGAAGGCTCTGAATTCGTGAATAGGGCTTAGCTTAATGTTGTTTATATATCACCCAATGAATTTTGGTCAAAACTTTCAACAAACCTATGGATTTTTGGACCTTGGGAGATTGAAAAAGATGTGATATTAAAACTTTAATATTCTTTGATCTAGCCTTGCTATTTTGGTATGATCTGAATTATATTGGTATCAATCAAGTCTAAATAAGTTTTAAGACCTTCTAGAATCCAAATCTTTTCCAAATATATGACTTTCATATTTTATTTCAATTTAATTTGTATTTTAATGAATAAAATTCAAATAAATATCAAATAAAATATAAAAAATCAGAAAATGTGTGGGTTGGGTCGTGCTTGATGATTTTGTAAAGATTGGATGGCAATTTGGTGGGCTCATTTAGCAAAAATTGGTTTTAAGGCCTTATTTGCTTCATAAATTTCCCAAAAATTTCCCAACTTTGCAAGGGCACAAATCCTTCAATTTTAATGCTATGAAGGTGTTCTTGGACATTTTGGAAAGCTTAAATAGTCCTCTAAACAACATCTTTGGTCTCATGTCCATATCTTTTACCATTCTCAAGTTATGCTCTTTGGAAGTTGTTGACATTTAAAAGGACCTATAATATCTTAGCTCATACCTTCCAAATGAAGCATTTTTGGGCTTGGCTTGTGAGACACAAAGTTGTATAGAATTCAATTTCCTTCAAAATGAGCTTTGGATGGAAAAAATTTGATGAAGCATGTGAAAGTTATGGCTGGTCAAAGTTCAATTGACTTTTCCTGCGAAAACCCTAATTTAGAAACTCCTGATTCTTGATGATCTGACATCTCCTTGATGAATCATGATCAACCCTTGATCAAATGATGAATTTTACTTCATATACTTGATGTTGGCAAAAAATCATGAAGTTTGACTTTGGTTTGACCACAATTGACCTCAGTTTGACTTTTTAACTACTTTGACTGATTTTAGCCTATCTGATCATTTGACTGAGCAAACCTTTTGGGAAAGTCTTGAAACTTGACATGGGGATTCTTGAACACATATAGGATACTATGAATCTCACTTGAAGTCTTGGAAGTCCATTTAGCCTGATGAAAGTCAAAACCCTAGTTTAAGATGCATTGCTTAAGAGGATGCATTGTCTGAGGGAATTGTCAAATTTTCTGACTAATTGTGAACCCTGTGAACCTCATGAGATGTCTTGTGAACATTGTGAACCTTGTGAACCTCTTGGGACACAATGTATTGTCTTGTGGAGGGCAAAGTTTGGGGTGCAACACCTTCCAATGAGAAACCTTGCCTTTATGAAGACTTTTTTAGTGAAGCTTGAACGATCCTTTTTGCTTGCTTTCAAGACTTGATGGATTTGTTGATATCATCAAAACATGATTTGAGAAGCTTGCTTCTATAATATCCCCCTTTTTGATGATGACAACCAAAAGTGAAAATGAATTTTACTTCTTGATATCTCCAAAAACTCCCCTTTTGAAGGTGCTCCCCCTCAAAGTGATACTAGGAGGTTTGTAAGAAAAAATATGCATAATGATAGAAACAAGAATGCATACTAGAGACTTCTCCCCCTTTGGCATCCACAAAAAGGATGGGAAAAGTACTTTAATAATAAGTTAGCACATGAATGCTTTAAAAGGAATATAAGCCATAAAATAAACAATCATATAGAAATAAGTACCAAACATAAATTATACGAAACATGAGTTTTACGAACATAAACTTAACTGAATTTTAAAGAGCAACACGGTACGGAAATGGTACAAGAAAACTAACAACATAAAGACTTAAAGATAAAACTTAAACTAAGAACATAAAATAGAACATAAAGAGAACATGTACTAAAGCCTAGTCACTTTCGGAACCATCTTCATCCATATCATCTTCGTCACCATCCGAATTCCCCGCTTTTGAAGGTTGAGAAGGAGAGAATTTTTGAAACATCTTCATTAATTTTCCGAGGCTATGGATGGTCTTTTGGTGATTATGGTTCATAGTGGTTTTGAGGCTTACAATTTCATCGTAAAGGAATTCATTTGTATAACCACCTTCCGGAGCGGCTTGAGCGGCAAAATCTTCTTTATATCCATACAACCCATTTGGACCACAAATGATACCGGTGTTATTAGTATCCGTGACCAAGTTGATTTCATTTTGCTTGACCTTCATCTCAAAGTGAGGTTCTCTTGAACTAGGGATACCAAAATGTTCCAAAATCTTTGACACGGAGCGGATGTACGGGAGACCGCTACCAAGACGAACTTGATGCTTCATATGATGAAAGATGACATATGCCCAGTTGATTGGCCAATCCTCCTTCAAAGAACGGAACAACATCAAATCAAGTTCACTAACTTAAGCAAAGTTTGAACTTTTTTGCACCAACACATAAGCTAAGATGTAATGAAGCATGCGGTCACTAACAGTTAATGATTTTGCATATTTTATGATCCAGGAAGATTGAACCTGCCTACCGAGTAAATCATCATGTGTTCCTCTTGATCTTTCAAAAAAATAAGCTAGTGTGTCAAAATTATTCCATCTTTTAGTGTTAGGCATAAAGCTAACTTTGAACTCATATCCTTCAGATGGTATATCAAGGATGGTTCCTAGATTTTCAATAGTAACCTCTATTTCCTTTTTATTGACCTTAGCAGTAAATTTTTCATCACCAAATTCATCTTCTCCAAAATAAAGAGTGTTATAAAGAGTTCTTACCAAATCAGGATAGATTTTTCCTGTGTCAGCAACCAACTCTTTCACACCAGATGCATCCAGAAGAGCTTCAAAAGTGAAGCTATGAGAAAGGAACTCTTCAAAGTTCGCATATTTTATGCTCATGAACTTCCGGGAGCAAATGTCAATGTCAAGTCTCCTTTGCTTCTGAGGTTTCATGAACTTCTCCTTACCAGTGTCAGAGTCAGAGCCGGAATCCACAATTTTTTGCTTTCCCCTATTCTTTGAAGTAGCCATGGAAGAGATGATAAAGTTAGGGTTTGGTTTTGGATTTTCGGATTTTGGAAGGGAGAGAGGTGAAGATGAGTTGCTCTTGTGAAGTTTAGGGTTATAAGGTGGTAGATTATGAGTGGGTTTTAAATGTGAGTAATTTTGGTCAAGAGTGTTTATGAGAGGAAGGGGGAGGATGAGAGAGTAAATGGAGATTAGGTTTCCAAGGAGTGAACAAGACTTTAGTGTTCTCAAAAAAATAACTTTAAGATACATATGAAAAGAAGAAAAGAAAACATGTAGCAATCCATAATGCATTCTGCATTTTTTAAAAAAATTCAGAAAATGGAAGTGGAAATCGGTTACTACCTACTTGGTAACCGGTTACTTGCCTCAAAATTTCAAAAAAAAAAACTAAAAAAAACAGCAACTATGTAGCAAGCAAATGGTAATGATTTTTGATAAAAACTTTTCACAAAGTGTTAGCACACAACATAATGCAACTTTTGATCCAAAAACATTTTGAAACCAATAATTTTCGTGTATCCGAAAGAGAGAAAAAATCAAAAACGACAAAAAGGGAGTGCTAGCATTTTGTAACATAAAAGTGAAAATAATCATATTTTAAGCTACTATAACACATAACAATCAATTTTAAGAGAATGTTAGATGTCACCTTCATTGAGAATACCAAGTTCTCGCCGAATCTTGAAGAATTGTTCTTTAGCCAATGGTTTAGTGAATATGTCAGTAAGTTGGTTATGTGTATCTACGAACGTACCATCTACATCTCCGTTAAGCACGTGATCTCGAAGAAAATGATGTCGGATATTTATGTGCTTTATCCTTGAATGCATGACCGGGTTCTTTGTGATATTGATGGAACTTGTGTTATCGCATCGAAGAGGAATGCAACTGAGATCTATACCAAAATTAAGAAGTTGTTTCTTAAGCCACAAGATCTGTGCACAACAACTGCCTGCTGCAATGTACTCCGTTTCGGCCGTGCTAAGTGCAACGCATGCTTGCTTCTTACATGCCCACGACACTAGTGCATTCTCGAGAATGTGACAAGTATCGCTTGTGCTTTTTCTATCGGTCTTACATCCTGCATAGTCAGTGTTAGAATAACTAATTAAAGAACATGTACTACCTTTTGGATACCATAGTCTGACATTCATTGTTCCTTTGAGATACTTCATAATCCTTTTCTCAGCGGTGATATGCGATTCCTTCGGATTTGCTTGAAAGCGTGCACACAAAAAAACACTAAACATAATGCCAGGACGACTTGCCGTCAAATATAATAATGAACCGATCATACCTCGATACTTTGTGATATCAATTGAAGTGCCAGATTCATCTTGATCAACGTACGTTCCGGATCCCATAGGAGTGGACATCACCTTGCAACTATCCATATCGAATCTTTTCAATAGTTCCTTGCAATACTTGGATTGATTGATGAAGATGCCATCTTTTGTTTGCTTGATTTGTAGTCCAAGGAAATAGTTCATTTTTCCCATCATGGACATCTCGAATTCTCCTTGCATCATAAGTGAAAACTCTTCGCAAAGATCTTTGTTTGTTGATCTAAAGATGATGTCATCGACATATACTTAAACTAATAAGGTGTTACCCTAGAACTTCTTTATGAACAAAGTCTTGTCAACCTTTCCTTTTGCAAAACCCTTCTCACATAGAAAATTGTTGAGGCGGTCATACCATGCTCTTGGTGCTTGCTTTAAACCATAAAGAGCCTTCTTCAACTTGTAGACATGAGAGGTATTCTTGAAGTATTCAAATCCCGGAGGTTGTTTGACATAGACTTCTTCATTAATGTACCCATTCAGGAAAGCGTTTTTGACATCCATCTGGAATAACTGAAAATTCATAGAACAAGTGTAAGCAAGTAATAATCTAATTGCATCTAACCTTGCTACCGGAGCGAATGTTTCATCAAAATCAATTCCTTCTTCTTGGTTGTATCCTTGTGCGACTAATCTTGCTTTGTTACAAACTATGATCCCATTCTCGTCAAGTTTGTTCTTGAACACCCATCTCGTTCCTATGATGTGCTTGTTGTCCGATCTTGGTACAAGACTCCAAACTTGATTCCTTTCGAATTGGTTGAGTTCTTCTTGCATCGCTACTATCCATTGATCGTCGCTTAAGGCTTCATCGATTTTGGTTGGTTTATTTTGAGACACAAAAGCCATGTTGAGACAAGCATCTTTGAGATTTAGCCGAGTTGCAATGGCTTGACTAATATCACCAATAACTTTATTTATCGGGTGATCTCTATGAGTTCTCCATTCCTTTGGAAGATCTTGATGTTCTTCAATGATTTGAGTGTCGTCTTCTTGTGGTATTGCTTGATCCTTTGACATCTCCTTTTGTTGTGGCGTATCTACTATATCATCATCATCATCCATAATAATATTATCCTCTTTCGAGGGGTTAGTCTCATCAAAAGAAACATGAATGGATTCTTCAATAGTAAGAGTTCTTTTATTAAAAATTCTAAAGGCTTTACTAGAGAGAGAATAACCAAGGAATATACCTTCGTCGAACTTATCATCAAACTTACCGAGATTGTCCTTGTCGTTGTTGAGAACGAAACACTTGCATCCGAAAATGTGAAAGAAATATATGTTCGGATTCCTACCCTTGAACAACTCATACGGAGTGTTCTTGAGAATTGGTCGAATGTTGACACGGTTGCTTACGAAACAAGTCGTGATAACCGCATCTGCCCAAAAATACTTAGGAAGATTTGAGTCGCTAAGCATTGTTCTTGCAAGCTCCACCAATGCCTTATTCTTCCTTTCTACGACACCGTTTTGTTGAGGAGTCCTTGATGCAGAAAAGTTGTGAGAGATTCCATGCTCTTCACAAAATTCTTCAAAAGATGAGTTTTGGAATTCTCCATCATGATCTCTTCTAATGGAGGCTATAGTGAGTGACTTCTCATTTTTTATTTGCTTTGCATACTTCTTGAATGCTTTGAAATCATCACTTTTCTGCACTAAAAACAATGTCCACGTATATCGAGAGAAATCATCAACAATAACTAAAGCATAAATGTTACCTCCGAAGCTTTTCGTTCTTGATGGACTGAAGAGTATCCATATGCAACAATTGAAGTGGCCTTGATGTGGACACCACTTTCTTGGACTTGAAAGTTGTCTTGGTTTGCTTCCCTTTTTGGAAAGCATCTCATAACTTATCCTTGATGAGCTTTATCTTTGGAAGACCAACAACTAGGTCATGCTTTATCAACTTGTTTAAGTGCTCCATGTGAATGTGAGCAAACCTTTTATGCCATAGCCACGCCTCGTTGTTGTTTGCCACTAAGCATTTTACCTTCAAGGAAGAGTCATCAAAAGAAATCATAAAAATATTATTAAATCTTTTACCTTTTAGCAAGATTTCATGGGTGACTTCATGTTCTATCAAACATGCATCCTTTGTGAAGTTGATTCGGAACCCTTTGTCACACAATTGACTTATGCTAAGTAGGTTGTGTTTAAGGCCTTCCACATAAAGAACGTCTTCGATGATTGTAAATAGAGATGCACCAATGGTTCCTACTCCAAGAATCTTTCCTTTATTATCATCATCGTAAGTAACATATCCTTTGGCCTTTAAAGATAGACTTGAAAATTTGTTGATATCACCCGTCATATGCTTCGAACAACCGATATCAAGATACCATTGATTAGAAGTTGTCTTCAAGCATACCTACAAAACAAAATCAAGTATTGTTAGGTACCCAAATTTCTTTGGGTCCTTGATAGTTAGTACCCTTTTCAACCCACACATAATCCCCTTTAGCAACGCCAATGTTGCGCACATAGCAAGCATTAGGTGTGTGGCCTTTGATTCCACAATAAAAACAAGTAGGTTGAAAGTGACTTTTATATCTAGGAGCATAACTCTTTTTCTTAAAAATTATTTTATTTTTATGACTTTGATGCATACTTTTAGAATTGGTTGACTTTTCATTAACAACTTGTTCACTTGATTTCACAAAAATGGTCTTATTTGTGCTTAGTTTGGAAAACTTATAATATCCTAAACCACTTTTATCATTAGGATATCTTTGGTGCCTAAGAATTTCCTCCAAGCCAATTTGACCTTTTTCATATCTTTCTAAAACTCTTTTAAGTTGAACAATTTGAAAGGATAAGGACTCACAATTTTTGCATACAAGACTTTGTTTTTCATCCATTAATTTTTGTTTTTCGCTTTCAATATATTTTTCAAAAGCGGTATTTTGTTCTTCTAAAGATGAAATTCGTTTCTTTTGGGATGAAATGCTTTTATACAAAGTCTTGCATTCTTTTAGAAGTTCATCTATAACTTCTTGTGCATCATTCTCATAAATTGAAAAAATTCTACTAACCTCATTGATTTCTTCATCGGAGTGATGTGAAGTCATAAGAGCCATATTCACACATTCATCGCTTTCTGATTCCGACGAGGAACTTATCTCATTATCGTCCCAAGCAACATAGGCATTCTTATTCTTGAAATCCTTCTTGCCTTTGAATCCTCCTTTCTTTGCAAGATTCGGGCAATCCGACTTTATGTGACCTTGCTTTCCACATTCATAACAAGTGATATCTTGCATTGATATGGATGTTTCCTTTTTCCTGAAATGTTTATTCTTATTAGGATAAGATGAATTTTATTTTTATTAAAAAACTTACCAAGCTTCTTTACAAGAAGCATAAAGTTCTCATCTTCGGAAGTCTCATCATCTTTGTCATTTTTTGAATCAACCTTCAAGGCAATTCCCTTGGACTTCTTTTCTTGACTTTCGTGCTTCTCGAGCCTTCCAAATCCCAATTCGTGCTCTTGATGTTTACTAAATAAGGAAGCGGATGTCATCGTTGAGAGACTCTTCTTTTCCGAAATAGCGGTCACTTTCGGTTGCCATTCCCTTGTCAAAGATCTTAGGACTTTCAAGTTGAGATCATCATTGGTGAAGGTTTTCCCGAGAGTAATCAAGTGATTTGTTAGATGGACGAATCTCTTTTGCAAGGCAACAATAGATTCACCGGGCTGCATACGGAACATCTCATATTCTTGACTCAATGTGTTTAGCCTCGATCTCTTTACTTCGGTGGTTCCTTCATGCGTTTCTACCAAGGTGTCCCAAATCTCTTTTGCCGATTTACACTGTGATACACGGAAGAACTTGTCCATACTGAGGGCGCTTTGGAGTATGTTGATTGCCTTTTTCTCGTTTAGAATCTTTTTCTTATCATCTTCATCATATATGCTTTTCAACTTCGCGGTTCCAACACCATTGATCACGTTTACAGGATTGTGTGGACCTTATTCGATTGCTTCCCATATACCTTCTCCTTGGGCTTCAAGATGTGCTTTCATTCTGATTTTCCAGAAATCAAAATATTCTCCGGAGAAGAGTGAGGGCTTGTTGCTACTTCCGCCGTCTTTGAAAACCGGATTTGTACTCGCGGAAGCCATGCTGGATCTCTAGGAACAAGTTACCTATAACTTGCTCTGATACCAATTGTAGTTTCAGAGATAGCCTAAGAGATGGGTTTAGGCTTTATAAATTTTTCTCGGTTATTTTATCGGTGGATGTATTTTTATCGTTTAAGTGTCTAAGATATGAAAGCGGTAATGCAGAAAGTAAAAAGAAACAGAGATTTATCTTGGTTCCCTTCACAATCTGAAGGTACATCCAGTCCCCTTACACCTCGTAAGAGATTTTCACTATAGTTTTAGATTGTACAGCCTATCGCACCATAAATCAGAGAGGCCTACTATCTAACAACTATACATCAAACAGTGTTCAAGAAAAATCCTCTTGCAAACACTAACCCTTGCATCCAACAATCCTTGATCACAAGTCGATACAAGAAATAATTCTTTGAATAAAATGAAATGTAGAAATGTTGAAGTCTTGTGATATCAAGCAATGTTGATCTTCTCCTTTGATATTTCTCACTCACAAACAATGGATATCAGTGTTCACTAAAGTGTATGAAAATTGAATATAGTGCACTTTAGAAAGTTTGAGATTTTTGAGTAAGAAAAAGTTTTGTGAAAAATTGTGTAGGAGGTGTAATAAAAATTATGTACAAAATAGTTTAAATATGATACAAGATACCTCTTGGAAAAGGTACAAAATATGAAGGGATATCTCATTTCAATTTGAAAAACAAGAAACATAATTTTAAAATTTGAATAAATTAATTTCTGGAATTTGTACAGTGGTAACTGGTTACTTGCTGAAACGTATAAAATATTTTTCAGAAAAGGGATGAAGTAATCGGTTACTACCTACATGGTAACCGGTTACTTGATCAAAAACCCGAAAAATTCTTTTAAGATTAAAGATCAGTAACAAGGCATGCACAATGATTTGTTTTAGACAATAACAAGTGTGAGTGCATCCTAAGTTGAACACTTAATAAATATTATTAGTTCATGAGAAATGAGTTATACCTTCCAATGAGAAACCTTGTCTTTATGAAGAGTTTTTGAGTGAAGCTTGAACGATCCTTTTTGCTTGCTTTCAAGACTTTATGAATTTGTTGTTATCATCAAAATATGATTTGAGAAGTTTGCTTCTACACAATGGAATATCAGCGTAAGCAGGACGAACCTAGAAGAAAATTTACAAATATCAATATATTGTTGGCTCAGACACTGCAACACATGTTGAAAGGGGAGTTGATTACCTTGAAAGACCCTCCTCAGAATCCCAATACTTCCTCTCCTCGCTACGACCCTAATGCAAGGAGTGCATACCATTCCAATTGTCCTGGACATGACACTAATAATTGTTGGGTATTGAAGAATAAGATTCAAGACATGATTGATGAAGAAGTCCTTGAGGTTACGCCAGAAGACTAGATTGAATTCTTCTATCTTCCATCAAATATCGAAGCTGCCAGACATTCAGAGTGACAAGTTTAAAGGAGGCTTTGAGAATATTTGAATTTTCATTTGTAATTTCTTTTGTTGGTTTAAACACTTACTATTATGTCAAACTTTTGTTTTCACGATAATGCATTGCATTTGTTTGTCTTGAATTAATCCATTCGTTTCACTATATTTAAACTATGCTTCTTACTTCTCATTTGTGATATTTCACTCTTGTTAAAGCTGTCAGCCTTTAGAGGGAGATGACGAAGATGATACCATACTTTCATATAGTATGCTTTTGAATAGACTATGCTGACGATGTGCAAGCATTGTTTCGATTCCTAAACAGTGGAGATATAAGGAAGTTAATCCCTAGTCAACCCTTTTGAGCCTATGAAGTAGGAGTTTTCATTCTCATGCAAATTAAAACCCTTAATCATAACCTGGGGCAGGGTAGTTCCTCGGTTAACTCAATTATGCTAGTTGTCCTTTTTGTACACAACTAATGATGGTTCCTTGTAATCATTAAGTCTGACAGTCAATATCTAGCAAAAGAAAAGCTCATTAATTCAAAACCTATGAAGGAGACTTAGTAAAAAATTGAGACATCCCGCTGACTATAATCTTGAAACAAACAGTTCAGGCAAAAGAAGGGATAACAAAGTCAAAAGAAAAAGAGGTCACTACAAATCCTCAACAAAAAAGGATGACTGGCTTTTCAAATAAACTCTTGTCAGTGTTACAATTCCAAACTCTTTTGGAGCCTCAATGCATAAGTTAACTGAACATAGGACTGAAGAACATCCCAAAGGATGGGTTGGGTACAAATAAAATTTAAGCCTTTATCCTTTATTTCTTAAACCGTGAACCAAGCCACGTTACAACCCCTTAAAAGTCCTAACTAAAGCATGGTTAGTTCGAAAGCATACTGCTACAAAAAGGTATCCTGACTCCTTTAAGGCTTATTATAAATCTAAAGTTAATATCACAGTTTTTACAAACATTGTTTTGCTAAAGTAATTCTTTTTCAAAACTTCAAGACAGACATAAGCGTTGCATTTTAAATATCATTGTTTTTATATAACTAAGTGTTTGACAGCAGAAAAGCTTACATGATGAACATTCAATAAACCAAAGTCCTCCCAATAGACAAAGTTTCTTCCTGGGTCTGACTCAGTTGGATCAAAGTCAATGTATACAAGGGGCATGGTCATTATCTTCCACTCAAGGGGCATACCTGACTCAGTTTTTATATCGTTTCATGGTTCTACTCTTTTTTTTAATATTATATGATAAGTGTGGATTATTGTTATTTTATTTACAATTTGATTATCCGATCCAGTTGTGATGATCGCATTTTCGCGTTAGTAACATTTTTTAATTTTTTTTAATGATTTTGATTTCAATTTTTCTTGATTAATTCATGATGTTAATTTTGTTTAAATCTTGATTTTTTTATTAAGATGGAAGTATATATTATTTTGACATTAACCTTGATCTATTTTTGTTTAGATGTTAATTTTGTTTAAATTTTGAACTTGATGCTGATTGAATTTGGATTTGAATATTGGTATTAGTGTTTGACTAGTCAGGTTGTCAGGTTTGAACTAAAACTTTTGTTAATCTTGACGATAGTTGAAATCTTGATTACTTGTTTGGATTATGTGTTTATAGCCTGTTATTATCCCCTTTTTTTCCTCTTACTTTCCTATTTTCATAACCCTTTTTCATATTTTTTTTATTTTAATTAATTAAACTAGTTAATAATTAAATATTTTTCTAACCAATAACAATTTATAAAAATCAATAACTTTTTTTTCTTTTTCTTTTGTAAATAAAATAAATACATAAAAAAATACTTTTTTTCATAGTTAAATTAATAATTGATTTATACTTTAAAAAATCATAAAAAACCTTTTAATCAAATTCTCCCATATTTCTTCTTACTTCGCTATTATCCGTCCCGAATTTATTTTTTATTTAGAACAAGTGTATAGGTTTATTAAGTACATTGTAATATTTAATTTTTCGCACTTTTATTTTTCGCACTCCCTGATTTAAAATATGTATCCCCCTCCCCATGATGTAATAGTTTAGGATTTTATTTCCGCTTTTAAATTATGCAAAATATTAAATTGTGTGGTTAGTAATAATAAGGTGTGATAAGATTTGTATGCAAAATCAAATTGGACTTAGCCCACTAATCCCAAAAGATAAAATAACTGAATACGACACACTTTTCACACATGCACCTCTAGGGTATCCCTTCTTGTTACCTTACGAAAATTGTCAAGTCCCTCGAACGTATGGGTATCTTAGCAACGTTGCATAAATAAAAATCATCAAGTCCCTTCGATATAAATATCACAGTCCCACGATGACCCTTCAAGTCGCCTACGAATAAGTGATCTAGTCCCTGATGACCCTACGAAAAAGATCATAGTCCCTCGACGTCCCTTCAAAGTTGCCTTTGAATAAAATGATCTTGTCCCTACGGAAAAATGATGATAGTCCCTTTGAATTGCTAATTTATCCTTACATGTTGCTTTCTATGACCATTCGATGACCCTACGCCCGTCCCTTACATCCAAAGATAAGACTACTTATTAACTAATAGTAAGGACAATCCTATCTCTAAGGAAAGAAAAATAACATGAATGACCCTGAGTAGGTAGGAAGCCCTTAACTGCTTGCTCACCATTTCAAAAGAAAAAATTACTCTTTACACCTCACATTTTCAAAAACTTTCCAAGAAAACCCCTTTGTATAAATTCATACGAGAATTATTACAAAGGTGGACTTTTTTCTAAATACACCACCACTATTTTTCAAACAATAGTAAAGTGAGCTAAGTAGTTAAGAGCCCATGGATAACCATGGATACAAAGGGTGTTAACACCTTCCCTTGGTATAACCTACCCCCTGAACTCAAAATCTAAAATCAAGGTCTTTCCGGTTCTTTTCCACCTTTCCTACTTGGATAAAAGAAAAGTCGGTGGCGACTCTTGCTATCCGCAGCATTGTTTTTGTGAAAGCAAAAACGACAAAATCAGTTCTCCCACCGTGTTACACATATACATTATGAAATTCTGTGATCAGGTATGAGATGTCCTAAGAGATGTCCCAACACTTAATAGGACATTTGACAGATTTAACCAAAACTTAAACAGCAAGAAAAGTAAACAACACAGAAGTTTGTTAACCCAGTTCAGTGTATAACCACACCTACATCTGGAGGCTACCAAGCCAGGAGGAAATCCACTATTAGTAATATTAATTCTAGACTTAAACCACCCTGTTTAATCTATCACTTAATACTTACCCAATGCAATTTCTACCTAAGACTCACTTAGATAAGAGTACCCTACTCACTCCCCCTCAATCACCCAGTGATCAAGTTTACAAGTTTACACAAAAATTGAAGACATCCTTCAAACAATAACAGCTTGATCTTACTTCACAGTTTCAATCAAGTCACAAATGCACTTTTGCTTAAAAGCTCATAAAGTGGTACATAAAAACAACCTGCTATTTAAAACACTAGACACCCTATTTGGTCTTCTGAAATTCGTACTCAATTCTATGAGTTTCTGTTGTTTAAATAGGTATCTGAATTTTGGGCTTTCTGTAGAATGATCCAGCCCTAATGTGCAGCAACTGTCACCTTGAATTTAGGGTTTGTTACCTCCTATATTCTAGGTGCATTAGGTCTTCTGTTTTAATCTGAATCTTCAATTTAAAACTCCCTACAGATGCGCCTTGTTCTGTTTTTATCCAGCATTAATTAATCCCAGATAGTTCTCCTTAAATATCTCTGATCTGTTAATCAATAATTAATTCTGGTAGCAGGTCTGAGATGTCTCAACATCTGTTGGGACATCCTGAAAAACTGAACTTAATTTATTCACACAATGTCCCAACATCTGATGAGACATCCTGAAATAAGTTCACATACTCTGTTTGATAATGTCCCAACATCTGATAGGACATTCTGAACTGAATTTAGCATTTCTTGTTTGGTCAAAAATTCTGCCAATTCTTAAACATCTACAAACTCCCCCTTTGGCTAATTTTTGGCTAACATCTTTCCTGGTTTTCAGAGTGCAGCAGAAGTTCTTTTTATCAGAGTATATCATTACTTTTCTGTTGATTTTTATTTGAGATTACTCCCCCTCAACCAAATATGTGTCCAGTCTTGTTTCAACAGAAATACACACTGATTCAGTTCAGACAGAAACAAACAGATTTCATTCAAAAATTAAACAGCAGTACAAATTTGTTGTTGTTCTCCCCCTTGGTAGACACAAAATTAGGGGCCAAAGACACTATTTCAGTCATTACATTGCTGTCATTACATTTGCCTCACATACATATGATCACTCAGAATCATCACTCTCAGTTCCCTACTCAACTTCTGTCTCTTCATCAGCTTCTGTTTCTTCATCAGCAGCACTGTCTTCATCAGAGTTTGCTTTCAGATCTTCTTCATTCTCCAACCTTTGAATTATTTCCTCAAGCTTCTGCTTTCTAGCTTCAAGCTCTTTGCAGGTGCTTTTGAGTTCAGCAATTAAAGTCTTCCTGGAGATTGGATTCTTAACAGTGGATGGACCAGCAGATGTCCCAGAAGGAGCTTCAACATCTGCAGCATGATGACTGAGGAATAACTTGTAGTGAAAAGCCAGGGGGCTCCCTCTCTTGCAGGCAGTATCCTTGTCAGTTAAAATCCCAGGATATTGATTGAGTACAATACCACACAGCAATGATGGAAAAGCTATTGGCAGCTTTGTTGCAGTAGAGATGGCATGCTTCATAGTCTGATCAAAAATATATGCTCCATAATCCATCTTGGTTTGAGTCCCCACAGCAAAGATGAATCTGGCCAGACCAGTTGAGATTGATGAAGTGTGATTGGTAGGCACCCAGTTTGCAGTTCCAATCCTGTTAAGCATGGCATACTTTCTAGTAAGCATGCTCACAGAGAGCTTTCCCTTCACAGGCCAAGCTTTGACCTGGTTTGCAGTGATCACCTTACAGATTTGATTATCTGTTTTCCCTAGCTCATTGGGTCCATCTGTGTCCCTTCCTAGATACTGATTAATGATTTGGGGAGAGAACTCAACACACTTACCTCTTACAAATACCTTTCTGAACTCTGAGGACTTACCATTTGAGCAATCCTCCTGAAGATTCACAATGAACTCTTTGACAAGAAGTTCATAGCAGGGAGAGAACTCTGAGACTGTCTTGAATAATCCTGCAGCAGAGATTAGGTCAATGAGTTCTGTGCACTCAAGTGCATTGCTGCTCAGTTCTCTTTCCAGGGCAACCCTTCTTTGGTACACATACTTCCATCTGTTAACACTAGAGACATGATGGAATGATATGTTGTCCAAGGGAGCTTCTGGTACAGCAGTTGAAGCTCTGGATGTTGCTGGTCTCTTCTTGGGAGGAGATGTTGGGACATCTGATCCAACATCTGAATCTGATGATGTGACAGCTTTTCTCTTCTGGGTTTGAACTTTACTCCATGATTTTGTTGGCCCAAAAGTAGCTTTAGCTTTGCCTTTCTTTGGGGAGGCTTTCTTCTTCTCAGGAATTGCTGCTTCAGCTTGCATCTTTCCTTTCATGGACCTGAGCCTTTTGGCTATGCTGGGTTTAACAGATGCTATGATTTCTGCATCAGAGTCCTGCTCCTGGTTGACCACTGGAGGAGATTTAGCAGCCTCCTCTTCAGCTGGTTGATCAGCAGGGATTTGATCTTCATTTGAGGCTTTAGCCTGTTCTTCAGAGACTTCTTCATCATTTTCATTTGAGGCTTTATTCTGGTCCTCAGTTTGTTCCAAATCAACATCAGATGAGTTCTTTTTCTTATCTTCAGATGTTCCAACATCTGTTGGGACATCTTGTTCTGCAGCAGTGTCCATGATTAGGAATGAAATTCCCAAGGAACTTGTCCAGACTGGTTTTGCCATCTGGAACTTATGCTATACAATGTCATATGACATGTTGGCACATCTCATTAACTGCTAAATATCACACAAACAGATTCCAAGTTTGCCCCTTAAGTTCTCAAATTGTGTAGCATCCAATGCTTTGGTAAAGATATCAGCTAACTGCAGATCTGTAGCTACATGCTCCAATGAAATCACCTTTTCTTCTACAAGATCTCTGATGAAATGATGTCTGATATCAATATGCTTGGTCCTGCTATGTTGGATAGGATTCTTTGATATGTTGATTGCACTTAACTTGTCACAGTACAATGTCATGACATCTTGTGGGACATTGTACTCAGTGAGCATCTGCTTCATCCAAACCAACTGAGAACAACTGCTACCTGCTGCTATATACTCAGCTTCAGCTGTAGATAAAGATACACAATTCTGTTTCTTACTGAACCAAGAAATCAGATTGTTTCCTAGAAAGAAGCATCCTCCTGAAGTGCTTTTTCTGTCATCAACACTTCCATTAACATATTTAAGGATTCTCTTGACTTGATTGAGATGACTGACTTTTGGATCAGCTTGATATCTTGCACAAACTCCTACTGCAAATGCAATGTCTGGTCTGCTAGCAGTCAAGTATAACAAGCTTCCAATCATGCTTCTATATAAACTTTGATCTACATTCTCACCCTTTTCATCTTTAGTCAGCTTTAAATGTGTGGGAGCAGGAGTTCTTTTATGAGAAGCATTTTCCATTCCAAATTTCTTCACTATGTTCTTGGAGTACTTACTTTGGGAAATAAACATTGAGTCTTCCATTTGCTTTACTTGCAGACCAAGAAAGTAGGTTAATTCACCTACTAGACTCATTTCAAATTCAGATTCCATCTGCTTGACAAAATGTTTGACCATCTTATCAGACATCCCACCAAACACAATGTCATCAACATATATTTGCACAATCATGACATTTCCTTCTTCATCTTTAACAAACAGGGTTTTATCAATCCCACCTTTTCTGTATCCTTGCTTGATAAGAAATGTGGTCAGTCTTTCATACCATGCCCTTGGAGCTTGCTTCAGACCATAAAGTGCTTTCTTTAATTTGTATACATGATTTGGACAGCTTGGATCAACAAATCCTTTAGGCTGTTCTACATATACCTCTTCATTAAGATAACCATTAAGAAAGGCACTTGCCACATCCATTTGAAATAGCTTGAACTTTAAGATACAAGCAATTCCCAACAGTAGTCTTATTGATTCAAGCCTTGCTACTGGTGCAAAGGTTTCATCAAAGTCTACTCCTTCAATTTGAGTGTATCCTTGAGCCACAAGTCTAGCTTTGTTCTTTGTAACAATTCCTTGTTCATTTGACTTGTTCTTATACACCCATTTTGTACCAATCACATTTATGTCATCAGGTCTAGGTACAAGATTCCACACTTCATTCCTTGTGAATTGACCTAATTCCTCTTGCATAGCACAAATCCAGTATTCATCAGTGAGAGCTTCCTTGACATTTTTAGGTTCTATTTTGGAAACAAAACAAGAACCTGAAATCACTTCTCTTGATCTAGTGCTCACACCTCTGTTGGGATCACCAATTATTAAATCTTTGGGATGATCCTTCTGTATTCTGATGGAGGGAGGTTTGCTTGAATCTTCTGACCTTGTATCATTTTGAGTGAAGTTATATTGATCATTCTTTTCTTCAGCTTCAACCTTGATATCAGCAGATGTTCCAACATCTTCTGGGACATCTGTAGGAGCATCATCAATTATCACATTTATGGACTCCATGATAACATTTGTTCTGTAGTTAAATACTCTATATGCTCTGCTGTTTATAGAGTATCCAAGGAAAATTCCTTCATCACTTTTAGGATCCATTTTTCTCCTTTGCTCCCTATCTGCCAGAATATAGCATTTACTTCCAAATACATGAAAATACTTCACAGTGGGTTTTCTGCCCTTCCAGACTTCATATATTGTGGACAAAGTTCCTTTCCTTAAAGTAACTCTGTTATGGATGTAACAGACAGTGTTCATAGCTTCAGCCCAGAAATACAGAGGTAACTTTTTAGCATGGATCATAGCTCTTGCTGATTCTTGAATAGTTCTATTCTTCCTTTCAACAATCCCATTCTGTTGAGGAGTGATAGGAGAAGAATACTCATGATTGATTCCTTCTGAAGAGCAGAAATCTAAGAACTTTTGATTCTCAAATTCTTTTCCATGATCACTTCTTATTCTGATCACACAGCTGGATTTTTCCCTTTGCAATCTTTGACATAATTCTTTGAATACATCAAATACATCTGACTTTTCTTTGATAAAGTTTATCCATGTATATCTTGAAAAATCATCAACCACAGCATATGCATACCTCTTACCACCAAGGCTTTCAACTTGCATAGGTCCCATGAGATCCATATGTAACAATTCCAAAACTTTGGAAGTTGTCAGATGTTGGAGCTTTGAATGGGACATCTTGGTTTGTTTGCCTATTTGACATTCACCACAGATTTTGCCATCATCAATCTTCAGTTTAGGGATACCTCTTACAGCATCCATAGATATGATCTTCTTTATGCCTCTGAAATGAAGATGACCTAGCCTTTGGTGCCATAGTTTTACTTCTTCTTCTCTAGCTAGAGAACAAGTTGAAGTGGGACTGAAGTCTAGTGGCTCCCACATGTAACAGTTGTCTTTAGACCTTGCACCTTTCATGACAACTTCTTGCTCTTGGTTAGTCACTATGCATTCAGTTTTTGTAAAGTTTACACTGTAACCTTGATCACATAGTTGACTTATACTGATCAGGTTAGCAGTTAACCCTTTAACTAGCAATACATCATCTAGTCTTGGAACATCTTGACAGTCCAAGGTTCCAACTCCTTTGACCTCTCCTTTATCTCCATCTCCAAAAGTTACATACCTGGATGAATGTGATTTTAAGTTTAGTAACAAATTCTTCAATCCAGTCATGTGTCTTGAACATCCACTGTCAAAGTACCAGTCTTCTTTAGCTGATACTCTCAGAGATGTATGTGCTATGTATGCAGTATTTTTCTTTGACCAAATGAGTTGAGATTTCTTTTGATGCCTCTGCCCTGTGTGTTGTTCAGCTGATCTCCAAGCTTGATTGTTGATCTGGTTCTTGAGTATGTGGCTTTGATCAGTCTGAATGTCAGCTTTTGGTCTCCAAACTTTCTTGATGACTTCTGTCTTTTGCTTAGGAGGTTGCTGATTTCTATGCAGCATTTTCTTGGTACCTTCTACTTTCTGCTTGGAAGGTTGCTGACACATTTGATTTGGATATCCATGTAGCTTATAACAGTGAGGTTTGATATGCCCAAATCTTCCACAGTGATGGCATCTCCATCTTTGATACTTCTTCTTCATTTTGTTCTTTCCAGAATGTTGAGACATCTGTTGGAACATTATGTTTGTCTTTGTGTTCTGATGTTGAAGCATTTGTTGGGACATCTTGTTTGACTGTGTAATTTTTGAAGTAGCTTTGCTAGAGCTGGCTTCATCTCTGTTATATCCCAGTCCACTTTTGTCCCCTGAATGTTTATTATTGCAGAGAATAACATCCAGTGTATTTGAGCTGCTGTTCATCATTCTAACAGATTTGGACATATGTTCCAGCTTAGAATTGAGAAGAGTTACTTCACTTTTCAAGGTATCAATGATTACTTGATCACTTGCTTTTTCCTCTTCTAGTACTTCATTCTGCTTCTTTAGCTTTATAACTTCACTACATATTTCAGAGCTTCTTTTGTATAGATCTTTGAATGCTTGCTCAAGTTGTTCATAAGTAAGCTCTCCACAACTGGAATCACTATCATATTCACACAGTCCAGCTAAAGCAGTAATATGCTTAGCTGATTCTTCTTCTGAATCTCCTCCTGAGTCTTCATCAGACCAGGTTATAGATAGTCCCTTCTTTTGTCTTTTTAAGAAGTTAGGACATTCCTTCTTGATGTGTCCATATCCTTCACATTCATGGCACTTGATTCCTTTTTCTTGACTGGTCTTTTCAGCAAGATTTGATCTTCTGTTAGCATCATAGGTTCTCTTGTTTTCAGAAGAGTTTGTGAATCTTCCACTGGAATTTGATTTACCTTCCATACCTCTGAGAATCTGTTTGAACTGTCTTGCAAGCATAGCAATGTTGTCTGACAGGCTCTTATCATTTTCTGGTTCATTATCTTCTTCTTCATCAGTATTTGACACCAATGCTATGCTTTTGTTCTTTTTAACATGTGTGTCATTCATTCCCATCTCAAAAGTTTGAAGGGAACCAATGAGTTCTTCAGCTTTCATGGAACAAATGTCTTGAGCTTCTTCTATTGCTGTGACTTTCATGTCAAATCTTTTTGGCAAAGATCTGAGAATCTTCCTTACAAGCTTTTCATCAGTCATCTTTTCTCCCAAGGCTCCAGAAGTATTGGCTATATCCAAGATGTTCATGTAGAACTCATGAATTGATTCATCTTCCTTCATTCTCAAGTTTTCAAACTTGGTGGTGAGAAGTTGAAGTCTTGACATTTTTACTTTTGATGTTCCTTCATGAGTTGTCTTGAGGGTATCCCACACATCTTTGGCCAGCTCACAATGATGCACCAGTCTGAAAATATTTCTATCAATGCCATTGAATAAAGCATTTAGGGCTTTTGAGTTGCCTAGTTCTGAATCTTCTTCCTCTTTACTCCATTCTTCTTCAGGTTTCAGAACTTTTGATCCATCTTTGGTGTCTTGGACAGGATGTTTCCATCCAACATTTACTGCTCTCCATGCCCTTTTGTCAAGAGATTTTAAGAATGCAATCATTCTTGGCTTCCAGTAGTCATAATTAGATCCATCCAGAATAGGTGGTCTATTTACTGACCCTATATCTCTGTCCATGTTACAGAATTTGTTTTCCCTAGATCTCACCCAGTATAAACAGGCAGGGTGCCTGCTCTGATGCCAATTGAAATTCTGTGATCAGGTATGAGATGTCCTAAGAGATGTCCCAACACTTAATAGGACATTTGACAGATTTAACCAAAACTTAAACAGCAAGAAAAGTAAACAACACAGAAGTTTGTTAACCCAGTTCAGTGTATAACCACACCTACATCTGGAGGCTACCAAGCCAGGAGGAAATCCACTATTAGTAATATTAATTCTAGACTTAAACCACCCTGTTTAATCTATCACTTAATACTTACCCAATGCAATTTCTACCTAAGACTCACTTAGATAAGAGTACCCTACTCACTCCCCCTCAATCACCCAGTGATCAAGTTTACAAGTTTACACAAAAATTGAAGACATCCTTCAAACAATAACAGCTTGATCTTACTTCACAGTTTCAATCAAGTCACAAATGCACTTTTGCTTAAAAGCTCATAAAGTGGTACATAAAAACAACCTGCTATTTAAAACACTAGACACCCTATTTGGTCTTCTGAAATTCGTACTCAATTCTATGAGTTTCTGTTGTTTAAATAGGTATCTGAATTTTGGGCTTTCTGTAGAATGATCCAGCCCTAATGTGCAGCAACTGTCACCTTGAATTTAGGGTTTGTTACCTCCTATATTCTAGGTGCATTAGGTCTTCTGTTTTAATCTGAATCTTCAATTTAAAACTCCCTACAGATGCGCCTTGTTCTATTTTTATCCAGCATTAATTAATCCCAGATAGTTCTCCTTAAATATCTCTGATCTGTTAATCAATAATTAATTCTGGTAGCAGGTCTGAGATGTCTCAACATCTGTTGGGACATCCTGAAAAACTGAACTTAATTTATTCACACAATGTCCCAACATCTGATGAGACATCCTGAAATAAGTTCACATACTCTGTTTGATAATGTCCCAACATCTGATAGGACATTCTGAACTGAATTTAGCATTTCTTGTTTGGTCAAAAATTCTGCCAATTCTTAAACATCTACAAATTACATGCCATAACATTGCATAACAGGTTTTTGTGATAGGTTTCTCATCTTCTCGCTGTTTATTTCAGTGGAAATGGCTCTCAAACAGTCTGTCAAAGATCTCCAAACCCAGAATACTAAATTTCAAGAAGTGATCTTGGATTTATCCAATGGGAAAGAAGAGTTGAAAGCCTTCCTCACTAAGGACATGAAAAAGAAGAATCCTGAAGACAACAAATATGATCAGTTGGAACAACTCCAAGTTGAGATGGCAAAGATGAGAATCGAGAGGAATGGTCTGGTGGCTCTTATCCAAAACTTAGCCCAGGGGAAAAAGAGCTGGGAGTCTTCGTCAATAAACTTCAAGATAACGGAGTCGGGAATCTAATCATCAGTTAATCTCCGATGAAACAAGCATACTTGGTTGAAAAGAAGAAGAGGATAAGAGAAGGAAAGAGACAAGTTCCTACTGATAGTCTTTCAATTAAAAGAAGAAGGTCTTATATGGTTAATCCGCCTCAACACAAGGAACATAAAAGACAGTTTATCAAAATCAACACACCAATGTCGTAAACTTTGCAATGCTTGTTAGAGATGAAGTTGATTACCTTGAAAGACCCTCCTCAGAATCCAAATACTTCCTCTCCTCGCTATAATCCCAATGCAAGGTGTGCATATCACTCCAAATGTCCTGGGCATAACACTAATAAGTGTTGGGCATTGAGGAATAAGGTTCAAGACCTAGTTGACGAAGGAGTCCTTGAGGTTACGCTAGAAGACCAGATTGAATTCTTCTATCGTCCATCAAACATCAAATTTGCCAGACATCCGGAGTGACAAGTTTAGAGGAGGAGGCTTTGAGAACATTTAAATTTTCATTTGTAATTTCTTTTGTTAGCTTAAACACTTACTATTATGTCAAACTTTTGTTTTCACGTTAATGCATTGCATATGTTTATTTTGAATTAATCCATTTGTTTCACTATATTTAAACTATGCTTCTTACTTCTCTTTTGTGATATTTAACTCTTGTTAAAGTTGTAAGCCTTTAGAGGGAGGATGACGAAGATGATGCTATAATTTCATACAATATGCTTTTGAACAGACTATGTTGACGATGTGCATGCATTGTTTCGATTCCTAAACAATGGAGATATAAGGAAGTTAATCCCTAGTCAACCCTTTTGAGCCTATGAAGTAAAAGTTTTCATTCTCACGCAAATTAAAACCCTTAATCATAACCTGGGGTAGGGTAGTTCCTCAGTTAACTAAATGATGGTTCCCTGTAATCATTAAGTCTGACAGAAAATATCTAGCAAAAGAAAAGCTCACTAAGTCAAAAACTATGAAGGAGACTTAGTAAAAACAATTGAGACATCCCACTGACTGTATTCTTGAAATAAATAGTTCAGGAAAAAGAAAGGGATAATAAAGTCAAAAGAAAAAGAGGTCACTACAAATCCTCAACAAAAAAAAGATGGTTGGCTTTTCAAATAAACTTATGGTTTATGAACCATCGCAAATGTTAATGTTACAATTCCAAACTCCTTTGGAGACTCAATGCATAAGTTAACTGAACATAGGACCAAAGAACATCACAAAGGATGGGTTGGGTACAAATAAAATTTGAGCCTTTATCCTTTGTGTTCTTAAACCGTGAACCAGGCTACGTTACAACCCTTTAAAAGTCCTAACTGAAGAATAGTTAGTTCGAAAGTGTACTGCTACAAAAAGGTATCCCGACTCCTTTAGGGCTTATTATAAATCTAGATTTAATATCACAGTTTTTACAAACATTGTTTTGCTAAAATAATTCTTTTTCAAAACTTCAAGACAAACATAAGCATTGCATTTTGAATATCATTATTTGCATACGACTAAGTGTTTGACAGCAAATAAGCTTACATGATGAACATTCAATAAAGAAAAGTCCTTCCGACAGACAAAGTTGCTTCTTGGGCCCGACTAAGTTGGATCAAAGCCAATGTATACAAGGGGCACAATCACTATCTTCCAATCAAAGGGGCATGTCATGTTATTGTCCAATTCATCTAGGGCAGTCAGGTCAAAATTCAACGATGCTTAATAGCCAGGGGCAGGTCTTCTCATCTGAATTTCCAGAGCTAACACTACCGAGTTCACGATGCCAAGGGCATATTATTATGGGGCATCTCGTTTATTTCTCTTGAGGCAACTCTTTTCAAATACTTCCATTCTGGGACAAATCATCCTCATTTAGGAGCAACACTCTCTTTTCAAATCTAATCTAATCAAATTCAGTTGCAAGATCATTAACCATTACCCAGGGCGTACACGATCCACCGCAATCCGAAAGCGCATTCCTCTCATTACATTACCTTAATACTGGGTTTCAGTAGAAGCCATTGTGGAAATTGATTGTCTATGCCGATATTATCAGATGATGTCTGTAACACGGTGGGAGAACTGACTTTTTATTTATGTTGCGGATAGCAAGAGTCGCCACCGACTTTTATTTTATCCAATAGGAAAGGGTATAAAAGAACATGAAAGATCTTTAAAAATTCTAAGTTTGGGGGATAGGTTATATAAAGGGAAGGTGTAAGCACCCTTTATATCCATGGTTATCCACGGGCTCTTAGTTACTTAACTCACTTATTTGTTTGAAAAATGTGTAGTGTGTGTTTAGAAATTTTCATAAGTCTTTGTAATGATCCTCGTATGGATGTATACAAAGCTTTTAAGTTTGAAAATTGTTTGAAAAGTGGAGTGTAAAGAGTATTTTGAAAATTGAGCAAGTAACTAAGAACTACCTACCCTAGACTAGTCTTTCATGTTTCTTTATTTCCTTTCAAGGGTAAGACTCTCCCTACTATTAAGGAGTAGGTAGTCATTACCTTGGATTTGTTTGAGGGACGGGCGTAGGGTCATCGTATGGTCAATGAAGGCAACTTAAGGGGTGTCTTTAGCAATTTGAAGGGACTCTCATCATATTTACCGAAGATACAAGATCTTTATATCGCAGGCAACCTCATAGGGACTTGATCTTTTAATCTGAAGGGACTATGATGATTATTTTTGAAGGGGCTTTGCTTGAGACACCCCCACTTTCGAGGGACTTGACCATATTAAGGCAACTGAGAGGGGAAATCCTAGGAAGTGTTGATGGCAATCGTAGAACGATCGACTTACGTGTGTGAGTGATTGTATTCAGATATTTATCTTGGATTTAATTCTCTAAGTCCAATTTATTCCAATTATGTTCCGCACTCCCTATTATTACTAACCACACAATTTAAATAAAATAAATAAAATGCAAGAATTAAAACCCTACGCTATTACACGGCTTCGGGACAGTTACATAATAATATGAGCGAGAAAAATAAATTACATCAAGATAACAACCTATACAATTCTTCTAAATAATTAAAGAAGGCAAAATAAATATAAATAAATAAAATTATTGAAATTAGGGTTAGAGAAAAGAAAAATTAGGGTTAGAACTAAAATTAAGATTAGAAAGAATTTTTTTAAATTTATTAAGAAAAATATGAACCTAATTAATCATTATTATAAATTGAATTAGTTACAACAAAAAAAAACTATTATTATCAAAATATTTAAAAGATAATTAGTGGCATTAAAAAAATATTAAATTTTTAAGAAAATTAGGGTGATTTTAGAAATCATGAGTTTATTAAGAAAATTCTAACCTAATTAAAAATTAATTTACAAATTGAAATATTAGATATAAAAATAATGAAAAAGAAAAATTATATTTGAATTATTATATTTTGTATTTTAGAAAAAGGTTGACAATAGTTAATTAGATCTAAATTGATTATGATTAGTTAGTTAACTTAATCTAATAATTAATAATTAAAAAAAATAAAAAAACATTAACAAAAGAAAAGAAAGAAAATATAGGCATTCAAAAAAATTGGGGATGCCTGGATTCGAACCCATGACCTCCCATAACCATCCTTAATGCGCAGCCATTAAACCAAGCGTGTCTTGGTGGTAATAATCTACAAACAAATGATAATATTAGTAAAAAAATTCAAATACGTAAATTCGCACGCCTCTTGCATCGTCTTCTTCCTCCAGCTGTTGACTTAGGCTATAATGACACATTTCCGTCACTACAACTTATAGTGACAGATTTCGTATGTGGCTAAAACCCTGTGAATTACAAAAATACAATATACATGAAATAAATATGTTTTAATCATACAAATCAGTCAATAGCACCCTTCTAAATCCAATTGATCCACCAATTTCATGTGAAATCACGTTTATGGTGAATCCCCAATCTCAAGTCCTGAAACCCTAAGCATGACATATCCTTTTTCCTGCATCGAAACTCAAAATAAACCATCCAAAAACGATCCTTGCTACATCATGAACACAAATTGAACATCAAATACGATTTATATTAGGTGTAACATATTGTCATACCCCAAATTTGTCCTACCTTTTTATTTTACTGTTCTACCCGCGTACTATTTTATTTCTGTCTAACATTGCAAAAATCAAAAATGCACTTATTTCTTTGCAAACTAAAATTTAAATTTTCTTTTTCAAGCCTTTTATTTATATTGTTTAAATTTTTATCAAGAAAATGTATACAAAAAGTTTGTCGTTATTACTGTTATTTCCATGAAAACATTTTACATAAATTCTTTTTTTTTCATCTTAAAAAGCCCTTTATCCAAGAACCCCAGAATATCTCAATTTTATTTACTATTTTTATATTAATATTTATTTTTATTATTAATACTTTTATTATTACTATGTTTCTGTTTCATTATCTATTTGTTATTATTACTTCATTATTATTAGTAAATTTTTATTTCTATTAGTATTATCTTTATTTACTTTTTTTATTATTATTATTATTTTTTCACCTCTTATTATTATTATTGTTATCATATTAGTATTATCAATAATCTTTTTCTTTCATTCATTATTACTGTTATTCATTTTATATAGTCTCCATTTAAAAAAAATTCTGCCAGCACATAATTGAGTCGATTTCAATCACATTTAAAAAGGTCTTCTGAGTTAAATTTCCAGCCAAATCCAAAATTCATTTTTAGACATATTAAATAGGACCCACACGTCCTTGCAAATGAGCAACACACATCCAATTTTCCAATTTTCACACCATAACAAATTCGCGGTACACATCACTTTCAACCTTCATTCCACTCATATAGTACAGCAATCAATTTCCACCAATTTCCAGCAGTATTATAACAGAAAAAAAGACTCATAGACCCTCAAAAATATTATAAAGGACAACACAAATTTTCTTTCATTATCACCTTTAAACTTTTGTACACCACAAAACAATCCTCATCTCCCAAATCCATTTCCTTTTTTTTACCTTTCGCCAGAGCCCATTCACCTGCAACAAAACAGAATCACCCAACCTTCTCAAAAATTAAAGTCTGTGAGTTTGTTCTTCAAATTTCTCTCAACCGAATCCCCACTGAAAACACAGAAACTCATGAACTTCATCATCTTCATTAAAACCCCACCTTTAAGATAACCACATCCAAACCAAGCCAGCTTCACTACCCAACTCCCTTCCCCCTGCATAACCGACTCCCGAACCTAGACAATGGTTCCGTTGACCTTTGTCCTCATCCTTTTCTCCCCGGGTTGTATCTATATCTCCCCTTTCCCTCTTCGGGAATAAATAGAATTAGGTGGCGACTCTTCAGTCCGTCCGGCGCGCGGCTCCGTCCTTTCGGATCGCGTGAGGTCGTATTTTTTGGGGTACGACAGTTGGCGACTCTGCTGGGGACTTGTTCACCCCTATGCGAGTCAAGCCTAGTCTAGGTTCCCGCGTTTGTTTGGATGTTTGCTTTTATGCCTTGCTTGTTTATTTTTATCTCTTTCTTTATCGCATTCCATTTTATATATCTTGTGGCTCCTTGGTACTATAATTTGGATCGATACTTTGCAAAAGAAACATGAGGGAAGAGCTCTATACCCGGGCTTGCGAGTACAAACATAAGTTAGCGAGGTTGTGTAGTATGGGCTCCCGAGAGAACCTCTCTCGTGGGTTGTCGATATGAAAACCTCACTTGGAGTAGATTCTGATGAGAATACTGACAACCGTCAAGTCCTTGACGTGGGTGCTCAGTTGCTTTCATTAGGGTCATTAACTCTGAGGACCTTTAGAACCTTTTGGGTTAAAACATCGGTTGATGGTTACGTAGTATTGGGCACCAGGGTTCGCCCTCGCGTGGCTCGATACGAAAACCTCACTTGGAATAGACTACTCAATGGAGTTGATTGAATGTCAAGAATGTATGAAATTGACACGTGCATCAAACAGTTGAGAAAGTTCCATAACTCCAGGACTTTGTTTTAAACCTTGTGTCGATGATCACGTAGTATGGACTCCCGAGAAAATTTGCTCTCGTGGGTTGTCGATACGAAGATCTCACCCAAAATAGATCCATATGGCAGAGTCAATCAACCGTCATGCTTATGGCGCGTGTGATGAACAACTATATGAATTGATACTTTTGGGATCCCTAAAAAATTTAGAGTCTACCCAGTGAGTTCCTGATCAGAATATCCTCCATTTGTACCTTGGACTCGTGAGACTTCGATCTTGTGATCCTGGATTCTGGCATTGCATATCATCTCATTTGCATTCATTTATTCATATTGCATTTCATCCCAAAAATCCGAAAAAAAACTTATTTTCATGTTCCTCCATCTTCAGTAAATCAAGTTGGTTTCCCGATGCCCGTATCGAGCTAGACGACCGTATCTAACTAGAGCCAACACTAGAAGACTGATGGACGTGATTCAAGAAGAGCAAGCTGCTATGAGGGAAGAGATTGACTCGGTCAAAAGCAAGATTGACCATATTTATGAGACACTGCAATCTTTGGCAAGGATGGAAGAACGTCGCGAAGCTGCTGCCGCAATGAACAATGCTCAAGTGCAAGGATCTACCTCACGAGCAATGCCTTCAGTTCCCGTTCCAAATCCTTTGGTCTACGGTTTGCCTCCAGGTTTCACTCCTGCTGTTGAAGAGGTCACTTCCCAACCAATACCTGCTTCTAGTGTCACTGTTGGTGCTATTCCTCAAGCTCAACCTATTCCAACTCAAGTCCAGTTTCCTCAAACTGAAGAGAATCATCAAGTTGAGTATGAGATGCATACTGATGTTCCAATCACCAATCCTCATGTTGTTCAAGAGTCTGAAGCTATGAAGATGTGCTGCGAGTTAGCTGAAAAACTCCGAATCATGGAAGGACACAACTCAACTTCTCTGAGTGCCTCAGACATGTGCTTAGTTCCAGATGTTGTGATCCCTACTAAGTTCAAACTTCCAGAATTCGAAAAATACAAAGGCCTCAGCTGTCCTGAGCTTCATTTGAGGATGTACTACAGAAAAATGGCCGCTCATGCCAAAGATGATAAGTTTATGATCCATTGCTTCCAAGACAGCCTGTCTGGAGCGTCTCTAGAATGGTACATGCAACTTGAGCGCAACAATGTTCGTACTTGGCTCGATCTATCTGATGCATTCAAAAAGCAATACAAGTACAACACTGACTTAGCTCCTAACCGTATTCAGCTTCAGAGTATGTCTCAAAAGAAAAGCGAATCCTTTAAGGAGTACGCCCAACGCTGGAGAGAGCTAGCCGCCAGAGTGCATCCTCCTTTGGTTGACCGTGAACTAATCGATATCTTCATGGGTACCCTACAGGGGCAATACTACGAGAAGCTGATCAGCAGTGTATCTTCTGGATTTTTAGACATGGTGATGGTCGGAGAAAGAATCGAAGAAGGTTTGAAAAGCGGAAAGATCCAAGGAGGTTCTAACAGCCAAAACAATGCCAAGAAGCCTTTCAACGGGTACAAAAAGGGCGAAACAAATGTCGTCTCTACTACAAGTGGGAATTTTCAACAGAGTGCACCTGCACCAGTTCCCTATTACCAGTATCCCTATGTTGCTGCTGCACAATATGCTCCTATGCCATATCAGCCAGCTCCTCCAATGCCTTATCAGCAGGCCTTTCAAGCTCAATTTCCGCCTCAGATGGCTCATCAACCACGTCCAATGGTTGCAGCTACGCAATATGCACCTGGACCATACCAGCAACCGGCTTATCCACCACGGCCTGGTCAACAGCAACAACGTGCTCCTCAACAGCGCCCACCATATCAACAAAGAAGGCCTGAAAGAAACTTTGATCCATTGCCTATGTCATATGGAGAAATCTTTAATGGACTGATGGCAAAAGGAACTCTTGTGTTGAAGGACATGCCACCTCAAACTGGTAACGCTCGAGATTATGATGCCAATGCTCGCTGTGAGTATCACAAGGGTGCTCCAGGTCACACAATTGACAACTGCAGGTTATTCAAGCACAAATTCCAAGATTTAATCGACTCTAAGGATCTCACCTTCACTCCAAGAAATACAAACGTCCAGAACGATCCAATGCCGTCACACGGTGCCAACAAGTGAAGACATCTGAAGAGTTTGTTGAAGATCAAGCTGAGTAGTCACCAACTTTGAAGTATTCAATCAAGAGAAGTTCAATTCCTCAGATCAAGGCAGCCAGTGCCATTTATTATTTCCGCATTCCTGTTGTTTTGTAATGTTTGTTTAAGTACTATTTGCTTTGAACATTGTTATCATTTGTACTTGGTTATGTTAATGTTTTGTTTATGCATGTTTTGAATCGATTTATTTGCATTCGCTCATATTTATCATTTATCACAAAAAAAATCACAAAAATATTTCCCTCACTTCACTTTAGCAAATATTTGAGGGAGGATGATGAAAACTAAATACCCATAACTGTTGCGGTATGCTTTCGGATAAAAACCTCGTCAATGATGTACAGGCATTTCTTTCAAATCCCCAAACACTGGAGATATAAGGAGTTAATCCCTAGTCAACCACTTCGAGCCTAGAAGTAGAAGTTTCTTTCGGATACAACCCTTTACATTTAACCCGGGGCAGGGTAGTTGTTCAGTTAGCCTGACTACACCTTCGAATCGCAAGATGAGACATCCCGTCAGAGGACCATTAACAAATGACTTGGCAGTCACAATATTCAAACAAAAAAAAAGAAAAGAAAAAACCACTAAGTTGAGCACCCGAAGGGAGACTTAGTCGAAAAAGAAGAAATCAAAAGAGGAACTCAAATCCTCAGCAAAAAAAAGAGAGCAAAAACAAATATCAGTGACCATAAAATCAAAAATCAAAGGGTCACCAACAGCAAAAAGATGACTGCCATTCTCAAGCGAATCTTAAAGCTTAATCTTCACTCTTGCAAAGTCAAAACAAATGCATGTGTAAAGTTAACTGAACGTAGGACTGGAGAACAATACGAAGAAGGGTTGGGTATAAATCATTTGAGCTTTATATCTTTTGTTTCTTAAACCATTAACCAGACCACGTTACAACCCTCAAAAGTCCTAATTGAGGCAGGGTTTATTCTGAAAGCATGCTACCAACAAGGTTGCGTAAATTGACTCCCATATATTTTCTAATCTTCAAACTCGATTACACATTATTCTTGCTGCATCTTTCACGCACTTTCTAAATCAACACCTCGTTTGGACTAACGGTCCACTCGTCACACTATCACAACATTCAAATGAATAGATTTTTTTCAAAACTTACATGAACTTTACATTAACACTACCATTTGTGTATGAACAATTTAATTGCGATTCAGTGCTCGACATCAGTACAATCCCAACAAAGGGGCAATCAAAAGAGAAGCTTGAACTTCATCGCCAACATGAATCAAGACTACCTCAACAGTCCAACCAGGGACAAAGCATCTTCAATAGCCCAATCAGGGGCATTTCATCTTCAAACAGCCCAATCAGGGGCAAGATCACCTTCAAAGGCTCAATCAGGGGCAGGTCATGTCGTGGCCATTGTCAAAGATTCCCCCACCAGATTTATTTCAAATACCCTACAGGCAGGGACAAGCAAGCGAGGAGCAAATCTTCTTATCTCTTTTCCCCAGCTGGACAAGCAGGCCTTGCCAAACATTGGCAACCATTCAAAGCAAAATCAGTTCTGATGTGTCAATTAAGTCGCTTCGCTCACCAACAAGTAATTGAACTTGGAGCTGTCAGATCCATCTTCTGATCATACATCGTCGAAGATCGAGTGTCGGGAAATCAATCCCTCCACCCACCCAAAGTCCAATCATTATTGGCAGCTACCAGACCAAAAGTCCACCAAGCTGGCACCTTTCTTTTTTCAATCGCTCATATGCATCATTATGCATCATCAATGTCATACGCATCATTTATTTCAATCATTTACAACATATGCATCATATGCATGCCTAAATAAATCATCTTTTTATTTTCCCTAGCAGTTTTAACTTACATCTCAAGTGCATAAACATTTGCATCGTATCTCCATCTTTATGGAATACCATTTTCAAGAAACATTCAAGCATGATTGCATAATTCAGGATCCAGGATCAGCACAAGTTTCCGGTCCTTCCCCCAGCGGAAGATCATATCAATCAGAGATTCCAGGCATCCTCTTGGCGGATTCAATAGTCGTGTTTAAATTTCAGTCCATTTGCCTTATCTTCCTCTGTTGATAAGTGATTTTATTTTCAGTCTTTCGCCTTATCTTCCTCTGTTGATGAGTGATTTTATTTTCTGTTTTTTGCCTTATCATTCTTTGTTGATAAGTGAGTTTATTTTATGTCTTGCGCCTATCATCCCCTGTTGATAGTGATTCTTTATTTTTCTGTCTTTTGGCATCCATATCGACCTAGTTCGAGTGCCGATTTCGCCTATCATCCTTTGTTGATAGTGATCTTTATTTTTTTCTGTCTTTCGCCTTATCACCCTTTGGGGATAAGTGATTTTATTTTCAGTTATTCGCCTATCATCCTCTGTTGATAGTGATTCTTTGTTTTTCTGTCTTTTGGCATCCATATCGACCTAGTTCGAGTGTCGATTTCGCCTATCATCCTTTGTTGATAGTGATCTTTATTTTTTTTCTGTCTTTCGCCTTATCACCCTTCGGGGATAAGTGATTTTATTTTCAGTTATTCGCCTATCATCCTCTGTTGATAGTGAGTCTTTATTTTTCTGTCTTTCGCCTTATCATCCTCTGTTGATAAGTGAGTTTACTTTCAGTCCTTCGCCTTATCATCCTCTGTTGATAAGTGAGTTTATTTTTAGTTATTCGCTTTATCATCCTCTGATGATAAGTGATTTATTTTGTCAATGTGTCACCCATCATTTCTAATTTCAATCCTCTGCTTTCTTTGTTAGACAAATTTGGAGTCTGTTCATATCTAATTATCTTATACCTTGTAAGATTAAACGCGAGCCAGTTCACCTTACCCGGTCTAAGCCAATTCGATAGGGGCATCTGTCATACCCCAAATTTGTCCTACCTTTTTATTTTACTGTTCTACCCGCGTACTATTTTATTTCTGTCTAACATTGCAAAAATCAAAAATGCACTTATTTCTTTGCAAACTAAAATTTAAATTTTCTTTTTCAAGCCTTTTATTTATATTGTTTAAATTTTTATCAAGAAAATGTATACAAAAAGTTTGTCGTTATTACTGTTATTTCCATGAAAACATTTTACATAAATTCTTTTTTTTTTTTCATCTTAAAAAGCCCTTTATCCAAGAACCCCAGAATATCTCAATTTTATTTACTATTTTTATATTAATATTTATTTTTATTATTATTACTTTTATTATTACTATGTTTCTGTTTCATTATCTATTTGTTATTATTACTTCATTATTATTAGTAAATTTTTATTTCTATTAGTATTATCTTTATTTACTTTTTTTATTATTATTATTTTTTCACCTCTTATTATTATTATTGTTATCATATTAGTATTATCAATAATCTTTTTCTTTCATTCGTTATTACTGTTATTCATTTTATAAAGTCTCCATTTAAAAAAAATTCTGCCAGCACATAATTGAGTCGATTTCAATCACATTTAAAAAGGTCTTCTGAGTTAAATTTCCAGCCAAATCCAAAATTCATTTTTAGACATATTAAATAGGGCCCACACGTCTTTGCAAATGAGCAACACACAACCAATTTTCCAATTTTCACACCATAACAAATTCGCGGTACGCATCACTTTCAACCTTCATTCCACTCATATAGTACAGCAATCAATTTCCACCAATTTTCAGCAGTATTATAACAGAAAAAAAGACTCATAGACCCTCAAAAATATTATAAAGGACAACACAAATTTTCTTTCATTATCACCTTTAAACTTTTGTACACCACAAAACAATCCTCATCTCCCAAATCCATTTCCTTTTTTTTACCTTTCGCCAGAGCCCATTCACCTGCAACAAAACAGAATCACCCAACCTTCTCAAAAATTAAAGTCTGTGAGTTTGTTCTTCAAATTTCTCTCAACCGAATCCCCACTGAAAACACAGAAACTCATGAACTTCATCATCTTCATTAAAACCCCACCTTTAAGATAACCACATCCAAACCAAGCCAGCTTCACTACCCAACTCCCTTCCCCCTGCATAACCGACTCCCGAACCTAGACAATGGTTCCGTTGACCTTTGTCCTCATCCTTTTCTCCCCGGGTTGTATCTATATCTCCCCTTTCCCTCTTCGGGAATAAATAGAATTAGGTGGCAACTCTTCAGTCCTTCCGGCGCGCGGCTCCGTCCTTTCGGATCGCGTGAGGTCGTATTTTTCGGGGTACGACACATATGAAATCGAAACTTGTAAAAATACGGGAAAAAACGATTTAGTTAAGGTGATAGGTCATGAATGTGATGATGATTATGAGTGGTATGGCTTCTAAACACCTCAAAGAACAATCTTACACCTTTAAATCATGTTGAAAGGGCCTGAATGATGGAAACCGAATTTCAACTTTGGTGTGAAATTTTGAAACTTGAATGGACTCTCCTTGTCTGAATTTTTCGTCCTTTATGCTTGCAGTATGTTTGTGTATATGTAAGAGAGTGTATTAGGTCAAAAATATGGGCCTTTAGTTCATGGATTTTGGTTACTTGAGATTGAAGAAACCAATCACTCATAAATGTCCAAAAATCAAATATACTCTTGCTAACTTTGTCTTGCACAAATTTGTAAGGTATCCAATCAACTTAAATGCCATATATTTGATCCCAAAGTATTGATTGGTTTCAAATATTTTATTTTCATTAAAATTGAATTTTAACGAATAAAATCCAAAATAATATATAAGAAATTATAAATATCAGAATGAATGGCCATTGGGTCATGTATGACTTCATCTTTAAGTTTAGGTTGCAATTTTATGGGCCCATTTGGAAAAAGTTATGGCCTTTTTTGCTTCATACACCCGTTAAAAATCAACCAACTTTTACAAAGCATAACTTCTTCAATTTTAATGTTATGAAGGTGTTCTAGGACTTTTTAGAAAGCTTATAGTGTACTCTAACCAACACTTTTGGTCCCATGTCCGTATCATTTACCATTTTCAAATTATGAGCTTTGGAAATATTTGACTTTTTGTTGACTTTCAAAAGGACCTATAATGTTTTAGCTTATACCTTCCAAATGAAGCATTTTTAGGCTTAGGCTTGGCTTGGCTTAGCTTATCCCTTTTGACCAATTAATAATCTTGTGACTATTAAGAGACCTCTTGAGACATATTGAATGTGGGAGGGCAAATTTTAGGGTACAACAGCTGCCCCTATTCAGTTTTCTACAACCTGAGGAGTTAGATTGGCATGTACGCCATTCATGACTTGAAGGTTGAAGGGGATTAAACACTAAAGCCCAAAAATTTGCACTTGCCGGTGCGCAAAATAATGTTGTTGGTTAGCTGTATTGCTTGAATGGGCTTAAAGATGCCATTCGGAAAAGAGGTTCTTCAGATATACTTCTTGGAGGATAGAGCAGTCCAAAACATAGATTGATATGATCCTGGGGGATGTAGCAGCCCAAGAGATTGTTTGGCGTGGTCTTGGAGGATAGAGCAATCCAAGATGTTGTTATGTGTAATCATGGAGGATAGAGAAGTCAAAGATATTATCCTGGGGGTTTATAGTAGCCCGAGATATTGTTTGAGATAGCCCTTGGGGGGATATAGCAGCCCAAGATGGATATAGATGTAATCTCATGAGATGTAGCATCCTAAGATATTGGTTTTCGTGGTCCTGGGGGGATATAGCAGCCCAAGACATTGATGGATGTAATCTTGAGGGATGTAGCAGCCCAAGATATTGGTATATGTATTCTTGGAGGATAGAGCAGTCCAAGATATTGTTATATGTACTCCTGGAGGATAGAGCAATCCAAGATATATTTTTGAAATAACCCTTAGGGGATATAGCAGCCCAAGAATAAGTTATTAATGACGTTCATTTGCTGAGGAATTAACCTAAAAAACAAGGTTAGTTCTATGCAATGTCATGGTGTATATAACACTTTGCAAGATGATATTCTTATGAGAATGTTGTATGCGTATGATATGATGTAAATGAAGTATGTATGAACTATGTAGTTGAAGCGCATGAGTAGCTTCATATAACAACTGCTGGCTGGGGAAAATAAATTCCGATTTATTGTTGAGGAATATGAAGACTTCTACCCGTCTTGTTTTGGAATATCGTACTTAGAACCTCCCATTTTCGTTCGTCGTACCTCTTATTGAAGGATTAACTTCCTGAATACTCTGACTGAGGATAAAAGAGATGGACATTCTCCTGGGAGACTTATCCGGTTAAGTGTCCATTCTTCGGAGGATATCATGCTTGAAAGGAATCGTAGAGTTGGAAGTACAAGATACTACTTGAAGTATTCCGTAAGAATATCCGTAAAGATTACTTTGTGGGGATTAACCGGCGAAGATTCGTTGGATTCCTACCTCCGATCGTCCTTAGTAAATACTATTATTGTATTTTATGCATTTATGGTAAACATCAATCATATTCAAAAGCATATATAGATTCAAACATAATCAATAGACGTTTTCGCTTAAGTAAAAGGGGAAAAGTAAACCTGAAATCGAAAATAGGATTTTATTTATTTAGAAAGTGGCCTATAAACAGGCGATTTTTAACACAGAGACGGAAATCCTAGTAAGAGGAATTCGTCGAAGAAACTTTTTAAAAGAGTACAAAAACAACAAGGAAAAATAGTTATGTGTAAATGATCCTATTGAGTTTCAACTCTGCTATTGCCATTATCTTCAAATATCTCATCCATTGTTGTCGGAATAGAAACAATTGGATTGATCTGCACCTGTCTGAACTTGATGTAGGTAATACAACTAGTTGAGGTTACATGGGTGATCCAACGAGACATAGTCATACGATTTAATCCCTAACTTTTTCCTGGATTGCCCTTTCAGGTTTTCAATCCACCGGGATACCCTTTTTTGCCCAAGCCTCCCTTTCGGGTGTACAATTTTATATATATCCCTAATTTTTGCCTGAACCCTTTTGGTTCGCCGGGATGCCCTTATTTTTTCCTAGGCCAGTCAGCCTAGCGGGTCTCTTTTTATGCGTAGTATTTTTTAATTATGTATGTGTTTACAGGCTGCGGGAAATCTTCACCATCCATAGTAGTAAGCATCATGGCACCTCCAGAAAATATCCTTTTGACTACAAATGGCCTTTCATATGTGGGAGTCCATTTTCCCCTAGGATCACCCTGTGGTAATATGATACGCTTGATTACCAAGTCTTTAGCCTAATATACTTGTTGCTTGACCTTCTTATTAAAATCTTTAATCATACGCTTCTGATACATTTGACCATGACAAACAGCTTCTAGCCTCTTCTCATCAATCAAGCTTATCTATTCAAGTCGAGTCTGAATCCATTCATCTTCATCCAAGTCTGCATCCTTCATAATTCTCAAGGAAGGGATCTGAACTTCAATAGGTAAAACTGCTTCCATGCCATAGACAAGAGAAAACGGGGTTGCCCCAGTTGAAGTACGTATTGTGGTACGATAACCATGAAGATCAAATGGTAACATCTCATGCCAATCCTTATACGTAATTGTCATCTTCTGCAAGATCTTCTTAATATTCTTATTGGCGGCTTCCACTGCATCGTTCATCTTTGGTCGATATGGAGAAGAATTGTGATGTTTAATCTTGAACTGCGTGCAGAGATCAGTAATCATAGTATTGTTCAGATCAGTACTGTTGTCTGTGATAATCCTTTCGGGGATGCCATACCTACATATAAGATTATGCTTGATGAATCGAGCCACAACATTCTTGGTAACAGAAGCAAACAAAGCTTCCTCTACCCACTTCGTGAAGTAATCAATAGAAACAAGGATGAAATGATGTCCATTGGAAGCAGTAGGTTTAATCTCACCAATCATATCAATGCCCCACATGGAAAAAGGCCAAGGAGCAGTCAAAACATTCAATGGAACTAGAAGTATATGTACTTTGTCAGCATAGATCTGACACTTATGACAAGTCTTGGAGTGCTGATAGCAATCAGCTTCCATGGTAGACCAATAATAACATGCTCTCAAAATCTTCTTAGCCATAGTGTGCCCACTGGAATGAGTACCAAAGATCTCATCATGCATGTCTTCCATAATCTCTATTTCTTCCTTCCTATCCACACATCGAAGCAAAGTTGAATCGTGATTGCGCTTGTACAAAATTCCATTACTCAGGAAAAACTTGGCAGAAAATCTCCTCAGAAACTTCTTGTCATTAATATATGCCCCTTCAGGATATTCCTGAGCTTCGAGATACCTTTTCACTTCATGGAACCAAGATTTCTCTTCCACACCTTCAGTATCAACTTCATAATAGTATGTTGGTTCATCTAACCGTTCAACAGTAATTCTGGGTGCCTCATCATCCCAACTAATTTCAAACATAGATGATATAGTGGCTAAATCATCTGCCAACTAATTCTCTTCTCGTGGAATATGTCCAAAATTAATCTCTTCAAAGTATGGGATTAAAGACAACACATGCTCTCTATAAAGAATGATATTTGGATGTTTCGTATCCCATTCACCTCTAACCTGACTAACTACCAAGGCTGAATCTCCGTATACATTCAAAAACAGGATCTTCATCTCAATGGCATCCTTGATACACATAATACATGCTTCATATTCAGCCATATTATTGGTACAATCAAAACAAAGTCTAGCAATAAATGGTGCATAACAACCCTCTGGAGAGATAATCACAACACCGACACCATTACCAAGCGCATTAGAAGCTCCATCAAAAACCATAGTCCATCGGGATCCCTGTTCAGGTCCTTCATATTGTCTAGGTTCTTTAACAAAAAGCATAATATCTTCATCTGGAAATTCAAAGTTCATAGACTGATAGTCATGCACTGCTTGATGATCCAAATAATCAGCTACCACACTTCCCTTAATAGCTTTCTGAGTAGTATATTGTATGTCATATTCTGTCAAAATCATTTTCCATCTCGTTATTCATCCGGAGAGAGCAGGTTTCTCAAATATATACTTAATAGGATCCATTTTTGAAATCAATAAAGTGGTATGAGTCAACATATACTTTCTTAGTCGGCGAGCATCCCAAGCCAAAGCATAACAAGTTTTCTCGAGCAGTGAGTATCTTGTTTCACAGTCGGTAAACTTTTTGCTAAGCTAGTATATTGCTTGCTCTTTTCGACCGGGCTCGTCATGTTGCCCCAACACACACCCCATTGAGTTGTCTAATATTGTTAGGTACATAATCAAGGGTCTTCCTTCAACTGGTGGCATCAATATTGGAGGTTCCTGTAGGTACTTCTTGATCTCATCAAAAGCTACCTGGCATTTTTCGTTCCATTCCATTACTTGATCTTTCTTCAACAACTTGAAGATTGGATCACAAGTAGCAGTCAATTGGAAAATAAATCTCGCAATATAATTCAGTCGTCCCAAGAAACCTATGACTTCTTTCTCAGTACGGGGAGCGGACATTTCATGTATAGCTTTTACCTTTGCAGGTTCAACTTTAATACCTTTACCACTGACAACGAGACCCAAAAGTTTACCAGATCTGACTCCAAAGGTACACTTGTTTAGATTTAATCTCAACTTGTACTTCTTCAACCTCTCAAACAACTTATGCAGATGATCGAGGTGTTCTTCTTCAGTCTGTGATCTAGCTATCATATCATCAATATATACCTCTATCTCATGGTGAACCATATCATGGAACAAAGCTACCATAGCACGTTGATATGGTGCCCTAGCGTTCTTCAAACCAAATGGCATTACCTTATAACAGAAGGTGCCCCATTGTGTAATAAACGTAGTCTTCTCCATATCTCCAGGTGCCATCTTAATCTGATTGTAACCAGAGAAACCATCCATAAAAGCGAATACCTTATGTTGAGCAGTGTTGTCTACCAGAACATCAATAGGTGGAAGTGGAAAATCATCTTTGGGGCTGGCTATGTTCAAATCCCTGTAATCTACACACATGTGTACTTTACCATCTTTCTTAGGCACCGGTACCACATTTGCAACCCACTAAGGATAAGAAGTAACAGCTAGGAACCCTGCATTAAATTGTTTCATTACTTCTGCTTTAATCTTTTCTGACATCTCAGAATGCATACGACGAACTTTCTATTTTATTGGACGACAACCCTCTTTCATTGGTAGACGATGAACCACAATATCATTATCAAGTCCCGACATATCCTCATAAGACCAAGCAAAGATTTCCACATAGTCATGTAACATCTGAATCAATCTGTTCTTAACATTGTCCTCCAATTCAGCTCTTATCTTGACCTCTTTCTTGTCTTTCTCAGTTCCCAGATTCACAACTTCAATTGGTTCTTCATGTGACTGTATAACTTTCTCTTCTTGCTGTAACAACCTAGCAAGCTCTACAAGAACTTCGCAATCTTCTTCCTTTCCATCCTCGGCTTGATAGATCGGATTCTGGAAGTTATAATTGGCAATAGAAAAGTTGTTATCAACAGAATCCAGAGTGAATGAGGATCTGCATTTTAGTGACGTGGGTGTGTGTAAGAACACATAGCTTTTGATAAAGAAAAAATAAAAAGAAAGATAAAGAGCGTAATATTTACGAAAGAAAAAATGTCCATTGATTTTTATTGAATGAAGATATGCAAATGAAATGGCATCTCTAATATAGAATGTAGAATCAAAGACTTGTGAACCCACTTTGATTGGGAGTTCAACTTCTCCATGTACCATTCTTCTTGATCCATCAAAGCCCTTCACCACCACATTACTGGGTCTTAACACAATATCTTCAAAGTTGAGTTTGTTCAGAACATCCTTCGGTAGCACATTCAAAGAGGAACCATTATCAACCAAAACATGAGACAAAGTAGTGCCCCTACATTCAATAGAGACGTGCAGAGCTCTATTGTGGTTTCTCTTGGCAGGAGTTAAATCAACATCAGAAAAGCCCAAGCTATTATCAGTAGTCAGGTTGGCAACACAATTCTCAAACTGGTCCACAAAGATTTCATGTGGTACATGAGCAGCCTTCAGGAACTTCACTAAATCCTTGGCATGAGCTTCAGAACATAGCAACAAAGACAACATAGAGATCTTAGAGGGAGTATAACTCAATTGTTCAACAACACTATAATCACTCTTGCGGATGATCTTCAATACTTCATCCATCTTCTTAAAGAGGTCTTAAGTAACTGGAGTTTCAACTTGAACAGGCTCAATCAATGGTCCTTTGCCCCGAGCTTCATTACTTGGCCCAGGGTTGGGGATATGAACTGGAGGAGCAACAGTCATTGAAGTGTCTTATGGAGAGAAAATTCTTCCACTCCTAGTAACCTTACTAGTCCCAACAATATTGTTGACATCAGGATTAGTACCTGCAGCAGGTATATCAGTCAAAGGCTCTTGCTTAATACCATGGATATAAACATCATACCCATAACTCCAAGGGATAGCCTTGTCAGAAGAATATGGAATTGGACCAGGAGTGGTAATAATCAGGGAGCCACCTTTAGCTTAGCAGTAATCTTCACAAGACCTTTAGATGTAATCCTCAAAGGACCCTTAGAAGTGATATTCATAGGAGTACTAGTGACCACAAACACATCTTCAAGCTTCAGGTCTTGAGATAGTCCTTTATATAAGCTCTCTACAGAAGGAGTCTTCTCAAACATTATAGTGCAGTTGTCCATTAAACACGGAATGCCTTCTTTCAGCTTCCAACAATCATTAGGTTGATAGGCACAATAAAAACAATCTTCATTGCAACCCGGAAATAAATCGGCTTGCTGCAGCTTCTTCTTAATAATGGATAGAGGAGTAGTTAAATCAGTCACCGTAGAAACATAAGAAACATCATCAATAGAATTAACAGTCTTCTCATGCTTGGGCATAGGAGCAGTAATCACAGTAGGAGTCTCAGGAGGGTCAAACTCAATTTCTCCAGTATCTATCATATCCTGGATCTTATTCTTCAATGCCCAACAATTATTAGTATCATGGCACGGGCAATTGGAGTGATACGCACATCTTGCATTGGGATTGAAACGAGGAGAGGTAGTATTGAGGTTCTGAGGAGAATCCCTCAAGGTAATCAATTCTCCCTTAAACATGTGTTGCAGAGTCTGAGCCAGTGACATATTGATCTTTGTAAATTGCCTCCTAGGCTTAGGCTGACTATTTTGTTGCTGCTCTTGTGGTGTAGATGCAGGATTAGAGATGAGGACTGCTCCTACAGATTGATTATTCCTGTTACGACCCTATTGGCCATACACATCATTAGACTCTTTCTTCCCATTAGAAGGCTTCTTGGTAGTATTTGGAGAGGCAACCACTTGTATCTTACCAATTCATATTCCACTATCCACATGTTCTCCAATCATTATCAGTTCAGTGAAACCGGATGATGAACTTCCAATGAGATGATTGTAGAAAGGACCAGTCAATGTACTCATAAACATATCAACCAATTCCCTGTCAGTTAAAGGAGGTTGGACTCTGCTTGCAAGATCTCTCCATTTCTGGGCATACTCCATGAAACATTATTTAGAACCCATAGACATGTTTTGGAGTTGCATGCGAGTTGGTGCCAAATCAGAGTTATATTGATATTTCCTATAGAAGGCCTCAGCAAGATCATTCCAAGTACGAATATTGATACTCTCCAGTTGATAGTACCATTCCAATTGAGCCCTTGATAAGCTCTCCTAAAAAAGTGAATCCACAATTTCCTTTCAGCAGTATGTGGCTGGATTCTCCGGACATAAGACCTCAAATGCAGCTTAGGACATGACACACCATCATACACCATAAAAGTAGGAACCTTGAAACCAATAGGAATGACAACTCCAGAAATCAAGCTCAGATCTTCAAAATCCAACTTAGGAGTCTTCTGTAATTCCATAGCATTCACACGGTCTTCCAGCAACTTATACTTCTCATCACCAGTTGAATCATGATAATAATTTTCCTCATAATCAGAATTCACAGCAGTACCATGTTGACTTCCTTTCTCTTTTGTAGAACTTTTATCTCCAGGGTTTTCCACCCTATCATCTGTCTTGATTCGAGCTCTGAATCTTCTCCCCAAACTGATGAAGCTAACTGGTTTTTTGGTCTTCTTCTTCTTAGTCAGGAGTGATTTCATCTCTTCTTGCCCCTTGGACAAGTTCAGGATCATCTCTTGGAATTGGGCATTCTGAGCCTGAAGATCTTTGACAGATTGTTCGAGAGTCATTTCTGCTGAAATAAACAGCGAGAAGATGATAAACCTGTTGTGAAAACCTGTTATGAAATGGTATGGTATGTAGATGTATATGCAATGTTTTCAAGGACTGCAGGATTTAAATTTGTTAAAACAAACAAAAAAAACTCTTATTAGTAGGTTTGAAATAATATTGCCCCTTGGGCTTACAAATTAAAATAAACAAAATTTATAAAGAAAATAAAACATCTGGGAATTAAGTCTCCCATGGATGCTTCCTCTTTATGTTGAGGTAGGTGTTAAGATTTTGCTCCTCGTGAAGTTGCTTTGTCAGCTCCAACACTCTCTCTTGGCTAATCCTGAATTGGGCTTCAAAGGTATCTCTTTGCTCATTCAGTTGGATCCAAGACTTCTACAGCTCTTCCAAATTAGTGGACATATCTGGTTGAGGGATTGTATAAGGAACATCTCCTTCAGCAACAGGCTCCATAATAACCGGTAAAACGACAAGATATAGCATCAAAAGAGTCTGATCACGAGACCGCACCCATCTGAGGTAAGGTTCCATATGAATGGAGTACTTTGGTTCCAGAGTCTTACTATCAACCTTGTTCACTTTATTCCAAGCTCGTATAAACCTTTGACGGTAATCTTGAAGATCGTTGTCGTAATCAAATATAATACCTTGAATAAGCATGTCATGAGGACCATTACTCCGAGCATAACCAAACTGACATAGAGCTAAAGAAGGGTTGTAAGTAATGCCCCTTCTTATGCCAAGGAGTGGAACATTAGGTAACTCCCCGAACGGTCGACGATAGTGACATTTTCCATAGATCGGGAACACCCGTGAATATCTGAATGAGAGAGTGACATCATCCTTTTGGACCATCTCAAACCTTGTTCATTCTTCATCACAGATCGAGGAATGTGAGAAATAAACCACCTAGATAGTAGAGGTATGCAACACATCAAAGTTCCTCGTGCTTTCGTAGTACGGGTGTGGAGAGAGTGTAAGATATCTCCAAGTAATGTAGGCACTGGATTGTGAGTCAAAAATATATTGATGGCATGTACATCTATGAACTGGTCTGGAATAGGGAATAGTACCAAACCATAAATCAGCAAGGCTAGGATCTCCTCAAAAGCATCATAACTCATAGCATCCAAGAACACCTGAGCTTTCTCTACTAATACTTTGGCAAGGATACCCTTAACTCCACTTCTTTTTTCTAGGGCTGCAGCAATAATTCCAGGTTTAGGTTCCTTCTCTAAGCCTGTGAAGGGTTTCTGATCAAGGATAGGTACCCCAAGTAACTTGGAGAATTCTTCCATTGTGGGTACCAGCTGATAATCGGGAAATGTGAAACAATGACATTTAGGATCAAAGAACTGGAATAAGACACTCATCCTATCTTCATCAAACCCTGAGGTAACCAAGTCAAGTAGATAACCATGCTTCTTGATGAATTGAGAGCTTTTAGGAAGTTTTGAGACCAAATCCTTAAGCTTGGGAGGTACCCCTACAAATTTGATCTGAATAGTGTTCCTACGAGTGGAAGCCATAACCTATAACAAATAACAAAGATAAATCATTTGGTCCTTAATATGGTTAGTGAGAATTCTATGCTTATGATGTTATGATGTTATGACGTTATGTTCAATCACAAACATGAGGCACACACAAGCAAGTCACACAGTAATCCTAGGTTTAGAGGCTTGCAGGAGGTTTAAAGGAAAGTACCCCCCCCCCCCTGAAGTTTAGTTGGTTCATCCTGTCCTACAAAAGTAACCAGGTTCTAAGGGATCTCAATATCACTGATCCTTCTCAAAGGTTGTTGTTCAGTAGGAAACTAACTTGCCAACCAAAACCCCCAAGATTAGGATCTCAATGAGCTTAGCATAGAGTATCAACCAACTTTAGACTTCTCCAAAGTCGGCTATCTAACTACTTTCTAAAGGCCAAGATGGGTCAATTAAGGTTCTAAAGAGTAGTTAGTGTTAACGACAACGTATGGTAGCCCCATATTATCCTTAACTTACTTAAGGAACATAAGCACCAACCAAGAAGTCACACTAACTATGGCCACCAGATCAACCATATCGGTATACGTCGTATAGTTTCCTTGGTCTATTGCCATTTAACTAGGGTACACTAGATCTGAGTTAGGATCTTTCACACATAAGCCCAACAAATAAATATAAATCAAGCAAGTCAAATAGTAAGTGATCCTAATTCCTAAGGTAACCCTTCTTTAAGTGCATCCCCAACAGAGTCGCCAGTTCTGTAACACAGTGGGAGAACTGACTTTTTATTTATGATGCAAATAGCAAGAATCGCGACCGACTTTTCTTTTATCCAATAGGAAAGGGTATAAAAGAACAAGAAAGACTTTTAAAAATTCTAAGTTCAGGGGGTAGGTTATATATAGGGAAGGTGTAAGCACCCTTTATATCCATGGTTATCCATGGGCTCTTAGTTACTTAATTCACCTATTTGTTTGAAAAATGTGTAGTGTGTGTTTAGAAATTTTCATTAGTCTTTGTAATGATCCTCGTATGGATGTATAAAAAGCTTTTAAGTTTGAAAATTATTTGAAAAATGGGGCGTAAAGAGTATTTTGAAAATTGAGCAAGTAACTAAGAACTACCTACCCTACACTGGTCTTTCATGTTTCTTTATTTCCTTTCAAGGGTAAGACTGTCCATACTATTAAGGAGTAGGTAGTCATTACCTTGAATTTTATTAAGGGATGGGCGTAGGGTCATCGTATGGTCAATGAAGGAAATTTAAGGGGTGTCTTTTGCAATTTGAAGGGACTATCATCATATTTACCTAAGGGACAAGATCTTTATATCGTAGGCAACCTCATAGGGACTTGATCTTTTAATCTGAAGGGACTATGATGATTATTCTTGAAGGGACTTTGCTTGAGACACCCCCACTTTCGAGGGACTTGACCATATTAAGGCAACTGAGAGGGGAAATCCTAGGAAGTGCTGATGGCGATCGTAGAACGATCGACTTACATGTGTGAGTGATTGTATTCAGATATTTATCTTGGATTTAATTCTCTAAGTCCAATTTATTTCAATTATGTTCCGCACTCCCTATTATTACTAACCACACAATTTAAATAAAATAAATAAAATGCAAGAATTAAAACATACGCTATTACACGACTTCAGGACAATTACATAATAATATGAGCGAGAAAAATAAATGACATCAAGATAACAACCTATACAATTCTTCTAAATAATTAAAGAAGGCAAAATAAATAAAATTATTGAAATTAGGGTTAGAGAAAAGAAAAATTAGGGTTAGAACTAAAATTAAGATTAGAAAGAAATTTTTTTAATTTATTAAGAAAAATATGAACCTAATTAATCATTATTATAAATTGAATTAGTTACAAAAAAAAAACTATTATCATCAAAATATTTATAAGATAATTGGTGGCATTAAAAAAAAAAATTAAATTTTTAAGAAAATTAGGGTGATTTTAGAAAACATGAGTTTATTAAGAAAATTCTAACCTAATTAAAAATTAATTTACAAATTGAAATATTAGATATAAAAATAATGAAAAAGAAAAATTATATTTGAATTATTATATTTTGGTTTTAAGAAAAAGGTTAACACTAGTTAATTAGGTCTAAATTGATTATAATTAGTTAGTTAACTTAATATAATAATTAATAATAAAAAATAAAAAATAAAACATTAACAAAAGAAAAGAAAGAAAATATAAGCGTTCAAAAAAAATTGGGGAGGCCTGGATTCGAACCCAGGACCTCCCCTATACCAGCCTTAATGCGCAACCACTGGACCAAGCATGTCTTGGTGTTAACAATCTGCAAACAAATGATAATATTAGTAAAAAAATTCAAATACGAAAATTCGCGCGCCTCTTGCATCGTCTTCTTCCTCCAGTTGTTGACTTAGGCTATAGTTACACTTTTCCGTCACTACAACTTATAGTGACTAATTTCGACAGTGGCTAAAACCCTGCGAATTCCAAATACGCAATATACATGAAATAAATATGTTTTAATCATACAAATTAGTCAATAACATCCTTCTAAATCCAATTGATCCACCAATTTCATGTGAAATCACGTTTATGGTGAATCCCCAATCTCAAGTCCCGAAACCCTAAGCATGACATATCTCTTTTTTTGCATCGAACCTCAAAATAAACCATCCAGAAACGATCCTTGCTACATCATGAACACAAATTGAACATCAAATATGATTTATATTAGGTGTAACATATGAAATCGAAACTTGTAAAAATACTGGAAAAAAAGATTCAGTTAAGGTGATAGGTCATGAATGTGATGATGATTATGGGTGGTATGGCTTCTGGACACCTCAAAGAACAATCTTACACCTTCAAATCGTGTTGAAAGGGACTGAATGATGGAAACCGAATTTCAACTTTGGTGTGAAATTTTGAAACTTGAATGGACTCTCCTTGTCTGAATTTTTCGTCCTTTGTGCTTGTAGTATGTTTGTGTATATGTAAGAGAGTGTATTAGGTCAAAAATATGGGCCTTTAGTTCATGGATTTTGGTTACTTGAGATTGAAGAAACCAATCACTCATAAATATCCAAAAATCAAATATACTCTTGCTAACTTTGTCTTACACGAATTTTTAAGGTATCCAATCAACATAAATGCCATATATTTGATCCCAAAGCAATGATTGGTTTCAAATATTTGATTTTTATATTTGATTTTCATTAAAATTGAATTTTAACAAATAAAATCCAAAATAATATAAAATAAATTATAAAAATCAGAATTAATGGCCATTGGGTCATGCATGACTTTATCTTCAAGTCTGGGTTGCAATTTTATGGGCCCATTTGGAAAAATTTGAAGTTATGGCCTTTTTTGCTTCATACACCCCTTAAAAATCAACCAACTTTGACAAATCATAACTTCTTTAATTTTAATGTTATGAAGGTGTTCTAGGACTTTTTAGAAAGCCTTTAGTGTCCTCTAACCAACCCTTTTCGTACCATGTCCATATTATTTACCGTTTTCAAATTATAAGCTTTGGAAAAAGTTGACTTTTTGTTGACTTTCAAAAGGACCTATAATGTTTTAGCTTATACCTTCCAAATGAAGCATTTTTAGGCTTTACTTGTGATACACAAAGATGTAGAGAATTAAATTTCCTTAAAAATGAGCTATGGATGGGAAATTTTTGTTGAAGTATGTGAAAGTTATCACTGGTCAAAGTTCAGTTGACTTTTACTATGAAAACCCTAATTTAGAAACTTTTTTATTCTTGATGATCTGAGATTTCCTAGATGAATCATGATCAACCATTGATCAAATGATGAATCTTACCTCATAATATTGATGTTGACAAAAAATCTTGAAGTTTGACTTTAAGTTGACCACAATTGACTTTTTTACCAGGTTAACTGATTTTTGGATATCTGAACATCTGACTGGTCAAACTTATTGGGAAAGTTCTGAAACTTGACATGAGGATTCTTTAGGGCATGTGGGATATTATGAAACTCACTTGAGGCCTTGTAAGTCCACTTTGCTTGAGAAAACTCAAAACCCTAGTTCTAAGATCCATTGTTCAAGAGGGGGCTTTGTCTGGTGAAACCTTCAATCCTTTTGACCAATTGAGAATATTGTGACTATTAAGAGACCTATTGAGACATATGATATTGAATCTGGGAGGGAAATATTTTGGGTACAACAGTGTCAGTATCATGTCTTCAGATTCAGTCATGATATTTCCTAGAAAATTACTCGGGGAAGTCGAGAATATCAGATATTCTGAATCCATTGATTACTTTGAATGAATATATGATTTCGAATATGATTGATGTTTACCAAAATTACAATAATAGAATTTACTAAATACTTTTGGAGGTTGGAATCCCCAGCAAAGTTCATATCCAACAGATCTTCGCAGGCTCATCCCCACAGAGTAATCTTTAAGGATTTATTCCAGCGAAGTATCCCGGGTAGCCACTTGTACTTCCAGCTCTACAAAGTCCCAGACAGATTTCTCTCAAGCCTGATATCCTCAGAAGAATTGACATTCGGTCGGATAAGTATCTCAGGGGAATGTTCGTCTCTTTTATCACCAGTCAGGGTATTTATGAATTTAATCATTCAATAAAAAGTACGATGAATAGAAGTCGAAAATCCTAAGTACAATATTCTGAAATAAGACGGGAACGATGTCTTCATACTCCTCAGCAAAGAATTCAAATTTATTTTCCCCAACTAACAATTGATATACGAAGCTACTAATGTGCTTCGACTACATAATTCATCCATACATCATTTACAACATATCATGGCATACGCATCCATAACGCACACGACATTCTCATTTACGTTAAGAACGTCATGCCATGCATTACATATATCAAATGACCTCGCATAAAACTAAATTTTTCTTTTCAGGATAATTCACGGTCAGATAAACATTATCAACTCCTCGAGATAGTTCAGAGACGATTGAGACAAAGATCTAGTACTGATACTTAGTTCAAGATATTTTTCCAGAGACAGTTCAGAGACGATCGAGACAAAGATCTAGTTCTGATACTTAGTTATGATATTTTCCCGAGATAGTTCAGAGATGATCGAGACGAAGATCTAGTTCTGATACTTAGTTCAAGATATTTGTTTCTAGAGACAGTTCAGAGACGATCTAGACGGAGATCTAGTTCTGATACTTAGTTCTGATATTTTCCGGAGACAGTACAAAGACGATCTAAACGAAGATCTAGTTCTGATACTTAGTTCATGATACTTTCCAGAAACGATTTAGAGACGATCAAAACGAAGATCTAGTTCTGATACTTAGTTCAAGACATTTTCCCAGAGACAATACAGAGACGATCGAAACGAAGATCTAGTTATGATACTTAGTTCAGGGTATTCTCCAGAGACAGTACAGAGACAATCAAAACAAGATCTAGTTCTGATACTTAGTTCGAGATATGTTACTGAGACATTTCAGAGATGGTCGAGACAAAGATCTAGTTCTGATACTTAGTTCAGTAACAACATTCAGATAGAGTCAAACATAGACATATTTTGATGCTCCTATCAACAGATACTTTGGATGACATCTATAAGCCCATCTCCAATCACTTTGAATTGAATATTTAAGCCCATTCAAGCAATACAATCAACCAACAATATTACTTTGCGCACCGGCGAGTGCAAATTTTTGTGCTTAAATGTTCAATCCTCTTCCACCTTCAGGTCACGAATGGCGTACAGGCCAATCTAACTTCTCAGGTTTCAGAAAATTGAACAGGGGCAACTGTTGTACCCTAAAATTTTCCCTCACATATTCAATACAATATGTATCAAGAGGTATCCTAATGGTCACAAGATTCTCAATTGCTCAAAGGGATTCAAGCTTTCATCAGACAAGGCATCCTCCTAAGCAATGGATCTTAAATTAGGGTTTTGAGTTTCCCAAAGTAAATTGGATTTCTAAAGCCTCAATTGGACTTAATGGTGTCCATATACTTCAAAGGATCCTCATGTCAAGTTTCAAGGCTTACCCTACAAGTTTGGTCAATCAGATGCTCAGATAATAAAAAATCAGTTAACTTGGTCAAAAAGTCAATTGTGGTCAACATACAGTCAAACTTCAAGATTTTTGGTCAACATCAAGATTATGAGGTGAAATTCATCATTTGATCAAGGTTTGATCATGATTCATCAAAGAAACCTCAAATTCATCAAGAACCAGAAGTTACTAAATTAGGGTTTTTTGCAGGAAAAGTCAATTGTACTTTGACCAACCATAACTTTCACATGCTTCATCAAAAATTTCCTATCCAAATCTCATTTTTAATGAAATTCAATTCCCTACAACTTTTTGTCTCACAAGCCAAGGCCAGAAATGCTTCATTTGAGAGATAAGAGCCAATACATTACAAGTCCTTTAAAAAGTCAACAAAAAATCAACTTTTTCAAAAGCTCATAACTTGAAAATGGAAGATCAAATGGATATGTGACCAAAAGGAGTAGTTAGAGGACACTCTAAGATTTCTAAAAAATCCAAGAACACATACATGGGATAAAAATTGAGAGTTATGCATTGTTGAAGTTGAGCAATTTTGAGGAGGTGTACGAAGCAAGTAATGACCAAAACTCAAGTTTCTTCCAAATGGGCCCATAGTTTTCTAACCCAAACTCAATCATAAAATAATCGATGACCCATAAGTCATAATATCTGATTTTTTATATTTATTTTATATTATATTGGATTTAATTTATTTAAAATCAATTTTAATTAGAATAAATATTGAAAAAACAAATATTTGATCTTAGGATTATTTTGGGATTAGATTTTGATGTTTATGATCATAATTTGGATCCCAATTTCGTGCAAAACAAAAGAGAATGTCTTAAAATCAAATTTTGACCAAAATAGAAACCTCCTTTCTTAACTTCTAAGCAATCTCAAATCCAACACAAAAGCCCAAACTTTTTAAACTAATTCACTCTCCTATAAACAAACAACAAGGTCAGATGCACAATGGACGAAATTTTGAGCCAAAGAACCCTTATCACGTTTCAAAAAATCTGGGGGAAAAATCAAATTCGGTTTTCCACTTATAGCCAATTTCAAGGAGTTTTAAAGGTGGCATTACATTCCTGAGGATCTTTAGAACATGTATCCATCATCATCATCATCATCATCATCAAAAACATCTTAAATCGCCCAAAACAAATTCGTTTTTTGCTTGTTTTCTTTGATTTTCGATTTCGATTATATGTGCATCATAACTCAAATTTGATTGTGTATTCTTGTTTGTGTTGATGTATAGATGCTTTTTGGATTGGTTAATTTGATTTTTAGTGCAGGTTTAACAATACGCCATTGTTAGGGTTCATAGCTTCGATTTTGGAAATTCTGTTAGAGACGATTTCAAGTGAAGTTGATGGTTCCATTGAACTCATAAGACAATTTACAATCAATTTACACCCCTGAATATAATTTATATTGTGTATTTGATGATTTTGAAAAATGCAGGTGCTATAGTGACGGACAAAACCGTCACTATAGGTTGTAGCGACGAACGCAACCATAGGTAAAAGTTTCTTGGACAGACGAAGGAAGAAGATGGTTCTTGGCGTGCTCTGATTTTCAAAATCCATTTTATTATATAAATATTTTTTTTCGTTTAATAACAATGCAGACATAATGGCTTAGTGTTGAAGCGCGCGTATTGGGAGGGGGATGTCCTGAGTTCGATCCAGGCCTCTAACCTTTTTTTTTTGCCCTTTTTCTATTTCTTTCTTTTTATTTGTTTTGTTTTTTATTTTATTTATTTTCTTTTTTAATTAACTAACCAATTAAACTTTTTTCTTCTTTTAATATATAAAAAATTCATAGAATTTTTTTAATTAACTTAATTTCTTTTTCTCAATTAATAAATTTATTTTTTTACAAAATTAGTTTTAGGTTTTTTAAATCAAATTTTTATAGTAATTAGGACTTAATTAAATTTTAATTTTTTTCTAACCCTAGTTTATCTAATATTTTGACATAATCCTAAATAATTAACAATTTTTGACTTAAAATCATTTTTTTAATATAATTTTAATTAATTAGTTAATTTCTTTTCTTATTAAGATTAATCACCATAAAAAAGCTTATTAATTTAGATCTTAATTCTAATTTTCTCTTTATCTTGATATTTAATTTTATTAGAGAAAATTGTATAGGATATACGACTAATGTAATAGCGTAGATTTGTTTTCTCATATTTTATTATTATGTATCTGCTCCTGGTTTGTAATAGCTTAATTATGGTTTAATTTTTCCGTACTTTTACTTTCCGCACTCTCTTATTTTCAAACATGTATCCCCCTCCCCATTATGTAATAGTCTAGGTTTACTTTCCGCTTTTAAATTCCGTAAATTATCAATTGTGTGGTTAATAAACGTATGGTGTGAAAATAATGCATGTGAATAAAAATAAACGGGCTTAGATAACCCTAATTTCTAAGACTAAAATAACTGTAATTAACACACTTCTCACACATACACCCCTAGGGTTTCTCCTCTTGTTGCCTTACAAAATGGTCAAGTCCCTCAAATATAGGGGTATCTTAGCAAGGTTGCCTACGAATAAAAATCATCAAGTCCATTCGATATAAAGATCATAGTCCCCCGTTGTCCCTTCGAGTTGCCTACGAATAAATGATCTCGTCCCTCGATGACCCTACGGAAAAATGATGATAGTCCCTTCGAATTGCTAAGATACCTTTACATGTTGCCTTCTATGACCATACGATGACCCTACGCCTGTCCCTTCAAATCCAAGGATAAAACTACTTACTAACTAATAGTAAGGACAATTCTATCCCTAAAAAACCAAATAATAAGATAGACCTTACAATTTAGGGTAAGTAGTTCTTAAGTGCTTGCTCACAAATTTTCAAAATACTTTTTACACCTCACCTAATACTTTCAAACTAAACACTTTGTATACATTCGTACGAGAATCATTACAAATGTTAAAGACTTTATGAAAATATTTTCTAATCACACACTACATTATTTTTCAAACACAGTAAAGTGCGCTAAGTAGTTAAGAGTCCATGGTAACCATGGATACAAAGGGTGCTAACACTTTTCCTTCGTATAACCTACCCCCTGTCATACCCTAAATTTTGACCATAAATTTTCAAAATTTTATTCATCTGACGCATTTTTATTGATTTATTTGATAGTCAGTCATTTTTGCATTTTAATCCATTAATCATTAATCATGCATTTTTAACTGATTTTTATCATTTCATACCATTTTTTTTATTTATTTTATGATTTCTATTTAGATAATTATTTTAGTTTATTCAGAATTGATCTGAGTTTAATTTTGATTTTAATTTATATTTTAATTAAATTTTATATTAAATTTAGTTTAATTTCAATTTCAATTTCAATTTACTTAGTTTATCTTTGATTTAGTTTAAATTCAATTTATTTAATTCAATATAATTTCTTTTTTTTAATAACCATTTTTAATTTATTATTATTATTAGTTTTATTATTATTATTATTATCATCATTATTATTATTAGTTATATTATTATTATCTTTTATTATTATTATTATTATTATTAGTTTTATTAATATTATTTATTATTATTATTACTACTTTTCTTTGTTTTTTCTTCATGTTCAAAAAAGAAAAAAATGATGAGTGGGTCCACTACAATGTAGTACAAACACTTCACATGGATTCCCAACTTGGATTTATCAATGACCAAGAATCATTCTCACACTTCACATGGATTGCCAACTTGGACTTATCAATGACCAAAAATCATTCTCATAAAGTCACATGGATTGTCACATCAACACTCCTACCTCATTCACACTATAAATAAGATCTATCTTTCTCTCATTTTAGACTAACAAGATCACCCTTAAAATTCTCAAAATCTAGCACATTCATTACATATTTTTCAAAGTCAAAATTCTTTTTTTTACTTACACAATACCCATAAAAATCCACCTTCTTCACCACAACAACAACCTCCATCAAAACACATTCACTTTCTTCTACACAACAAGCTCAACCTTTGATAGCTTTGAAATTTGTGAGTATCATTCATCATTTCTTTTTATATTTTAGTTTGTTATCTATTTAAATTATTTAAAAAATTCTTTATCAGTTTAAGTTATTAGATTGACTTTAGTTTCTTCATTTCAAAATATAGTTTTGTTTAATTTATTTATTAATGTTAGAAGTAAAGTATATATGTGATTAAGACTTAAAAATATAAAAAATATTATTGTGTAGTAAGTTATTTAAATTTAGTTTTTAAGTTTAGTTGTAATTTTGTTTAGTTGTTGATAAACTAAAAATTCAAAAAGATGTGTCTTTGCTTTTCAATTCCGTATTGATTTTTATTTGGGCCGATGATATGATAAAAAAATCACGATAAATCGTTTCCGATTAATCGTGACCGATATGAGGCCATTTATTTATTGTATTTTCATTTTATTTAATTTATTCTATTTTACAATTTATTTCATTTTGTTAGACTATTTATTTATTTTATTTATTTCTCACACTTTTACGAAATATTTAATACTAACGGTTCCGATTAATATGTACACTGCACACACGCTTCCTCTTGGGCAAAATACAACGATACCCTTTATTTCTCCGCAATCCCGTGTAAATTATTATTGTATCCCTCTCCAGTTTATTTTGTACGTAGCTTATGTTTCTGCATTTATTTTACCGGTTTCGACTTTACTAGGAGTACCCATAGGAATTAGAAATCGAATCCACTTAATTAATCAATCAAACAATTCATCGCGCCTACATTTGCACACACGTAAGTCGGTCACTCGTGATCACCGTCCGCACGACATTACGCGTGTAATAAATTAACGTAAGAACTAAACTCAGGAATCTAGCATTCCTCGGGTTTTTGAATTGAATTACTGTTGGGGCTAGCCCCCGATTTGTAATTCATTCACTCTTTCGTTTTCAAAGCAATCGCGTCGTTAATTCACAAATCAAATAACGAGTAACTGAACTCTGGAGTCTAGCACTCTGCACGTTCTGGAATGCAATCACTTTTGGGCTAGCCCCACGCGACGTGGTTTATTCACCCTCTCGTTCCTAAAACACGGAAACCTTTAAATAAATTATACGAAGAACTGAACTCAGGAATCTAGCATTCCTCAGGTGCTTGAACTGAATTGCTCTTGAGGTCAGCCTTCGAGTTGTAATTCATTCACTCTTTTGTATTCAAAATAATTCAACAACCTTAAAAGATTGGACATGATTCATCTCCATAGGAAAGATATTATCTTATATCCCCACAAACACAAACAAAAATCTTTCAAACAATTATTCTCAAACGAAGAATGTGGCATTGCTTGTCGATCCTCGTATCCAAGTTTAAAGCTTCTTCCGATTTTTATCTATTCTCAAAGGAAGAATGTGGCATTGCTTGTTGATACTCATATCCAAGTTTAAAGCTTCTTCTGATTTTTATTTATTCTCAAAGAAAATATGTGGCATTGCTTGTCGATCCTCGTATCCAAGTTTAAAGCTTCTTTTGATTTCTCTTCCTCAAATGTTTGTGGTGGAATAGGCGAGATATCTCCCTTAAAGATGACGACTTGTCTCTTTCTTTTTCAAATACAACTTAAAACTTAGCAACCAATACAAACTATTTTCCATAATTAATCAGCGAGTAACTGAACTCCAGAGTTTAGCACTCCGCACGTTCTGGAGTGAAATCACTCATGGGCTAGCCCCACGCGTTGTGGTTCATTCGCCCTCTTGTTTTAAAACACCTTAACAAAGATCAAACATCTTTTCTCAAAACCGAACATTGTTTAAATATTTCTATCTCGCAAAACAAGCTAGCGCTTCAGCCTCCTATCACGAGTAGATAAGCCAACGCTTAGCAGTAGAAAGCATTTCAAACAATCGTTCAATAAAAAAAACACAAACCGTAGTTGCACGAACTACGAAGCTCTGACTTTCCCATTGCACAAGGGAATACGTAGGCACGGGGATTTTAATCCTTCGCGAGCACAATAATAAAAAAATATTAGCCTTTCCCCATAACAAATAATAATTGAAACATTAAAAGCAATCATTAAAAGAAGACAATAATACAAGTTAACGTTAAAGTGCAAATTAGACTAAGAGGTTCCCGTTGAGTACAACGGACGTAAGGGGAACTTAACACCTTCCCTTTGCGTAACTGACTCCCGAACTTAGATTAGTGGTTTCGTTGACCATTTCTTATCCGATTTAGGTTGTGTCTATATCTCCCTTTTCTCTCATAGAATATAAATTGAATTAGGTGGCGACTCTGTTGTTTGTTTTAGGATCGTATTTTTTCGAGGTACGACAGCTGGCGACTCTGCTGGGGACTAAATGCTTTATGCATAAAAGAGTCGAGCCTAGCTTAGGGTAATTTGCGTTTGTTTGCTGACTTGTCTTGATTGTCTTCTTTACTGCTGTTATTTTATCTATTATTTTCTTCTTCAATATATTTGTTCATTATATTTGCCTGTTGGATCTCGGGACATCACAGGTATGAATTTGTACTTGAGTTTTGAAAAAGAAGAGGGAACACCTAAGTTAAAACTGGTAGTTAGTAGTGTTAGTCTCAAAGGACTCGCTCCTTGCCAGCCTAACATGAAAGCTCCCCCAGATAGTTAGACTTTTCGTAGATCTTGTCACAACACAGCTAGCTTGTCGCGTGACCTGATTCACGAAAGGGTTGTGATTCTGGGACCCCCTAGAACCTGTTTCAATTTTGGTAGTTGTATAATGTTAGGCTCCGAGGGCTCTCCCCTTTGTTGGCCTAGCATGAGAACTCCACTCAAGGTAGACCTTATCGTCATTATCGTCACAATGCAGCCAGCCTGCGGTAGGGCGTTAGTATGATAAACGTCCGTGACCTTGAGTATCCTTATACCATCACCGTAGAAGCTACCCTGTGAGTGGGCTTTATGGGTAAATAATTTAGAACTCTCCACTTAAGGCCTACCAGTTAGGAGGTTCTGAGTTACTTGTGATACCTTGGATCCAACACCTTGCCTTCATATCCAATTATGAAACTGTTTATGTTTGTGATCCTGAACATTCTGAGCACTGGATTCATTCGCATATCATTTGCATTTGCATTTGTATTGCATATCATCTCCCAATAATCCAACTCACACATGTCTTATTCTCCATCAGTCAACTGTACTCGACCAGTCACCAGAGAAAGATGGACCAACTTGAGCAGGAAAACAGAGAACTTAGAGATGAAGTCATTACTTTGAGAAATCGTATGGGAATATTCTCGACTATGATGAAGACTATAGTAGACAGTCTTGTGTAGGAGAACAATGAACTCCAAGAAGATATTCACAGCTTGAAGATTGATAAAGGACAACTGATTTCTTTGATCCAAGATTTGGTCATTTCTTAGCGTTAGCCAAATTCTACTCGTCAGCGACTTCAGAATCAGCGGAGATCTCCAAACAATCCAGAAGAAACAACCCACCAGTTTAAACCAATCCCAATGACTTACAGTCAATTGTGGTCTTATTTTGCCCGGAACTAAATAACGACACCCAGAAAGGCCAGAGCCATGAGGTCTCGCCCTCGTTGTTTCAATCCAAATACCAGTTGTGATTTTCATGGTGTAGTACTGGGGCATCCGATTGAAGAGTGCAAAGTATTCCAAGAAAAGATTCAAGAGATGATCGACTACGGGGTGTTGACCTTTGAAGGAGGAAGCCCACTTATGAATGGAGTACCCTTGTACTGGTGTAATACCTCAAAATTTGCCCTCATAGTCATTCCCTAACTGGCTTGCGCTCCATGTTCATCTGCGTTGCTCATTAGGTCATCAACATTCATAATCATGCATTTGTGTCGAACTTCTAAGGCATGGGATCAGACTATTCTCTGATGATTTGAGCTTTTCATTCCTGGGTGATCTACGTGACTTTCACACTCAAAGTTGAGCCAAAGGCCGAGCTCCCTACATCATGTACTTCCCTATCAGGGTTCATCAAATATAAAGATTCACTTGCCTCCAGGATTCTCAGTGTCAAGTGACAGGCTAATAAAGTTGTGAATTTGGGTTTTGACTCATGATTATTGAGGGACTTTATACATCAAGTCGCCAAGAGTTACTCTTTTTCGAAATTCACAAGGTTTCGAATCAGAGTTTACTTCTCCGTTCAAAGTATAAGCGCGTATGGTATCAAAGGATTGCAATCATCTTAGTTACTGGGCGCCCATGGTATGGATTGTTGACTAGGTTTGACCGAAGTTGGTGGAGTGAGTGCAAGGGGACTTGGGATGTGGATTTGAAGATAACACGTTATAATGAGCCGAAATGCAATATACGAGGTCATTAATACACAATCAAGTACCCAATAAATTCCTGAATTTGAATTCGAATAGACTACGTTCCAAACCATTTTCCTGAATCCGAACCGTTTTTGAAGCCCATCAGTTACATCCTTTTTACCATTTTTTTTTTACAAAGATTCACTTTAGTTGTTAAGGTCCAAAATTGTGTCCAATGTTCGAATCTCAAATTTACCACTTTTATTTTAATACTAACTAAGCCCATTTTCTTAACCAATGGCCCAAGTCTTGTTTTGTCTTGTTAAACCCATTCTTCATGTTAGTAGAAATTATGCATAAGGAAAGTGGACAGGAAATTCAAGAAGGAAATATTGATACAAAAAAGGGGGTTAATGTCCATTTTGTTCTCCCTCTCAATTACAAAAAAAAAGAGCATAACAGATAGTAGAAAATTACACCATATTTGAATTTAACAAGGATTCACTTCATTTTGTACTTATTCTCAATCACAAAAAAGGGAAAAAAACGACACAGTGGTAATCAGAAAAACATCTTCAATATCTCTCTAACTAATTCAAACTGCTCTCCACTCTTCATGAGCTTTCATCACTTCTTCATCTATCAGAAACTCAGATCTGCATCAAAGGTTCTCTAATTATCCTCACATCATCGATAATCTCCAAGCTTCATCAAATCTCCAACAACTTCCTACATCAATGATATACGTCGTTATCGCACCTTCATCACCATTGTGATTACCTGCAACATTCAACATCAATACATAAATTCAGGTCATAGCAAGAAAACAATAATGAACCTCACAACGATTTCAGATTGTACACAGAGGAAGAGGAGAAGGAAGGCGAGACATAATCGAAAAAGAAGAAGAAAGATTTACAATGGTTCTCAAAGAAATAGTTGTAATCGAGCAAAACAAACCTGAGGAATTGTGAACTGAAATAAGCTTTCTCTCAAATTTCTTCGTCTTCGAGTCAATTGTTGGCAGTTTGGATTAAGATAAAGCCTAGAGGGTGGAACGACGCAGCATTGAGAAGTACTGAAGGATGAAGAGTCAATCTAGTTTTAATTGTCGGTGATTATCCGCAGGCTTGGACCGGTTTGATCCTCATTTCCATGTATCACTTACTATTTCCCCTATTCAGTTCACGCCTACCTCTACGACTATGGGCTTGGACCAATAGAAGGTTATTCGTACCATCAGCAACAACCTTCGTAATCTTCAGCTTTCATCCGTTTAAACCTGCAAGACCATGGAAGGAAAACCAAAATAGTTCAGTTCAGTTAGAAGCTATCAAAGGAAAAACTCAGAAACAAAAATAGAATAAAAGAAAACGCAGCCTCATCTTCAAATGTTCAGTCTAAATTTTTAGTTTCACAAGCCCAACCATAACAGAAACTCCAACTAAAAAATAACTAAAATCACCAAAAACCATAACAGGAAATTCAGAACCAAAAAGAAGAAAAGGCAAGCAGGAGTCGGCACAAAAACAAGGAAATCAGTGAGCATTCAAAAAAGAGGGAAATCCAATCATTTACGAAACTCAGTCATCATAACTAATTCTAATCGATTCAATGACCGAATTCATGAGATCATTCATAACTGAACAACAAGATAACTGAAATCTAACTGAACTATACCTGAAGTTTCCAGAGTCTTCTTCCAGCCTTCTATAAATCAGAATTATCAGAACTTCACTTGGTTGGCTTGACATTTTCGATCCCTGCTTCTTTTCCACACTTCAATCTCCTTTCTTCACTCACCACCCTTTCAATTCGGATCCACTCCCATCTCTCCACCAACCTTCCTCACCAAGATTCAAACTCATCTCTATACAGTGGAACCACCCTCCTCATCCATACAAGAATCCAAATCCTTCATCAATGCCTATCTACTTCTTGTACAAGACGTTGATTCTTTAGCCTCCTCAATATCAATCTCTCTCAGGCTCTCTTATGCTTCCATGGCCTCCTTCTTTACAAGCTAGCATCAAGCAAAATACAGTCTTTAAGCATCATTCTCACCCTGTAATCATATCATTGACTATGAGAAAAGACTTAGCAAAAATCAGTAACAAGGGAATGATTGAATACGGGCTAAAGAGGAGAGAATCAAGAAGGAGTATTACCAAGTGAAAAGCTCCATCCTCATCACTGTTGGCTTCACGGTGGGCGCAGCCTCGGGCTCATCCTTGTGTCAGCCGTTGTCTTGAATTTTCGTCGCAAAGCTCCATCACCGATTGTCTTCAAGCATCATTCTCACGGCAATATGCAAAAGTGGCAAAGATTAGCGAACAGGGTGTAAATAAGAATTGCGTGAAAGAGAGGAACAAAGAGCCGAACACATAGCTTCGAGATTGTCTCATTCACCGGTTTTGTCCGTCAACGAAACTCGTTTTCCCGATTCAAGGTACGAGTTCAGATCTTTCGTGCATATGAGTGTGTGGTAGATATTTTAGGTTTTACTCTTCAATTAGTGAATAGGTATGAGAAGAATTAGGTTTTGCTTGATGCGCTCTGGAGGGAGGAGAGGATGAGCCTGTGGCGGTTAAGAGTTCGAAGAAAGGAGAAGGAAGATGAGGGATTATGGCGGTGGCGCTAGGGTGTTAGAAGAAGAAATGGTGGAAGAAGGTGAAGAGTGGATGAAGGTGATTGCGGTGATAGGAAGAAGAAGAAGAAGGATTAGGTTCAGTTGGTGGTGATGCCGAGAGAGAGGTGTGGACGGTGGGCAAAGAAGATGAAGAGGGAAAGAGGAGAATTGCGGCGGAATGGATGAAAATTAGGGTTCCCTAAATGTTGTCCCTTTCATTTTTTATTATACTGAGTAAATCTTCAATTATTCAGATAATTAATAAATTAATTAGAAGATTTAATCCCATAATGAGCCTTTAATCCACCGTTAAGCATTAAATCCATTGATTCAAATTTCAAAGAGAGGAGATAAGGATAAGATTTTGTGGATTCTGGCCATACCGGCGGTGACACTTGTCACCGTCCGGTAGGCTCTATTTGCTTTACTATCTGCACCACCCATGCAATGGCCATTTAGAAAAACAATAGAAAACCTTGCTATAGACACCTCCCAGGGCCTGCGCAAATGGGCCTGATTATTTTGTTATCAATACCCCCATGTAGAGCCCAATAAGAGAAAAATAATAGAAAATATTACTTTCCACACATCCCTACTATTCTGCGAAAATGGGCTTTCATTTTTGCTATTCCCACTCCCTTTTTAGGCCCAGTGAAAAAGAGAACTAGAAAAAATCACTAAATCCACCCCCCATATGATTTCCTTTAGAATTTTTCTTTAGTTCTACTTAGTTTAGAAATAGTTCATTAAAAATAGAAAAAGGTTAGGAAAATTCCCTAAAAAATTCAGTATACTTTTAATTCATATTAGAAATGGTGGACACTTTATTTTTCTGATTTTGCTTTATTTTTTATTTTTATGTTGATTTTTTCATGTAAATAGTTCTTAAGGAATTTTCTTCTAATGTACATAATTTTGTGGATTTTAGTTCTTAACTTTCCAGTAACTTTTTTTTACCATTCTTTTTAATTTAGTTAGAAGACCCATAATAGTACTTAGAATAATTTTTGTGGATTTTTTAGATCATTTTATCTTAGGTTTAGAGGCTTAATTCCTTAGAAATTAGTGGTTAATTCTTAGCTGAAAATAGACAATTTTTAGGCATAGTAAAAATTTGATTTTTTAGAATCCCCTTTAGCACAATGTTATAGATAATCTTATGACCCCATAGATTAATTTTCATAATTTTTCCAGAGGTTTTGTTATATTTTTAGGATTTTTGGTTCTTAGGCTTTATGCATATAATTTCTATTAGCTTAGGCTTGATATTAAATTCAATAAAAATAGTTGGTTTAGAATTAGTTCTAGGATTTAATGTGGACTTAGGCTAGTTTAGATTTTGATTTTTAGAAGAGAAAATACTAGGTAGGACCTTAGTTTAGAACTTAGACTTAAGTTTCATTTTAATTAGGATTAGAATAAATAAATAGGACTATTTTAATTCATACCTTTAAATGTTTTGTTTAGAATTTTATCCTTATATTCAACTCTAATGCTTTGTATATTGATTAATATTTCATTTGAATAGGTTTCCCTCTTGCTTTAGAATCAACTTATCTTCCTTAGGAAGTAAGTTGTATTCTATTAGTTTTAGGTATTTTTCCCATTAGGCTTAGAAACCTCATTAACCATAGGACCTCTCTTGTGAATAAATCAATTAGCTTAGGATTGAGTCTTAGTCCCTTAGATTTTGTCCTTTTATCAACTTGAGTCATTCTTTCTCTCCTTATAAAGAAAATAATAAAACATTTAAGAATAAAAGCCGAACAATCTTGTACGACACGAGACTTTGTTGCGGAGTGTTTATACGTGTCCTGTTTCGGGGCGAGGTGTAAATGCTTCCCGCGATGGATAGGTCTTAGTACAAGACCGTTCACAAACAAATTCAAAACACTTCTTTTAAAAGACAAAAACAAATAACAAGCGGCTATCCTGCGGGAACTTCTTTTTTCATCTCACTCACTCACAACGCGAACTCGCGACGACTTGTCACACATGCAAGACGGTAAACGCACTCGTACCAGACGAGCCTGCAACACCTGAGCATAGACATACGCAGTTCCAGCATAAAAAACACAAACAAATAGTTCCCGCTTTATTTAGGCGAACTACGTCGACTCTGATCCTCATTTTCCCGATGAGGTACGTAGGCAGCGGGGTAGGGCCCGTTCGAGCACATTCTTTATTTTCCCTACATTTCCCCATTCTTTCTTTCCATTCTCTTTTCTTATTCCTTTTCTCATTTCACTTCCATTCCAGTTAGCGGTTTTATTCAGCAACTTTATTTCTCACCCTTTGAAACAAACAAGCAAGCGTGGATCCCGTCGGGTACGACGGACGGATTGGGGTGCTAATACCTTCTCAATTCGTAACCGACTCCCGAACTCAGATCTTTGGTTCGCAGGACCTTGTCATTTCCTTCTTCCTCAGGTTTGTGCAACATTACCTTTCCCATTCATTCGGGATAAAAATGTCTGGCTGGCAACTCTATTCTTTCCGCGCCACTTTCGCGTTTGTACTAGGATGAAAATCCCGGGAGCAACAGCTGGCGACTCTGCTGGGGACCAAAACTTGATTCTTCCGGTTTCCCTTGTAGAGTCAATCCTAGCGCCTGTTTGGTTTTGTTTCTTTAGGTGTTTATCTGTTTGATGCTGTGTGCTTTAAATTAGCTTTACTGTTTGTATTTACAGTTCTTTACAGCTTTACTTTACCGCATTTATTTACCGCTTTCAGTATTTTATTTTCCATGCATCATATTATACTGGACTGTCTGGCTGTGCTGGTTTTCATTTTTTCTACGGGATGGGAGTTACTGTGAGATAATCCAACTACCCGGCTTGAGTGCACTATAGGATTAGCGTGGACACGTTGTGCTCGCATGGTTACATGATGAGTGGTGATGTGTTCCACACCCAGATTGCGACTGTCTCGGGACTATTCTGTGTGGGGGTTCTTCTTCACTTCAGGGTACAACCTTGATAGTTATGTGCATCTGGTGACCAATCTTCGAGGACCTTAATGGAAACACCCCTCTCCAGTGATGACAGTGGCAGACCACATTTGTTGGCAAACCCACTCGCATCCGAGGGTCCATTGGGAACTCGCATAGGATGGCCTGGTTCTATCATAGGAATTCAGTTAAAGCAAACTGATCGTATGACGATAGTATTGTACCCTTCGGGATGAATGTACTATTGTTTCTCGATTCAGTGCTTGAAGCTGGAGAATTGTGAGGGATGCTTGTTTTTCCGGACTCAACTGAGACCTCCCTGAGTAGTACATAATGCCAAACCGATTCCCTGATTTGGTCATGAGCCATTTCTCAGAAATGGTGAACGTATTATTGCTATTCGGCTTTGAGAGTCCGTGATGTTGACCCAAGTAGCACACCTGTGAGATTGGGAGGGGTTTACAGGTTTGCAGGAACCCTAATACCTTTAGCATACCCACTTTGCCTTTGGTTCAGTTTTGTGATCTGGATTTCTGGTTTTAAGATATGGATCCCAGATCAGAGGGATGATTATTGTGATATACGGATTTTGAGACCTTGCACCGACACCTGATTATTTGATTGGCACATCACAGACACATTACTGATCACATTGTTGCGGTGAGAATCGGATACCAAGCTATTAAGTGAGCTTGAATCGCAAAACTTTTATGTTCACCACCGACTTTAATTTAATCCAAAGGGAAAAGGGAAAAAGATCGTAAAAACCCTAAATGAGGAGAAACTAGGTTCGGGGGTTGGTTATACTTAGGGAAGGTATTAGCATCCTAAGCATCCGCAGTATCCTACGGGAACCTCTTGTTAATATTTGCATTATTGTTGTTTATTGCTTGCTAAAACTAAGGGAACCTAAGGTTTTTTATTTCTAATGGTGCTCGCACAACATCGCATCGATGCCTACGTATCGGGTATAGAATCAGAGCACTCGTAGTTCTCCTAAGGATTAACGAACACTTGGTTACGCTCAAGGTTCGCGGGGGAAAGTAAGTGTTATGGCAAACACTCACGTGACTTTAAGAAAGTCACAAAAAGTTGTAAAATAAAAAGCTAAGGACCTAAGGATGAGGGATGGCTAAACTTCCTATGACATTGAGTCAACTGCAGGAGTTCTTTCCCTTTTGGATTGAAAATGCGAAAAATAAAGTAAATAAATGAGGGTGCAAGCTCCTAAGACTAGGCAAAGGTTGCAACTTGCAAAAATAAATTGGATAAAGTAAATGGAAAATGCAAAGATAAAAGGTTTGGTAACCGGGCTATGACTCGATATATGGATCGAGAATGCGGGGGTGGAAAACAAGCGCAGTGCGACAATTTTGTTTAAGTCAGAAAGCTGGGCAGTGTAAGGAACTGTGCAGGTGGCGATCGTAAACGACCGACTTACGTGTGTGAGTGAAGTGTAGTGAATTTCACTTGGCGTTGGACCAAGGATTATTATTTTGAAAATTAAATTTAATATGGTGTAAATACGCGAGAAATAAATAAAAAGTAAAGTGAAATAAATTGAAAATAGAATGAAATAAATTAAATGAAATAAGCAGAATAAATAAATGAATTAAATGGAATAAATATAAACAAATGCATGGAATAGAAATAAACAAATGCATGGCCTCATATTTGGTCACGATTGATCGAAAACGATTTATCGCGACCTTTTTGTTATATCATCGGCCCTTAAAAAAAAAAAAAGTAAATAATGATTTAAAAAGTTACAAAATAAATGGATAAACGAAAATCTAAAACAAAGAAACGAGATAAAAAAAAAAAAAAAAAAAAAAGAGATGATCAGAGGGTAAGGGCCCTGGTTTAGGGGTGGTTTTAGCATGTATTTCCATGGACTTAACGGTCCGGCCCAACCACAATAACATAATATTTCTTTTTAAAAAAATAAAATTAATAGAAATAAAAAAAATGAATGAATGGAGGGGGTGTTATGCGCAGAATCAGGCTAGTGTGATTAGGAAAGAAGAAAAAAAAAAAAAAAACAATGGGCTAAGGCCGGAAGACCCACAACAATAATTAAATTCTCTTTTAAATAAGACATTAAAATAAATAAAACAATAAAATTAAATTTAACAATTAAAGAAATAAAAGGGTTTTATAAAACAAAAATTAAAATTAAGAGTTCAGAAGAAAACACGTTTATGACTCAAGAACACCCTCCCACCGATGTTCACGGCGGCAGCGAAGCCCCTCTTGGAATGTCTCCCTCATTCGCTCATTCTCAAATCGCGTCTCTCTGTCTCTCACTCTCTCAATCAATCTTGCTCTCTCACGGTTTCTCCCTCGCGTTTTCAACTCTCAATCTCTCAGCTTCGCTCTCGCGGTGGGGGGTTTGGATTTGCGGAGGTCGGTGACGGAGACTCTGTTACCGACGGGTGATAGTAGAAGGGTGTTGTTGGAGATGACGGCGTTGCCTCCTCTGTAAGGAGCTCCGAGGAGGTTCTGGAATCTGAAGTTCATTGTTAGATGTTGTTGAAGGTTGGGGATGGAGGAGGGTATTGTAAAGGGGGTTCCGGTGTAGTGAAATTTGTTGATTCAAGGGTGGCCGGCGGTTTTACAGCTTCGGAAAAGGGGCGGTTGGCGGATGGTGATTGTGTTTCGGGTATGCTTCATCTCATTCTCTCTGCGTTGCTCTCAAATTTGTGTGACGGCGAAGTTTGTCCTATGAAGGTGGAAAGATTTTGTTCTGGTTTTGATGTTGGTGACGGCAGAAAAGGTTTCGGCGAGCTGATGCGTGTTGTGGTTGAAAGGCTTGTGGTTTTTCTGGTTTGGGTGTTCTGTGCTGGCTTCGGACTTGTTTTGGAGGTGTTTTGAGGTTTTGATTTTGGCGGCAGGTGGTGGTGATTTGGTCCGTGTTTTCGGATTTTGGGTTTGTTGATGTTGTTGGATTTTTTGTTGTTGTTTTGCAGGTTGATCTCAGTTTTGGTTTTTGTTATGCAGGATTTATGGTTCTCATTCGGTTTTATGATGGAGAGTAAGGGACGGTTGTTTTGATGGTGACAAGGTTTACGGCTAGTTTATGAAGATGGCTAAGGGTTTGAAGCGGTTGAGGGTTTCGGTGAGTTGGGTTGGTCTTCGGATTGGTGAAGGCGGACGGCTTTGCTGTGCAGCGGTGGCTATTAAAGTGTTGTTTTCGGTGGCGGTGTTTGCTGGGTTTGTTGAGAGGAGACGAGTTGGACTCGGAGGTGACTCGTGAGAATTGTGTGGTGGCTGGTATGTATTGAGTTATGGGGCTTGAGGTTTAAAGGGTCGGCGAAGGAAGCGAAAGCTGTAGAGGTTTTAAGGGTGATGGAGGAGGGTCTGTTTTGATGCTGCGGTTGGTTAGTGCTTTCACGCGGTTTCAACTTGGAATGGTGAAGGTTTACGGCTGGTTGGCTGTGATGGAGTATGCTTCTGTTTTTTGGTTTGGCAGGTGGTAGGGTGGGGGTTCTGAAGTTGTTTTGAAGGAAAGTTGTGGTCGAGTGTTTGTGAAAGGTGAGTAGCAATTATGAAAAGGTTTGTAATTTTATTGAGTAAAAGGTTTTTATTGGTTCTGTGAATGGTGGTATGAGTTGATGGAAAAGTTTTAATAGTGGTTTATGAGGGTTCGATTTGCAGGGAGTTTTGAGAGTGAAAAGGTGAGTGAAATGGGTGGTTGTGGTTCAAATGGTTTAACAAGGTAGTGGTAATTTCGGTTTGATTCACTATTTTTTCAATGAGTTTTGTTTTAGTGTTTCGGTTCAGATTTTTACTCAGTTTTTTATTTCAGGTTTGTGTTTTAGGACGTTGAGGACAGTGGTAAGGTCACGGTATGTGGAGTGGCGGCTGAAGGTGAGGGAAATGATTTAACAGTGGCGGCGGATGAGTCCGAAGGTGGTTGGCCAGGTTCGGTGATTGGTAATGAAAGTCTGAGATTGGTTTTAAAGGTTTTTGCTTCAGTTTGTAACGGTGATTTCATGGTGATTCTCTTTTTGTTTTTTCAGGTTTGTTAGAATGGGACAGTTTCAGTGTGTGAGAATGAGAGGCAACAAAAGGAATTTAAAGAAGAAACATGAACAAATATGCGAAAAGAAAGGAAGGAGAAAGAAATATACCGACCCGAATGTTATCGGGGTGAAGAGTCCACGAGTAGTAAGTCTCCTACTCCTTGCTGCTGCTGAATCTTTTGTTTTCCCTTTTCTTCCTCTTCTCTTTTTTGTGATTTTTGAATTGCTTTTGGGACTGTTTTTGTGCTGAATTTTTGTAGTGTAAAAGTGTTGTTTGGGACTGATTTGCAGTGTTTTTTTTGAAACTGGTTATGTGGTTTTGTAGTGATTTTTTTGGCTGAGTTTTGTGTAGCTGAAATGGTGTGTTTTGGTGCTGGCTTTTTATGTGTATTGAGAACTGTTATGAGTGTGTTGAGGCAGATTTTTTTGTGAGTTCTTGAATGTAACAGTGGGGTTTTTAAGGGCTGTCTTTGGTTGATTTTGGATTATTTTTTGTAACTGTTCTGATTTTTTTTTGTACTGTGAAACTTGTAGGAGAAGGGTGTTTTGAGAGAGGGAACAAAATCTGAGTTTTTGTGGAGGAAGTGGAGCAGGAAATGCAGGTTGTTGGTGGCTGCATGCTGAGTTTTGGGACTGCATGGGGCTGAATTGTGCTGTTGCATTTTGTCTTGGAGCTGAATTTTTTGTATTCTTTTTTCTTGTAATTTTCTATGTATATGTAATTGTAACAAAACAAATATTATGGAATAAATTTAATTATTTACACTAAAGCTTGTTTATACTTGGCACTTAATATTGGAAATGAAAGTTCTAAATTAGAAACTAAATATAATACTTAAATTAGAAATGAAATGAAGAAGAATTAAATTTAAGATTGAAAATAATTTATAAACTTAAATAAAAAACTTGGAATTAAAATTAATTATAAGAAAAGAAATTGAAATTAAATCAAAAATGAAATCTTAAAAGAAAAGTAAATTAAAAATAACTTAGAAATTGAAATTAAATTAGAATAAACTAAAAATAAATTGGAAATTGAAATTAGATTAGAAATAGAAACTTGAAAATGGAATAAAACTAAAAATAGAAAATAAATTTAGAAAATAAAATTTAAAAATGAAATAAAAATTAAATTTAGGAATGAGGACTTGATAATGAAAAGAAAATAACAAATAAGTTTAGAAAATTTTGAAAATTGAACTAAAAAAAAATTAGAAATAGAAATTGAAATAAAATTTTAAAAATAGGAATTTACAAATAGAACGAAAATAGAAATTAAAATTAAAAATACGAAAATGAATTAAAAAGTCATAAATAGATTAAATTAAAATGGAAGCTAGAAAAATGAGAAGAAAACAACAGAAAATAAATCAGGAAAAATCCCTGCAAAAAATGCGATAAAAGTATGATTATGATATGAGCGATTAGGGGTAAAATTTGGGGTGTGACAGTTGCCCCTATTTAAATAACTTTACCAGATGGCATGAATGACGATAGACACTCATGAGATCAGGGTGAAAGATATTTAAATACAGAAATAACCGGAAATTTTGCCCCTAAACGCAATGTTATGCTGGACTACAAAACTATCTAACTCTGCAACTCTTATGCAATGAAATGATGATTATGGTATGAATGACCAGAATGAGAATATCGACGACCACAAGCCAAGACTCACTGGGGATGACAAACACTGGGGACGACAGACACTGGGGATAAATAAACGAAAACGGGAAATATTCAAAGTGATAAATCAACAGGTTCAAGTGTAACTGTTGACACTAAGAATAACAAAAGACGGGAACAAAAGGGAATCCAAAGCGTTGGATCAACGAACAACAGACAAAAAAAAAAAAAAAAAAAAATTTCAAAGCGACTGCACAGTGGCTCGATGCGACCAACTAGCACTAAGAATAAAACAAGACAAGGAAATACGTCGAAGTGGTAGACCAATGGCTCTATGCGACCAAATGACTTTGAGAAATAGAAGCAGCAACATATTCAAAGTGAATGCGCAGCGGCTCGATGAGACCAACTGACACTAAGAATACAACAAAATAAACATTCAAAGGGAAAATGCAGCGGCTCTATGCGACCAACTATCACTGGAAATGATAAACATAATATTCAAAGTGAATGCGCAGCGGCTCAATGCGACCAACTGACACTAAGAATACAACAAAAATATTCAAAATGAATACGCAGTGGCTCGATGCGACCAGCTAGCATTGGGAATGACAAACAGCTTATTCAAGGTGAATGCGCAGCGGCTCGATGCGACCAACTGACACCAAGAATAACAAAATAAATATTCAACAAGAAAGTGCAGTGGCTCAACGCGGTCAACTGTCATTGGGAAATGGAAACGACACAATATGCGCAGCGGCTCGATGCGACCAACTGACACCATGAATACAAACAAGATAAACATTCAAAGAGAAAATGCAGCGGCTCGATGCGACCGGCTAGCATTGGAAATGATAAACATAATATTCAAAGTGAATGCGCAGCGGCTCGATGCGACCAACTGACACTAAGAATACAACAAACTAAACATCCAAAAAGAATGTGCAGTGGCTCTATGCGACCAACTGTCACTGAAAATGATAATCATAATATTCAAAGTGAATGCGCAGCGGCTCGATGCGACCAACTGACACCAAGAATAATCAACAAAAAATATTCAAAATGAATATGCAGTGGCTCGATGCGACCAGCTAGCATTGGGAATGACAAACAGCTTATTCAAGGTGAATGCGCAGCGGCTCGATGCGACCAACTGACACCAAGAATAACAAAGTAAATACTCAAAAAGAATGTGCAGTGGCTCAATGCGACCAACTAACATTAGGGATAGAATGGAGATCACCCAAGAATGAATCAACGGCTCTAGGCGACCGGCTAACGCAAAGAAATAACAGCAAAATATGTTGGAGTTTTCAAATAAGATAAAACACCCAACCTCTGGAAATTCCTTCAGGAACCATCAGGAGAAAGGTACAAGTATGTACAAAATCAAATGGACTTGGATTCAAGCAAAAGGTTTCTGGGCCTGCTCAAAAGATTTGTGCCAATGACAATTGGACTTCGAGGAGATACTGGTGGTCATAAAGACAAAAGCCAAACACAAAGAGAAGTCCACAGGGGACAACCAACAATTACTGGGGACAAAACAAATGGTAAACCACCTCGGGTACCAACAACAATGAATTCTCAAAATGAACACTAATGACATCTGGACTTGAAAATAGACAGACGACAACTGGGGAATAGACAAATGCTAATGTCAAATGCGCATGATTGAGCATGATGCGAATGATCATGATATGCAAATGTTGACTCTAAAGAGACAAAGAGTTTTGACAAGACTCAAAGAGGAGTAGGCTCTCAACACCAATACTCAGATGAGCAACATGAAAAACACTGGGGGGATGTCTTCAAACTTGGAAATCATGCTGGCTCAAAGATCCATCCAAGAGTGTCATCAGTTTTGAACTTCTATAGGGATTTCTGTAATAATAGTATAAAAGTGTTGTTGCAAACCAGGACTTCTTGGGGAAACAGAAGGTTCTTTTGTTTTTCAATTTTCCAAAGTCAAAGAAACTTAAAAGTTTTCCCAGTGTGTTTTCAAAAAACATTTTCTAAAAAACTTGTCATTTTCAGAGTTAAATTGTAATCAAGTGATGGCATTTTGCATAACAAAAGAAATAAGAAGCTGAACAACAAAATTCGTAGGCAAAGTTTGTATTTTATTCAAGAATGGTAGCTTGCCAATGGCGAAAACTCCATGGGAAATTACAATTTGAAAATGGCAATGGGGAAAGGTCTACATTGAATCCAACGACCACCATAATCCCTAATAACTAAGACTGCCCGACACCTTGCTTCTGACAAGAGCAAATGGATCGATCTTCCAGTATGATTCTTCAGTAATGGTAAACACCATCTGATACAGTCAAATGCCTTTGTCCCTAACTTTTGCCTGGATCGCCCTTTCGGGTTTTCAATCCACCGGGACGCTCTTTTTTGCCTAAGCCGCCCTTTCGGGTTTTCAACTTAGCGAGCTCTTATTTTTTCATTTTTATCCCTAACTTTTGCCTGGATCTCCTTCATAGGTTTTGATCCACCGGGATACCCATTTTTGCATAGGTCGCCATTTCTGGTTTTCGACCTATCGGGTTTTATTTAGGCATAATATTTTTTGACTGCATCAGAATTCACCGGGTGTTTCAGCTGTTCACCATCCATAGTTGTAAGGATTAAGGAACCTCCAGAGAATGCCATCTTCACAACATATGGGCCTTCATAGTTAGGACTCCATTTTCCACGCATGTCTTTGTGGACTGGCAAGATTTTCTTGAGTACGAGATCTCCTTCTTTGAATTCTCGGAGACGGACCTTCTTGTCAAATGCTCTCTTAATGCGCTTTTGGTACAACTGGCCATGGCACATGGCGGTCATTCTCTTCTCATCAATGAGGTTCAGTTGGTCAAACCTGCTCTGGACCCACTCAGCTTCCTCCAGTTTGGTTTCCATCAAGATTCTCAAAGATGGTATCTCTACTTCAATAGGGAGAACTGCATCCATCCCATACACCAGAGAGAAAGGGGTTGCCCCTGTTGAAGTGCGGACTGATGTTCTGTATCCGTGTAAAGCATATGGCAACATCTCGTGCCAATCTTTGTAAGTTTTTACCATCTTCTGCAGAATCTTTTTGATGTTCTTGTTTGCAGCTTCAACAGCTCCATTCATCTTCGGACGATACGGAGAAGAGTTATGATGTTCAATCTTGAATGTCTCACACAGCTCTTTCATTGTTTTGTTGTTCAAATTGGTCCCATTATCTGTGATGATTCGGCTTGGGATTCCATAACGGCAGATAATTTGATTCTTGATGAAACGGGCAACCACTTGCTTTGTCACATTGGCGTAGGAAGCTGCTTCTACCCATTTGGTGAAGTAATCGATTGCGACCAAGATAAACCGATGACCATTGGAAGCTTTAGGCTCAATTGCCCCTATCATGTCAATGCCCCACATTGAGAAAGGCCAAGGCGATGACAGAACATTCAAAAGTGTTGGAGGTACGTGCACCTTGTCGGCATAAATCTGGCATTTATGACACCTCCTGGCATACTTGAAACAATCTGACTCCATGGTCAACCAGAAGTATCCAGCTCTCAAAATCTTCCTGGACATGGCATGTCCATTGGCATGTGTTCCAAATGATCCCTCATGGATTTCCCTGATCAATAAGTCTGCTTCGCGCTTGTCCACACATCTGAGCAGAACCATATCATGATTTCTCTTGTAAAGCACATTGTTGCTGAGGAAAAATTTGGACGCCAATCTTCTTAAAGTCTTCTTGTCTAGATTAGTTGCGTCAGTCGGGTACTCCTGATTCTGCAAATAGTTCTTGATGTCATAGAACCACGGTTTCTCATCAGTTTCTTCTTCGACCAGTAGACAGTAGGCTGGTGCAGTTCTTCGCTCGATTGTAATGAGTGGAGCTTCATTAAGAAATCTGACTTGAAACATAGATGCCAACATAGCCAAGGCATCTGCAATTTGATTTTCTACCCTTGGAACATGATGAAAAGTGACTTCATCAAAGTATTTAATTAACTCCACAATGTGGGCCCGATAAGGGATCAACTTCTCGTCACGGGTCTCCCATTCACCTTTGACTTGGTATATTACCAAAGCTGAGTCTCCATATACTTCAAGGATCTTGATTCTAGTATCGATTGCAGCTTCGATACCCAAAACACAAGCTTCATACTCTGCGATGTTGTTTGTACATTCGAAACACAATCTAGCCGTGAAGGGAGTGTAACCACCATCGGGGTTCATCAGAACAACTCCTACACCATGCCCCATGTAGTTAGAGGAACCATCAAACATCATCTTCCAACGAGACCCTGGCTCGGGACCTTCATCTGGACCTGGAACTTCATAGTCCTTTATCAACATAATGTCCTCGTCCGGGAAATCGAATTTCAAAGGTTCATAATCTTCGACAGGATGATCAGCAAGGTATTCAGATAAAACACTGCCCTTAATAGACTTCTGGGTTACATATTGGATGTCGTATTCGGATAACAACATGTGCCAACGGGCGAGTCTTCCAGTCAAAGCAGGCTTCTCAAAGATGTACTTTATTGGATCCATTTTCGAGATCAATAAAGTAGTGTGACAAATCATGTACTGCCTGAGACGTCTGGCCGCCCATGCCAAAGCACAACAAGTCTTCTCTAAAAGTGAGTATCTGCTCTCACAGTCTGTGAACTTCTTGCTCAAATAATAAATGGCGTGCTCCTTACGACCAGTTTCGTCTTGTTGGCCTAATACGCAACCCATAGATCCCTCGAGCACAGTTAGGTACATGAAAAGAGGCTTCCCTGGAGTAGGTGGGATCAAGATAGGGGGTTCCTGTAGATAACCCTTAATCTTCTCAAATGCCAGTTGACAATCAGGACTCCACTCAATTGCTTGATTCTTCCGGAGTAGCTTGAATAAAGGCTCACAAGTAGCAGTCATGTTGGAGATGAATCTGGAGATGTAGTTCAATCTTCCAAGGAAACCTCTGACTTGCTTTTCTGTCTTTGGAGCTGGCATTTCTTGAATTGCTCTGACCTTGTCCGGATCTACTTCAATACCTTGCTGACTAACGATAAAACCAAGTAACTTTCCTGATCTGACACCAAAGGTACACTTAGCTGGATTCAGACGCAGTTGGAACTTTCTGAGACGCTCAAATAACTTCAAAAGATGATTCAAATGATCCTCCTCACTCTGTGATTTGGCAATCATATCATCCACATAGACTTCTATCTCTTTATGCATCATATCATGGAAAAGGGTGACCATTGCCCTCTGATAAGTGGCTCCTGCATTTCTGAGACCGAATGGCATAACTTTGTAACAATAAGTGCCCCATGGTGTGATGAATGTAGTCTTTTCCATATCGTCAGGATCCATTTTGATCTGGTTGTATCCTGAAAACCCATCCATGAAGGAGAAAACAGCAAATTTAGCAGTGTTGTCAACCAAAGTATCAATATGCGGGAGAGGGAAATCGTCCTTCGGACTGGCTTTGTTCAAATCCCTATAGTCCACACACATTCTGACTTTGCCATCCTTTTTAGGGACCGGCACAATATTTGCTACCCACTCAGGGTACTTTGCAACTGCAAGGAATCCAGCATCAAACTGTCTTTTGACCTCTTCTCGAATCTTCAGAGCCATGTCTGGTCTTGTTCTTCAGAGCTTTTGCTTTACAGGAAGACAATCTGGTCGAAGAGGTAACTTGTGGACCACTATGTCTGTGTCTAAACCGGGCATATCTTGATACGACCATGCAAACACATCTACATACTCTTTGAGAAGCTTGACCAATCTTTCTCTGATGTCTGCCCCAAGTGTTGTACCAATCTTGACTTCCTTCTCATCTTCATCAGTGCCAAGATTTATGGTCTCTACCTGCTCCTTATGTGGCTGAAGATCTGTGTGCTCATTCTCAACCAATCTTGCCAGTTCTTCGGGAATGTCACAATCTTCCTCACTTTCATCTTCCGCTTGGTAGATGGGCGAATCAAAGTTAGGAGGGAATGTAGGGTCATTGGATTCAACAGGGTTTTCGTTTATTCTGCATATGATAATGATTTGCTTTTATTAAAAGTGGAAAATAGAGAAATGCAAGAGAAAAAACTTTTTTATTGGTTTTGAAAGATTGCCATTTTCTTTTAAAAGTGAAAAGAGAGAAAAACAGTAAATGATCAAAATAAGAGTTTAACAAAATGCCTTCATTGATAATAACTTTAAAAATGAGAAGGGGCCCTACAAAATACTCCCATAGCCTTGGGCAGAGCTAGGGAATTTTGAAAACACTTAAAAAAACAAATTACTTTGACAATGGAAAAATCTCTGGGATCTCGACTGCCTCCCAATTGTCCAAGGCTTCTTCACACTGATACACCAAATGATTCACATCTTCATCTTCAGAAACTCCATCAATTGCATTGACCTGATAACCAGCACTGGAAAACACTTCTTGAATGGTCTTCAGACGTCCTTTAACGGAGGTTGACGCTCCTTCCTTCACATGAGTTGGTTTGTAACCCAACCCGTAACGATCTAGCTTTTGCTTGACTTCGATGACATCACCCCAACCTTCATAGCTTCTTTCTTCAATAGTGGAAATGGTACTCTTCAGCGATGCAAAAGATGGGATACCCTTCCCTTTTGGTTCCTCTACCTCCACAAGGACAGCATTGGCTATCTCAAGAGCTTGGAAAGAAGTTTCCAAAGCATCTTCATCAGCCTCAATATAGCTAAAGGATGAAAGGTTGCTAACCATGAGATCTTCTTCCCCAGACACGGTTACCAGCTTGTTATCAACTACAAACTTCATCTTTTGATGTAGGGTAGAAGTGACTGCCCCAGCAGCATGGATCCAAGGTCTTCCCAGCAAGCAACTGTAATTAGGATTGATGTCCATAACCTGGAAAGTAATTTTGAAGACCTGTGGCCCAATCAAGATTGGTAGGTCTACTTCTCCAATAACGGTTCTCCTTGACCCATCAAATGCTTTCACAATTAGTGCACTGGGCCTCATCTCTGCCCCTTGATAAGATAACTTAGCAAGTGTTCTTTTCGGCAAAACATTCAATGAAGATCCTGTATCCACAAGAACTCTTGCTAAAGTATCCTCTTGACATTTCACGGATATGTGGAGAGCACGGTTATGGTCCAAGCCTTCCTTTGGAAGATCCTCCATACTGAAGCTGAGATTGTTACATGCAGTGATATTGGCAATGACTCCATCAAACTGATTCACTATTATATCATGTGTAACATGGGCTTGGGCTAGCAACTTCTGAAGCGCACTTCGATGAGCCGGAGAATGCATAAGAAGTGATAGGATAGATATTTTGGAAGGCGTTTGATGTAGCTGATCAATAACCTTATAATCACTCTTCTTAATGATTCTGAGAAATTCTGCATCCTCTTCTCCCAAGACTACCTCTTTATCTTTGTTGGCAACAGCTGGAATGACTTCTTTAGGCGGAGCCGTATTGGCTTGCTGAGTGTAAACACGACCACTGCGAGTTAAACGGCCTGCACCCGCTATGTCAGCACTTGCAACTTTTGAACCTCCCTGGCGACTAGCTTTATCAATCTTCTGATGAACTCTCCCTGTATCATACTTCCATGGAACTGCTTTAGTGTCTTCATAAAGGAAAGAGTTACTCCTTTGTTCAAATCTTGGCTCAGGTATATTGAAAATTGGCACCACAGATTCTGGAGTATTGAAGATAGGTTGAACTCTTGACGATTCAGGCAGGTTGAACACTGGCACCCAGGTAGAATCAGATTCAGGCAAGTTGAAAATGGGTTCAATCACTGCCACTTCATTCTTCTTCATATGACCGCTCACTTGTAAGACACCTTCATCAATCAAAACTTGAACATCTTTTAAGACCAATTCACATCCCTTTAGACTATCAACACAACCTTCACAATTCTTATGACAGCTCTTCAGTATACCCGCCCCCACTAATTTTGCATGAAGGTCTCGAAGCGGAGTCTTGATCTATGTGGCGTTGAGAATCAAACCTTCTTCGGACTCGTCAACAATGGCATTTATAGACCCGTGCTTGGGTAAAGGATTATCTTTGACATTCGGACCAGTATTCCCAAATGACAGAATGTTCTTCTCCATCAAATCTTTCACGATGTATTTCAAAGCATAACAACCCTCCAAATCGTGCCCCGGGGCACCTTCATGGAATAAACAGTGAGCATTTAGGTTGTAATTTGGTGGGAGCGGACTTGGTGGAGGACCCAAAGGCCTTGGAGTAACCAAACCCTTCTTCAGCAGTGAAGGATATAACTCAGTATAAGTTATAGGGATTCGAGGATTTGGAGGCCTTCCACCTGGTCTTCTGTTCTGAAAATTGGGATTTGGATGAGGAGCTGGAGTCCTCTGCTGGTAGGCTGAAGCATTGGGTGCTTGTTGATAGCCTGGATTGTTGATCATTGGTTGATAAGGTTGAATCATTGGAGCCGCTTGTTGGTACATCGGCACTGCTTGAGTTGGCCGATACATGGGGACTTGTGGATTAAATGCTGGTTGAACCGCCGCTACATAAGGATGTTGGGCATACTGTTGTTGATGAGCATACTGCTGTTGACGAGCATACTGCTGTTGAGCCATAGGTGAAGGTCTCTGCCAAAGCGGACTCCTTCTTTGACCTGCCATTATCGCATTTGTCTCACCTTCCTTCTTCTTGTGAAAGTTGCCGGTAAATTTCTTGCCAATATTCCCACTGCCAGTGCTGGAACTGCCAGATGCACCGCTCATCTTTCCACTCTTCAATCCGAGCTCTACCTTGATTCCTACAGCCACTAAATCAGAGAAGCTAGCAGTTATGCTCCCCACCATTCTTTCATAGAATTCTGGTCGCACAGTGTCAACAAACCAGTCGGCTAATTCTTTTTCAGTCAATGGGGGCTCTACTTGAGAAGCGGTCCCTCTCCACCTTTGAGCATACTCTTTAAAGGATTCAGACTCTTTCTGGGACATGCTTAGCAATTGCCTCCTATCGGGAGCGAGGTCCATGTTGTATTTGTATTGTTGGATGAAAGCATCTGCCAAGTCTTGGAAACTGCGGATCTTCGACTGGTCAAGCGTCAAATACCATTTGGAGGAGATTCCCTTCAGACTGTCTTGAAAGCAGTGGATCATTAACTTATCATTGTCCACCTGCACAGCCATTCTCCGATAGTACATCAAAAGATGGTTCTTAGGACAAGTTGCACCCTCATACATATCAAAGGTGGGTATCTTGAACTTCGGAGGTATTACCAATCCAGACACCAGGCACATTTCTCTGGCAGCAGCACCAAAGATCTGGTCACCTTCAATCGCTCTTAATCTTTTTTCAAGGGTATCAAAATTCTCTTGCATTTTCACATGTTTCTCATCTCCGTTTTCAGACATATCTGGCGCTTCATACCCCTGATGGTCATTAAAGTACGGTTGGGCACGGGTGTGCACAATGTCTTGTGTAAAATTAGCAACTGCATGATTTTCTTCATTAGTCACAGGAACAGTCTGTTGAGCAGCAAATCCCTGAGGAGGAGGCACAAAACCTTGGAAAGGAAATGCCATACCCTGAGAGGGAGGTGCGAAACTTTGAGAAGCTAAGCCTTGGGACGGAGGGAAGAAACCCTGAGCAGCAAATCCTTGGGAAGGAGGTATAAAACTCTGAGTAGCAAAACCTTGAGAAGGAGGGAAGAAACCCTGAGCAGCAAGTCCTTGGGAAGGAGGAATAAAACTTTGAGTAGCAAACCCTTGAGAAGAGGGAAAGAAACCCTGATTAGCAAATCCTTGGGAAGAAGGAATAATACTCCGAGAAGCAAAACCTTGAGAAGGAGGGAAAAATCCAGGAGGAAACCCAAAAGGAGACCAGGTCACGGGAGTAGTGACTGATGACGTAGGCTCGGTCGTTGCAGTGACAACTTCAGTTGTTGTAGTGACAATTTCTGACACCACAGTCTGCTGGGTATCCATCTTCGCTCGAATAACCTGCAACATTTCCATCATCTGACCCATATCTCCACGAATCTCAGTAAGCTCTTCGTTAACCCTGTCCATCTCTAGGTCTCTTTCAGCCATCATCTTTCTGGCTCGAGCTCGAGTGTAGTATTTGCGTGAGAGCCTCAGTGTGAAAGCTGAATTGAGAGCAGATGACGGGAATGAGTTTCATGAAAACAATGCAAATGCAATGCAAAATGTATGAGTGCAATGCGAAAATGAAATTATTCAAGGAACTTAAGAAACAATTTGCAAATACCAAGGAACACATAATAATCAAAAGGATGTGATTTCATTAAATTCAAAAAGTGATACAAAGTCTTGAGTACACTTTCAAAAATCCCAAACAAAGCTTAATAAAGACAAAGACAAAGTCCTAAGGAGATTCTCCTAAAAGCCTCAAGTTGAGCTTCTCGATTTGTGCCTTCATCTGAGCCCTTTCAAGCATAAGTTGATCCACGATCGACTTCCAAGAAGCGTCCTCTTGAGTGCTGGAGGAAAATAAATCCTCTTGTGCTTTCCTTTTCTTGCTGGAGAGCTCTTCTTCTTCCTTCATCTTCAGTTGTCTTCTAAGTTCTTCATTCTCACTACTGATGATCTGGTGTCGATTCTTCCATGCATTCTTCTCTCGAATCTCTTTCTCCAAATCAATCTTCAGCTTCTCTGCATCATCCATAAAGATCAGAATGGGTTTCTTGAAGGTCATAGGATCCTGGCGAGGGTAAGGCATCTTCAGAATGATTGCCCTATCTCGTACCCATTGGAGATAGGGTTCCATAGAAACACAATTCGGCTTTCCCAAGCTACTCCTCCCCTTCTTATGGATGCACTTCCAAGCTTGCATGATCTGTTTCTTGAGCTCTGGTTCTTCGTCATCCTTAAAGAAAATTCCTTCCACTTCAACACTCTTAGGTTTGTCCTTCAACGGATACCCGAGTTGGCGGCGAGCCAAAACTGGATTATAGCTGATTCCTCCCTTAGTGCTAAGAAGAGGCACATTAGCAAAATCACCACAACTATCAATAATCAATGCTCCATCATGAACACGGTTGTACCATCTAATGTCAGAGTGGGTAAGAGACATGATCCTTTGTGACCACCACAAACCATCTTTAAGGTTCCAAAATGAAGATGACTTAGGCAAGTGCGAAATAAACCACTCGTACAACAATGATGCACAACAAGTAATCATCCCTCCCTTATGGTGATTCCTCAGATGGATGGAATGGTAGGTGTCTCCGAGCAAAGTAGGGACCGGGTTCCTCTTCAGAAATATCTTGATGGCGTTCAGGTCGACAAAGTCTTCAAAGTTTGGGAAAAGCAGCACTCCATATATCAGCAGAATAAAAGTCGCCTCAAAAGCTTTCATATCCTTCACATCAACAAAATTCTTGGCCTTTTCTATCAGAAACTTTGTAGGGAATCCAAAAACCTTTCCTTTGTAGGTCATATTTGCCTTGACCTCAGGAACACTCAAATATGTCGCCTTTGCAATCTCTGCTTCTTCAGGGTCCTTCTCTAGAACAGGGAATGGAAACTCATTCTTAACACGTGATCCCACCAAAACTGAATACTCTTCCAAAGTAGGTGCCAATTGGTAATCAGGGAACGTAAAACAGTGGTAGAGAGGATCATAAAACTGGAGCATCACAGAGAGCAACCTTCCATCCCAATCAGTCTTAAGCAAAGCTAAAAGTCTCCTATGTTTCTCCATGAAGGCTTCTTGATCCAAAACCAAATCTCTTAATTTCCTTAGGTCTTCAAGTTTGGGAGTTTTGAATGTGTACTTGACAGTCTTTCTTCTTCCAAAGTCCATGATGATACCTATGATATTTGCAAAGATAAAGTTTCTGAGTTCCTTGAATAAATGGTAAAAATGATGCTTCATGATGCGTGAATGCAACAAACACAAACAAGGCTTAGGTTCAAAGCTTGCATGAGGTCGAAGGTTCAACCCACCCAAAAGGTATGTACTATGAGTTTATTTGTACCTGTACAACGGGTTCTAAAAGTTCCCAGAATCACTGTCCCATCTTTCGGATATTACCGACTTCCCAACTCGACTTGGTAATCAGTAATATTCTCAAGAGAGTCTCATCCGAGTGTAGTATCGCGTATCAACTATTTTGGATTTGCACCCTCATAGTCATCGCACTACATCCCTAAAAAGGCCAAGTGGGGGTAAATGTTCTACGGTCCTCAGCATTAATGGCTCTCAGGTCGAATATAGTAATGTTTTCACGACTGAACTCGATCAACAAAACTACATCCGAGGAGGCCTCCGCTGAGTGGTGGTGTCTCAAGTCAACTTGGTCGGGACTCAACTCCCTACAAGCCTTCTTGAATATACCACCGTCCTATCTTATTTGCACTCAAGTCCGGGTTAGGACTTATCTCACCACACATGGAACACCCAACAAAAAAAATCCAAAATAATAACAAGCAATACAACAACAAATATACAAATAAACAAGGTGGGCTTAACCCTCAAAAATAGTGTCCCCAGTGAAGTCGCCATTTTCTGTCGCGGTGAGAATCGGATACCAAGCTATTAAGTGAGCTTGAATCGCAAAACTTTTATGTTCACCACCGACTTTAATTTAATCCAAAGGGAAAAGGGAAAAAGATCGTAAAAACCCTAAATGAGGAGAAACTAGGTTCGGGGGTTGGTTATACTTAGGGAAGGTATTAGCATCCTAAGCATCCGCAGTATCCTACGGGAACCTCTTGTTAATATTTGCATTATTGTTGTTTATTGCTTGCTAAAACTAAGGGAACCTAAGGTTTTTTATTTCTAATGGTGCTCGCACAACATCGCATCGATGCCTACGTATCGGGTATAGAATCAGAGCACTCGTAGTTCTCCTAAGGATTAACGAACACTTGGTTACGCTCAAGGTTCGCGGGGGAAAGTAAGTGTTATGGCAAACACTCACGTGACTTTAAGAAAGTCACAAAAAGTTGTAAAATAAAAAGCTAAGGACCTAAGGATGAGGGATGGCTAAACTTCCTATGACATTGAGTCAACTGCAGGAGTTCTTTCCCTTTTGGATTGAAAATGCGAAAAATAAAGTAAATAAATGAGGGTGCAAGCTCCTAAGACTAGGCAAAGGTTGCAACTTGCAAAAATAAATTGGATAAAGTAAATGGAAAATGCAAAGATAAAAGGTTTGGTAACCGGGCTATGACTCGATATATGGATCGAGAATGCGGGGGTGGAAAACAAGCGCAGTGCGACAATTTTGTTTAAGTCAGAAAGCTGGGCAGTGTAAGGAACTGTGCAGGTGGCGATCGTAAACGACCGACTTACGTGTGTGAGTGAAGTGTAGTGAATTTCACTTGGCGTTGGACCAAGGATTATTATTTTGAAAATTAAATTTAATATGGTGTAAATACGCGAGAAATAAATAAAAAGTAAAGTGAAATAAATTGAAAATAGAATGAAATAAATTAAATGAAATAAGCAGAATAAATAAATGAATTAAATGGAATAAATATAAACAAATGCATGGAATAGAAATAAACAAATGCATGGCCTCATATTTGGTCACGATTGATCGAAAACGATTTATCGCGACCTTTTTGTTATATCATCGGCCCTTAAAAAAAAAAAAAGTAAATAATGATTTAAAAAGTTACAAAATAAATGGATAAACGAAAATCTAAAACAAAGAAACGAGATAAAAAAAAAAAAAAAAAAAAAAGAGATGATCAGAGGGTAAGGGCCCTGGTTTAGGGGTGGTTTTAGCATGTATTTCCATGGACTTAACGGTCCGGCCCAACCACAATAACATAATATTTCTTTTTAAAAAAATAAAATTAATAGAAATAAAAAAAATGAATGAATGGAGGGGGTGTTATGCGCAGAATCAGGCTAGTGTGATTAGGAAAGAAGAAAAAAAAAAAAAAACCAATGGGCTAAGGCCGGAAGACCCACAACAATAATTAAATTCTCTTTTAAATAAGACATTAAAATAAATAAAACAATAAAATTAAATTTAACAATTAAAGAAATAAAAGGGTTTTATAAAACAAAAATTAAAATTAAGAGTTCAGAAGAAAACACGTTTATGACTCAAGAACACCCTCCCACCGATGTTCACGGCGGCAGCGAAGCCCCTCTTGGAATGTCTCCCTCATTCGCTCATTCTCAAATCGCGTCTCTCTGTCTCTCACTCTCTCAATCAATCTTGCTCTCTCACGGTTTCTCCCTCGCGTTTTCAACTCTCAATCTCTCAGCTTCGCTCTCGCGGTGGGGGGTTTGGATTTGCGGAGGTCGGTGACGGAGACTCTGTTACCGACGGGTGATAGTAGAAGGGTGTTGTTGGAGATGACGGCGTTGCCTCCTCTGTAAGGAGCTCCGAGGAGGTTCTGGAATCTGAAGTTCATTGTTAGATGTTGTTGAAGGTTGGGGATGGAGGAGGGTATTGTAAAGGGGGTTCCGGTGTAGTGAAATTTGTTGATTCAAGGGTGGCCGGCGGTTTTACAGCTTCGGAAAAGGGGCGGTTGGCGGATGGTGATTGTGTTTCGGGTATGCTTCATCTCATTCTCTCTGCGTTGCTCTCAAATTTGTGTGACGGCGAAGTTTGTCCTATGAAGGTGGAAAGATTTTGTTCTGGTTTTGATGTTGGTGACGGCAGAAAAGGTTTCGGCGAGCTGATGCGTGTTGTGGTTGAAAGGCTTGTGGTTTTTCTGGTTTGGGTGTTCTGTGCTGGCTTCGGACTTGTTTTGGAGGTGTTTTGAGGTTTTGATTTTGGCGGCAGGTGGTGGTGATTTGGTCCGTGTTTTCGGATTTTGGGTTTGTTGATGTTGTTGGATTTTTTGTTGTTGTTTTGCAGGTTGATCTCAGTTTTGGTTTTTGTTATGCAGGATTTATGGTTCTCATTCGGTTTTATGATGGAGAGTAAGGGACGGTTGTTTTGATGGTGACAAGGTTTACGGCTAGTTTATGAAGATGGCTAAGGGTTTGAAGCGGTTGAGGGTTTCGGTGAGTTGGGTTGGTCTTCGGATTGGTGAAGGCGGACGGCTTTGCTGTGCAGCGGTGGCTATTAAAGTGTTGTTTTCGGTGGCGGTGTTTGCTGGGTTTGTTGAGAGGAGACGAGTTGGACTCGGAGGTGACTCGTGAGAATTGTGTGGTGGCTGGTATGTATTGAGTTATGGGGCTTGAGGTTTAAAGGGTCGGCGAAGGAAGCGAAAGCTGTAGAGGTTTTAAGGGTGATGGAGGAGGGTCTGTTTTGATGCTGCGGTTGGTTAGTGCTTTCACGCGGTTTCAACTTGGAATGGTGAAGGTTTACGGCTGGTTGGCTGTGATGGAGTATGCTTCTGTTTTTTGGTTTGGCAGGTGGTAGGGTGGGGGTTCTGAAGTTGTTTTGAAGGAAAGTTGTGGTCGAGTGTTTGTGAAAGGTGAGTAGCAATTATGAAAAGGTTTGTAATTTTATTGAGTAAAAGGTTTTTATTGGTTCTGTGAATGGTGGTATGAGTTGATGGAAAAGTTTTAATAGTGGTTTATGAGGGTTCGATTTGCAGGGAGTTTTGAGAGTGAAAAGGTGAGTGAAATGGGTGGTTGTGGTTCAAATGGTTTAACAAGGTAGTGGTAATTTCGGTTTGATTCACTATTTTTTCAATGAGTTTTGTTTTAGTGTTTCGGTTCAGATTTTTACTCAGTTTTTTATTTCAGGTTTGTGTTTTAGGACGTTGAGGACAGTGGTAAGGTCACGGTATGTGGAGTGGCGGCTGAAGGTGAGGGAAAGGATTTAACAGTGGCGGCGGATGAGTCCGAAGGTGGTTGGCCAGGTTCGGTGATTGGTAATGAAAGTCTGAGATTGGTTTTAAAGGTTTTTGCTTCAGTTTGTAACGGTGATTTCATGGTGATTCTCTTTTTGTTTTTTCAGGTTTGTTAGAATGGGACAGTTTCAGTGTGTGAGAATGAGAGGCAACAAAAGGAATTTAAAGAAGAAACATGAACAAATATGCGAAAAGAAAGGAAGGAGAAAGAAATATACCGACCCGAATGTTATCGGGGTGAAGAGTCCACGAGTAGTAAGTCTCCTACTCCTTGCTGCTGCTGAATCTTTTGTTTTCCCTTTTCTTCCTCTTCTCTTTTTTGTGATTTTTGAATTGCTTTTGGGACTGTTTTTGTGCTGAATTTTTGTAGTGTAAAAGTGTTGTTTGGGACTGATTTGCAGTGTTTTTTTTGAAACTGGTTATGTGGTTTTGTAGTGATTTTTTTGGCTGAGTTTTGTGTAGCTGAAATGGTGTGTTTTGGTGCTGGCTTTTTATGTGTATTGAGAACTGTTATGAGTGTGTTGAGGCAGATTTTTTTGTGAGTTCTTGAATGTAACAGTGGGGTTTTTAAGGGCTGTCTTTGGTTGATTTTGGATTATTTTTTGGAACTGTTCTGATTTTTTTTTGTACTGTGAAACTTGTAGGAGAAGGGTGTTTTGAGAGAGGGAACAAAATCTGAGTTTTTGTGGAGGAAGTGGAGCAGGAAATGCAGGTTGTTGGTGGCTGCATGCTGAGTTTTGGGACTGCATGGGGCTGAATTGTGCTGTTGCATTTTGTCTTGGAGCTGAATTTTTTGTATTCTTTTTTCTTGTAATTTTCTATGTATATGTAATTGTAACAAAACAAATATTATGGAATAAATTTAATTATTTACACTAAAGCTTGTTTATACTTGGCACTTAATATTGGAAATGAAAGTTCTAAATTAGAAACTAAATATAATACTTAAATTAGAAATGAAATGAAGAAGAATTAAATTTAAGATTGAAAATAATTTATAAACTTAAATAAAAAACTTGGAATTAAAATTAATTATAAGAAAAGAAATTGAAATTAAATCAAAAATGAAATCTTAAAAGAAAAGTAAATTAAAAATAACTTAGAAATTGAAATTAAATTAGAATAAACTAAAAATAAATTGAAAATTGAAATTAGATTAGAAATAGAAACTTGAAAATGGAATAAAACTAAAAATAGAAAATAAATTTAGAAAATAAAATTTAAAAATGAAATAAAAATTAAATTTAGGAATGAGGACTTGATAATGAAAAGAAAATAACAAATAAGTTTAGAAAATTTTGAAAATTGAACTAAAAAAAAATTAGAAATAGAAATTGAAATAAAATTTTAAAAATAGGAATTTACAAATAGAACGAAAATAGAAATTAAAATTAAAAATACGAAAATGAATTAAAAAGTCATAAATAGATTAAATTAAAATGGAAGCTAGAAAAATGAGAAGAAAACAACAGAAAATAAATCAGGAAAAATCCCTGCAAAAAATGCGATAAAAGTATGATTATGATATGAGCGATTAGGGGTAAAATTTGGGGTGTGACACACATGCCTGTTGCATACATAACATCATAGCATTTTATCATACATGTTCGGCTATTTCCAAAGATACTATATCCAAACTGGAATCGAAGCGGATAAATCCCTTGGAAATAATCGAACATGGCATTTGCATGCATCCTTACTCTCATTACAGGTTCCCGGGGACAGATTCTCATCCTGATTTTGGTTACTCTACAGAATGGTCAATCACAGTCATCAAGAGATGGATATGGAACAATGCCGAGTAGAAATAGCTGAAATGAAAGTCCGAATGGATCAACTTTCGGAGGACATGCAGACCTTGTGCCATGACCACACGCTATTGATGGAGAAGGTTTACCAACTGAAGAAACAAGAGAACCAGACCAGGGAAGCCCCAAAGCTCCAAGAAGGGCACCATCTCCCCTTTATTACTGCAGAAGTTGTTGGTCATCCTAGTTCAGTGATTTTGTTCCAAGATCAGGAAGCGTTTCGCGGAAATTCTCCTCAACTTTGGGATCCTAAGCCTCCTAATTTACAGACTATTCCAGTTTATCAAAGGGAAGATAAAGGCAAAAGCCGCAAACAAATGCCAAAGAAGTCTGAAGCCAAGTTTGATTTGATTCCGGTGTCATATGCAAAGTTGCTTGTTTGTTTGCTCGAGCTTAATCTGGTTGAACTTGTCACCATAACAGCCACACCCAAAAAGCTTCCCCTAGATTTTGACGCCAATGCCAGATGTGTTTTCCATTCTGGGGCACCTGGTCATCATGTGGAAAACTGCAAAAGGCTTAAGCATCAAGTTCAAGAGCTCATTGATGCAAAAGTAATCGAGTTCGCACCGATCAACGGGGATGTGTCAAAGGATTTCATATCACTAGGAGGAACTTCTCCTTTCCTTACCACAAGAATTATCCCCAATCAGGGGTGTGTGTCTCCGATCTGGGTTGTAAAGACATCGTGCCAGTCACCTTTACCCATTCACAGATCCAACATGAAGAAGAAAGTGCAGAAGAACTTTAGGTGTTCGAATTCATCTCAGCATCAGAATTATCAACAACAGGGGAGACTCAAGCTCAAGCAGGCTAAAGAAGTGTTTACTCCTAGTCAAGTGTTTGCCCGTTTGCTCGAGAATTCTTTGATTCAGCCAGGGAATGCCTTGCCAATACCCTACCCCATTCCCCCAGATTACAATATGGATGTCAGGTGTGAATTCCACTCCGGAACATTTGGACATACCATCGACGAGTGCAAAGCCTTCAAGAAAAATGTCCAATATCTAATTGATTCAGGGATCATTACGCCAGAAGGGTACCTCAGGAGCTGAAGCCTTTGATCCAGCTGGCCTTGCAGACTGCACGAAGCTCAAATCAGGAGATGTAGATTTCTTTGATACATGTATTTTGCTTTATTGTGTTTCTAGATTACCTTCAGAGCTGTTGAAGGAGTCTTTTGTTTTCTCTGTTGTGAATTGTGACATTTTCCTGTATTTCAGTATTATTGGCAAATAATGGTATAAGGTTTCGCATGTTGGTGTATTCTTTGCTTTATGGAATTGTGTCGGTACCATTGTTTCAACTCTTTTGTCCTGGAAATTTTATTTTGAATTCCCGATACTCAGCACTTTCTCCATGCATACTCACAGAATTTATCTTATGATGTGGAACTCCATGGGGTATCTGTCCCCCGATCTGAATGAAGTGGGATTGGTGGCATGGCATTTTAACGCATATCATTTTTGCATACTAACGAGTGATCTGGATTTCCTAATTTATTTGACCATTTCAGGAGAATTATCGGCCGTACCAGTACGCTACCCGAGTCAAATCATGAATACAGTACAAGCCGAGTTGAATGAGTTTCGCACTCAGATGAGGGAGTTCATGGTAGCGATGCAGAGTATAGTGCAGGGGCAACAAGAAATGAGAACTGCCATGCTGAGGCTTAATCGTCCACAGGTTGATCCTCCAATGATTACCTTGGACGCCGAAGGCAATCCGATCAACATAGTCATCCCATCTACGGATAATAGGCCTCATATCCTTGAAGGCGTTGGTCCAATTCATGTTCGTGTAGCAGACCGACAGGAGGATCAATTTGCTTTTCTCAATGAAGATGTGGGATTTAGTTCTGGGGCCAATAACCAAGACTTTCAGATGCTAACCGAGAAGATAAAGGCTTTAGAATGCAAAGACACCCTTGGCATTGATGTTGATGATATGGGGCTGGTATCAGGGTTGGTCATCCCTCCAAAGTTCAGACCTCCTGTTTTCGACAAGTACAGTGGTAGATCTTGCCCGAAAACTCACTTGCAGGCCTTCTATCGCAAAATCGCTGCACATACGAAAGATGAGAAGCTTTGGATGTACCACTTCCAGGACAGCCTTTCCGGGGGTTCGTTAGAGTGGTACATGAAGCTGGAAAAGAACTTTGTCCGTAATTGGAAGGAACTTGGGGAAGCCTTTCTCAAGCAGTACCGATATAATATTGACATGGCTCCAAACCGAACCCAGCTTCAGAGCATGTCACAAAAGAACTCCGAGAGCTTTAAGGAGTACGCGCAAAGGTGGCGCGAGGTCGCAGCCAGAGTACAACCATCATTGCAGGAGAGAGAAATGATAGACCTATTCATGGATACCCTCCCGGGGCACTTCATAGAACGTTTGGCAGGCTGTTCAGCTAACAGTTTTTCTGATATCGTCTTGACTGGTGAAAGAATTGAAAATTGGATGAAGCGAGGAAAGATTCAGGTCAACGGTGCCTCCACTTCTGGAACTAAGAAGTCGTTGTCCAATGAGCAAAAGAAGCAGTACGAAGAAGCAGGGGCAGTTTGTGTCCAGCGAAAGAAGAGAAATCAAGGTTCGCGTTACCAGACAGCATCCATGATCATCCCAAGTGCCACACGTTCACGACAGCAAAATCGTCGTAAGCATAATCCTCAACAGGGTCGGCAACAAAGGAGAGAAAGATTTTTTGATCCTTTGCCAATGTCTCACATTGATCTTCTCCAGCATTTGCTGCAGTTGAAGTTGGTTGGGCTTCGCAAGCTGTCTCCACCTCCTTTTCCACTACCGGAGGGATGGGATGCCAATGTCAATTGTGTTTTTCATTCTGGGGCGCCAGGGCATCATATTGATAGGTGTAAAGCTTTTCACCACACAGTGCAGGACTTAATCGACTCGAAAGCTGTCAACTTTGCACCAAACATATAAGAGAGAGGATATTTCTTTGACTTGAAGTCTTGAAGCCAGAAGTATTCCGGATACTCTTGTTTTGGTAACGGAGCGTCTTTGCAGTACAGTTTCATCCCTATTGAGGGGAACTACGTCGCTCTGATTCTTCATTGGTCTTGGGTCAATGGAGATACGTAGGCAGAAGATCGTCAGGTCTTTCCGAGCAACCTTATGGGGCAACTTTACTCCCCGGCTTCACTTCTCCCTTCAGATGTCTCGTGTCAGAGTCAGAATAACTAGAAGAAGAGGTATGATTGTCGTGGTTAGTTATACCACTGCGAATTGAAGACTACAAGTCCGTGAAAGAGCTGTTGATCGCTGAAAGTATTCAAGATTGATAGGCCCAGACGGAGCCAAGCCTCCTCAACTACGGCAATATTCAGTTTCTTTACTGCATCTCCATTTGTAGTTTCTTTTATATGCTAAACATTTGTATACATGTGTGAAATTTGTTTGCTTTTGAATGTTAGCAATAATAAAACTCACATGTTTTTCTTGAAGTAATTCATTCGCATTCACGTATCATTTTGCATATGTACATCGCAATACCAATTGTCATGCTTAAACTCTATGAGGGAGAATGACGAAACAAAAACGCAAAATTGTGTGCTCTCGAGTAAGGCCCTGTTGACGATGTACAGGCTTTGTTTCAAATCCCTAAACACCGGAGATATAAGGAAGATAGACCCTCGCTAACCCCTTTGAGCCTTGAAGTAGGAGTTTCTTTTCGCATAAAAAACCCTCACATGTAACCCAGGGGCAGGGTAGATGTCAGCTAGTCGGACCGAGCGCTCATACTTTCATGAAGGAGTTTATTTGAAGATCCATTGCATTCTACTATGCTAATCAGAAGGTCCAAAGACCCGAAACCACAATGGTTGTCCAAGTCAAAAGGTCCAACGATTGAAAACCACAATGGTTATCCTTCGTCGACCAAAGAATGAGGCAGTCACAACCCTCGCAAAGCAATCAAGACAAACAATGTCGTGCAACTTGTTCAAAATGCAAAAAGAAAAAAAAGAAAAGAAGAAGCCCGCTAAGTCGAAACTTGAAAACAAGCGACTTAGGCAAAAGTTAGGGCATCCCGCTGGACTTCACAATCAAAGATTCACAAGAATCAGTCCAGGAAAAAGTTAGGGATAAGAAAAATAACGCAAAATCAAAAGACGAAAAGGATTACACAAGAAAGATCTTTGAACAAGAACAGAGTTGTGTGATACAGACATGGAAGGCGAAGGGGTGACTGACTCCAAGCAACAACATGATTAGTGTTTAAAATTGTTAGTGTCATTGGTTCCTTAACCATTACAAAACCCTTTTTGAAAGGTGAGCGCTTGTAAAAGCTAGCTGAACATAGGAATGGAGAACATCATGAAGAAGGGTGGGCACAAATAAACTTTGAGCCTATATCTTTTGTTTCTATAACCGTGAACCAGGCCACGATACAACCCTCAAAAGTCCTAACTGAAACAGGGTTATTTTTGAGAGCATACTACCACGATATCGCGTTCCTGACTCCTATGAGTGGTGCTGAAAGATCTTTGGTGGTGTTGCATGTGCATGCTTTCATTGTTCAAAAATAATGTCATATCTTAACCAGTGATTTGTTCACGAAGGTTTGCGACACCTTTTTACATTAAAACTTCAAGATTAACGTGTGTTGCATTAGAATTTTCATTCTCAAAATAAACATTTTCTGCTTGCATACATTTGTTTGGCATCATAAAAGTTTACGTATGGAATTTCAATCCATAAGCTTAATATTGCCAAATTGAGAAGCCTGAAACTTCCGAAGGACGATTATATCGAGGTGCACTATTCAAAAATACTCCAGTGAGTGGGACTTTACCAACCAGTCGTGGGAAGAGCTAGCCAATCTGGGGCAATCATGTCGAGCAATCTCTTCAAAATTTCAGCCAAACTGGGGCAATTACTTCGAGATTCAATCTTTCAAAGAACAGTTGATCTGGGTGTTGTCTTCAAAGCACAGTCATTCAGAGGTGATCATTTCAAGGCTCGTACCGGGGCAAGCCATCCCAAAAGCATGAGAAGTACTCTCTCCCGAAGACGGTTAATCCAAAGCACCTACCCAAAGTTCAAAATACTGGGACACACTATCTCACAGTGATATGAGGTCTTTCGTGAATCCCCGCGAGGCAAATTTCTTTCATAGACCATGCAGTCTGGGGCAGTTATTTCGAGATCCGACGAATCTCTCCAAGAGTTGGAAGACACTGAGGCATTTCGTATGTCATGTTTTCTATAAAATCCTCTTGAGACATTTTCTTCCGATGGACCTTAGTCTGAGGCGAGTTGAAAATTTCAGAGAACCATTATTCAATCATGGTTAGTTGGCGATCTATCAACCCAGAGGCTAGAAGCAAAGCCATTGTCAGCACAGTACTTCAAGAGTTATTTCATCAGCAAGTTTCATTGATCAAAATTCCTTAGCAAGTCTCATTAGACAATTCCTTCTTCAGTAGTACGGCAAATGGAAGTTTGCTTCTTGAGCAGAAGGGTATCATCATCTCTCATTCCCAACATGAGAGGATTTAGTTCTTATCCCCAGCAAGTGGCAACTTGAGCTCTTATCTTCAGCAGGAAGCTTTATCATTGACATCCTCCGTCATCCCCAGTAGAGGTGGAAGTTTAAATCTCTCTCAATAAGGTAGCAGAAGATGGGTGTCATCCCCAAGAAGGAGTTTCCCTTCAGACAGGGGCAATTCTCAGCAGTATAAGGAATGTCTTTCCTCCCCAACAATTTCTTCCTCAACAGTTTCATGCCTTTGGTTCTCAGCCAAGTCAGGAGGTCTTCATTTCCCCATCAGAGTTCAAGAAGAGCCTTCATCCAGCAAGGTCTTGGCTCTCCAATCTCAAAGTCCAATTTATTTTTGGCAATGGCGGCAGTTCAGAGCCGGTATATCATTGACAGCCTTCCCCGCAGAGTTGTCTTCTCCTCACAAGGATCAATCAGATCAATGCAGTGATCATCAGTTTCTCCCTAGTCAAGCCACTTGGGATATCTGGCAGTCTCCTCGTCGGGAGACCCCTTTTGCATTTGCATTTGCATCTAGTAATCATCATTACATTTGCATCCTCCAAAGCGTAGCATTTCCATCATTATGGAGCATTACGCCATAAATCCAAACATATGCATACCAGCATGGGCCAGTTTTGAGGTATATTACATAGGACCCGTTACATCTCCAATCAGATTGAAGTATTCCCCATAGAATGCAATTTCGTTTCCCAGGGTGGTTACTTCTACCAAGTCTTGTTGTTATCCCCAGTTGAGTCTTGTTTCAGTACAACAGTCTCATTTTTCCACGTCTCGTTTAAGTACAACGGTCGCGTCTCGGGTTATCATTTCAGTACCATGATCCCATTCCTTTCGAGTCTCCATTTAAGTACAATGGTCTCGTCTTTGAGTCTTGTTTCAGTACAACAATCTCATTTTTTCGCGTCGCCGTTTCAGTACAACGGTCGCGTCTTGGGCTCTCGTTTAAGTACAACGATCCCATTCCTTTCGAGTGTCCATTTAAGTACAATGGTCTCGTCTTTGAGTCTTGTTTCAGTACAACAGTCTCATTTTTTCGCGTCGCCGTTTCAGTATAACGGTCGCGTCTTGGGCTCTCGTTTAAGTACAACGATCCCGTTCCTTTCAAGTGTCCATTTAAGTACAATGGTCTCGTCTTTGAGTCTTGTTTCAGTACAACAGTCTCACCTTTTTGCGTCTCCGTTTCAGTACAACGGTCGCGTCTTGGGCTCTCGTTTAAGTACAACGATCCCGTTCCTTTCGAGTCTCCATTTAAGTACAATGGTCTCGTCTTTGAGTCTTGTTTCAGTACAACAGTCTCATTTTTCCGCGTCTCGTTTAAGTACAACGGTCGCGTCTCGGGTTATCATTTCAGTACCATGATCTCATTCCTTTCGAGTCTCCATTTAAGTACAATGGTCTCGTCTTTGAGTCTTGTTTCAGTACAACAATCTCATTTTTTCGCGTCGCCATTTCAGTACAACGGTCGCGTCTTGGGCTCTCGTTTAAGTACAACGATCCCGTTCCTTTCGAGTGTCCATTTAAGTACAATGGTCTCGTCTTTGAGTCTTGTTTCAGTACAACAATCTCATTTTTTCGCATCGCCTTTTCAGTACAACGGTCGCGTCTTGGGCTCTCGTTTAAGTACAACGATCCCGTTCCTTTCGAGTGTCCATTTAAGTACAATGGTCTCGTCTTTGAGTCTTGTTTCAGTACAACAGTCTCACCTTTTCGCGTCTCCGTTTCAGTACAACGGTCGCGTCTTGGGCTCTCGTTTAAGTACAACGATCCCGTTCCTTTCGAGTCTCCATTTAAGTACAATGGTCTCGTCTTTGAGTCTTGTTTCAGTACAACAGTCTCACCTTTTCGCGTCTCCGTTTCAGTACAACGGTCGCGTCTTGGGCTCTCGTTTAAGTACAATGATCCCGTTCCTTTCGAGTCTCCATTTAAGTACAATGGTCTCGTCTTCAAGTCTTGTTTCAGTACAACAGTCTCATTTTTTCGCGTCTCCGTTTAAGTACAACGGTCGCATCTCGGGTTATCATTTAAGTACAATGATCTTGTTCCTCTTGGTCTCGTCTCAGTGCGAAGATAATGGATCGGTTGATACCATTTCCTAGTTAGATCGGTTGATCTTATTTGAGTTATGAATCGGTTGATATCATTTCTCTTCGAGTTGTAAATCAGATGATATTACATTCTCGTTTTCTTGGTTATGGATCGGTTGATACCATCTCCATGTTAGATCGGTTGATCTTATTTGAGTCATGAATCGGTTGATATCATTTCTCTTCGAGCTGTAAATCGGATGATATTACATTCTCGCATTTCTTGGTTATGGATCGGTTGATACCATCCCCATGTTAGATTGGTTGATCTTATTTGAGTCATGAATCGGTCGATATCATTTCTCTTCGAGCTGTAAATCGGATGATATTACATTCTCGTATTTCTTGGTTATGGATCGGTTGATACCATCTCCATGTTAGATCGGTTGATCTTATTTGAGTCATGAATCGGTCAATATCATTTCTCTTCAAGTTGTAAATCGGATGATATTACATTCTCGCTTTCCGGGGTGGATCGGTTGATACCATCTCCGTGTTAGATCGGTTGATCTTATTTGAGTCGCAAATCGGTTGATGTTGCGTTAAGTCCTGTTTCGCCAACAGGCACCATCGGTGTGGCTTTGATTCGTTTAGTAGTCGCAGTGATTGCATTGATTCTATTCCACCCGGTTCTATCTCCGTTACCTATTCAGAGGTCAAAACAAAAATATAAATAAATAAATGGGCAGATGGCATTTCCATTACCCTCAGTGTGCAAATTTTCAGGTTTTATTCGAGTATTCAATCACTCCACACCTTGAACATCTAAAAGTCGTTGCAATTATTCATTCAAGTCTGCAGATGATTGAATAGGGGCAGCTGTAATACCTAAAAATTTGCCCTCATAGTCATTCCCTAACTGGCTTGCGCTCCATGTTCATCTGCGTTGCTCATTAGGTCATCAACATTCATAATCATGCATTTGCGTCGAACTTCTAAGGCATGGGATCAGACTATTCTCTGATGATTTGAGCTTTTCATTCCTGGGTGATCTACGTGACTTTCACACTCAAAGTTGAACCAAAGGCCGAGCTCCCTACATCATGTACTTCCCTATCAGGGTTCATCAAATATAAAGATTCACTTGCCTCCAGGATTCTCAGTGTCAAGTGACAGGCTAATAAAGTTGTGAATTTGGGTTTTGACTCATGATTATTGAGGGACTTTATACATCAAGTCGCCAAGAGTTACTCTTTTTCGAAATTCACAAGGTTTCGAATCGGAGTTTACTTCTCCGTTCAAAGTATAAGCGCGTATGGTATCAAAGGATTGCAATCATCTTAGTTACTGGGCGCCCATGGAACGGATTGTTGATTAGGTTTGACCGAAGTTGGTGGAGTGAGTGCAAGGGGACTTGGGATGTGGATTTGAAGATAACACGTTATAATGAGTCGAAATGCAATATACGAGGTCATTAATACACAATCAAGTACCCAATAAATTCCTGAATTTGAATCCGAATAGACTACGTTCCAAACCATTTTCCTGAATCCGAACCGTTTTTGAAGCCCATCCGTTACATCCTTTTTACCATTTTTTTTACAAAGATTCACTTTAGTTGTTAAGGTCCAAAATTGTGTCCAATGTTCGAATCTCAAATTTACCACTTTTATTTTAATACTAACTAAGCCCATTTTCTTAACCAATGGCCCAAGTCTTGTTTTGTCTTGTTAAACCCATTCTTCATGTTAGTAGAAATTATGCATAAGGAAAGTGGACAGGAAATTCAAGAAGGAAATATTGATACAAAAAAAGGGGTTAGTGTCCATTTTGTTCTCCCTCTCAATTACAAAAAAAAAGAGCATAACAGATAGTAAAAAATTACACCAGATTTGAATTTAACAAGGATTCACTTCATTTTGTACTTATTCTCAATCACAAAAAGGGAAAAAACGACACAGTGGTAATCAGAAAAACATCTTCAATATCTCTCTAACTAATTCAAACTGCTCCCCACTCTTCATGAGCTTTCATCACTTCTTCATCTATCAGAAACTCAGATCTGCATCAAAGGTTCTCTAATTATCCTCACATCATCGATAATCTCCAAGCTTCATCAAATCTCCAACAACTTCCTACATCAATGATATACGTCGTTATTGCACCTTCATCACCATTGTGATTACCTGCAACATTCAACATCAATACATAAATTCAGGTCATAGCAAGAAAACAATAATGAACCTCACAACAATTTCAGATTGTACACAGAGGAAGAGGAGAAGGAAGGCGAGACATAATCGAAAAAGAAGAAGAAATATTTACAATGGTTCTCAAAGAAATAGTTGTAATCGAGCAAAACAAACCTGAGGAATTGTGAACTGAAATAAGCTTTCTCCTAAATTTCTTCGTCTTCGAGTCAATTGTTGGCAGTTTGGATTAAGATAAAGCCGAGAGGGTGGAACGACGCAGCATTGAGAAGTACTGAAGGATGAAGAGTCAATCTAGTTTTAATTGTCGGTGATTATCCGCAGGCTTGGACCGGTTTGATCCTCATTTCCATGTATCACTTACTATTTCCCCTATTCAGTTCACGCCTGCCTCTACGGCTATGGGCTTGGACCAATAGAAGGTTATTCGTACCATCAGCAACAACCTTCGTAATCTTCAGCTTTCATCCGTTTAAACCTGCAAGACCATGGAAGGAAAACAAAAATAGTTCAGTTCAGTTAGAAGCTATCAAAGGAAAAACTCAGAAACAAAAATAGAATAAAAGAAAACGCAGCCTCATCTTCAAATGTTCAGTCTAAATTTTTAGTTTCACAAGCCCAACCATAACAGAAACTCCAACTAAAAAATAACTAAAATCACCAAAAACCATAACAGGAAATTCAGAACCAAAAAGAAGAAAAGACAAGCAGGAGTCAACACAAAAACAAGGAAATCAGTGATCATTCAAAAAAGAGGGAAATCCAATCAGTTACGAAACTCAGTCATCATAACTAATTCTGACCGATTCACTGACCGAATTCATGAGATCATTCATAACTGAACAACAAGATAACTGAAATCTAACTGAACTATACCTGAAGTTTCCAGAGTCTTCTTCCAGCCTTCTATAAATCAGAATTATCAGAACTTCACTTGGTTGGCTTGACATTTTTGATCCCTGCTTCTTTTCCACACTTCAATCTCCTTTCTTCACTCACCACCCTTTCAATTCGGATCCACTCCCATCTCTCCACCAACCTTCCTCACCAAGATTCGAGCTCATCTCTATACAGTGGAACCACCCTCCTCATTCATACAACAATCCAAATCCTTCATCAATGCCTATCTACTTCTTGTACAAGACATTGATTCTTTAGCCTCCTCAATATCAATCTCTCGCAGGCTCTCTTATGCTTCCATGGCCTCCTCCTTTACAAGCTAGCATCAAGCAAAATATAGTCTTTAAGCATCATTCTCACCCTGTAATCATATCATTGACTATGAGAAAAGACTTAGCAAAAATCAGTAACAAGGGAATGATTGAATACGGGCTAAAGAGGAGAGAATAAAGAAGGAGTATTACCAAGTGAAAAGCTCCATCCTCATCACTGTTGGCTTCACGGTGGGCGCAGCCTCGGGCTCATCCTCGTGTCAGCCGTTGTCTTGAATTTTCATTGCAAAGCTCTATCACCGATTGTCTTCAAACATCATTCTCACGGAAATCTGCAAAAGTGGCAAAGATTAGCGAACAGGGCGTAAATAAGAATTGCGTGAAAGAGAGGAACAAAGAGCCGAACACATAGCTTCGAGATCGTCTCATTCACCGGTTTCGTCCGTCAACGAAACTCGTTTTCTCGATTCAAGGTACGAGTTCAGATCTTTCGTGCATATGAGTGTGTGGTAGATATTTTAGGTTTTACTCTTCAATTAGTGAATAGGTATGAAAAGAATTAGGTTTTGCTTGATGCGCTCTGGAGGGAGGAGAGGATGAGCCTGTGGCGGTTAAGAGTTCGAAGAAAGGAGAAGGAAGATGAGGGATTATGGCGGTGGCGCTAGGGTGTTAGAAGAAGAAATGGTGGAAGAAGGTGAAGAGTGGATGAAGGTGATGGCGGTGATAGGAAGAAGAAGAAGAAGGATTAGGTTCAGTTGGTGGTGAGGTCGAGAGAGAGGTGTGGACGGTGGGCAAAGAAGATGAAGAGGGAAAGAGGAGAATTGCGGCGGAATGGATGAAAGTTAGGGTTCCCTAAATGTTGTCCCTTTCATTTTTTATTATACTGAGTAAATCTTCAATTATTCAGATAATTAATAAATTAATTAGAAGATTTAATCCCATAATGAGCCTTTAATCCACCGTTAAGCATTAAATCCATTGATTCAAATTTCAAAGAGAGGAGATAAGGATAAGATTTTGTGGATTCTGGCCATACCGGCGGTGACACTTGTCACCGTCCGGTAGGCTCTATTTGCTTTACTATCTGTACCACCCATGCAATGGCCATTTAGAAAAACAATAGAAAACCTTGCTATAGACACCTCCTCAGGGCCTGCGCAAATGGGCCTGATTATTTTGCTATCAATACCCCCATGTAGAGCCCAATAAGAGAAAAACAATAGAAAATATTACTTTCCACACATCCCTACTATTCTGCGAAAATGGGCTTTCATTTTTGCTATTCCCACTCCCTTTTTAGGCCCAGTGAAAAAGAGAACTAGAAAAAATCACTAAATCCACCCCCATATGATTTCCTTTAGAATTTTTCTTTAGTTCTACTTAGTTTAGAAATAGTTCATTAAAAATAGAAAAAGGTTAGGAAAATTCCCTAAAAAATTCAGTAGACTTTTAATTCATATTAGAAATGGTGGGCACTTTATTTTTCTGATTTTGCTTTATTTTTTATTTTTATGTTGATTTTTTCATGTAAATAGTTCTTAAGGAATTTTCTTCTAATGTACATAATTTTGTGGATTTTAGTTCTTAACTTTCCAGTAACTTTTTTTTACCATTCTTTTTAATGTAGTTAGAAGACCCACAATAGTACTTAGAATAATTTTTGTGGATTTTTTAGATCATTTTATCTTAGGTTTAGAGGCTTAATTCCTTAGAAATTAGTGGTTAATTCTTAGCTGAAAATAGACAATTTTTAGGCATAGTAAAAATTTGATTTTTTAGAATCCCCTTTAGCACAATGTTATAGATAATCTTATGACCCCATAGATTAATTTTCATAATTTTTCCAGAGGTTTTGTTATATTTTTAGGATTTTTGGTTTTAGGCTTTATGCATATAATTTCTATTAGCTTAGGCTTGATATTAAATTCAATAAAAATAGTTGGTTTAGAATTAGTTCTAGGATTTAATGTGGACTTAGGCTAGTTTAGATTTTGATTTTTAGAAGAGAAAATACTAGGTAGGACCTTAGTTTAGAACTTAGACTTAAGTTTCATTTTAATTAGGATTAGAATAAATAAATAGGACTATTTTAATTCATACCTTTAAATGTTTTGTTTAGAATTTTATCCTTATATTCAACTCTAATGCTTTGTATATTGATTAATATTTCATTTGAATAGGTTTCCCTCTTGCTTTAGAATCAACTTATCTTCCTTAGGAAGTAAGTTGTATTCTATTAGTTTTAGGTATTTTTCCCATTAGGCTTAGAAACCTCATTAACCATAGGACCTCTCTTGTGAATAAATCAATTAGCTTAGGATTGAGTCTTAGTCCCTTAGATTTTGTCCTTTTATCAACTTGAGTCATTCTTTCTCTCCTTATAAAGAAAATAATAAAACATTTAAGAATAAAAGCCGAACAATCTTGTACGACACGAGACTTTGTTGCGGAGTGTTTATACGTGTCCTGTTTCGGGGCGAGGTGTAAATGCTTCCCGCGATGGATAGGTCTTAGTACAAGACCGTTCACAAACAAATTCAAAACACTTCTTTTAAAAGACAAAAACAAATAACAAGCGGCTATCCTGCGGGAACTTCTTTTTTCATCTCACTCACTCACAACGCGAACTCGCGACGACTTGTCACACATGCAAGACAGTAAACGCACTCGTACCAGACGAGCCTGCAACACCTGAGCATAGACATACGCAGTTCTAGCATAAAAAACACAAATAAATAGTTCCCGCTTTAGTTAGGCGAACTATGTCGACTCTGATCCTCATTTTCCCGATGAGGTACGTAGGCAGCGGGGTAGGGCTCGTTCGAGCACATTCTTTATTTTCCCTACATTTCCCCATTCTTTCTTTCCATTCTCTTTTCTTATTCCTTTTCTAATTTCACTTCCATTCCAGTTAGCGGTTTTATTCAGCAACTTTATTTCTCACCCTTTGAAACAAAAAAGCAAGCGTGGATCCCGTCGGGTACGACGGACGAATTGATGTGCTAATACCTTCTCAATTCGTAACCGACTCCCGAACTCAGATCTTTGGTTCGCAGGACCTTGTCCTTTCTTTCTTCCTCAGGTTTGTGCAACATTACCTTTCCCATTCATTCGGGATAAAAAGTTCTGGCTGGCGACTCTATTCTTTCCGCGCCACTTTCGCGTTTGTACTAGGATGAAAATCCCGGGAGCGACAGCTGGTAAAAACTCAAGAGAGTCCTATCCAAGTCAGTTTGTTGATGGAACATGGGACCAGTTCCTTAATGCACGTGATCGTTCGATGCTTTGGAGCTAACCTCTCAGATGTTTAGCTCGTTCATTGTTTTTCATATGTATTTTTCTTTGTTTGTTAATGCATTTGTTTTGGCATGTAAGAACTTATTTGTTTTGAATGATTAATGTAATGAATATGTTTGTCTTGAAGTAGTCCATTTGTATTCACTCATAACGCTTTTTCTACTTTTATAATGTCAACATTATCTTGTCTCATGCTTAGGCAGAGAATTGGAGGGAGGATGACGAAATTAAAACACAAATTCTCTAGTGGAATGCTTTTGATTAAAACCCTACTGACAATGTACATGCATTGTTTCAAATTCCCAAACACTGGAGATTTAAGGAGTTAATCCCTAGTCAACCACTTCGAGCCTAGAAGTAGGAGTTTCTTTCAGATATTTCAAAACCCTTACACCTAACCTGGGGCAGAGTAGTGTTCAGTTAATCTGGTTACACATTCAAATCATAAGATGAAACATCCCATCAGGGAATCCACTACAATCAATGACTTGACAGTCACAGTTTTCAGCCTTCTAATGAAAAAAAGAAAAAAAGAGAAAAAAGAAAAAGAAAATCCCGCTAAGTCAAGCACACAAAAAGAGACTTAGGGGCCAAATAGAATAAGTTAATTTAAAGAAGTCCTCAAATACATAAGATTTAATGACCACCATATCAAAGTCAAAGGGGTCACTGATATCGATAGGGGACAAATAAGATGACTGTCATTTAAAGCAAACCTTGGATCTTCATCTTCACTACAAAACCATCAATACAAATGTATGTGTCAATTTAGCTGAACCTAGGATTGGAGAACATCACGGAGAATGGGTGGGCACCATATAAACTTTGAGCCTTTATCCTTTGTTTCTAAAACCGTGAACCAAAACCACATTACAACCCTCAAAAGTCCTAATTTAAGTAGGGTTTATTTTGAAAGCATACTCGATGAGATAGTGTTTCCTGACTCTTATGAGTTATGCTCAAAATTTGTGTTGGCTTTATAAAAAAATGAATATCACATCCTAGCTAGTGATTCGGTCACAGACTATTGTGAAAATCTTTTCAAAAACATAAAAAAAAACTCGAGACAAACATGTGTGTTGCATTAGCAGTCTCAACATTAACATTTTGCTTGTCAGCATTTTCTTGATATCATAAAAGCCTATGTATGAGTACCAGTGATGAGCTTAATCTCTTGAGATTTGAAGCTCTGATGAGTAGTTGAACAACCATTTCAGAGAATGGTCATCCCCAGGGGCATGTTGCTTGAAGACTTTGCCAGATAGGGGCATGTTGCTTGAAGACTTTGCCAGATAGGGGCATGTTTCTTGAAAACTTTGCTAGACAGGGGCATGTTGCTTGAAAACTTTGCTAGACAAGGGCATGTTGCTTTAAGACTTTGCCAGACAGGGGCAAGCTGCTTGAAGACTTTGCTAAACAGGAGCAAGTTGTTTCCCAATTTGTGCTTACACATTCTGATCATCCCTAAAAGGATAAGTATTGAAGACTCATTTGTGCCAAATACAGTTAATTTGGGGCAGTTACGTCGAGATTCGACAAATTCTCTCCAAGAGTTTGAAGACACTAGGGTATTTTGAATGATATGTTTTCTATAAAATCCTCTTGAGATGATCTCTTCTCACAAACCATTTCGTGGGTGCATAACCACGTGTTTCCCTAAGCAAGACGCTCTTGTGATCTACCTTTCAAGTATCTATAGATGACGAGGTCCTTACGCCAAGTTGCTATGATATGTTAGGTGCATGCCTCATCATTTTTTGTTGAACTCCTTTTACTAATTGGTGCTTCCAGTGAGATACTAAGTCTAGTATCCCTAATTGAGCCTCGATTCAAGCTTCTCTAGCTGAATGTGACTTTCTCCCCCAACGGAGTACAAATTTACTTCATCCTAAGCAAACATAGTTTGTATGTTTGTTTCCTTATAATGGACATTGAAGTTAGAAGATTTTTTTGGATCTTATTTCCCGATCGAAGTATCTTTCTCTCATCAAAGAGATTTGAGCTTTGTAGTAGGACTTTATTCCATGGATGGCTCTCTACCCTATCTTCAGTGATTGCGTACACCTTGACGAGATTGGTCGAGTATCTGTTTGTTATGATGTTTATTTCATCACCAGTTCATCTCTTGTGTCTGTTTTGTCTGTTTGTCAGCATAAACATAACGTATATACATACATGTACATCATAATTGAATTCATATTCATATCCATATCCATATTGCATTCATTAATGCATACCTCCTCCACCTTGGTCGTGTTATCCCCAAGTGATGTGTCTCTCTCAAAATATAGTTGTCAACTTTAGGCAGAAAATGTACGATCTTTCTAATTCCCCACTGAGTTTTTACCCTTGTGGAAGATTTTCCCTTTAGTTCTCCTTTCCACACTTGGATAGGATAAATCCCCAGTTGAGTTCATTCCTCATGGGTTAGTGTCTTGCTTGACAGTTTCTTTACAGCTTTTCCCTGGATTGAATTTGGTATTTGACAGTTTTAATGATTGAATTTCCAGATGGAAAGTGCATTTATTTTGCACCTTGCACCTTTGAATTTCCAGAAGGAATTTTTTGAAGATTCCCCCCATTGAAGACAAATTTTGCTCTCCAGCAGTGTTGTTGCAATATTCTCTTGGAATACTTACACCTGACAACAAGTGGCAGTCTCTTTATTCGAGAATCTTGTTTCGTCCTAGAACTTCTAAGTGGAATCAACAAGTGGCAGTCTCTTTATTTGAGAAGCTTGTTTTGTCCTTGAACTTTTGAGTAAATCAACTGATGGCAGTCTCTTTCCGAGCAGTCGATCCATCCCCAGCAATTCCAGATGGAAAGTGAATTCATTTTGCGCCTTTGAGTACTTTGTCTCCTAGAAGGAATTTGTTGAAATTTCCCCCAGTAAAGACAAATTTTGCTCTCCAGGAGTTGTTGTTCCAACATTCTCTTGGAATACTTACACCTGACAACAAGTGGCAGTCTCGTTATTCGAGAAGCTTGTTTCATCCTTGAACTTCTAAGCAGAATCAACAAGTGGCCGTCTCTTTATTTGAGAAGTGTCACACCCCAAATTTTACCCCTAACTACACGCATCATACATTCATCGCATTTAGCAGGGAATTCCAGATTTATTTCCTGTTGCTTTCTTCTCATTTTCTAGCTATTTATAATTTTAATCCTTAATTTCTTTTCACTTCTAAGCTTCCATCCTAAATTTAATTTCTATTCCTCATTTCTAACTTTTAATTCATTTCTAACTTTTAAAAACTTAAGTTTTATTTTCATTCCCAAAGTTTTGTTAAAAAAAAATATATAATTTTATTTCCAATTTTTAAGTTTTTCTAAATGTATTTTTATTCCTATTTTTTCAATTTTCAAGTTTTATTTCTTAATGTGGTTTTATTTTTCAACTTTTATTTTTAATTCACTCCTTTTTAGTTTCCATTTCTAATTTACTTTTAATCTCCAATTCTTATTTTTATCTTTTTTCAACTCATTTTCAAGTTTCTATTTCTTAATTTAATTTCAATTTCTAATTTATTTTTAGTTTACTCTAATTTAATTTCAATTTCTAATTTATTTTTAATTTACTTTTCTTTAAGATTCCATTTCTAATTTAATTCCAATTTCCAGTTTTTTATTTTAATTCATTTTAAATTTTAATTCCAAAATCTTTTTTTATTTTTCATTTTTATTCCAATTTCCATTCCAATTCATCCCAAGTTCAAATTTCATTCCAAAATTGATTCATCACATGTTACAAGTTGCATTTATACAATAGAATTTCTTTAAAAAAAAAATAGCTTTACATACATAGCCATATTCACATCAGCATATGTTACAATTACATAGAAGAAGAATAAAAAAAAGAAAGAAAAATGCACAACACAGCAGGACCACAAGGCAATTCCAGCCTGCTTTATACAGCCCCCCCACAGCAGCATGCAGCCACCAACAGCCTCTGCTCCACTTCCTCCACTACAGCAAAATCCAGACTTTGTCCCCTTTCCTCCAACCCTTCACCTACAAGTTTTCACAGTACAAAATAAAAATCAGAACAGCCACAAATCAGCCATATAAACCATACTGTTACATCAAAAAAAATCACACCAGAACAGCTTTCAAACACACATAATCTGCCATAAAACAACACAAAAAAAATCTGCCATAAAACAATCAAAAACAGCCCCAAAATCACAACTATTTCAGCCCCAAAATCACTACAAAACAGCACCAAAACATACTACAGAACAGCCCCAAAATCCCAACTGAGAACAACACTGTTACATCAAACACACAACAACCATAACAAAAGACAGAACAATCAAAAACAGCCCCAAAAGCAACTCAGAACAGCCAAAAACTTCAGAAGAACAACAAGGAGAAGAAGGAGGCTTACCGTTTGCGGATTCTTCACCCCGATAACTTTCGGGTCGGTATTGTTCTCTTTTCTTTCACTTCTTTTCAGCATTTTGTCCATGGTTAGTTTCTTTTTTTTAGTTTCATTTCAATTTCAAACCTGCATACACAAAACAAACTTCATATTAAAACTTCAAAAAATCCAAAAAAACTTGATCATGCATAAACCAAAGGCAGCAAGAGTCATACACAAAAACTCCATAAAACCAGTCCAAAAAAAAACAAATCAAACCATTGTTCTCACCATTTCAGAACCTTCAAACACCAAACCATCAAACCGAACCTTCACAAAATCGCAAAACGAACCTGAACCTCATCCATCACTGAGCTCCACCACCATCCACCATTCGCAGCTCAAAGCCAAAACAGAAACAGAAACAGAAACAGAATCCTCACAAACCTTCGACAACAACACAACAGAACCGGATTCGTCGCCTTCACCATCTCAAAAATCACTAAACCTTCACAACCTAAGACCAAAACTCCTCCATTCAAACAAGCAACTAAACAAAATTCCTTCAACCTCCAAACCTGAAAAATCCGTTTCGAAACCATCCCATGAAACCGTCGGAGTCAAAAGTTATCACCACGAACCATAAACTCCAACAAAACACACAGAAAACCCAAATCCGACGAAAACCTTTCACAATCTGAACTGCCCTTTTCTTTAAACCTTCTCGCCACCAAACTCTCCTCCAAACACAACCATCACCAAACTCTCATCCTCAACAAACCGTTCTCCAATAATCATCACTCACACAACAACACGGATCCTACCCTGACTTCTGCCCATTCTCCTTTCAATCCCCCTTCAAAATTCCCCTGCAAACACACACAACTACCATTGCTCATAACCTCAAATCCTCTCTCACAAACCGTTCAAACCTTCAACAAGCATTTCACCACCGTTCAACTAACCATCCCTAATCTCCATCATCCTGCCTCTGAAAAAAGAACATAAACCAAAAAACAACAAGCAGGAGAGCCACAAAAAACCAGAAAAATATCAGTTAGCAGACTTTCAAAAAACTGAAACAACAAGCAAACCTTCAGACCAAAACGAACCTGGAACAAAAACGCGAAACACAACTTCAACCGAAACCTTTCCGTAATCCCAAACAGCCACGACTCAATACCACACCAGAACCAAGCCATCAATCACCGTCCCAACGCACCTCTCCGCAAGCCCTCACAAAAACCGAATTCGAAGCACCCTTCACGAAAGAGTTTCTGCCAACACAATACCCTTCCAAACAAAATCACAAACAAAAAACACAAACAGAGCCGAACTCAGAATCGCGAGATAGAACCTCACCTCCAAACCACGGCAAGAAAAGAAAACCGTCACGGACCTCCATACTCTTCCGCCGCGGAAACCTCAAGCCGCCGTCAACCTCCATCGTTTCGCCGCGAAACCCAGCCCTCCTTCATCTTTTGAAACCGAAACACCACCATCCGACCCGCTTCGCATCACCACCCTTCAGCCACTCTCTCACCGATCCAAATCACCATGCAAACCGGAAATCGCGACGAATCACCTTCAACCGCCGTGAAATTCGCGCGGTTCTGAGACAGAGAATCAGAGAGTGAGACGGAGACGCTGTGAGATTGTGCGAGCGAGAGACAGAGAGACTAGCGATTGAGGGAGAGGAAAAGCGTTTGAGGAGAAGCTCTTTCCTGAGTTTGAAACGGCACCGTTTAGTTGTTAGGGCTTCAGTTTTCCCCTTTCACAACTGAAGCGGGTCACGGGTTGGACCCGACCCGCTTCCTTTGCCTGATCCGCGCCCCATTGGGCCTCTCTTGGTTCAGCACCCCCCCTTTTGTTCTTTAATCAGCCCATTCCCTTGTCTTTTATCTATTATTTCATTTTGTTTTCTCTTTTTTAAATTAATTGATGTTGTGATAATTTTTTTTATTTATTATTCTGTTTGCTTTTATTTAGAAAAATGTCTTAAAAAAAAATAATTGGAATCATTTTATTTATTTATTTTTATTTTCGATTGCATTTTTTGGGCCGATGATATGACAAAAAGTCACGATAAATCGTTTCCGATTAATCGTGACCAATATGAGGCCATTCATTTATTTATTTTTATTCTATTTAATTTATTTAATTTAATTTATTCTACTTCACAATTTATTTCACTTTATTTGTTTTTTTATTATTTATTTCTCGCACTCTTAGACCATATTAACTTTAATTTTCAAGATAATAAATCCTTGGTCCAACGCCAAGTAAACTTCACATACACTTCACTCACACACGTAAGTCGGCCGTTTTACGATCGCCATCTGCACATTCCTTACACTTCACAGCTTTCTAACTTAAATAAATTGACGCACTACGCTTGTTTTCCACCCCAGCATTCTCGATCCATATATCGAGTCATAGCCCGGTTACTAAGCCCTTTTACTTTGTATTTCCATTTACTTCATTCAGTTCATTTTTGCAAGTAGCAACCTATGCCTTAGACTTAGGAGCTTGCACCCTCATTTATTTACTTTATTTTTTCGCATTTAAATCCAAAAGGGAAAGAACTCCTGCAGTTGACTCAATGTCATAGGAAGTTTAGCCATCCCTAGTTACCTTTTTGACCTTAGCCATTAGGACTTTTTTATTTTAGAACTTTTTGTGACTTTTCTAAAGTCACGTGAGTGTTTGCCATAACACTTACCTTCCCCCGCGAACCTTGAGCGTAACCAAGTGTTCGTTAATCCTTAGGAGAACTACGAGTGCTCTGATTCTATACCCGATACGTAGGCATCGATGCGATGTTGTGCGAGCACCATTAGAAATAAAAACCTTAGGTTCCCTTAATTTTAACAAGCAATAAATAACAATAACACAAATATTAACAAGAGGTTCCCGTAGGATACTGCGGATGCTTAGGATGCTAACACCTTCCCTAGGTATAATCAACCCCCGAACCTAGTTTCTCCTTATTTAGGGTTTTTTTCGATCTTTTTCCCTTTTCCCTTTGGATTAAATTAAAGTCGGTGGTGAACATTTAATAATTGTGATTCAAGCTTAATCAATAGCTTGGTATCCGATTCTCACCGCAACAGAAAATGGCGACTTCACTGGGGACACTATTTTTGAGGGTTAAGCCCACCTTGTATATTTGTATATTTGTTGTATTGCTTGTTATTATTTTGGATTTTTGTTGGGTGTTCCATGTGTGGTGAGATAAGTCCTAACCCGGACTTGAGTGCAAAATAAGATAGGACGGTGGTATATTCAAGAAGGCTTGTAGGGAGTTGAGTCCCGACCAAGTTGACTTGAGACACCACCACTCAGCGGAGGCCTCCTCGGATGTAGTTTTGTTGATCGAGTTCAGTCGTGAAAGCATTACTATATTCGACCTGAGAGCCATTAATGCTGAGGACCGTAGAACATTTACCCCCACTTGGCCTTTTAGGGATGTAGTGCGATGACTATGAGGGTGCAAATCCGAAATAGTTGATACGCGATACTACACTCGGATGAGACTCTCTTGAGAATATTACTGATTACCAAGTCGAGTTGGGAAGTCGGTAATATCCGAAAGATGGGACAATGATTCTGGGAACTTTTAGAACCCGTTGTACAGGTACAAATAAACTCATAGTACATACCTTTTTGGGAGGGTTGAACCTTTGACCTCATGCAAGCTTTGAACCTAAGCCTTGTTTGTGCTTGTGTATTCATTGCATTCAAGCATCATGAAGCATCATTTTTTTACCAATTTATTCAAGGAACTCAGAAACTCTATCTTTGCAAATATCGTAGGTATCATCATGGACTTTGGAAGAAGAAAGACTGTCAAGTACACATTCAAAACTCCCAAACTCGAAGACCTAGTCTTTGTTTTTATTAAGCTATGTTTGGGATTTTTGAAGATGTACTCAAGACTTTGTATCACTTTTTGAATTTAATGAAATCAAGTCCTTTGATTATTATGTTTTCCTTGGTATTTGCAAATTGTTTCTTAAGTTCCTTGAATAAAATTTATTTTCGCATTGCACTCATACATTTGGCATTTCATTTGCATTTTTCATACAAAGCTCATTCCCGTCATCTGCTCTCAATTCAGCTTTCACACTGAGGCTCTCACACAAATACTACACTCGAGCTCAAGCCAGAAAGAGGATGGCTGAAAGAGACCTAGAGATGGACAGAGTTAACGAGGAGCTTACTGATATTCGTGGAAATATGGGTCAGATGATGGAAATGTTGCAGGTTATTCGAGCGAAGATGGATACCCAACAGACTGCGGTGTCAGAAATTGTTACTGCAACGACTGAGCCTCCGTCATCAGTCACTACTGCTGTGACCTGGCCTCCTTTTGGGCTTCCTCATGGATTCGTTCCTCCTCCTCATGGTTTTGCTTCTCAAAGTTTTATTCCTTCTTCCCAAGGACTTGCTACTCAGGGTTTCTTCCCTCCTTCTCAAGGTTTTGCTTCTCAAAGTTTCATTCCCTCTTCTCAAGGACTGGCTACTCATGGATTCGTCCCTCCTTCTCAAGGTTTTGCTTCTCAAAGTTTCATTCCCTCTTCTCAAGGACTGGCTACTCCTGGATTCATCCCTCCTTCTCAAGGTTTTGCTTCTCAAAGTTTCATTCCTTCTTCCCAAGGATTTGCTGCTCAGGGTTTCTTCCCTCCGTCCCAAGGTTTAGCTTCTCAAAGTTTCGCACCTCCTTCTCAGGGTTTGGCATTTCCTTCCCAAGGTTTTGTGCCTCCTCCTCATGGATTTGCTGCTCAACAGACTATTCCGGTGACTAATGAAGAGAACCATGCAGTTGCTAATTTTACACCAGACATTGTGCACACCCGTGCCCAACCATACTTTAATGACCATCAGGCGTATGAAGCGCCAGATATGTCTGAAAACGGAGATGAGAAACATGAGAAGATGCAAGAGAATTTCAATACCCTTGAAAAAAGGTTAAGAGCGATTGAAGGTGACCAGATCTTTGGGGCCGCTGCTAGAGAGATGTGTCTGGTGTCTGGATTGGTAATACCTCCAAAGTTCAAGATACCCACTTTTGATATGTATGAGGGTGAAACTTGTCCTAAGAACCATCTTTTGATGTACTATCGAAGAATGGCTGCACAGGTGGACAATGATAAATTAATGATCCACTGTTTCCAGGACAGTCTGAAGGGAATCTCCTCCAAATGGTATCTAACGCTAGACCAGTCGAAGATTCGCAGTTTCCAAGACTTGGCAGATGCTTTCATCCAGCAATACAAATACAATATGGACCTTGCTCCCGATAGGAGGCAACTGTTGAGTATGTCACAAAAAGATTCTGAATCATTTAAAGAATATGCTCAGAGGTGGAGAGGGACCGCTTCTCAAGTAGAGCCCCCATTGACTGAAAGAGAATTAGCTGACTGGTTTGTTGACACTGTGCGACCAGAATTCTATGAGAGAATGGTGGGAAGCATAACTGCTAGTTTCTCTGATTTAGTGGCTGTGGGAATCAAGGTAGAACTCGGTTTGAAAAGTGGAAAGATAAGTGGTGCATCTGGCAGTTCCAGCAGTGGTAGTGGAAATATTGGCAAGAAATTTACCAGTAATTTCCACAAGAAGAAAGAGGGTGAGACGAATGCAATAATGACAAGTCAAAGAAGAAATCCGCATTGGCAGAGATCTCCACCTGTGGCTCAACAGCAGTATGCTCATCCACCACAGTATGCCCAACATCCTTATGTAGCGGCGGTTCAACCGTCATATAATTCACAAGTCCCGATGTATCGGCCAACTCAAGCAACACCGATGTATCAGTAAGCGGCTCCAGTGATTCCACCTTATCAGCCAATGCTCAACAATCCAGGCTATCAACAAGCGCCCAATGCTTCAGCCTACCAGCAGAGGACTCCAGCTCCTCATCCGAATCCCAACTTTCAGAATAGAAGACCAGGAGGAAGGCCTCCTAATCCTCGAATCCCTATGACTTATACTGAATTATATCCTTCACTGCTGAAGAAAGGTTTGGTTACTCCAAGGCCTTTGGGTCCTCCACCAAATCCACTCCCACCAAATTACAACTCGAATGCCCACTGTTTATTCCATGAAGGTGCCCCAGGGCACGATTTGGAGGGTTGTTATGCTTTGAAGTACATAGTGAAAGATTTGATGGAGAAGAACATTCTGTCATTTGGGAATACTGGTCCGAATGTCAAAGATAATCCTTTACCCAAGCATGGGTCCATAAATGCCATTGTTGACGAGTCTGACGAAGGTTTGATTTTCAACGCCGCAGAGATCAAGACCCCGCTTAGAGACTTCCATGCGAAGTTAGTGGAAGTGGGTATACTAAAGAGTTGTCATAAGAATTGTGAAGGTTGTGTTGATAGTCCAAAGGGATATGAATTGGTCTTAAAAGATGTTCAAGATTTGATTGATGAAGGTGTCTTACAAGTGAGCGGTCATACGAAGAGGAATGAAGTGGCAGTGATTGAACCCATTTTCAACTTGCCTGAATCTGATTCCACCTTGGTGCCAGTGTTCAACCTGCCAGAGTCCTCAAGAGTTCAACCCATCTTCAATATTCCAGAATCTGTGGTGCCGATTTTCAATTTACCATATCCAACATTAGAGCAAAGGAGTAACCCTTTCCTTTATGAAGACACTAAAGCAGTTCCATGGAAGTATGATACAGGGAAAGTTCATCAGAAGATTGATAAAGCTAGTCAGAAGGAAGGCTCAAAAGTTGCAAGTGCTGACATAGCGGGTGCAGGTCGTTTGACTCGCAGTGGTCGTGTTTATACTCAGCAGGCCAATACGGCTCCGCCTAAAGAAGTCATTCCAGCTGTTGTCAACCAGGATAAAGGGGTAGTCTTGGGAGAAGAGGATGCAGAATTTCTCAGAATCATTAAGAAGAGTGATTATAAGGTTATTGATCAGCTACATCAAACGCCTTCCAAAATATCTATCCTATCACTTCTTATGCATTCTCCGGCTCATCTAAGTGCGCTTCAGAAGTTGCTAGCTCAAGCACATGTTACGCATGATATAACAGTGAATCAGTTTGATGGAGTCATTGCCAATATCACTGCATGTAACAATCTCAGCTTCAGTATGGAGGATCTTCCAAAGGAGGGCTTGGACCATAATCGTGCTCTCCACATATCTGTAAAATGTCAAGAGGATACTTTAGCAAGAGTTCTTGTGGATACAGGATCTTCATTGAATGTTTTGCCGAAAAGAACGCTTGCCAAGTTATCTTATCAAGGGGCAGAGATGATGCCCAGTGCACTGATTGTGAAAGCATTTGATGGGTCAAGGAGAACCGTTATTGGAGAAGTAGACCTACCAATCTTGATTGGGCCACAGGTCTTCAAAATCACTTTCCAGGTTATGGACATCAATCCTAATTACAGTTGCTTGCTCGGAAGACCTTGGATCCATGCCGCTGGGGTAGTCACTTCTACTTTACACCAGAAGATGAAGTTTGTGGTCGATAATAAGCTGGTAACCGTGTCTGGGGAAGAAGATCTCATGGTTAGCAACCTTTCATCCTTTAGCTATATTGAGGCTGATGAAGATGCTTTGGAAACTTCTTTCCAAGCTCTTGAGATAGCCAATGCTGTCCTTTTGGAAGTAGAGGAACCAAAAGGGAAGGGTATCCCATCTTTTGCATCGCTGAAGAGTACCATTTCCACCATTGAAGAAAGAAGCTATGCAGGTTGGGGTGATGTCATTGAAGTCAAACAGAAGCTAGATCGTTGCGGGTTGGGTTACAAACCAACTCATGTGAAGGAAGGAGCGTCAACCTCCGTTAAAGGACGTCCAAAGACCATTCAAGAAGTGTTTTCCAGTGCTGGTTATCAGGTCAATGCGATTGATGGAGTTTCTGAAGATGAAGATGTGAATCATTTGGTGTATCAGTGTGAAGAAGCCTTGGACAATTGGGAGGCAGTCGAGATCCCAGAGTTTTTTCCATTGTCAAAGTAATTTATTGTTTTTTAAGTGTTTTCAAAGTTCCCTAGCTCTGCCCAAGGCTATGGGAGTATTTTGTAGGGCCCCTTCTCATTTTTAAAGTTATTATCAATGAAGGCATTTTGTTAAACTCTTATTTTGATCATTTACTGTTTTTCTCTCTTTTCACTTTTAAAAGAAGATGGCAATCTTTCAAAACCAATAAAAAAGCTTTTTCTCTTGCATCTCTCTATTTTCCACTTTTAATAAAAGCAAATCATTATCATATGCAGAATAAACGAAAACCCTGTTGAATCCAATGACTCTACATTCTCTCCTAACTTTGATTCGCCCATCTACCAAGCGGAAGATGAAAGTGAGGAAGATCGTGACATTCCCGAAGAACTGGCAAGATTAGTTGAGTATGAGCACACAGAGCTCCAGCCACATAAGGAGCAGGTAGAGACCATCAATCTTGGCACTGATGAAGACAAGAAGGAAGTCAAGATTGGTACAACACTTGGGGCAGACATCAGAGAAAGATTGGTCAAGCTTCTCAGAGAGTATGTAGATGTGTTTGCATGGTCGTATCAAGATATGCCCGGGTTAGACACAGACATAGTGGTCCACAAGTTACCTCTTCGACTAGATTGTCCTCCAGTAAAGCAAAAGCTCCGAAGAACAAGACCAGACATGGCTCTGAAGATTCGAGAAGAGGTCAAAAGGCAGTTTGATGCTGGATTCCTCGCAGTTGCAAAGTACCCTGAGTGGGTAGCTAATATTGTGCCAGTCCCTAAAAAGGATGGCAAAGTCAGAATGTGTGTGGACTATAGGGATTTGAACAAAGCCAGTCCGAAGGACGATTTCCCTCTTCCGCATATTGATACTTTGGTTGACAACACTGTTAAGTTCGCTGTTTTCTCCTTCATGGATGGGTTTTCAGGATACAACCAGATCAAGATGGATCCTGATGATATGGAAAAGACTACATTCATCACACCGTGGGGCACTTATTGTTACAAAGTTATGCCATTTGGTCTCAGAAATGCAGGAGCCACTTATCAGAGGGCAATGGTCACCCTTTTCCATGATATGATGCATAAAGAGATAGAAGTCTATGTGGATGATATGATTGCCAAATCACAGAGTGAGGAGGATCATTTGGATCATCTCTTGAAGTTATTTGAGCGTCTCAGAAAGTTCCAACTGCGCCTGAATCCAGCTAAGTGTACTTTTGGTGTCCGATCAGGAAAGTTACTTGGTTTTATTGTTAGTCAGCAAGGAATTGAAGTAGATCCAGATAAGGTCAGAGCAATTCAAGAGATGCCAGCTCCAAAAACAGAAAAGCAAGTCAGAGGCTTCCTCGGGAGACTGAACTACATCTCCAGATTTATCTCCAACATGACTGCTACTTGTGAGCCTTTATTCAAGTTACTCCGGAAGAATCAAGCAATTGAGTGGAGTCCTGATTGTCAACTGGCTTTTGAGAAGATTAAGGTTTATCTACAAGAACCTCCTATCTTGATCCCACCTACTCCAGGGAAGCCTCTTTTCATGTATCTGACTGTGCTCGAGGGATCTATGGGTTGCGTATTAGGCCAACAAGACGAAACTGGTCGTAAGGAGCACGCCATTTATTACTTAAGCAAGAAGTTCACAGACTGTGAAAGCAGATATTCGCTTTTAGAGAAGACTTGCTGCGCCTTGGCATGGGCTGCTAGACGTCTCAGGCAGTACATGATTTGACACACTACTTTGTTGATCTCGAAAATGGATCCAATAAAGTACATCTTTGAGAAGCCTGCCTTGACAGGAAGACTCGCCCGTTGGCACATGTTGTTATCCGAGTATGATATCCAGTATGTAACCCAGAAGTCTATTAAAGGCAGTGTTTTATCTGAATACCTTGCTGATCATCCTGTCGAAGATTATGAACCTTTGAAATTCGATTTCCCGGACGAGGACATTATGCTGATAAAGGATTGTGAAGTTCCAGGTCCAGATGAAGGTCCTGAGCCAGGGTCTCGTTGGAAAATGATGTTTGATGGTTCTTCTAACTACATGGGGCATGGTGTAGGAGTTGTTTTGATGAACCCTGATGGTGGCTATACTCCTTTCACAGCCAGATTATGTTTCGAATGTACAAACAACATCGCAGAGTATAAAGCATGTGTTTTAGGTATCGAAGCTGCAATCGATACCAGAATCAAGATTCTTGATGTATATGGAGACTCGACTTTGGTAATATACCAAGTCAAAGGTGAGTGGGAGACCCGTGACGAGAAGTTGATCCCTTATCGTGCCCATATTGTGGAATTGATCAAATACTTTGATGAAGTCACTTTCCATCATGTTCCAAGGGCAGAAAATCAAATTGCAGATGCCTTGGCAATGTTGGCCTCTATGTTTCAAGTCAGATTTCTTAATGAAGCTCCACTCATTACAATCGAGCGAAGAACTGCACCAGCCTACTGTCTACTGGTCGAAGAGGAAACTGATGAGAAACCGTGGTTCTATGACATCAAGAACTATTTGCAGAATCAAGAGTACCCAGCTGATGCAACAACTCTGGATAAGAAGACTCTAAGACGATTGGCGTCCAAATTTTTCCTCAGCAACAATGTGCTTTACAAGAGAAATCATGATATGGTTCTGCTCAGATGTGTGGACAAGCGCGAAGCAGACTTATTGATCAGGGAAATCCATGAAGGATCATTTGGAACACATGCCAATGGACATGCCATGTCCAGAAAGATTTTGAGAGTTGGATACTTCTGGTTGACCATGGAATCAGATTGTTTCAAGTATGCCAGGAAGTGTCATAAATGCCAGATTTATGCCGACAAGGTGCACGTACCTCCAACACTTTTGAATGTTCTGTCATCACCTTGGCCTTTCTCAATGTGGGGCATTGACATGATAGGGGCAATTGAGCCTAAAGCTTCCAACGGTCATCGGTTTATCTTGGTCGCAATCGATTACTTCACCAAATGGGTAGAAGCAGCTTCCTACGCCAATGTGATAAAGCAAGTGGTTGCCCGTTTCATCAAGAACCAAATTATCTGCCGTTATGGGATCCCAAGCCGAATCATAACAGATAATGGGACCAATTTGAACAACAAAACAATGAAAGAGCTGTGTGAGACATTCAAGATTGAACATCATAACTCTTCTCCGTATCGTCCGAAGATGAATGGAGCTGTTGAAGCTGCAAACAAGAACATCAAAAAGATTCTGCAGAAGATGGTAAAAACTTACAAAGATTGGCACGAGATGTTACCATATGCTTTACACGGATACAGAACATCAGTCCGCACTTCAACAGGGGCAACCCCTTTCTCTCTGGTGTATGGGATGGATGCAGTTCTCCCTATCAAAGTAGAGATACCATCTTTGAGAATCTTGATGGAAACCAAACTGGAGGAAGCTTAATGGGTCCAAAACAGGTATGACCAACTGAACCTCATTGATGAGAAGAGAATGACCGCCATGTGCCATGGCCAGTTGTACCAGAAGCGCATCAAGAGAGCATTCGACAAGAAAGTCCGTCTCCGAGAATTCAAAGAAGGAGATCTTGTACTCAAGAAAATCTTGCCAGTCCACAAAGACATGCGTGGAAAATGGAGTCCTAACTATGAAGGCCCATATGTTGTGAAGGTGGCATTCTCCGGAGGTTCCTTAATCCTTACAACTATGGATGGTGAACAGCTGAAGCACCCGGTGAATTCTGATGCAGTCAAAAAATATTATGCCTAAATAAAACCCGATAGGTCGAAAACCAGAAATGGCGACCTATGCAAAAAATGGGTATCCCGGTGGATCAAAACCTATGAAGGAGATCCAGGCAAAAGTTAGGGATAAAAATGAAAAAATAAAAGCTCGCTAAGTTGAAAACCCGAAAGGGCGGCTTAGGCAAAAAAGAGCGTCCCGGTGGATTGAAAACCCGAAAGGGCGGTCCAGGCAAAAGTTAGGGGCAAAGGCATTTGACTGTGTCAGATGGTGTTTACCATTACTGAAGAATCATACTGGAAGATCGATCCATTTGCTCTTGTCAGAAGCAAGGTGTCGGGCAGTCTTAGCTATTAGGGATTGTAGTGGTCGTTGGATTCAATGTAGACCTTTCCCCATTGCCATTTTCAAATTGTAATTTCCCATGGAGTTGTTGCCATTGGCGAGCTACCATTCTTGAATAAAATACAAACTTTGCTTATGAATTTTGTTGTGCAGCTTCTTATTTTCTTTTGTTATGCAAAATGCCATCACTTGATTACAATTTAACTTTGAAAATGACAAATTTTTAAGGAAATGTTTTTGAAAACATGCTGAAAAACTTTCAAGTTTCTTTGACTTTGGAAAATTGAAAAAAAAACTTTTGTTCCCCCAAGAAGCCTTGGTTTGCAACAACACTTTTATACTATTATTTCAGAAATCCCCATAGAAGTTCAAAACTGATAACACTTTTGGATGGATCCTTGGACCAAGCATGATTTCCAAGTTCGAAGACATTTCCCCAGTGTTTTTCATGTTGCTCATCTGAGTATTGGTGTTGAGAGCCTACCCCTCTTTGAGTCTTGTCAAAACTCTTTGTCTCTTTAGAGTCAACATTTGCATATCATGATCATTCGCATCATGCTCAATCATGCGCATTTGACATTAACATTTGTCTTTCCCCAGTTGGCGTCTGTCTAACTCCAAGTCCAGATATCATTAGTGTTCAATTTGAGAATTCATTGTTGTTGGTACCCGAAGTTTGGTTTACCAATGTTTTTGTCCCCAGTAATTGCTGGTGTCCCCTGTGGAATTCTAATTGTGTTTGGTACTTGTCTTTATGACCACCATATCTCCTTGAAGTCCAATTGTCATTGGCACAAATCTTTTAAGCAGGTCCTGAAACCTTTTGCTTAAATCCAAGTCAATTTGATTTTGTACATACTTGTACCCTTTTCTCCTGATGGTTCCTGAAGGAATTTCCAGAGGTTGGATGTCTTATCTTATTTGAAAACTCCAACATATTTTGTTGTTACTTTTTCGTGTTAGCCGGTCGCCTAGAGCCGTTGATCTATTTTTGGGTGATCCGCAGTCTATCCCCAATGCTAGCTGGTCGCATAGAGCCGCTACTAAATCACTGTGATTTCCTTCCTTATCCTCGGTGTCGGCAGTTACATTTGAACCTGCTAATTTACCGTTTTGAATATTTTGACTACTTTGTCTTTATCATTCTTAGTGTCAACCGGTTTTTTTAACTTGTTGCGCATTCACTTTGAGTGTATCTTGGCTTCTATTCTTAGTGTCAATAGGTTTCGAACCTATTGTGCTTCCACTTCGAGTATTTTTGTTGTTATTCATGGTGTCAGTTGGTCGCATCGAGCCGCTGCGCATTCATCTTGAATAAGCTTGTTGTCATTCTCAGTGACAGTTGGTCGCATCGAGCCGCTGTGCATTCACTTTGAATGTTTATTTTGTTGATTATTCTTAGTGTCAGTTGGTCGCATCGAGCCGCTGCGCATTCACTTTGAATATTATGTTTATTGTTTCCAGTGACAGTTGGTCGCATCGAGCCACTGCGCATTCATTTTGAATATTTTTGTTGTTATTCATAGTGTCAGTTGGTCGCATCGAGCCACTGCGCATTCACTTTGAATATTATGTTTATTGTTTCCAGTGACAGTTGGTCGCATCGAGCCACTGCGCATTCACTTTGAATATTTATTTTGTTTTATTCTTGGTGTCAGTTGGTCGCATCGAGCCGCTGCGCATTCACTTTGAATATTGTGTCGTTTCTATTTTTCCAATGATAGTTGGTCGCATTGAGCCACTGCACATTCATTTTGAATATTTATTTTGTTTTATTCTTGGTGTCAGTTGGTCGCATCGAGCCGCTGCGCATTCACTTCGAATATTATGATTATCATTTTCAGTGACAGTTGGTCGCATAGAGCCGCTGCACATTCACTTTGAATATTTATTTTGTTTTATTCTTGGTGTCAGTTGGTCGCATCGAGCCGCTGCGCATTCACTTTGAATATTACGTTTTTATCCCCAATGACAGTTGGTCGCATAGAGCCGCTGCACATTCACTTTGAATGTTTATTTTGTTGTTATTCTTAGTGTCAGTTGGTCGCATCGAGCCGCTGCGCATTCACTTCGAATATTATGATTATCATTTTCAGTGACAGTTGGTCGCATAGAGCCGCTGCACATTCCCTTTGAATATTTTGTTGGTGTTATTCTTAGTGTCAGTTGGTCGCATCGAGCCGCTGTGCATTCACTTTGAATATTACGTTTTTATCCCCAATGCTAGCTGGTCGCATAGAGCCACTGCACATACCCTTTGAATGTTTATTTTGTTGTATTCTTAGTGTCAGTTGGTCGCATCGAGCCGCTACGCATTCACTTTGAATATGTCGCTGCTTCTACTTCTCAAAGTCAATTGGTCGCATAGAGCCATTGATCTACCATTTCGATTCATTTCTTTGCCTTGTTTGTATTCTTGGTGTCATTTGGTCGCATCGGGCCACTGTGCAGTCACTTTAAAGTTTATTTTGTTTTGTCTGTGTTCGTTGGTCCAACGATTTGGATTTCCTTTTGTTCCCGTCTTTTGTTATTCTTAGTGTCGACAGTTACACTTGAACCTGTTGATTTATCACTTTGAATACTTCCCGTTTTCGTTTCTTTATCCCCAGTGTATGTCATCCCCAGTGAGTCTTGGCTTGTGGTCGTCGATTTATCTCATTCTAATCATTCATACCATAAGCATCATTCGTTTGCATAAGAGTTACAGAGTTAGATAATTTGTAGTCCAGCATAACATCGCATTTAGGGGCAAAATTTCCGGTTATTTCTATATTTAAATACCTTTCACCCTGACCGCCTGAGTGACTATCGTCATTCATGCCATCTGGTAAAGTTATTTAAATAGGGGCAACTGTCACACCCCAAATTTTACCCCTAACTGCTCGCATCATACATTCATCGCATTTAGCAGGGAATTCCAGATTTATTTCCTGTTGCTTTCTTCTCATTTTCTAGCTATTTATAATTTTAATCCTTAATTTCTTTTCACTTCTAAGCTTCCATCCTAAATTTAATTTCTATTCCTCATTTCTAACTTTTAATTCATTTCTAACTTTTAAAAACTTAAGTTTTATTTTCATTCCCAAAGTTTTGTTAAAAAAAAATATATAATTTTATTTCCAATTTTTAAGTTTTTCTAAATGTATTTTTATTCCTATTTTTTCAATTTTCAAGTTTTATTTCTTAATGTGGTTTTATTTTTCAACTTTTATTTTTAATTCACTCCTTTTTAGTTTCCATTTCTAATTTACTTTTAATCTCCAATTCTTATTTTTATCTTTTTTCAACTCATTTTCAAGTTTCTATTTCTTAATTTAATTTCAATTTCTAATTTATTTTTAGTTTACTCTAATTTAATTTCAATTTCTAATTTATTTTTAATTTACTTTTCTTTAAGATTCCATTTCTAATTTAATTCCAATTTCCAATTTTTTATTTTAATTCATTTTAAATTTTAATTCCAAGATCTTTTTTTATTTTTCATTTTTATTCCAATTTCCATTCCAATTCATCCCAAGTTCAAATTTCATTCCAAAATTGATTCATCACATGTTACAAGTTGCATTTATACAATAGAATTTCTTAAAAAAAAAATAGCTTTACATACATAGCCATATTCACATCAGCATATGTTACAATTACATAGAAGAAGAATAAAAAAAAAGAAAGAAAAATGCACAACACAGCAGGACCACAAAGCAATTCCAGCCTGCTCTATACAGCCCCCCCCACAGCAGCATGCAGCCACCAACAACCTCTGCTCCACTTCCTCCATTACAGCAAAATCCAGACTTTGTCCCCTTTCCTCCAACCCTTCACCTACAAGTTTTCACAGTACAAAATAAAAATCAGAACAGCCACAAATCATCCATATAAACCATATTGTTACATCAAAAAAAATCACACCAGAACAGCTTTCAAACACACATAATCTGCCATAAAACAACACAAAAAAAATCTGCCATAAAACAATCAAAAACAGCCCCAAAATCACAACTATTTCAGCCCCAAAATCACTACAGAACAGCACCAAAACATACTACAGAACAACCCCAAAATCCCAACTGAGAACAACACTGTTACATCAAACACACAACAGCCATAACAAAAGACAGAACAATCAAAAACAGCCCCAAAAGCAACTCAGAACAGCCAAAAACTTCAGAAGAACAGCAAGGAGAAGAAGGAGGCTTATAGTTTGCGGATTCTTCACCCCGATAACTTTCGGGTCGGTATTGTTCTCTTTTCTTTCACTTCTTTTCAGCATTTTGTCCATGGTTAGTTTCTTTTTTTTAGTTTCATTTCAATTTCAAACCTGCATACACAAAACAAACTTCATATTAAAACTTCAAAAAATCCAAAAAAACTTCATCATGCATAAACCAAAGGCAGCAAGAGTCATACACAAAAACTCCATAAAACCAGTCAAAAAAAAAAACAAATCAAACCATTGTTCTCACCATTTCAGAACCTTCAAACACCAAACCATCAAACCGAACCTTCACAAAATCGCAAAACGAACCTGAACCTCATCCATCACTGAGCTCCACCACCATCCACCATTCGCAGCTCAAAGCCAAAACAGAAACAGAAACAGAAACAGAATCCTCACAAACCTTCGACAACAACACAGCAGAACCGGATTCGTCGCCTTCACCATCTCAAAAATCACTAAACCTTCACAACCTAAGACCAAAACTCCTCCATTCAAACAAGCAACTAAACAAAATTCCTTCAACCTCCAAACCTGAAAAATCCGTTTCGAAACCATCCCATGAAACCGTCGGAGTCAAAAGTTATCACCACGAACCATAAACTCCAACAAAACACACAGAAAACCCAAATCCGACGAAAACCTTTCACAACCTGAACTGCCCTTTTCTTTAAACCTTCTCGCCACCAAACTCTCCTCCAAACACAGCCATCACCAAACTCTCATCCTCAACAAACCGTTCTCCAATAATCATCACTCACACAACAACACGGATCCTACCCTGACTTCTGCCCATTCTCCTTTCAATCCCCCTTCAAAATTCCCCTGCAAACACACACAACTACCATTGCTCATAACCTCAAATCCTCTCTCACAAACCGTTCAAACCTTCAACAAGCATTTCACCACCATTCAACTAACCATCCCTAATCTCCATCATCCTGCCTCTGAAAAAAGAACATAAACCAAAAAACAACAAGCAGGAGAGCCACAAAAAACCAGAAAAATATCAGTTAGCAGACTTTCAAAAAACTGAAACAACAAGCAAACCTTCAGACCAAAACGAACCTGGAACAAAAACGCGAAACACAACTTCAACCGAAACCTTTCCGTAATCCCAAACAGCCACGACTCAATACCACACCAGAACCAAGCCATCAATCACCGTCCCAACGCACCTCTCCGCAAGCCCTCACAAAAACCGAATCCGAAGCACCCTTCACGAAAGAGTTTCTGCCAACACAATACCCTTCCAAACAAAATCACAAACAAAAAACACAAACAGAGCCGAACTCAGAATCGCGAGATAGAACCTCACCTCCAAACCACGGCAAGAAAAGAAAACCGTCACGGACCTCCATACTCTTCCGCCGCGGAAACCTCAAGCCGCCGTCAACCTCCATCGTTTCGCCGCGAAACCCAGCCCTCCTTCATCTTTTGAAACCGAAACACCACCATCCGACCCGCTTCGCATCACCACCCTTCAGCCACTCTCTCACCGATCCAAATCACCACGCAAACCGGAAATCGCGACGAATCACCTTCAACCGCCGTGAAATTCGCGCGGTTCTGAGACAGAGAATCAGAGAGTGAGACGGAGACACTGTGAGATTGTGCGAGCGAGAGACAGAGAGACTAGCGATTGAGGGAGAGGAAAAGCGTTTGAGGAGAAGCTCTTTCCTGAGTTTGAAACGGCACCGTTTAGTTGTTAGGGCTTCAGTTTTCCCCTTTCACAACTGAAGCGGGTCACGGGTTGGACCCGACCCGCTTCCTTTGCCTGATCCGCGCCCCATTGGGCCTCTCTTGGTTCAGCACCCCCCCTTTTGTTCTTTAATCAGCCCATTCCCTTGTCTTTTATCTATTATTTCATTTTGTTTTCTCTTTTTTAAATTAATTGATGTTGTGATAATTTTTTTTTATTTATTATTCTGTTTGCTTTTATTTAGAAAAATGTCTTAAAAAAAATTAATTGGAATCATTTTATTTATTTATTTTTATTTTCGATTGCATTTTTTGGGCCGATGATATGACAAAAAGTCACGATAAATCGTTTCCGATTAATCGTGACCAATATGAGGCCATTCATTTATTTATTTTTATTCTATTTAATTTATTTTATTTAATTTATTCTACTTCACAATTTATTTCACTTTATTTGTTTTTTTATTATTTATTTCTCGCACTCTTAGACCATATTAACTTTAATTTTCAAGATAATAAATCCTTGGTCCAACGCCAAGTAAACTTCACATACACTTCACTCACACACGTAAGTCGGTCGTTTTACGATCGCCATCTGCATATTCCTTACACTTCACAGCTTTCTAACTTAAATAAATTGACGCACTACGCTTGTTTTCCACCCCAGCATTCTCGATCCATATATCGAGTCATAGCCCGGTTACTAAGCCCTTTTACTTTGTATTTCCATTTACTTCATTCAGTTCATTTTTGCAAGTAGCAACCTATGCCTTAGACTTAGGAGTTTGCACCCTCATTTATTTACTTTATTTTTTCGCATTTAAATCCAAAAGGGAAAGAACTCCTGCAGTTGACTCAATGTCATAGGAAGTTTAGCCATCCCTAGTTACCTTTTTGACCTTAGCCATTAGGACTTTTTTATTTTAGAACTTTTTGTGACTTTTCTAAAGTCACGTGAGTGTTTGCCATAACACTTACCTTCCCCCGCGAACCTTGAGCGTAACCAAGTGTTCGTTAATCCTTAGGAGAACTACGAGTGCTCTGATTCTATACCCGATACGTAGGCATCGATGCGATGTTGTGCGAGCACCATTAGAAATAAAAACCTTAGGTTCCCTTAATTTTAACAAGCAATAAATAACAATAACACAAATATTAACAAGAGGTTCCCGTAGGATACTGCGGATGCTTAGGATGCTAACACCTTCCCTAGGTATAATCAACCCCCGAACCTAGTTTCTCCTTATTTAGGGTTTTTTTCGATCTTTTTCCCTTTTCCCTTTGGATTAAATTAAAGTCGGTGGTGAACATTTAATAATTGTGATTCAAGCTTAATCAATAGCTTGATATTCGATTCTCACCGCAACAAGAAGCTTATTTCTTACCCATGGATTTCCCAGTAAATCAACGAATGGCATTCTCTTTTCGGGCAGTTTGTTCATCCCAACAAGGTTATTGTTCTATCAAATGGCATCTCTCCAATACACGTGTGATAAATGCATGACTTTGGTCATGATCAAAGCTAGCAATGTGACCAACAATTGCTAAGAGCAAGGGAAGAATGTCAGATTGGGAGGTCTGATCAGAATGGTTGTTGAACTGGTAGTTTCTTCTACTACTAGTCATGGATAGTGGCAGTATGAACCCTTTGTAGCAAGCAAACTAAGAGCATCTGTTTTGGAATATAAAATCAAGTATGTCTTGTATGGATATATAAGGATATTTATCAGTTGTGCTCTTTGTGGTATTCTCAGAGAACTAGTGTATGTGAATTTGTAAAACTCTTGATTGTTTTTCAGTTTGAGAGTATGTTCATCAGGGGTGTGAAGTTGAGAATTAGTGGAGTTTATGCTCAGCCGGAGTATTGTTTATCCATGACATGAGGAGATCTTGCTAATCTTATCTGGAGCTAACCTTAAAATCCTTCAAAATTAAAAGATTAGATTGTGTAGAACTATCTTATAGGGTTATTATACAAGGATTTAAGATCAATTGTTGTTTGTGGAGTTCACAAATATTTGATTGATTATCGTTGAGATTCAAGATTGGTGATGTTCAAAAAGATGTTTGGAACATCTTATCATCAGAGTTTGTGCAGAATCATGGGAGGGGTATTGCATAAGTTGTAGCATCTGTTATCTCTTGGGAGTTAGTTTGAGAATTGGCTCCAGTCTTGTGTGACAGGAGTTGTGTATTTCTGGAAAGTTTCTTGGCAAGAACTGGTCTGGATATTGTTGATTCTGAAGATGGAGATGAAAGACCATGAACACATCATAATCTTGATGACTACTTGGATTGGTTTATTTCTGATCTAGGTGCAGTCCAGAATGCTCATCATGGAGTTAAGATAGGTGGCGATATCATAAATTTGTTAAGACTGCCTTACTCAAGGAAAGGTGGCATCCTTAGTATAGTTATGAGGTGTAGTTCTTAACTATTCTTTCTGAATAATCAGACAATGGAAGGTTTGAAGACTTTGGAGAAACATTGGAAGGTTCTCATCAATATGTGTTATCAGTAGGAATTTCTGCAAAACCAATAGAATGGAGGTTGTTTACTCAAACTTGATGGATAAATCAAGTCTATGAGAGCATGGAACTCTTGTTCTATAAAGGAAAGAGGTTCTTTCAAGTGGCAGAAGAATGACCTGAATTTAACAGATGGATGTGGGCTAATAATGTTCAAACATCTAGTTCAACATCAGAGTCTAATTGGTGAAGTGACACATAAATTAAGATAGAATGATCTATAGGGATTGAATGCTTCATAAGGCCTATTATCTTGATAGTTTGGTGAAGATCAACTTTATTGATCAGGATATCTTTGGAAGATTTATTATAAACGTGAAGAAGACAAATGTGGCAATTGGCTTTTTCATATGAGGATTCATAAAGGAGGTGATCAAAATGTGGTAATTGGTTGATCTTTAACGTGGATTCGAAGAATCAAGATAATCAGAGTGTGGCAGCTGGTTGTTCTTGAGGATTGTCTTGGAAAAAATTGCTCTTGGGAAGAGGAGTGATGAGTTGAAGACTCAAGGGGATTTATTCTTCTTGAAGGTAGATGAGAGTTTATCACTCTTTCTGGATTTCTGATTCTAACTGGTGGCACAGTGTAGTTGAAGATTTTCAGTTCTTGGTTTACTATGCTATAGTAAGTCCAGTTGGTGGAGCACATCTAGGATCATGGTGATAAGGTCTTGGTGTATGTAAAATGTTCTAACTAAGTGTTAGTACATTATCTGGGGTGTTTATCTACATGGTTTCTATTATTAGACTACCTAATCATATGGGAGAATGATGAAGTAGATGATCTATATTGGAAGAAACATGTAGAAGAGACTGAAGTATATCAGGTATTGATTGCTTGGAAGCTTGTTTGTGGACATTCATTCTAATGTCATAATTAGTTTGGATGTGTTTTATCTGGATTGTATGGCCTTTGGTGTGTAAAGGCTTAGTGTCAAGAACCTGTGTGCTAGAAGATGTTCATCTTGTGTAGTCTGTGGTAACTACAAACCAAGAAAGGAATCAGGTATGCTTTGGTACAAGAAGTGAATGTGTTCAATTGGGAATTGAACAGAGGGTGAGCTCTTGAAGACATGAAGATGCGTCTTATGTTTTCCTTTCATCAATGTACAGAGAAGCATGGAGTATCCTAGACAGGGGGAGTGTGTTACAAGTATGTGCAACTGATTTTATGTGGTTTTTCTCGAGGGGGAGAAATGATTATATAAAACAGGGAGAGTTATGGTCCTATTTTATTGGCATTATTGTGAAGCTTGTGTGTGTTTCAAGCTTATGGGGATTATATACCTCTATGGTTATTATCGTGCCTTTGTCTTTTTATGGCTAAAAAGGGGGAGAAAGTGTGTACTATTGAGGTCTGATATGAAGATGTGATGTTAAGGAACTTCTACATGAGGTACTGCTACACCTGTATGTAAATTAGTTTTAGCCAAAATAAGCCAAAGGGGGAGATTGTTAATTCTATTATTTTATGATTGGCATTATGTTTGGTAAAACTAATATGGCTGGAAAATGTTGAATAAGAAGTTCCATATGTTAAATTAACATGGTATAGATTCTGGAAGAACATATCAAACATGATGTCCTGACATGGTGGCACAAATAAATGTGGTTATAATAATTGGCAGATACTGAAGAAGATGTTGAAACATCTGCAAATGTCATGACAGAATTACTGTCATATGTTACAGACAGATGTCAAAGAAAATGTTGAAACATCTGCAACTGTCATGACAACATTACTGTCATGTGTTACATATAGATACTGAAGAAGATGTTGAAACATCTGCAAATGTCATGACAGAATTACTGTCATATGTTACAGACAGATGTCAAAGAAAGTGTTGAAACATCTGCAACTGTCATGACAACATTACTGTCATGTGTTACAGATAGATATCAAACAAGAAGTGTTGAACTTAGTTCAGGATGTCACACCAGATGTTGTGACATTGACAAACAGAGTAAAAGTTAATGAACTTAAGTCAAGACATCAGGATGTCACACCAGATGTTGTGACATCGTAAACCTGCTACCAGACTTAAATGATGCATAACAGAAGTGAGTAAATTCAGGAGAATTTATCTGGAATTAATTGTGAATAGATAAGCACTCCAAGGCGCATCTTTAGGGAGCTTAGTTATCTGATTCCAGTGTAACAGAATAACTAACTCACCTTGAATCAAGGAGGTAACAAACTAACTAACCCTAATTCAAGGTGATGACAGTGGGATTTATCAGGTCTGGATAATTTGCAAAAAGCCCAAAAACCAAGCATCTAATTAAGGAACAGAAACGACGTCATGGTCTGTGGAGTAATGGGTTTATGATCTGAATTATGCAGAATATTCTACAAAATATTCTGATATCACAGGTGGAGTTATTTTAAAGGACTAGGAGATTCGAGGTGGAATTATTTTTTAAAGATGCAGAATATTCTGGAGATATTATGCAATCATATGTGGCGCTGATTTAAAGGGTGCTGATTTAGAAGATCTTAAAGACTCAATTTAAATTGAAGACAAATATTGAAAAATATAGAGTTTCTATATTTAGAGATATTTTAGGAGTTTTTAGAATTGAAGATCTTTTGGTATATTTGTAGCAGATCTTTTCTGCATATTTGTAGCAGCTATTGTTGTGATTGTTTAGGCCCAAATCTAGTTGGGAATAGGCTATAAAAGAAACCCTGTAACCTAGTTTAGAATTAACCCAATCAACCGAAAATGTAAACATTATTAGGGTTGTGTTCTTGTGGCAGCCGTGCGTAACAAGGAACCCTATTGTGGTTGTTTCACCTGTGAATCTCGAAGCTTGTAAGCAAGAGAAGTATTGTACTTAATTGAAGCTGCTAAGAAAGGTTAAGTTGTTGTCATAGAAGTATGGATTCTATGTGAATTGTTGTATAGGTATGAAGTCTTCAATATCAGCAACTGAGAGTTGAGAACTGCGAGACATCACTGAGGTGATTGGAAGTGAGGATGAGTTTCTCATATTTAGGAGTTCCTAAGTAGAAGTTGCATGTGTACGTAGCTTATGTTTCCGCATTTATTTTACCGGTTTCGACTTTGCTAGGAGTACCCATAGGAATTAGAAATCGAATCCACTTAATTAATCAATCAAAAAATTCATCGCGCCTACATTTGCACACACGTAAGTCGGTCACTCGTGATTGCCGTCCGCACGACATTACGCGTGTAATAAATTAACGTAAGAACTAAACTCAGAAATCTAGCATTCCTCGGGTTTTTGAATTGAATTATTGTTGGGGCTAGCCCCCGATTTGTAATTCATTCACTCTTTCGTTTTCAAAGCAATCGCGTCGTTAATTCACAAATCAAATAACGAATAACTGAACTCTGGAGTCTAGCACTCCGCACGTTCTGGAATGCAATCACTCCTGGGCTAGCCCCACACGACGTGGTTTATTCACCCTCTCGTTCCTAAAACACGGAAAACTTTAAATAAATTATACGAAGAACTGAACTCAGGAATCTAGCATTCCTCGGGTGCTTGAACTGAATTACTCTTGAGGCCAGCCTTCGAGTTGTAATTCATTCACTCTTTCGTATTCAAAATAATTCAACAACCTTAAAAGATTGGACATGATTCATCTCCATAGGAAAGATATTATCTTATATCCCCACAAACACAAACAAAAATCTTTCAAACAATTATTCCCAAATGAAGAATGTGGCATTGCTTGTCGATCCTCGTATCCAAGTTTAAAGCTTCTTCCAATTTTTATCTATTCTCAAAGGAAGAATGTGGCATTGCTTGTTGATACTCATATCCAAGCTTAAAGCTTCTTCCGATTTTTATTTATTCTTAAAGAAAGAATGTGGCATTACTTGTCGATCCTCGTATCCAAGTTTAAAGCTTCTTTTTATTTCTCTTCCTCAAATGTTTGTGGTGGAATAGGCGAGATATCTCCCTTAAAGATGACGACTTGTCTCTTTCTTTTTCAAATACAACTTAAAACTTACCAACCAATATAAACTATTTTCCATAATTAATCAGCGAGTAACTGAACTCCGGAGTCTAGCACTCCGCACGTTCTGGAGTTAAATCACTCATGGGCTAGCCCCACGCGTTGTGGTTCATTCGCACTCTCGTTTTAAAACACCTTAACAAAGATCAAACATCTTTTCTCAAAAACGAACATTGTTTAAATATTTCTATCTCGCAAAACAAGCTAGCGCTTCAGCCTCCTATCACGAGTAGATAAGCCAACGCTTAGCAGTAGAAAGCATTTCAAACAATCGTTCAATAAAAAAAACACAAACCGTAGTTGCACGAACTACGAAGCTCTAACTTTCCCATTGCACAAGGGAATACGTAGGCACGGGGATTTTAATCCTTTGCGAGCACAATAATAAAAAAATATTAGCCTTTCCCCATAACAAATAATAATTGAAACATTAAAAGCAATTATTAAAAGAAGACAATAATAGAAGTTAACGTTAAAGCGCAAATTAGACTAAGAGGTTCCTGTTGAGTACAACGGACGTGAGGGGTGCTTAACATCTTCCCTTTGCGTAACTGACTCCCGAACTTAGATTAGTGGTTTCGTTGACCATTTCTTATCCGATTTAGGTTGTGTCTATATCTCCCTTTTCTCTCGTAGAATATAAATTGAATTAGGTGGCGACTCTGTTGTTTGTTTTAGGATCATATTTTTTCGAGGTACGACAGTTGGCGACTCTGCTGGGGACTAAAGGCTTTATGCATAAGAGAGTCGAGCCTAGCTTAGGGTAATTTGCGTTTGTTTGCTGACTTGTCTTGATTGTCTTCTTTACTGCTGTTATTTTATCTATTGTTTTCTTCTTCAATATATTTGCTCATTATATTTGCCTGTTGGATCTCGGGACATCATGGGTATGAATTTGTACTTGAGTTTTGAAAAATAAGAGGGAACACCTAAGTTAAAACTGGTAGTTAGTAGTGTTAGTCTCAAAGGACTCGCTCCTTGCCAGCCTAACATGAAAGCTCCTCCAGATAGTTAGACTTTTCGTAGATCTTGTCACAACACAGCTAGCCTGTCGCGTGACCTGATTCACGAAAGGGTTGTGATTCTGGGACCCCCTAGAACCTGTTTCAATTTTGGTAGTTGTATAATGTTAGGCTCCGAGGGCTCGCCCCTTTGTTTGCCTAGCATGAGAACTCCACTCAAGGTAGACCTTATCGTTATTATCGTCACAATGCAGCCAGCCTGCGATATGGCGTTAGTACGATAAACGTCCGTGACCTTGAGTATCCTTATACCATCACCGTAGAAGCTACCCTGTGAGTGGGCTTTATGGGTAAATAATTTAGAACTCTCCACTTAAGGCCTACCAGTTATGAGGTTCTGAGTTACTTGTGATACCTTGGATCCAACACCTTGCCTTCATATTTAATTATGAAACTGTTTATGTTTGTGATCCTGAACATTCTGAGCACTGGATTCATTCGCATATCATTTGCATTTGCATTTGCATTGCATATCATCTCCCAACAATCCAACTCACACATGTCTTATTCTCCATCAGTCAACTGTACTTGACCAGTCACCAGAGAAAGATGGACCAACTTGAGCAGGAAAACAGAGAGCTTAGAGATGAAGTCACTACTTTGAGAAATCGTATGGGAATATTCTCGACTACGATGAAGACTATATTAGACAGTCTTGTGTAGGAGAACAATGAACTCCAAGAAGATATTCACAGCTTGAAGATTGATAAAGGACAACTGATTTCTTTGATCCAAGATTTGGTCATTTCTTAGCGTCAGCCAAATTCTACTCGTCAGCGACTTCAGAATCAGCGGAGATCTCCAAACAATCCAGAAGGAACAACCCACCAGTTTGAACCAATCCCAATGACTTACAGTCAATTGTGGTCTTATTTTGCCCGGAACTCAATAACGACACCCAGAAAGGCCAGAGCCATGAGGTCTCGCCTTCGTTGTTTCAATCCAAATACCAGTTGTGATTTTCATGGTGGAGTACTGGGGCATCCGATTGAAGAGTGCAAAGTATTCCAGGAAATGATTCAAGAGATGATCGACTACGGGGTGTTGACCTTTGAAGGAGGAAGCCCACTTATGAATGGAGTACCTTTGTGCTAGTAAAAACTCAAGAGAGTCCTATCCAAGTCAGTTTGTTGATGGAACATAGGACCAGTTCCTTAATGCATGTGATCGTTCGATGCTTTGGAGCTAACCTCTCAGATGTTTAGCTCGTTCATTGTTTTTCATATGTATTTTTATTTGTATGTTAATGCATTTGTTTTGGCATGTAAGAACTTATTTGTTTTGAATGATTAATGTAATGAATATGTTTGTCTTGAAGTAGTCCATTTGTATTCACTCATAACGCTTTTTCTACTTTTATAATGTCAACATTATCTTGTCTCCTGCTTAGGCAGAGAATTGGAGGGAGGATGACGAAATTAAAACACAAGTTCTCTAGTGGAATGCTTTTGATTAAAACCCTACTGACGATGTACAGGCATTGTTTCAAATTCCCAAACACTGGAGAAATAAGGAGTTAATCCCTAGTCAACCACTTCGAGCCTAGAAGTAGGAGTTTCTTTCAGATATTTCAAAACCCTTACGCTTAACCTGGGGCAGGGTAGTGTTTAGTTAATTTGGTTACACATTCAAATCATAAGATGAAACATCCCATCAGGGAATCCACTACAATCAATGACTTGACAGTCACAGATTTCAGCCTTCCAATGAAAAAAAGAAAAAAAGAGAAAAAAGAAAAAGAAAATCCCGCTAAGTCAAGCACACAAAAAGAGACTTAGGGACCAAATAGAATAAGTTAATTGAAAGAAGTCCTCAAATACATAAGATTTAGTGACCACCATATCAAAGTCAAAGGGGTCACTGATATCCATAGGGGACAAATAAGATGACTGTCATTTCAAGCAAACCTTGGATCTTCATCTTCACTACAAAACCATCAAGACAAATGTATGTGTCAATTTAGCTGAACCTAGGATTGGAGAACATCACGGAGAATGGTTGGGCACCATATAAACTTTGAGCCTTTATCCTTTGTTTCTAAAATCGTGAACCAAAACCACATTACAACCCTCAAAAGTCCTAATTTATGTAGGGTTTATTTTGAAAGCATACTCGATGAGATAGTGTTTCCTGATTCCTATGATTTATGCTCAAAATTTGTGTTGGCTTTATAAAAAAATGAATATCACATCCTAGCTAGTGATTCGGTCACAGACTATTGTGAAAATCTTTTCAAAAACATAAAAAAAAAAACTCGAGACAAACATGTGTGTTGCATTAGCAGTCTCAACATTAACATTTTGCTTGTTAGCATTTTCTTGATATCATAGAAGCCTATGTATGAGTACCAGTGATGAGCTTAATCTCTTGAGATTTGAAGCTCTGATGAGTAGTTGAACAACCATTTCAGAGAATGGTCATCCCCAGGGGCATGTTGCTTGAAGACTTTGCCAGATAGGGGCATGTTGCTTGAAGACTTTGCCAGATAGGGGCATGTTTCTTGAAAACTTTGCTAGACAGGGGCATGTTGCTTGAAAACGTTTCTAGACAAGGGCATGTTGCTTTAAGACTTTTCCAGACAGGGGCAAGCTGCTTGAAGACTTTGCTAAACAGGAGCAAGTAGTTTCCCAATTTGTGCTTACACATTCTGATCATCCCTAGAAGGATAAGTATTGAAGACTCATTTGTGCCAAATACAGTTAATCTGGGGCAGTTACGTCGAGATTCGACAAATCTCTCCAAGAGTTTGAAGACACTAGGGTATTTTGAATGATATGTTTTCTATAAAATCCTCTTGAGATGATCTCTTCTCACAAACCATTTCGTGGGTGCATGACCACGTGTTTCCCTAAGCAAGACGCTCTTGTGATCTACCTTGCAAGTATCTATAGATGACGAGGTCCTTACGCCAAGTTGCTATGATATGTTAGGTGCATGCCTCAGCATTTTCTGTTGAACTCCTTTTACTACTTAGTTCTTCCAGTGAGATATTAAGTCTAGTATCCCTAATTGAGCCTCGATTCAAGCTTCTCTAGCTGAATGTGACTTTCTCCCCCAACGGAGTACAAATTCACTTCATCCTAAGCAAACATAGTTTTTATGTTTGTTTCCTTCTAATGGACATTGAAGTTAGAAGATTTGCTTGGGTCTTATTTGCCGATCGAAGTATCTTTCTCTCATCAAAGAGATTTGAGCTTTGTAGTAGGAATTTATTCCATGGATGGCTCTCTACCCTATCTTCAGTGATTGCATACACTTTGACGAGATTGGTCGAGTATTTGTTTGTTGTGATGTTTATTTCATCACCAGTTCATCTCTTGTGTCTGTTTTGTCTGTTTGTCAGCATAAACATAACGCATATACATACATGTACATCATAATTGAATTCATATTCATATTCATATCCATATTGCATTCATTAATGCATACCTCCTCCACCTTAGTCGTGTTATCCCCAAGTGATGTGTCTCTCTCAAAATAGAGTTGTCAACTTTAGGCAGAAAATGTATGATCTTTCTAATTCCCCACTGAGTTTTTACCCTTGTGGAAGATTTTCACTTTAGTTCTCCTTTCCACACTTGGATAGGATAAATCCCCAGTTGAGTTCATTCCTCATGGGTTAGTGTCTTGCTTGACAGTTTCTTTACAGCTTTTCCCTGGATTGAATTTGGTATTTGACAGTTTTAATGATTGAATTTCCAGATGGAAAGTGCATTTATTTTGCACCTTTGAATACTTGGTCTCCCAGAAGGAATTTTTTGAAGATTCCCCCCATTGAAGACAAATTTTTCTCTCCAGCAGTGTTGTTGCAATATTCTCTTGGAATACTTACACCTGACAACAAGTGGCAGTCTCTTTATTCGAGAAGCTTATTTCGTCCTAGAACTTCTAAGTGGAATCAACAAGTGGCAGTCTCTTTATTTAAGAAGCTTGTTTTGTCCTTGAACTTTTGAGTTAATCAACTGATGGCAGTCTCTTTCCGAGCAGTCGATCCATCCCCAGCAATTCCAGATGGAAAGTGAATTCATTTTGCGCCTTTGAGTACTTTGTCTCCTAGAAGGAATTTGTTGAAATTTCCCACAATAAAGACAAATTTTGCTCTCCAGGAGTTGTTGTTCCAACATTCTCTTGGAATACTTACACCTGACAACAAGTGGCAGTCTCGTTATCGAGAAGCTTGTTTCTTCCTTGAACTTCTAAGCAGAATCAACAAGTGGCCGTCTCTTTATTTGAGAAGCTTGTTTCTTACCCATGGATTTCCCAGTAAATCAACGAATGGCATTCTCTTTTCGGGCAGTTTGTTCATCCCCAACAAGGTTATTGTTCTATCAAATGGCATCTCTCCAATACACGTTGAGAAGTTTGGTATGAATCTCTTATTTTTCACACAAATGGCATCTCATCCAGACACGGTGAGAAGTTTGTTATGAATTTCCAATTTCCGTCAAATGGCTATCTCTTCCAGACAAGTTGAGAAGTTTGAGCGTGAAGTTGTTCTCCATCATATGGCTGTCTCTTTCAGAAGAAGGGAAGTATGGTGAAAGTTCTATCAAATGACATCTCTCCAATACACGTTGAGAAGTTTGGTATGAATCTCTTTATTTTTCCAACAAATGGCTATCTCTTCCAGACAAGTTGAGAAGTTTGTTGTGAATTTTCCAATTTCCGTCAAATGGCTATCTCTTCTAGACAAGTTGAGAAGTTTGAGCGTGAAGTTGTTTCTCCATCATACGACTGTCTCTTTCAGAAGAAGGGAAGTATGGTGAAAGTTCTATCAAATGACATCTCTCCAATACATATCGAGAAGTTTGATACGAATCTCCTTTTTCCAACAAATGGCTATCTCTTCCAGACAAGTTGAGAAGTTTGTTGTGAATTTTCCAATTTCCGTCAAATGGCTATCTCTTCCAGACAAGTTGAGAAGTTTGAGCGTGAAGTTGTTTCTCCATAATATGGTTGTCTCTTTCAGAAGAAGGGAAGTATGGTGAAAGTTCTATCAAATGGCATCTCTTCAATACACGTTGAGAAGTTTGATATGAATCTCCTTTTTCCAACAAATGGCAATCTCTTCCAGACAAGCTGAGAAGTTTGTTGTAAATTTTCCAATTTCCGTCAAATGGCTATCTCTTCCAGACAAGTTGAGAAGTTTGAGCGTGATGTTGATCTCCATCATATGGCTATCTCTTTCAGAAGAAAGGAAGTATGATGAAAGTTCTATCAAATGGCATCTCTCCAATACACGTTGTCGCTCCCGGGATTTTCATCCTAGTACAAACGCGAAAGTGGCGCGGAAAGGTTAGAGTCGCCAGCCAGACATTTTTATCCCAAAGGAGTGGGAAAGGTAATGTTGCACAAACCTAAGGAAGAAGGAAAAGGACGAGGCCTTGCGAACCAAAGATCTGAGTTCGGGAGTCGGTTACGACCTGGGAAGGTATTAGCACCCCAGATCGTCCGTCGTACCCGACGGGATCCACGCTTGTTTATTTGTTTCGAAGGGTGAGAAATAATATGCTGCTGAAATGAAATAATGGCTATCTGGAAATTGGAAATGGAATGAGGAAGGAACTGGAAAAAGAGAATGGAAAGAAAGGGGGAAATGTAGGGAAAATAAAGAATGTGCTCGAACGGGCCCTACCCCGCTGCCTACGTACCTCATCGGGATAATGAGGATCAGAGTCGACGTAGTTCGCCTAACCTAGGCGGGAACTATTTGTTTGTATTTTTTTTTACAGCTGGAACTGCGTATGTCTATGCTCAGGTGTTGCAGGCTCGTCTGGTATGAGTGCGTTAACCGTCTTGCATGCGAGACAAGTCGTCGCGAGTTCGCGTTGTGAGTGAATGAGATGAGAAAAGAAGTTCCCGCAGGATAGTCGCTTGTTATTTGTTTTTGTCTTTTATGAGAAGTGTTTTGAATTTGTTTGTGAACAGTCTTGTACTAAGACCTATCCATCGCGGGAAGCATTTACCCCTCGCCCCGAAACAGGACGCGTATAAACACTCCGCAACAAAGTCTCGTGTCGTACAAGATTGTTCGGTTTTTATTAAGTGTTTTATTGCTTTTCTTTTGAGATGAGAAAGAGAATGACTCAAATTGAAAAAAGGACAAACTAAGGGGACTAAGACACAACCCTAATTTTATTTGTTTACTTACAAGAGAGGTCCTATGGTTAATGAGGTATTCTAATCCTAAGGAAGAAAAGGAAAAGAAGAAAAGAGAGCTTAGAAACTAACTTACTTCCTAAGGAAGTTAAGTTGTCTCTAAAGAAAGGGAAAACCTAAAAGAAAAGCACAAAGTGCTAAGGCAAACACAATTAAAATGCATAAGAGATAGGAATGAAGTAATTCTTACTTCAATCTTCCCCCCTACAAAACAAAAGTTAGCATGACAATGCATATTGAAATTAAAATCAAAGCATGAAAGCGATTAAGTACCATAAACGTCCTAGAATGGAACTAGGGTTCAAAATAAGACCTAAGTCTAAAGGTGAAGGTACCTAAAGGTTATATGACTTCTAAAGTCAGTAGCTACATGCTATAGGTCCCTAAGGATGCTAGGATACCTCACAAGATCAAACTATGTCAAACTATGTACAAAAAGTTCACCTAAGTTCACCTAAATGCAAGTTAGTGCTTATGGATGAAGTATGAATGCATATGGCTTACAAGCATGAATTAATACATGAAATGAGTATAAAAGTCAGTAGTGAATGCTTATGAAGATGGGTGAATGAATATACAATCATGGATGCAATGGATTAGGCATATGGAGCAAGGAGAAGAAGATGTGAGATGAAATGGAACAAACATCGCATAAGATCGCAAATGATGCAAACTAAGGAAGAATAGCATGTGAATATGAATGAAATGATTATGGGTCAGTAGCATACAAGGTAGGAGATGCAATTAGAATGCATGAATAGGCATTAATGATTTCCACATAATTCAAGTTATTATTTAGAGGAGAAGAGAAACTAGTTTAGGTTAAAGTTAATTCACATGAGTATGCACTTTAAAGCACCAAAACAAACCAAATGAGTATGGTTCAAAAAGTGACCTATGAATGGAATTAAAGACATAAAAATGACCTATAATCAACTATTAAAAGCTACCAAAAATCCCCTCAAGAAAATGGCATGAATGCCTTCTTAACACTTAGGTTATGCGACACATAAACACATGAATCAACCTAGGATCTAGGTGACATGGAAAAATAGCAAAAAGCCTTTAAAAATTATGAAATTAAATCCCTGGAATTATATAGTCATTATATTACATTTTCCAAAATGATTATACAAAATTATGCACCAAAGTGCCAAAACAATTCCTTGACTAGCAAGGTAACAAAACATGATCACCAAAAACAACTCCACAAAGTGGATCCAAAAGGGCATCTAAAATTATGAAAAAAAATGCCTAAGTGGCATCAAAATGTCACAAATTACAGTGATTAATCACACACAAAAAATAGGTTTCACACCTATGGGGAAAAATTGATTTTGGTCCTTTATGCCAAAACCTTCCTTTTTTGGACAGCTTATGATCAAAAATCCAAATAAAATATTAAAACCATCCAAATTTGGAAATAAAAAATATGACAAAATAATTAAGAGGATGAGGACCACTCATGAATTTTTCCAGAATTTTATCTCACCTAAAACTATTTTTAATAATTGCGACGAAACGGGCAAAAACGATATTTTAAGGGAAAGTGAAAGGAATCGAATTCTCTAATTCGTAACCTAATCCCTAAACTCCGAAATCGACACATATCAATATATATCACAAATAAATCCAATGCCTCAGGTGGGAGGGCTCAATATGCACCTTAAGTTATATGATCCTAAGTCGCATACAACTAGAATGATGCATTAAAGTAGAGAATCGAGATTACTTACTTGGTCGAAGTGCCGATTCTTTCACATAAAAGAAATCCAAAAAAACTTCAAGCCAAGCCTTGTAATCTCCCATGAGCAAAATAAATGCTCATCTTCCATAATTGCTTTGTGAAGATTCCCCATAATCGAAACAAAAACAACGACACAAAATATCATTTGAATCCAAAGGTATCCCACAAATAAAGTGGAATACCAACCAAACGACCGTCGTTAAGATCTTTGAGAGAACCTTGCATGAACTCAACAAACGCATTAGAAACCAAAAAGAGGTGCAACCGGAAGTTGCACCTATGCCTCACAACTCCAAATCAAGTAGAAATATGAATATACGAGTCATGGACATGCATTGAAATTTACGTTTCAAAACGGGGCAGCACTTATGCACTAATATAAACAACATGCAAACTCAAACCGGAATCGAACAAATTTACATGCAATGAATGAAAAATGATCAACAAACATAAGTACAAGTCAAAACAAGACCAATGCATCAAAACCGCACCAAACCGAACATAAAAAGCCTTGAAACGGAAAAACGCGTCAAAAATCACCGACTCGGAATTGAACGAAAATTGCATGGTAACTTGCAAACGTGCCAACGGATTCAAATATGCAATCGGATTTTGAAAATTACGCTCGGAAGTGATACTTTTTGGCCGATTTCGTCGGCTGGCAGTAGTGAAATAGTCGGAAAAAATTGTCCGAAATCGACTAAAAAGTTCACCAATGGCTCCGGAATAATCAACAAAGTCAATTTACACTATTCACATTCGCGAAAACGCGTTACGGTTAGGAAGTTATGACCAAAACATATTCTCGACACGCGACACATGAACAACATCAACAATTAAGCCTCAACCTATCCTATTTCAAATTTGCATATTGAAACAAGCAAGAATTTAAAAGTCAAGCACTTCAATCAATATCAAGTCACAATAATTAACTCTCTTAAGAATTTTATCAAACATCTAACATGCATCGATTAGTCTATGTCAATTTTAACAATCATTTCCAATCATGCACCACAACAATTATTAGGATAAATTAATCAAGAATCGATCAATAATCAAATCATGAATCAATGCACATAATCTCCACAAGATTAATTCAACTTCAAAATTCAATTCAAGAAACAATTCAACAATTATTCATGAATTAAAGTTTAAGAAGCTTACCGAATGAAGAATCGACGAAGAAATTGTGAATCTGAAGGAAGTGAGACGCGATCATGAATGGAGGAGAGGAGGAGAGGCCGCGCGGCTTCCGGTGGCGGAAGATGGTGGTCTTACGGTGGTGAAGTTGATTGGAGGTGGTGGTTCGTGGCGGCTCGGCTACCGGAAGCTTGATCGGAATTGTTGTGTTCTTGAGTTCTTGATGAAGTTGTTGTTGTGTTCTTGAGAAAGAATTGAGAGAATGAACTTTGATCCTTTAAAGAGAGTTTGTGAGAGATTTTTGGTGTTTGTAAATTATGATTGAAGTTATGAGACAAATTATGAGTCAAAAGAATATATAGTGGAGTGTAAAATGAAAGGCAAAAGGTAGAATTTCGGCTTAAGTGAAAATAACAATATCTTCGGCAAGAAATTTCGACTCTGAGCCTTCCACAACATTGTCCACCTTTGAATCACGGTTGCAACACAAAAATAACGAACGTCATACGATCAAAATCGAGTGCGATCGATACGTTTAAGCTGCAAGACGTCACTGAATAAGTTGTTTTTTCGGCTTATTTGGTGTCCGCTACTCGAAAATGTGACTAGGTCAACCTCTCCGAAGCATAATCTCGACTCGACTTTGTCATCAAAGTTGTAGATCTATGAGTCAGTGACCTGGTGTTAAAATCTAAGCTCAACCGGACAAACGACGAGGGAGATATGAATTTTCTCGTGAAACCACTTTCAGCATTTTTCTTCGGTTCAGCACTTCAGTTTTGTGAAATAAACCAAAACGACAATCTTTGGAGCATCGTTCGAACTCACTTTTGTATTTGAAATTGAAGAGGATACAATTTGTGAACCAACGCTTCAAGAACGGGTGATATCCGATGAAAATTGACCGAGTTATGAATTTTACAAAATCTGACAGACAGTGCACTGCATCAAAGAACCTTACTGGTAATTCGCCTTTTCGAGATCCTTCCGCTCGGACCTAACCCAAACTGAATTCACATAATGAAGATAACATCTAAACGGAATTTTAGGCACCGAAACAACATCAATTCGATGAACGAGCCAAGAGTTATGAATTTTTTAGTGTTCAAAACTCACTGGTTCAACACTGTTTTTCACTATGTCGACTCTAAAGACTCGCACATTCTGAGATCTTCTTCAAAGAATTAGTTCTCGGCCAAAACCCAAAAGTTAGAAAGGATATCAAGACGGAACTTTTGGCATATGAATCTCTCAGACATGTTGACCCAATCAGAAGTTACAAACTCTTGAATACCGCTAGCACAGTTAATCGGCGAAACCGAAATTTCAGAAACAAATAAATCCCGCCATTTTCCTTGATGAATTGGCCTCCGAGCCGAACACAAAAGTTGTAGAGAATAATAAAACGGTCTAAACTATTGAGTTTCAAGCCAAAATGAGTTTCCGAGCATAAGTTACAACTTTTGCAAACTGCACCATAAAACTGATATTCAGCTTAAACTCCTCTGAATCAACCGAGAACTTTTGGCTTCTTCTGAGATTATTGTGCACGTGCCGCATGAAGAAATAAAGGTCAGTCGCAACCTGTGAAAGCTCAAATGGAGATGTATGTTCATGTATGTTTATGATGCAATTGTGATCTAAATGCAATGCAATGTATGAAAGGATATGCTAAATGGCATGAAAATGAGAGGGCAAATTTTTGAGGTATTACACACGTTGAGAAGTTTGATATGAATATTTTTTTCTCAAGCAAATGGCATCTCTCCAGGACACTGTAAGAAGTTTGATATGAACTTACTTTTCTCCAAATGGCAAGTCTCGGTAGAAGATTTCCAGTCTACCTTGGGAGAAGGTATGTCCTCAGTTAATCCTCGGCAGTAGGAATTTTATAGTATACCTCGGCAGAAGGTATCTCATTCTTATATTCTTTGGCAAGTCTCGGCAGAAGATTTCCAGTCTACCTCGGCAGAAGGTATTTACTTTTTATGATCTTGACAATGGCATCCTTAGTTAAATCTCGGCAGAAGATTTGGCGACAGGTGTATCCTCAGTTAATCCTCAGCAGTAGGAATTTCATAGTTTACCTCGGCAGAAGGTATTTCATTCTTAGATTTTTTGGAAAGTCTCGGCAGTAGATTTCCAGTAGACTCCAGCAGAAGATGTTTTCTTTCCAGAATCTCGGTAGTAGATTTTTGGTTCATTTTGATACCTCGACAGAAGGTATTCCTTTCTTAGATTCTCTGGTAATCTCAGCAGTAGATCTCCAGTAGACTTCAACAGAAGATGGTTTTCTCTCCAGGATCTCGACAGTAGATTTCTGGTTCGTTTTGTTATCTCGACATAAGGTATTTCCAAATGAGGTTTTAAATCTCGGCAGTAGATTTCTCAAAGTGGAATTTGGTTCAAAGATTTCGAGTCATCTTAGGACCTGTAGACAATTGTCGTCTGGCTTCGCTCAAGAGAAAATTCCTCGTGTGGATTGTACTCCAGTCATGTGTGTCTAATCCCCAGTAGTGTCAATTTTCTTTCCCAATAGCGTTGCAGCATTTGTCATGCATTTTACATTGTATATCTTATCATTCCATCTGCATTTTCGGCCAAAATTTTAGGTATTCTAATATTTAATCCTCTTCCACCTTGAATGTCCAAAAAAAACTTTGTTACTAATACATTCAGGTTCAAGATGATTAAATAGGGGCAGCTGTCATATCCTAAATTTTGACCATAAATTTTCAAAATTTCATTCATCTGACGCATTTTTATCGATTTATTTGATAGTCAGTCATTTTTGCATTTTAATCCATTAATCATTAAACATGCATTTTTAACTGATTTTTATCATTTCATACAATTTTTATTTTATTTTATGATTTCTATTTAGATAATTATTTTAGTTTATTCAGAATTGATCTTAGTTTAATTTTGATTTTAATTTATATTTTAATTAAATTTTATATTAAATTTAGTTTAATTTCAATTTCAATTTACTTAGTTTATCTTTGATTTAGTTTAAATTCAATTTATTTAATTTAATATAATTTCTTTTTTTAATAACCATTTTTAATTTATTATTATTATTAGTTTTATTATTATTATCATCTTTATTATTATTATTAGTTATATTATTATTATCTTTTATTATTATTATTATTAGTTTTATTAATATTATTTATTATTATTATTATTACTACTTTTCTTTGTTTTTTTTTCATGTTCAAAAAAGAAAAAATGATGAGTGAGTCCACTACAATGTAGTACAAACATTTCACATGGATTGCCAACTTGGACTTATCAATGACCAAGAATCATTCTCACATTTCACATGGATTGCCAACTTGGACTTATCAATGACCAAAAATCATTCTCATAAAGTCACATGGATTGCCACATCAACACTCCTATCTCATTCACACTATAAATAAGATCTATCTTTCTCTCATTTTAGACTAACAAGATCACCCTTAAAATTCTCAAAGTCTAGCACATTCATTATATATTTTTCAAAGTCAAAATTCTTTTTTTACTTACACAATACCCATAAACATTCACCTTCTTCACCACAACAACAACTTCCATCAAAACACATTCACTTTCTTCTACACAACAAGCTCAACCTTTGATATCTTTGAAATTTGTGAGTATCATTCATTATTTCTTTTTATATTTTAGTTTGTTATCTATTTAAATTATTTAAAAAATTCCTTATTAGTTTAAGTTATTAGATTGACTTTAGTTTCTTCATTTCAAAATATAGTTTTGTTTAATTTATTTATTAATGTTAGAAGTAAAGTATATATGTGATTAAGACTTAAAAATATAAAAAATATTATTGTGTAGTAAGTTATTTAAATTTAGTTTTTAAGTTTAGTTGTAATTTTGTTTAGTTGTTGATAAACTAAAAATTCAAAAAGATGTGTTTTTGCTTTTCAATTCCGTATTGATTTTTATTTGAGCCGATGACATGATAAAAAAAATCACGATAAATCGTTTCCGATTAATCGTGACCAATATGAGGCCATTTATTTATTGTATTTTCATTTTATTTAATTTATTCTATTTTACAATTTATTTCATTTTGTTAGTCTATTTATTTATTTTATTTATTTCTCACACTTTTACGCAATATTTAATACTAACAATTCCGATTAATATGTACACTGCACACACGCTTCCTCTTGGGCAAAATACAACAATACCCTTTATTTCTCCGCAATCCCGTGTAAATTATTATTGTATCCCTCTCCCGTTTATTTTTTACGTAGCTTATGTTTTCGCATTTATTTTACCGGTTTCGACTTTGCTAGGAGTACCCATAGGAATTAGAAATCAAATCCACTTAATTAATCAATCAAACAATTCATCGCGCCTACATTTGCACACACGTAAGTCGGTCACTCGTGATCGTCGTCCGCACGACATTACGCGTGTAATAAATTAACGTAAGAACTAAACTCAGGAATCTAGCATTCCTCGGGTTTTTGAATTGAATTACTGTTTGGGCTAGCCCCCGATTTGTAATTCATTCACTCTTTCGTTTTCAAAGCAATCGCGTCGTTAATTCACAAATTAAATAACGAGTAACTGAACTCTGGAGTCTAGCACTCCGCACGTTCTGGAATGCAATCACTTCTGGGCTAGCCTCACGCGACGTGGTTTATTCACCCTCTCGTTCCTAAAACACGGAAACCTTTAAATAAATTATACGAAGAACTGAACTCAGGAATCTAGCATTCCTCGGGTGCTTGAACTGAATTGCTCTTGAGGCCAGCCTTCGAGTTGTAATTCATTCATTCTTTCGTATTCAAAATAATTCAATAACCTTAAAATATCAGACATGATTCATCTCCATAGGAAAGATATTATCTTATATCCCCACAAACACAAACAAAAATCTTTCAAACAATTATTCTCAAACGAAGAATGTGGCATTGCTTGTCGATCCTCGTATCCAAGTTTAAAGCTTCTTCCGATTTTTATCTATTCTCAAAGGAAGAATGTGGCATTGCTTGTCGATACTCATATCCAAGTTTAAAGCTTCTTCCGATTTTTATTTATTCTCAAAGAAAGAATGTGGCATTGCTTGTCGATCCCTGTATCCAAGTTTAAAGCTTCTTTCGATTTCTCTTCCTCAAATGTTTGTGGTGGAATAGGCGAGATATCTCCCTTAAAGATGACGACTTGTCTCTTTCTTTTTCAAATACAACTTAAAACTTACCAACCAATACAAACTATTTTCCATAATTAATCAGCGAGTAACTGAACTCCGTAGTCTAGCACTCTGCACGTTCTGGAGTGAAATCACTCATGGGCTAGCCCCACGCGTTGTGGTTCATTCGCCCTCTCGTTTTAAAACACCTTAACAAAGATCAAACATCTTTTCTCAAAAACGAACATTGTTTAAATATTTCTATCTCGCAAAACAAGCTAGCGCTTCAGCCTCCTATCACGAGCAGATACGCCAACGCTTAGCAGTAGAAAGCATTTCAAACAATCGTTCAATAAAAAAACACAAACCTTAGTTGCACGAACTACGAAGCTCTGACTTTCCCATTGCACAAGGGAATACGTAGGCACGAGGATTTTAATCCTTCGCGAGCACAATAATAAAAAAATCTTAACCTTTCCCCATAACAAATAATAATTGAAACATTAAAAGCAATTATTAAAAGAAGACAATAATACAAGTTAACGTTAAAGCGCAAATTAGACTAAGAGGTTCCCGTTGAGTACAACGGACGTGAGGGGTGCTTAACACCTTCCCTTTGTGTAACTGACTCCCGAACTTAGATTAGTGGTTTCGTTGACCATTTCTTATCTGATTTAGGTTGTGTCTATATCTCCCTTTTTCTCTCGTAGAATATAAATAGAATTAGGTGGCGACTTTGTTGTTTGTTTTAGGATCGTATTTTTTCGAGGTACGACAGCTAAAAAACCAAATAATAAGAAAGACCTTACAATTTAGGGTAAGTAGTTCTTAAGTGCTTGCTCACAAATTTTCAAAATACTTTTTACACCTCACCTAATACTTTCAAACTAAACACTTTGTATACATTCGTACGAGAATCATTACAAAGTTAAAGACTTTATGAAAATATTTTCTAATCACACACTACATTATTTTTCAAACACAGTAAAGTGCACTATGTAGTTAAGAGCCCATGGATAACCATGGATACAAAGGGTGCTAACACCTTCCCTTTGTATAACCTACCCCCCCCCCCCCGAACTCAAATATTTTTCAAAGGTCTTTCCTGTTCTTTTATGCCTTTCTATATTGGATAAAATAAAAGTCGGTGGCGACTCTTGCTATCCTCAACATAGTTTTTGTAAACAAAAATGACCAAGTCAGTTCTCCCACCGTGTTACACTTATGTTTGTATTACTCTTGTAGTAAAATTGAAACAATATATAAACCAGATGATGTTTATGTTTCTTTGCGCTTTGATGTTATTAAACATATGTTGTCCAAATCTATTTTACATAGTTGAATTGGAAAATGGGCACAAACATTAAGTGAGTATTCATTAACTTATAAACCTTTAAAATTTGTTAATGGGTAAGTGGTTGCAGACTTTATAGTCGACCACTATGTAAATTAAAGTCCCGTGAATTATCTTGAGATTGAACCCTGGAAGTTATACTTCGATGGGTCTAGTCATAAAGATGAGACTGGTATAGGAGTGTGTTGTACCCCAAAATTTTCCCTCCCATAATCAAGGCAATGTCTCTCAAGATTTCTCAATGATCATAAGGTTCTCAAGGTCCCCAAATTGGTCAGAAAGTTTAAGAGTTTCCTCAGACAAAACCTCCTTCTAAGCAAAGGATCCAGAACTAGGGTTTTGGTTTTCTCCAAGAAAAATGGACTTCCAAGGCCTCAAGTTAGCTTCATAACATCCCACATATACTCAAGAATCCCCATGTCAAGATTCAGGGCTTTCCCAATAAGTTTGACCAGTCAAATGATCAGATATGCAAAAATCAGTCAAAGTGGTTAAAAAGTCAAACTGAGGTCAACTGTGGTCAAATTAAAGTCAAACTTCAATATATTTTGCCAACATCAAGGTTATGAAGTAAAATTCATCATTTGATCAAGGGTTGATCATGATTCATCAAGAATCAGGAGTTTCTAAATTAGGGTTTCCTAGGAAAAGTCAACTGAGCTTTGACCAACCATAACTCTCACATACTTCATCAAAAATTTCCCATCCAAATCTCATTTTAAGGAAATTGAATTCTCTACAACTTTGTGTTTCACAAGCCAAGCCTAAAAATGCTTCATTTGAAAGGTATGAGCCAAGACATTATAGGTCATTTCAAAAGTCAACAAAAAGTCAACTTTTTCCAAAGAGCATAATTTGAAAATGGTAAAAGATATGAATATGAGACCAAAGAGGTTTGTTAGAGGACTCTTTAAGCTTTCTAAGAAGTCCAAGATAACTCTCATAGCCTTAAAATTGAGGGAGTTATGCCTTGGAAAAGTTGGGAAATTTTCAAGGGGTGCATTGAGCAAAAAGGGTCTCAAATCCAATTTTTTCCAAATGGGCTTATGAAATTGCAATCCAATCTTCATAATAAGATCAAGCACGACCCAATTCCAATTATTTCTGATTTTTATAATTTATTTATTATTTATTTGAATTTTATTTATTAAAATTCAATTTAAATCAAAATAAAATATAAAAGTCAATATTTGGATGTGAGACTCTCCAAAATCGTGCACAACCAAAATAGCAAGGATATATTTGATTTTTTGAATATTATTTGGTTGATTCTTCCTTCACCATCAAGTCATCTAAAATCCCATAGAGTCCACAAGTTTTTGACCTAATCTCCTTCACCTATAAGTATACAACTCAACCAAAACACAAGGCACGATAAATTGGACCAAAAAAGCCGTTTGCAAACTTCAAATTTTCAAGAAAATATCCAAATTCAGTTTCTTCTTTTTTGATCGTTTTCAGGTGATTTGAAGGTTGGGATAGATTCCCGAGGTTGTTTAGAACATGATTCAATCATAAGCATCATTAGAAGCATCACCATGAGCACAAACTGAATCGTGTTTTCTCCTCCTTTTGCATTTTTTCGTTTTCATATGTTTAACCATTATTGATTGAATTTGATGTCTTGTTTATGTTTATTATGACCCCAGGATGCTTTCTGGATAGTTAAACCAAAGGTTCAGGGCTTGAATCTTGAAACGCCATTGTTAGGTTTTAAGCTCTCAAATTAGGGCTTTGCGATTTAACAATTATATACGAATTCTAATGGCATAATCCAATTGTAAATGATGTGGTGATTGTATTGGTCTGTTCAATTTGACAAAATATTACAGGTTCATGGCATTTGGAAGGACGTAGGATTTCCTGGGAAAACTAATTCGTAGGAAATTTCATGGAAATTTCGCATGAAATTTTGTAGGTAAAAGGAAGAAGAAGATGAAATTGGCGCCATCCTGGGAATTTCAAATTCTTCTTCTCTTTTATTTTATTTGTTCCATCTTTATATCACACGCGCGTGTTTGGTGTGATGGTTGAGAAGCAGGTTTGGTATCCTGATGGCGTGGGTTCGAACCCAACCTCATGCACTTTTTTTTTTTTACAATTTGTTCTATATTATGAATTTATTTTATATATAATTGTTTCCTAACCTTGTCATCAACGCACATGTGCTCTGGTGGTCATGCATCACGTTGGTAATGGGGAGGTCAGAGTCTCAAAACCAGCCTCCCCCTTTCTTTTAATTCTTGTTTCTTTTTCTCTTTTCCTTAATATTTAATTAATTATCATTATTTGAAATTAATTTATATTAATCCTTTTCATTAAAATAAATTAACCTCCATTAACTTCTTCTTTTTTTGAAAATAAATTTTATAAATAACTTTTAATCATTTTTTTTATAATAATCTTTTCTAAAAAAGCTTAAATTTTGTTTTTTCCCCTTATTTATCTATTTCATGATTGATTTAGTAATTAAATTAAAATTAATCAAAACCTGATTTTTTTCAATTTAATCAAAATATTTCGTTAACCCTAATTTTCTTAAACCAATCATAATTCTAACTTTAATTGATTTCTAACCCTAATTTTTATTATTATTTAATTTTGCTTTATTATTTTTGTTTATATTTAATTCTTGCTTTATTTAAATTATTAGAGAAACAATGTATAGACTTAATATTATTGTAATTTACTTTCCGCTCATATAATTATGTATCTGCCCCAAAGCCCTGTAATAACGTAGTTTTTACTTTTCCGTCCTTTTAATTATATTATTTGATTGCGTGGTTAGTAAATAGGGATTTAAAACATAATTGAATTAAAATAACTTAGAAAATTACTTAAAAAAGATAAAAATATCTGAACATAAACACTCGCACACGTAAGTCGATCTAAGATCATCGTCTGCACTTCTTAGGGTATCCCTTTTGGTTGCCTTATTAAACAATCAAGTCCCTCGAAAGTATGGTGTCTTAAGCAAAGTCCCTCCAGGAAATAAATCATCTTGTCCCTCCCAGATTCTAAAAGATCAAGTCCCTACGAGGTTGCCTACTATAAATGATCTTGTCCCTTCAGTTTAAAAGATGATAGTCCCTCCCAATTGCTAAAGACACCCTATAGTTGCCTTTGTTGACCGTACGATGACCCTACACTCGTCCCTTAACAAATCAAAGGTAATGACTACCTATTCCTTAATAATAGGGATAGCCTTACCCTTGAAAGAACATATAAGAACAAATGACTTAGTATAAGGTAGGTACCTCATAGTTACTTGCTCAAACCTTTAAAAATACTTTTCACACCTCAAAATATTTTCAAACATTTTCAAACAAGGCTTTGTATACATCCATACGAGGATCATTACAAAGTACTTAGAAAATTTCTAATCACACACTACACTTTTCAAAAACATTTTAGTGAGCTAAGTAACTAAGAGTCCATGGATAACCATGGATATAAAGGATGCTAACATCTTCCCTTTATATAACCTACCCTGAACTCAAGTCTTTTAAAAAATAGGTATTTCCTATTCTTTTATGTCCTTTCCACTTGGATAAAATAAAAGTCGGTGGCGACTCTTGCTATCCGCAACATTTATAGAAAGTCAGTTCTTCCACTGTGTTACATAGTGCTTGTTATTTCTCCTAATAAAATTCCAACAACACTCAAGTATAAAATTGAAGGCCATTGTTCTAACAATGAGGCTGAATATGAGGCTCTAATAGCTGGACTTGAGGTATTGTTGGAATTGGGGGCAACTCATGTCGAAATAATGGGAGACTCAAAGTTGGTAATAAGACAAGTCACTAAAGAATACAAATGTATAAAAGAAAATTTAATTATGTAATTTGTAGTAGTAAATAGCCTGCTGAAAAAATTTGAAGCAGTTACCTTTTGACATATTCCTAGACTAGAAAATCAAGTTTCAAATAACTTGGCTCAAATTACATCAGGGAAAAATTTCAAAAGAGAAATTACAAAGTGAAATTGAGGTCAGGGGGAAAGTTGTGTCAGTGGGGTTAGCCCCATCAGATCTAGAAGAGACTAAACTTGGGTATGCTGATGAAGAAAGTTTTGCAATATTGGTGGTCGACAACATAAGTGACAAGGATTGGAGAAAGCCCATAGTGGACTACTTAGAAAATTCAACATCTTCGACAAAAAGTAAAATCATATATCAAGCTTTAAGTTATGTTCTCTTGGGGAATGAGTTATTTAAAAAGACTCCTTAAGGAGTATTTCTCAAATGCCTTAGTGAGGCTGAAGCATATTTAACTCTTTCAACTGTCCATAGTGGGGCGTGTAGAGCATACCAAATAGGTCATAAAATGAAGTAGCTTTTATTTCAACAGGGTGTGTATTGGCCCACTATGTTAAAAGATTACATTGAATTTGCCAAAGGATGTCAAAAATTTCAAGTACACACTGCCATCCAACATGTGCCTGCAAGTGAGTTGCACTATATAGTCAAACGTTGGCCTTTAGAGGATGGGCTTTGGGCCTGGTTGGAGATATTCGACCAGCATCTTCGAAGAATCACAAATACATTTTGGTAGGAATTGACTATTTTTCTAAATGGGCCGAAGCCATTCCATTGCCGAATGTTGATCAAGAAGATGTAATTGAGTTCATCCAGAAGCATATCATTTATAGATATGGCATTCCAGAAATAATCACTACAAACCAAGGGTCTGTGTTTACTGGTCGAAAGATGCAAGAGTTTGCTACATAAATGGGTTTCAAACTCCTGACATCTACTCCTTATTATGTCCAAGCTAATGGCCAGGTCGAAGCAGCAAACAAAATAGTTATTGGTTTGATCAAGAAACATGTGGGTAAGAAGCCAATAAATTGGCATAAGACATTGGACCAAATCATTTGGGCATGTCGAACCTCACCTAAAGAGGCAACCAATACTACCCCTTTTCGACTCACTTATGGGCATGATGCAGTCTTGCCTCTTGAAATTTACCTTCAGTCCACAAGAATTCAAAGGCACCATGAGATTCCATCTGAAGTTTATTGGAATATGATGCTTGATGACTTGTTGTATTTGGACGAAGAGAGACTTCATGCCTTGGAGTTACTAGAAATGCAGAAGAAAAGGATAGAGAAATCCTACAACAAGAAGGTTAAGGTAAATACCTTTTCAGTTGGTGAATTAATGTGGAAAGTCATTTTGCCCGTGGATCGAAAAATCAGATCCCGAGGGAAATGGTCACCCAAATGGGAAGGCCCCTTCCAATTTGCTAAAGTATTTGGCAACAACGCTTATGAGATACATGAGATTGAAGCTGATTTAAGAACCTTGAAAGTAAATGGGAAATATTTAAAAAGATATAGGCCAATGCTTCAAGAGATTCATATATGAACATAAAATTTTATTAATGATTAAAAGGCCATAAAGGGCATACAAGTACAAAAATCCAAAACATGGTTTAACAACCAGAAAAGAAAAATATACTACTAAACATCCTCCCAGATAAGGGAGTTAAGATAATTCATCCAATCTTCATCAGCTTCATCATCCAGGTCTTGAACCTGTGGAGGCTCCTTGGTGGGAGATGTTGTTCTACTTCCTTAGTTTTGGAGCGGGTGATAATTCCCACATGAGAAGAATGAGTACCCTTCTTTTTAGTGTTTTTGCCTTGCTTGTGTGAAACAGTACCACCCACCTTCCTCGCAAAATTTTCCATGTTTGTTGTTATGAAGAAGATGGACTTAGTAGGGAGTTATTTATAGGGGAGGGTCGTGTGCGCTGATTGACCAGTCAAAAGGCAACTAAAAAGCACGTGAATTCTTCTTTGGAAATAACACCCTAAAGATGCGTTATAGTTATAGTCGTTAAATGGTAACTTGTGTCATGCAATTATGCAAGGCATTAAAAGCTATAACGTTGCCACAATAACCAAGCTCAAAGCAATTTTATTTTTTAACCCAAGTTTTAAGTTGAAGTTTTTTACTTAAAGGTTGTTTCGACAGTCACTTAAACTTTACCTATGTAGAAAGATAAAGTACAAGTCAAAGAGTAATAAAAGGCTTGAAGCATAAAGTAAAATAGGGCAATGATGTCCAAAATTTCCATTACATAAAGGCCTCATCAGGGCCAAAAGATCAATACATAAAAGGAAAAACACAAAATCCTAAAATATTACAAAGCCATTGAAATCAGAAAGGGAGTTTTCCTTGTAGATGAAGAAAGTTATGCTTATGAATCTGGAGACGATTCTCACACAGAGCCTTGTCGAGCTTGGCTGCCACAAGCTCTTTGTCGAGAACTTCAATAGCATCAATAAGGTCAATGGTTCGCTTCAATTCAACATCCAATTCAGTATTGTCAAACTGACTCAGCTCAATGTTGCGTTGTTTAGAATCAATGATTTTCTTTTGAAGTTCCTCAAGCTCTTTATCCCAAAATTCAATGGCTATGTCATTGGTAGTTCTTTCCATTTCCCCCTTGGTCTTGATCTGCTATAGTCTTTCGACTTCATTCTTAGCTTCCCTTGCTAGATCCCATGCGATGCAGCTCTTTGCGCCAATTGACTCAATGATTTTTTCAACCTTTGGAATGAATTTAAAATCATCAGACTTCTGGTTCACCTGAGTAGTCAGTTCCATAAGAGTGCTGGAGATCTTAAGATCAATTTTTGAAAGATCTATCTGGTCCAAAGACTCCTTCAGAAAGACACAAGCAGTTGGATCAACATTTTCAGGGTAAGGTGGATATCCCTTTTGAAGAACATGTCTTTGATCTTTTTTAGAAGGGGACCAATGAAGTAATCTGGAGCTGAGGCCCCATGAACTATCAAAGAGCTGCTTCCAGAAGAGCCAAAACTCCTCCCAAGCTTCATCCTGGAATACTCCCTGGGATTCGATCACTTCAGAGCCAATAGGCAGTCATCAGTTATATCTGCCTTTGGGGTCAAAAGTTGAGAGGAAAGAGGGTGTTGGAGAGTTTCCTAAGGCAAGAGTTGTTGAGTCTTTTAAGGCTCCATTTCTTTATCAACCTCACATTTGTCCTATTGATCATCTTCCTCGTCTTCATCCTCTTCTTCCTCCTTTTCTTCCTCCTGCTTTGGATTATTCATAACATCACCTTGAGCATCAACATGGGGTTCTCCCACATCCCCTGGTTCTTTATTCTATGGATTAAAGGGGGTAAGGTCTTGAGTTTTCCCAGTTTCTTCTTCTACAGCAAAGGCTGCACTTATTGCCCTGGCAGTTTTTCTTGTTTGGCCAAGGTAGTCTTTGATCAAAACATCATCATACTCACGATCAGAATCATCATTATGAGACTGTTGAGTAGTGGTTCTAGTAGGAAAGTTCCTAGTAGCTTCAACCACAAAGGGAGGAGGAACAACTGTTGTATTAATGGGCTGATTAATCTCATTTAAAGAACTATAACCAGAGCCAAAATCAGAAGTTGGGTGATAAGTTGGCTCACATTGGCTGTTTAGAAGAAATGTGGGTGAAGGAGTGGCAGTCAAAGGAGGTTGGGAAATACCTGCTCCATTCTGCTATAAAGAAAGGTTAGGTCAAAGTTATAAAAGCATATTAAAAAGATAAGAGGCAAAAGGATAATACCTCATTCTCCCCACCACCTAGACTAGAGTTGGCACTCTCAGGAGGACCACCAGCAGGCTTCACCATAGGGGTTGGAAGTTCAGCTTCGACACCACCTGCGGCAGGTGCCTTTTTTACAACTTTGGCCACCTTGGAGGAAGGTTGGCCAACAACACTAGGAGACTATGCAATATTCCTTTTCCTCTTGAGGGGCTGCTATTCAGGAGATTCATCATCATCTAAGGGGATGACAGTGCTGAAAGCTTTTTTACCCTTCTTCGAGGGTGACAGAGGCTTTTTGGTTGTTTGAAAGGAGAACCAAAACATTAGAAGGCAAGCATAAATAAAAGGCATGAGGAAAGAGTGTGAAATACCTTAGTTCCTTCGTTGTTATCTGGTTTTATCACCACTCCTTTGTTGGCAGTGGGCTTCCTAGTAACCGCTGGAAATGACAAAGACAATGGTTATGAGTTAATAATTGATCAGTCAGTAAGAGGTAAATAAAGACCTCAAACCTTCATATATGTCGGATTCGACATGAACGTCTTTGATCCCTATATGAAGGTTCCCTTTGAAACTGTCCGGTGTGTGCTTAGTCGCAACCACCCTTTGGGCTTTCGGATAAGACTGTTGTCGAAGGATTTTTATTGAGTCCCCACAAACGAACCAGTCTGGAAATGGAGGAGAAAATGCCACTCCAAAGTCAGTAGTAGGCAGTCGAGGAAATGTTGGAGGAAAAAGTTGGAAAGCCACCTCATAACGCTTCTCACGAGGAACGTTCAAAGGAATTTTCAAGTTGTTCATCTTTTGAAAAAAATTCTCCTTCAAAGTGACAACAGCCTCACGAACAGTTCGACTAAGATCATTTGGTCGATAAACAATTTCAAATTATTTTTGAAAGGCTTGTATCTCTTTGATATGGGTGGACTTACTTTTCTTGATCTTCTCCTGCACGTTAACAAAAGCTATGTCAAACAAGGCGGAAAATTCAATGGCAGTGATAAAGTTGTCACTGTATTACGTGCGCCACCAATCACTAAAAGGATGGGTGCACAAAGTGGTAGGTTGAAAAAAGACAGGAGATAGAGTTGATTTTTGGGCATCCCATCTGTCGAAGATTTCAGCAAGGTCATTCTTGTCAAAGAGGTTGTTGTAGAAATTGACCTGGCCTTTTTTATCATAAAGGTATCCGGGGAAGATCTGGCTCAATCCAGACTGCCTAGAAACCAAGTTTGGTTGATAAGCAATGAGGAATGTGTTTGATCTCCCACCATTCAGCCTGTGGACAATGTATCTGGGAATTAAAAAGGCTTCCCAAACTGAGACAAATCCCGTGAAAAGCCTTTTTGAAGGAGAATTTGGGAAGGGCCTAGTAAACCATTTGGGGCCACACTTCCTTTCAGCAAAAGGAGCCATGGATGGTGCAAATTCTTATTGATGTGCAAACATCATTATGAAACTAGAGAAGGCCCCTTTCAGGGTTTCGCCTTCATCATTGGGAGTAAGTTTCGCCAGTCGAATACCTTTAGTGCTCCTGCGCCTAATTTCCTGAGTCCTCATCAACTTTCCCTTTCCTAGTAAGTACAGGTTCGAAAGTGGCATTTAGCCAGAGTTGAAGAAGCCAGAGAGGGTCAGTTAGACTCATGGCACTAGAAGTTGCTGTTGTGTTCCTCAGTCGAGCCACCCCCTCACTGATAGACTCATAGAGATTGGCCAAGATAATTTCATTCAAGAAAATCCCCTTTTTGTTGTGGAGCTGGTTTGCCAATGGCAAGTATTTCTTCGCCACCTGTAAGGACTTGGTGCATAAGACATATCTGGATAACCAGAGAGTGAGGAAGGAAATGTGTTCCTTATCAGAAACCTTCTCATCACTTGGCTTATAATGATGGTTGATGAAGTGAGTATATGTTAGCTTCGACTCATTGAAGCCAATAGTATCCTAAACATCAACAGAAGGGTCATATGTTGGACCATCAGGTCAAACCTCTATGATAACGACTATGTCGAAGAGAGTGGGGGTAACCATCCCACTAGGAAGATGGAAAGTGTAATGGATCCAGTTCCAGAAGTAGAGGGAAGCAGCCAAAAGGTTCAAACAGTAGGGGATATGTGTCGTCGACAACATCAACATATCATATATCCCTATGGTTTTCTAGTGATCAGCCTTAGTTTTTTCCAATCTAGCCAACCAAAGATCAAAATCATTGAATTAACTTACAACCCTAACCAACCTAGTACCATCATAAAGGTATTTCAAATCCAGTTGATTGAGAAGAGGTGGGTTAGATGAAAAGTCATCAGCTTTAGGGAGATGTTTGTGCCCTAAGGGTTGGGTTTTACGATAGCAAGGAAAGAACTCTCTCAGCTTTTCATATGTGTTCTTAACCTTAGCTAAATGACCATATAAAGCATAAGGGCATTCATTGACATTAAAAAGGATCATTACCTGGGATTTGTACAAACTCCTCATTTCAGCATCCCTGGGTTCTGGTACGAACTGGGTTTTTTTTATTGTCTTTAGTTCAATTATGTTGTTGAAGGAGGGGATATCTTGTTTGAATGTGAAAGCATTTGTTTTTTGACCTTTCTTCTGAGAAATGTTAGCCTTGGAGTACGCCATTGTTAGAAGTGAAAATGGAATTTTAGAGTTTCTTGGAAGAAAAGAATAAGACTTTAGCAAGAAAGAGACAAAATTTAAAAGAGTTTAGAAATGTTGCTTTTGTATGCTGAAGGATGTATTTATAGGCGTAGGCAATGAGAAGTTGTGAAGTCCAACCACTTAGTGTGGATATGAAGTGGTGGGACATGTGGCATTTGGGATCTGACGCGTTGAGGTAACCGTTAATGCAAAAGACGTTTTGGCGCATTGTTTCAAGGAAAGCTCATGATCAGGAAACAACATATACAATTGATGGGACTTTTGTGAATTTTGCCATTATGACGTGACATCATGCGCGTGGGTGGAGAATCACAACAACTTTTAGAACGTGGGTTATGTGGTTCCAACCATACTTTCGTATGACCAAAGTTGGCGTCGAAATGATGAATATCAAAAAATGATCTTTTCATCAAGATGGTCAAAAAGAATATTTTTGGGGGACAATTTGTTATCCCTAAATTTCAACGTTAGCATTAATGCGGTCATTTGGCTTGATAAAGAGTTTTCTTATTATAAGCTAAAAGTGAGGTTTTCGACCTTACTCATTGAAAGGATGAAAGTCGAAGAAAGTCACTTGTAAGTTTTATACTTAGAGAGATTCCGAGTTTAAATATTTTCTAAGTGTTGGGATGATTCGACTATGCAACAATTCGACGAAGATGACAGTTTCATGAGTTTTGCACGTTCAAGTTTGGAGGGAAAATATGTACTTTTCAATTCAAATACAGGGACACGTGGCGCAAGATGAGGCTTCTTCAACATGTTAGTGGGACAAGTGTCATTATCTTAGGATAGTTTTAGGAAGAAACCGTCGAAAATGGCTACTTTGTAATGTATATAAATAGCTTAGTCTACTGTTAGAATAAGTGTGTGGAAATCATATGTACTAGTAACTCCGTAACGCTCAAAGTATCTGCGTGTAGTGAAAAAAGTGTAGTGAGAATGTACGTGATTGAAACACCACCAATTTATCTTCAAGTGTCAATTTATCTTCAAGTTATTTATCTTTGAAGCCATTTAAACTTTCAAAGTCTTTTATGTTAAAACATTTATCTTTCAAAGTCATTTACTTTTCAAGCAATTTACTGCATTTCCTTTACAATTCATGCCCTTTACTTTTTCAGCACTTTAACATTCTGCTTCACACTTATCTTTCTTTTACATTTTCAGTCATTTAAATTCTCTTGCCTTGTCTTTAATTTTCATTTACCTTTAAGTCTTGTCTTTAATTTTTCCTTTAAATCTTCAAGCATTGCCCTTTCTTTTATTTTACTTTGAAAGTCTTTGCTTTTACTTTATTTTCTTTTATTTTAAACACCTTTTGAATCCTGTCGAAGGATTCAAGACTTTTTTCCCCCAAAACATTACAAATCACAAACCTTTTAGAACATGTCCTAGGACCAATCCGGTCGATTCTGTGAGTAACTGAGGGTATTTTGGTATCTTCAGAGGACCAGCGGTTGTTTACCAATTTTGGGGGTAAACACTTTGCTACTTGAATATGCTTTTTGTGGATGTAAAAAAAGTGCTTGTAAAATAAGTTGTTTTGGATATGAGGATAAATTAAGGCTCAACCATATACATCTAACAAGAATCATTCACTCAATAATTCATGACAATGGTATGGAAAGGAAGAGATGAAGAATTACTGAGGGAGTGGAGGTTTGCTTCAGTTAGAAGTTGTTTACAGACGACGCATCAAAGAGAAACGAAAAACTTCAAGAGGTAAGCTCTTACACTTCCATTAATTCCCAAGCTTGATCAGTGATGGTTGAATATGTAATTTGATATATGTGCTTGAATCTTGATGATTGAAATTGATGAATTATTGATGACGAGTTTTCTTGAATTGTTGAAAAGCGTTGAAACTTTGATGATTATGCTTGAGATTGAATGGTGAATTGTTGAATGATTATGGCTAAGTTCTACCAACTTAAAACTTCAATATAAAGTTCTAAATTGGTGATGAATATGAACTTTGCTAAAGGTTAGGGAATGTAGAGAATGATGAGAGATTGTGAGAAAAATGAATATGGTGAGAAAGTGTCAAAGTGGTTAAAATGGTTCAAAGTGGTTAACCCTAAAATTGGGAATAATGACATGTTTATATAGTTTTTATGAATAATTGTGAACCTTTGAATTATTATCCATGTAAAAAGCTTTTATCAATGGTTGAAAATTGGAAGTTAAAAGTTGTGTTAGTTTGGCAGTTAGAGAAGCTAGGGGTAATTAGGTAAATGAATGACTTATGAAAAGATAAGAAGTTAAGGGTAGTTAAAGACCAATGGTGTTGGAGTTTAGCAAAAGTACCAAGTTAGGGATTAAGGTAAATGGTCACTTGGTTAGAACTTGAAATTGCCTTGAATTTAATTTGATTTTACTTTGGATTTTTACTACGTTTTTCATGCCTTTTGATGAATCGGACTATGGATTTAAGTGTTTTTGGGGAGTGGTATTGTGTTGAAAACAAGTAATTTTAAGTGGTGTTAAGTTATGGATCTAAAATCAGATATTTTGCGCATGAAATGGCTTGAAACAAAGTTGAAAAACCAGATGTCATAATGCATAATTTTCCAAATACAAAATTTTCTAAGTGTAAATTTTTTCTCATGTATTTTTAATGAATTTTAGATGATTTCAATCCATGATATTGATGATTAATTTGGTGTATCTTCTTCTTTGCAGCAAAGTAAGCATTGGGCAGAATAATGGGATCGAGGCGACATCAGAAAGTGAAGATAAAACCATGAGAATGAGGCTTCATGGAAGATGAAAAATTGTTGGAAACTTGCATCATGTAATATGTAACATAACAATGAAATTCTTGATTTTTGATGAAGAATGATAATTCTTTTGATTACATGCTTATAGGGTAGGTTTAGGAAAATTCGGGAGCCAAATTCGAGTCGATGGTCAAAAGTTGACCAAAGTCAATTATTGACCAAAAAGTCAACTTTACCAAATTAATGTAATTTTTTTACCATATTTCCTTGTAATCCATTCTTTCAACTTGTATCTCAAATAATAACCATTGTACTATCAATTTCCATGAATGAATGAAGCATTATTTGAATTTCCAGTTTTGACTTTTTCCTTAAATTCAAGCAATCGAATCAAATAACAAACATCTCACTCCCTCTGACAACCATTAATCTCAAATAAAGAGATGTTCCACACCACAAGTGATATGAGAAACAAACTCGAATAATTACCAATTAATATCTGTCTAAAAAATTCGCTTAAACGATTACATCCATTATTATTGAACTTTGGCCTAATGATTGTGTTATGTAAAATGTGATGGATGATATTTTAAATGCATGACCTAATTGAATGAACTGATGACCATGTACGCATATGATTTTAACGTAATCCAGATAAAAATAGGAAAAAAAGTAGGGCGAATTTTGGGGTATGACACTTGTGTCTATGCGTAACGATATGAATGCAAACCAAGCAGTTGTGTTTGCTAGGATTTATCATATGATCTCTACTCAGAATGATAATAACAATCATTATGCTTTGGTTTACCGATAAATGTTTGATTTCTTAGATTATAACTATGGGAATGATGGATAAGGATGACATAGGGTAATAAGACCAATGCATATGGGTCGTGGAAGACGATGAAGTGTTGTGTTATTGTGTCTTTGATTATTATGTCTTGTTGTACATTTCTTTGAGTCATGTTTTGAGTCTTCATGCATTTGTCTATTGTTGGTCTATTTTGTTGCTGGTTATGTATTAACAATGTTTGGAGATCATGGGGTATTTTGACTCCAATTTTGTAGGATACCTGGATAACAAACATTTCACATCTAGTTACATCTTCTTCTTGGCTGAAGGAGCCGCCTCCTAGAAGTATTCCAAACAAACTTTAATGTACACGAGTATATTATCTTTTTTCTTTATCTGAAGAGTATTCAAGATATTATGAGTATCAGTTGAAGAAGAATCACAAATCGTCAATTGACATTGTTCGTCTCTTAATCTTTGTGGTTCAGGATTATCGTCAAAAATATTTTTCTCATTAAATTATACACATGTGTGTGTTAATATATGATTTTCGTATTAAATTATATATTATACTTTGTTAAACATGTATACTTAATTGATCATTATTGATTTAGTTCTAATAAAAGAGTGATGAAATGAGAATGGAGAAGAAATTAGGATGTGGAAATGGAGGAAAAAATTAAATTGAAGGGAATAATAAATTACATTCTCTTCCTTAGATTGAAAGAAGAATGACAAATTTTGTTAAATATCATCCTTAGAGTAGCGTAAATAATTAGAATAATAAATAACTTGTTAAGGAGTTTTTTTTACGAAAGGCAAAACACTATTTTATAGTAGTTTAATATTAAAATTGAGAATTTAATTACAATTATTTTTATTTTAAATGTCAACTAAAATTGTTTATTACTAATTTTGAACAAAAGAGAGCAACTAAACCCTAAAAAGAAAAACGCAACTTCAATTAAATTAAAAATAAATAAATAAACACAGTTTAATTAACAGTAAAAAAAAAATATAAAGAACAAGCAAGGGTTTTGAGGAGGTTTTAAGCCCATAGTAGAAAAAGAATCTCAGAAACGCAGCCACAGTACGCCGAACTCCAACCCAATGTCTCCGCCGCAGAAACAACCCGAACACCACCAATCCGATGCTGAACCTTCAGATCCTTCTCTCAATCAACCACCTCCGGAGTCTCCTGAACCAGAACTCGCCGGAGGTGAAGAAGAGCTGGAAGAAGGCGAGTGCGGATTCTGCCTATTCATGAAAGGAGGTGGTTGCAAAGACACCTTCGTCGATTGGGAGAATTGTGTGAAAGAAGCCGAAGAGAAAAACGAAGACCTTGTTGAAAAGTGTTCTCAGGTAACCGCAAAGTTGAAGCAGTGCATGGATTCGCATTCCGATTACTATGAACCAATTCTTAGGGCTGAGAAGCACGCGGAAGAGCAAGTTGCTATTGAATTGGAGAAAGAAAAGCAGGATTCGGAAGCTAGTAATAATCAACAGGAAGCACCTTCTCAATCTAATCAAAAGTGATTATTTTCAATTTCAATTTCTCTTTTTTATTTTAATTTATCAATTCATTGTTGTTATACTGCCTGTGTTATTACTGTGCTGTAGCATCACCTTGTTTCAATAGGTAAATCTAAAACAAGTTTAAAAATTGAGATTTTGTATGAAAATTGCGGAAAATTGAGGGTTCTCATTTTTGTAATAATAAATGGGATTAATGATAGGTAATCTATCTTAATATTGAATAAATGTTTGTTTTTTAATTTGTTTTTTGACATGGTTGTTATATATCTGTGGCTATTGACTTGATTAATGCATATATGGTTCTTAATTGTTTAGAAATTAGAGTGAGAATGTATAATATGGAAAATGGGTGTGACTCTCTTTTGCATTTAAGTGTACCAAATTGAACCTTTGATGATATATGTGTTGGACTTTATATTGATTTTCCGTTAATAATGTGCTAACAGGGATTTATTGAGTGTTATTGTTTTCTTCTGTTGGCAGGGACTGTTTTCGGTAATTTGTGGTAGTGAGATTCATTGTAATGATGATTAATGGCTATGTGAATGTATTGTGGATTGAAGTGTATGATAAATTGAATTTTGATGATATGTACTGTTTTCTATTTAGTTTAACTTGTTGACTTGGTTTTATTTTTAGTATTTGTGACTTGTGATCCCCGTCGTCTTTGAGGGTGTGCAAGGCGGCCTACTGCACAAGGCCTCACAATTTCTTGTCTAATAAGATATGGTAAAAAAGGCCTACATACACATTCCACAATTATTATACGGTTAAATAGGGCCTCTTAAAAATATTTCACCACTCAATTGAAGGTAACTTTAACTTCTTACACAAGACATCTTAAAAGTTTGAGACGACTCTGTTAGTGATTCAATGATAACCATATTTTGATTGTTCTCTTGATAACTGGCAGTCAGGGATTCCTTAGTGTTAGTAGAAATTCTAACTAATGGTAGTATAGTACGAAGCGTCTTGATTCCACTAACTACATAACTTTACTCTTCTACTTGGAATTCATTCTCATCCTATATTAGAAGTCCAGTACACAAGCCACTCATTAGACGGGTTTCTTAAACCTGTAGCTATTTAGTTTGATCCATCCATTCAGGTGATAGTAAATATGCAGTTACTCAAAGTTAGTGGTAAGGTGTGGTAAGACACACTGGGTCTGCTTGTTGACTCTTCTGTTATTCAAAGTTTATTAAAGTTAATTGTTGAACTGCAGCGACCGTGAGTTGGAATTGAATGCTACGCCGGCGCCCCCAAAGCAAGATGAAAAGGAGCAATCAAATTCAGAAGCAGAAAAGCATTCTCCTGACCTACCAGCTTCTGATGCTCCAAAAACATAAGACAAAGAGAAAAAGGAGGAGGAGAAGGAAGGTGAGTGCGGATTCTGTGTGTTCATGAAAGGAGGTGGTTGCAGAGACTCCTTTGTCGATTGGGAGAATTGTGTAAAAGAGGCAGATGAGAACAAAGAGGACATATTTGAAAAGTGCTCTCAGGTCACCTCCCTTTTGTGGCGGTGTATGGATTCCCATTTCGATCATTACGCACCCATCCTTGTGGCTAGGAAACAAATTGGAGAAAGAAAAACTAGATTCGGCAACCAGGAACAATGAACAGGAAGCCCCCTCTCATTCTAACCAAAAGTGATAATTAGTTTCCATGCTTATTTTTTTTCTTAGTCATTGTTATACTAGCATTACCTTTTTACAGTATCCTCATTTTCCGATGCATAACATATCTATTTAAAATTTATTATTGGCAAGACTTTGTTTAAGATAAAAAGGATCTGGCTAGTCTCATTTTTTGTCACAATAAGTTAAATTTTGGATATTTTCTGACTTACATTTGCAACTTTATATCTACTTTTTTAAAAAAAATATTTATAGTTATGTATTGGTGACTCTTTAGTTGATGATTCATGCTCTGGGTAGTAGTTGAGCCTATTTGCCATTGCATAAGAATGGTAATTCATCATGCAAATGGTACTTAATATGGAAAATGGGTGTGACTCTCTTTTGCATTGAAGTGTACAAATAACCAAATTGAACCTTGATGATATATGTGTTTGACTTTATATTGATTTTCTGTTTGATAATGTGCTAACACGGGTTTATTTTGAGCTTTATTGTTTTCTTCTGTTGGTGGGGACTGTTTTCGGTAATTTGTGGTAGTGAAATCCATAGTAATGACTATTAATATATGAATGTATTGTAGGTTGAAGTGTATGATAAATGGAATTTTGATGATCTGTGCTTTTATTTTTCTTTGGTTGTTTTCTGTTTAATTTAACTTGTTGACTTGGGTTTATGTTGAGTGTTTGTGACTTCTTCTGTCTGTGCCGACTAATTCAGTAACTAGTGATTCAATGGTGAACACATTTTGATTTTTCTCTAGGTAACTAGCAGTCAGGGATTCTTTAGTGTGAGTAGAAATTCTAACTAATGGTATTACGAAGCGTCTTGATTCGACTAACTACAACTTTACTCTTCTACTTGGAATTCCTTCTCATCCTATACTAGAAGTCCAGTATGCGAGCAACTCATTAGATAGGTTACCTAAATCTATAGCTATTTAGTTTGATCCATCCACTCAGGTGATAGCAAATGTGTAGTTACTCAAAGTTGGTGGTAAAGTATGGTTACACACTGGGTCTGCTTGTTGACACTTCTGTTATTCAAAGTTTCTTAAAGTTAATTGTTGATCTGCAGCGACCGTGAGTTGGAGTTGAAGGCTACGCCGATGCCTCCAAAGGAAGATGAAAAGGAGCAATCAAATTCAGAACCAGAAAAGCGTTCTCCTGATCAACCAGCTTCAGAGGCTCCAAAAGCAGAAGACAAAGAGAAGGAGGAGGAGGAGCAGGAGCAGGAAGGTGAGTGTGGATTCTGCGTGTTCATGAAAGGTGGTGGTTGCAGAGACACTTTCGTCAATTGGGAGAATTGTGTGGAAGAGGCGGAGGAGGACAAAGAGGACATCGTTGAAAAGTGCTCTGAGGTCACATCCCTTTTGAAGCAGTGTATGGATTCCCATTCCGATTATTACGCACCCATCCTTGTTGCTGAGAAGCAAATTGAAGAACAAGCTGTCATCGAATTGGAGAAAGAAAAACTAGATTCGGCAACAAGTAACAACGAACAGGAAGCCCCCTCTCAAAATAACCAAAAGTGATAATTAATTTCCATGCTTATTTTTTTTTCTTCACCATTGTTATACTACCTTTTTACAGCATTCCTATATTCCAATAGATAACATATCTATTTAAAATTTGTCACTGGCAAGACTCTACGAGAGAAAGAGGATCTGGCTAGTCTAATTTTTTTTTTCACAATAAGCAACATGACAATAATTGAAATTTTGGATATTTTCTGACATACATTCGCAACTTAATATCTACTTTTAGATAATTTTTATTTGTAGTTGGTCGTTATGTATCAGTGACTCTTTAGTTGATGATTCATGCTCTGGGAAGCAGTTGAGCCTATTTGCAATTGCACAAGAGTGGTAATTCATCATACAAATGGTACTTAATTGTTGAGAATTAAGAATGACTAATGAAGAAAAGGGATATGTAAATCGCTTTTGGTTGATGTGTATGACCTAATGCATCCTCAGTGATCTCTCTGTTTTTATTTTTATTTTTTCCTTTTAATGTGCCAAGGGGCTACCTTTGGTTTATGTTGAATTCTATTGTTTTCTTCTGTAAGTAGTGATTCAATGGTAAGTTGGTAACTGCATTTTGATTGTTCTCTTGGTAACTAGCAGTGAGGGAATTCATTAGTAGTATTGGTAGAACTTACAGGTAGGTTATAATACATAGTAAGAAGCAGCTTGATCGCACTAACTAGAAAGCATGACTCCACTATCTGAACTTCCTTCTCGACCTATGTCAGAAAGGCAGAAGAGAAACAACTCAGAAAAGGAGCCTTCCTAAATCTATATCTATTTAGTTTGATAAATATTCAGTTACTCAATTAGGATGGGGGTACCTGGATGAAACATTAGGTTTGCTGCTCGACACTTCTGTATTATGTGGATTCTGCAATCCTGTTTATTTCTCCCTCTTTTGCTGCAGTTTCACTTTAATCTGTCTTTTTTAGGAAGACTTCCATTTGCATATCATAAAAAATAGTTTAGCTTTGATGAAATAATCCTTAATACAATCACTTGGCCACCATAGGAATAGTATGAATGGTTTTGAGGATGAATACATGACATTGTGAGAAGTGCATGAACTATAAAGTTTTGAAGCTTGGATAATTGAATTGTAGTTTTATTTTTTGTGGAGTCATTTTGTCATTCTTCTGTTTCTCTTTTGCTAGTATGTCATTGTCAGTTTGAGGTATTGACATGGTTAGTAGTGGATTAAATAATAAGTACTACTTAATCCTGATGACATGGATGAATCATTATGCTGGAAATTGTCGCATCACTTAAATGCACATTTTATCTTACGAAGCATGAAGAAATAAAATATTGATTTTTTTTTTCTAAATTGGAAAAGGACCCAAACAGCAACTCTATTTTAGCTAGCGCAAAACGAGCAAGTTGAACAAATTATTACATGCAGTGAACAATATTTACTAATATGAATGACTAAGATTCTATATAACATTGTTTAATATTTTGTTTGGGTGTTTATATGGTAGGGTTTTGAATTTTTTTCTAAATAATAAAGAAAAATATATAATTTTTTGAAAAATAATTTTGTATAAAATGATAAAAATATTTATTATTAATTTATTTTTAATATTTGAGGTACTATATAAACATAAACATAAATTATATTAGAACATTTATTTTTAACCAAGAAATATTATCACAATGTGTTACTTCAATCTTCTGATGATTTTAATGTATGACATTTATCTTATTTCAAAACCATTTTAGAGCCATGTAAAGAATTCTCTAAGTCCATGTAGCTAGAATTTGAGATGAATCTGATAAGAAAATTAAAATTCTTTATGAGAACTCAAATCAATCAAAATTCAAAAGGAAAATATATCCATCAAAATAAATATATAAAGGAATTTCTGAAGAAGTTTGACTTGTCAGAGTACAAACCAACCAAGACTCCAATGCATTCAACATGTATTTTGGAGAAAGATGAAATCAAACAGGTAGGACAAAAGATATATAGAGATATAATTGGATCTCTGTTATATTTGACCACTTCTAGACTTGATATTCTATTAAGCGTATGTTTTTATGCTAAATTTAGAGAATCTCACTTAACAACGGTTAAGAGAATCTTTAGATATCTGAAAGATACTACTAACTTTGAGTTGTTTTTATAGAAAATTTAAAGATTACAAGTTAGTATGTTATTGTGATGCTGACTATGTTGGAGATAGACTAGAAAAAAATAGCACCAATGGAAGTTATCAATTTCTGAAGATGTTAACTTGTCAGAGTGCAAACCAACCAAGACTCCAATGCATTCAACATGCATTTTGGAGAAAGATGAAATAAATACACAAATGAATTTCTGAAGAAGTTTGACTTGTCAGAGTGCAAACCAACCAAGACTCCATTGCATTCAACATGCATTTTGGAGAAAGATGAAAGCAAACAAGTAGGGCAAAAGGTATATAGGGGTATAATTGGATCACTCTTATATTTGGCCACTTCTAGACATGATATTCTATTCAGCGTATGTCGTTATGCTAGATTTAGAGAATCCCACTTAACAACAATTAAGAGAATCTTTAAATATCTCAAAGGTACTACTAACTTTGGGTTGTTTTTATAAAAAAATCCAAAGATTACAACTAAGTAGGTTATTGTGATGCTGACTATGTTAGAGATAGACTAGAAAGAAATAACACTAGTGGAAGCTATCAATTTCTAGGTGACAATTTTATTTCTTGATTCAGCAAGAGACAATCAACAATAGCATTATCGACTGCACATGATAATTACATTGTAACATCTGATTATAACACTCAGATTCTCTGGATGAAAAGTTAGCTAGAAGATTATCAAATATATGAAAGTAACATTCCCATTTTTTGTGATAATACTTTTGCAATTTGTTTATTTAAGAATCCTATTTTGCATTACAAAGCTAAACACATTGAAATAACATTCTTCATAGAATCCTATTTTGTATTACAGAGCTAAACACAAGAGTATGATCAATTTAAAATTCAAAGATACAAACCATCAATGAACTAATATCTTCATAAAATCCCTTGTTAAAGATAAATTTGTTTTTACTATGAAAAATTTGAAAATCGAACTTTGTCTAGAGTAAAATTAAATCTTTTAAATATGTTTAGTCCTCTGAAGTTAGAAGGCACTCTGGGTTTGGAGGTCCAAAGTCAGAACCCTTATAGGATTTTCTATCTTCTGGACTCTGAGTTCTTAAAATTAATGGTGGTAATCAAACGTTTTTGCATGACTCTAAAGTATGACAAGTATCATTCTTTAAAGTCATCTGAAACGTTTGAAGTGACCTATTGGGATAATATTTCTTGGTTAAAAATAAATTAGACAAATTATTCTAATATAATATATGTTTATATAGTATCTCAAAATTTTAAAATAAATTAATAATAAATATTTTTTAACATTTTATACAAAATAATTCTTTCAAAAAATATTATATATATATATATATATATATATATATATATATATATATATATATATATATATATATATATATATATATATATATATATATATATATATATATATATATATATATATATATATATATATATATATATATATATATATATATATATATATATTTATATTATTTAAAAAAAATAAAAACCTCCCATATAAACACCCAAACAAAATCTTAAACAATATTATATAGAATCTTAATATTGTTAACTGCAAGTAATAATTTGTTCAACTTGCTTGTTCAACGCTAGTGTCTCCTCCTTTCTTCCCAATGCAAATGTTTGGCATCAATTGTTGGTGTCAAACTTTCAACCACGTGAAGATGATCTGGAAACACTCTCTTTTGATGACAAACACTATATTTTCTTCGTCTTGTCTAATATCAAAGTTAACCTTCCCCTCATTATCTTCAACTTTTTGAAGAAAAATATAATTGTCTCTCATGATGGAGTATCTTTTCTCATTCCTTTTAGAAGAGTTCTTTCTAAACTTTTCTATCAAGAATGGATAATGGAGAAAGTGCATGAAACGAGGTTAACTGAGGCTCTGAAGATTCACTGGAGTCTGAAACTCAAAATAGCAAAAGGCACCTTTGGTGATGGACCCTTTGTCTTCTAAATTCTCCATTTTTTTGCGTTGTTTTATTTCTTTTTCTTTCTTTTGTATTTTTTACTAATGAAATTTATTCTTTATTTTCTCTTTTACTCTGATTACATTTACTACGTTTTTAAAAGCTTTATTGTTTATCTTAATCTTTTTAATTGATGACAAAAGGAGAGAAAATGACTATGATTTTGATATATCTTATGGCCCTAATAAATCCCAAACAATACTAAAATTAGGGGTGGCAAAACGGGACCGATCCGTTGGGCATGCTCATTTTGCCCGCACTTTAGTGCGGGACGGGGTAAGAGTTTAGGCCCTCACCCTCTAAAGTGTCCGCCCCGCCCCACCCTGTTTTCTTTGCGGAATTTTGCGGGCATGCACATTTACTTAAATTTTTGCATTTTTAGGCTTAAAAAATGCAATGCCCGCAGGATTTACCCGTCCTCACTTTTTTGTGGGGCGGACTTAGGTTTTAGGCCCTTATCCTAAACTTTGACCGCCCCTCCCCGCCCCATTTTTATAAAGGCTTTTAGGAGTGGGCCTAAACGGGACAAACATGCCCGTTTGCCACCCCTAACTAAAATCATGTTGATTACTGGTTGAACTTCAAAAAAATTTCTTGTCTCATCTCACGGGGAACTTACAAACCTCGCTCTGAAGAAAGTAAGAAAATATGTGATAAGTGAAATTCTGTAATGAGATGTCCTAAGAGATGTTCCAACACTTAATAGGACATTTGACAAATTTAACCAAAACTTTAAACAGCAGGAAAAATAAACAACACAGAAGTTTGTTAACCCAGTTCAGTGTATAACCACACCTACATCTGGAGGCTACCAAGCCAGGAGGAAATCCACTATTAGTAATATTAATTCTAGACTTAAACCACCCTGTTCAATCTATCACTTAATACTTACCCAATGCAATTTCTACCTAAGACTCACTTAGATAAGAGTACCCTACTCACTCCCCCTCAATCACACAGTGATTTTGTTTACAAGTTTAATTAAATTGAAGTCACACTTCAAACAAAAACCAGCTTGATCTTACTTCACAGTTTCAATCAAGTCACAAATGCACTTTTGCTTAAAAGCTCATAAAGTGGTACATAAAAAACAACCTGCTATTAAAACACTAGACACCCTATTTAGTCTTCTGAAATTCGTACTCAATTTTATGAGTTTCTGTTGTTTAAATAGGTATCTGAATTTTGGGCTTTCTGTAGAATGATCCAGCCCTAATGTGCAGCAACTGTCACCTTGAATTTAGGGTTTGTTACCTCCTATATTCTAGGTGCATTAGGTCTTCTGTTTTAATCTGAATCTTCAATTTAAAACTCCCTACAGATGCGCCTTGTTCTGTTTTTATCCAGCATTAATTAATTCCAGATAGTTCTCCTTAAATATCTCTGATCTGTTAATCAATAATTAATTCTGGTAGCAGGTCTGAGATGTCTCAACATCTGTTGGGACATCCTGACAAAACTGAACTTAGTCATTTATACAATGTCCCAACATCTGGTAGGACATCCTGAAATAAGTTCACATACTCTGTTTGCTAATGTCCCAACATCTGATAGGACATTCTGAACTGAATTTAACATTTCTTGTTTGGTCAAAAATTCTGCCAATTCTTAAACATCTACAAACTCCCCCTTTGGCTAATTTTTGGCTAACATCTTTTCTGGTTTTCAGAGTGCAGCAGAAGTTCTTTTTATCAGAGTATATCATTACTTTTCTGTTGATTCATATTTGAGTTTTACTCCCCCTCAACCATATATGAGTCCAGTCTTGTTTCAACAGAAATATTCATACTTATTCAGTTCAGGCAGAAACAAACAGATTTCATTCATTTAAACAGCAATTACATTTGATGTTATCTGATGTTGTTCTCCCCCTTGGTAGACACAAAATTAGGGGCCAAAGAACTATTGCTGTCATTACAAATGCCTCACATACACAGATCACTCAGATTCATCACTCTCAGTAGCTTCCTCCACTTCAGTGTCTTCATCTTTATCAGCTTCACTTGCAGCTTCACTGTCTTCATCAGATGCAGCTGTCTGATCTTCTTCACTTTCCAACCTCTTAATTATTTCCTCCAGCTTCTTCTTTCTAGCTTCAAGCTCTTTGCAGGTGCACTTTAGCTCAGCAATTAATTCTTTCTTGGAGATTGGATTCTTAGCAGAGGAGGGACCAGCAGATGTCCCAGCAGGTGTTTCAACATCTGCAGCATGGTGACTGAGAAATAATTTGTAGTGAAAAGCCAGGGGGCTCTCTCTCTTGCAGACATTGTCCTTCTCAGTTAAAATTCCAGGGTATTGACTTAGAACAATACCACACAGCAATGATGGAAAGGCTATTGGTAGCTTGGTTGCAGAGGAGCTGGCATGCTTCATGGTTTGATCAAAGATAAAAGCTCCAAAGTCCAGCTTGGTTTGAGTCCCCACAGCATAGATGAATCTGGCCAGACCAGTTGAGATTGATGAAGTGTGGTTGGTAGGCACCCAATTAGAAGTACCAATCCTGTTCAGCATGGCATATTTTCTGGTAAGCATGCTTACAGATAGTTTTCCCTTCACAGGCCATGCCTTGACCTGGTCAGCAGTTATCACCTTACAGACTTGATTATCTGTCTTGCCTAGCTCATTTGGTCCATCTATTTCTCTTCCTAGATACTGATTTATGATTTGGGGAGAAAACTCCACACATCTACCTCTAACATAAACTTTTCTAAACTCAGAGGACTTACTATTTGAGCAATCCTCCTGAAGATTCACAATGAACTCTTTGACAAGAAGTTCATAGCAGGGAGAGAGGTCTGAGACTGTTCTGAATAGTCCTGCAGCAGAGATGAGATCAATCAGTTCTGTGCACTCAAGTGCATTGCTGCTCAGTTCTCTTTCCAGGGCAACCCTTCTTTGGTACACATACTTCCACCTGTTCACACTAGAGACATGGTGAAATGATATGTTGTCCAAGGGAGCTTCTGGTACAGCAGTTGAAGCTCTGGATGTTGCTGGTCTCTTCTTGGGAGGAGATGTTGGGACATCTGATTCAACATCTGAATCTGATGGTGTGACAGCCTTTCTTTTCTGAGTGTGAACTTTACTCCATTGTTTTGATGGCCCAAAAGTGGCTTTAGCCTTGCCTTTCTTTGGACTAGCCTTCTTCTTCTCAGGAATGACAGGTTTATCTTGCATCTTTCCTTTCCTGGACCTTAGCCTTTTGGCAATGCTGGGATTCACAGATGATATGATCTCTGCATCAGAATCCTGTTCCAGATTGACTATTGGAGGGGATTGAGCAGTCTCCTCATCAGCTTGTTGATCAGTAGAAGATTGATCTTCATTTGAGTCTTTAGCCTGTTCCATAGAAACTTCTTTATCACTTTCACTTGAGACCTCTTTCTTGTCCTCAGTCTGTTCAGTATCAGCATCAGATGAGTTTGCTTTCTCATCTGCATATGTTCCAACATCCGTTGGGACATCTTGTTCTGCAGCAGTGTTCTTTGTATCTTGAGCAGGTTCTTCTTGAGGTGCAGGAATGGTGTTCAAGGGAACAGAGATTCCTTTCACTACTCTTTGTTCAGAGAAAACTTGGTTGACAATCTCCTTGATGGAATCATCAACATATTTGGAGTATTTAACATGTGAAGGAATTTCTTTAGCTTTGCTTCTGATTTGATCTTTACCTTTTTTTGGTGTTCTTGCCTTCTTAGTGTGAGAGGCATTTCCCCTGAGCTCGTCTAATGGTGTTGATTGCATTGGCACCATAGAAATAGGAGTGGCATGAACCACGTCTTCCTGGTTGAGAACTTCTTCAGCTGTTTTAGGGTTTTGAGACATTGTTGAGGAAGATGAATGTGCAGCTTTAGGGTTTAAGATTTCTGAAGGATTACTAGTTAATGTGATTCGCTTGTGATGATGTGATGAGACTCTTGATAGCTGCTTATAAGGAATTACCAAATAAGTAGCCGTTACAGTCCAAATGATTAGGAATGAAATTCCCAAGGATCTAGTCCAGACTAGCTTTGCCATCTGGAACTTATGCCATGCAATGTCATATGACATGTTGGCACATCTCATTAACTGCTAGATATCACATAAACAGATTCCAAGTTTTCCCCTTAAGTTCTCAAATTGTGTAGCATCCAATGCCTTGGTAAAGATATCAGCTAACTGCAGATCTGTAGCTACATGCTCCAATGAAATCACCTTTTCTTCTACAAGATCTCTGATGAAATGATGTCTGATATCAATATGCTTTGTCCTGCTGTGTTGGATAGGATTTTTAGATATGTTGATTGCACTTAAGTTGTCACAGTACAATGTCATGACATCCTGTGGGACATTGTACTCAGTGAGCATCTGCTTCATCCAAACCAACTGAGAACAACTGCTACCTGCTGCTATGTACTCAGCTTCAGCTGTAGATAAAGATACACAATTCTGCTTCTTACTGAACCAAGAAATCAGATTGTTTCCTAGAAAGAAGCATCCTCCTGAAGTGCTTTTTCTGTCATCAGCACTTCCTGCCCAATCAGCATCACAGAAGCCAGTGAGAATAGGTTTGCAACCATGAAAGTACATTATGCCATAGTCACAAGTACCATTAACATATTTAAGGATTCTCTTGACTTGATTGAGATGACTGACTTTTGGATCAGCTTGATATCTTGCACAAACTCCTACTGCAAATGCAATGTCTGGTCTGCTAGCAGTCAAGTATAACAAGCTTCCAATCATGCTTCTATATAAACTTTGATCTACATTCTCACCCTTCTCATCTTTAGTTAGCTTTAAGTGTGTGGGAGCAGGAGTTCTTTTATGAGAAGCATTTTCCATTCCAAATTTCTTTACTATGTTCTTGGAGTACTTGCTTTGTGAGATGAACATTGAGTCTTCCATTTGTTTAACTTGCAGACCAAGAAAATAGGTTAATTCACCTACTAGACTCATTTCAAATTCAGATTCCATCTGCTTGACAAAATGTTTGACCATCTTATCAGACATCCCACCAAACACAATGTCATCAACATATATTTGTGCAATCATGACATTTCCTTCTTCATCTTTAACAAACAAGGTTTTATCAATCCCACCTTTTCTGTATCCTTGCTTGATAAGAAATGTGGTAAGTCTTTCATACCATGCCCTTGGAGCTTGCTTCAGACCATAAAGTGCTTTCTTGAGTTTGTATACATGATTTGGACAGCTTGGATCAACAAATCCTTTAGGCTGTTCTACATATACCTCCTCATTAAGATAACCATTAAGAAAGGCACTTTTCACATCCATTTGAAATAGCTTGAACTTTAAGATACAAGCAATTCCCAACAGTAGTCTTATTGATTCAAGCCTTGCTACTGGTGCAAAGGTTTCATCAAAGTCTACCCCTTCAATTTGAGTGTATCCTTGAGCCACAAGTCTAGCTTTGTTCTTTGTAACAATTCCTTGTTCATTTGACTTGTTCTTATACACCCATTTTGTACCAATCACATTTATGTCATCAGGTCTAGGTACAAGATTCCACACTTCATTCCTTGTGAATTGACCTAATTCCTCTTGCATAGCACAAATCCAGTATTCATCAGTGAGAGCTTCCTTGACATTTTTAGGTTCTATTTTGGAAACAAAACAAGAACCTGAAATCACTTCTCTTGATCTAGTGCTTACACCTCTGTTGGGATCACCAATTATTAAATCTTTGGGATGATCCTTCTGTATTCTGATGGAGGGAGGTTTGCTGGATTCTTCTGTCCTTGTATCAGATTGAGTGCAGTTATATTGATCATCCTTTTCTTCAGCTTCAATCTTGATATCAGCAGATGTTCCAACATCTTCTGGGACATCTGTAGGAGCATCATCAATTATCACATTTATGGACTCCATGATAACATTTGTTCTGTAGTTAAATACTCTATATGCTCTGCTGTTTATAGAGTATCCAAGGAAAATTCCTTCATCACTTTTAGGATCCATTTTTCTCCTTTGCTCCCTATCTGCCAGAATATAGCATTTACTTCCAAACACATGAAAGTACTTCACAGTGGGTTTTCTGCCCTTCCAGACTTCATATATTGTGGACAGGGTTCCTTTTCTCAAGGTAACTCTGTTATGGATGTAGCAGGCAGTGTTCATAGCTTCAGCCCAGAAATACAGAGGTAACTTTTTAGCATGGATCATAGCTCTTGCTGATTCTTGAATAGTTCTATTCTTCCTTTCAACAATCCCATTCTGTTGAGGAGTGATAGGAGAAGAATACTCATGATTGATTCCTTCTGAAGAGCAGAAATCTAAGAACTTTTGATTCTCAAATTCCTTTCCATGATCACTTCTTATTCTGATCACACAGCTGGATTTTTCCCTTTGCAATCTTTGACATAATTCTTTGAATACATCAAATACATCTGACTTTTCTTTGATGAAGTTTATCCATGTATATCTTGAAAAATCATCAACCACAACATAGGCATACCTCTTACCACCAAGACTTTCAACCTGCATAGGTCCCATAAGATCCATATGTAAAAGTTCCAAAACTTTGGAAGTTGTCAGATGTTGGAGCTTTGGATGGGACATCTTGGTTTGTTTGCCTATTTGACATTCACCACATATTTTGCCATCATCAATCTTCAGTTTGGGAATACCTCTTACAGCATCCATAGATATGATCTTCTTTATGCCTCTGAAATGAAGATGACCTAGCCTTTGGTGCCATAGTTTTACTTCTTCTTCTCTAGCTAGAAAACAAGTTGAAGTGGGACTGAAGTCTAATGGCTCCCACATGTAACAGTTGTCTTTTGACCTTGCACCTTTCATGATAACTTCTTGCTCTTGGTTAGTCACTATGCATTCAGTTTTTGTAAAGTTTACACTGTATCCTTGATCACATAGTTGACTTATACTGATCAGGTTAGCAGTTAACCCTTTAACTAGCAATACATCATCTAGTCTTGGAACATCTTGACAGTCCAAGGTTCCAACTCCTTTGATCTCTCCTTTAGCTCCATCTCCAAAAGTTACATACCTGGATGAATGTGATTTTAAGTTCACTAGCAGATTCTTCAACCCAGTCATGTGCCTTGAACATCCACTGTCAAAATACCAGTCTTCTTTAGCTGATACTTTCAGTGATGTATGTGCTATGTATGCAGTACTTTTCTTTGACCAGATGAGTTGAGATTTCTTTTGATGCCTCTGCCCTGTGTGTTGTTCAGCTGATCTCAAAGCTTGATTGTTGATCTGGTTCTTGGGACTGTGGCTTTGATCAGTCTGAATGTCAGCTTTTGGTCTCCAAACCTTCTTGATGACCTCTGTCTTCTGCTTAGGAGGTTGCTGATTTCTTTGATGTCTAAGCACTTTCTTGGTACCTTCTTCTTTCTGTTTGGAGGGTTGCTGATACATCTGATTTGGATATCCATGTAGCTTATAACAGTGAGGTTTGATATGTCCAAATCTTCCACAGTGATGGCATCTCCATCTTTGATACTTCTTCTTCATCTTGTTCTTTTCAGAATGTTGAGACATCTGATGGAACATTATGTTTGTCTTTGTGTTCTGATGTTGAAGCATCTGTTGGGACATCTTGTTTGACTGTGTAATTTTTGAAGTAGCTTTGCTAGAGCTGGCTTCATCTCTGTTATATCCCAGTCCACTTTTGTCCCCTGAATGTTTATTATTGCAGAGAATAGCATCCAGTGTATTTGAGCTGCTGTTCATCATTCTAACAGATTTGGACATATGTTCCAGCTTAGAATTGAGAAGAGTTACTTCACTTTTTAAGGTATCAATGATTACTTGATCACTTGCTTTTTCTTCTTCTAGTACTTCATTCTGCTTCTTTAGCTTTATGACCTCACTGCATACTTCAGTACTACTCTTGTACAGATCCTTGAAGGCTTGCTCAAGATCTGCATAAGTAAGCTCTCCACAGCTGGAATCACTATCATATTCACACAGTCCAGCTAAAGCAGCAATGTGCTTAGCTGATTCTTCTTCTGAATCTCCTGAGTCTTCATCAGACCAGGTTACAGATAGTCCCTTCTTTTGTCTTTTTAAGAAGTTAGGACATTCCTTCTTGATGTGTCCATATCCTTCACATTCATGGCACTTGATTCCTTTTTCTTGACTGGTCTTTTCAGCAAGATTTGATCTTCTGTTAGCATCATAGGTTCTCTTGTTTTCAGAAGAGTTTGTGAATCTTCCACTGGAATTTGATTTACCTTCCATACCTCTGAGAATCTGTTTGAACTGTCTTGTAATCAATACAAGGTTTTCTGATAAGCTTTTATCATTTGCTAGTTCATCATCTTCTTCTTCATCTGCATTTGAAACCAAGGCAATGCTTTTGTTCTTTTTAGCATGTGTGTCATTCATTCCCATCTCAAAAGTTTGAAGGGAACCAATTAGTTCTTCAGCTTTCATGGAGCATATGTCTTGTGCTTCTTCTATTGCTGTGACTTTCATGTCAAATCTTTTTGGCAAAGATCTGAGAATCTTCCTTACAAGCTTTTCATCAGTCATCTTTTCTCCCAAGGCTCCAGAAGTATTGGCTATATCCAAGATGTTCATGTAGAACTCATGAATTGATTCATCTTCCTTCATTCTCAAGTTTTCAAACTTGGTGGTGAGAAGTTGAAGTCTTGACATTTTTACTTTTGATGTTCCTTCATGAGTTGTCTTGAGGGTATCCCACACATCTTTGGCCAGCTCACAATGATGCACCAGTCTGAAAATATTTCTATCAATGCCATTGAATAAAGCATTTAGGGCTTTTGAGTTGCCTAGTTCTGAATCTTCTTCCTCTTTACTCCATTCTTCTTCAGGTTTCAGAACTATTGATCCATCTTTGGTGTTTTGAACAGGATGTTTCCATCCAACATTTACTGCTCTCCATGCCCTGTTGTCAAGTGACTTTAAGAATGCAATCATTCTTGGCTTCCAGTAGTCATAATTAGAACCATCCAGTATAGGTGGTCTATTTACTGACCCTATATCTCTGTCCATGTTACAGAATTTGTTTTCCCTAGATCTCACCCAGTATAAACAGGCAGGGTGCCTGCTCTGATGCCAATTGAAATTCTGTAATGAGATGTCCTAAGAGATGTTCCAACACTTAATAGGACATTTGACAAATTTAACCAAAACTTTAAACAGCAGGAAAAATAAACAACACAGAAGTTTGTTAACCCAGTTCAGTGTATAACCACACCTACATCTGGAGGCTACCAAGCCAGGAGGAAATCCACTATTAGTAATATTAATTCTAGACTTAAACCACCCTGTTCAATCTATCACTTAATACTTACCCAATGCAATTTCTACCTAAGACTCACTTAGATAAGAGTACCCTACTCACTCCCCCTCAATCACACAGTGATTTTGTTTACAAGTTTAATTAAATTGAAGTCACACTTCAAACAAAAACCAGCTTGATCTTACTTCACAGTTTCAATCAAGTCACAAATGCACTTTTGCTTAAAAGCTCATAAAGTGGTACATAAAAAACAACCTGCTATTAAAACACTAGACACCCTATTTAGTCTTCTGAAATTCGTACTCAATTTTATGAGTTTCTGTTGTTTAAATAGGTATCTGAATTTTGGGCTTTCTGTAGAATGATCCAGCCCTAATGTGCAGCAACTGTCACCTTGAATTTAGGGTTTGTTACCTCCTATATTCTAGGTGCATTAGGTCTTCTGTTTTAATCTGAATCTTCAATTTAAAACTCCCTACAGATGCGCCTTGTTCTGTTTTTATCCAGCATTAATTAATTCCAGATAGTTCTCCTTAAATATCTCTGATCTGTTAATCAATAATTAATTCTGGTAGCAGGTCTGAGATGTCTCAACATCTGTTGGGACATCCTGACAAAACTGAACTTAGTCATTTATACAATGTCCCAACATCTGGTAGGACATCCTGAAATAAGTTCACATACTCTGTTTGCTAATGTCCCAACATCTGATAGGACATTCTGAACTGAATTTAACATTTCTTGTTTGGTCAAAAATTCTGCCAATTCTTAAACATCTACAATAAGTATAAAACTTAGGGGGGAACTTTGTTGGAATGCGGTACAGCGGCAAGCAACAAAAGTTTTGGAAGTATTTTTTCGGGAATTTATTGTATCCACAGAGATCGGTTCTATTGAACTGCCGTTTGACAATATCTAAGTTTATGAGTTTGTATTAAAATGGTTTTAAGGGAAATGAGGGAAAGTAAATAAGAACATAAAAAGTATACATTCTTCAGAGAAAAGAAGCTTATCAAGCATGTATATAATTGTCTCGTCACAAACATAAATTTATCAATCATTTTCACTCTACTATAATACTCATCAAAATCATCCAGTATCGCTCATAATAGTGTCCATCTCTGGCACACTGAGCTGAGAGAGCAACCGTATCACTCTCGTCGTCACTCTCGCGCACGACGCCTCGAAACACGAAATACATTAAGTTCCGACACCATAAAGATTATTATCTAAATCTATCTCTAGCATCTAGACAATAGATATACATCCCTAACCAATATTTGTGATGTTTATCTCTAACACAACCCAAATCCAAACATAAATGCAAAAAGATCAAGGAAGAGATTGATAATGATTTGTAAAGCAGATTTATACATTATTATGATCAACAAAGATACATATATTCATAGTAACTATACAACACTCAACAAATAGAATTTACAAAGAGAAGAGAATTGTAGAAAATAATTTTGTACTCTAACTATTTTACTAAGTGACCAGATAATAGAATACAAACTCTGACTCTAAAGATACCCTAACTTTGAACCAGAGGTTCAATTAAAGAGAATTTACTTGAAATTCAAGATTATGAATTTTCAACTCAATGTTGGTGCAAAGAAATTATCTAGATATACTCTGATAAAGGCTATGACTACAAGTATCTGAAAGTCTCAAAACTCTGAACTCCGTAGACTCTAAAGTCTCACCAAGCTCTGAAGAAAGATTCTGAACACTACTCAAACTTCATCAACTTGTGTATAAAGCCTCTAATTAGAAGGTTAAATTCAAAGGTCAACAATTGAAAGTTTACTAGTAGAGTTATTATTGGTGTAATTTTACGAGTACATTTAATGCCTACCATGGGGTCTAGTAAAACTGACATTAGCAACATATACATATTACAACACTAGTTGAATATATCTCATGATGACGAGGGTTTTCACTATATTTAACAATGACTAAGCTACTATAGTAGTGATGTTAACTGTTATGAAGGAATTGTGCCGCCAAAAAGAAGCGTTGCATGAAAATGTACATGAATTACAATAACAACAAAACGTAAAGTTGGATGTAGCCGTGGATGTGGAACCCACATATCCCCAACCAGTGTGGCAACAAATATATAGGATGCACTGGTCCTCGAGAACTCCAAACCATCACCTTTTGTGTCATTTTATGACAAGCGATCCTCAAAAGAATATAATCGACATTAACACCCAAATGACTATAATTGGAGTAAATGAGTCATTATAGTAACAATGATGTCTGAAACACTCAAGGAGGTTGCACTTATATAGTATATGAGCATCTCAGAGTTCTCGTTATCGAGCTATCGAGATATGACAAGAACGATGGTTCACCACTTTTTTGGTTAATAGGCACAAAAAGGCTTCTACCATGAGCTTATTCAATATTCGACATGGATATTATGAATCCTTGTGTGAGTATTTGTCTATATTTAAAGAAGAAACCATCAAGTCCACTAACATTGTTGTATATTTCTAAAATGGCTTTAAGGCCAGCAAATTCAATAAATGCTTGGTATAAAAGTCATAAGCTTCAATGGAAGAAATCCATGCAAGAGTAGAATGATATATAAAGGGAGAAGAAAGAAACACTGAAAAAGAACATGATGTGCAAGAGAGAAAGAGAGAGAGAGAGAGAGAGAGAGAGAGAGAGAGAGTGTGTGTATGTGTGTAAATGTGTGTGTGTGTGAGAGAGACAAAGAGAGAAAAATGGTGAAAATAAAGTGTACCAAGCCAATGAAAGAATCATAACTAAATACCAATTCGAGAAAAAGGTTGTGTTCAAGCCTGCGAGTAGGCCCTTGGAACATTTCAACCCTATAAACTATGAGAGAACATATCCTCCAAGGTGTATACCACACTAAGGTCATTCCCTAACCTTTACCCCAATGGAGATATGATGGGGAATGAGAAAGATACAATGCAAATATCATATGATACATGGTCAACACACAAAATGATTGTCACCACTTGAAGCAAAAGATTGAGAAGCTAATTCAATAAGGACGCTTACAGATATATATGTAGGGTAACTCCCAGAATTTAGGCAAAAGATCAACATAGATAAGGAAATACCAGCAAAGAGCACCACCACCTAGGAGAAGTCGGAGCCAAGGAGAAATACATGATCCCGACCAAGAAACCTAAGTTTGAATATGATTGTAGGGGGTTTCACTGAAGGTGGAATAACTAGTTCATTGAGTAACATATATGTACACCAAGTAATGCATATGAGGAATGTTTAACTTACAAACATAAAAATTTCCATGCTAGAAATTAGCTTTTCGAGCAAGGATGAAAATGAAGTTTTACCCCCCAAAAATAACCCCATGTTGATTGTGTTGTAGATAGAGAGATGGAATGTCAACAGGGTTATGGTGGATCTCAATAGCTTAGCCAATGTCTTCTATTGGGATGCAATTGAAGGTTTGTATATGGATCTTGAACTCTTGCAACCTTTTAGAGATCAACTGGTAGGTTTATCGGGAAAATAGGTGCATGTCCGAGGATATGTCTCAACGGTTACGACGTTTGGAATAAGAAGGGATGCCAAGGTCGTAGAAGTAAGATAATTAGTGGTGAATGTCTCTTCCTCATATAATAGCATCCTCAATAGACCTACGTTCAACTCCTTGGGAGCTATTTATCTACTTTATATCTAACAATGGAATACCTCCTGGATAACGAACAACTAGGTGTGGTTAGAGGCGATGATGAAGTTTTAAGAAGTTGTTATCGGGATAACTTATGGCTCAAATGAAGAGGGTAAGCGACCTCATCATACATAGGACACAATTAAGGGTGGGAATAGGCTGGGCGGGATAGGCTTTGCTAAGCCTGCTAAAAATTCCAAGTCTTAGTTTGTCCTGGAGCCTATCAAAGGCTTATGTTTTGGTATGAGTCTGGCTTTTTCGAATGCCTGATCGACATATTAGCCTACTTAAAAAGCCTATATCATTTAAATATGTCTAAATAATAAATTTAACAAATGTTTAAATATACGAGAGTAAAATCATGTTGATTACTGTCTGAACTTCAAAAGAATTTATGGTCTCATCTCACGGGGAACTTACAAACCTCACTCTAAAGAAAGTAAGAAATTATGTGATAAGTATAAAAATCAGGGGGGAGCTTACAAACCTATCTCTGATGTTTTATAGATATGCTTATCTAATTACAAATTGTTCATTAAAATACATGGATTTGTCATTATCAAAAAGAGGGAGATTGTTAGAACAAGTTTGGTTCTATAACTATCCTTAAGTTTTGATGATAATAAATTGTAGAAAATAATTTTGTACTCTAACTATGTTACTAAGTGTCCAAATAATAGAAAACAAACTCTGACTCTAAGGATATCCTAGTTTTGAACCAAATGATCAATTAAAGAGCATTTACTTGGAATTCAAGATTATGAATTGTCAACTCAACGTTGCTGCAGAGAAATTATCCAGATAGACTCTGAAAGTCTCAGAACTCTGAACTCCGTGGACTCTAAAGTCTCACTAAGTTCTGAAGAAATTAAGATTCTGAACTCTACTCAAACTTCATCAACTTGTGTAAGAAGCCTCTAATTAGAAGGTTAAATTCAAAGGTCAACGACTGGAAGTTTACTAGTAGAGTTATTATTAGTGTAACTTTACGAGTACATTTAACGCCTACCTTGGGGTCTAGTAAAACTGACATGTACAACATACACATATTCCAACACTAGTTGAATCTATCTCATGATGACGAGGGTTTTCACTATATTTAACAAAGACTTAGCTGCTATAGTAGTGATGTTAATTGTTATGAAGGAATTGTGCCGCCGAAAAGAAGCGTTACATGAAAGTGTACATGAATTACAACAACAACAACAACAACAAGAAAACGTAAAGTTGGATGTAGCCGTGGACATGGAACCCACATATCCCCAACCAGTGTGGCAACAAATATTTAGGATACCCTAGTCCTCGAGAACTCTAAACCATCATCTTTTATGTCATTTTATGACGAGCGATCCTCAAAAGAATATAATCGAGATTAACACCTAAATGACTATAATTGGAGTAAATGACTCATTAAAGTGACAATGATGTCTGAAACACTCAAGGAGGTTGCACTTATATGGTATATGAGCATCTTAAGGTTCTCATTATCGAGCTATCAAGATATGACAAGGATGGTTCACCACTTTTTTGGTTAATAGGCACAAAAGGCTTCTACCATGATCCTATTCAATAGTCGACATGGATATTATGAATAGAAACCATCAAGTCCACTAACATTGTTGGGGATTTCTAAAATGGCCTTAAGGTTGGGCACTTCAATAAATGCTTAGTATAAAAGTCATAAGCTTCAATGGAAGAAATCCATGCAAGCGTAGAATGTTATATCAAGGGAGAAGAAAGAAACACTGAAAAAGAACACGATGTGCAAGTGTGTGGGTGTGTGGGTGTGTTTCTGTGTGTGTGTGTGTGTGTGTGTGTGTGTGTGTGTATGTGTGTGTCTGAGAGAGAGAGAGAGAGAGAGAGAGAGAGATATGGTGAAAATAAAGTGTGCCAAGCCAATGAAAGAATCAGAACTCAATAACAATTCGAGAAAAAGGTTGTGTTCAAGCGTGCGAGTTGGCCCTTGGGACATTTCACCCCCTGTAAACTATGACAGAACATATACTCCAAGGTGTATACCACACCAAGGTCATTCCCTAACCCTTACCCCAATGGAGATATGATAGAGAATGGGAAATATACAATGCAAATATCATAAGATACATGGTCACCACACAAAATGATTTCCACCACTTGAAGCTAGAGACTGAGAAGCTAATTCAATAAGGACGCTTTCAGTGATATATGTTGGGCAACTCCTATAATTTATGCCAAAGATCAACACATATGAGGAACTACCAACAAAAAACACCACCACCTAGGAGAAGCCAGAGCCAAGGAGAAAGACATGATATCGACCAAGAAACCTAAGTTTGAATATGATTGTGGGGGGTTTCACGGAAGGTGTAATGACTAGTTCGTTCAGAAACATATATGTCCACCAAGTAATGCATATGAGGAATGTTTGACTTACAAACATAACAATTTCCATGCTAGAAATTAGCTTTTCGAGCAAGGATGCAAATGAAGTTTTACCCCCCAAAAATAACCCCATGTTGATTGTGTTACAAATAGAGAGATGGAATGTCAGCAGAGTTATGGTGTATCTCAATAGCTTAGCCAATGTCTTCGATTGTGATGCAATTGAAGGTTTGTAGATGGATCTCGAACTCTTGTAACCTTTTAGAGATCAACTGGTAGGTTTATCGGGAAAATAGGTGCATGTCCGAGGATATGTCTCAATGGTTACGATGTTTGGAATGGGAAGGGATGCCGAGGTAGTAGAAGTAAGATACTTAGTGGTGAACGTCCCTTCCTCATATAATAGCATCTTCAATAGACCTATGTTTAACTCCTTGGGAGCTATTTTATCTACTTTATATCTAACAATGGAATACCTCATGGACAACGAACAACTAGATGTAGTTAGAGGCGATGATGAAGTTTTAAGAAGTTGTTATCAGGATAACTTAAGGCTCAAATGAAGAGGGGAAACGACCCCATCATACATAGGACACAGGTAGCAGTGAGAATAGGTTGGGCCGAGATAGGCTTTGCCAAGCTTGAGCCTGGCCTGCTAAATAATTCCAAGACTTAGTTTGGCCTGTAGCCTTTCAAAGGCTTATAATTTGGTCCGAGCCTGGCCTTTTCAAATGCATGGTTATCCTATTAGCCTACTTAAAAATCCTATATCATTTAAATATGTGTAAATAATAATTTTTTTAAAAAATATTCTAGAGAATCAAAAGTATAATGAGACTAAATGTTTGTTTCCTTTAACTTATCTGAGTTTACCAAGTAACATAAATTTTGTGAGATGATTTGTTTGAGAGAACTTATGAAAACACCTTATAATATTATTCAGAGGATTCCTTTCAACTTATTTTCATATGTTCTTAAATATAACTAAGTTTTACTCTTGTATTTTAATATGAATAATAAAATACAATATAAAAACAATAAATTCATTCATATTTAATAAATAGGCCGACCTGGTAGGCTTATAAGGATTTTTCTATGGCTTGCGGCCTAGCCTATTTAACTAAGTAGAATTATAAAAAATCCCATGCATTTTCTATTTAAAAAAAGTCTGGCATGACCTTGGCCTATGTAGGCTAGGCCTTAGGCCCCTGTTAGTTGGCATATTCCCACCCCTAGACACAAGTTTAACTATGTTGATTTAGATCTCAAGACATACTCCTTGGAAAACCTATTAAACCCAATGGAAGACTTGAAAGTAATACATATAGATCCTCAGAATCATCAAACCCCTCAAATAGGGACGAACGTCATTAGCTGAAATGGAGGAGATCAACATCCTTCAATTGCTCCAGAAGAACTTAGACTTATTCGTATTGGCACCATCCGATATGCTATGAATATACCTCAACACAGTATGCCATCATCTTGTTATCAATCTATTCTTTAAGCTTGTCACCTAGAGGAGGCTTAAAAAAGAGGAAAACAAGAGAATATTATCTCCGAAGAGGTAAAAAAATTATATGATATCGTATTTATACAAGAGATTAGGTACTCGACTTGGTTGACTAACATATTGATGATAAAGAAAACGTCAGGTAAATGGTGAATGTGAGTAGATTTCACCGACCTCAACGAAACATGTTACACAGATCCTTACCTGATGTCGAGTATCGAGAGATTGGATGACGGGGCCTTGGGTTTCAGTGTCTTAAGTTGTATGGATGCCTACTCGAGATACAACCAAATAAGGATGAACGTTAGAGACACTTTAAAAGTTGCGTTTGTGAGCAATCATAACAACTACTATCGTGAGGTGATGCCATTTAGTTTGAAGAATTCCAGAGTGACCTGTCAGAGGTTGATGGATGATGTTTTCTCTAAGATGATATGTTGAAACCTATAGTCTATATTGATGTCAAAATGGTCAAGACCATGGTGAAGGGAAGCACGTCGATAACCTAAGAAAGACTTTGAAATCTATAAAATGGTATAATGTGCACTTGAACCCTAATAAGTAGTCATTTGGGGTACATGTCGAAAAGTTCTAGGGGTTCATGTTAACAAGGAGGCGAATTAAGGCGATTTCCCCTGATTTGTGTGACATTTTAATGATGACTAGGAATCAGACTTGATTGTCCAAATCTCAGATCATGATATCATTTATCAATCATAAATGTGTTCTTTGTCATATCTCAATCAAATATTGTCTTGTGTTCGACTTGGGTCGACATAGCTTACCTGACCCATTAGGTATTTAAGTTCAGTCTTGCTCTTCTGAATAAACTATTAGTCGGAGCAAGCTCCACTGGATCTGAACTGAATCGAGTTTATTCAAGAAGATTGAAAGCTTTCACTCATACAACAGTGACTTATATAAATTGCTTTATAAATCTTCAATAAAACTAGTGATTTTCTCTGACTTTGGAGGGTGTATCTCCTAATCTAAATTTTAATTTATAAAAATCAAAATAAAGTATTACTTTTATAATAATAATTATTTTGAAAGAAAAAATAGTATATATAAATAACATGATACATATAGTGGATAAATGAAATTTTGATTGAGAATTTGAAGCATCAACAATAATAGAAAAGTCTTATCCACAACACAAATAAGATCGAAGGCTTACTATGTGACACAACACAACAGAAAACAGTATCATCACAAAACAAAACCAAGAAGCAGGAACCAGAAAATGGCTACAATCTTCTCTGGAGGTTCAGTTTCTCCCTTTCTTTTTCACACCAACAAGGCTACATCTTTTACGCCAAAAGCTCCAATTCTTCATCTCAAGAGATCCTTCTCTGCAAAATCAGTAGCCTCTGTTGGAACCGAACCATCACTGTCTCCAGAAGTTCAAACCTTCTGGAAGTGGCTACAGGAAGAAGGTGTCATCACTGCCAAGACTCCAGTGAAAGCTAGTGTGGTCACAGAAGGTCTAGGATTGGTTGCACTCAGAGACATATCTAGGAATGATGTTATTTTGCAGGTTCCAAAAAGGCTGTGGATAAATCCAGATGCAGTTGCAGCTTCTGAGATTGGGAAAGTGTGCAGTGAGTTGAAGCCATGGTTGTCTGTTATGCTCTTTCTCATAAGAGAGAGGTCAAGGGAAGATTCTGTTTGGAAGCACTATTTTGGTATTCTGCCACAGGAAACTGATTCTACTATATATTGGTGGGTTTCTTTTCTTTTCTTTGATTAGGTTTGGTTTGGTTTGTTACTAATATGAGCTTAATGTGAATTTGGATTCTTTTCATATGGTTGATTCAGTTGGTAATTGGTTATTCCAGTGCAGGTCAGAAGAAGAGCTTCAAGAGCTTCAAGGTTTGTTAGTTCTGCAATTTTCTGAACAGTACGGTTCTTTTATAGATTTAGATAAGATAAGTATTATGAAACTAAAATTTGAATTGATGTATTTGAGTAGGTACTCAACTTTTGAAAACAACAGTGTCTGTGAAAGAATATGTAAAGAATGAATGTCTGAAACTAGAACGAGAAATCATTCTCCCTAATAAGCGGCTTTTTCCTGATCCTGTGACACTGGATGACTTCTTTTGGGCATTTGGAATTCTCAGATCAAGGGCTTTTTCTCGTCTTCGTAATGAAAATCTAGTTGTAGTTCCAATGGCAGACTTGGTAAGAACCTTTTCATTTTCTCTTCTTCTGTCAATAGCCTTCAACAAAAAAGAAAAATGACATTTTTAAAATTGGATTTCTGGATCAGATTAACCACAGTGTCAGAGTTACTACAGAGGATCATGCTTATGAAGTTAAAGGAGCAGCTGGCCTTTTCTCTTGGGGTTACCTATTTTCCTTAAGGAGCCCCCTTTCTGTCAAGGCCGGAGAACAGGTGAACTTTCTTTTATGGTCACGTTGATAACCGAGCAGTTGGTAACATAACTTATGATCGTAATATAGTTACACATGACAATGGAAGCAACTTTTACGCAGGTATATATCCAATATGATTTGAACAAAAGCAATGCAGAGTTGGCTCTAGACTACGGTTTCATTGAACCGAACGAAAATCGACATGCATACACTCTGACACTGGAGATATCTGAGTCAGACCCTTTTTTTGACGACAAACTAGACATTGCAGAGTCCAACGGTTTAGCTCAGACAGCATACTTTGACATCTTCTATAATCGCACTCTTCCACCTGGATTGCTTCCATATTTGAGACTAGTAGCACTAGGGGGTACCGACGCTTTCTTATTGGAATCACTGTTCAGAGACACCATATGGGGGCATCTTGAGTTGTCTGTCAGCCGTGACAACGAGGAGCTACTATGCAAAGCGGTTCGGGATGCCTGCAAATCTGCCCTTGCTGGTTATCATACAACCATTGAACAGGTATGACAGATACAATTAAAGTAACCTGTTATATTTTACAATAGTACATGGTGTTTGAATTGTGAAAACTTTGAAGCTGATCTGATTGATATCAACTGATCAACAAATAACTGAACAAAATATATAAATGGCAGGATCGCGAGTTGAAAGAAGGAAATCTAAATTCAAGGCTTGCAATAGCAGTTGGAATAAGAGAAGGGGAAAAGATGGTCCTGCGGCAAATTGATGGGATCTTTGAGCAAAAAGAATTGGAACTGGACCAGTTAGAGTATTATCAAGAAAGGAGGCTCAAGGATCTTGGACTTTGCGGAGAAAATGGTGATATCCTTGGAGACCTCGGAAAATACTTCTAATCTTGCAGGAAGCAGTTACACCTGTTAAAGACACTGTTTGCATTTCTTAAGGATAAAAAAACTGAACCCTTGTTAAAATTACAAATGGAGTCTTCTAAGATGTACGATGCCATGATTTTGCATTCAATCTTAAGAGGATCATGATCAATTTTTTGACTCTGGAGTCTGGACCCTTCGATTACATGCCTGAAGTTTGTAAAGAGGAAAATGTAATGTATGAAATATAAATTACACTTCTGTACTGGTGATTATTTATAAAGCAGTTGGCGTTGTTATTACAGAGAAAATGAACTATAGAGTTTATGCTTCGAATGCAAGATTGTGACAAAAAATGTTATTATACAACTATACTGGATTTGGTGGAGGGAAAAATCAGGGTAAAATTGAAGATACATCTTTACAAGCCTCTATATAAAACATATGTTTCCTTTTTCTTTTCTATTTTTCTTTTTTCCCCGTGGTTTTCTACAAAGTTGTGTATACATAAATCTCTAAGAACTTCTGCCAGTGGAAAGGAAGCTGTTTTCAGATAACTGTCATACTTATGGTTGGGCTAAGAGTGCATATTTTCTATATTCAACAACTTTTACTCATTTTAATAGACTAGAGTTCTGAGGACCTGGCAAATCATCGCACTTTGTTTCCTCACAAAGGCATTCGTGAGGATTGGCATAGAAATAATCCTCCTCCTTTGGCTTGTCTGCAATAACTCTACGATAACTTGGCTGTCCCATTTTCTTATCTTGAACCTGTCGCACAGCATCTGCAAACTCATTCCACTGAAGGGTGCTATTTTGATGCATATCAATCAATTGTACAAGCTTTTTCCGGTCCAACAAGATGGATTTTTTAAAACCACTATACCTGCAGGAAGACGAATTAGAAAAAAATTCTTGGATATTATTTTATGGTTGCTTTTCTAAAACCAGAATACATTTTACATGAGATGAAATTGCAACTAGCATGTGTAAATAGATACCTGCGGTGACCTTCCACAAGTTTTGCCATGTTCCCGTCATAGGTAGGAATGAAGGTGTCACTGGCTACTGAAACCATAAAGTCCAATGCTGCCATTTGCGATGAATGGTTTTGAAACTGCTGCAACTCATTAACGGCTAGCAATGCCTCTTTTCTAACCTATAGTTAAGTAAAACGGATTCTTATAAAACGAGCATTAACCATAACGGATGAGAAAATCCATAATGTAGACCAGGTCCAACCATTGAGAGCCACAATTTACAACAACTGCTGGAAAAATATAACGCTTAAGAATATGAAATTATTTTTTAGTATTTTGATGGACCTGCCATGTAATATCTGTGGTACATATTGTAAATGGACAATTTTGCATAAGCTGATATGCACAAACTAGAATCATTCATAGGCAGTTTATAATATCGAATATCTTTAAAAAGAAGGAGCGGAAAGGGAGCTCACAATATTAGGAAATGCTGCTCTCAGTTGTGCAAGTCTACGTTCACCGCCATAAATCTCACCAGCTGCAATGTAGATCTGTGTCTCCCGGTCAAAACCTAAGGCTCGCATAACTAAAGCTGTCTCCTCTGGTGTCAAAGGACATAGACCCTGTGATCTCCTTTCTTCAGACACTATTTCCTTCTCTCTCCACGAAGGGAATGCATATCTGAATTGTGCAAGCAAAATCAAAAGTTTTTGTAAGATAGACGTCTCACTTGTCAGCTCGTTGACCACAAGATTCTCTCTTTTAAGAAGTAAATGTATTTAATGTGTGATAATCGTCAAAATATATCAAATTCAACAAATCATAAAACACCACAAACTATACAGGAAACACAAAACACCTCATCCGCTTGAGATCCTCGGCTTCTTCATTAGTGCAACCAAGAGTACAACCTGAGAAAGCTAGCATGTCCATCTCATATCTCAGATGCAATGCCACAAAAGGTCCTCTCTCGTGAAGTATCTGAATCAATTTTTGCCCCAAATTCTCAATTTGAGGAGTGAACTTAAGTGCCTGGTAATTAACACGACACCTAAGTTTCTGTAGATCAATTGGGAGACCATTATTTGCCAGGCGTGCATCTGTTTTATTGAAGTGTACCACCTTGTGCTTGGCAAAAAGCGGCAGAATCTGCAATTGTAATCAATAATCAAACTCTATATATATACTACTTTTGTTTTATTACTAGATACCAAACTCAGTACTCTGGTGTTTACGCATATTCTGCAGACCACAATTAAGAAAATTTGCAAGAGAAAAGTGGCATTTTATTATTGATACAAATATTCTGCAGACCTGCTCCAAGTAATACTTTTCATTTGACCAGCTAACAGGAGGCATCGCCATGGTGGAGTATCCACCTTTCCTACTAAACTTTTTGGGAACTCTTCTCACTATTCGAACTTCATCTTGTAAAGAATCAATGAAATGCTTTACATCAAATATTTCCTCAAAGCCACTGCAAAAACAAAAGTATAAATTTTAAAACGACGAGACAGACAAATTAGAGAATACTTGTTCTTTTTCAAAATAAAGGATATATATATAAATACCTATGGTCTGCCCAAAAGGATTTCTTATCAAGCTCTGGAACAACCAATGTGAGGTTCAAAAGCCGAGCAACTGTCACCATGTCACAAATCTGAAATGCCAAATCTGCTAACTAAACATTGAAGCTTATCATATAATAGGAATAAAGAAACGGAAGAACAGAAGGTACAAACCGCTGCACGCATTTGATTCAAACCCCCATTGCACGACACTCTCAGAAAACCATTACTAGTATAATTTCCTGCAAGATTTCAGTTGACAATGCTTTAATATTAAACTCGAAACCACATCCATAAACATTCCATCAAACAAAAAATATTGCTAATACAGAAACACACTCGAGATAGATAATTCAATAGAGAGAAAAAAAACTAACTTGCAGGAAGTATAGTGTGAGGTGATTCGGTAAGTCTAACTTCGTCTTGAATAGGATGTTGCGTTGTGTGATATATACGACTTGTTAAGCCAGTGAAGAAATTGGAATGCCATAGTTCACTCACCGTAACAAGCTGAACCAAACATGTCCACAGAACAATGCTTGAACAAACCCGAATGAACCAAAACCGAAAACGGCTCCTTGGAATCACAGGAGCATGAAGCTTATCATACATCACTTGAAAACCCTCTGATCTAACCTCCATTTCCTTGTCACACACCTCATCACCACAACCATCACACACTTCCCAACAGTTCCCCCACCACAATCAACAATCTGCTACCACAAAAAATCATCATTCATAACAAGTGCATTGCAAAATTAGTAACAAAGAAATTGAAAACATACCTTAGACAGGAACACTTTAACGAAGTGAATCTCACTGTTTTACGGCTTATGAAGAAATTGAAACCGACCCAGAATTGAATTTGAAGCGAGTAATTGAGGGTGAGGCTCAAAATAAGATCTTTATACCTCCAAATTACATCCACAGAATTTGAAGCTCTTCAAGAATCAGAGAAAAAAGTTACCAGAATTTTTTTTTCAGAAAGATTGAATTTTGGAAAGAAAGGAATTGAAGAACAGGGTAAAGATCCAAGGAGAATAGAGAGAAAGGATCAAATCGAAGCAAATAAACAAATATTGTTAAAGAATTTTACTTTCTTTTTTTAATTAGTTTTGACGATTTCAATGTAAAGTGTTGATTTATTTTTTATTAGTGTGCATGAATTCAAAGATGTGGTGGGTAGATGAATTGAGAGATCCAATCCAAGTTAACTAGAAAGAAAATGTTTTTTTTTTTTTTTTCATTCTCAAAGTCTTTCAAAATATTCAAACCTTTCAAGAAATGGAAAATATAAATAGTTTTTTTTTTTAAATATAAATTACAAATATTAGTGTTAGTTCTCTATATCACTACAAATCATATACTACTTCCTACTAAATATTAATCAAACTACCTTATCTCATCATTGATGCTTTTAATTATTAGTTATAACTACTTTTTTTTTGTTTTTGGAATGGAAACAATTTATGAATTTTGCTTTAGAAGATGCTAATAAAACAAGGTATTCAAGTATATTTAGAGTAACCAAAATCCAACTTATAGTTGTTGAAAAAGTAGAAAAAGTAAGATGTCATTTGCAAACATTAAATAGGTGGTTGTTCTAAAACAAAACTAACAAACATTTAGGATGTGAGGTGAGATATCCCTCCTCTAAGGCTCATTGTTGAAAAGAAGGAAATAATGTCTTCTATTATTTCAAGGAGCAGGTATGGGAATTGGATTTTGGTGCAAAGATCTCTAGAATAGTTATTTGATCATCATCTCAATTATTTTCTTAAGTTTTGGCCTTGTTTCCCCATGATCCTTTATGTAACATAGATGCATCATTTCCTCGTGATACAATTTACATGGCACCTATAACTTACCTAATATTCCTATTCTGCTTTTTAATATTAAAACTACTCTTCTTTTTTTTATATTAAAAATACTCTCTTTTTTTTTTTTATCACATGTTGTTGTAAATAAATTTCTCAGACTCAAAAAATTCGATAATTCATACCAAAAAAAAAAAAAAGTATGTATTTTTATCAGTATTTTTAAAAAATCAAATGTTCATAAAAGTTTTACCTGTTTTATAAAATAAATAAAAAATTGTATACTATATATTTCGTCACACCTCTTAAAAATTTAGTAGTACTAATTTTTAGCGGTTCTGATTTTTCCGACATTTTTCTAGAGTTAACTGTACCGACATTTTTGGTTTTGATTTTTCCAACATTTTTCTAGAGTTAATTATACCGACATTTTTGTTTGGTCAATAACATATGTCATCTTTGGTTGTGATATTTTATCTAGTTTGGTTTGAAGAGTTTTGACCTCTTTTTGTCAAATACAACAAGTTTCACAACTATGGAAATTAAACCATTCTTGTTTGTCTTACTTAATTTGCTCTACCATGTAACGCTTAATAGCTTCCCACTCTTTTTGAGAGTCGGAAATCTTTTTCTCCAAATGTGTAAAAATATGCTTATTGGAGGTTAAGCGTTTAAAAGCTTCTTTAGCTTCATGGTGGAGAACTCTAAAAATACTAAGTAAATCGGAATAAAACAATTTTTCAAAGTTATCATACTTAGCAAAACTTACTTGTTTTTTGCCCTTTTTATGAGCCATAAGACAAAGGTTCACTTTCTCTTCTTCTCCTAGCTTTGTTACCCTTCTTTTGATATTTATCTTTACCTTTGTCTTTCTTCAACATAAGACATTCCGGTTTATAATAACCGGGTTTCCGCAATTGTAGCATGACCCTTTTGACTTAGTACTCTTGCTTTGATCTTGCTTGGAGGGATTTGATTGTCTTCTATAATTGACGAGATGTTTATACGAATGAGAAATTTCATTCTTTCTAAGGTACCTATTGTATCTTCTTACAAACAGCCTCATATCCTCATTTGATTCATCATCTTCATCACTAGACTCACTTTCACACTCATTGTTGGTGAATGGTTTGGAAGTAGAAGCCTTCAATGCGATAGACTTCTTCTTCTTCTCGTTGTCTTTGGATTTCTCATTCTTTTCTTTTTTTTCACTTTCTTCATGCTCATTTAAGTTCAATAGATCTTGCTCATGTTCTTGTAGCTTGCCTATTAACTTGGTAAAATCCAAGGTTCTTACATCATTGGCTTCCTTTATTGTCGTGACTTTTGGTAACCATTCTCTAGCAAGACATCTTAGAATTTTATTAGTAGCTACATCGTTGGGAGTGGGTTTATCAAGAGCATTTAAATGATTTAATAAATGAGAAATTATTTTTCCCAAATCACCAACGGTTTCCCCTTGGTTCATGTGAAAGCGATCAAACTCTTGTTGCAATGTATTGATTCTAGATAGTTTCACGTCATCAGTTCCCTCATAGGCAATTTATAACGCTCCCCCACATAGCTTTAGTTGTAGTATGATGTGAGAATCTAAAATATTCATCAGCTGCCAAAGAGGCAATGATCATATTTCTAGCCGTCCAATCATAACTATAGTTTTTTTCATCTTTTTCATCCCATTGTGCTTCAGGTTTAGGTACTTCAACATTATTCACGTCAATCATAGTTATTTGTATAGGGTCATCCTGAATAACCTTCCATATATTTCTATCAACATAGTTGATATGAATGCGCATACAATCCTTCCAATGACTATAGTTTTCTCCGGTGAAAACGGACGCTCTATTATACGCCCCCGTTGGATCGTTATCCATTTTCTAAGAAGTTATATGTGAAACACTAGATGAACTGGTGCCCGTGATACCACTTGTTAGACGATGACACAAATCTAGAATGGGGGTTGAATACATCCCTTTTTAAAATTTTACTTTTCAAAAATTAATTGAAAAATATTTTGCGGAAGTTCCCCGGAAAAATCACGTCTAAATTATTTTAAGTCATCGGCGATCGGATATGCGTTAACAAACCAAATAGGATAATAAAAATGAATTAACAAATCAATACCAAGCAAATTAATCACTTAAATTTGAAGCAATTGATTAAACTACTTCCAACAATAGAGAGAAGAAATAAGCACAACCAACAAGAAATTATGTGTTTTGAAATTTTGTCGAACACTTGGTGTGCACAACACACTTAGTGTATTTTGCCAAATAGTCTAGTGCATAATTTTTTCTAAGGTTGCTATGTAATGGTAATAGCAACAATTTCACAAACACTTGGTGTGCACTAAACTATGCAAAACAGAATTTTCAAAACTCAATTATTTCAGCTTGTGCAGAAAATTTACCGAATGAAAAATGCAGAAGACACAAGAATTTGTTTAGGCAGTTCCCTTACCGTCCTCGCTAAGGGTACCTCTGCCCCCAACTCACAAACCGAATTGGGGTCTTTTATTAAAATTGCAATGTTTATACAAAGAGAAAATATGAACAACAAAGTAATCCTAATTGTAATTGTAGCTATGTTTCTCTTTGCCCCTTAATTCTAGTTGAATCAAGTCCTTCACGCGTGTCAAACAAACCTCTGGTTAATTGCTCCCTTCTTGCAAAAATCAACGATTCTCCAAAATTTGAGCAAGACCGCTTTGATTAGATACTTGTGAACCCACACCACTCTTTGCAATCCCCCGGTTACCATGATATGGTTGAACAATCACCTTGATCTTCAAGCCACTTCACTCGGTTGAATCTACGAACGAATGATGTGTGCAAAACCCCCAAATCACAATGATCTTGGAGGACAAACCCTCAAGGTTTATTCAAGAAAAATCCACAAATCTCTCAACCCAAACTGAAATCGCAATTTCATCGTTTGAACGTTATCACCTTGAATCTTTCACTTTGATTAACAAAAAATATTGTGTGTAGTTGTTGATGAATGTTAGAGAAGGAGAAGATGAAGAGAGCACTTGTGTATCTATTTTACGTTTCTTGTTGGTCACTATAATAATATCTGCAGCTATTTATTCTTGAAGGCAAACATAATGGAAAAACTTAAAATAAACAAGAGAGAGAGAGAGAGAGAGAGAGAGAAATGTGATAGGCGCCTCACTACAGGAATGTGTCGACCTGCATGAGTCTTTGAGTCGACCTGTTGAGAACTTAGGAATGCGTCGACCTAAAAGATGCTTTGAGTCGACCTATTGAAATCTTTGAGTCAACATAAATAATGCCCTCAGTCATCCTGTTGGGACTCGTGAGTTCCAAAGTGTTCTGGCCTTCATTTGAGTCGACCTAAATCATCAGTTGAGTCGACTCAAATTTTCTCAATTGAATGAGTCGACCTATTGAGGTTGATGAGTCGACTCATTCATCTTGAACCATCACAAAAACACTTTCTGATGAATTTGTATGCCAACATCTTGTGATCCCATATATCTTCCTGAACCATACAAGTTTTGACATCATTCAAAATACCAAATACCCTCACACAAACTTGACATGTCAGATTCGTCCTCCCTAAAAGCAACTTTATCCTAGATCCAAAAGAGCGAGAAACCTATCGGGGGAAAATCCCTCTACACTACCATCATCTACGACGATCAAATGCCCGATCACTAACACTAAATTATCCTAACCAGAATCTAGCATGGATCAAACATCGACATATTCATCTTTTGAAGCCTAACCCTAGTTCTTCATGAGATTCACACGCACTTGATGAATATTCATCAAGTTTTCTCAGAAATTCATAGGAATTCCCAGAAACGTTGAAGATCATATGAACTTCATGAGAAAACTGATGAATGTTCATCATTCAGGCTGCAAAGTAAAGGGAAGAATATGAAAATCACTTGATCCATGTCAGAGTCCTTGGTGGTTGACGACGACGACGATGAAGTTTCCAGCGAGAAGTTGTAGAGCGAAGATTTCACGGTGAGAGGAAGAGTTCATGCATAATGGTCAAATGGACATTTCCCCCCCTTTTATAATGTCCTAAACTCGCATGGGGAAACACAAAGGCCAGGTAATTATTACCTAGGGTTAGCCCCCATGTGTCATAAATAAATTACGTCGCATTTCAACACGTGTCATTAAAGCTAGAAACATTTTATCTTCTCAAAACATAATCGTTTTCCTAATGTTTGTATGTCTTCTCCCCACGGATAGCTGCCTGCTACAATAACTTGAGCCTGAGGGGGTCACTTGATCGCAACATTTCAGATGGAAGTAACATCGAACCAGATCCTCGACGCCTTAAGTCACTATCCTCGCTCGAGCACGGCGACTTGGGGGGATCCCATTCTGGACTGGCCTAACAAGTGTCCTACGCCCAATTGAGGCTCAATCCAGTATACGTCTGAGCACAAGCCCAATAAGAGATTCACGAAGATATAACTGTTGGAAAATAGAGCCGTTGGGGACTTCCTCCACACCCGCCCTAATGTCTTTCACGCAACCGACTGCCCTCATAAATTACAGGAAGCAGTTACACTCTCTCAGAATCCACGCGTCCGAAATCCACGGGCATATGTCCTTATAAATACCCTCCATCTTTGGAGGGTCAGGTATTCAATTCTAATCACTTATTCTTTCTTACGCTTTAGTTTGTCTCACCCTGAAACTTACTTGAGCGTCGGAGTACCTTGCAGGTACACCACCCCTCTCCTACAAGCATCATCACAGTCCTAGCTGAAGACTACGAGGACCTGTCCGGATCATTTCTGTACATATATCATCAACATATGAAACGTCATTGTTTCTGGTCCAGTACATGCATTTATCTTCATGAATAAGACTCAATATATGTTGCATTTCAGTCAATGAACCTCTCTTACTCGTCTTTTATGTATATCTTTCCTTAAACACTCGTATAACACTCGTCAAATTTTCTTGATCTATATCTTTCAAAGCAATAATTAAGTATCTAGAGCCATAATGTATTTGGTCATGTCATTCACAAACTTTCTTTCATTATCAGTTAAACGACCTAATACGTTCTGACCACTTAAGTCCTTAACTAGTATATGATTGTGAAACATAACTGTAATCTTCCAACCGCTTTCACTTGACATAGATCTCAACATAAATGAACATTTAACTTCCATACTATAACTACCTTCCGACACATTCTTCTTTTTGTAGTTTCCTCCCCCTCACAACCCATAATCAATTTTCTTTCCTCTGATCCCATTTATGGCATCAGAACGAATGAGAACAACAACAATATCATGTTGTTTACCAACAAATCGTATCCATACAAAAACGTCAATCCGGGAGAGAAAAATCTATCATTTACAATACATTCTCCTATCGTAAACATTTTCGTAATAAAAAAAAACTTGGCCTAACACCTGCTAAAATGATTGTTTTTTCAATAAAAGTCACTGAAATGTTAGACAATAATCCAACAAATTTATTGAATCGACTAAATGATTTTTTAAATATTTTTTTATAAGTTAGATTTAGTAGGTTTTTCTTCTTAAAAAGTAAAAGAAAATGTATTAAAAGTATAAAATATTTTTATATAATCAAGCAATAAAAGATATATTTCCCGTCAAATCACTTAAATTTTTAAAATAGTTTAAATATTTTGATTAAATATCTTATATCTATGCAATATTGATTTACCTTTACCTTTAATCTCTTGTAACAATTAAAACCAAAAAAATCATGAAAGGAATTTACTCTCAATCAACCTAACTTAAAAAACGCAAAAGAAAATAAATAAACAAACGCAAAGGATCTTAAATTGACATACGTGTATCCTCCAATGAAAGCCACCCACGTAACAACACCCAACTTTGACATTCTTGTGAGTTCACCGCTACTTGCTAACTTGTTTTGTTGGAAACTCTTCTCAATTCTCTCTCTCTTCTTTTTCTCTTTACTTTCTTCAATCTCTCTTCCACCATGACATCCATTCTTACTCTTTTGCATCTTTCACTCCTACTTCTCATGCTCTTTTCTTCTTCCACCGAATCCCTCAGATTCGAACTCCAATCTGGGACAACCAAATGCATCTCTGAAGACATCAAGAGCAGTTCCATGACAGTTGGCAAGTACTCCATCGTTAATCCCAACGAGGGTTATCCTCTACCCGATTCCCACAGAGTCACCGTTAGGGTACATATGTTAATTCCAACTTCCAAAAAATCAAAATCAAAACTTTTCTTGCCCAGTATTGAGTTTCTCTAGTTTGAATTAAATTCGATTGTTTTTCGTTAATGGGTATGTTTGATCTCTTTTTTTTTCTGTGTTCAGGTGACTTCGTCTCAGGGAAACAATTATCACTATGGAGATCGTGTGCAATCGGGTAACTTTGCATTTGTTGCAGCAGAAGCTGGAGATTATATGACTTGTTTTTGGGCTGTGGATAACAAACCGGAGGTGAAGTTGACTATTGATTTGGAATGGAAGACTGGTGTAGCAGCTAAGGATTGGTCTAAGGTTGCTAAGAAAGGCCAAGTTGATGTGAGTATTCAAATCTCTAATATGATATTTACCTCGATTAATTCTGTATCTAGTATTGTGTCGTTACTTGCTAAATCTTGAGTGAGTTGGAACAATCAATCAGAAACTAGATATACATTTAAGTGAGGGTTTAATTAAACACTACTTACTAAAATTGTTTAACTGATATGTTTTTTGATGAATTGTGCTTGTTATAAATTATAATTTTTCCTTGTTTCATTGGTGGTGCTTTCTGTAGGATTAGTTTTGGAATATTGTTATTTGTGTATGTTAATGAATAGGTTGATTAGGTTCCTTCTAGTCTTCTGCAGATAAATGTCCCCCCCTCCCTAAAGATTTAGGTATACTATGTTTGGATCGGCGTTGGGATTTTTATGACATTAGATTGCAGTGAAATAGTGCAGCTGTGCAGAAGCTTTACATTGTAGCTTCATGAATATCGCGTCTAGCGTAGATTGGGACGGGCAAATGCGGATCTAAATATATGTTTAGTTGTATCCACACAGTTTTTTTAAAGAGAGGTCATATGGGCTGAAGTGAGTATTACTGTGTGGCATTTGTGGCTATGTTGAGATTGTGAGGCTTTGACATCTAGTGTTTATGATGTGGTTCTGGAGGACTAATGTTTTATTAAGATCCCTAGATATCTAACATATTAGTCACCAATTATGGATTGTCTGATCTTGATGGATTTTTCAGATTTTAAGTTTTGGAAAATTGAATTTAAAAGAATGTACAAGATAATTTTGAAATATGAGCTGTGTGATCTTGATTAGATAGTCCATGCTTGTTGACTGCGAGGATTTTGTGACGGTAGGAAATCCTGATCCAAATATAAATGGAGTTAATATTTCTAGCTTTAATGGTAAAAATGTAATAATGGGAGGGCATTTTATATTTCTAAACATGGTAAGTTTTTTTATCGTATGATGCGTTTTTTTATTTTTATTTTGGCTCAAGTAGCCTAACGGCTGAAATTCACCATTTAAAGGTGAACATGTGGGATGTTATGGGTTTCAACCCGCGCCCTACATCTGATGTCCTTGCATAGATATCTTGATTATTGAATGGTGAACAGAACACATCTGATGTACTTGCAAATTTTTGTTTTGTTTCCACTGAATTGATATTGATGATTGGCAGTAATTTCTTTTTTTGGCTTATTTTTCTCTCAAAATCAACTTTCTTAAATGGTTGCTAGACTCCATATGTTTATGTATCTCCTCTCTATATTTTCTATGGAGTTTCGGTATTCACTGGATGTCATTTTTGTGCCTTATTTTGGAGCAAATCTGAACCTTGTCAATTACTTTGGTGAAATTGTAATAATGATTTTCACTCACATTAACCAGGTAATGGAAATAGAACTAAAGAAGTTACAAGAAACTGTTACTTCCATTCATGATGAGATGTTTTTTCTTCGTGAAAGGTAAACATGCACAATTCGCCGAAAGTCCTTCATAACATTGAAATAGGATATGATAAAACACATCATTCTTATTCTTGTTTATGTTTTTTCCTTTCCAGAGAAGAAGAAATGCAGGAGCTCAACAGAACAACCGACAAAAGAATGTTCTGGTTGAGTTTGCTTTCCCTCTTTGTCTGCTTATCAGTAGCTGGGTTGCAACTATGGCACTTGAAGTCGTTCTTCGAGAAAAAGAAAATCATTTAAAATTGTGATAGTTTATTTTATATGTGCTCTTGTAAAATATACCGGCATTAATTTACCCAGAGGATACGCATAATGGTAGTCAGTTGTTAAATGCAAACCAGGTGTGACAAGACGAGTTTCAAAGGAATTTGAGGGTTAAGCAAGATGGTGGTAGGGTGAAATTGCAATTCTGCTCTGATCTAGTGAGACAACGATAGTTTGCCAGAAAATATCATTTCCTTTCCTGCCTTTTACTTATTTTATTTCACATCCCAAGTGTGGGAGCATAAATTTTCATCTAAAAATGAATTGAGCAAGTTTAAATCCTATTTTGGGCTTGTTTCTTTAATGGATTTATAGTTGAGTAATTATATTTTCCTTCAAGTTGAACTTATATGAGTTGAATCTTTTGATGCTCCTGTGTCTGCTCGTGTGAAATCATGACTCAGTTAGTCACGCACGAGAAGAAATATGCATAAAAACTGAAGATGGCTTTGTTTTACAATGTAGTGAATAATATCATTCTAGCTCCAATATAGAAGAAATGACGCAACAACCTCATTTTTTTTCTTTCATTTTGCAATTCAGGCACAAGAAGGGTTTGTGACTATTTCTACTTTTAAATCTTGGTAGTCCCCACTCAACTTAAATACTACATTTTTCCAGTGTAGAGAGCATAATTCACATGAAAACAGCAAAATAAACTTCTATGAGAAGGGCGATCTTAAAGAATTTAGTGGCATCTATATCACACAGGAATTGAGAAAACCTAATACAAGAATGATAACTATTGTTTTTATTAATTTTTTTAACAAAAAGATGAAAACACAACACAGCAGACTGTACGATTGGTCTACTTCAATTAGTTTGTACACTTCAAACATATTAAACTTGTCCAACAAGTTGTGTATGTATGCTCACTTGGATGTAACACGGGCTTTAATGAGGAAGTAGAATTGGAATACGTAATGGTTTTGTAGGTTTTCCAGTTAAGCTTTATCAATCCATAAATCTGATAGCAATGGTAATGGCAAATAAATCATCTGAATTTCTGAGCATAAAAATGCTTGTAAACATTTATGAAGCAAACAAATGCCAATGATGATCTGAAGGTAGATTTTCCTTAATCTTTTCAAGCCGCTTAAGGATCTCTATGAAATGAGGTCTTTGATTCATATCAGCAGCCCAACACTGCTGCGTTAACCTGAGAAAATGCAAGACCAAAGTCCATAAGATTACCTATATGATTAAAGCCAAAAGCTGTTTTATTAAACATTTTATGTGAACAAAAATTAATATTTACTTGCTGTAACTTCTAATAGCCTAATCTACAAAGTATTTCAGAATGTCTAATTAAGTTTGTTGATACAGCTGAGATCATTTATATACCCCAGCATTCTAATATGTAATTTTATATTATGCTTTATCTAGTTGATGGATGTAAGCATATGATGATCCATACCAATTGTTCTGTTTTTGGAAGTTTGCTACATATTGTATGAGAAACTGAAGTTATTGTGTGGGATACATATTTTCTATTTCTGGCAACTGTCTAGAGAGCTAACAATAAGAGTTAAATCATATTTAAGCTAGAGTGAGTACATAGTTCTCAATATTCTTCCATATACAATATAGGAACGTAAAGCCGTATTTGTTATTTTAATCATCTTTCTATCTCATAATGTCATTATGAATAAGACGATGAGAGATTAAAGCATATATTGCTACACAAAGTAAAATCAAAGATGCATGATCTCTTATAAGTAAAATAAGAAGCAACAAACTAAGATGTCTTCTTTGATTTTAGGGAAATACGCAGTAGTTAAAGCCTAGTGGTGGTGTTTTGGCTTAGTTATACAGAACAGAACACACAAACATACACTAGGAACATAAGCAATTGAAAATCTTAATTAAACAAAATGAGTTTATAACATAGAAAGAGTTTGAATCAATCTTAAGTCTGGTGTAGAAAAAATGGGATGTCAGACTTAAAATTGTCATGGATATGATTAATTGTGACTCTGACTCTCCTTTTTGTATGCTAATCTAGAAGAGAAAATAAGCTACGTCTACATTAGTTTAACCAGAATACATGTTGCGTACATTTGAGCAGATTTAGTTCAAAACTGTCAAGGGCAAGGCCCTCTTTCTCAAAAAGGTAGCTATAAGATGAAAAGCAGAACTGATTTATATCCCTCAAACATAGCCGATTATGTGAAAAAATATTTGGCTCGTAGCAAGGAAAAAGCATCACTCCACTTAGATAATAGCACAAATTGTGGACCACGTGCTCAAACAGTGTGATATACACTAATCAAGAATTATCATCAAAGAAAGCTTGAAAATACTATGCAACTACAAAAAATATTTCATAAATGACTTACTCCTGCAACTCAGGGATATAACCCTTCGCTCGAAAAATAGGCCTGTGCCCTTCAGCTGCATATTTTGCTCCATCATAAGGTTCATAACTTGCAAAAGGTGGTTCACCTTCAAGCATCTGCATGAAATAAAGACATGATTTAAAAGTAGCTTCAAATATTGTCATGTAAAACATAAATAATTAAGCACGCAAAATTACCTCATACAAAATCATTGCAAAGGAGTACACATCGACCTTCTTCTCATACCTCCGATGTTTGAAAACTTCCGGAGCCATATAGCGATCTTTTTAATTCCACAAGGAAGTTAAATTTAGTTTTGTATAAGAATGAAAATTAATGATTTAATGCTATAAAAGAACTTCGAGAATACTTACAGCTCCCAGTTTCACCAGTCATCTTGTATACATCATGAGAACTCTGGACAGTGATAAGCTTACTCAATCCAAAATCTCCAACTTTTAAATGATCGGCACTAGAGTTGACTAAAAGAACATTTCTGAAATTTTGGAAAATCAAAATCAGAATTAATTCAGAGACTTATAAATTCCAGATGTAAGTTTTTTATGACACAATATTGTCTCAAAGTTGTGGGATTTTAGGTAAAAGATGAGAGAAATATTATTGCTAATAGCTTAATATTGACTTGATACAGATGACTCGATACTGATCCTTTCTAAGATACTCTAAATTAATATAAAAGATATTAATAAGATATTTTATAATATCCAAACATTGTCAATCTTAAATAAAAGCAAAATTGGCTTCAATTTATTATAACTAATACCATAACATACTAGTTTACGGCCTGTCATCCATATTGAGAGGATATATTCATGTTGAGCTGGAAAATAACAAGCTTACCTTGGCTTTAGGTCTCTATGAATTATAACATTTGGTTCATTGTGAAGATAGGCCATTCCTCTGCCAAAAATTCACAAAATATAGATTAGCAATTTAGCATAAAGAACAGATCAATTGCAACGATAGAATTGAGTAGTAAACACCCTATAAATGAATGAGACAGGACAAGAGAGTTATGGTACCATACCTGGCAATATCCATGGAAAAGTTGATAGCTGTTGCAGGATTAAGTGAACCTTTATCTTTGAGGTACTGGTGAAGATCACCCTATAAAATGAATGAGACAGAAGTTCAACGTTAAAGAGAATCTCCATTAGTTTACTAGCCCTAAATTTAGGTTTAGAGTGCTTAATTGGAAAGAGTTATATTTAATTTATATACCCCTCTTAGATACTCAGTAATTAACATGAGGGGCTTCCTGTCAGTAACAGCTCCAAGAAACTGAACTATATTGGGGTGTCGAAGCTTCACCAACAAATTGACCTCATGCCTAAAGTCTTGACTGTTAAAAATTAACAAACATAATAAGCACAAAGATTTAGAGAGACAGAAGACAAGCCTTTGACATATAAGAGTTAGCACAAAAAACCTAGGAGCTAAGACAGAGAGAAAGTATGGTTTGTTTCAGCAAAGGTACCAGCTTAATTACAAGTCTGCGCACCTCTCCCTCCCCAACTTCCCCTAAAACAATAAAAAACTGCCTTCCATTCATTTAGTTTCAATTATTTATTAAAAAAGACAGATTACATGATTGAATATATAATGGGTTTAGAATAAATCCTTTGTTCCAAGAGAGCAAATAGGTTCAACATGAACAAATATCTTCAACAAATTACTTGTTTGTACTTTTTCATATAATCCCTTATAAGACTTCACAGAGGAGAAATTAACTTGAACAGATTCATCAGCCAAGCCACGTGCAATCAGAGAACATTTATCACAATAATTGCAAACTAGTAACAACGAATTGAAGAAAAATTAGAGATAAAAGAAAGGAACTCACATCACCATTCTATCTTCTGAAAGAGATGGAAGAATGCGCTTGACAGCAACTGGCGTTCCACGCCAATGGGCTTTCAAAATTTCACCGAAAGATCCCTGCATGGATCATACATCATTGACATGAGACCAAAGCATCCAAATTTAGTTTATCAGTAGCTTAAATACAAAAGTAAAAGTGCATATTGCAAAATTACACTTGGCAAGTCAAAGCTCAAAAAATAGCAGCAGAAAGAAAATTGAGTACATACCATTCATTTAAGAAAGAAAGACAATACAGTGAAAGTAAACAAAAGTAGTAACAAGAAAACACATTAATCAAGCAAATTAAACAAAAGTAACAGCAAGAAACACTACAAGCATACAAGAAAGAAAACTGAGGTAATTAACATAAATAACAAACATCTTTTTAATTCTTTTTCTCAATCAGAGATAAATAAAATATAACACCTTCGTCTTCCCTTGGATGAACATGCAACAACAAGACACCAAGGGAAAGACAGTCCGAAACTTGTAGTTATACAGCCTGATCTTCACTGTCAGGAGGACTCACAACTCTAGGTCCATAGACACAGCATAATGAATCCATGCATACACTAAGATACAGTTGTAGAAGTGGAGCAGAGCAAAGAGTTTACTAAAACACAAAGCGAGTTTTGAAATAAATATCTCACCACTCTCTCCCTCTCTCTTAAATAAAACATTTTTTTTAATGGAAAATCAAATATATTAATGAAATGGAGTCCAGCCCATTGCAAAAATGGATAACAAGTGAGTAGAAAACAAAGAAGAAGAGAATACAACCAAAATCCAAAAGAGTCCAAAACAAGGCCAGCAGAAACAAAGATGCCTATCTATCCAAAGGGAGAGTTCCATTATACTCTCAATAAAACACGTGCAACTGTCCTTGAATGATCACCCAACAACAAAACACCATGAGAAAGACAATCGTCTGTTAAATGGAGGTCATATGAGGGGAAGAGAGTTTGGGTAGCTTAACGGTTTTGAGCTAAGGGATCAAAAGAGTTTGAAATAATTAAAAGAACCAAGGTTCAAATTCTAGTGAAGGAGAAATTACTAACATAACAACTAATATACTAGCATTTGTCTATCCATAAAAATGGAGCTCATTTGGCCTATATTCCTTGCCAAGACAGGTAAGACTCACAACTCTAGGTCTCTATGCACAATATAATAAATCTCATAGAATAACCCATATCTACGCCAAGAAACATTAACATTAACATTAGAACAAAGAGTTGACTAAACCACAAGAAGCGAGTTTTGAAATTAACATCTCGATATCCTCTTGAATACAACTTACAGTGACAGAACAAACGAAATGAAATGAATAAAACGCAAGAGATGATGATACCTTTCCAATACGTGCAGAACTTGAAAAATCAAGCTCAGAAGGATCAACTTCCCAATCACACTTGTTAGGCAACGGTGGCGGAACCGCCCTAGGTTCAAAATGGCTTCCAGTTTGACCCTGCATGACCATAAAACCTAGAAATTACTCAACTAAACCCAAAGAAAGAAAGATTCAAAACAAACTAAAAATAAAAAACTCACATAAGACAATCCTCCATGCGATTTCAAAAGCTCGATTATATTACTCCTCTTAGATCCTTCTGCATCAGCCAAAGGCTAATCACGAAAAACAAAAACAAAACCTAAATTTCAATTTCAAATCCAATTTGAATTTCAAATTCAATTTCAATTCCAATTTCAACAATCAAACAACAGAACCACGTAAAAACAAAGAAAATCAGAATCAAATTACGGTATTCTTCCAACGATCCTGCGCGTTGACATCAGCGCCGAATTCAATCAAACATTTAGCAACCTCGATCCATCCATGGAGAGAAGCAACATGAAGCGGAGTGCGGTTATCGTAATCGGTAGCATTGACGAGCGAAGGATCTTCTTGAAGAAGCTTCCGAACCGCACCGGCGTCGTTTTGGTGAGCGTGCCATAGTATGAGTGAGGTGCGGCTCACTCTGGCCTTTTCTTTATCTTTGCTGCTTCCTGAACTCATCCGTTAATTCGTTTCACAAAAGATTCAAGATTTTCAGAGAAATGGTTTAAAGTGTCGGTTATTCTCTTTAACGATACGCGAGTGTTGAGTGCCAAGTATTTATTTTATTTTTTTCCTTTTTCGCTTGGGTGCGTGTGGCTGGGGGTATACGCGTTGATGCCTCTTTATGTCTTTCTATTTTTGTCATTACTATATTACTTGGACGGATCCTTCGACCATATTTTCCATATAGTACTAATAAATATTATAGTAAGCTTTTTAAAATAATTTGTGTAGGTATATAAATGATAAATATGATCCACACCCAAGTATTTTTTTTGGTCTGTCCACACATAATTAGTTACTATTTTATTTATTGGATTGACTTTTTTCTTTTTAAATTTTCTCGTTGAGTTTCTTTTTTAAATGTATTTTTTTTTTCATTTCTTTTACACATACTGACACAATTAATAATAGTGCATTATATATATTATTTAGATACAACATAAAAAATATTAAAAGGTCGATTTTATAGATGTATTCCTAAATATATCAAGAGGTCATAAAATTCTTACTTAACAATAAAATATTTCGGAGATGATTATTTAAATTTATTTTGGAGATGCATCTTCAAAAGGTATTGGTGTTTATATTGCGTTAGAACTCTTCTCCATTCTCATTTTTTTAAAAACTCAAAATTTTATCAAGTTCTCTTAAAAAAAAAATTCCAACAACCAAACTCAAAGGATCTTCAATCAATATCATGAGCACCAGAGACATCATCCAACACTGAAGTAAAGTCTAATTAAATTTGTAAATTTTTTATAAGTTTTTTGAGTTTTTGTACAAATGAGTAGAAAATGATGATTTAGATAAGAAATGAGTATGGAATGCAAGAATGTTAGTTTATATTGTAAAATATGTTTATTTGTTGAAAATCACAATCAAACCATTTATTTTGAGGTTTACATGTCTGCATTATCGTCATTGATGACCTGAAGAGTTGCAGAAAATTCTAGAGATGCATCTCCGTAATTTTTCAACGTTTGGATTCACATTATTCAGAGATGCATCTCTGTAAATTATCAGTCAGTTTTTTTTTGCTTGTAGTATTGCTTATACTAATTGTCTAGTTTAATTACAGAGATTATGGCTGATAGATGTAACACCACATCTCTACCCGACTTTAATTATTAAATTAGAGTTGTAAAATTTCATCAACAAACATGAGATATCACATTTTCCAACTTTAAAACCAAATAACAATTTCATTAATATAATTACTTTGAAAAACAACACAGCGGATCAACATGTTTTCAACTTTAATTCAACTTCAAATAAATAAACATCAAAATACTTCAACATTAAACACCTTAAAACTAATTCATAAACTTAAACAAAATCCACAAAGACAAACACATGCGTTCATCCCCCCGAAGTGCTACGTATCAGAGCGACAAACACCAACTCGAAGCTACTAAGTATTGGACTCTTCGTTACCTGCACGTTACCAACAGATGACAACCTTCAAACAAAAGGGGTGAGATATCGAACAACATAAACAGGATACGATAATCAATATGTAAACAAGATAATCATATAATCATACCACTTCACACAACAAGCAACATCAACATACAACTTACATCCGACAAACAACATAAATCATATGCAACTCAATGCGACTCAACTTATATGCACGTGGTACCATTTGGAGTAAACTCCCAACTTAAAATATTGCCAGTTTATCGAGGCATCAACTTATTTGCCAATCCAGGCCAACTTGAATCGAGCATACACTCCAACTTGAAATATACACATGTATGAAACTATGAATGGCATACAACAACGACAATGACATAATCATCAATTTAACAACATAACAATTTGAACAACTCAGAAACATGAATCAACATTGGTCATAGGACCTACAACATATTAATATTCCCAAAAACTGGGACAACACATCTTATAACAACTTCAACGCGAAAACGACAAAATTACGGTTAAATCGACTAGATTAATAATTTAATTATTTTAAACTCTTAAATCTACTATAAACAACTTATTTTATCCTTACTTTAAGTCTAAGATCAATCTAACTTGAAATAGATGCGAAAACAGGTCGAATCGCCAAAAACCGCATTTTCCCGCACTTGTCCTGCCCATACGCGTATAGCCTCCTTGGTACGTGTATTGACCTTGAGTGATATGCGTATGGCCTGCGTAATAGGGATTGTTACACGTATGGCCTTGTATGTTACACGTAACACCATATCTGTTACACAAATGACCAGAATGCCTCAAATTCCAACTCTGCTACGATTTCTCACACTTTCTTCATTCTGTTCAATCCTAGTTGGGTTTCTACATTGATTTTACTCTAAAAACTCATGTATTTATTCATCTATCAAATTCTATGATCAATTTTACGAACCCTAACTCCTTCTACACAAATTTTACAACAACAGTCAAATAATAACACAAACAACAGAACACAACAACATTCATATCAACAATACCACAAGAACGACATGCTTCTTCATCAATTATCAACACGAAATCAAAAACAACAATCATATCATAAAACACAACAATGAATTATATGAAAATCCCAACCTACATACGATCATCTAGTACCGGTTATGGAATTCGAACCCCACCCTTACCTTGGATTGAAGGCAGCTCGAATTCATCGCAAAAATTTCCGCGAAAATCTTCAACCTAGCCTCTTCTTGATCTCCTTCTAAGACTTTTTCTTCCTTCTCTTACAATTCTGATTATCTCTCTAATTATGTTTTTAGCTTGTTTTTACTAAACCCTTACTAATTAGCCTAATTACTAATGGGTCTAACTTATCACCCCTAACTTACTACTCTTACACCACAAAACTAGGTTCAACTTAATATTATCTCATTAACACTTATTTTATTTCAGTCGACTTAGTTTAATTAATTGAACCACCAAAACACAACTTAACCCGCAACATACAAATCAACTTAAACGACTTAACAACACAAACGACAAAACAACACTTAATAACTTAAAATCGAGAAATACACACAATAATATTTAGTTAAATTAATTAATTAAATACAGACGTTACAACTCTCCCCCACTCAGAACATTTTCGTCCTCGAAAATATTACCTCGCTCAAATAACTCAGGATATTATTCCTGCATCTTGCTTTCCAACTCCCAAGTCATACTTTCTCCGGCAGCTCCCAACCAAACAACTTTCACTAAAGCAATCTCTTTGCCTCTTAAAGTCTTCATTTCACGACCCTCAAATCGTACTGGCATAGTCTCCACTGTGAGATTATCCCGTACTTGCACATCATCCATACTAATCACATGAGAAGGATCTGAAATATACTTCCAGAGTTGCGACACATGGAACACGTCATGCAAATTCGACAAGTTTGGCGGTAAAGCCACTCTATAAGCAACATTTACAACTCTTTCCGAAATCTGATACAGACCAATAAAACAAGGAGTAAGCTTCTTAGATTTCAATGCTCGCCCAACACTTATCATAGGCGTAACTCTAAAAAATACATGATCCCCATCTTGAAATTCTAAATCTTTCATTCGCTTATCATGGTAATTTTTCTGCCGACTTTAATAAGCCTTCATCTTCTTTCGAATCAACTTCACCTTGTCGGTAGTCTCTCGAACTATCTCTGGTCCAAGCACTACACTCTCTCCAGATTCATACTAACACATTAGAGTCATACATCTCCGACCATACAACGCCTCAAAAGGTGCCATTTTGATACTATAATGATAAATGTTATTATACGTGAACTCGATCAATGGAAAATAAGTATCCCACGAACCTCCCTGCTCAAGTGCACAAGCTCTCAACAAATCCTCCAACGACTGAATCGTCCTCTCCGTTTGACCATCTGTCTGAGGATGATACGCTGAAATTAGTCTCAACTTAGAACCCAACGCTTCTTGCAAACTCTTCCAGAATTCCGACGTAAATCTCGGGTCTCTATCCGACACAATGCACAAAGGAACACCAAATAACTTCACAATCGCCCTAACATAAATCTCAGCCAACTTCGACACTAGAAAACTGATGTTAATAGGAATAAAATGAGATGACTTAGTAAGCCTATCGACAATCACCCAAATCGAATCATGTCCTCTTGGAGTATTAGGAAATCCCGTTACAAAGCCCATAGAAATGCTATCCCATTTCCATTCTAGAATTTCCAACGGTTGCATCAAACTAGTAGGCTTCTGATGTTCAACTTTCAACTTCTAACAAACCAAACAAGCAGACACAAAACGTGCCACATCACTCTTCATCCCAGACCACCAAAACAACTTCTTCAAATCCTGATACATCTTAGTCTCTACTGGATGAATACTCAAATTACTTCTATGACTTTCCTCAAGAATTATCTTCTTCATATCTTCATCATCAGGAATACATATCCGATCATGAAACCTCAAAACACCTTGTACATCCAACTTAAAACCATTCTTTTCCAATTCGCCACAATCAACTATGATATCCACTAGTTTCACATCCAACTTCTGAGCTTCCCTAATATTGTCCAGAAAATCATTATTAATCTTTAGCATACCCAACATGACACTCTTCGACGTCACTTCACAAACTAATCTCATATCTCGAAATTGCTCAATCAACTCTAACTCCTTAACCATCATTGCTGACATATGTAATGTCTTCCGACTCAAGGCATCTGCCGCAACATTATCTTTACCCGGATGGTAATTCAAACCAAAATCATAGTCTTTCAACAATTCCAACCATCATTGTTGCCTCATATTAAAATCTTTTTGATCAAACAGATACTTTAAACTCTTATGGTCACTAAACACTTCAAATCTAGAACCATAAAGATAATGCCTCCAGATCTTCAATACAAAAACAATTGCAGCAAGTTCCAAATCATGCGTAGGATAATTCTTCTCATGAACCCTCAACTGTCTCGATGCATAAGCAATTACTTTACCATTCTGCATAAGAACACCTCTTAAACCCATTAAAGCATCACAATACACCACAAACAGTTCTTCTAAATTCGGTAAAGTCAACACCGGAGCCGACGTCAATCTCTTCTTCAACTCTGCAAAAATTTCTTCACACTGAACATCCCACACAAAAGCTTTACTCTTATAAGTCAACCGAGTCAACGAAAGTGCTAACTTACAAAATCCTTCAATAAACCTCCGTTAGTAACCGACTAATCCCAAGAAACTTCTAATCTCAGTAGTCGACTTTGGAGTTTCCCACTGCAACACAACATCTATCTTCGAAGGATCTATAGCAATACCACTTCTTGAAATCACATGACCAAGAAAACTGACTTCCTTCAACCAAAATTCACATATAGACAGTTTCGCATACAACTTCTTCTCTTTTAAAAGTTACAACACTATTCTCAAATGTTCTACATGTTCCTCTTCCGACTTAGAATAAACCAGAATATCATCTATAAACACAACCACAAAACGATCCAGATAAGCATGAAAAATACGATTCATGTACTCCATGAGTACACCCGGAGCATTATTCACACTGAAAGGCATCACTGAATACTCGTAATGTCCATATCGTGTTCTGAACACCGTCTTTTGAATATCCTCATCTTTCACCTTAATCTGATGATAACCCGATCTCAAATCGATCTTGCTAAACACACGAGCTCCTACCAACTGATTTATCAAATCATCTATTCTGGGTAACAAATACTTGTTCTTAATCTTCACTTTATTCAACTGTCTATAATCCACACAAAGCCCCATACTTCTATCTTTCTTCTTAACTAGCAACACTGGAGCTCCCCACGGCGATACACTTGGTCTCACAGACTTTTTCTCAAGCAAATCTTCCAACAACTTCTTTAATTCAGCCAACTCAGATGCAAACATCTTATACGGTGCCATAGAAACAGGTCTAGTACCAGGTACAAGATCACTCACAAACTCAACTTCTCTTTCAGGAGGCACATCAGGAATTTCATTAGGGAAAACTTCAACAAATTCCTTCACTACTTGCAATTCTTCAGTCTTAGCTTTACTCTCTACTGACAACGACGCCATCAATGTAAACATCTGAGCTTCCTCTTTCATTAACTTCTGCAACTCCCTAAATGACAATAATCCAACTCCTTCTTCCTCTGGAGTAGAAAACCTCACCGACTTTCGAAAACAGTTTATATGAACATAGTTATGCTTTAACCCGTTCATACCTAGGATTACATCCATCCCAGTCAACACCAAACACACCAAATCAACATAAAAATATCTATCAAAGATAGACAATGGACAACTCAAACAAACTAGAGAAGTAGTCACTGAACCCTTAGCCGGAATCTCTACGACCATTTCTCCTTTCATCTCAGACAACTTAAGACCCAACCTCTTAACATAATCAACAACAATAAAACAATGGGTTGCACCTGTGTCAATAATAGTAATTAAAGGAATATTATTAATGAAACACGTACCTCTCATAAGCTTGTCCTCATTAGATGTCTGAGTCTCAGCTAAAGCGAACACTTTTCCTCCTGACTTTGCTTTCTTCGGCTTCTGGAACTGTTACCAATATGCCCTTCTTCACCATAGTTAAAACAAATCATCTCTTTGTGCGTGAAATCATATAGCATGCCCAACTTTCCCATAACGGAAACAACGATTCACCTCAGTAGTGCACATATTACTCTTGTGTCCAGCTTGTCCACACTTAAAACAAACAATACTAGCAGGAGCATCTCCCCCACTAGTTCTCTGACCTGGAGCAACTTTCTGCTTACCCTTACCAACTAGAGCATCATAAGGCTTGCTACGGTTCTGCTGATTCTTACCTCTCCGATCAGTAACAATCTTGTAATGAGCATTGTTATCTTCCTCGAATATTTTGCAACTATCCACCGGATTAGAAAACACACGAATCTTATGATACCCTACAACCTTCTTAATCTCGGAGCATAAGTGTTCTCAAACTTGATGCACTTCGAAAACTCAACAGTCTCTACATCATGGTGAGTATAAAACTTCGACAACTCCATGAACTTCGCAACATAGTTCGTCACCGGCATATTGCCCTACTTTAACGCAAGAAATGCAATCTCTTTTTTACCACACACATTGTTGTACCCCAAAATTTTCCCTCCCACATTCAATACCATGTGTTTCGAGAGGTCTCTTAAATAGTCACAGGATTCTCAATTGGTCAAAAAGATTGAAGGTTCACCAGACAAAGCCTCCTCCTGAACAATGGATCTTAGAACCAGGGTTTGAGTTTCCCCAAGAAAAATGGACTTATAGAGCCTCAAGTGGACTTTATAACATCCCATATACCTTAAAGAATCCTCATATCAAGTTTCAAAGCCTTCCTCACATGTTTGATTAGTCAGATACTCAGATAATCAAAATATCAGTTAACTTGGTCAAAAAGTCAACTGTGGTCAACATAAAGTCAAACTTCAAGATTTTTAGTCAACATCAAGATTATGAGGTGAAATTCATCATTTGATCAAGGGCTGATCATGATTCATCAAGGAAACCTCAGAATCATCAGGAATCAAGAGTTGCTAAATTAGGGTTTTGTGTAGGAAAAGTCAACTGAACTTTGACCAGCCATAAAATTCACATACTTCATTAAGAATTTCCCATCCAAGGCTCATTTTGAATAAAATTAAAATCTCTACAACTTTGTCTCTCACAAGCCAAGTACAAAAATGCTTCATTTGAAAGATATGAGCCAAAACATTACAGGTCCTTTTAAAATTTAACAAAAAGTCAACTTTTTCAAGAGCTCATAACTTAAAAATGGAAAATTATATGGAAATGGTACCTAAAGAATAAGTTAGAGGACACTCTAAGCTTTCTAAAAAGTCCTAGAACACCTTCATGGGATAAAAATTGAGGGAGTTATGCATTATTGAAGTTGGGCAATTTTGAGGAGGTGTATGAAGCAAAAAAGGCCAAAACTCAAGTTTTCTTCAAATGGGCCCATAATCTTTCAAACCAAACTCAATTCTAAGACTATTCACGACCCATTGATCATATTTTCTGATTTTTATCATTTATTTTATATTATATTGAATTTAAATCATTTAAATTCAATTTTGATTAAAATAAATCATAAGAAATCAAATATTTGATCTAAAATTTATTTTGGGATCAAATATTTGATGATTAAGTTGATTGATCATATCCCAATTCGTGAAAAACCAAAAATGCATGATTTTATCAAATTTTTGGACCAAATTAGAAATCACTTTTCTTCATTTTCAAGCAACCTCAAATTCATCCACAAAGGCCCAACTTTTTGACCTAATTCCATCACTTATAAATACACAACACAACCAAATGCCAAAGACACAAAAATTATTACACCAAAAAACCCTAAACAAATTTCAAAAAATACTTCATAGCAAGTTTCCAACCTCTTTCTTCATCCAGTCATTATCAATAAACTTCCAGGAGGCCAGCCTATGAACACATGTTGTCTCTTACTTTTTCTTGATCTCAAATCTTTTGTTTCATAACATTTTAATACATTTTCTTTACATAATATTGTTTATAATCATCTATTGATGCTTTTTGATCGTTTGTTTTTTAGTTATGATGCAGGTTTCGAACAACACCATTGTTAGGGCACCATGGAGAACTAAACTGTTGGTTAATCTACTGTAATCCGTTTCCGCCGATACTTTGAAGGTTGCAGTAGTGATAAGAATTCCAATATGACAGGTAAGTTAGGTAAGTGCTACTGTTTCGATTTACTCCGAATTTTTTCCAGAAATTCAGAAAAAAATCGAAGAACAATACTCTTTTAGAATAAAATTCTAAAAGATTTCGACCCTCAAAATCGCAAATTCCTTTTTTTTCTATTTTATTTGATTTATTTTCTATTTCCATATTTTTTTTAAAATCTGAAAAAAATTGTGCGCTCTTTACTATATTTACTGAACTGGGTTAACAATCTATTGTGTTATTGCTGCTGTACTTTTTATTATATTTACCTTGTTAATGTTCAAATAGTAATGTCGTGACATCGCCTTCGATATCACATATATGATACCATAATTTTAATGCAGAGACATATATTTCTAGGGCCCATGCTTCTTCATCTTCTTCTTCCCGTAGGATACATGTTTCACCTACCAATGCATCACTCCCTCTATCCTCCCACATGTGTCAGGTTTCACATATTCGAACATCAGAGGTACCCGAGTCACTAGTGGTACTGTAGGCACCAGTGCCACCTCCGACAAATGATGATTTTGAGTCAGTGCCACCTCCTACTACTGAGTTAGTTCCACCTCCAGATGGTGAGGCTGTTCAGGATGATGAACCAGGGCCACCTCAGGAATTTGGAGGATGCCTTGTAGAGTTATAATTACTGCCTTTATACCTAAACCATATTGTCAGATATATGCGGGATTGAGAGGTAACATTAGTTGAATTCATTATTTTTAATTTATGTTTATTAATATATTAAAATTTTCAGAATGATTTATTTTTCTGCAAGATCGTTATTCGTTGAAGATTATTAACCATAAGCGAAAGATTACTGACTTACCTTAGCCGAATGAGGAATGGTTTCAGGTAGTTTTTCCCTTATCTAGGATGAATGACTTGTGCGTGATCAGTTATATTACAATCAACCACGAGATGCTTAATGCATTCGAGGAGAGATGGTATGTCAATACCTCATCATTTTATCTCCCGCTTGGTGTCGTGTTTATTGCATCTTCCGATAAGGGGGAACTTCTAAATCATGTGAATATTTGCAAAGACAAGGCACTTGAGTTGATGGTAGACTATCTGTGAGTTGACCCTTATGCTACTATGATGGAGATGGAGAGAACCAGAGGGGATCATAATAGGTTTGAATTCCTGAAAAAATCTATATACATATGATATCATTAGAACAGAGTAGGCTAGAGTTGATGACGAACAAGTGGGGCTCCATAGAGCGTATGCTATGAGAGCATGCCTAATATATTTGGTTGGCTCTATGATTTTTATGGACAAGAGTGTCACTTATACAAATGTCATCTATCTACGGTACTTCGAGCGAATCCCTGAGTACAACTGAGGGTTGCTTGTTTGATCTACTTGTACTCGAAGTTATCAAAGGGAAGTTGGTGAAAGACAAAGCAGACCATAGACAACATCACACTAGTGACAGTAATATTTATTGGTCTTTTAATGTTTTCGTGTCATTTTCATTTCATCTTTGCAACACCATTATTGATGATTCATGTGTTTCAACACTTTTCAGGTTTGGATCCTCCAACACTTCTTGCATATATCCGATTGGGTTGGCGTACTGACTTTCACTAAGGATATGTCGTGTGCTACAATATTTGTCTCTCTAAGAGGGAACCATATGATATAATTGTTCATAGCATATCTTGATCGCTTGGTTGTCGAGGATATGCACTTCAACTACTATATAGATCACCGTGAAACACATTCATTTGACGAGATAATGTTATACTCAGAATGGACATATAATAAATCTAATTTGTCATTTTTATCTAATTTTATTAATAAGACTTTGATGGACATATAAGAAATCTAATTTGTCATTATTGCCTTTACAAAAAAAAATTATCGCCCTCTTTACATAAGATTACATAGAGGTGTAAAAAGGACAAACATTTTTAATTATAAAGATAAACACAACATAAGACCTAAATGTGGTTCACATCTAAAAAGATATAATAACCTTTTAGGATGCTCTCGGATACCCTATTATGCTATGATAAGTTCTTTTCATTAATATTTTTTTAATATATTAAACAAGGCTATAAATCAACGTCATACTTGTTTAAAGAAGATCATGATGGGGTATATATGCTCTATCATATCATATTCAGATAATGCTTCAAGCAAAAGTCAGAAGTCACAGTCGTTGTTTTTAGAGTCTTCAATCTTAACTACATTGGAATTAACCATTTTCATAATATAGACAGGAACAAGAGAGCAAGAATCTTACGTATAAAAGGGAAAACTAAGGAATACTATAGTAAAGGATGAATGCAAGGAAAAAATCAATAATGACTCAAAGGCTTAAAAAATAATACAAATGCATAAATGAAACTACAAGATAAATGGTAAATAACATAAATGAAAATTTTATAAACATCATCATGTCATATTGTTGTACCCCAAAAAATACGACCTCACAATAAAAGACCACACGCTGGACTGACATGAGAGTCGCCAACTAATTCTCATTTATTCCTAAAAGGGGAAAGAGAAGATATAGATAAAACCCGTCAAAAAGAGGATGAAGACAAAGGTCATCGCATCCATTGCATGGGTTCAGAAATCAATTATGCAAGGGGAAGGTATTAGCACCCCTCACATCCATCGTACTCGATAGGAACCATCAAAGTTGTCACGCGCGAACAAATTTCTATGCATAATGAGTTACTTGCTAAAGGAAAAGATTTTAATTATAAGTTTGATTGATCCTAGCAGCTCGACAAGGATTGAGATCCTTGTGCCTACGTATTCCCTCGTGCAACGGGAAAGTCCGAGCCTCGTAGTTCGACCTACTACGGGTGGTTGGTTATTGATTTTATTACCTTTTTTTTATGAAAGGATTTAGGAGTCGAATTGTACTAAAGACTATGGGTAAAGGTGATTATTTCGATTAATCCGTCCAAACGTCCGGCGTCGAAATAATTGGAGTGAGTAACAAAATGCCCATTATCCTCCTTCTACCGCTTAAGGCTCGTGGCGTACAATTCTCCTCATATTATTAGAGTGTTTTATTTCCTAAGATCGCTTGAAGTTGGATCAAAGGTTTGGATCTAAAAGAATCGTTTTGGTTTTTTGATTTGACGGTGACACACGAAGACGACCGACTTACGGGTGAATGCAAATGGAGGTTTATTTGTTGGTTTGTTAGCGAGGTACAATGCGCTCGACTTGCAAGGTTAGGTGGATTCGAATCCTAGTCCCCAGAGATGCTCCAAATGAAACGAAACCATAACCGAAAATAAAGTGCGAGTGTGCGAGTGGAACCACTTGGAATTGGACCAAGGGTTCACGAACTATGGAGAGATTGATACTAGTCCATAAGGATGCTCCTAGCGATTGAAACAATAAATAAAGATAAAAGTGCGTACAAAGGAATGGGAGAGGGGCACAAAATAAGTTACACGAGACTGCACGAAATAAAATAGTTCATTGTATTGGCCCAAAAGGAAGCGTGTGTGAAATGTCCTAAACTATTTGGAGCCGTTGGAGTTTGAAGTCTAATCGAAAGCGTCAGAATGTAGCTTTTTAACTACCTTATAACCGATTCAATGTTAGAATCATTCTATAGTGTTGATTTATGTATTGAAATGCAAAAAATAAAACTAAATAAATTAAATTGAATTTCCAAAAGGAAAATAAAGTGGTATCATCATTAATCGAGATTTTTAGTCGGCTTGCGATGAATCTCAAGATATTTAGATGTTCATCGACCATAAAAATAAAATAAAACGATAAAATAAAATAAAATAAACTAAATAGGCCTCATATTGATCACAATGTATCGATTTATTGAAATCGACTAATCGTGGTCTTTTGTTATATCATCGGCCCTTAAATTAACCAAAATGAATATTATAAAAGATATATAAAGATCTATAAAAATGAGACCTTAAGATGTAACCTAGATTAAAAGAACCAAACAAGTATAAGTGAACTAAAAAACAAATAAACAAAATATATAAAATAAAAAAGAGGCTGGGGGTGCGACATGAAATATATGTGTGTGTAAAAAAAAAAGTTAACAACCTGGGCTAGGCCCGTAATATAAAACAAGGATAATGTGTTTTTTTTATTTATAAAAAAATAAGAAATAAATAATAAACAATAAAACTGAAAAAATAATTCCACTATGCCATAAAAGACTTTAGAGAACGCTTTTTTTGTCCTTAGACAACGCTTTAAAGCGCTTTCTAAACCTTCGCTGCTAAAAGTTTAGACAGCGCTTTGGTTAATGTCAAAAGCGATGTCTAAAGGTGCTTTATACAACACTTTTATTGTCAAAAACGCTTTTTAAACCCCACCTTAGACAACGGTTTTTGCTTTTTTTTAATATACCTTAGACAACATTTTATTTTTATTTTTATGGTATACCTTAGACAACGCTTTCATTAAAAGTGCTTTCTAAACCTCACCTTAGACAATGCTTAACGAAAGCGCTTTCTAAACCCCATCTTAGACAACGCTTTTGGTTAAAAGCGCTGTCTAAGGTATATAAAATTTTTAAAATAATTTCCTTTAAAAAGCGTTGTCTGGATTTGACAAATTATAAGCACCTGTTTTGTATCCACATTTTTCACCTGGTTTTTAAACCAGAATTTGTACATGTTCATTCCAACCAGAATTTGCACCAAATTTTTCTATTTAAATGTACCAATTTTGGCACCGATTTATATATACAAAACAATCGGATTTTCAATTACCAATATCTACGAAACAATTTATACAAATGTACCAATTTACGCACCAATTTAAATATACAACATAGTTCTTACAAATCATTTCATCCAATTATATATTCTGCATCAAATGAAATCTACATAAACAAAAATGTGATAACACTCCGAGCTATACATTTTCATCCAACTATACTATAACCTGAAACAACACAAAAATATTGTAATTGATCAATTAAAACAAGTCATAATCAATAGTCTATAGTTAAATACACATACTCAAAATTTTCATCAATTAAAGTAAGAGTACAATATACCTTATAACACTCCGAGCTCCATAATGAATTGACATCAATCCTCTTTAATTTCTTCCAAATGATCTCTTGAATAATATGCACACTTGAATTCATCAAAGTATTACATAATAATATAACATAGTTTGATTTAGTTTCAACTATTTAATTATATAAGAAATATGTGTTAAATATTAAAATAATTCATAAGTTAGAAATACATACATCGATTGGAATATCTAATCGGTCAAAAAAAGAGTTTCTTTCATAAACCTCAACATGAAATATCCGTAATCTATACCATTACGTTGCCGATGACACTACACATGAAACGAAAATATGGATAAATCCTAAGTTTTATCAAGTATCATCACTAATATAATAAAAAATGTGATCATTAATATACCTCCACTTTTATCCATGTAATGTTGTTGGCCTTCCTCTTTGATACTTGGATATCTTGTTGGGCTCAAAAAGCTTGTATAATGCTAATAAAATATAAATGAAAATTTAGAACAATTCACATAAATAAATAAATACACACATGAATATTTAGAACAATCTCACTTACGTGTCAATTATGTTCTTTATATCTGGATATGTTGTCCAATCATTTCCTAACGAGTCAAGATAGTAAATAAATTCTCTGATAGGATTAATTGCGACCAACAACCAATGTCCACTGTAAGATTAAACAAATGTTAGATGGAAACTTTCCACACGACGTCAAAATACAACAAAAAAAGATGAATTTAGAATGAAAGTCTAACCCGGTATTAAACGGTAAAAATAACAACTTTTCCATATCTTTGTTGGCCATGAAGAAGTTGCATACGTACACCATGACCTCCTCTGGTTTACTTAAGATTAAAGTTAAGTTGATGGCCGCGGGGCTTAGGAATACAAATCTTTCGTCCAATCCACTTGGACGCATCACTTTGTCATACAAAAACCTTAAATAAAAACATCATTAACATTAGACTATTCATTTGAAACATAAAGTAAATAAGTTGTTCAATTAATATAACAAAGTAGATCGGATATACCTCACAGATGTATTGACAACATTAACGTATAATTCTTCATGACGAAAAACTTGCAAAAATTCTTCATTACAAATTAATTGTTCATATTCAAAGCTAAAAATACCTTCCTCTATATGTATAAGACGAATACCTCTGGTCAAAATATCTGTCAATTCTAGAAATGTCTGAAGGCACAACCTATACTTGGAGGTAGGTTTATTTCTAGCCGCGGTCTTCTTAACACCAACCTTTTTTTTGTGTGGAGACGTTGCTAATCTCCTTAACATGAAGCTACATATCATATAATTAGTTAGATGAAGTATAAGATCACAAATTTAACATTGAATCTACACATTATGGTTAAAAAAGGTTCATAATGTTAGTAAAATGCGCGTAAAAATGTGATGTACCTCTTTTTTTGAAACAACAGACTCAGTATACCGCGAAATCCTCTTATCTTTTCCTTTGGATCTTGTTGGAGTCTAATTAACATTACCATGTAAAAAATGTTAGTAAAATATGCGTAAAAACTTTGAATCTACACATTAAGGTTAACAAAGGTTCATAATGGTTTTAAGCATACCTCATATCTGACGCTAATGAGGCTTTCCGGCCATGCAACAAACGAACTTATTGCTTGTTCCACCGTTGTTGCATCCGAAACATCGTCGGGATATGGTATTAATGCATTCGGCTCTACAAAAATTTCAACCGACACCTTCAAACATCCAGGAGGGAGGGGGTTAGTGTGAAGTGATTGATCCGCAATGTTATACATTTTTCCCTTACCAACCATCTGATATGTCGGTGACGATAAGTATAACTGACAAAGGGAAATGCCCTAAAAACAATAATAAATATGACATTGTTAATGTGTATATATGTCAATTAAATAATTTAAGCTAATACTTTAATTTCATAAAAATAAATATAATTACCTCTGGAATATTCGGTTGAAAGTTACAATTGATAATGTCTTTGTCTGAACCATCTTTAAAACATGCTGAAGCGCTACTTTCTTTTTCTTTTCTTAATTCATGAACTTCAGCTTCTAGTGCTTCCAATTTTAGCTGAAGTTATTTGTTACTAGGATCCTTTTCTTTTTTAATACTCAAGGAGGTTGGAGTGATCCCAAATCCCTTACCCCTCACAGACCCGAATACTCACAGACATCTAATTCCCGACTAAGTATGCTCCTAGTATCATCTGGAGATAAAGACTGAGATAATGCCTCCTGAAAATCAGATGAATATCAAATATTTGTCAATAAAGTTTTGATTTAATTAAAGAAATAATGTTCTACTTACACATTTCTCATATACTTGTAGAATATCTTCTTTAGCAACTCCAGACTTGCCCACAAAGGCTTCCTTCCACAAAACATGTGCAGGAAAAGATGTTTCAGAACTTTTCTCCTTTTGCAACTACACATTAAGTCAAATAATATGATCAAATATGACTCATGATGAACAAATATATTATTACAATTTATAGATACTTACGATAGATTCTTCTAAGCGTCCATATCCGACACGTCCTTTTCTGTATGGATACGTTGGACTAGATGCTCTTTCCCGATTTGCTTCACTTATTCTTTTAAATTCTGGGGTTTTTCGTTTGGATTTAAACGTGTCCCATTCTTCTTGTGAAATCAAACTTTCATATTTCTTTGGAAGCTCCGCATAAACATGATTACCATCCTCATCCCTAAGATACTTGGATGATAAAAATATTCTAAACCATCTTAGTAGCTTTTCGGCCAATTTAAGACAAAAATCTCTTCTATCATCTTCGATGTTGAAACACCTCTAAGAAAAACATACACATTGTACGTCAGTACAAGTAATTTAAAAGACATAATTAGTTTGCATAATTAAAGACATAATTATTGTACCTTTATCTCACTCCAGAGTTTGTCTTTGGCTTCTTTCAAATGATTATTTCTCCAATCATCACAAATAATTGGAATCTCATTCCTTACTAGTGCACCAATGAAACTAGTCAAGATATGACCGTTAGGTTCTATAAGATGCCCTTGTGGGCTCCAATACACATCTAAAATGATGCCTCAGTCTCTACCATGGATCACTTTCTTCATCACTACTATGCCTCTTCTAATTTCGTCTTCCGTAGATACCTTTTTATTACCTCCTTCATGCATATAATCAACATCATGTGGGTGATCATCGTTAGTGGCCATATCTAACCTGTAATAAAGAAACCAAGTATATTAAATATAAATTATAATGAAAGTAATTGAAAATGAAAAATAAAGAAACCAGGGATATCAAATATAAATTATGAAAAATTAGGAAAAGCATATAAATTTATTGAAAATGACATAATATATAACATTTTATTATATTACCTCTTTCACTAACATCTCTTTCTTTTATTGGTTGGAATATGAATTACTTGTTTCTTAGCAATGCGGACAAATGAATTGATCCAAATTCCCTCGTTATGATCATTTCTGATATATGACTCATCCGCTATAAGATCCTCATCTTGATCATTTCTATTCAACTTATTATGTCTAATGCATGACTCATTCTCAACATCAATATCACATTGATCTACACCGCTATCATCAACTACTCTATTAGATAAAAACATTATAGACCATTTCGTAATCGTCGGGTCATTGACATAGAACACTTGTTTAGCTTGAGATGCTAGAATAAAAGGATCATCTTTGTACCCCACCCTAGTAAGATCCACTTGCAAAAATCCAAACTTATCCATTCATATGCCACTACTATTTACCCACTTGTAACCAAAGATGGGAATCTGAAACTTCTCGTAATCAAACACCCAAATGTGCTCAATAACTCCAAAATATGACAAATTTGCATATTTGGGGTTTAAGTCCTTCATACTTGATATATGCATTGCTTCAGCTAGCACGGTGACACCACTCTTTTGCATAGTACTCTTATCATCTTGTTCTTTGGCATAAAATGTGTATCCATTAATTGCGTATGCGCTATGAGAAAACAAATGAAAATTTGGACTATATGACAAACATCTCAACCTTTCTGTTACCGAAGCAGGATCTAAAGAGCGCTTCGAATAAATATGATTATTTAACCATTGTATAAAACTTTTATTGTGCTCTCGTACTATCCAATTTTCATTTATGTTCGGATTTAACCTTCGGAGTACATCCTTGTGCATTTCAACATATGGCTCAACCTCATTATCATTGTGCAGAACATACAAATGCACTTGATCCCGTTCATCCCTTGATACTGTCACAATTTTATTTCCAATTAATTTTTTACCTTCCTTTTTTCCGAAAGTACGAGCTTTGGGGAGTCCAATCGATTGAACGTTGGACAAATATTCAGTACAAAACTCAACCGCTTCTTCAACAATGTATCGTTCAACAATACAACCCTCTGGGAGACTTCGGTTTTTCACGTACCCTTTTAATATTTTCATTCAGCAGGGTACATCTATCTCATATAAGCTAGTCCACACAACTGTGTCTCTTTCACAAGATGAACAATTAGATGTACCATTATGTCAAATAAAAGAGGAAGGAAAATACATTTCAAGCTCACACAAGGTAATTACTATCTCTTTTTATAGTGTTGGTAAGATCTTGGGATCGATCACCTTGCTACAAATTGACCTAAAGAAAAAACACAATTTAGTTATGGCACTTCTTACTTTTTCTGGAAAAATAGAACGTATACCTACTGGTAGAAAATGTTCCATTATAACATGGCAATCATGTGTCTTCAAATTCTTCAACTTGAGGTCTTTCATAGACACAAGTCTTCTAATATCTGAAGAGTATCCTTCTGGAACCTTAACTTCACTCAGAAACTTACACAATATTTTTTCTCCTTTCTAGATAGAGCAAAAGCAGCAGGTGGTAGATATGTTCGTCTTCCTTTCTTCACAGGTGCTAATTCAGTTCTTATTCCCATTTTTAACATGTCCTTCCTTTCTTTAAGGCCATCCTGAAACTTTCCTTTTATATTGAGTAACATACCAATAACACTTTCAAATATATATTTTTCAATATGCATAACATCGATAAAATGTCTCTCGTACAAAGACTTCTAATATGGAAATTCAAAAAATATCGACCTCTTCTTTCACCCACCTTTGACAACGTTATGTGTAAAAGGCTTGCCAAACTCAATACGCACATCTTTCACCTTTTCAAAAACTTGGTCACCTGATAATGCAGGTGGAGCTTTACGATGTTCGGTGTCTCCATTGAATGCTTTTCTCCACATGAGTTTATGTTTTGTTGTGAAAATAAACACAACAAAATTCGCAGGAAAGCACATAGGAAAATTCGCAGGAAAACTTGCGAATTCGGAGGAAGAAGACGGAGTTTGGGCGCCAATTTTGTTTTTGAATTTTGATTTTATTATATAATTGATTCTTATTATCTAATATCAGTTGAACGCAGTTGGCCTAGTGGAGGACGCGCTGGTTTTGTGAACCAAGGGACTAAGGATTGAAACCGGCTGCAACCTTTTTAATTCAAATTATATAAGTCCTTTTAATTCAAATTATGTTTTTGCACTCCTTATTTACTAACCACACAGTTATTTAAAGAAATTTAAAAGCAGAAATAAAGATCATACGCTATTACATTAGGGGAGGGGTACATTTGTCTTTTAGGGGGATTGCGGAAAATAAAGTGCAGAAAATAAACCTAGTTAAATATTATAACCATGAGCAATTACATGATCGAAAAAACGAGAAAAATAAAGTTACACAAGATCATACATCCTATACAATTTTTTTTAAGAAATAATAAAGGAGTAAATAAAGGAATTAATTAAAATTTAGGTTTAAGAAAAAATTAATTATTATTTTTTAATATTATGAAAATAAATTAGGTTTAGAGAAATTAGGGTTAGAAAAACTAAAGATTAAAGTTAAGATCAATTAAACCCTAATTACTAAATTAATTATAAATTTATTTACAAAAAATAATAAAAATAATCTAAGAAAACTAAATTATTTTTCATAAAAAAAATTAAGAAGATAATTAAAGGATTTATGAAATTATTAAGGTGATTAATTAGTTTTAAATTAATAGTGGTTAATTATTTAATTAAGTAAAATAATAATAGTTAATAATAATAAAAAATAGAAAAGAAGGAAATATAGGAAAAAATAAAGGTGGGGAAACCTGGTTTTGATCCCATGACCTCCCCCTTACCAGAACCAGAGGCGTCCAATGGGCTAGGCACATGCTTGTGCTTTTCACATGGCCAATAATCAATAAATAATATGTTTAGAAATAAGATGAAATTAACACAAAACAAAAGGTTGTAGCCGGTTTCGATCCTTAGTCCCTTGGTTCACAAAACCAGCGAGTCCACCACTAGGCCAATTGCGTTCAACTGATATTAGACAATAAGAATCAATTATATAATAAAATCAAAATTCAAAAACAAAATTGGTGCCCAAACTTCGTCTTCTTCCTCCGAATTCGTAGGTTTTCCTGCGAATTTTCCTATGTGCTTTCCTGCGATTTTTGTTGCGTTTATTTTCACAACAAAACCCAACTCATGGTTATACCTGCATAGATCAAATTAACTCACAAAAATTTCACAAACCAAACACTTATGCTTCACATAATTCAATTATGCTCTTAAAAAGCTCTTAAACATCCTAAATCAAGAATTCCCAAAACCATGGCCGAAACCCTAGTTATGGTGGTTTTGGCATCTTGCGTCGATTCCTTCATACAGCTGCCCAGAAATTATCCTTATGACATGACAAACATGAAACACTCATTAGTTTTCAATTATATCAATCAAACATATGCAAATCGAAAAAAATCAAAGTAAGAATAAACGGTTTCAGTTATGGCATATGAAGGCGTTTTGAATGATGCAAATGATCAGGATAGCTTCAAGAAACATCAAGGATCATGTCTCCACCTTTAAAAAACCTTGATACTACCTACACGTAAGAATCCAAATTGGAGTTTTTTTTTGTAAAATTTGAAAGTTTGAAGGTTGTTCTTGGCTGCTGGAATTCGTGTCCGTTGTGTAGGTTTATGTTTGTATATGTGTGAGGGATCAAATTAGGTCAAGAGTTGGGCTTTTTCATCATGGATTGGATTGCTTGATAATGAAGAAATATCACTTCCAATTTTTTCAAAAAATCAAATATTTTCTTACCAATCAAGCCTTGTACGAATTTGGATCATCTCCAATCACTTTAAATGCAATATATTTGCTTCTAGAACAAATATTTGATCTAAAAATTGACTTTTTATATTTTATTTTTATTTAAATTGAATTTTAACAAATAAAATCCAAATAAATAAAAAATAAATTATAAAAATTAGAAGGATTGATTATTGGGTCGTGCAAGGTCTTAACTTTGAGATTGGGTTGCAATTTGATGCGCCCATTTGGAAAATTTTGAAGTTTAGACCTTATTTGCTTCATATACCCCTTGAAATTTCCCCAACTTTGACAAGTCACAACTCCCTAAATTTTAAGGATATGAGGGTGATCTTGGACCATTTAGAAAGATTAGAGAGTCCTCTAACAAACCTCTTTGGTCTCATGTCCATATCTTTTACCATTTTCAAATTATGCTCTTTGGAATAAGTTGACTTTTTGTTGACTTTTAAAAGGACCTATAATGTCTTAGCTCATACCTTCCAAATGAAGCTTTGGATGGGAAATTTTTGATGAAGTATGTGAAAGTTATGGCTGGTCAAAGTTCAGTTGTCTTTTCCTATGAAAACCCTAATTTAGAAACTCCTGATTCTTGATGATCTGGAATTTCCTTGATGAATCATGATCAACCCTTGATCAAATAATGAATTTTACTTCATAACCTTGATGTTGGCAAAAAAATCTTGAAGTTTGACTTTAATTTGACCACAGTTGACCTTAGTTTTACTTTTTAACCAACTTGACTGATTTTTGAACATCTGATCATCTGACTGGTCAAACTTATTGGGAAAGCCCTGAAACTTGACATGGGGATTCTTGAAGACATGTGGAATGTTATGAAGCTCACTTGAGGCCTTAGAATTCCATTTAGCCTGGAGAAATTCAAAACCCTAGTTCTGGATCAATTGTTCAGGAGGAGGCTTAGTCTAATGAAACCTTCAATCCATTTGACCAATCATGAACCTTGTGAATCTTGAGAAAACTCTTGGGACACATTGCTTTGATTGTGGGAGGGAAAATTTTGGGGTACAACAGTTGCCCCTGTTCAATTTTCTGAAACCTGAGGAGTTATATTGGCATGCACGCCATTCGTGACTGGAAGGTTGAAGGGGATTGAACACAAAAGCCCAAAATTTTGCACTCGTCGGTGCGTAGAATGATACTGTTGGTTGGTTGCATTGCTTGAATGGGATTAAAGATGCCATTCGGAGAAAAGATTGTATTGCTTGAATGAGCTTAAAGATGCCATTCGGAGAAAAGATTGTATTGCTTGAATGGGCTTAAAGATGCCATTCGGAGAAAAGTTCTTCAAATATACTTCTTGGAGAATAAAGTAGTCCAAAGTATGAAGATATAGCTTTTGGGAAGATAAAACAACCCAAGGTATGATAATATAGCTTTTGGGAGGATAAAGCAACCCGAGGTAAGATGATATAACTTTTGGTAAGACAAAACAACCCAACGTGAAATAATATAGCTTTTGGGAAGACGAAACAACCCAAGGTAAAATGATATAGCTTTTGGGAAGATAAAACAACCCAAGGTAAGATGATATAGCTTTTGGGAAGATAAAACAACCCAAGGTAATATGATACATCTTTGGGAAGATAAAACAACCCAAGGTAATATGATATAGCTTTTGGGAAGACGAAACAACCCAAGGTAAGATGATATAGATTTCGGGAGGATAAAACAGCCCGAGGTATAAGTTGTTGATGACGTTTGTCTGCTGGAGAATTAACCTGAAAAACAAGGTTAGTTCTATGCAAATATCATGATGTATATAACACTTTGTAAGATAATATCTCATTTGTATGCGTATGATATGATATGATGTGATGTATGTATGAATTATGTAGTTTAAAGCGTATAAGTAGCTTCGTAGAACAACTGTTGGATGGGGAATATAAATCCCGATTCATTATTAAGAAATATGAATACTTCGTTCCCGTCTTGTTTAAGAATATCGTACTTAGAACCTCCCGTTTTTGTTCGTCGTACTTCTTATTGAAGGATTAATTCCTGAATATCCTGACTGAGGATAAAAGAGATGGACATAGATTCGGGAGACCTATTTGGTTAAGTATCAATTCTTCAGAGGATATGAAACAGCTTGAAGACTTCGTAGTGTTGGAAGTACAAGATATTACTTGAAATATTCCGTAAGAATATTCGTAAAGATTACTCTGTGGGTATGAGCCGACGAAGATTCGTTGAATTCCTACCTTCGTTCATTCTTAGTAAATGCTATTATTGTATTTTATGCATTTCTGGTAAACATCAATCATATTCAAAAGCGTATATACATTCAAACATAACCAACAGACATTTCTCGATTTAGTAAAAAGGGGAAAAGTAAACCTGAATAAAGAGGGAAAAGTAAACCTGAATAAAGAGGGAAAAGTAAACCTGAATTTGAAAAATGGAATTTTATTTATTTAGAAAGTGGCCTATAAACATGTGAGTTTTAGCACGGAGACGGAAATCCTAGTAAGAGGAATTCGTCGAAGAAATTTTAAAGGAGTACAAAAACAAGGAAAAATAACTATGCATAAATGATCCTATTGAGTTTCAACTCTGCTATTGCCATTATCTTCAAATATCTCATCTTCAACTGTCGAAAAAGAAATGATTGGACTGATCTGTATCTGTTGAATTTGACGTAGATAACACAACTAGTAGAGGTTACATGGGTGATCCAACGAGACATAGTCATACGCTTTAATCCCTAACTTTTTCCTGGATCGCCTTTTCAGGTTTTCAATCCACCGGGATACCCTTTTTTGCCCAAGCCGCCTTTTCAGGTTTTCGACTTACCGGGTGTACATTTTATATATATCCCTAATTTTTGCCCGACCCCTTTTGGTTCGTCGGGATGCCCTTATTTTTTCCTAGGCCAGTCAACCTAGCGGGTCTCTTTTTATGCGTAGTATTTTGTAACTATTTTTGCGTTCATAGGTTGTGGGAAATCTTCACCATCCATAGTGGTAAGCATCATGGCACCTCCGAAAAATACTCTCTTAACAACAAATGGCCCTTCATAGGCGGGGGTCCATTTGCCTCTGGGATCACCCTATGGTAATATGATACGCTTGATCACCAAATCACCAGCCTGATATACGTGTTGCTTAACTTTCTTATTGAAGGCTTTGATCATACGTTTCTGATACATCTGACCATGACAAACAACTGCCAACCTTTTCTCATCAATCGAGTTTATCTGGTCAAATCGAGTCTGAATCCATTCATCTTTATCTAAGCCTGCATCTTTCATAATTCTTAAGGAAGGAATTTGAACTTCAATGGGTAAAACTGCTTCCATACCATAGACAAGGGAGAATGGGGTTGCCCCTGTTGAAGTACGTATTGTAGTATGATAACCATAAAGAGAAAATGGTAACATAGCATGCCAATCATTATATGTAATTGTCATCTTTTGAAAGATCTTCTTAATATTCTTGTTGGTGGCTTCCATTGTGCCATTCATCTTTGGACGATTTGGAGAAGAGTTGTGATGCTTAATCTTGAACTGCGTGTAGAGGTCAGTAATCATAGTATTGTTCAAATTAGTACCATTATCTGTGATAATCCTTTCAGGGATGCCATACCTACATATAAGATTATACTTGATGAATCGAGCCACAACATTCTTTGTAACAGAAGCAAATGAAGCTGCCTCTACCCACTTTGTGAAGTAATCAATAACAACTAGGATGAAACGATGTCCATTAGAAGCGGTAGGCTTGATCTCACCAATCATATCAATGCCCCACATGGAAAAAGGCCAAGGAGCATTCAGAACATTCAACGGAACTTGAGGCACATGAACCTTATCAGCATAAATCTGGCATTTGTGACATGTTTTGGAGTGCTGATAGCAATCGGCTTCCATGGTAGACCAATAATAACCTGCTCTCAAAATCTTCTTATCCATAGTATGCCCACTAGAATGAGTACCGAAAATCCCATCATGCATGTCCTCCATAATCTTTGTTGCTTCTTTCTTATCCATACAACGAAGCAAAGTTGAATCATGATTGCGCTTGTACAAAATTCCATTACTCAGGAAAAACTTAGCAGAAAATCTTCTCAGAAACTTCTTATCATTGACAGATTCCCCTTTAGGGAACTCTTGAGCTTCAAGATACCTTTTTACTTCATAGAACCAAAGGCTTTTCCTCTACTCCTTCAGTACCCACCTCATTGCAGTATGCATGTTTATTAAATCGATCGATAGTAATTCTGGGAGCTTCATCATCCCAACTGATTTCAAACATAGACGCCATGGTGGCTAATGCATCTGCCAACTGATTCTCTTCTCGTGGAATATGTCCAAAAGTGATCTTTTCAAAGTACGGGATCAAAGACAACACATGCTCTCTGTAAGGGATGAGATTAGGATGCTTGGTTTCCCAATCTCCTTTAACTTGACTAACTACTAGGGCTGAATCTCCACACATATTCAAAAACTGAATCTTCATCTTAATGGCGGCCTTGATACCCATTATGCATGCTTCATACTCAGCCATATTATTTGTACAATCAAAACAAAGTCTTGCAGTAATTGGTGTATAACAACCCTTAGGAGAGATAATCACAACACCAATACCATTACCAAGTGCATTAGAAGCTCCATCAAAAACCATAGTCCATTGGGATCCTTATTCAGGTCCTTCATATTGTCTACGTTCTTTAGTAACAATCATAATATCCTCATCCGGAAACTCAAAATTCATAGACTGATTATCATCCACTGCCTGATGAGCCAAATGATCAGCTACTACACTTCCTTTAATTGCTTTCTGAGTATTATACTATATGTCATATTCTGTCAAGATCATTTTCCATCTTGCTATTCGTCCGGAGAGAGCAGGTTTCTCAAATATGTACTTGATTGTATCCATTTTTGAAATTAATAAAGTGGTATGAGTCAACATATATTGTCTTAGTCGGCGAGCAGCCCATGCCAAAGAGTAATAAGTTTTCTCGAGCAGTGAGTATCTTGTTTCACAGTCGGTAAACTTTTTGCTAAGGTAGTATATTGCTTGCTCTTTTCGACTAGACTCATCATGTTGCCCCAACACACACCCCATTGAGTTATCCAATACTGTCAGGTACATAATCAAGGGTCTTGCTACAATTGGTGGCATCAATATAAGGGGTTCTTGGAGGTACTTTTTAATCTCATCAAAAGCTATCTGGAATTTGTCATTCCATTCCATTACTTGATCTTTCTTCAATAACTTAAAGATTGGCTCACAAGTAGCAGTTAATTGGAAAATAAATCTTGCAATGTAATTCAGTCGTCCCAAGAAACCTCTAACTTCCTTCTCAGTATGGGGAGCTTGCATCTCTTGTATAGCTTTTACTTTTGCAGGATCCACCTCATTACCTTTACCACTGACAAAAAAACCCAAAATTTTACCAGATCTAACTCTAAAGGTACACTTGTTTGGATTTAATCTCAACTTGTACTTCTTTAACCTCTCAAACAACTTGTGCAGATGATCAAGATGTTCTTCTTCAGTCTGAGATCTGGCTATCATATCATCCACATATACCTCTATTTCATGGTGAATCATATCATGGAACAAATCAAACATAGCATGCTAATATGTTTCCCCATCATTCTTCAAACCAAATGGCATCACCTTATAACAGAAAGTGCCCCATTGTGTAACAAATGTAGTCTTCTCCATATCTTCAGGTGCCATCTTAATCTGATTGTAACCAGAGAAACCATCCATAAAATAGAATACCTTATGTTGAGCAGTGTTGTCTACCAGAACATCAATATGTGGAAGTGGAAAGTCATCTTTGGGGCTGGCTTTGTTCAAATCCTTGTAATCTATACACATGCGTACTTTACCATCTTTCTTAGGCACCGATACCACATTTGCAACCTACTGAGGATAAGAAGTAACAACTAAAAACCCTACATTGAATTGTTTCATCACCTCTGCCTTAATCTTTTCTAACATTTCAGGACGCATACGACGAACTTTCTGTTTTATTGGGCGACAATCTTCTTTCACTAGTAGACGGTGAACCACAATATCAGTATCCAGCCCTGGCATATCTTCATAAGACCAAGCAAAAATTTCCACATAGTCACGTAACATCTGAATCAACCTGTTCTTAACACCATCTTCCAATTCAGCACCTATCTTGACCTCTTTCCTGTTCTCTTCAATTCCCAGATTCACAACTTCAATTGGTTCTTCATGTGGCTGTATAGCTTTCTCTTCTTGTTGTAGCAATCTAGCTAGCTCTACAAGTACTTCACAATCTTCCTCATTTCCATCCTCGGCTTGATAGATCGGATTCTCGAAGTTATAATTGGCAATAGCATAACTGTTATCAACGGGATCCAGAGTGGACGAGGATCTGCATTTTAGTTACGTGGGTGTATGTAAGAACACATAGCTTTTTGATAAAAGAAAAAGTAAAAGAAAGACAAAGAGCGTGATATTTACGAAAGCGAGAAACATCCATTGATTTTATTGAATGAAAATATGCAAATGAAATGACAACCCTAACAAGCACACCATTGTGCCCCAGGCAAGGCACAAGGCTTAAAAGTATTTAATTGTTCAAAATTACAAAAATTAAAATTAGAAAAACAAAATAGCAATTACTCATGACTAAAGGAGATAGGAATAACGTCTTCAGCCTTCCAATTGTTGAGTCCATCACCAGTGGTTGGAAAAATCCAATTATCCAGGTTGTAATCTTCATCATAATCTCCCACAACATTGACTTAGTCCTTTATGATTCCTTTATTAGTGATACGAACAACATGAGCACGACGAACAACCTTCTGAGATTCTGCAGTAAAACCCAAACCAAACTTGTCAGACTTGTAAGGAATATCAGGAAGTTGACCCTAAATAGTACAACCACCTTCTTCAACCACAACTTTAGCATCCTTGAGAGAGGCCATTGTAGGAGGTACTCTGGTAATAGCAGGCACTGGTTTAACAACAGGGATGTATTTAGTAGAAGGAACAACTTGAGAAACTACTTCGAATGTCTGGCAAGGAGTCTCAACAAATTCAACCTCCATCTCAACATATTTAAAAGCATTCACATGACTGACCATGTATTCTTCCTCACCATAAACAGTAGCAATTTTTCCTTTCACTGGATACTTCAATTTCTGATGTAAAGTGGAAGTCACAGCACCTGCCCCATGGATCCAGGGGCGCCCAAGCAAACAGGAGTACGCAGGATGAATATCCATCACATAAAAAATGGAATCAAAGACTTGAGAGCCTACTTTGATTGGGAGATCCACCTCCCCATGCACCATTCCTCTTGAACCATCAAAGGTCCTCACCACCACATTACTTGGCCTTAACACCACATCCTCAAGTTTGAGTTTGTCCAGAACCTCCTTGGGTAACACATTCAATGAAGAACCATTATCCACCAACACATGAGACAAAGTAGTGCCCCTACACTCAATGGAGACATGCAGAGCTCTATTATGGTTTCTTTTAGCAGGAGTCAGATCAGCATCAGAAAAACTCAAACTATTATCACTAGTCAGATGAGCAACACAATTCTCGAACTGGTCCACAGAGATTTCATGTGGCACATGAGCAGTCTTCAGGAACTTGATTAAAGCCTTGGCGTGGGATTCAAAACATAATAGCATAGATAACATGGAGATTTTAGAGGGAGTATGTCCCAACTGGTCAACAATATCATAATCAATCTTGAGGATGATCTTCAGTACTTCTTCCATCTGCTTAGAGAGATCTTCACTAGCTGGTGCCTCAACTTGAACAGGTTCAATCACTGGTCCTTTTCCCCGATCCTCAGTACTTGGCCCAGGGTTAGAGATACAGACTGGAGTAGCAACAATATTTAAGGTGTCTTCTGGAGAGAAAATTCTTCCACTCCTAGTAACCTTACTGGACCCAGCAATATTGTTAACGTGAAGATTAGCATCAGTAACGGGTGTATCAGTCAAAGGCTCTTGTTTGACACCATGGATATAAACATCAAAACCATAATTCCAGGGTATAGCCTTATCAGAAGTATATGGGATAAGACCAGGAGTAATAATAATCATTGGAGCCACCTTTGGCTCAGCAGTAATCTTTACAGGTCCCTTAGAAGTGATCCTCATTGGACCTTTGGAAGTAATCTTCACAAGAGTCTTATCAACCATAGCCACGTCTTCAAGCTTCAAATCTTGGGCCAGACCTTCACACAAAATCTCTATAGAATGAGTCTTCTCAAATAATATAGTACGGTTGTCCATCAGACGTTGAATACCTTCCTTCAACTTCCAACAACTATTAGGTTGATAAGCACAGAAAAAACAATCTTTATTGCAACATGGAAATAAACCAGCTTGCATCAACTTCTTCTTGACAATGGATAGAGGAGTAGTTAATTCAGCCACAGTATAAACATAAGAAACTTCATCAACAACATTAACAATCTTCTCATGCTTAGGCATAGGAGCATTGATCACATTAGGAGTTTCAGGAAGGTCAAACTCAATTTCTCCATTCTCAATCATATCCTTAATTTTGTTCTTCAACGCCCAGCAACTGTTAGTATCATGGCCAAGACTATTAGAATGATATGCACACCTTGCATTGGGATTGTAACAAGGAGAGGAAGTGTTGGGATTCTGAGGAGGATCCTTCAAAGTAATCAGCTCTCCTTTCAACATGTGTTGCAAAGCCTGAGCCAACGACATATTGATCTTCGTAAATTGCCTCCTAGGCTTGGGCTGACTATTCTGCTGCTGCTCTTGTGGTGCAGGTGCAGGATTAGAAATCAAAATAGCTCCCACAGATTGGTTACGATTATTACGACCATGTTGGCCATACACAACATTGGATTCCTTATTCCCATTAGAAGGATTCTTGGTGGTACTTGAAGAGGCAATCATCTGAATATTTCCACTTCGTATCCCATTCTCCACACCTTCTCCCGTCATTATTAGCTCAGTGAAACTAAATGAAGAGCTTCCAATTAGATGACTGTAGAAAGGACCAGTCAACGTACTCATAAACATATCAACCAATTCCCTGTTGGTCAAAGGGCGTTGAAGTCTACTTGCAAGATCTCTCTACTTCTGAGCATACTCCTTGAAGCTTTCTTTAGAACCCATGGGCATGCATTGGAGCTGATGCGAGTTGGTGCTAAATTAGAGTTATATTGATACTTCTTATAGAAAGCCTCAGCAAGATCATTCCAATTACGAATGTTGGTACTCTCCAGTTGATAATACCATTCCAGTTGAGCTCCAGCCAAACTCTCTTGAAATAAATGAATCCACAACTTCCTATCAGGAGTATATGGTTGAATCCTCCTGACATAAGATCTCAGATGCAACGTTGGACATGACACACCATCATACACCACAAAAGTAGGAAATTTGAAACCAATAGGGATGGAGACCCCAAAAATAAAGCTCAAATCTTCAAAGTCAAACCCAAAAGTCTTCTGTAGTTCCATAACATTCACCCGGTTCTCCAGTATCTTATATTTCTCATTACTAGTCGAATCATGGTAATAATTCTCCTCATAATCAGAATCTTCAGTAGTACCATGGAGACTGCCTTCTTCTCTCTCAGAATTCACATCCCTAGGATTCTCAACTTCTTCATCTATCTTGACTGGACCTCTGAATCTTCTACCCAAGTTGATGAAGCCAACTGTTTTCTGGTCTTCTTCTTTTTCTTGGTCAGAAGTGCCTTCAACTCATCTTGTCCCCTGGACAAATTCAGAATCATCTCTTGAAATTAGGCATTCTGAGTCTGGAGTTCCTTGACAGTTTGTTCGAGAGCCATTTCTCCTGAAATAAACAGTGAGAAGATAAGATACTTGTTATAAGAAACATGTGATGTAATGATATGGTATGTAGATGCATATGCAATGTTTTCAAGGACCGCAAGATTTAAATTTGTTTTAAAGAAAAACAAAAACAAAACTTTTATTAGTAAATGTTTAATATAATTTCCCCTTGGGCTTACAATGAAAGTAAATAAGAATAAAATACAAAGATATAAATATATGGGACTCAGGTCTCCCATGGACGCTTCCTCTTTGTGTTGAGGTATGTGTTGAGATTCCGCTCCTCGTGAAGTTGCCTTGTCAGCTCCAGAACTCTTTCTTGACTAGCTCTGAACTGAGTCTCAAAAGTATCCCTTTGATCCTTCAATTTAATCCAAGACTTCTGCAACTCTTCCAAATCAGTGGGCATGTCTGGATGAAGGATGGTACAAGGAACATCTCCTTCAGCAACAGGCTCCATAATAACCGGTAGAATAGCATGATATGGCATCATAAGTGTTTGAGAACGAGATCGTACCGTCGCTCCCAAGGATTTACTTCCCGGTGCAAACGCGAACTGTCGTCGAAAAGAGAAAATGAATGAATTGAAAAGAGTCGCTAGCTAGGCATTTTTATCCCGAAGGAAAGGTAATGCTGCATAAACCTAGAAAGAGATGGATAATACGGCTGCGAACCAGAGAAACTGAGAAAGGGGGTTGATTACGACCTGGGAAGGTATTAGCACCCAGATCGTCCGTTGTACTCGACGGGATCCACGCTTACAAGATTGTGTTTAAAGGGGCCAGTGTATGTGTTATCTGTGTGCAAAGGCTAAAAATGAATGTACAGATGTCAGTGCAAAAAGGTGAATTGCTCAGGAACTGAGGCTTTTAAGGAATGCTGAAAGAGGGGGAAGACACAGAGACTTTTGTTTGATAACAATTAAGTTATGCCCACGTATCCTCTCGTGCAATGAGGAAGTCAGAACACCGTAGTTCGACTCAAAGAGACTGAAAAATAAATTGATTGTGAACTGCTTGCTTATCTATGCTCAAGTGTATGACTCGTCTAGCTCGAGTGCTAACTGTCTTGCATTAGACGGAAGAAACGAGTTCTCGTTTATGAATGAGTGTGATGAGAAAAGAATCCCGGAGGAGACGATTATTGTTTGATTTTGATGTTTTCAGTTTTTTATTGTTATTGTTGTTTTGCATAGGATTATGGGCTTAAGCCTAAATCAAGGGTTTGTAAACTCATTATATCCTCCCTAATTAGGGATAATGAGCCTACTTAAGTATGAGATAAGCATCTCAACTTAATTACCATGATGATGTAGGATTAAGATCATTAACCTACTTGTGATTAATTAAATGTTTTTGGTTTTTTTTGTTTAGTGTTAACTAATGAGTTTAATCTCTAATCACATATTAGTGAACTCATTACACCATCCTAATAGAAGGATACTAGATGAGAACACTTAAGCCGAGGAAGAGACCTCAACTTAATCCATGGTTAGGGATTAAATTCATTATATAACAAACCTTTGTTAAGTGGATTTTAATTAAAGGATGAGATTAAGAAGTGGATTTTAAGTTTTTAAGACAACTTGAGGGGGACTTGTCCATTAAACACTAGGGTTAGTCCCTCTTAACCATAAGGAAGAGATAAAACCCTAATGTAAGGCCCAAGTTACAAGATAAAGTCATGGTGATTATTAGTGTGATTTGATTAAGAGGTGTAAACAAATTAAAGGTTTAACACTTAGGATTAAAGTTATACACTCCATCCTAAGAGAAGGATGCAGGCATAACCCTAATTCAAAGTCCTAAAGCTTTAAGAGTTTAGCCTCTGATTATTGAGATGAGAAGAGAGACTCAACGAAACTCAAAGGTAAAAGACTAAGGGGGACTATAAACAACCCTAAAAGTTATCATGCTTGGATATCCTATGGTTTGTTAGGCTTAAGAGAAAGGATCTTCAAGGCCACCAATAGAAAAAAGCAGATGAAAAGAGAAGGAAAAAGAAGAATAAGTTACTTACTTCCTTAAGAAGATAAGTAACTTAAAAGAAAGAAAGTAAGAAGAATGGAACACAAGTGAAACAAGTTCACTTCAAAGACAAGTAATATGCATATGAATGATGAGAAGAGATGGGAAGTGAAGGCAAATTCACCTCCCAAATAACTTGCCAAAAGTTCCTGAAAATGTTAGTATGAATGCATAAGACATAAAATAAAAGGAAATGAAATGAAATGAGATGTGAAGACCAAAGTCAGAAGTGAAAATGCAATGTTAAAGACATATGAGATGTTGCAAAGTCATACAAGATGCATATGCATGATCATACAAAGGTGGGATGCAATGGAAGCATGTTTAGAAGCATGAAAACACATGAATGTTCATGAAATGTAATGGATGCAAAACATAGCAAATGAATGAAGAAATGATCAAGAAATGTTCAAACATGTCTTAATATGTCTAAGATGTCATATAAGTGTTTGAAATGTCATGGCAAGTTCACATGATGATGATATGCAAAGGTGAATGCAAATGAACATGAGAAATTAGGGTTTTATGAATGTATGAGATACAAATGACCAAAACAGAAGCAATCAACATGATAAAAAATTGAAATTGGACTCAAACAAAAACTAAGCCTATACAAGATCAAACCCAAAGGAGAAGGCTAGAAGCTTAACCTAATAGAAGTTATGGATTTTCTAAGTTTGTTAGGTTTTTGGGTGATTCTTAAGGGAAAATTCAAATCAAATTGAAAATGCAAGATAAATTTATGAGAAAAATAACCTAGAAACTACATGCAATATGTGAAACAATGCAAAAAGAATCAAGTTCAAACTCATCATGGTTAGGCAGAAATGAATTTTTCAAGTTAGGTTTAGAAAATGTGATTTTTAAGAACCCTAATTCAAAGAAAATTGTGAAATTATGATCAAACCTAAAAAGAAATTTGTATGATGAGTTTGAAAATGTTTCTAAATGTATTGGAATGGTTCATGATTTTTTTGGTGATTTTTAGAAACCTAAATGCATTTTTAATTAATTAAAATCCATTAATTAATTAAAAATAACATTTAAATATTTTAAAAATACTTTTAAAATACAAAAAATAAAATAAAAAACATTTTTGGGTTAAGAAAAATATTTGGATCAGAAATGCAAAAGATCATATTTTTTTTATGTTTTTAACTATTTTAAATAAAATATGCAAAAGAAATAAAAAGAAAATGAAATTAAATGAAATAAATGGAAAGTCAATGCATCCAAGGGTCCAGATTCAAATGGAAATGGAGGGATTTGACTGACGCGTGATTGTGTGGTCAGGATTTGATCTGGCATAATTTAAATTAATCCTAATTAATTAACCTAATTAAACAGATTAGGGCTTTAATTAGGCAATCTGGGCCCTCCATTCACGCACGGGAAGCAAGATCCTAAGGTCCACATTCAAACTGAGCCTAAACCCTAATTAAACCCTAAGTAATTTCAGGTGACCGGAACAGTGTTCCAGTCATCTTCTCCGGTGAGACAAAAACCTAACTCTCTCCAAACCTCAAATTAATGCATCAAACTCTTCAGAAATGATCCATAATTAACATTAAACAAGAATCTAGGCATAAAATCCATTTATATTGCATCAAAAACAAGAATCGAAGCAAACAAAATTTTCGGGCAAAATTTCAAAGCAAGCATACATGGCCATTTCTCAACCATTTTCAAAATAAATTACATCCCAATGATCAATGGAGCATACATATTCATATTGTAACTTAAAAAACAAGTTCTGGAAAAAAATTTCTTGAGGTATACCTGAGCTGGAGTTGAGCAAATGTGGACCCCCAAAGCCTGCTTCTTGTGTTAGACACCTCCTTTGGTCACCCTGATGCTATTGAGAAGCTTTGCAAGTCTTTAAATGGCTTCCTTTTGAAGCTTCAGTTCTGAGAGGTGGAAAATCATGTTTGAGTTTGAAGGACTTTTAGGGCAAAGTGAAGGGTGGTTTGTGTTCCCTGTGATGTGTGGAGATGATTGGTGGAAAAAGATTTGAGGTTTGATGCTTGTGCTGAGAGTTTCGAAGAGATGAAGATTTTGGCCAATTTTGTGAATGCTGACTTGTGGGAGGTTTCAGGCTTTCTTCTTGTATGCTTTGGAGTGTTTGAGGGTTGTATAAACACTTGTGATTGGTTCAGAGAGTTGGTGTGGCACAACTTGATTGGTATGGGAGGTTTTGCAAAAAAGTTAATTTTGTGTACTTGGAGGTATGGGCCATGGCAGAGCTGGCTTCAAGGGGTGTCTGGCCTCAGCCTGATTCATGGAGGGCCATAGGATTGGTTTTATGCAGCTGGCACAAGTGGACGGAAGGTTCCAAGAGGTTTTGCAACTTTTCCCTCTTTGAAAATTTTATGAAAATGCCTTGAAGAAACTTGCAATCCAAAGCACAATTTTGGCTCAAATGCATTGCACTATGTTTGTATGATGCCTAGAAATCAATTAGAGGTCATGAAATGGCTTGAAACTTGAATTTGCAAAAAATCCTCTTTGGCATGAACTTGAAAATTATAGGATTTTTGCCAAATTTGAAAGGCCATATCTTGAGTTCTAGGATGAATTAAGACATGCTCTAGTACTTTTTGAAAAGGGGAAGCCCTAATCTACAACTTTCATGCCCAAGAATTTTTCATTTGAAGCATTTTTGGTCATGAAAGAGGAGGTTGAAAATCTTTCCAAAATGGAAAGTTTCCATTACAAGTCATTTCCAAAAATGGCAAGTTTGCATTTGGCTCAAAATTCTTCAACTTTGAGAACTTCCAACCACTTATAAGATCAAATAAAGATCATAGAACCTCAATTTGATGAAAATGATCCTTTGGTTCCATTGTTGGGGGCCTCAGATGCCCTGATTTTGACTTTATTTGCTCAAGAAGTTACCCAATGATCAGATGACTTCCACAATGAATTTCTTCATCAAACTTGGTACACATGATCCTTATAAAATATTAAGACCAATAGAAACAATAATGACCAAAAAAATTTGGATTAAGGCCTCTGAAACCAAAACCCTAATTTTGGTCATCTGTGTAGGAAAACCTTAGCTCTGCCTCTATGCCTTTGCCATTCTTTGTGATCCCTTAACTTTCATGAACTTTGGGGAGCATATTATAATCATGGAGCACACATGGACCCTCTTGGGAAGCTTCAAGACCTTTGGGATGGCTCAGATCACTTCTTGGATTGCTCAGATCATAAACCCTAGATGCAGATGAAATGGAACTATGCAGATGAAACAAATATGCAATATGAGATGGTATGCCTATGCTTATACAAAAATGAAAGATCACAAGCCATGTTGTGAGAAGAAGTGAGGGAAAATTTGGGGTGTTTACACGCACCCATCTGAGATAAGGTTCCATAGGAATGGAATACTTTGGTTCTAGAGTCTTACTATCAACCTTATTCACCTTTCTCTAAGCTCGTATAAACCTTTGACGGTAACCCTGAAGATCGTTGTCGTAGTCGAACATAATACCCTGAATAAGCATGTCATGAGGACCATTACTCTAAGCATAACCAAACTGACGTAGAGCTAAAGAAGAATTGTAAGTAATTCCCCCTCTTATGCCAAGGAGTGGCACATTAGGGAACTCCCCACAACGGTCAATGATAGTGACATTTTCCATAGATCGAGAACTCCAGTGAATATCTGAATAAGAGAGTGACATCTTCCTTTTAGACCACCTCAACCCATGTTCATTCTTCATCACAGATCGAGGAAGGTGAGAAATAAACCACCTAGATAGTAGAGGTATGCAACACATCAGAGTTCCTCTCGCTTTCGTAGTACGAGTGTGAAGAGAGTGTAAGATATCTCCAAGTAATATACGCACTGGATTGCGAGTCAGAAATATGTTGATGGCGTGTACGTCTATGAACTGATCTGGATTAGGGAACAACACTAAGCCATAGATCAACAGGGCTAGAATCTCCTCAAAAGCATCATAGCTCATAACATCCAAAAATACTTGAGTTTTCTCCATCAATGCCTTAGCAAGAATACCCTTAACTCCGCTTCTCGTTTCTAGGACAATGTCTGATTTCTTCAGATGTAGAGCTGCAGCAATGACTTCAGGTTTAAGCTCTTTCTCTAAGCATGTGAAGGGTCTCTGATCAAGGATAAGTATACCCGGTAGTTTGGAGAACTCCTCCATTATATGTACCAGCTGATAGTCAGGGAATGTGAAAAAATTATGTTTAGGATCAAAGAACTGGAATAGGACACTCATCATGTCTTCATTGAACCCTGAAGTAACTAGATCCAACAAGTAACCATGTTTCTTGATGAATTGGGAGTTTTCATAAACTTTAGAGATCAATTCCTTAAGCTTAGAAGGTATCTCTACAAAGTTGATCCGGATAGTATTCCTACGAGCAGAAGCCATGACCTGCAACAAATAACAAAGATAAATCCTTTGGTCCTTGAAATGGTTAGTGAAAATGCTATGCTTATGATGTCATGATGTCATGATGTTATGCTCAATCACAAACATGTGGCACACACAAACAAGTCACACAATAGCCCTAGGTTTGAAAGCTTGCATGAGGTTTAAAGGTAAGTACCCTCCCCTGAAGTTTAGATGGTTCATCCTGTCCTACAAAAGTAATCGGGTTCTAAGGGATCTCAATATCACTGATCCTTCCCAAGGGTGGTTGTTCAGTAGGCAACTTACTTGCCAACCAAAACCCCCAAAGTTTAGGATCTCAATGAGCGTAGCATCAAGTATCAACCAACTTCAGTCTTCACCAAAGCCGACTACCTCACAACTTTCTAAAGGCCAAGATGGGTTAACTAGGGTTCTAAAGGGTAGTTAATGTTAATGACAACGTATGACAACCCCATATTATCCTCAACTTACTTAAGGAACATAAGCACCAACCAAGAAGTCACACTAACTATGGCCACCAGATCAACCATATTGGTATACGTCGTACAGTTTCCTTGGTCTATTGACATTTACCTAAGGTACACTAGATCTAGATTAGGATCTTTCACACAAAATCCCAACAGATAATATAAAGCAAACAAAGCAAACAATCAAGTGATTTAATTCCTATGGGTACCCCTCTTTTACTTAGTAACTCCCCAGTAGAGTCGTCAGTTCTGTAACACGGTGGGAGAAATGACTTTCTATAAATGTTGCGGATAGCAAGAGTCACCACTGACTTTTATTTTATCCATAAGGAAGGGACATAAAAGAACAGGAAAGACCGTTCTAAAAGACTTGGGTTCGGGGGGTAGGTTATATAAAGGGAAAGTGTTAGTACCCTTTATATCCATGGTTATCCATGGGCTCTTAGTTACTTAGCTCACTTAATTGTTTTGAAAAAGGTGAAGTGTGTGATTAGCAAATTTTCTAAGTACTTTGTAATGATCCTCGTATGGATGTATACAAAGCCTTGTTTGAAAATTTTTGAAAATTGTGAGGTGTGAAAAGTATTTTCTTTTGAAGTGTGAGCAAGTAACTATGAGGTACCTACCCTAGACTAAGTCATTCATGTTCTTATATATCCTTTCAAGGGTAAGACTATCCATATTATTAAGGAATATGTAGTCATCACCTTGGATTTTATTAAGGGACGGGCGTAGGGTCATCGTACGGTCAACGAAGGCAACTGTAGGGTGTCTTTAGAAATTGGGAGGGATTATCATCTTTTAAACTGAAGGGACAAGATCATTATCGTAGGCAACATCGTAGGGACTTGATCTTTTAACCGGAGGGGAGGGACAAGATGATTTTAAATTGTAGAGTTTTGCTTAAGACACCCCACTTTTGAGGGACTTGAGCGTTTAAAAGGCAACTTTAAGAGGGATACCCTAGGAGGTGCAGATAGCGATCATAGATCGACTTACGTGTGTGAGTGTTTATTTTCAGATATTTATTCTTTTTATTTAATGATCTAAGTCCTTTTAATTCAAATTATGTTTTTGCACTCCCTATTTACTAACCACACAGTTATTTATATAAATTTAAAAGCAAAAATAAAGATCTTACGCTATTACATTAGGGGAGGGGTACATTTGTCTTTTAGGGGGATTGCGGAAAATAAAGTGCAGAAAATAAACCTAGTTAACTATTACAACTAGGAGCAATCACATAATCGAAAAAACGAGAAAAATAAAGTTACACAAGATCATACATCCTATACAATTTTTTTTAAGAAATAATAAAGGAGTAAATAAAGGAATTAATTAAAATTTAGGTTTAAGAAAAAATTAATTATTATTTTTTAATATTATGAAAATAAATAAGGTTTAGAGAAATTGGGGTTAGAAAAACTAAAGATTACAGTTAAGATCAATTAAACCCTAATTACTAAATTAATTATAAATTTATTTACAAAAAATAATAAAACCTAAACTCATGGTTATACCTGCATAGATCTAATTAACTCACAAAAATTGCACAAACCAAACACTTATGCTTCACACAATTCAATTATGCTCTTAAAAAGCTCTTAAACGTCCTAAATCAAGAATCCCCAAAACCATGGCCGAAACCCTAGCTATGGTGGTTTTGGCATCTTGCGTCGATTCCTTCATACAACTGCCAAAAAATTATCCTTATGACATGACAAACATGAAACACTCATTAGTTTTCAATTATATCAATCAAACATATGCAAATCGAAAAAAATCAAAGTAAGAATAAACGGTTTCAGTTATGGCATATGGAGGCGTTTTGAATGATGCAAATGATCAGGATAGCTTCAAGAAACATCAAGGATCATGTCTCCACCTTTAAAAAACCTTGATACTATCTGCAAGTAAGAATCTGAATTGGAGTTTTTTTTGTGTAAAATTTGAAAGTTTGAAGGTTGTTCTTGGTTGCTGGAATTCATGTCCTTTGGGTAGGTTTATGTTTGTATATATGTGAGGGATCAAATTAGGTCAAGAGTTGGGCTTTTTCATCATGGATTGGATTGCTTGATAATGAAGAAATCTCACTTCCAATTTTGTCAAAAAATCAAATATTTTCTTACCAATCAAGCCTTGTACGAATTTGGATCATCTCCAATCACTTTAAATGCAATATATTTTCTTCTAGAACAAATATTTGATCTAAAAATTGACTTTTTATATTTTATTTAAATTGAATTTTAACAAATAAAATCCAAATAAATAAAAAATAAATTATAAAAATCAGAATGTTGATTATTGGGTCGTGCAAGGTATTAACTTTGATATTGGGTTGCAATTTGATGGGCCCATTTGGAAAATTTTGAAGTTTAGACCTTATTTGCTTCATATACCCCTTGAAATTTCCCCAACTTTGACAAGGCACAACTCCCTCAATATTAAGGCTATGAGTGATCTTGTACTTTTTAGAAAGAATAGACATTCCTCTAACATACCTATTTGGTATCATGTCCATATCTTTTACCATTTTCAAATTATGCTATTTGGAAAAAGTTGACTTTTTGTTGACTTTTAAAAGGACCTATAATGTCTTAGCTCATACCTTCCAAATGAAGAATTTTTAGGCTTGGTTTGTGAGACACAAAGTTGTAGAGAATTCAATTTCCTTAAAAATGAGCTTTGGATGGGAAATTTTTGATGAAGTATGTGAAAGTTATGGCTGGTCAAAGTTCAGTTGACTTTTCCTATGAAAACCCTAATGTAGAAACTCCTGATTCTTGATGATCTGGAATTTCCTTGATGAATCATGATCTACCCTTAATCAAATGATGAATATTACTTCATAACCTTGATGTTGGCAAAAAAATTTGAAGTTTGACTTTAATTTGACCATAGTTGACCTTAGTTTGACTTTTTAACCAACTTGACTGATTTTTGAACATCTGATCATCTGACTGGTCAAACTTATTGGGAAAGCCCTGAAACTTGACATGGGGATTCTTGAAGACATTTGGGATGTTATGAAGCTCACTTGAGGCCTTAGAAGTCCATTTAACCTAGAGAAATTCAAAACCCTAGTTCTGGATCCATTGTTTAGGAGGAGGCTTAGTCTAATGAAACCTTCAATCCATTTGACCAATCATGAAACTTGTGAACCTTGAGAAAACTCTTGGGACACATTGCTTTGATTGTGGGAGGGTAAATTTTGGGGTATAACACCTAACAACGCTTGTTTGAAAAAATCACTATCCCAGTACATGATCAAATAGGGAAAAACAGTGAACATAATAAAAAAGAAGCCAGTTGTGTTAAAGGCTATAGGTTTTTATATCTATGGAACTTAAAACACTCACAAACCATATCTAATTAATATGAGATGATATATAATTATTTTAGTTATTATTATTAAACATGTTTCACCAACTTAATCATGAGATCACAAGACAAAAAAAATCAAGGTGTGCTATGTGATATACTAAATAGGATAAAACGAAATTCAACCATAAACTAACAGTATTCCAGCTACAACACCTAAAGATATCACAAATAACAACAATAAACTCTAACAGAGATACATAACAACGACATTGCCTATTTTTCGTGAACAAAATCCTATTTTCACTATTCTTCACAAAATCCTATTTTTCACAGAAATACATATCAATGACATTGCCTTATTCTTCACAAAATCCTATTTTAACTACAACAATAATGTAAAGCACCAAAATCGTATTCTTCACAACAACGTACCTTGAACGACGAAAATAGAGGTTCTGAACGGCGGAAATGGAGGTTTCAAACGGCGGAAATGGAGGTTATGAACTCAGTTAACGACGAACAATAAAATCAGTTAAATGAAAGCTTAATAGCTTGATGAACTCAGTTAACGACGACAATGGAGGTTTCAGAAGGAAAGAACAATGTATCAGCAAGAAAGAGCAATGAAGGTTTTTCGTTCGTTAGGTTTTTCGTTCGCAGGGAGGGAGAAAGAAATAGAAAAGAATATGAAAACATAATACTTACTATTCTAATATTTTAATTTAATTAGAACTTAGACAACGCTTTTGCGAAAAGCGCTGGCTAAGATAGCCCTTTAAAAGCGCTTTTGTAAGGAGCTGGCTAAGGCCAACCTTAGATAGTGCTTTTGAGTTTTTATTTTTTTTTTAAATTTAAAAGACCTTGTCTTTTGTGAAAACCGTTGTCTAATGTAGACTTTCAAAAGCGCTGTCTAATATACACCTTTAAAAGTGCTTTTCCAATAGCGTTGTCTAAGGTAGCACTTTTAGCAGCACTTTTACTATTTTTCGTGAACAGTTTCCGTGTTTTATTTTTTATTTAACTTATAGCAGCGCTTTTGTAATAAAGCGTTGTATAAGGTGCGCCGTTAAAAGTCATTTTTGGCATAATGTCCTCATATCACAACCAATGACGTGTTTTTGCATAAGAGACAAATGAAAAGTATCCGATGTGGTTCTCTCAATCTCGCTATGGTTCGTAATCGGTCTCTCACAGTGAAATTTTGGTTTTTGCTCAGTTGGTTTTGTGTGACGGTTTGGAAAGATTGATGAAGGTGTGTTTGGTTTCTCACGGTTCTTTGTTTCGGTTTCCGATTCTATTTGTTATGGTTTTCTCTTATACCCATTTTTTGGTTTTGAACCTCTCACGATTGATTGGATTATAGTGACGATGGGTTGAAGGTTTATGTGCTTTGGTGAGTTTGGGGTTTGACGGAAGTGAAGGTTAATGGTTGGGTGAGATGGTGGCAGAAATAGAGTCTGAGAGGGAAGGGGTTTAATAAAAGGTTTTGCATTGGTTATGGAAGGTGTTGAGGATTGAGTGATTTTTTTCTTGGTTTAGTTTGTGGATTTTCAGGTTGTATGTATCGAAGATATGGTTCGGTGTGTACGGTTTGTGTGGTGAGCAAAGGTGGTGTGACGAGATTGAGGATGAGGTTTTGTGTTGGATTTGTATGGTTTTGTTCATAAACAGTTTAAATATAATGAAGAGTGATTGTGTAATTTATTTTGTGGTTGTATGAAGAATGAGTTTTTTTTTTGTATTTTTGTGCAGGTCTGTTGATGGATGGAAGTTTGTTTAGAGATTTAAAGAATTAATTTGGGGTTGAAGCTTGAATTTGGAAGAATTTATGCAGGATTTAATTAGGCTATCCAAGCTTGTGATTGAGTGAGAATGAGAGGGTATATATAGAGTGCTCTAGGGTGAAAACAAGAATTGAACGATGGAATATACTGATGTGTTTTCATTTGCGGTTTGGCATTTTTGTTGCTGCGTGAAGGATGAATGGATGCGTTTGTATATTGCGCATTTGTGATTTTTTTGTCGTACTGATGAAAAGGCTAAATGTTATGTATGAATTTTGTGTTTATCCTGTGTGTAGTGGGTGAGTGTTGGATGTACGTGTGAATGAGAATTGAATTATGGAGGAAAAAATATCAGTGGGGTCATGGCCAATGCTTTATGAAAATATTGTTTTGATAAAAATAAATAAAAAGAGGTGGGTAATGGAATTGATATTTGTTTTTGTTTGCTAGCATGTGCTGGAGGTAATGAAAATGTGAGGTATATGTGTTGCGTGAATGCTTTAGGTGGGGTTACATGGTATATGAAATAAATAAAAATCTTACTGCATAATGAAAAATGTGGGGTAGTGTAATGTTTTGGTTTTGGTTTATGAATAATAATAATAATAATAATAATAATAATAATAATAAGGAACTGATTTAATGAAAATGATTTTTTTGTGTATTTTGAAAAAATGAAATGGGCACAAATAATGGACTAAATGGTAATGTGTTTATATGAAAATAAAAAAAAAGAAAAGAAATAATAAAGAGGGTTTTAAAATAAATATATAAAATGGATAATAAAAGATGATAATAATGGAAAATAGTAAAATGTGTATGGATAGAAAATTATAAATGGATTTTGTGTGTGTGTAGAATTTTGTGATAAAAAAATGATTAATGGACAATGAATATGATAATTGGACAAAAGGCTTCCACATAACACACTGACTTTTAGCACTGCACACACACACACACACCGACAAATCTCAAATGAACCGATTTTCCTCGAAACCCTAAACTTGGAAAAGAAATGACATATTTTTTGGATTTTTTTGAATAAAAGTATACGAAAATTAAAATGATATACATGTAGGACAAATTTGGGGTATGACGGTTACCCCTATCGAATTGCCTTAAATCGAGTAAGATGAACTGGCCCGCGTCCATTCTTTCAAGATAGAAGTCAATTAGATACTAAAAAGACTCTGAATTTTTCTGAAAAATAAGAAAATGTATTGGAGGATTGTCGACATCAAAAGGATGACAAACCTATCACCAAAAGGATGATAATAAGCTGAAAATTAAATAATTGCTACTACCAAAAGGATGATAAGACGATCCCCGACACCAAAAGGATGTAGGTAAACTAAAAATTAAATAAATTGCTCTCACCAAAAGGATGATAAGGCGATCCCTGCACGAAAAGGATGAAGGTAAACTAAAAATTAAATAAATCGTTATCACCAAAAGGATGATAAGGCGATCCCCGACACCAAAAAGATGCAGGTAGACTGAAATTAAATAAATCACTATCACCAAAAGGATGATAAGGCGATCCCCGACACCAAAAGGATGCAAGTAGACTGAAATTAAATAAATCACTATCACCAACAGGATGATAAGGCAATCCCCACACTAAAAGGATGAAAGTAAACTGGAAATTAAATAAGTCGTTACCACCAAAATGATGATAAGGCGATCCACACACCAAAAGGATGAAGGTAAACTAGAAATTAAATAAATAACTACCGCCAAAAGGATGATAAAGCGATCTCCGCACCAAAAAGATGAAGATAAAGTGGAAATTAATAAAGTCGCTATCACCAAAAGGATGATAAGGCGATCCCCACACCAAAAGGATGAAGGTAAACTGAAAATAAATAAATCGCTATCACCAAAAGGATGATAAGACGATCCCCACACCAAAAGGATGAAGGTGAACTGGAAATTAAATGAATCGCTACCACCAAAAGGATGATAAGGCGATCTCCGACACCAAAAGGAGACAAGTATACTGAAAATTAAATAAATCGCTACCACCAAAAGGATGATAAGGCGATCCCCGACACCAAAAGGATGCAGGTTGACTGAAATTTAAATAAATCGCTACCACCAAAAAGATGATAAGGTGATCACCGACACCAAATAAATGTAGGTTGACTGAAATTTAAATAAATTGTTATCAGCGAAACGATGATAAGGCGATCCCCGCACCAAAAGGATGAAGGTAAATTGGAAATTAAATAAATCGCTATCACCAAAAGGGTAATAAGACGATCCCCGCACCAAAAGGATGAAGGTAAAGTGAAAATTAAATAAATCGCTATCACCAAAATGATGATAAGGTGATCCCCACACCAAAAAGATGAAGGTAAACTGGAAATTAAATAAATCGATATCACCAAAATAATGATAAGGCAATCCCCGCACCAAAAGGATGAAGGTAAACTGAACATTAAATAAATTGATATCACTAAAAGGATGATAAGACGATCCCCGAAACCAAAAGGATGCAGGTAGACTAAAAATTAAATAAATCGCTATCACCAAAAGGATGATAAGGCAATCCCCACACCAAAAGGATGAAGGTAAACTGAAAGTTAAATAAATCGCTATCACCAAAAGGATGATAAGGCAAACTCCGACATCATAAGGATGCAGGTAAACTGGAAATTAAATAAATTGCTACCACCAAAAGGATGATAAGGCGATCCCCGACACCAAAAGGATGCATGTAAAAATAAAAATGAATAAATGTTTATCACCAAAAGGATGAAGAACAAACTGGTTGAGGAATATTGGTATAATGAATAAGATGGCTTGGGGAGGTCAACAAAAGGTTGAAGAGGATTATCCAACAGGGAACGTCCATTGAATAACACTTGGTAAAAACTTTGCTTGGAGAAAAACTGAATAACTTATCAACAAAAGGCTGAAGAGAATAATTCCATGGGGGACAACCACTGGACTTGTTATGAAGAAAAACTTGATCAACAAAAGGTTGAAGAGAAAAGTTCCATGGGGAACACCCACTGGATTTGCAGAGGATAAGCCTGGAATCTTCGATTGATCCTGGATCATTATCTATGCATGTTTGTTTGTTTGATTTTGTAATGGTATTCCATGATTATGGGAATATGATGCAAATGTTTATGCAATGAGATATAAGTAAAAATGTAAATGTTGGGGATATGAAAAGTCTGATTCGTTTATGAGTGCAAATGATGCATATGATGTTGGCGATGCATAATGATGCATATGATGCGTTGATGTAAATGATGCATAATGATGCATATGAGTGATTGGAATTTGATGAAAGATGCTAGCATGATGGACTTTTAGTCTGGTAGTTGTCAATGATGATTAGATTTTGGTTGGATGGAAGGGTTTGATTCCCCGACACTCGATCTTTGACAATGTGTGGTCAGAAGATGGATCTGGATACTCCATGTTTGGTACTTTTTGATGAGCGAAGCGACTTAATTGACGTATGAAGATTGATTTTGCTCTTAGTAGTTACCAATGTCTGGCAAGACCTACTTGTCTAGCTGGGGAATAGAGATAGGAAGACTTGCTATTTGTTTGCCTGCCCCCGTCTGTAGGGTATTTCAAAGAATTTTAGTGGGGAAGCTTTGAGAGTGATCATGACATGATCTGCCCTAGTATTTGGATTTGGTAGGCGTCTGCCCCTGATTGAGCTGTTTGAAGATGATTTGCCCTTGATTGAGCTGTTGTGGGTCTGGCCTCAGGTTGAAAAGATTTTGTGGAAGTATCGATTCATGTTAGCACCAACGAATGTTCAAGTTCCTCTTTTGATTTCCCCTTGTTGGGATTTCTTTGATGTCAAGCACTGATTTGCAATTAAATTGTTCATACACAAATGGTAGTGTAATGCAACATTCATGCATGTTTTGAAAAATTCATTTATTTGAATGATGTGATAATATGACGAATGGACCATTAGTCCAAACATGGTGCTGATTTAGAAAGTTTGAAAGATGTATCAAGAATAATATGCTATCAATATTGAGGATTAACAAATATCTAGGAGTCAGTTTATGCAACCCTATTGTAGCGTGCTTTCAGAATAAACGCTGCCTCAATTAGGTCTTTCGAGGTTTGTAACGTGGTCTGGTTCATGGTTTATGAAACAAAGGATATGAGGCTCAAATTATTTGTACCCACCCCTACTTCGTGATGATCTCCATTCCTATGTTCAATTAATTCTAACAAACATTCGTCTTCCAAAATGGATTTGACATTGTAAGGTGAAGATGAAGCTTCAAGGTTCACTTGGAATTGGCAGTCATCTTTATTTTGTTCTGATTGGAAGTCGGTGACCTTTTTTATTTTTGATGATGGTCACATGATCTTTGTTTTATTTGAGGATTCGAACTCATCTTTTGCTTTGTCTTCTTTTTTGTTGACTAAGTCTCCCTTTGGGTGCTCAACTTAGTGGTTTTCTTTGATTTTCTATTCTTCTTTTTTTCGCCTAAGTCTCTCGTTGGACGCTCAACTTAGCTAATTTTATTTAACTTTTTTCCCGCTTAAGTCTCCCTTTGGGTGCTCGACTTAGCGGTTTTCCTTTTTTTTTCTCGCTTAAGTCTCCCTTTAGGTGCTCGACTTAGAGATTTTACTTTTATTTTGTTAAATGTTGTGACTGCCAAGTCATTTGTTGATGGTGCTCCGATGGGATGTTTCATCTTGCGATTTGAAGGTGTAGTCAAGTTAACTGAACAACTACCCTACCCCGAGTTAAGCGTAAGGGTTTGTATCCGAAAGAAACTCCTACTTCTATGCTCGAAGTGTTTGACTAGGGATTAACTCCTTATCTCTCTAGTGTTTGGGGATTTGAAAAATGCATGTACATCATTGACGAGTTCTTATCTGAAAACATACCACAACAATTATGGGTATTCATTTTTCATCATCCTCCCTCAAATTTTTGCTAAAGAAAGCTTGATAAGAAAGTGAAGTGGAGAAATATTTTTGTGATTTTGTGAAAGGATAAATGATGAGCGAATGCGAATAGACTAATTCAAAACATGCATAAACATAACATTAAGAAAACCAAATAAGAATAACAATGTTCAAAGCAAATAGTACTTAGACAAACAATACGAAATAATAAGAATGCGAAAATGATAAATGGCATGATGGCTGCCTTGATTTGAGGAATGAACTTCTCTTGATTTGATCACTTCTTCAAAGTTGGAGACTACTCTGCTTGGTCTTCGACAACCCCTTCAAAAGCAATCATTTTCAGGCCACTTGCAGCGATATGGTCTTTGTTGAATCTGATCAATTACCCGTCTAACATTGGATTGAGCAACACGGGAGTGTCAAGGAATGAACTTGATGATTAGTTGGAAGATGAAATGAGTTTTAGAATTTGGAATGAAATGCAAGATGCATAGTTGATGCAAATGCAACACGAAAAGGACATGCATATGGATGCAATGTCAAAATCTAGGATAATAAGATCAGGGTCTCAGTTTAATCCAAAATTATTAATCACGGAAATTCATGAGTCTGAGGTAAGGATGAAGGATAAGGCTGACCACTCTCCTTACAAGGATCTCACCAAGTTGAATTTAGAGTTTTAGGAACCCAAAAGTTGTAAATCCATATGTATGTTCATCAGACAAGCCATAAATAGGACAATTGATTGACTCCCACATATGAATCACTTTTGGGTGAGATCTTCGTATCGAACTACGCGAGAGAAAACCTCTCGGAGCCCCATACTAAACGATCATTGACACATGGTTTCAAACAAAAGTCTCAGAGTTACGAACTTGTCTTAATTGTTTGCTGGACGTGTCAGCCGTTCGACAGTCAGTCAATTCCATTGAGAAAGTCTATTTTGAGTGAGGTAATCGTATCAAACTACACTAGAGTAATCCCTCAGTGCCCCATACTACGCGACCATCAACCATTTGTTTGGGCCAAATGGTTCAAGGTACTAAAGGTCCTTAGAGTCGACGATCCTAATGAAAACACTGATCATCCATGCCATAAATATGACGGTCGTCAGTATTCACATTAGAATCTACTCCAAGCGAGGCCTTTGTATCGACCGTCCACAATAGCATTTCTCTTAGGAGCCCATACTACACAACCTCTCTTAATTTTATGTTTATACTCATAAACTCGGGTATAGAGTTTTTCCTTCAAGTTTCTTTTGCAATCAAAGTATCGATCCAAATCATAGTACCAAGGAGCCACAAGATATGTATAATATGGAAAGCGATAAAGAAAGCAATAAAAATAGACAAGTAATACATAAAGGAAAACATCCAAATAAGCATGGAACAACCTAGACTAGGCTTGACTTACAGAGGGGTGAACCATTCCTCAGTGGAGTCGCCAGCTGTCGCACCCTGAAAAATATGACCTCACAATAAAAGACCACGCGCTGGACTGACATGAAAGTCTCCACTTAATTCTCATTTATTCCAAAAATGAGAAAGGGAATATATAGATAAAACCCGTCTAAAAAGAGGATGAAGACAAAGGTCAACACAACCATTGGCTGGGTTCAGAAGTCGGTTATGCAAGTGGAAGGTATTAGCACCCCTCACATCCATCGTACTCGATGGGAACCATCTAAGTTGTCACACGCGAAAGGATGGCTATGCCTAATGAGTTACTTGCTAAGGGAAAAGAGTTTAATTATAAGTTTGATTGATCCTAGGTGCTCGACAAGGATTGAGATACTTGTGCCTACATACTCCCTCGTGCAATGGGAAAGTTAGAGCCTCGTAGTTTGGCCTACTACGGGTGGTTGGTTATTGATTTTATTACCTTTCTTTCATGAAAAGGTTTAGGAGTCGAATTACACTAAAGACTATGGTTAGAGGTGATTATTTCGATAAATCCGTCCAAACGTCTAACATAAAAATAATCGGAGTGAGTAACAAAATGCCCATTATCCTCCTTCTACTGCTTAAGGCTCGTGACGTACAATCCTCCTCATATTATTATAATGTTTTATTTAATAAGACCGCTTGACGTTGGATCAAGGGTTTGGATCTAAAAGAATCTTTTTGTTATTTTTGTTTGATAACAACGCACGAAGGAGACCGACTTATGCGTGAATGCAAATTGAGGTTTATTTGTTGGTTTGTTAGCGAGGCATAATGCGCTCGGCTCACAAGGTTAGGTGGATTCGAATCCTAGTCCCTAGGGGTGCTCCTAATGAAACGAAACCATAACAGAAAATAAAGTGCGAGTGAAACTACTTGGATTTGGACCAAGGATTCACGAACTAAGATGAGATTGATACTAGTCCCTAAGGGTGCTCCTAGCAATCGAAACAATAAATAAAACGGGAAATAAAAGTGCGTACAAAGGAATGGGAGAGGGGTACAAAATAAGTTACACGAGATTGCATGAAATAAAAAGGTTCATTGTATTGGCCCAGAGAAAGCATGTGTGAAGTGTCTTAAACTATTCGGAGTCGTTGGAGCTTAAAGTCTAATCGAAAGCATAAGAATGTAGCTCTTTAACTACCTTAGAACCGATTCATGTTAGAATCTTTCTATAAGGAGTCAAGCGTTGATTTATGTATGGAAATGCAAAAAATAAAACTAAATAAATTAAATTGAATTTCCAAAAGGAAAATAAAGTGGTCTCATCATTAATCAAGATTTCTAGTCAGCTTGCGACAAATCTCAAGATATTTAGATGTTCATCGACCATAAAAATAAAATAAAACGATAAAATAAATTAAACTAAACTAAATAGGCCTCATATTGATCACAATTTATCGATTTATTGAAATCGACTAGTGGTCTTTTGTTATATCATCGACCCTTAAATTAACCAAAATGAATATTATAAAAGATATATAAAGATCTATAAAAATGAGAACTTAAGATGTAACCTAGATTAAAAGAACCAAACAAGTATAAGTGAACTAAAAAAGAAATAAACAAAATATATAAAATAGAAAAGAGGCTGGGGGTTCGACGTGAAATATGTGTGTGTAAAAAAACGTTAACAACCTGGGTTAGGCCTGTAACAAAACAAGGATAATGTGTTTTTTTTATATTTAAAAAAAATCAGAAATAAATAATAAAAAATTAAACTGAAAAAGTAATCCTCATATCACAACCAACATTGTGTTTTTGTAGAAGAGACAAATGAAAAGTATCTGACGATGTTCTCTCAATCTCGTTATGGTTCGCAATCGGTCTCTCTCTCTCTCTCTCTCTCTCTCTCTCACACACACACACACACACACACACATTCACACACACACAACAATGAAATTTCAGTTTTTGCTCAGTTGGTTTTGTACGACAGTTTGGAAATATTGATGAAGGTGTATTTGGTTTCTCCCGACTCTTTGTTTCGGTTTCTGATTCTGTTTGTTATGGTTTTCTCTTCTACTCTTTTTTTTTGTTTTGAACCTCTCATGATTGATTGGGTTATAATGGTAATGGGTTGAAGGTTTATGTGCTTTGGTGAGTTTGGGGTTTGAAGAAAGTGAAGGTTAATGGTTGGGCGAGATGGTGGCGGAAACAGAGTTTGAGAGGGAAAGGTTTGATGAAAGGTTTTGCGTTGGTTATGGAAGGTGTTGAGGGTTGAGTGATTTTTTTTCTGGGTTTAGTTTGTGGGTTTTCAGGTTGTGTTTATCGAAGAGATGGTTCAATGTGTATGGTTTGTGTGGTGAGCAAAGGTGGTGTGACGAGATTGAGGATATGGCTTTGTGTTGGATTTGTATGTTTTGTTCATAAACAATTTAAATATAATGAAGAGTGATTGTGTAATTTATTTTGTGGTTGTATGAAGGATGGTTTTTATTTTTATTTTGTGTAGGTCTGTTGATGGATGGAAGTTTGTTTAGAGATGGAAATAATTGATTTGGGATTGAAGCTTGAATTTGGAAGAATTTATGCAGGGTTAAATTAGGCTATCCAAGCTTGTGATTGAGTGAGAATGAGAGGGTATATATAGAGTGATTGAGGGGGATAACCAGAATTGAACGAGGGAATATATTGATGCGTTTTCATTTGTGGTTTGACATTTTTGTTGTTGCGTGAAGGATGAATGGATGCGTTTGTATACTACGCGTTTATGATTTTTTTTAGTCGTACTGATGAAAAGACTGAAGGTTATGTATGAATTTTGTGCTTATCCTGTGTGTAGTGGGTGAGTGTTGGATGTATGTGTGAATGAGAATTGAATTCTGGAGGAAAAATATCAGTTGGGTCATGGCCAATGCTTTATGAAAATATTGTTTGGATAAAAGTAAATAAAAAGAGGTGGGTAATGGAATTGTGATTTGTTTTTGTTTGCTAACATGTGCTAAAGGTAATGGAAATGTGAGGTATATGTGTTGCGTGAATGCTTCAGGTGAGGCTACATGGGATATGAAAAAAAATAAAAATCTTACTACATAATGAAAAATGTGGGGTAGTGTAATGTTTTGGTTTTGGTTTATGAATAACAATAATAATAATAATAATAATAATAATAATAATAATAATAATAACTAATAAAAGTAATAATAATAAGAATAAGGAATTGATTTAATGGAAATGATTTTTTGTGTAATTTTGAAAAAATGAAATGGACACAAATAATGGACTAAATGGTAATGTGTTTATATGAAAATTAAAAAAAAAAAGGTTTTAAAATAAATAAAAAATGGATATTAAAAGGTGATAATAATGGAAAATAGTAAAATGTGTATGGATAGAAAAATTATAAATGGATTTTGTTTTTTGTGTTTAGAATTTTGTGATAAAAAAATGATTAATGGACAATGAATATGATAATTGGACAAAAGGTCTCCACATAACACACCAACTTTTAGCACTGCACACACACAATGACAAATCTCAAATGAACCGATTTTTCGCACAAACCCTGAACTTGGAAAAGAAATGGCATATTTCTTAGATTTTTTTGAATAAAGGTAGACGAAAATTAAAATGATATACAAGTAGGACAGATTTGGGGTATGACACATATTGACAAAGCGAATGAACAAGGGTTGTAGCATGAATCATGATGTCATGCAAACAACAATGTGGGAACTCTTCAAAATTCTTAGAGTTCCACCTCACACTTGAGTTATAATCTGGAAAAAAAATCAATTCTTTCAACTTTCAAAGCTTTTTAGATCCATTAATTATTAAAATATTTAAGGGTTTATGGAGCTTATATAATGGCTTGAGTCTAAGAGCTTCAATATAAATATATTATGAATTGTTTATCAAGAAAATTCAACACTCAAAGAATGTAACATATCCAATATCTAAAAGCACTTGTGTATTTCCACCATTTCGAGTTATGTTGAACATTAAACACGATATGTATCACCATATGATAGAAGGTGAAATTAGACATTTTAATTAGTAGTACAATTATATTAGTTGTTTTGAATATTTTATTGAATTGGATTTTCAATTGTATTTGGGCACTTTAGTTAAAGGCCCATTAGTATTATATATGTAGTGTCTTTTGACACATTGAAAAATTAATCAATGAAAAATCAAGTTAAGTTTTATTTCTATTTTCTAGTTTTGCTATTAGATTTGTAGTTGTTTCATACCTTTTTAAGGTTAGCAATTTTGCTTCCTAACAATTGGTGCTTTCATCCATGTACTCAAATTCTACTATGGATTATCCTTATTATACACCTTCATATTATCCATGGAGCATTCCTCCTACCTATCCTACAAACCCATCTTTTCCAACACCTATCACACCTTCATTTCCATCTTTTCCATGGGACATCTTTTCACCTTATTATACAAACCCATATGTTCTAACTCTATCATCATGTTTATATTTTAATCATGGTTATACACCACCTCCATCTAACATATATTCATCCTACTACAACAATCATCACATACAACTACAGCCAACAATCACATTTTCTACAATTTGTCCTAAATATCAAAATCATTATAGTATTAAAAGAGTTTTTGAAAAACATTTGCAAGTATCTTATCTCAATTTTAAGAAAAACTCTAAAAAAAACCTAACATCATCACATTGACACGCTCCACTAGACCAAAATTTGTCTCCTTTTAGGGTTTCCATATAAGAGACCCTCTATCACTCATTCCCAACAACGACAATGATGGTGGCCGACAAGAAAAAGGGTGAGAACAACTCGAGAATCAATGGAAAAATCACCCTGATACAAGAAGAGCAAAATGAAGAACAAGAAGGTGAAAGTGAAGCAGAAGAATAAGAACAAAAGGAAGTTGAAGAAGAACAAAACAAAGGGCAAAAAGGAGAAGACGTAACCCTATATGTCGCTCCCTCCAAATGACACCTGGTCAGAAGGGGTACAGACGCGAACGGTCGGCGAAGGAGGAGAGAACATGAAGATGAACTGAAAAGAGTTGCCAACTGTAACACGGTGGGAGAACTGACTTTAGTTATGTTGCGGATAGCAAGAGTCGCCACCGACTTTTATTTTATCCAAAGGAAAGGCATAAAAGAACAGGAAAGACCTTTTAAAAGATTTTTGGGTCCGGGGGGTAGGTTATGTAAAGGGAAGGTGTTAGCACCCTTTACATCCATGGTTATCCATGGGCTCTTAGTTACTTAGCTCACTTTAAAATGTTTTTGAAATGTGAAGTGTGTGAATAGAAATTTTCTTAAGTGTTTATAATGATCCATGTATGGATGCGTATAAACCTTTGTTTTGAAAATTTGTTTGAAAATGTGAAGTGTTTGAAAAGTTTTTGAAGAGTGAACAAGTATCTAAGAGGAACCTACCCTAAGTTTAAGTCTTTTCTGTTCTTGAATCCTTTAAATGGTAAGACTATCCCTATTATTAAGGAATAGGTAGTCATTACCTTGGATGTGAGGGACAAGTGAAGGGACATTGTTATTTAGGCAACTGTGGGGTGTATAAGCAATTCGAAGGGACTTATCATCTTTATTTCGAAAGGGACAAGATCATTACGAAGGCAACATTCGAAAGGGACTTGATCTTTTTATCTGTTTAGGGACTAGATGATGTGAGATGAGGGACTTTTGCTTTATACACCCTACTTGACCTTTTGTTTTAGGCAACATGAGAGGTATCCCTAAGGAAGTGAGATGGCGATCAAAGATCGACTTACGTGTGTGAGTGTACATTTTTAATATTTATCTTTTAAATTAATGAGCTAAATTAATTTTAAATATACAAACATGTTGCACTCCCTATTTTTACTAACCATAGCATAAAATATAAATATTTAAATACTATTATTAAAATATTACATCCAGGAACAATTACATAATAATAATTAAAGCAAATTAAATATAATAAGCAAAATATTAAATGATAAATAATAATTGGGTTAGTAAAAAAAAAATAATAATACAAAGTTAAATGGGGTTAGTAATGATAAATATCACATAAATATAATTAATAATAATAATAATGAAATAAGCAAGAATATTATAATAATTAAAAGTTCAATTTTTATAAACAATTATTATTTAAGGATTAATAAGAAAATATAAGTAATTATACTAATTATTATAAAGTTTTAAGTTATATGCAAATTATAAAAATTAAGTTAATTATGAACATATTATGAAAATAAAATTATAATTACAAAATTAAATTAGCAATTTTTTAAACTATTTCTAAACATATATTAAAAATTATATATATACAAAAATTAGATTATAAACAATTTATATCATATTATCATATTAACAAAATTAAATTAAGAATTTTTATTTTAAACATACTTATATACAAGATTTAATTTATAAACAAATAAAAAAAATGTACATGATTAAATAAAATAGGATTAAGTTTTAAGTAGGAGAAAATTAGGGTTTATTAGAAAACATTAAAATTTATTTATTCATTAAAATATAAGCAAGAATTAAAAAATAACAAATAAATAATATTTACAATTAGGGTTTTAGAAAAATATTTTTAAGATTGATCTTAGTTAATGAAAATATATTAGGATTTATTAAATTAGAATTATAGTCTTAATTAAAATTAATAATAATAATAAACAAACAAAGAAAATGAAGGAAAAGAAAAAAAGGGGGAGGCCTGGTTTTGAACCCAGGACCTCCCCAATACCTGAAGAAAATCCCAGCCACTGGGCTACATGCGCGCGCTGGTAGCAAACCCACTCCAATTGGTTTTGTTGTCTAACCTGGAAAATTCATGAAAAATAAAACAAAACAAAAGGCCTGAGGGGGATCGAACCCAGGACCTTTGCACCGCACACAAACACACTTACCATTCCAGCCGGGAGGGCGTTTCTGTTAATGTACTCACAATAATACATAATATATTAAGCACAACAATTAAAAGGAAAAAATAAGAAAAAACCACTGCAGCCAAGTTTCGAACCAGGGTCCTCAAACAACATACGCGCGTCTCTCACCACCAGACCAATGCTGCACTTGTGAAACAAAATAGAAACAAATACATAAAATATAATTTCAAATATTTGAATTTCTAGACGGCGCCAAAAGGTCATCTTCTTCAAATTTCCTACGAAATCAGCTGTGCTTTTTCCTGCGAATTTACCTACGAACCTGGTTTCGTAGGATTTCCTAGCTTTGCTCAAAGATCATCAAACCTGTAAAATTTTAACAAAATAGGGGTACCATTGTACTCCCCACAACCAGTCCAGTTCAATTATGTACTTATAATTTGTTTATATTTGCTAAATTAGGAAGCCCTAATTTGGAACATCAAACCCTAGCAATGGCAGGTTCGGTTATAGGCTGTATTTCTTCATGAAAATGTCCAGAATCCATCTACCAATCATGATTAACACAAATCAAACAACAAAATCAATTGATATTAGCTAAATAACCGAAATCGAAAAATTTGAATTTAAAGACAAGAGAGATTCGGTTTATGCAATGTGAGATGTTTTGGATGCTTATGATGATTGAATTGTGTTCAGAGATGTTCAAGGAACATGTTTGAACCTTTAGAATGCTTTGATATCACCTCTAACCAAGAATCCGAATTATGAGTTTTGTGATGAATTTTGAAAATTGCTACTTACTCTTGGAGGCCAGAAATTCGTGTCCAATGCAAGGAGTTATGTTGTGTACTTATAGTAGAGTGGATTTAGGTCAAAAGAATTGATTGTTGTGTGGAAGATTTGGATCAATGAGATTGAAAAAGATTCAAGCTTAAATTTCAAATATTCTTGAATAAACCCTTTCTATTTCAAGCCAATCACCATAATTTTTGTATCAATTTGATCCAAACAATTTTTATGACTTTCTAGAAACACAATCTCATTTAAATATTTGATTTTTCTATTTTATTTTAATTTAAAATGATTTTAAATGAATAAAATCAAAATAAATAAAATAAAATGATGAAAAATCTGAATATTAGAGATTTGGGTCGTGCATGAAGCATTGGTATGGATTGGATCATCATATGGCAAGCCCATTTAGAAAAAATTGGTTTTAAACCTCCATTTTCTTCATAAACCAACCAAAAATTTCCCAACTTTGCAAGGGCACACATACTTCAATTTTAATGCTATGAGGGTGTTCTTGGACATTTTGGAAATCTTGAAGAGTCCTCTAACCAACCCCATTGGTTTCATGTCCATATCATTTACCATTCTCAAGTTATGCCCTTTTGAAGTTGTTGACTTTTTGTTGACTTTTAAAAGGACCTATAATGTCTTAGCTCATACCTTCCAAATGAAGCATTTTTGGGCTTGGCTTGTGAGACACAAAGTTGTAGAGAATTAAATTTCCTTCAAAATGAGCTTTGGATGGGAAAAATGTGATGAAGCATGTGAAAGTTATGGCTGGTCAAAGTTCAGTTGACTTTTCCAGAGGAAACCCTAATTTAGAAACCTCTGATTCTTGATGATCTGAAATATCCTTGATGAATCATGATCAAACCTTGATCAAATGATGAATTTTACTTCATATACTTTATGTTGGCAAAAAAACATGAAGTTTGACTTTGGTTTGACCACAGTTGACCTCAGTTTGACTTTTTAACTGCTTTGACTTATCTGATCATCTGACTGAGCAGACCTTTGAGAAAAGTTTTGAAACTTGTCATGGGGGTTCTTAAACACATATAAGATGTTATGAAGCTCACTTGAAGTCTTGGAATTCCATTTAGCCTGATTAAAATCAAAACCCTAGTTTTGGATGCACTGCTTAGGAGGATGCATTGTCTGAGGGAATTGTCAAACTTTCTGACTATTTGTGAACTTTGTGAACCTTGTGAACTTCATAAGATGTCTTGTGAACCTTGTGAACCTCATAAGATGTCTTGTGAACCTTGTGAACCTCATAAAGTGTCTTGTAGACTTCATGAACCTCATGAAAGGGCTTGTGAACCTTGTGAACCTCATAAAGTGTCTTGTAAACTTCATGAACCTCATGAAAGGTCTTGTGAACCTTGTGAACCTTCTTAGCACACAAAGTCTTGTATTGTGAGGGCAAATTTTGGGGTGAAACAGCTGCCCCTGTTCAATTTTCTGAAACCTGAGGGGTTAGATTGGTATATGTGCCAGTCGTGACCTGGAAGGTTGAAGGGGATTGAACACAAAAGCCCAAAAATTTGCACTCACCGGTGCGTAGAGTGATACTAATGACTAGTTGAATATGATTGAGTGGGCTTAAAGATGCCACTTGGAGAAAAGTTCTTCAGATACATTTCTTGGAGGATAAAGCAGTCCAAAATATGAAGATATAATGATAGCTTTCAAGAGGATAAACAACGTCCTGAGGTAAAGGTGATAGCTTTCAGGAAGATAAACAACGTCCCAAGGTAGTGGTATGCTTTCAGAAGGATAAACAACGTCCTGAGGAAATGGGGTAACCTTTGGGAAGATAAACAACGGCCCAAGGCAATAATATGCTTTCAGGAGGATAAACAACGTCCTGAGGTGATGATATGCTTTCAGGAGGATAAGCAACGTCCTGAGGAAGTGGTGTAACCTTTGGGAAGATAAACAACGACCCAAGGTAATAATATGCTTTCAGGAGGATAAACAACGTCCTGAGGGAATGATAGCTTTCAGGAGGATAACAACGTCTTGAGGAAATGATATGCTTTCAGGAGGATAACAACGTCCTGAGGAAATGATATGCTTTCAAGAGGATAACAACGTCCTGAGGAAATGATGTAACCTTTGGGAAGATAAACAACGGCCCAAAGTCACAAGTTGTTGATGAAGTCTGTCTGCTGGAGAATTAATATGAAAAACAAGATTATAACATCCTGCACAATAACATTAGTTTATGCATTATGTATGCATGTATAATATGATGCACTTAAGTAATGTATTTATGTATATGTATGATATGATGTACTTAAGTAATGTATTTATGTATATGTATGATATGATGTAAATGATGTATGTATGAATTATGATGCAGCCTGAAGCGTCTGGATATCTTCGTATAACAACTGCTGGCCAGGGAAAATAAATCTCGATTTGTTGCTGGAGAATATGAGGAACTCGTTCCCGTCTTGTCAGATAATATAATATATATAACCTCCCGTCGTCGTTTGATAGTAGGGTATGCATAACCTCCCGTCTTCGTTTGATAGTAAAGCATACGTAACCTCCCGTCTTCATTCGTCGTACTCCCATTGGAAAATAAATTCCCGACTATCCGTATGAGGATAAAAGAGATGGATATAAATTCCCGGGTAGATGTGACCTGAAGTACTCATGAAGATGGATTTTTCCTACTGGGGATTGGTAGCTGTCTTGTAGGGATGAACCGGCGAAGCTTCGTTGAATTCCTTCCCTTGTTCGTCCTTAGTAAATACTATTACTGCATTTTCATGCATTTCTGGTAAACATCAATCATATTAAGCATTTATGCATTTCTGGTAAACATCAATCATATTCAAAAGCATAATACATTCAAACACAACCAATGGACGTTTCGCTTATGTAAATAGGGTAAAAGTAAATCTGGATTCAAAGATGGAATTTTATTTATATCAAAAAAAAAATGACCTATACATAGGTAGGTTTGTACAAGGAGACAGAAATCCTAGTAAGAGGAATTCGTCGCAAATTTTTTACAAAACAAAGAAAATCAGCTATGTGGGAAGTAATCTTATTGAGTTCCAATTCTACTATTGTCATTATCTTCAAGTATCTCATCTTCTGCCGTCGAGACGAAAACGATTGGATTGAGCTTTATCTGTTCAAACTTGAGTAAGTAACACAACTGGTTGCAGTTTCATGGGTGATCCAAACGAGACATAGTCATACGCTTTAATCCCTAACTTTTGCCTGGATTGCCCTTTCAGGTTTTCAATCCACCGGGATACCCTTTTTTGCCCAAGCTGCCCTTTCAGGTTTTCGACTTTCCGGGTGTACATTTTTTATATATATCCCTAATTTTTGCCCAAAACCCTTTTGGTTTGCCGGGATGCCCTTATTTTTGCCTAGGCCAGTCAACCTAGCGGGTCTCTTTTTATGCGTAGTATTTTTTAACTATGTCTGCGTTTACAGGCTGTGGGAAGTCTTCACCATCCATAGTAGTAAGTATCATGGAACCTCCTGAGAATACTGTCTTGACCACAAATGGTCCTTCATATGTTGGAGTCCATTTGCCCCTAGGATCACCCTGTGGTAATATGATACACTTGATTACCAAGTCACCAGCCTGATATGCCTTTGGCTTAACCTTCTTGTTAAAAGCTTTGATCACCCGTTTCTGGTACATTTGGCCATGACAAACTGCTGCTAGCCTCTTCTCATCAATCAAATTTATCTAGTCAAGTCGGGTCTGAATCCACTCATCTTCATCCAAGCCTGCATCCTTCATAATTCTTAAGGAGGGAATCTGAACTTCAATGGGCAGAACTGCTTCCATACCATAGACTAAGGAGAATGGGGTTGCCCCTGTTGAAGTACGTATTGTAGTACGATAACCATGAAGAGCAAATGGTAACATCTCATGCCAATCCTTGTAAGTAACAGTCATCTTTTGTAGAATCTTCTTAATGTTCTTATTAGCAGCTTCAACTGCCCCATTCATCTTCGGACGATACGGAGAAGAGTTATGATGCTTAATCTTGAACTGCGTGCAGAGATCAGTAATCATAGTGTTGTTCAGATTAGAGCCATTATCAGTAATAATCCTTTCAGGGATGTCATACCTACATATGAGATTATTCTTAATGAAACGAGCCACGACATTCTTGGTAACAGATGCAAATGAAGCTGCCTCCACCCACTTTGTAAAATAATCAATAGCAACCAGGATGAAACGATGCCCATTAGAAGCAGTAGGCTTGATTTCACCAATCATATCAATGCCCCACATGGCAAAAGGCCAAGGAGCAGTCAACACATTCAATGGTGATGGAGGTATATGTACTTTATCAGCATAAATTTGACACTTGTGACATGTTCTGGAGTGTTGGTAGCAATCAGCTTCCATAGTAGACCAATAGTAACCTGCTCTCAATATCTTCTTTGCCATGGTATGACCACTAGAATGAGTGCCAAAGATCCCATCATGCATATCTTCCATAATCTCTGTTGCTTCCTTCTTGTCCACACAACGAAGCAAAGTTGAATCATGATTGCGCTTATACAGAATGCCATTACTCAAAAAGAACTTAGCAGAAAACCTCCTCAGAAACTTCTTATCTTTGACAGATGCCCCTTCAGGGAACTCCTGAGCTTCGAGATATCTTTTCACCTCATAGAACCAAGGCTTTTCTTCTGTTTCTTCAGTGCCAATCTCATTGCAGTATGCAGGCTTCTCAAATCTATCAATAGTAATCTTGGGAGCTTCATCATCCCAGCTAATCTCAAACATGGATGCCATGGTGGCTAATGCATCTGCCAACTGATTCTCTCTTCGTGGAATATGTCCAAAGGTAATCTCTTTGAAATGTGAGATCAAAGACAACACATGCTCTCTGTAAGGAATGAGATTATCATGCTTGGTATCCCAATCTCCTTTGATCTGACTAACTACCAGGGCTGAATCTCCATACACATCAAGGAACTGAATCTTCATATCAATAGCAGCTTTAATACCCAGGATACATGCCTCATACTCATCCATGTTATTGGTACAATAGAAACACAATCTTGCAGTAATCGGGGTATGACAACCTTCAGGGGAACTGATCACAACACCAACACCATTACCAAGTGCATTAGAGGCACCATCAAAAACCATAGTCCATCGGGATCCTTGTTCAGGTCCGTCATATTGTCCAGGTTCTTTGGTAATAATCATAATATCTTCATCAGGGAACTCAAAACTCATTGACTGATAATCATCCACTGCTTGATGAGCCAAATGATCAGCTACAACACTTCCTTTAATGGCCTTCTGAGTAGTATATTGTATGTCATATTCTGTCAAGATCATTTGCCATCTTGCAATTCTTCCGGAGAGAGCAGGTTTCTCAAATATGTACTTGATTGGATCCATCTTTGAAATCAACAAGGTAGTATGGGTCAACATATACTGTCTTAGTCGGCGAGCAGCCCATGCCAAAGCGCAGCAAGTTTTCTCGAGCAGTGAGTATATTGTTTCACAGTCGGTAAACTTTTTGCTAAGGTAGTATATTGCCTGCTCTTTTCGACCAGACTCGTCATGTTGCCCCAACACACACCCCATTGAGTTGTCTAACACTGTTAAGTACATAATCAAGGGTCTTCCATCAACTGGTGGCATCAAAATTGGAGGTTCTAGCAGATATCTCTTGATTTCATCAAAGGCAGTCTGGCACTCATCATTCCATTCCATCACCTGGTCTTTCTTCAGCAACTTGAAGATTGGCTCACAGATGGCAGTTAATTGGGAAATAAATCTTGCAATGTAATTCAATCGTCCCAAGAAACCTCTAACCTCCTTCTCAGTACGGGGAGCTGGCATCTCTCGTATAGCTTTCACTTTTGCAGGATCCACTTCAATACCTTTTCCACTTACAATGAAACCCAGGAGTTTACCAGACCTAACTCCAAAAGTACACTTGTTTGGGTTAAATATCAACTTGTATTTCTTCAACCTCTCAAACAACTTATGCAGATGATCAAGATGTTGTTCTTCATTCTGTGACCTGGCTATCATATCATCCACATATACCTCTATCTCATGATGAATCATATCGTGAAACAAAGCCACCATAGCACGCTGATATGTTGCCCCTGCATTCTTCAAACCAAATGGCATCACCTTATAACAAAAAGTGCCCCACTGTGTAACAAATGTTGTCTTCTCCATATCTTCAGGATCCATCTTGATTTGATTGTAACCAGAGAAACCATCCATAAAAGAGAATACCTTATGCTGAGCAGTGTTGTCTACCAGAACATCAATATGAGGAAGTGGAAAGTCATCTTTGGGGCTGGCCTTGTTCAAATCTCTGTAGTCTACACACATACGTACCTTACCATCTTTCTTAGGTACCGGTACCACATTTGCAACCCACTGAGGATAAGAAGTCACTGCTAAGAACCCTGCATCAAACTATTTCATCACCTCTGTCTTAATCTTCTCTGACATTTCAGGACGCATGCGACGAACTTTCTGCTTCTTTGGACGACAATCTTCTTTTACTGGTAAACGATGAACCACAATGTCTGTATCCAAACCTGGCATATCTTCATAAGACCAAGCAAAGATCTCCATATAGTCATGTAGCATCTGAATCTATCTGCCCTTGACACTATCCTCTAATTCAGCCCCTATCTTGACCTCTTTCCTGTTTTCTTCAGTTCCCAGATTCACAACTTCGACTGGCTCTTCATGTGGCTGTATAGCTTTCTCTTCTTGTTGTAACAACCTAGCAAGCTCTACAGGTACTTCACAATCGTCCTCATTTCCGTCTTCAGTTTGATAGATCGGATTCTCGAAATTATAACTGGCAATAGTAGAACTGTTATCAACAGGATCCAGAGTGGATGAGGATCTGCATTTTAGTGATGTGGGTGTGTGTAAGAACACATAGCTGATAAAACAAAAATAAAAGAAAAGAAAGACAAGGAACACAATATTTACGAAAACGAAACGTCCACTGATTTTTATTGAATGAAGTATGCAAATGAAATGACATCCCGTAACAAGCACACCATTGTGCCCCGAGTAAGGCACAAGGCTTAAAATTTTAATTGTTCAAGAAATTACAAACTTAAAAAAACAACAACACAGTAATAGTATTTACTCCTGACTAAAGGAGATAGGAATAACATCTTCAGCTTTCCAATTATTGAGTCCAGCACCCACAGTAGGAAAAATCCAAGCATCCAAGTTGTAGTCTTCATCATAGTCACCCACAACATTGATCTGGTCTTTCATAACCCCTTGATTGGTGATACGAACAGCACGAGCACGACGAACAGCCTTCTGGGACTCTGCAGTGAAACCCAAACCAAATTTGACAGACTTGTAAGGAATGTCAGGAAGTTGACCCCAAATAGTACAACCACCTTCATCCACCACAGCTCTAGCATCTTTGAGGGAGGCCATTGTAGGAGGTACTCTGGTGACCACAGGAACTTTCTTGACAACAGGAGGAGCTTCATAATCATTAACAATCCAAGGAACCACTTCAAATGTCTGACACGGAGTTTCAACATATTCACCTTCCACTTCCAGATATTTAAAAGTGTTTACATGGCTAACAACATATCCTTCTTCTCCATAAACAGTGACAACTTTCCCTTCTACCGGATATCTCAGCTTCTGATGTAATGTAGAGGTTACAGCACCTGCCCCATGAATCCAGGGATGCCCAAGCAAACAAGAATATGACGGACGAATATCCATGACATAAAAGGTAGCATTGAAAACCTGAGACCCAACTTTGATTGGGAGATCAATTTCTCCATGCACCACTCTTCTCGAGCCATCAAAAGCTTTCACCACTATGTTACTGGGCTTTAGCACAGCATCTTCAGGACTCAGCTTATTCAGAACCTCTTTGGGTAACACATTCAGAGAGGAACCATTGTCTATCAATACATGTGACAGGGTAGTGCCCCTGCATTCAATTGAGATATGCAGAGCCCTGTTATGATCCCTCTTGGCAGGAGTCAAATCAGCATCAGAGAAACCTAACCCATTATCATAGGTCAAGTGGGCAACACAATTTTCAAACTGGTCAACAGAAATTTCATTGGGTACATGGGCAGTCTTCAGAAACTTAATCAAAGCCTTGGCATGAGCTTCAGAACATAACAACAAAGACAGCATGGAAATCTTGGAGGGAGTATGCCCCAACTGATCAACAATGTCATAATCACTCTTGCGAATGATTTTCAATTCTTCTTCCATCTGCTTAGAGAGATCATCAGTAGCTGGCACATCAGTAGGTATAGGTTCAATAACAGGACCTTTGCCCCGAGCATCAGTGGTGGAGGTAGCAGCTAGAGTAACTGCATTCTTGGAAGTAACTGGAGGAGAGAAAACTCTTCCGCTTCGTGTGATCTTGCTAGATCCAGCAATATTATCAACATCAACAGGCATATCAGCTAAGGGTTCCTGCTTAACACCATGGATATAAACATCAGACCCATAATGCCAAGGCACAGCTTTATCGGAAGTATACGGAATAGGACCAGGAGTGGTAATGACCATAGGAGCCACTCTAGCTTCATCAACACTCTTCACAGGGCCTTCAGCAGTAATCTTAATTGGACCCTTATGAGTGATTTTAACAGGTCCCTTGGAAGTGATCCTTACCGGTACTTTATCAACCATATCAACCTCTTCAATCTTCGTACACTGGGTTATATGATCAACCATACTCTCTACGGAAGGTGGAGTCCTCTCAAACATTATGGTATATTTATCCATGAGACGTTGAATTCCATCTCTCAACCTCCAGCAGCTATCTGGATTATAGGTACAATACAGACAATCTTCACGACAACCTGGAAAGAACCCAGCTTGTACTAGTTTCTTCTTAATGACAGACAATGGTGTGGTCAACTCTGCAACTGAATAAATATGTGAATCTTCATCAATTGCATTGACAGTCTTCTCATGATTTGGCATGGGAGCAGTGATCACATTTGGAGTACCCGGAGGGTCAAACTCAATTTCTCCAGCCTCAATCATATCTTGGATTTTGTTCTTCAATACCCAGCAGCTATCGGTATCATTTCCCTGACAGTTCGAATGATATGCGCATCGTGCATTAGGATTGTACCTGGGAGAGGTAACATTAGGATTCTGAGGAGCATCTTTCAGAGTGATAAGTTCAGCCTTCAACAAGTGTTGCAATGCTTGGGCCATTGACATGTTGATCTTAGTGAACTGCCTTCTAGCCCTTTGTTGAGTTCCTTGTGGCTGCTCTGTTGTTGCAGGAGTTGGATTGGAGATATGAATTGCACTCACAGATTGATGCCTTCTGTTACGATCAGGTTGGCCATAAACAACATTTGATTCTTTCTTCCCACTGGGAGGCTTCTTTGCAGCACCTGATGAAGAAGCACCCACCTGAATCTTGCCACTCCTGATACCACTTTCTACACGCTCTCCTGTTATTATCAACTCAGTGAAGCCAGATGATGAGCTTCCAATGAGATGACTGTAAAAAGGACCATTCAACGTACACATGAACATATCAACTAACTCCCTGTCAGTTAGAGGTGGTTGCACTCTTCCAGCTAAATCTCTCCACTTCTGAGCATACTCCTTGAAGCTCTCTTTAGCACCCATAGACATGCTCTGAAGTTGCATGCGAGTGGGAGCTAAATCAGCATTGTATTGATACTGCTTGTAGAAGGCTTCAGCAAGATCATTCCAATCACGGATGTTGACACTCTCCAGCTGATAGTACCATTCCAATTGAGCTCCAGATAAGCTCTCTTGGAAGAAATGGATCCACAACTTCTTATCAGCAGTATGGGGTTGGATTCTCCTGACATAAGACCTCAGATGTAGCTTGGGACAAGAGACCCCATCATAAACAACAAAAGTAGGAACCTTGAAACCAATGGGTATGACTACCCCAGATATCAGACTCAGGTCTTCAAAATCCAGCCCAGAAGACTTTTGCAATTCCATAGCATCCATTCTATCCACCAGCATTTTGAACTTATCTTCATTAGGCTCATGATAGTAGTTAGCTTCAGAATCAGAGTCCCCCATAGTGTTGTGGAGACTGCATCCTTCTTTCTCAGATTCTTCAGACTCATAATCTTCAACTGGTTCTTTGGTCTTGGCAAGACCTTTGAACCTTCTTCCCATGTTGATCAGGCCACTTGACCTTCTAGTCTTCTTAGTCTTCTTGGCCAGCAGTGTCTTCAATTCATCCTGCCCCTTGGACAAGTTCAGGATCAGCTCTTGGAACTGTGCATTTTGTGCCTGGAGATCCTTAACTGTTTGTTCAAGAGCCATTGTTGAAATAAACAGCGAGAAGATGAGAAACATGTGCACAATAAACCTGTGATGCAATGATATGATATGTGAATGTATATGCAATGTTTTCAAAGACCGCAGGACTTAAATTTGCTTAAACAAACAAGAAGGTAAACTTTTATTAGTAATAACTTTGTTTTGCCTCTTGGGCTTACAAAAAATGAAATGAAATAAATACAAGAGATGGGGTTTTAAGTCTCCCATGGACGCTTCCTCTTTGTGTTGAGGTATGAATTGAGATTCCGCTCCTCGTGAAGTTGCTTAGTTAGTTCCAGGATTCTTTCTTGGCTTGCTTTGTAATGAGCCTCGAAAGTATCCCTTTGCTCCTTCAACTGGATCCAGGACCTCTGTAAATCTTCCATGTCAGTGGGAATGTCTGGGTGAAGGATGGTATAAGAAGTATCTCCTTCAGCAACAGGTTCCATGGTAACTGGCAGGATAGCAGGATATGGCATCATGAGAGTCTGAGCACGAGATCGCACCCATCTGAGATAAGCTTCCATAGGAATAGTGTACTTAGGCTCCAGAGTCTTGCTGTCAACCTTGTTCACTTTTCCCCATGCTCGTATGAATCTCTGACGGTAACCTTGAAGATCGTTGTCGTAATCAAACACAATGCCCTGAATTAACATGTCATGTGGGCCATCACTCCGAGCGTAACCAAACTGTCGTAAAGCTAGAGAGGGGTTGTAGGTGATGCCTCCTCTTATGCCTAGAAGTGGCACATTAGGAAACTCCCCACAACGGTCAATGATAGTGACATTCTCCATAGATCTGGAGCACCAATGAATATCTGAATGCGAGAGTGACATGATCCTTTTGGACCACCTGAACCCTTGCTCATTCTTCATCACTGAGCGAGGAAGGTGAGAAATAAACCACCTAGATAGCAAAGGTACGCAACACATCAAAGTTCCTCTTGCCCTTGTAGTACGAGTATGAAGAGAATGCAGGATGTCTCCAAGTAATGTAGGCACTGGATTGTGACTCAGGATTATATTGATGGCATGAACGTCTATGAACTGATCAGGATTGGGGAACAAAACTAAGCCATAAATCAATAAGGCTAAGATCTCCTCAAAGGCATCGTATCTCATAGCCTTCAAGAACACTTGAGCTTTATCCATTAATACCTTAGCAAGAATACATTTAACTCCGCTTCTCATTTCTAGAACAATGTCAGACTTCTTCAGATGCAGAGCTGCAGCAATAACCTCTGGTTTAAGCTCCTTCTCCAAGCCTGTGAAAGGTCTTTGATCAAGAATAGGTATACCCAGAAGTTTAGAGAACTCTTCCATTGTAGGAACCAACTGATAGTCAGGGAATGTGAAGCAATGGTGTTTAGGATCAAAGAACTGAAACAGGACATTCATCATGTCTTCATTGAACCCTAAGGTGACTAGATCCAATAGGTGACCATGTCTCTTGATGAACTGGGAGTGATCAAGAACTTGAGAAACTAACTCTTTAGGCTTAGCAGATATCCCTACAAAGTTGATCCTGATAGTATTTCTACGAGCAGAAGCCATGACCTGCAACAAAGAACAAAGATAAATCCTTTGGTCCTTGAAATGGTTAGTGAAAATGCTATGCTTATGATGCATGATGATGTCATGATGTTATGTTCAATCACAAACATGTGGCACACACAAACAAGTCACACAATAGCCCTAGGTTTAAAGGCTTGCATGAGGTTTAAGGTAAGTACCCTCCCCTGAAGTTTAGTTGGTTCATCCTGTCCTACAAAAGTAACCAGGTTCTAAGGGATCTCAATATCATTAATCCTTCACAAGGGTGGTTGTTCAGTAGGCAACTTACTTGCCAACCAAAACCCTCCAAGTTTAAGATCTCAATGAGCGTAGTATCGAGTATCAACCAACTTCAGTCTTCACCAAAGCCGGTTATCTCACTACTTTCTAAAGGCCAAGATGGGATAACTAGGGTTCTAAAAGTTAGTTAGTGTATTGACAACATATGGCAACCTCATATTATCCTCAACTTGACTTAAGGAACATAAGCACCAACCAAGAAGTCACACTAACTATGGCCACCAGATCAACTATATCGGTATACGCCGTACAGTTTCCTTGGTCTATTGCCATTTACCTAAGGTACACTAGATCCGGGTTAGGATCTTTCACACATAAGAGCACCCCAACAGATAAGTATAAAGCAAACAAGGCAAACAATTTTAAGTGATCTAATTCCTAAGGGTACCCCTCTTTAATATTAAATCCCCAGCAGAGTCGCCAGTTCTGTAACACGGTGGGAGAACTGACTTTAGTTATGTTGCGGATAGCAAGAGTCGCCACCGACTTTTATTTTATCCAAAGGAAAGGCATAAAAGAACAGGAAAGACCTTTTAAAAGATTTTTGGGTCCGGGGGGTAGGTTATGTAAAGGGAAGGTGTTAGCACCCTTTACATCCATGGTTATCCATGGGCTCTTAGTTACTTAGCTCACTTTAAAATGTTTTTGAAATGTGAAGTGTGTGAATAGAAATTTTCTTAAGTGTTTATAATGATCCATGTATGGATGCGTATAAACCTTTGTTTTGAAAATTTGTTTGAAAATGTGAAGTGTTTGAAAAGTTTTTGAAGAGTGAGCAAGTATCTAAGAGGAACCTACCCTAAGTTTAAGTCTTTCTGTTCTTGAATCCTTTAAATGGTAAGACTATCCCTATTATTAAGGAATAGGTAGTCATTACCTTGGATGTGAGGGACAAGTGAAGGGACATTGTTATTTAGGCAACTGTGGGGTGTATAAGCAATTCGAAGGGACTTATCATCTTTATTTCGAAAGGGACAAGATCATTACGAAGACAACATTCGAAAGGGACTTGATCTTTTTATCTGTTTAGGGACTAGATGATGTGAGATGAGGGACTTTTGCTTTATACACCCTACTTGACCTTTTGTTTTAGGCAACATGAGAGGTATCCCTAAGGAAGTGAGATGGCGATCAAAGATCGACTTACGTGTGTGAGTGTACATTTTTAATATTTATCTTTTAAATTAATGAGCTAAATTAATTTTAAATATACAAACATGTTGCACTCCCTATTTTTACTAACCATAGCATAAAATATAAATATTTAAATACTATTATTAAAATATTACATCCAGGAACAATTACATAATAATAATTAAAGAAAATTAAATATAATAAGCAAAATATTAAATGATAAATAATAATTGGGTTAGTAAATAAATAATAATAATACAAAGTTAAATGGGGTTAGTAATGATAAATATCACATAAATATAATTAATAATAATAATAATGAAATAAGCAAGAATATTATAATAATTAAAAGTTCAATTTTTATAAACAATTATTATTTAAGGATTAATAAGAAAATATAAGCAATTATACTAATTATTATAAAGTTTTAAGTTATATGCAAATTATAAAAATTAAGTTAATTATGAACATATTATGAAAATAAAATTATAATTACAAAATTAAATTAGCAATTTTTTAAACTATTTCTAAACATATATTAAAAATTATATATATACAAAAATTAGATTATAAACAATTTATATCATATTATCATATTAACAAAATTAAATTAAGAATTTTAATTTTAAACATACTTATATACAAGATTTAATTTATAAACAAATAAAAAAAAATGTACATGATTAAATAAAATAGGATTAAGTTTTAAGTAGGAGAAAATTAGGGTTTATTAGAAAACATTAAAATTTATTTATTCATTAAAATATAAGCAAGAATTAAAAAATAACAAATAAATAATATTTACAATTAGGGTTTTAGAAAAATATTTTTAAGATTGATCTTAGTTAATGAAAATATATTAGGATTTATTAAATTAGAATTATAGTCTTAATTAAAATTAATAATAATAATAAACAAACAAAGAAAATGAAGGAAAAGAAAAAAAAGGGGAGGCCTGGTTTTGAACCCAGGACCTCCCCAATACCTGAAGAAAATCCCAGCCACTGGGCTACATGCGCGTGCTGGTAGCAAACCCACTCCAATTGGTTTTGTTGTCTAACCTGGAAAATTCATGAAAAATAAAACAAAACAAAAGGCCTGGGGGGGATCGAACCCAGGACCTTTGCACCGCACACAAACACACTTACCATTCCAGCCGGGAGGGCGCTTCTGTTAATGTACTCACAACAATACATAATATATTAAGCACAACAATTAAAAGGAAAAAATAAGAAAAAACCACTGCAACCAAGTTTCGAACCAGGGTCCTCAAACAACATACGCGCGTCTCTCACCACCAGACCAATGCTGCACTTGTGAAACAAAATAGAAACAAATACATAAAATATAATTTCAAATATTTGAATTTCTAGACGGCGCCAAAAGGTCATCTTCTTCAAATTTCCTACGAAATCAGCTGTGCTTTTTCCTGCGAATTTACCTACGAACCTGGTTTCGTAGGATTTCCTAGCTTTGCTCAAAGATCATCAAACCTGTAAAATTTTAACAAAATAGGGGTACCATTGTACTCCCCACAACCAGTCCAGTTCAATTATGTACTTATAATTTGTTTATATTTGCTAAATTAGGAAGCCCTAATTTGGAACATCAAACCCTAGCAATGGCAGGTTCGGTTATAGGCTGTATTTCTTCATGAAAATGTCCAGAATCCATCTACCAATCATGATTAACACAAATCAAACAACAAAATCAATTGATATTAGCTAAATAACCGAAATCGAAAAATTTGAATTTAAAGACAAGAGAGATTCGGTTTATGCAATGTGAGATGTTTTGGATGCTTATGATGATTGAATTGTGTTCAGAGATGTTCAAGGAACATGTTTGAACCTTTAGAATGCTTTGATATCACCTCTAACCAAGAATCCGAATTATGAGTTTTGTGATGAATTTTGAAAATTGCTACTTACTCTTGGAGGCCAGAAATTCGTGTCCAATGCAAGGAGTTATGTTGTGTACTTATAGTAGAGTGGATTTAGGTCAAAAGAATTGATTGTTGTGTGGAAGATTTGGATCAATGAGATTGAAAAAGATTCAAGCTTAAATTTCAAATATTCTTGAATAAACCCTTTCTATTTCAAGCCAATCACCATAATTTTTGTATCAATTTGATCCAAACAATTTTTATGACTTTCTAGAAACACAATCTCATTTAAATATTTGATTTTTCTATTTTATTTTAATTTAAAATGATTTTAAATGAATAAAATCAAAATAAATAAAATAAAATGATGAAAAATCTGAATATTAGAGATTTGGGTCGTGCATGAAGCATTGGTATGGATTGGATCATCATATGGCAAGCCCATTTAGAAAAAATTGGTTTTAAACCTCCATTTTCTTCATAAACCAACCAAAAATTTCCCAACTTTGCAAGGGCACACATCCTTCAATTTTAATGCTATGAGGGTGTTCTTGGACATTTTGGAAATCTTGAAGAGTCCTCTAACCAACCCCATTGGTTTCATGTCCATATCATTTACCATTCTCAAGTTATGCCCTTTTGAAGTTGTTGACTTTTTGTTGACTTTTAAAAGGACCTATAATGTCTTAGCTCATACCTTCCAAATGAAGCATTTTTGGGCTTGGCTTGTGAGACACAAAGTTGTAGAGAATTAAATTTCCTTCAAAATGAGCTTTGGATGGGAAAAATGTGATGAAGCATGTGAAAGTTATGGCTGGTCAAAGTTCAGTTGACTTTTCCTGAGGAAACCCTAATTTAGAAACCTCTGATTCTTGATGATCTGAAATATCCTTGATGAATCATGATCAAACCTTGATCAAATGATGAATTTTTATTCATATACTTGATGTTGGCAAAAATACATGAAGTTTGACTTTGGTTTGACCACAGTTGACCTCAGTTTGACTTTTTAACTACTTTGACTTATCTGATCATCTGACTGAGCAGACCTTTGAGAAAAGTTTTGAAACTTGTCATGGGGGTTCTTAAACACATATAAGATGTTATGAAGCTCACTTGAAGTCTTGGAAGTCCATTTAGCCTGATTAAAATCAAAACCCTAGTTTTGGATGCACTGCTTAGGAGGATGCATTGTCTGAGGGAATTGTCAAACTTTCTGACTATTTGTGAACTTTGTGAACCTTGTGAACTTCATAAGATGTCTTGTGAACCTTGTGAACCTCATAAGATGTCTTGTGAACCTTGTGAACCTCATAAAGTGTCTTGTAGACTTCATGAACCTCATGAAAGGGCTTGTGAACCTCATAAAGTGTCTTGTAAACTTCATGAACCTCATGAAAGGTCTTGTGAACCTTGTGAACCTTCTTAGCACACAAAGTCTTGTATTGTGAGGGCAAATTTTGGGGTGCAACAGCTGCCCCTGTTCAATTTTCTGAAACCTGAGGGGTTAGATTGGTATATGTGCCAGTCGTGACCTGGAAGGTTGAAGGGGATTGAACACAAAAGCCCAAAAATTTGCACTCACCGGTGCGTAGAGTGATACTAATGACTAGTTGAATATGATTGAGTGGGCTTAAAGATGCCACTTGGAGAAAAGTACTTCAGATACATTTCTTGGAGGATAAAGCAGTCCAAAATATGAAGATATAATGATAGTTTTCAAGAGGATAAACAACGTCCTGAGGTAAAGGTGATAGCTTTCAGGAAGATAAACAACGTCCCGAGGTAGTGGTATGCTTTCAGAAGGATAAACAACGTCCTGAGGAAATGGGGTAACCTTTGGGAAGATAAACAACGGCCCAAGGCAATAATATGCTTTCAGGAGGATAAACAACGTCCTGAGGTGATGATATGTTTGTAAGACAACTTGATGGGGACTTGTCCATTAACACTAGGGTTAGTCCTTCTTAACCAATTAAGGAAGAATTAGAACCCTAATGCAAGGCCCAAGTTAAAAGCTTATTGTCTTAGTGATTATTAGATGGATTGATTAAGAGATTTAAACACATAAAGGGTTTAACACTTAGGATTAAATTTATACACTCCATCCTAAGAGAAGGATGCATGCATAATCTTAATCACAAAGCCTTAAAACCTTGAGGGTTTAGTCCCTGATTATGAGATGAGATGAGAAGGCCCAAAAGATGACACAAAGGTAAAACTAATGGGGGACTAATCAAACCCTAATTGTTATCATGCTTGGGTATTACTAAGGTTTATGAGGCTTGCAAGAGATCTTCAAGAAAATCCACCAAGGATGAAGAAAAATGGAAGGAGGAGAAGCAGAAGAAGCAAGTCAACTTACTTCACTTAAGAAGATAAGTTGCTTGAAGAAAGAAGGTGAAGGGGGAACATGAATGAGAAAGCTCACTCTAATACAAATACAAAATGCAGCAATGAATGCATAAGAGATGTGAGAAGAGATTGTGAGAAGTGAAGGCAAATTCACTTCTCAAAGTAACTTAGCACCTGAAAAGTTAGTAAAAGGAAATGAAATGAAATGAAAATGAAATGAATGCAAGGATGCAAACCAAAACCAGAATCATATTCATGATGCAAATGATGCTAAGAGATGATGCAAAGACATGTTAAGTGCAATGGATGATCATACAAGTAATGAGGATGCAAATGAAACATGAAAGGAGACATGAAAGTTCATGAAAGCATATGAAATGAAATGAAGGCAAAACATGGCAAATGGATGAAGAAATGATCAAACATGATTCTAATGTGTCCTAGGATGTCTTATATGTCATGTGAATGCATAAAATGTCATGGCAAGTTTATGTATGGATGCATATGCAAGATGAATGCAAGTGAAGATACAAAATTAGGGTTTTCATGCAACATGAGATGCAAAATTCAAAAACAGAAGCAAATGACAAGATAAAAAAATTGAAAATGCAATCAAAAGAAACCTAACCCCATATGATATCACACCCCAAAGGAGGAGACCTAACTCTTAACCCTAAGGGACTTATGATTTTTCTAAGTTTTCTAGGGTTTTAAGGTACCTAAAGGGAAAAAATGCAAATCAAATCAAAAAGGCAGAATAAATTCATGACAAAATTATGTTAGAAACTACATTTCAAATGAAGATCAATGCAAAAAGAATCATTGTCATACCATTCTTGGTTAGGCAGAAAATAATTCTTGAATTAGGGTTCTAAAATGTGAATTTTATGAACCCTAAATTCAAGAAAATTGTCAAGAATGGTTCAAAACCAAAAAGAAATTTGTGTGGATGGTATGACAATGTCTCTAAATGTTTAAAAATGCAACATGAATTTTTTGGGATTTTTTAGAAACCTAAATGATATTTTAATTAATTAATTTTCATTAATTAATTAAAATAAACAATTAAATGTCTAAAAAATGATTTTTTAATTCAAAAAATAAAGATAAAAATATTTTTGGGTTGAGAAAATTATTTGGAATTAAAATGCCGAATAAAAATATTTTTGGCGTTTTTTAACTATTTTAAATAATTCGTACAAAATAAATAAGAAAAATTGAATTAAAAATAAAATAAATGAGAAGTAAGCAAAGGGAAGGGCCAGGATTGATTCTGGGGGAGGATTGGGTTGACTGGCGCCACATCCAATGGCCCAAATTCAAATTTCACTAAACCTAATTAAATATTTAAATAATTCAGATTAATAACTAATCACAAGATCTGGTCCACACAAACACGCGCAGGAAGAGAGATCTAAGGACCCAGATTCAAAGTTTTCCCTAACCCTAATTAACTCACTAATTACTCTCAGGCGGTCGGAGAAGACCTCCGGTCATCTTCTCCGGCCAGCTTCTAACCTGAAAATTTTCAACTTCTTCCCTAGGTATTTTCTGGAGCTCTAAAGCTCCAGATTCACTCCTCTCACCCTCCTAAGATCAAATCCACCCTCAAAAACAATTTCTTTTCACTCAATCTCAAGATTCGAAGCCAAGATCAAAAATGGTGAAACTTTCAGAAGCTTAGCAAATACTCATCTCTCCACCATTTTCAAAAATACAAAGTTCAGGATCATCAGTGAATCATGCTTTTTCTTATTGGAACATAAAATAAAGGTTCTGGAAAAATTAATACGAATGGTTACCTGAGATGGAGCTCTCAACCCTTGAGCTTTCTGGCAGCTTCCTTGGTGCAAAATGCCTCCAATGACCTCCCTGAAGAAGCTTTGATGCTTGGAGAGCTTTGAGAATGGCTAGTTTGTGAGTTTACACTCCAACTGGTCAGAAATCGTATTTTGTTTGTGGTGTGTTCTTGGCTGTTTTGATGGGTGGTTTTGGGTCAGTGAGTGATATAGAAGTGAATGGTGATGTTTGTTTGAAGAATGGATGGCTGAGTTATGAGATTCGAAGGTTTTTGCAAGAGGGGAGTTTTTTGTGAACTTTAGAATGCTGAGGTTTCAGGCTGTGTTCTTGTGTGTTATGGCTTGCTTTAGGTTAGTATAAACAAATGCAATTGGTTCAGAGAGTTGTTGTGGCATAGTGTGATTGGTATGGTGTGAAATGGAAAACGTCAACATTTCTTGTACTTGAGGTATGGGCAAGTGGCATGCTTAGATTTGGGCATGTCCTGGTTCAGCTGAGATTAAGGATGTCCATGGAATTCACTTAGAGGCAATTCAGCATGTTTGTGAAAGGTTCTTGGTCATTTTGCAATTTCATAAAACTTTGGCCCCTTTGAGATTTCTTTATGGGCAAGGCATGAAATTTTGAAATTCTTTGGGCAATTCTGAGTTTTAGGCTTTGCACAATGTTTGTATGATGCTTATAAGTGTATTTGAAGTCACACAATGAATTGGCAAGTGGTTTTGCAAAAATCCCTCTTTGGTGCATTCTTGAAAATTATGTGATTTTTGCCAACTTTGACAAGCCATAACTTTAGTTCCAAAATGAATTAGATCTTGTTCTTGTACTTTTTGAAAAGGGAATGATCCAATATACAACTTTCATGACCAACAATTTTTCATTTGAAGCATTTTTGGTTAAGAAAATGGAGGTTGAAAAACTTTCCCAAAATGGAAAGTTTACATTACAAGTCATTTCCATTTTTGGCAACTTTTGGTTTAGCTCATTTTTCTTCAATTTTGTGAACTTATTAGCACTCCAATGATCAAATAAAGACCAAATAACTTCAATTTGATGAAAAATCCACTTTGGTTCCATGTTGGGGGGCCTCAGATGCCTTGATTTTGCTCTGACTTGCTCAGGAAGTTACCCAGTGATCAGATGACTTCCACAATGAATTTCTTCATCAAACTTGGTATGCATGATCCTTATAACATATTGAGATCAATAGAAACAAGAATGACCAAAAATTTGGAGTTATGGCCTCTGAAACCAAAACCCTAATTTTAGGTCATCTGCGCAATGAAACCCTAGCTCTGCTTCCATGCCTTGCCAGTTCTTGTGATTTCTTGACTTCCTTGATCTTTGGAGGATAAAATATGATGATTGAACATACATGGACCCTCTTGAGATGATTGGAGGCCTTTGGAGTGGCTCAGATGAATCTTGGATTGCCCAGATCACAAACCCTAGATGCAGATGACTTGAACTAATGCAGTGAAGCAAAAATGCAATAGGAAATGGTATGGTTGAACTTATGTAAATGTGAAAGATCACAAGCCATGGTGTGAACTTAGTGAGGGAAAATTTTGGGGTGTTTACAGCTGCCCCTATTCAAGCATGAGTTAGCTGTACAGGGTGTAAGCGCCTGGCTTAACAGACAAACAAGATAACTTGTGGTTGAATACCAAAGACAGTCCAAAATTTGCACTCACTGGGGAGAAAAAGAAAAGGGATATAGATTGTAAAAGGAAATAAAGTATGATTATAAAGTGCGGGCGATGGAGGACGACCATCGAGCAGAGGACGACTGCTGGGGATATAGCAATGACGGGGACGACCGACATGCTGGGGAAATAAAGAAATCATGATGGGGACGACCATCAAGTAAAGAAACAAGATTCTCTGGGAATTTAAAGGTAAATGCAATGATGGGGACGACCATCAGGTTTGCAAAGTAAGGTAAACAACGACGGGGACGGCCATCGGTTTAATGAAATAAATGATGAGGGACGGTCATCAAAGGTGAAGGACGATCACCTAGCAGGGGACGACTGCTCTGTTGGGGATAGAGATGAGGGACGGTCATCCAAGGTGAAGGACGATCACCTGGCAGGGTACGGCTGCCGAAAGTATCACGACATAGGACGAATGCCGGATAGAAAAGGTCGACGATGGGGACGACCATCGGATAAGCATGATGAAGGACGATCATCAAGACGTGAAGGACAATCACCTGGCTGGGTACGGCTGCCGAAAGTATCACGACATAGGACGAATGCCGGATAGAAAAGGTCGATGATGGAGACGGCCATTAGATAAGCATGATGAAGGACGATCATCAAGAGGTGAAGGACAATCACCTAGCAGGGTACGGCTGCTCTCGGGGTTTATCACGACATAGGACGAATGTCAGATAACAAGATCAACGATGCGGATGGCCATCGGATAAAGTGATGAAGGACGATCATCAAAAGGGTGAAGGACGATCACCTAGCAGGGGACAGCTGCTAAAATATTACGACATAAGACGAGTACCGGATATAAAAGGGTTTCAATAATGGAGACTCCGCTGGGAAAAAGATGAGGGATAGTCATCCAAAGGTGAAGGACGATCACCTGGCAGGGTACGGTTGCCGAAAGTATCATGACATAGGACGAATGTCAGATAGAAAAGAAATTTTGCTGGGGACTTCGCTGGGGACTAGTAAACACGGACGAGTGTTTACATTCAAGAAATGAAAGGTATAAGTGTTCGACACTGTGTATAGATTAAAAATGCGGACGAGCATCCTTAAGACCATGATACGGACGAGTATCGGTAGAAATAAACGCTGACGTGTGTTCAGAGATGATGATACGGACGAGTATCAATTGGTTAACAAAGAACACGGACAAGTGTTGAATCTGAGGGGAAATAAGTGGTGTATACAAGATACGGACGAGTATCTGTATGAGTAAAAATAAGCATGAGTGAGACACAGATGAGTGTTCAACTTGCTGGGGAGAGTATGACACAGACGGGTGTCATAAAAAGAAACGCATAAGTTATGAACTTATAAGCGTAAAAGGTAATCCGGTGATCTGTGGGGATAGGATGACACGGACGGGTGTCAATGAGAGTGTATTATGATAAGTGTTTAGTAACCATGCTGGGGAGAGATGACACGAACATGTGTCAAAAATAGTATGGGAGTTTCTGTATTCAAAAGAAGGATATTTGTGGCTTATATCTGCAGGGGGTGGTATGACACGAACGAGTGTCGAGTGAGTATATATAAACATGTACTTGTGTTGGAAAGTGAAAAGGGGACGTTTTGGCTTTCTGTTGGGGAAATGGAGATTACACAGGCGAGTGTTGGGACAAACAGGTTATGTATAAGTATCTGTTTGTAGAGAGTGTTATGGCGACTTTACTGCGGAAAGATGACACAAACGAGTGCCAAAAGGAGCATGTATCTATATTTTAGGAGTGCAAAGGGACGCTTTGGCTTTTATGTACAAGGGATGTATTCTATATATTGCTGATGAAGTACCGTTGATATTTACAGGTGACTGATTCAAAACCTGACTTGTGATTATGCAATATGTTTGATTTTTGCCGTAATGCTTCGTATTAGACGGAATGCTACGCTCTGAGGGATAAATGATGCGAATGCTATGATTATGCAAACGATACTGATCCGGGACTCGGATCCCATTGCTGTGGAGATCTCCGGCCGATCTGCTTGAAAGAACATCCAAGTTGGGGATGAGATCATTGGTAGATCCGACATATGGCTCTGCTTGGGGAAATAGGTCACTGATAGACCTATCTTAATAATGAGGAGCCCAACTGGGGCTGTGGAAGCTTTCGTCACTTTGTTGTGAGATTTTCAGACATTGCTCTTCTGGGAGAGGTTGGATCTCTGTCGGGAAATGGTTCCCTGTCTAGTACTCTGTTGGGGGAAGAAAGACCATTGAACGGTCTTCCTAGAGATTTTTGTGGGGATCCTGCTGAAGATAAGGATGCTTGATAACTCAGTTGGGGATATGAACACCTTCTGGTACTGCTCTGAAAGATGTGCTGGAGAAGTGATGCCTGACAACTCTGATGGGGAGAAAGCATTTCCGGTGCTGCTTAGAGGATGTGCTGAGGAAACAATGATTTGGCAACTTTGCTGGGGAAGACCTTTCATGCCCCCATGTTGCGCTCTGAATACCTGCAATCCTGTTATGACAAAGAAACGTACAAGTATCCCGAGGTATCCCTTACCGGATTCCCTCATAGGAGTTTAGATACTCATGGGAGTAAAAATATGTTTCCTGCCAGCGTGTGATTAGAAAGGCACATCTGTTTTTATGCAAACGTTATATCAAGGATATCAGACATTTGTTTGCAAATGAAATAAAATGTACAAGACGAAGTGTGACTGAAAATATGATTTTATTAATTTGGGTGCCCTGTATTGGTAAATACAGTCCAAAGAAACAGATCCCCTGAAAGGAGGAGATTGTTACAAATTGAGAAAAATGAAGGTGCTGGCAATGTTGACGACGCTTTAGCGAGCTTCCCTTTGCTATGACCCGTATGACCTTGACGTTCTTCTCGTCCTGCTTTCTGAAGAAAGTTGATTCTGACTGATGTTTTAACCTTTCGAAGCTTGCCATGTTGTAAGTGATACAGACAGATTCATAATACAGTTGTTCACTTATTCCCTTATTTTGCGTGGATCGCCCTTTCGGGTTTTCAATCCACCGGGATACCCATTTTTGCCTGAGCTGTCTAATGCGGCTTTTCAACTCAGCAGGTGTACATTTTTTTCCCTTATTTTTGCCCGAGTCTTTTATTCTGTTTTTGACTCGCCGGGATGCCCTATTTTTGCCTGGACTTACATTCTGTTTTTATGTCCAACGGATCATTTTATGCGAAGTATTTTTTAACTGCATCTGAATTCACAGGGGATAAGAAATCTTCACCACCCATAGTAGTGAGCATCAGTGCTCCACCAGAGAAAACCTTCTTTACTATGAATGGACCATTGTAATTCGGAGTCCACTTGCCCCTATGGTCTATATGAGGAGGGAGGAGTCTTTTCAGCACAAGATCTCATACTTGGTATTCCCGAAGCCTGACTTTCTTATCGAAGGCTTTCTTCATTCTTTTCTGATATAACTGCCCATGACAAATTGCAGCTAATCTCTTTTCTTCGATCAGATTCAGTTGATTGTACCGAGAACGGACCCATTCTGCTTCATTCAGCTTGACATCCATCAGTACCCGTAACGAGGGTAATTCAACTTCAACAGGTAGGACTGCCTCCATACTATACACAAGCTGATACGGTGTTGCCCCAGTGGATGTTCTGATTGAGGTGCGATACTCATGCAAGGCAAATGGTAGCATTTCATGCCAGTCTTTGTATGTGACCACCATCTTTTGCACAATCTTCTTGATATTCTTGTTAGCTGCCTCAACAACGCCATTCATCTTTGGCCTGTAAGGAGAAGAGTTGTGGTGTTGGATTTCGAAGTCCCGACACAGTTCTGCCATCATTTTATTGTTCAAGTTGGAACCATTATCAGTAATGATTCGCTCGGGCACTCCATACCGACAGATGATGTCTCTCTTCAGGAATTGGGCTTCCACTTGTCTGGTGACATTTGCATACGAAGCTGCTTCAACCCATTTGGTGAAGTAATCGATGGCTACCAGGATGAATCTGTGGCCATTTGAAGTAGTCGGCTCAATATTTCCTATCATGTCAATGCCCCACATGGAGAAAGGCCAGGGTGAAGACATCACATTCAAAGGATTCGGAGGCACATGCACTTTGTCTGCATAAATATGGCATTTATGGTACTTTCTGGCATAAGCACAACAGTCCGCATCCATTGTGATCCAGTAGTAACATGATCTTAGAAATTTCTTAGCCATTGTATGTCCTCCAGCATGGGTACCAAAAGATCCTTCATGCACTTTCGTGCATCAGCAAGTATAAGCCTTATCAACACATCTGAGAAGTACCATATCAAAGTTTCGCTTGTACAAGGAACCATCAGCATTCAGGAAGAAACTACCAGCCATCCTTCTTAGGGTCTTCTTATCATTGGACGATGCCCTAGGTGGGTATGTTTGATCCTCTAAGAAGCTTTTGATGTCATAGAACCAAGTCTGGATACTGAAATCCGAGGCACAAAGTTGGCAGCTTGAACCTTGATCATGGAGGAAATGGTAGCCAGAGCATCTGCAAACTGATTTTCATCTCGAGGGATATACTCCAGTTTGACTGTGGTGAAGAAAGTCAGTAATCTCCTCGTATAATCCTGGAATGGAATCAGATGCTCCTGGTGAGTGTACCATTTGTCGTTGGTTTGTGTAGCGGTAAAATCATGAGTGTAAGTTATTGATTAACTTAACTCGATATACACAGAGTCGCCACCACGCTTATCTTTATTTCCGAAAGGAAAAAGGTAAAAGAACGAATAAAAACCTAGGAGTCTAAAAGCAAAAGCTAAAAGAAACAAACAGAGAATGGGTAAGGGGATTGGTTACGAACCGTGAAGGTTTTAAGCACCCGACTCGTCCGTGGTACTCCACGGGAGCCCTTTGAAATATTTATTGCTTTTTGGTCTGAAATTAGTTTGCTTGAAAATGATTGAAGAGATGAGGAGAAGAATATTTTTTAATGATTTTGTGTTTGATAAGGTTTTAACGCCTTATGCCTACGTACCCACAAAGTGCAATGCGAGATCAAAACCTTGTAGTTCGTGGTACAAAATTTTAAAAGAAATAATGAGTTGCATTGATTTTAAAATGTAGAGATAAGTCGTCATCCTTTAGCGAATAATTCCGCTAGAAAGGATGAATCATATCTAAACATGTGAGAAAAGAAAAGGTGCACAAAGGCACAAAAACAATTGAGTGAGTTTTGTATTTTTTAAAGTATGTAAAAAAATATTTCAATATATTTACATGAATTAACATTTATTTAAGAAACAAAGGGAAAAGACTAAAATCGCTTGACCTAAGTCAAGGTTTGTTTATGAAAGCATTTGAAGTTTAGAAAACAGAGAAGATTTTTGAAATAGAGAGGAGTTTTGAAAATCAAAGAATGGGGAGAAGATGAAGAGGCTATCCTAATACTTGAATTAAAAAAACTAGGAGAAGAGTTTACCAAACCATAATATGCACAATTCTTCAAAATTCGAAATTCCATCTTCAAAGGCTAGTGAAATAACTTGAGGCCGAGGTTTCTAATCCATTCCAACTTGAGCAAGGGGGAAGATTTTAAAGTCTAAGTCCATTCTCCAAAGCAAGGGATAATAACCATAGTCCAAAATTAGAAGTCACAAGTCTTTTAAATGATTAATCCTTTATTAGTGTTTTGATATCCAAATGGACAAAATAAATAAAAAAGCAACAATATAAACATAAAAAAATGATATATGATATAATATGACAAAGCATAATAAAGAGATAAAGGAGCAAGAGATTAAAATAAAAGGATAAGGTGCGAGAGATTAAATTTAAATGGATTATTATATTCACAATATTATAATATTTACAATATAAGTGGTATGATGAACTTAATCAAGCACAACCACAACAAGGAATAATAAAATCGAGGCAACCGGATCCAAGTGGATCTTAATTCGAATCGGGACAACTTTAGGTCTATGTTAAGCAATCGCCGAGTAATTTACGAAGTAATTATCCTACAAATGAGGTCGGCCACCACTAATTAAAGTGGAAAATATTCGTGTTAATACATGTTAGAGAAACGATATAATGGATCGTTCTCCGAAAACATGTCACACTAAAAGAAAAGGAAGGTCTAATCTTAATCGAGATTTTCGTTGGATTTACCGAAAAGCAACCTATCACGATCTCAAAGTATGGAGAATGATCCAAATGATCATTCATCCATAGATTTGAAATAATGAAGATTAAACCGATCGGAAATCAACAATCTACGAATCGGAGATTGTCATCGACCAAAAATAAAAGAAGATGAAGAAAAATGGATCTACAAAAAAAATAGATCCAAAAAAGAAATAGAAATAATTTTAAAATCTTTTCTTAAAAACCATTTTTTCTAAATTGTTTTTAAAGCATCTTTTCCTAAAATTTATTTCTAAAAAGATAATCCCTAGAAAAAACTTATATCAAAACAAATTATAATACTAAACTTAAAAGAAAAATGAAGAAAACTAAAATTTAAAAGAAAAAGAAAACAAAGAAAGGGGAGGGGGAAAGAGGCCCGGGTTGGTGTGGATAGCGGCAGATCCATGAAAGAGGATCAGGCCCAAACCATTTCACATTTTCTTAGAACAATTAAATGAAATAAAAAAAATTATGACCAAGAAAATAGAAACGGAAAGAAACAAGAACACAGAGGTCAACACATCCTTCTTCTTCTTCGCGGCGCAAGATCAAAAACAGGGGAAAGAAATTCCCAATCCTCACCTTCAAAATCAAAACAAAACACCGAAGCAAATCTTCTTCTTCTTCTCAACGCAAGATCTCTTCCTTTCTCCGAATTCGGTTTTCCCTCTTCTTCTCCCCACAATGCGATTCCTCTTCTCTCTTCTTCTTCAATTCGCGGATTTCGGTTAGTTTTTTAGGTTGAAAATCAATTGAAGATGGTGGGTGATGGAAGGAGAAAAGGGGTTGGGGATTAAAATTGAAATTGATTTGAGCAGGGGTTTGAGAGGGCTATTCAAGCTTGAATTTGGAGTGAGGAAGCTGTTCAATTTATAGAGTCTTAGAAGGATTTTGAAGCTGCCGTTTTGCTTGATTGATGATGCGTTTCATTATTCATGCTTTTTCCGTGTTCACATCCGTGTGAGGTTTGCGTTTCACTTTCGATAAGCTATGCGTTTTGAGTGTATTTCAAGTGCGTTTTGAATTTTGCTTTTCAGGTGATTTGCTCGTGCTTGTGGGCCTGTGCGGCTTGGCATTTGCTCTGGCTAGTTGTTGTTTGTGCAAAAGGCTTGCGGGTTTGGGCGTGTAAGCTTGTACAGATACGGCTTGAGGCAAGGCTTGTTGTTTGTGTTTGGCTTGCCTTGGAGAAGTTGCAAGGGCTGATGTTGTTTTTTTGTTTTCGGCTGCTGCGTGATGTTGTGACGTTTTGTTGTTTTTGCAGCTTGCTGGGATTTTGATGTTGGCTTGGAGGAATTTGCTGCGGCTGGATATGGCTTAGTGAGCTTTTGCGCGTGTTGGCAAGCTGGTGTATGTGGGGTCAGCTGGGAAATTGTTGCGGAAACTTGTAAGTTGGCTGATGGGCATTTGGGGCTTGGAAAATGTTGTTAGCTTAGAGTTCACATGCGTGTGAAGTTTGGCTGTGTGAGGCTTTTGTCTTAGTGATGGATTGCCTTGGGCCTGCTGATTGGAAATGGGGCCTGCGGATTTGAAGTTTAGCTGGCTAGAATTAGCAAGGCCTGTTGTTTGGCTTATGATGCTTTGATGCACGCGCGGAAAGGAGTTTGGGGAAATGTTGGGAAATGCTTTGTTGTGGGCCAGACTTGGCAGCTTGGGGCTTGATGGCAAGTGTGGTAAGTTGGCTTAAAAAAAGTATATTAAATTTGTGATGTAATAAAAAATGAGGGAGAAATAAATTGAAAAAATGGCTTGATTGATTTTTATTATTTTTTATTATTACTTATTACTAGTTAGATTTTATAAAAAAACATATGGGCCTAAAAAAGAAAAATAGTTGGGTTTATTTAAGGTTTATGAAGAGAGAAAAAAAAGAAAAAAAATATTTCGGTTTTGGAAATGGATTAAAAAAATGAAACGCTAAAATTGAATTGGTCTTAAAAGAAAAGATAAAGAGAAAATGATATATGGATAATAAAAAATGGAATGATTTAATCGGGGAAAATGGAATGAAAATGGTTATGGAATATTCGGATAATCGATAGAAAATTGGATATGAAATTGGATATCGACAAATGGATAATATCTGGATAATATGATTTGGTAAAAAAAAATCGAAAAAAATGGATAATAAAAAGTGGTCATAAAAAGGGTATACAGATGGAATTTGGTTTTCAAGCCCACAACAAATCCTGATTTTTTTTTCTTGCACAAGCCTCTGATGCAAGTGAACACAGCCAACACAAAGAACCACTGAACAATTGAATGAATTGTAACTCAAGCCACAACTGTCATCTGAAAATTGTCTGATTATTTCCCTGATAAACTGAATCCATACTGAGGAAAATAAATCCTCAGATGAATCACTGGTGAACTAATGAATCGATGAACTGGTAAACACTGAAGATTCAAACCACAACACACTGTCACACAACCCAACTTGTACTTTGAAAATGCATTGTCTGAGAAATGAACCATTTGGCACACACAATTGGCAGTCAACCAATCTTTTGATAGTTTGACCAATAATAGGTCAAACATCCACTTGAAATCGAATTGTGACTGAATAAACGCATCTGAATGAAATTATTGCCCTGTCTTTGAAAACTTGCAACACAGAGAAGAAGAAGAATACTGCAACATATTTTTTGGTATTTTGGTTAGTGATCAGTAAATATAAACAAACATAAAGAAGTAAAAACAATGGTGATCCCCTGCGAAGCATAGACCCTTTATCTGAGGAGAAACTCGAAAGCCAGTGCGATCTTGTTTGTATGCAAAATGCAAATGATATGCGAAGAAATCTTAGGGCAAAAATTAGGGTGTTACAGTTTGATTGATTACCAAAGCTGAATCTCCGAACACAGTTAAAGTCTTGATCCTGAGGTTGATGGCTTCCTCAAGACCCATGATACAGGCTTCGTATTCAGCCTCGTTGTTAGTGCAGTTAAAGGTGAGTTTTACCGAGAAAGGCATGTGAACTCCTTTAGGTGTAATGAGTACTGCACCAACTCCACGACCATTCATATTGACAGCCCCATCAAACATCATTGTCCATTCTTCTTCTGGGTCAGGCCCTTCAGTGTGAATAGGCTCTTCATGATCTTTTGCTTTCGGGAACATGATGTCTTCATCAGGGAAGTCAAATCTCATAGGCTGGTAATCATCAATGGGTTGCTCAGCTAGATAGTCAGACAATACACTGCCTTTGATGGCTTTCTGAGATGTGTACTGAATGTCATATTCTATGAGAATCATTTGCCATCTTGCAACCCGTCCGGTAAGTGCTGGCTTCTCGAATATGTACTTGACTGGATCCATCTTTGAGATCAACAAAGTAGTGTGAGTCAACATATTTTTCCTTAGTCGGCGAGCAGCCCACTCTAAAGCACAACAAGTTTTCTCGAGGAGTGAATAACGTTGTTCACAGTCGGTAAACTTTTTGCTTAGGTAGTATATTGCATACTCCTTTTGACCAGACTCGTCATGCTGGCCCAACACACACCCCATTGACTCTTCTAATACTGTCAAGTACATTATTAGAGGTCTTCCTTAACTGGAGGCATAAGGATTGGAGGCTCTTGTAAGTACTCCTTGATTTTGTCAAAAGCCCTCTGGCAGTCTTCATTCCACCTGACCGTTTGTTCTTTCCTTAACAACTTGAACAAGGGCTCACAGGTTGCTGTAAGATAAGATATGAACCTTGAAATGTAGTTCAATCTACCTAGAAACCCCCGAACTTCTTTTTCAGTCTTCAGTGCAGGCATCTCTTGAATGGCTTTGACTTTGTCAGGGTCAACTTCAATTCCCTTTTCACTTACAATAAATCCCAGCAGCTTACCGGACCGCACCCCGAATGTGCATTTGTTGGTGTTTAGCTTCTGTTGATACTTCCTCAGACGTTTGAACAACTTCAACAGATTTACCAGGTGGTCCTCTTCTGTGAGGGACTTGGCAATCATGTCATCCACATAACATTCAGTTTCTTTGTGGATCATGTCGTGGAACAATGTTACCATAGCCCGTTGATAAGTGGAACCGACATTCTTCAGTCCAAATGGCATTACTTTATAACAGAATGTGCCCCAGGGTGTGATGAAAGTTGTCTTCTCCATGTCTTCAGGTGACATCTTGATCTGATTATATCCTGAAAATCCATCCATGAAGGAGAACACCGAGAACCGAGACGTATTGTCGACCAATACATCAATGTGAGGTAATGGCAAGTCATCTTTCGGGCTAGCTCTGTTCAGATCCTGGTAATCCACACACATCCGTACTTTGCCATCTTTCTTAGGCACTGGCACAATATTAGCAACCCACGGCGGGTAGCTAGTTACAGCTGGGAAACCGACATCCCACTGTTTTTGTACCTCTTCTTTTATCTTCATGGCCATATCCGGACGAGTACGGTGCAACTTCTATTTTACTGGAGGACAATCTTCTTTTAGAGGCAACTTGTGCATAACAATGTCGGTATCCAGACCTGGCATATCTTGATAAGACCAAGCAAAGACATCAACATACTCTCGCAGCATGTCAATAAGTTGTTCTTTCACTGAATCTTGCAGACGGGCCCTGATCTTCACTTCTTTCAAGTCTTCTTCGGTACCGAGATTAATTGTCTCAACTTCCTCCTGATGAGGAGTGATAACCTTCTCCTCTTGCCTTAGCAGTCTGGCTAGCTTTTTGGGTAGCTCATAATCTTCTTCAACCCCTTCATCGGCTTGATTAATCGGATTGTCAAAGTCATACGAAGTCATAGCAGTGTCGTTGTCGGTGCAATCTGAAGGGCATTCTCTGCAAGAGTTTAGATTTGTTCATTTTAGTGATCCGTTTTATCTTGTTTAGAAAAAGTGAAAATGAAGTTATTATTTTGAAAAACATTGCCATTTTATTTTTGTACAAAAAATGAAAAATGAAAAACAGTGAGCGGGAAAAAGAAACTCATTTGCAAAAGATGTCCTGATATTCATTAATTGATCGTTTGCACAAAATACAAGATGGCCCGATTACAAAATGAGTCCTGACATCTTGGGCAAGATGCAGGACTTGATGCATGCTTAAAGACAGGAAATAATAATTACTCTGCAGGAGTAACTCTTATAATTTTCTGGGAAGACCAGTTTGAGACTTGGTTCCCCGGGATCCTTGGACGTATCCAGTTTTCCAGGTTGAGTTCGTCTTCTTCCTCGTCTTCCAGACTGTTCACAGCATCCGGGGTAAGCATTCCCCCGCTGACAAATTTGGGCTCCGTTGCAGCCTCTGGTTGATCTTGTTGAGTTGGTCTGTAACCCAACCCGAATCTGTCTTCTTTCTTTTCAACTGGCAGCAGCTTGCCCCAGCCTTGAGCGGTACCCTCCTCAATAACCTTCTGGGCCTATTGATATGAAGTGATGGAAGTTCCAGATACAGCAGTTGCTTCATTAATGTTAAGGGCCTCAAACCCTTGACTCATAGTCTCATGTATCTCCCCATCCATCTCTATGTACTTGTAAGTATCCAGCTGGCTAACAAAAATGTCTTCCTCTCCGCAGATTGTGATGATCTGGCCTTCCCACTCAAATTTTAACTTCTGGTGAAGGGTAGATGTAATAGCGCCAGCAGCATGAATCCAGGGTCTACCCAACAAACAGCTGTAGGCTGGCTGTATGTCCATCACGAAGAAGGTAGTTTTAAAGGTCTGTGGGCCAATCAACACAGGTAGATTAATCTCTCCAAGCACCAATCTCTTAGAGCCATCAAATTCTCTCACCACCAAGTTACTTGGACGCAATGCCAAACCCTCATACTCTAGCTTCACCAAGGCTTTCTTTGGGAGGACATTGAGCGAAGACCCAGTGTCCACCAACACATGAGAAAGAACGGCACCTTTGCATTCTAAGGTGATATGTAAAGCCTTGTTATGGTTGCGTCCCTCCGTTGTTAAATCAGCATTTGTGAAGCCCAGCCCAAGACTGGTGTTAACATTTGCAACCACTGTTTCCAGCTGATTAACCGTAATCTCTTCCGGCACATATGCTGCGTGCAGGACTCTCAACAGTGCATTCCTATGGGCTTCGGAACACATTAACAGTGATAATATAGAGATTTTGGAGGGTGTCTGATGAAGCTGGTCCACCACTTTGTAATCACTCTTTTTGATTATTCTCATGAACTCGTCCACCTCTTGTTCAAAAGATGTCTTTGGAGTTTCTTTAACAGTTGGCTCTTCAGGTACCACATTCTTTCCTTTTGCTTTAGCAGCAGCTTCTGCTTCAGCATTGGGTCTTGGTGTTTGTGAGGCAAAAAGGCGTCCGCTTCTGGTGAAGCCTCCGCCTCCCCCAACATTGTCAACTTGTGGTGGAGAGGTTGATGAATCTAGAGTGATTTTCTTTCCGTCGCAGTAGAGATCAGAGCCGTAGTGCCAAGGTATGGTATTACTGCTTTCATAAGGAACGGGTCCTGGCACCGTAATGGTGACCGGACTGATTGCTGCAGCGGAAGGAACTGTGATGGTATGCGGGTCGTAGTAGATTGTGACTGGAGATCTGATAGGAGGTGCTGCAGTTTGTTGTTGGAAATTGTTGTTGGGATGAACATTTGTTGGGTCATAATAGATCGTGACCGTTGAGACATCTTCATTAATGTTTGCTGGTGTTGTAGGCGTTTCTGTTGATAAGATGGGTGCTGATGTTGTAGACGTATATGTTGCTGAACTCTGATCTGTTGAAATAAAGGATGGAAGAATTGCTGGCGTTGTGGATGAATCAGTGGGAATGATAGTTGTTGTTGTTGTAGGAGGATCTGTTGTTGCTGAAGAAAGGATTGTTGATGATGAAGGAGAATCCATTGCTGTTGAAAGAAGAGTTATTGAAGGAGCCGTTGTGGTAATTTGCAGAATTCCATCTCTGATGAGGCCATCTATGCCAAGCCTTAGCTTCTCACAACCATTAATAGCAATTTTACAAGATTCGCAGCAGGTCTCACAGCCCGGGAACACCTGGCATCTTAAGAGTTGAGCTTTGACTTCTGCCAGCGGTGTTTGAATCTGTGTAACATTATCAATCAATGCAGATGGTTGATCTTCCTCTATGGCATTAATCCTGGGCCCACCATGATTAGGCATAGGATTTCTGTTAACATTCGGAGGAGGTGCGAAATTCAGAGCTTTGGAATCGACCAGATCTTGAACCTTCATTTGCAAGGCTCTACACTTCTCAGTATTGTGACCAGGTGCGTTAGAATGAAAGGCACACCTGGAATTAGCATCATAATTCTTCAGGAGGTTGAGAGGATCTGGTGGAGCCAACGTCCTTAACTCAACCAGGTTGAGCTTCAGGAGTTGTGGCAATAAAGCGGCATAAGGCATAGGAATGGGGTCAATCACCCTATTTGCCTGAGATGTCCTCTGTTGAAAGGGGCGCTGCTGTTGGTTGCTATTGTTGTTATTGTTGTACGTTCTTTGTTGCGTAAAATGGGCTTGTTGCTGATAGTGATGTTGTTGTTGAGGAAATAAAGGTTGTTGTGGAACTGGAGCCGGGATGGTAACAGATGCAATGGATCTGTGAGAATACTGGGGTCTTCCCCTGCCTGCATGGATAGCATTTGCTTCACCTTCCCTTCGGGGTCCTGAAAAAGGTTTTTCGGGGATGTTGGAGGAGCTGGCACCATTGTCAGAGATTTTGCCCATCTTCAAGAGACTTTCAATTCTCTCACCAGCTATAACTACATCGGCAAAACTGGTGGAAGAGAAAGCAACAAGTCTATCAATATAAGTTCCCTGCAAGGTGTTCATAAACATGTCAGCCATCTCTCTTTCTGACATGGGTGGCTGGACAACAGCAACAAGCTGTCTCCACCTCTGAGCATAATCCCGAAAGCTTTCCCTTGAAGACTGAGACATGCCAATCAGAAGGGTTCTATTGGGGGCCATGTCTAGGTTGTACTGGTATTGCCGGATGAAAGCTTCGGCCAAGTCCTTCTAACATGTTATAGTGGCCCTTGTCAGATGTGAATACCATTCTCTTGATGCTCCAGTCAGGCTGTCCTTAAAATAGAACATCCATAACTTCTCGTCCATGGTATAAGCCTTGAGTCTTCCTAAGAAAGATTGCAGATGAGTAAGCGGGCAAGAGGTACCATTATATTTCTCAATGCATGGGGGTTTGGATTTGTGGGGAATCCTCACCCCATCTACCAGCCCCATATCCATTACGTCAAAGCCTAAAGAATTCTGGGATTCCAAAGACCTCAGCTTTTCAGCAATCTCATCCAGTCTTCTGTCATACACCTCATCTCCAGCCCCAATTACTGTGAACTGCTCCTCCTGAGGATCTTCTTGCAAGATCCTGCCTGCAGCAGTGTTTCCTTGAATATTCCTTGGGATGTTAACATCTGGATTCAAATGGGGCCCAAATTCTGGTGGGTCAATACGAGGCTGCCCCTGTTCATTATTGTTGGTTCCTCCTGTTCCAGGGTGGGGTTCTTCAGGTGTCTGTCTTTCCACCAGCTCTCTCAGCCTTTCTTGGCTCTGGGCTAAGCCAGTCATCACAACCATAAACTGGGTCATTTGGTTTCTCATCTCGACCCTTTCGTTTGCCATCTGATTTCTCACTTCATTCAGGTCCTGCTGTACCTGATCCATCTGAATGCCTGGAAGGTTGTTACGCATTGGGTACCGGTGTGTGCGGTTGACAGGGAACACTCTGCGATGAGCAATGTTTCCTGAAAGCACAACAAAGTGAGAAACAAAAATAATAAACAAAAACCTACAAAACAAAGAAAATGTTAGTATGCAATGCAATATGCTTATTTGTTTTCCAAGGTATCCAGTTTGGTTCTTGGTTTTGACCTTTCCAGACCTCGAGGAGATGCTTGATGATGTTGAGAGAAAGCCCACCAAAATAAAACAAACTGATATATTACAAATGATGAAAATACATAGTCTGTTTACAATACACGCCCATGGTGGGTCAAAAATACAATAAAAAGGAAAAGTACATCAAAAGAAAAGAAATACAAACAAAAAAGGAATCAGACATCCAATCCAAAGTCATCTTCCCTGACTTCCTTCAAGAGTGCCTCAGTCACCGGACCAGCTGGGTGCTCTGTAATGGTCCTAATGAGGAGGTTCTTGGTAGTAATGGCATTAGTCAGCTTCTTATGCCTATCCTGATCCTTTGATCTCTTTAACCCTGCCCGGAGCTTTAACTCTGATATTTCCTTTTGGGCTGCTAGTAAAGCCTCCTGTTGCTTCTTCTCATTGGCTTCCAGCTGCTCAATCTTGGCCTGAATCCTCTGGTCTTCTTGTGCACGGGCTTCGGTGATCCTGATCCACCTAGCTTGGCTCTCTTCCAGGTAATGCTCAACCCTAGCTTTCTGAATCTTGGCCTCCTTGCAAGCATTCTTCAAAAGCAGCTCTCCTGCTCTTGCTTTCCTTATGTAGTCATCTGTCCTTTCAATCTTGGTCAGATGCTCAGTCTTGAGCCTTTCCAATCTTTCAATGTCCAGATGACCGTCATTTCTTTCCCAAAGAGTCTTCTTCAGGGCCTCAGATAGCTGATTATTCCTCTCTTTCAGCTTTTCAAATTCCTCCAAACTAACCGTTGTTGCAGGCTGTACTGTAGATGGTCCAAGTGTGTCTTCCAAGGTGAAAGGCATCATGGTAATATGAGCTCTAGTACGGGACCAGTCTGAGTACTGAGCTGAAGCAACATTGTTACATCTTCCAAGGATAGCTGTCCCTTTGGTCTGGATGTTGTCCCAAGCCCAAGCAGCTTGCCTGACAACAGCAGAGCCAGATTGGATCTCACAGTATAGGGTCTCAGCTAAATCCTGTCCTCTGGGAGGGTGGACTAAGGCATATCCCAATTGTCTCTTAAATAGTAAAGGGTTGTAATTCATGCAACCTTTTACTCCTATTAGAGGCACATTAGGGTATTGCCCACAACTGGTAATAATATCCTTGCCTTTGGTGCTCTGGGTACACCATCTGATATCATCTGATGTTAAGGAAATGAACCTCTTGGCCCAATTCTTCTGCTGGTGTGGGTTCAAGAAAGCATCTGATTTAGGCAGGTGTCTGAGTAGCCAAGAGTAGAACAAGGGAGCACAACATCTGACCAACTTCCCCCTTTGTTTTTCATTTCTCTGATGGATGGAGTAGTAAAAATCCCCTAGTAATGTAGGTACATGGTTCCTCAGCAGAAACAAGTGGATGGCATTTTTACTTACAAATTTAGGCTCATCTGCAAACAATACAACCCCATATATGCTGAGGGCTAAAAGTGCACATATTGCCCTCCATTCTCCCACTGCAACCTTCAGGATGGCTTGAGAAATCAAGAAGTCTAGATGTAAACCAGGAATCCCAACTTTTGTTGTCATATTTTGCTCAATAAGGGCAGGCTCCAAGTGCAATGCCCTTGCTATCTCTTCACTTCTGGGAGCAGTCATTTCTGGGTTAAAGGGGATCCCTCCTCTGATAGGCACTCCAATCAACAAAGAAAACTCCTCCAACAGAGGCCCTATCTGAAAGTCAGGTAAGGTGAAGCATCTGAGTGGAGGGTCATAAAACTACAAGCATGTGTGAATCATGCTTCTCTGAGAAGAATCAAGATCCATGACCATGTCTAAAATACCCCCATAGTGCTCTCTAAACAGTGGGATGTGGTCAGGTGTAATGGGTGACTGGACCTGCCTGATACCAGTCAATATGGGCTCAAAGAAGTGATAATATATGTTGATCTTCCTTGGAACATCCATGAGTGCTGATGAAGAAGCTGAAGTCAAATGCTGATGAAGATCACTGACTGAGGAGCTGGAGGTAAGTCTCTGACAGACTGATGCAGGTGAGTCTCTGATAGACTGATGGGGATGCTAAAGGAGATAACTGAAGCAGATGCTGAAGAAGATAACTGAAGCAGAGGTCTAAGCAATAGAAAGGGTCAAAACCAAACCAAGTATGATATGATGGATACCCTGAAAAACAAATAAACAAATGTTAAATGATGCAATGATGATATATGCAAATGATATGCAAGGGTTTGTGAACAAGAGGTGGATCTGATTATCTGTCTTGGTATAAGGTCCATGTATGTTCAAAGGTCCGGATGGAGGCTCAGAAATCCAGTAACCAGGGTGGGGGACTCAAATAAAGAGTCACATGTCCGGGGTTAATCACAAGAACTGTCCAAAGTGAAATACTCTTAAACAAAACAGTAACAGGGTATGATGTGGCCAAGGGTTCCTACAAACCTGTAAACAACCCAACCTCTTCACATGTAATGTTCTAGAACAAGGATCCTCAGACTTGGATCAGTTATGAGAAGTGTAAACACTTCTAACCCGGAGGTACAATGTTTAAAATAACCATAAAAGATCCTCCTCTAATTCATCCCAGATTCTGAAGGTCAAAATAAAGGTCATCCAAACTTAGTAGGCTTCCCAGATAGCCCTAGCACTACAAGAAATCTGTAGCACAGAGTTCTCAAGAAGAAACCCACATCTGAACCGTGTTTCATATTCCCGCACCAGACCGAAATGGAATGGGAAAGAACATGAACCACTCTAGCCTAGGTGTCACTCAGGTCCCAGGTATAGGACCTTAATCACTCAGTGGAACCCCACCCACCAAAACAAAAACCAGATCCAATAATGATAATGACAGTATGATGTATAAAAAACTGTAAAGAAAGCAGTAAATAAAGTTGTACATAAAGCAATAAATAAAGAAAAATAAATAAACACAAATAGAACATAACACCCCAGTAAACACAAATCAAACAAGCGTTAGGAGGTGTCGCTCCCACCAAATGACAACTAAGTCAGAAGGGGTACAGACGCGAACGGTCAGTGGAAGAGAGGAGAACACACAAGGGTGAACTCAAAAGAAAAGAAAGAGTTGCCAGCTAGGCATTTTTATCCCGAAGGAAAGGTAATGCAGCATGGACCTGAGAAAAGATGGATAAGACGGTTGCGAACCAGAGAAACTGAGAAAGGGGGTTGGTTACAACCTGGGAAGGTATTAGCACCCAGATTGTCCGTCGTACTCGACAGGATCCACGCTTGAAAGATTTGTGTTTTAAAGGGGTAGTGTCAGTGCAATTTGTGTATCAAAGCTGGAAATAATGCAAGTGTCAGTGCTGGAAGAAAGTGGAGCGAACAAGATAGGTGTCAGTGTAAGAAATGAATGAAGCTCAAGGTTATGAGGCTCAAAGAAATAATGCTGGAGGGAGGGGGAATATACAGAGACTTTTGTTCGATAACTGTTAAGTTATGCCTACGTATCCTCTCGTGCAATGAGGAAGTCAGAACACCGTAGTTCGACTCAAAGAGACTGAAAGATAAATTGACTTGTGAACTGCTTACTTGTCTATGCTTAAGTGTATGACCTGTCTGGCTCAGGTGCAAACTGTCTTGCATTAGACGGAAGAAGCAAGTTCTCGCTTGTGAGTGAATGAGGTGAGAAAAGAATCCCGGAGGAGACGATTATTGTTTGTTTTTGATGTTTTCAATCTTTTATTGATTTTTTGAAGTTTGTCATAAGTTGATGAGCTTAAGTCTAAACCAAGGGTTAGTAAACTCATCACATCTTCCCTCTGATTAGGGGTAATGAGAATACCTTAAGTATGAAGTAAACACCTCACACTTAAACACCATGATGTAGGATTAAGATCATTAACCTACTTGCATTTTATTTAGATGTTTTTGTTGTTTTTGTTTAGTGTTAAGTAATGAGTTTAAGCCATAATCAAGGATTTAATGGACTCATTACACCATCCTAATAGAAGGATAATAGATGAGAACATTTAAGCTGAGGAAGGCTCCTCAACTTAATCCATGATTAGGGATTAACCTCATGACAAAACAAACCTTTACTAGAATGGATCTTAGTTAATGGTAAGATTAAGAAATGAATTTTATGGTTTGTAAGACAACTTGAGGGGGACTTTTCCATTAACACTAGGGTTAGTCCTTCTTAACCAATTAAGGAAGAATTAGAACCCTAATGCAAGGCCCAAGTTACAAGCTTGATGTCTCAATGATTATTAGGTGGATTGATTAAAGGAACTAAACACATTAAGGGTTTAACACTTAGGATTAAAGTTATACACTCCATCCTAATAGAAGGATGCAGGCATAAGCTTAATCACAAAGCCTTAAAACCTTTAAGGTTTAGTCCTTGATTAAAAGATGAGAAGAGAAGACTCAAAGATGACACAAAGGTAAAACTAGATGGGGGACTAATTAAACCCTAATTGTGATCATGCTTGGGTGTTCCTAGGGTTTATGGAGCTTAAGAAAGAAAGAGATCTTCAAAGGCCACCAAGGAAGCAAGATGGAAAAGAGATGAGATGAGAAGAGAAAAGAGGGAAGAGAGGCACAAGTGAGCAAGCTCACTCAAAGACAAGTAAAAATGAATCAAGGATGTAAAATGATAAGGTGAGAAGAGGTAGGAGGTGAAGGCAAATCCACCTCCCAAACAAACTTACCATTAACCTGAAAAGTTAGTACAAGATGCATAAGGGAAGAAATGAGATGAAACAACGCATATGGATGGGAAAATGCCAAAGTCAGAAACATACACATGATGCAAATGATGTCAAGAGATGATACAAAGTCATACAAGAAGCATATATGTGAGCATACAAGAGAATGGATGTATATGGAGCATGCTTTGAACCATGAAAGTTCATGAAAGTTTATGAAATGCAATGAAGGTATGACATGTCAAATGAATGATTCAATGATCAAACATGATTCTAATATGTCCTAAGATGTCTTATGAATCATGTGGATGCACAAAATGTCATGGCAAGTTCTTGAATGCAAGCATATGAGAGATGGATACAAATGAAGGCACAAATTAGGGCTTATGCATAACATACAACACAAAATTCAAAATCAGAAGCAAATGACATGATAAAAAATTGAAAATGGGATCAAAGGAACCGTAACCCTACACAAGTTCACTGCCCAAAGGAGGGGACCTAACTCTTAACCTAATGGGAGTTATGATTTTCTCAAGTCAACTAGGGTTTTGGGATACCTCACAATGAAAAATGCAAAACAAATTGAAAATGAAAGATAAATTCAAACCAATTTTACCCTAGAAACTACATGATATGAAGGATGCAATGCAAGAAGAACCATCATCAAACTCTTCATGGTTAGGCAGAATGGATTTTTCTAAGTTAGGACCAAAATATTGCCTTTAAATAAATTCAATTCCAATGGAAAAAGGTCAAAATAGGTCAAGAACCAAAAAGAAATTTGTTTTGAGAGTTTGATAATGTTTCTAAATGTTTTAAAATGCAACGTGAATTTTTTGGTGATTTTTAAATACCTAAATGCATTTTTAATTAATTACTTTTCATTAACTAATTAAAAATAAACATTTAAATGATTTAAAAATGATTTTTAATGCAAAAAATAAAAATAAAAATATTTTTGGGTTCTGAAAATTAATAAAAGGTTTAATAAAAAAATTCAGATTTTTTTAATAAATTTTACTATTTTTAAAAATTCGTGGAAGTTAAATATAAATAAAATGAAATAAAACTAAATAAATGGAAAAGTATGTGCAATGGAGAGTCCAGATTGAATCTGGGCTTGGGAAGTTTGACCTGGCGCGCATCTGGACGGCCCAGGTTCAAACTTCCCTAAACTTAATTAATCAGTTAATTAATATTTAAATAAATCTGGATTAGGGCTAATGACCAGATCACATCCATCCAATGCACGCGGGAAAAAACAATCGCACGACCTACATTCAAACTTCCACTAATCACAAAACTAAACCTAATTAGGGCAAATTAAACTCAGACGGCCGGAACAGTGGTTCCGGTCGTCTTCTCCGACGAACCAAAAACCCTAGTTTCTTCTATAGGTTACCAAACTCCAAATTTCTTCCACCAAAATGATCCTCACATCAATCTAAACCTAAACCCTCTCCTGAAACTCATTTATTTTACCTCACAAGCATGAATCGAAGGAAAATGTAAAACACGGGCAAATGTTCAGAGATCACATACATGGTGGTTTCTTCACCATTTTCAAAAGTAAACACATTTTCATGATCAGGGGAGCATATAGCATCATAAAAGAACTAAAAAACTAGCTTCTGGGAAAAAAGTTCTTCATGTTACCTGAGATGAAGACCCTCTGATTCTGAGCTTTCTGGACTCTCCCTTTGTGCAAGCCTACTCCTATGAACCTCCTGAAGGTGATATGAAGCTTAGAAACCTTTGAGGATGGCTGGTTGATGTTGTTTGGTTCTGGTGTAGCAGAAATGAAGGTTAGTGTGTGTGGTGATTCAAGCTGTTTCAGGGGGTGGGTTTTGTTCTATGAGTGATATGTGATTTGTTGGTGAAGAAATTTTGGATGTTTGAAGGCTGTGTGGAGAATTTCGAAGAGAAGAAGTTTTGGACAGATTTTGTGCAAGCTGGATTGTGGGAAGTTTCTGGCTTGTGTGTGGTGTGTTTTGGGATGCTTGAGGTCCACATATTAGAATCTGATTGGGCAGAGAGTTGGTAGTGGCACAGTTTGATTGACATGGGCAAAAATGAAAAAATGAAAAAGTTTGTGTACTATAAGCATGGGCTGGAACAGAAGTGGTTCAATGGGGTGTCTTGCCTCAGCATAGTTTATGGTGAGCCCTAGGATCAAAAAGATGCAGCTGGATGGCTTGGATATCAAGATGGCATGAGTTTTGCATTTTGCCCTCTTTGAAGTTTCTTGTGAACCAAGGCATGAAATCTTATGATTTCTTGGGCAGCTTGTAGGAAAATGAGTCATGTGATGTTTTTATGGTGTTTTGATACCAATTAGAAGTCAAACCAATCCTTGGACATCATTCTTGCAAGAATTCCCTTTTGGAGAATTTTATGGAAAATGGCTTATGAAAGTTTGTGATCCAAGGCATGAACCTTGTAAACTCTTGGGCAATTCTGATTTTTCTAAGTTGCAATATGTTGTAATGATGCAAAGAATTCATTTAGAGGTCTTGAAAGTGCTTAGAACTTGAATTTGCAAAAATCCCTCTTTGGTGTCAAAAGTGGAATTTTAGTGATTTTGTCCAACTTTGACAAGCCATAACTTTTGATTCAAAAAGAATTAGAATGAGTTCTTATACTTTTTGAAAAGGGAATGATCCAATCTACAACTTTCATGACCAAAGATTTTCCATTTGAAGCATTTTTGAATCAAAAAGAGGAGGTTGAAAAACTTTCCCAAAATGGCAAGTTTACATTACAAGTCACTTTCCCAAAATGGCAACTTTGCAAATGGCTTGAAATTCTTCAATTTTGTGAACTTCTAACATCTTCTAAGATCAAATAAAAATCATACACATTCAAAATGATGGAGAAACCTCTTTGGTTGGGTGATTGGGGGCCTCAGATGCCCTGATTTTGCACTGACTTGCTCAAGAAGTCATCTTGTGATCAGATGCCTTCCCCATTGAATTTCTTCATGAAAATTGGTATGCATGATCCTCATAACATATAGAGACCAATATAAACAAGAATGACCAAAAAAATTGGAGTTATGGCCTCTGAAGCCAAAACCCTAATTTTAGGTTATCTGTGCAGTTAAGCTTGGCTCTGCTTCCATGCCTTCCTCAGTTCTTGTGATTCCTTGACTTCTTTGATCTTGGGAGGATACAATATGATGTTTGAACATACATGGACCCTCTTGAGATTTTTTAAGACCTTTGGAGTGGCTCAAATGGCTCAGGGATGGCTCAGATCACAAACCCTAGATGCAGATGACTCTGAATCAATGCAGTGAAGCAAAGATGCACTATGATGTGATATTACTGAACTTATGCAAATGAAAAGATCACAAGCCATGGTGTGAATGAATGAGGGCAAATTTGGGGTGTTTACAGCTGCCCCTATTCAAGCATGAGTTAGCTGTGCAGGATGTAAGCAACGGCTTAACAGGCAAACAAGATAACTTGTGGTTGAATACCAAAGACAGTCCAAAATTTGCGCTCACTGAATGAAGAAGAAAAGGGATATAGATTGTAAAAGGAAGTAAAGTATGATTATAAAGGGCGGGCGACGGAGGACGACCGTCGAGCAGAGGACGACTGCTGGGGATAAAGCGATGACGGGGACGGCCGACATGCTGGGGAAACAAAGGTGGCATGATGGGGACGACCAATCAAGCTAAGAAACAAAACCTTTTGGGGATTACAGGAAAAGTCAATGTTGGGGACGACCATCGGGTTTGCAAAGTGAAGGTAAACAATGATGGGGACGGCCATCAGGTTCATAAAATAAATGATGAGGGACGGTCATCAAAGGTGAAGGACGATCACCTAGCAGGGGACGGCTGCTCTGTTGGGGATAAGATGAGGGACAGTCATCTAAGGTGAAGGACGATCACCTGGCAGGGTACGGCTGCCGAAAGTATCTCGACATAGGACGAATGCCGGATAAAAGGGTCGACGATGGGAACGGCCATCGGATAGGCATGATGAAGGACGATCATCAAGAGGTGAAGGACGATCACCTAGCCGGGTACGGCTGCTCTCGAGGTTTATCACGACATAGGACGAATGCCAGATAACAAGATCGACGATGGGGACGGCCATCGGATAAAATGATGAAGGACGATCATCAAAAGGTGAAGGACGATCACCTAGCAGGGTACGACTGCTAAAATATCATGACATAGGACAAATGTCAGATAGAAAGGAAATAATTTATTGGGATTTGCTGGGGACTCTTCCGGGGGAATGGTTGACACAGACGAGTGTTTAAATTCAAGAAAGAAAAGGTATAAGTGTTTGACACTGTGTATAGATTAAAGATGCGGACGAGCATCCTTAAGATTGCGATACGGACGAGTATCGGTAGAAACAAACGCTAACGCATGTTCAGAGATGATGATACGGACGAGTACCAACTGGTTAATAAAGAACATGGACGAGTGTTGAATCTAAGAAAGATAAGTGGTGTATACAAGATACGAACGAGTATCTGTATGAGTAAAAAGTAAACATGGGTGAGACACAGACGAGTGTTCAACTTGCTGGGAGAGCATGATACCGATGAGTATCATAAAAGGAAGTGTATAAGTTATGAACTTATAAATGTGAGAGATACTCTAACAATCTGCGGGGATAGGATGACACGGACGAGTGTCTGGAAAGTATAATAAACAAGGTTTTAGGCAACAGTGCTAGGGATATGACACAGACGAGCGTCAAGAAGTATCTGTTATGTGGAAGTATCTGTTTGTATAAAAGGTTCTGGCAATTTTACTGGGGAATATGACACGGACGAGTGTCGAGTGAGTATATATACTTGTGTTAGAGAGTGCAAAGGGGACGCTTTGGCTTCCTGCTGGGGAATGTGGGAAGTATTTTGTATATTGTTGATGGAATATCAGTATTCACAAGTGTTTGATTCAAAACATGGCTTATAATTTTATGCAATATGTTTGATTCTTGCCGTAATGCTCCGTATTAGACGGAATGCTACGCTCTGGGGGAAAACATGATGCGAATGCCATGATTATGCAAAGGTACCGATATGAGATCAAGATCTCGTTATGGTGAAGATCTTCGGCTGATTTGCTTGAAGAAAATCCCAGCTGGGGTGAGACCATTGGTAGCTCTGATATATATGACACTGCTTAGGGAATAGATTCCTGATGAACCATCTTGGTAAAGAGGAGCCCAGCTGGGGTCTGCGAAAACTTTCGTCACTTTGCTGTGAGATCTTCAGGTATTGCTCTTCTGGATGGAGGCTGAAACTCTGTGGGGAGATAGTGCCCTGTCTGACACTTGGCTGAGGAGGAATGATGACTGGCAACTCAACTGGGGATCAAGCATCTCTGACGCTTATAGATACCGAGTAAATAATGATTTGGCAGCTTGCTGGGGAGAAGCTTTCATGCCCCATGTCGCACTTTGAATACCTGCAATCCCGTTAAGACAAAGAAACGTACAAGTACCCCGAGGTATCCCTTATTGGATTCCGTCATAGGAGTTTAGACACTCCTGAGAGAGTAAGTATATTTCCCGTAAGCATGTAATAAGAAAAGGTGCATCTGTATTTACGCAATTATTATATTAAGGACATCGGACATTTTTGCAAATGAAAATAAAATGTACGAGACAAAGTGTAACTGAAAATTTGATTTTATTAATTTGTGTGCCCTGAATTTGGCAGGTACAGTCAAAGAAACAGATCCCCTGAAATGAGGAGATTGTTTACAAAATTGAGAAACAAAAAGGTGCTGGCAATGTTGATGACGCTTCAAGGAGCTTCCCTTTTGCTATGACTTGTATGACATTGACGTTCTTCTCATCCTGCTTTCTGAAGAAGGCTGATTCTGACCGACGCTCGAACCCTTCGAAACTTGCCACGTCGTAAGTGATACAGACGAATCCAGAATGCAATTGTTCGCTTATTCCCTTATTTTGCGTGGATCGCCCTTTCGGGTTTTCAATCCACCGGGATACCCATTTTTGCCTGAGTTGTCCCATGCGGCTTTTCAACTCAGCGGGTGTACATTTTTTTACTTATTTTCCCTTATTTTTGCCCGAGTATTTTATTCTGTTTTTGACTCGCCGGGATGCCCTATTTTTGCCTGGACTTACATTCTGTTTTTACGTCCAGCGGGTCATCTTTACGCAAAGTATTTTTTAACTGCATCTGAATTCACAGGGGACAGGAAATCTTCACCATCCATAGTACTGAGCATCAGTGCTCCACCAGAGAAAACTTTCTTTACTATGAACGGGCCATCGTAATTTGGAGTCCACTTGCCCCTATGGTCTGTATGAGGAGGGAGGAGTCTCTTCAGCACAAGATCCCCTACTTGGTATTCTCGGAGCCTGACTTTCTGATCGAAGGCCTTCTTCATTCTTTTCTGATACAGTTGCCCATGACAAATTGCGGCTAATCTCTTTTCTTCAACCAGACTCAACTGTTCGTACCGGGATCGAACCCATTCTGCTTCGTTCAGCTTGACATCCATTAGTACCCGCAAGGAGGGTAATTCAACTTCAACAGGTAGGACTGCCTCCATACCATACACAAGCTGATACAGTGTTGCCCCAGTGGATGTTCTGATTGACGTGCGGTACCCATGCAAAGCAAATGGTAGCATTTCATGCCAATCTTTGTAGGTGACCACCATCTTCTGCACAATCTTCTTGATATTCTTGTTAGCTGCTTCTACAGCGCCATTCATCTTTGGCCTGTAAGGAGAAGCATTGTGGTGTTGGATCTTGAAGTCCCGGCACAGTTCTGCCATCATTTTGTTGTTCAAGTTGGAACCATTATCAGTAATGATTCGCTCGGGCACTCCATACCGACAGATGATGTCTCTTTTCAGGAATCGTGCTACCACTTGCCTGGTGACGTTTGCATAAGAAGCTGCCTCAAACCACTTGGTGAAATAATCAATAGCTACCAAAATGAATTTGTGGCCATTTGAAGCAGTCGGTTCAATCTTGCCAATCATATCAATGCCCCACATGGAAAAGGGCCACGGTGAAGACATTACGTTCAAAGGATTCGGAGGCACATGCACTTTATCCGCATAAATCTGGCATTTATGACATTTCCTGGCATAAGCACAACAGTCTGCATCCATTGTGATCCAATAATAGTCTGCTCTTAGCAAATTTTTAGCCATAGCATGCCCTCCAGCATGGGTACCAAAAGGTCCTTCATGCATCTCGTGCATTAACAAGTCTGCTTCTGCCTTATCAACACATCTGAGAAGTACCATATCAAAGTTTCTTTTGTACAAGGAACCATCAGTGTTCAAGAGGAAACTACCAGCTAGCCTTCTTAATGTCTTCTTATCATTGGATGATGCCCCAGGTGGGTATGTTTGATCCTCCAAGAAGCGTTTAATGTCATGGAACCAATGCTTATCATCTTTAGTGAGGTCTGCTGAGAACACATATGCTGGTCTGTCAAGTCTGGATACCGAAATCTGAGGCACAAAGTTGGCAGCTTGAACTTTGATCATGGATGAAATGGTAGCCAGAGCATCTGCAAACTGATTTTCATCTCGAGGGATATACTCAAGCTTGACTGTTGTGAAGAAAGTCAATAACCTCCTTGTATAATCCCGGTAAGGTATCAGATGATCTTGGTGGGTGTACCATTTGCCGTTGGTCTGATTGATTACCAGAGCTGAATCTCCGAATACAGTCAAAGTCTTGATCCTGAGGTCAATGGCTTCCTCAAGACCCATAATGCAAGCTTCGTATTCAGCTTCGTTGTTAGTGCAGTTAAAGGTGAGTTTTGCCGAGAAAGGCATGTGAACTCCCTTAGGTGTAATGAGTACTGCACCAACACCACGACCATTCATATTAACAGCCCCGTCAAACATCATAGTCCATTCTTCCTTTGGGTCAGGCCCTTCAGTGTGAATAGGCTCTTCATGATCTTTTTCTTTTATGAACATGATGTCTTCATCAGGGAAGTCAAATCTCATAGGCTGGTAATCATCAATGGGTTGCTTAGCGAGATATTCAGACAATACACTGCCTTTGATGGCTTTTTGAGATGTGTACTGAATGTCATATTCTGTGAGGATCATTTGCCATCTTGCAAACCTTCCAGTAAGTGCTGGCTTCTCAAAAATGTACTTAACTGGATCCATCTTGGAGATCAACAAGGTAGTGTGGGTCAACATATACTGCCTTAGTCGGCGAGCAGCCCACGCTAAAGCACAACAAGTTTTCTCGAGCAGTGAATAACGTTGTTCACAGTCGGTAAACTTTTTGCTTAGGTAGTATATTGCATACTCTTTTCGACCAGACTCGTCATGCTGGCCCAACACACACCCCATTGACTCTTCTAATACTGTCAAGTACATTATTAGAGGTCTTCCTTCAAATGGAGGCATAAGGATTGGAGGCTCCTGTAAGTATTCCTTGATTTTGTCAAAAGCCCTCTGGCAGTCTTCGTTCCACCTGACCGTTTGTTCTTTTCTTAACAACTTGAACAAGGGTTCACAGGTTGCAGTAAGGTGAGATATGAACCTTGAAATGTAGTTCAATCTACCTAGAAACCCTCGAACTTCTTTTTCAGACTTCGGCGCAGGCATTTCTTGAATTGCTTTTACTTTATCAGGGTCAACTTCAATCCCTTTCTCACTTACAATAAATCCCAGCAGCTTACCGGATCGCACCCCGAATGTGCATTTGTTAGGGTTTAACTTCAACTGGTACTTCCTCAGACGCTTGAATAACTTCAACAGATTCACCAGGTGGTCTTCTTCTGTGAGGGACTTGGCAATCATGTCATCCACATAACATTCAATTTCTTTGTGGATCATGTCATGGAATAATGTTACCATAGCCCGTTGATAAGTGGCACCAGCATTCTTCAGTCCGAATGGCATCACCTTATAACAGAATGTGCCCCAGGGTGTGATGAAAGTTGTCTTCTCCATGTCTTCAGGTGACATTTTGATTTGATTATATCCTGAAAATCCGTCCATGAAAGAAAACACCGAGAACTGAGTCGTATTGTCGACCAATACATCGATGTGAGGTAAAGGGAAGTCATCTTTCGGGCTGGCTCTGTTCAGGTCCCGGTAATCCACACACATCCTTACCTTGCCATCTTTCTTGGGTACGGGTACAATATTAGCAACCCACAGCGGATAGCTAGTCACAGCAAGGAAACCTGCGTCCCATTGCTTTTGTACCTCTTCTTTTATCTTCATTGCCATATCTGGGCGAGTACGGCGCAACTTCTGTTTTACCGGTGGGCAATCTTCTTTCAGAGGCAGCTTGTGCATGACAATATCGGTGTCCAACCCTGGCATATCCTGATAAGACCAAGCAAAAACATCCACATACTCCCGAAGCATGTCAATCAGTTGCTTTTTTACTGAATCTTGTAAGCAGGTTCCGATCTTAACTTCTTTCAAATCTTCTTCTGTACCAAGATTAACCGTCTCAACCTCCTCCTGATGAGGAGTGATAACCTTCTCCTCTTGCCTTAACAACCTGGCTAGCTCTTCAGGTAGCTCATAATCTTCTTCAACCCCTTCATCGACTTGATTGATTGGATTGTCAAAGTCATACGATGTCATAGCAGTGTTGTTGTCGGTGCAGTCTGGAGGACATGTTCTGCAAGGGTTTAGATTTGTTCATTTTAGTGATCAGTTTTATCTTATTTAGAAAAAGTGAAAATGAAGTTATTTATTTTGAAAAACATTGCCATTTTATTTTTGTACAAAAAGTGAAAAATGAAAAACAGTGAGCGGAAAAGAAAAGACTCATTTGCAAAAGATGTCCTGATATTCATTAATTGATCTTTGCACAAAATACAAGATGGCCCGATTACAAAATGAGTCCTAACATCTTGGGCAAGATGCAGGACTTGATGCATGCTTTAAAATACAGGAAATAATAATTACTCTGCAGGAGTAACCCTTATAATTTCCTGGGAAGACCAGTTTGAGACATGGCTCCCCGGGGTCCTTGGACGTATCCAGCTTTCCAGGTTGCGCTCGTCTTCCGACTCATCTTCCAAGCTATTTACAGCATCCGGGGTGAGCATCCCCCCACTAACAAATTTGGGCTCCTTTGCAGCCTCTGGTTGATCTTGTCGAGTTGGTCTGTAACCCAACCCGAATCGGTCTTCTTTCTTCTCCACGGGCAGCAGTTTGCCTCAGCCTTGGGCGGTACCCTCTTCAACAACCTTTCGGGCTTGCTGATATGATGTGATGGAGGTCCCAAACACAGCAGATGTTTCATTAATATTAAGGGCCTCAAACCCTTGGCTCATGGTTTCATGGATTTCCCCATCCATTTCAATGTATTTGAAGGTAGCCAGCTGGCTAACAAAGATATCCTCCTCCCCACAAATGGTAATGACTTGGCCTTCCCACTCGAATTTTAACTTCTGGTGAAGGGTTGACGTCACGGCGCCGGCGGCGTGTATCCATGGTCTACCCAATAGACAGCTGTAGGCAGGCTGTATATCCATCACAAAGAAGGTTGTTTTGAAAACCTGTGGGCCAATCATTATTGGTAACTCTATTTCTCCCAGCACTGATCTTTTAGAACCGTCAAAGGCTCTCACTACCAAGTTACTCGGGCGTAGTGCCAATCCTTCATACTCCAGATTCACAAGGGCTTTCTTAGGTAGGACATTGAGGGATGACCCTGTGTCCACCAATCATGAGAAAGAACTGCACCCTTACACTCCAAGGTAATATGCAAAACCTTGTTGTGATTGCGACCTTCCGTTGTCAGATCAGTGTTGGTAAATCCTAGCTCATTACTAGCATTGACATTTCCAACCACAGCCTCTAACTGATTGACGGTAATCTCCTCCGGCACATAAGTTGTGTGCATGACCTTTAACAGTGCGTTTCAATGGGCTTCGGAGCACATTAGCAATGATAATATGGAGATTTTGGAAGGTGTTTGGTGAAGCTGGTCTACCACCTTGTAATCACTTTTCTTTATGATTCTCATGAATTCATCAACTTCCTGATCAAAAGGAGTCTTCAAAGCTTCTTTGGCAACTGGTTCTTCTTGTACCATGCTCTTCCCTTTTGCCTTAGCAGCATCTTCTGCTTCGGCAATGGGTTTTGGAATTTGCGAGGCAAAGAGACGTCCGCTTCTGGTGAAGCCTCCGCCTCCCCCCCCCCCCCCCCCACTGTCTATCTGTGGTGAAGAAGTTGATGATTCCAAAGTGATTTTCTGCCCCTTGCAGTATAGATCTGAGCCATAATGCTAAGGGATGGCATTATTGCTTTCATAAGGAACTGGCCCAGGCACTGTGATAGTAACCGGACTGATAGCAGCTGCAGAAGGGACCACAATGGTATGTGGATCATAGTATATGGTGACTGGTGCTCTGACAGGAGGTGCCAAGGTTTGTTGTTGGAAATTGCTACTAGGAGGAACTTCTGACGGGTCATAGTAGATTGTAACTGTCGAGACATCTTCATTAATCCTTGTTGGCGTTGTAGAAGATTCTGCTAATAAAATGGATGCTTATGTTGTAGAAGAAATGGTTGTTGAATTTTGATTTGTTGAAGTGATAGACGGAGTAATTGCTGATGATATTGATGAATCGGTAGGAATGATTGTTGCTGCTGTTGTAGAAGAGTCGGGAATTGTTGTCAAAGGAATTGCTGGATTTGTAGGCGCCTTTGTTGAAATCTGAAGGATACAATCCTTAATAATACCATCTATGCCGCTTCTCAGCCTTTCACACCCATTGACTGCAATGTTGCAATACCCGCAGCCGAGCTCACATCTGGGGAACACTTGGCATTCTAAAAGCTGAGCTTTAATTTCGACCAAAGGTGTTCGGATCTGTGTGACACTGGTGATCAAGGTGGAGGGTTTGCCTTCCTCAATAGCATTAATCCTAGGCCCGCCATGATTAGGCATAGGATTTTTGTTGACATTCGGAGGAGGTGCAAAGTTGAGAGCTCTTGAGTCCACCAGGTCTTGAACTTTCATCTGTAAGGCCCTGCATTTTTCAGTATTATGCCCCGGTGCGTTTGAGTGGAATGCACACCTGGAATTTGCATCATAATTCTTTGGGAGATTAGTGGGATCAGGTGGTGCCAACGTCCTTAACTCAACCAAGTTAAGCTTCAGGAGTTGCGGCAAAAGTGCAGCATATGGCATGGGAATTGGGTCAATCACCCTGTTTGCCTGTGATGGTCTTTGTTGGAAAGGACGCTGTTGTGGACTGTTGTTGTTGTTGTACGACCTCTGTTGCGGATAATGAACTTGTTGTTGATACTGTGGTGGTTGATGTTGAGAATATACTGACGGTTGTGGCATTGGAGCTGGGATGGTAACAACCGCTACTGACTGGTGAGCATAATGAGGCCTGCCCCTGCTTGCATGAATGGAATTTGTCTCACCGGCTCTTCGGGGTCCCACAAAAGGCTTTCTGGGATTGCTGGATGAACTTGCACCACTGTCGGAAATTTTGCCCATCTTTAATAGACTTTCAATCCTCTCACCAGCTATGACCACATCAGCAAAACTGGTAGAGGAGAAGGCAACCAATCTATCAATGTAGGTCCCTTGCAAAGTATTCATGAACATGTCGGCCATTTCTCTCTCTGACATGGGTGGTTGGACAGCAGCAGCAAGCTGTATCCACCTTTGGGCATATTCCCTGAAGCTTTCTCGGGAGGATTGAGACATTCCCATCAGAAGGGTCCTGTTAGGAGCCATGTCCATATTGTATTGATATTGTCTGATGAAAGCTTCAGCTAAGTCTTTCCAGCATCTGATGGTAGCTCTGGTCAAGTGTGAATACCACTCTCTTGAAGCCCCAGTCAGACTGTCTTCAAAGTAGAACATCCACAGCTTCTCATCCTTAGTATAAGCTTTAAGTCTTCCCAAAAAAGACTGTAGGTGAGTTCGCGGACAAGAGGTTCCATTGTACTTCTCAAAGCACGGGGGTTTGAATTTGTGGGGAATTCTCACCCCATCCACTAGCCCCATGTCCATTACATCGAAGCCCAAGGAATTTTGAGACTCCAAAGATCTCAACTTCTCAGCAATTTCATCAAACCTCCTGTCATAAACTTCATCTCCTGCTCCCATAACAGTAAACTGCTCTTCTTGAGGATCCTCCTGCAAGATTCTCCCCCCAGCTGTATTACCCTGCACATTCCTTGGGATGTTAGCTTCTGGATCCAGATGAGGTCCAAATACTGGTGGATCAATACGAGGCTGGCCCCGTTCATTGTTACTAGTCCCTCCTGTCCCAAGATGAGGCTCCTCAGGAGTTTGTCTTTCCACCAGCTCTCTTAACCTTTCTTGACTCTGGGCTAAGCCAGTCATCACAGCCATGAATTGTGTCATCTAATTTCTCATCTCTGTTCTCTCAGTAGCCATCTGATTTCTGACCTCAGTCAGATCCTGCTGTACTTGGTCCATTTGAATACCAGGAAGGTTGTTGCGAGTAGGGTACCGGTGCGTGCGGTTGACAGGGAACACTCGGCGACGAGCAATATTTCTTGAGATCACAACAAAGTTAGAAACAAATAATAATAAAACCTACAAAACAAAACAACGGTTAGTATGCAATGCAGTATGCTTATTTGTTTTCCAAGGTATCCGGTTTGGTTCTTGGTTTTGACCTTTCCAGACCTCGAGGAAGATGCTTGATGTTGCTGAGAAAAGAAGCCCAATGAAAGCAAACTAATATATTACAAATGGTGAACAATATATAGTCTGTTTTACAACACATGCCCATGGAGGGTCAAAATACAATAAAAGGAAAAGTACATCAAGTGGAAATAACAACAAACAAAGAGTCAGACATTCAGTCCAAACTCATCCTCTCTGACCTCCTTCAGGAGTGACTCAGTCACCGGACCAGCTGGGTGCTCTGTAATGGTCCTAATGAGGAGGTTCCTGGTGGCAATGGCAGTGGTCAGCTTCTTGTGCCTGTCCTGATCCTTTGATCTTTTCACTCCTGCTCTAAGCTTCAACTCTGAAATCTCTTTCTGGGCTGCCAACAAAGCTTCCTGCTGCTTCTTCTCATTGGCCTCTAACTGTTCAATCCTAGCTTGAGTCTTCTGGTCTTCTTGTGTACGGGCCTCAGTAATCCTGACCCACCTAGCCTGACTATCTTGCAGATAGAGCTCAGTCCTAGCCTTCTGAAACTTGGCTTCTCTACAGGCATTTTTCAATATTTGCTCCCCAACCCTTGCTTTCTTGATGTAGTCCTCTGTCTTCTCAATTTTGGCCAGATGCTCCACCCTAAGCTTCTCCAACCTCTCAATGTCCAGATGACCATCACTCTTTTCCCAAAGAGTCTTCTTTAAAGCTTGAGATAGGTTCTCATTCCTTTCCTTCAGCTTTTCAAATTCTTCCAGGCTGACAGTTGCTGTTGGCTGAGCTGTAGATGGTCCAGGTATGTCCTCAATGGTGAAAGAAATTCCAGTAATCCGAGCTCTAGTACGGGACCAATCATAGTACTGCGCTGAAGCAACATTATTACACCTTCCAAGAATGGCCATCCCTTTTGTCTGAATGTTGTCCCAAGCCCAGGATGCTTGTCTGACAGCAGCTACATTAGGTTTCACTTCACAATACAGGGTCTCAGCTAGATCTTGCACTCTGGGAGGGTGAACCAAAGCATAGCCCAGTTTTCTTTTAAACAGCAAAGGATTGTAGTTGATGCAACCCTTTACTCCTATCAAAGGCACATTTGGGTACTGCCCACAGCTGGTGATGATATCCTTGCCCTTGGTGCTCTAGGTGCACCATCTAATATCATCTGAAGTCAAAGCAATGAATCTCTTGGCCCAATTCTTCTGCTGGTGAGGATTCAGGAAGGCATCTGACTTAGGCAGGTGTCTGAGCAGCCAGGTGTGAAACAAAGGAGCACAACATCTCACTAACTTCCCCCTTTATTTCTCATTCCTCTGATGAATGGAGTAATAGAAATCTCCCAGCAATGTGGGTACTGGGTTCTTCAGAAGGAACAAATGGATGGCATTCTTGCTGACAAATTTGGGCTCATCTGCAAACAGTATAACCCCATATATGCTGAGGGCTAACAGTGCACAGACTGCCCTCCACTCTCCCAAGGAGGCCTTCAGGATGGCCTGAGAGATCAAAAAGTCCAAGTGCAAACCAGGGATCCCAGCTTTTGTTGTCATATTTTGTTCAATCAAAGCAGGTTCCAGGTACAGTGCTTTTGCTACTTCTCCACTGCTAGGAAAAGTCATTTCTCGGTTGAAAGGGAGTCCACCCCTGATAGGTACCCCAATCAATGAAGAAAATTCCTCCAGTAGAGGCCCTAACTGAAAGTCTGAAAATGTGAAACATCTCAATGGAGGGTCATAAAACTGCAAGCAGGTGTGGATCATGCTCCTCTGAGAAGGTTCAAGGTCCATAACCATATCCAGGATACCTCCATAGTGTTCTCTAAACAATGGGATGTGGTCAGGGGTGATAAGTGACTGGACTTGCCTGATGCCAGTCAACGCAGGCTCAAAGAAATGGTAGGATATGTTGCTTTTCCTGGGAGTAGTCATAAATGCTGAAGAGGAGGAAGATAAATGTTGATGAAGATCAAAGTTGATACTGGAGATGAGCCACTGACAGGCTGATGCTGATGATGAGAATAGCTGAAGCAGATAACTGATGAGGCAGAGGTCTATGCAGAAGAAGGGGTCAAAACCAAACCAGATATACTGTGGATACCCTGAAAAACAAATAAACAAATGTTAAATGATGCAATGATGATGTATGCAAATGATATGCAAGGGTTTATGATCAAGCTGGATCTGATTATATGTCTTGATATAAGTCCATGTATGTTCAAAGAAGGCCCAGATGGAAGTTCAGAAATCCAGTAACCAAGGTGGGGGACTCAAATAAAGAGTCACATGTCCAAGGTTAATCACAAGAACTGTCCAAAATGAGGTACTCTTAAACAATAGTAACAGGGTATGATGTGGCCAAGGGTACCTGCAAACCTGTAAACAGCCCAACCCCCTCACATCTGGTGTTCTAGAACAAGGATCCTCAGACTTGGATCAGTTATGAGAAGTGTAAACACTTCTAACCTGGAGGTACAGTGTTTACAATAACCATAAAAGATCCTCCTCTAATTCACCTCAATTTATGAAGGTCATACTACAGGTCATCCAGACTTAGCAGGCTTCCCAGATAGCCCTAGCACTACAGGAAATCTGTAGCACATAGTTCTCAAGAAGAAACCCACATCTGAACCGTGTTTCATATTCCCGCACCAGACCGAGATGGAATGGGAAAGAACATGAACCACTCTAGCCTAGGTGTCACTCAGGTCCCAGGTATAGGACCTTAAACAATCAATGGGACCCCACCCACCAAAACAGAAGCCAGATCCAGCAATGATAATGACAGTATGAAATATGAAAGCTTTAAAGGAAAGCAATAAATAAAGTTGTACATAAAGCAATAAATAAAGCAAATAAATGAACACAATTAGCACATAACACCCCAGTAAACTCAAATCAAACAAGCGCTAGGAGGAACCCACAAAAAGAACCAGAAGCCAAGGTTACAGTATAAGGGTCCCCAGCAGAGTCGCCAAGCTGTCGCTCCCACCAAATGGCAACTAAGTCAGAAGGGGTACAGACGCGAACGGTCGGCGGAAGAGAGGAGAACACACAAGGGTGAACTCAAAAGAAAAGAAAGAGTCGCCAGCCAGGAATTTTTATCCTGAAGGAAAGGTAATGTTGCATGGACCTGAGAAAAGATGGATAAGACGGTTGCGAACCAGAGAAACTGAGAAAGGGGGTTGGTTACAACCTGGGAAGGTATTATCACCTAGATTGTCCGTCGTACTCGACGGGATCCACGCTTGAAAGATTTGTGTTTTAAAGGGGTAGTGTCAGTGCAATTTGTGTATCAAAGCTGGAAAGAATGCAAGTGTCAGTGCTGGAAGAAAGTGGAGTGAACAAGATAGGTGTCAGTGTAAGAAATGAATGAAGCTCAAGGTTATGAGGCTCAAAGAAATAATGCTGGAGGGAGGGGGAATATACAGAGACTTTTGTTCGATAACTGTTAAGTTATGCCTACATATCCTCTCGTGCAATGAGGAAGTCAGAACACCGTAGTTCGACTCAAAGAGACTGAAAGATAAATTGACTTGTGAACTGCTTACTTGTCTATGCTCAAGTGTATGACATGTCTGGCTCAGGTGCAAACTGTCTTGCATTAGACGGAAGAAGCAAGTTCTCGCTTGTGAGTGAATGAGGTGAGAAAAGAATCCCGGAGGAGACGACTATTGTTTGTTTTTGATGTTTTCAATCTTTTATTGATTTTTTGAAGTTTGTCATAAGTTGATGAGCTTAAGTCTAAACCAAGGGTTAGTAAACTCATCACATCTTCCCTCTGATTAGGGGTAATGAGAATACCCTAAGTATGAAGTAAACACCTCACACTTAAACACCATGATGTAGGATTAAGATCATTAACCTACTTGCATTTTATTTAGATGTTTTTGTTGTTTTTGTTTAGTGTTAAGTAATGAGTTTAAGCCATAATCAAGGATTTAATGGACTCATTACACCATCCTAATAGAAGGATAATAGATGAGAACATTTAAGCTGAGGAAGGCTCCTCAACTTAATCCATGATTAGGGATTAACCTCATGACAAAACAAACCTTTACTAGAATGGATCTTAGTTAATGGTAAGATTAAGAAATGAATTTTATGGTTTGTAAGACAACTTGAGGGGGACTTTTCCATTAACACTAGGGTTAGTCCTTCTTAACCAATTAAGGAAGAATTAGAACCCTAATGCAAGGCCCAAGTTACAAGCTTGATGTCTCAATGATTATTAGGTGGATTGATTAAAGGAACTAAACACATTAAGGGTTTAACACTTAGGATTAAAGTTATACACTCCATTCTTATAGAAGGATGCAGGCATAAGCTTAATCACAAAGCCTTAAAACCATTAAGGTTTAGTCCTTGACTAAAAGATGAGAAGAGAAGAATCAAAGATGACACAAAGGTAAAACTAGATGGGGGACTAATTAAACCCTAATTATGATCATGCTTGGGTGTTCCTAGGGTTTATGGAGCTTAAGAAAGAAAGAGATCTTCAAAGGCCACCAAGGAAGCAAGATGGAAAAGAGATGAGATGAGATGAGAAAAGAGGGAAGAGAGGCACAAGTGAGCAAGCTCACTCAAAGACAAGTAAAAATGAAGCAAGGATGTAAAATGATAAGGTGAGAAGAGGTAGGAGGTGGAGGCAAATCCACCTCCCAAACAAACTTACCATTAACCTGAAAAGTTAGTACAAGATGCATAAGGGAAGAAATGAGATGAAACAATGCATATGGATGGGAAAATGCCAAAGTCAGAAACATACACATGATGCAAATGATGTCAAGAGATGATACAAAGTCATATAAGATGCATATATGTGAGCATACAAGAGAATGGATGTATATGGAGCATGCTTTGAACCATGAAAGTTCATGAAAGTTTATGTAATGCAATGAAGGTATGACATGTCAAATGAATGATGCAATGATCAAACATGATTCTAATATGTCCTAAGATGTCTTATGAATCATGTGGATGCACAAAATGTCATGGCAAGTTCTTGAATGCAAGCATATGAGAGATGGATACAAATGAAGGCACAAATTAGGGCTTATGCATAACATACAACACAAAATTCAAAATCAGAAGCAAATGACATGATAAAAAATTGAAAATGGGATCAAAGGAACCCGAACCCTACATAAGTTCACTGCCCAAAGGAGGGGACCTAACTCTTAACCTAATGGGAGTTATGATTTTCTCAAGTCAACTAGGGTTTTGGGATACCTCACAATGAAAAATGCAAAACAAATTGAAAATGAAAGATAAATTCAAACCAATTTTACCCTAGAAACTACATGATATGAAGAATGCAATTCAAGAAGAACCATCATCAAACTCTTCATGGTTAGGCAGAATGGATTTTTCTAAGTTAGGACCAAAATATTGCCTTTAAATAAATTTAATTCCAATGGAAAAGGTCAAAATAGGTCAAGAACCAAAAAGAAATTTGTTTTGAGAGTTTGATAATGTTTCTAAATGTTTTAAAATGCAATGTGAATTTTTTGGTGATTTTTAAATACCTAAATGCATTTTTAATTAATTACTTTTCATTAACTAATTAAAAATAAACATTTAAATGATTTAAAAATGATTTTTAATGCAAAAAATAAAAATAAAAATATTTTTGGGTTCTGAAAATTAATAAAAGGTTTGATAAAAAAATTCAGAATTTTTTAATAAATTTTACTATTTTTAAAAATTCGTGGAAGTTAAATATAAATAAAATGAAATAAAACTAAATAAATGGAAAAGTATGTGCAATGGAGAGTCCAGATTGAATCTGGGCTTGGGAAGTTTGACCTGGCGCGCATCTGGACGGCCCAGGTTCAAACTTCCCTAAACTTAATTAATCAGTTAATTAATATTTAAATAAATCTGGATTAAGGCTAATGACCAGATCCCATCCATCCAATGCACGCGGGAAAGAACAATCGCACGGCCTACATTCAAACTTCCACTAATCACATAACTAAACCTAATTAGAGCAAATTAAACTCAGACGGCCGAAACAGTGGTTCCGGTCGTCTTCTCCGACGAACCAAAAACCCTAGTTTCTTCTATAGGTTACCAAACTCCAAATTTCTTCCACCAAAATGATCCTCACATCAATCTAAACCTAAACCCTCTCCTGAAACTCATTTATTTTACCTCACATGCATGAATCGAAGGAAAATGTAAAACATGGGCAAATGTTCAGAGATCACATACATGGTGGTTTCTTCACCATTTTCAAAAGTAAACACATTTTCATGATCAGGGGAGCATATAGCATCATAAAATAACTTAAAAACTAGCTTCTGGGAAAAAAGTTCTTCATGTTACCTGAGATGAAGACCCTCTGATTCTGAGCTTTCTGGACTCTCCCTTTGTGCAAGCCTACTCCTATGAACCTCCTGAAGGTGATATGAAGCTTAGAAACCTTTGAGGATGGCTGGTTGATGCTGTTTGGTTCTGGTGTAGCAGAAATGGAGGTTAGTGTGTGTGGTGATTCAAGCTGTTTCAGGGGGTGGGTTTTGTTCTATGAGTGATATGTGATTTGTTGGTGAAGAAATTTTGGATGTTTGAAGGCTATGTGAAGAATTTCGAAGAGAATAAGTTTTGGACAGATTTTGTGCAAGCTGGATTGTGGGAAGTTTCTGGCTTGTGTGTGGTGTGTTTTGGGATGCTTGAGGTCCACATATTAGACTCTGATTGAGCAGAGAGTTGGTAGTGGCACAGTTTGATTGGCATGGGCAAAAATGAAAAAATTCAAAAGTTTGTGTACTATAAGCATGGGCTGGAACAGAAGTGGTTCAATGGGGTGTCTTGCCTCAGCATAGTTTATGGTGAGCCCTAGGATCAAAAAGATGCAGCTGGATGGCTTGGATAGCAAGATGGCATGAGTTTTGCATTTTGCCCTCTTTGAAGTTTCTTGTGAACCAAGGCATGAAATCTTATGATTTCTTGGGCAGCTTGTAGCAAAATGAGTCATGTGATGTTGTTATGGTGTTTTGATACCAATTAGAAGTCAAACCAATCCTTGGACATCATTCTTGCAAGAATTCCCTTTTGGAGAATTTTATGGAAAATGGCTTATGAAAGTTTGTGATCCAAGGCATGAACCTTGTAAACTCTTGGGCAATTCTGATTTTGCTAAGTTGTAATATGTTGTAATGATGCAAAGAATTCATTTAGAGGTCTTGAAAGTTCTTAGAACTTGAATTTGCAAAAATCCCTCTTTGGTGTCAAAAGTGGAATTTTAGTGATTTTGTCCAACTTTGACAAGCCATAACTTTTGATTCAAAAAGAATTAGAATGAGTTCTTATACTTTTTGAAAAGGGAATGATCCAATCTACAACTTTCATGACCAAAGATTTTCCATTTGAAGCATTTTTGAATCAAAAAGAGGAGGTTGAAAAACTTTCCCAAAATGGCAAGTTTACATTACAAGTCACTTTCCCAAAATGGCAACTTTGCAAATGGCTTGAAATTCTTCAATTTTGTGAACTTCTAACATCTTCTAAGATCAAATAAAGATCATACACATTAAAAATGATGGAGAAACCCCTTTGGTTGGGTGATTGGGGGCCTCAGATGCCCTGATTTTGCACTGACTTGCTCAAGAAGTCATCTTGTGATCAGATGCCTTCCCCATTGAATTTCTTCATGAAAATTGGTATTCATGATCCTCATAACATATAGAGACCAATAGAAACAATAATGACCAAAATAATTGGAGTTATGGCCTCTGAAACCAAAACCCTAATTTTAGGTTATTTGTGCAGTTAAGCTTGGCTCTGCTTCCATGCCTTCCTCAGTTCTTGTGATTCCTTGACTTCTTTGATCTTGGGAGGATACAATATGATGTTTGAACATACATGGACCCTCTTGAGATGATTGAAGACCTTTGGAGTGGCTCAAATGGCTCAGGGATGGCTCAGATCACAAACCCTAGATGCAGATGACTCTGAATCAATGCAGTGAAGCAAAGATGCACTATGATGTGATATGACTGAACTTATGCAAATGAAAAGATAACAAGCCATGGTGTGAATGAATGAGGGAAAATTTAGGGTGTTTACAGGAGGAACCCACAAAAAGAACCAGTAGCCCTGGTTGCAGTATAAGTTTCCCCAGCAGAGTTGCCAAGCTGTCGCTCCCGCCAAATGACACCTGGTCAGAAGGGGTACAGACGCGAACGGTCGGCGAAGGAGGAGAGAACATGAAGATGAACTGAAAAGAGTTGCCAGCTAGGAATTTTTATCCCGAAGGAAAGGTAATGTTGCATAAACCTAGAAAGATATGGACAAGACGGTCGCGAACCAGAGAAACTGAGAAAGGGGGTTGGTTACAACCTGGGAAGGTATTAGCAACCAGATTGTCTGCCGTACTCGACGGGATCCACGCTTGAAATTTTGTGTTTAAATGGGGAGTGTCAGTGCTATTTTGTGTGCAAAAAGCTGGGAAAATGATACAAGTGTCAGTGCAAAAGAAATGTGAAGTGAAGTGAATGAGTGTCAGTGTAAGGAAAGAGTGAAATGCTCAAGACAATGAGGCTTGGAAGAATAATGTTGGAAGAGGGGGAATATACAGAGACTTTTGTTCGATCACAGTTAAGTTATGCCTATGTATCCTCTCGTGTAATGAAGAAGTCAGAACACCGTAGTTCGACTCAAAGGGACTGAAAGATAAATTGACTTGTGAACTGCTTACTTGTCTATGCTCAAGTGTATGACCTGTCTGGCTCAGGTGCTAACTGTCTTGCATTAGACGGAAGAAGCAAGTTCTCGTTTATGAGTGAATGAGGTGAGAAAAGAATCCCGGAGGAGACGATTATTGTTTGTTTTTGGTATTTTCAATCTTTTATTGCTTTTTGTGTTTGTCATAAGTTGATGAGCTTAAGCCTAAACCAAGGGTTAGTAAACTCATCACATCCTCCCTCTGATTAGGGGTAATGAGAAAACCTTAAGTATGAGGTAAACACCTCACACTTAATCACCATGATGTAGGATTAAGATCATTAACCTACTTGCATTTATTTAGATGTTTTTGGAGTTTTTTGTTTAGTGTTAAGTAATGAGTTTAAGCCATAATCAAGGATTTAATGGACCCATTACACCATCCTAATAAAAGGATAATAGATGAGAACATTTAAGCTGAGGAAGGCTCCTCAACTTAATCCATGATTAGGGATTAACCTCATGACAAAACAAAGCCTTTATTAAAGTGGATTTTAATTGAAGATGAGATTAAGAAATGAGTTTTATGGTTTGTAAGACAACTTGAGGGGGACTTGTCCATTAACACTAGGGTTAGTCCTTCTTAACCAATTAAGGAAGAATTAGAACCCTAATGCAAGGCCTAAGTTACAAGCTTATTGTCTTAGTGATTATTAGATGGATTGATCAAGAGATTTAAACACATCAAGGGTTTTACACTTAGGATTAAAGTTATACACTCCATCCTAAGAGAAGGATGCAGGCATAATCTTAATCACAAAGCCTTAAAACCTTGAGGGTTTAGTCCCTGATAATGAGATGAGAAGAGAAGACACAAAATATGACACAAAGGTAAAACTAATGAGGGACTAATCAAACCTTAGTTTTTATCATGCTTGGGTATTCCTAGGGTTTATGAGGCTTGCAAGAGATCTTCAAGAAAAGCCACCAAGGAAGAAGCAAAATGGAAGGAGGAGAAGCAGAAGAAGCAAGTCAACTTACTTCACTTAAGAAGATAAGTTGCTTGAAGAAAGAAGGTGAAGGGGGAACATGAATGAGAAAGCTCACTCTAATACAAATACAAAATGCATAAATGAATGCATAAGAGAGGTGAGAAGAGATTGTGAGAAGTGAAGGCAAATTCACTTCTCAAAGTAACTTACCACCTGAAAAGTTAGTAAAAGGAAATGAAATGAAATGAAAATGAAATTAATGCAAGGATGAAAACCAAAACCAAAAGCATATTAATGATGCAAATGATGCTAAGAGATTATGCAAAGACATGTCAAGTGCAATGGATGATCATACAAGTAATGAGGATGCAAATGAAACATGAAAGGAGACATGAAAGTTCATGAAAGCATATGAAATGAAATGAAGGCAAAACATGGCAAATGGATGAAGAAATTATCAAACATGATTCTAATGTGTCCTAGGATGTATTATATGTCATGTGAATGCATAAAATGTCATGGCAAGTTTATGTATGGATGCATATGCAAGATGAATGCAAGTGAAGATACAAAATTAGGGTTTTCATGCAACATGAGATGCAAAATTCAAAAACAGAAGCAAATGACAAGATAAAAAACTGAAAATGCAATCAAAATAACCCTAACCCCATATGATATCACACCCCAAAGGAGGAGACCTAACTCTTAACCCTAAGGGACTTATGATTTTTCTAAGTTTTCTAGGGTTTTAAGGTACCTAAAGGGAAAAAATGCAAATCAAACCAAAAAGGCAGAAGAAATTCATGAAAAAATTATGTTATAAACTACATTTCAAATGAAGATCAATGCAAAAAGAATCATTGTCATACCATTCTTGGTTAGACAGAAAATAATTCTTGAAGTTAGGGTTCTAAAATGTGAATTTTATGAACCCTAAATTCAAGAAAATTGTCAAGAATGGTTCAAAACCAAAAAGAAATTTGTGTGGATGGTATGACAATGTCTCTAAATGTTTAAAGATGCAACATGAATTTTTTGGGATTTTTTAGAAACCTAAATGATATTTTAATTAATTAATTTTCATTAATTAATTAAAATAAACAATTAAATGTCTAAAAAATGATTTTTTAATGCAAAAAATAAAGATAAAAATATTTTAGGGTTGAGAAAATTATTTGAAATTAAAATACTGAATACAAATATTTTTGGAATTTTTTAACTATTTTAAATAATTCGTACAAAATAAATAAGACAAATTGAATTAAAAATAAAATAAATGAGAAGTAAGCAAAGGGAAGGGCCAGGATTGATTCTGGGGGAGGATTGGGTTGACTGGCGCCACATCCAATGGCCCAAATTCAAATTTCACTAAACCTAATTAAATATATAAATAATTCAGATTAATAACTAATCACAAGATCTGGTCCACACAAACACGCGCGGGAAGAGAGATCTAAGGGCCCAGATTCAAAGTTTTCCCTAACCCTAATTAAGTCACTAATTACTCTCAGGCAGCCGGAGAAGACCTCCGGTCATCTTCTCCGGCCAGCTTCTCACCTGAAAATTTTCAACTTCTTCCCTGGGTATTTTCTGGAGCTCTAAAGCTCCAGATTCACTCCTCTCACCCTCCTAAGATCAAATCCACCCTCAAAAACAATTTCTTTTCACTCAATCTCAAGATTCGAAGCCAAGATCAAAAATGATGAAACTTTCAGAAGCTTAGCAAATACTCATCTCTCCACCATTTTCAAAAATACAAAGTTCAGGATCATCAGTGAATCATGTTTTTTCTTATTGGAACATAAAATAAAGGTTCTGGAAAAATTAATTCGAATGGCTACCTGAGATGGAGCTTTCAACCCTTGAGCTTTATGGTTGCTTCCTTGGTGCAAAATGCCTCCAATGACCTCCCTGAAGAAGCTTTGATGCTTGGAGAGCTTTGAGAATGGCTGGTTTGTGAGTTTACACTCCAACTGGTCAGAAATCATATTTTGTTTGTGGTGTGTTCTTGGCTGTTTTGATGGGTGGTTTTGGGTCAGTGAGTGATTTAGAAGTGAATGGCGATGTTTGTTTGAATAATGGATGGCTGAGTTATGAGATTCGAAGGATTTTGCAAGAGGGGAGTTTTTTATGAACTTTAGAATGCTGAGGTTTCAGGTTGTGTTCTTGTGTGTTATGGCTTGCTTTAGGTTAGTATAAACAAATGCAATTGGTTCAGAGAATTGTTGTGGCATAGTGTGATTGGTATGGTGTGAAATGTAAAAAGTCAACATTTCTTGTACTTGAGGTATGTGCAAGTGGCAGGCTTGGATTTGGGCATGTCCTGGTTCAGCTGAGATTAAGTATGTCCATGGAATTCACTTAGAGGCAATTCAGCATGTTTGTGAAAGGTTCTTGGTCATTTTGCAATTTCATGAAACTTTGGCCCCTTTGAGATTTCTTTATGGGAAAGGCATGAAATTTTGAAATTCTTTGGGCAATTCTGAGTTTTAGGCTTTACACAATGTTTGTATGATGCTTAGAAGTGTATTTGAAGTCACACAATGAATTGGCAAGTGGTTTTGCAAAAATCCCTCTTTGGTGCATTCTTGAAAATTATGTGATTTTTGCCAACTTTGACAAGCCATAACTTGAGTTCCAAAACGAATTAGATCTTGTTCTTGTACTTTTTGAAAAGGGAATGATCCAATCTATAACTTTCATGACCAAAAATTTTTCATTTGAATCATTTTTGGTTAAGAAAATGGAGGTTGAAAAACTTTCCCAAAATGGAAAGTTTACATTACAAGTCATTTCCATTTTTGGCAACTTTTGGTTTAGCTCATTTTTCTTCAATTTTGTGAACTTCTTAGCACTCCAATGATCAAATAAAGACCATATAACTTCAATTTGATGAAAAATCCACTTTGGTTCCATGTTGGGGGGCCTCAGATGCCCTGATTTTGCTCTGACTTGCTCATGAAGTTACCCAGTGATCAGATGACTTCCACAATGAATTTCTTCATCAAACTTGGTATGCATGATCCTTATAACATATTGAGATCAATAGAAACAATAATGACCAAAAATTTTGGAGTTATGACCTCTGAAACCAAAACCCTAATTTTAGGTCATATGTGGAGTGAAACCCTAGCTCTGCTTCCATGCCTTGCCAGTTCTTGTGATTTCTTGACTTCCTTGATCTTTGGAGGATAAAATATGATGATTGAACATACATGGACCCTATTGAGATGATTAGAGGCCTTTGGAGTGGCTCAGATGAATCTTGGATTGCCCAGATCACAAACCCTAGATGCATATGACTTGAACTAATGCAGTGAAGCAAAAATGCAACAGGAAATGGTATGGTTGAACTTATGTAAATGTTAAAGATCACAAGCCATGGTGTGAACTTAGTGAGGGCAAATTTTGGGTGTTTACACTATACAACCAAAACCAACAACAAGACGTCACAGAAGTTTTAAATCTAACCTCCATTGAGCAGTCTGAAAAGGTGGAAGCTAATAGTGCTAAGGAAACTGACATCGATGAAGAAGATGAAGATCTCGATTTGGAAGACAAACTTGTTAAGAAGCTTTTGGATCCTTTCTCGAAGGAGAAATTACACGCTCTTGTGAAGCTGGCTATTGAGAAGTATCCAAATCTGTTGGAGAATATTTGTCAGCTGACTGATATGGACCGCACTCACATGAAACTTTGTATCTAAGGACTTGGATGTGATGCAACAGCGGAAACCCTAACCAGTGTGTTTCAGAAATACAATGAAATTGAAGACTGCAAGACGGTTACTAATAAGGCATCTTCAAAATCAAAAGGCATGCTTTTATTTTGTTCAAGCATATGAGTGGTTATCGTAGGGCGTTGAAGAGGCCTCAGAAGATTGGTGATAGAACAACATTTTGTCGCTTGACCTCTGTTGGACCTTTGATTGTTTACAATACTGAAGGATCCAAAGCTATTAAAGTTTTTAGGAACACTCCTAGTGTTGAAATTACCAATGTTGAAAGACTTAATCTTTTGAAACTTGCACCTGGTGGACATTTAGGTAGATTTCTTATTTGCACTAAATCTTCATTTGAGAAACTTGATTCAATTTATGGGTATTTTGATGAAGGTGCAATTAGAAGAAGTTTTGTTGTTATGCTCGATCTTCAAAGACTATTGTGTTTGTTACTGATGTCGGTGGTCGCATAGAACAATTGGTTTATAAGTTATTAAAAGAGAGGTTGGACCAATATGTGGCTAGAGGGATGTTTAGTGTTATAAGAGATGCCGAAACTCTTGTTACGGGTGAAAATATACAAGGGACTTATCCTAGTCTTGATAACATTGGGAGGCCTTGTAAGCAAGGTGTATTGTTGAGTGTTTCCAGTCAGTACATTCCAATGGAGAAGCTATCCATTTATCATCAAGAAGTTGGAGTGGGGCCTGACTATATTGGTGTGACGGGAACATATTTTCCGTTGAGGAAAGACGGAATTGTTATTCTATATCAAGACACTCATGTTTCAGATGGATGCCTTCCTAATGTCATGCTTGATAATGGAATGCATTATGCGAATGAAAGGTGTTGGGCTAACGTCTTTGATGTGATACAACAAGAAAAACGTTTGGTTTACATTACAGGGTGGTCAGTGTGGCACAAAGTTAGGTTACTAATGGATGTCGGTCTTTCTCATGAAGTAGATTTCACCCTTGGTGATCTTTTGAGGTTCAAGTCTCAAGAAGAAGTAAGAGTGCTTCTCCTTGTTTGGGATTACCTTACTTCAAGAAGCATTCTTGGTTTTAAGACATATGGTGATGATGATAAAAATGTATTATCACTACAGCCAGGAGTTGAATCTCTCATCAACACACTATTTTTGACCGCAACACATGTGGGAATTGCTTATAGTTTTGATCTTCCGAAGGATAAGAATGTCAGAACAACTCTGCCTTGTGACATAGATGGCGTTGGCAACTTAAAGAGTGGAATCCATGGCCTAGATTCTTGTGGTCAAAATGATGTAAAAACTATAGTTTTGACTGGAAATTGTGGGAGACTTTCTGGTGGGTTTGACATCAGTGTTATGCAGAAAGTTAACCAAACTGGTGATATTACACTTGTTCCTGATGTACCTGTCGAGCTAGTTGTCAACTCAATTGAACATCCGGAGAAGACTATTATTGCAGCAGTAGTAGGAGTTTCTCTTGGAGGTGGATTAGAATTGGCCATGGGATGTCATACACATTTTTTTGCTCCAAAAGCTCAACTGGGCCTGCCAGAGCTGACACTTGGTATTATTCTCGGTTTCGGGGGCGCACAATGTCTTCCAAGGCTTGTTGGAACTGAAGAGTTAATCAGATAGTTCTTCTTACAAGAATCTTCATTAATATTTACTACAACTTCTAGTTCCTTTACGTTGCATTCTGTTGCAATGGAGCCACTTGACATTTTAGTGATTGATGAAGCTTCCCAGTTGAAGGAATGTGAATCAGTCATTCCTCTACTGCTTCCTACCATAAACCATGTTATTCTTGTTGGAGATGAATGCCAGCTACCAGCAATGGTTGAAAGTGTTGTTTCTTTTGAAGTTGGTTTTGGAAGAAGCTTATTTGCGAGGTTGAGCACATTGGGTCATCCAAATCACCTCCCCAATATACAGTATAGGATGCATTCAATAATAAGCTCTTTTCCAAAATCACAGTTCTATTTGAATCAAATTTTTGATGCCCAAAATGTTATTGCAAAGAACTATAGGAAGCAATATCTCCCAGGGAAAATGTTTGGTCCTTGTTCTTTTATAAATTTAATTGGTGCAGCTGAAGAATGTATACATGCTGTAAACAATAGGAAAACTGGGATTGTTGATATGGACATAAAGAAGGAGTTTAAAGATGTTCAAATTATAATGATTGTATTGTCTCAGTTTAAGTGGTGGGATCCGGGAGTAAATTTCGAACCTTGAGGACAAGGTTATGTGAATTCCGCGACAATGATAGAAAGTGCAATTAGACATTTTAATTAGTAGTACAATTATATTAGTTGTTTTGAATGTTTTATTCAATTGGGTTTCCAATAATATTTGAGCATTTTAGTTAAAGGTCCAATAGTATTATATATGTAGTGTCTTTTGACACATTGAAAAATTAATCAATGAAAAATCAAATTAACTTTTATTTTTATTTTCTAGTTTTACTCTTAGATTTGTAGTTGTTTCATACCTTCTTAGTATTAACAATTTTGCTTCCTAACATCATATATCTCATAATCAATTATGATAACAAGTTTAGTTTGATGAAATGACAATTCGTAGAGCACATACAAGTCTAATTAATATCTCCATAAACAAGGGGTTTAACCTCTATATATGATCACTTACTAAATTCTCCTACTCAATATCTACATTTCACCATACTTTAACATCAAAATATCTTTGCAAATATATTCCTCACTTGAAGAATGAACATACAGAGAAAAAGAATAAGGAGATCAAAATACCATAATAAATATAAGTTATATTGTCTACTAAGATAATTCACATTATAAGTTCAGACCAGAACAATATGTACTGACTATATAAATATATATTTTACATTGTCAATGAAAAACAAATCCTTATTTATCTCCATTTTAAAATAGATATTGTTAAAATTAAATATTTTATTAAATAAAAAATCTATATATATAAATATTTTTTTACATCATTTTATATAATAATCAAATTTATAATAGCGAGATATCATATATATATATATATATATATATATATATATATATATATATATATATATATATATATATATATATATATATATATATATATATATATATATATATATATATATATATATAAAACTACGATCAATTTCAGGTAGATTTCGAGAAAGCGTATGACTGTATAAGTTGGAATTTCCTTCGATTCATGATGAATTCCATGGGTTTCAGAATTAGGTGGAAAAGGTGGATGAAAACGTGCATCTTTAGGAGTCATATTTTTGTGTTGGTCAATGGGAGTCCGGCGATAGATTTTGAAGTTGGAAGGAGGCTTCGTCAAGGAGACCTGTTATTTTCTTTCCTTTTTGTTTTGTTTACGGAAGCTCTTGCTATGTTGATGAAGAGGGAAATGGAGTCTAGATTTTTCACAGGATTTGAAGTGGCTGAGAATGTTAGGGTTGAGCTCATTTTATTTGCCAACGATACGCTTATAATTGGAGAAGGCGGTTGGCAGAACTTATGGGGTCTAAAATCTAACCTTAGGGGGTTTGACATCATATCGAGTCTAAAGGTTAATTTTAGAAAGAGTTGTTTAATGGGGATTAATGTTAGTGATCATTTCTTGTTGGCGGCTTCAAATTTTTTATCGTGTAGGATAGACACTTCGAAGTTTACTTTCTTGGGTATTCTGATTGGTTGTAATCCGAGAAGAGTCGGTTCGTGGGATTCATTGGTGCAAAAGATCAAAAGGAAGCTAGTCTCATGGAAAAGGAGATCTCTTTCTATGGCATGAAGGATGGTCCTCCCGAATGCAGTTCTTTCTAGTCTCACTGATTTTTGGATGTCGTTTATAGAATATCGGCTACGGTGGTGCATAAGATTGACAAAGTGCGAAACAGTTTCTTGTGGGAAGGATGTGGTGATAAAACTAAGATACACTAGATTAATTGGAATGTCATTTGTCGGGAAAAGAATAAGGGGGGGGGTTAGGCGTTATAAATTTGAAGGAGTTTAACATAGCCCTGCTATCGAAATGGAGGTGGAAGCTTTTGTGTGATAAGAAGGCTTTGTGGAAGGATGTTCTTAGAGCTAGATACGGGGCGATAGAAAGTCTAGTTCTTTGCGAGGATTTTAAACCTTTTGGAGTTACATCATGTTGGTGGAAGGATCTTCTAAAAAGTGGGGCGGTTTATGCTAACTTGGGTTTCTCTTTTGCAAGTACAACGAAACATTTGATTAGAGATGGGGAAAAGTACTCCTTTTTGGAGGGAAAACTGGGCATTGACGGTCCTATTAACAGATTTATTTGAAAATATGTTCCAAGACAGTTCCTGCAAATACTATTTTGTCCGAGAATTGGGATTCAGGAGCGAAGCCATTTGGAGTTGGGGAGATCTTGGAGTTCGGCTGCTTGTCAATCTTCGAATGCAGACAAGTTCGATGAGTTACAAGATCTCCTTTTGCAGAATTTCCCTACTGAAGGTGCTTATGATATTGTATTGTGAGGGTCTGGTCAGGGAGAATAATTTTTGGTCAGAGCAGTTTATCAAGGAATGCGGAATGGTAGAGAAAGTTTGAACATTCACGCGGATCAACTGTTGGTTTTTGAAAAACTGTGGAAACTCAATGTGACGGGTAAAATAAAGTTGTTCAGGTGGAAGTTGTTTTGGGCGAGATTAGCTACGAATGACCTATTAATTCATAGAGGTATTCACTTTGAAAATACTGCGTTTTGTTTTTGTACAGCTCCGTTGGAATCTATGCTTCATTCATTTTTTGAGTGTTCATTGGCTCGGGAAGTATGGATTGCGGTGGCCAATTGGTGTGGCAGTGGAGTTATTTTCGATGGTTGTTTTTGGAGATTTTTCTTGGATTGGTGCGGATCCGACTCTAGAGGTAGCAAAACTCGTGGGTCTATATGGATGACTATAATTTGGAGCCTTTGGATGGCTAGAAACGATTTTATTTTTAGGAATATTGATTGTTGTTTTAATGATATTGTTTGGAATGTAAAGTTTTTTGCTTGGAAATGGGCTAGTGTAGGAGAATTTCATTATTCCAACTCAAACTTCTTAGCTTTTTGTATGAACCCTTTGGGCTGTTATCCTAGGTTGAGTTAGTGAGGAATTCCTTTGGTTGACTTTGTTAGGGTTGAATACCCTTTGTATTCTTCTTTTTAACCCAATTGGTTTTCCAAAAAACAACCAAAAAAATAGAAAATGCTATTGTTAAAAAACCAAAAAAAACCAAAAAAAAAACAAATATAAAATCTTTAAATATGTAATATTTAATTTAAAAATAAATAAATAACTGTTATTGTTATTATTTGTCTTGGTAATGTTTTTTTACTGGTGTGCGTGTTCTTCAAATGTCTTAGTAGGTATATAACAATTTTAGGTGGTTAGGACTTGTCAACATGTCCGCACGTGGATTTTACGCGAACAATTCGCTGGCTTCCTCTGCAAGAGGTTTACTTAGGGGACCGGCCAAACAAGTCTCAGGACTGCTCTGTCCGATTAGTTATGCTGCGAACTCTTATAAGGTAGAACGGTAAGAGGGTTTTTTGCATATATTTTTGGTATTTTTTGTGTTTATAGCAAACTCTCGCGAAATGCTTGAATGAAAAGGCGAAAAGCAAATAAAATCACGATAAAAAGGATAAAGACATATCAGGTGGAGCTGCATAAGGCTTCCCACGATGCATTTGTTGCTTTCCTCTCAGACAAACTCTTAAAGTGATCTGATCGAGCCTTGATATCTTCCTCAAAGATTCTACAACAATCAACTAAATCAGGGACTCTTCTGATTCTTTGATAACCAATTTCCTGCTTGATATCAATCCTTAAACCATTCTCGAACTTAACACACTTCGAGAACTCGGCAGTCGCTTCACTATAATGCGGATAGAACTTTTCCATGGCAAACAATTTGGCAGCATACTCTGTCACCGACATACTCCATTGCTTCAACTCCAGGAACTCAATTTCTTTCTTTCCTCAAACATCTTCAGGAAAGTACTTCCTCAAGATTTCTCTTCTAAACACAATCCAGGTAATTGCCTCACCAGACGCTTCCAACTGCTGACGAGTACCAACCCACCAATCATCAGCTTCTCCCACCAGCTTGTGAGCACCCAACCATACCTTTCGGCCTTCAGAACATTTCATCACTCAGAAGATCCTCTCAATCTCCTTGATCCACTCTTGTGATCCATCTAGGTCATACTTCCCCTTGAATATAGGTGGATCATTCTTCAGAAACTCTTTATTCTCACGATCCCACACATTCATTGGATTTTGCACAGCTTGGGCCATCGCCTGCATAACAGCTACAAGTGAAACATCATTTCTCCCAGCCATTCTAAATCTGCCATGCAACAACAACCAAACAATGATTAAGAACTCTACAATAACACTCAACAACGACTCCACAACTCAACTACTTGGTCGGACGAACCGACCTGCTATGATACCACTTTGTAACACCCAAAATACTCCCCACGAATTTTCAATATAAAAATCAGAGTATTAAATATAAAAATTATTTTCGAGTGTGACATACAACTTCAAAACACGGCTTAAACTGATACGTAGTATAAATGTTTCACTTGCAGCAGAAAATCAAAAGAAACATAAAATAAATAGTTAAAAAGCCACATGCTTTTCTTAAATAAATAAAAAAAAAATCGTCGTCCCAACACCCCAAAGTACATATCAGAGCCGACTCCTCTAACATGAAGTGCACCGAATTCACCGACCATCAACTCTACTAATCCTGATCACATGCATGTTACCAACATATGGGTAACATTCAAACAGAAGGAGTGAGATGCTTACACCAACAAAAGGAAAAAATAATACAAATAAAAGCAAGTATCATCAAGTAATTCATCACTTCTCATAAATCAACTACTAAGCAAGCACACCAAAACATATAATGATATTTATGCACACAAACAACAACAAATGAAAACGAGACTCCACCTGACTCAATGCATGTGATACCATTTATTGATCCCTGTTTCATGATCCAGTTCCCGTCGAAACTCTAAACCCCTATTTCATGGTCCAATATGATCCATATTTCATGATGACACCCTCGACCCCTGTTTCATGGTCACATACGGTCCCTATTTCATGACCGCACCAACATTGCAACGATTCCCTTTGGAATTCGGATGAATATACCATACCTTGCCACACCATCCCCAACTATGCATATGCCATGCACCATCAATGACAATATGCATGTCTACAACAACTACTTTATAAAATCAACATCAACAACTAACATATAACAACAAATACGAAAACACCTAACAACATCCACAACATGCATCATCAACTACGACAACATATAACAACATCAACGACAACACATAACAATATCAACAACATGCATCAACAACTACAACAACACATAACAACATCAACATCATGTAACAACAACAATAACACATAGCAACATCAACAACATATATACATACTAACTCATGTTTCTATTTTGTTATGTTCATTATCCTTCTAAACAAGCTCATAACACTTCCATACACGCCTCTAACATCACTACATCAACCCCCATTCATTAATATATTAAATAAAGGATTTTAGAGAATTTTTTAGAATAAAATAATTTATTTCTTTCACTCCAGGTCTCGCTAAGCGACCTCATGCTCGCTAAGCGAGTAAGTTTCTGCATGAAAGGTTCCAAAACTTTCACACGCTCGCTAAGCGAGCTGCAACACACTAAAAGAGAACTGCGATTTTCGCAGATTTTCCTCTGCGAACCAGCCAACCCCAGCTACGATTCCTCCACCCCAAAACCATTCTTATGGCCAGAAAACTCCGAATTTTCACCATTCATCCTACAATCAATCACCTAATTCATACAATTATCACAATTTCAACAATTCCTAGATGTTCTAACATGCTTTTGATCAAATATCCCTCAAACCTCATGGATTCCTACTCAACAATCATATGCCTATTATTCGTATTATAAAACCCTTAGGAGATGAAGAAACCCCACCATTACCTTAATTTGACGGACAATTTCTTCCCTCTTGCCGAAATTCTTCTCTACAAGCTCTTGACCTAGCTCTTTCTTCTTCCTTCCTCTCCGTTCACGCTTCTCACGACCAGTTTTCACGAACTGGTCCCTTTTTTCCTAAATTCCAAACATAACCCTTAGACCCTAAATAAGGATTTCCTATCTTGCCCTCACTATCCTCTTGTCCAACTACCATCTTACCCTTTCCCTTAATATTCCAATATTTGTATTTATTCAATATAATATAATTTATTTAAATTCATATAATATTAAATAATATCATTCTTTCTCCACATACTACTAATTTCACACCACACACAATACACGAAATTCCAATTATTTAAAGTAAATAATTAAATAAATAATCGGGGCGTTACATTATTTGAACTAAACAATCACCCACCAAGCCCCAAGCACTATCCGGGACTGCTCAACCACTGCCCGATAGAGCAATTGAAATCCGACGCTTTGCTCCTCAACCATTTCCATGATGGAATTTTCACTTATTCAACTAACTGCTTTGTCGATCTGTTCCTTTCTCTAAAAATTGTTTCATTCTGACCTTTCCAAATTACCCATATAATATAAAACCAAATAACGTTGAGTTTATCTGTCTTCTTTTTTCCCTATCCGAACAACCCACTGAATTGATGAAAATTTGATATAGGTGAGTTGTGCATCACCATAGTTATACCCTGCCATCGAAGGATAGCTGACCACACCTGCATGTTTAAATCACACTAAAAAATATGAAAAATGCTTTCAATCATCTGGCATCCATATGAGCATTCCCATTGAGAATTGTACAACACTCATCTTTTTTGCAAGTTATCCTTAGTCGATATTCTGTTTTGGAATAGTCGCTAAACCAAAACTTCTACCTTTAATGAGATGAGATTGTTCCAAGCATCTGCAAGTTTCCTTCTTTCTATGTCAATCGAGTTCTCCATTATTAAGTTATAAGCATCTTCGATGGAATAAGTTCACAAGTCCCAAGTCCATTTGTTCACTCTATATGTATTAATGACTATCCTTCACCTCCTCCTCCATCGAGGCCTCATCTAGCGATAAAATCGTGTTCCATTTGAAGTTCTGTTGACTTGTACCTGCTGTTACCTCCTTTACTCTTAAATTTTTGTCTTAACAGATTGAATACAAACTCGGGAATCTATCTTTAAGTGATGAATTCTCGCACCAAGGATCAGGCCACACAAATGTTTCCTCCCCATTTCCTATTTGTCTTTTAAGCCTTTTATACATCTAGTTTCGGTCGAATCCCCATACTCCATTTTTGATACTTTGGATGTCCTTCCACCATGTTGAACAGTTTCTCTCTACTCCAACAATCATACCGTTTTCCACACCGTATTTACATGATAAAACCTTATACCAAGTATTGTTTTTGTCAACAAGAAGACGCCATTGGACCCATTTAATTTTCTTATCCGCCTCACTCCCGCCCCAAAGAAAGTTTTTTAATAAAGACTCAAGCTTGCTTCAAATCCTCTTATCCACTCAGGGAGGAAGCATTCCCAATCTGAGAGGGGACCCACTTCAATAAAATCATGGTTTATGCCACCTTCATCTGTGAAGGTAGAAACAATGTCCAATATTTTTGCCTCACGAGGGACACTATTGAGATGTACATGCGAAGTATTGCAAATCACGAGGGAAACATTTAATGCATGTAAATACAATTACTTGGGAACAACTATTTTTGGCCATATGTAAGGCCCATGAAAAAGGCCCAATAACAAGTGTTGAAGAGGAAGACATAAAGAACAGGTGGACCCTCATCCCTATCAAGGATAAACCGTTACACCCTCCATCACATCCTTCACCATCATACTTAATTGAATGACAACCCGCACAAGATGTTGAATCACAAGATGTTATATAAAGACTGTCATTTCAAATATTCAATTTATTCTCACTTTTATACTACTTTTCACTTAGTGACTTTGGACCTATTTTAATCTCCTCTCTGTCGTATCGAAGATTTGCTTCAACACACCAAATCTCTATTTTATCATTTCACCATAACTTTCTAACTCCTTAACTGAAGAATTACGATAAACATCAAATATTGTTAGCTATCCGATTGTGGTTGACGAATACTATACAAATTATTTACACTTATAATGTATATCAATAAAATCCTTTTATTTATTGATTTATTTATTTATTGAGATTTTCTTTACGCTATATTATGCAAGTAAGAAGTATCAAACTCATATACACATTACAATATATATGTAGTAAAAAAAATTCAAGATGAATCTTGTAGAAAATCTCACGACATTGATTAACTCTCCAATTTCATTAGCCAACAATTTGATACACATGAACCCTACGACGTGATGATAAGGCTTCATCCAAATGAGCAATATGAAGTACAAGTTGGCTAATTTTCTGCACCAACAAAATATTTTAAATAAAATAATGGTCTAAACTGATGATATTCAAGCAAAAACACAACACAACACATAAAATAAAATTATTGTGCAATTTAAACTTTGTTAGGTATCAAGGTGCGTTTAGTAAAAATATTATTTTATTTCTTTCATTTATTTTATTTTTTTAATATGTGTGAAAAGTCAACAGGGTCACTCATTGTGGAACGAGAGAATATTGTTTTAGGAAATAAATTTTGTTTTAAAATGATTGTCTTTTTCACTTTTCAATGTAGAATGATGATTATTTTTCTAATTATGTTATTTAATTATTCCTTTATACACTATTTCCAACCGATTAATAAGATTAATTTATTAAAAATATAATATCTTATGATAATATTATTGTATTCTTTAATATGTGTAAACATTTTAAACACGACAATAATTTTTAAACATAATATTTTATGGAGACGTCACAATATAATTAGGAGTGCATCTTTCTCCTGGATGCAACAACTCTTCCCTTAAGTTTTAATAATATCTTAGAATAAGTGTGTCATTTGTTGATCTCTTATTCACTCAAGATCTTATGGTATGATTGAAAATGGTGAAAAGAAAGTTTGAGGAAATAAAACTCAAATTTCAATATCAGCCACTAGTTGGATTGCACAAAAAAAAATTTTTTACCGGGACTCACCTTAAAATATCTAAACAATCAAGAGAAAGTAAAATGAAAAAAATGATAAAAGTAGAAAAGGAAAAAAACCTTAATATCTCATGTTTCATTCATGGGTATTTATATAATTTTAATATAAATATCTTTTTTGTTTCCGTTCCACTTTCTATTCACTTTCACTCCTACCAAACAATTTAAAAATCTCACTACTTTCCATTCAATTTCTACTCACTTTGAATCCTTCAATATTCTTTTCCCTTTCATTCTTTCCTTGTTCTTTTTCTTCGCATCTAAACAAAGCCTTAATGTATTGATACTAATTATCTAGAAATCGAAACCAACTTTTTGAACAAGGATGGGAATCAATATATGATTTATGGGCATCAATGTCGTGTTACACCTCTCTCTCTCTCTCTCTCTCTCTCTCTCTCACTCACACACACAAATCAATATTTTAACACAATTACAGAGAAAAAGGTTGATGTGTGTGTGGGGGGGGGGGGGGGAGAGGAACAACGTGGAATGAAATAGAACCTTAAAAAAGTCTTTCATACACATAGATATTTCTCAGTCAAAGTAACACCAATGGGAGCAAGCTTAACATAATTACAGGAACACAAGGATAATGAATTAAAGGCATTAGCCACGGATCTAAAGGATAGATTCACACAATGGTTTAAAGAGATTAGGTCATGGAGTTATAAGGAGGTTGCTAATGCTTTAGGCCTTCGGCATACCAACACATGTATGGAAATCCAAAAAAAGATTAAACATTGACTACAACTGATCGTTCCTGGTCATCAGAACCTTGTGTGGGTCACACACGTTGTTGAAGATGCTCGGTCGTTGAGGAGAGGATAGGGTGTACATGCAAGGCACTGTGATGCTAAAGTAAGAAAACGAGCAAAGAAGTGAGCAAGTACGAGAGAGATAAAGTATTATTAGGATGAAAAATCGATACATGGCCCTCTCATGTGAGAGAATTTATATAATGCCCCCAACGTTTGGCCATTGGTCCCTATTTTGGGCATGGATCGTGGATTCCCCAAAAAATAGGTAACTGCCAGAAACTAGTCGTTGGTATGGACAGATCTGCTCGGATGAGGTGTCTACCAAGCAGAGGGTGAATCAAGCAGAAGTTATCCTTGGTTGAACCTGAGTGACTTCTCTAAGGTGTCATACAGAAGTCTGAAAGGAGCAGAGGAGTCCGACCACATGTAATCTTGGTTGGTATGGTCTTCCCGGATGAGGGGCAAAAAGGAAATGAGTCCCTCTGACATTGGGTTGTTGGACCGTCCTAGATACAAGAGTGGATTTGGCCATCCTTAGTCATTGGGCCAGTCCGGAACAACAACTTTTACAACAAACATTTGTATGTATGAAAACACCATGAATAAAATACCTTTGAAGTCAGAAGAATCTTGATTAAATTTTAGTGTAACACAATAATTAAGATGGTGATGACAATCATAATAGACGACAATGATTTCAAAATTAAGCTCGTCGAAGATTAATATGAACCTTTGCAAATCATAATCAATGATGAGACAAAGAAAGAAAATGAAAACTTTCCAACACTAGATACTATGGATAAGGTTGAGATGGATGTTAACAGTGATGACCAGAGGAGATTAATCACAGTGAAAGGATGGTAATCTATTAATGGAGGAGGGAACAAAGTTTAATGGCAATTAATGTCTGATTATTGTGCAATGATAAATTGTTAGAGAATTTCAAGACAGTGAAAGCCACAATGATTAAATACCCCATAACATTGGTGGAGGATATTATTTAACATATTATTACTGTGTATAAAGGGTTTCATGATGACAAATTACAAAGAAGCTCGTGTAGTATGGGTAATAAAGAAAACATTACCCAAAATAAATTTTTTGACCCTCCCTAAAAAAAACCTTTGTAAACCCAACTTAAAGTAGGCTGAATCACGAGAAAATGACAAACCAAAACACAATTAGATAATTTTTTGTACCATATTTCATTGAGTACATTGTTGCTTATGGTGTACTTCTTCATGTCTTATCTATAAGCAAATAATTTCTAAATTTTTTGGTCTTAAATATAAGCAAATGTTATTTGCTTATAAATAAGACATGAAGGAGTAAGTCATCATCTTCTTATTCCAAAACTATGCATGTATTATTTAATATTTTTAGTGGATGACAATTTACCTGAGGGTATATTAGCAATTATGTTATTTCTTCTACACGAAATCAATAAAATTAAATACACTTAAGTGTCATTCTTAATAAGTGTAAAAGTTGTCTTTTTTGCGTACAAATAAGGCCGAGGTAGTATCACATTTCTCTAATTAACTATAGCGTTTTGCAAGATCATACAATCCAATAAGATTTACTTATTCATTTTATCTCTCATTAATATGTCTTTATGTATGTGACCATGTAGGCTCTCGTGAGTGATATCTAGTAACATGTCATTGTTATCTAAGTCACGAAAAATTAATTGTGATATGACTATATTGAGCACATGATCTATACACATTTGCTTAGTTCAATATTGAGTCCTTAGACACTAATCCTGGTACACATGATGAACAAACTCATGTCATTCAATATGATTTGTGGAGTACCCATCAACCATCTTTATAGTCATCTTGTTACAAACAACAATTGAACGTCAACAAAAGACCCAACTCCGCATCTAGGATCCTTATTAGTGGCTCGAGGTCGGGTGGTATACACTACTATCACATCAAGAGTAACTTGTATGACATTATATGTAGTATTTTCATGGCAAATCAATCATATATAAATATTACTCTTAATATGTATATTTATGTGAAAAATTGATAATTTTTTTATACATGATTAATAACATGTGATCATCATGTCAATCCAGTAATAGTCTCAATGCTTTAATATTATCCCACTTGACAATAATACTTCATCAAACAAATTGACTATTCTAGAGACTTTATTATTTTAGAAAATCAAATATCATAAAAAAATGTCTTATTATTATTAATAGATAACTTGATATAAATAACAAATTTTAATAAAATTATTGACATAAGGGTTTACAACAAAAGGAGGACTAGTCAATGAAAAAGATAATTAAATATTTTATTTTAATTCATCTTATAATAATTTTGGGATTGTAGTAGTTTTAATTTATAATTAGTTGATATTTACTTCCTTGCACTTATTTTAAAAAAATATGATGTTACTCAATATGAGTCTATAGAGTCTAGAAAGTTGTGTTTAAAACTCATCTAAGTTCATGAAATCTGTTACTATAATTAAATATTATGTAACCTCTTTTGAATAAGTTTGAAATAAATTAAAGTTTTCTCTTTTATGAGAATGGTGAGTAAATTTTGTCTCCTCTTTAAATTTTTGAATTAGAATTAGCTTGAATCTTATCAATGGCTTATAACTTCCTTACCATGATGACAATTCATCTTAACTTATCAATATCTATAATTGTGGCGCCTTCTTTTTCATCTCTTTCTCCAAGTCAGTCTCTAAAGTCTAACCAAGTGATTTCTTTGGACAAAATAGCTAACTAAAAAAAGGGAAAACTAAGAGCTGGAAAAAGACACACAATTTAGTTAATCCTTTTAATTGCCAGTAAAGTAGTTGTTCAAATTTATGTCAAAATAACCATTTTTGAAGAAATAATCATTTTCTTTCAATTTTTATTTTATTTTTAAGATACTTTATTTTCATGTTAACAAAAGATATTTTCATATACTCACCTCATCTTTCTGCCTAAGAAGATCATTCAAACCATCCATCTTCCGGCGACGCCTTTGAGTCCCGAAATAAACCAACCATATAAACACCGCCGCCGCCGCCGCACCTCCGGCCACACACGTAATTGACCAAAATGCCCCAGCACACATTGCACAATTACGAACCTTGGAAGCCACCCTCACAATCTTCACTCTCATAGCCTCGAACCGCAGCTTCAGCAGCTTCTTCCCTTCATTGGCCCAATCTAATGGCGTCGAAGCCTTCCGATTACTAACGGAACTTCCATCTTCATCGTGATGGGTAGGAGTGGAAGAAGAAGATGATGATCGGTCACCACCATCGTAATCGTAAACTCCAGAGGATTCGAGAGTTGTGTGTTGTTCGATTTGCTGCCACTCGTTGATTTCTTCCATGTTACAACATTGCATGGATGGCTTCAATTTTAGTAGGAGGGCCTAATGATATTTAGAGGATATGGTGGGCCAAGAATTATCACCTATTTTTAAAATCAAGGATACTAAAATATCATTTAATTTCAATTTAAATATTTATATATAATCACATTAAATAAAATATATTTTTATCATTTATATACAGTTTTATCACTTTAAGGTTAGATATCGTTTGATTTATGGAAGATAGATAGAGAAAAAAATTAAAGGGAAGAAAGTAGAAAGAAAATTATAAAATAAAAAGAGAATACAATAAATATATGATTTACATTTAAACATATCAATATTTAGTATTTACCGTTAAACATAGTTAATATGTTCTTTTTTATAGAATGCAATTGGAATAATGATGAATATAAGGGTATTCTCCCATATACAAAAAGCAATGAGCACAGACAAAAAAATTCGAACTTCAATTATTATAAAGGATTGAAAACAAAATTTAAAAAATTGGAGTTGGAAAGATGAATTTCAATAAAACTAATTCATCTTCACACTAAAAAATTTACAACTCAATATAAATTATTTTTCTTTCTTAAATATTCTAGTATTTCCAGTCCTCCACATTGTCCAAACTACCGTTAACCAAATCAATTTCAGTCTCATTATCTCCTTCCTAACATAACCGTTATCACACCAACGGTTGAAAAAACTCAAATAGCAGTCATCAAATTTCGTTTCAATGTCGCACCAAACCCCTATGTTACACCAAACCGAAGCTACTAGAGGGCAAAGAATAAAGATATGGAAAATATCCACCTCTTCATTCCTACAGCACACACAAAAAATTTGGGATAACAATTCCATATTTTAACAACTGGTCCTTCGTTGATAATCTCCTCCAAAATAATCGTCATCCAAACAATTTAATATTTTCCATTATTTTTGAACTCCATAACAGGTTGAATGATTTAACTTGATCAGAAAGAATTGAAACCTGATTACGATCTTTCGATAACAGATTTATGACATCACAAATAGAAAAAAAAATTGGTTTGAGCCCAATCTCCAAGAAACATTGTCTTTTATACCCATCTGTGGCTAGACCGATTCTAACGACATCTTCAGCCTTAGGACAACTTCACGATCAACCCCTGCAGTGAGATCTAAATCACCCCATTTCCAGACTCCTTGAATGAAGCTCCCCATTGAAAAAACTGACTCGATTTTCCTCCCCACAAGAACCGTTTATGGATATAATCAATCCTATTTAACACCGTCACCGGAACTCTATAAAACGATAACCAAAAAATTAGTAAGCTAGAGAGCACCGAATTAATCAAAGTTATCCTACCTACCATAGAAAGAAATTTGCCCCGCCAATTCGCCAACTTCTTATAGAACTTATCAACAAGAAACTTCCAAGAGCTAACTCTTCTAGGGTTGCAAACAATCACAACTCCCAAAATTTTAAAAGTAGAGCTTTCAATCTTACAAGATAAGAAATTAGCCGATGCCGCCAAGAAATGAGAACTAACATTAATCTAAACAAGTCTACTTTTGAGGAAATTCACCTTCAATCCGGAGACTAACTCAAACACCCTAAGAACAACTTTAATGCTCCTAATATTGTTCCAAGCTCCTTCACCAATAATGAGTGTATCATCCACGAATTCTATAATATCTACCTTCAAACTAGGATTCAATCGCAAATCGTTGAAAACTCTACAAACTGAAGCCTTTTTCATGAACTGTGTGAGACCCTCTGTAAAATGAGCAAATAAGAAAGGAGACAATGGGTCTCCTTGCCTTAGTTCACATTCCACCTTAAAATCCTTCGTCGGAAACCCGTTCAACAAAATAGAAAGATGACAATTAAATATACAAGTCTCCATCCACCTTCTCCATCTACAACCAAACCCCATAATAAGAAGCAAATGTCGAAGGAAGTTCTAATTCACACAATCATAAGCTTTCTCCAAGTCTACCTTAAACAATAAACACTTTATCTTATCTCTTATAGCTATATCTACTACTTCATTAGAAATCACCATTCCTTCCAACATTTGTCTTCCCAGAACAAACATCGTCTGACAATGCGAAACAAGGCCACCTATAACCACCTTAAGACTTATAGATAACAACTTAGAAAACATCTTGTAAAGACCCCCTACCAAACATATTGGTCTATATTCCCCAAGGTTGATAGGGTTCTCCACCTTTAAAATATGAGTGATAAACGCAGAACATAATGCTTTAGGAAGGAATGCATGATGATGAAAATCCTTCAGAAATCTCGAAATGTCATCCTTTAAAAACCACCAACATTTCTTAATAAAAACAAAATTGAACTCATCAAGACCTGGGCTTTTCGAACTATTGCAACTCCAAACAGCTTCTCTAATCTCCGAGTCCAAAAAAAGGTGCTTCCAATAAACTCATATCAGCATCAGACAAAGATCTGAAATCACATCCCTCTAACTGGGTTCTATTCGGATCAGGTTCAACAAACTTCTTTGTGAAGAAACTTCTCACAACTTCATTAACTTCATCAACCGAATCCACATAAACTGCCTCCATTTCTACTGATCCAATAAACGAACTTCTATTCATGCCTTTAATGATTTTATGGTAAAACTTCGTGTTCTCGTTTCCTTCCAAAAACCAACTCTTCCTAGCCTTTTGAATAATCATATTCTCTTTAATTTTAAGGTTTCTCCACATGGTATTGCTAGCTTCTAACATCTTCCCTACTAACTACTTGACTTTCACTGACATACAATATAATAATCTCATAACCAAGTCATTCAACTCATCGACCCCTTCTTCTGCTTTGAGATTGTACCACCCAAACACTTTCTTGCTCAACTCTTTAATTTTACCCTTCATAATTCAGATTTTTTTCTTTAACAACATAATCACTTCGACATATTATACGAATATCTTTCCACTCTTTCTCAACGAACTTCAAAAAGGAAGGATCCTCAAACCAACAATCATAGAATTTGAATGGTTTGGATCCCCAATTCACCACTTTAAGTTTCACCCATATCAGACAGTGATCTAAAACTTCCTTCTTTCCCACCAATTACTTAATAAGACCTCATTTATTGATGATGGAATCCCCAACCAAGAATATGTCTAGCCTACTTATAGCGCTCACATCACCGCTGAACTAAGTGAATTTATTACCAGTCATCGGTAAATCAATAAGACCCTATATAAAGTTAAAGCTTGAAAATCAGAAATTTTTATCCCTATCGAATTTAGAGAATTCTCTTTCCTCTTAGAAACATGGAACACTACATTAAAATCCCCTCCTAATATCCAATGACCATCAGTCAACCTACTTTTAAGGGAGATTAATTCACACCACGGTTTCCTTTTTGAATGAATATCACAAGCATAATAGATATTTAATAAATAGAAAACATCCTCCTTCCAAACAACTTTAAGACCTAAAAACCCTTCCCCTTTAAAATAACATATATGTTTAACATCCATTTCCTTCCATATTGTTATTAGACCACTCTTGTACTTTTTCTTAGCTGCCTTCTGCTGATGTCCTTAGTAAGTTCTGACATATGACTTTGTTTTATTATTTTTTATCTCTTCTTTTGTGTTCCCATAGATGAGTTTTCAGCCTTTTTCTTAAGGCGATCAGTATAACCAAGTCACCTGTTGTCACCTACATGTCTTCAAGATTGCAGTATCTCATCAAGTGAGCTTGAACCACTGTTCAACATCCTGACTGTCTTAATTATACTGTTGAGTTTAGAGTTGGCTAAAGCCAGTTCTTCCTTGAGGTTTGAGATTACTTCAAGATGCCTCTCCTTCTCTTTATCAAGGCTATCTATCAAATAACATTAATCTTCTTCAACTTGACATATCTTATTGTTTTTGATACACATCCTTTTCCAAGATGCAACCATATCATTAAAGATGAGGCTCTCAACATCAAGGTTCTCATCAAATTCATATGCTCCAGTGAAATCCGCATCACTTCCTCCTTCACTAGATGAGTCTTCTTCTGACCATGTGGCCATACAACCCCTTTTCTCTCTTTTTAGGTATGTAGGACACTTAGGTGTAGTGTATCCAACTCTATTACATTCAAATCATCTCAACTCTCTTCCATGGAGCTCACACTATATATATCGAGGTTCTCTTCCTTGGAACTCACGTTCTCTATATTGAGGTCTTTTCTCAAAATTTCTTCTTCTATGGTGATATGCCAAAGACTTGGAATATGTCCTCGACTTGCATAGGAGCAGCAAACTCATCCTTGGGTCTGGTGACTGACAGGGCGAATTTCATGAGAGCAACTTCTTCGGAGACTTCGTCGACTCTCTTCGCCTCTTCCTGTCAAGGAGCTCCGTCCTTGACGTACTTCTTGAGGTGCCCTTCCTTAATGAGGATCTCAATCGTGTATTTAAGATGAATGCAGTCCTCGGTGACATGTCTGTGACTGCGGTGGAACCGAGAATATTTGTTTTTGTCAGTATTGGCCTTAGAAGCAGTTGGTTTGGGGAAACGAATGCCTCCCTATTTGAACTCGGTGTTGATGCATTCATTAAGAATTTTCTCGCGGGGAGCAATGAAAAGGTTATATTCTGAGAAGTGACCCGCTGGCCCTTTGCTCTCGCGAGGACGATCGTCATTTCTCTTTTCACGCCGAGGAGCCTCGTTGTCGTCTTTCTGCTTATGAGATCGTGTATTCTCTTGATTTCTCGAATCTCGTGTCTTGTACGCGACCTCCTTTTCCTCATACTAGATATAGGCTTGAGCATTGTGGAGCAACTTGGCGAGGGAATGGGGAGGCTCGATACCCACATCTTTTCGGAATTCGTTGTTAGGATGCAAGCCCTTCTCTAGATATGGCCTTGAACTTTGGATGACGTTTGGACGCAGTGAAATACCCGGTGAATTGGTTCTTCAAGACTCTCCATGATGTGATAGATCTTGAGGGGAGGTGTTTGTACCATAACATCGCGCCTTTTCGTAAGGTAATATGGAAAAACATATGCATTTGATGGCCCTTTCCACGTTGTGATAGTGGAGCATGGCCTCGAGGTTTTCTATGTGACCATCGGGGTTGGTGGTCCCATCGCAGGTGGCCAGCGGGGGAGGTTTCTCGAGACCGCGAGGGATGCAGGTCTCCATAATTTCGCGACTGAGTGGCCCACGATGATCCCCGTCGTCGTTGCTTCCGGAGGAGGGATACAAGGATCTGCTTTGGCGAGGACTTCTGTTATGCTTATGGGGACAACGGTCTTCGTTGTAACGGGACTTCTTGCTTTGGTCTCTGTCTTCCGGTGAACGTCTTGTTCTTCGGGGAGGAGACCGAGTGTGTTTTTTTGGCTCTTTCTAGGCGTGATCCTTTGGGCCTATCTTGATCCCTCGGGGGAGAGAGGTGCCCGTCATCCTTCGTTTTGTGATTCCGCGGAGGGAATCGTGAGCGACGCGGAGGCATGCGATAATCTCTGTGGGAATCTTTGCGACGACGTCTCTTGGATGGGGAAGGGGGACGATAATCACCCTCGAGCATCTGTATACGTTTGCTCTACTGGAAGAGAGCGAGCTTTGCCTTATTGAGGGCGGCGATGAGGGCCTGTGTGCTAGCATCTGCGTCCAATGGGATGGGGATTGGTTTGAAGACGTGGTCCCCGTGAATGACGGAAGGTTGTTTCAGATTGTTGGAAGCTAGAGAAGGAGGCTGCCCTTCGTGGTGGTCGACATTGAGTTGGGTTGTCCCATGGTTTCCTGTCTTATCTTCGTTGCTGAGGACGATGGTAAGAGGATCTTTCACATTCTCGTTGATCTGGGAAGCCATGAATACGAAAAAGAAAATATGAGCTTTGATCTCGTGGTGAAAAAGAAAGGATCTTGTTCACGAAAGATGGGGGAGCAACTAGTTTCCCACAGATGACGCCATTGTACATAAATGATCTGGACAGGTCCTCGTGGTCTTCAATTGGGACTGTGATGATGCTTGTAGGAGAGAGGGTGGTGTACCTGCAGGGTACTTCAACGCTCAAGTAAATTTCAGTGTATAACAAACTAAAGCGTGGGGAAGATTGTGAGCGATTAGAATTGCATACCTGGCCCTACAAAGATGGAGGGTATTTATGAGGGCAGATGTCCGTGGATTGTGGGTGTGTAGCCTTTGACTGAGTATGACTGCCTCTTGTAGATTCTGAGAGCAGTTGGCCGCGTGAAAGACGTTATGGCGCGTGTGGGGAGATCCCCAATGGCTATATGCTAACAACTATCTTTTGCACATCCGGAATCAGGGGGCAAAAAAGGAAATTCACGTGATGTCTAAGAAACTCATGGGGTGTATTAATAAATGTTTTTTTCTTTTTTATGAACAACACATCTTTGTGGGAAACACGCTACACATTCACCCAAAATTTTAAGATGATAGATGTTTGGATTCTCCACTCATAAATGCTCAAGTCTCCACATTTCTAATAAATATGAGATTTCTCTACATTAATCACATTTGTTTTTCTCAACACTCCTCCTCAAGTATAAGTTTATCCACAATGTTTCTCCTCAAGTGGAAATTTTTCATCCACGTACACTTGTACTGTTGTTGACGCTTTTCAATGGAACACTCTAACCACGACCATGTGAGATTTTCGATACAAGAGAGTCAGTCCCTTCACTCGAATCAAAGATTTATGATACCACTGTTAGAGCTATTTGAGATCATATCGAAATAATATTTTCATTTTGGAGACTTTCCTTCTTCTTTTTTTATGAGTAACACTTTTTGTGAGAAATATCCCATTACATTTAGGCAAATTCCGATTAAATTATTATCTTAATTATTATTTTTTAACGTATATCTAGTAGACATAATTCACCGTAGACTTTTTCCACCACGTGGAACCCGCGTCGGCACGATCCCGATCAATTCAAGTTTAAACAATGCTGTTATTCTTTCAAACCCAACCAACCACTAAACGACACGAGTAACAATCTTCGAACATGTCAATTTTCTTGTCTCAGCACAACACTTCTCAACAATCTATCGATCATTTCAAACCTTTTCAACAAAGAATCTCAATTTTTTCCCCTCATGTTTTTCCTTGATTCTTCGAAAACATGATTGTTTCTGCTCTTTTAACATCCGTTGGAATAAACACTGCTCTCTGTGTTTTGTTCTTCGCACTTTACTCTATATTGAGAAAACAACCTAGTAATTACAAAGTTTATATACCAAGATTGCTTGCTGAAGGAGCTTCACGAACAACGCGTTTCAATTTGAAACTGCTTATACCTTCCCCTGATTGGGTTGCAAAAGCTTGGTCCCTTCCTGAAGAACAATTGTTCTTATCATCAGGTTTAGATGCTCTTGTTTTTATGCGTCTCATAACCTTTAGGTACTTTTTGTTTTCACTCTAATAAAATATAAGTGCTTATTGTGAGCAGAAGCACTTATTTAAACTGACTTGTGTTGTGCAGTTTGAAAATATTTGCTTTTGCGGGGGTTATTGGGATCTTTGTGCTTCTTCCAGTGAATTGTTGGGGGAATCAGTTACAAGATATTGATATTTTTGATTTTGCTGGCAACTCTTTAGATGTGTTTACCATATCAAATGTAAACAGTGGCTCTAACTGGTGAATAATTTCTCACTTTTTATCTGTTTTTGTTTTCTTTTGATTCTGTTGTTCTTCGAATTGGAATGTTATTCTTTATGAATTATGATTTTTGTTTCAGGTTGTGGGTTCATTTTTTTGCTGTATATGCTGTTTCTGTTTTCACATGCTTTCAACTTCATCATGTAAGTAATCACACACTATGATGCACGGACACACACTTAGACACTGACGCGTCGACATCAATAATAATTTTAAAAAAATGAATAGATTCAACATAATCACAAGTGTTGGTTTTGGTGTATGGTACACGTACACTGATACGCCTTTTTACAAAGGTGTCGGTGTTACGCAGATTACACATAAAACTTTTGAGATACTGATTTTAATAATTTGTAAGGGATATCCTCTTTGGTTTTTCTTAATTTGGCATATTTACCATACAATTGTTGATCATTAGATGCATACTCATCATTTGAAATTATTCTGATCCTCAGGAATATAAATACATAGCTTCCAAAAGAATTTCTTATTTTTATTCCTCCAAACCTCAGCCGCATCAGTTCACCATTTTAGTTCACAGTATTCCTACTTCCGTAAGTTGGAGTATCAGCGAAAGTGTTGAGAGATTCTTTAAAGAGTTATACCCGTCTACGTATCTCTCACATGTCGTTATTCGCCGTACAAACAAAATCCAAACTCTTATGGTAAGCATTATCTAGAATTGAAGTACTTTGGTATGATATATTTCTATTTTTATTTTGATAATTATGAAACTCATACGCCCGTTTTTCTTTTAAATCTAGAATAAGTCGAAGAATTTGTATAAAAGGGTTGCTCAATTACGTGCAAATCGTACTCAACAAAAGTATAAACATGGTGGTGGTGTTCTTGGACTTTTTGAATCTAAAGATAGTCTTATAGATCATTATGGAAAGAAGTTGGAGGACATTGAGGAGACTGTGAGATTGAAGCAAGCAGAGGCATCATTGATAGCAGAAGTATGTTTTCATTTCTCGAACATTTTTTTACCAAAAAGAACAGATTCTATAAAACGCATTACGTTTTGTTAATGTGAATTGTTGTTCGATGTTGAAGGAGGCTCGAGCTGCGTTTGTGTTCTTTAAGTCACGTTACGCTGCTGCAACTGCTTTCCATTTGCAACCATCAATCAATCCAACTCAGTGGATTACTGAGCCAGCTCCGCAACCTCATGACGTTTACTGGCCTTTCTTTTCCGAATCTTTCATGAAACAATGGATTTCTAAGTTGGTGGTTATAGTTGTGTGTATTCTTTTCACAATCTTGTTCCTTATACCAGTTGTAATCGTACAAGGGCTTACCAACTTGAAACAACTCGAAGTTCTGTTTCCGTTCTTGAAAAGTATTTTAGCCGTGTAAGTAAAATCGCTTTCCGTAGGATCAATTAGTCTGCTTATGCAGGAAATTTGTTTCTAAAACTATCTTTCTGCAGAAAATTTGTCACTCAAGTGATTACAGGATACCTTCCGAGTCTTATTCTTCAGATGTCTTTGAAGTTGGTGCCTCCTATTATGGGGTTTCTTTCCTCTATTCAAGGATACATTTCTCACAGCGATATAGAAATGAGCGCATCGAAAAAAGTACAATGGTTCACAGTATGGAATGTTTTTTTCGCAACCGTATTTTCTGGCTCGGTTTTCCATCAGCTCTATATCATCCTTGATCTGAGGGAAATTACTGGACAACTAGCCATTGCAGTCCCGGCGCAGGTATGCACGATATTCAAGTCCAAAACTGTATACTAAATGACCAAATAATTATGATACAATCTTCTATTTCGATTCGATGTCTTTTTAATGCAATAAATATTGATTTTACTGTAGGCTTCGTTTTTCATTACTTATGTTGCCACTACCGGATGGACCAGCGTTTCATCGGAACTATTTCAGATAATTCCTCTCATTGTCAGTTTGATGAAAAAACCCTTCACAAAACAAGAAAGTGAATTCAAAGCTCCGTCTATGGCTTACCATAGAGATCTTCCAAGGATCCTTTTCTTTGGACTTCTTGGTATTTCATATTTCTTCTTAGCTCCACTGATTTTACCGTTCCTCTTGGTCTATCTCTGTCTTGCATACATTATTTACCGAAACCAGGTCAGATTTTATTTCTTTGTATGCTTATCCTGCAGAGTCATTTTATCAGTGGCTTGTAATCTTGCACTGATACCGATGCTTTTTTATTACGCAGTTCATAAATGTATATACAGCAAAGTATGAAACTGGAGGGAGATTCTGGCCTATCGTGCACGATTCAATGATATTTTCACTAGTTCTTATGCAACTCATTGCAGTGGGAAGTTTTGCTTTAAAAAAACTTTCTCCAGCTTCGACATGGACGCTTCCTCTACCAGTACTCACTCTTATCTTTAATTATTACTGCCGAAGACGATTCTTGCCTATATTTACTGCATACTCAGCAGAGGTAAAGTCTCTAGTAACTATGATTGTCTTAAAGCTGTTGAATATCTGCTTCAGCACTGATTTGATATGTTTGTGTTTGTAGAGTTTGTTAAAGAAGGACAGGGAAGACGAAAACGATAGCGCGATGAATGAATTTTACAATGAATTGTTATCTGTATATAAAGATCCTGCTTTGTTTCCAATTCATCACTCATCAAGTAGTGATAGTCTTGTTAGTCCACTTTTATCTTAAGCTGATCAATACCAAGTGATCGCAATATTGTACTATATGTGATTGTAAGATTCATATTTCTGTATATTTTGAGTGTGATAGGTGAGAGTACAGTAGCCATAGAGATTAGAATGCTTAGTTATTGTCATGTTTAGTTAGAATATGCAACAACTAAGTCATTAGGATTTATTATTGGGGGGAGGGATTTGGATTGTTTGTAAACAATTTTGTTATAGAAAGCAAACATCATTCATTATGAGATATTGTAACAAGAATTCACTTCTATTGGATCTTCAATTGCTAAGATTGATTGAAAATAATTTATAGAGTTATTGTATGTATTTATTAAAATTAGAATGAATACACAACAAAGATTTTGAACAAACAAGTTCAGTCCTACAATTGAATGCAACTGAAAGATATGATACAATTAAAGAAACTGAATTGATTAACTATTCAGGTACCAATAAAATTCAATTACAAATTTTCTCATTTAACAAAATCTTTGCAATGTGGGAGTACTTTTTAGCAATATTTTTTTTCTTCTTATAGAAATCTACTATCCATTTTAAAATTATTAAACAAAAATCAAAATAGCATGGGAATATCTAATATCTTTCGAAATTTAGAATCCACAGTATATTTTTATAATGTTGCCGAAAATAGGAATGATTTCAAACAATTTATTAAATAGATTCACATTCTTTAATGAAAAAGAATATGTTTTGTGGAAAGAGAAGATAAGAACCTTCATAGAGATGATGAATTATGAAATTTGAAAAGATGTTAAAAATAGTCTTTTTATACCTACGCATCAAATAAATGGTGTTGTAGAAAATAAAGATCGACAAATTTGGACCAAAGAGAATAAGAAAAAAATGATGTGCAATTTGAAAGTAAGAATTTATCATCATCGTTGCCTTAGACATTGATGAGTTCTTGCGTATTTCTCACTGTGATGCTGTTAAAAAATGTGGGACCTCCATTGACTTACTATGTCTGACGTGATTTAGATGTATTCCATGCCTGAATGCGTATCTGATATAAATTTAATGTATTTCTGCAATTCTGACACAACTTAAATGCTTCTCTCACATGACTTCTCTTCTAAGACATACAACACACATTTCTGGATAGCTGGCGCATTCCCTTCGGATCTAGCCAATCCAAGGGAGAATTTTTACTTTGGGAAATTCATTTTTTTATAAGCAACACACTTTTATGAGAGACATGCCGCATTCTCATCCAAAACTTTAAGGTGAGAAACTATTGTAGGCCCTAATTGTGGGTCATTGGTTGGCATAATAATATGACTATAAGTTGCCATCATAGTAGATTTCCTACAAAATATAACAGACATTAGTATGGTTGGCATAGCAAACATTAAGAAGTGATACCAATAGTACGATGACACGTAATCTTCAAGCTCCTTGTTAAACCATATGCATGCAATAACATGACAACATGGAATTCTACTTAAGTCCCACTTCCTACATCCACATTTCTTTTGCAGCAAGTTAACAACATAAGTCTCAACACCATTTGAAACCCCAAATATAGCAAAGTCATCATCTGAATGTCATGTTGCAATCCTTCCCTCTACATCCCTTTTTTTTTCAAGATTTGTTGGATGTTAGGACATACCACACCTTTGTACCTACCTAATTTCTCCTTTTGAGTAGAAATTCTCACAGTTATGTAATGTTTGATGCCTTTAAGCAGTGAAATGATTGGCTTGTTTCTATACTCCAAGATTGCCCGATTAAATACTTCACACATATTGTTGACTTGCAAATCACATTGTGTGTGTCATGAAATGAGATCGAGTCCAACATGCAGCAGGTACATTCATCATGTCTTTCCAAGCATTGACATTGAGCTCTTTCATATGGTTCATTGCTCTTTTCCACCCAGGAATAGTTGTTGCCCTAGCTGCCCTCCAAAAAGCTTCTTTCGTAAACACCCCTGGATATTTCTTCCTCCAATTGCCATATAAGTGCTTAACACATAATTTGTGTTCAACATGTTGGCCTATCTCAAGAACAACAGGTACCAAGCCCTAAGCATAAAACATATAGCAGAATTTATGTCATTCATTTATAGCAGCCATGTATATAGCAGTCAGAATTTACTTATGTATATAGAAGTCAGGTACAAATATCAATAGGTACAAACATAAATAGCAGTTAGAATTTACTTATGTATATAGCAGTCAGGTACAAACATAAATATGTATATAGCAGTCAGGTACAAACATAAATAGGTACAAACATAAATATGTACCTTCTATTCATCTGATATAAAACCGTATTATTTGTCTTGAATAGATTGTAAGTCTTCCAGTAATAAATTGAGGAACCATTGCCAATAATCTTTTGTTTCAACTTCCACGACTGCATAAGCGATTGGATAAATCTTGTTATTTCCATCCTTGCCAACATCACCTATTAACTGACCTCCAAAATCCCATTTAAGAAAATACGCATCCAGTCCAATTAGAGACCTACAAGTGGTTGCAAACGCTGTCTTGCAAGCTTATAAGCTCACATATATTCTTTCAAAAATAGGACCATCTTCTGAATCATCACACTTGATTTTAACAGTAGATTTTGGATTTGACTTTAACAATTCCTCGACATAACTCCTAAGATGTTTGAATTGTTCTCGTCCAGCACCTTGAATCAATTCTACTGCTTTTTTCTTGACTCTATAAGCTTGTTCCTTTGATAACTTAACCCCACACTTCTTAATAGCTTATGCAATCACCCCTATGGTTTTTATTTCAGGGGTGCGTATTATAGTGTAGACAAATTGTTGAGCCAACCAATCTGTTTTGGCCTGTCTATTCTTAGTTGTCCTATGGCAACTATGACGATCAGTTAGGCTAACAAGTTGCCAATATTGGTTGGTAGTCCTTATGCTAAACCTAATATAAAAAGGACAACCATCTAAACACTTGACAACCATTCTTTTTTTGTCATTTTTCTTAAACACAAGATTCTTTTTGTTCTCCAATGCATACTCTTTTATGGCATCTTTGATTTACATTTTATCCTTGAACATCATCCCTATTTCAAGTTTTGTGGTTTCCCTAAAGGTAGGAAACTTTGTCATATCAGCTTCAACATCACTATCAGGTGGAGTGTGAAAAACATCTGAATCAGCATCTCTATCACCCAAGTTTGGAGGTTTTTCTGATGTACAAGTAGGTAAAACGGTCTTCCAATTAATACCAACTTCAGCACCTACATTCAAATCATCAACATTGATTTCCAAATCATCATCCTCTGACTCATCATCCTCACTGGCTATGTTATAATTTGGATCTGTTTCACTCTTTTCATCAACTTCATCAACATTTACCTCTTCAACATCCTCGCCATCCTCGTCATACTCATTAGCCTCTTCAACATTGACTTCTTCATTAACCTTTCCAGCATTGACTTGTTCAAACCTGTTCAACATTGACTTGTTCATGTACTTCATTTACTTATTCAAAAATAACATCCTCAATGCTAATTTCTTCAACTTTGTGTTCAACATAGATATCAACTACCTTAAATCCTCTAACATCTTCCATTAACCTTAAAACATCATTACAGTGTTCAAAGGCCGAAGACCACAAGAAACGAAAAGTTAGGATTCCTATACCAGAGACACTTTATGTTGCAATACCCCTCACTCTTGATCAAATCTTCAATCTGCATGTATGACATCAAGTCAACATCCCAATCCCAATTCATTTCAGTTACAAGTACATCAATGTACAACTTCACTGGATTATCAACTAAATGTCCCCGATGGTGTATTCTGAATCGAACAACTTGGGTATCAGATGGCCTACACCAATACATAAAGAAATAAAAAAAAGGACAAAAAAGGATCACATCAAGTCAAGCATTCATTGCATAAACAAAACACTATTAGAAATGGGGACCACAACACATTAACAAAGCACAAAAATAACAAATATGACGTTAAACAAAACTAAACTTGGGACCACAACAAATTAACAATTCATCAAAAATAGGGTTTTTTATCTTCAGAAATACAAACCTGGACACGTAGCTTGGATTTTCCATTTCAGTATGTAATTAGCTAACTACAACAACATCAAGATGTTCTTTGCAAGAAGAGAGTGGAACGGAACATGCAGGGATTCAGTTAGGGTTTCGTGAGAGGAGGAGATTTTCAGTTTGTTCTTCATGAATGGCAGATGGAGAAGAAAATGGAACGACACATCAAATGGAACTCATTTAGGAGAATAAAATGACATGGATTTACTTTTTAAATGGATTTAATTTCAATATGACATGGAATTGCCACATCACATTTAAACAAGCCACATCATTAAAAAAATACTTAAACTGAAGAGGGGACTAAAATCAATCTGAAAAGTTAAAATAGGGACCAAAATAGTGGTTTTTAAAATAGGGGGGTCAAAAGTAAAAAAAAAGGTAAAATAGAGGGACCAAAGTTGCAATTAAGCCTAAAAATAATTGATAAACTATTATTTATCATGTAAGTTTATATTTTTAATAACATGAAAAAAAAATTAATCATGTTATTGTTGAATTAAGAAATAAACAAACATTTATATAAAAATACATACAAGTTTAATAGTGATGTATTTAATAATATTGATAAATTAACTTGTATAAATAATTATAAAAATAAAAAAATACATAAATATATATTGTGTGGGTATGGGGCGGGCTAGGTACTAAGGTACCTGTACCCGTGCTCATACCCACTTATATTAATGGGTAATTGCCCGTGCCCGAGCCCATACCCATTTTACGGGTTTTTACCCTACCCGTTATGGTTAAATTTTGAGGGTACCCATTGGGGATTGGTCCAATTGTCATCCCTAGTTAGGACGTGACATAGTAAATGCAACCTTGGACTCGTCTTTTTCATAGATTTCTTCCAAATTACTCATGGTGTAGGGTTTTATTTCCTTTTATGGCTCCTCTTTTGGGTACTTGGGTCGTCCTCTTTTATCCATTTAGTTTTGAATAAAAGAATAAGGCATATTTTTTTCTATTTAAAAATATTTATGTTTTGGGGTCAACCATAATGGTCGCTGACCAGCCATTCAAAAGGAGTTATAATTAGTCTAGAACATTCACAACGCAAGAGAATTACCCTGTGAGAGTACACAGGCGATCCAACTCCCAGTTGTATCTAACGAATCTCCATATTACACATCTAAAAAATAGTAAGTTGTTATAATCACTCCATTATATAAAGGGAGTGCGTGCCAATTTCAAGTACACAATTTCAAATTCAATTTTCATTCGCTATTCTCTTTCCCATACTGACTTGAAAGTTAGAGTGTTAACCTTGTAGTTCAACCTCTCATCCACAACATCGGAAGCTTCGATCTACCGTTATTCATCATAACCACTGATTCACCAATCAATTATGGTTCTGCAACAAAATAGTGTTGTCGTCTGTGGGAATCGGCTATTGATTACCGTGTTTTCTACAAATTGCACATTCTTTTTTCAATCCATCATTTCTAAACCTTTTTAGTTTATCAAATCAAGAGTTATCAAAATGGAACACAAAAATCCATAGTGTTCGACCTGATCAAGCAACATATCAACTTCGATTTCTCAAATTTCTACCTGAATTCTAAATTTCTCAATAATGGTTGAATCCAAAGCTACTCAATCTTCCACAACACGTGAAGTCGTTGTCGCTCAAGCAACAATTAATCAACTGCCTCTACATCCTTCGCAAGGTGTCATAAATTAAGTAATGGATAATTCAATAAATTCATATCTCCTTCAAGCTCCTTAGATCGTTGGATCTACTATATTGCATATGATCATACCTCCAATACCACCACCGATGACATAACCAGGAGAATTTCCTTACTTCCAACTATCGTGAGTCAATCTCATAATACAAGGCGTCAATGAATTGATGAAGAACATGTACCATATTATTCGACAACATAATTCAGAGGCGATATAATAGAGGTTGTTTTGTTTCGAGGAAATCTAACATAACAGCCTCCATAGGAAAACACGGTGCAAGAAGTTATGTCAAAAAGAAGTCATGCCGTAATCCCTGAGTTTACCGCATCGTGAAGAGACAAAACTTGAAGTCGCAAAAATAATCAAAAGAGCAAAAAGGGCCAGATTCCTCCTCAGAGCATCAAGGGAGATTGAGGCAACCAGGAACCTCCATAGGATCAAGTTGAGAAGCAACCACAGAAGCATCCTTTATGCACCCGCATTTTGGATAACAGAGTACCAAAATCAATGGAGAATCCTTCTAAGGTGGGCGAATACAACATGAAAGGAGATCCACATGAGCATGTGGAACTCATCAATGAATAGTTTAATTACTTCAGCATTGATGAGGCCTCCAAGTTTAAATTATTCGCACTAACCTTGATTGGACTGGCCAAGCTATGGTTCAACGCTCTTCTATACGAGAGAATTGGATCCTAGACGAACTTCTGCGAGAGATTCATTGCTCACTTCACTTTCTGAAAAAGGTCACCAATGACACTTGCTACATCATTTGATTATGTAGGTGGTCTTGGAAGTATAAGGAGCATCATAAGGTCTCACAAGTTGTATATTCAACAACAACCTATTACGAGATAGCCATTTCAGACATAAGCTGCAAAGAATGGAAGTGCATGCCATGAAGAAACTATTGAACAATGCTCAATATTTCATTAACCTCGAGGAAAAGTTGAACACCCAATTCGATAACCCGGTCGCTTTCATTGCCAATTCTAGCCTTTGGACGATGAAGGAGTCTCATCGATAGAAAGATGAATCCGAACAAGGAATGCATGGCAGGTATGATAAGTACACTCCGTTGAATTCATCGGTGAAACATATTTATTAAGAATGTGCCTATACAAAATTCTGAAAGGGAGAAATTATATTCCCCCTTACCCATTAGAGAATCATCTCAGACAAACAAGACAAAATAATGTCGCTTCCACAAGGGCCACAACATCGATGACTGCGTATAAATGAAAGAAGCTAATGAGGAGTTACTAAAAAATATTTTGAATGTTCGAGTATGTGAATGGACAAAAAAGAGAAAGAAAAGAGACACCTAAGAGTAAGCCCCTTAAAAATTGTGGATGTTGGGACCAGTGGCGAAGACTAATACATTGCACCTATCATTGGAGGGGGAACCTCAAGCAAACATCCCATCCAAAGGAACAATGAAAAGAAAGATCATAGAGATGTTAGTCGTCCATAGAAAGGATGTAAGTACATCGACAAAAACCCTTATTGATAACAGCAAAAATCGAACATTTCGATGTCTCCCAAATTATGATTGACGGTGGTAACTCGTGCGATATCATGTACTCTGGGTTGTTTTAGAAGATGGGCCTTGAAGATGGTAGTTTATGATCATATGAAGGCTCAGATTTGCATGCGTCCACTGGTACGCTGACCCGACCACTGGTATATATCGAACTAATGGGGGAAGATGTCTAATATGTCAACTCACGGTTCCTTGTAGTTCGCTACATATGTGATTACAATTGAATTCTAATAAGGCCTCGCAGTGACCTTAGACGTTATAGCCTCACCAGTCAATCTCAAGCTCAAATAATATAATCTTCAAGGAGAGCCAATCACAATCAATGTCGATCTCAAAGGGGCAAATGGTATATTTTAAACACTCTAGAGACAAATGAGAAGGCAAAGCAATAGAAATCAATGTGACGTTACTAACTAACCAACTCAAAAGTATGAAAATACAACCTCTCAAAACTGTCTGGTCCAATAAGAAATAAAACAAGGAGAATAAGCAATGGTCAATCCACATGATTATGTTTTTTTAAATTTGCGTTTTGCGTTATTTCTATATAATCTTAAGATGTAATTAATTCTCAGTTATTGATGAATTGTTACAAGTTATGAAATATTTATTTATGTGTATTTGTGTAAGGTAACGACAAGTTCAGGGGATAAACGAATGGATCAAGGAACCAACACAAGATACGATGGTTTCCACAAACGCCACGCCCTTGCGACCACAATAGTCAAATCCACACACACCCACACACGCATACGCTTACGCGTGCACGCAAACAAGCACACGTACATGCATGCGTGTGTGCGTGCACACACACACACACCCACGCTCACACACGGTAAATGACAAAACCACTAAGACGACCAAAACAATCAACCCCCAATGGTAGCTAGCCACTCCAGAGGTCGTGGATCGGCCACACATTGACCTCAGGTCGGATTTTCACCTGGGCAAGAAAAGGGGAACCAACCTTTGATCGAGAATGGTCTTAGAGACGTTTAATAAATTTGAAGAAATACCTCGTATATTCTTATGGAATTCAAAACTTCGTATTCGTGATCAAACACACATACCTCAGATAGGTAAAAAAACAAAAACGTATCTATTTATTTGTTACAAATATACTTTACACAAGATGTGAAAAATAACGGAAGGAAAACTAACCCAACAAGAAAATGACATTTCCATCAATATCGATGAGCCTCTGATTTGGAAGAACTTACTCTTTCAAGATACACAAAGGATGTTGAAGGTGTCCCACTGCTACAAAACATTTTCAAAAAACTTTGAAACAAATCTAAAACTACCAATAAAACACTTATTCACATATTGAGTTAAAGAGGACTACTATTAGAACACTCATTTAAATATGAGAAATGCTATTAACACTCTTCTATTGATTAAAACATGTATGAGTCATACCATTTTATGTGAGACCTATTTCCAAAGTGTTGGTCTTACACATATTTTAATCAATGAGAAAATGGGTGTTTGAGAGAGTGTTGAAAAGAGAGTGTTGCTAACACTTCTCTTTAAATATTGAGTTAAAAGAATATTTTTGATACAAAGATTAAAATATGGAACAAGATTCCTTAAAAGCACTTCAAAGAAGACTGGGACGACAAACATACTCGTCTTGTCTAAAATATCATTTTATTCTTAATTAATATATAATTTTAATTTTACATATAAATTTATGTTATTTGATATAATTTATTTTATAAAAAAAAATTATATATATATATATATATATATATATATATATATATATATATTGATCTTACCTGATCAGAAGGGCCTTCCAGTGACTTGATGTAACGGCCGAAGGATGGGTTCGCGGGGAGCTGTCAGTAATGTATACTCGTTGTATCGGTCCGCGGGGCCTCTTCCTTCCCGAGGTTCGTGGAGTTTCTCTTCCCTTCGCCTATCTCCGTTGCGACGGGGAATGTTCGGATCTTCGCGCTTGGGGTGATCGGTGTCCCCGGTGCTACGGCTGCGGCTAGCGTTGTGGGCTACCTGCTTTTCCTCGTATCTGATGTAAGCCTGGACTTTATGCAGGAGGTCATTCAGGGTACGGGGAGGTTCTATCCCAACGGCTCGGCTAAGCTCGCTCCCGGGAAAGAGTCCCCTCTCGAGGAGATATTTCTTCATGTGTTCCGTGGTGTCCACCTCGACAGCCTCTTGGTTGAATCGTTCGATGTACGAGCGCAATGTCTCATTTTTATTTTGTACTATGGCTTCAAGGGTCGCCTCTGTCTTGGAATGGCGTCGGGAGGCTGTGAAATGCCTCGTGAACATGGATCTCATAACTCTCCAGGATGTGATGCATTCTGGGGCCAAGCTTTTGTACCAGGCCATGGCCCCTTTCCTGAGGAACGTTGAGAACAACCTGCATTTGAGATGCCCGATGATGTCGTTGCGGTAGTCGAGCATTGCATTGACGTTGTCGACGTGATCGTCGGGGTCCGTGGTCCCGTCGTATATGGCCAGATTTGGGGGTTTCTCCATGCCTTTGGGGAGTGGAGCTTCCATTATTGCCCGTGACAGGGGGCAATGCAGGTCTTCTTCGTCGCTCCTCGGTGGGGAGAGCTCGTTGTGGTTGGGAATTCGCTCGCGCCTTGGTGAGGTTCCCGATCGGCCGGAATCACGGCGGGCACGTGCCCTACTCATGTTAGGCTCTAGGGAGCGGCGTCCCGCTTTCTTTGTCGTTTCTGGACGTTGTTGCGTCCTCCTTTCCTGCTGAGGTTGGGCCTCTTGTCGATCAGCTTCTAGGGCCATGATTCTCTCGTGTTGCTGGTAGAGCATGAAGCTGGCCTGGTTGAGGGCGTTCACCATAGCAATCATGGTGGCGTCCCTTTCGACGGGAACGGGAATTGGTTGGAACGCGTCCGTCCCCTGGTTTTGAACTTGAGGTGGGTTCCCATTGTTCTCGGGTTCAGGAGACGGGGTGGCTGAGCGGCCATCTCGGGCGTCAGCCTCATGGTATTGCAGATTGTCCTCCATCGTGTAGTCGACGAGAGGACGATTGCGTTCGTTGAGTTGCTCTCCGGACATACTGGAAGGATGGTGTTTGAGCTTTGATCTTCTGTCGTAGAAGAAGGGGAAGCTAGGTTCCCACAGACGGCGCCACTGATCTTACCTGATCAGAAGGGCCTTCCAGTGACTTGATGTAACGGCCGGAGGATGGGAGGAGAGAAAAAAGGGGGTGTACCTGCAAGACACTCCAATGCTTAGGTGAAAAGAGATACAAAGAAAAATGGTTTTAGTATGGTGAAATCAGGATACCTGACCCTTTAACGAAAAAGGGTATTTATAGTGTGCCCCCAGTGCTGGGGCAAGGTCCCTCTTTGGGCCTAGACCAGCTAGGCCCAAGGAAGAACTGTCAAGGAACGCGTGAGAAGCGTGAGGACCTAGCTAAAAGGTTTGGTCCTTGGTCAAAATGCCCCTATCTTTCAAGAGATAATAAGGGACAGTTGGGTGACGTGGTAAGTGACCTGGCAGACTTGTTCTTTGTCCATCCTGAGAGTATGCCCGTCGTACAAGAAGCTTGTATGACTGTGAGGTGCCCTTGCCCGTCTGCTCGACCCGTTGGACCGTAACCAGATACATTCTTGAGGCCCAGTCCGAAATATATATATATATATATATATATATATATATATATATATATATATATATATATATATATATATATATATATATATATATATATATATATATATATATATATATATATATATATATATATATATATATATATATATATATATATATATATATATATATATAAGGAGTGCAAGCAACACTCTCTTTTCAGGAAACATGTGTAAGACCCTCATTTTGGAAACATGTTTCAACCAATAAAGAAGGATTTATATAATTTTCTTTTAATTTTATTGTTTAAAAATTAAATTGTCATGACTCTCATGAACATAACAAAAAACATTAAAATATTTTATTTTTATAATATTACATGTTTTTAGTAAAGAAAAACTTATGAAGAATTTATTTTAAAATTTTAAATAAAAAAATTATTTTAAGTATTTCATATTTTATCATAACTTTTTTTATTTAGATTTTTTGTTTTTTGACACAATTTATTTAGATATTAGAAGTTTAGAAAATCACTTACATTTAAAATTATTTCAAATACGTTTTCCTAAAAACAATTTTTAATATAATTTTTTTGAAAAATTAAAATTTTGACTCTTTAAAAATACATATTTATCTTTAAAAATATGTATTTATGTTATAGTATAATATCAAAATTTATCTTTTAATTTATAAAAATATAAATTTAAAAAATTAATAAAATTAAAAAAGAATTAAATAAATTCTTTTTGAAAATATGAAGAAAAATATATATTTTAAAACAAAAATATTATTCACCCACTCAATTGACAACTCTCACACTCAACTTATAAATCATTTTGTAAAAATAAATAAATTATTTTATTAGTACTTTTAACGAAGTATTTTTTTTCCATCCTATTCTTTATTATTTAGTATTACTTCCTTTTTTTAATTCTATAAATTTCTCTTGACAATACTACTAATAATTATATAAATTATTTAAGAACTTCAATCCAGGGGCCTAACCCATTGAATATTTAAATGACATATGAAAGGTAGGATTAAGCATTCCCATCATTGGCGAACTACTCTCCATTCCCCATCATCAATTCATCATAAAGGTTCTATAAAAGTAGAAAAAAAAACCACCAAATCATAAACAACTTAAAAACAGATTACCATGGCAAAATAGCAATTATTTTTAAATGGCAAAAGCACTTTCATAAAAGCACTTCCATATCAGAATTGTTTCGAACATACACCAAATTTTAAACACAGCAACAGAGACTAAAGGGACACAAATGTAAAAAAAACATACTAAAGGGACACTCAGATGCAAACAAACATACTAAAGGGACACACTTAGAATCCACCACGGAGACGAAGAACAAGGTGCAGTGTTGATTCTTTCTGAATATTGTAATCTGCCAAGGTTCGACCATCCTCCAACTGCTTGCCTGCAAAAATAAGCCTCTGCTGGTCTGGTGGAATACCCTCCTTATCCTGTATCTTTGTTTTCACATTATCAATTGTGTCAGAGCTTTCCACCTCCAAGGTAATAGTTTTCCCGGTAAGTGTCTTCACAAATATTTGCATCCCACCACGAAGCCTCAAAACCAAGTGCAGAGTAGATTCCTTCTGGATATTATAATCAGCCAAAGTACGACCATCCTCCAATTGCTTACCAGCAAAAATAAGCCTCTGCTGATCTGGAGGAATTCCCTCTTTGTCCTGGATTTTGGTCTTCACATTATCAATTGTATCAGAACTTTCAACCTCCAAAGTTATGGTCTTCCCAGTAAGGGTCTTCACAAAAATTTGCATCCCACCACGAAGCCTCAAAACCAGATGGAGAGTGGATTCCTTCTGGATGTTATAATCAGCCAGGGTTCTACCATCTTCAAGTTGTTTCCCTGCAAAGATAAGCCTTTGTTGATCTGGTGGGATACCCTCCTTATCCTGAATCTTAGTTTTCACATTATCTATAGTATCTGAACTCTCAACCTCCAAAGTAATAGTCTTTCCTGTCAAAGTCTTGACAAAGATTTGCATTCCACCTCTCAATCTAAGTACCAAATGAAGGGTAGACTCCTTTTGAATGTTATAATCCGCAAGGGTCCTTCCATCTTCAAGTTGTTTCCCTGCAAAGATAAGCCTCTGCTGATCTGGAGGGATGCCTTCCTTATCTTGAATCTTAGTTTTCACATTATCAATAGTATCTGAACTCTCAACCTCCAAAGTGATAGTTTTTCCTGTCAAAGTCTTGACAAAAATTTGCATTCCACCTCTCAATCTAAGTACCAAATGAAGGGTAGATTCCTTCTGTATGTTATAATCAGCTAGGGTTCTTCCATCCTCAAGTTGTTTCCCTGCAAAGATAAGCCTCTGCTGATCAGGAGGAATACCTTCCTTATCTTGAATCTTAGTTTTCACATTATCAATAGTATCTGAACTCTCAACCTCCAAAGTGATAGTTTTTCCTGTCAAAGTCTTCACAAAAATTTGCATTCCGCCTCTCAATCTAAGCACCAAATGAAGGGTAGATTCCTTCTGTATGTTGTAATCAGCTAGTGTTCTTCCATCCTCAAGTTGTTTCCCTGCAAAGATAAGCCTCTGCTGATCAGGAGGGATACCTTCCTTATCCTGGATCTTGGTCTTAACATTATCAATTGTATCCGACGACTCAACCTCAAGGGTGATAGTCTTCCCTGTCAAGGTCTTGACAAAGATCTGCATTCCACCTCTCAATCGAAGCACAAGGTGAAGAGTAGATTCCTTCTGGATATTATAATCAGCAAGGGTACGACCATCTTCCAATTGTTTCCCTGCAAAGATAAGCCTCTGCTGATCAGGAGGGATACCTTCCTTATCCTGGATCTTGGTCTTGACATTATCAATAGTATCTGAGGATTCAACCTCAAGAGTGATAGTCTTCCCTGTCAAGGTCTTTACAAAGATCTGCATTCCACCTCTCAATCGGAGCACAAGGTGAAGAGTAGATTCCTTCTGGATGTTGTAATCAGCAAGGGTGCGACCATCTTCCAATTGTTTCCCTGCAAAGATAAGCCTTTGCTGATCAGGTGGAATCCCTTCCTTATCTTGAATCTTAGTTTTCACGTTGTCTATGGTATCAGAACTCTCCACCTCCAGGGTGATAGTTTTGCCGGTCAATGTTTTCACAAAGATTTGCATCTGTACAAGTTGACATAGTAAACATCATAAACAACACTACAAATCACAACACAAACCCTAATCAAACGAAATTATAACAAATCACAACACAAACCCTAATCAAATGAAACTAGAACAAATCACAACACAACCCCTAATCAACCGAAATTAGAACAGATCATAACACAACCCTAATCAACCAAAATTAGAACAAACCATAACACAAACCCTAATCAACCGAAATTAAAACAAACCATAACACAGTCCTTAATCATTCAATTATCGAACAAATTAGAACAGAAAATATAAACCTAATTTAGAAATTAGGAGGAAAGCTTCATATATATGAGAGATCGCCAATTAGAATCACGATCATGTGAAAAACCTAATTGACCTAATATCACATTCATTCACGGTGAACTGAAAATTGTTGACAAAAATCACAATATTGAATCGCACAGGTATTAATCGAATCAAAAACCTAAGCATCTTAAACAAGCAAAAGAATAATCTGAATTGGAGAGTAATAGATAGAAAAAAAGTAGCATACCTTGAATCGTAGAAGATTTTTCGAAGAAGAAAAAAGTGTTAAGAATTTTATCGTATAGAAACTATGAAAAGTGATTGAAGGATTCGATTGGGAGGAGTCTTTTTATATATATAGGTTGTGCCGACTCAATGACAAAAATGCCCTTTGACTTACCAATAATTTTTTGTCACGTGTAATGTTAAGCTGGCCAAATAGAACAAGTTTGGTTTTCCTATGCACGATAACGTGGCTTCTGCAATGATCCAGAAGATTCTTCTATACCAATTTGTTTACTATTTTCTTTTCCTTCAAGTTGAATTTTTCAAACATACTTCTATATTAAAGAATATATATTTAAATTCTAAACTTTAAGGAAATGTTTGATTTAATTTTGTAAAATTGTTTTTTAAAAATTAAAATAGTTTTAGATGATTTGGTTTTTATTTAAAAAAAATTAGGAAGAAAGAAACAAGAAAAATGGTACATTTTAGTGAATGAATGTATATGAATTATCTTGTTTTATTTTTTGAATGTTATAGAAAAATAAGGGGTGGTAGGTTGAAGTATAAGAGTTTATAGTATAGTGTTAGAAGTCTTTGGTGATTAGAGATGGAGGTATTTAGAAAATTAACACTTCAACACTTTAGTCAACACTTTAGTCAGTGTTTAAGGAGGTCAATCTATACAAGCGTAAAAATGAGAGTAATATTTAGGTATAATTTTGAGTCACCTTTATTTAGGATGAACAATTATAACCATTATCGAGTAATTTGACATGGATCGTGGGAGGTTGTTAGATGCATATCAACGTTGAAGATGAGAGTAATGTCGAGCTCTAATGAAGTGTTATAATGGAGGTAAATTTGTTAGTCATCCATTATAATAATTTATTCGGAATGAGACGCATAGTTAGGTCTTTGACCAGTCCATAATAGTTGCCCCTAAGTCATTTCTATCAATAATATAGTGAAAAATGTTGATGCTAAAATTTAAAAGACTGGTATGATATGAGTTTCGTTGAGGAAATAGGCATATAGAGAGGATCACTTGAGGAAAAGGATGAGACTTCGTCGTGATTTTGAGTGGCATAGGTGGTTTTGATAATACATGCATTTTATCTTCATTGTGTCATTGTAGTGTTGTTTTGGGCAAGACCATAATGGGCCTTCATATGCCTAGGGTAAGGGAACGATGCACTTAAGACACTTGAATGCACTTGAGTATTGCTAGAAGATTAAGGCCTCATCTTGGTAGTTGGTTGTGGTTTTTAATTTTTCCCTAGACTTTCAACCATTGTTGAAGTAATAAACTAAGAGGTTATAAATTTATATGTATAGACATTAGAAGAAAGAAACCCATAAATGAACATCGTTGTAATTAGAAAGTATGCCCCCACTTGGTTGGATATTTGGGAGTTTGCTCGAGGATTTATGTTCTGAGTTGGCTAAAGGCTCAATACGGGAAGGAACCAAGTTTTAAGCCCAAATGGCCAACGACACAAAGCCCGTTAAAATTATACATCATATATAATTGACACACATAAGACATAAGGTGCATTATCTTAGATTGACACTTTTAATCACTTTGGACTCTTAAGTGACTTGAGTGCTAGAGTGATAACCTTGCAAGTCCACATATGTGTCACCGCATTGGAAGTTTGCACCACCAAATTAAGAGTATATCATTATAAATCAATTACAATTCTGATTCTGATACGAAACAATGGAGCAGTATGTGGGAATCGACATCAGATTCCCACAAAATTCAACAATCAAATCTTATTTGATTCAAATCCAAATCGCGATAGAATCCTAACAGGAAGGATGAGTTCACCCCCAAACTCACGCCAAGGAACTCCTTAAAAAATCCATATCCAACATTGATTCTGATTACTAGAATTAAGGAGGTCGAGGAGGAAACTCTACAACATTAACAATCTCCTACTTCCGAATCTCACCCGCTCGGAAAGATAAACCAAAAGAATTTACGAATCGATGTTATTGTTATAGAGAAAGGTAACCTCTGACACAAAGTTTGAAATTTGTTTATATCATCGTGACATATCGCGATAATCTAGAAAACATAAATTGCACTGAGAAATTGATTGATCCAAAGGCAGCTCAAAACAAATGTGGAAGTATGTTTTGAGTGCACCGACCAAAGGGGTGATAAGAGAAAACTTCATACATCCAGCGAATTTACCAACATTCTATGTAAGAGGGCATACCTTCCAGATCTATTTCTATTGTAGATAATGAAGGAGCCATCCTTGGACCTCCTATGGAAATAATGTTTGGAAGTGGACGGTAAAAAAAGGTAATTGTCAAGTCGAACCATCAAAACATACATCAATTTGATAACAAAGTCGAGATATGCCTACGACCTAGGGCATATTGGGAGTAGTCAGCAAATAGTTTAGGTGATCAATGTAACACCCCATTTCTACCCAACTTTAATTATTAAATCAGAGTTATAAAAATTCATCAACAAACATGGGATATCACATTTTCAACTTTAAAATCAAATGACAAAAACTTCATTAGTAAATTACTTTAAAAACAACGCAGCGGATTCAACAAAGTTACAACTTTAAAACAACTTCAATAAAATCAACTTTATATACTTCAACATGGTTCTTCAATATAAAACAACTGAAAAATGGTTCATAACTTAAACAAAATCCACAAAGACAAAACATGCGTTCATCCCCTCGAAGTGCTACGTATCGGAGCGACAAACACCTCAAAGCTACTAAGTACTGGACATTTCTTTACCTGCATGTTACCAACAAAGGGCAACATTCAAACAGAAGGGGTGAGATATCGAATAACATAAACAGGATTATGATAATATATATGTAAGCAAGATAATCATATAACCACACCACTTCTCACATCAAACAACATCAATGCACAAATTACATCCAACAATCAACATAAATAATATGCAACTCAATGCGACTCAACTTATATGCATGTGGTACCATTTGGAGTAAACTCCCAACTTGAAATCTTGCCAGTTTATCGAGGCATTAACAACTTATTTGCCAATCTAGGCCAACTTTAGTCGAGCATTCGCTCCAACTTGAAAATATGCACATGTATGCAACTATGAATAGCATACAACAAAAATGACATAATCAACAACATAGCAACATAACAACTTAACAACTTAGCAACATGATTCAACATTGGTCCTAAGACCTGCAACTTAATAATCTTCCCCAAGATCGGGACAACACGACTTATAATAACTTTAGCACAACTTCAACGTGAAAACGAAAATTTACGGGTTAATCGATTAGATTAATAAATTAATTATTTTTAAATCATCAAATCTACTATAATCAACTTACTTAACCTCTACTTAAAGTCGAAGAACGAACCAACTCGAAATGGATGCGAAAACAGGACGAATCGCCAAAAACTTCATTTTTCTTCACTCACTCTGCCCATACGCGTAATGCCCATCTCCATACGCGTAATGCCCAAGATTGTTACGTGTAATGCCTGTGTAAGGGGACATGTTACGCGTAATGCCTTGCTTTTTATACGTAACACCAGATTTGTTACGAATTCCACCAGAATGCATACAATTCCAACTCTGCTATGAATCTCACAACTTCATCATTCTATTCAAGCCTAATTGGGTTTCTACATCGATTTTACTCTCATAAACTTTTGTATCTATTCATCTATCAAGTTCTATGATTAATTTTACGAACACTAACTTCTTTCTACACGAATTTTTGCAACTAACAGTTCAGCAACACAGACAACAAAATGCAGCAACGATTATATCAGCAATACAATAAGAATAACATGCTTCTTCATCAGATATCAACACGAAATCAACAACAACAATAAGTTATACCAAAACAGCAACGAAAATCATATGAAAATCCCTCCTACATACGATCATCTAGTCCCGGTTATGGAATTCGAACCTCACCCTTACCTTGGATTGAAGGCAACTCTAATTCCCTGTAGAAATCCCGTGAAAATCCTCAATCTAGCCTATTCTTGATCTCCCTCTAAGACTTGTTCTTCCTTCTCTTACCAAAATTTTGATTAAATCTAAATTAGGTCTTTTGTTTAATTCTACTAATTACCACTAATCAACCTAATTACTAATGGGCCTAAAACATCACCCCAACTTTACTACTCTCACACCATAAACTAAACCCCACTTAATATTATGCTAATAATATTTATTTCATTTATTCGACTTAATTAAATTAAACAACCCAAATGCAACTTAACTCGCAACATAAAATCAACTTAACAACTTAAACAACTTGGCGACACAAACGACAAAACAACACTCAACAACCAATAATCAGGAAAATACGCAATAATATTTAATTAAATTAATTAATTAAATACGGGCGTTACAACTCTCCCCCACTTAGAATATTTTCATCCTCAAAAATCTTACCTCTTTCAAACAACTCAGGATACAATTCCTGCATCTTGCTTTCCAACTCCCAAGTCATACTTTCTCCGGCAGCTCCCGACCAAACAACTTTCACCAAAGCAATCTCTTTGCCTCTTAAAGTTTTCATTTCACGACCCTCAATTCATACCAGCATTTTCTCCACAATGAGATTATCCCATACTTGCACATCATCCATACTAATCACATGAGAAGGATCTGAAATATACTTCCGGAGTTGCGACACGTGGAACACATCATGCAAATTCGACAAGTTTGGAGGTAAAGCCACTCTATAAGCAACATTCCTAACTCTATCTGAAATCTGATACGGACCAATAAAACAAGGAGTAAGCTTCTTAGATTTCAACATTCGCCCAACACATATCACATGCGTAACTCTTAAGAATACATGATCACCCACTTGGAATTCTAAATCCTTCTTTTGCTTATCATGATAACTCTTCTGCTGACTTTGAGAAACCGTCATCTTCTCTCGATTCAACTTCACCTTCTCGGTAGTCTCTCGAACTATCTCTGGTCCAAGCACCACACTCTCATCAAATTCATACCAACACATTGGAGTCCTACATCTCCGACCATACAACGCCTCAAAAGTGCCATTCCAATACTAGAATGATAATTGTTATTGTATGTGAACTCTATCAATGGAAGATAAGTATCCCATGAACCTCCCTGCTCACGTACACAAGCTCTCAACAAACATCCAACGATGAAATCTTCCTTTCCGTTTGACTATTTGTCTGAGGATAATACGCTGAACTCAATCTCAACTTAGAACCCAATGCTTCTTGCAGACTCTTCTAAAACTCCGACGAAAACCTCAGATCTCTATCTGATACAATACACAAAGGAACACCATGCAACTTCACAATCACCCTGACATAAATCTCAGCCAACTTCGATACTGGAAAACCGATGTTAATAGGAATAAAATGAGCCAACTTAGTAAGCCTAACAACAATCACCCAAATCGAATCATTATTGAAGTATTAGGAAATCCCGTTACAAAGTCCATAGAAATGCTATCTCATTTCCATTCTAGAATTTCCAACAGTTGCATCAGACCAACAGGCTTATGATGTTCAACTTTCGACTTCTGACAAATCAAACAAGCATACACAAAACGTGCAACATCATTCTTCATCCCAGGCCACCAAAACAACTTCTTCAAATCTTGATAGATCTTAGTCGCTCCTGGATGAATACTCAAATTACTTATATGACTCTCCTCAAGAATCATTTTTTTCATATCAACGTCATCAGGAATACAAATCCGATCACGAAATCTCAAAACACCATGCACATCCAACTTAAAACCATTCTTCTATGATTCACCACAATCAATTATAATATCCACTAACTTCACATCCAACTTCTGAGCTTCTCTAATATTATCCAGAAAATCATTATTAATCTTCAGCATACCCAACATAACACTCTTCAGCGTCACTTCGCAAACCAAACTCATATCTCGAAACTGCTCAATCAACTCTAACTCCTTAACCATCATTGCCGACATATGCATCGTCTTCCGAATAAAAGCATCAGCTACTACATTAGCTTTACCCGGATGGTAATTAAAACTAAAATCATAGTCCTTCAACAGTTCTAACCATCTTTGTTGCCTCATATTCAACTTTTTCTGATCAAACAGATACTTTAAACTCTTATGATCGCTAAACTATTCAAATCTATAACCATAAATATAATGCCTCCAGATCTTCAATACAAAAACAACTGCAGCAAGTTCCAAATCATGCGTAGGATAGTTCTCCTCATGAACCCTCAACTGTCTCGATGCATAAGAAATCACCTTACCATTCTGCATAAGAACACCTTCTAAACCCATCAACGAAGCATCACAATACACAACAAACAATTCCTCTGAATTCGGTAAAGTCAAAATCGGAGCCGACATCAATCTTTTTTTCAATTCTGCAAAACTTTCTTCACATTGGACATCCCACACAAACGTTTTACTCTTACAAGTCAACCGAGTCAACGGAAGTGCCAACTTAGAAAATCCTTCAATGAACCTTCACTAATAACCGACTAATCTCAAGAAACTTCTAATCTCAGTAGCTGACTTTGGAGTTTCCCATTGCAACACAATATTTATCTTAGAAGGATCCACTACAATACCACTGCCCGAAATCACATGGCCATGAAAATTAACTTCCTTCAACCAAAATTCGCACTTTGACAACTTCGCATATAACTTTTTATCCTTCAAAACTTCCAACACTGTTCTCAAATGTTCCGCATGCTCTTCTTCTGACTTAGAATAAACCAAAATATCATTTATAAACACAACCACAAAATGATCTAGATAAGTATGAAAAATACGATTCATGTACTCCATGAATACTCCTGGCGCATTATTCACACCAAAAGGCATCACTAAATACTCGTAATGTCCATACCGTGTTCTGAACACCGTCTTCTGAATATCCTTATCCTTCACCTTAATCTGATGATAGCCCGATCTCAAATTGATCTTGCTAAACACATGAACACCTACCAACTGATCCATTAGATCATCGATTCTTGGTAATGGATACTTGTTCTTAATCGTCACTTTGTTCAACTGTCTATAATCCATACAAAGCCTCATACTTCCATCTTTATTCTTAACCAACAAAACTGGAGCTCCCCCACAGTGATACACTTGGTCTTACAAACTTCTTCTCAAGCAACACTTCTAACTACTTCTTTAATTCAACCAACTCAGATGCAGACATCCTGTATGGTGCCATAGAAACAGGTCTAGTACCAGGTACAAGGTCAATCATAAACTCAACTTTTCTCACCGGTGGCACATTGTCGCTCTCGGGATTTTCATCCTAGTACAAACGCGAAAGTGGCGTGGAAAAAGTAGAGTCTCCAGCCATGCATTTTTATCCCGAATGAATGGGAAAGGTAATACTGCACAAACCTAAGAGAATAGGAAAGGACAAGGTCCTGCGAACTAAAGATCTGGGTTCAGGAGTTGGTTACGACCTGGGAAGGTATTAGCAGCCCAGATCGTCCGCCGTACCCGACTGGATCCACGATTGTTTGTCTGTTTCAAAGGGTGAGGAATAAGTTGTTACTGAACAAAAACCACTACTGGAATGAGAAAGGGAACTGGAAAAAAAAAGGAACGAAAAGGAAAGGGGAAATGTAGGGAAAATAAAGAGTGTGCTCAAACGGGCCCTACCCCGCTGCCTACGTACCTCATCGGGAAAATGAGGATCAGAGTGACGTAGTTCTCCTAACTAAGGCGGGAACTTGTTTGTGTTTTTTACGAATTGAACTGCTTATGCCTATGCTCAAGTGTTGCAGGCTCGTCTGGTACGAGTGCTTAACCGTCTAGAAAACGAGGCAAGTCGAAGCAAAATCGAATTGAGTGAATGAGATGAGAAAATAATTCCTGCAGGAAAAGACGTTTGTTGTCTGTGAACTGTCTTTTAAAGAAGTGTTTTATGAGTTTTTTGTTTGTGACACATTCTCATACTAAGACTTGTTCATCATGGTAGATGCCTTACACCTCGCCCTGAAATGGGATATGTATAAGTAACCCACGGCAAATTCTCATGGCGTACAAGAAGATCAACCTTTATTAGGCGTTTTTTACTTTTCTTTGAGATGAGCAAGAAAGAAAAGCGAACCAAAGGTAAAAGTCTAAGGGGAGACTAGTAATCCTAAGTGTTATCATGCATGGATGAACCTACGTTAGTGCGGTTTTCTAATCCTAATAAGGAAAAGAAAAGAAAAGGAACTAGAAATCAACTTACTTCCTAAAGAAGCTAAGTTATTTCTAAAGGGGATATCATGAAGTTGTAAAAACTAAGCACAAAATGCTAAAGCAAACACACTTAGAAAGTGTAAAGAATTTAAAAAGAAGAAGTTGTGTGAACTTACCTCCACCTCCATACAAAACAAAGGTTATTAGGATAAAGCAATGAGATAAAAGGAATGAAAGTAAATAAGTACAAAGCATCCTTATGCATCTATGACCTAACTAGACTCAATCCTAAGTCTAAGGACCCTAAAAACTAGGCAAAACCAAATTCCAGCAGCTACTACAACTTCCTATAGCACAAACAACCATTAAATGCACTGTAAAATACAAACAGTCAATTACAGCTATCAAACAATATGCAAATAGGTGTGAAAGATAAAAAAACAGAATGAATGCATCATGTTTTTACAACTCCTATTTCAAAATGCAGCTATGAAAACAAGACAGATTTTCATTATTTTCAAAATGTAAAACATGAGTTTTAATGCACATAATGGAATGCACAAATTATGACAAATCAATGCTACAACATGCAATGAGTTATTGACAATGAAATGCAACATATCATCGTGCAATTAATGGATGCAAACTAGATGATTTTCGTATTTTTTTTAACATTATGCAATTTTTCAATATGCACATGATTGAAACAAAACATGAATGGATTTCAAATACAATGCAAAAACAGAGATGTACACACTTATCAACATGTTATGAAGGATTCTAAACTATGCAATCAATGAGCATATCAAAGCTATGAACATGCATGCAACGTTTATGCACAAAAACAGAAACTAATGAAACGCATGTCGAAAGCTACCAAAACTACATGAACTTGTGCTATACCAACTCCTAAAAATTTCCTAAAATCAAGATCTATCAATCTATGATGATAAAAGAAAGAATGATGCACAAACATGCAATGAAACAACTCAAGATTTGAAATCAGTACAATGTTAACTGGTTAACGCCCTGGGTTAACGGCTTCAAAAATTCAGTTCCAGGGGCAAAAACAACATGTTAACCGATTAACCCTGGGTGTTAACCGGTTAACACTGAACCAGAATGCAAAAAAAGTGAGGAAAAAAGCACTTCTAGCTATCAACCTACTTCCAAAAGCTCCTAATTCATCCATGAACATGCTAGCACAAAATTGCTACCTACATATGGCCTTCTAACACCTATTAGCACTATGAACAAGCTATGATTCTAGCTACTAACGGTTAAGCTGAACAAAGCAACATAATTGCAAAAGCAATCAACGAATCAAAGAATGCCTTACGACGAGATGAAGATAAATAAATTAAATCTAGAAATGGTTTAGGATCCACCAACCTACAAAGCGGAGGCTTGCTTTGGTGATTGTTGCGAGTTGATCGATGCACAAACGAAGAGAATAGCGGAGATTCCAAGCTTTTATCCGCGAGAATGCAAAATTAATGCAATTGATGAAGATCTTGATGAAAACCCACAAAAGCTCTTCCAAGATGAAGAATCAGCCCCAAATAGTAGCAATTACTCCAATTAATCTTCAATAAACCATGGAATCAATGCTAGAATGAAGGTTTAGCTTCAACTTCTTCAAGCTTCAATGCAAAACTTGAAGAACTTATGATGAATAAGCTTTGGTGAAAGTTTGAAGATGGGCGAGAAATTGAGAGAAAAATGAGATTATAAAGTGAAATTGTGAAAATGAGGGTGAAGTTATCAAAATGAGGGTAAAGTTGTGAGGTTTGGAGTGAAAATGATTTATATAGAAGCTAGGTTTGGAATGAGGATTGGGTTAGGAATTAGGTTTGGCATTGGGTTTGGAGAGTGAGGTTAAGAGCTAGCTTAGGAGTTAGTTAAAGTTGGTTAGGGTTTCTAGAATATTCCTTGGAATATTCCATAGGAAAGTGGTAGAAGGGTCTAGAATTTGGTAGTAAATTCAAGGTAATGTGAAATGAGAAACAAAGTAGAAAGTGGAAGAAAGCACCAACTAACTTTTGATTTTTTTTCAAAATTTCGCCATCGTTAACCAGTTAACCCCTGGAGTTAACCGGTTAACGGATGATTTTTTTTCCCTCCTTTTTAGTGGGAAACCCTTAGGATGCGTCTTCACCGTCCGTTCTGAGCTAGATTCAACATTGGGTTCAGATATTTGATTTTGCCCCTGGGTAAACCCTAATCACATGCATTGCACACTGACCGATGTTGCATGAATTATTTTTTATGCAATGTATGGGAGGATATGTAATGCGACACGCTAAATGCCATGAACATGAGAAGGAAAATTTTGGGGTATTACAACTGCTCCTATTCAATCAACTACAGACCTGAAGGGATGATAGAAATGACTTTCAGACGTTAAAGGTATGGAGCGATTGAATACCCGTATAGACCGGAAAATTTGTATTCTGTGGGAAATGAAATCACCCACCCTAAAAAGGGAGCGGTAATAAGAGGCCAAGCCGCAAGTGGACTCGAGAAAGTAAGACCATGCTGAAGGTGGACTTACGAAAGAATTCGAGAACAAGCCGAAGGTGAACTCGGAAAAGTAAGACCATGCCGAAGGTGGACTTACAATAAGATTCGAGAACAATCCGAAGGTGAACTTGGAAAAGTAAGGCCAAGTCAAAGGTGGACTTACGAAGAATGATACTAAGCCGAAGGTATACTCAAACAAAGATACGAGACCAAGCCGAAGGTGGAATCGTAAACGTAAGACTAAGCCGAAGGTAGATTTACTATAAACTTCGAGAACAAGTCGAAGGTGAACTCGAAAAAGTAAGACCAAGCCAAAGGTGGACTTACAAGGATGAGACTAAGCCAAAGGTAGAGTCAAACAAAGATATGAGACCAAGCCGAAGGTGGAATCGTAAATGTAAGACTAAGCCGAAGGTAGACTTATGATAAACTTCGAGAACAAGCCGAAGGTGAACTCGAAAAAGTAAGACCAAACCGAAGGTGTACTTACAAAGAATGAGACTAAGCCGAAGGTAGACTCAAACAAAGATATGAAACCAAGCCGAAGGTGGAATCGCAAACGTAAGACTAAGCCGAAGGTAGACTTACGATAAACTTCGAGAACAAGCCAAAGGTGAACTCGAAAAAGTAAGACCAAGCCGAAGGTGGACTTACAAGGATGAGACTAAGCCGAAGGTAGGCTCAAACAAAGATATGAGACCAAGCTGAAGGTGGAATCATAAACGTAAGATTAAGCCGAAGGTAGACTTAGGATAAACTTCGAGAACAAGCCGAAGGTGAACTCAGAAAAGTAAGGCCAAGTCGAAGGTAGACTTACAAGGATGAGACTAAGCCGAAGATAGACTCAAACAAAGATACGAGACCAAGTCAAAGGTGGAATCGTACGTTAGACTAAGCTGAAGGTAAACTTACGATAAACTTCGAGAACAAGCCGAAGGTGAACTCGCAAAAGTAAGACCAAGCCGAAGGTGGACTTACAAGGATGAGACTAAGCCGAAGGTAGACTCAAACAAAGAATGTCATGAAGGACGATTCATCAGGGGATAACAAGTGTTGGTATAAGCAGTCACATTGAAGAATGAATCTGACATTCTGGCGGGATACTTTAGTCTGATCGAAGAAAAGATGTTTCAGGCTTTTGTGCAAGGTACCCCAAAACTAGCTTATGCTTTGTATGCATGTTTGAATTTTTCCATGGCGTAATGCTCCATAATGATGAAAATGTTACGCTTTAGAGGATGAAAATGTAATGGTGATTACTAAATGCCAATGCAAAGGGATCTCCTGATGAGGAGGCAACATGCATCTCTGGTAGCTTCACTGGGGAAGAAATAATCACTGCATTGATTCGATGAATCCCTTTGGGGAAAAGCCACTCTGCGGGGGGAGGATGTTAATGGTACATCGGCTCTGAACTGCCACCACTGCCAAAAATAAATTGTACTTTAAGATTGGATAGCCAAGACCCTGTTGGGGGTGAACTGGACTTGAGAGGTATGCTACCCGTTGAACTCCGTTGGGGGAAGTGATATCCTTCTGACTCGGCTGGGGAATTAGATGTGATGGTATTCCGATGAGGAAGAAACCTGCTGGGGAATCTCGGATACACAATTTTCTGCTTGGGGAAGAGATGCCAATAAGGATTGGACTTTGATTAGCGACTTCGCTGGGGAAAACTGCGAATAGCCGTTGTGTGAGAAAGAAAACCCTCAGGTTCCTCCATACATTCATCTCTGCTGGGGAAAGATGAATTCTCCCGTACTGCTGGAGATATGAAGACTTATGTGGGGAATTCTTCTCCGCTGAAGGAAGACTCTCTGCTTGGGGAGAGCATCATCAACCTTCTGTTACTTTACTGAGGAAGATTTCAATTCTCATTCCACTGGGGATATCAAATGAGAATACTCCATGTTGAAGCTACAATTTTGGATCACCTCCTACTGAGATGAAAAGGTAATCAACGTCTCATGATGGGGATGAGAGAATCATCTAATGCTGGGGGACGAGAGGTAATGATCCCCTTCTGCTCGGGAAATATCCTTCTTTTTGCCGCTCTGCTGGAGAGGGGATGGTCTGATGAGACTTACCAAAATTGCAAGAGGCGCAGAAAAAATCTTGTTTATTTGACAATGAAATATTACACATTTTGAGTACATGTGTTACAGAAGAAGGATTAGCATGACCTAATCTATGATGCCATAACATACTAGTATTATATTTATTTGATTTGGGACTATTACATTGAGAACTAGACTGAAACTGTACAACATTGTAACTAGAAATTTCCAACTGATTAGTGAAGTTGGAAGACACTTTAAGAGAGCTGGAAGACTCCAATGGCAGAATTGGAAAGCAGTAGAGACCACTATCATCAAGAACTCCTTCAACAAGAATTTGTTTAGAAGCCTGAGATTTAATATAACATTTGTTAGCAACAAATTCAAAGCTAACATTGTTATTAATATAGAACTTTGAAACAGACAAAAGATTTCTAGTAATATCAAGCACAAATAAAATGTTATTAAGAACCAATTTAGAATGTGGAGCAAGCTTGGAAGAAAACACACTGGAACCTATAGCCTTGATAGGAAGAGAGTGACCATTACCAACATAAACTTTATTGTTTCCTGTGTAAACTTTTGAGTTTTGTAAATGAAAATAGTAAGGAGTCAAGTGATGGGAAGCACCTGAATCCACAAACTAAGATTGAGAATCAAGTTCTACAGGTAAAGAAAACTCCTGAGTAGAAGCAGCTGCCATCATTGCCACAACTTAAGTAGACTGAGAGTTGTCTTGAGGTTTGTCTTGGCTAGAACTTGTGCCACTCCCAGCATTATCCGAAACTGTGTTGGTATTTGGAGGCATAAAATTTTCATCAAATCTATGCCAGCAGGTTGAAACAGCATGACCATATTTGTCGTACAATTGACATGTAGGTCTATTACCAGACGAGGACCGGGCTCTGCCTCTACCAAGTCCACGAGCAAACCTGTTACCTATATTACCATTACCAGCAAATCCACCTCTAGAATTGCCACGGCCACGACCAGCATGAGCAAGATTCACTGCAATGTTAGAAGCTGAAAGTTCTTGAAGATACTTCTCAAGTTGCGCTTCTTGGAGATATAACAAAGCTTCAACATCGCAAAGAGATGGTGACACAGGATTACCATACATCTGCATCACAAACAGATTGTACTCCTCAGGGAGGCCATCCAAGATTGCATCAATCTGATCTTGATCGGTGATCAAGTCACCAACAGCCAACAAAGAATTAGCTATGGCTTTGATGCGAAGAACGAATTCGGTGATAATGTTGTCCCCTTTTTGGTTGATTTAAGTTCAACACGTAATTGTCGAACCCGAGCCTTCATTTGTGCCATGAAGTATTGATGAATCTTATCCCACACTTCATACGCATGTTTACACGCAAGCACTCGAGGCAAAATAGATTTAAAAATGGTAGACAAAAGCCAGATAAAAACAACTTGATCTTGAACGAGCCAAGCTTCATATTCATTCGAAAACGTACCAGAAACCCTATCTTGCGTCGTCTTGTACTTCTGCGGAATCTGTGGACTGACAACAATTATATGCATCTTTTGGGTCAAAATAACTCCTTCAACTTGCTGATTCCATAAGAGATAGTTGTTCTCTTGCAACTTGATCGAGAGTTTGGATCCAAATTTGTTGTGAGATTTCCCGGAAGCAAATCCATTAACACCATCTTGTGATTTCATATTATCTCTGATAATCGAATCTTGATTTACTCCTGAATCCATTGATGAACCTTGAAAGAATTGCAACAATCTTTTAACAGCTGAAACTCTCGCGTAAGACCGATACACAGAACACAAACGAATTGGAACAAACGAATCAACACAAATCAAACACACCGAAAATTGGAAAATGCGACGAGTTGAGGAAGACAGACGCGTAGACGATCGATTCCAGTGAATGATACCATAATGAAATCAAGGAAACCATGATTAAGCTTGAGGAATAATCATGGTGAAAGAAGAATGAAAACTGATTGTAACAAATCAGTTACACAGTTAGGATGAAGAAAAGAGAAACGTGTAGCAAAGTGGAAAAACTGAATTTCTATTTTCTGATATTCTTTTGTTACAATACAATGGTTTATATACCAAGACCTAATGGGCTTAATAGGTCCAATACACAACATAAGCCTGAATTAACTATGCTAACTTAGCCTTTTACATTATTTGGACTTTTACCTTTAATAAAGACACACATAACCGTTTCGCCAATCACGTTTTTGGCTATCTCCATAAAAAAAACATCATTATCTTTAAAGATATACAAAACTCATGAAAAGGGAATATATATATATATCATTTAAATTTAAGCATCATTACCTTCAAAGATATACAAAACTCAAGAAAATGGAACATATATCATTTAAATTTATACAAATCAGATCTAAAACCAATCAAATTAGATGCTACCTTAGTCAGAACAAGAATCTATTGAGTTAGATGATATCTTATTTAGATGTGTTCAAGTCTAGTATGTCCCAAGACTTTTGATGAGATTACAATATGCATAGTTGAGAGTTGATGAAGAAGTAACTAGTTTGTGATCTATGCGTTTGTTTGTATTTAATAGATGTTTTTAATTATGTGCAACTTATTGTTGGTGTTTGTCATACAACATGTGAAATTTCATCTAATCTAATGGAGTATTTTGATTCATTATGTTTTGTTGACGGATTTCATTAATTTTAGATTCTAGAATCCGGGTGCCTCATAAACACTCTCCATATTCAAGAATCTATAGAACGTTTTTTTGTCAATTTCTAAAATTTCTGACAGAATTTAAAGGATAAGAAAGAAAAACTCATAACATATAACAATGAAGGTTAAGATATGTACAAATAATTGGCTATACATAAACAATTGCTCTCACCAGAGTTCAGTGGATCTTATTATAAAAGCATAGCGGTAAAAGAATACTGATAAGGGTGATTTCTACAAGGTTTGTGACACTTTGACAAATGGTTTTCATTTGCCGGAAATTAATCTAAATTTATTTACTATCCATATCCAGTCAAAACAAAACTCTGCTACAAGAACAAAAATCCAAATTATTGGCAGATATTATGTGAAGAATATGAGTGGAGAAAGTGGACAAGATCTTCGATCAGAAATGGATTATGTGCAGTCAAAAAGTAACTGTAGATTGACCTGACTGCGTGGTCGTGGCCGATTGACCTGACTGCGTGGTCGTGGCCACAGAGGATCGCATTGTTTCCAGTCTTTCAATATTGTAAAAATGACAGTGATTCACCTGACTGCATGACCATAGAGGATCGCAACCTCAGGCAATCTATGTCCATCTATAATGCTTGTACACACATAAGGGAGCACTTCCATGTATCTGTATTTTAGTGGTGCATCACTGCGACGGTTAAGAATGAAATCAATGACTTGCAGTGCACCAGTAATGCAAGAGCAATACAACACAATAAAAGACGATTCCACCTCGATATCTCCACTAGAATGAAAAGGAAGTTCTGGACAGTTCTGAAGTTGTTTATCAGGAAAAAATAAAATAGAGGAAATCCGAATCCAACACAGAAGAAAAGGGTGGCTACAATACAAGCATTAGATGCCCCCCTTAAGATCTCACTCTCAGAACTAAAGAGCATTCTGCAATCATATAAATGTGTAAGCTCTCCCATTCTACAATGCACTATACCAAAAGCAAAAAATCACATTATGAACTGAAAAATGGTGAACAAAAGAAAAGTAAGAGAGAGTGAAGGAAGGGAAGAGAACAGTGAAGAAGAAAACACTGAATCGATACAGATAAGAGAGGAGGCAGCATCAGTAGCCGCTGCTCTCCTAAGAGTTCGAAGAGCGAAAAACCGTTTCATTGGGGTGAGGCAAAGACCATCAGGAAGATGGGTGGCTGAGATCAAAGACACCATACAGAACATAAGAGTATGGTTGGGGACTTATGATACTGGTGAAGAAGCTGCCAGAGCTTATGATGAGGCTGCACGTTTGCTTCGTGGTGCAAACACCCGCACAAATTTCTTTCTTTGCCAATCTTCTCATTATGTTCCTGCTCTTCCCTCAAAGATTGTCAAACTCCTGCTTCTTAGGCTCAAAGCCAGAAACATTGCCTCTTCTTGTGTTCCTACTAGTACTACTACTTCTTTTCATACTAACCACTATGATGAGCAAGAAACCAACACAGCACCTGAACCCCAATTTTTTCACCAAATAGAAGAAAACTTTCTAGAAAGTTACAACGGTGCTAGTTATGGTTCTTCTGACATAACTACTTTTGACTGTGGCAGTAGGACCAGTGAAGAAGATTTTAACCAAGAGGGAGGCCGAGAGGATTTGAGATTGGAGTATCATTATGCTAACAGTGTTGATGATGGTGAAAACAACCAGATTGTGGGGTGTAATGAAGAGTTTGAAGATTCTGATGTTGGTGTCATTGACTTCCAGTTTCTGGATAATGTTGGATCATTAAGCCACTCTTACTCTTCTCCATTTGAGATAGCAGAGGAGATGGTGGGGCCAATGGCAGAGGAGAAATTTGATGTGGATGATTCACTGTTACTTAGAGAGACTTTTAGAATGAAGTATGAACGTAAATTCTCAGCTTGTCTTTACACCTTGATTGGGGTGTCTGAGTGTTTGAGACTACAAGTTGGAGAAGAAAATGGAAATGAAATATAATATTTTTGAGTATGGGGACAATGAACTAGCAATTACCAGAGTAACAATACCACAGAATAGGAATAAAATGAAGCACAATAGCATATCAAATGGAAAGGTTTAGACTTACTAACATGAAGAACAGAATTTGCATTCATTCATTTGGAGCTCTATTCATGATATTTATTCTATGAAGTCAGAAAATAAAATTGAAATAGCATAGGATATTCTTTATAAATTAAGGATTGCATGTTATCCCATATTCTGAAATTTCAATATATATAAAGCTAATATGGTATCTCTACATGTACATGAACATTAGCTTTCTATCCTATAAATTCTTAAACCGTTCCCTCAAGATGTTACTTTTCTATAATATTCGGAAATAACTCAAAATTCCATATCATTCACAAGAATCTTGACTAGTATTTTGCCTGAAGAAAAGTGAAAACAATATTCTATCCCTGAAAAATAAGCATCTCTGAGTAAAAAGTGAGAAAAATATAAGATAGTGGGTCTTCTTCTCCTGCCACAGAACAAGGTTTAAGTGCATATAATATATGCCCAATACCATCAAATATTTGGATCAGTGCATATAATATATGCCCAATACCATCAAATATTTGGATCAATTCAACCGTGCTTGATCAATAGTTATGCTACGTACAGAGGGTACATAGCCTTCCATCCTCCGGGCCTTGACGGGCAAGGCTTGAAGGGCGATTCATTCCAGTTACAGAACAGCAGTTTTTGACCTGATGGAATTACTCAACCAGTAGGGTATAGGAGCAAACAATTCAATTGCTGATGAACAAATTCAATCTAAATCAAGTTCATCATGGAGACTTTTGGATATACAATTTCATTAAACATTTATCTAATACACATTTATCATGTAAGAATTTTTATAAACTGAGTTAACAATCGAGGAATGGATATGGGTAAATTCTGCAGTTTTTTGTACAAGCTATCGTAAAGAGCATATGAAAATACGTCAAAAACAACTTATAAGTAATTCATAAACTACATTTAGAAACTCTTCCTAATAATTACACAAGTTTTTATTCTATAAAAGTCCAAATGAGCAGTTCCAAACACTCCTGAAATACAAAAGGTTGCTAGTGCATCATACTCTCTGGTCTTCAGTTTTGGAAAGCAAAAAAAAAGAGTTGAGTAAAGCAACCTATGTTAAACATACTGTTGAAAAAATCAACAATGTCACAGTTTTTCAGTCTTTTAAATAGACAATAAACTTTGCTATACACCCATTCAAGTTCGCTCCTACTGTAAACCCAAACCTATGATAAAAAATAAAACGAGTTCTGTTAGGAACCCAAAAATTAAATTGAAAAAGTGACTATCTTTATTGAAAGAATAAGAGAGAGATCTGTCCTCCAAGAGTTTCCCCTTCCACAACAGAGTAACTTCATTACTAAATGTTTACAATACTCAATGTATTCCCTCTATCCATGTATCCTTCTATGTAAACAAATATCCTCTAACTAACTAACTAACTGCTCTTGCTATTCAAATTCCCATTTATTCTATATCCTAATAAGTTCAGACATAAAGCATTTGAAATATGAAAAAGAGGATGCAACGCAAGATACCATAATAAGACAATTAAACCTTAAGAATATCAACCCTCTTCACGTAGCATGCCCTAGTTTCAGAAGACTCCTAAACTTTTTAGGTGAACCCCCAAAAAAACATCAGGAGATATTTGTAATATCGAGGACAGTTAATATACTAACCTCTAACACCTCTCTCAATTAGTCCAGACAATTAGTAATGAATGTGTCGGTCTAAAAATTTAACGAAGCTCATTAATGTTTGAAATTAACAATCAATTAAACATAAATCTCCACAAGTTCCCAACACAGCATTATGATAGAAGATTCAAAAACACTGGAAGTAACTGTAGTAATATATCTCACCTAGGAAAAATAAATGTATGATTTGATTCGAATTAATTCCTTCCGTTTGTTTACAAAAGTATTACCTTGGCCACTGACATAACAAGTAACTAAAAACATCAATATCCCTGATTTTAAGTTTCTCTGTGTTTGTAAAGTAACTAAAAGAAGCCTTATCCATGTACTTATCCATGTACTGAGAGCTATCTCATCAAGGCGAAAGCTATTTAAAGTCGTCCACTCTATATAGCTGTCATATCCAATGTTCTGAAGAAGTATTGATCCAAGGTTCCTCAATGGCAACACAATTTGCTGGGAACAATCTATACCGCTTCTCCTTCTTATTAATTCAAGTGATATACTCAATATTACATTGGGAATTGTCATTGCATGCCTATTGTTTCAGAGGAAATGGCCATAGTTTCTAAAATTGAGATGCCTTCGCCGTTTGAGTTTTCCATGCTAGAAAATCTACAACTGAAATAGAAAACTGCACTCATCATAGAATCTACAAGCACCACAAACGAATACATTATCACCAAGAGCGGTCCTTCCCACATTCTTGAAGATCCATCACCATAACTCAGTGTCTTTACCCTGTGCTCAAAAAGCCCCTCTACAAAGGCCATCCCTATTGTTGATCCAAGATATATCAGCAAACCCACCTGAGTCTGACCCTTGATTAAAATACTAGACCGCAGCATCGCCTGCGCCCCCGAAACATCATCAAGCACCGAGATCACCAACGCAATGTTACAAATGATTATGGCATTAGCAAAGATAACAGAGAAAACTAGCCCAACCATCAACGCAGCATACACAACAACATTAGGAGAAAACCCAAGAACAGCCAATGCACTGCAGAACGCAACAAGGAAAACACAGAACATAGTGACACAACCAACTATAATCGTACAAGCCCACATATAAGTCGAAAGTATCTTCCTCCAAAACTTGGCAACAATCACACAAAACTTAGAAGAATCAAACTTCTTTTTGGAATTACTACAATCAACCGAATACACCACTGCAGTTTTCGACAACAACAACAAAGTAGCATACAAAGGAAAACACATCGCGGACGAGAGAACAGTCTCGGCAAACCTCTGACAAGACTGTTTGATCATAGGTCTCAAAGGAAGACCACTAGTTTCAGCAACCAACATAAGCCTAATAGTGAGATTCTTAACAATAGTCTCATCCACTAACACATTAGACAAAAGCACAGCAGAAACAGGACAAATAAGCAAAACAGTGATTATCATGAAACCCCATGAATTAAACCTAAGAATCCTTATAGTCTCTCTGAGAATATCCAAAGCATTCATTGATTTGATTCCATAATTGTGATCATCAGAGGATTGCAATTCAAAAGCTTGACGTAAACGTGATTCATCTGATCCCTCTCTTTTCAAATGATCTGACCTAATCCTAGGAGAACAACCTCCACTGGAAATCTCCATTTTCGGATGAAAACAGAAAATTAACAAACAAATCGATTACTTCATTGCAAATGAATATCAATTTACTCCAAATTGAACGTGAAATCCAAGATCTGAAACAGCTAGATTAATCCAACAAGACGTGAATCACAAAGTGAAATGCATTGTTGTCGGCGATGACCATTGAATTGAAGGGAATTGAAGATATACAGTACCAGAAAAATGGGTAGAGAGAGAAAAAAAGGAGCAAAGTTCAGCGTTGAAGAGTGAGATTGTGTGGGAGAAGAAGAAGAAAAGAATTTGTGGGAAAAAGGGGCAAAATATTCAGATTTGCATTACATTGTTGAAGCTGTTTACAGCTCAAGAATAATTTTCACTTTCGTTTTTAGGAAAGAAAATGTAGTTGTAATATCTTTATAACCACTTTAAATTGTCTAAATAAATAATATTAATATATTAATATATTTTCTCTACCGCGATAGATCTAGTTTTTTTGGTATAACATCTTAAATATATTAATGTAAATATATTAATATATTTGTTACGACTTACGAGAGTGCCAAGAATAAAATATGTTTAGATCTTCATCTTTTATAGAGAGACTTTTTTTTACCTATTTAGATTTTACACCACCGATATTCACCTTAATATTTAGGTTCACCCCAATTTTGTGGACCTCATCTATGTTTGTAAGATATTATTCAATCAATTAAATTATTTTATATGCTTTATCTTATATATTTTACTTATGCATTTCTTAAACTATTAGTTCATGACTCTCATACCTAAATTTAGTTGGTAAGAATCACCATATTCACGTTAGTTTGTACAACTCATCATATTCACTTGAAAAAAAATCATTATTAAGTGTTGAGTTATCAATTGAATATTAACTAAATTTTTATAGTTTAATAAAATTTATAAACATCAGTTATTATGTAACACTTGGGTATTTTATTACTTGAATGAGAAAATTATCTCATTCCAAACTAATCTATCTCCTTCTCTCCCACATCATCTCTATTTTTCTTTTATTTATATTTTTGGCTTCTCTTAACTTGTTTTAGTTAGGAGAAGGAGTTAATGGAAACTTGATTTGCTATAAACACCATTTCCATGCAATTATGTTGCTAAGATATTATTAGTTCTCCGAATTTGATTAGATAGATAAGAAAAAATAAATTAAATTTTAATTTATAATTTGAAGAAGAAAATTAAGACTAAACTTAAATAAAAATTGTTAAATATTAATCTAGCGGTTACATACGCGTGATTGCAAGATTTGTTGACTAATACAAATAAGCATGGAAGAAGAGAATACAAGTCCTTGGATAACTTAGCATGCAAGACTTGTCATCATATTTATTAGTATAAGACGATGAAAAGTCTACAAAAGTCATTATATATCATCGTATCAATCACACTTCATCTGCATCAATAATCTCTTCTTCACCTAGCTTTTAGTCTTTTACTACCATCACCATGGCTCCAAAAATTTGGGATATTCTATCTGAATCCAAACGCATAATATATATTCAACCTCGTCACTACCTCACTCTCTCCCTCATATTCCTCTTACCTCTCTATTTCCTCTCCCTCGTCTACCAACCCATTCTCAAACACCTTCAACAACAACAACCCCCAACAAGCCCTACCATCATCCTCTCCTTCTCTACCCTCTTCCTCCTTATCTCTTCCATCTTCACCTCATGTGCCATCATCTCCATCACTTACAGCGTCTACCACTCCTATTTTAATCAACCCATTAAACTCAAAGATGCCTTCAAATCCATATCCACTTCCTTCTTCCCGTTACTCGCCACCGACATCATCATCTTCACCATCATCTTCATCGGATCTTTTCTACTTGGACTTGTCCTTGGAGTTGTAATCTTTCTCATCACTTACCTAGGCGGTGTCGACCTCCAAGCTCACTCTAACTTGGTTGCCGTTTTAACGATGCTTGTTGTCTTTCCTATTGTGATGTATTTGATAATTAGCATGAGCTTGGTGAAAGTTATTGTGGTGGTGGAATCAGTTTGGGGTTTTGAACCATTGAGAAGAAGTTGGAAATTGCTGAAAGGAATGAGGTGGTTGATCTTGTCAATCTTTTTCTTGCTTGGGTCCTTGCAATGGATGTTGATGTGGATAACTAGTTATAGCTGGGTACTGAAACTAGTGGTTTCTCCAATATTTATTATGCTTTCGCTTTACAATATTGCGGTTCTTACGGTGTTGTATATATACTGCAAAGAGAAACATGGAGAGCTTGGAGATGGAGAATTTGGAATGGAAAAGGACGAAGCTAGCTTGTCCCTAGTCCCATGATAGAAATGGTTGATTAATTCCAAGTCTAAAGTTGTCTATTTTCTTATAATAAATTATTGCAATTATTTATCTTATTTAATTTGCAAAATGATTGTACACCACCTTTATTTTTGTTCAAACTAGTCTTATTTTAAATATAAAATTATTGAAAATTCGAGAGATCTTTCACTATTTTTCAAATTAATATATAAAAAAAATTATTACAAGAAAAAATCAAGACAACACTAAACATAATTAAATATGGATATCTCTTATGTTATAGCAAAACACTCAAAACTGGAAAATTCAAAAGATTTTCAGTTGATTTTGACCCAATTTTCTTATTAAATCCCCAAAGTTCAGTTTTAATCTCTCGTTTTACAACAATTTTCACTCAATTCTACTGGTATGTTGTCTATAGGTACCTTCACTCAGTGCTATCAAAATCTTCGATGGAAGGAAATTACATTTTAATCGTTGAAAGTCAGTCTCTAGACACCGTAATCACAATATCAAATGTTCAATTAGATACACACAAAATTTAATAAAAAACATTGTATCTTTAATATACATTGTATCTATCACTCACACTCAATATTTAGAGTAGAATATTACAACAATGAGGTTTTTTGGTTCAAAGTTGAAGATAATTGGATATCACGAAGAAATTCCTAAATAGGACTAGTTCAACCAACACACTATGAAACTTCACTTGGGAGAGAAGGTGTGAAAGAAAGAACACTCAAGGTTATTCTATATTTTAAAAACAAGGTCTTTTCTAATTTTGAATGAATAATCATTACCAGAATCCAAAGAGTTTTTTCTAGAGAGAATGACAAAAGTGGTTTATATAGGTGCTAGAGGTAAAAACACAAAATGGGTGAGAAAATAAGTAATTGGTTTGAGTTAGATTGATCATTGTGCTAGAGGTAAAACACACAATATATGCTCGAAGAATGTCTTAAATCAAATCAATTGGTGATAAAATATGGAAATGAATTGTTTGATTTAGATCATGATTTAGATGTATTTTATTCGAATAAAGCAATTACATATTTCGAATCATAGTTGATGTTCAAAAGTTTGTTTAATCATAATTTGAGTCATATCATCTTGTGATTCCCATCAAAGGGGTTTTTGGTTAGAATCACACACATCCTTCATTGAATCACTATTACAGTGCCAAGTTTCAGATTTCAAATTGAATTATTGTTTCGAATCAACTAGAGTGTTGATTCGAATCAAACTTCAAAAACTCTTTGTTTTAAGTTTTCTAACTTATTATGCTAAAAATAATTTGCAATGGATTCAATCTGAATGAGTATGAGAATTAGCTAAGGTACACTTCTACGAAAAATAATGATATTAACTAATACAATCAAATTACGACAAAATCAAATTACAGATAAATAATAGCTTGAAACTATCGAAAATACAAGAAAAACTTGAAAATATGGATCTATGTGCTTGCATGCCTGAAGATGATGATCCTTACGTTGGTGACATTCTTGGTGTTTTGATGAAGATAACTCTAATGTTTGTTAAAGTCGGTGGTAATTTTTGTGTTAGCAGCAAAAGTAAGTTTTACAATTATTGTATCCACAAAGAACAGTGATTTTAAAGAAAATGTAAAAGTGATTTATTATTCTAAGTAAGAAAAGGGTTTTGTGTTTGTTGTGATGCGGAAAAGTAAATGACAGCAAATAAAATTGGAGATTTCATTTTTAATAGTAAGAATGATTGTTGGGGATAGATTTTATCATTACGTGTCTATCATGCACATCCATAGGCCATTAATATACTCCTCTACTCAACATTTTTTTCCGATTTTCACCACCATTTTAATCTGGTTCGAGGGTCAGTTCTGGCATCAAGTGGTTCCAGTCTTCTCCCGATCACACTTATGGGGAATCAAACAGTAGTCCTTCCTACCAAGTCCAGCGCCAATCACCACTGGACTAACTAACGATTGATAACATTTAATATTACTACCTATTGATCTTATTTGTATCTCATTTTGGTCTCTACGCCATGAGATTAATGTATTATCCATTAGCTAGTATATTAGACTATTAGCCAACACAAATCATTAAGTCCCAACATTCATAAAGTAGTGAGCCTCAACATCGAGCCTGCTACAATACATGTGGATATTAAGCATATACACATGTCTAGGCTTAGTACTCAATAGATGTTTATCTTAGATCTAGTAATAATAAACACCTTTTGATGTCATTTCACACTATGAAAACAAATTTTAGATTGCAAAGCTAAAACAAGCATTAAGATTAAAAAGTCATCAATATTACATCATGAGTAAATTTACATAAAACTACATGACCTATGTAGTACATGAATATGATGACTACATCCAACTATAACAATACAAATTTTAGCTATGCCTACATATGGTTAGTGAAACATATGGTCTTTCCAGAGAAGTTGACTTTGATATTAGTATTTGCTCAGCCACCTGGTAGCGCTTCGACCTTCAAACTTCCTTTCTTATTCTCCTGTAGTAGACCAGAGTGAACCTACTCAAATTTTGTACTCCTTTGATCCACTAAAACTTCCTTTGCACTAAACTAAACACTTCTATTATATGAGAAATTCTGAGGCTCTCGTTTATATGTGTTCACGGGCTGGTTTGGTTTGATTTCAAGAGAATTCAATACTCAAACCAATAAAAATAATATGGATTGGTTTGGATTGAATTTCTATATCTTTTTTATAATAAATCCCAAACCAAACCGATCAGAAAAAAAACTAATCGGTTTGGATTGGATTGATTGGGTATATTAAAAATAAATAAGCAAAAATATTTTTTTAAATAATTTATTTACACACTAAAATATGAAAAGTAAATATTGAACACATGACACACATTTCGTTAAACAAACTAGAACTTAGTAACAATAAATACAATTTATCAAAGAGGTTTATAAATTGGGCATGGGATATGAATCAATATGAACACACCATGGTTGCATCACAAGACATCAATAGTCGTATAGTTGTTGTATCACTTGAATCTAATGATAGCTTGATCTCAAATCAATTTTCCTTAACACTCAAACACTAACTAACTGGTCCATAAGGCCGTCAACTCTAGGAAGATGATACAATAGGTCTAACAAAATTCTTCTCTAACAGATCTTCTAACTGTTTCTTAAACTTTATCAACTTTGATGGAGACATTCGATATGGTGCCATCGACACAGGTCTAGTACTAGGTACTAAATCTATGGTGAACTCAATTTCTCTCTTTGGTGGAAAATCATTAATGTCATATGGGAACACATCTGGAAACTCCCATACCATAGGTTGATCAACAACCATAACTTTGCTTTTGGATTTCAAAGAAGCAAACATCATAAACACTTGAGCATCCTCTTTCAAGGACTCCACCACTTGGTTACCAAACATAAAGCTCAAACTTCTTCAAGGACTCCACCACTTGGTTACCAGACATAAAGCTCTGTTGTGAATTAGGTACCTTAGAAACAAAGTATAATAAGTTTCTCAAGAAACCCACAAGGGTTAGGGTTTAGGGTTACCAAAGATAACAACAAGGATTGGTTATAAACTTCTATTTTTTCCTTTCTCTTAAAACAAGATTACAAGTATACAAGAATAACAAAATAACCTCTCTCACTTTTGAATTAGGGTTTTATCTTCCTAATTTCCCTTATTCAAAATATGAGAGACTAGTATGCTATTTATAATAAAACTAACATACTAACCTAATAGGCTTTTTAACAATTACCCATTACAAGCTAACTTAGGGTACAAGCTAACTTAAACAATTGGATCCATAACACAAGGCCCAATTAAACAATAACATGTGAGAAGACTTTGACGACATGCTATTTGTACTAGGGTTTGTTCCAATATTCCACAAATCTCCACCTTGGAACACACTATATACTAACAAGAAACAAACTAGCTTTCTTCATGCAGCTTTATCAACTGCATACAGTGGAAAAACTTGTAACTGGGCAACGTCTTGGTGATTATATCAGCATCATTATGATCTGTCGAAACCTTCAGCACTTGGACTTCTCCATGCTCGATTACCCATCTGAAGAAATGCAACCTTACATCAATGTGCTTGGTTCACTCATGATAGGTTGAGTTCTTCGACAGGTGTATTGCACTTTGACTATCACATTTAATAGTGATACTTCGACCTTGAAGTTTCAGCTCATTTGCAAAGCCTTTAATCCATAATGTTTCCTTTATAACTTCAGTTAGGGCGATATATTCCGCTTCAGTGGTTGATAAGGCAACAACCTTCTGAAGTGTTTCTTTCCAACTAATTGTTGTGCCAAACATAGTGAAAACATATCCAGAAATAGATTTTCTAGAATCCATACAACCTGCATAATCAGAGTCGACATATCCTTCGATTGCTGCTTTACTATCTTCACCAAGACTCCACCATAAATTGGGACTCTATTTAGAGACCCATTTATGTACCTTAAAATCCACGTCAATGCTTGCCAGTGAGCCCTTCCAGGATTAGACATGTATCTGCTTACAAGACTTACTGCATATGCTATGTCGGGTCTAGTACAGACCATATCATACATAAAAGAACCAACTATATTAGCATATGGAATGCTATTCATATAAGCTCTTTCGACATGAGTACTAGGACACTGATCGATACTCAGCTTGAATTGAGAGTTTGTTGGAGTCACAACAGGCTTTGAATTCGACATACCAAACTTATCAAGAATTTTCTTTAAGTATGCCTCTTGAGATAAGCATAATCTTGATTTCTTTCTATCTCTCCGGATGTCAATCCCAAGAATCTTGGATGCAACTCCCAAATCCTTCATATTGAACTCCTTGTTAAGTTCAGCCTTCACCCTCATTACATCTTTGATATTGTTGCTTGCTATTAGAATATCATCCACATAAATCAACAAAATAACAAATGAATTACCAGGTCGAAATTTGAAGTAAACACAGTGGTCGAACTAACTTCTGATAAAACTTATGCGTGCCATGAACTTGTCAAATCTCCTATTCCACTATCGAGGAGATTGTTTCAGCCCATATAAAGATCTCTTCAATTTGCACACATACTCTTCTTTCCCTTCTTCGACATACCCTTTAAGTTGCCTTATCAGGATTGTTTCATCAAGATCACCATACAAAAACGCAATTTTCACATTCATTTGTTCCAGTTCAAGGTCAAATTGTGCCACCATAGCAAGCAACATTCGAATGGACATGTGCTTCACAACAAGAGAGAACACGTCATTGAAGTTGACACCTTATTTCTGAGTGAACCCCCTTGCAACCAACATTGCTTAGTATCTCTTCGACGTTACTCATTTGATTCCTTCCTTAACTTTGAAAATCCATTTACAGCTAACTAACCTGGCTCTAGCAGGTTTCTTGATCAGTTCCCAAGTGTCTTTATCATGAAGAGATTTCATCTCATCATCCATGGCCTTCAGCCATTCAGTTTTATTTCGACTCCTCGTAACTTCCTTATAGTCTCTAGGTTCTTCTTCTAGAACCTCACTTGCAGAGATTCATGCATAAGTTATAAGATCTGCATACCCAAGTCTCTGAGGTGGCTTGATGAATCTTCTTGATTTATCTCTTTCCAGCAGGTAGTCATTATCAATCTCCCCATCTTCGACAATAGTTTCTGCTTCTTCGACTTCATATGGGTCATGCAATTCAGCATCACTATGCTCCACCTCAACAGAAATTTCTCCCTGTTTTAGCTCTTCGACAACATCGTCAGTTTTCTTGAAAGCCATCTCAACTTCATTGAAAACTACATCTCGACTGGTGATACACCTCCTATGACATGGCTCTAGGAACCATAGCCTATAAGCTTTGACTCCTTCAGGATATCCCATGAACATGCATTTCAGAACTCTAGGTTCGACCTTGTCTTACCTAATGTAAGCATAGGCTACACAGCCAAATACTCTCAGTTCGTCGAGATCTGGTAGATGTCCCGACCAAACTTCTTCAGGTGTCTTCATATCTAACACAGTCGAAGGACATTTGTTTATCACATATCTTATTGTCAAAACAACTTTAGCCCAAAACACCTTCTTCAATCCAGCACTAACCAACATGCATCTAACCCTTTCTAGGATTGTTCGATTGAGTCTCTCAGCTAGACCATTTTGCTGAGGAGTACCTGCTACAGTCTTATGCCTTGCAATCTCAGACTCGACACAATAACTGTCGAAAGCTTCATTGCAAAATTCAAGGCCATTATCAGTTCTCAACCTCTTGACCTTTCTGCCAGTTTGAGTTTCAACCAGAACCTTCCAACTCTTGAAATTCTTAAAATTTTCATCCTTCGTCTTCGGAATGAATACCCATAACTTTCTGGAATAATCATCAACTATGGATAGAAAATATCTTGCACCTGAATGTGAAGGATTCCTTGCAGGCCCCCAAAGATCAGCATGGATGTAATCAAGGGATACATGTGTTCTTTGTTTACCTTTGTTAAACTTCACCCTACAGGATTTACCAAATACACAAGGTTCACAAAACTCTAACTTCTCAACTTTGTCACCACCTAGCAGGTTCTGTTTCCCCAGTTCGAACAGGCCTCTCTCGCTGACATGGCCCAATCTCATGTGCCATAATTTTGTCTTCGACAACAGTTTCGTGGATGCAACATTTGTCGAACCACTTACAACTTCAGTCTCAAGGGTATACAAGTCTTGTTTCTTCACGCCTCTCAAGACTTCCTTCGACCCCTACATGACTCTTAGGATACTTTTCTCTCCTTGAAATACATATCCATTCTTTTCGAATTCACCAAGAGAAATGGAATTTCTCCTCAAGTCAGGTACATACCTAACTTCAGTCAGTTGTCTAATTGGCTCATCATGGAACTTGAATCTCACAGATCCAATACCTGTAATTTTGCAAGCTTTGTTGTTTCCCAGCAGCATTGATCCAACATCTTGATCACATAATTCCTCGAACAAGTCTTTATTTGGAGTCACGTGCCAAGTGAAACTTGAATCCATAATCCACTTTTTTCTTGAGTCACCGCTAGAAACTACAAGAACATCAGATGAGTCTAAACCATATTGAACAATGGTAGCATTGTCATTACCATTGCCTTCATGATCTTTCAGGCGTTCAGGACACACCTTTCGAATGTGACCCTCCTTTTTACAATGGCAGCATCGAACACCAGATGCTTCACCATTATAAGACTTCTGCTGACTTTTACCCTTCTTCTTGTCGAACTTACCATCCTTTCGTAAGAATTTCGCCTTAACGGCCAAACTTTCACCAACCGTCGAAGGTTTATGCTCCTTTTGTTTGTTCAAGTCCTTAGAGTACAAGGCAAATTGAACATCTTCAAAGGTCAGGGACTCTCTTCCATACAAGACGATTTCTTTGAAGTGAGCACGTGTTCTGGGCAAAGCACATAACAACAACAACTCTTGATCTTCGTCATCGATCTTCACATCAATATTTTTAAGATCAAGAATCAGCTTGTTGAACATATCCAACGGCTCAGCCAACACTTTGTCTTCACTCTTCTTGAATGAATACAAGGCTTGCTTCGGGTAGAGTCGATTCACCAATGATTTGGTCATGTACAAACCTTCAAGTTTCAACCATAACCCTGACGTCGTCGTCTCCTTTGATACCTGTCGAAGAACCTTATCACCAAGGCTCAACAATATTGCGCTATGTGCTTTCTCAATCATGGTCGTCTTTTCAGATGTTGTCAACGCAATATTCATGGTTGTCTCTCCCTTCAACGCTTCCAAATAACCCTGCTGAACAAGTAGGGTTTTCATCTTCAAGTTCCACAGACCGAAATCGTTCACTCCAGTGAACTTTTCAATCTCATACTTTGTTGAAAGCATCTTCTCCATGGTCATCGCACCAATTTGTTGTGAATTAGATACCTTAGAAACAAAGTATAATAGGTTTCTCAAGAAACCCACAAGGGTTAGGGTTTAGGGTTACCAAAGATAACAACAAGGATTGGTTATAAACTGATATTCTTTCCTTTCTCTTAAAACAAGATTACAAGTATACAAGAATAGCAAAATAACCTCTCTCACTTTTGAATTAAGGTTTTATCTTCCTATTTTCCCTTATTCAAAATATGAGAGACTAGTATGCTATTTATAATAAAACTAACATACTAACCTAATGGGCTTTTTAACAATTACCCATTACAAGCTAACCCATTCCAACCATTTCTTTCTGCACAACTAGCCAAGACAGGTTACCAAATCAAAAACAGTAAAGCAAATAACAGTTAATGAAAACAAACATCGACATTGCTTGAACACATGTCGCACGCCAGGGTACAACCAAGTTTCACAAACCTAGGACGAATAGACCGACCTGTTCTAATACTGACTATGTAACATCCTAACCCAAAAACATATATTTTAAAAAGGTCATGAAAATTATTTTTTTAACATCAACATAGGGTGTCACAACTTCCTCATAAAACATCCTTCATAACTTGAAATTAAGCAGCAGAAATTAAAACATCATTAACTCGACATAAATATCTCATACTTTATAAAAACAAATTAGTTCTAATAGGAAATAAATCCAACAAATTCTCAAGAAAACATCAAACAACTGAAAACTTATCCCAATGTTACACTATCCGAGCTAAACACATAAATATTAAGTAAACTATGTTAGAATAAGATTTGTTCATGACATATATCCTTTAGGTTTTGATGATAAAAGAGTATTGAAAGAAAAATAATGTTATCTAATGTGTGTTATAAGTATGCAGATTCCAAAGCTTAAAGATAATCTAATCAAAATCTGTTAAGAGAATGAATTTGAGAGAATATGAGTTCTTGGCTTCAAATAGTTCAGAATTGAAGGACGTTCTTAAGTGAAGTCTGATGATATAGGATTGCGTAGACTCTGAAGCTGAACGTATCAACACCAAAAGAGGAATATATTATCTCTACACTTATTTAATGTATCAGCATTTGATGATCATTCAAAGCGATAGACAAAACTAAGTGATCCATACTACATAAAGCAAGCTACAATGTCAAATCAGAACAGAGAAACTTCAAGAATATTAACACAAACTACATAAAATTCATGAAATTCGTAAGTTATGCCCTAATGATTCAACACTCTTAACCTAAACCACATGCATTCAAATTTTCTACTAGAGTTCAACAAAAATAGATGGTAGAAGCATTAAGGAGTCAAGAACATTAGGAACTTCACAATTTTAAAAAAATGGGTTTTACGAAAAATTAAGAGAAATAAACAAACAATTAACTTACCTTGATAAAATGGACGGGATGAAGATGAAAAATTCGAAAGAGAAGAACAAAAAGCTTGAACTTTGAAGAAGAAGAATAAGAGAGAAAGAGAGGGTTTCCTTGAAAATTTTGTGGAAAAAAATGAGAGTGAGGCAATCCTAGCACTTTTACTCTCTTCAGAACACGCTAAGCGACTGGTCCGGGTCAGCCAAGATGGGCCCAGTTCACTGCTAATATATATATATATATATATATATATATATATATATATATATATATATATATATATATATATATATATATATATATATATATATATATATATATATATATATATATATATATATATATATATATATATATATATATATATATATATATATATATATATATATATATATATATTAAAAGAGGCTCGCTTAGCGAGCAAGCTATGCGAGCAGACTTTAAACACTCGTTTAGCGAGCTCTGCTACACAAAACGCTTCCAGCAAAAAAACATATCACAATTTCAGGTCTAAAAACACTTCTACAACACATTTTTAACATCAAAAACATCAAATACTTACAAAATTGGGGTGCCTCCCAATGAGCGCTTGTTTAACATCGGATAAGCTCGACGATCCACGATGATCAACGATTATCGAGGGCAACATATTGGTTTTCATAATCGAAGCTACCTCCAAGGTAGATTTTTAGACGTTGTACGTTAACCGACCAACTATCTTTCTTTTCCAGGTCTTCGATCACCACAACTCCATATTCTCTAACTTCCTTTATCCGAAAAGGTCCGGACCATTTACTCTTCAACTTTTCCGGAAAAAGCTTTAACCGGGAGTTGAAAAGAAAAATAAGTTGTCCGTCTTTGAACTCTTTGAACTTTAATTTCTTGTCATTATACGTTTTCACTTTCTCTTTATACAACCAGCTTGAATGATATGTTGTATTTCTTATTTCCTCAAGCTCGCTCAGCTGCACTTTCCTCTTGGTTCCGGCCAAGTTTGGATCGAAATTTAGAAGCTTTAAAGCTCACAAAGCCTTGTGCTCCATTTCAACCGGTAAATGGCATGTTTTTCCATAAACCATTTGGAATGGAGTTAAGCCTATTGGAGCTTTGTATGCGTTGCGATATGCCCATAAAGCTTCGTCCAACTTTTGCGACCAATCCTTCATTTACCCATAAATAGTTTTTTCCAAAATTTTCTTTACTTCCCTATTGGACACCTCAGCTTGCCCATTTGATTGGGGATGGTAGGGAGTCGCAACCTTATGTGACACACCGTAATGTTTCAAAATGCTTTCAAGCGGTGCATTACAAAAGTGCGACCCACCATTACTAATCAACACTCGAGGGGTTCCAAAACGGGCACAAATGTTTTTCTTCGAAAATTTAATTACCTTTTTTCCATCCGTCCTCGGTGAAGCAATAACTTCCACCCATTTAGAAACATAATCCACATCAACCAAAATGTACTCATTAGCAAAAGATGGTGGAAATGTCCCAACGAAATTGATGCCCCAACAATCAAAGATTTCAACCTCTTGAATATTTTGGAGGGGAATTTCATCACGCTTGCCTATTCTACCCGATCTTTGGCAAATGTTACAACTCCTCGCATGGAGGTTGGCATCCTTGAAAATAGTAGGCCAATAAAATCCTGATTGAAGGATTTTTGTGACCGTCCTAGATCCGTTAAAATGACCTACATATGGAGAGTCATGACAATGCCAAAGGATACTATTAGCCTCATTACTAGTAACACACCTTTTTAGCATATTATCCCCACAAATTTTAAAAAGATACGGTTCATCCCACATATAGTATTGAGCATCCGCCAAGAACTTTTGTTTTTGGTTCCAAGTTAGGTCTTCGGGTATCCATCACGTTGCCTTATGATTAGAAAAAAATGGCAAACCATGGCCTAACTTGGACCATAAACAGTTTTTCATTTGGAAATTCTTCTCGGATCTCAATTTCAGATTTAGTTACGTCTACATTTACCAACCGCGATAAATGATCCATCACCAAATTTTCTGATCCCTTCTTATCTTTAATTTCCAAATCAAATTCTTGAAGAAGAAGGATCCAACGAATAAGCCTTTTCTTAGAATCCGGTTTGGTGAGCAAATATTTTATCGCGGCATGGTCGGTGTAAACAATAACTTTTGAACTGATCAAGTAGGAACTAAACTTTTCAAGCGCATACACTATCGCTAGCAATTATTTTTCGGTTGTTGCGTAATTCACTTGTCCTTCGTTAAGCACTTTGCTAGCATAATGTATTGCATGAAAAGTTTTGTCCTTCCTTTGACCTAGTATCGCTCCAACGACATAATCACTAGCATCACACATAAGTTCAAAATTAAAATTCTAATTTGGTGCAATGATTATTGGAGCGGTAACAAGGTTTTCTTTAAGAGCTTGGAAAGATAAAAGACAAAGTTCATCAAAGAAGAATACATGATCTTTGTTTAGCAAATTGCTAAGCGGCCTCGTCACTTTGGCAAAGTCTTTGATGAACCTCCGATAAAAGCCCGCAAGTCCCAAAAAGCTCCTTATTCCTTTGATGTTGGTTGGAGGAGGCAACTTTGCAATTACTTCCACTTTCGCTTGATCCACCTCAAGTCCTCTCGAAGACACCTTGTGACCAAGTACAATTCCTTCCTTTACCATGAAATGGAATTTCTCCCAATTTAGCACCAAGTTTATTTTCGCACACCTCTCTAACACCGTTTCCAAGTTCTTCAAACATAAATCAAATGAAGCTCCAAATACCGAAAAATAATCCATGAAAACCTCCATCATCTTTTCAATAAGATCGGAAAAGATAGCTTGCACACACCGTTGGAAAGTTGTCGGTGCATTGCACAACCCAAATGGCATTTTTCGATACGCAAAAATTCCAAAAGGACATGTGAACACCGTCTTCTCATGGTCCGCCGGTTCAACCGCAATTTGGTTGTACCCCGAATATCCATCCAAAAAACAATAGAATTCTTGTCCGGACAACCTTTCTAGCATTTGATCCATGAACGGTAGTGGGAAATGATATTTTCTAGTAGTCGTGTTCAAATGCCTATAGTCTATACACATTTTCCATCCCATCACAACTTTTGTCGGTATGAGCTCATTCTTCTCATTTCGAATAACGGTAATTCCACCCTTCTTTGGTACCACATGTACGGGACTTACCCAATGACTATCGGAAATCAGATAAATCATTCCCGCATTAAGAAGTTTTACTACCTCCTTTCAAACCACTTTTTTCATAGTTGGATTCAAACGGCGTTGAGGTTGTGCTACCGCTTTGAAGTCATCTTCCATAAGAATCTTGTGCATGCAATAAGATGGGCTTATTCCTTTGAGATCGGAAAGAACCCATCCTAAATCCTCTTGATTTTTCTTGAGCATATTAACCAAATAGAACTCCTCATCGGTAGACAATGTATTGCTTATGATCACCGGTTTTCTTCCATTATCATTCAAAAATTCATATTTTAAGTTGGAAGGTAGCACCTTCAATTCCACTTCAACTTTATCATCATTTTTTTCCTTCAATTCTTCCACTTCAACTTCCCATGGTTGTAATTCTTTCAAGATCTCTAACTCTTTCAAACATTCTTCAAGATCTTTTTCTTCTTCACTAGTGAGTGTGTCAATTTCCTCACCTAGTGCTAGCTCAAAAGTAGTTTCCACATGAATATGCTTTGCAACTTCCATAATAGCCATATTGAATGCATCAATGCGGAAACTATCATGTCTTTCTTTTGAATGTTTCATTGCTTCAAACAAATTAAAAGTGACCTCCTCATTTAGCACCCTCACTTTCATGAGACCATCAACAACATCGATCATCATTCGGGCCGTCTTCATGAAAGGGCGACCAAGAATCAAAGGAGCATCATCATCTTCTTCCATGTCAATAATAATGAAATCCACCGGAAAGAAGAACTTGTCAACTTTTACCAAAACATCTATTGCCACTCCAATTGGGTGAATGGTAGAAATGTTGGCGAGTTGCAAAGTCATTCTCATACCTTTGATATCAATGTTATCAAGTCTTTTCACAATAGAGAGAGATAGCGAGAGAGAGAGAGAGAAGGTTTATGCTTGAACCTAAATTAATAAGATCATTACCTACAAACATGTTTCCAATGGTGACCGACAAAGTAACACGACCCGTACCGGCTTCTTTCTTTGGAAGAGTGTGTTGAATGATAGCACTACAATTTGCCGCAAGAATAAACGTCTCCAGTTCCGCATACTTCCGTCTTTTCGGGAGAATGTCCTTCAAGAATTTAGCATATTTAGGAATTTTCTCAAGAGCCTCGGAAAATTGTAAGTTTATTTGAAGTTGTTTGAAAATATCCATAAACCGAGTGTATTGCCTTTCATTGTCTTTCTTTGATGGCACATGAGGTTATAGCATGTTTGTTGGAATTTGGTTAATCACTTCTTTTCCCTTCCTCACTCTCTTATTTGTTTCTTTTTTCTTATCATCCCCCACTTTTGTATTTTCAACTACAACCAAATCATCAAGGTTCTTTTCAACTACTTCCTCAATTGTTTTCTTCTTTTCAACTTTCTCCTCATCACTAACTTCTTCGAATACACCATCAATCTTTTCTTCCACCACTTTATTCTCTTTAGGTTGAGTCATCTCCTTCCCACTCCTAGTAACAATATCTTTTTAATGCTCTTTAGGATTAACTTGAGTGTTGGCGGAAAAAGAAGGTCTCGATTGGTTCTCGACAATTTGTTTCGCAAGTTGCCCAACTTGATTTTCAAGATTTTTTATCGCCGCACCATTTGACTTTTGATTGGCCATATAAATTTGAATGAATTGATTCAAAGTGTCTTCCAATTTAGAAGGTGCAACCGGAGGTGGTGGAGCAACATAAGGATTTTGTCGATTAGATGAACTACCGCTATAACCTTGGTTATTTTGGTAATTGCTCCTTGGTTGATATCCTTGATGTTGTTGATTTTGGTAATGGTTTTGTTGAGAATGTTGTTGTTGGTAAGGATGTTGTTGTTGATAAGGTTATTATTGTCTTTGGTACCCTTGATTGTTGTGCATGTAATTGACTTCTTCGGTTCCTGGTTGTTGTTGATAAGGTTGTTGTTGTCTTTGGTACCCTTGATTGTTGTGCATGTAATTAACTTCTTTGGTACCCTTGATTGTTGTGCATGAAATTCACTTCTTCACAACTCGCGACTTGCTTGTTCTTTCCCGGATGCTCATGCAACTCCTTCAATTGTTGGGAAAGCTTTGACATTTGTTGCGTCAAGAGCTCTACTTGGTGCGATAGAAGTTTGTTTTGTGCAAGTATTGCATCGTTAGTTCCTAGTTCAAAAACTCCAGGTTTCTTCATAGAATTTCCATGATTTTGACTTTGCAAATCATTGAGAGCCATGCGATTGATAATATTTGTCGCTTCTTCCGCACTTTTTGACAACAAAGCTCCACCCGAAGTAGCATCCAACAAGGTTTTACAATTTGGTTGGAGACCATTTAGAAAGACATGGATTTGTGTCAATATATTGAAACCGTGGCCTTTGTGTAGCGGTAAAATCGTGAGTGTAAGCTATTGATTAACTTAACTCAAGGTACACAGAGTCGCCACCGCGCTTTTATTTATTTCCAAAATGAAAAAGGAAAAAGAACGAATAAAACCTAATGAATCTAAAAGCAAAAGCTAAAAGAAACAAACAGAGAATGGGTAAGGGGATAGGTTACAAATTTGGAAGGTTTTACGCACCCAAAATGTCTGTGGTACTCCACGGGAGCCCTTTGACATATTTATTGCTTTTTTGGTTTGAAATTGGTTTGCTTGAAAAAGGATTGAAGGGATGAGAAGAAGAATGTTTTTTTTAAGATTTTTGTGTTTGAAGAGGTTTTGACGCCTCATGCCTACGTACCCACAAAGTGCAATGCGAGATCAAAACCTCGTAGTTCGTGGTACAAAATTTGAAAAGAAACAATGAGTTGAATGGATTTTAAAATGTAGAGATAAGTCGTCATTCTTTAGCGAATAATTCCGCTAGAAAGAATGAATCATATCTAAACATATGAAAAGAAAAAGTGCACAAAGGCAAAAAAAACAATTGAGTGAGTTTTGGATTTTTTAAAGTATTTAAGAAAAGAATTTCAATATATTTACATGGATTAAAGTTTATTAAGAAAATAAAGTGAAAAGGATAAAATCACTTGACCTAAGTCAAGGTTTAGTTGCGAAAGTGTTTGAAGTTTGAAAACAAAGAAGATTTGAAAATAGGGAGAAGATTTGAAAATTTAAGAATTGGGAAGAGATGAAGGGACTATCCTAATACTTGAATTAAAAGGTTAAGAGAAGAGCGATCAAACCATATTATGAACATTTCTTCAAGGTAAACGGAATTCCATCTTCAAAGACAAATGAAGTTAATTCGATACCAAGGTCTTCAATCAATCACAACTTGAGCAAAGGGAGAGATCCTAAAATCTAAGTCCGAACTCCAATGCTAAGGATAGTAACCATAGTCCGAAATTAAAGTCACCAATCTTTTTTAATGTTTAATCCTTTATTAATGCTTTGTGTCCAAATGGACAAAAGAAAAATCACAAGCAACAATATAAACATAAACAATACGATATATGATATAATATGATAATAGCATAATAAAAGAGATAAGGAGCGAGAAATTGAAATAAAGAGGATAAGGTGCGAGAGATTGAATTTAAATGGATAGTATATTAATATTATTATAATATTTACATATAAGTGGTATGATTAACTTAATCAAACACAACCACAAAAGATAATAAAAAAAATCGAGGCAACCGGATCCAAGTGGATCTTATTCCGAATTCGGGACAAATTTAGGTCTATGTTAAGCAATCGCCGAGTAATTTACGAAGTAATTACCCTACAAATGAGGCCGGCCACCACCAATTAAGGTGAAAAATATTTGTTCTAATACATGTTAGAGAAATGATATTATTGATCATTCTCCGAAAACATGTCGCACGAAAAGAAAAAAGGATGGTCTAATCTTAATCGAGATTTTCGTTAAATTATCGAATGCAACCTATCACGATCCCAAAGTATGGAAAATGATCCAAATGATCATTCATCCATAGATTTGAAATAATGAAGGTTAAACATATTCGAAATTCAACAATCTACGAATCGGAGATTTTCATCGACCAAAAAGAAAAAGGATGGAAAAAGAAATATGAATCTAAAAATAAAATCCATAAAGAAATTAAAATGTTTTTTTCTAAATCTTTTCTGGAATATTCTTTTTTGAATTTTTATATAAAAAATAAAGTTGGAAAATAACATTTAAAAAAAAGAAACTAAACTAAAGAATAAAATAATAAAAAAAAAGGACAATTAAATGAGAAGGGGTATATCGCACACTTAGGGTGCTGGATTAGAAACTGAATCCAAAAAAAATGATACTAGGCCCAACATTAAGGACTCTGTTTTCATATAAAAAAGATAGAAAAATATAAAACACAGAAAACAAAAAACAAAGAGCCTCCTCTTCTTCTTCATGAGCATTAACGGCGGTAGAAAAAAACAAGGAGAGCAAGCATGATTCACAGGTCCTCACCGTTCACTTGTTACGGCTACTCTCTTCCTCACTCTCTCCTATCGATTCTTGGCTTCTTCTCTTCAGCGCCTATTTCTCTTTCAATCGGCCACTTCTTTCCTTCTTCTTCCCGGATCTACTTCTCTATTGATGAACAATTGGTGGTGATGAGTGAGGAATTAGGGATAGCTGTAAAGTTATTGCGAGGTTATGGCGGATTAAACAAAAATTTGAAGAAATCCTAATTGAAACGAAGAGGCTCAAGAATTTTTGGGTTGAAGCTCTGAATTTATGCAGGGTTTTTCTAAGGCTGTCAAAGCTTGGGATTGAAAGAGGGGAGGAGTTCCTTTTATAGATGGAAGGAGTGATTTGAATGAAAATTTCGTTTGCCGTTTTGATTTGATTTCGGGCGTTTTGAAGGTTCACGGAACGCGTGACCCGCGGCTGGGAATTTAGTTCTGCGTTTTGAGTGGTGCGTTTCAGGTGCGATGGCCTGCGTTTTGTTCTGTTGCTGCGTCCCGTGTGTGGCTTGATGTACCTGGCTTTTGAATGTGGGCTGTGTTGCTATGGATGTTGCTGTGTTCGGCGTGATGCTCGTGCAATCCGTGTGCGTTTTATGTTTTGGTGGACTGCGTTTTATGTTTACAGGTTGCGTTTCATGAGCCGGCTGAAGCAGTGAAGGCTTGCTGCTGGGAGTTTGTGTGCGGCTGCGTGCGTTTAATGAAGAAGTCTGCTGCGTTTTGGGTGTTATCACATGCGGCTTGGCTTGATGAAATGAGGTGAAAAATTGTTGATGATGTGGCTTGTTGCTTGTGTACAACATGTTGACTTGAAATAAAGCTGAGGAAATTCACATGATGGATGGCTTTGAGTCACATGTTCTGCTTGGATAATTATTTGATGTAGCTGGCTGTGTGTTTGGTATGCGGGTTGATGCTGGCTTGAAGCTTGACTTCACAAACAAAACAAAATTGGGCTAAAGAAAAATTATATGGGCCTATTTTTTTTTGTAAATGAATTTTTTTTTTTATTCTTTTGTAGTGTAAATGAAAAAAAAAAGAAGAAAAGAAAAAGAAAAAATAAGTAAGAATTAGAATACTAAAAAAAATGGAAATAAAAAAAATGGGAATAGTATATTGGAATTTGATTTATATAAAAACAATGGGTTAAAATGGAATATAGAATTTTGGTGAATGAATAATGAAAAGAAAAATGGGTTATATATTGGAAATGGTATAGAAAATTAGAATATGGATTTAATGGGCAATATGATGTGATTTAGAAAAATTGGAAAAGAAATTGGATAGAATGGATAAGAAAAGTATTTGCGAATGGATAAAAAAACAATGGATATATGAGAACGGTTATAGAAAATGAAATACGGGTAGACAAATGGATACAAAGTGATGCTTTTTTTTAGCCCAAAACAAAATTTATTTTTGCAAACCACTGATAATGATGAACACAACCCATCTTGAACCATTGAATGAATCGTAGCAACAAGCCACAACCATCGTCTGAAATTTGCCTCAATTTTTGAATCCATGCTGAGGAAAATAAATCCTCAGATGAACTGCTGATAAACTGGTGAACTTGAAGATTCAAACCAAACTTCGCACAAAACACTGTCTGATAATTGATGACTTTAGCACGCAATACAGCTTAAACTTTTGAATACGCACTGTCTGAGAAATAAACACTGGCACACATAACATGCAGTCGAAACAATCTTTTGATAGTTTGACCAATATTAGGTCAAACATCCATCTGAAATTGAATTGTGACTGAACAAACGCATCTGAATTGAAATCACTGTCTTATCTTTGAAATCCTGCAACACATACAACAAGAAGAAGAATGCTGCAACATATTTTTGGTATTTTGGGTTAGAGATCAGTAAATATAAACAAATATAAAGAAGTAAAAACAATGGTGATCCCCTGCGAAGCATAGACCCTACATCTGAGAAGAAACTAGAAATAGTGCGATCTTGTTTGTATGCAAAATGCAGATGATATGCGAAGAAATCTTAGGGCAAAAATTAGGGTGTTACACTTTGCACTTCCATATAATGGATTTGAATCTCTCCCATGCTTCATTTAAGGACTCATTTGCACCTTGAGAAAACACAGAGATTGCGGTATTTGATTCCATAAAACGGTTGTGTGAGAAGAATCTCTCAATGAACTTCTCTTCTAGAACATTCCAATCGGTCATCACCGTGGGACTTTGATCAAGGTGCCAATCCTTTGCTTTTCCAAGCAAAGCATGAGGAAAAAGTCTTCGAAATAAAGCTAACTCTTGATTTTGATCAACTCCGACCGCCAATGCTATCTCATAGAATTTTGTGAGAAAATCGAAGGGATCTTCATGGTCCATTCCCGTGAATGGACTCCTGTACAATAAATTCAGAGTTCATGTCTTCATCTCAGCTTGCCGGCCATTATGGGTGTTGTTGGCAAACTGAGTCATGTTACGAGGACTATTTACACATGGTGTCGAAGGTGGAGGTGGATCCGCCATGGTTAGTGTCAACTGTGGAGTGAGTGGTGTTGAAGTAGAAGTTGATCCTTGTCCTTGTTCTCGTCTTTCTTTCGCTAGTTGCCTCCTCCGTCTTGTCTTGCTATTCAACTTCCTTGCAGTTCTCTCAATCTCAGGATCAAAAAGAAGTTGGTCCGCGGGAAGCTTTCCTCCCATAAACAGAATATGTAAACACTAACCAAACAAATTAACATGTTCAAGAAAAAGAATAAAAAAGTCTAAAACTTAGAAACTATTGCAATGCTTGTAATATCAAATAACAATCCCCGACAACGGCGCTAATTTGTTAGAGTAAAAATAGATTAGGGTTTTTGTTATCGATCCACAAAGATTGTTTTGTGATGTCACCGCCTTTCTAAAGTTGCGCTAGTTTAAGACTTAATTGTAACCGGGGGTTTTGGTTTAGTCTACGAAACGTTTACTTTGCATTTGAATTAAAAGTACAAGCTAGAAAATATCGGTTGGCAAGAGTTTATAAAAAGCATGTGCCAAAGTTAGGGTTCGATAAGCCCATTTGCACGTATAGTTTCGATCAAACAGACGAACTTATTAAAACGATAAACACAAACACAATATCCTCTCAAGATGTTTATGTCTAACACAAATTGTGAGTTTTACCATTTTGATCCATTGATGATCTCTCACCCAATCTATCAAAATGGAAACATTTAAAGATCAATACAATGTGAAAACCAATATCTCATAACTATCTCTAGCTTATGTTCTTTGGTGGATGAAAAACCTAGGTCAAGTGTGGAACACATTTCTAAATCATGAAGCACACAAAATATATTTCATAAACACAAAGTTTTCCATCATAAAAATTTATCATCAAGAGTTCATATACTATGATCAAAGACTATACATATAAATTAAAGACCTATCTACCTTATAACCTTGAAATATTAAGAGTTTAGCTATCCATAACCATGGAAACTTCCATTACAAGAAAGAGATGAAGAAGACAAAGCATCAATGACGATCTCCCGACTATTGATGCACCGATTCTTCGAAAACAAGTGAAAATCTGAATTCTAGGGTTTTTTCTCTAAGAAATATCAAGACATCCCCAAAAAATGAATGTTGAAATCCTTTAATATAATCCAAAAAACTCAAGGCTCGCTAAGCAAGCATTCGTTAATTGCTAAACCGCCTTTGCTTGCTAAGCAAGCTTAGGCCCTCGATTAGCGAGAAACATTCTGTATTTTGTTGTAACTTGCTCGCTAGGAGCTCGCTAAGCGAGCCTGTAGCGAGCTCCAAATCTTCGTTTTCTTCAAAAATCTTCAAAAGAGAGTCGCCATGATTTGCTTTCTTCATTCCAATTATGAAAACTACAAATCATAAAACAAAAGTTAAATAAACTATATTATTGAAGCAAGTAAACTAAACTACGAAAATCAACTAGAAACAACGGGAAAAAGTATTAGAAGTCCAAATTAGTTATTGAAAAGTGCCAAAAACTATACTACATACTCCAACAAATTGGCACTTATCAGTCAATTATAAATTATCCTGAAGTTTCTAGAATAACTCAAGATTTTGTTGAGAATTGCAAGAAGGATACAAATGATAATCGAGTGTATGAAGACCATCTTGTAAAAAATGGTGCTAAGGAAGTAAAAGGAAATACTATAGAAGAAGAGAGAGGAGTTGTGTCTATAGAAAAAGATGGTGGTTCTAGGAACTGGTTGAATGAAAGTCCAGCTGCAAGTGGCAAAGATGTGGAAGCTGCAGAAGAATTTGTATCAATGGCAACATGATCAGGTATTGAGGCTGAACCCGGTGATAACTTCAATCTTAATTCTTCTCTGAGATAGTCACCCTCACCATAACTTGCTATACCTAATTAAACTTCTACCTTATCCTTACAACCTTATCAATCATCAAAATCAATCATTCTTGAAAGAACATTATTTTATGTTCTTCCAAAGACCTCACTAGATAAAACACAAGCCAACAACTTTTCATCACAAGACCAACCCATTGTTCAAACTAATCAAGAAAATATTAATGCTAGCATTCAAGAAAACTCACCTTCACCAATTCTTGATGAATCTAAATGTGATTTGGATGCTAAGCCTCTTAATGTTGTGTCACCCTTACACAGTTCCACCAAAAATATTTCAGACCAACAAGTTCAGAATCATCTTATAATGAAAATGAATGTACTGAATCTAAACCAAAGCGAGAAAATCATAACCAAGCTCACCCCTTACCATCAAATCATCAAGAAACCACTCAACACTTATCCTCATCGAACCATTCTTTAGGAAAATAAAATTCAGTTGAATTTGTTCAAGAAACATTGCATAAAGATGAAACAAACTCTCTTAAACCATCTCAGCATATGACCAACTATTACTCTCTACCAAACCATGTATTTTCTCAGTTGTAAGATCTTAGGATTGGGTTATATAATGAGGCAAATGCAATAATGGAAGAAGGATTTACTTCTACTGATTATGTTTCTTATAATGCAAGATGGTAAACCTTCAGAAATTTTGTCAACTCAATCATTCAAAATCTGAAGAATTTCTCTACTAAGGAAGTCACTACATCTAGTGTAACACGGTGGGAGAACTGACTTTCTATAAATGTTGCGGATAGCAAGAGTCGCCACTGACTTTTATTTTATCCATAAGAAAGGGACATAAAAGAACAGGAAAGACCGTTTTGAAAAGATTTGGGTTCGGGGGTAGGTTATATAAAGGGAAGGTGTTATCACCCTTTATATCCATGGGCTCTTAGTTACTTAGCTCACTTTTTAACTGTTTTTGAAAAGTGTAGTGTGTGATTAGAAATTTTCTAAGTACTTTGTAATGATCCTCGTATGGATGTATACAAAGCCTTGTTTGAAAAATGTTTAAGAAAAGTGAGGTGTGAAAAGTAGTTTTAAAGTGTGAGCAAGTAACTATGAGGTACCTACCCTAAGCTAAGTCATTCAAGTTCTTTTATGTTTCTTCAAGAGTAAGACTATCCCTATTATTAAGGAATAGGTAGTCATTACTTTGGATTTGTTTAAGGGACAGACGCAGGTTCATCGTATGGTCAATGAAGGCAACTTAAAGGGTGTCTTTAGCAATTCGTAGGGAATATCATCATTTATTCGAAGGGACAAGATCATTATTCCGTAGGCAACCTCGAAGGGACTTGATCTTTTAAATCTGTAGGGACTTGATGATTTATACTCGAAGGGACTTTGCTTAAGACACCCCTATATTCGAGGGACTTGACCATTTAAAGAAGGCAACCAAGAGGGATACCCTAGGAAGTGTGGACGACGATCTTAGATCGGCTTACGTGTGTAAATGATTTATTTCAAATATTTATCTTATTTAATAATTATCTAAGTCTATATTAATTTTCAATTAGTTTTCACACCTTATTTACTAACCACACAATTAAATATTTACAAAGAAAATAAAGACGGAAAAATAAATCTATAAGCTATTACAAGGCTTTGGCAGATACATAATAATCGGATAAAAATGAATTATAAAGCAATAATAATAGATATAATAAATAAACAATAGTAATAAAGCAATAATAATAAAGCAATAATAATAATAAAGTAATAATAAAAAGATTAGAATTTAAAAAGCAATTATTTTAGGTTAGGCAAATTATAAATTTTTTAGAAGTTATTTAAGAAAGTATAAGTTTAAATAATTTAGTAATAATAAAAGAATAAAATAATTACTTATTATATTATAATTAAGAAAACAATATTATTAATATAAAATAAAAGAGTTATATAAAAAAAATTATTAAGTTAGTATTTACAAAATAAATAAAGATTATAGAAAATATTAAATTATTAAGTTAATAGATTTATTTATAAATTAATTATATACAAGATCTTAGAATTATTATTATTCAATTAGAAAAATAGTCAATTAGATTTTACTTATAAGATACATTCATTAAAAGATTAAAAAAAATTATATAAAAAAAATTTATGTATTTACAAAAATATCATTTATTTATTTTTGGTTTTTATTTTATTTAGAAAAGATTTATTTTTATTAATTAAGTTTATTTTGAAAATAAGAATATAAAATACAAAGAAAATTAGAAAAGGAAAAAAATAGGAAAAGGGTGGACCTGGGGTTTGAACCCAGGTCTCTAACCTGGATGAAGAAACCAATGACCACCTGAGATGCATGTGCGTTGGTGATAGGAATCAACAACAATCTATAATATATTAAATCTGCAAAGTATAATGAAAAAGAAAAAAAAATTGGTGGGCATTAGGATTCGAACCCCAACCTTTCTGTATACCAAGCCAAATCCTTGCCATCAAGCCACATGGGGCGCATCTGTCCATAGAATGACAACAAATTATAATATATAAAACATATTGAATATCCTGAAAAAATAATAAAAAGATGGAGCTCACCAAGATTCGAACTCAGGTCCTCTATAACGCACACCCAATGCCTTTGCCAACTGAGCTACTGCACGCTTGTGATATTAATATGAGATAAACAAATAATAAAATAAGGTCGAAATTCAAACATCAGATTCACGCCTTCATCTTCAACCTTTTACCTGCGAAATTACCTACGATTTTTGCTACAAGATTACCTACGAATTTATATTCCCAGAAAATCCTAGGTCTCTTCAATCATCATGGTACCTGTAATTTTTCATCAAATTGATCATATTAGTGTGATCCTCATACCATATACAGTTCATTTACGTTGTTGGAATTCATTTATATTTGTTAATCTGAAAAACCCCAATTGGAAGGTATGAACCCTAGCCATGGCTGTGAACACGAAAGGTCCTCATTCCTTAATTAAACCGCCCAGAAATCATTGCTATATCCAACCAAACACAAATCAATAAACAAATTTGATTAATAACGCATGAATATATACGAACGAAAAAAACTAAAAGTAAGGAAAAGTGTGATTCAGATTTCACAATATATGATGTTCTGGATGGATATGATGATCGTATTATGTTCTATGATGTTTAAGGAAGCCAATGCAATCCTTATTTGGCCTTGAAAGTACCTGAAACCTACAAACCGAATGTGAGTTTTGTGAAGGTTTTTTGAAACTTGGATATGATGCTTTTGAGCTGAAAAATTGTCCCTCATGCTTTGTTTGACTTGTATACTTATAGAAGAGTCCATTTAGGTCAAAAAATCAGATGGTTTTGTGGGTTTTTGGATAACTTGAGATTGAAGAAACCAATTATTCATAAATGTCCAAAAATCATACCAAACCTTGCTATTTTTGTTATGCACGAATTTGGATGACATCTAATCAACTTAAATGTCATTTAAGGGCTTCTAGAAGAAGAATCAAATCAAATATTTGTATTTACATATTTTATTTTGATTTAAAATGAATTTTAATGAATAAAATCCAAATAAATAATAATAAAATTATAAAAATCAGAAATTATTTGAATTGGGTCATGCTTGATGTTATTGTTAAGTTTGGATTGCAAAATGATAGGCCCATTTGGAAATATTTGGATTTAAGACCTTATTTTCTTCATACACCCCTTGAAAATCTCCCAACTTTGACAAGGCATAAATCCCTCAATTTTAAGGCTATGAAGGTGTTCTTGGACATTTTGGAAAGCTTAAAGAGTACTCTAACAAACCTTTTTGGTCTCATGTCCATATCTATTTCCATTTTCAAATTATGCTCTTTGGAAAAAGTTGACTTTTTGTTGACTTTTGAAATGACCTGTAATGTTTTAGCTCATACCTTCCAAATGAAGCATTTTTAGGCTTGGCTTGTGAGACACAAAGTTGTAGAGAATTCAAAATGAGCTTTGGATGAGAAACTTTTGATGAAGAATGTGAAAGTTATGGCTGGTCAAAGTTCAGTTGACTTTTCCTAGGAAACCCTAATTTAGAAACTTCCTGATTTCTTGATGATCTGAGATCTCCTTGATGAATCATGATCAAACCTTGATCAAATGATGAATTTTACTTCATAATCTTGATGTTGGAAAAAAATATTGAAGTTTGACTTTAATTTGACCACAATTGACCTCAGTTTGACTTTTTAACTACTTTGACTGATTTTTGCATATCTGATCATTTGACTGGTCAAACTTATTGGGAAAGCCTTGCAACTTGACATGGGGATTATTTAATACATGTGGGATGTTATGGATCTCACTTGAAGCCTTAGAAGTCCATTTTACTTAGATAAACTCAAAACCCTAGTTGTGGATCCATTGCTTAGGAGGATGCTTTGTCTGAGATAACTCTCAAACTTTCTGACCAATTGTGAACCTTGTGAACCTTGAGAGAACTCTAGGGACACATTTATTTGATTGTGGAAGGTCAAATTTTGGGGTACAACATCTAGTCAGAAGCAACTACTTAATCTAGAAGTTGGGGTAACTTTAGTTGCTGAATGTCCAACTTTGATAAAAAATAAACTCAGATTACTAGTAACCAACATATGTGTCCCAAACAAGACCTTATATAAATATCTTCTCAATCTATTTAAGCCAAGTTTTATCACCTTTAGGATCGTACCTTCCTTTAAAAGTAGGAGAATTTTTCTTATTAAACTTTCCCAGCCTGCGAAATTCATCAGCTACTCCATGTTGATTCTAGTTAGCCAGCAAAACCTGATTCGCATGTGCTATCACACAAACCATTGCTTCCAAAGTATCAACAATTGCTTAATTGTTTCTACCTTCATCAATTTCTTTATACACAACCAGCCAAGACAGGTTACCAAATCAAAAACAGTAAAGAAATATGAGTTAATGAAAACATGCATCGACAATGCTTGAACACATATTGCATGCCCGAGTACAACCAAGTTTCACAAACCTAGGCCGAATATACCGACCCGTTCTAATGCCAACTATGTAACATCATAACCCCAAAAACATATATTTTAAAAAGGTCATGCAAATTAATTTTTTAACATCAATATAGGGTGTCACAACTTCCTCATAAAACATCCTTCTCAACTTAAAATTAAGCAACATAAATTAAAACATCATCAACTTGCCATAAATATATCATACTTTTATAAAAATAACTTAGTTCCAACATAGGAAATACATCCAACAAATTCTCAAGAAAACATCAAAAAGTAGAAAACTTGTCCTGATGTCACATTATCAGAGCGAAATGCATAAATACTAAGTAAACTATGTTAAAACAAGATTTGTTTATGACATATATCCTTTAGGTTTTAATGATAACAAAGTATTGAAAGAACAATGGTTTTATCTAACGTGTGTTCTAAGTATGCAAGTTCCAAAGCTTAAAGAGAATCTATTCAAAATTTGTTAAGAGAATGCATTTAAGAGAAGTTGAGTTCTTGCCTTCCGATGATTCAAAACTGAAGGATGTTCTTAAGTGAAATTTGATGATATAAGATTGTGTAGTGTCAACTACTAGATCACTCATCTCTTGATGTCTTAGATTTCAACATTTTTCATGTAAAAAACACTCGATTTCGTTTATAGGTGCGAGTAAATTCTCATCATAGTGAGTTCTTCGCATACAAGGACAACAAAAGAACTACATCAAAATAAAAAGAAAAAGAAAATTCTAGTATATATGGTGACTAAACTGAAATTTAATATCAAGTATATTTGGTCCCCAACAACGGCGCCAAAAACTTGACATGCCGCAAGTGTACGACTATGAGAAGTAGTAAGTCATGAGTTAGGTCAAATGACCCTTAATGTATGACATGCTGAAAAATCTTTACTTTTGTACAAGTATTGGAATGAAAAGCCCAGGCTTTAAAATAACCCGTGAACAATATCATCTTAATCTATCAGCGATGGATCATACAAATAGTCATGAGTTAGGTCAGATGACCATTACTCCCTAGAGGACTACTTATCATGATGAAGAACAGTAAAATCAGAGCAATTATCACAATCGAAAACATATTTTAATGGAAAATTCATAAATTGATAATTGAAAATAAGAGTAAATATAAATTGACAGACAAAAATTCACTTGAATTGAGATAGATTAAGTGCTCCAATGAAGACTTGAGTACAAAGTAATACAGAGAAATAAAATACGTAAAATTAGAATGATAAGTTAGATCACCCTAAAAATCAAGAATGCCTATGAGTTTTATGAAAAATTCTAAAGCTATAATAAATAAAATGGTGCAATGCTCATTACAATCAGAAAGAAAAAAAATCAGAAGTTGCAAAGATAAAAAATAGCCTAGAAAAGCCTGAAAAGGGAACAAATAAGGGAACTTCACGCCTGCCTACTCGACCCGTAGCAGCTGCTACAGGTGCCTAAAGTAGGCCCTTGGAAAATGTATGATTGCTACAACTTGTATCAAGTCTTACGGCCAGCCGTAGAAGCCCTCTGGAAAATGTATGAAGAAATTATGAGTTTGTCTTTTTCTCGTATTTTGCTCCATTTTGGTTTCTCTTTTGTCTGGGATATTTCTTAAAGCCGAAAATTACATAAAACATATTACCAAAGCACAATATGCGATAAAGAAAGATAAATCAAACGAAAACAGAAAAATAATAAAGTAAAACGACGAATAAAAGTGATCCGAAAACCACTTATCAACAATATTCGTCTCAAACTTCCAACTCCAATACTCGTCACTAGTTTCTCTTTGAAACTAAAGTTTAACATGAACATCGCCAATACAAGGCCACAATAATGGTTCCTCACTAAACCAAACATCTCAACATAACTAAATACTTTTACCATAATTCAACATAATAATTAAAATATATAAATTCTTGACAATACTCATCGAGACTCATCAGCAACATAGAAAACAAAATCCACTCAAAAAATTGAGCCAAAAAACCTAAAATCGGTTAAACAAGGGCTGACGGTCATCCCTCCAGGAATGATAGTCATCACACATACCTATCACCTCCCTCTCTCACACATACACACACAAACCCGTCATCATGTTGTCGTCTAGGAAAGGAGACCATCCCTATGGCCCTAAGGGTTGGTCCATCATTTTGCTGATGCCCGTCGGCTTATCCCAATGCAGAGACAATTGGCCCATCATGAAGGTGATGTTCGTTACCTCTATGTCAAACCCATATTTCTACATTTTCTCAACTGCAACACTTTTGAAGCTTCGATTCCGATCCCAAAAAAATCCAGAACTCACCGCAAATCATTTTACATTACTTATACAACATTAAACGCGTCAATTTTGCACATATTAATCATTTATAACACCGATTGACCATAAAACCATTAACATGTTAATCAATTTAAACCATGTCAACATGAACATTAAAACTCAGAATTGCACATTCAATTTTATACAAAAATCAGTCACCAATATAGCATGAAATTCACAACATATCACAACAATCAATAGAGGTTTTGCACAAACCATCTCAAGATTCAACAATTTCGCCAATGGAAGAAATAGAAATAAAAGGGAAAGAGGATAAGGAATCCTATATATCCTTCATGCTTAAACATACATATCATGAACATTACCCATACCTCAAATTTGCAGCAAAGGTTGAAGCTTTGGCTATGGAGGTTCTCTCTTCTCCTTCCTGTGAAGTCAAGCTTCTCCATGGTTAACAATTTTTTTGATGAAGACAAATCTCTTAGTAGCAAAATATGACAAGAAGGCAAAGATGATTTTCAGGTTAAAAAGAATCATGTTCAAGACTTAGTATTCAAGAAGATTTTTCATGAAGGTATTATAACAATTCTAAACAAATATTAAAGTCTTAGATGCTCAATCAAAACAAACATTATTGCATAGTTGGTTCTTAACCATGGCATGCTTAAAACTTGTATTTTTCACTTTCAAGATAATGTAAATCTATTTACACATATAGTGCAATTTATTTACATCTGTTGTTTAAAGTTTTTTTCACTTTTCTTCTTAGTGCAGTCGATTTACATATGCATGCAATCGATTTCATACTGCTCTTTTTTGAAATTTTTTAGAATGTTGGCTTGTGAAATCGATTTACATGTTAGTGCAATCGATTGCAAGCTGCACAAAATTGAAAAATATCTTTTTTTCATAACATCTCTTCATGTATCTTTTCATGGAACCTTCTCATGATGTATTGACATTTGTTCATGAAATTTTTACAGTTTTTACCTTGTTTCATAAGAGTGTTATGTGCATATAAATTCTTAATATTTCATATCAATTTTTTTCACCTCTTTCAATAAAAATATTCATATTCAAAAATTCACATATCAAACTCTTGAATTTTCATACAAGAATTTTTCTGCATTCTTTCATATCATCTAACCAGAAAATTCTTGAACAATCTAACACTTTAAGTGTTTGTGAATTATTGTTGGTGAAAGAGAATATCAATTTTTATATTGATAAAGTATCAAAGATTCAACTTTCTACTCTTATACAAAATTTAGAATTAATGTATCTTGTCAAATCTTATTTTTCCAGGATTGTTGGATATAAGATTGTGTTGTAATTCTTATTATCCGGACTGTGGATACAAGAGGTCCTTTTTTGAGAGGATTGTTCTCAATAGGACTTAGTGGAAAAATCCAAGAGGATTGATCTTGGTGATCATAGTTTAGTGGCTTGTATAGAAAGACTAGGAGGATTCTTGTATTGTCCAAAACTATAGTAAATTCTCTTTCTTGTTGAAAGGGGAGTGGAGTACTCTCGAATTGTGAGGGGAACCACTATATATCGCCATGTCTATTTTACTTTCTGCACTTTTACCTTTTCCATCACCGAGAAATCTTAGAAAAGTAAAAATCATCAACCGTCAAAATAAAAAAATTATCTAACACCTAATTCACCCCCCCCCCTCTTAGGCGTACTCGTATACTTACACTTCCAAAAGCTCCCTTATGGTTTCTCTTTCCTTGCCTCTTTTTTTATACCAAAAACACATACTTACCAAACTCTCTCTCTCTCTCTCTCTAAACTTTTCTATTTAAATAAATAAAACCCAATTTTCTTTAATTTTAATTAATTTTGAAAACTCCCCTTAATTCTCACTAATTCCACCCACCTATCTATTTTATTAAGAACTCTCACTACTACAAAATAGGCTTTTTGTAACACTGATTTTACAACGACCATAATGTTAACTGTGGTAATAGTTTATTTCTGGGCGCCTTTTTTGGTATTTACTAGAGGACATGTCACAATGGTCAAATGAAGCAACCGTAGTGAAAAAGGTACACATAGTGAAATTGTTCGATTCCCAACACCGACAAATATCCATTTATCGTGATAAAAATGTTATTGCACTTGTATATCACCATGATTTTAAATATCAACCGTGATGAAAGATGATACTTTATTTGTATATAAGTGAAATTATCTACCACTTCAGTACATAGCATTTGTCTCTCTCAAAACAAAACACTAACAACTCTTTCACTTGTCTCTCTCAAAACGAAACTCTAACAACTCTGTCACTCATCTCTCTCATATGGAAACCTCAAAACAAAATAATAACAACAAATCTAAGCCAATGGGTATTTACAAGTTCGTTTTCTCTGTAGTTTTGTTTTCAAAATCTGTTTCAATAGCTTATTTCACGATGTTTGAAATTTCTTCATTTTTTTATTTGTATGTATATATATGTTTCTTTCAATAAATAGGAAGAAGCTAAATTTAGCCTTGCAAACTTGTGTCAAAGATCCATAATGAAATCCATTCAAAATATACACAAGTTTGCAGGTCTATATTCATGTTCATCCTTATTTCATTATTAACACACCATTATGGGACATGCATAGAATGTTTCTGAAGCATTTTATGACTTGATATGTTTGTTGTTTATTTTTTATTGTTGATGAATGTTTTTGATGAATGTTGTTGTTAATGTTTGTTTAAAAGATTAGTTTATTATATATTGTGTAGTTTGAGTGTTTTCCAATCCTTTACCGAAGATTAGTTTATTATATATTATGTGGTTTGGGCATGCTTCACCTTTAACTTCTTCTTCTCGAACTTCTCTTTCGACTTCACTAGCTGGTTCTTTATAATAGATTCTAACTAAATATTTCTTAACATTCTCAGTCCAATCCCATTATTTAAGCTCATATATGATCACATCCCTTCTTATCACAACTTGCTTGTTATCTGGGTCGAACAACTTGAATCCTTCAGTCGAATGATATCCTATCAGAATCATTTGAATAGACTTGTCATAAAGCTATCTTCTCAAATGGTTTTGCACATTTCTATGTTCTATAGATCCAAACACCTTTAGATGACTCAGGCTAGGCTTGACACTAAACTAACATTCTTTTGGTGTAATTCCTTCTAGCTTCTTCGTCAGACATTTGTTCAAAATATATGTTGTAGTCGACATAACTTCTCCCTATAATTCTTTGGGTAGATGCTTGCATTTCATCATACCTCTCACCATATTCATGATGGTTTGTTCTTCCTTTATGCAATTCCATTATGTTGTGGAGTGTAGGGTGGCACCACCTCATGCATAATCCCTTCTTTCTTACATAATTTGTCGAAGTATTTCGACACATATTCACCACCACCAGTCGTCAAAATCTTGAGTTTTCGACCACTTTATCTTTCGAACATAGATTTAAACTTGGAAAATACCTCGATCACTTCACTTTTCTTCTTAATCCGGTAAGTCCAAAACTTTCGACTGAAATCATCTATGAATGTGACAAAGTATCTATTACCTCCAATCGAATCCACCTAGATATGAACACATACATCAGAGTATATGACTTCAAGAACTTCCTTCGACTTGCTTCCTGTATCTTTGCTGAAGTTGTTCTTATGTTGCTTCGCCTGGACACATTCTTCACACACTTCATTTGGGATGTTGATTTCTGGTAATCCTGAAATCATATTTCTTCTCTTCAAATCTATGATGTCTTTAAAATTGTGTTGGCCAAGTCTATAATTCCACATCCATTCATCTCTGTTGGTTGTAGTTGCAAGGAACTTATGCTCCAACACATTAAGCTCAATCTTGAAGGTTCTATTTTGAGACATTGGAGCCTTCAAGATCAACCTACCACATGCGACGAGAACTCGCATCATCTTGTCTTTGATCGACACCTTGTAGTTCTTTTTGACTAACTACCCAATGCTGAGCAAATTTCTCTTCATGCCTGGTATGTATAATGTAACACCCCGAAAATCTAAATTTAATTATTTATTTAATTGATTTAGAAAGAATTGGAGATTTTGGGAGAAAAATAGTATTTTTATATAATAAAAATAAATAGTGTATTATTATACTATTATTGTTATTATTACTAAAAATATTTTTAAATAAAAGGGCAAGGTGGTCTTTATGAGAAAAGAGTAAGGTTAAGTTGGGAAAAACATTAACTGGGATAGTTTTATCAAAAAGAGAATACAATCAAAACTCTTATGTTTATCGTGTTTTTGGTAAAGAACTCTGAAGAAAGAAGGAGAGGAAGCTTAGAGTCAAGAATTTCCGAAGAACCTTGGAGAAGTGGATCAATCGGCGAAATTCTCTAAGGTATGAGGAGTTTTCATAATCTATTATAATTGTATAGGAATTGATCTATGAGTAGATTAGGTTTGTATGAATTTTGATGAGTTTTAGGATTGTTGACTTAGATTAAGTGTAAGAGTATAAATTGATGAATTAGGATGGATAAGATGAGTTGGAATTGTATGTTTAATGTGTGGATTGTTGCATTGTTGATGTATGTGTTTGATGACTGAATTGAAGGAGGTTTGGGGTACTATAAGATGAAACCCGTATGAAGAATTGGGGATTTTTGGTGTTGATTTCGTAAACAGCAGGGATTTGCTGATACACGTTCGTTAACCGGTTAACCCCTGGTGTTAACCGGTTAACCAGTGAAAAATTCACGTATTTTTGGAGAAACAGAGGCGTTAACCGGTTAATGTTATGTGTTAACCGGTTAACACTGTATGAGTGGCATATTTTTATTTTTGAAAAATGCATAACTTTTAATCCGTAAACCCGATTTGAGTTCCGTTTGAAGCGTTGGAAAGGTAATAAAATGAAATTTATTTTGATGAAGGAAAATGAGTGATGTGAGATATTTTCAGAGCTGAATTTTCAGAAAATGATTAAAATTGCTTTATAATTTTTACCGTAATTGGTCTATAACTTGATAAATTGGAGTTATTGATGAATGGGGATTATATATGTACTGTTGTAATGAACAACCTGATTATTTGACGATTTGATTTCTGAACACGAAATGAATGATGCACTATTGATTTTTAGTGATTATTATGGAGTAATGCATCGTTGCATTTCATGGCATATTTTGGTGGGGACTTCGGCCTATTTGGTAGCTTCAATCTCATTGTGCGGATTGAAGTGATTCGGTGATTTTAGTGTGCTCCCTTGTGGAGGGTTGATGGCCATGTGTCCATCTCACAGAGAAAAATTGGTACCACATGCATATTATGCATATCATGATAGTTGTCATTGCATTTTAAGGAATGTGTTTGTGATTGTATTATTGCTGAATTTTGTTGTAACGATGTTATGATATGGTTGTGCTTGATTTATTTATATTCCATATCCTGATATGTTTATAATGAATTATGATTTCTCACCCTGCCTGCTTGGAAATGTTGCCTCTATGTGGGTAACTTGCAGATGATAAAGAGTAGCTCTGCATTGCTAGAGGATTCAGAGTCTTAAAGCGTGTCTTTATTTCTTTAGGAGTGGTTTTGGAGTTTTGTGTTCTGCTAAGTGTCATGTAACACCGGGTTGGGGATTAGATATTGATCTTGTTTTCATTTTCATGATTTATTGGAGGATATTCTATCTTAATATATGATGTTATTTTTTATGGATAGATTTTATTTCAAGAAGTGATGTATCATTTTGAATTATTAAAAATGATTTCGCTGCTAGAAAAATACATATTTTGCTTATGACGACGATGTAACCCGTGTTACGGGACATGACAATGAATAAATGATGTTTTGAATAAAGTGTGATGCCCTTCTTGTTGTGTACTCTGATAATAATTTACATAAATTGTATTTTGGGTAGAAGGGTGTTACATTAGTGGTATCTGAGTCTGGTTGGTCCGTCCGGCCAAGTCTTGTTGTTGTCAGTCTGTTGTCAGTCGTTATTTACTAACGATTATTCTTTTCTGATATGGTGAGTGTTGTGCAGAATGTCTGGAAACAACATGTGTGCTCTCGCTGACGCTATTGCAGCTTTTGCTCAGACTACTGCTCGCAACAATGCGCATGATGAGTTTGGTGCCTTGGAGAAGTTTCATAGGAATAACCTACCTGTGTTTGAAGGAACTCATGATCCGACGAGCGCGCAGAAGTGGCTCAAGGCAATTGAGAAGATTTTCAGGGTGATGGCATGCGCTGATGCGCAGAAGGTGAAATTTGGGACTCATATGTTGTCTGAGGAAGATGAATATTGGTAGGATAATATTCTTCAGTGTTTGGAGGATGAATTTGATGTGGTGACTTGGACTGTGTTTAAGACAAAGTTCCTTAAGAAGTACTTTCCTGAAGATTCTCGTGGTAAGTTGGAAGTAGAGTTCCTTAAACCGAAGCAAGGTAACATGACGGTGGCAGAGTATGCTGCCAAATTTGAGAGGTTGGTGAAGTTTTGTCCTCACTATAATAGGGCAGATGCTGAACTTTACAAGTGCCTTAAGTTCGAGAATGGACTGAGGCCAGAAATTAAGCAAGGAATTGGATGCCAACAGATTCGCAGATATACGGAGTTGGTAGATAAGAGTCGTATTTATGATGAGGACAATCGAGCCCGGTCTGCTCACTATAAGCAGCTGAGCGAGAAGAAAGACAAAGGTCAGTTTAGAGGGAAACTTTATGTGACCACCGGCGATAAAGGAAAGCATAAGGTATCAAATGAGAAGAAGCAAAGTACGGGAGCTGCTAATGTACCGATCAAGTGCTACAAGTGTGGAGAGGCGGGTCACAAGGACGATGTGTGTACCGTCAGAGTTCTGAAATGTTATCGCGTCTTCTGCAAGTGTTGTCATTACGTCCTTCACAAGATCCCAAAGATCTTGATAACAAAAAACAACATTTATCTTCTTGCACCAATTCTCATAATTATCTTTCTTGAGAATTGTAAAATTTGCTGGAAAATACTCGTTTGGATGATTCAACGCCATCACATTTTCTTCCCACGAATCGTTCAAACCGAAACTCTAGATACCAAATGTTGGAAATCCCCTATAACCTATGGAGAATTTTAATCAATCTTGAAGAACAAGATTGTTGTGCAACAATGATGTCTCTACCCACAATCTGTGGAATTTCTTATTCACTTGCAACTGAAAATTTTGTGATAAGATGTTATAAGTTCTCTATCTTTTTCAGAATAAGGGTTACTCCCTATTTAGAGAATTATGTTAGCTTGCTCTCTAAGGCAAAACCCAAAATTATAAAAGTTCAAGATATCTAATTTAGCTAACACAACAAAATAGACATTTCGACACACACACACACACACACACACACACACACTAGACTAAGTTAATTTCAACACACCCCTGTTTCTGTCAAGCTACACTACTTTGACAGAAGGAATTACGACTCAACAACAATCACACCTTACCTCACAACAGTTGGACCAGCGTGATTATATCCCTTTTCCAACTGTTGTGATATTAATTTTTCGTAGTAGTGTCTATTTTTCTCACAAAAACACAAAATCTCATTTTTCTCAATTATTTTAAATAAATAAAATTATAATAATTATTATCCACACTAATAAAAAATAATTAAAACAATTAAATAACTCAAACACTCCAAAACTCAATTAAAATAAAAAAAATAAAAAAATTGTGATGTTACAAGGTGCATGTATTCGATAGATAATCGAATACAGCTAATCGGAGTCAGAGTAGCCCCTATTCGACAAAGTTGGATAACATTTGGTTGAAGTTACTTAGTTAGTTAATTTGAGATTGTTGTTAATGTTTGTAAATAGGGAGCTACCCTACTTTTGTAATTATACATTTTTTATTCAATTCAATACATTATTCTTATCATCTCCAAAATCCTAATTTTCTCTCTCTAAAATTATCTCCTCTTTAAATATTTGTATGAAAGAATCGTCTTACAATCAATGTGGGATTGAATCACTCAATTGAAGAATAAAGAACAAAATTTTTAAATCAATCCAAAAACCGATTCCATCATAGAAATTGTTGATTAATTCTAGTCAAATATTATCTGTTTTCTATAATTAATAAAAGAATTACAGTTATCTACCTGATTTAATAAGAGCGTAGAAAACGTCATGTATTATTTGATCAATTATGGTTGGCGAGACAAGATTATACAAGTCAAACTAGTGAATGACTTTTCTATACCTTCATTTATCATTTTATTATAATTAATTGACTTTTTCAACTTCAATACTTACATCAACCATACAAAAAAAAATTCGTCAAAATATCTACTACCCTGTTAATCCAATCAAACCCATGGGGAGTGCCATGTTTATAAAAGTTGTGACACACATATTTAATTTGGCATGTGGGGTACTACAATTTAAGACTAATTTCATAGTAGAGTTCTTGCATGTGCACTTTCCTATAGAATCACATTGTATTTCTCCACCACAATAAGTTAACTATGGTTGTTATCAACTGATCCACTTAAAAAAATCAATAAGAAATATTTTTTATTGTTTTTTATAAACAAATTCAAAACACCAAATATTCGTTACTAATATATATATATATATATATATATATATATATATATATATATATATATATATATATATATATATATATATATATATATATATATATATATATATATATATATATATATATATATATATATATATATATATATATATATATATATATATATATTACTGCTAAGGATAATTGAAAACTTTAAATAAATAAAAAAAGGTTTAATTATAAATGTTAGTCCTCTTATTTTAATTTTTTTATTTTAATCTTGCTATTTTAAAATCTGGAACTTTTGTTCCTTTATTTTCAATTTTTTCTTTTATGGTTTTGATTCTCTAATTTTAAAATCTAAATTTTTTATTTATTTATTATTTATTTTTTTGAGTTTTGATCCCCTTATTTATTTATTTATTTATTTTTACTTTTGATCCCCTTATTTTTATTTAAAATTGATAGTTGATTAATTGTAAAATGTCTAAATATTATAAGATCATGATTAACACGAAGATGAGCATGATTCATCCTCAAAAGTATTTTAAAACTCAGAAAGAGAACAATTTTATGCAAATAAAAGTTAATAGCTAACAAATGATCTTATTAGCTTTCAAAAATTCACAACATGTCTACATTTGTATGCCGTATATACAAAGGTATATATGTTGTGTATATTGCTATTATGAAGGAAAAAAATTGAAATTTTAAAGGAGATGTTTCCATTGTAATAAATGTAACCATCATGAGTCAAAATGTATTATATCTTTTTAGAAAGTTAAGAAAATGTGTTTTGTTGCGACAAGCATGGTCATCGTGAATGAAAGTGTTATCACAAGAAAAAAAATCTATAACATTAACCATCAATTAATGACCCAAATCATTATGGTTACTATTCTGGATTGTCTTAGCAAATGCCCTACGCCAAATTGAGATCCAATCTAGTATTTGTCTGGGCATAAGTCCAATAAGAGATTAACGAATATATGACCGTTGTAAGAAAGAGTTGTTGTCATATAGGCGTTGAGGACCTCCCCACACACGCCTTAACGTCTTTCACACGGCCAATTGTCCTCCTAATTTACAGGAGGCAGTTATGCTCAGTCAAAAGTTACGCGCCCATAATCCGCGGGCACATGCTCTTATAAATACCCCCCACCCCCTTGTAAGGTCAGATATTCAATTCTAATCACCAAATTTTTTACGCTTTAGTTTGTCTTACACTGAAACTTACTTGAGCATCGGAGTACCTTGCAGGTACACCACCCCCTCTCCAACAAGCATCATCACAATCCTAGTTGAAGGCCACAAGAACTTGTCTAGATCATTTTTGTACAATGGCGCCGTCTGTGGGAAACTGACAGCTCCCCCATCTTTCGTGACCAAGATCATTTCTTTTTTCACCACGAGATCAAAGTTCATCTTCTTTTCGTCTTCATGGCTTCCCAGGTCAACGAGATTGTGAAAGATACTCCTAATATCGTCGTCGTTAGCGACAGAGATAACACAGGCAACCATGAGATTACCCAATTCAATGCCAACCACACGAAGGACATCCTCCTTCACCAACTTCAAACAATCTGAAACAACCGCCTGTCACTCACGGGGAACTCGTGTTCGAACCAATCCTCGTCCCGTCGGACGCAGATGTTGGCACCCAGGCTCTTATCACCACCCTCAATAGGGAAAACCTCGCTCTCTTCCAACATAACGAATGCATATAAGTGCTTGAGGGTAACCATTGTTCCCCTTCACCATCCAGAAGATGTCGTCACAAAGGTTCTCGCACACCTCCCATCAACTCTCGATCTCCTCCGCGAAATCGCAAAGGGAAAGATCCCAGACGCCTTTCTCCTTCTAGGGATCAAGATAGGCGTAAAGGATCACGTCCAGAAAGAGCCAGAAAACATACTCGATCTCCTCCTCGAAGGACAAGACGCTCGTAAGAAGACTGGGATCAGAGCAAGAAGTCTCATTACGATGAAGGTCGTCATTCCCATCAACGTAGCAGGAGTCCTCGTCGGAGCAGATCTTCGTACCCTTCATCCGGAAGTAGCGACAACGAGGATCATCATGGGCGGCTTAGCCGCGAAATTATGGAGACCCGCATCCCACCCGGACTCGAGAAGCCTCATCCACTAGCCATCTACGACGGGACCACCGATCCTGATGATCACATCGAAAATATCAAGGTCATACTCCATTATCACAACATGGAGGGTGCAATCAAATGTAGGATTTTTCCTATCACCTTACGAAAGGGTGTGATGTCATGGTACAAGAACCTCCCCGCAGGGTCCATCACATCGTGGAGAGTCTTGAAGAGCCAATTCATTAGGAATTTCACAGCATCTAGACGTCATTCGAAGTCCGAGGCCACCCTCGAATGGATCATACAAGGTAAAGAAGAGCCTCTGCGGGACTACATCGACAGATTCAATAAAAAGGCCTTTGAAGTGCACACTACTGACCGCATGAAGCGGTATATTTTGGAGAAGGGCTTGCGTCCTAACAGCGAATTCCGAAGAGTTGTGGGAATCAAACCTCCCTAATCCCTCTCCGAGCTGCTCCACAAAGCTCAAGCGTACATCCAGTACGAGGAAAAGGAAGCCGCGTACAAAACACGAGATTCGAGAAATCAGGAGAACACGAGAACTCATAAGCAGAAAGACGATAACGAGGCCCCTCGGCGTGAAAAACAAAGAGATGATCTTCCTCGCGAGAGTAGAGGGCCAGCGGGTCGATTCATAGAATACACCCTTTTCACTGCTCCTCGTGAGAAAATTCTTAGTGATTGCATCAATACCGAGTTCAAACAGGGAGGCGTTCGTTTCCCCAAACCAAGTGCTTCCAAAGCCAATACCGACAAGAGCAAATATTGTTGGTTCCACCGCAGTCACGGGCATGTCACCGAGGATTTCATTCACCTCAAAGACGCGATCGAGATTCTCATCATAGAGGTGCACCTCAAGAAATATGTCAAGGATGGAGCTCCTCGACAAGAGGAGACGAAAATAGTCGACGAAGTCTCCAAAGAAGCAACTCTCATGCAAGTCACCCTGTCAGTCACCAAACCCGAGAATTTCTTCATTCCTCGACACCTCAGAAGCACAGGATACTTATCATCACACAACCCATGGGAATGCTTCCCATCGGCCATGATCATATCGGGTGGAGGCTATAACGAGATGATTGTCGGGTCTGTTCGGAGAAACCTCGAGCATCTGGTCAACTCATTGCTAAATCAGCTCTCATCTATCGAGAGAGTCAGAGGGAAGTTCCAACTGATCACTTTCTACAAGGAGGAACTCCTCGGTGGTTCTCCAAACTCTCACATCCCTTTGTTGATCCGTGCCAAGATGGCAAAGACGGACGTACGCAGGATACTCTTCAACCAAGGGAGCTCGGTCAACATCATGTACACCTCTCTCTTTCGAGAATTGCAGCTTGATCAGAAATGTTTTTCTTTGTATGTCTGTTCTGATCTGCAGGGATTCAACGGGGCCACCGTCGAACCTTGGGGTTACATCGAGCTAAAGTTCACGTTCAGGGATGGAGATGCGTCCATGACAATTAAGATGCATTTCCTGGTGATCGACTGCTCGTCCCTCTACCATCACATCCCGGGGAGGAAAACTTTAGCCGAGCTCATCGCCCTCCCATCAACGGTCCACCTTAAAATGAGGTATTACATAGATAAGGGCCACGTGGCTACTCTCTATGGAGACATCGAGGAAAGGCGGAGGTGCTTTGAAGCAGCGACCTGAGACCAGACCATGACAGAGACCGCACCAAAGAGTAGTAAGCGCGCAAGAGATGAAGGCTCTCCAACTGACGACGTTTAACCCGAGAAGAAGCCAACCTCTTAAATCAATACAATTGACCTCGACTCTCGCATCCTAGCAGACTTCGAGGACGACATTGTTGCAGACAAAACAACCGTTTTGCGTCCTTTTCCAGTAGGAGAATTTGAAGTAACATTCGGGGACAACCCTGACAGAGGAGTTTACATCGGTGCAAGACTCCCCGACGACGTCAAAGAGCAGTTGAAGCAATGCTTACGCAACAACGCGGACCTCTTTTCCTGGAGTGTCGCTGATATGCCCAATATTCCCGTGAGATTGTATGCCCCGAGCTCGCCATCAACCTGTCAACACGCATAGTGCCTAGCATAGATGCAAGCAGTCCGAAGAAAAAACTTTAGCTGCTGAAAAATTAGTTTAGGACCTTCTAGAGGCCAATTTTGTAACTGAGGCCAGGTACACAACCTGGCTCTCAAACACTGTACTCGTGAAAAAATCTAATGGGAAATGACGCCTCTGCATTGACTACACTGATCTTAATCGGGCTTTCCCGAAAGATTCTTACCCTCTGCACAATATAGACTAGTTGGTAGATAATTCCGTGGGTTTTAAATTTCTATCCTTCATGGACGCGTATTCTAGGTACAATCAAATACCCATGACCGACAAAGATAAAAGGCACACCGCATTCATGACGGGAAATTATTACTACAACATAATGCCCTTCGGATTAAAGAACGCGGGAGCCACATATCAACGTATGATGAACAAGGTCTCTGAATCACAAATTGGGGACATGCTAGAAGTTTACATTGATGACATGATCGTCAAGTCCATCCAAGAGTCCGATCACACTTCTCATCTCCAAAGTGTGTTCGACCAGGCAAGGAAATGCTGAACGCGCTTTAACCCTGACAAGTGCACCTTTAGTGTAAGAGCAGGCAAGTTCCTCGGCTTCTATCTTACAGAAAGAGGAATCGAGGCTAACCCCGAAAAGTGTCGCGCCTTCTTAGAATTTCATATGCCTGAATCGAAGAAGTCGATTCAATCCTTAAATTGTATGCTCGCCTCCTTATCTCGTTTTGTTGCAAAATCCGCTCAACATGCCTCACCCTTCTTCAAGCTACTTCGTAAGAAGTAGCGTTCAAATGGACAGAAGAATGTGAGCAGGCTCTACGACACCTCAAACGAGCACTATCAGAGCCCCTAGTTCTATCTAAACCAACCACCGGGGAGATCCCCTACATATTTCTCTCTGTCAATACCAAAGCCATAAATGTGACTCTCATAAGAGAAGATCCATACGGGAAAAAGTATGTATACTTCACGAGTAAGGCCTTGCAAGGGCCAGAACTTAAGTATCAACAAATTGAGAAGGTCTCCCTCACGCTCGTAAACATTTCCAAGAGACTACGACACTATTTCCTGGCGTATAACATGGTCGTACGAACCGACCACCCCATCAAGCAATTGTTAGCCCGACCAGATATGGTCAGAAGAATGCTAAGGTGGTCTCTAGAGCTATCCAAATTTGACATACGTTGCGAAAGTAGGAAAGCTCTAAAAGCTCAAGCCCGGACCGACTTTGTCGCTGAGATGACCCCAATAGAAACCACGCCAGAAAGCGCCCACAAGTGGGTCATCTACGTTGATGGAGCATCTGGTTCATCTGGAAGTGGGACGGGGATCATCCTCGAGAATGAAGAAGGCCTCGTGATCAAGGTATCTCTAGTCCTTTATTTCCCGAGATCTAACAACCAAGTTGAGTATGAATCCTTCCTGGAAGGAATCTGCCTAGCAAAGGACATGGGCGTCCAAGAGGTCAGGCGAAAAATGACCATCTGGTTGAATACATGGTGTTGGTATAGCGAATGCTTACGTACTTCAAGTCTTGGGATGTCTAGCATATCCCACGCAAGCGTAACTCGCGAGCAGATGTCCTGTGGCAAGACGCGAAAGAAAGGAGGAAACAAATATGTTATCTCGGAAACACTTCTTCGCCCTAGCATTGAAAAGCCTCGTTATATCATCAACATCAACGTCATAGCTAATAGCAGTTGTTGGGTGACGCATGTATTCCAATATTTTACAACTGGAGAGTTGCCCGAGGACAAGAAAGAAGCCATTGCCATCAAACACTGTGCATCCTCCTACATCCTTGTGGACGACAGGATGTGCCGCCGAGGATTCTCAGTCCCGCTCCTAAAATGCATCAGGGAGGAAAGCGTATCTGACATTTTGCACGAAATACACGAAGGGAATAACGTGCAGCACTTGGGTGGCAGGTCTTTGGCCCGAAAGACATTAAGAGCAGGATAATACTAGCCAACCATGCATAACGACGCCAGAGAGCATGTAAAGAAGTGCGAAAAGTGCCAACGTCACGGGGATATGCACATCTCTCACCCCGACGTGCTCAAAATAATGTCATCACCATGGCCGTTTACGCAATAGGGAATGGACATCCTCAGACCCTTCACGATGGGTTCTTTCTAAAACAAATATCTGATCATGGTCGTGGTCGTGGACTACATTACCAAATGGATAGAAGCCGAAGCCCTAGCCAGAATCACATTGTTCAAAATTTTGTGATTTTACAAGAGGAACATCCTGGCCATATTCGGTGTACCCCAATCCTTTATCACTGAGAACAATACCAAGTTGACAGACATGAATTTTCAAGACTTCGTCACCAAGACAGGAACCAAGCAGCATTTCGCATCCATCGAGCATCCCCAAACAAACAGGCAGGCCGAAGCCGCCAATAGACTCATTTTTTGGGGCCTAAGACGAAGACTTGGAGAGGCAAAGATAAGGTGGGTCGAGGAACTCTACAGCATACTCTGGGCCTACCGGACCACTCCGCATTCGACCACCGGGGAGACTCCATTCTGGATGACGTACGAGACGGAAGCAGTCATCCCCGTGGAGATCAGAGAACCTTCTCGACACACAAAGTTTCCTTTAGAGGAAGAACTCAACGACGAGGTAGTAAGAGAGGAACTCGACTTGCTCGAGGAAATCCGTTAAGGGGCAGCTCTCCGTGAAGAGTCCCAAAAACAAAAATTCTTGTTGCGCTACGACAGCCAAATCGTCAAACGAGAATTCCAAGTAAGCAGCCTTATCCTGCGCAAAAACCAGAAAGATTCGCGCGAGGGCAAGCTCGCGACCAACTCGGAAGGCCCATACCACGTTAAATAAAAAACAGGCACATGGACATACTACCTCGAAGAACTAAATGGGGAACCATTTGCTCGACCATGGAACGCTGAAAAGCTTAAACAATATTACAGCTAAAGTCCAGCCAAAGAGCGAAATAGTTGCCGACTAATAAATCCCATCAACAGGGGAAAAAGTGCCCGACCACAGGGATGTATCCTGGTATAAATACAACCTTCAATATAAATATGCACGATCACTTGCTCATTATTCGGGCAAATGAATCGCCCAATGGGGACACCTTGAACGAGCTCCGCCGTTGTCATACCAACGTGGCAGACCCCTAGCTCGCGATGGGAAAGGTCTAAGCCTTAGAGAAAAAAGGGACACAACCGCGTCCTTGATCCCCTCTAACGAGAACAGATCTCGCCCCTCATCAAGTTCCATACACAGTCAAGTTTAAAATTATCACGTAGAGCATTCACCCAGTTCTTTAACTTAAAATTATAAAAGCATACATACAATTTAAGTAACAATGCATGAATAAGGCAAAAGGACCATAATATTATCAAAAAAATACCGACCACAAGGCCATACATTTTCATAATTTACATTAAAAGGGGACTAAGCCTCGTACAACAAAAAGTAAATCAATAAAGAGGCACGCATGCCAAGATAATTATGGCACACAAGCCAAAAGACTTCACTCATCATCAGGAGGGACAACCATGTCGTTCTCCACACGGTGAAGAGGACCGATACCTTCCACGACCAACTCCACTCCAGGGTTGGTCACTTTAAGCTGTTCGACAAGATTATAATAACCAAACAAGGCCATGGTTAGGTTATCCTGCGCCAACAAACGGATACGAGCAATCAGATTTTCCCTGGATATCATGCTCTTCTCCTCTCCGGTCTCATCCTCTCCACAAACCAAGGCACTCTCTAGTTCCTGGACCTTCTCTTTCAGCACTTCATTCTCCGTGATAGATACCTTCACTTTCTCTTGTTCGACTCTTAAGACGACCAAAAACTCCTTCTTTTCCTCCAGGTGCCCTTCGAGCTTACTCAGTTTGTTGTAGAGCTCCACACTTTCCTCCTCGAGGTTAGTTATTTTCTTTTTGGCTGCAACTAGGGTGGGAATAGGCCAGGCCAACTAACAGGGACCTAATGCCTAACCTACATAGGACAAGGCCATTCCAGACTATTTTTTAAATAGAAAAGGCCTAGGCTTTTTTATAAGTCTACTTAGTTAAATATGTTAGGCCGTAGGCCATATAAAAAGCCTTATAAGCCTATCAGGTTGGCGTATTTATTAAATATGAATGAATTTATTGTTTTTATATTGTATTTTATTCATTATATTAAAATACAAGAGTAAAAATGAGTTATATTTAAGAACTTATGAAAATAAGTTGAAAGAAATCCTATGAATAATGTTATAAGGTGTTTTCATAAGTTCTCTCAAACAAATCATCTCACAAAATTTATGCTACAAGGTAAGCTCAGATGAGTCAATGAAAATAAACATTACACTTTTGATTCTCTAGTCTATTTAAATATATGTTGAATTTCTTATTTACACATAGTTAAATGATATAGGATTTTTAAGTAGGCTAATTGGCCAATCAAGCCTTCTAAAAGGCCAGGCTCAAGCCAAAACATAAGTCTTTGATAGGCCACAGGCCAGACTTAGGCTTGAAATGTTTTAGCAGGTCAGGCTCAGGCTTGGAAAATCCTAGCTCGACCCAGCCTATTCCCACCCCTAGTTGCAACCAAGTCCTTCTTGGGCACTAGGTCAACATCATTGAAAGCAAGGGTAGCCTCCAGGATCTGTATCATCTCTGTAGCATCCTGACACAACTTAGTTCTTAGAGTTTGTCGCTCCCACTAAATGAGGCTAAGTCAGATAGGGTACAAGCGCGAATGGTCGGCGAGAGGGACAATGAGAACACACAGCCGTGAACTCACTGGAGGTGAATAGAGTCGCCAGCTAGGCATTTTTATCCCGGAGGAAAGGCAATGCTGCATAGACCTAGAAAGATATGGATAAGACGGTTTGCGAACCAGAGAGACTGAGAAAGGGGGTTGGTTACAACCTGGGAAGGTATTAGCACCCAGATTGTCCGTCGTACTCGACGGGATCCACGCTTAAAAGATTTGCGTTTTAAAGGGGTAGTGTCAGTGCAATCTGTGTATAAAAGGGCTGGAAAAAGGATGTACAGGTGTCAGTGCAAGGGAAAAGTGAAGTGAAATATGAAAGTGTCAGTGCAGGAATGAGAATATGCTCAAGATAATGAGGCTAAAAGAATGAAGCTGGAAAGAGGGGGAATATACAGAGACTTTTGTTCGATAACTGTTAAGTTATGCCTACGTATCCTCTCGTGCAATGAGGAAGTCAGAACACCGTAGTTCGACCCAAAGAGACTGATAGATGAATTGACTTGTGAACTGCTTACTTGCCTATGCTCAAGTGTATGATCTGTCTGGCACAGATGCAAACTGTCTTGCATTAGACGGAAGAAGCAAGTTCTCGATTGTGAGTGAATGAGATGAGAAAAGAATCCCGGAGGAGACGATTATTGTTTGTTTTTGTGTTTTCAGTCTTTTATTGCTTTTGAAAGTTTGTCATAAGTTAATGAGCTTAAGCCTAAACCAATGGATTTAGTAAACTCATCACATCTTCCCTCTGTTTAGGGGTAATGAGAATACCTTAAGTGTGAAGTCAGATTCTCACACTTAATCACCTTTGGTGTAGGATTAAGATCATTATCTTACTTGTGATTATTTAAATGTTTTTGGTGATTTTTGTTTAGTGTTGAGTAATGAGATTAAGCCATAATCAGGGATTAAACAGACTCATTACACCATCCTAATAGAAGGATAATAGATGAGAATGTTTAAGCTGAGGAAAGCTCCTCAACTTAATCCATGATTAGGGATTAACCTCATGACAGAACAAGCCTTTGGTTAAGTGGATTTTATTTAATGATATGATGATGAAGTGAATTTTATGGTTTGTAAGACAACTTGAGGGGGACTTGTCCATTAACACTAGGGTTAGTCCTTCTTAACCAATTAAGGAAGAATTAGAACCCTAATGCAAGGCCCAAGTTACAAGTGTGATGTCTTGATGATTATTATGTGAATTAATTAAGAGATTTAAACACATTAAGGGTTTAACACTTAGGATTAAAGTTATACACTCCATCCTAAGAGAAGGATGCAGGCATAAGCTTAATCACAAAGCCTTAAAGCCTTTAGGGTTTAGTCCCTGATTATGAGATGAGAAGAGAAGACTCAAAAGAGATACAAAGGTAAAACTAAGAGGGGAGACTAGTCAAAACCCTAATCATTGTCATGCTTGGTTGTTCCTAAGGTTTGTGAGTTTTTCAAGAGAAGATCTTCAATGGAACCACCAGGAAGCAGATGAAAGGATCAAGAGAAGCAAAGCAACTTGCTTCATTCAAGAAGTCAAGTCACTTGAAGAAAGAAAGTGAGAAGAAGAAGAATGAGCAAGCTCAAACTCAAACACAAACAAAAATGCAGCAATGGATGCAAGAGAGATGAAAAGAAAAGTTATGAGAAGTGAAGGCAAATTCACTTCCCAAAATCACTTACCACCTGAAAGGTTAGAAAAGAAATGCAATGCAATGCAAAATGGAATGAGATGACATGATGCAAACCAAAACCAGAAGCATATACATGATGCTAATGATGCTATGAGATGCTACAAGCCAGCAACAACACATGGAGATGATCATACAAGCTTTATGAATGCAGATGATGCAAGTTAAGGAGCATGGACATACATGAAAAGTTATGAAGTGCACATGGCATACAACATGGCAAACACATGATGCAATGATCAAACATGCTTCTAATATGTCTTATGATGTTAAATGAATCAAATGGAGGCATGGAATGTCATGGCAAGTCATGTTATGCAAGAGAATGCAAGATGGATGCATATGGGAGCCCAAATTAGGGTTTATGAACAATACATCAAACAAAAATCAAAATCAGAAGCAAACCCTAAGATAAAAAATTGAAAATGCCACTCAAAGGACCCCTAATCCTATACTAACCCAATGCCCAAAGGAGAGATCTCAACTCCTAACCAATTTCAAGATATGATTTTCTTAAGATTTCTAGGGTTTTAGGGTTTCCAAACAAAAGAAATGTCAAACAAATTGAAAATGGAAGATCAAATCATAGCCATTTAATCTCACAAACTACATGCTAAACACAATGCAATGCAAAAAGAATCAATGTCCAACTCCTCATGAATAGGCAGAAATGATTTTTGGAACTTTGGATCAAATTAATGCATAAAAATGATTTTAAATCAATGAAAAATTCTCAAAATGCATCAAGATCAAAAAATAAATTTGGTTTGAAGGTTGGACAATGTTTCTAAATGTCTTAGAACATTTCATGAATTTTTTGGTAATTTTTAAATACCTAAAAGTATTTTTAATAAATTAATTTTCATTAATCAATTAAAAATAAACTTTTAAATATTTAAAAATACTTTTAAAATGCTAAAAATGAAAATAAAAATATTTTTGTGTTTTAAAAATTAATGAAACTCTTGAGAAAAAGTTTCATAATTTTTAAAACAATTTTGCTATTTTTAATAAATTATGCAAAACAAATGAAATAAATATGAAAATAGATGAATTTAAACTGAAATAAGTAAAAGTCAACAGATCCAACGCGTGAGATTTAAAATGGCCAGGGCGGGAATTGACTGCGCGCGGGTTTGGACGGTCTACATTCAAACTGGCCTAATTAATGCTTATGCCCTAATCCTGCCGTTAATCACTTTCAGATGACCAGAACAGTGTTCCGGTCATCTTCTCCGTTCACCCCCAAAACCTAATCTCACTCCATACGCATCTAAAATGAATTCTAAAAACAAAGGAATGATCCCCACTCACTCACGAACCAAAACCCCCAATCAAAACATATTTATCATTCCAGAAATGGCTGAATCGAAGCAAACAAAATCTAGGGCAAAAAGTTTCAGAGACTGATTAAACTCTCAACTCTCCACCATTTTCAAAACTAAAGACATATTCATGATCAGGAAAGCATATAGAACAACTTAAGAACTTAAAAAATGATTTCTGGAAAAAATGTTCTTGAGCTACCTGAGTTTCGAAGCTTTCAATCCAGCAACTTTCTGCCCTCTCCCTTTGATGCAATCCACTCTACTTGGTCCCCTGATGATCCTTGAATGCTTGGAAGAAATTCATGTTGGCTGGTTAAGGAGTTTGAACAGCTTCTGCTCAAGCTCAGTTGAAAATGGTGATGGTGATTCAGGCAGTTTCAGGCAAAGGTGAGTGGTTCTTTGTGGTCAGGGTGATGTTTTGAGAAGGTTTGTGAAGTTTGTTCAAGTGTTTGTGGCCTGAGGAAGATGTTTCGAAGGAAACTGCAGGTTGGAGTGAAAATGGAGAAACAATGTTCTTGCTGGATTCAGGCTTGTGTCTTGTTGGTTTAGGCTCAATGAAGCATGGTGAGATGATTTGTGAAACTTGTTTGAATGTTTGTGAGTTGTGCAGAGAGATTCGAAGAGAAATGCTTGAGGGAGTGATTTTGTGTATGCTGTGCTAGGGCTTGCTTCAGGCTGGCTTGATGTATGAAATGGCTAGTATTTGCTTTGCATAAAAGACTCCTATTGGTCAGATGATGTGACCTGGCCTGCTGTGATTGGGATGTTCACTTTTGCAAAAAGTCCACTTTGGTGTAAGGAAAGCATGGGTTGAGCCCTAGGCTAGCACAAGTACATGGGCTGGCGCAGCATGGTGTGTGAGGGAGGCCAGCATGGTTCAGCATCCAATGTAACAAGTGGGGGAAAGTGTGATGATGATTTTGCAAGTTGTTTACTTTTGAAACTTCATGAAAATCTCTTGCTTTGCCAACCATGAACATGTGATCTTTTGGTCCAAATCTGATTTTTAGAAGTTGTGTGATCATGTTGAGTGCTTTAGAATCCCATATGATGACTGAATTGGCCTTGAAAGGAGAATTTGCAACTTTGCCTTTTGGTGCATGACTTGAAAATTAGTGATTTTTGCCAACTTTGTCACACCATAACTTTTGATCCAAAATGAATTAGATCATGTTCTTGTACTTTTTGAAAAGGGAAAGATCTAATCTACAACTTTCATGACCAAAGTTTTTCCATTTGAAGCATTTTTGGATCAAAAAGCAAGGCTTGAAAAATGGCATAAAATGACATATTCTTGAAAAGTCAACCATGCCCTAAAAAGTCAACTTTGCAAAAACTTGTAATTCTTGAATTTTGTGAACTTCAACCTTCTTCCATGATCAAATAAAGATCATATACACTCAAAATGATGAAGATCACCCCTTGGTTGGGTCATTGGGGGCCTCAGATGCCCTGATTTTGCACTGACTTGTCTGAAAAGTCAACTCTTGATCAGATGACTTCCCCATGGAATTTCTTCATGAAAATTGATATGCATACTCCCTATACCATATAGAGACCAATGGAAACAAGAATGACCAAAAAATTTTGAGTTATGGCCTCTGAAACCAAAACCCTAATTTCAGGTCATCTGTGCAGTCAAACTTGGCTCTGCTTCCATACCATTCTCAGTTCTTGTGATTTTTTGGCATTCTTGATTTTGAAAGGATGTAATATGATATAGGAACACTCATGGATCCCTTTGAAGTGATTGTTGACCTTTGGAGTGGCTCAAGAAGCTCTTGGATTGCTCAGATCACAAACCCTAGATGCAGATGACTTAGAACCTATGCAGTGAATCAAAATTGAGATATGAGATGTTATGATTGTGTTTGTGCATATGAAATGATCACAAGCCATGTTGTGAATGGGTGAGGGCAAATTTGGGGTGTTTACAGCTGCCCCTATTCAAATATGAGTTAGCTGTGCAGGTTGTAAGCAACGGCTTAACAGGCAAGCGAGATAACTTGTGGTTGAATACCAAAGACAGTCCAAAATTTGCACTCACAGAATGAAGAAGAAAAGGGATATAGATTGTAAAAGGAAAATAAAGTATATTGTACAGTGTAGGCGACGGAGGACGACCGTCGAGCAGAGGACGACTACTGGGTAAAGGGCAATGACGGGGACGACCGACATGCTGGGGATAAAAGGTAAAGCCAAGACGGGGACGACCGACTAGCTGGAAAAAATAAGAGATTATGATGGGGACGACCATCAAGATAAAGTTGTAAAATTCTCTGGGGATTGATGAAACATGACGGGGACGACCATCAAGTTCACAAAGCAAAGTAACCGACGATGGGGACGGCCATTGGGCTAAAAAGAAAAGGGACCACGACGGGGACGGCCATCGGGTTAAAGAATAAATGAAATAAACAGATGATGAGGTACGGTCATCAAAGGTGAAGGACGATCACCTAGCAGGGGACGGCTGCTCTGTTGGGGAATAAAGGAGTCATGATGGGGACGGCCATCAAAGGTGGAGGACGACCACCTGGCAGGGTACGGCTGCCGAAAATATCAACGATGGGGACGGCCATCGGATGAGCATGATGGAGGACGACCATCAAGAGGTGGAGGACGACCACCTAGCAGGGGACGACTGCTCTCAAAGTTTATCATGACATAGGACGAATGTCAGATAACCAAAATCAACAATGGGGACGGCCATTGGATAAAGTGATGAAGGACGATCATCAAGAGGTGGAGGACGACCACCTAGCAGGGGACGGCTGCTGAATATCAACGATGGGGACGACCATCGGATGAGCATGATGGAGGACGACCATCAAGAGGTGGAGGACGACCACCTAGCAGGGTACGGCTGCTCTCAAGGTTTATCATAACACAGGACGAGTGCCAGATAAAAAAAAAGAAGATTTGTTCACTTGGCGATCTACTGGGGATATAGTAAACACGGACGAGTGTTCACAACCAAGAAAAGAAAGTAAAAGTGTTTAGATGTTTTGTGTATAGACTGAAGATGCGGACGAGCATCCTTAAGACTACGATACGGACGAGTATCGGGTAGAAACAAATACTGACACGTGTTCAAAGATGATGATACGGACGAGTATCATCTGGTTAACAGAGAACACGGACGAGTGTTGAATCTGAGAGGACTCTTCTAGGGAATAGTAGACACAGGCGAGTATCTATATTCAAGAAGACAAAAGTGTTTGACACAGTGTATGGATTAAAGATGCGGACGAGCATCCTTAAGACTATGATACGGACGAGTATCATGTAGAAACAAACGCTTGACGCATGCTCTGAGATGATGGTACGGACGAGTACCAACAAGTTAACAAAGAACAAGGACTAGTGCCGAGTCTGTGGGGATATGAATGGTATATACAAGATACGGACGAGTATCTGTATGAATGAGTGTGAATATGAGTATTGTATAGATGAGTGTTTATCTGCTGGGGAGGGTGACACGGACGTGTGTCAAGAGAGAAAAGTATAATAATAACAACAAGTATATGGGTTGTAAAAGTGTAGATGACTGTGCTGGGGATACGACACGGACGGGTGTCAAGAAAGTGTATATAGGTATGTGAGTGCAAAGAGGATGTCTTTGGCTTTCTGCTGGGGTATGACACGGACAGGTGTCAGGAAGTATTTGTAATACGGGTGGTGTTGTTTGCAAAGAGTGTTCAGGTGACTTTACTGGGGAAAGATGGCACGGACGGGTGTCAAAATGAGTATATACTGGTGTTTGTGAATGTGAGGCAGCTGCTTTTGCTGGGGATTCTGGTGGGGATTTTTCCGTACGTTGATGAACTGTCATTATTCACAAGTGTTGGTTTAAAACATGGCTTATGATTATGCTATGTGTTGGATTTTTTGCCGTAATGCTCCGTGTTAAAACGGAATGCTACGCTTTGTGGATGAACATGATGCGAATGCTATGATTATGCACAGATACCAAAACGGGATCTGGATCCCATCGCCACGAAGATCTCTGGTCGATCTTGTTCGAGATGGACATCCCAGCTGGGGATGAGATCATTGGTAGATCTGATGAAATGTGTCTGCTTGGGGAAATGGGTGTTGGTGTAAGCCCTAGAGGCCAATACTTTTTGGTACTTGTATCGGATTATTCGTTTAATAATAAAAGGCATTTCTTTATTATGTTTGTCTTTTAGAATAATAAAGTCCCTAGAATAGTTAGTCTGTTTAATGAAATGTTAAGTGTGACTTAATCATGAGATCCCATTAAACATAAAGACATTATTCTTAAAATATCCGTAGTAAAGCTTTATTGCAAAGTGGGATAACATTAAAGCATTGAGACTATTATGAAGATAGACTGATGATCACATCTCATGGATCATGGATAAAGAGTTATCAAGTCTTGACATAGGTATAAATATTAGGAGTAATATTTATACCGGATTGACCCGCTATGAGAATACTACATAGTATGTTATGCAAAGTGTCATAAGTTATTCTCATGGTGATAATGGTGTATTACCACCCTTCGACCTGAAACCACTATGGACCCTAGATGTAGAGTCGGGTGCTTTATTGCTGATCAAACATTATCCGTAACTGGATGATCATAAAGACAGTTGATGGGCACTCCACGAAGCATGCTGAGGGACATGAGTGTCCTAGATGGAATTTGCCAATCCTGCATAACAGGAGAAATGTCTAAGGGCCCAATATTGAACTGGACAAGGATGACACAGTGTATGCCTTGTGTTCAATATAGACATAGGGGCAAAAGGGTAATTGTACAAACATATATTATCACGAAAAAGGTTTTGTCAGATCACATGACATTTTCGTGACTTGGGTAGCAGTGATGTGTTGCTAGATACCGCTCACTGTTTATTATGTTAAATATATAATTTAATATAATTACCAACGTTACGAAATCCTACAGGGTCACACACATAAGGACAGTTTGATGAGAGATAGAGAAATCAAAGGAACACCGTAAGGTACGGTGCACTTAAGTGAAAATAGAAATTCGGATAATATAATAATAATTATTGTTATTTTATAATGGTTATAAAATAATAATAAAATAAATATATTTATTATAATAATAGTTATTATAATAATATATAATATTATTATGGATCATGTGAATTGGGCTTTTAGCCCGTAGCCCACAAGAGAGTCTATAAAAGGAACCCTTGTGATGAAGCTTTCACTTGATGCAATTTCGTTTTTGATTCTCACTCAAATAATTCCGTTCGTAAGCAGCTAGCACTGTGACCGGAAGCTGTTCGTGTGGACTGAGTAGAGGCGTTGCACTTCATCAACGCTTGTGATCGCTGCATCAAAGATCTGAATCGCCACAAAGAGGTAACGATTCTATCACTGACCATGCTCATTCGTAAGGATCACTAAAGGAAAATTTTTGTTTTCCGCTGCGTTTAGATCGCAATTTTCCTTCAGTGGTATCAGAGCCACTTACGAAACCATGGATCTGATAGCTGTTAAATTTCCGTCTTTTCTGTATTTGATTCGATTAAAACACAGAATGAATTTAACAATAAACGATTAATTAAATTTGGCATCTGTTGTGTACGATTTGGATGATTGATGTTGATTATGCTTCAGAAACCGACATTAGTATGGTGAAGTTGTGCGATACATTGATCATCCATAGGTTACACAATTAGATCGATCACTTTTATATAAGATATAAGAAATTCTGATGCAAAGATGGTATATGGGATATACTGTTTTGATTTCATCCATTCAATCACATAAGGATTGTAATTCTTTTGAAAGATCATCATTTTCATTCGCTTCGGAATCCGACGTTAGTATGGTGAAGCAATGACATGTTGATCTATCATATTGAGTTATCAATCGAGTTGTGTTTGACGGCATGAAATTGTTGCATTAGGATTAATGGCAGTACAAGTGTTGTATTGCCGCAGACTTTTCCGGTTGGGGTTGTAAATGCACAAAAGTTGTGCAGGAAACGACGTGAAATAAAATGAAGTGTTCATAAAATCACCGTCCGCTGACCGGGCAGCGGAACCCCCGGCTAAGTCTGCAAAGTGTGATCAATCAGCCGAAATTTAATTTAGTTTATTTAATTATCGGAATTTTAAACTAATAATAAAAGTGTGTTTATTATTATTTATTTGTGGTGATCAGTTATGGCCTTAGTTTATCCTTTATTATTGTTTTGGGATTTTTAAATACGGCCTGCGTGTCGTGCCTCTCTCTCAATCTCTTTATGTAACTTCTTTTCTCATCTCACTCCCTCGTATGTAAAACGAGTTTTCTTATATGTAATGTAATATTATGTTATGAAGAAAAAGGAAGTATTCAATATTAAAGGAGGATAACCTTGGAGATCATGCTTGGAGAAGCTTAGATCGTTATTAGGTTAGCTTAGGTTCTCTCATTGGCTTGAGAGAACAATTGCGTTAGGGGCCATAATTGTATCTTTTTATATGTATGTTTATGCATGTAATTATATGTTGATGCATGTGAGAGACGTTTTGCATGTTAAGCCGGTGAGATCAAACTAATAACAAAATCCCTCAAAATTAAATATTAAGTTTATGCTTTCCAATTTTTAGCACTCATCAAGACTAGTATCGAGCATTGTAGGTTTCGCCTACGCGAGGTGCACGTTCTATATTAGTAAGGTGTGATGGGATAATTGTAATATCCAATTGCTAAAACAATGGGTCAAACTTAACTAAACAAATTATAATAAGATTATACATGTTTAGAAGCAAGAATTGGGAATGATTCATGTGATGGATAAGAATAAGGAGTTATTCACCCAATTGAAAATATTCGAGAGTTGTATGAGATACAATTGGAAGGAGTTCCTACTTAAATAACTTAGTTTTGTGTAATCAGCCTAACGCTGACTTAAAACAAAGTGAAACATGGATCTCGACCCACTAGAAAGTCTTCCAACGGGATTTTCCGAATCAAATGATGAGGGTCATTTGTTTTGAATAAAATAGTGGGAGCATATTTGATTAAAGGCCTAATTAAATATGTTGTTTTAATGATACTTATATTTTCATATTTCTCTTGTAGATTACCATGACAACAAACACATCGAACAATATTTTGCGATCCATCCTAGATAAGGAAAAATTGTCTGGGACAAATTTCCTGGATTGGCACCGTAATCTGAGGATTGTCCTCAAGCACGATAAGAAGCTGTATGTCTTGGAGACACCAGTTCCTGAGGAGGAACCTCCTAGTTCTGCACCAAAGGCAGAAAGAGATGCTTATAAGAAGCATTTCGATGATGCCAATGAAACCGCTTGCCTCATGCTTGCTACCATGAACTCTGAGTTGCAAAAGCAACACGAGAACATGTCTGCGTTCGATATGATCGGACATCTGAAAATGCTTTATCAAGAGAAAGCAAGAAATGAGAGGTTTCAGGTTTCAAAGTCCCTTTTTAACAGCAAGTTAGCTGAGGGAGCCCCTGTAAGTCCCCATGTACTCAAGATGATTGGGTATGTGGAGAACCTTGACAGATTAGGGTTTCCCCTTGGAAAAGAACTTGCGATTGATCTGATCTTGCAATCGTTGCCAGAGAGCTTCAGTCAGTTTGTCCTGAATTTCAATATGAATGACTTGGACAAAAGTCTTCCAGAACTGCTAGGCATGTTGAGAACTGCTGAGCAGAATATGAAGACAAAAGGGAAATCCATTCTGATGGTCAGTAATGGAAAGAAACAGAACAAGAGGCCCATCAAACAGGGTGGTAGAGGGAAAGGCAAGGAAGTTGCCAAACCCAAACCCACTCCTCCTGTTTTGAAGCCTAGTGGAGGAATAGCAAAGGAGGGCACTTGCTTCCATTGCGGTAAGACCGGACATTGGAAGAGAAATTGCCCAAAGTACCTGGAAGATAAGAAAAATGGAGTAGAGACTTCAAATTCAGGTATTTTTGTTATTGAAATTAATTTATCTACTTCTGCATCATGGGTATTAGATACTGGATGCGGTTCTCACATTTGTACTAATGTGCAGGGGCTAAAAAGGAGTAGAGATTTGGCAAAAGGTGAAGTTGACCTACGAGTTGGCAATGGAGCAAAGGTTGCTGCTTTAGCTGTAGGAACTTATGTTTTAACTTTACCTAGTGGTTTAATAATTCAGTTAGAGAACTGTTATTATGTACCTGCAATTAGCAGGAATATTATTTCCGTTTCTTGTTTGGACAAGTTTGGTTTTTCATTCATAATAAAGAACAATTGTTGCTCCATTTATTTGAATGATATATTCTATGCTACTGCAAAAATGAATAATGGACTATATGTCCTTGATCTTGAAATGCCAATTTATAACATTAATACTAAAAGGTTGAAACCTAATGAGTTGAATCCAACTTACCTTTGGCACTGTCGATTAGGCCACATAAATGAGAAACGCATTTCCAAACTCCATAAAGATGGACTCTTGGACTCTTTTGATTATGAATCATATGACACATGCAGATCTTGTTTAATTGGAAAGATGACAAAGTCCCCATTCACAGGAAAAGGTGAAAGGGCTAATGATCTTTTGGCACTCATACATACTGATGTATGTGGACCACTGAACATACCAGCCAGAGGAGGTTTTCAGTACTTCATCACTTTCACTGATGACTTCAGTAGATACGGATATGTGTATTTAATGAAACACAAATCTGAGTCCTTTGAAAAGTTCAAGGAATTCAAGAATGAAGTACAAAACCAACTAGGGAAGAATATTAAAGTTCTTCGATCAGATCGAGGCGGTGAATATTTAAGCCTAGAATTTGATGACCATCTAAAAGAGTATGGGATTCTATCCCAACTTACTCCTCCTGGAACACCACAATGGAATGGTGTATCTGAGAGAAGAAATCGAACCTTGTTAGACATGGTCCGATCCATGATGAGTCACGCCGATCTTCCAAACTCCTTTTGGGGACATGCATTATTAACAGCAGCTTACACACTTAACCGTGTTCCATCCAAAAAGGTTGATAAGACACCATATGAGATATGGAGTGGTAAGAAACCACATATGTCTTACATGAAGATTTGGGGTTGCGAAGTTTACGTCAAACGACAAATTTCAACCAAGCTTGAGCCCAAATCTGACAAATGCTTATTTGTGGGGTATCCTAAAGAAACAAGAGGATATTACTTCTACAATCCTTCTGAGGGCAAAGTGTTTGTCGCTCGAACTGGAGTCTTTCTGGAAAGGGATTTTATTTCCAAAGGAAACAGTGGGAGGAAAATAGAGCTTGAAGAAATTCAAGAATCACAAAACATTGAAACACCTATGGAGGAACTAGAGCAGGAAACACAAGTAGTTGTGGAAGAGCAACCTGCTCAAGTAGAACAAGACCAGTGTAGGTCAAGCAGGACACGTCACCAACCTGAGAGATATGGATATCTCATAAGTGATCAGGGTGATGTATTACTCATGGATCAAGATGAGCTTGTGACCTACAAAGAGGCCATAACTGGTCCTGAGTCTGAGAAGTGGCTAGAAGCCATGAAATCTGAAATGGATTCCATGTACACAAACCAGGTTTGGACCTTGGTAGAACCTCCTATAGGAGTTAACCCTATAGGATGCAAGTGGGTCTTCAAGAAAAAGACTGACATGGATGGTAAGGTACATACCTATAAAGCAAGACTGGTTGCAAAAGGCTATAAACAAATTCATGGGGTTGACTATGATGAAACCTTTTCACCAGTTGCAATGCTTAAATCTGTTCGGATTTTACTTGCCATCGCTGCATATCATGATTATGAAATATGGCAGATGGATGTCAAAACTGCTTTCCTTAATGGGAATCTTCTTGAGGATGTGTACATGACACAACCTGAAGGATTTGACATACCACAAGATGCCCAAAAGATATGCAAGTTACAGCGATCAATCTATGGATTGAAGCAAGCTTCCAGAAGCTGGAATCTTCGTTTTGATGAAACCGTAAAACAATATGGATTCATCAAAAATGAAGATGAACCTTGTGTCTACAAGAAGGTTAGTGGGAGCATGATCGTGTTTCTGGTATTATATGTAGATGACATATTACTCATTGGAAACGATGTCCCTACCTTGCAACAAGTGAAGACTTGGTTAGGGAATTGTTTTTCTATGAAAGACCTAGGTGAAGCAGCCTATATATTAGGAATTAGGATCTATAGAGATAGATCACAAAAACTGCTTGGCCTAAGTCAGAGTACATACATAGATAAAGTGTTGAGACGCTTTAATATGCATGATTCCAAGAAAGGATTCATCCCTATGCAACATGGTCTGTGTTTATCAAAAACACAATCCCATTCAACTAAGGAAGAAAGGGATCGCATGAATAAGATTCCATATGCATCTGCAATAGGATCTATCATGTATGCCATGTTATGTACTCGACCAGATGTCTCGTATGCATTAAGTGCAACGAGTAGGTACCAATCTGATCCCGGTGATGCTCATTGGGTAGCTGTCAAGAATATCCTTAAGTACTTGAGAAGGACTAAGGATTCATTCTTGATATATGGAGGTCAGGAAGAGCTTGATGTAATTGGTTACACTGATGCTAGCTTCCAGACAGATAAGGATGATTTTAGATCACAATCTGGTTATGTGTTCTGTCTCAATGGTGGCGCTGTGAGCTGGAAAAGTTCAAAGCAGGAAACAGTTGCTGATTCTACAACTGAGGCCGAGTATATTGCTGCCTCAAATGCAGCAAAGGAAGCTGTTTGGATCAAGAAGTTCATTAGTGAACTTGGCATAGTCCCTAGAATTGTGGATCCCATTGGTTTATATTGTGATAACAATGGTGCTATCGCACAAGCTAAGGAGCCTAGATCTCACCAACGATCCAAACACATACTTAGGCGTTATCACCTCATTCGAGAGATAATCGATCGGGGAGATGTGAAGATATGCAGAGTACCTACACTTGACAATATCGCTGACCCATTAACAAAGCCTCTTGCGCAACAGAAGCATGATGGTCATACTAGATCTATGGGTATTAAGGGTATGCCTAATTGGCTCTAGTGCTAGTGGGAGATTGTTGGTGTAAGCCCTAGAGGCCAATACTTTTTGGTACTTGTATCGGATTATTCGTTTAATAATAAAAGGCATTTATTTATTATGTTTGTCTTTTAGAATAATAAAGTCCCTAGAATAGTTAGTCTGTTTAATGAAATGTTAAGTGTGACTTAATCATGAGATCCCATTAAACATAAAGACATTATTCTTAAAATATCCGTAGTAAAGCTTTATTGCAAAGTGGGATAACATTAAAGCATTGAGACTATTATGAAGATAGACTGATGATCACATCTCATGGATCATGGATAAAGAGTTATCAAGTCTTGACATAGGTATAAATATTAGGAGTAATATTTATACCGGATTGACCCGCTATGAGAATACTACATAGTATGTTATGCAAAGTGTCATAAGTTATTCTCATGGTGATAATGGTGTATTACCACCCTTCGACCTGAAACCACTATGGACCCTAGATGTAGAGTCGGGTGCTTTATTGCTGATCAAACATTATCCGTAACTGGATGATCATAAAGACAGTTGATGGGCACTCCACGAAGCATGCTGAGGGACATGAGTGTCCTAGATGGAATTTGCCAATCCTGCATAACAGGAGAAATGTCTAAGGGCCCAATATTGAACTGGACAAGGATGACACAGTGTATGCCTTGTGTTCAATATAGACATAGGGGCAAAAGGGTAATTGTACAAACATATATTATCACGAAAAAGGTTTTGTCAGATCACATGACATTTTCGTGACTTGGGTAGCAGTGATGTGTTGCTAGATACCGCTCACTGTTTATTATGTTAAATATATAATTTAATATAATTACCAACGTTACGAAATCCTACAGGGTCACACACATAAGGACAGTTTGATGAGAGATAGAGAAATCAAAGGAACACCGTAAGGTACGGTGCACTTAAGTGAAAATAGAAATTCGGATAATATAATAATAATTATTGTTATTTTATAATGGTTATAAAATAATAATAAAATAAATATATTTATTATAATAATAGTTATTATAATAATATATAATATTATTATGGATCATGTGAATTGGGCTTTTAGCCCGTAGCCCACAAGAGAGTCTATAAAAGGAACCCTTGTGATGAAGCTTTCACTTGATGCAATTTCGTTTTTGATTCTCACTCAAATAATTCCGTTCGTAAGCAGCTAGCACTGTGACCGGAAGCTGTTCGTGTGGACTGAGTAGAGGCGTTGCACTTCATCAACGCTTGTGATCGCTGCATCAAAGATCTGAATCGCCACAAAGAGGTAACGATTCTATCACTGACCATGCTCATTCGTAAGGATCACTAAAGGAAAATTTTTGTTTTCCGCTGCGTTTAGATCGCAATTTTCCTTCAATGGGTCACTGAGAGACCTATTCCAATAAATGAAAGACCCAGCTGGGGTTTGTAGAAGCTTTCGTCACTCTGTTGTGATTCCTTCGTGCGTTGCTCTTCTGGATAGAGGCTGCAACTCTGTGGGGGGAGTTCCTTGGCTTTTGCATTTGGCTGAGGATAAAATGGCAACTCGGCTGGGGAGGAAGGGAAATCATTGAGATCTTCCTAGGGATTCTGCTGAAGTAGATTCTTGACTCAGCCGGGGATATGGGCGCCTTCTGTGATGCCTGGCAACTCTGATGGGGATAAGTAATATGTGGCAACTCAGCTGGGGAAGTCATGAGAGGCAACTCAGCTGGGGAGAGAGCACTTCGGGTGCTAAAATTGAGTGTTGGCTTGCCAGCTTGCTGGGATGAAGCTTACATGCCCCAAGTTGCGTTCTGGATACCTGCAATCCTGAAAAAGATAGAGAAACGCACAAGATAATCCCGAGGTATCCCTTACTGGATTCCGTCACAGGAGTTAGGCACTTCTGAGAGTAAGTATATTTCCTGCAAGCATGTTTTTGTTTGAAGATAAACATCTGTGTTTTATGCAATCAGTTTCTTTTAGACACCAGACATTTTTTTTGCAAATAAATGTACAAAACGAGACATGACTGAAAATCTGATTTTATTAATTCATACGCCTTGAATTGGCGAGATACAGTCAAAGAAACAAATCCCCTGGAATGAGGAGATTGTTACAAATTGAGAAACAAAATGCTGGCAGTGTTGATGACGCTTTAAGGAGCTTCCTCTTCACTATGACCCGTATGACTTTTGACGTTCTTCTCATCTGGCTTTCTGAAGAATGTTGATTCTGATTGAAGCTTGATCCTTTCGAAGCTTACCAAGTTGTAGGTGATACAGACGAATTCAGAATGCAGTCGTTCGCTTATTCCCTTATTTTTGCATGGATCGCCCTTTCGGGTTTTCAATCCATCGGGATACCCATTTTTGCCTGAGTTGTCCAATGCGGCTTTTCAACTCAGCGGGTGTACATTTTTTTTTGTTTATTTTCCCTTATTTTTGCCCGAGTCTTTTATTCTGTTTTTGACTCGCCGGGATGCCCTATTTTTGCCTGGACTTACATTCTGTTTTTATGTCCAGCGGGTCATTTTTATGCGAAGTATTTTTTAACTGCATCTGAATTCACAGGGGACGGGAAGTCTTCACCATCCATGGTGCCGAGCATCAGTGCTCCACCAGAGAAAACTTTCTTTACTACAAATGGTCCTTCATAGTTCGGAGTCCACTTGCCCCTGTGGTCTGTATGAGGAGGGAGGATTCTTTTCAGCACAAGATCTCCCACTTGGTACTCTCGGTGCCTGACTTTCTGATCGAAGGCTTTCTTCATTCTCTTCTGATATAACTGCCCATGACAGATTGCAGCTAATATTTTCTCTTTGATCAGACTCAGTTGTTCGTATCGGGCCCGAACCCATTATGCTTCGTTCAGCTTAACATCCATTAGTACCCGTAGAGAGGGTAATTCAACTTCAACAGGTAGGACTGCTTCCATACCATACACAAGCTGATACGGTGTTGCCCCAGTGGATGTTCTGATTGACGTGCGGTACCCATGCAAGGCAAATGGTAGCATTTCATGCCAGTCTTTGTAGGTGACTACCATCTTCTGCACAATCTTCTTGATATTCTTATTTGCTGCCTCAACAGCGCCATTCATCTTTGGCCTGTAAGGAGAAGAATTGTGATGTTGGATCTTGAAGTCCCGGCACAGCTCTGCCATCATTTTGTTGTTTAGATTGGAACCATTATCAGTAATGATTCGCTCGGGCACTCCATATCGACAGATGATATCTCTTTTCAGAAATCTGGCTACCACTTGCCTTGTGACATTTGCATATGAGGCTGCTTCGACCCACTTGGTGAAATAATCAATAGCGACCAGGATGAATCTGTGGCCGTTTGAAGCGGTTGGCTCAATCTTGCCAATCATATCAATGCCCCACATGGCAAAGGGCCATGGTGAAGACATGATGTTCAAAGGATTGGGAGGCACATGCACCTTATCTGCGTAGATCTGGCATTTGTGGCATTTTCTAGCGTAGGCACAACAGTCTGCATCCATTGTGATCCAGTAATACCCTGATCTTAGCAACTTCTTAGCCATGGCATGCCCTCCTGCATGGGTACCAAAAGATCCTTCGTGCACTTCATGCATCAACAAATCTGCTTCCGTCTTATCAACACATCTGAGGAGTACCATATCAAAGTTCCTTTTGTATAAAGATCCATCAGTGTTCAGAAAGAAACTACCAGCAAGCCTTCTCAAAGTCTTCTTATCATTGGAAGATGCCCCAGGTGGGTATGCTTGATCCTCCAAGAAGCATTTAATGTCATGGAACCAAGGCTTATTATCTTTGACAACATCTGCTGCGAATACATATGCTGGTCTGTCAAGTCTGGATACTGAGATCTGGGGTACAAAGTTGGCAGCCTGAACTTTGATCATGGATGAAATGGTAGCCAGAGCATCTGCAAACTGATTCTCGTCCCGAGGGATATACTCAAGCTTGACTGTTGTGAAGAAAGTCAATAACCTTCTTGTATAATCCCTGTAAGGTATCAGATGATCCTGGTGTGTGTACCATTTGCCGTTGGTTTGATTAACTACCAGAGCTGAATCTCCGAATACAGTCAATGTCTTGATCCTGAGGTCAATGGCTTCCTCAAGACCCATAATGCAAGCTTCGTATTCAGCTTCGTTGTTAGTGCAGTTGAAAGTGAGTTTTGCCGAGAAAGGCATGTGAACTCCTTTAGGTGTAATGAGTACTGCACCAACACCACGACCATTCATGTTAACAGCCCCATCAAACATCATAGTCCATTCTTCTTCCGGGTCAGGCCCTTCAGTGTGAATAGGCTCTTCATGATCTTTTGATTTTATGAACATGATGTCTTCATCAGGGAAGTCAAATCTCATAGGCTGGTAATCATCAATAGGTTGCTCAGCAAGATATTCAGACAATACACTGCCTTTGATGGCTTTCTGAGAAGTGTACTGGATGTCATATTCCGTGAGAATCATTTTCCATCTTGCAACCCGTCCGGTAAGTGCTGGCTTCTCGAAAATGTACTTAACTGGGTCCATTTTTGAGATCAATAAAGTAGTGTGGGTCAACATATACTGTCTTAGTCGGCGAGCAGCCCACGCTAAAGCACATCAAGTTTTCTCGAGCAGTGAATAACGCTGTTCACAATCGGTAAACTTTTTGCTCAGGTAGTAAATTGCATACTCTTTTCGACCAGACTCGTCATGCTGGCCCAACACACACCCCATTGACTCTTCTAATACTGTCAAGTACATTATCAGAGGTCTTCCTTCAACTGGAGGCATAAGGATTGGAGGCTCTTGCAGGTACTCTTTGATCTTGTCAAAAGCCCTTTGGCAGTCTTCGTTCCACCTGACCGTTTGTTCTTTTCTTAACAGCTTGAACAAGGGTTCACAGGTTGCTGTAAGGTGAGATATGAACCGTGAAATATAGTTCAATCTACCCAGAAACCCTCGAACTTCTTTCTCAGTTTTCGGTGCAGGCATCTCTTGAATAGCTTTGACTTTATCAGGGTCAACTTCAATCCCCTTCTCGCTTACAATAAAACCCAGCAGCTTACCAGATCGCACCCCGAATGTGCATTTGTTGGGGTTCAATTTCAGTTGGTACTTCCTCAGACGCTCGAATAGTTTCAGCAGATTTACCAGGTGGTCTTCTTCTATAAGGGACTTGGCAATCATGTCATCCACATAACATTCTATTTCTTTATGGATCATATCGTGGAATAATGTTACCATAGCCCGTTGATATGTTGCACCAGCATTCTTCAGTCCGAATGGCATCACTTTGTAACAGAACGTGCCCCAGGGTGTGATGAAGGTTGTCTTCTCCATGTCTCCAGGTGACATCTTGATCTGATTATATCCTGAAAATCCGTCCATGAAGGAGAATACCGAGAACTGAGCCGTATTATCCACCAATACATCAATGTGAGGTAATGGGAAATCATCCTTCGGGCTAGCTCTGTTCAGATCCCGGTAGTCAACACACATTCTTACTTTGCCGTCCTTCTTAGGCACAGGTACTATATTAGCAACCCACGGCGGATAGCTAGTTACGGCAAGGAACCCGGCGTCCCATTGCTTTTGTACCTCTTCCTTGATCTTCATTGCCATGTCTGGGCGAGTACGGCGCAGTTTCTGTTTAACCGGTGGACATTCTTCTCTCAAAGGCAGCTTGTGCACCACAATGTCGGTATCCAACCCTGGCATATCTTGATAAGACCAAGCAAACACGTCCACATACTCTCGAAGCAGGTCAATCAATTGTCTCTTCACTGAGTTCTGTAAGCAGGCCCCGATTTTGACTTCTTTCACGTCTTCATTTGTACCAAGATTGATCACTTCAACCTCCTCCTGGTAAGGAGTAATAACCTTTTCCTCCTGCCTTAACAACCTGGCTAGCTCTTCAGGAAGCTCGTACTCTTCTTCAACCCCTTCATCAGCTTGATTGATTGGATTGTCAAAGTCATACGAAGTCATAGCCGTGCTGTTGTCGGTGCTGTCTGGAAGGCATACTCTGCAAGGGTTCAGTTTGTTCATTTTAGTGATTGATTTTAATCTTGTTTAGAAAAGTGAAATAAAGTTGTCATTTTGAAAACACTGCCATTTATTTTTTTGTACAAAAAGAAAAAAATGGAAAAAACAGTGAGCGGAAAAGAAAAGGACTCATTTGCAAAAAGATGTCTGATATTTCATTGATTAATCTTGTTTGCACAAAAAGTACAGATGGCCCGATTACAAAATGAGTCTTGTCATCTTGGGCAAGACGCAAGACTTTGATGCTTGCTATAAAAATACAGGAAATAATAATTACTCTGCATGAGTAACTCTTATAATTTCCTGGGAAGACCAGTTTGAGATACTGCTCCCCGGGATCTTCGGACGAATCCAATTCTCCAGATTGCGCTCCTCTTCCAACTCGTCTTCCAAATTGTTGATAGCATCAGGGGTGAGCATCCCCCCACTGACAAAATCGGGCTTCTCAGCAGCCTCCGCTTGATGTTGTTGAGTTGGTCTGTAACCCAACCCAAATTTGTCTTTCTTCTCTTCTACAGATAAAACCTTGCCCCAGCCTTGGGCAGTTCCTTCTTCAACAACCTTCCGGGCTTGTTGGTATGATGATATTGAAGTAACAGGTACAACAGATGTTTCATTGACATTCAAGGCCTTGAAACCCTGGCTCATTGTTTCATGGATCTCCCCATCCATCTCAATATACTTATAGGTAGCCAGGTGGCTGACAAAAATATCCTCCTCTCCACAGATTGTAACGATTTGACCCTCCCACTCGTATTTTAACTTCTGGTGAAGGGTTGAGGTCACGGCGCCAGCGGCGTGAATCCATGGCCTACCCAATAGACAGCTGTAGGCAGGCTTTATATCCATCACGTAGAAGGTCGTTTTGAAAGTCTGCGGGCCAATCGTTATGGGCAACTCGATCTCTCCCAGAACCGATCTCTTTGAGCCATCAAAGGCTCTCACCACCAGGTTGCTGGGTCTTAACGCCAATCCGTCATATTCTAGCTTCACAAGGGCCTTTTTGGGTAAGACATTGAGGGATGACCCCGTGTCTACCAGCACATGGGAAAGGACTGCACCTTTACATTCCATGGTTATGTGCAATGCCTTGTTATGGTTGCGGCCTTCCGTAGTCAAGTCAGTGTTGGTGAACCCTAGTCCATGACTAGCATTAACATTTCCAACTACAGCTTCCAACTGATTGACGGTGATCTCTTCAGGCACATAAGCTGCGTGCAAGACTTTGAGCAGTGCGTTCCGATGGGCTTCGGAACACATAAGCAATGATAGGATTGAGATCTTGGAAGGCGTCTGGTGAAGCTGATCCACTATTTTATAATCACTCTTCTTGATGATTCGCATGAACTCATCAACCTCTTGATCGAATGGTGTTTTCAAAGCTTCTTTAACAGCTTGGTCTTCCTGCACCAAGCTTTTCCCTTTTGCCTTGGCAGCAACTTCTGCTTCGGCAGTGGGTCTCTGAGTTTGGGGAGCAAAGAGACGTCCGCTTCGAGTGAAGCCTCCGCCTCCTCCCACGTTGTCTATTTGTGGTGCAGGGGTTGATGATTCAAAAGTGATTTTTTGTCCTTCGCAGTATAGGTCAGAGCCGTAGTGCCACGGGATGGCATTACTGCTTTCATAAGGTACTGGTCCAGGCACCATGACAGTGACTGGACTGATGGCAGCTGCAGAAGGAACTGTGATAGTCTGTGGATCATAATAAATCGTGACTGGTGCTCTGATGGGAGCAGCACTTTCTGAGTTGTAGGCAGAGTTGTTTTCAGGATCATAAAATATTGTGACAGTAGAGACATCTTCATGAGTTGTTGCTGGTGTTGTAGGAGACATTGTTGGAAGGATGGATGTTGTTGTTGTAGGAGATTCAAAATGGAGTGGTGCTGAAGCTGTAGAAGAAAAATTTGTTGATAGCTGATCAGTTGAGATGACAGATGAAGTACTTGTTGATGAAGCCGAAGAATTGTCAGGAACAATGGTTGCTGCAGTTGTAGGAGATACTGGAATTGTTGCTGATGAGATTGCTGGATTTGTTGGAAATGATGTGGTGATCTGAAGTTGGCCACTCTGAATGAGACCATCTATGCTATTCCTTAGGTTATCGCACCCATTTACCGAGATATTGCAGTAAGCACACCCCAACTCACACCCTGGGAACATTTGACATTCGAGGAGTTGAGCCTTAATTTCTACCAACGGTGTCCGGATCTGACCCACACTGGTTATTAAATAAGACGGCTTGTCTTCTTCAATAGCGTTGATTCTGGGACCCCCGTGGTTTGGCATGGGGTTCTTATTGACATTGGGTGGTGGTGCAAAATTCAGAGCTTTTGAGTCTACCAGGTCTTGTACCTTCATGTGCAAGGCTCTGCACTTTTCTGTACTATGGCCAGGTGCATTTGAATGGAAAGCACATCAGGCGTTGGAGTCATAATTCCTGGGTAGACTGTTGGGATCTGGAGGTGCCAACGTCCTTAGCTCAACTAGGTTGAGTTTCAGGAGTTGTGGCAGCAATGTAGCATATGGCATAGGGATCGGATCGATCACCCTGTTGGCTTGAGATGGCCTCTGCTGGAATGGCCTTTGCTGATTATTGTTGTTGGTGTTGCTGTTGTTGTAATTTCTCGGAGGATACTGATTTTGTTGATGGTACTGAGGTTGTTGCTGATAGTTTTGCTGCGGAGGTTGATAGGCTGGTTGTGGATGAGCTGGAGCGGGAATGGTGACTGCTGCCACAGACCTGTGAACATACTGGGGTCTGCCCCTGTTGGTGTGGATGACATTGGTCTCACCAGTCCTTCTTGGGCCCGCAAAAGGCTTTCGTGCATTACTGGATGAGCTTGCACCGTTGTCTGAGATCTTACCCATCTTCAATAGGCTTTCAATTCTCTCCCCGGCTATGACAACATCTGCAAAGCTGGTAGATGAGAAGGCAGCTAGCCTATCAATGTAAGTCCCCTGAAGGGTGTTCATGAACATATCAGCCATCTCCCTTTCTGACATAGGTGGCTGGACAGCAGCAGCAAGCTGTCTCCATCTTTGAGCATACTCTCGGAAGCTCTCTCTAGATGACTGTGACATTCCCATTAGGAGGGTCCTGTTGGGTGCCATATCCAGATTATACTGATACTGTCTGATGAAGGCCTCTGCCAGGTCCTTCCAGCATCTAATAGTTGCTCTTGTCAGATGGGAATACCATTCCCTCGAAGCTCCAGTCAAGCTATCCTCAAAATAGAACATCCACAGCTTCTCGTCCATGGTATAGGCCTTTAGCCTCCCGAGAAAAGATTGCAGATGGGTTCGGGGACAGGAAGTCCCATTATACTTCTCAAAGCATGGTGGCTTAAACTTGTGGGGAATCCTGACCCCGTCTACCAAGCCCATATCCATAACATCAAAACCCAAAGAGTTTTGAGACTCTAAGGATCTTAACTTCTCAGCTATCTCATCCAACCTTCTATCATAAGCCTCTTCCCCAGCACCCATTACTGTGAATTGATCCTCCTGAGGGTCTTCTTGCAGTACCCTGGCTGCAGTGGCAGTCCCCTGAACATTTGCAGGAATATTGACCTCTGGATGAAGATGGGGGCCAAATACAGGGGGGTTAACATGAGGTTGGACCCTCTCGTTGTTGCTGGTGCCGGCAGTCCCTATATGTGGATCTTCTTGATTTTTCCTTTCCACCATGGCCCTCAATCTTTCCTGGCTCTGAGCCATGTTGTTCATCACTTCCATAAACTGCGTCATCTGCGTTCTCATTTCCAATCTTTCGTTTGCCATTTGATTTCTGACCTCTGCAAGGTCCTGCTGTACCTGATCCATTTGTATGCCCGGAAGATTGTTACGGGTTGGATAACGGTGCGGACGGTTGAGGGGAAATACCCGACGCCGAGCAATAGTTCCTGAACATCACAACAGAGTTAGCAACAATAAATCAAACCTACAAAACAAACAAAGGGTTAGCATGCAATGCAGTATGCTTATTTGTTTTCAAGGTATCCGGCTTGGCATTCAGTTTTGACCCTTCCAGACCTTCGAAGATGCTGTTGATGTTGCTTTTGAAGTGGAACAAACTAACACATATATTACGAAAGACAAATGGTACATAGTTTGTTTACAAATACGAGCCCTCTGAGGGGTCAAAATACATCACAGGAAAACAAAAGTACATGGAATGAAAGCAACAACAAACAAATGGTCAAACACCAAGACCAAACTCATCCTCACGAACTTCCTTGAGAAGTGCTTCGGTCACAGGATCAGCCGGACGCTCCGTGAGATTCCTGATGAGGAGATTCCGGGTAGTAACAGCTGCTGTTAGCTTCTTGTGCTGACTTTGGTCCTTTGACCTCTTCACTCCAGCTTTGATCTTCAGCTCTGATATATCCCTCTGGGCCGCTGCCAGGGCTTCCTGCTGCTCTTTTGCACTAGCTTCTAGCTGCTCTATCTTGTCTTGGACCCTCTTGTCCTCCAGAGTACGAGCCTCGGTGATCCTGACCCACCGGGCTTGACTCTCCTTCAGATACAAGTCTGTCCTTGCTCTCTGGAACTGGGCTTCCTTGCAAGCATTCTTCAGAATCTGTTCTCCAGCCTTAGATTTCTTGATATAATCCCCAGACTTCTCAATTTTAGCCAGATGCTCCACTCTCAGCTTCTCTAACCTCTCAATATCCATCCTACCATCACTCCTCTCCCGGAGGGTCTTCTGCAAAGCCTGGGTCAACTTCTCATTTCTTTCTTTCAAGCTCTCAAACTCCTCCAAACTGACAGTGGCAGGGGGTGGTGCTGAGGAAGGCCCAGGCATATCTTCAATAGTAAAGGGCATCCCAGAGAATTGAGCCCTGGCACGGGACCAATCATAGTAATGTGCTGATGCCACATTGTTACATTTTCCCAGGATGGTTACCCCCTTAGTCTTCACATTGTCCCAAGCCCAAGCTGCCTGCCTAACAATAGCCAGATTAAGCTTGTTCTCACAATAAAGAGCCTCAACCAAGTCTTGTGCCTTAGGAGTGTGGACCAGTGCATAGCCCAGTTGTCTTTTGAACAGCAGAGGGTTGTAATTAATACTACCCTTAACTCCTATTAGGGGCACATTGGGAAAATGCCCACAGCTGGTGATGATATCCCTGCCTTTTGTGCTTTGAGTGCACCACCTGATATCAGCTAAAGTTAATGCAGTGAGTCTCTTAGCCCAGTTTCTCTGCTGATGAGGGTTCAAAAATGCATCTGTCTTGGGTAAATGCCTGAGAAGCCAAGTATGGAACAATGGAGCACAACACCTCACTAATCTTCCCCTCTGCTTTTCATTCCTCTGATGCACTGAATAGTAAAGATCTCCCAATAAAGTTGGCACTGGGTTCTTTAGAATGAACAGATGGATTGCATTCTTGCTAACAAATCGAGGCTCATCTGCAAACAATACAATTCCATATATACTCAGGGCCAACAAAGCACAGACAGCTTTCCACTCTCCTAAAGAAGCTTTCAGGGTAGCTTGAGAGATCAAGAAATCCAGATGGAAGCCAGGGATTCCAGCTTTAGAAGTCATATGTTGCTCAATCAGAACAGGTTCCAGATGTAATGCCTTTGCTATTTCTTCATTACCAGGAAAGACCTTCTCAGGGTTGAAAGGGACTCCACCTCTGACAGGTATACCAACTAATGATGAGTATTCTTCCAATAAGGGGCCCAGCTGAAAGTCCTGAAAAGTAAAGCACCTCAGTGGGGGATCATAAAACTGAATGCAAGTGTGGATCAGGCTTCTCTGTGAAGGGTCCAGATCCATAACCATATCAAGTATATCCCCAAAGTGTTCCCTGAACAATGGTATGTGATCTGGAGTGATCAGGGTCTGAATCCTCCTGATGTCAGATAGCTCTGGCTGGAAGAAATGATAGGTGATGTTGCTCTTTTTAGGAGCCATGATGCTGAAGATGAGTAGAGACAGGTGCTGATGATAACACTGAAGAATGGGCCAATGATTGGCTGAGACTGAGGATGCAAGTGACTGAAGCAGGTGCTGGTGAAGACAGGTCAATACTGAAGATGGGGTCAAAACCAAAACTAAATGAAGATGGATACCCTGAAACACAAATAAGCAAATGTCAATATGATGCAATGATTATGTATGCAAATGATATGCAAGGGTTTGTGACTGAGCTGGATCTGATCAAGTGCCCTGATATAAGTCCATGTGTGTAAGAAATCCAGATGGAGGTCTATAAGTCCAGTAACCAAGGTGGGGGGCTCAAATAAAGAGCCACATATCCAGGGTTTTGGAATCACAAGAACTGTTCCAACATGGAGTATTCTTAATCAAATCAAAGTAACAGGGTATTCTGAGGCCAAGGGTACCTGCAAACCTGTAAACAGCCCAACCCCCTCACAGGTGGTGTTCTAAAACAAGGATCCTCAGACTTGGATCAGTTATGAGAAGTGTAAACACTTCTAACCCGGAGGTACAGTGTTTACAATAACCATAAAAGTTCCTCCTCTAATTCACCTCAGCTTCTGAAGGTCAATACTAAAAGGTCATCCAGACTTAGCAGGCTTCCCAGATAGCCCTAGCATTGCAGGAAATCTGCAACACAGAGTTCTCAAGAAGAAACCCATATCTGAACCGTGTTTCATATTCCCGCACCAGACCGAGATGGAATGGGAAAGAATATGAACCACTCTAGCCTAGGTGTCACTCAGGTCCCAGGTATAGGACCTTAACTCTCAATGGAACACCCACCCACCAAAACAAAAACCAGATCCAGCCAGCAGCACAATATGGCAGTATGATATAATGCAAAAACTATAAAGAAAGCAGTAAAGCAACTGTACACAAAATAAATACAAGTATACAAACACAAATAAGCACATAACACCCCAGTAAACACAAATCAATCAAACTCTAGGAGGAACCTACAAAAAGAACCAGAAGCCCTGGTTGCAGTATAAGGCTCCCCAGCAGAGTCGCCAAGCTGTCGCTCCCACTAAATGAGGCTAAGTCAGATAGGGTACAAGCGCGAACGGTCGGCGAGAGGGACAATGAGAACACACAGCCGTGAACTCACTAGAGGTGAATAGAGTCGCCAGCTAGGCATTTTTATCCCGGAGGAAAGGCAATGCTGCATAGACCTAGAAAGATATGGATAAGACGGTTTGCGAACCAGAGAGACTGAGAAAGGGGGTTGGTTACAACCTGGGAAGGTATTAGCACCCAGATTGTCCGTCGTACTCGACGGGATCCACGCTTAAAAGATTTGCGTTTTAAAGGGGTAGTGTCAGTGCAATATATGTATAAAAGGGCTGGAAAAAGGATGTACAGGTGTCAGTGCAAGGGAAAAGTGAAGTGAAATATGAAAGTGTCAGTGCAGGAATGAGAATATGCTCAAGATAATGAGGCTAAAAGAATGAAGCTGGAAAGAGGGGGAATATACAGAGACTTTTGTTCGATAACTGTTAAGTTATGCCTACGTATCCTCTCGTGCAATGAGGAAGTCAGAACACCGTAGTTCGACCCAAAGAGACTGATAGATGAATTGACTTGTGAACTGCTTACTTGCCTATGCTCAAGTGTATGATCTGTCTGGCACAGATGCAAACTGTCTTGCATTAGACGGAAGAAGCAAGTTCTCGGTTGTGAGTGAATGAGATGAGAAAAGAATCCCGGAGGAGACGATTATTGTTTGTTTTTGTGTTTTCAGTCTTTTATTGCTTTTGAAAGTTTGTCATAAGTTAATGAGCTTAAGCCTAAACCAATGGATTTAGTAAACTCATCACATCTTCCCTCTGTTTAGGGGTAATGAGAATACCTTAAGTGTGAAGTCAGATTCTCACACTTAATCACCTTTGGTGTAGGATTAAGATCATTATCTTACTTGTGATTATTTAAATGTTTTTGGTGATTTTTGTTTAGTGTTGAGTAATGAGATTAAGCCATAATCAGGGATTAAACAGACTCATTACACCATCCTAATAGAAGGATAATAGATGAGAATGTTTAAGCTGAGGAAAGCTCCTCAACTTAATCCATGATTAGGGATTAACCTCATGACAGAACAAGCCTTTGGTTAAGTGGATTTTATTTAATGATATGATGATGAAGTGAATTTTATGGTTTGTAAGACAACTTGAGGGGGACTTTTCCATTAACACTAGGGTTAGTCCTTCTTAACCAATTAAGGAAGAATTAGAACCCTAATGCAAGGCCCAAGTTACAAGTGTGATGTCTTGATGATTATTATGTGAATTAATTAAGAGATTTAAACACATTAAGGGTTTAACACTTAGGATTAAAGTTATACACTCCATCCTAAGAGAAGGATGCAGGCATAAGCTTAATCACAAAGCCTTAAAGCCTTTAGGGTTTAGTCCCTGATTATGAGATGAGAAGAGAAGACTCAAAAGAGACACAAAGGTAAAACTAAGAGGGGAGACTAGTCAAAACCCTAATCATTGTCATGCTTGGTTGTTCCTAAGGTTTGTGAGGTTTTCAAGAGAAGATCTTCAATGGAACCACCAGGAAGCAGATGAAAGGATCAAGAGAAGCAAAGCAACTTGCTTCATTCAAGAAGTCAAGTCACTTGAAGAAAGAAAGTGAGAAGAAGAAGAATGAGCAAGCTCAAACTCAAACACAAACAAAAATGCAGCAATGGATGCAAGAGAGATGAAAAGAAAAGTTATGAGAAGTGAAGGCAAATTCACTTCCCAAAATCACTTACCACCTGAAAGGTTAGAAAAGAAATGCAATGCAATGCAAAATGGAATGAGATGACATGATGCAAACCAAAACCAGAAGCATATACATGATGCTAATGATGCTATGAGATGCTACAAGCCAGCAACAACACATGGAGATGATCATACAAGCTTTATGAATGCAGATGATGCAAGTTAAGGAGCATGGACATACATGAAAAGTTATGAAGTGCACATGGCATACAACATGGCAAACACATGATGCAATGATCAAACATGCTTCTAATATGTCTTATGATGTTAAATGAATCAAATGGAGGCATGGAATGTCATGGCAAGTCATGTTATGCAAGAGAATGCAAGATGGATGCATATGGGAGCCCAAATTAGGGTTTATGAACAATACATCAAACAAAAATCAAAATCAGAAGCAAACCCTAAGATAAAAAATTGAAAATGCCACTCAAAGGACCCCTAATCCTATACTAACCCAATTCCCAAAGGAGAGATCTCAACTCCTAACCAATTTCAAGATATGATTTTCTTAAGATTTCTAGGGTTTTAGGGTTTCCAAACAAAAGAAATGTCAAACAAATTGAAAATGGAAGATCAAATCATGGCCATTTAATCTCACAAACTACATGCTAAACACAATGCAATGCAAAAAGAATCAATGTCCAACTCCTCATGAATAGGCAGAAATGATTTTTGGAACTTTGGATCAAATTAATGCATAAAAATGATTTTAAATCAATGAAAAATTCTCAAAATGCATCAAGATCAAAAAATAAATTTGGTTTGAAGGTTGGACAATGTTTCTAAATGTCTTAGAACATTTCATGAATTTTTTGGTAATTTTTAAATACCTAAAAGTATTTTTAATAAATTAATTTTCATTAATCAATTAAAAATAAACTTTTAAATATTTAAAAATACTTTTAAAATGCTAAAAATGAAAATAAAAATATTTTTGTGTTTTAAAAATTAATGAAACTCTTGAGAAAAAGTTTCATAATTTTTAAAACAATTTTGCTATTTTTAATAAATTATGCAAAACAAATGAAATAAATATGAAAATAGATGAATTTAAACTGAAATAAGTAAAAGTCAACAGATCCAACGCGTGAGATTTAAAATGGCCAGGGCGGGAATTGACTGCGCGCGGGTTTGGACGGTCTACATTCAAACTGGCCTAATTAATGCTTATGCCCTAATCCTGCCGTTAATCACTTTCAGATGACCAGAACAGTGTTCCGGTCATCTTCTCCGTTCACCCCAAAACCTAATCTCACTCCATACGCATCTAAAATGAATTCTAAAAACAAAGGAATGATCCCCACTCACTCACGAACCAAAACCCCCAATCAAAACATATTTATCATTCCAGAAATGGCTGAATCGAAGCAAACAAAATCTAGGGCAAAAAGTTTCAGAGACTGATTAAACTCTCAACTCTCCACCATTTTCAAAACTAAAGACATATTCATGATCAGGAAAGCATATAGAACAACTTAAGAACTTAAAAAATGATTTCTGGAAAAAATGTTCTTGAGCTACCTGAGTTTCGAAGCTTTCAATCCAGCAACTTTCTGCCCTCTCCCTTTGATGCAATCCACTCTACTTGGTCCCCTGATGATCCTTGAATGCTTGGAAGAAATTCATGTTGGCTGGTTAAGGAGTTTGAACAGCTTCTGCTCAAGCTCAGTTGAAAATGGTGATGGTGATTCAGGCAGTTTCAGGCAAAGGTGAGTGGTTCTTTGTGGTCAGGGTGATGTTTTGAGAAGGTTTGTGAAGTTTGTTCAAGTGTTTGTGGCCTGAGGAAGATGTTTCGAAGGAAACTGCAGGTTGGAGTGAAAATGGAGAAACAATGTTCTTGCTGGATTCAGGCTTGTGTCTTGTTGGTTTAGGCTCAATGAAGCATGGTGAGATGATTTGTGAAACTTGTTTGAATGTTTGTGAGTTGTGCAGAGAGATTCGAAGAGAAATGCTTGAGGGAGTGATTTTGTGTATGTTGTGCTAGGGCTTGCTTCAGGCTGGCTTGATGTATGAAATGGCTACTATTTGCTTTGCATAAAAGACTCCTATTGGTCAGATGATGTGACCTGGCCTGCTGTGATTGGGATGTTCACTTTTGCAAAAAGTCCACTTTGGTGTAAGGAAAGCATGGGTTGAGCCCTAGGCTAGCACAAGTACATGGGCTGGCGCAGCATGGTGTGTGAGGGAGGCCAGCATGGTTCAGCATCCAATGTAACAAGTGGGGGAAAGTGTGATGATGATTTTGCAAGTTGTTTACTTTTGAAACTTCATGAAAATCTCTTGCTTTGCCAACCATGAACATGTGATCTTTTGGTCCAAATCTGATTTTTAGAAGTTGTGTGATCATGTTGAGTGCTTTAGAAGCCCATATGATGACTGAATTGGCCTTGAAAGGAGAATTTGCAACTTTGCCTTTTGGTGCATGACTTGAAAATTAGTGATTTTTGCCAACTTTGTCACACCATAACTTTTGATCCAAAATGAATTAGATCATGTTCTTGTACTTTTTGAAAAGGGAAAGATCTAATCTACAACTTTCATGACCAAAGTTTTTCCATTTGAAGCATTTTTGGATCAAAAAGCAAGGCTTGAAAAATGGCATAAAATGACATATTCTTGAAAAGTCAACCATGCCCTAAAAAGTCAACTTTGCAAAAACTTGTAATTCTTGAATTTTGTGAACTTCAACCTTCTTCCATGATCAAATAAAGATCATATACACTCAAAATGATGAAGATCACCCCTTGGTTGGGTCATTGGGGGCCTCAGATGCCCTGATTTTGCACTGACTTGTCTGAAAAGTCAACTCTTGATCAGATGACTTCCCCATGGAATTTCTTCATGAAAATTGATATGCATACTCCCTATACCATATAGAGACCAATGGAAACAAGAATGACCAAAAAATTTGGAGTTATGGCCTCTGAAACCAAAACCCTAATTTCAGGTCATCTGTGCAGTCAAACTTGGCTCTGCTTCCATACCATTCTCAGTTCTTGTGATTTTTTGGCATTCTTGACTTTGAAAGGATGTAATATGATATAGGAACACTCATGGATCCCTTTGAAGTGATTGTTGACCTTTGGAGTGGCTCAAGAAGCTCTTGGATTGCTCAGATCACAAACCCTAGATGCAGATGACTTAGAACCTATGCAGTGAATCAAAATTGAGATATGAGATGTTATGATTGTGTTTGTGCATATGAAATGATCACAAGCCATGTTGTGAATGGGTGAGGGCAAATTTGGGGTGTTTACAGAGTTTTGCAATCATTGGATAGAATGGTCGCCGCATCTAGATCGGGGACCCAGACGGACGACCCTTCAACAAACAGCGACCTTTGGGTCACACACTAGGGCAGAACAAATAAGCTCGAAGGTGTCACATCCGTTTTTGGAGGAGAAAGGGTTTCCTCGACCCTAGGCCTCTTTCCTAGTGGAGAGCTGCCTAACGGGGTGCTCCCCGGAGTAGAACTGCCAGTAGCGATGAACCCATCAGGGTAGCCTGATCCTTAACAGTTTCAACATTGTTCTTAGGGCCTTTCTTAAGGTTACCCTTGTCGGTCTTCACCATCCGTTCACACATCTCAGTCATTTTTGTTGCAAAAAACAAAAGAACAAGTCAGTTATCGAACAATTCCTCGGATAAAAAACTGAAAAAGCTAAAATCAACCTAGGAGTCGCATCACCGCCTCCTCGTTCGGGAAACTGAGCAACGATTTCACATTTATCATTTTGGCCTGAGTGGTCGGCGTTCCATCAGGCCTTAGAAGTGCATTGCCCATCAGAGTCTAGAAGCTCTGAAGGGCGGAAGCTAGCAACAAAGTTAAACAGCGTGTTATACGCCGTTGTGTCATCAGCGCCAAGATCCTCGGGTTTAGTAATGTATTGTTCGCTAGGATGTCGAAAATGAACATCCACCCATTCCAACGGGAAATAGGCCACCAGCCTCCCCTTGTAGTTGACAACCTCCCTATCATACAACGAATCCTTGGGTGCCTGCGAGCTTGGCTGAATAATGTAGAAGCGGTATTTGAAATCACGAACAAAATCCAAATAGGCTTTAAAAATTCCACTCGCTTGTTTTAACGACACCCAACTGTGTCGGCCATCCTGGGACTTCCTCTAAAGATGGAAGATTCTGAAGAATAAGTTAATAGTCGCTTCTATCTCCAAGTAACAACACACCAGCTCGAAGGCCCATATGAACGCCCGAGCGTTTGGGTGCAACTGGGAGGGTGCAAGTTCGAGATGGGTGAAAACCGCTTCCTGGAAATCAGTGAAGGGCAAACGGGACCCAGCCTCGCGGAAGGAGAACTCGTACATCGGGAAGCAAAGGGAAGGATAACGCGAGTAAATCCTCTGATCGGGCTTCAGAGGTGACGCCCACCAGTTTACAGGTCCCCCCTTTCTTCCTCTTCTCAATTTTACCCCATGCATCAGAGGCATTTACAACGAACTGAGACGCCGTCTCGAGCGGCTCGTCTATAACCACATTTGATCAGCAGCGGGGATGTCTACGACCTCAGCAGCATCACCCGAAGGGTTCTCCTCAACTCCATGTGCGTCCTTTTGACTCATTTCACCTGAAAAGCAGAGGAAACATAGTGAATTCGACGATCTCAAATCTATCCTTCCACTGTAAATCAAGTGAAAGGGCTTCGATAAGGACCGTGGACGTGCTCCAGGTCAACCCCTTAACCAAGGAAAGCACTACGAGGATGAAGCCGATATATTGAACTCAACCTCGCTACTTTCAAACTAAATTCCACTGGGGATAAACCCCTACACTAACCCCCAGCTATAACGACCCATTTCCCGATCAACTGGAACTAAGTTACCCTAACTAGAATCTAGCTTAGATCTAACATTAATCTATTTATATCTTGGAGCTAACCCTAGTTCTTCATGTAAATTCATACGCATTTGATGAACATTCATCAAAATTTCCAGAAATTCATAGGAATCCCTAGAAATATTGAAGATCCTATGAACTTTATAAGAGATTGATGAATGTTCATCATTCAAAACTGTAGAAACGAAGGAAGAGGATAAAGATTACCTTGATCCATGGCAGATTTCTGGGAAGTTAATGGTGGCGAGGATGAATGTCCGACGAGAGGTTGCAGAGAAAAGGTTTTACGGTGATAGGAAAAGTTTGTGCAAAATGAACAAATGAATCTCTTCTCCCCCTTTTTATAATGCCTTAAGCTCACATGGGGAATTGAAAATCCAAGTAATTATTACCTAGGGCTATCCCCCAGGTGTCACAAATGAATGACGACGCTTTTCAATATGTGTCACTAAAGCTATATATGTGTTGTCTTCTAAAAAAGGAGAATCTTTTTGCAATGTCTATATGTCTTCCTCCTAAGGACAACTGCCCGACATGATAGCCAAAACCAAAGGAAACATGTGCTCGTAACATCAGCAAGAAAGTTATGTCGACCAGGATCCTCGACAGTTTAAGTCACCACCCTCGCTCGAGCACACGACTTAGGGGCTCATATTCTGGACTGGCCTAGCAAGTGCCCTACACTGAATTGAGGCCCAATCCAGTATTTGTTTGGGCATAAGCCCAATAAGAAATTAGCAAAGATATGACCATTGTAAGAAAGAGCCGTTGGCATATAGCCGCTGAGGACCTCCCCATATATGCGCCTTAACATCTTTCACACAGTCAACCGCCCTTCTGATTTACAGGAGTTCATTATGCTCAGTCAAAGGCTACGCGCCTATAATCCGCGAGCACATGCCCTTATAAATACCCTCCACCCTTGGAGATCCATGTATTCAATTATAATCACCCAATTTCTTACGCTTTAGTTTGTCTTACACTGAAACTTACTTGAGCGTCAGAGTACTTTGCAGGTACACCACCCCCTCTCCAACAAGCACCATCACAATCCCAGTTGAAGGCCACGATGACCTGTCCGAATCATTTTTGTACAGTTACATAAACCACTACCAACTTGTGATATAATAATGCCTTATTCAAAACAATACAAATTCTTAGTATTTGCACATTGGTTACTCAAGATATATCGTGGATATATGGGTTTGCATGTGCAACTGTCTTCAAGCATCGAATGATCTTGGTATTTTCGATGATAACAACACCTAAATTAAACGAAATTTGGTGAAGTTTGTGCTCACAACTGTCAACACCTAAATTAAACAAAATTCGGTGAAGTCTGTGCTGGCAACGGTCCCGCAATATCCGTTGATGGTGTATCATCAAAGATGTTATCTTAAATATTATCAATTAAAAGAGTCAAGTTTCAAATGAAATGTTGAATTAATGATGAACCAGGTAAGGGAACTTGAAGTTTTAAAGTGTGAAAGAGAGGAAATATGAAAGTTCACTTAGTCCAACGCTTAGTGCGTGTCTGAGTGACTAGTATAATTTAAGGGTATACAAAAAACTCTCGAGATACTAAGGTAGCACACACACACACACACAAACTTAAATATATTTTAAAGTCTTTTTCATTTTGGTAAAATACTTGAAAATGTTTTTATACGCATACTTGATTTATTATTGGCTTGTTTAATTAATTAGGAATGCTTCTTACTTTAGTTAATCGATTAACACATTAGAGTTTATTGATTAGCTCATCTGTAACACCACAAAATCGATTAAGAAAGCCTAACTTTAATCGGTTAATGAAAACGTAATTCAAAAACCGCCATATTTAGCTTGTATAATTGATTAACAACATGGGTTAATTGATTAGAACATGAAAAAAGCTCAAAGGTCTTTTACATTTTGACCATATTATTATTTTTTATAAATAAAAGGCTTCTCCTTATTCCATTTTATACTAGTTTTTGAAATAAAAACTATACAATCTCATTTTCTACTCTCTTATTCTCTATTTCATTATTATTCACTAAATTTTTTTAGTGACAAGAGAGTGGAAATTACTTGTGGGAGTTTGGTTGTACTACTAGGGTGTTGTTTTTTTCTTGTTCAAAGGTGTGATTCTCTTGGGAAATATATTTGTTTAGTTTGTGACATTAGCATGTTAAAATCTTTTTTTTTATTCTTGAGATATGTTGGTTAAAATCTTTATTTGGTTTGTGAGCTCAGTCTGTTAAAAGCTTTATTTGGTTTGAGGACCAACCTATGAAAAATATCTCATTGTTGTAAAATGGTTAGTGGGTCTTGTAACGCCCCGGATTTTAGTCCAAGATCGACATTACTAAAAAAATTATATTTATTTTAAAAATTCTACAATTAATTACACTTTTGATAAATAAAAAATCCCGATTTTTATTCCCGCGATCATGTACAACATCTTAGCAAGCTCACACCATATCTTAAAATAAAATACTTTGATTAAATAAATTACTTAAAGAAAATAAATAAACTTTTCTTTCAAACAAAAATAAAGTAAAATAAATTCATTATCAAAGATGGAACAATATATTTTCGAAAATTCAAATGTTAAATAAAATAAATTGAACACTTATGGTATATGATAAGTCACGAGAGCTTTAAACTCAAAAGCAAAAAAAAATACTTAAATCAAATCTTTGGCCGCATACTACTTCATTTTGTATGTCCAATTAACCTGGCACGCTCAAACGTTTGATGGGATCAACCTATTCCAATCATTATAATCAGTCCCTCAAGTTGGATCAGTCCCTCAAGTTGTCAATAGTCAGTCAAAAATCATACTAATGGTATAGCCAATCTTACTAAAAATTCATAATATTTGTTAAAGCTTACACTTAGGGTATGTTTGGTTCAATTAAGGGGAGAGGAGGGGAGGGAATTTTATAAGGGGGAGGGGAAGGGAGGGGAGAGATTTTAATTATATATATGTTTTGTTCAAAATAAGAAAGGGGGGAGGAGGGGAGACATTTGATTTACAAATATGTTTGGTTCACAGGGGGAGGGGAGGTATTTTAAAAATAATTTGCTTTTTTATCCTTCTATTTTTACTATAAGAATCATGATATTAGCTATAAACACCCCAAATTTTCCCTCTCACTTTCTCATGCCTTGACTTATGATCACACATATTGCATAACATATCATTACATCTCACATTGCATAATTATCCTTTAGCAACTCACTGCATAGTTGCATAACTAGGGTTTGTGATCAGGTGAACCCAAGAAGTGATTTGAGCAATCTCAGAGGCCTTGAAGCATGCCAGGAGGGTCCTTAAGTGTTCTATGGTTATTTTATACCCCCAAGGTTTCTTTGAAGTCAAGAAATCTCAAGGGATTGCAGAGCTATCCAGGCAAGCTTGAAGCTCCTACACAGATGACTTAAAAATTAGGGTTTTGGGTTTGAGGCCCTTACACCCAATTTTTTTGGTCATTCTTGATTCCATTGGTCTTTATATGATATAGGGAGATTTTGTATGAAGTTTGATGCAAAAATTCACTAAGGAAGTCATCTGATCAAGCTGTAACTTGTTGTGCAAGAAAAGTCATGATTAGGGCATCTGAGGCCTCAACCAAGGGTTCCAAAGGTTCATTCCATCATTTTGAAATCCTATGACCTTTATTTGGTCTTAGGAGAGGTTGGATGATCACAAGATTGAAGAATTTTGAGCCAAGTCAAAAGTTGCCAAAAATGGACATTACTTGAAATGCAAACTTTCCATTTTGGGAAAGATTTTCAACCTCCTCTTTCTTGATCAAAAATGCTTCAAATGAAATTTTGTTAAACATGAAAGTTGTAGATTGGATCTTCCCATTTTCAAAAATGTACAAGAACTCCTCTTGATTCATCCTAGAACTCAAGATATAACAAGTCAAATTTGGGAAAAATCTTGTAATTTTCAAGTTTAGGTCAAAGAGGGAAATGTGCAAAATTGAATTTCAGGTCTCTATGTGACTTCTAATCCACTCAAATGCATCATGGCATGATCAAACAACATCTCAAGATCAGATTTGGGCTTTGAACCAAGGGATTTCATGACTTGTTTCTCAAGAAATCACAAAGTTGCAAAATTGCAAAACCTATGCAAACTCATGATCCAAGCCTCACAGCTCATAACAATTGATCCTAGGGCTCTCCTTGAAGCCAGCTGAAGCAGTTCAAGCCCTCAAATCAGCTCTGCCATGACCCATACCTCAAGTACACAAAATTTGACTTTTTTGCCAAATGAACCATACTAATCCTACAGTGCATAACAACTCTTTTGACCTATCTCAATTTTCTATACAATGTCTAAGGATCATAAAAGACATCCCACAAGAGCTCAGAACCACCCATGCTCAGTTTGCATAAAAAATCCTTCAAAACTTCCTCTCTTCGATTCTCCTAATCCATCCATCAAACTTCACAATTTCCTTCACCAATCAACCACATATCACTCATAGAACAAGAATCAACCACTGAAATGGCCTGAAACATCACATATCAAAACCTCCATTTATGCTACATCAGAACTGGACATCCCAAACCATCCATTTTCAAAGCATTCCAAGCATTCCATTAGCCTCAGGAGGTTCAAAGGAAGCCATTTGCACAAGAGGGAGGCTTTGAAAGCTCATATCTGCAGGTCACCAGCTCAGGTATACTCAAGAACTTGTTGTCTCAAAGCTTCAATTTCTTGTCATAGAATGAAAATACATGCTCTAGGGATCACATAGATGTCTTAAAAATTGAAAATAATGAAGAAATGAGTATGTTATGTGTTTCTGAAATTTTGCCCGTGTTTTTAATTTGCTTATGTGTTATAAATCATGTTTGATGGTTGATTTGAGTTCCTTGGAGTATGAGGATTGATTCTGGGTTGGTTAAAGGGTTTGCAGTGGCCTAGGAAAGAAGATTGGTGTTTGGTCTCGCCGGAGAAGATGACCGGGACACTATTCTGGTCATCTGAAGGTGATTAGGGTTAAGTGAGATTAGGGTTTCCAGATTGATTATGGACCATTGGATCATGTTTAGATTAAGAGATGGACGCTCCAGATGTACCATTAGCCCTAATTTGGATTAATTAAAATAAACTATGATTAATTTCCTCAGATTAAATGTGGACCATTAGATCACGCGCGTTTAGTGAATTTGAATCTGGACCCTAGAATTTGCATACCCCCAGTCTTGCTGACTTGCGCCCATGACCCTTGATCCTTCTTCCTTGCAATCTGAGTCATCCATCCTGATTACTTTTCATTTTATTCATTTTGTTTTCTCTTATTTATTAAAAATAGTAAAACACTTTTAAAAATTCTGATTTTTTGCACTTTTACTCTAATTAATTTTAAAAACCCAAAAACATTTTTATTTTCATTTTTTGCATTAAAAATTTATTCTTAAATCATTTAATTGTATTATTTAATTCATTCATTCATTTTAATTAATTAAAAATAATTTTAGGTATTTAAAAATAACCAAAAAAATCATGAAGCATCCTTGAACATTATAATCAATGTACAAACTCATTTCACTCATTTATTTTAGGTTTTGATTCTATTTTGAGAATTAAACTTGAATTAGGGTTTTCAAAATCCCCTTTTTCACAACCTAACTTCTAAAATTCACTTCTGATCAATAAAAATGAGTTTGTACTTGGTTCTTTTTGCATTCTTTTAAATGTTGCATCCAGTATCTAGGAAATTTAAATCATATTTTTGCATTGCATTTTCAATTTGATATGCAGTTTTCTTTGAGAGGTACCCAAAACCCTAGCCTAACTTAGAAAAACCATAACTTGACTTTGGTATAGCTTCTGACCTCCATCTTTGGGGAGTGTTCTTGTGTGTGTTTAGGGTTTGTTTGGTTGCAATTTCAAATTTTTATCATGTTTTTTGCTTCTGTTTTGATCATGGACATCTCATGCATTCTAAAAACCCTAATTTGCCATGTATACTTGCATTCATCTTTGCATATCCTCATCATATGAACTTGTCATGACATCTCATGCATTTGTATGTCATCTTAGACACCTTAGGTCATGTGATAACATTGGTTTATCATTGTTACATTCATTTGGTATGCTTTGCATGCATTACATCTTATGTATGTTCATGTATTTTCAAGCTTCTAACATGTTTGTTTTTGCATCCAACACTTGTATGATCATACATATGCATTGTACATGACTTTGCATCTTTTCATGACACATTTTCATCATTTGTTCTCTTCTGGTTTGGATCATTGCACCTTCATTTGTTTCATTTCATCTTATTTCATACCTTATGCATTCATACTAACCCTTTCAGATGCTTCAGGTAAGTTGATCAAGATGTGGATGTGCATCCACATCCAACCTATTCTTATCCTTTCATATGCATTTTTACCTGTCTTTGAAGTGAATTTGATTCACTTGTGTTATCTCTTGCTCTTATCCCACTCTTAGGTTACTTAACTTCTTCAGGAAGTAAGTAACATATTCTTCTATCTCCTTCCTTTTTTCATCTGCTTCTCCTTCCTTGGTGGCCAATCTGAAGACTTTCTTTATGCCTCACAAACCATAGGAACTACCAAGCATGATAACTTTAGGATTGTGAATAATCCCCCTTAGTTTTTTTACCTTTTGAGTCTCCTTGAGTCTCTGCTTCTCATCTCAATAACAAAGGCTAAACAGTTAAAGTTTTGGGGCTCTTTATTAGGGTTATGCCTGTATCCTTATCTTAGGATGGAGTGTATAATTGTAATAATTAGTGTTAAACCTTTAAGTTGTTTTCACCTTCTAATCAAAACACCTAATAATTATCAAAAATTAAGCTTGTAACTTGGGCCTTATATTAGGGTTACATCTCTGCCTCTGGGTCAGAGGGACTAACCCTAGTGTTTAATGGACAAGTCCCCCTCAGGTTTAGTCTTACAAACATAAAATTCACTTCTTAATCTAACCTCTAATCAAAATCCACTTTAATAAAGGTTTGTTATATAATGATTTTAATCCCTGACCATGGATTAAGTTGAGGTATCTTCCTCATCTTAAGTGTCATCATATATCATCCTTCTCTTAGGATGGTGTAATGAGTTCACTAATCTCTGATTAGAGATTAAACTCATTACTTAACACAAAACAAAAATCCAAAAAAACACTTGATAATTACAAGTAGGTTAATGATCTTAATACTGTATCATTATGGTAATTAAGTTGGGATATTCATCTCACACTTAAGTAAACTCATTATCCCTAGTCAGGGGTGATATAATGAGTTTACAACCCTTGATTAAGGCTTAAGCTCATTATCCTATGCAAAACACCAAAAACAATAAAAAAATTGAAAACACAAAAACAAACAATAAACGTCTCCCCCGGGATTCTTTTCTCATCACACTCACTCTGAAAACGAGAACTCGCTTCTTCCGTCTAATGCAAGACAGTCAGCACTCGAGCCAGACAAGTCATACACTTGAGCATAGACAAGCAAGCAGTTCACACCAAAACACCAAGTCTCTTTGAGTCGAACTACGGTGTTCTGACTTCCTCATTGCACAAGAGGATACGTAGGCATGACTTAACGGTTATCGAACAAAAGTCCCCAGGTCTCCCCTCTCTTCTCTTTCTAGCTTTCTTTTTTAGCCTCAATTTGAACTCATGTTCTTTTTGCACTGTCACTTTGTACATCCATCTCTTTTATACACAGTTAGCACGTACACTCCCCCCTTTTTAAACACAATCAAGTAAGCGTGGATCCCGTCGAGTACGACGGACGATCTGGGTGCTAATACCTTCCCAGGTCGTAACCGACCCTATTACCCAGTCTCTTTGGTTCGCAACCGTCTTATCCACTTCTTTCTAGGTTTATGCAGCCTTACCTTTCCTTCGGGATAAAAATGCCTAGCTGGCGACTCTATTCAACCTTCAACATCCGATCGTTCTCGCCGACAGTTCGCGTTTGCACCGGGACGAAAGTCCGGGGAGCGACATTAGCATTTATAATTCAAATATAAATTCATTGACGAAATATAAACATTCAATCAGAGAACATCATGACAAATTTTATAAAAATGTAACGATCATAATATATAATTTCAATTTTTTATTTATCAAATACAATAAAATTTAACAAAAAATATTATAAACAAAAACATTATGATTAAAATATAAAAGATAAAATAAAATAATTTAAACACATATAATAATAATAAGATGAAGATATAAAAAATATGTAAAAGGAAGATAATTTGTTCAAACTATAACTTTTAATATTTTATTAAATTAATTTATATTTAAATAAATAAATAAGGATAAAAATGTAATTATAATTAAAATGAAACACCTCTCTTCCCCTCCAAATCCCTCCAAATCGGAGGGGAACAAAAAGTGATCCAGGAGGAATTTTGGTCCCCTCCATCTACCTCCCGTCTCCCTCTTAAAATTTGATCCAAACTAAAAAACTATTAAATATTTCCTCCCCTCCCCTTCCCTCCATTTACTTCCAACCAAACAAACCCAGAGTCCACTGAATTTTTCGTTAGTCTTTAAAACATATGGTACATGTTCTCTCTAGAGTAACACGACTTATCACAACTAATATAAAAATTTCACTTACTTGTGCCTAAAGCACACACCATCACTTGAGGATGGATGTCAAGTTATTCATATCTTACAATCTAGTTGAGTTAGAAATGATTTAACAATCTATTATCAACTCAGGGTATTTCAAAAGTAAATTTTAATCTCAAATAACCATATAACTGAAACATTAAATAAAAAGGTCAAAGAATCAAATCATCAAACAACAAGAAAGATGCACACGTCATAGAATACAGACACTCATGCCTTATTTCATATTTGCAACTCTTTTCTTTAAACATATCGGAATGAGCTCAATCCTCAATACTTAGTTACACCAAATCATATTTTTTTTCTCTTCATTTTCTTCCAAACAAGTCATATGCAATTTTACAAAACAAAAATCATTTGATTATCTTAACTATATAAACATTGTATCATCCTTTTTTTTTAGTTTATATTTTGCATCAACATCATAAAAAGTATAGAGAGTTTAAATACGTAAATAAAAATAATTGAAACTACAACTCACATAAAATACAAAATATTTATTTAAAAAAAAACAATGGTTGAAACAACATACATAACAAAAACAACACTACTTTTAGTGACATAGTGTAGAAAATAAGTCATACTGTAAAACATTTTTAATAACACATTGTAGAACATATTATATTGAAATTAACATTTAGTGACAGAAAGCAGGTAACAAATTATACATGAAATTACATTTAGTGACCAAGAATATATAATATATTATACAGTAATTTACATTTAGTGACAACCAATAATAAAACAGATTTTATATAAAATGACATTTAGTGACAGATCACATAAATATAGACTTTACAAAGGATTTTTAGTGACATGAGAAAAATAGATTATATAGAAAAAGAACTTACACTGAGAGGCAATGGTAAAACAATTTATAATAATCAAACAATCTCACAAAAAATCATTATACTAACATTATAAACATATTTTATAAGTGCATACACCTTCACCAAAAATTAAGTTATGATTACAATCTTTTATAACACCTTATTTCTTTAATCAAAACAAATAAGAGTTATTATATTCGATACAGATAACTTTTTTTTTTCTTTCTTTCAATAACTTAAATAACTTCTATTTCATGATAAAAGCACTATTTACTTTACATGAAGTAAAATGACCACAAAATTCATAAAATAATAAAAGTAACAATCATGCGAGAAATTTTACGAAATTAATTCAAATGACAGCATGCTTGCAAATCCCAATTCTTATATCGTTCATATACAACATAGCTTTATTGTATTTATTCATAGCATAGATTCAACACTAAAATCACTCAAATAATTTCATCTTATAATATACTATAAAAATTCTTCTTTTCTACTAATAACATGAATACTAAATACCACTGTGAAAACACGAGTTTAAATTTTCAAATGAATGTAGATAAAAAAAATTCTTTATGCACTATGACAACAATAAAAAAAATACTATCACCCATCAAAATAACCAATAAATAAAAGGCTTAATTGCAAAGGGACAAAAATTCCAGATTTTAAAATAGGGTGATCAAAACTAAAAAAAAATAAAAAAATGGGGATCAAAATTGCAATTAAGTCTAAATAAATTTATAAAATCAACAAAAATGAAGAGTATTCAAATAAATATAATTAGTTCTAATATTGTTAATTTATAAAAAATATTTATAGAATAAATAATTAAACTAGGAAGATAGAAACAGGTAACTAAAATAGGTTTATAGAAATAAATAACTAAAGTATAACTATACACATAAAATAAATTATTCACTAAATAATAAATGTATTGCTTACGGGATGTTACATATATTGTTAAGAGATCAAGACTTATTATTAGTTGAATTTTTAAGAGAAAACTCTTAGGGACATGAGAAGCCAAATGATACGTCAAACTTCTATAAGTCTCTAGTGCACTCTTTCTCACTTCACCTCTTTAATTTTTCCATTTATGTCTTCATTCCTTTCTAATTTCTTCTTCTTCATCATTTTCGCTTCTTTAACTCTATTAGACTAATATAAAGTGTTTTTAAGAAAGGGGAGGGAAGACATTTTTATCAAGAGGAGGGGAGGGGAGGGAAAGGAAGAGGAGGGGAGGGGAGGGATTTTAATTGTATATATGTTTGGTTCAAAATACGAAAGAGGAGGTGAGGGGAGGCATTTTATTTACAAACATGTTTGGTTCACAAGGGGAGGGGAGGTATTTTTCATATAATTTACATTTTTATTCTTCTAATTTTATCATAAGACTCGTGATATTTATCGTTTATAGTTCAAATACAAATTCATTGATGAAATATAAATATTCAATCAGAGAGCATCATGAAATTTTTATAAAAATTATAACGATTATAATATATAATTTTAAGAAGATTATCAAATATAATAAAATTTAACAAAAATATATTATAAACAAAAACATTACAATAATTTAAAAGTAACAATAAAATATAATAAATGAATTGAAAAAATTTAAACAAATATAATGATAATAAGACGAAGATATAAAAATACAAAAAATACAAAAGGAAGATAAAATTTGTTCAATGTATAACTTTTGACATTTTAATAATTTAATTTTAAATAAATAAATAAAGGTAAATATGTAATATAATTATAATTAAAGTAAAATACCTCCTCTCCCCTCCAAATCCCCCCAAATCGGTGGGAAGCAAAAAGTGGATCAGAAGGGAATTTGGTCTCCTCCATCTACCTCCCCTCCCCCTCTTAAAATCTGAACCAAACACAAAAACTAATAAATATCCCTTCCCCTATCTCCCTTCCATTTACCCCCAACCAAACATACCCTAAATGACATAGTTTAATCCCCTATTGTATTTGGAAATACTTGGTCAACAAGTGACATCAGAACCTAACTCTTGTTTTAAGACTATTCATTCTATGAGGAAAAAATAACTCCAAATGATTCTCTAAACTAACCCACATTCTTTAATGGAGAAGAGTATGCTTTATGGAAAGACATGATGATAATCTTTAGATGTGACAAATTTTGTTATTTGGAAATATGTAAAAGATGGTTATTTTGATCCCACACATATCAATTTAATAGTGTTGTTGTAAATAAAGGGGGAAAATATTGGACCCAAGAAGAATGGCAAAAAGTGAAGCGTTGTTTGAAAACTAAGGCTATCATCACTATCACTCTTGGTCTTGTTGGTTTTTTTCTCGTGTTTCTTATTGCGAGACTGCAAAAGAAATATGAGACACCCTTCAAGTTATCCATGAAGGAGAATTTAAGGTAAAAGGGGCAAGGATGAACACATTAACCCATGAGTTTGAATTCATCAAAATGATATCTGATGAAAATATTTATGATATATATGCAAAAACAATTAATCCACATTGTAAATCACAAGAGAACTATGAGAAAAGTTTTTCAAAATGAGGACTTGGTTGTAATAGTCCTTAGATACTTAAATCATAGTTGGCAATCCAAAGTCAAAATGATTTATGAATCTAAGGATTTGTCATCCATGAACTCTGCTACTCTTTTTAGTAAATTGCAAGAACACAACATGAAGATGTCAAGACCAAGGAAGCAAAAGATTCTGACTTCGATGAAGAAATGACACTAATAGTTCAAAACTTCGAGAGAATCATGGAACACAAAAATAATCAAGAGAAGCAACACAATAATGAAGGCAAATCCTCATTAATCCTACACACTTTCAATTGGAAAAAAGATACACATAAGACCAAATTTCCTTCAAACTAGAAAAAGAACCAAAATAAGAGAAAATTCAAGAGGCCTAAAAAAATAAGTTAAGAAAACCTACATCACATGTGATGAAAATTAAATGGACTCCTTAAATGATGAAGAAGCTAACATTTTTCTCATGGCAGATCATGAAGAATACAAGCCAACTTCATATTTCTCTTATCATGGTCTTTTATGCATTTGTAAAAAAAAATGAAACAAGTAAGTTAAAACGTCTCGTCTCCCTCTTTAAAACCATTATTTCTTCCCTCAAGTTTGAAAATAAAAATATCTTGGAAGAAATAGAAAGTCTTAAAGTGATACAAAATGTTTTAACTTAAAACATTTCCTCTTCTCATAAAGTATTAGATGAATCTTCAAGTGTGATCAATGATATGTTTTGAAAAGAGAAAATACGGGTTTAAAAAACATACTTGATAATTCACTAAAGGAATAGATAAATTGAACATTCTCCTAGGTAATCAAAGAGATAGAGTCCCACCATGGAAACACCTAAGACTACTTTCAGGATTACCAACTAATCCTATAAACCAACATGAGTCTTTTCAGCATGCTTTGTCCTCACTCACACGGTTTCCGAGAAACTTCCTAGAAGGTCACCCATCCAAATGCTACTCCAAGTCAATCCTCCTTAACTATGGATTTATTATTTGTTAGGCTATTGAAAAGAAGATGCATATTGTTGGTATAGGTAGTACTAATCATTCCTTCTAATTCTTTTTTCAACCATGCAGTCCCATACTTGCATAACCTCAAGATCCTATCATTCTGATGTGAATTCAGGAAACCACTCCCTGTCTTATTCGGCCTCATGTGTTACAACCACTATCTTCCCTATTTGGCCTCGGGTGTTACAACCAGTGTCAAGGTGAATATGACTGAGGTATACATGGACTGTATGATAAGTACACCCCATGATAGTCTCTTGAGAAAATATCTACCAAGACTGTGCCAACAATGAATTTCAAAAGGCCATAATCTCACTTCATATCCTATCAGGGAATCATCTTGCACAAATAAGTCAAAGTATTATCGCTTCCATAGGAGTCATGGCCATACCACGGAAGATTGTATCCATTTGAAGGATGCCATTGAAGAGTTTCTTAAGAAAGGTCGACTAATTAAGTATGTCAATAGGGAAAAAGATAAAGAGGAATCATCTTAAGGTAAATCCCCCTTGAAGACCGTGAATGTTGAGACCAACAACAAAATGATAGAGGTCAATAAAAAATATCTCCTACATCGCCACTATCATTGGAGAAGCTCTCCGAACATACTTCCCCTCCAAAGGGACGATGAAGCAGAACAACTCCAAGATGTTGGATGTCTCTAGAAAAGATGCTAGTACGTTAGCAAAGGTTCCTGATCAACTTTTGTTGGGGTTCGTGGACTCAGAGAAGGTCTGAGGCATTTCCAACAAATTGTTTTCCTTGGTGATCACCACTATCGTCAGATAGTTTGATGTATCCTGAATTCTCATCGACAATAATATCTCCTACAACATCATTTACTTGGAGTTGTTCAGGAAGATGGGTCTGGACAAAATAAGGTTATGGTTTTATGAAGGCTATAACCTCCAAGTGTTCAATGGGACAACTACCTATCCTTGCAGATATATGGAAATGATGGCCTTTGTAGATAATAGTAAGGAAATCTGAACGATCATTTCCCATTTTCGTGTCATCCCATATAGAAGTGTCTACAACTATATCTTAGGAAGACCTTTTATATCCATGTTGGATGACGTAGCCTCGTTGGTGCATCTAAAGCTGAAGTATCACAATCTCTAGAGAGAATCGACCATCATCAGTGCTGACCTTGACAAGGGGAAAAAGTATACTAATCCTCCCATAAATATCAGGGAGAAGGCATGACCATGGATATCAGTGTATCATCTCTGACCATACAGCTCAGCGAAATGGGCATACATCCTACAAAGACTAGTTAGATCAACAAAGGCTAGAAAAAGGAATAATCAACGGCTAACCCTCCTGGTTATGTTTTCTTTTCCTCACTTATATTACACATTTTAATTATATAACTATCATCCTTATGTTCAAGAATATTCTATAATCATAAATGAAACATGTCATTTCCTAAAATGTGTGTTTTTTTTTCTATTTGTGTATATCGATGATGAGTTTAGGGAACAACCTACGAGCTTGATGCCTGATACGTCAAAAGTCAGAGGGTGTTATTGAAGATGTTTTGTATGTCTGACCACAATAATGAATTCCCCACCTAAAGCCACGATTACTGTCGAAGACACTTTGTACTTCTTACCACATCAATCAATCCCCCACATAAAGTTAGTGGTGCTACCTGAGACGCTTTGTATGTCCAAATACAACAATTAATTCCCCACCTAAAGACAGGGGTGTTGATGGATATATTTTTCACATTCAGTTACATCAATTAATTTCCCATATGCAATCACGAGTCGTCCATATATGGCCTCTAGCCACTCTGTGAATTAATTTGACCATGAGTTACGAATGAATTTGCGAATCTGTGAATTAATTTGACCATGAGTTACGAATGAATTTGCGAATCTGTGAATTAAACCCACATAATCTGCAGCCTAAACAATTTAACTTACACGAGTCAAAATTTAAATAAGTTTTAATGAAAATGTCTAAAATTTGTGTGGGTTACGGGTTAAATGAATTGGTCTTTCGAACCTATATGCGCATACCTAGCTCTAAGAGGAATATTAATTTCTTTTGAAAGGCAAATACTTATATAAATAAATAGCAGGGTTATGAAAACCTGACCAGACCGTCCGGTTCAATTGGTTAGACCGGGAATCGGACTTATATTCGATCAATTAAACTCTTTAAATTGGTCTGTCAAAGAATTGAGGTAAAAACCAAAAAAATTGGATGGAAATCTGAAAAATCGATCAAAACCGGGAGTTCATTCAAATACATGGATTGAATCGGATTTTAACTTTTTAAGCTGTTTTTATATTTATGTAAAAGAAAAATATTAAAAGATGGAAAAAAATATACCAATTTAATACTATTAAATCAAATGTGTCTTAGAATTGAATATCTCACTTTAACTCATTCAAAATTTGGATTTTTTTATATAATAAAACATATAATTTTTTTTTATAAATAATAATCTTCAATTTATTTTTTAAAGTTTTGAGTGTCGAACATAATTCATTGATAGTGTTATAATCACTCTTTCATAAAGTTGGCAACGCTAGAAAAAGAAACATATTTCTTTCTAAATTCTAATATTCTTAAATCAAATGCTATCTGATATATTTTATATAAGATATATAACTCTAGCATTTTTAACTTTTTCTCAATTTGATTATAGTTTTAAAAAATATAAAAAATAAAAGTCATTAATTTATATGATAAAGAATGAATCATATAGCCTATATAATAACTGTCCGATCATTGGTCTAACCCGATCAGAGCTTAAAATCTTAAACCCCATATTATACCGATTTAATATCTGGTTCGGTTTTAATTACGTTGATAAAATACAACAAAATATACTTATAATTAATAAAGTTCATCATATAAATTTAATATTATTTAATTAGATATGTACAAAAATTACAACCATTAATGTACAAAAGTTCATCATTAATAAAAATAAAAACAATACTAAGATATAATCGTCATATTATATATGGAGATGAAAGTTTAAGGAAAAAACAAAACCAAAACATCAAAAGCACCGCCGTTATTACTATATGCAAATTTTTGTTTCATAGTTACATAGAAAATGTAAAAATATATAGAGAGATGAATCCCACTTCACTTGCATTAACCTAATCTCTTCTTCCTCTTACACCATGGCTCCAAATTTGTGGGATGTTCTCTCTGAAGCTAAACGCACAATAGATACTCAACCTCGTCATTACCTAAATCTCTCCCTAATCTTCATCTTACCCCCCTTTTTCCTCTCCTTTCTCGTCAGCTTCCTTGTCAAACACTTCCAACAACAACCACAACCAGAATCCATCTACCCCACCTTAATCTTCACCCTGGTTTCTATCCTTTTCCTCCTTATCTCTTCCATCTTCACCTTCTGTGCCTTCATCTCCATCACTTACAGCGTCTACCACTCCTATTTTAATCAACCCATCAAACTCAAAGAAGCCTTCAAATCCATCTCCACTTCCTTCTTCCCGTTACTCGCCACCGACATCATCATCTTCACCATCTTATTCTTCGGATCTTTTCTACTCGCACTTGTCATTGGAGTTGTAGCGTTTCTCATTACTTATATAGGCGGTGTTGACCTCCAAGCTAACTCTTACTTGGTTGTCGTTTCGTCAATACTTCTTGTTCTCCCACTTATGATGTATTTGATAATTAACTTGAGCTTGGTGAAAGTTATTGTGGTGGTGGAATCGGTTTGGGGTTTTGAACCATTGAGAAGAAGTTGGAAATTGGTGAAAGGAATGAAGTGGTTGATTATGTCAATCTCTTGCTTGTTTGGGTCATTACAGTTGATCTTGGTGTGGATAAGTGGTTATAGCTGGTTACTGGTTTTCGTGATTTATCCAATACTTGCTATGCTTTCGCTTTACAGTAATGCGGCTTTTACGGTGTTGTACATTTACTGCAAGGAGAAACATGAGAAGCTAGCATATGAAGAATTTGGGAAGGAAAAGGACGAGGCTAGATTGTCCCTAATTCCATCATAGAATTGGTCAAATTCTGCGGAATATACTTGTATTGTATGTATGGTCTCCATCTATTGTAATCAATAAATAAGGTTTAGACTTGTATGGGGCAGTAATTATTTATGAGAAATTTCTCTTTTTTATATGTAATTCTCATTGTTGTTTATGGTGTTCCAAGAATCTTTGAGTTCTTGATCAAGTCAGATTATATCACCCTTTCCATGATGGAAGATATTACTCCATTAAGCATGACATACAGGGCAATAACATTCAACAAAACTACCCAAAGTAGCAGCAAGGTATCTCTATATATTATGCCTCTGCAAGTTGTAGGGCTTGAACTACCAAGGGCATCACCTTCGGTGTTACATTTAATCTGATAAACTTTATAGGGATGTCAAATAAACTTATTTGAACCTATGAGAATCAACCATAATCTTGAAATATTTGAAAAATTGAATTTCCTCTATTATGAATAGACAACATGATTTTTACTATTTCCAGATAGATAAGCATGAGTACTTATTTTGTAGCATCATGATTTGAGGGAATTTAGTCATTGAATATGGTCTGATTTTCTACAAAATCAAAGAGTGTCGATGATGTTGGTAATACGAGCAAAAACCATATCTTTGATTGTTTAGATTGTCTTATTGTTCCGTTTTAGATTGATTGTTTTATACAAAATAAAACAATATAGTATATTCAAATTATTTCTACGAAGAAAGGATATTTGTTCTAACTAGTATCGCACATTTGACCCTAACTTTTTTTTAAAGATAAAACATGTGTACAACATCTGAATCTTATCAGCGGGTAAATGTTGTAGTTATTTTGTGTGTGTTTTGTTGTAGTTATTTTGTGTGTGTTTTTCCGGGTTGTTTCTATGAAGAAATGACATCTGTTCTAATTAGTATCGCACATTTGACACCAGCTTTTTTTTAAAGATAAAACATGTGTGCAACATATGAATCTTATCAGCGGGTAAATGTTGTAGTTATTTGTGTGTGTTTTTCCGGGTTGTTTCAATCAGATTTATTGTAGATTTGTTGTTATCTTTTAACAATGAATTTATGTGGATTTATTTGATTTAATTGAACGTGATTAAATCAATTTAAATAGAGATTTAATTTTGAATTTGAATAAAAAATAAATCATATCTTTTTGAGGCTTTTGTAGAACAAATCAAATCAGAATCTCCTATAATTCTGGACGAGATCAAAGCTGCTTATGTCCATTGAAAAAAGCTCAGAAGAACTATTTCTATTTAAGGAGACTCAAACCTAATGTTTGAAAATATGAGTAAGGATTGAAGATAACTAGTGTTAATTTTAGTTCTGTATTTCTAGGATTGGCATCAATTTTGTAAAACAAATACAACAACAATATATTGTATAGGATCTTGCAAAATAAGAATAGGTTAAGCAAATAAGTCCTATTGTGTGTCTGATCATGTTGAATGGAAGTGTTTTAACATCTGGAGCAACATGTCGAAGAAGATGTCATATGCAATCATTCGACATCATGAACTGATTCTGCTGATTGAAGATTCTGTTATGATTTAACAGAAACAGAATATTCAGAGTTTTTAAAGAAATCCAAGGTGGTGGTGTTTTAAAGATCTTGAAGATTCAAATCTAAATTAGAGAAAAATATTGAATAAATATAGATTTTCTAATTATAGAGATATTTTAGGAAGTTATTGTTTTAAATATATTTTTGTAGTAGATTTTTCTGTATAGTTGTAGCAGCTGCTATGCTGCGATTTTAGAAGGCCCAAATCCAGTTGGGGGAATAAGTTATAAAAAGAAGTCTTGACCTAGTTTTAGTAGCCAACCAAAGATGTAAAAGTTGTATCATTATGGTTGAGTCATTATAACAGCTGCATGCTTAAAGATGTAATCATTAGGGTTGTTTCCTTGTAATCCTCCAAGATGTTAAACAAGAGGTATTTTGTACTTGATTGAAGCTTTGAAGCAAGGTTAAGATATTGTCATGGAAGTGTGTCTTCTGAGTCTGAATTGTTAGTTTATCATTGTTGTGATTGAGGGGGAGTGAGATAGGTTTCTCATATTTAGGAGTTCCTAGATAGAAGTTGCATTGGTAGTGATTAAGTGATAAGATTGTAAATTGGGATGTTTGTTGAGGGTCTTTGAATTGATACTACATAGTGAATTTTCTCCTGGCTTGGTAACCCCCATAGTAGATGTGGTTGCATCAAACTGGATTAATAATTTGATTGTGTTGATTATGCTTTTTTGTATTGTATTATGTTGTCTCGTACTAAATCTTAAACCAGATGTCTAAACATCCTGTAAGATAATTAGAATCTATTATAAAAGAATATGGTATTGTAATTATTTGTGTACCTTGCCATGTTAACAATAACAGAACAAATGTCTCAACATCATATTCGACATTTGGTTTTGTCATACCAGAATTTCAACTAGTATCAGAGCAAGCATCCTAGTCTGTTTTTGGATGAGATCCAAGGGGGATACTTTATGGTCTATGGTCAAGGTAGAAGATTTTTCTCCTGAAAAGTTGTTTGTATATGAAAGGTTCTTATGGTTGTGAGTGGTCCATAGAAGTGAAGGATGGAATATTCTGTTGTTGTAGCCTGGTAATGAGATGCAGTTTTGGTAGGTTTGATTTATTTTCAAACCTATGGTATTTCGGTGGCACCTGAAGTATGTTGTTAGGACTGATATATGCATCTGAAGTTCTTGAGGAGTTTGTATTGAGGTTGCGTATATATCTGAAAACTCCTGATGTTAAGAAGGTTGTTCTGGAGATATATACTGTTCTGGACTGAGCCGTGACGATATGCACGGCACGGCCCAATGCTTGTCGGGTACAGGCCCAAACGTCCGGGCAGATGAATGGGTCGAGCAAGGGCCTTTCCATCCATGTCGATGGGACGCCATCTCGACAACTCTACTGCGTGTCGGGAAGGGACACGCGTCCCCCGCCCGTTGATCTTCATTCACATATCACCTACCTATATCACGGGCACATGAGCCATGTCGGGCAGAACCACGTCTGCCACCTCATCTGGCACGTCACCCAACTCCCCTGTATTATCTCCTTAGGGATAGGGGCAGTTGGACCAGGGAGTAGACCTTTGGTCTAGGTCTTCACGCTTCTTACGCGTCCCCTGGCAGCTCCTCCTTGGGCCTAGCTAAATCCAACCCATTAGGAGCCTTGGCCCAGCGCTGGGGGCTCAATATAAATACCCTTTCATAGCAAAGGGTCAGGTATGCAAAATTACTCTAAAATAACCATACTCTCTGTACCTCTTCTGACTTAAGCATTGGAGCACCTTGCAGGTACACCCCCTCACTCTCTGGCCCAGTCTTCAAATCCTTGGAAGGCCCTCCTGATCGGGTAAGATCAGTGGCGCCGTCTGTGGGAACTAGCTATCCCCGTCTTCATCAACAGAGGATCAAAGCTCATTCATTCATGTCCTTCCAACATGGCCGGAGAACAACCTAGCGAGCGCAGCCGTCCCCTCGTCGACTACACTATGGATGATGGCCCGTAACCTCATGAAGCAAACGCTCGAGACGGTCGTCCATCTACCCCGTCTCTAGAGCCTCAAAACAACGGGGATGTCCCTCACGCCCAAAACCAAGGGGCCGAGACATTTCATCCCATCCCCGTCCCCGTTGAAGGAGACGCCACCATGATTGCCATGGTGAATGCCCTCAACCAGGCCGGTTCTATGCTCTACCAGCAGCACGAGAGAATCATGGCCCTCGAAGCTGAGCGACAAGAGGTCCGACCCCAGCAGGAGAGGAGGACACAACAACGTCCAGAGCCAACAAAGAAGCGAGGGCGTCGCTCTCCCGAACCTCACGTCAGCAGGGCACGCGCCCGTCGTGACAATGATCGAGCAGGAACATCACCAAGGCGCGGGCGCAGCCCCGGCAACAATGAACTATCTCCATTAAGGAGCGACGAGGAAGACTTGCACTGTCCCCTGTCTCGGGCAATAATGGAAGCCCCGCTCCCCAAAGGCATGGAGAAACCGCCCAATCTAGCTGTGTACGACGGGACTACCGATCCCGACGACCACATCGACAACGTCAACGCGATGCTCGACTACCGCAATGATATCACCGGCCATCTCAAATGCCGGCTGTTTTCAACAACCCTCAGGAAGGGGGCCATGGCTTGGTACAAAAGCTTGGCTCCCGAATCCATCACATCTTGGAGAGTCATGAGATCCATGTTCACCAGGCACTTCACGGCTTCCCGTCGTCACCCCAAGACTGAGGCGACCCTTGAAGCCATAGTACAAAAGAAGAATGAAACACTGCGCTCGTACATCGAGCGATTCAACCAGGAAGCTGTCGAGGTGGATACCACCGAACACATGAAGAAGTATCTCCTCGAAAGAGGACTCTTTCCCGGCAGTGAACTTAGCAGAGCCGTCGGGATCGAGCCTCCCCGCACCTTGAACGAACTCCTGTACAAGGCCCAGGCCTACATCAGATATGAGGAAAAACAGGTAGCACACAACACCCGCAGCGGTCGTAGTGCTGGGGATACCGATCATCCCAAACGCGAGGATCCAAATATTCCCCGTCGCAACGGGGATAAGCGAAGGGAAGACAGACCCCGCGAGCTCCGAGAGGGAAGAGGCCCCGCGGGCCGATACAGCGAGTACACCTTACTGACAGCTCCTCGAGAGCGCATCCTCGCGGAATGCATCAACTCTGAATTTAAACAGGGCAGAGTAAGGTTCCCTAAACCATCTGCGCCAAAGCCTCACACCGACAAATCCAAGTACTGCCGGTTCCACAGGAGCCACGGGCACGTGACCGAAGACTGCGTCCACCTGAAGGATGCAATAGAGATTTTAATCCAAGAAGGGCACCTAAAACAGTATACGAGGAGGAACGAAACCCCCAGACATGACGAGGCAGAGAAGAAGAGACCCCGGGAAGAAACACCCCCGACAACTCTCCTTATCAAGTGGCCCTCTGCGTGTCACGCCCGGAAGATTTCATCCTCCCCGAGGCATTGCCCGATGGTAGAATCACCGCACTCAGCCCCTGGGAAGATTTCCCAGCCGCACTGGTTATATCAGGTGGAGGAATTAACGGTGAAGCCGCTGCCCTCTCGGTCAAACGCAAGTTCGACGAGCTCCTACTGACTGCCCCCGAGCAAAAGGCGACGCTGACCAAATATCGGGGTAAATCCAACCCAATATCCTTCTTTCTGGAGGAACTTTCGGGCGGATCCCCGAATTCGGGCATCCCACTGTTGATCAGGGCAAAGATGGCCCAGTTCGACGTCAGACGCATCCTGGTCGATCAGGGCAGCTCGGTGGACATCATGTATGTCCACCTCTTCAAGACTCTGAAATTAGACAAGACCAACCTGGCCCCCTACGTCGGATCCGACCTCCAGGGATTCAACGGAGCAACAACAAGGCCGTGGGGATATGTCGAGCTCCTCGTCACCTTCGGGGAGCAGGAAACGGCCAGGGAAATCAAGATCCAATTCCTGGTCGTGGACTGTCCATCCCTTTACAATTGCATCTTTGGACGCCCGACACTGGCCGAACTCACCGCGGTCCCATCCACCGTCCACCTGAAGATGAAATACTACACCAAATTGGGTCGCGTGGTCACCATCCACGGTGACATCGAAGCCGCCCGACGGTGCTACGACGCTGCGGTAAAAGGACAGGCCATGGTCAACACAAAGAGTAGCAACAACAACAAAAAACTCAGGACCGAGGATCCTCCCCGGGGAGTTAACGCCATCGACCTCGACTGTCGCATTGGGCTAGACGAGACCGAAGAAGGGAAGCCCACCGAGGAACGATCTCTCGAACACCCGGTCCGACCAATCCCCGACGGAGAGTTCGAACTCATTCCTCTCGGGAACGATCCGGAAAGGACAGTGAAGATAGGCAAGGGACTGCCCGAAGGAACAAGGGAGAAGCTCGTGGCATGCCTCAAAGAGAACTCTGACCTCTTCGCCTGGAATGCCGCAGAAATGCCCGGGCTGGATCCTGAGATCGCGTGTCACCAGCTAGCTTTAGACCGGGCAGTCAAACCCATAGCACAGCGTAGGCGCAAACAGTCCCCCGAGAAGGCGGAGGCTGCCGAACGAGCTGTAAAAGACCTTTTAGAGGCAAATTTTATTTCTGAAGCCCAGTACACAACCTGGCTCTCTAATGTAGTCCTCGTTAAGAAAAATAATGGAAAATGGCGCATGTGTGTTGATTATACTGATCTTAATAGGGCTTGCCCGAAAGATGCTTTCCCCCTCCCTAATATAGATATGCTCGTAGACAATTCTGTAGGTTTTAAACTCTTGTCCTTCATGGACGCATATAGTGGATACAACCAAATCCCTATGTCGCCCACAGACAAGAGACACACGGCATTCATGACCCCAACGGGCAATTACTATTACAACGTAATGCCGTTCGGGCTCAAGAACGCCGGTGCCACGTACCAACGCATGATGAACAAAGTCTTCAAGGAAGAAATAGGGGACATGCTCGAAGTATACATGGACGACATGATCGTCAAATCACACGAGGAGGTTACCCATGCTCGACACCTAATCAAAGTTTTCGAGCAGGCGAGGCAGTGCAAAATGAGGTTCAATCCTGAAAAATGCACGTTCGGGGTACGGGCAGGAAAATTCCTAGGTTTCTACCTCACCGAAAGGGGGATCGAAGCCAACCCCGACAAATGCCGGGCGTTCTCAGAATTTCCGACCCCGAGGACCAAGAAATCAATACAATCCCTCAACGGAGTGCTCGCCTCACTCTCCCGTTTCATCGCCAAGTCCGCCCAGCATGCACTGCCATTCTTCAGACTCCTTCGCAAAGAGGCCAGCTTCGACTGGACCGACGAGTGCGAGCAGGCATTACTCCATTTGAAAAAGGTTCTCTCCGAACCTCCGGTCTTATCACGACCATTGGAAAAGGAAACCCTATACCTATATCTATCCGTAGCGACCGAGGCCGTCAGTGCTGTCCTAATAAGGGAGACCGACGAGGGACAAAAATCCATCTATTTTACGAGCAAAGCACTCCAAGGCCCTGAGCTCCGATATCAGCAAATCGAAAAGGTCGCCATGGCCCTCATAAATGCGGCGAGGAGGCTACGTTATTACTTCCTCGCACATACGATAAAAGTAAGGACCGACCAGCCGATCAAACAGTTACTCGGGCGACCAGATATGGCCGGCAGAATGCTCAAGTGGTCACTGGAACTCTCCGAATTCGACATACAATACGAAAATAGAAAGGCCTTGAAAGCCCAAGCACTGGCCGACTTCGTCGCGGAAATGACCCACTGCCCAACACCGGCGGACGGCGCCCACAAGTGGACGATCTTCGTCGACGGCGCCTCCAGCACATCAGGCAGCGGAGCCGGGATCATCCTCGAGAATGAGGATGGGATCCTGATCGAGGTCTCATTAGCACTAGCTTTCCCGACATCGAACAACCAGGCCGAATACGAGGCTTTTATCGCCGGTCTGAGATTAGCCGAGGACCTAGGGGCAAAAGAAGTGAAAATATCCACAGACTCCCAGCTCGTGGCATCACAAGTACGAGGAGAATACCAAACCAAGAACGACAACCTCGTCGAATACTTGTCCCTTGTCAAAGAAAAACTTGAGAAATTCGAGAAGTGGGAAGTTCAACACGTACCTCGCGAGCACAATACACGGGCAGATATCCTCTCGAAACTAGCCAGCACGAGGAAAAAGGGCGGAAACAAATCCGTAATTCAAGAAATCCTTCCTCGACCTAGCATCGAAAAATTACCTCCTCCATTCGAGGTCAACGCGATCGGGGATGCTCACTGTTGGATGACACCCATCTACAATTACCTAACGAAAGACGAACTCCCCGTCGACCCAAAGGAGGCGGCCACCACCAAACGACGGGCATGTTCATACGTACTCCTCGAAGGGAAACTCTACCGTAGAGGGTTCTCCATCCCGTTACTCAAGTGTGTCGAGGAAGAGAAAGTTCCCGACATACTTGGAGAAATACACCGGGGGATTAACGCTCAACACCTCGGCGGGCGATCACTCGCGCGAAAAGCCCTTCGAGCAGGCTACTACTGGCCGACCATGCAAAACGACTCAAAGGAGCACGTAAAAAAATGCGATAAATGCCAGCGACACGCCGACATGCACCTCGCACCCCCGAATGACCTAAAATCACTGTCTTCCCCATGGCCCTTCGCATGGTGGGGCATGGACATCCTCGGCCCTTTTGTCACCGGATCGTACCAAAATAAATACCTCATCGTCGGGGTGGATTATTTTACGAAATGGATTGAAGCAGAGGCATTGGCTAAAATAACCGCACAGAACATTCTCCGGTTCTTTAAACGCAACATCCTCGCTCGGTTCGGCGTACCCCAGGCCCTCATCATGGACAATGGGACACAATTCACGGACGGAGGATTCCAAGACTTCGTCGCCAGCCTAGGTACTAAACAGCATTTCACGTCTGTCGAACATCCACAGACGAACGGGCAAGCGGAGGCGGCCAACAGGGTAATTTTACGTGGCCTTAAACGCAGGCTCGGCGAGGCGAAGAGGGCATGGGTCGAGGAACTACATAGCGTCCTATGGGCTTACCGCACGACACCACACTCCACCACCGGGGAGACCCCATTCCGACTGACTTACAGCACCGAAGCAGTCATCCCGGTGGAAATACGGGAACCAACGAGGAGGATAGAGGAGCCCCTAGACGAGGAAATGAACGACGAGACCCTTAGAGCCGAACTCGACCTAGTCGAAGAGATCCGTTCCGAAGCAGCCCTCAGGGAAATGTCCCTCAAACAAAAAATAGCACTACGACACGACGCAAAGGTCATAAGAAGAGAGTTCCAGGTCGACACCCTGGTCCTCAGAAGAAACCAGAAAAACCCAAAAGAGGGTAAACTGGCCGCCAACTGGGAAGGCCCCTACCGCGTCCGCGACAAGACGAGCAACGGGGCCTATTACCTAGAAAACCTACAAGGGGAAGAACTCGCTCGACCATGGAACGCAGAAAAACTTAGACAATATTACAGCTAAATATATCACGGGGAGACGTGGGTGGTACGACCACGCTCTTCGTCTCCAAAACCCCAAAGAGGAACCGCAAGACCCGGGGACGAACCGGGGCCACACAGCGAACACAACCCTCCCCGACGATTGGGATCTCGATCGAGACTCAACGTCGAAGTACCACGACAGGCAGGGCACCCAGATCGCGATGGGAAAGCCCAAGCCTCGAAGCCAGAGTCCGAACAACGAACCCGGGCTTCGATCCAAACGGGCACAAAGCCCGACGCTTCGTCGGTTCCCTAAACCGAGGAGACTAACGAGGTCGAGCAGAGTATAAATTCATAAACAAGCAAATATAACGCATACCCGAACATAATGAATGACAACAGAAAACATTCATATATTTAAAAACAGAATAAAATAACAACGACCGAGGCCAAGTACGCCCGAAGGCCAAATTACATATGCCCGAAGGCCAAAATACATGAAGGGCACGCAGGCCACACAACAAGGCACGCAGGCCATAACAAAAACAACAAATCAAAAGAAAAAACAATAATCAAGACTCCGCCCGGAGCATCTCCTCAGCATCTTCCACCTCCTCCTCGTCATCCCCCAGCTCCTCCTCAGCTTCGAAAGGGCATACGATCTCTCCTTCCCGGACGCAGTAATTATGGGCCGACCCCTCCGTCACCAACTCAGGATTCAGAAGCCTCAGTTGTTCGACGGCATTGTCGAAACCCTCCTTGAAAATAGCCACAAGGTCCTGGTTGAGAGAGTGTATGTGCCCCAGCAGCTCGCCACGGGAACCAAGGGCAAGCTCCTCCCCGGTCTCATCAGCCAAAGGACGGACCTTTTCCTCGAGAGATTCGAGCTGACCCCGCAGTCCAGCATTGTCCTCGATCAGCTTTTGGTGCTCGGACACCTGCTCTTCCAAGCTCACCTTGGCCGCCTTCAGCTGGTCCCGCTCCTTTTCTGCCTCTTCCAATTTCTTATTCAGCCCCTCCTGCAGCTGGTGCTCCTCCTTGTAGTCCGACAGGTCTTTGGACAGCTTGTCCTTCTCCGACCGAACCTGCACGAGAGCGTTCTCCAGGGAGGTAGTAGAGACTGAGGTATCAGTCAAGACCATGGCCGTCTCCATCACCCGGATGACAGCTGCCAGGTCCCTAGCCAGCTCCTTGCGTCGGACACTAGCATCTTGGTCCAGGATAGCCTTTGCCTCAGGCGCCGGCACCGCGATCGCATCCTCGACTTTGAAGAACGACCGCTCCACATAGCAGGGGGGTAACAAATAGCTGCCCGGTCCACCCGGACTTCCCAAGGATGACCTCGAAAGAGTCCCCGCCGAACGTTTCCGTTTATGGAGAGGAGAGGCCGATTGAGGCGGACTATCAGGTATGTTTATCGTCGACGCCCGAGGAGGAGAGGAAGGTGTCAGGCTTGCTGTGTTCGAAGTCCCGAACCCAACATCAGCAGCGGTCACCTGAACACGGGCCACGGTCTTCTTTTTCTTTTTCGGCACCCGGTCAACCGCACCGACCTGGTTGGCCAGCTTCAGGACCCGATCACGCGTACTGGGCATGGCACCTGCGAAACATTACACACAAACATTAGCGAGCGAAAACATAGACAAAAATAAAAGATCAAGAAAAAATCTGCCTACTCAATAATTCTAAAGCCTTCTCCTCGGTCCTGCACTCGAGCAAGGCCTTTGTATTAATATAACGCGTCTCAGTAATTGGCACTCCGGCCTCGTCAAGATAGGGCACGCCCTGTCGATTCGTCCAGACCCCCAGATTGAAACTCTGCACGTAATCAACCAGCTTCTTGTATGCGAGCCTATCCTCAACGCCGAGCATCGCATATTTGATCCTATAGTGGGCGGTGGAGAGGTCAAAATGATCGCGCTGCCACCTTAGCGGTATCTTCGACATCAATGTCTCCTCCCCGTTGGATGCTCGTTGATAATAGTAGAGGGAATGAAGGGCGGCACGGGTGATCGGCATCACCACATACCAACGACCTTTGAAATGACGGGCAGATTCCACGTACATCTTGAACAAACGCACGGGCTGTTTAAAAGAAACCCAACTGTGGCGCCCACGGAGGCCGGACCGCTGGAGGTGGAAGACGTGGAAGAAGAGGGCTCGAGTGCACCCAATGCTGAGGAAGCGACAGACCAACTCGAATGCCCGCATAAAGGCGAGGGCGTTAGGATGCAGTTGGGATGGCGCCAGCCGAAGCCATTTAAAAATCGACATTTGGAAGGAATTGAAGGGCAGCCTGATCCCCGCCTCCCGGAAAGCAAACTCGTACATCGTGAACTGCTTCCCCGGGAAATGATGGCATATCCGGTCCTCCTCCTTGGGGGCACAGCAATACCAATTCGCCGGATCTTCCCGGCTTATGTCTTCGACCACGGCGTAAGCGGGGATGGCCTCGTCATAGAAATAGGACTCCTCCTCCAAAGGTTCATCCGCAACCCAGGAGAGATCAACCTGCCCGGAGGACGAGGCGTGCGCAGTACCATCCCTGACACTCCCATCCCCGACAGGTAGACGAGCGATGGCCGTATCTTCAGACGAGGACCCAGAGTCTTCCCTCCTCGGTCGTAAACGCCCGGTAGCACCTGAAACGCAGAAAGAAAGAGTGAATTCGACGTCATATCAAATCCACCCTTCCACCGCAGGTCAAGTGAAAGGGCGTAGCAGCAACGGACACTAACTGTGTTCGACGCGAAGATACGCACGTTCTTAAGAGACCGGGCAGAAAGTTCATACAGCTTATGCAAATATTGCCCGGCATATGTAATTTCTGCCCGGGACAGTCTAACCCTACCCCTATTTTCTACCATCTATAGTCCATCTACAGTCCATTTTACTATTCCTAAGTCAAATCTAACCACATACTACGAATATAACATGCATTTGTAGACATTTGACACAAACAGAAGGGAAAATGATGGATTACAGAAGCAAAATGGTACTTGACATATAGGAAGTTGAGAAAGAGACGGTGGCGCACGGGCAGAGATGGCGGTTCAGGCAACGAGACGGGCTGAGACGGCGGTTCAGACGGCAAGACGAGCAGACACAAGAGAAGTCTTCAGAGCTTCCAGTGAACGTAGGAGCGAAAAAGTGAAAATGAAGTCACTCAACTTCCTTTTATAGTCCCTGGCGCGTGGGCCAACGCGCTAGGTCATCATTGCCTACTGCCTACGCCGTCTTTGCACACAAAACGAAGCGACGCCATTAAGTCTGAGACACGTCTACCCAAAAAAGAAACTGAAGCGACGTCGAGCATTTGTCCGTCTCCCCGACTCATCAAGACGCCCTATCCCCGCATCAAGCCCTCGGCCATTACGAGGAAGATGCGCACCCATCGATCGCTTTCCATCCCCGACACTACCGTGGAAAGAGGAGCTCGCGAGCAAATCTATTAGAGCCTCCCATGCCATACGTCCGTGCCTCTCCCTCGACACGGGGAACCCCGGTTGCAATACAAGTCATCACTCTAACTCAGAGACTCGACTTGGGGGGCTCCTGTTCTGGACTGGGCCGTGACGATATGCACGGCACGGCCCAATGCTTGTCGGGTACAGGCCCAAACGTCCGGGCAGATGAATGGGTCGAGCAAGGGCCTTTCCATCCATGTCGATGGGACACCATCTCGACAACTCTACTGCGTGTCGGGCAGGGACACGCGTCCCCCGCCCGTTGATCTTCATTAACATATCACCTACCTATATCACGGGCACATGAGCCATGTCGGGCAGAACCACGTCTGCCACCTCATCTGGCACGTCACCCAACTCCCCTGTATTATCTCCTTAGGGATAGGGGCAGTTGGACCAGGGAGTAGACCTTTGGTCTAGGTCTTCACGCTTCTTACGCGTCCCCTGGCAGCTCCTCCTTGGGCCTAGCTAAATCTAGCCCATTAGGAGCCTTGGCCCAGCGCTGGGGGCTCAATATAAATACCCTTTCATAGCAAAGGGTCAGGTATGCAAAATTACTCTAAAATAACCATACTCTCTGTACCTCTTCTGACTTAAGCATTGGAGCACCTTGCAGGTACACCCCCTCACTCTCTGGCCCAGTCTTCAAATCCTTGGAAGGCCCTCCTGATCGGGTAAGATCATATACTATGGTGATAGGATATATGCATGTCTGCTCCAACTGACCTTGCCAACGATACTTGAAGATTATCATTCAAGTCCACTCATAAAGGCATTGTTAAGTGAATTTGATGTAAAGAGATCTGGAGATAGCAGAAGTATTATTTTAACAGACCTGTCTCCAGTCTATAGATATTTTAGTGTGTTCCTTGGAATGATGTCATCACATTAGAATTATGCTTAATTCTGTTGTCTAAAGGAATGGTTGAATATATGCTTTGGGAGCCAAACTAATGTGATTGAATCACATATGTTTGAAACCTACTCCTGATCTAGAAGAGGAGGCATCTAGGTAGTGTGTCTGAGAAGGTTGTTGGAATGTTTATGTTGCTTCACGTAATCTTGTTTTGTCTTGGAAGTTTGAACAAAAACTGATGGTTGATCCCCTGGTGTTCTCATGCATGTGTATGTGTAGATTACTATGGAGGTTGTCTTCAGAACCATAGTAATTTGTGAAGTCTTTTGTGACCAAGATAGATGTTTGAGAAGATATTGGAGCATCATCTAGTGCATGATTGTTCAGTCAAGGTTGTTTTGTTCAGGATGGAGTTCAGGATCAAGCTGCTAATCTATTTAAATATGCATCTGACTAATGATAAAGACCTTGTCGGGAGTTGGGTATTTATCTGATATGGGGATGCAATTTAGGTTTCTGAAGTCTTTATTTCAGAAATTATGTGAGAGTATATTCCTCTCTCGTGTGATCAAGAAATTCTGATAACCTGGTTGTAATGTAGAAGGTGTGTCTGTAAAGCTGATGACCTACATGATGTTACAATATCATTGTGTTATTATCTGGGACTATGTTTGTGAAGTTGGAAGAGCAACATTAGTGGCAAGATGTGGTAGTCTGGATCCGATGTAACAAGCAATCTAGGAGCATTTGTTTTGGAATATGTGATAAATTCAAAATCAAGTGTGTTCTATGAGGATATTATACAAGGATTTAAGATCAATTGTTGTTTGTGGAGTTCACAAATATTTGATTGATTATCCTTATGATTCAAGACTGGTGTTGTTCAACAAGATGTTTGGAACATCTCAGAGGTTGTGCAGAATCATGGGAGAGGTCCTGATATCATCTTAGAGTTTAGAACATCTCAATCTTGTGTAACAGGAGGTGTGTTTATTCTGGAAAGTTTCATGTTGTGTAATTGGTCTGGATATTGTTGTTGTTGAAGATGGAGATGATAGGTTGTGTAGACATCATAACTTTGATGACCATTTGGAATGGTCTATTTCTGGTTCAGGTACAGACCATAATGATTACTGATCTGACCTGATCAGGAGGACCTTCCAGTGATGAGCAGCTTTGATGTGAGACTGTGGGATGTACCTGCATGGCACTCTGATGCCAAAGTGAGTATGCAAGTACAGAAAGGTAGAAGAGATAAAGATTCAGAATATCTGACCCTCTAGTAAGAGAGGGTATTTATAATGTGTCCCCAGCGCTGGGCCAATGTTATGTCTTGGGCTGGATCAGCTAGGCCCAAGGAAGAACTGCCAAGGAATGCGTAGGAGCAAATAAGACCTAGCACATGGTCTTGGCCTTGGTCCAACTACCCCTACATTTCAGGAGATAATGATGGACAGTTGGGTGACGTGGATCACGTGGGGGAGACGATGTCCCCACGCTTCATCATTGGGTCGTGGGCCGTGCCCGACAAATTGGGCCTTTGCTCGACGAATATTTAGGCCCAGTCCAAAACAATTATCATGAAGTTATAATAGAGAGCATTATCAGAATTTTGTGAAGAATGTTTTACTCAAGGAAATGTGTCATCCTTCGTATGGCTATGAGGTGTAGTTCTTAATTATTCCTTCTGAAGTTTCAGACAGTGACAAATTTGAGAACTTTGGATAAGCATTGGTCGATTCTCATCAATGTGTGATATTGGTAGGGACTACTGCAATATCAAACATTTTACAAATTTTTTTATTATTTAAAATTTAACAGCCATACTATAAAAAATGATATGTTTGATATTTCTATTTTTCCAAAGTTCATGTAGAGTTTTATTAAATATATATTTAATTGAAATTCAAAATATATCATAAATTTTTAATGGCTTTGGTCCGGAATTGTTTCCAACCTTCGTTTCAAATGAAATTCTTCTAGCCATTTCTTATTGATTCAATTTTTCTCTGAACAATTCTATTTTATTTATAAATTCTCGAGAAAGGAAAATGATAAGAAATATCATTTTTATATAAAAAAAAATTATTTAAAGGATAAATTTCAAATCATTTCATATAATCACTATTATAAAGATAATATATAAATTTGTTTCACATTGAACAATTTTTCAAAAAAAAAAATTAAATACTCAAAAGAATCTTCTTTTTATTTTAGAAATAAAATTCAGGTAAAGCATTAAAATCATCAACTATCAGAAAATCATATTTGTTTCCACTAAAATTTGATGTTTTAAGAGGACTAAATAATCAATGTGGCATGATTTTGGTGGAGGTTGACGTAACTCAGAAATTGTATGAAGAAGTCATGATAAAGGACCTCAAATGGCAATAAAATGAAGCAAAAAATTGAATACGAATGGCGACCGAAATTTTGTGAACAATGTCAAAAAGTGGGACATGTCTGTGGCAAGGAGGGGAAGGAAGTGGTAAGAAGATGGATTCCTAAACAATCAAAGAAAATACCATTAAAAAGCCAGAGTAAACCAGCGGAAGAACATGTCACACCAAATCATGTTTCTACTGAACATAATTTGCATGAGAATCAGCCTTGGACGAAGGTCAGTAAAAGGAAACGAGATGCAGGAAAAAAGGTAGCAATTAAAACTCCAATTAGAGAAAATATATGTTCAAATGGATTTAGTGCTTTTGGCGTTTGGAAGGACCCGAAAGCCACTCCTGAGGGAGATCCATGATCATCTCATGGAACGTGAGGGGGTTGAATAAAAAAGCCAGAAGCAGAGAGATTAGCTCCCGTCTCTCTCGGCTAAAACCTGTGATAGCCATTCTGGTGGAAACTAGAGTGAAGATGAAGAATGTTGCAAATATTTGGGAAGTTTTTGGAACGAAATGGAGGTTTATAGACAACTATCAAGAGCATGACAATGGAACAGTATGGATTATGTGGGATGGTGGCAAAATTGATGTGAGAAAAAACAAAAGTACATCACAAATGATTCACTGCAGTTTGTATGGAATGGAGGGACAATTTAAGTTCTGAATGACGGCAATTTATGCACAGAATCAGATTGAGGAACGGAAAAAACTGTGGAATGATATGAATAGCATCGGGCTGCATCAATCAGGGTCGTGGGTGGCATTAGGGGATTTTAATAATGTGTTACACACTCATGATAGAATTGGAGGAAAGCCGGTTAAGGAAGCGGAAGTTAAGTGTCTGCAAACTATGATGGAAAATTTATGTATGTTCGAACTCGAAAATAAGGGTGACAAGTTCACATGGTTCAAGAAACATGCTGAAGGAGCAATATATTCGCGTATAGACCGAGTTATTGCTAACATTGAGTGGATACAGGACCACATGGATAGTACGGTTTATATTATGGAACCAAGTATATCAGATCACTGTCTGCTATGCGTTAGAAAGATGACGAGCCGCGGAATTGTAAAAAGCCATTCAAGTTTATTAACAAAGTGGTGGATCATGAAGGATATGAACAAGAGGTGTATATACCAGCTGGACAAAAATTGTTGAAGGGGGCCATGGCAACATATTATGGAGGAAACTTATGCGACTTCAACATGTGATAGGAAGAATGAGTAAAGGCATGAATGGGATAAACAGTAAATTGATCATGCTAGGATAAAGCTGCAACAGGTCCAAGGAAGTATGCAGACTGATAGAATGAACAAACAGCTTATTATTCAAGAAAAATTCTGGAATGATAAACTCATTGAGTTGATTGAAACGGATGAACATATTATCAGTCAACGCGCAAAAATAAATTGGATCAAATTAGGTTACGATAACAATGCGTATTTCCATGCAATTGTCAAAAGCAAAAGGAAAATGGGGAGTATTAGTCAGCTCCATCGCGACTACAACACTGTGGCAGAAACAACTGGTGATATTGCGAAAGAAATTCTTAACTTCTATGGTAAACAGATGGGGGCCAAACAGGAAAATCTAGAAGGAATAGACATTCCAGTCATGAGAAAAGGGGCCAAGGTATCTATGGATAATAGGGCAATGTTGATCCGGCATGTTACTATAACAGAGATTGAAAGAGCGCTAAAAGGTATCGGAGACAATAAAGCACCAGGTGTAGACGGTTACGGAGCAAAATTCTTCAAATCTTCCTGGAGCGTAATTAAAAATGATGTTATAGCAGTGGTGAAAAAGTTTTTTGAAAAAGATGTGATGGATAAGAAGTTTAACATAACATTTGTGACTTTGATCCCCAAACATGATCACGCCAAATATGTGCGGGATTACAGATCCATCTCGTGTTGTACAACGGTATATAAAATTATCTCAAAAATTATGTCTGAAAGGTTAAGCAAAGTCCTCCCTAGCATTATAAGTCGTAGTCAGGCGGCGTTTGTTCTCGGCCAAAACATTCATGATCATATTATGCTGGCATTTGAGCTTATGAAAGGATATAGCAGAAAAAATGGAGTGCCTAGATGCATGATACAGATGGATATACATAAGGCGTATGATACGATAGATTGGCAAGCTTTATGTGTCATAATGGCTGAAATCGATTTTCCTCGGAGGTTTATTGGATGGATAATGCATGTTGTCTCAATAGTTAGCTACCAATTCAATATAAATGGCAGCTATACGGAAGTGATGCAAGCTCAGAGAGGTATTCGACAGGGGGATCCAATATCCCCGCTAGTGTTCGTTGTGGTTATGGAATATCTTCATAGGAAACTTGATGAGTTACAAGTCATTCCTAATTTCAACTTTCATAGTAAATGCGAAAAACTCCAGATTATAGATATCAACTTTACAGATGATTGACTGCTCTTCACAATGGGGGATATCATGTCTGTCCAGCTGGTCATGGAGAAATTCCATTCGTTCTCCCGATCGACCTGTATGTGAACTCGTTTAAGTGTAAATTATTCTGTGGAGGAGTGGACCAAGAGAGTCAGACAAGAATTGTTGAGGTTACGGGTTTTTTGCTGGGAACGTTACCGTTCAGGTACTTAGGTATTCTAGTGACAAGTAAAAAATTGAATAACAACCAGTGTATTTCGCTTGTTGATAAGGTGTGTAACCGGGTCCGACATTGGAGTGCACATTATCTTAGCTATGCAGGGAGGGTGCAGTTAATTAATAGTATTATTTTTTGCACTACTAATTATTGGCTTCAGTTCATTCCAATGCCTAGCAGCGTTGTAAAACGAATTGAAACTATATGTCGTATCTTCCTTTGGACTGACAAGAATGAACCAAGTCGGAAAGCCCTTATTTCTTGGAAGAAAATCTGTGAGCCAAAAAACTATGGGGGCATGAATGTGGTAAACATGCATATCTGGAACAAAGTTTGTTTGATCAAATTACTGTGGAATATATGCAGGAAAGCGGATAGCCTTTGGGTGCGGTGGATACACGTGTGCTACATAAAAGGACACCAAGTTATGGATGTTAATGTCAAAATTTCTTGTTCCTGGATTCTAAAAAATATCCTAAGCCAAAGAGAAGTGGTTTGTGATGCGACTCTTTGGCAGAAGATTTGTGATACAGGAAGGTTCAAGAATAAGGAGGTATATTATGCATTGATTGAACAAAACGGGAAAGTGCCATGGAGGAAAATCTTGTTTGATAATGAAGCTAGACCTCGTGCAAAATTTATAATGTGGATGGCATGTCATAATAGATTGGCAACAAAGAGTCGGCTCAAGAAATTTGGGATGGTGAATGAAGATGAGTGTGTTTTGTGCAGTGCGAAAAAGACGCAGAATCACTATTATTTGAATGCGAGAATATGCGGAGAATGTGGCAAGGGGTACTACAATGGCTTGGTATTAGTCATGAACCCCTTAAATGAGAAAATGAGTTAGATTGGATGATTAAAAGATTTAAAAAGAATAACTGGAAGTCTAAAATTCTAAAGGTTGCTTTTGTGGAGACAGTTTATGCATGTTGGATATAATAAAATCTGATCGCTTTGTATTTATTGTTTTTGGTTCTAATAAAATCTTATTTCTCAAAAAAAATCAATGTGAAGAGTTCAAGATATTTAATTATAAAAATTATGTTTCTTTTAATAGAAACTAGTCTTGAATTAATTCTCTTTGATACAGCCATCACATATTTTTTGTCTTTATCAAAACTAATTTTGCAAAACCTTTAGCTAGATCCAGATTGAATAATTTGAAAATAGTCTTGATATTATATAGTTAAGCCAAGCCGTCTATTGATCTAGATCTATTTATACTTTTCCATAGATACAAATCATGAATCAATTAGGGATTCATCTAAGTCAATGATATAAAATTATATCTGAATTATCCACATATATTTTAAGTTTGATCAAAACTTTATGTTGAAAATATGACCAAAATCATATCACATCACATGTTTGAAAATATGATCCCGTGGTGTTTTTAAATGTCTCGGTGAATTTCACACGGCATCCAGGGTTATTATTAAAGTTTGGAATTTACCTTAAAATAATGAAAATATACTAGTTAGATCAAATCCCACTTCACTTGCATTAACCTCTTCTTCCTCTTACACCATGGCTCCAAAAACCTGGGAAATTCTCTCTGAAACTAAACGTATAATAGATTCTCAACCTCGTCACTACCTCACTCTCTCCCTAATCTTTCTCTTACCTCCCTCTTTCGTCTCTCTTCTCTTCAACTTCCTTGTCAAATACCTTCAACAACAACCACCGCCACCACAACCCACCTACCCCACCATCTTAATCTTTTCCATAGTTTCTATCATCTTCCTCCTCATCTCTTACATCTTCACCTTATGTGCCATCATCTCCATCACTTATAGCATCTATCACTCCTACTTTAATCAACCCATCAAACTCAAAGAAGCCATCAAATCCATCTCCACTTCCTTCTTCCCCTTACTCGCCACCGACATCATCATCTTCACCATCTTCTTCATCGTCCTTCTTCTATTTGCACATGTCATTGGAGCTGTCTCGTTTCTCATCACTTATATAGGCGGTGTTGACCTCCAAGCTCACTCTTTCTTGGTCATGGTTTCATTAATGCTTGTTTTCCTAATATTTATGATGTATCTGGGAATTCATTTGAGCTTGGTGAAAGTTATCGTGGTGGTGGAATCAGTTTGGGGTTTAGAACCATTGAGAAGAAGTTGGAAATTGGTGAAAGGAATGAAGAGGTTGATCTTGTCAACATCTTCCTTGCTTGGATCGTTGCAATCGATGTTGGTGTGGTTAACTGGTTGTAGATGGGTATTGATTTTAGTGATATCTCCAATAGTTGTTATGCTTTGGCTTTACAATATTGCGGCTCTTACGGTGTTGTACATTTACTGCAAGGAGAAAAATGAGACGCTGGCAGATGAACAATTTGGGAAGGAAAAGGACGAGGATAGCTTGCCTCTACTTACATCTTAGAATTGGTCAAAGTTTTCTGCAGTTTTGGGTTTGCCCCAGTTATGACTTTTCTTCCTACAACTTGTTTGTTTGTTTTTATTTAAAATATACTTGTATAGTATCTATCTTTGTATCAATTATTCAGCAAAACTCTAAGTTAATAAAACCTTCTTAATTTATTTCCTTCATTAAATATAAATGATGCTTATTTAAGATTTTTTTATAAGCAATAACTATATTAATAAAGAGAAATAAGGGTTCTCACCTGCTTAAAAAAAAAAAAGATAAAATTTATAAAAAAAAAAATTATAATCCAATTACCCGTTACAACAAATAAAAAATAGAATCTTTAATAAATTCGTAAAAATTACAATTAAGATGTGTAATTTTTCCGATATACAATCATCTCTGAACCAATATTTTGATACTCAAACTGCATTCAAAACATTTATGAATTCATTCCTTAAAGATATTATTTCAGTTTATAGCGACTCTTGTCTAAGAAAGTCACTAAAATCTAAAACACAAACGAATATTGAATTAGTGCTATAAGAGTTTGAAACAAGTCAAAAGATAAGGGGATAGTGGCATATCTTTGACTAAAATATTAGTGGCAACAAATATTAACTAAAATGTTATAAGTGAAATTTACTAAAATTTAGATATATTTTTCTCAAATATTTAAAAATAACTTCAATAAAATAAAAATAGAATATATATATATATATATATATATATATATATATATATATATATATATATATATATATATATATATATATATGTATATATATATATATATATATATATATATGTATATATATATATATATATATGTATATATATATATATATATATATATATATATATATATATATATATATATATATATATATATATATATATATCTTCTACATACATATATTAGATCATCAAAATTAATCTTGATATAATTGTCTATATTGAGCATCTATATTTATGACATCTTCAACATCTATGCAATATAAGCAATGCCATCAACTTAGATATACTTCATCTATATGTGTTCAACATTATATTGGCTTGCCATAGAACCAATATGTGTTTAGCATCAAACCATATCTCAATGATAGAAACAGAGATATAGATAGAGCAATAGTATCTAAAATACATACAAAATCATATACATAAACATATGTGTTATGATCTAGCATAGATATAATTTTGGTCAGTGCTGCAAATTTGAAGAAAACAAAATCAAGCTAAATATTAAATTATTAATATCATCTCGAGTTAGTGTGTTTTAGGCATAAAACATTATAAATCATAACTTTCGGATATTATATTTTAGTAGGGACTATTATTCAACTTGATAATTTTGATTTTTGAGAAACTATTTGTAGACTTATTTCTCTGAAAAATCTAAAATGAATCTTTATTTTAAAACTATTGACGCCAAAGCTTTGCTTGGATCGACTCTTACAAATATGGACAAATTAACTAAAACGGGTAAGCAAATATTGTAAACCATAAATATTCATAACTGGAACAGGCTAAAATACTGCAATATGTCACAATTTACATAAAGGTGAAGAAGTAAAAAAAATAGATCATCAAGCCATATATTGCTCCAATGTTTTTATCAAAATTTCTTCTAGAAAATATTCTAAAATCATATGTTTCTAGCATTGTTAAATACAAAATATACACCTGCAGAATTATAAGACACAAAAATCAATAACTAGTTTAACCAGCTTTTCATGCAAAATCTTATAAGACAACCAATTTGCTCATAGTTATGTGTACAAGCAACACAAGACCAAGTTTGATAGGTATGCTAATGATAGAAACAAAATTTAAAATGAAATAATCACTTCAAAATTCAAGCTTAGCTCAAAGGTATAAATAAATAATTTGAGAAATAATAATATACAAATACAAACTTTGACATACTCTATAGTGTTTCCCACCCTGATATTTAGTACCAGACCTTAATAGCTTATACCTAATGCAGTGCTTGGCATCCAACCTCTCTATAACATGGTCTACAAACTGCACATACACACACACAAATATTTGTGTGACGTTTTCTAGAAATATTTGTGTGATGTTCTCTATAACAGTGCTTAAGATCCGAGATTTTACAACAACAAAGTTGGGATTCAACTCATTCAAGAATCTGATCGGATACATATTTGTGTGATGTTTTCTAGAAATGTGCATAACTTCACATGCAAACTTGCTGCAACAAGTACATGTAGGAATTGTAAGATAAATCTTGAGTTCTCTCCATAGAATCTTAAAGTCTGAATAGAGATTTGGAATCTTTTTGTATTCCATAAATTTCTTACATCAATTCAGATATGCTCACCAAATCACTTTGAGAGAAATGTTCCTTGAGATCAATCCAAACATTAACTACATTTTCCATGAACACAATGTATTGTGAAATTGATTCAGATACATAATTAATAATCCATGAATACGCTAACATATTGCACCGGTTCCATGCATGGTACAAAGGATCGAATGTATCAGTAATATGAGTGATAAAACCATCAACAAACTTAAGTTTAAGCTTACCTCCAAGTGTTATTCACATAAAAGGAACATATGAATGGTAATTCACACCATTGAGTTTTGTAGATACATAAACCGATGAAGGACCGTCACTCAGATGAACAAAGAAGGAACTGGATTGATCCATTTGGAGATTTGAAATTTGAGAAGAAGAAGTTGTAGAAGCTTGGTTACGAGGAGAGTCCATGAATGCAAAATGATGCACTATCATATTGAGAGGCTCATGATACCTTATTGAATAAACAAAAAACTCCATGGAAGAACTTTGAAAGTGAAGAGGAGAGATTTTCTTTATTATGCAACTGATCATTCCTGGAGATCGGAATTTGAGGTGGGCCACGAATGTTGGTGATGATGCTCGGTCGTAGAGGAGAGAAATGGGGTGTACCTGCAAGACACTCTGATTCCAAAGTAAGACAGGGCAGAAGAATGAGAAAGTATGAGAAAGTGAGTTATGAGGGTGAATATTAGATACATGGCCCTCTCATGTGAGAGGGTTTATATCCCCCAACGCTTGACTATTGGTTCCTATTTTGGGTCTGGATCGTGGATCCCCTAAAAATAGGTAACTGCCAGAAAATAGTTGTTAGGACGAGCAGACCTGCTCGGATATGGTGCCAACCAGACAGAAGGTGAACTGATCAGGATTTTTCCTTGACTGGATCTGGGTGACTTCTCCTAAGTTTCAGGCAGAAGTATGGAAGGGGAAGAGGAGTCCGACCAAGGGTAAACTTAGTCAACAAGGCATCCTCGACTGAGGGGTACGAAGCCAGTGGGTCCCTTTGACATTGAGATATTGGGTCGTTCTGGATGCAGGAGTGGATTGGGTCATGCCTAGTCATTGGGTCAGTCCGAAACATGAGCCCCCCAAGTTGTTGCTTCTAGTCTTTGAATTAATGACTTAAGGACAGCTTGTTATCCATGGGGATGTGTTCGATCAAACTTGGGCGTTGCAACGTGGTCGATGGACGAGGAGCCCAATAGCTGAATGCATGCAGAAGAGTTACCTCACGCATGCGCCTTAGGAAGTGTGAGCATTTAATGCATGACGATGGCTAGTCTAATCTTGTCCCTAGGTCATGAGTGCATCGTTTATAGATCCTAGGTTGCACGTGCTTGCACACATGTCGAGGGAGTCTATAAATAGGATGAAATAGGCCATTCTCATATTTTTCCGCCTATTGTCCTTCTGTTCGACAACGATCACACCCTCAAGCTCCCTACTACTCTGTTGTGAACTGCCGTCTGCCACCGTAGCTACCGAGGAGACTCAACTGACCACCTTTAAAGATTCTAGAAATAAGTAAGTTTTCACAACTTCCTTGCTTTAGGGTAATCTTTCGTCTTTATTTCCAGTAGAAACGCATGCGGTTAGGGATGATTTTAGGGTTTAGAGGACTTCTGTAGTTGATCGCTAGCGTTTTTCGGCTAGGTTGTAGGTTTCTGTTACGGTGTCGCCGCCTCTGTCCGCCTACTGATAGAGTTTGTTTGTCGTCATTGCGACGGGTTGAGCCCGTGAATACGTTTTATTTGTTCTCTCACGGTGGCTCTAGTTAAAGCTAAACCAGAGTTCTAGGTTTGGCTTATAGAGGAAATCGTGCTCTACATGAGTTAAAAGTTTTTCATTCGCGAATTTCTCTCCTCGCACGAGTTTTCGGGTATACTTCCAAGGACACATGCATCAGTCACTTTGAATAAGAGCTTAGGTCGAGGACATCATCCTCGTTCCTCTGCACACCCTTTCACTTAATTAGTAGTAGAAGGGTGAATTTGATTTAAAGCATCGAATTCACATTTTCCTTCGTTACTTTTCAGGTGCAAAGATGTCTGCTAAAGACTATGACTACATGTCCGTGGAGGAAATTTTCGAGGACACGACCTCGACTTCTTGTGGTTCCAAAGGAACTGCTTCCGAAGAAACTGCCTCTACAAAGGCTGAAGATAACCCCCCCAGAGGAGAACTCTGTCGAGCAGGAGGTTATTATCGAGGACTGGGCCACAGAGGAGTTGGTGCACATTCAGTCTGTTTACTCCGCACCTCAGGATGGTCTTGACCCGATAGTCGGGGATCTTACAAACTGGTATGTTCGATATCCTGACGCAGGAGATCAAATTTGCTCGTCGTACGAGCCAAACAGGTTCTCTATGTACGACTATATTTTCAAGGAGCTCAAATTTAGGCCCCTGTTCTCGACCTTCCAAATGTTTGTATTCGTTCACCTGGAACTGGCTCCCTCACAACTTCATCTAAACTTTTTTGCATTTTTTAAGGCCCTCAAGCTGACATGCAGATACCTGAAGATTGGGGCAACTGTTCCCTGGTTTTCCATGTCTTCCACCTTAAGAGGTAAGTCGTCCAGGGACAATACGGTTGGGTTTCCCTCAAGCAAAAGAGGGAGATTTTTAAAGCTTACTCGGAGTCGATCAGGGCTTTTAAAGATAGATACTACCTGGTGGAGTCGGTATCAGATCATGCTCGGGATTCCATATATTTCTGGGGGCGGGACACCGACTACCAGGGGAAGGCCTTGCTCGACGATCAGGGGAGACTTGTTCCCCAACGGATGTTGAAGTTCTAATTCTCCTGGTTGTGTGACCACTTCTTCCATGACACAAATGAGTACCTGATTGTTGCTTCTGAAATGAGCGTCAAGGATATGGCTAGCTACGACCTCTTGATGAAGTTCATTTCCTGTTTTTCCTTGATAAAATATGTGGATAAGCCAGGTCGTCCAATTCTAGATAAGGATGGAGGAGCAATAGTGGAATCTCGATTTATAGATGTGGCGAAGCTCCTCGCCTGTGAGACGGACGGGGAAGTTTCAGCTTACCTTGTGTTGCACCCCAAAATTTGCCTTTTTTTTCTTACATTTCGCACATACGCATGACATCAAATCATGTTTCATATCCTCCATATCACTAGGTTTCTCAAGGTTTGAAATCAGGAGTTACATGACAAGTCCTGGGCACTTTCGAAATTTTTCATAGTTTTCCTGGTTTGGAAGGTCATCATCTTCGGAAGGGTTTCATGGGCCGTTAGCTTTGTTTGGGTTTTAATTAAGAGGTTATAATGCTAAAGTTTTTAACGTCATTGGTTTGTGTGAACCACGCCATAATGATTTTGTATATTTAGAAGAGTCAAGCTCCGTTAGCGTTAAGTTGCCATACCCGGATAAGAATTCATGGGCTCGTAGAGGTTGTTGTCTCCCTTTGAAGTTAGTAGGAAGAATTAGTCATAATCTATTTGATTATTCAAGGTAAGGCACAGATGATTTATCTCAATTCTAACATCATAGGAACTCATCCGCCAATTTCACATACACATCCCTAATGTGAAGAAAGGCATTGTTTTAAATTGGTTTAAATCTTGTTACAAGATGGTTCTAAGTCATGAATGGAAGAAATGCCTTGTGGCTAATTAAAAGCATGATGTGTTGAAATTAAAAGTTATACAATATGGACTAAATGGTTGTCACAACAATTACATCCAACATTAATCTGAATTTAGGCGAAATCGTGCAGTGGTATTCATGAAGAAAAACATGGAAAGAGATTTAGTTTGAAAAAGCCAAGCAATACCAAGAAGACTTAACGACTTGCAAACATGCATCGAGAGTTATTAAAAAAACACAAAGGTTTGAAGCGCAATGTACATTCATTTTTTGGCCTCTTCAGTTACATAGTTGATTTTTGGCATAAGTAGCGATACCTAAGGTGTTGAATTCTACATTACAAACACTCTGATAACAACTCAACAAGTTACACATTAGATTTGAGAACTATGAACCAAGTTCATGTCATGTCCAAATAATACATTGAAAGAAAGAACTACAAAACCGATACAAAGGCGAATCAAAACCAGAAATGCTAAAGCCTCTTTCAAAGTGTTCACAAAGTATACAAAGTAAATGCTATAAAAATAAGTCATGATACTTGTTAGACTAAAAGTACAAAAAACACATGGGAAGAGTTCCAAGGCTGTCCTGTTTGGGCTTCATTTAGTTGTGAATCAACAAGGCTAGTCATGATCGAATTACCACCTGCAAACTTGTACAACACAATTGTACCCTACTGTCAACAATGGCCTGTAGATTGATGTTACTTTTGTCTTCTAACCTGCACAGGCACAAGAAAACTATCACTAAATGGACTTGATGTTGATGCATCCAAAGGACATAGCACGCCACTCACCAAAACCCATGCTGAGATTTCAGAAGCATACACCGAAATGGATAGAAAACATTGGAATAATTCACTGCCCTACCACCTTTTTCAACCCAAAATTCCATACTACCACCTTTTTCCACATAAATTCCAAATTGCCACACTTTCAAACAAATTGTATTTTTTTTTTGCTCTGTGCCGCCCATTGAATGGGCGGGAGTGTTGAAAGTAATTATATACCGCCCTTTGAATGGGCGGCAATGTACAACGCCATTTTTTTTTTTTATGGTTTTAATAATTATTTAGTTGATTAAGTAAATAAAAATATTAATAATAATATTAAATAATATTAATATTTGATTAATTAATAATACTAAAAGTTAATAATGATAATTTTAATTTAGTAAATATTAAAATTATTAAATAATAATAAATAATAATATAAACTAATAATTAATATTTAATAATTTAAAAATAATATCTAATGTTAAGTTAAGTTAATAAATAATTCAACTTAATTTTTAATCGATAAAATTTAATAAATATTAATAATTGATAAAATAATATTAAAAGTTAATAATGATAATTTGTATTTAGTAAATGTTAAAATTATTAAATAATAATAAATAATAAAAAAATTAATATTTAAAAATAATATTTAATGTTAAGTTTAGTTAATATATTTAAATTACTAATGATGAAGAAAATCGAGATACTTGAATGGAATATGAAAGTGATACATGATAACAACATAAAACACTAACTGTTACTAGTTCCAACATTTGGACACTTAGTTCGGTTGTGACCAGTTTGACGACACCTGGAACATTTTCTCTCCAGCTTGTCAACGATATCCATTTCTGTTCTAATGCGTGTGCTGACTGGGCGTCCTTTCTTGTTCCTTCGCATTCTTGGATTATGGCAAATTTGATCTCCCTCGTACACTGGCCAATAGTCACTGTACGGGAGCACCGGAAAACTTGTGCTGTATACTCCAAATAGGTTTGAAACCCTGTAAACGCCCGACAAAAGTCCGTATGCGTCGTTGCGAGCACTTGAACATGCAGCGATAACATGTGAACAAGGGACACGGTATGCCTGAAACTTTCCGCAATCACACCACCCTTCTATTAGGTTCACCCTGTAACGACCCATAGGTTTCCCTTCACCGTGATCCATTGTTTCCCGCACACTAAAAGTATTGTTATTGTAGTCAAAAATGCTGACTTGATGTGTGCTGGATTTCACGGTTTCTTCTTTCATAACCTTTACGCAGTTGTCTGTAAATATTTGGCCTGAATTTAATACTGCACTCCATTTTGCACCTCTCTCAGCAAATTGTGTAGCCAATCTATAATATGTAGCACTAACCAATGCTGTAATCGGTAAATTACGTGTGCCTTTGAATACTCCATTCAGTGACTCAACAAGGTTGGTTGTCATGTGTCCCCAACGTCGACCCCCGTCAAATGCTCTTGTCCATTTTTCAACAGGAATATTATTTAGCCACCTCAAAGCATCACCATTTGCCATAGCTATTTCATTCTGGTAGTACTGAAACGTTGGTTGGTTTAATGCATATCCTATATATAAAAAAAATTGTTTAAGTTAATAACAGAATTGACAAAGATATAATGTTAGAGAGGATGGAAAAAATTATTACCCATGTTAATGACCTTTTTCCGGAGGTTCCTGTCCTTAATCTCTTTCATGAAATTTTGAGCAATATGTCGGATACAATAGACATGTACAGATGGGGGATCTTGCCAACCATTTTCCGGATTATTGTATGCACTTTCAATGGATGCATGTCTATCTGAAATCAAACATAGATCGGCTTGCGGAGCAACATGTTTTCTCAAGTTTCGTAAAAAAAAAACCCAACCTTCAGCAGTCTCACCCTCAACAAGTGCAAAAGCAACTGGAAAAATATTACTGTTGCCATCTTGTGCAACAGCCATAAGCAGTGTCCCTTTATACTTACCATATAACCAGGTTCCATCCATTTGCAAAATAGGCTTGCAATATGAAAAACCTCTAATGCATGGTTGGAATGCCCAGAATAGCCGGTGAAATATCTGCTTCCCTTCAACAAGTGTTCCTTCATCAGTGTACATGGGTAATGTTTCCATTTCCATCACTGTCCCCGGAACAAATTTTTTCAGTGCCATAAGGAAATGTGGAAGTTCGTTGTATGACTTCTCCCAGTTACCGTAAACCTGTTCAATAGCTTTATTCCTCGCAATCCATGTTTTCCTGTACGACGGCGTGAACTTGTACTCATGAACAATCTTTGCAATGCAAATGCTCACCTTGATAGATGGATCATTGTCTACAAAAGTCATTAAAACTTGAGACATTAATTGCGAGCTAAGTTGTCGATGATCCTGGTCAAACATGGCTGTTGAACAACTGTGAAGGGGGTTCATAATGCCTATCTCCCATAAATCACTTCTTTTACGATACGACGCTACCAGATGAAACTTGCACGTATCGTGTCTACAACAAATGATATATCTCTTTTTATCTGAATCCTTCACCCTAAAATCTACACCGTGTTTCATGTGATATTGTTTTATTGCAAGCACACAATCAGATTTAGTTTTGAATTGATTACCTACTGTTATGTCTCCTTCCACCGGAAGACGAGGCATGTACGGCCAATCATCTGATGTTTGATCTGCATCCGAGGATATGTTTGTCATGTGGGCAGGTGGTGAAATAACATTTCCAACTGGAATGTGTTGGTCATCGGTGTCCTCCTGAACATTGACTCCTTCTTCAAATATTGTTGTGTACAAGTCATCCACCTGTGCTTCGGTCTCTTCTTCAACATCTTCTTCCTCTACATTTTTGTATGGTATTATTGCTAGTTCATCTCCTTCCGGTGCATTGATAACTTGAGACTGTTGGGTTAGTTGATATTGATCAAATTTGATATATAACTCAATCGATGGAAATCCATAACATTCATGATTGTAAAACATGGATTCCACATCTTCATCGTCACGAACTTTCAGTGGAACAAATTTAAAATTATTATTCCCAAAATGAACAACATTTCTGTATGTAATTTGAGAAATATCACCTGCTCCCATCTTCATAATCAGTCGATCTTTGAAATGTTGAAATGTTGATCTTCTATTAATATTGAAACGACATATTTCTGTATTTTCGAAGCTATATCCGAGCTCATCAGTTACAACCACACCACCATTGTAATGTGCACAGATAACATAATTTTCTCTTTGAGGCATTTTAGAATGTGATGAATTTTTTGAATGTTTTAGTTGATGTATAATATGATAGATTTATAGAAAATTCGTTGGTGTATAATATGAATGTTTTAGTTGGTACAAATTGTAAACACCCCAAATTTGCCCTCACCCATTCACACCATGGATTGTGATCATTTCATATGCATAAACTCAATCATAGCATCTCATGTCACATTTTTGAGTCATTGCACTGGTTCTAAGTCATCTGCTGCATCTAGGGTTTGTGATCTGAGCAATCCAAGAGCCTCCTGAGCCACTCCAAAGGTCATCAAACACTTCAAAAGGGTCCATATATGCTCAAACATCATATTATACCTCCTCAAAGTCAAGAATGTCAAAAAATCACAAGAACTGAGAATGGTATGGAAGCAGAGCCAGGTTGGACTGCACAGATGACCTAAAATTAGGGTTTTGGTTTCAAAGGCCATAACTCCAAATTTTTTGGTCATTCTTGTTTCTATTGGTCTCTATATGGTATAGGGAGTATGCATATCAATGTTCATGAAGAAATTCCATGGGGAAGTCATCTGATCAAGAATTGACTTTTCAAGCAAGTCAGTGCAAAATTAGGGCATCTGAGGCCCCCAATGACCCAACCAAGGGGTGTTCCTCATCATTTTGATTTTATATGATCTTTATTTGATCCTAGAAGATGTTGGAAGTTCACAAAATTGAGAAATTTCAAGTCTTTTGCAAAGTTGACTTTTTGGGCAAGTTTGACTTTTAATGAATTTGTCATTTTAGGCAACTTTTCAACCCTTACTTTTTGATTCAAAAAAGCTTCAAATGGGAAAACTTTGGTCATGAAAGTTGTAAAATAGATCATTCACTTTTCAAAAAGTACAAGAACATGACCTAATTCATTTTGGATCAAAAGTTATGGTTTGTCAAAATTGGCAAAAATCACTAAATTTCAAGTCATGCACCAAAGAGGCAAAGTTGCAAATTCACTTCTCAAAGCCAATTAAGTCATCAAATGCACTTCTAATTCACACAACATGATCATACAACATTTAAAGTTCAGAATGCACCCAAGGAATCACATGTTTCATGGCCCATGGATCAAGTTTCTTTCATAAGAACCAAAGGCAAGGCAAGTTGCAAAACTCATGATGGCTTCTCATCCACTTGCTGGCTAGTATGCTGAACCCTCCTAGGCCTTTTCCCTCATCATGCTGCGCAGCACACCCTCCTTGTACTAGGCTAGCAAGTGACCCATGCTTCTCTTACACAAAGTTGACATTTTTGCAAAAGCACCCATACCTATCACAAAAGCACACATCACATCTTCTGACCAATGGGAATTGTTTATGTTAATCAAATGCAAGCCAAACATAAAGAAAAGCAAGCCTGAAACCAGCCATAACACAACATTCTCATTTTCACCCTCTTGAGCAAAAGCATTCGAAACTCACAACACAAGCCACAAACACTCAAACAAACTTCACAAACAATCTCAACACTCTTCCCTGATCACAAAGCACCCATCACCATGGCCTGAAACCCACTGAATCAAAAATACGATTCTCACCTCACCTTGAGCAGAACCTCTGCCATCTTCCAAACCAGCCACTTTCAAAGCTTCTCAAGCTTCATTTCTTCATCAGAGGATTCAAAGGAGTGAGTTTGCACCAAGAAGCAGCCCAGAAAGCACAGGATCAGAAAGCTCCATCTTAGGTATAGCTCAAGAACAAATTTTCCAGAACTTCATTTTCTTGTTACAAACTGAATCTACATGTTGCACTGATCATCTGGATGTGTTTAGATTTGAAAATAAGTAAGAGATGACCATTTCATGTCTCTCTGAAAGTCTGCCCGTGTTTCACATTTGCCTTCGATTCAAGCTTGTTGATGAAAATAAATGAAATTTGGGAGAGGGGTTAGGTTTAGTTTGAGGAGAAGATCATTTTGGTGGAAGAAATTTCTTGATTAATGACCTGTAGCGAAATCTAGGGTTTTGGTTCGCCGGAGAAGACGACCGGAAGTCTTCTCCGGCCACCTGAAAGTGCTTAACCCTAATCTGTGTAATTAAGGAGATTTGAATTCTGGCCCTTGGATGTGTTGACCCGCGCGCGTTTGGTTGGCCAGGATTCCACCATTTTGCCCTAATCCACGTTGATTTAGTTAATCCCAATTAATTAATTCTTAAAACCTGATTTAAGCCAGAAATGATCCTGACCCTTGATTCACGCGCCAAGTCAACAGCCTCCTCCCAACTTTGAATCTGATGCGTTGGATGTGAATACTTCTCATTTTTATTAGTTTTTATTTCAATTTATTTCATTTAATTTGTACATTTATTTAAAAATAGTAAAACCATTTTAAAAATTCTGAAATTTTTTGTATAAACTTTTATTAATTTTCAGAAACCAAAAATATTTTTATTTTTATTTTTTGCATTAAAAAATATTTTTTAAATCATTTAAAAGTTTATTTTTAGTTAATTAATGAGAATTAATTAATTAAAAATACTTTTAGGTATTTAAAAATCACCAAAAAATTCATGAAACATTTAAAAACATTTAGAAACATTGTCCAACACTCAAACCAAATTTCTTTTTTGATCTTGATGCATTTTGAGAATTTTTCATGGAATTAAAATCATTTTTAGGCATTATTTTGATCCAAACTTCCAAAAATCATTTCTGCCTAACCATTGAGAGTTGGACCTTGATTCTTGTTGCATTGCATTGTGTTTAGCATGTAGTTTGTGAGATTAAATGGGCATGATTTGATCTTTCATTTTCCATTTGTTTGACATTTTTCTTGGTAAGGAACCATAAAACCCTAGAAATTTTAGGAAATTCATAACTTTTATTAGGTTAAGAGTTGGAACTTCTCCTTTGGGCAGTAAGTTAGTATAGGATTGGGGTTGCTTTGAATGCATTTTCAATTTTTTATCTTAAGGTTTGCTTCTGATTTTGGTTTTTGTTTGATGCATTGATCATAAACCCTAATTTGGGCTTTCATTTGCATTCATCTTGCATTTGCTTGCATAACATGACTTGCCATGGCATTTTATGCATCCATTTGAGTCATTGAACATCTTAAGACATATTAGAAGCATGTTTGATCATTGCATCATGTATTTGCCATGTTGTATGTCATTTGCATCTCATAACTTTTCATGTATGTTCATGGTTCTAAACTTGTTCCATTTGCATCCACATGTTTGCATGATCATTCTCATGCCTTGATTCATGTTTGCATCATCTCATAGCATCATCATCACCTCATATTTGCTTCTGGTTTTGATTGGCATCATGTCATTTCATTCCATTTTGCATTGCATTGCATCTTTCTCACTAACCTTTTCAGGTGGTAGGTTGCTTTGAGAAGTGAATTTGCCTTCACTTCTCACAACTTCTTTTCATCTCTTTCATGCATCCTTACTGCATTTTACTTTGTGTTTGAGATTGAGCTTGCTCATTCTTCTTCTTCTTCTTACTTTCTTCCTTCAAGTGACTTGACTTCTTAAATAAAGCAAGTTACTTTGCTTCTCCTGATCCTTTCATCTGCTTCCTGGTGGTTCCATTGAAGACTTCTCTTGTAAACCTCACAAACCTTAGGGACAACCAAGCATGACAATGATTAGGGTTTTGATTAGTCTCCCCACTTAGTTTTACCTTTGTGTCTCATTGAGTCTTCTCTTCTCACCTCATAATCAGGGACTAAACCCTAAAGGCTTTAAGGCTTTGTGATTAAGCTTATGCATGCATCCTTCTATTAGGATGGAGTGTATAACTTTAATCCTAAGTGTTAAACCCTTAATGTGTTTAAATGCCTTTAATCAATCCATCTTAATAATCATCAAGACATCACACTTGTAACTTGGGCCTTGCATTAGGGTTCTAATTCTTCCTTAACTGGTTAAGAAGGACTAACCCTAGTGTTAATGGACAAGTCCCCCTCAAGTTGTCTTACAAATCATAAAACTCACTTCTTCATCATATCATTAAATAAAATCCACTTAACCAAAGGCTTGTTTTGTCATGAGTTTAATCCCTAATCATGGATTAAGTTGAGGAGCTTTCCTCAGCTTTAACATTCTCATCTATTATCCTTCTATTAGGATGGTGTAATGAGTCTGTTTAATCCTTGATTATGGCTTAGTATCATTACTTAACACTAAACAAAAACAACAAAAACATCTAAATAATCACAAGTAGGTTAATGATCTTAATCCTACACCATGGTGATTAAGTGTGAGATGCTGACTTCACACTTAAGGTATTCTCATTACCCCTAATCAGAGGGAAGATGTGATGAGTTTACTAACCCATTGGTTTAGGCTTAAGCTCATTAACTTATGACAAACTTTCAAAAGCAATAAAAGACTGAAAATACATAAACAAAAAATAATCGTCCCCTCCGGGATTCTTTTCTCATCATCTTCATTCACAAACGAGAACTTGCTTCTTCCGTCTAATGCAAGACAGTTTGCACCTGAGCCAGACAGGTCATACACTTGAGCATAGACAAGCAGGCAGTTCACAAGTCAATTCACCTTTCAGTCTCTTTGGGTCGAACTACGGTGTTCTGACTTCCTTATTGCACGAGAGGATACGTAGGCATAACTTAACAGTTATCGAACAAAAGTCTCTGTATATTCCCCCTCTTTCAGCATCATTCTTTTAGCCTCATGATCTTGAGCAATTCATTCTCATTCCTACACTGACACATCATTTATACACTTTTCACTTCTTTTACACTGACACCTGTACATCTTTTCCAGCTGTTCTTATGCACAAATTGCACTGACACTACCCCTTTAAAACACAAATCTTTTAAGCGTGGATCCCGTCGAGTACGGAGGACAATCTGGGTGCTAATACCTTCCCAGGTTGTAACCAACCCCCTTACTCAGTCTCTCTGGTTCGCAACCGTCTTATCCATCTCTTTCTAGGTCTATGCAGCATTGCCTTTCCTCCGGGATAAAAATGCCTAGCTGGCGACTCTTTTCTTTTCCAGTGAGTTCACTGCTGTGTGTTCTCATTGTTCATTTCGCCGACCGTTCGCGTCTGTACCATATTTGAGCCCGGTCTCATCTTTTGGGAGCGACAGCTTGGCGACTCTGCTGGGGACCCTTATACTGTAACCAGGGCTTCTGGTTCTTTTTGTGGGTTCCTCCTAGCGCTTGATTGATTTGTGTTTACTGGGGTGTTATGTGCTATTTGTGTTTGTATATTTGTATTTATTTTTGCTTTATGTACAGTTGTTTTTAGCTTTACATATATCATACTGTCATACTGTGCTGGCTGGATCTGTCTTGATTGCTTTGGTGGGTGGGTGTTCTATTGAGAGTTAAGGTCCTATACCTGGGACCTGAGTGACACCTAGGATAGAGTGGTTCATGTTCTTTCCCATTCCATTTAGGTCTGGTGCGGGAATATGAAACACGGTTCAGATATAGGTTTCTTCTTGAGAACTCTGTGCTGCAGATTTCCTGTAGTGCTAGGGCTATCTGGGAAGCCTGCTAAGTCTGGATGACCTTTTATATTGACCTTCAGAAGCTGAGGTGAATTAGAGGAGGATCTTTTATGGTTATTGTAAACATTGTACCTCCGGGTTTGAGGTGTTTACACTTCTCATAACTGATCCAAGTCTGAGGATCCTTGTTTTAGAACACTACCTGTGAGGGGGTTGGACTGTTTACAGGTTTGCAGGTACCCTTGACCTCAGCATGCCCTGTTACTTTGTTTTGATTAAGAGTACTCCATGTTGGAACAGTTCTTGTGATTTTAACCCTGGACATGTGACTCTTTATTTGAGTCCCCCACCTTGGTTACTGGACTTATGAACATCCATCTGGATTTCTTGAACATACCTGGACTTATATCAGAGCACTTGATCAAATCCAGCTCAGTCACAAACCTTTGCATATCATTTGCATACATCATCATTGCATCATTTTGACATTTGCTTATTTGTTTTTCAGGGTATCCATCCTTTATTTCTGGCTTGGTTTTGACCCCATCATCAGCATAGACCTATCTTCATCAGCACCTACTTCGGCTATCAGCTACCTGCTTCAGCCACCTGCACCTGCCTGTCAGTGGCCTATCTTCAGTGCTATTCTCCATCATCAGCATCTGTCTCAGCTCTTCTTCAACAACATGGCACCTAAGAAGAGTAACATCTCCTATCATTTCTTTCAGCCTGAGCTAGCTGACATCAGGAGGATTCAGACCCTGATTACTCCAGACCATATACCACTATTCAGAAAACACTATGGAGGCATACTTGATGTGGTTATGGATTTGGACCCTTCCCAGAGGAGCCTGATTCATACTTGCCTGCAGTTCTATGATCCCCCTCTGAGGTGTTTCACTTTTCAGGATTTTCAGTTGGGACCTTTATTGGAGGAGTATTCATCATTGGTTGGTATACCTATCAGGGGTGGAGTCCCCTTCAACCCTGAGATGGCTTTTCCAAGTAATGAAGAAGTGGCAAGGGCATTGCATTTGGAACCAATTCTAATTGGGCAGAATATGACCACCAAGGCTGGAGTCTCTGGTCTACATCTGGATTTCTTAATATCTCAGGCTACTTTGAAGGCCTCTTCAGGGGAATGGAAGGCAGTCTGTGCTTTATTGGCCCTTAGCATATATGGGGTCATTTTGTTTGCAGATGAGCCTAAGTTTGTTAGCAAGAATGCAATCCATCTTTTCATCCTGAGGAACCCAGTGCCCACCTTATTGGGAGATTTCTACTACTCTGTTCACCAAAGGAATGAAAAGCAGAGAGGAAGATTGGTGAGGTGATGTGCTCCCCTTTTCCATACCTGGTTACTCAAGCATTTGCCCAAGACAGACGCATTTTTGAATCCTCATCAGCAAAGGAATTGGGCTAGAAGACTCACTGCTTTAACTTCAGCTGATATCAGGTGGTGCACCCAAAGCACAAAAGGCAGGGACATCATTACCAGTTGTGGGCAATTTCCCAATGTACCCCTGATAGGAGTAAAGGGTTGCATCAACTACAACCCTCTGCTATTCAAAAGACAACTGGGCTATGCATTGGTCCACACTCCTAAGGCACAAGACTTGGCCGAGACTCTTTACTGTGAGAACAAGCCTAATCTGGTTATTGTCAGGCAAGCAGCCTGGGCCTGGGACAATGTTCAGACTAAAGGAGTAACCATTCTGGGGAAGTGCAACAATGTGGCATCAGCACAGTACTATGGGTGGTCCCATGCCAGGGCTCAATTTTCTGAGATGCCCTTCACCATGGAGGATATGCCTGGGCCATCCTCAGCACCACCTCCTGTCACTGTCAGTTTGGAGGAGTTTGAGAAATTGAAAGAGAGAAATGAGAAGTTGACTCAGGCTCTACAGAAGACCCTCTGGGAGAGGAGTGATGGTAGGTTGGATATTGAGAGGTTAGAGAAGCTGAAAGTGGAGCATCTAGCCAGGATTGAAAAGTCTGAGGATTATATCAAGAAGTCTAGGGCTGGAGAGCAGATCTTGAAGAATGCCTGCAAGGAAGCCCAGTTCCAGAAGGCCAGAACTGATTTGTATCTGAAGGAGAGTCAAGCTAGGTGGGTCAGGATCACCGAAGCTCGTACTCTGGAAGATAAAAGGACTCAGGACAAGATTGAGCAGCTGGAAGCTAGTGCAAAAGAGCAACAGGAAGCCCTGGCAGCAGCCCAGAGGGAGATCTCAGAGTTGAAGATTAGAGCTGGTGTGAAGAGGTCAAAGGACCAGAGTCAACACAAGAAGCTAACTGCAGCTGTTACTACCAGGAATCTCCTTATCAGGAACCTCACAGAGCGTCCAGCTGATCCTGTGACTGAAGCACTTCTCAAGGAAGTTCAGGAGGATGAGTTTGGTCTTGGTGTCTGACTTTTGCTTGTTGTTGCCTTCATTTCATGTACTTTTATTTTCTTATGTTGTATTTTGACCCCTCAGAGGGCATGTATTGTAAAAAACAAACTATGTATCATTTGCTTTTTTGTAAAATATGTATCAGTTTGTTCCATCTGAGTTTCTTTCAGAGCAACATCAACAGCATCTTCAAGGGTCTGGAAAGGTCAAAACCAAGTGCCAAGCCGGATACCTTGGAAACAAATAAGCATACTGCATTGCATGCTAACCTTTGTTTGTTTTGTAGGTTTGTTTTGTTTTTGTTACTAACTCTGTTGTGATCTCAGGAACTATTGCTCGACGTCGGGTGTTCCCACTCAACCGTCCACACAGATATCCAACCCGCAACAACCTTCCGGGTATACAGATGGACCAGGTACAACAGGACCTTACAGAGGTCAGGAACCAAATGGCCAATGAAAGATTGGAAATGAGGGCTCAGATGACACAATTTATGGAGGTGATGAATAATATGGCCCAAAGCCAAGAGAGATTAAGAGCAATGGTAGAGAGGCAGAATCAGGAAGACCCCCATCTAGGGACTGCTGGAACGAGCAACAATGAGAGGGTTCAGCCTCATGTCAACCCCCCTGTATTTGGACCCCACCTTCATCCAGAGATCAACATCCCTGCTAATGTGCAAGGGAATGCTACTACAGGCAGAGTACTGCAGGAAGACCCCCAGGAAGATCAGTTCACAGTAATGGGAGCTGGGGACGAGGCCTATGACAGAAGACTAGATGAAATTGTTGAAAAATTAAGGTCCTTGGAGTCTCAAAACTCCTTGGGTTTTGATGTTATGGACATGGGCTTAGTGGACGGGGTCAGGATTCCCCACAAGTTCAAACCACCGTGCTTTGAGAAGTACAACGGGACTTCCTGCCCACGGACCCACCTGCAATCCTTTCTGGGGAGGCTGAAGGCATATACCATGGACGAGAAGCTATGGATGTTTTATTTTGAGGATAGCTTAACGGGAGCTTCAAGGGAATGGTATTCACACCTGACTAGAGCAACCATCGGGTGTTGGAAGGACTTGGCAGAAGCCTTCATTAGACAATACCAGTATAATTTGGATATGGCACCCAACAGGACCCTCCTGATGGGGATGTCACATTCATCCAGGGAAAGCTTCCGCGAGTACGCCCAGAGGTGGAGACAGCTTGCTGCTGCTGTCCAGCCGCCTATGTCAGAGAGGGAGATGGCAGATATGTTTATGAACACCCTCCAAGGAACATACATTGATAGGCTAGCTGCCTTTTCTTCTACCAGCTTTGCAGATGTCGTTATAGCTGGGGAAAGAATTGAGAGCCTATTAAAGATGGGCAAGATTTCTGACAACGGTGCCAGCTCATCCAGCAACACAAGGAAGCCTTTTGTGGGCCCAAGAAGAACTGGTGAGACCAATGCTATCCATACCAACAGGGGCAGACCCCAATATGTTCATAGGTCTGTGGCAGCAGTCACCATTCCCGCTCCAATTCATCCACAACCAGCTTATCAACCACAGCAACAAAATTATCAGCAACAAAATCAGTATCCTCCTCAGAGAAACTACAACAACACCAACAACAACAATCAGCAAAGACCGTTCCAACAGAGACCTTCTCAGGCCAATAGGGTGATCGATCCGATCCCTATGCCATATGCCACATTATTGCCACAACTCCTGAAACTCAATCTGGTTGAGCTAAGGACGTTGGCACCTCCAGATCCTGCCAGTCTGCCCAGAAATTATGACGCCAGCGCCAGATGTGCTTTTCACTCAAATGCACCTGGCCATAGTACAGAGAAGTGCAGAGCTTTGCACATGAAGGTACAGGACTTGGTAGATTCTAAGGCTCTAAATTTTGCACCACCACCAAATGTTAACAAGAACCCTATGCCAAATCATGGTGGCCCCAAAATCAATGCTATTGAAGAAGACAAGCCGTCTTACTTGATAACCAGTGTGGGTCAGATTCGGACACCTTTGGTGGAGATTAAAGCTCAACTCCTTGAATGTCAAATGTTCCCTGGATGCGAGCTAGGGTGTGCTTATTGCAACATTTCAGTGAATGGTTGTGATAACTTGAGAGATGGCATAGATGGTCTCATCCAGAGTGACCTGCTTCAAATCACAACATCAATTCCTACCAATCCAGCAATCTCCTTAACAACAATCCCCGAGTCTTCTACAACTGCAACAACCATTATTCCAAACAACTCTTCAATCTCATCAACAAATGCTTCATCTGTTACTTCAACGGACCAGATATCCACAAACATCCCTTCTACAACTTCAGCACCCCTTCATTCAGAATCTCCTACAACAACAACACCCATCCTTCCAACAATGTCTCCTACAACTTCAGCAGCAAATGTCTCAACGGTTACAATTTATTATGATCCTGAAAATAATTCTGCCTACAACTCACAAAACGCCACTCCTATCAGAGCACCAGTCACAATATACTATGATCCACAAACCATCATGGTCCCTTCTGCAGCTGCCATCAGTCCAGACACTATCACAGTGCCTGGGCCAGTTGTAACACGGTGGGAGAACTGACTTTAGTTATGTTGCGGATAGCAAGAGTCGCCACCGACTTTTATTTTATCCAAAGGAAAGGCATAAAAGAACAGGAAAGACCTTTAAAAGATTTTTGGGTCCGGGGGGTAGGTTATGTAAAGGGAAGGTGTTAGCACCCTTTACATCCATGGTTATCCATGGGCTCTTAGTTACTTAGCTCACTTTGAATTGTTTTTGAAAATGTGAAGTGTGTGAATAAAAATTTTCATAATAGTTAATAATGATCCATGTACGGATGCGTAAAAACTTGTGTTTGAAAATTTGTTTGAAATTTGTTAAGTGTTTGAAAAATTTTGAATGAAGTGAGCAAGCAACTAGGAGGTACCTACCCTAAAATTTAAGTCTTCCTGTTCTTTATCCTTTAAGTGGTAAGACTATCCCTATTATTAAGGAATAGGTAGTCATTACCTTGGATGTGAGGGACATATGAGGGACATCTGTTTATGAAGGCAACTGTGAGGTGTATTAAGCATTTAGGAGGGACTATCATCATTATTCGAAAAGGGACTTGATCTTTAAAGGCAACCATTAGGGACTTGATGATTTTTCTTTTAAGGGACTTGCTTTATACACCCCACTTGACCTTATGATTAGGCAACATTGAGGGATAGCCTTAGAAATGTGAGATGGCGATTAAAAATCGACTTACGTGTGTGAGTGTTCAATATTAATTTATCTTTGATTAAAATGATCTAAATTTGATTTTAAGAGAATACATGTTTACACTCCCTAAATTACTAACCATAGCATAAAAATTAAACAAATTACATATTTACAAATTTACACCAAGGAGCAATTACATAATAAATAAGCAATTAAAAATAAATAGCAAAAAATAAATATATAAGCAAAAATATAAATAAATAAATAAGCAATAATAAGGGTTAGTAATAATAATAAAAAATTAAAAAGAGGTTAGTGAAATAATAATAATAAAATAAATGAAATTAGAAATAATATGATTAGTAATAAAAATAAACAAGGTTAGAGAAATAATAATAAAAATATATAAGATTAGTGAAATAAGCAAAATAGCAAATAAGAATTAGACATTATTAAGAAAATATAAACAATTTAATTATAAAACTTAAAATTATGTGCAACTTATTAATTCCAAACATAAAAATTGTAATTATAATATTAGCATAAATTTAATTATTTCTAAACATATATTAACAATTATTAAAAGATATTTACACATTATATGAAGAAAATAAGTTTTAAATGTCATATTCACAAAAATTAATCATATTTACAAAAATTTAATTTTTATTAATCATTATATTTACAAAAATTATATTAAATAAACATATACATAATAATTACATTAAAAATTAGAAAATAAAAATTATTTAGAAAATAAAATTAGGTTTTTACAAAATTAGAGTTTATTTAGAAAATATTTTTTTAGGGTTTATAATATAATGATACAAAATTTTTAATAATATGCATATATTATATTTACATATATAATAAGGAAAATAATTTTTGAATTAGAAAAAATAAAAGTTTAGAACTTTAGAAAATAAAATGTTATTTTAGGTATTTGAACATATATGTACAATACATAATTTTATTTTCTATTAATAATAAGAAACAATTAAATTAATTAATTAAAGAAATTAAAATAGAAAAAAAAGTGGTAAAAATAAGAACTTACCTTGGCTGGGTTTGAACCCAGGATGCTCTATTTACCAGCAACAAAACCTTCCACCAGGCCACCACGTGCGCAAGCAACAAGGAAAAGGTTCAATTAGTTTTTGTTCTTTGCCTGAAAAATCAAGAAAAAATAAAGAAGCAAAAAGGCTTGGGGTGGTGTTGAACCCAGGACCTCTGAACACAAGCAAACACGCATAACCGCCTGGCTGGAAGAGCCCATCTGTTAACTAAACAACTACAAATAATAATATATTAAGAATGCAGTTTAAATGAAAAATATCAAAAAAAATTGGCTGGAGGCAGGATTCGATCCCCTCCCCTTTTGTTAAACGCATGCATACTTTTCCACTGGGCCACGCACTGGTTTGTGATAATGGATCAACAACATTACATAAAATATTTTAAACAATATTTGAATATTTGCTGAACGCGCCAATAGCTTCTTCTTCAACCTCATACCTGCGTTTTTACCTGCGAAATCAGCCACGAGTTTTCCTGCGAATTTTGCTACATGTTCTTCATTGTTCAAACCTACGAAAACCAAACACTCACAAAACAGCATCGATTCATGAAATTAATTAATGTTTTATGATCCTTGTGATTCATAGAACATTCCTATGTTCTTAGAATTCATTTAGATTTAGTGAATCATCAAGCCCTAATTTCAAGAGTGAAACCCTAACAATGGCCGATTCTAATTCAGGCCATGAACCTTTGATTTAATGATCCAGAAACAACCTACATAACATCACAAACACAATTATGCAAGCAAAATTCAATAACAAGCAATGAATCAATGGAATCGAAAAAAATATTATCAAGCATAAACAAGCCACGGGTTAAGCATTATGGCACGATTTGGATGCATATGAATGATGGTTTATGATCAGAGAAGTCCAAGGAAGCTCTCCATGTTCTTATTTTACCTTCAAATGTCCTAGATCAAGGAATCCGAATGTGACTTTTTCAATGGTTTTTTGACTTTGTGAACTTACCTTTGGATGCAGCAAATTCGTGTCTTGATGATGGCATTATGTTTAGTACTTATAGGAGATGGAATTTAGGTCATAACATTGATTGATCATGTGGAAATTTTGATTTGAAAAGATTGAAATTGATCATGTCTTAAAATTCAAATATTTGTGCATGAAGGCTTGCTATTTTTGGATCAATCTCATGATTTCCTTCCCTTTCAACTTCAATCAATATTGAAGACCTTCTAGAAACCAAATCTCCATTAAATAATATATTTTCATATTTTATATTTATTTAAAATGATTTTTTATGAATTAAATCAAAATAAATAAAAATAAAATAATAAAAATTCTGATTTTTAATCATTTGGGTCGTGCATGATGATATTGTATGGATTGGATCACAATTTGGCCAGCCCATTTGGAAAGAATTGGTTTTAAACCCCCATTTTCATCATAAACCATCACAAAATTTCCCAACTTTGCAAAGGCACATCTCCCTCAATTTTAATGCTATGAAGGTGTTCTTGGACATTTTGGAAAGCTTGAAGAGTCCTCTAACCAACCCCATTGGTTTCATGTCCATATCATTTACCAATCTCAAGTTATGCCCTTTTGAAGTTGTTGACTTTTTGTTGACTTTTGAAATGACCTATAATGTCTTAGCTCATACCTTCAAAATGAAGCATTTTTGGGCTTGGCTTGTGAGACACAAAGTTGTAGAGAATTCAATTTCCTTCAAAATGAGATTTGAGTGGAGACTTGGTGATGAAGCATGTGAAAGTTATGGCTGGTCAAAGTTCAGTTGACTTTTACTGAGGAAACCCTAATTTAGAAACTCCTGATTCTTGATGATCTGGAATCTCCTTGATGAATCATGATCAACCCTTGATCAAATGATGAATTTTACTTCATATACTTGATGTTGGAAAAAAATCATGAAGTTTGACTTTGGTTTGACCACAGTTGACCTCAGTTTGACTTTTTAACTGCTTTGACTGATTTTGACTTATCTGATCATCTGACTGAGCAAACTTTTGAGAAAAGTCTTGAAACTTGTCATGGGGGTTCTTACACACATATAAGATGTTATGAAGCTCACTTGAAGTCTTGGAAGTCCATTTAGCCTGATTAAAGTCAAAACCCTAGTTTTGGATGCACTGCTTAGGAGGTGCATTGTCTGAGGGAATTGTCAACTCTTCTGACCAATTGTGAACTTTGTGAACGTTGTGAACCATCATAAAATGACTTGTAGACTTCATGAACCTCATGAAAGGTCTTGAAAGCATTGTGAATCTTGTGAACCTTGTGAACCTTCAAGAAGTAATTTGTAGACTTCATGAACCTCATGAAAGGTTATGTAAACATTGTGAATCTTGTGAACCTTGTGAACCTTCAAGAAGTAACTTGTAGACTTCATGAATCTCAGGGAAGGCCTTGAAAGTGTTGGGAAACTTGTGAACCTTGTGAACCTTCTTAGAACACAAAGTCTTGTATTGTGAGGGCAAATTTTGGGGTGCAACACCAGTACCTTATGAAAGCAGTAATGCCATCCCTTGGCATTACGGCTCTGATCTATACTGCGAAGGACGGAAAATCACTTTTGAATCATCAATTTCTCCACCACAAATAGACAATGTGGGGGGAGGCAGAGGCTTTACTCGAAGCGGACGTCTCTTTGCCCCACAAATTCAAAGACCCACTGCTGAAGCAGAAGCAGCTGCCAAGGCAAAAGGGAAAAGCTTGGTGCAAGAAGAGCAAATTGTTAAAGAAGCTTTGAAAACACCTTTTGATCAAGAAGTTGATGAATTCATGAGAATCATCAAGAAAAGTGATTACAAGATAGTGGACCAGCTTCACCAGACGCCTTCCAAGATCTCTATTCTATCATTGCTCATGTGCTCCGAGGCTCATCGGAACGCACTACTAAAAGTCTTGCACGCAGCTTATGTGCCAGAAGAGATCACCGTCAATCAGTTAGAAGCTGTGGTTGGAAATGTTAATGCTAGTCATGGACTAGGGTTCACCAACACTGATTTGACTACGGAAGGCCGCAATCATAACAAGGCTTTGCACATTACCATGGAATGTAAAGGTGCAGTTCTTTCCCATGTGCTGGTAGACACAGGATCATCCCTCAATGTCTTACCTAAAAAAGCCCTTGTGAAGCTGGAATATGAAGGATTGGCATTACGTCCCAGCAACCTGGTAGTGAGAGCCTTTGATGGTTCTAAGAGATCGGTTCTGGGAGAAATTGAGTTGCCTATAACGATTGGACCACAAACTTTCAAAACGACCTTCTACGTGATGGACATTCAGCCTGCCTACAGCTGTTTGTTGGGTAGACCATGGATTCATGCCGCTGGCGCAGTTACGTCTACCCTTCACCAGAAGTTAAAATTCGAGTGGGAGGGCCAAGTCGTTACTATTTGTGGAGAGGAAGATATTTTTGTTAGCCATCTGGCTACATACAAATACATCGAGATGGATGGGGAGATCCATGAAACGATGAGTCAAGGGTTTGAGGCCTTGAACGTAAATGAAACATCTGCTGTGCCTGGAACCTCAATGACATCTTATCAACAAGCCCGGAAGGTTGTTGAAGAAGGGACTGCCCAAGGCTGGGGCAAGTTGCTGCCTGTAGAGAAGAAGGAGGATAGATTTGGGTTGGGTTACAAACCAACTCAACAAGATCAAACAGAGGCTGCTAAGGAGCCCAACTTCGTTAGTGGGGGGATGCTCACCCCTGATGCTGTCAACAACTTGGAAGACGAGGATGAAAGCGACCGCAACCTGGAGAGTTGGATACGTCCAAAGATCCCGGGGAGCAGTATCTCAAACTGGTCTTCCCAGGAAATTATAAGAGTTACTCCTGCAGAGTAATTATTATTTCCTGTATATTTTAAGCATGCATCAAGTCTTGCATCTTGCCCAAGATGACAAGACTCATTTTGTAATCGGGCCATCTGTAATTTTTGTGCAACAAGATTAATCAATGAAATATCAGACGTCTTTTGCAAATGAGTCTTTTTTTCTTTTCCGCTCACTGTTTTTCCGTTTTTCTTTTTGTACAAAAAAATAAATGGCAATGTTTTCAAAATGACAACTTTATTTCACTTTCCTAAACAAGATTAAAATCAAATCACTAAAATGAACAAACTGGACCCTTGCAGAGTGTGCCTTCCAGACTGCACCGACAACAGCACGGCTATGACTTCGTATGACTTTGACAATCCAATCAATCAAGTTGATGAAGGGGTTGAAGAAGATTACGAGCTTCCTGAAGAGCTAGCCAGATTGTTGAGACAAGAGGAAAAGGTTATCACTCCTCATCAGGAGGAAGTCGAAACGATCAATCTTGGTACAAATGAAGATGTGAAAGAAGTTAAAATCGGGGCCTGCTTACAAGACTCAGTGAAGAGACAACTGATTGACCTGCTTCAAGAGTATGTAGACGTGTTTGCTTGGTCTTATCAGGATATGCCAGGGTTGGACACCGACATTGTTGTGCACAAGCTGCCTTTAAGAGAAGAATGCCCACCGGTTAAACAGAAACTGCGCCGTACTCGCCCGGACATGGCAATGAAAATCAAAGAAGAGGTACAAAAGCAGTGGGACGCCGGGTTCCTTGCTGTGACTAGCTATCCACCGTGGGTTGCTAACATAGTACCTGTGCCTAAGAAAGACGGCAAGGTAAGGATGTGTGTTGACTACCGGGATCTGAACAGAGCCAGCCCGAAGGATGATTTCCCATTACCTCACATTGATGTATTGGTGGATAACACGGCTCAGTTCTCGGTATTCTCCTTCATGGACGGATTTTCAGGATACAATCAGATTAAGATGTCACCTGAAGACATGGAGAAGACAACCTTCATCACACCCTGGGGCACGTTCTGTTACAAGGTGATGCCATTCGGACTGAAGAATGCTGGTGCAACGTATCAACGGGCTATGGTAACATTATTCCATGACATGATCCATAAAGAAATCGAATGTTATGTGGATGACATGATTGCCAAGTCCCTTACTGAAGAAGACCACCTGGTAAATCTGCTGAAGCTATTCAAGCGTCTGAGGAAGTACCAACTAAAGTTGAACCCCAACAAGTGCACATTCGGGGTGCGATCTGGTAAGCTGCTGGGTTTTATTGTGAGCGAGAAAGGGATTGAAGTTGACCCTGATAAAGTCAAAGCCATTCAAGAGATGCCTGCACCAAAGTCTGAAAAAGAAGTTCGAGGGTTCTTAGGACGATTGAACTACATTTCGAGGTTCATATCTCACCTTACGGCAACCTGTGAGCCCTTGTTCAAACTGTTGAGAAAAGAACAGACGGTCAGGTGGAACGAAGACTGCCAGAAGGCTTTTGACAAGATCAAGGAGTACTTACAAGAGCCTCCAATCCTTATGCCTCCAGTTGAAGGAAGACCTCTGATAATGTACTTGACAGTATTAGAAAAGTCAATGGGGTGTGTGCTGGGCCAGCATGACGAGTCTGGTCGAAAAGAGTATGCAATATACTACCTAAGCAAAAAGTTTACCGACTGTGAACAACGTTATTCACTGCTCGAGAAAACTTGCTGTGCTTTAGCGTGGGCTGCTCGCCGACTGAGACAGTATATGTTGACCCACACTACTTTATTGATCTCAAAGATGGACCCAGTTAAGTACATATTTGAGAAGCCAGCACTTACCGGACGGGTTGCAAGATGGCAGATGATCCTCACAGAATATGACATCCAATACACATCTCAGAAAGCCATCAAGGGCAGTGTATTGTCTGAATATCTTGCTGAGCAACCTATTGATGATTACCAGCCTATGAGATTTGACTTCCCTGATGAAGACATCATGTTCATAAGAGCAAAAGATCATGAAGAGCCAATTCACACTGAAGGGCCTGACCCAGAAGAAGGATGGACTATGATGTTTGACGGGGCTGTCAACATGAACGGTTGTGGTGTTGGTGCAGTACTCATTACACCTAAGGGGGTTCACATGCCTTTCTCGGCAAAACTCGCTTTCAACTGCACTAACAACGAAGCTGAATACGAAGCTTGCATTATGGGTCTTGAGGAAGCCATTGACCTCAGGATCAAGACATTGACTGTATTCGGAGATTCAGCTCTGGTAGTTAATCAAACCAACGGCAAATGGTACACCCACCAGGATCATCTGATACCTTATAGGGATTATACAAGGAGGTTATTGACTTTCTTTACAACAGTCAAGCTTAAGTATATCCCTCGGGACGAGAATCAGTTTGCAGATGCTCTGGCTACCATTTCATCAATGATCAAAGTTCAAGCTGCCAACTTTGTACCTCAAATCTCAGTGTCCAGACTTGACAGACCAGCATATGTATTCGCAGCAGACATTGTCAAGGATGATAAGCCTTGGTTCCATGACATTAAATGCTTCTTGGAGGATCAGACATACCCACCTGGGGCATCTTCCAATGATAAGAAGACATTGAGAAGGCTTGCTGGTAGTTTCTTTCTGAACACTGATGGTTCCCTGTACAAGAGAAACTTTGATATGGTACTCCTCAGATGCGTTGATAAGACAGAAGCGGATTTGTTAATGCATGAAGTGCACGAAGGATCTTTTGGTACCCATGTTGGAGGGCATGCCATGGCTAAAAAGTTGCTAAGATCAGGTTATTACTGGATCACAATGGATACTGACTGTTGTGCATACCCCAGAAAATGCCACAAATGCCAGATTTATGCGGATAAGGTGCATGTGCCTCCCAATCCTTTGAATGTGATGTCTTCACCTTGGCCCTTTGCTATGTGGGGCATTGACATGATCGGCAAGATTGAACCGACTGCTTCGAATGGCCACAGATTCATCCTGGTTGCCATTGACTATTTCACCAAGTGGGTCGAAGCAGCTTCCTATGCAAATGTTACAAGGCAAGTGGTAGCCAGATTTCTGAAGAGAGATATCATCTGTCGATACGGAGTTCCCGAGCGAATCATTACTGATAATGGTTCCAACTTGAACAATAAAATGATGGCAGAGCTATGCCGGGACTTCAAAATTCAACACCACAATTCTTCTCCTTACAGGCCAAAGATGAACGGCGCTGTTGAGGCAGCTAATAAGAATATCAAGAAGATTGTGCAGAAGATGGTAGTCACCTACAAAGACTGGCATGAAATGCTACCGTTTGCCTTGCATGGGTACCGCACGTCAATCAGAACATCCACTGGGGCAACACCGTATCAGCTTGTGTATGGTATGGAAGCGGTCCTACCTGTTGAGGTTGAATTACCCTCCCTACGGGTATTGTTGGATGTTAAGCTGAACGAAGCAGAATGGGTCCGGTCCCGATATGAACAACTGAGTCTGATTGAAGAAAAGAGGCTGGCTGCAATCTGTCATGGGCAGCTGTATCAGAAAAGAATGAAGAGAGCCTTCGATCAGAAAGTCAGGCACCGAGAGTACCAAGTAGGGGATCTTGTGCTGAAAAGAATCCTCCCTCCTCATACAGACCACAGGGGCAAGTGGACTCCGAACTATGAAGGACCATCTGTGGTAAAGAAAGTTTTCTCTGGTGGAGCACTGATGCTCAGTACTATGGATGGTGAAGACTTCCCGTCCCCTGTGAATTCAGATGCAGTTAAAAAATACTTCGCATAAAACGACCCGCTGGACATAAAAACAGAATGTAAGTCCAGGCAAAAATAGGGCATCCCGGCGAGTCAAAAACAGAATAAAGGACTCGGGCAAAAATAAGGGAAAATAAACAAAAAAATGTGCACCCGCTGAGTTGAAAAGCCACATCGGACAACTCAGGCAAAAAAGGGTATCCCGATGGATTGAAAACCCGAAAGGGCGATCCATGCAAAATAAGGGAATAAGCGAACAACTGCACTCTGAATTCGTCTGTATCGCTTACAACTTGGTAAGCTTCGAAAGGATCAAGCTTCAATCAGAATCAGCCTTCTTCAGAAAGCAAGACGAGAAGAACGTCAAAAGTCATACGAGTCATAGCAAAAGAGGAAGCTCCTTAAAGCGTCGTCAACATTGCCAGCATTTTGTTTCTCAATTTGTAACAATCTCCTCATTTTAGGAGATATGTTTCTTTGACTGTATCTTGCCAATTCAGGGCACATGAATTAATAAAAGCAGATTTTCAGTCATGTTTCGTCTTGTACATTTTTATTTGCAAAAATGTCTGATGTCTTAAGAAAATTGATTGCATAAATACAGATGCTTATCTTCAAAAATATATGTAATAAAAGTCACATGCTTACAGGAAATATACTTACTCTCAGAAGTGTTTAAACCCCTATGACGGAATCCAGTAAAGGATACCTCGGGATTACTTGTGCGTTTCCCTATCTTTGCAGGATTGCAGGCATCCAGAATGCAACTTGGGGCATGTAAGCTTCATCCCAGCAAGCTGGCAAATCAGTGCTTAGTCTTAACACTCAAAGTGTTTTCTCCCCAGCCGAGTTGCCACTTGTTGCTTCTCCCCATCAGAGTTGCCAGGCATCACTTCTCCAACAGGGCAGTACCAGAAGGCGCCCATATCCCCGGCTGAGTCAAGAACCCTCTTCAACAGAATCTCCAGGGAGATCTTTCATGGATCCCTCTTTCTCCTCAGCCGAGTTGTCATTTCCTCCTCAGCCAAGTACAAAAAACCAGGGAACCATCTCCCCACAGGGCTTCAGTCTCTATCCAGAAGAGCAACGCGTGAAGGGATCACAACAGAGCGACGAAAGCTTCTACAAACCCCCAGCTGGGTCCCTCATTATCAAGATGGGTCTATCAGTGACTTGTCCCCAAGCAGATATCATCTCATCAGATCTACCAATGATCTCACCCCCAGCTGGGATGTCCATCTCAAGCAGATCGACCTGAAATCTTCACAGCAGCGGGATCCGAGTCCCAGTTTGATATCTTTGCATAATCATGGCATTCGCATCATACTCACCCACAAAGCGTAGCATTTCGTCCAATACGGAGCATTATGGCAAAAATCCCACATATTGCATAATCATAAGCCATGTTCTGAATCAAACACTTGTGAATAATGACAATCCATCCGCAATACACAGAATACCTCCCAGATTCCCAAGCAAACACAGTTGCCTTACATTCCCAAACGCCAGTATATACTCCTTGTGGCACCCGTCCGTGTCATATTGTAGACACCCCAAATTTGCTCTCTGGTTTTCTATCGTCGTCTGCCTTCCGTTTGCATCTCATCTGCATTTCCATTAGATCATTAACATTTAGGATTCACATCATGTGCATAAGACATGGGATCAGTGTCATTCTGTGGATTAGGATTCCACACCCTATTTTATGGGTATCCGAGGATTCAAAGGTGGCATATCATCCTCTCATTGCTTTTGTCATTGAATTGGGGTTTATTTCCCTGATTTGGTTTCCTTCAAGGATTTCACGTCTGCAAGGACTATTCACTCATACATCTGGCCCATCATCAGGCTATTCTCTTCTTCATCAAGTTACGAGGGTTGATTTCTCAGGCGGTGCATATCCAAAGTCAAATTGTTGTGTGTTTAATTCATCAGATTTATCAAGTTGTGATTCATAAGGGGTTTTGGGTCATTTTGTTTGTTGAACAGTTCATTAGTGGCTCGTCTATGGATTTATTTTCCTAGTGTTGAATTCAGATATATTAAACGTGATCCAGGAATTATCTTGTCCAAGGAGGATTAATTCAGAAAGTTGTGTTGTGATTACAAGTTGTTACTCAGAAATTTCATCAGAAATGTTTCGAGAGTGCGTCAGTGGCTTTTGATATTGGTTCATGTTCATATCCCCGTCTTTTATTTCTATCAATCTATACCATTTTTCCATAATCATTTCCTTATCCATAAATTCTTCATATTCACTTTTTTCTCGTCATTTTCTAATCCAATTTTGATATATGACCATTTTTCTTTATCCATTTCCAATCTTCATATTTTATTTCTAATGTCCATAAACTATTAAACCAAAATAAGCCACCCAAAATTCCTTTTCAATAATCCAAATTCACTTATCCATTTTTATCTAAAACCATTTTCCATTATCCATTACACTTAATTACCCATTTTTAAATAATCATTTTTCGTTATCCAAATTCCATTTTTTTATTAATCCAATTTTCTAACCATTTGTCAGTTTTCACAATTTATATCCATTCAAAACAATTTCACCTTCATTTCCGATTTTCACACATATCCATAATTCCATTTATTCATTAAACCATTTTATTATAATTTTTCTTAAAACCATATTCTCATTAAGGTCATTATTAGCCCATGTCATTAAATCATTTCTACATAAAAGCTCATTCATTCTTCTAATTACATCCACTAGCAGCATACTTGTTCACATCACCAAATTACACACACACACACACAAAAATTAATCAGAAAATGAAATATTGTTGCAAGGAGTTACTACCCAACGTGACAAAACCATTTACACCAAAAAAGCTGACCCACAGATTCCAATTGGCAAAAAGAATCCGCATCACCCACAGCCAATATCATGAAAACAAACTCTCGCACCAACACGCACTACCTTTGCTTCATGGCCCACACACCTTTCACAAAACAACTCATTCTGCAAATTTGATTCATCCACGGACAACAATTCATGGCCCCACACGCCTCCACTCCAACTATTTTTCGCACAACAACGCTCACACACTAGGAGAACCGATTCCATGACTTGCAACAAACGACACTCTTCACCTACCAATTTCACACATTCCTTCACCCAAAAATATCTCATTCTGCAGAAAACAAAAGAAACAAAACCATCCTTCTGCATAAAACTCTCATCAATTTCAGCTGGCTGCAATCACAAAACAGCTCACCATAATTTTCTGCATAGCATAGTGTTTCCCATCTTCATCCTCCCTTCTAAAAAACCTGATATTCTTCATTCCAACTTCAAACCCCTCCGCCTCTTCAACATATTTTTCTTCCTGCAAATGAAATACACAGCTTGAACAACAAAAACCAATTTCTTTGCTCTGAACTCCCTCTAACGAGCTCTCCTTCCCTCACCGGAACCGCATATCACTAACGCCCTTCCTCCAACCTCCAACAAAGTTCTATTTCATAACAACATCAATAACATTTCATCCTCCTTTTTTTCTTATTCCCTTCACTCTTCCAATCCATTCACACATCTTCAAATCTCCCTACAGAACAACATTCACCACCTTTTTCAACATGACAACAATCGCCGCCGTCTCCATTCTCCAACATAACCCATCTTCATCGTAAACCGCCGACCACCAAAACCTTCATCGCTTTACTTTCACCCTCACCGAAACACATATCATCACCTTCGCATCACCAATAACTGTCGCACGTGAGGAAGAATCGGAAAAGAGGTGGACAAGAAAGAAAGCAAGCGAGATAGGAGAAAGTAAGCAGAAAATGGAGAGGTTCGCGAGAGCTGAAGAAAAAGAGATGTCACTTGTTCGCTACTTTTTTCAGAACGAGAAGAGATAGCAGAGTTGCATGCATATTTTTGTTAATGAGGTCTCTTCCTCCTTTTTTTCTTTTTTCTGTTTATAATGTTAGTTTATATGAGTTTGATTATTTGATTGCTATTGTACATCATTGTTTTTATGTTGAATATTTAAATACAAGGTTGATATTGCTTTAATGTGTGGGTCACAGTTAAATGCATTTGGAATGTTTTGTTTTATTTTGTATTGTGGATTTGTTGTTTCTTTCCTTGTCTTGAGAGAATAAGTTGCAGCAACATGTATTTGCTTTCATTGATAGTTCTTGCACCTTAAAATAGAGAGAGAGAGAGAGAGAGAAAGAGACGTGAGATTGTTTCTTAAATTTGTTTTCTGCATATTATTTTTCATGTGCATCAATTTAACATGATTGGTATTTGTTTTTATTAAATTTATTTTCTATATTTTATATTGTGTTGAAAATAGACATATTGATTACCTTGGCTTATTTGTTTTTGGTACTGTAAGTTGTTGTTGTTTCAAGAACCATGTGGATATTTGAGTTAATTTGCTTTTTCTTCTTCTTTCTTTTTATTATTATTTTTCCATGTGTTAGAAGATACTGGTTGGTTCTGAATTTTTTGAAATTTTCTTCTACTGAATACAACTTGTAGTGCCTCTCTCTTTTTTTAAAAATTATTTTATGTCTAACATTATTAATATTAGTGTGGATTTTAAAAAAAAAAACATGTATATCTTAGTTTAGTTCTATATATTATATTTTAAGTGTGAGTTTTTTATTTATAGAAAAAACTATATTATATGTAGTGATAGTGTTGGTTTAAAATACTGTTAATGAGAGTTTTGTAAAAATAAAAAAAACATATTTTTGAAACGTACTACTACAATTGTTTCCTTGTTTTGATTTCACTTTTTATTTACATATGTGAGTGTGGTACTTCATTACTTTATTAGTGTTTATCTAATTTCCTATTACTTAATATCAGTTTGCTTTTGTAGAAACATGTGGTTTGTGTTTTTTAATCAAAGTTTTTTTTAGTGAATACTATTTTTATATATTATTTCTATTTATTATTGAAAATTATTTTTTTTTCTCTCTTTTATAATATTAATACTTTAGTTTAATTTTTAATAATGCACGTTAGTTATAAAATAACTTTTATTTTTAGACTAATTTTTAATTAAAATTTTAGGAAATATTAGCCTTGTTCATATTCGTTTTAGATTCAATTTTAGAATTAATATGTTTGTTTGATAGTCCTTGATTTCTATGATACTTCACAATTGACGCTTGTGTTTGAGTTTTGCCATGATCTAGACTTGTAACTCGACGCTTTCTACTTGGTGATACTTTGACGTGCTTTGAGCTTCTGACGGCTTTCTTGAGTTTTCCTGAGCATTCTAAAGAGGCAACGGACCTTCTCCGTTAGGTACCATTGAGGACCGATTTTATTTATTGCATGTTGTTGCATCTGGAAGTCCTACTGGTGTAGGCTCTGTTTGTGCATTGTCATCTTATCTCCATATCGCATTCTCATCTCTTTATCTTATTTCTTCTCCATATCGCATTCTCATCTCCTTATCTTATTTCTATTTCATCCATTTCTTCTTCTTTTATTCTTGGCTTGCTGGAGGTGTGCTTAGGCCACCATGGAGCTTCTCCTTTCATCTTTTTCTTCTTCTCTTCTTTCCTTCTTCATTAGGATAGAAACCTCATTAACCTAGGACCATCCGAGCATGTGAATATTAGGATTAGACTTTTCCCGTTAGATTTTCACCTTTTGTGATCCTTTTGGTGCTCTCTCTTCTCATCTTCAAACTCAATTCTAATCCACTTAATAAAGGTTGAGTACTTTCATGTGACATGAGACTTTGCTATGAGATACTTGCACGCGTTCCGTTTCGGGGCGAGGTGTGAGTCATCACTCGTGGTGGATAGGTCTTAGCATGAGTACCTCACAAAGAAAAACTAAAAAACAGTTCTTAACCATAAAACCACAAAAATACTTAATAATGGTAATAGGCCAGTGTGCTTAGGCCTTCACTTGTGGGACTAGCTTTGGGGATTTCCTCCATAGATAGGTGTGCCTCTTGCGCATTCCATTTCGGGATGATGTGAGATGTACACATCCCATTGAGTAAGACTTAGGTACATTTACCTATGCAAACTTTCACTCATAAAAGCTTCATAAAAAACACAAACAAACAATAAGCGTCTTTCCTTCGGGAATTCTTTTCTCACCTCATTCGCTCCGTGAGAACTTGCTCCTACTTGTCATTTTGCAAGACGGTAACGCACTCGTCGTCCGAGCCTGCAACACCTGAGCATTGACATAGGCAGTTCAAGCCTTTAATTCACAAGTAATTTCCTTTTAGTACCCCTAGTCAGGGGAACTACGGCGTCTCTGATCCTCATTATCCTGATGAGGTACGTAGGCAGCGGGGTAGGGCCCGTTCGAGCACAATCTTTATTTTCCCTACATTTTTCCTCTTTGTTTCATATTCATTGCTTTTCTCAGTTTCTTTTCCAGTTCCAGTTTCTTTCCATCTTCATTTCTTTTGCTGCAGCTTTCATACCCTCACCCTTTGAAACAGTTTCTTTTTGCAAGCGTGGATCCCGTCGGGTACGGCGGACGATCTGGGTGCTAATACCTTCCCAGGTCGTAACCGACTCCCGAACTCAGTCTCTTTGGTTCGCAGGACCTGTGTCCTTCCTCTTTCTTTCTTCTGGTTTGTGCAGCATTACCATTCCCTTTCTTCGGGATAAAAATGCCTGGCTGGCGACTCTATTCTTTTTCCGCGCCACTTTCGCGTTTGTACCAGGATGGAAATCCGGGGAGCGACACATATCCCCAGCAAAAAGCCGAAGACATCCTCTTTGCACTCACATATACTTATATTTTCCTTGACATCCGTCCGTGTCACTCTCCCCAACAGTTAAATACCCGTCTATACATCACTCATACTCATACTTATGCAGATACTCGTCCGTATCTTGTATACACCATTTATACCCCCGCAGATTCAACACTAGTCCTTGTTCTCTGTTAACCAGATGATACTCGTCCGTACCATCATCTCAGAACATGCGTCAAGCGTTGGTTTCTACCTGATACTCGTCCGTATCATGGTCTTAAGGATGCTCGTCCGCATCTTTAATCCATACACCGTGACAAACACTCTTGTCTTCTTGAATATAGACACTCGCCTGTGTCTACTATTCCCCATAAGAAGCCTTTCAGATTCAACACTCGCCCGTGTTCTCTGTTAACCAGTTGATACTTGTCCGTATCATCATCTCTGAACACGTGCCAGTATTTGTTTCTACCCGATACTCGTCTGTATCGTAGTCTTAGGGATGCTCGTCCGCATCTTTAATCCATACACAAACATCTAAACAATTATACCTTTTGTTTCTTGGATGTAAACACTCGTCCGTGTTTACTATTCCCCAATAGATCGCCAACGAAGTAAAATTTTCTCTTCTGACACTCGTCCTGTGTCATGATTAACTTTGAGAGCAGCCGTACCCTGCTAGGTGGTCGTCCTCCACCTCTTGATGATCGTCCTTCATCATGCTCATCCGATGGTCGTTCCCATCGTTGATTTTCTATCCGACATTCGTCCTATGTCGTGATATTTAGCAGCCGTCCCCTGCTAGGTGGTCGTCCTCCACCTTTTGATGATCATCCTTCATCATGTTATCCAATGGCCGTCCCCATTGTTGATTTTGGTTATCTGGCATTCGTCCTATGTCATGATAGACTTTGAGAGCAGCCGTACCCTGCTAGGTGGTCGTCCTCCACCTCTTGATGGTCGTCCTCCATCATGCTCATCCGATGGCCGTCCCCATCGTTGACCTTTATCCGGCATTCGTCCTATGTCGCGATACTTTTCGGCAGCCGTACCCTGCCAGGTGGTCGTCCTCCACCTTAGATGACCGTCCCTCATCTTACCCAACAGAGCAGCCGTCCCCTGCTAGGTGATCGTCCTTCACCTTTGATGACCGTACCTCATCATCTGTTTATTTCATTCATTCTTTAACCCGATGGCCGTCCCCGTCGTGGTCCCTTTTCCTTTTCCTGATGATCGTCCTTCATCAGTTTAGCCCGATGGCCGTCCCCATCGTTGGTTACTTTACTTTGTGAACTTGATGGCCGTCCCCGTCATGTTTCATTAATCCCCAGAGAATTTTACAGCTTTACTTGATGGACTTCCCCATCATGATCCTTTCAATCCCCAGCATGTCGGCCGTCCCCGTCATTGCTTTATTTCCCGCACTTTTCAGCATGTCGGCCGTCCCTGTCATTGCTCTTTACCCAGCAGTCGTCCTCTGCTCGACGGTCGTCCTCCGTCGCCCACACTTTACAATATATTTTATTTTCTTTTTCAATCTATATCCCTTTTCTTCTTCATTCTGTGAGTGCAAATTTTGGACTGTCTTTGGTATTCAACCACAAGTTATCTTGTTTGTCTGATAAGCCGTCGCTTACATCCTGCACAGCTAACTCATGTTTGAATAGGGGCAGCTGTAAACACCCCAAATTTGCCCTCACCCATTCACACCATGGCTTGTGATCATTTCATATGCATAAACTCAATCATAGCATCTCATCTCACATTTTTGAGTCATTGCACTGGTTCTAAGTCATCTGCATCTAGGGTTTGTGATCTGAGCAATCCAAGAGCCTCCTGAGCCACTCCAAAGGTCATAAAACACTTCAAAAGGGTCCATATATGCTCAAACATCATATTATACCTCCTCAAAGTCAAGAATGTCAAAAAATCACAAGAACTGAGAATGGTATGGAAGCAGAGCCAGGTTGGACTGCACAGATGACCTAAAATTAGGGTTTTGGTTTCAAAGGCCATAACTCCAAATTTTTTGGTCATTCTTGTTTCTATTGGTCTCTATATGGTATAGGGAGTATGCATATCAATGTTCATGAAGAAATTCCATGGGGAAGTCATCTGATCAAGAGTTGACTTTTCAAGCAAGTCAGTGCAAAATTAGGGCATCTGAGGCCCCCAATGACCCAACCAAGGGGTGTTCCTCATCATTTTGATTGTATATGATCTTTATTTGATCCTAGAAGATGTTGGAAGTTCACAAAATTGAGAAATTTCAAGTCTTTTGCAAAGTTGACTTTTTGGGCAAGTTTGACTTTTAATGAATTTGTCATTTTAGGCAACTTTTCAACCCTTACTTTTTGATTCAAAAAAGCTTCAAATGGGAAAACTTTGGTCATGAAAGTTGTAGAATAGATCATTCCCTTTTCAAAAAGTACAAGAACATGACCTAATTCATTTTGGATCAAAAGTTATGGTTTGTCAAAATTGGCAAAAATCACTAAATTTCAAGTCATGCACCAAAGAGGCAAAGTTGCAAATTCACTTCTCAAAGCCAATTAAGTCATCAAATGCACTTCTAATTCACACAACATGATCACACAACATTTAAAGTTCAGAATGCACCCAAGGAATCACATGTTTCATGGCCCATGGATCAAGTTTCTTTCATAAGAACCAAAGGCAAGGCAAGTTGCAAAACTCATGATGGCTTCTCATCCACTTGCTGGCTAGTATGCTGAACCCTCCTAGGCCTTTTCCCTCATCATGCTGCGCAGCACACCCTCCTTGTACTAGGCTAGCAAGTGACCCATGCTTCTCTTACACAAAGTTGACATTTTTGCAAAAGCACCCATACCTATCACAAAAGCACACATCACATCTTCTGACCAATGGGAATTGTTTATGTTAATCAAATGCAAGCCAAACATAAAGAAAAGCAAGCCTGAAACCAGCCATAACACAACATTCTCATTTTCACCCTCTTGAGCAAAAGCATTCGAAACTCACAACACAAGCCACAAACACTCAAACAAACTTCACAAACAATCTCAACACTCTTCCCTGATCACAAAGCACCCATCACCATGGCCTGAAACCCACTGAATCAAAAATACAATTCTCACCTCACCTTGAGCAGAACCTCTGCCATCTTCCAAACCAGCCACTTTCAAAGCTTCTCAAGCTTCATTTCTTCATCAGAGGATTCAAAGGAGTGAGTTTGCACCAAGAAGCAGCCCAGAAAGCACAGGATCAGAAAGCTCCATCTTAGGTATAGCTCAAGAACAAATTTTCCAGAACTTCATTTTCTTGTTACAAACTGAATCTACATGTTGCACTGATCATCTGGATGTGTTTAGATTTGAAAATAAGTAAGAGATGACCATTTCATGTCTCTCTGAAAGTCTACCCGTGTTTCACATTTGCCTTCGATTCAAGCTTGTTGATGAAAATAAATGAATTTTGGGAGAGGGGTTAGGTTTAGTTTGAGGAGAAGATCATTTTGGTGGAAGAAATTTCTTGATTAATGACCTGTAGCGAAATCTAGGGTTTTGGTTCGCCGGAGAAGACGACCGGAAGTCTTCTCCGGCCACCTGAAAGTGCTTAACCCTAATCTGTGTAATTAAGGAGATTTGAATTCTGGCCCTTGGATGTGTTGACCCGCGCGCGTTTGGTTGGCCAGGATTCCACCATTTTGCCCTAATCCACGTTGACTTAGTTAATCCCAATTAATTAATTCTTAAAACCTGATTTAAGCCAGAAATGATCCTGACCCTTGATTCACGCGCCAAGTCAACAGCCTCCTCCCAACTTTGAATCTGATGCGTTGGATGTGAATACTTCTCATTTTTATTAGTTTTTATTTCAATTTATTTCATTTAATTTGTACATTTATTTAAAAATAGTAAAACCATTTTAAAAATTCTGAAATTTTTTGTATAAACTTTTATTAATTTTCAGAAACCAAAAATATTTTTATTTTTATTTTTTGCATTAAAAAATATTTTTTAAATCATTTAAAAGTTTATTTTTAGTTAATTAATGAGAATTAATTAATTAAAAATACTTTTAGGTATTTAAAAATCACCAAAAAATTCATGAAACATTTAAAAACATTTAGAAACATTGTCCAACCCTCAAACCAAATTTCTTTTTTGATCTTGATGCATTTTGAGAATTTTTCATGGAATTAAAATCATTTTTAGGCATTATTTTGATCCAAACTTCCAAAAATCATTTCTGCCTAACCATTGAGAGTTGGACCTTGATTCTTGTTGCATTGCATTGTGTTTAGCATGTAGTTTGTGAGATTAAATGGGCATGATTTGATCTTTCATTTTCCATTTGTTTGACATTTTTCTTGGTAAGGAACCATAAAACCCTAGAAATTTTAGGAAATTCATAACTTTTATTAGGTTAAGAGTTGGAACTTCTCCTTTGGGCAGTAAGTTAGTATAGGATTAGGGTTGCTTTGAATGCATTTTCAATTTTTTATCTTAAGGTTTGCTTCTGATTTTGGTTTTTGTTTGATGCATTGATCATAAACCCTAATTTGGGCTTTCATTTGCATTCATCTTGCATTTGCTTGCATAACATGACTTGCCATGGCATTTTATGCATCCATTTGAGTCATTGAACATTTTAAGACATATTAGAAGCATGTTTGATCATTGCATCATGTATTTGCCATGTTGTATGTCATTTGCATCTCATAACTTTTCATGTATGTTCATGGTTCTAAACTTGTTCCATTTGCATCCACATGTTTGCATGATCATTCTCATGCCTTGATTCATGTTTGCATCATCTCATAGCATCATCATCACCTCATATTTGCTTCTGGTTTTGATTGGCATCATGTCATTTCATTCCATTTTGCATTGCATTGCATCTTTCTCACTAACCTTTTCAGGTGGTAGGTTGCTTTGAGAAGTGAATTTGCCTTCACTTCTCACAACTTCTTTTCATCTCTTTCATGCATCCTTACTGCATTTTACTTTGTGTTTGAGATTGAGCTTGCTCATTCTTCTTCTTCTTACTTTCTTCCTTCAAGTGACTTGACTTCTTAAATAAAGCAAGTTACTTTGCTTCTCCTGATCCTTTCATCTGCTTCCTGGTGGTTCCATTGAAGACTTCTCTTGTAAACCTCACAAACCTTAGGGACAACCAAGCATGACAATGATTAGGGTTTTGATTAGTCTCCCCACTTAGTTTTACCTTTGTGTCTCATTGAGTCTTCTCTTCTCACCTCATAATCAGGGACTAAACCCTAAAGGCTTTAAGGCTTTGTGATTAAGCTTATGCCTGCATCCTTCTATTAGGATGGAGTGTATAACTTTAATCCTAAGTGTTAAACCCTTAATGTGTTTAAATGCCTTTAATCAATCCATCTTAATAATCATCAAGACATCACACTTGTAACTTGGGCCTTGCATTAGGGTTCTAATTCTTCCTTAACTGGTTAAGAAGTACTAACCCTAGTGTTAATGGACAAGTCCCCCTCAAGTTGTCTTACAAATCATAAAACTCACTTCTTCATCATATCATTAAATAAAATCCACTTAACCAAAGGCTTGTTTTGTCATGAGTTTAATCCCTAATCATGGATTAAGTTGAGGAGCTTTCCTCAGCTTAAACATTCTCATCTATTATCCTTCTATTAGGATGGTGTAATGAGTCTGTTTAATCCTTGATTATGGCTTAGTATCATTACTTAACACTAAACAAAAACAACAAAAACATCTAAATAATCACAAGTAGGTTAATGATCTTAATCCTACACCATGGTGATTAAGTGTGAGATGCTGACTTCACACTTAAGGTATTCTCATTACCCCTAATCAGAGTGAAGATGTGATGAGTTTACTAACCCATTGGTTTAGGCTTAAGCTCATTAACTTATGACAAACTTTCAAAAGCAATAAAAGACTGAAAATACATAAACAAACAATAATCGTCCCCTCCGGGATTCTTTTCTCATCATCTTCATTCACAAACGAGAACTTGCTTCTTCCGTCTAATGCAAGACAGTTTGCACCTGAGCCAGACAGGTCATACACTTGAGCATAGACAAGCAGGCAGTTCACAAGTCAATTCACCTTTCAGTCTCTTTGGGTCGAACTACGGTGTTCTGACTTCCTCATTGCACGAGAGGATACGTAGGCATAACTTAACAGTTATCGAACAAAAGTCTCTGTATATTCCCCCTCTTTCAGCATCATTCTTTTAGCCTCATGATCTTGAGCAATTCATTCTCATTCCTACACTGACACATCATTTATACACTTTTCACTTCTTTTACACTGACACCTGTACATCTTTTCCAGCTGTTCTTATGCACAAATTGCACTGACACTACCCCTTTAAAACACAAATCTTTTAAGCGTGGATCCCGTCGAGTACGGCAGACAATCTGGGTGCTAATACCTTCCCAGGTTGTAACCAACCCCCTTACTCAGTCTCTCTGGTTCGCAACCGTCTTATCCATCTCTTTCTAGGTCTATGCAGCATTGCCTTTCCTCCGGGATAAAAATGCCTAGCTGGCGACTCTTTTCATTCCCTGTGAGTTCACTCCTGTGTGTTCTCACACCCTCCTCTCGCCGACCGTTCGCGTCTGTACCCCATTTGACCCGGCTTCATTTGGTGGGAGTGACACAAATATTAAATAAAATAAGCTGATTAACGTTTCAACATTGTCGCCCATTGAATGGGAGGCAGCCTGCCATTTGCCAGACACGTTTCAACATTGCCGCCCATTGAATGGGAGGCAGCCTGCCACTTGCCAGACACGCATTTATTCCATTTGCACTCTGCCGCCCATTGGATGGGCGGTGGTCAACGAAATTAAATTGTCTGCAGTCAACACGTACAAGCCATACATGCAACCATTTTCAATACATTTTCAAAATTTTCAACCACCTACATTATATCATTTTAATCACATTCAACCACCTATACCAAAATATTTATTACATATATCACTTACACATTCTATAAATTCCATCAACTCTCTATTTCAAATTCATATCTTACAACACATTTCTACTACAATTTCATTTTTATCACTCTTCATCACCTGATATTCTTAACAATGTCTCTGCCCGTGCCTCTGCTAACACTCGGAGAGAAACATCGAGGCACACTTTCAAATATTGCAGAATATGTAAGTCTTCTAACATTTTATTTTATTACATTTTATGTTATACCTTTTTATTTATGTTATATTATATATTACATTATATTACATGTTATATTATAAATTTTTACATTATATATGTTATATTTTATAAATTATTTATTTTAAATTTTTACATTATATATTATAACATATTGGTATTATATATGTTATATTTTACATTATACATTATATATTTTTCATTATATATTATACATTATATATTATTTATATGTTACATTATATATTATGTATGTTTTATTTGTAGGATGAAAAAAAATTCAAACCGCGTACACACAAGTACATTACAGTCGATGAACATATCCGTCCATATTTGATTCAAGCTGGTTTCGGTCACGTCATCACTATTGATTCGTATGGAGTTGATCGAAAATTCTGTCTCACCCTATGCGAGAGATGGAGACCAGAAACTCACACGTTTCATTTTCCAACCGGTGAATGTGCCCCGACTTTGGAGGATGTCCACATGCTATTAGGGTTGCGTGTGAATGGCTCAGCCGTTGTTGGTTGCACATCAGTGTCATACCAACTTGTTGAGGAACTATTGGGGATTACGATGGATCCTTCGGAGAGACGGGGACAATCTTTGAGAATAGTGGTACTACGGGACAAATACAATTCTATCCAGTTAAGCGAAGACTCCCCCGAGGGACTCAAAATAATGAAAGCAAGAGTATATATTATGTTACTTTTTGCTTGTTTTTTGTTTCCTGATACTAACGGTAACACCATACACCTTCAATTTTTACCGTTACTCGAAGATTTCGACCAAATAAATAGCTATAGTTGGGGCGCAGCAACTTTAGCACATCTATACCGAAACTTGTGTCGATGCGCTTTGAAGGACGCTCACAATTTTGCCGGATGTGCAATCTTACTTCAGGCTTGGGGTTGGTCCAGAATGCCTAGACTGGCACCGATCAACGAAAATCCATTCCATTTTCCCTATGCAACAAAGTATGTTTATTTAAACTCTATTTATTTTTCTACTTAATATATTTATTTATCTAATATTTAAACTCTATTTATTTTTATATTTAATATTTTTAGGTGGTCTGCTTATGGAATGAATTATGACAAAACCCCCCATCATTGTGCGGTTGGATATCGGGCTTTCTTCGATCATTTTGAGCCCAATGATGTAATATCTTTTAGAATTATACGTTTTAATATTGAAATATTTTTACCATCTCTATTTAATATTTTTATTTCTCTAATCCATTTTTTCAACATCTTCGCAGTTTATATGGAGACCATATCTTGGACTCGAGGATGAGGACCCAACCGAAAGTCATATTTGGACTGCAACAACATATATCTTTTGTTTCACTTATGTTGAAATGCACCAATCGGATCGGGTTAAGCTTCAATTTGGGATACAACAAGAAATTCCTGGTCCACCGAGATGCATGAAAAAATATCATAACAGCAAGGTAAATCAACAATGGGCTTACGAAGATTGGAAAGACCACAACAGAGAAGAACGCCAGGAATGGATAAAAACCGTCATCGCGCCGTCATACACGGAAATGTAATGGATACTGAATGTAAACCAAATAGAGAATACATGAATTGGTATAGATCTGTTACCAATTTGTACCTATCGGTCAACAGAGATTTATTTGACCCTCGTATCCAACCCGCATTGAATGTCAACCAACAACACACATTTTCCTCCCAACAAACATTTAACCCCAACCAACCACACTGATTTTCCTCCCAACAAACATTTAATATCAACCAACAACCGACACAACAACCTTATACCCCAAGCCAACACCCTTACAATCAACCAAACCCATCATTTAACCCAACCCCCTACAACACCCAACAAAACCTCAATTTTAGCCCCTCCCCATCATACACACAACAACATTCATTCTCACAACATACCCCACAAGAACACAATTACCAAACACCCCAACCACAAATGCCATTTTATCCACCACAAACTTTCACCTTTAATTCATCCCAAGACCAACATCCATACATCCCCTACATGAATTCCTCAATGCCACCTACTAACCAACCAAGTTGGAGTAATGCGGGAACACGTCTAGATTATGGCAGTGCGGCGGCAATACATGATGACTTTAGTGATGATGTGCTAGCGAATTTTATTAATCCTTCGGGTGAAGCAGGACCTTCTACTCAACCAACAAACGTTGAACAACCTGGTTTAAGAAGGACTAACCGAATAGGACGTCCTCCCGGCTGTGGAACTCATCAGCGACATCGTCGTCCGGGTCCGAATAGGGAATAGAAAAAATTAATGTATTATTTTTTTTCCATTATTATTATTATTTATATTAATATTATTGTACTTTAACATTTTTATTAATATTATTATTATTCAAAATTATTTATATTATTATTATTTTATATTAATATTATTATTATTATTTTATATTAATAATATTATTATTATTTTATATTAATATTATTATTTTATATTAATAATAGTATTATTATTTTATATTAATAATATTATTATTATTTTATATTAATAATATTAATATTATTATTATTATTTTATATTAATATTTTAAATTATTAAATAATCCATTTTTATATTTAAAATGCAAAACAAATAAAAAAGAAAAAAAAAACACGTTTACACTGTGCCGCCCATTCAAAGGGCGGTTGAAGAAATTTTTACACTCTCTCGCCCATTCAATGGGCGGCAATGAACAAAATAAAAGCAAAAGTATGGCATATTGGTATTATTGCTGGAAATGAGGGTATTTTGGATATTAATCTTGAAAACTGTGGCAGAACAGTAACTCATTCAAAACATTGACCATAAGTCATACACCGAATAAGGCAATATGAGCATTGACCTAAAGAGGGAATCAGACTTTATCACAGAAAGAGGGTGAAGAAATTTCTGGTTTTAAGAAAAGGGGGACTGATCTCATCCCTCCTTATTTTCAAACTTTAACCTTTAGGACAAAAACCAATTAAAAAAACAGGACGAATTGAACAGAAACCCTAATTTCCCGAGGGATATAAAAAAGGGACCTAGACGCATACAAAAAAGAACACGCAAACAATATCAATACCGATCCATCCCATATTCAAACAGGGCAAGAGTATTATCGTATCAACAACCAACACACACAAAAACGGACACTATAGCATTTTCCACAAATCCTAAACAATATCCTTTCTCTACCACAACTCAACCAAGCAAACTCACAATTACTAAGAAAAAACTTGTCTTACAAACCTTTTGTTGCAGCAAAACTGAAGTCCTCGCAAAACCATCAAACCAAGAAGCACACGGACTCACACCTCTTCAAACTTGGCCCATAATCCTTCAATTAATCTTTCAAAATGCCATCGAATTTTCAAACCTGAAACAGATGGAAATAAGATTTAGACAGAGCAAGTAAGGTGAATTACGATTCGTAAAACGAAGCAAAGAAAACGAGAGCAAAGCAAAAAAAAGGACGAATTACTCGTATTCATTTTCACAACTCCGATTGAATCTTCAGTTCAATAAACGCAAGCCAAGCCCTTTTACACACGCCTTCATTCAACATGCAAGAACAACGCGATATCAGTGGCAAGGAAAGGAAAATGTTAAGTAGATCAAAACACAAGCAAGAGTAAAGAGATACCTGTGTGGAATCTTCTCTCTGAGAACATTCAGAGTACGTAAGAAACCTTCTCGCCCTTTAACGCTTCTTTCTTTTTGTCTTTGAGTGTCTGATGATCCATACTCCTTTCCATTGCCTTCTTTGTTCGATGATGTTGTTAAATTCATGATTCAGTGTGTGGTGAGTAATCTGAGCTCGTTTGATTTACTGATGAGTGTTGAAATTAGGTTTTCGCAATTTGGGGGTTAGGGTTTAGGTATTGGATTTCCAGTCGGAAAGATTGGTTCCGCCAAACACCAACTGAGTTTATGGCTCCGGCAGTGAGAATTCGAGATGAGAGAAAGACGAGAGGGTTGAGAGAACGTTGTGAGGTCGTGACAAAAATTTTGAGAGAGAAAGAGACATTGAGCGAGTTAGAGACGTGTGAATGAGAGAAAGACGAGAGAGATACAGGGAGGATGAAAAATAAAACTTTATAAAAAATCTCTTTTCAAAACTCAGTTTCCTTTGTTCTTTGTGGCCTCTAATGCGTGTCCTCAGGAGGCGGCGGCAGGTGTCCTTTTGGACACTTGTTACCATTTTAATTCAGGCATTCATCTTCATGATTCGGTGTGTCTCCCAGGTGGTTCCCTTGAGGATCCCATGCGTGTCTTTCTTGTATGCCTACCACGCACCCTCATGTTTGTAGCCCTTAGATCATAGTCTTATTAAAAAAGTATGTTGATCGAACGATGCAGATTGTCTAGAAAGGTCAACAGTTGACCAAATACCCATGCAGATATTCTAAAAAATACAAAAAAGGAAATAATAATATTTTATATTAATTATTTATTTTATTTTATTTGGTTAATTGATTAGTTAATTTTATTAATTAATTCCGTTATATTTTAGTTTAGTTAATTAGTTACCTCTTATTCGATTTTATTTGTATGACGAAGGATTACGTTTTTTGTCCACTATTTAATTATATGTTGATTATGATATACGATTCGCTTTTCGGCCATAAATTGTTAAGTAAAAGAATAATAAACGCACGCATTAAGAATGTGCGTTTGAAAAATAATAATAAAAAGAATCTCTTGGTCCAACGCCAAGTAAACAATTCATACGCTTACATTTCGCACAACGTAAGTCGATCATCCTTATGATCGCCATCCGCACGACTTTACGCGTCATAATTAATTAACGAGGAACTAAACTTCGGAATCTAGCATTCTGCGGGTTCTTTAATGAACCACTCTTGAGGCTAGCCTTCGAGTTGTGTTTCATTTACTCCTTCGTTTCTAAAATACTAAACCCTAATTCATCCAAAAAATAATCGCAAAAACGTCTTAATACACATAATTAATTAACGTAAGAACTAAACTCAGGAATCTAGCATTCCTCGGGTTTTTGAATTGAATTACTGTTGGGGCTAGCCCTCGATTTGTAATTCATTCGCTTTTTTCGTTTTCAAAATGTAAACCCATAATTAAAATCATGAAAGAACTAAACTCAGGAATCTAGCATTCCTCGGGTTTTTGAATTGAATTACTGTTGGGGCTAGCCCTCGATTTGTAATTCATTCGCCCTTTCGCAATGAAATAATACGATTTAAAACTTACCAACCAATACAAACTATTTTCCGTAATTAATCAGCGAGTAACTGAACTCTGGAGTCCAGCACTCCACGGGTTCTTGAATGCAATCATTCCTGGGCTAGCCCCATGCGACGTGGTTCATTCGCCCTCTCATTTTAAAACACCTTAACAAAGGTTAAACATCTTTTCTCTAAAAACGAATATTGTTTAAATTTTTCTATCTCGCAAACAAGCTAGTGCTTCAGCCTCCCATCGCGAGCAGATAAGTCAACGCTTAGCAGTAGAAAGCATTTCAAACAATCGTTCAATTAAAAAACACAAACCGTAGTCGCACGAACTACGAAGCTGACTTTCCCATTGCACAAGGGAATACGTAGGCACATGGATTTTAATCCTTCGCGAGCACAATAATAAAAAACTTAACTTTTCTCCGTAATAAATAATAATTTTCTTTTCCCTTTAATAAGCAATCTTAGTAACTTTAATCATTAAAAGAAGACAATAATACAAGTTAACGTTAAAGCGCAAACTAGACTAAGAGGTTCCCGTTGGGTACAACGGACGTGAGGGGTGCTTAACACCTTCCATTTGCGTAACTGACTTCCGAACTTAGATTAGTGGTTTCGTTGACCATTTTCTTATCCAATTTAGGTTGTGTCTATATCTCCTTTTTCTTTAGTTAGAATAAATAGAATTAGGTGGCGACTCTGTTGTTTGTTTTAGGATCGTATTTTTCGAGGTACGACACCTTGATAGTTTTTAGAGTTAATTATGTATGACCTATTTGCGTATTTTGCTCGCATGTTTTTATGTTATAACTTGTTTCTTTCGCCTTTTTCGGATTCCATGTCGGACGTACATGATAAAGTGATGGAAAACGCTACCAAGAGGAGAGGAAATAAGCTGACCCTGACTCGATTGGCTGATCATTTGGTAATGATGGGTACAAGTTCAGGCAATTCCTCCTCATCTCCCCAGGGATCTCCGAGCACAAGGATCTAAACTTGGAAAAAGGTATAAGGCCGGCGACGTCGTCAATCTGACTAGGACTCCCTCGAAACCCAAGTTCGAGCTTTCGACCTGCTTCCTCCAACCGAAGTTCTTCGAGGAGATTTTCCTCCAGGTTCATCGGGCGGAAATATTGCGTTTAGAGGAACTGGACAAACCAGGAAGGAGGTTGGCTCTAGCTCAGGACGCCAGTTCAGTGATGAGGGTCCTGACCATGACGTCGATGTATGTCGAGGGGACTGCTACTCATGATCAGGAAATACAAAAGTTAAAAACAAGCAGCAGAAGAATCAGAAAAATGTATTGCAGCTCAAAACATAACTTCATTGCTATAAAAAATCATAAGAAATGAACATGGAAATATTCAACAATCGGCATAAACCCTCATTTTGGGTATGCAATGCATGACATAAATCAAGCGCGATCGGTTATAAAACTTCTAATGGTTAATAATTGTAGATGACAGGAAAATGTTGATCTTCTACTCAATAGTAAGGATCAATAATTTGCTGATATGAGAAACATATAATGATTCATGATGAGTTAATTACTTAAAAAATTGCACATTATCATCTAAAAATATATGACAAATTTATAGTGATGATGTATAATAGTTCAAAAACTAAAGGCCTAGAGGTTGAACTTCTATTCTCAAATATACTAGATAACTTAGGCAATTTAAACTACAGTTGCAGTTATGTTGTTACCCTTAATATTGAGGAAAAAAAGCAGACAAATCAATTGGGGTCGTCATGCAATTGTTGAAGCCACAAATATATTTACATTGCACGCTCAATTACAAGCACAATTACAAACGCAAACCTCGTATTAAAACTATGTCCCAATTAATGGATATGAGAAGCAAAACCCATGCAGTGGTAACTTCAATATAACATTAAAAATAACAAACAAACCTACCAATTCTTTCTTTAGCATATCTTTTTCTTTATTGTATGTGAGTTTCTCCTCATTCAACTTCATCATCGTTACCTCAGCCTACAAAGATCAAAACTAAATATGTTAGTTGATTCCATCTTTGAACTTTACAATAAAATATTAAAAAAAATACAACTTATAGAACTGACTCCAATTCTTGGACCACACATAAGCTGAGATAACATCTTTATAAACGACATTGGCATATAATGAGCATTTCTTCAATAATGATGTCAGAGATGTGTTGATACCTATGAATCATTTATGTGCAATTGTACCTTCTCAAAAAATATTGAATTGCTGACAATTTTAAACTAAACAAATTTTTTCCTAACTAGATTACTTTCATCTAACTTACAACATTGCCGTATCTAATTTTAAAGATTAAAGTTTGGGGTACAACATTAATGCAAATAAGAGATAAATATAGAAATATAGAAATTTTACTGATTAAAGTTTGTTGAATGAAATTAATAGCATTCATCCAAAAAATAATTACCTATAAATTTGAAATTGCAAATCTTGGATACCGTAATAAAATGAAATTAACATTATGTTTGGAATTTAAAACCAATATGTTGTTGATTAAAATATTTTTATATAAAAGAGAGAAAATATTATTATAAACGGAAATACATTAATTATTTTATGGTTTTGAATTGTATTTGTAAAATCATATATTGTATTATTTTTTCAAATTCATAATTTTTTTCTTTTAATTTAATATTATTTATTTTCAATTTGAGAAACAATAACATATTTATTACATAAAGTAATCGAACATACGTTTCCGTGCGTTCGCACGAATTTTATACTAATTTCTTACTAAAAAGTTGTGGCATCAGTTACAGCTTTGAGCGGGTGTGATTGATTGCCATATGTTTTACCTATGTTTTCCAGGTTGAAACAATAATATAGTAATTGTTGTAATTATTAATTATATTTTTATTTTCTCACGTGATTCTTTTCTCAAACATCTACAAATATTGAGATTTGAGATTCATTACAAAAACCTTCAATCTAATGCCTTAAATTATATATGATTATTCTTATTTTTAAATTGTCAAGGAATAATTTAGACTTTTATATATGAGTATAGGTATTTGAACAACTAACATTACACCAAGATGACAATACATACTTTTAAATTATATTATACTAATAGAGTAGTATGTTCGTCAAACTTTATTTGCTTCTTACTATTTCCAAATCTTTATCTTTATCTTTTTTACTTTAGATTTTCAAATGGGATAGATAATTTTATTTCTAAAGTTTAATCTTTTTATTTTCAAATCATTTTGATTAATCACTCATCAAATCAAAAGTATCAAATATTATTATATTTGCTATTAATTTTTTTAAAAAATATATATTTTTTATATTTTTTATTCTTTGCTAAATTTGTGTATAAATTCGCGTAAAAACCATTATTTGTCGGTTCGTACAAGCAGTTATGTATATTTTATTTAAATCTTTTATATTAAATAATTAATTTAATTTAATTTTTAAAATATAATTTAATTTAAATAATTAATTTATTGTTTTAAGAAATAGCAACAGATATCACTATTTTAATTTATTTTTAATTTTAAAAGGAAATCTAAAATTTACTTCAATATTTATTCCAATTAAATTTTGCCCAATATTTATTCACATCATATTTATTCCAATTAAACTCTTTAAATTTCATTTTTTTTAATAATTGAAACGATGTTTTTTAACTTCAAAAAGAATTAAGGATTTGACTTTAATTTTTACTATTTTTAAAAGAAGTTACTAACATTTTATATTACCAAATTAAAAAGGGAAAATTTTGGTCTAATAATAGTAATTTAGTTTCTAAATTTTTATTTTGAAAATAAAATATTACTTTAAAAAATAGTAACTGTTCCGGACTGGACCTCCAGATTGTATTGGACTACGGTCCAATATGTCGAGCAGAGGCTCATATACTCGGGCAGATACGTCTGATAGACGGACAAAGGCGCTTAACGGTCGGGCACACATCCTAGATGTGGGACACGCACTTAGAACGGGCAAAGAACACGTCTGCCCGTTCACTTGCCACGTCACCCAATTGTCCCCCATTATCTCTTGAAAGATAGGGACAGTTGAACCAAGGACCAGACCCATTAGCTAGGTGTCGCTCCCGAAGATTTGCATCCCGGTACAAGCGCGAACGATCGGCGAAAGGAGAAAAGAAGGTGAACTGAATAGAGTCGCCAGCTAGGCATTTTTATCCCGAAGGAAAGGTAATGCTGCATAAACCTAGAAAGAAATGGATAAGACGGTCGCGAACCAGAGAAACTGAGAAAGGGGGTTGGTTACAACCTGGGAAGGTATTAGCACCCAGATTGTCCGTTGTACTCGACGGGATCCACGCTTAAAAGATTGTGTTTAAAGGGGTATTGTATGTGTTGTCTGTGTGCAAAAAAGCTAAGAAAAGAATATACAAGTGTCAGTGCAAAAGGTGGATTGCTCAGGAACTAAGACGTAGAAAAGAATGCTGGAAGAGGGGGATGACAAAGAGACTTTTGTTCGATAACAGTTAAGTTATGCCTATGTATCCTCACGTGCAATGAGGAAGTCAGAACACCATAGTTCGACTCAAAGAGACTGAAAGATAAATTGACTGATGAACTGCTTGCTTGTATATGCTCAAGTGTATGACTCGTCTGGCTCGAGTGCTAACTGTCTTGCATTAGACGGGAGAAGCAAGTTCTCGTTTATGAATGAATGTGATGAGAAAAGAATCCCGAAGGAGACAATTATTGTTTGTTTTTGTGTTTTCAGTTTTATTATTGTTTTTGGTGTTTTGCATAAGTTAATGAGCTTAAGCCTATATCAAGGGTTTGCAAACTCATTATATCCTCCCTGATTAGGGATAATGAGCCTACTTAAGTATGAGATAAGCATCTCAACTTAATTACCATGGTGATGTAGGATTAAGATCATTAACCTACTTGTGATTAATTAGATGTTTTTGGGTTTTTGTTTAGTGTTAAGTAATGAGTTTAATCTCTAATCACACATTAGTGAACTCATTATACCATCCCAATAGAAGGATAATAGATGAGCACTCTTAAGCTGAGGAAGATACCTCAACTTAATCCATGGTTAGGGATTAAATTCATTATATAACAAGCCTTTATTAAAGTGGATTTTAATTAAGGGATGAGATTAAGAAGTGAATTTTATGTTTGTAAGACATCTTGAGGGGGACTTGACCATTAAACACTGGGGTTAGTCTTTCTTAACCATAAGGAAGAATTAGAACCCTAATGTAAGGCCCAAGTTACAAGATAAAGTCTTGGTGATTATTAAAGTGTTTTGATTAAGAGGTTTAAACAAATTAAAGGTTTAACACTTAGGATTAAAGTTATACACTCCATCCTAAGAGAAGGATGCAGGCATAACCCTAATTCCAAAGTCCTAAAACTTTAAGAGTTTAGTCTCTGATTATTGAGATGAGAAGAGAGACTCAAGGAGACTCAAAGATAAAAAGTTAAGGGGGACTAATCACAACCCTAATTATTATCATGCTTGGACATCCTATGGTTTGTGAGGCTTAATAAAGATCTTCAAGGAAGTCACCAATAGAAGAAGCAGATGAAAGGAGGAGGAAGCAGAAGAATAAGTTACTTACTTCCTAAGAAGATAAGTAACTTAAAGGAAGAAAGTGAGATATGGAACATAAGTGAATCAAATTCACTTCAAGGACAAACAAAATGAAAATGTAAGAGATGAGAGGAAGTGAGAGGTGAAGGCAAATCCACCTCCCAAAATAACTTACCAAAAGTTCCTGAAAAGTTAGCATGGATGCATAAGACATAAAGCATGAAAATATGAATTGAAATGAGATGAAATGAGATGCAAAGACCAAAGTCATAAGTATTTATGCAATGCAAATGTCATGTAGGATGATGCAAAGTTATAAAATATGCATATGTGTGATCATACAAGAATGAGATGATATGAAAGCATGCTTAGGAGTTTGAAAACACATGAAAGTTTATGAAATGAAATGAATGCAAAACATGGCAAATGAATGAAGAAATGATCAATCAAGGTTCTAACATGTCCTAAGATGTCTAAGATGACATATGATGCATGGAATGTCATGGCAAGTTCATGTAATGATGCATATGCAAGGTGAATGCAAATGAACATGAGAAATTAGGGTTACATGGATATGTGAGATGCAAATGGATAAAATAGAAGCATATAACATGATAAAAATTTGAAATCAAGCTGAAACAAACCCTAATCCCATATTAGGTTACACCCCAAAGGATAAGGTCAGAAGCCTAACCTATCAAAAGTTATGATTTTCCTAAGTTTTCTAGGGTTTTTGGGTGGTTCAAAAGGAAAAATGAAAATAAAATTTTAAATGCAAGATAAATTCATGAGGAAAATGACCTATAAACTACATGCAAGATGTAACACAATGCAAAAAGAATCAAGTTCAAACTCTTCTTGGTTAGGCAAAAATGATTTTTCAAAGTTAGGGTTCAAAAATGTGATTTTAATGACCCTTAATTCAAAGAAATTTGGTAAACTATGATCAAACCTAAAAATAAATTTGTGTGAAGAGTTTGAAAATGTTTCTAAATGCATTGGAATGATTCATGATTTTTTTGGTGATTTTTAGAAACCTAAATGCATTTTTAATTAATTAAAATACTTTAATTAATTAAAAATAACATTTAAATATTTTAAAAATACCTTTTTAATGCAAAATATAAAATAAAAATTATTTTTGGATGGAGAAAAATATTTAAAGTCAGAATACAAAAGAAAATATTTTTGTGATGATTTTTGATATTTTAAAATAATTATGCAAAAGAAATGAAAACAAATGAAATAAAAATGAAAATAAATGAATAAAAGGAGAAGTCAATTGATCCAGTGGCCCAGGTTCAAAGGCTGATTGACTGCGCGCGTGAATGTGAGGCCACGATGGAATCCGGGTTAATTAATTGATTAATTTAATTAATTACGAATTGGGGTTAAGTGAATGAATCAAGACCATTCAAACACGCGGCAAACAAAATCCAAGGGTCCAAATTTAAACTGACGCACTAACCCTAATTAATTAAACTAATGACTTTCAGGTGGCCGGAGCTAGCTCCGGTCATCTTCTCCGGCAAGCCAAACACCCTAACTTCTTCCCTAGGTCAAATTAAACCCTCTAACTTTCCAGAAATGATCCTTTAACCCTTCTAAGCAAGAATTCATCATCAAACAACATTTATCATTCACGAAAACCATGATTCGAAGCAAAACGGAAAAACATTCAAAACTTTCAGAAGTTCCATACCTGCTTGTTTCTCAACCATTTTCGAAAATAAACATATCAGAGTGATCAGCTAATCATGTAGAATCATTTAGAAACTTTAAACAAGAGTTCTGGAAAAAATGTTCATCATGGCTACCTGAATTGAAGCTTTGTAACCTGGAGCTTTCTGACCTCTTTCTTTGTGCAAAATGCCTCCAATGATCCCTCTGATGCTTCTGGAAAGCTTGAATGGAGTTTAAATGGCCTCCTTTGTGAGTTTCAGTTCTGAGATTGCAGAAATCGTGTTTGGGTTTGAGAGTGTTTTAGGCTATGGTGATGGGTGGGAAATGATCTTGGGGTGATGTTGAGTTGATTGGTGGAAGAAGTTTGAAGTTTTGATGGTTGTGTTATGAATTTCGAAGAGATGAAGGTTTCTTGATGTTTTTGGCAATCTGAGTGTATAAGAGGTTTCCGCCTTGTGTGTTGTGTGTTATGAGTTGCTTGATGTCCACATAAACAATGTTTATTGGCCAGAGAGTTGTTGTGGCACAGGCTGATTGGTATGGGAGTTTTTGCAAAAAGTTAAGATTGTGTACTATGAGGTATGGGCACGGGTCAGAGGTAGTTTCATGGGGTGTCTGGCCTCAGCTTGGTTCAAGGATGGCCATGGGATTGATTTTGATATGCTGGAAGGCTTGGATCATGAGTTATCACATGTTTTGCAAATTTCCCTCTTTGAAGTTTCTTGGATCACAAGCCATGAAAACCCTAGGTCCAATGCATAATTCTGATCTTTTGAAGTTTGTTTGACATATTGTGAAGTGTTTGTGCACATTAGAGGTTATTAGAATGCTTGAACATGCCAAAATGCAAAATCCCTCTTTGACATGAAACTTGAAATTATAGGATTTTTGCCAACTTTGAAAGGCCATATCTTGAGTTTTAGGATGAATCAAGACATGTTCTTGTACTTTTTGAAAAAGGGAAAGACCTAATCTAAACCTTTCATGACCAAGAATTTTTCATTTGAAGCATTTTTGGTCATGAAAGAGGAGGTTGAAAAACTTTCCCAAAATGGAAAGTTTGCATTTCAAGTCATTTCCAAAAAATGGCAAGTTTGCAATTGGCTCAAAATTCTTCAATCTTGTTGTTGCACCCCAAAATTTGCCCTCACCTATACAAAACAGTATTTACTAAGGTTTCCCAAGAGGTTCACAAGGTCCACAAGGTATCTTAAGAGGTTCACAAGGTTCACAATTAGTCAGAAAGTTTGACAATTCCCTCAGACAAAGCATCCTCCTACGCAATGCACCCTAAACTAGGATTTTGAATTTAATCAGGATAAATGGACTTCAAAGGCCTCAAGTGAGCTTCATAACATCCTACATGTCTTCAAGAATCCCTATGTCAAGTTTCAAGGCTTTCCCAAAAGGTTTGCTCTGTCAGATGATCAGATATGCAAAAATCAGTCAAAGTGGTTAAAAAGTCAAACTGAGGTCAACTGTGGTCAAACCAAAGTCAAACTTCCTTATTTTTTTGATAAAATCAAGTATATGAAGTAAAATTCATCATTTGATCAATGGTTGATCATGATTTATCAAAGAGATTTCAGATCATCGGGAATCAGGAGTTTCTAAATTAGGGTTTTCACAGGAAAAGTCAACTGAACTTTGACCAGCCATAACGTTCACATGCTTCATCAAAAAATTCCCATCCAAAGCTCATATTGAAGGTAATTGAATTCTCTACAACTTTGTGTCTCACAATCCAATCCCAAAAATGCTTCATTTGGAAGGTATGAGCTAAGACATTATAGGTCATTTTAAAAGTCAACAAAAAGTCAACATCTTCCAAAGGGCATAATTTGAAAATGGTAAAGGATATGGACATGAGACCAAAGAGGTTGGTTAGAGGACTCTCTAAGCTTTCCAAAATGTCCAAGAACACCTTCATAGCCTTAAAATTGAAGGATTTGTGTCTTTACAAAGTTGGGAAATTTTGGAGGGGTTTATTGAGCAAATAGGATCTTAGAGCCATTTCTTTCCACATGGGCTTGCATTTTTATGACCCAATCACTACCATGACATCATGCATGAACCAAAAATAATTTCTTCATATTTTTATTTATTTTATTTTATTTATTTTGATTTTATTCATTTAAAATCATTTAAAATCAAAATAAAATATGAAAACTCAATATTTGAATGTGATTCTTCTTCTAGAAAATCTTAAAAGTCATTTAAAGTTGATTGGAATCAAAAAAATTCATGTGAGCCTAAATTAGAAAGGTTTGATGAGATTTTTTCAATATTTGAAAGTTGTGAAACTTCATGATCAAGCAATCAAGACAAAGCCCATAAATCCAAAAACTTTTGACCTAATTCAACTCCCTACATATACACAAACTAATCACAAGTGCAAGGGGACGAAATCCTGCCTCCAAGAACATTCATCAAACTTCAAATTCTCATCCAAAAAGTGAGATTCGGTTTTTGACTTAGAGGCTATACCAAGGGGTTTTGAAGGTTGCAACACATTCCTTGATGATCACTGAACCTATTTGAATCATTTACAGCATTCAAATCATGACATATAGCATAAGCCGAATCCATAATGTTCTTGTTCTTATTTTTTTCGATTATGATTATTTGTGCAATGATAATGAATTCTAATCATATATTTGTGTTAGTTGTGATGTTTAGATGATTTCTGGGCAAAAAGATTGGAGAATCATGACCTAAACCGAAAGTTGCCATTGTTAGGGTTCTTGAGCAAAATTTAAGGTTCTTCGATTTAGCCATTATAAATTAATTTTAAAGTTGTAAATGAACTGTATGATGTTGGTGGATCATGACCATGTGATCAATTTGATGAATCATTACGTATTGATGATGATATGAGATTTGCAGGTTTTGAATGTAGGTAAATTCGCAGGAAGATTCGAAAGAAAATTCGCAGGTAATATGTTGAAGATGAAGCAGCCTGGCGCCAAAGTCATATTCAAAAATTTGTTTTAAAATAAAAGGATTTCTTGCTGAATCTATGTTGAACGCGCCCCATGTGACTCAGCTGGTTTGTGTGTTTGCTTGTGAATGTAATGGTCCTCGGTTCGATCCCCCCCAGGCCATTTTAGTTTTTGCTGTTTTTATTTGATTTTTACAGGATTACCACAAAAGGATGGCAACCCCTGATGCTAACACCAAGACGCGCTTGGCCTGGTGGTGATGTTGTTGGTCCTGCGTGTGGGAAGCCTAGGGCCTGGGTTCGAATCCCAGCCCCAGGTATGTTATTTTTCTCATTTTTTTTATTTTATTTTGTTTTTATTTATATTATATTCACTTAATTAATTTCTTAAATAACAAATTTCTAAAATAAAATGTTCATATTATTCCTTATACTAAAAAAATTCATATTTTTTAAAATTTAAACTTTATTTTTCCAAAAATCAAATTGTTATATTTATTTTATTTTATATTTATTAATATTGTATATACTTTGTAAATAAATTGATTATTTTGTAAATTAATAATTAAAACCCTAATTCTCATTATTACAACCCTAACCCTAATTTTTTTTCTAACCCTAACCCTAATTTTTTCTTAACTTTAGAATTTAACTTAATATTTTTATAAATTATAATTAATCATTAATCATTTATTAAATATGTATATAATTTAGTATTTATTTATTATTATTAAAACCTACTTTCTTTATTAAAAATTTAAAATCTTTTCTAATATTAAACTATTTTGCTAATTTCTTATTTTCTCTTATTTTTATTTTCTAACCCTTTAACTTAATTGTTATTATTATTGATTATTATTGCTTATTTATTATTATTTATCGTTATCATATGTCTCGATTATATTGTAATTATCCCGAAGCTTTGTAATAGTTTAGTTTATATTTTTGCTTTATTTTTATTATGAATCTATAATTATTGTGTGGTTAGTAATTCTAGGGTGTGAATAACATACTTGTGATTAAAATTAACTTAGAATAATCAACTTTAAAAGATAAATATTTGAATATGAACACTCACACACGTAAGTCGATCTTTGATCGCCATCTTGCACTTTCTAAGGTTACCTCTCATGTTGCCTATTTCAAAAGGTCAGGTAAGGTGTCTTAAGCAAAGTCCCTTCACAAATATCATCAAGTCCCTTCAATTTATAAGATCAAGTCCCTTCGAGGTTGCCTACGATAAATGATCTTGTCCCTTCGAATAAAAGATGATAAGCCCCTACGAATTGCTAAAGACACCTTGCAGTTGCCTATATTCAGATGTCCCTACACATGTCCCTTCTCACATCCAAGGTAATGACTACCTATTCCTTAATAATGAGGATAGTCTTACCATTAAAAGAACATAAGAACAATAAAGACTTAATATAGGGTAGGTTTCTCTTGATTACTTGCTCACACCTTTCAAAATACTCTTTACACCACACTTTTCAAATAAATTTTCAAAAACCAGTCTTTGTATACATCCATACGAGGATCATTACAAAGTACTTAGAAAGTTTCTAATCACACACTACACATTCTCAAAACAATTTAAAGTGAGCTAAGTAACTAAGAGCCCATGGATAACCATGGATATAAAGGGTGATAACAACTTCCCTTTGTATAACCTACCCCCCGAACTCAAAATCTTTTTAAGGTCTTTCCTGTTCTTTTATGTCCTTTCCTTTTGGATAAAATAAAAGTCGGTGGCGACTCTTGCTATCCGCAACATTTATAGAAAGTCAGTTCTCCCACCGTGTTACACTTGTGAACTTCCAACCACCTATAAGATCAAATAAAGATCATATAACTTCAATTTGATGAAAATACCCCTTTGGTTCTATTGTTGGGGGCCTCAGATGCCCTGATTTTGACTTAACTTACTCAGGAAGTTACCCAGTGAACAAATGACTTCCACAATGACTTTCTTCATCAAACTTGGTGTCGCTCCCGATAAATGAAACAGGGTCAAATAAGGGTACAGACGCGAACGGTCGGCGAGAGGGACAATGAGAACACACAGCCGTGGACTCACTGGAGATGAATAGAGTCGCCAGCTAGGCATTTTTATCCCGGAGGAAAGGCAATGCTGCATAGACCTAGAAAAAGATGGACAAGACGGTTTGCGAACCAGAGAGACTGAGAAAGGGGGTTGGTTACAACCTGGGAAGGTATTAGCACCCAGATTGTCCGTCGTACTCGACGGGATCCACGCTTAAAAGATTTGTGTTTTAAAGGGGTAGTGTCAGTGCAATTTGTGTATAAAATAGCTGGAAAGGAATGTACAGGTGTCAGTGTAAAGTGTATAAGTGATGTGAAGTATGAAAGTGTCAGTGTAAGAACAAGGTGAAATGCTCAAGATCATGAGGCTAAAGAATGAAGCTAGAAAGAGGGGGAATATACAGAGACTTTTGTTCGATAACTATTAAGTTATGCCTACGTATCCTCTCGTGCAATGAGGAAGTCAGAACACCGTAGTTCGACCCAAAGAGACTGAAAGATAAATTGACTTGTGAACTGCTTGCTTATCTATGCTCAAGTGTGTGACCTATCTGGCTCAGGTGCAAACTGTCTTGCATTAGACGGAAGAAGCAAGTTCTCGTTTGTGAATGAATGAGGTGAGAAAAGAATCCCGGAGGAGACGATTATTGTTTGTTTTTGTATTTTCAATCTTTTATTGCTTTTTGAAGTTTGTCATGAGTTAATGAGCTTAAGCCTAAACCAAGGGGTTAGTAAACTCATCACATCCTCCCTCTGATTAGGGGTAATGAGAATACCTTAAGTGTGAAGTCAGCATCTCACACTTAATCACCTCTGATGTAGGATTAAGGTCATTAACCTACTTGTGATTATTTAGATGTTTTTTGTTGTTTTTGTTTAGTGTTAAGTAATGAGTTTAAGCCATAATCAAGGATTTAATGGACTCATTACACCATCCTAATAGAAGGATAATAGATGAGAACATTGAAGCTGAGGAAGAATCCTCAACTTAATCCATGATTAGGGATTAACCTCATGACAAAACAAAAACCTTTATTAAGTGGATTTCAGTTAATGATAAGATGAAGAAGTGATTTTTATGGTTTGTCAGACAACTTGAAGGGGACTTGTCCATTAACACTAGGGTTAGTCCTTCTTAACCAATTAAGGAAGAATTAGAACCCTAATGCAAGGCCCAAGTTACAAGTGTGATGTCTTGATGGTTATTAAGTGAATTGGTTAAGAGATTTAAACACATTAAGGGTTCAAGGCTTAGGATTAAAGTTATGCACTCCATCCTAAGAGAAGGATGCAGGCATAAGCTTAATCACAAAGTCTTAAAGCCTTTAGGGTTTGGTCCCTGATTATGAGATGAGAAGAGAAGACTCAAAGAGAGACACAAAGGTAAAACTATGGGGGGAGACTAATCAAAACCCTAATTCATTGTCATGCTTGGTTGACCCTAAGGTTTGTGAGGTTTTCAAGAACAATCTTCAGAAGAACCACCAGGAAGCAGATGAACAAGATCAAGAGAAGCAAAGTGGCTTGCTTCATTCAAGAAGTCAAGTCACTTGAAGAAAGAAAGTAGGAGGAAGAAGAATGAGCAAGCTCAATCTCAAACACAAATAGAAATGCAGCAATGGATGCAAGAGAGATGAAAAGAAAAGTTATGAGAAGTGAAGGCAAATTCACTTCTCAAGTTTACCTACCACCTGAAATGTTAGAAAGAAATGCAATGCAATGCTAAATGAAATGAAATGACATGATGCTAGACCAAACCAGAAGCATGTTGATGATGATTATGATGTTATGGGGTGCTGCAAACATGAGGCAAGACATGGATATGTTCATACAAGATCATGGATGCAGATGATGCAGGTTAAGGAGCATGAATGAACATGAAAAGTTATGAAGCATACAAGACAAATGACATGGCAAATATGTAATGCAATGATCAAACATGCTTTCTATGTGCCCTAAGATGCCAAATGAATCACAAGTATGCACAAAATGCAAAGACAAGTCATGTTATGCAAGGAAATGCAAGAAGGATGCAAGAGAAATCCCAAATTAGGGTTCATGGATTAAACATCAAACCAAAACTCAAAACAGAAGCAAACCCTAAGATAAAAAATGGAAAATGCCATCCAAAGAAACCCTAAACCTATAATGAACCACTGCCCAAAGGGGAACTCTCAACTCCTAACCAATCTCAAGATATGAATTTTATAAGTTATTAGGGTTTTTTAGGGTTCTTAACAAAAGAAATGTCAAACAATTGGAAAATGCAAGATCAAATCATGGCCATTTTACCCTAGAAACTACATGCCAAACACAAAACAATGCAAGAAGAACCAAAGTCCCAACCTTCTTAGCTAGGCAGAAATGAATTTTTGAACTTAGGATCAAATTAATGCATAAGAAATGATTTAATTCCATGAAAAATTCTTAAAATGCATCAAGATCAAAAAAGAAATTTGGTTTGAAGGTTGGACAATGTTTCTAAATGTCTTAGAACATTTCATGAATTTTTTTGTAATTTTTAAATACCTAAAAGTATTTTTAATTAATTAATTCCCATTAATCAATTAAAAATAATCTTTTAAATATTTAAAAATACTTTTTTGATGATAAAAATAAAATAAAAAATATCTTTGTGTCATAAAAATTAATGAAACTCAGAGGGAAAAGTTTCATAATTTTTATGTATTTTTTGCTATTTTTAAATAATTATGCAAAACAAAAGAAAAAGAAAAGAAAATAAATGAATTAAATCTGAATTAATTGGAAGTCAACAGATCCTATGGTGGAGATTTAAACTGGCCAGCGCGCGCATTGACTACCCGCCACATCTCACGGCTCAAATTCAAACTTGCTAATTACACTGATTAAGCCCTAATTGTGCCCTAATGACATTCAGGCGACCGGAACAGTGTTCCGGTCGTCTTCTCCGGCCATCCCCAAAATCAATCTCTCTCCCTAGGCCATTTTAAGAGCTCTAACTCTCCAGAAATCATCTTCCACTCATCCTAAACACGAATCCAGCATCAAATCACATTTAAACTCACACACAAACAAGAATCGAAGCAATGAAATTTCTAGGTCAAACTTTCAGAACAACATAACATGCTCATTTCTGGCTTATTTTCAAAAGTAAAGAGATCCCAATGATCAGTGTAACATGCACAACAAGATTTTAACAAGAGAAATAAGTTCTGGGAAAAAAGTTCATGGTGTCACCTGAGATGGAGCTCTTGATTCAGGAGCTCTTTGGATGATCCTTTGGTTCAATCTGGTCCCAATGGTCCACCTTTGAAGCTTTGGATGCTTAGTTGGAGTTTAAGCAACCTCCTGAGTGAGTTTGCAGCAGCTCTGACCAAGGGAGGGTGAAAATCGTATCTGAGATACAGGGTGTTTCAGGCCAAAACAAAGGGTGGTTTCTGGTCAGTGAGGTGAGTGGAGATTGTTGGTGGAGTTTGTTCTTGTGTTTGAGGTTTGTGGAGGGAGATTCGAAGGAAAATGCAGGCTGAGATGAAAATGGTGAAGTGGCTTTGTGGTTGGTTTCAGGCCTGTGTTCTTGGTGCTTTGTGGTCTATGGAGCAAGGTGAGTTGATTAGTGAAGATGGTTTGAGTGTTTGCAAGCTGTGGAGGCAGATTCGAAGCAAGTTGCAAGATGAGGTGATTTTGTGAATGTGATGGTATGAGATGTTTCAGCCTTGCCTTGTGTTATGTCTAGCTTGCAAATTGTCCACATAACTCTCTCTCATTGGTCAGTTGACAAGACATGCCCTTTATTGATTGGTAAGTTACCTTTTGCAAAAAGTCAAATAATGTGTAAGAGAAGCATGGCTCAAGGTCTAGGCAAGTACATGGCATGGGCTGGCGCAGCAAGGGTGAGGGAGAGGTCTAGCAAAGCTCAGCATCCAATGTCACAAGTTGTGGGAAGCATGATCATGAGTTTTGCAACTTGTGGCTTTTTGGTTTACATGTGAAGATCTTGTTCCAAAAGTCATGAAACATGAGCAATGCCTAGTTCATTCTGAATTTTAGGACTTACATGATGTTTATGTGCTGGTTTTAAGTGAATTAGAAGTCACATAATGCATTGGTTCATGACTTTGCAAAATTTCCATTTGAGGCATGCCTTGAAAATCAATGATTTTAGCCAACTTTGTCATGCCATAACTTTTGATCCAAGAAGAGTTTGATCATGTTCTTGTACTTTTTGAAAAGGGAAAGATGAGATCTACAACTTTCATGACCAAAGTTTTTCCATTTGAAGCCTTTTTGGATCAAGAATCAAGGCTTGAAAAATGACCTAAAATGATGCATTCTTGAAAAGTCAACTATGCCCAAAAAGTCAACATTTGCAAAAACCCTAAATTCTTGATTTCTATGAACTTAAACCCTCTTACATGATCAAATAAAGATCATATACACTCAAAATGATGAAGATCACCCATTGGTTGGGTCATTGGGGGCCTCAGATGCCCTGATTTTACACTGACTTGTCTGAAAAGTCAACCCTTGATCAGATGACTTCCCCATGGAATTTCTTCATGAAAATTGGTATGCATACTCCCTATACCATATAAAGAGCAATGGAAACAAGAATGACCAAAAAATTTGGAGTTATGGCCTCTGAAAACAAAACCCTAATTTTCAGTCAACTGTGCAGTTTGACCTGGCTCTGCATCCACTCAAACCCTAGTCCTTGTGATTCCTCTGCATTTTTGACTTTGAAGAGATGGAATATGACATATGAACACACATGGACCCCTTTGAGTTGATTGGTGGCCTTTGGGGTGGCTCAGGATGCCCTGAGGTTGCTCAGATCACAAACCCTAGGTGCAGATGCCTTAGAAACTATGCAGTGAATAAAAAATGAGATGTGAGATGATATGATTGTGTTTATGCATATGAGGATGATCACAAGCCATGGTGTGAATGGGTGAGGGCAAATTTGGGGTGTTTACAGCTGCCCCTATTCAAACATGAGTTAGCTGTGCAGGTTGTAAGCGACGGCTTAACAGGCAAACAAGATAACTTGTGGTTGAATACCAAAGACAGTCCAAAATTTGCACTCACAGAATGAAGAAGAAAAGGGATATAGATTGCAAAAGGAAAATAAAGTATATTGTAAAGGTGCGGAAAACAAAGCGATGACGGGGACGGCCGACATGCTGGGGATAGAAGGTAAAGCCAAGACGGGGACGGCCGACTAGCTGGGGAAATAAAATCATGATGGGGACGGCCATCAAGATAAAGCTGTAAAATTCTCTGAGGATTTAATGAAACATGACGGGGACGGCCGTCAGGTTCATAAAGGTAAAGCAAACAACGATGGGGACGGCCATCGGGCTAAAAAGGAAAAGGGACCACGACGGGGACGGCCATCGGGTTAAAGAATAAACGAAATAAACAGATGATGGGGGAAGGCCATCAAAGGTGAAGGACGATCACCTAGCAGGGTACGGCTGCTCTGTTGGGGATAAAAGAAAATATGATGGGGACGGCCATCAAAGGTGGAGGACGACCACCTGGCAGGGTACGGCTGCCGAAAATATCAACGATGGGGACGGCCATCGGATAGAAAAGGTCAACGATGGGGACGGCCATCGGACGAGCATGATGGAGGACGACCATCAAGAAGTGGAGGACGACCACTCAGCAGGGTACGGCTGCTCTCGGGGTTTATCATGACATAGGACGAATGCCAGATAACCAAAATCAACAATGGGGACGGCCATTGGATAAAATGATGAAGGACGATCATCAAAAGGTGGAGGACGACCACCTGGCAGGGTACGGCTGCCGAAAAAGATCAACGATGGGGACGGCCATCGGACGAGCATGATGGAGGACGACCATCAAGAAGTGGAGGACGACCACTCAGCAGGGGACGGCTGCTCTCGGGGTATCATAACACAGGACGAGTGTTAGATAATGGAAAAAAGCTTACTTGGCGATCTACTGGGGGTATAGTAAACACGGACGGGCGTTTACAACCAAGAAAGGAAAGTATAAGTGTTTGGTATTATGTATAGATTAATGATGCGGACGAGCACCCTTAAGACTACGATACGGACGAGTATCGGGTAGAAACAAACTGACACATGTTCAGAGATGATGATACGGACGAGTATCAACTGGTTAACAAGGAACACGGACGAGTGTTGAATCTGATGGTTCTTCTGGGGGAATAGTAGACACGGACGAGCATCTATATTCAAGAAGACACAAGTGTTTGACACGGTGTATGGATTAAAGATGCGGACGAGCATCCTTAAGACTATGATACGGACGAGTATCATGTAGAAACAAACATTAGACGCAATGTTCTGAGATGATGATACGGACGAGTACCAACTGGTTAACAAAGAACAAGGACTAGTGTTGAATCTGTGAGGAGATACGAGTGGTGTACACAAGATACGGACGAGTATCTGTATACGTGTATCGTGAGTAGTGAGTATATATAGATGAACATTTTAACTGCTGGGGAGAATGACACGGACGGGTGCCAAGAGAGAAAAGTGTAATATGAACAAGTATCTGCTATACAAAGTATAGATGACTGCTGGGGATATGATACGAACGGGTGTCAGGAGAGTGTATATACAAGTATATGTGAGTGCAAAGGGGATGCCTTCGGCTTTCTGCTGGGAGTTATGACACGGACGGGTGCCAGAAAGTATCCGTGATACGGGTAATCTTGTTATAAAGAGTGTTCCAGCGATTTTACTGGGGAGTGATGATGCGGACGGGTATCAAAGGGTGTATATGGTGGTATTTGTGAATATGAGGCAACTGTTTTTGCTGGGACTCTGGTGAGGATTTCTGTACAATGATGATGAACGGTTATTATGCACAAGCGTTAATTCAGAACATGGCTTATGATTATGCTATGCGTTTGATTTTTTTGCCGTAATGCTCCGTATTAGACGGAATGCTACGCTCTGAGGGGATAGTATGATGCGAATGCTATGATTATGCGAAAAATACCAAACCGGGATCCGGGTCCCGTTGCTGCGGAGATCTCCGATCGATCTGTTTGGAGTAGACATCCCAGCTGGGGAGGAGATCACTGGTAGATCTGATGATATGATATCTGCTTAGGGATACGGGTCATTAATAGACCTATCCTTATAAATGAGAGACCCAACTGGGGTTTGTAGAAGCTTTCTTCACTCTGTTGTGATCTCTTCATGCGTTGCTCTTCTGGATAGAGGCTGGAACTCTGTGGGGAGATGGTTCCCTGACTTCTGTATTCAGCTGAGGATGACACGGCAACTTGGCTGGGGAATTATGAGAGGCAACTCAGCTGGGGAGAGCAACAAGAGGCAACTCAGCTGGGGATAGAGCATTTCAGATGCTAAGATTGAGTGCATGTTGATTTGGCAACTTCGCTGGGGAAATGGGCCCCTTCCAGTGCCATGTGGAAGATAGACCGAGTTGATAATGATTCACCAGCTTGCTGAGACGTAACTTGCATGCCCCAGGTTGCGTTCTGGATACCTGCAATCCTGCAAAGATAAGGAGACGCACAAAAGGTCCCGAGGTATCCTTTACTGGATTCCGTCATAGGAGTCAAGCATTCTCACGAGTAAGTATATTCCCTGCAAGCATGTGTTTTATTATTATTACTTTTGGGAGAAAAACATCTGTACTTATGCAATTGATTTTTTTGAGACATCAGACATCCTTTGCAAATAAAAATATACAAAACGAAACATGACTGAAAAAAATCTGATTTTATTAATTCATGTGCCCTGAATTGGCAAGATACAGTCAAAGAAACATATCTCCTGAAATGAGGAGACTGTCACAAATTGAGAAACAAAAGTGCTGGCAGTGTTGGCGACGCTTTGAGGAGCTTCCTCTCCTGCTATGACTCGTATGACAATGACGTTCTTCTCGTCTTGCTTTCTGAAGAAAGTTGATTCTGATTGAAGCTTGATTCCGTCGAAGCTTTCTAAGTTGTAAGCGATACAGACGAATTCAGAATGCAGTTGTTCGCTTATTCCCTTATTTTGCATGGATCGCCCTTTCGGGTTTTCAATCCATCGGGATACCCATTTTTGCCTGAGTTGTCCAATGCGGCTTTTCAACTCAGCGGGTGTACATTTTTCATTTATTTCCCTTATTTTTGCCCGAGTCTTTTATTCTGTTTTTGACTCGCCGGGATGCCCTATTTTTGCCTGGACTTACATTCTGTTTTTATGTCCAGCGGGTCATTTTATGCGAAGTATTTTTTAACTGCATCTGAATTCACAGGGGACGGGAAATCTTCACCATCCATGGTGCTGAGCATCAGCGCTCCACCAGAGAAAACTTTCTTTACAACGAATGGTCCTTCATAATTTGGAGTCCATTTGCCCCTGTGGTCTGTATGAGGAGGGAGGATTCTTTTCAACACAAGATCCCCTACTTGGTACTCTCGATGCCTGACTTTCTGATCAAAGGCTTTCTTCATTCTCTTCTGATATAACTGCCCATGACAAATTGCAGCCAATCTTTTCTCTTCAATCAGACTCAGTTGTTCGAATCGGGACCGAACCCATTCTGCTTCACTCAGTTTAACATCCATTAATACCCGTAACGAGGGTAGTTCAACTTCAACAGGTAGGACTGCTTCCATACCATATACAAGCTGATACGGTGTTGCCCCAGTGGATGTCCTGATTGACGTGCGGTACCCATGCAAGGCAAACGGTAGCATTTCATGCCAGTCTTTGTATGTGATTACCATCTTCTGCACAATCTTCTTAATATTCTTATTCGCTGCCTCAACAGCGCCATTCATCTTTGGCCTGTAAGGAGAAGAATTGTGATGTTGGATCTTGAAGTCCTGGCACAGCTCTGCCATCATTTTGTTGTTTAAATTGGAACCATTATCAGTAATGATTCGCTCGGGCACTCCATACCGACAGATGATATCTCTCTTCAGAAATCGGGCTACCATTTGTCTTGTAACATTTGCATATGAGGCTGCTTCAACCCACTTGGTGAAATAATCAATGGCGACCAGGATGAATCTGTGACCATTCGAAGCAGTTGGCTCAATCTTGCCAATCATATCAATGCCCCACATGGCAAAGGGCCACGGTGAAGACATTATGTTCAAAGGATTGGGAGGCACATGCACCTTATCTGCATAGATCTGGCATTTGTGGCATTTTCTGGCGTAAGCACAACAGTCTGCATCCATTGTGATCCAGTAATAGCCTGATCTTAATAGCTTTTTAGCCATGGCATGCCCTCCGGCATGGGTACCAAAGGACCCTTCGTGCACTTCATGCATCAACAAATCTGCTTCCATCCTGTCAACACATCTGAGGAGTACCATATCAAAGTTCCTTTTGTATAAAGACCCATCAGTGTTCAGAAAGAAACTACCAGCAAGCCTTCTCAAAGTCTTCTTATCATTGGAAGATGCCCCAGGTGGGTATGTTTGATCCTCCAAGAAGCATTTAATGTCATGGAACCAAGGCTTATCTTCTTTTACAACATCCGCTGCAAATACATATGCTGGTCTATCAAGTCTAGACACTGAAATCTGGGGTACAAAGTTAGCAGCTTGAACTTTGATCATGGATGAAATGGTAGCAAGAGCATCTGCAAACTGATTCTCGTCCCGAGGGATATACTCAAGTTTGACCGTTGTAAAGAAAGTCAGTAACCTTCTCGTATAATCCCTGTAAGGTATCAGATGATCCTGGTGGGTGTACCATTTTCCGTTGGTTTGATTAACTACCAGAGCCGAATCTCCGAATACGGTCAATGTCTTGATCCTGAGGTCAATAGCTTCCTCAAGACCCATAATGCAAGCTTCGTATTCAGCTTCGTTGTTAGTGCAGTTGAAAGTGAGTTTTGCCGAGAAAGGCATGTGAACTCCTTTAGGTGTAATGAGTATTGCACCAACACCACGGCCATTCATGTTAACAGCCCCATCAAACATCATAGTCCATTCTTCCTCCGGGTCAGGCCCTTCAGTGTGAATAGGCTCTTCGTGATCTTTTGCTTTAATGAACATGATGTCTTCATCAGGGAAGTCAAACCTCATAGGCTGGTAGTCATCAATGGGTTGCTCAGCAAGATATTCAGATAGTACACTGCCCTTGATGGCTTTCTGAGATGTGTACTGTATGTCGTATTCTGTGAGAATCATCTGCCATCTTGCAACCCGTCCGGTAAGAGCTGGCTTCTCGAAAATGTACTTAACTGGATCCATTTTTGAGATTAATAAGGTAGTGTGGGTCAACATATACTGTCTCAGTCGGCGAGCAGCCCACGCTAAAGCACAGCAAGTTTTCTCGAGCAGTGAATAACGCTGTTCACAGTCGGTAAACTTTTTGCTTAGGTAGTATATTGCATACTCTTTTCGACCAGACTCGTCATGCTGGCCCAACACACACCCCATTGACTCTTCTAATACTGTCAAGTACATAATCAGAGATCTTCCCTCAACTGGCGGCATGAGGACTGGAGGTTCTTGTAGATATTCTTTGATCTTGTCAAAAGCCTTCTGGCAATCTTCGTTCCACCTGACCGTCTGTTCTTTTCTTAACAGCTTGAACAAGGGTTCACAGGTCGCTGTAAGGTGAGATATGAACCGTGAAATGTAGTTCAATCGACCTAAGAACCCTCGAATTTCTTTCTCAGTTTTCGGCGCAGGCATTTCTTGAATAGCTTTGACTTTATCAGGGTCAACTTCAATCCCTTTCTCGCTTACAATAAAGCCCAGCAGCTTACCGGATCGCACCCCGAATGTGCATTTGTTGGGGTTCAGCTTTAGTTGGTACTTCCTCAGTCGCTTGAACAACTTCAGCAGATTCACCAGGTGATCTTCCTCTGTAAGGGACTTGGCAATCATGTCATCCACATAACACTCGATTTCCTTATGGATCATATCGTGGAATAATGTCACCATAGCCCGTTGATACGTTGCACCAGCATTCTTTAGTCCGAATGGCATCACCTTGTAACAGAACGTGCCCCAAGGTGTGATAAATGTTGTCTTCTCCATGTCTTCAGGTGACATCTTGATCTGATTATATCCTGAAAATCCATCCATGAAGGAGAATACCGAGAACTGAGCCGTGTTATCCACCAATACATCAATGTGAGGTAATGGGAAGTCATCTTTCGGGCTGGCTCTATTCAGATCCCGGTAGTCAACACACATTCTTACTTTGCCATCTTTCTTAGGCACAGGCACTATATTAGCAACCCACGGCGGATAGCTAGTTACAGCAAGGAACCCGGCGTCCCATTGCTTTTGTACCTCTTCCTTAATTTTCATAGCCATGTCTGGGCGAGTTCGGCGCAGCTTCTGTTTAACTGGTGGGCATTCTTCCCTCAAAGGCAGCTTATGCACAACAATGTCGGTATCCAACCCTGGCATATCTTGATACGACCAAGCAAACACATCAACATACTCTTGAAGCAGATCTATCAGTTGTCTCTTCACTGAGTCTTGCAGGCAGGCCCCGATTTTTACTTCCTTCATGTCTTCGTCTGTACCAAGATTAATCACTTCAATCTCCTCCTGGTGAGGAGTAATAGCCTTCTCCTCTTGTCTCAACAACCTAGCTAGCTCTTCAGGAAGCTCATATTCTTCATCAACCCCTTCATCAGCTTGATTGATTGGATTGTCAAAGTCATACGACGTCATAGCCGTGTTGTTGTCGGTGCTGTCTGGAAGGCACTCTCTGCAAGGGTTAAGTTTGTTCATTTTAGTGATTGATTTTAATCTTGCTTTAGAAAAAAAGTGAAAATGAAGTTATCATTTTGAAAACACCGCCATTTATTTTTGTACAAAAAGAAAAATGGAAAAACAGTGAGCATAAAGAAAAAGACTCGTTTGCAAAAAGATGTCTGATATTTCATTAATTTAATCTTGTTTGCACAAAAGTACAGATGGCCCTGATTACAAAATGAGTCTTGTCATCTTGGGCAAGATGCAAGACTTTGATGCATGCTATAAAAATACAGGAAATAATAATTACTCTGCTTGAGTAACTCTTATAATTTCCTGGGAAGACCAGTTCGAGACACTGCTCCCCGGGATCTTTGGACGAATCCAATTCTCCAGATTGCGCTCCTCTTCCAGCTCGTCTTCCAGACAGTTGATAGCATCAGGGGTAAGCATTCCCCCACTGACAAAACCTGGCTCTGCAGCAGCCTTCGCTTGATGTTGAGTTGGTTTGTAACCCAACCCAAATTTGTCCTTTTTCTCCTCCACAGCTAAAACTTTGCCCCAGCCTAGGGCAGTTCCTTCCTCAACAACCTTCCGGGCTTGTTGATAAGACGACATGGAGATACCTGACACGGCAGATGCTTCATTGACGTTTAAGGCTTCAAAACCTTGGCTCATTGTTTCATGGATCTCCCCATCCATCTCAATGTACTTGTAGGTAGCCAGATGGCTAACGAAAATATCCTCTTCCCCACAGATTGTGACAACTTGACCTTCCCACTCAAATTTTAACTTTTGGTGAAGGGTAGACGTTATTGCACCGGCGGCGTGAATCCAGGGTCTACCCAACAAACAGCTGTAGGCGGGCTGAATGTCCATCACATAAAAGATAGTTTTAAAGGTCTGCGGGCCAATTGTCACAGGTAACTCGATCTCTCCCAGAACCGATCTCTTAGAACCATCGAAGGCCCTTACTACCAGGTTGCTGGGTCTCAATGCCAAACCATCATATTCTAACTTCACCAGAGCCTTCTTTGGTAAGACATTAAGGGACGACCCTGTGTCTACCAGCACGTGAGAAAGGACAGCTCCTTTGCATTCCATGGTTATGTGCAAGGCTTTGTTGTGGTTGCGGCCATCTGCCGTCAAGTCAGTATTGGTGAACCCTAGCCCATTGCTAGCAGTAACATTTCCAACCACGGTTTCCAACTGGTTGACAGTAATCTCTTCAGGCACGTAAGCTGCGTGCAAGACCTTGAGTAGTGCATTCCGATGGGCTTCAGAGCACATAAGCAGTTAGAGGATAGAGATTTTGGATGGCGTCTGGTGAAGTTGATCCACGATTTTGTAATCACTCTTTTTGATGATTCTCATAAACTCATCAACTTCTTGATCGAACGGCGTCTTCAAGGCTTCTTTAACAGCTTGATCTTCCTGCACAGGGCTCTTCCCTTTTGCCTTGGCAGCAGCTTCTGCTTCGGCAGTAGGTCTTTGAATTGGTGGAGCAAAGAGACGTCCGCTTCGAGTGAAGCCTCCGCCTCCCCCCACATTATCTATTTGTGGTGCAGGTGTTGATGTTTCAAGAGTGATTCTTTTTCCTTCGCAGTACACGTCAGAGCCATAGTGCCAAGGGATGGCCCTACTGCTTTCATATGGTACTGGTCCAGGCACCGTGACAGTGACTGGACTGATTGCTGCTGCTGAAGGGACTGTAATTGTTTGTGGATCATAAAAGATTGTAACTGGTGCTCTGATGGGAGCAGCACCTTCTGAATGGTAGGCAGAGTTGTTTTCCGGATCATAGAATATCGTGACAGTAGAGACATCTTCATGATTTGTTGCTGGAGTTGTAGGAGATATTGGCGGAAGAATGGATGTTGTCGTTGTAGGAGTCTCGAAGTGGAGTGAAGCTGAAGTTGTAGCAGGGAAATTTGTTGAAAACTGATCAGTTGAGATGATTGATGAAGTACTTGTTGATGTTGCTGGTGAATTGTCGGGAACAATAGTTGCTGCAGTTGTAGGAGGTTCTGGAACCGTTGTTGATGAAGTTGCCGGATTTGTCGGAAACGATGTGGTGATCTGGAGCAGGCCACTCTGAATAAGGCTGTCAATGCCATTCCTCAGGTCCTCACACCCATTCCATGAAATATTGCAGTAGGGGCACCCTAGTTCACATCCCGGAAATATTTGGCTTTCACGGAGTTGAGCTTTGATTTCCACCAATGGTGTCCTGATCTGATCCACACTGGTTATTAAATAAGACGGTCTGTCTTCTTCAATAGCGTTAATTCGGGGACCACCATGGTTTGGCATAGGGTTTTTATTGACATTGGGCGGAGGTGCAAAATTCAGAGCCTTGGAGTCTACCAAGTCTTGTACCTTCATATGCAGAGCCCTGCATTTTTCTGTACTGTGACCAGGTGCGTTTGAATGAAAAGCACACCTAGCATTAGAGTCATAGTTTCTTGGTAGGCTATTGGGATCCGGGGGTGCCAACGTTCTTAGCTCAACTAGGTTGAGTTTCAGAAGCTGTGGCAACAAGGCAGCATACGGCATTGGGATCGGGTCGATCACTCGGTTAGCTTGGGATGGCCTCTGTTGGAATGGCCTTTGTTGATTGTTGGTGTTGTTGTTGTTGAAGTTCCTTGGAGGATATTGATTCTGGTGATACTGAGGTTGTTGTTGGTAGTTTTGTTGAGGAGGTTGATAGACTGGCTGAGGATGAGCTGGAGCAGGAATGGTGACTGCTGCTATCGACCTTTGAACGTACTGGGGTCTACCCCTGTTGGTGTGAATGGCATTGGTCTCGCCAGTTCTTCTCGGGCCTGCAAAAGGCTTTCTTGTACTACTGGACGAGCTGGCACCATTATCAGAGATCTTACCCATTTTTAACAGGCTTTCAATTCTCTCCCCAGCTATGACAACATCTGCGAAGCTAGTGGAGGAGAAAGCAGCCAACCTGTCAATATACGTTCCCTGGAGAGTGTTCATAAACATGTCTGCCATTTCTCTCTCAGACATTGGTGGTTGAACGACAGCAGCCAATTGCCTCCATCTCTGGGCATATTCTCGGAAACTTTCCCTTGACGACTGTGACATTCCCATTAGGAGAGTCCTGTTGGGTGCCATATCTAAATCGTATTGATACTGTCTAATGAAGGCCTCTGTCAGGTCCTTCCAGCATCTCACAGTTGCTCTTGTCAAATGGGAATACCACTCCCTCGAAGCTCCAGTCAAGCTATCCTCAAAGTAGAACATCCACAATTTCTCATCCATTGTATAGGCCTTCAGCCTTCCCAGAAATGATTGTAGATGAGTCCGGGGGCATGAAGTCCCATTATACTTTTCGAAACAAGGAGGCTTGAACTTATGGGGGATCCTGACCCCGTCTACCAAACCCATGTCCATAACGTCGAAGCCCAAAGAGTTTTGAGATTCTAAGGACCTCAACTTCTCAGCTATTTCATCCAATCTTCTATCATAAGCCTCTTCTCCAGCACCCATTACTGTGAACTGGTCTTCTTGAGGGTCTTCCTGTAGTACCCTCCCTGCTGTGGCAGTCCCTTGTATATTGACAGGGATGTTGGTCTCTGGATGGAGATGGGGTCCAAAAACTGGGGGATTGACATGAGGTTGGACCCTCTCGTTGTTACTTGTGCCAGCAGTTCCCACATGGGGTTCCTCTTGATTCCTCCCTTCTACCAAAGCTCTGAGCCTCTCCTGGCTTTGAGCTAAGTTGTTCATTACTTCCATGAACTGTGTTATCTGCGTTCTCATCTCCAACCTTTCGTTGGCCATCTGGTTTCTGACCTCCGTAAGGTCCTGCTGCATCTGATCCATCTGAATTCCCGGAAGGTTGTTTCTAGTTGGGTACCTGTGTGGCCTGTTGAGGGGAAATACCCGGCGGCGAGCAATAATTCTTGAGATTCACAACAGAGGTTAGTAACAACAAAACAAAAACCTACAAAACAAACAAAAGGGTTAGTATGCAATGCAGTTATGCTTATTTGCTCTCAAGGTATCCGGTTTGGTCTTCAGTTTTGACCCTTCCAGACCCTTGAAGATGTTGCTGTTGAAGTTGCTTTCGAAATAAACCCAGATGGAAACTAACACAAATATATTACAGAAGGTGAAATAATACATCTTGTTCATTTTACAACACCAGCCCTCTAAGGGGTCAAAATACATCACAAAAACAAAAGTACATGGAATAGGAATAACAACAAGCAAATGATCAAACTCCAAGGCCAAACTCATCCTCACGAACTTCCTTAAGAAGTGCTTCGGTCACAGGATCAGCCGGCCGCTCTGTAAGATTTCTGATGAGAAGGTTTCTTGTTGCAACAGCTGCAGTCAACTTCTTGCTCTGACTTTGGTCTTTAGACCTCTTCACTCCAGCTCTGATTTCTAGCTCTGATATTTCCTTCTGGGCTGCTGCCAGGGCTTTTTCTATCTGCTCCATCTTGTCCTGAACTCTCTTGTCTTCTAGAGTACGGGCCTCAGTGATCCGGACCCACCTGGCCTGACTCTCTTTCAAATACAAGTCTGTCCTTGCTCTTTGGAACTGGGCTTCTTTGCAAGCGTTCTTCAGAATTTGTTCACCAGCTTTAGACTTGTTGATATAATCCCCAGACTTTTTAATCTTAGTCAAATGCTCCACTCTCAACTTCTCCAATCTCTCAATCTCCCTCATACCTTCACTCCTCTCCCGGAGGGTCTTCTGCAAAGCCTGGGTTAGCTTCTCATTTCTTTCCTTCAAGCTCTCAAACTCCTCCAAACTGATGGTGGCAGGGGGTGGTGCTGAAGATGACTCAGGCATGTCTTCTATGGTAAAGGGCATTCCAGAGAATTGGGCCCTGGCATGGGACCACTCATAATATTGTGCTGATGCCACATTATTGCACTTCCCCAGAATGGTGACTCCCTTGGTTTGAACATTATCCCAGGCCCAGGCAGCCTGCCTAACAACAGCCAAACTAATCTTGTTCTCACAATAGAGAGTCTCCACCAAGTCCTGTGCCTTAGGAGCATGGACCAGTGCATAGCCTAGTTGCCTTCTGAACAGCAGAGGATTGTAATTAATACTGCCCTTAACTCCTATCAAAGGCACATTAGGAAAATGTCCACAGCTGGTGATGATATCCCTGCCTTTGGTGCTTTGAGTGCACCAACTGATATCTGCTGAAGTTAGAACAGTGAGTCTCTTAGCCCAGTTGCTCTGCTGATGAGGATTGAGAAATGTATCTGTCCTGGGTACATGCTTGAGAAGCCAAGTATGAAATAATGGAGCACAAATCCTCACTAATCTTCCCCTCTGTTTCTCATTCCTCTGGTGCACTGAGTAATAGAGATCTCCTAGCAAAGTTGGCACTGGGTTCTTCAGGATGAACAAATGGATTGCATTCTTGCTGATGAATCGAGGCTCATCTGCAAACAACACAATTCCATATACACTTAAGGCCAACAGAGCACAAACAGCTCTCCACTCCCCCAGGGAGGCCTTCAGACTAGCTTGGGAAATCAGGAAGTCAAGATGAAAACCAGGGATCCCAGCTTTAGAGGTCATATGCTGCTCAATCAAAGCAGGTTCCAGGTGCAGAGCTTTTGCCACCTCTCCATTGCTGGGAAAGACCATTTCAGGGTTGAAAGGGATTTCCCTCTTGATAGGCAAACCAACCAAAGATGAGTATTCTTCTAATAGAGGGCCCAACTGGAAGTCTTGAAAGGTGAAGCATCTCAATGGGGGGTCATAAAACTGAATGCAGGTGTGGATCAAACTCCTCTGGGATGGGTCCAGATCCATGACCAAGTCAAGTATATCCCCATAATGCTCCCTGAACAAAGGTATGTGATCTGGAGTGATCAGGGTTTGGATCCTCCTGATGTCTGATAAGTCTGGTTGGAAGAAATGATAGGTGATGTTGCTTTTCTTTGGAGCCATGATGCTGAAGACTGAGTAGAGTGCTGATGAAGATGCTGAGGAGTGGGCCACTGGCTGGCTTAGTGCAAGTATTTGAAGTATATGGCTGACAAGCTGAAGCTAGTGCTGGTGGAGATAGGTCAGTAATGCAGATGGGGTCAAAACCAAAACCAGATGAAAATGGATACCCTGAAACACAAATAAGCAAATGTTAATATGATGCAATGGTTATGTATGCAAATGATATGCAAAGGGTTTGTGCCTGAGCTGGATCTGATTAACTGCCTTGGTATAGATCCATGTGTGTTCAAGAATTCCAGATGGAGGTCTAAAAATCCAGTAACCAGGGTGGGGGACTCAAATAAAGAGCCACAAGTCCAAGGTTTTAGAATCACAAGAAATTTCCAACATGGAGTATTCTTAACAAAGTCAAAGTAACAGGGTATTCTGAGGTCAAGGTACCTGCAAACCTGTAAACAGCCCAACCCCCTCACAGGTGGTGATCTAGAACAAGGATCCTCAGACTTGGATCAGTTATGAGAAGTGTAAACACTTCTAACCCGGAGGTACAGTGTTTACAATAACCATAACAATTCCTCCTCTAATTCACCTCAGTTTCTGAAGGTCAATACTAAAAGGTCATCCAGACTTAGCAGGCTTCCCAGATAGCCCTAGCATTGCAGGAAATCTGCAACACAGAGTTCTCAAGAAGAAACCCATATCTGAACCGTGTTTCATATTCCCGCACCAGACCGAAATGGAATGGGAAAGAATATGATTCACTCTAGCCTAGGTGTCACTCAGGTCCCAGGTATAGGACCTTAACTCTCAATGAATCACCCACCCACCAAGGCAAACAACCAGATCCAGCCAGCAGCAATGACAGTATGATATAAATAAATGCAATAAAGAAAGCAGTAAAGTAACTGTACATAAAGCAATAAACAAAAATAAATACAAGCACATAACACCCCAGTAAACACAAATCAAACAAGCGCTAGGAGGAACCCACAAAAAGAACCAGAAGCCCTGGTTGCAGTATAAGGGTCCCCAGCAGAGTCGCCAAGCTGTCGCTCCCGATAAATGAAACAGGGTCAAATAAGGGTACAGACGCGAACGGTCGGCGAGAGGGACAATGAGAACACACAGCCGTGGACTCACTGGAGATGAATAGAGTCGCCAGCTAGGCATTTTTATCCCGGAGGAAAGGCAATGCTGCATAGACCTAGAAAAAGATGGACAAGACGGTTTGCGAACCAGAGAGACTGAGAAAGGGGGTTGGTTACAACCTGGGAAGGTATTAGCACCCAGATTGTCCGTCGTACTCGACGGGATCCACGCTTAAAAGATTTGTGTTTTAAAGGGGTAGTGTCAGTGCAATTTGTGTATAAAATAGCTGGAAAGGAATGTACAGGTGTCAGTGTAAAGTGTATAAGTGATGTGAAGTATGAAAGTGTCAGTGTAAGAACAAGGTGAAATGCTCAAGATCATGAGGCTAAAGAATGAAGCTAGAAAGAGGGGGAATATACAGAGACTTTTGTTCGATAACTATTAAGTTATGCCTACGTATCCTCTCGTGCAATGAGGAAGTCAGAACACCGTAGTTCGACCCAAAGAGACTGAAAGATAAATTGACTTGTGAACTGCTTGCTTATCTATGCTCAAGTGTGTGACCTATCTGGCTCAGGTGCAAACTGTCTTGCATTAGACGGAAGAAGCAAGTTCTCGTTTGTGAATGAATGAGGTGAGAAAAGAATCCCGGAGGAGACGATTATTGTTTGTTTTTGTATTTTCAATCTTTTATTGCTTTTTGAAGTTTGTCATGAGTTAATGAGCTTAAGCCTAAACCAAGGGGTTAGTAAACTCATCACATCCTCCCTCTGATTAGGGGTAATGAGAATACCTTAAGTGTGAAGTCAGCATCTCACACTTAATCACCTCTGATGTAGGATTAAGGTCATTAACCTACTTGTGATTATTTAGATGTTTTTTGTTGTTTTTGTTTAGTGTTAAGTAATGAGTTTAAGCCATAATCAAGGATTTAATGGACTCATTACACCATCCTAATAGAAGGATAATAGATGAGAACATTGAAGCTGAGGAAGAATCCTCAACTTAATCCATGATTAGGGATTAACCTCATGACAAAACAAAAACCTTTATTAAGTGGATTTCAGTTAATGATAAGATGAAGAAGTGATTTTTATGGTTTGTCAGACAACTTGAAGGGGACTTGTCCATTAACACTAGGGTTAGTCCTTCTTAACCAATTAAGGAAGAATTAGAACCCTAATGCAAGGCCCAAGTTACAAGTGTGATGTCTTGATGGTTATTAAGTGAATTGGTTAAGAGATTTAAACACATTAAGGGTTCAAGGCTTAGGATTAAAGTTATGCACTCCATCCTAAGAGAAGGATGCAGGCATAAGCTTAATCACAAAGTCTTAAAGCCTTTAGGGTTTGGTCCCTGATTATGAGATGAGAAGAGAAGACTCAAAGAGAGACACAAAGGTAAAACTATGGGGGGAGACTAATCAAAACCCTAATTCATTGTCATGCTTGGTTGACCCTAAGGTTTGTGAGGTTTTCAAGAACAATCTTCAGAAGAACCACCAGGAAGCAGATGAACAAGATCAAGAGAAGCAAAGTGGCTTGCTTCATTCAAGAAGTCAAGTCACTTGAAGAAAGAAAGTAGGAGGAAGAAGAATGAGCAAGCTCAATCTCAAACACAAATAGAAATGCAGCAATGGATGCAAGAGAGATGAAAAGAAAAGTTATGAGAAGTGAAGGCAAATTCACTTCTCAAGTTTACCTACCACCTGAAATGTTAGAAAGAAATGCAATGCAATGCTAAATGAAATGAAATGACATGATGCTAGACCAAACCAGAAGCATGTTGATGATGATTATGATGTTATGGGGTGCTGCAAACATGAGGCAAGACATGGATATGTTCATACAAGATCATGGATGCAGATGATGCAGGTTAAGGAGCATGAATGAACATGAAAAGTTATGAAGCATACAAGACAAATGACATGGCAAATATGTAATGCAATGATCAAACATGCTTTCTATGTGCCCTAAGATGCCAAATGAATCACAAGTATGCACAAAATGCAAAGACAAGTCATGTTATGCAAGGAAATGCAAGAAGGATGCAAGAGAAATCCCAAATTAGGGTTCATGGATTAAACATCAAACCAAAACTCAAAACAGAAGCAAACCCTAAGATAAAAAATGGAAAATGCCATCCAAAGAAACCCTAAACCTATAATGAACCACTGCCCAAAGGGGAACTCTCAACTCCTAACCAATCTCAAGATATGAATTTTATAAGTTATTAGGGTTTTTTAGGGTTCTTAACAAAAGAAATGTCAAACAATTGGAAAATGCAAGATCAAATCATGGCCATTTTACCCTAGAAACTACATGCCAAACACAAAACAATGCAAGAAGAACCAAAGTCCCAACCTTCTTAGCTAGGCAGAAATGAATTTTTGAACTTAGGATCAAATTAATGCATAAGAAATGATTTAATTCCATGAAAAATTCTTAAAATGCATCAAGATCAAAAAAGAAATTTGGTTTGAAGGTTGGACAATGTTTCTAAATGTCTTAGAACATTTCATGAATTTTTTTGTAATTTTTAAATACCTAAAAGTATTTTTAATTAATTAATTCCCATTAATCAATTAAAAATAATCTTTTAAATATTTAAAAATACTTTTTTGATGATAAAAATAAAATAAAAAATATCTTTGTGTCATAAAAATTAATGAAACTCAGAGGGAAAAGTTTCATAATTTTTATGTATTTTTTGCTATTTTTAAATAATTATGCAAAACAAAAGAAAAAGAAAAGAAAATAAATGAATTAAATCTGAATTAATTGGAAGTCAACAGATCCTATGGTGGAGATTTAAACTGGCCAGCGCGCGCATTGACTACCCGCCACATCTCACGGCTCAAATTCAAACTTGCTAATTACACTGATTAAGCCCTAATTGTGCCCTAATGACATTCAGGCGACCGGAACAGTGTTCCGGTCGTCTTCTCCGGCCATCCCCAAAATCAATCTCTCTCCCTAGGCCATTTTAAGAGCTCTAACTCTCCAGAAATCATCTTCCACTCATCCTAAACACGAATCCAGCATCAAATCACATTTAAACTCACACACAAACAAGAATCGAAGCAATGAAATTTCTAGGTCAAACTTTCAGAACAACATAACATGCTCATTTCTGGCTTATTTTCAAAAGTAAAGAGATCCCAATGATCAGTGTAACATGCACAACAAGATTTTAACAAGAGAAATAAGTTCTGGGGAAAAAGTTCATGGTGTCACCTGAGATGGAGCTCTTGATTCAGGAGCTCTTTGGATGATCCTTTGGTTCAATCTGGTCCCAATGGTCCACCTTTGAAGCTTTGGATGCTTAGTTGGAGTTTAAGCAACCTCCTGAGTGAGTTTGCAGCAGCTCTGACCAAGGGAGGGTGAAAATCGTATCTGAGATACAGGGTGTTTCAGGCCAAAACAAAGGGTGGTTTCTGGTCAGTGAGGTGAGTGGAGATTGTTGGTGGAGTTTGTTCTTGTGTTTGAGGTTTGTGGAGGGAGATTCGAAGGAAAATGCAGGCTGAGATGAAAATGGTGAAGTGGCTTTGTGGTTGGTTTCAGGCCTGTGTTCTTGGTGCTTTGTGGTCTATGGAGCAAGGTGAGTTGATTAGTGAAGATGGTTTGAGTGTTTGCAAGCTGTGGAGGCAGATTCGAAGCAAGTTGCAAGATGAGGTGATTTTGTGAATGTGATGGTATGAGATGTTTCAGCCTTGCCTTGTGTTATGTCTAGCTTGCAAATTGTCCACATAACTCTCTCTCATTGGTCAGTTGACAAGACATGCCCTTTATTGATTGGTAAGTTACCTTTTGCAAAAAGTCAAATAATGTGTAAGAGAAGCATGGCTCAAGGTCTAGGCAAGTACATGGCATGGGCTGGCGCAGCAAGGGTGAGGGAGAGGTCTAGCAAAGCTCAGCATCCAATGTCACAAGTTGTGGGAAGCATGATCATGAGTTTTGCAACTTGTGGCTTTTTGGTTTACATGTGAAGATCTTGTTCCAAAAGTCATGAAACATGAGCAATGCCTAGTTCATTCTGAATTTTAGGACTTACATGATGTTTATGTGCTGGTTTTAAGTGAATTAGAAGTCACATAATGCATTGGTTCATGACTTTGCAAAATTTCCATTTGAGGCATGCCTTGAAAATCAATGATTTTAGCCAACTTTGTCATGCCATAACTTTTGATCCAAGAAGAGTTTGATCATGTTCTTGTACTTTTTGAAAAGGGAAAGATGAGATCTACAACTTTCATGACCAAAGTTTTTCCATTTGAAGCCTTTTTGGATCAAGAATCAAGGCTTGAAAAATGACCTAAAATGATGCATTCTTGAAAAGTCAACTATGCCCAAAAAGTCAACATTTGCAAAAACCCTAAATTCTTGATTTCTATGAACTTCAACCCTCTTCCATGATCAAATAAAGATCATATACACTCAAAATGATGAAGATCACCCATTGGTTGGGTCATTGGGGGCCTCAGATGCCCTGATTTTACACTGACTTGTCTGAAAAGTCAACCCTTGATCAGATGACTTCCCCATGGAATTTCTTCATGAAAATTGGTATGCATACTCCCTATACCATATAAAGAGCAATGGAAACAAGAATGACCAAAAAATTTGGAGTTATGGCCTCTGAAAACAAAACCCTAATTTTCAGTCAATTGTGCAGTTTGACCTGGCTCTGCATCCACTCAAACCCTAGTCCTTGTGATTCCTCTACATTTTTGACTTTGAAGAGATGGAATATGACATATGAACACACATGGACCCCTTTGAGTTGATTGGTGGCCTTTGGGGTGGCTCAGGATGCCCTGAGGTTGCTCAGATCACAAACCCTAGGTGCAGATGCCTTAGAAACTATGCAGTGAATAAAAAATGAGATGTGAGATGATATGATTGTGTTTATGCATATGAGGATGATCACAAGCCATGGTGTGAATGGGTGAGGGAAAATTTGGGGTGTTTACACTTGGTACACATGATCCTTATATCATATTAAGAACATTAGAAACAAGAATGAACCAACAATTTGGAGTTAAGGCCTCTGAAACCAAAACCCTAATTTTGGTCATCTGTGTAGTGAAACCATAGCTCTGCTTCCATGCCTCTGCCAATTCTTGTGATCCCTTGACTTTCATGAACTTTGGGGAGCATAATATGATGATGGAACACATATGGACCCTCTTGGAAAGCTTGGAGACCTTTGGGATGGCTCAGATGGATTCTTGGATTGCTCAGATCACAAACCCTAGATGCAGATGAACTTGAACTATGCAGTGAAACAAAAATGCACTATGAGATGTAATGCTTATGCTAATGCAAAAATGAAAGATCACAAACCATGGTGTGAGAAAAAGTGAGGGCAAATTTGGGGTATTTACACTAGGTCTTCACGCTTCTCACGCGTTCCTTGACAGTTCTTCCTTGGGCCTAGCTGATCCAGCCCAAGGAAGGACCTTGGCCCAGCGCTGAGGGCTCTCTATATATACCCTTTCTCACTAAAGGGTCAGGTATTCTGATTTCACTCTTCTACTTACCTATTCATTGTACCTCTATTGACTTTGGCATCAAAACGCATTGCAGGTACACCCCATCCATTCCATCCGCTTGCTGCATTCACCCAATTGCTGGAAGGTCCTTCTGATCAGGTAAGATCAGTGGCGCCGTTTGTGGGAATCTAGCTTCCCCTTCTTCCACAGCAGAAGATCAAAGCTCAACTACTCCATCCTTTCAGCATGGCCGGAGAACATCCCAACGACCGTAATCGTCCCCTCGTCGACTACACGATGGAGGACAATTTGAACTACCATGAATCTGACGCCCGAGATGGGCGCCCTTCCACCCCATCCCCTGAACCCGAGGACAATGGGAACCAACCTCAGATTCAGGACCAGGCGATCACCATGTTCCAGCCCATCCTCGTGCCCGTCGAGGGGGATGCCACCATGATTGCTATGGTGAACGCCCTTAATCAGGCCAACTTCATGCTCTACCAGCAGCATGAAAGAATCATGGCCCTGGAGGCTGACCGGCAGGAAAGTCGACCTCAGCAGGAAAGAAGGACGCAACAATGTCCAGAAGCGGCGAAGAAGCGGGGACGACGCTCCCTAGAACCCAACAAGAGTAGGTCACGAGCACGCCGTGATACCGGCCGATCAGGGACCCCGCCAAGGCACGACCAGAGCCCTGGTAATATTGAGCTCTCCCCACTGAGGAGCGACGAAGAAGACCCGCATTGCCCCCTCTCGCGGGCGATAATGGAGGCTCCACTCCCCAAGGGCATGGAGAAATCCCCAAATTTGGTCATCTACGACGGGACCACTGACCCCGACGATCACATCGACAACGTTAATGCGATGCTCGACTACCACAATGACATCACCGGGCACCTCAAATGCAGTTTGTTCTCGACAACTCTCAGGAAGGGAGCCATGGCCTGGTGCAAAAGCTTAGCCCCAGAATCCATCACATCCTGGAGAGTCATGAGATCCATGTTCACGAGGCATTTTGCAGCCTCCCGACGCCATCCCAAGACCGAAGCGACCCTCGAAGCCATAGTGCAAAGGAAGAATGAAACATTGTGCTCGTATATCGAGCGATTCAACCAAGAGGATGTCGAGGTGGACACCATGGAACACATGAAGAAATACCTCCTCGAGAGGGGACTCCTGCCCGGAAGTGAACTTAGCAGGGCAGTCGGAATAGAACCTCCCCGCACCCTAAATGACCTTCTGCATAAAGCTCATGCTTACATTAGATATGAAGAAAAACAGGTCGCCCACAATGCTCGCAGCAGTCGCATCGCCGGGGAGACCAACCATCCCAAACGCGAGGACCCGAACATTCCCCGTCGCAACGGGGACAGGCGAAGGGAGGAGAAACTCCGCAAGCCTCGCGAAGGAAGAGGACCCGCGGGTCGATATAGCGAGTATACATTGCTAACAGCTCCCCGCGAGCGCATCCTCGCCGAATGCATCAACTCCGACTTCAAACAGGGCAGGGTGAGGTTCCCCAAACCTTCTGCACCCAAGCCCCACACTCACAAATCCAAGTATTTCAGGTTCCACATAAGCCATGGGCACGTGACTGAAGATTGTGTCCACTTGAAGGACGCAATATAAATTTTGATCCAAGAGGGCCGTCTCAAACAGTACACCAGGAAGAACGAAGCTTTCAAGCACAAAGATCAAGAAAAGAAGAGACCCCGCGAGGACACTCCCCCCGACGACTCTTCTTATCAAGTGGCCCTATGCATATCACGACCAGAGGACTTCATCACCCCCGATTTTCCACCAGAAGGGCGGATCACTGCCCTCAGCCCCTGGGAAGACTTCCCAACCGCCCTTGTCATATCGGGGGGAGGGATGAACAGCGGAAGCGGTTCCCTTTCAGTAAAGCGCAAGTTAGACGAACTCCTGCTGACTGCGCCCGAGCAAAAGACAACATTGACAAAATACCGAGGCAAGTCCAATCCAATATCCTTTTTCCTAGAGGAGCTTCCGGGAAGTTCCCCCAACTCGGGCATCCCGCTGCTGATCAGAGCCAAGATGGCTCACTTCGAGGTCCGATGCATCTTGGTCGACCAAGGAAGTTCGGTGGACATCATGTACGTCCACCTATTCAAAACCCTAAAGCTGGACAAGACCAACATATCTCCCTACGTCGGATCCGACCTCCAAGGGTTCAACGGGGCCACGACAAAGCTGTGGGGTTACGTTGAGCTCCTCGTCACTTTCGGAGAACAAGTAACGGCCAGAGAAATCAAGATTTAGTTCCTGGTCATAGAGTACCCCTCCCTTTACAATTGCATCCTCGGCCGCCCGACCCTAGCTGAGCTGACGACGGTCCCATCCACCGTCCACCTGAAGATGGAGTACTACACCAAACTGGGTCGCGTGATCACAATCCACGGCGACATCGAGGCCACCTGAAGGTGTTATGATGCTGCAGTAAAGGGATATGCCACAATCAACACCAAAAACAACAAGAAGCCCAGGTTCAAAGAGCCTCCCCTCATGGAATCAACGCCATCGACCTCGATTGCCGCATCGGCAAGGACGAAGATGAAGAACAGAGACCCTTCGAGGGGCAAGCTCCCACTCACCCATTCCGCCCAGTCCCAAATGGAGAGTTCGAGCTCTTCCCGCTAGGCGATGACCCCGACAGAGCAGTGAAGATAGGCACGGGCCTGCCCGAGGAAACAAGGAAGCAACTCACGATCTGCCTCAGGGAGAACGCTGACCTCTTTGCACGGAACGCCGCAGAGATGCCCGACCTAGACCCTGAAGTCGCCTGCCACCAGTTAACTTTAGACCGGGCGATTAAGCCTGTAGCACAGCGTAGGCGCAAACAGTCCCCCGAGAAAGCAGAGGCTGCCGAGCGAGCTGTAAAAGACCTCTTAGAGGAAAATTTTATTTCTGAAGCCCAATACACAACCTGGCTCTCTAATATAGTCCTCATTAAGAAAAATAATGGAAAATGGCGTATGTGTGTTGACTATACCGATCTTAATAGGGCTTTCCCCAAAGATGCTTTTCCTCTCCCTAACATAGATAAACTGGTCGACAACTCTGCAGGTTTCAAACTCTTGTCCTTCATGGACGCATATAGTGGATACAATCAAATCCCTATGTCGGACATGGACAAGAGACACACGACATTCATGACCCTGACGGGCAATTACTATTACAATGTAATGCCCTTTGGGCTAAAGAATGTCGGGGCCACATACCAACGCATGATGAACAAAATCTTCCATGGACGACATGATCTTCAAATCACACGAGGAGAGCGACCACGCACGACACCTTCGCAAGGTCTTCGAGCGGGCGCGACAATGCAAAATGAGGTTTAACCCTGAAAAGTGCACATTCGGTGTCCGGGCAGGACAATTCCTTTCTATCTCACTGAACGGGGAATCGAGGCCAATCCCGACAAATGTCGGGCATTCTCGGAATTCCCGACCCCGAAGTCTAAAAAATACATTCAATGCCTCAACGGGATGCTCACCTCACTCTCCCGTTTCGTCGCCAAGTCCGCTCAACACGCTTTACCTTTCTTCAAACTCCTTCGAAAAGACGCCACCTTCGAGTGGACCGAAGAATGCGAACGAGCACTGCTCCATCTAAAGAAGGCATTCTCCGAGCCCCCGGTCCTATCCTAACCACTGGAAAGGGAGACCCTGTACCTATATCAGTCCGTGGCAATCGAGGCCGTCAGCGCCGCTCTCATCAGAGAAACCAACGAAGGGCAAAAGCCTATATACTTCACGAGCAAAACACTCTAAGGCCCCGAGCTCAGATACCAACAAATCGTAAAGGTCGCGTTAGCCCTCATAAGCGTCGCGAGAAGATTACGTCACTACTTCCCCGCCCACACGATCAAGGTGAGAACCGATAAAAAATAAAACAACTCCTTGGTCGACCAGACATGGCCGGCAGAATGTTGAAATGGTCGCTGGAACTTTCTGAATTTGACATCCAATACGAGAGCAGGAAAGCTCTGAAAGCTCAGGCCCTGGGCGACTTCGTCGCAGAAATGACGCACAACACAAAGCCAGTGGACGACACCCACAAATGGACGATCTTCGTCGATGGTGCCTCTAGCCCGGCTGGAAGCGGTGCAAGAATCATCCTCGAAAACAAAGACGGAATCCTGATCGAGTTCTCTTTGGCATTAGCCTTCCCAACCTCCAACAACCAAGCCGAGTACGAAGCTTTCCTCGCCGGTCTAAGATTAGTCGAAGACCTAGGAGCAAAGGAAGTAAAAATATCGACAAACTCCCAACTCGTGGCATCACGGGTACGGGGGGAATACCAAGCCAAGAACGACAACATCATCAAATACTTGACATTGGTAAGGGAAAGACTAGAAAAATTCGAGAAATGTGAGGTCCAACATGTGCCCCACGAACATAACACGCGGGCAGACGTCCTGTCGAAACTCGCGAGTACGAGGAAGAAAGGCGGAAACAAATCAGTAATCCAGGAAATCCTTCCTCGACCTAGCACCGAAAGGCCGCCGCCCCCGATCGAGGTAAACGTGATCGGGGAAGATCATTGTTGGATGACACCCATCTACAACTATCTCACGAAAGACGAACTCCCCGCGGACCCCAAAGAGGCAGCCACAACTAAGAGGAGGGTGTGCTCATACGTCCTCCTCGAAGGGAAACGCTACCGTAGGGGACTCTCCATCCTGTTGCTCAAATGCTTCGAGGAGGAGAAAGTACCCGACATATTAGGGGAAATGCATCGGGGAATCAACGCCAAACATCCCTGCAGAAGGTCGCTGGCGCGCAAGGCTCTACGAGCAGGCTACTATTGGCCGACTATGTAGCACGACTCCAAAGAGCACGTCAAAAAATGCGACAAATGCCAACGACACGCCGACATGCATCTCGCACCTCCCAACGAGCTAAAAATGCTCTTCTCCCCTTGGCCCTTCGTCTGGTGGGGGATGGACATCCTCGACCCCTTTGTGACTGATTCTTACCAAAACAAATACCTCATTGTAGGGGTAGACTACTTCACCAAGTGGATCGAAGTAGAATCACTAGCCAAAATAAGGGCGCAGAACATTCTTCGATTTTTCAAACGAAACATCCTCGCCTGGTTCGGCATACCCCAGGTCCTCATCACTGACAACGAAATGCAATTCATGGACGGAGGATTTTAGGACTTCGTAGCCAGCCTAGGCACTAAACAACATTTCATGTCCGTCGAGCACCCTCAAACCAACGGACAAGGTGAGGCGGCCAACAGGGTAATCCTGCGCGGAATGAAGCGCAAACTCGGCAAGGCAAAGAGGGCATGGGTCGAGGAACTACACAGCGTCCTATGGGCATACCGCACAACGCCACACTCCATGACCGGGGAGACCCCATTCAGACTAACGTACGACACCGAAGCAGTCATCCCGATGGAAATTTGAGAACCGAAGAGACGCGTGGAGGCGCCCCTCGATGAAGAGAGCAGTGAGGCCTATTATCTGGAAAACCTACAAGGTCAAGAACTCGTTCGACCATGGAACGCAGAAAAACTTAGACAATATTATAGCTAAACGTAACCCAGGAAGACATGGGAGGTACGACCACGCTCTTCACCACTAAACTAAAGGAAGGATAAACGCCCCCAATGGCGAACACAACCCTCCCTGACGCTGGGCACCTCAAGACGAGCCCCAGCGTCGCAGTACCACGCTGGAAAGGCATCCAGCTTGCGATGGGAAAAGCCTAAACCCTGAGGTTAGAGTTTTCCGATCGCAAACCCTACCTCGATTCAAGGCGAGCACAACGCTCGCCACCTCGTTGGTTCCCTAAACCAGCAAGACTAGCAGGGTCGAGCACAAACAATTCAAAAATAAATAAGACAAACAAATTAATATTGAAATAACATTCATTAAGCACGGTCGCAACCGACCAAGAAAAATACAAAAGGAGCCCGAAGGCCAATATTCAAACGGGCACAAAAGGCCATTACAAAAAGGCACAAAGGCCACGACATAAACAGGCACGCAGGCCCTACAAAAAGACAACAAAAAAATTCTAAAGACTCTGCCCGAAGTTACTCTTCACGACCATCCTCCTCCTCTTCCAGCTCCTCCTCAGCTTCGAAGGGGCACACGATCTCCCCGTCAACCACACAGTAGTTATGGTCGGCCCCTCCATCACTAGCCCGGGGTTCAACACCTTCAGCTGCTCGGTGGCGTTGTTGAACCCATCCTTGAACATTACAACCAACTCTTTGTTGAGTTCGCGGATATGTCCAACCAACTCGCCCCGGGTGCGAAGGGCAAGCTCCTCCTCAGTCTCATCATCCCGAGGGCGGATTGTACCCTCGAGCAGACCTACTCGAGCACGAAGCTACACGTTTTCTTCAGCCACCTTCTTGTGTGTAATACCTCAAAATTTGCCCTCTCATTCCCCAATGTTTTGCATAGCATGTAGCATACATAAATTCATAAAATAACCAAAAAAACATTGCATCATAACCATCACAGCAGGGGCATAGGTTTGTGATCAGTGAACAAAGTAACTGAAGGCTATACAAAGGCAATCAAAGGACCACAAAGCTTCTCAACCTTGTGAAAATGGTCCACAATATCCCACAAGTATTCACTTAAAGCCACAAGTCCTATACAGAGGTGTTTTGATCAAGGGAGGCAAGCAATGCAACATTTCCCAGCAAAAAGGAGTCAGATGAGGGTTTCTAATGAACTGGGCTTATCAATGAGACTTTGGTCCAAGCATGGTTTCATGGTTCTCTACATGATGTCAAGTACCTATGGTTCAAATTTCACCATTGGACTCATTTTGGAAGGCCCTCAATTGTTCAGTTGATTGAAAATCAGAAAATTGGAGAAAAGTCAACCAGGATGAGTAAAAAGTCAACTCTTGAATTTTTGGGATCAAAATCATGAAATTATGGTCATAAGGCTCTTAGGGACCAATTTGAATCAAGAAAGAATGGAAAAAATCAGGAAAACTAAAACTTACCATTTTTGGAAAGTTTGGGTTTCCAAAAATGGCAAGTTTTGGTCACTGTTGTAGCCACTTCAAGAGAGGTTTTTTCCCAAAAAATAAAAGTCCTATGAAAAGTATACCTTGAGAAAATGAAAGAGGACATCCTAAGCTTCAAAACCATATGTGGAACTCCTTCATAGGATCAAAATTGAGAAAGATATGGTCGTTCAAAGTTTGAAAAAAAAAACAAGGCAATACAGCAGGATGAATCGATTCATCCGTGTTATGAATCGATTCATAACAGTTAAAAAACTATTATGAATCGATACATCCATGTATGAATCGATTCATAATGCGTTTTTTTGCTAAAATTAGCTTTCTCTTCAGTATGTATCGATGCATAACCTTATGAATCGATTCATGATGCTGTTTTTTGTCATTTTGTTGCTGTTTTTGATGCAAAACAAGGGGGAATGCTATGCTATCTTTGGGGTTGAACGTGGAAATGATTGGTACACATTCTATAGCTCATTTAGCTTCACTTTGGTCTCAATTCAAGCTTCACCATTGCTGCTACATCAAAGTGGTCTTCACCACAAGTGTTCATGAGCTAGTATACTAAAGAAAGTTCTAGAAAAGCCAGCTCACCCTCTTCTACCACATTCTAGAGTTTTCTACAATCTTCCAAGGAGTTCTAGAATTCTCTAGAATCCCAACTAACTCCTAACCTAAGCCAACTCCTAAGCTACCTCCAAGCCCAAACCTCATGCCAAACCAATGCATTATATAAATCCATCTCCTCCCAAAGCTAAGGGTAATCAACAATAATCACCACAAATCACTCTCTCCCTCATTATTCACTCAATCACCCTTTTCACAATCTCAAATTCATCACTTTCTCTCCCACTTTTCCACCATTTTCACCATAGCTTTTCAACAAAAGTTCTTCAAGTTTCACATTGGAACTTGAAGGTCTTAAAGCTTAGCCTCCAACTTCCATTGAATTGAGCATTGTAGAAGAAGAAGCTACTGTTTTTGGTGAAGATTGTGACTTATCGGAAGTGATTAATCGAGAAGCGTCAAGACCGAATCGCATTTATTTTGCATTCGCGGGTTCTCCGGTTTTCTTCTCCATTCGCACTCCGATTCATTGCAACAATTACCGAAACACTCCTCCGTTTCGTAGGTTAGTGATTTAACCATTATGCCTTAATTTATCCTCTTCATCTCGCCTTAACGGCATTCTTCGCACGATTTTCGATTATGTTTGCGTTATACCGTTCATTTTCGTTTTCGTTGCTTTCTTGCTTGCAATTTGCATTTGGATTATTAGGAATTAGATTTTTAGTCTAATCTAGGTCCTAGTAGGTGTAAAGAATCCCTTGTAAATAGGAAAAATGGTTCTTGTCGTAGGAATTTAGATTTTAGCTTATTTGATAGCTTAGTCTTAATTCTTCATGCCTATCACCCCCATACATGTTTAGGTACTGATTTTAGGGAATTTTTAGGTTCATTTCCAGTAGCTAATTCCCCCATTTCGAGTCGTTTCGACACGATTCCGTTCATGTTACGTGTTATGCATTTTTGTGCTTCTTTGTGCATAGTTTAAGTTCTTGCATTTTGTTGTCATGTTCATGCATCATTAGGCATATAATAATCATGTTGTATTCTGTTTTTACAAGTTTGCATTGCATCAAATCATTTTTTTGCATTCCATTATGTTGATGTATGTTGCATTTTGCATAATCATATGTATGTGCATTCGGTTGCATTTTGTAGCATACTTGATCACATCACTCATATCAATTTAATTCTGAATTTTTGCATTAAGTTTAGTGTGTTTGTGGAGCTATCATGTTGCATATTCATAATCAATAATCATCATGTGCATATACCATGTTCATGTATCATACTTTTGCATTACTTGTTGCATAATCAACCATGTGATGCATTCTTGCATAATCTTCAAAATATTCATGTTCTTGCATTTTTATATGATGATCCATGTTCAAATGTATGTTCATGATGGATTTAGTGCATTATTCATTGAGTTTGTGCATTAAAATATGAAAATAATCAATTCTGGATTTTAGATTACATAGCTGTTTTTTTGCATAAGTGTTGTAAAATACATGCTGTTTGTTGTAAATTCATGTTGTTTGTGACTTTTAACACTTGTTTCTGCATGCATATAGGTGCTGTAAAATGTGTGTTGTTTGTTTGTAGTGCATGCTGTATTTTACCTTTTACACCTACTTTTTCATGTTGCATGATAGCTGTAGTATGCTGTTTGTGTTATGCTTTATTTTCATAGTTGTTTGTGTGTTTGAGTGATGTAAATAAGTTGCTGAATTTTGCGTTGCATTAGCTTTAGGTCCTTTAAACTATAAATTGAGTCTAGTTTAGGTCCTAGTTCCCGTAGGGGTTAATTAGGTAATTTTGTTTGCCTTATTTTTATCATGTTTACCATGCTAACCTTTGTTTTGTAGGGAGGGCAAGGTATGTTTAAAAACCCTATCCTCTTTGGTATTTCTAATGCATTTAATTTGCACCATTTTGCCTTACATAATGTTTGTGCTTGTTAGGTTTTCCCCTTTTGGAACCAACTTAACTTCATTAGGAAGTAAGTTGTGTTCTTCTTCCTTTTCTCTCTTTTCTTCTTTTCCTTCTCCTCCTTAGGATTAGAAACCTCACAAACCATAGGATTTCCCTTGTAAATAAATCAATAAAATTAGGGTGTGTCTTAGTCCCATTAGATTTTCCCTTTTCCAACTTGAGTCATTCTTTCTCATCTCATGAAGAAAATAATAAAACATCTAAGGATAAACCGAACAATCTTGTACGACACGAGACTTTGTTGCGGAGTGTTTATACGCGTCCTGTTTCGGGGCGAGGTGTAAATACTCACCGCGATGGATAGGTCTTAGTACAAGACAGTTCACAAACAAAATTCAAAACACTTCTCATAAAAGATAAAAACAAACAATAAGCGACTATCCTGCGGGAACTTCTTTTCTCATCTCATTCACTCACAACGCGAACTCGCGACGACTTGTCTCATTTGCAAGACGGTAAACGCACTCGTACCAGACGAGCCTGCAACACCTGAGCATAGACATACGCAGTTCCAGCTGTAAAAAAACACAAACAAATAGTTCCCGCCTTAGTTAGGCGAACTACGTCGACTCTGATCCTCATTATCCCGATGAGGTACGTAGGCAGCGGGGTAGGGCCCGTTCGAGCACATTCTTTATTTTCCCTACATTTCCCCCTTTCCTTCCATTTTCTTATTCCAGTTTCTTTTCTCATTTCAATTCCAGTTCCAGTTAGCGGTTTTATTCAGCAGCATTCTTATTTCCCACCCTTTGAAACAAGCAAGCAAGCGTGGATCCCGTCGGGTACGACGGACGATCTGGGGTGCTAATACCTTCCTAGGTCGTAACCGACTCCCGAATTCAGATCTTTGGTTCGCAGGACCCTGTCCTTTCCTTCTTCCTCAGGTTTGTGCAACATTACCTTTCCCATTCATTCGGGATAAAAATGTCTGGCTGGTGACTCTACCTTTTCCGCGCCACTTTCGCGTTTGTACTAGGATGAAAATCCCGGGAGCGACAGCTGGCGACTCTGCTGGGGACTAACCTGATTCTTCCGGTTTCCCTTGTAGAGTCAATCCTAGCGCCTGTTTGGTTTTGTTTCTTTGAGTGTTTATATGCTTGTTGCTGTGTGCTTTGGTTTAGCTTTACTGTTTTCATTTACAGCTTTTATTTACAGCTTTACTTTATCGCATTTATTTACCGCTTTCAGTATTTTATTTTCCATGCATCATATTATACTGGACTGTCTGGCTATGCTGGTTTTCATTTTTTCTGTGGGTTGGGAGTTACTGTGAGATAAGCCAACTACCCGGCTTGAGTGCACTATAGGATTAGCGTGGACACGTTGTGCTCGCATGGTTACATGATGAGTGGTGATGTGTTCCACACCCAGGTTGCGACTGTCTTGGAACTATCTTGTGGGGGGGTTCTTCCCCACTTCAGGATACAACCTTGATGGTTATGTGCAGCTGGGGACCGATCATTGAGAACCTTAGTGGAAACAACCCTCTCCAGTGATGACAGTGGCAGACCACATTTGTTGGCAAACCCACTCGCATCCGAGGGTCCATTCGGAACTCGCATAGGATGGCCTGGTTCTCTCACAGGAATTCAGTTAAAGCAAAACTGTTCGTATGACGATAGTATTGTACCCCTCGGGATGAATGTACTATTGTTTCTCGATTCAGTGCTTGAAGCTGGAGACTTGTGAGGGATGCTTGTTTTTCCGGACTCAACTGAGACCTCCCTGCGTAGTACATAATACCAAACCGATTCCCTAATTTGGTCATGAGCCATTTCTCGGAGATGGTGAACGTATTATTGCTATTCGGCTTTGAGAGTCCGTGATGTTGACCCGAGTAGCACACCCGTGAGATTGGGAGGGGTTTACAGGTTTGCAGGAACCCTGATACCTTTAGCATACCCCACTTTGCCTTTGGTTCAGTTTTGTGATCTGGATTTCTGTTCTTAAGATATGGATCCCGGATCAGAGGGATGATTATTGTGATATCTGGATTTTGAGACCTTGCACCGACACCTGATTATATGATTGGCACATCACAGACACTTCACTGATCACATGCCTTGTCTTGCATAAACATCATATCATCATTAATCATTTGTGTTTCTTTTATTCTCAGGGTCTACACTTACTCCCGGTTCCTGGTTGTCGCTCCCGGGATTTTCATCCTAGTACAAACGCGAAAGTGGCGCGGAAAGGTTAGAGTCGCCAGCCAGACATTTTTATCCCAAAGGAGTGGGAAAGGTAATGTTGCACAAACCTGAGGAAGAAGGAAAGGACAAGGTCCTGCGAACCAAAGATCTGAATTCGGGAGTCGGTTACGACCTGGGAAGGTATTAGCACCCCAGATCGTCCGTCGTACCCGACGGGATCCACGCTTGCTTGTTTTGTTTCAAAGGGTGAGAAAATATAATTGCTGCTGAATAAAAACTGCAACTGGAACTGGAATGAGAAATGAGAAAGGAACTGAAAAAGAGAATGAACAAAAGGGGAAATGTAGGAAAAATAAAGAGTGTGCTCGAACGAGCCCTACCCCGCTGCCTACGTACCTCATCGGGATAATGAGGATCAGAGTCGACGTAGTTCACCTAACCTAGGCGGGAACTATTTGTTTGTGTTTTTTACAGCTGGAACTGCGTATGTCTATGCTCAGGTGTTGCAGGCTTGTCTGGTACGAGTGCGTTTACCGTCTTGCATATGTGACAAGTCGTCGCGAGTTCGCGTTGTGAGTGAATGAGATGAGAGAAGAAGTTCCCACAGGATAGTCGCTTATTGTGTGTTTTTGTCTTTTAAGAGAAGTGTTTTGAATTTTGTTTGTGAACTGTCCTGTACTAAGACCTATCCATCGCGGGAAGTATTTACACCTCGCCCCGAAACAGGACGCGTATAAACACTCCGCAACAAAGTCTCGTGTCGTACAAGATTGTTCGTTTTTTTATTAAGTGTTTTATTGCTTTTCTTTATAAGATGAGAAAGAAAGACTCAAGTTGAAAAAAGGAAAAATCTAAGGGACTAAGGCTCAATCCTAATTTTTGATTTATTTACAAGTGGTCCTAATGGTTAATGAGGCTTTCTATTCCTAATGAGAAACTAGAAACTATTAGAATTCAACTTACTTCTTAATGAAGTTAAGTTGATTCTAAGAATAAATGGGGAACCCTACACAAGTTGTAAAATCAAATGAAGCAAAACAATGAATTTAACCATAAGAAATAAAATTCTATAAATGCATTTAGAGGCAATGAATTAAAAAATAGTCTATTTATTTATTCTACTTCTACATGGAAATGAAGTTTCAAACCTAAGTCAACACTAATATCCATTCTAAAAAATCAAATTAAACTAAACCTAAGTCTAATATTAAATTCTAAAAAAAAACAAGTTTTAACTAGCCTAAGTCTAAATTAACTTCTATGACTAAACTTAAACTAAGCTATTATTTTTTTTATATTGAACTTTATTTTTTTTAAATGGCCTAAACTAATGGGGATTATGCATAACTAGGCCTAAAACTAATATTCTAAAAAAAAATACCAAAACTTCTAGAAAAATTGTGAAACTTAAACTATAGGGTCCTAACACTATCTCTAAAATTGTATTAAGAGGGATTCTAAAAATCTTATTTCTCCTATGCCTAAAAAATCAATTATTTTTACCTAAAGATTAGTCATTATTTCCTAAGGATTACAACACTAAAACCTAAGATAAAAGGTCCTAAAAAAAATCCCTAAAAAATATACTAAGAACTATTATGGGTCCTCCAATTACAGAAAAAAGAATGGCTCAAAAAAAGTTGCTGGAGGTTACTTAAATAAAATGAACAAAATTCAGCATAATTAAAAGAAATCCAATAAAGCTAGTTAAAAGAAAAATTCAGAATTAATTCAAAAATAATCAAATTTCAGAAAATAAAAATAACACAAATTCCTAAATTGACTTATTTAACTACTGGAATTTTTGGGGAATTTTATAATGCTTTTTATTATTTTTTATTGAATTATTTCTAAACTATAATTAAACTAAAAATTAAAATCTAAAGAAATAAATACAGGGAGGTGAGTTAAGTAATTTTCTAAACTGTTTTAATGAACTGGGCCCAATATAGGGGGTGAAAAGAGTAACCGGGCTAAGCCCATGCGCAGAAAAGGAAGGGAGGGTGTTGGAAGCAAAAATTTTCCAGTTATTTTTCTTATTGGGCTCTGCATGGGGTGAGATTAGCAAAACAATGAGGCCCAGTTCGCACAGGCCCTGGGGAGGTGCAAAAAGACAGTTTTCAGTCTGTTTTTTATATGGGCCTAATAGGAGGGGTGTGAAAAGCAACGGAATTGGGCCCATTCTCTGTTTTATCCATGGATTAAGTTTTAAACTTAAAATAATCACAATTATTAATGGTTAATAAATCTTTATGTTGATTAATTCACAATTTCTTAACTTAACTACTAAATTAGCTTAATTAATTTCTTGTACTTAAAATATAAAACAATACAAAAAAAGAAACTGAAGAAGATTCTAAACCCTAAATCAACCTTCCCCATCTTCTTCCGCCGTCATCCTCATCCCTTCACCTCCTTCTCTCCATCATCTTCTTCTACCTCTCATCGCCTTCAATTCCTCTTCACCTCCGCAATCAACATTCGAAAATGACCTCATACCAGCTTCTACTTTGCTCACCACACGAAACCCTACCTCTGCCTACCTCTTCAATCGCTAGCGACAACCCCCCATTCATACACCCCGAAATTGCAAGAAACTAGACGCAAGAGTGATGACGGAAAACTTGTACCTTGCGTATTAGGAGGGAATCGAAGGTTCGCTGAACACGCAATAGTGATGACGAGCTGCGGTGACGGTGATGCCGTTTGAAGCAGAAAGTTGTTGAGAGAGCCGCAAGATTGATGATGACTTCAGCTTGCCGAACGATGAGGATGCCGTGATGGAAATGTCTATAGCACGAAGAAGAATTTTGCGAAATCTTGTTCAGGTATTCGTTTCAATCTCACTTCTCGCACTCTCGTTCCCGCTTTGCCTTACGCGACTGAATACTTGCTATGGAGGTTGAAATTGCAATGTATTTACAATCTGTGTCAAGTTGTTGTTATCTCTTCTTGATGAGGCTTATGCGGTGGCGTCGAGTTGTTTCCGATACCATTCTGAAGTGTAATCTATGCTGTATTGCGCAGGTTGATGAGTGTGGTGATGGTGAGGCTGCTGAGGATTTTCGATGGTGCAATTACAATCAAATCGGCGAAGCTGATGGTGATGAAAATTGATCAAAGCTGATGATGCTGCTGCTAGGATAGTGAGCATTAACTCTGAAAATCTTTGGACATTGAACAAAAAAAAGAATTGGCAACGAGAATGGTAGGGAAAAACTTCAGAAAAATGGAAGCTGAGGAAGAGGATCCAAGCTCAGAATCATTGTGAAAGAATAGGTGAAAAGGTTGAAGGAGGAAAAATTGTGGGAGAAGAAACCCAATGATTGAGAAGCTACTGATTTATAGCTGCTTGGATGAAGCTTCTGGAAGGAGAAATTCAGTTAAGTTTGTTACTTTCAGTTATAATTCTGTTAGGCTTTTGGTTATGAATTAGTTTGTTAATTTTTTTGACTTCTGTTTTTGCTGCTATGCATTTGCACTAACTTTCAGCTTGTTTTGTTGTTGTAGGGTTTTGGATTTGATTTCTTGTATGCTAAACTGGGCCATTTCAAATTTTTCTGAATATTTCGACAGATCCACAATTGCCTTCTCTTTCTTCTAATTTCAATTACCCAAATTCCTCCATGGAGAACTTTTATGATATGGTATTCGATTCATGGCTTGAGATCAACTTTTCATCATCTGGAACCTCCAGATTAGAACAAGAATTAAGGATACGGGAATCACCATTCTCACATCTCTCTTCCAATGAATTGTCTTGAATTAACTTACTTTCAGGTAAAGCAATCTTATCTATACAACCAGGACTGTTAGTTTCAATTTCCATGCCTTTATAACCAAAGATATTAACTCTGCATTCACATGAAATAGATCAAGAACAAACTGCAGCAAACTTGCTTCATGGCATTTATTGTAAGTACCAAAGAACTCCTCCACTTTTGGCTTATCCTATTTCCAATATAGCATGAACTGTCATTGCTTCTCTGTCTAGGAACAAAAAGAAGTCATGAATTTGAGAAATCGCAGCTTCTATACCAGCAGTCATCTGTACATACTAAGTAGGTCATTGGGATGAACTGAGATCCTTTCTACGACTGAACCGGCACTTTCAGAATTATCTTTTTTATCACATGGCATATCAGAAAGTGGAGCCTCAAAGGGAATGACAGCCGCGGACTCTAGGATGGATGCATCCTGCGCGTATTCAAGAACACGTTGTCGCTCCCGGGATTTTCATCCTAGTACAAACGCGAAAGTGGCGCGGAAAGGTAGAGTCGCCAGCCAGACATTTTTATCCCGAATGAATGGGAAAGGTAATGTTGCACAAACCTGAGGAAGAAGGAAAAGGACGAGGCCTTGCGAACCAAAGATCGGGGTTCGGGAGTCGGTTACGACCTGGGAAGGTATTAGCACCCCAGATCGTCCGTCGTACCCGACGGGATCCACGCTTGCTTATTTTGTTTCAAAGGGTGAGAAAATACGAATGCTGCTGAATAAAACCGCTACTGGAATAAAGGGAATGGAAAATGAGAAATGAACTGAAATGAGAATGAAAAGAAAGGGGGAAATGTAGGGAAAATAAAGAATGTGCTCGAACGGGCCCTACCCCGCTGCCTACGTACCTCATCGGGATAATGAGGATCAGAGTCGACGTAGTTCGCCTAACCTAGGCTTACATTCGTTTGTGATTTTTAGGATGACGTTGCCATAGTTCTAGCTCAGGTGCTACCGGCTCTGACACGAGGGTGTTTACCGTATCGCTGTTTGAACTGTCGAGACAAGTCATGAAGAGTATGAGATGAGAAAGAAGACGTGACTTCTTGGTTTGTTGTTTTTTAGAAGAAATGTTTTGAATTTGTTTGTGAACGGTCTTGTACTAAGACCTATCCATCGCGGGAAGTATTTACACCTCGCCCCGAAACAGGACGCGTATAAACACTCCGCAACAAAGTCTCGTGTCGTACAAGATTGTTCGGTTTTTATTAAATGTTTTATTGTTTTTCTTTTGAGATGAGAAAGAATGACTCAAATGGGAAAAGGGACAAAAACTAAGGGGGACTAAGACACAACCCTAAGTTGTTTATTCAATATCACGGAGATCCTAAAGGTTAGTGAGGTTTCTAATCCTAAGGAGGAAGGAAAAGAAACAAAGGAAAAAGGATGCAACTTACTTCCTAAGGAAGATAAGTTGGTCCTAACAATGGGGAATCCTACCAATCACAAACATGGAAGGAAAAATGAATTAAAAAGCCTAAAAGAAATGCATAAAAAATAAAGGATAAAGTGGAGTAAACTTACCTCAATCTTCCCCACTACAAAACAAGTGTTAATGCACATTTTTATTAAAAAGAATAAGGCAAACACACATTAATTAAATCCTAATTAAATTCTAAGGCACCTTAGACCTAAACTAGACTCTATTTAAATCCTAAAGGAACTAGAAAAAGCTAGGACAAAAATACAGCACCTATTACAGCCCCTAATACACAAATAGCTATGAAACTAAGCCTAACACCCACCAGCTTTTTACAGCCAGCATGCAACATGAAAAAGTAGGTGTAGAAAGTCACACACATCATACTAATATAACAAACAAGTATTTTACAGCAGCTATATACAAAAACAGTTATGAAATGCCAAATCCAAATTTGATTATTTTTATTCTTTAATGCACACACTCAATGCAAAAATCACTAATCTCATCATGAACATGTATTTGAACTTAAGTCAACATATACCAAGGCAAGAACATGCACATCATTGAATGATTATGCAAGCATGCATCTCATGAATTATGCAACAAGTAAATGCACAAAGTAACACCTAAACATGCATATGAACATGATGATCTTTGATTATGAACATGCAACATGATTGCTCAACAAACATACTAAACTCAATGCAAAATTCAGAATTTAATTGATGCATATGACATGATAAAGTATGCAACCAAATGCACATACATATGATTATGCAAAATGCCACATACCTTGATATAATGGGAATGAAAGAAAAAAAAAAAATGATTTAATGCAATGCAAACATGTAAAAACAGAATGCAACACGATTATTACATACCAAATGATGTATAAACATGGCAACACAATGCAAGAACTCAAGGCATGCACAAAGAACACAAAAATGCATAAAACGCAACATGAACGGAATCGTGTCGAAACGACTCGAAATGGGGAAACTAGCTACTGGAAATGGACTCAAAAATTCCCTAAAATCACTACCTAAACATACATGAACATTAGAGGCACTAGGAAGCAATATTGAGCAAGAAAATAGGCTAAAAATCCAAAAATGGACAGCGTTAATCGATTAACCATATAGGTTAACCCGTTAACGGGCAAAAAAATCAGCATTTTGGCCAAAAAACGCATGCGTTAACCGGTTAACCATATGCGTTAACCGGTTAACCCTGAACAAAAAGTGAAAAATGCTTTTGAAATAAGTGCTTTTGGCCACAATCTTGCTTCTAAATAATCCTAAACCCCACCTAATCATGCTAACACTAATTTCTACTTATTTTGAGCTTATTTACACATGCTAGCACCTATATCTATTAACACCTTAAATCCTAAAGCAACAAAAATCACAAATCACAAACAAACATAATCGAAACGGAATTGATTTTAAACAAAGCAAAAAGAACACTTAAAGAATGCCAAAAGTGGCGAGATGAAGAGAATAACTTAAAGAAGAAGTGATTAAGATCACCAACCTACGAAGCGGAGGATTGCTTCGGTAATTGTTGCAAGTATCGAAGCTTGAATCGAAGAGAAAACCGAAAACCGAGAAACCGCAAAATAAATGCGTTCTTGAGCTTGAATCTTTGGTGCGCTTCCGATAATCCGAAATCTTCAACAAAATCACTAGCTTCTTCTTCTACGATCCACCATTAATGGAGGTTGGAGGCTTAAGCTTCAAGATCTTCAAGTTTCAATGTGAAACTTGAAGAGCTTATTTGAAAAAAGCTTTGGTGAAAGGGAGAGGAAAAGTGAGAGAGAAAAAGTGATTATGGAAGAAGTGAAAAATTTGGAAAAAATGGTGGGAACCTTTTGCATTGAAGTGATTAATGGTTATATAGAGATTAGGCTTGGAGTTAGGTTTGGGTTTGGGGCCCAAAAATTAGGTTTGGGATCCAAAGTTAGGTTTGGAAGTTAGTTAGGGTTAGGGTTGGAAAATGGAATATTCCTTGGAATATTCCTTGGAATACTCTAGAACATTCCTTGGAATACTCTAGAACATTCCTTGGAATACTCTAGAGGATGGTGGAAGGTGGTGGAAGTTTCCAAGGGAAATGGAGTTGAATTGGAGTGGAAAAAATGGAATGGAAAGAATGAAAGGAAGTGTGGAAAGAAAGTGGAAGGAAAAGCGGAAAGAAAAGGGGAGGAAAGTGGTGAATTCTTCCTTTTTAATGGGTTAGCTTGAAAGTGGTGTGGATTATTTTTGGTACATCATTTTCTCTCGAACTCCAATGTTTGCCAAGCCTCGATCGACCACACACCTCATGCAAAGGACGATGAATGACTTATTTATTTTTTTTTCAAATGCGATGCGATGATATGCGGAATGATGCAAGAATGAAGCGTGAATCGCTCGAGGTTGATGATAAATAAGAGGGCAAATTTTGGGGTGTTACAGCTGCCCCTATTCAATCACTGTAGACTTGAATGGATGATAGCAGCTGCTTTCAGACGTTCGAAGTATGCAGGGATTGAATACTAGAAACAACCAGAAAATTTGCACTCGGTGGAAGAGAACAGGGAAATAAACCCAACCATCTAAACTCTGCTTGTGGAGAACTCGGACATGAAGAGTAGCGAATTGGTGAATGTTTTTGGAATATCACTGGGAGATTGTTGATTTGTCACGCTACGGGTGAACTTTGGAAATTGCCACGCTGCGGGTGGACTTGTGACATGATGCCACCCTGAGGGTGGACTTTCGCCAATCTGCGGTTGGACTTCAAAATACATTGCCACACTGCGGGTGGACTTTGGATATGATGCCACCCTGAGGATGGACTTTCGCCAATCTGCGGTTGGACTTCAAAATACATTGCCACACTGCGGGTGGACTTTGGATATGATGCCACCCTGAGGATGGACTTTCGCCAATCTGCGGTTGGACTTCAAAATACATTGCCACACTGCGGGTGGACTTTGGATATGATGCCACCCTGAGGATGGACTTTCGCCAATCTGCGGTTGGACTTCAAAATACGTTGCCACACTGCGGGTGGACTTTGGATATGATGCCACCCTGAGGATGGACTTTGGCCAGTCTGCGGCTGGACTTTTGCTCACTACGGGAGACCTTCGAGATTTGCCACCCGAAGATGGACTTTGGCCAGTCTACGGCTGGACTTTTGCTCGCTACGGGAGACCTTTGAGATTTGCCACCCGAAGATGGACTTTGGCCAGTCTGCGGCTGGACTTTTGCTCACTACGGGAGACTTTTTGCTCACTACGGGAGACTTTTGCTCACTACGGGAGACTTTTGAGATTTGCCACCCGAAGATGGACTTTGGCCAGTCTGCGGCTGGACTTTTGCTCACTACGGGAGACTTTTTGCTCACTACGGGAGACTTTTGCTCACTACGGGAGACTTTTGCTCACTACGGGAGACTTTTGCCCACTGCGGGGGACTTTAGAGATTTGCCACCCGAAGATGGACTTTGGCCAGTCTACGGCTGGACTTTGCATATGCTGAATTTGCACGGCATGTTGCCCCATGACACTGGGGATATTATGTCTTGAGTATTGTTAATGAACTGGTATGAGTGTAAAAGAAATTCCTGACGCGGAAGTGATAAGTCTCTGTTGACTCTGTGGGGAAACACAATGATCGCGAATTCGATATCAAGTAGTCCCGTGGGGATGACATCTCTGTTGGAGAGGAGCGTGAATAATTCATCTGTCCCGAATTATCACCTTTGCCAAAAATAAATTGGACTTTTAGATTTGAGGGCCGAGCCCGGGGATACTCGGACTATTGAGGAATATCCACTCTTATGGATCTGCTGGGGAGGAGAATGATTTATCTGAAATCTTCTAGGGGAATAGGAATTGCCTTAGATCTGTTGAGGAACCGAGATCAAGGAAACCTTCTGAAGGAAAAACTTCTGACTTTAGTGAGGATAGATTCCATTTGCCTGCTGGGGAAGACAACAACAAGACACGTCCTACCGAGGAGGAAAGATTTCAAATTGTCTCGTGCTGGGGATCAGTTGCTTCCGTATGGATTTTACCTTTAAGAGGATTTTACAAAAGACTTGGCGTCTTTAAACTCTTAGGTATCATAACGACTACATGATTCAGTGTAACAACCTTGCTGAGGAAGTAACCATTGTCAATGCAGATGAGTTTGTATCTGTCAGAAGTGTTGAACGAGATAGTTGGCTTGACAAGTAACCACGGTATTCTAGACTCCGGGTAAATGCTTCCGATCGTCTGTCTTCGGGAAAGAATGAATTCTCGTACTATTAGGGTGGCCTGCCCCAGGATGAGTACTTGAATAGTTTTGCTCTTGACTGACCAATCTTCGTTCTTGGAGAGGTTTGAATCTCGAGGTGATTGCCCCAGTTTGACTGAAATTTGAAGGGATTGCTCAACATAACTGCCCCAGATTAGCTGGCTCTTACCATGACTAACTGGGGAAATCTCTACTCAATGAAGCTTTATTCGGATAAGTGCACCTTGACGTGACAGTCTTTCAGAAGTTTTAGACTCCTCAACCTGGCAAGCTTGAGCTTCTGGATTGAATTTCCGTATGTGAACCATTTATGATGCTCAACAAATGTATGCAAGTGAGAAAATGTTTATTCTTAGAATGAAAACCCTAATTCAACAAACATGTTAATCTTGAAGTTTTGAAAATGGATCGTTAACCTTCGTGAGAGAATCACTGGTTAAGATACGACCTTATTTTGAATGAAAGTATGTACATGCAATACCAATAAATGTCCTTTAGCACAACTCATAGGAGTCAGGAATGCGGTCTGGTGGTAGTACGCTCTCAAATTAACCCTGTTTCAGTTAGGACTTTTGAGGGTTGTATCGTGGCCTGGTTCACGGTTATAGAAACAAAGGATATAGGCTCGAAATTTATTTGTGCCCACCCACTCTACGTGATGTTCTTCATTCCTAAATTCAGCCAGTTTTCACAAGCATTCACCTTTCATAAGGGTTTCGCGTTGATTGAGGAACCATTGCTGCTATCCGTTCAAGCACCAATCAAATTATTGTTGAGAATCAGTCACTCCTCTATCTTTCGTGTTTGTGTCACGCGACTTTGTTCTTATTTGAGGATCTTTCTTGTGTAATCCTTTTTGTCTTTCGCTTTTGCATTATTTTGCTTATCCCTAACTTTTGCCTGGACTGATTCTTGTGAATTTTCGATTGTGAAGTCCAGCGGGATGCCCTAACTTTTGCCTAAGTCGCTTGTTTTCAAGTTTCGACTTAGCGGGCCTTTTCTTTTCTTTTTCTTTTTGTATTTTGAACAAGTCGCGTGACATTGCTTGTCTTGATTGCTTCACGAGGGTTGTGACTGCCTCATTTTATGGTCAACGAAGGATAACCATTGTGGTTGTCAATCTTTGGACCTTTTGACTTGGATAACCGTTGTGGTTTCGGGTCTTTGGACCTCTTGGTTAGCATAGTAGAATGCAATGGATCTTCAAATACACTCCTTTATGAAAGTCTGAACGCTTGGTCTGACTAGCGGACGTCTACCCTGCCCCTGGGTTACATGTGAGGGTTTTTTATGTGAAAAGAAACTCCTACTTCAAGGCTCGAAGGGGTTAGCAAGGGTTTATCTTCCTTATATCTCCAGTGTTTAGGATTTGAAAAAATGCCTGTACATCGTTAACAAGGTCTTACTTGAGAGCACACAATTAGAGACTTTGCGTTTTTGTTTCGTCATTCTCCCTCATAGAATTTAAGCATGACAATTGGTATTGCGATATACATATGCAAAATTATAAGGGAATGCAAATGAATTTTCTTCAAGAAAAACATGTGAGTTTTATTATTTCTAACATTCAAAAGCAAACAAATTTCATACATGTAAACAAATGTTTAACACATAAAAGAAACTACAAATGGAAATGCAGTAAAGAAACTGAATATTGCCATGGTTGAGGAGGCTTGGTTCCGTCTGGACCTGTCAGTCTTGGATACTTTCAATGATCAGTAGCTCTTTTCACAGACTTGTAATCTTCAATTTGCAGTTGCATGCCCAACCATGGCAGTAATACTTCCTCTTCTAGTTATTCTGACTCTGACTCGAGACGTCTGGAGGAAAGAGTGAAGCTGGGGAGTAAAGTTGCCCCAAAAGTTTGCTCGGAAAGACCTGACGATCTTCTGCCTACGTATCTCCATTGACTGATGACCAATGAAGAATCAGAGCGACGTAGTTCCCCTCAATAGGGATGAAAAACGAACAATGAAGAAAGGCAATCACATAAATGCCATCACTGAGAGTATTTGAATACTGCTGGCTTTATTTGCTTCATGAATACCCTGGTGTCCTGGGTGGTCAGCTTGAAGACTTCAGCTTAATGTGAACCATCTGGTAGAACGACCGTGACACCAGTTCCATTATGACTAGGCATCGGATTATGAAGTACATTGGGGAGAGGAGCGAAATTGATCGCCTTGGAGTCAACTAGGTCCTGTACCTTGTTCTGAAAGGCCCAACATTTCTCAATACTGTGCCCCTGGGCACCTGAATGGAATTCGCACCTGGCGTTGGCATCAAAATTCGGAGGTAGATTGTCAGGAGCGGGAGGTCTCATGGTACGAAGCTCGACCAGGTTCAACTTTAGCAGCTCTGGGAGCAATACAGCATACGGGCATGGGACGGGGTCGAGTCTGCGATTTCTCGCTCTTGCTCTTTCTTGAAACGGTCTCTGTACCTGTTGTTGCTGACCCTGTGGTCGTGGTTGTTGAACCTGTGGAGTAATAGTCACTGCAGCCGTTTGGTAGAAACCTTGAGAATAACTTCTGTCTCGGCCCCTATACACAGCATTCGTCTCGCCTTCTCTTCTTCTTTGGCCATTGCCAAAAGGTTTTCTCACACCAGAAGAACTAGCACTGCTTGCATCCTGGATCTTTCCCATTTTCAGAAAATTCTCTATCCTTTCTCCAGCAATGACGATATCAGAAAAACCAATGGACGGGCAGGCGGCCAGACGATCCAAGTAAACACCTTGCAAGGTGCCCATAAACATGTCTGCCATCTCCCGATCCAGCAAGGGAGGTTGAACCTGTGCGGCCAGCTCACGCCACCTCTGGGCATACTGCTTAAAACTCTCTTTAGGTCCTTGAGACAAGTTCTGCAACTGAGTGCGATTCGGAGCCATATCAATATTGTATTGATACTGCTTGAGGAATGCCTCTGCTAAATCTTTCCAACTTCGAATAGAGACCCGACTCAGCTTCATGTACCAGCTCAACGAAGCTCCAGATAAACTGTCTTGGAAGAAATGCATCCAAAGTTTCTCGTCATCAGTATGAGCCGAGATTTTTCCGAAGTACGCATGAATGTGAGTCCTAGGACACGTGCTGCCGTTGTACTTGTCAAACGATGGTGCCTTGAACTTTGGAGGGATTCTGACTCCTGGCACTAACCCGAGACTGGTTACATCGATACCCAAGGAATTCTGACATTCCATGGCCTTGATCTTCTCTGACAGCTCTTCATACCTGCGATTGTTGATCTCATTCATGTTACCCATATCAGCATCCAGTAGAGTGAACTGGTCCTCTTGATTGTCTTCTAAACCTGCATTACGTGTTGCGGTCCTATTTGGATGAGGCTCTCCGTTACGGGCAGCGTTAGCATCCACGTTCTCAGCTGATGTTCCCGTATTAACATTCCCATGAGGTTGCTCAACCATCAACCGGAGACGTTCCTGGTTCTGGGCCATGCCAGTCATCATTTCCATGAACTGATCCATCCTCTGTCGGAACTCATTGAGATCAGTCTGCACTCGATCAGCCATCCTTATTCGGTTTCTTTTGGTCGGATATCGGTGAATGCGTTGACCAGCTATATTGCCTACGATCAAATAAGTTAGAAACCCTGGGTAACCTGCAAAAATACAAGAATATGGTATGCAGGAAATGAATGCTATGGCATGTTGATTCATTTTTAGGGCATCCCATCCCCTGATTCCAGTTTTGTGGGTTTGATGAAGACAGGAGCTCTTTTGTTGTAAATAGGATAATACACTTGGTCGGCTTCTTGGGTTCCATGCTCATAGATCAATACCCACAACCGGAATCAAGGATGTAATATGCAACCCTGTAAATGAATAAACATGCGTTAGGAATGCAAGTATGCGGATGATGTGATGCAATGCAATGGTATGTGATCAATGATCTGATGTTGGTGTCGGTGCATGGTCTCAAAATCCAGATATCACAATAATCATCCCTCTGATCCGGGGTCCATAACTTAAGAACAGAAATCCAGATCACAAAACTGAATCAACGGCAAAGTGGGTATGCTGAAGGTACCAGGGTTCCTGCAAACCTGTAAACCCCTCCCAATCTCACGGGTATTGCTACTCGGGTCAACATCACGGACTCTCAAAGCCGAATAGCAATAATACGTTCACCATCTCCGAGAAATGGCTCATGACCAGATCAGGGAATCGGTTTGGCATTATGTACTACTCAGGGAGGTCTCAGTTGAGTCCGGAAAAACAAGCATCCCTCATAAGTCTCCAGCTTCAAGCACTGAATCGAGAAACAATAGTACATTCATCCCGAAGGGTACAATACTATCGTCATACGAACAGTTTGCTTTAACTGAATTCCTATGAGAGAACCAGGCCATCCTATGCGAGTTCCCAATGGACCCTCGGATGCGAGTGGGTTTGCCAACAAATGTGGTCTGCCACTGTCATCTCTGGAGAGGGTTGTTTCCATTAAGGTTCTCAATGATCGGTCCCCAGCTGCACATAACTATCAAGGTTGTACCCTGAAGTGGGGAAGAACCCCCACACAGAATAGTCCCAAGACAGTCGCAACCTGGGTGTGGAACACATCACCACTCATCATGTAACCATGCGAGCACAACATGTCCACGCTAATCCTATGGTGCACTCAAGCCGGGTATTTGGCTTATCTCACAGTAACTCCCACCCACAGAAAAAAATGAAAACCAGCACAGCCAGACAGTCCAGTATAATATGATGCATGGAAAATAAAATACTAGAAGCGGTAAATAAATGCGATAAAGTAAAGCTGTAAATAAAACTGTAAATAAAAACAGTAAAGCTAAACTAAAGCACTCAGCAACAAGCATATAAACACCCAAAGAAACAAAACCAAACAGGCGCTAGGATTGACTCTACAAGGGAAACCGGAAGAATCAGGTTAATTCCCCAGCAGAGCCGCCAGCTGTCGCTCCCGGGATTTTCATCCTAGTACAAACGCGAAAGTGGCGCGGAAAGGTAGAGTCGCCAGCCAGACATTTTTATCCCGAATGAATGGGAAAGGTAATGTTGCACAAACCTGAGGAAGAAGGAAAAGGACGAGGCCTTGCGAACCAAAGATCGGGGTTCGGGAGTCGGTTACGACCTGGGAAGGTATTAGCACCCCAGATCGTCCGTCGTACCCGACGGGATCCACGCTTGCTTATTTTGTTTCAAAGGGTGAGAAAATACGAATGCTGCTGAATAAAACCGCTACTGGAATAAAGGGAATGGAAAATGAGAAATGAACTGAAATGAGAATGAAAAGAAAGGGGGAAATGTAGGGAAAATAAAGAATGTGCTCGAACGGGCCCTACCCCGCTGCCTACGTACCTCATCGGGATAATGAGGATCAGAGTCGACGTAGTTCGCCTAACCTAGGCTTACATTCGTTTGTGATTTTTAGGATGACGTTGCCATAGTTCTAGCTCAGGTGCTACCGGCTCTGACACGAGGGTGTTTACCGTATCGCTGTTTGAACTGTCGAGACAAGTCATGAAGAGTATGAGATGAGAAAGAAGACGTGACTTCTTGGTTTGTTGTTTTTTAGAAGAAATGTTTTGAATTTGTTTGTGAACGGTCTTGTACTAAGACCTATCCATCGCGGGAAGTATTTACACCTCGCCCCGAAACAGGACGCGTATAAACACTCCGCAACAAAGTCTCGTGTCGTACAAGATTGTTCGGTTTTTATTAAATGTTTTATTGTTTTTCTTTTGAGATGAGAAAGAATGACTCAAATGGGAAAAGGGACAAAAACTAAGGGGGACTAAGACACAACCCTAAGTTGTTTATTCAATATCACGGAGATCCTAAAGGTTAGTGAGGTTTCTAATCCTAAGGAGGAAGGAAAAGAAACAAAGGAAAAAGGATGCAACTTACTTCCTAAGGAAGATAAGTTGGTCCTAACAATGGGGAATCCTACCAATCACAAACATGGAAGGAAAAATGAATTAAAAAGCCTAAAAGAAATGCATAAAAAATAAAGGATAAAGTGGAGTAAACTTACCTCAATCTTCCCCACTACAAAACAAGTGTTAATGCACATTTTTATTAAAAAGAATAAGGCAAACACACATTAATTAAATCCTAATTAAATTCTAAGGCACCTTAGACCTAAACTAGACTCTATTTAAATCCTAAAGGAACTAGAAAAAGCTAGGACAAAAATACAGCACCTATTACAGCCCCTAATACACAAATAGCTATGAAACTAAGCCTAACACCCACCAGCTTTTTACAGCCAGCATGCAACATGAAAAAGTAGGTGTAGAAAGTCACACACATCATACTAATATAACAAACAAGTATTTTACAGCAGCTATATACAAAAACAGTTATGAAATGCCAAATCCAAATTTGATTATTTTTATTCTTTAATGCACACACTCAATGCAAAAATCACTAATCTCATCATGAACATGTATTTGAACTTAAGTCAACATATACCAAGGCAAGAACATGCACATCATTGAATGATTATGCAAGCATGCATCTCATGAATTATGCAACAAGTAAATGCACAAAGTAACACCTAAACATGCATATGAACATGATGATCTTTGATTATGAACATGCAACATGATTGCTCAACAAACATACTAAACTCAATGCAAAATTCAGAATTTAATTGATGCATATGACATGATAAAGTATGCAACCAAATGCACATACATATGATTATGCAAAATGCCACATACCTTGATATAATGGGAATGAAAGAAAAAAAAAAATGATTTAATGCAATGCAAACATGTAAAAACAGAATGCAACACGATTATTACATACCAAATGATGTATAAACATGGCAACACAATGCAAGAACTCAAGGCATGCACAAAGAACACAAAAATGCATAAAACGCAACATGAACGGAATCGTGTCGAAACGACTCGAAATGGGGAAACTAGCTACTGGAAATGGACTCAAAAATTCCCTAAAATCACTACCTAAACATACATGAACATTAGAGGCACTAGGAAGCAATATTGAGCAAGAAAATAGGCTAAAAATCCAAAAATGGACAGCGTTAATCGATTAACCATATAGGTTAACCCGTTAACGGGCAAAAAAATCAGCATTTTGGCCAAAAAACGCATGCGTTAACCGGTTAACCATATGCGTTAACCGGTTAACCCTGAACAAAAAGTGAAAAATGCTTTTGAAATAAGTGCTTTTGGCCACAATCTTGCTTCTAAATAATCCTAAACCCCACCTAATCATGCTAACACTAATTTCTACTTATTTTGAGCTTATTTACACATGCTAGCACCTATATCTATTAACACCTTAAATCCTAAAGCAACAAAAATCACAAATCACAAACAAACATAATCGAAACGGAATTGATTTTAAACAAAGCAAAAAGAACACTTAAAGAATGCCAAAAGTGGCGAGATGAAGAGAATAACTTAAAGAAGAAGTGATTAAGATCACCAACCTACGAAGCGGAGGATTGCTTCGGTAATTGTTGCAAGTATCGAAGCTTGAATCGAAGAGAAAACCGAAAACCGAGAAACCGCAAAATAAATGCGTTCTTGAGCTTGAATCTTTGGTGCGCTTCCGATAATCCGAAATCTTCAACAAAATCACTAGCTTCTTCTTCTACGATCCACCATTAATGGAGGTTGGAGGCTTAAGCTTCAAGATCTTCAAGTTTCAATGTGAAACTTGAAGAGCTTATTTGAAAAAAGCTTTGGTGAAAGGGAGAGGAAAAGTGAGAGAGAAAAAGTGATTATGGAAGAAGTGAAAAATTTGGAAAAAATGGTGGGAACCTTTTGCATTGAAGTGATTAATGGTTATATAGAGATTAGGCTTGGAGTTAGGTTTGGGTTTGGGGCCCAAAAATTAGGTTTGGGATCCAAAGTTAGGTTTGGAAGTTAGTTAGGGTTAGGGTTGGAAAATGGAATATTCCTTGGAATATTCCTTGGAATACTCTAGAACATTCCTTGGAATACTCTAGAACATTCCTTGGAATACTCTAGAGGATGGTGGAAGGTGGTGGAAGTTTCCAAGGGAAATGGAGTTGAATTGGAGTGGAAAAAATGGAATGGAAAGAATGAAAGGAAGTGTGGAAAGAAAGTGGAAGGAAAAGCGGAAAGAAAAGGGGAGGAAAGTGGTGAATTCTTCCTTTTTAATGGGTTAGCTTGAAAGTGGTGTGGATTATTTTTGGTACATCATTTTCTCTCGAACTCCAATGTTTGCCAAGCCTCGATCGACCACACACCTCATGCAAAGGACGATGAATGACTTATTTATTTTTTTTTCAAATGCGATGCGATGATATGCGGAATGATGCAAGAATGAAGCGTGAATCGCTCGAGGTTGATGATAAATAAGAGGGCAAATTTTGGGGTGTTACACACGTTTAATATTAGCATCCTTGGCCATGGACTCAAAAGCTGATTGTATTCTTGATTGAAGTTCCGCTGGCGATAAGCCACCGATCCCACCGGAGCTGGGTGATACTACAGCAAAGGACACTTGAATTGCCGATGGATTCAAATCATTGTTCTTTTCAGACTAGGATGAATCAACTCTGCTAGTGCCAGCTTCGGATACCTCATTGGTCATGATTTCATGTTCGAAGAAAAAAAAGGTTGAGAAAGTTCTATTTCGTAAAAGTCATGGAGTTCTTGAAGGTGATTGATGAATGTTGATGATAATGGGAGGGATTGACTTGAGAGGGCCAGAGATTCAACTATCTATTCTCTTTTATTTTTCTTCTCTTCTTTTTTTTTTACTGTATTTTCAATTTGGTAACTGAACTTGTAATTGAATCACACCTCTATTGGATTCTCTGAATTTGTGCAAGACTTGTGAACTCTCACTGCTATCTATCTGAGTTCCTTCTTATGTCATTCTCCACTTTTTTTTTTAGAATACAACAATTATCCCTTTCTAATGACAATGATGTGTGGGCTCATTTTGGAAGTATGGACCCAAGATGACTTGAAGAATGGATTTCATTATTTGTTGCCCCTTTTTTCTTTGTATGACGAATTACAAATATTTTCTCTTAAAGCTAAATGTTTCTTTTTTGAATTAGATGAATAGACATGAATTAATGGGGGCAACATGGATTCAACTATGAAAGATGACTGATTGAAAATTGGCTTAGTGATTTGGATACTAAAATAGCAAAAGGAAATTGACCTCTTAGTATTTTTGTAGAAAATTCTAAAACGAAATTACCATTGAATTTAAATGGTGCAAAAATGGACAAGAAAGAAAAAAACATGAGTTTGATATGAGCTATGAAAAATGAAAGATGGTTCAAAACGGATTACGGACAAAAGATAAATGGCGAAAGTGAACAAGAGAGAAATGAAGATGAATTAATGGAAACGTATTAAAATAGAAAGGTGAAGACGGAATGGAATAATCGGTGGTGGTTCATAATAATGAGAACAAAGCAATGAATGAAATCTTGATTTTATCCCAAAACCTATTTTGAATTCTTTCCACAAATCTGTAAATATAACCACTTCTGAGCCACTGAACAATTTTCCAGATAAATTACAACTTCTTGAATTGTCTGAAACATGCCACGACCATTCAAATCCAAATGAATCGCTGATAAACTGAGGATTCGGACCAAACTTCACACCAAACACCGTTCGAAAAACGGATGAATCTCAGCACACAACAATATGATCTTTGAATATGCGCTGTCTCAGAGATAGTCCAGTGGTTCAAAATAACCTTGCAATTGCAGTGATCTTTCGATAATTTGACCAAAATTGAACCAAACTCTCATCTGAATTGTGCCACAGCTGAACCACCGCATTTAGAGTGGAATCATAGCCCAGTGAATATTCTCTGTTATTTCACTCCTTGTCGGATACGTATAAGGTGCAAAGAACCCTAATTTCTTTGAGCCTTGATCACATGCCTTATGAAATAATGAAATGAACTACTATGGTATTAATGACCTGGTGAGAAATGCAAATGAGTGCGAACTGATACATCAGTAGAGGTAATAAACATGAGGGCAAATTTTGAGGTATTACAGCTGCCCCTATTCAATCATCTGCGAACCTGAACAGATAATTGCAATAGCTTTTAGACGTTCAAGGTATGGAATGATTGAATACTCGGATAAGACCTGAAAATTTGCACACTGAGGGCAATGGGAATGCCATCTGCCCATTTATTTATTTATATCTTTTTTTGATTTTGACCTCTGAATAGGTAGCGAAAATAGAACCAGGTGGAGATAGAATCAATGCAATCACTGCGACTGCTGAACGAACCAAAACCACAAGGAGGGTGCCTGTTGGCGAAACATGACTTAATGCAACATCAACCGATTTGCGACTCAAATGAGATCCACCAATCTAACACGGAGATGGTATCAACCGATCCACCCCGGAAACGCGAGAATGTAATATCATCCGATTTACAACTCGAAGAGAAATGATATCAACTGATTCATAACTCAAATAAGATCAACCGATCTAACACGGAAATGGTATCAACCGATCCACCCCGGAAACGCGAGAATGTAATATCATCCAATTTACAACTCGAAGAGAAATGATATCAACCAATTCATAACTCAAATAAGATCAACCGATCTAACACGGAAATGGTATCAACCGATCCACCCCGGCAAGCGAGAATGTAATATCATCCAATTTACAACTCGAAGAGAAATGACATCAACCGATTCATGACTCAAATAAGATCAACCGATCTGACACGGAAATGGTATCAACCGATCCACCCCGGAAAGCGAGAATGTAATATCATCCGATTTACAACTCGAAGAGAAATGATATCAACCGATTCATAACTCAAATAAGATCAACCGATCTAACACGGAAATGGTATCAACCGATCCACCCCGGCAAGCGAGAATGTAATATCATCCGATTTACAACTCGAAGAGAAATGACATCAACCGATTCATGACTCAAATAAGATCAACCGATCTGACACGGAAATGGTATCAATCGATCCACCCCGGAAAGCGAGAATGTAATATCATCCAATTTACAACTCGAAGAGAAATGATATCAACCGATTCATGACTCAAATAAGATCAACCGATCTAACACGGAAATGGTATCAACCGATCCATTATCTTCGCACTGAGACGAGACCATTGTACTTAAATGGAGACTCGAGAGGAACGAGATCGTTGTACTTAAACGAGAGCCCAAGACGCGGCCGTTGTACTGAAACAGAAAATGCGAAACAATGAGACTGTTGTACTGAAACAAGACTCAAAGACGAGACCATTGTACTTAAATGGAGACTCGAGAGGAACGGGATCGTTGTACTTAAACGAGAGCCCAAGACGCGGCCGTTGTACTGAAACAGAAAATGCGAAACAATGAGACTGTTGTACTGAAACAAGACTCAAAGACGAGACCATTGTACTTAAATGGAGACTCGAGAGGAACGGGGTCGTTGTACTTAAACGAGAGCCCAAGACGCGGCCATTGTACTGAAACAGAAAATGCGAAACAATGAGACTGTTGTACTGAAACAAGAACAAAAGACGAGACCATTGTACTTAAATGGAGACTCGAGAGGAATGGGATCGTTGTACTTAAACGAGAGCCCAAGACGCGACCGTTGTACTGAAACGGAGACGCGAAAAAATGAGACTGTTGTACTGAAACAAGACTCAAAGACGAGACCATTGTACTTAAATGGAGACTCGAGAGGAATGGGATCGTTGTACTTAAACGAGAGCCCGAGATACGACCGTTGACTGAAACGGAGGCATGAGAACATGAGATTGTTGTACTGAAACAATACTCAACTGGGGATAACAACAAAACTTGGTAGAAGCATCCATCCTGGGAAATGAAGTTGCATTCTGTGGGGAATAATTCAATCTGATGGGAGATATAACAGGTCTTATGTAATATACCTCAAAACTGGCCCATGCTGGCATGCATATGTTTGAGTTTATGGCGTAATGCTCCATAACGATGGAAATGCTACGCTTTGGAGGATGCAGACGCAAGGATGATTATGCGAATGACAATGCAAAGAGGTCTCCTGATAAGGAGACTGCAGGTATCCCAGATAACTTGGCTGGGAAGAAACGATGATCACTGCATTGATCTGATTGATCCTTGTGAGGAGAAGACAACTCTGCGGGGAAGGCTGTCAATGATGTACCGGCTCTGAACTGCCGCCATTGCCAAAAATAAATTGGACTTTGAGATTGGAGAGCCAAGACCCTGCTAGATGAGGGCTTTTCTTGAACTCTGATGGGGAAATGAAGACCTCCTGACTTGGCTGAGAACCGAAGGCATGACACTGTTGAGGAAGCAACTGCTGGGGAGACAAGACACTCCTTATACGACTGAGAATTGCCCCTGTCTGAAGGGAAACTTCTGCTTGGGGACGACACCCACTCTCTGCTACCTTGCTGGGTGAAATTTCAACTTCCACATGGCAGGGGATGACGGGTGATATCAATGATAAAGCTTCCTGCTGAAAATAAAAGCTCAAGCTGCCACTTGCTGGGGATGACGGATAAATCCTCTCATGTTGGGAATGAGAGATGTAAGGCGTTTCATGCTGGGGATGAGAGACGATGATACCCTTCTGATCAAGAAGTAACTTTCGCTTTGCCACACAGCTGGAGAAGGGATTGTCTAATGAGACTAACTAAGACATTTGATCAATGAAGCTTGCTGATGAAATAACTCTTGAAGTACTATGCTGACAATGGCTTTGCCCCTAGCCCTGGGTTGATAGGTTGTCAACTAATCATGAGTGAACAATGGTTCTTTACAATCTTCAACTCGCCTTCTACTAGGATCTATCAAAAGATAATGTCTCAAGAGGATTTTACAGAAAACTGGCATACGAGATGCCTCAGTGTCTTCAAACTCTTGGAGAGATTCGTCGGATCTCGAAATAACTGCCCCAGACTGCATGGTTTGTGCAAGAATTTTCCTCGCAAGGATTCATGAAGAACCTCATACCACTGTGAGATATTCTGCCCCAGTATATTGAACTCCGGATAGGTGCTTTTGATAAACCGTCTTCGGGAGAGAGTAACTTTTAGTGCTCTTGGGGTGGCCTGCCCCAGTACGAACCTTGAAGTGATCACCTCTGAATGACTGTGCTTTGAAGAGAACACCCAGATCAATTGTTATTTGAGAGATTGGATCTCGAAGTAATTGCCCCAGTTTGGCTCAAATTTGAATGCATGCATCAGACTAATGGCTCTTTGAGAGATTTGAATCTCGAAGTGATTGCCCCGGCTTGGCTGAACTTTGAAGAGATTGCTCGACATGACTTCCCCAGATTAGCTGGCTCTTACCACAACTGTTGGGAAAGTCCCTACTCAATGGAGTTTTCTTGAAAAGTGCACCTCGACAGATTGTCATTCGGAAGTTTCAGACTTCTCAACTTGGCAAGATTAAGCTCCTGGACTGAGATTCCATACATGGACTTTTATGATGCCAAACAAATGTATGCAAGCAGAGAATGTTTATTTTAAGAATGAAAATTCTAATGCAACACACATATTAATCTTGAAGTTTTACTGAAAAAGATGTCGCAAACTTTTGTGAGTGAATCACTGGTTAAGATACGACATTGATTTTTGATGGACGAAAGCATGCACATGCAACACCAACAAAGAACTTTCAACACAACTCATAGGAGTCAAGAACGCGGTCTCGTGGTAGTATGCTCTCAAAAATAACCCTGTTTCAGTTAGGACTTTTGAGGGTTGTATCATGGCCCGGTTCACGGTTATAGAAACAAAAGATATAGGCTCGAAATTTATTTGTGCCCCCCATCTTCGTGATGTTCTCCATTCCTATGTTCAGCTAGCTTTTACAAGCGCTCACCTCTCAAAAAGGGTTTTGTGATGGTTGAGGAACCAATTACACTAACGGTTTAAGCACCAATCAAATTATTGTTTAGAGTCAGTCACCCCTATTGTCTTTTGTGTCTATATCACACGACTTTGTTCCTGCTCAAGGGTCTTTCTTGTGTAGTCCTTTTCGTCTTTCACTTTTGCATTATTTTGTTTATCCCTAACTTTTGCCTGGACTGAATTCTTGTGAATCTTTGATTGTGAAGTCCAGCGGGATGCCCTAATTTTTGCCTAAGTCGCTTGTTTTCAAGTTTCGACTTAGCGGGCTTTTTCATTCTTTTTTTTCTTTTTTTTTTTGAACAAATCGTGTGACACTGTTTGTCTTGAATGCTTTGCGAGGGTCGTGACTGTCTCACTTCTTGGTTAATGAGTAATAACCAATGTGGTTTCCGGTCTTTGGACCACTTACTTGGGATAACCATTGTGGTTTCTAGTCATTGGACCTCTTGATTTGGTAAAACGAAAGATAATGGATCCTCATATGTATACTCCTTTTTGAAATTTGAACGCTAGGTCAAACTAACTGACGCCTACCCTGCCCCTGGGTTTAGTGCAAGGGTTTTTTCATGCAAAAAGAAACTCCTACTTCAAGGCTCAAATGGGTTAGCGAGGGTCTATCTCCCTTATATCTCCGGTGTTTAGGATTTGAAACAATGCCTGTACATCGTCAACAAGGTCTTTCTCAAAAGCACACAATTAGAGATTTTTGCGTTGTCATTTCGTCATCCTCCCTCATAGAGTTTAAGCACGACAGTTGGTATTGCAATGCACATACACAAAATCATGAGTGAATACGAATGGATTACTTCAAGAAAAACATGTGCATTTTATTATGGTTAACATTCAAAAACAAATAAATTTCATACAAGTAAACAAATGTTTAGCATATAAAAGAAACTACAAATGGAAATGCAGTAAAGAAACTGAATATAGCCGTAGTTGAGGAGGCTTGGCTCCGTCTGGACCCGTAAGTCTTGGATACTTTCAGCGATCAACAACTCTTTCACGAACTTGTAGTCTTCAATTCGCAGTGGTATAATTACCCACGACAATCATACCTCTTCTTCTAGTTGTTCTGACTCCGACACGAGACATCTGAAGGGGGAAGTGAAGCTGAGGAGTAAAGTTTCCCCATAAGGTTGCTCGGAAAGACCTGACGATCTTCTGCCTACGTATCTCCATTGACCCAAGACCAATGAAGAATCAGAGCGACGTAGTTCCCCTCAACAGGGATGAAACTGCACTGCAAAGATGCACCATTACCAAAACAAGAGTATCCGAATTACTTCTGGCTTCAAAACTTCAAATCAAAGAAAGTATCCTCTCTCTCATATGTTTGGTGCGAAGTTGATAGCTTTCGAGTCGATTAAGTCCTGCACTGTGTGGTGAAAAGCTTTACATCCATCAATATGATGCCCTGGCTCCCCAGAATGAAAATCACAGTTGACATTGGCATCCCATCCATCCGGTAGTGGAAAAGGAGGTGGAGACAGCTTGCGAAGCCCAACCAACTTCAATTGAAGCAAATGCTGGAGAAGATCAGTGTAAGACATTGGCAAAGGGTCAAAAAATATTTCTCTCCTTTGTTGCTGACCCTGTTGAGGATTATGCTGACGACGATTTTGCTGTCGTGAACGCGTGGCACTTGGGATGATCATAGATGCCGTCTGGTAATGTGAACCTTGATTTCTCTTCTTTCGCTGGACACAAACTGCCCCTGCTTCTTCGTACTGCTTCTTTTGCTCATTGGACAACGACTTCTTAGTTCCAGGAGTGGAGGCACCTTTGACCTGAATCTTTCCTCGTTTCATCCAATTTTCAATTCTTTCACCAGTCAAGACGATATCAGAAAAACCATTAGCTGAACAGCTCGCCAAACGTTCAATGAAGTGCCCCGGGAGGGTATCCATGAATAGGTCTATCATTTCTCTCTCCTGCAATGATGGTTGTACTCTGGCCGCAACCTCGCGCCACCTCTGTGCGTACTCCTTAAAGCTCTCGGAGTTCTTTTGTGACATGCTCTGAAGCTGGGTTCGGTTGGGAGCCATGTCAATATTATACTGGTACTGCTTGAGAAAGGCTTCCCCAAGTTCCTTCCAATTACGGACATAGTTCTTTTCCAGCTTTATGTACCATTCTAACGAACCCCCGGAAAGGCTGTCTTGGAAGTGGTACATCCAAAGTTTCTCATCTTTCGTATGTGCAGCGATTTTGCGATGGAAGGCCTGCAAGTGCATTTTCGGGCAAGATCTACCACTGTACTTGTCGAAAACGGGAGGTCTGAACTTTGGAGGGATCACCAACCCTGAAACCAGCCCCATATCAGCAACATCAATGCCAAGGGTGTCTTTGCATTCTAAAGCCTTTACCTTCTCGGTTAGCATCTGAAAGTCCTGGTTATTGGCCCCAGAACTAAATCCCACATCTTCATTGAGACAAGTAAATTGATCCTCCTGTCGGTCTGCTACACGAACAGGAATTGGACCAATGCCTTCAGGGAAAGGAGGCCTATTATTCGTAGATGGGATGACTGTGTTGATCGGATTGCCTTCGGCGTCCAAGGTAACCATTGGAGGATCAACCTGTGGACGATTAAGCCTCAGCATGGCGGTTCTCATCTCTTGTTGCCCCTGCACTATACTCTGCATTGCTACCATGAACTCTCCCATCCGAGTGCGAAACTCGTTCAACTCGGCTTGTACTGTATTCATGATTTGACTCGGGTAGCGTACTGGTACGGCCGATACTTCCCCTGAAATGGTCAATTAAATTAGGAAATCCAGATAACTCGTTAGTATGCAAAAATGATATGCATGCAAATGCCATGTTACTGATCCCACTTCATTCAGATCAGGGGACAGACATCCACGGAGTGCCACATCATAAGATAAACTCTGTGAGTGTGCAGGGAGAAATTGCTGTGTATCGGGAATTCAAAATAAAATTGCCAGGATATAAAAGTTGCAACAATGGTACCGACACACTTCCATAAAGCAAAGGATACACCAACATGCGAAACCTTATACAATTATTTGCCAACAATACTGACATACAGGAAAATGTCACAATCCACAACAGAAAAACAAAAGATTCCTTCAACAGCTCTGAAGGTAATCTAGAAACACAATCAAGCAAAATACATGCATCAAAGAAATCTACATCTCCTGATTTGAGCTTCGTGCAGTCTGCATGGCCAGCTGGATCAAAGGCTTCAGCTCCTGAGGTACCCTTCTGGTGTAATGATCCCTGAATCAATTAGATATTGGACATTTTGCTTGAAGGCTTTGCACTCATCGATGGTATGTCCAAATGTTCCGGAGTGGAACTCACATCTGACATCCATATTGTAATCTAGGGGAATGGGGTAGGGTATTGGCAAGGCATTCCCTGGCTGAATCAAAGAATTCTCGAGCAAACGGGCAAACACTTGACTAGGAGTAAACACTTCTTCAACCTGCTTGAACTTGAGTCTCCCCTGTTGTTGATAATTCTGATGATGAAATGAATTCGAACACCTAGAGTTCTTCTGCACTTTCTTCTTTATGTCGGATCGGTGAATGGGTAAAGGTGACTGACACGATGTCTTTAAAACCCAGATCGGAGGCACACACCCCTGATTGGGGATAATTCTTGTGGTAAGGAAAGGAGAAGTTCCTCCTAGTGATATGAAATCCTTTGACATATCCCCGCTGATCGGTGCGAACTCGATTACTTTTGCATCAATGAGCTCTTGAACTTGATGCTTAAGCCTTTTGCAGTTTTCCACATGATGACCAGGTGCCCCAGAATGGAAAACACAACTGGCATTGGCGTCAAAATCTGGAGGAAGCCTTTTGGGTGTGGCTGTCACGGTGACAAGTTCAACCAGATTAAGCTCGAGCAAACAAACAAGCAACTGTGCATATGACACCGGGATCAAATCAAACTTGGCTTTAGACGTCTTTGGCATTTGTATACGGCTTTTGTCTTTATCTTCCCTTTGATGAACTGGAATAGTCTGCAAATTGTGAGGCTTAGGATCCCAAAGTTGAGGAGAATTCCCATGAAACGCTTCCTGACCTTGAAACAAAATCACTGGACTGGGATGACCACTAACTTTAGCAGCAATAAAGGGGAAGTGGTGTCCTTCTTGGAGCTTTGGGGCTTCCCTGGTCTGGTTCTCTTGTTTCTTCAGTTGGTAGACCTCCTCCATCAATAACGTGTGGCCATGGCACAAGGTCTGCATGTCCTCCGAGAGTTGATCCATGCGGACTTTCATTTCAGCTATTTCTGCTCGGCATTGTTCCATACCCATCTCTTGATGACTGTGATTCAAATTGGCCATTCTGAAGAGTAAACGAATCAGGATGAGAATCTGTCCCCGGACACCTGTAATGAGAGTAAGGATGCATGCAAATGCCATGTTCGATTATTTCCAAGGGATCCATCTGCTTTGATTCCAATTTGGATATAGGAGCATATAATGACATGGTTCAAACATAGGATATTTGGAAATAGCCGAACATGTATGATAGAATGCTATGATGTTATGTATGCAACAGGCATGTGATCAGTGCAGTGTCTGTGATGTTCCAATCATATAATCAGGTGTCGGTGCAAGGTCTCAGAATCCATATATCACGATAATCATCCCTCTGATCCGGGATCCATAACTTAAGAACAGAAATCCAGATCACAAAACTGAACCAAAGGCAAAGTGGGTATGCTGAAGGTATCAGGGTTCCTGCAAACCTGTAAACCCCTCCCAAATCTCACGGGTGTGCTACTACGGGTCAACATCACAGACTCTCAAAGCCGAATAGCAATAATACGTTCACCATCTCCGAGAAATGGCTCATGACCAAATCAGGGAATCAGTTTGGTATTATATACTACGCAGGGAGGCCTCAGTTGAGTCCGGAAAAAACAAGCATCCCTCACAAGTCTCCAGCTTCAAGCACTGAATCGAGAAACAATAGTACATTCATCCCGAAGGGTACAATACTATCGTCATACGAACAGTTCGCTTTAACTGAATTCCTATGAGAGAACCAGGCCATCCTATGCGAGTTCCCAATGGACCCTCGGATGCGAGTGGGTTTGCCAACAAATGTGGTCTGCCACTGTCATCACTGGAGAGGGTTGTTTCCATTAAGATTCTCAATGATCGGTCCCCAGCTGCATATAACTATCAAGGTTGTACCCTGAAGTGGGGAAGAACCCCCACACAGAATAGTCCCAAGACAGTCGCAACCTGGGTGTGGAACACATCACCACTCATCATGTAACCATGCGAGCACAATGCGTCCACGCTAATCCTATGGTGCACTCAAGCCGGGTATTTGGCTTATCTCACAGTAACTCCCAACCCACAGAAAAAATGAAAACCAGCACAGCCAGACAGTCCAGTATAATATGATGCATGGAAAATAAAATACTGAAAGCGATAAATAAATGCGATAAAGTAAAGCTGTAAAGTAAAATCTGTAAATAAAACAGTAAAGCTAAACTAAAACACTCAGCAACAAACATATAAACACCCAAAGGAACAAAACCAAACAGGCGCTAGGATTGACTCTACAAGGGAAACCGGAAGAATCAGGTTAACGTCCCCAGCAGAGTCGCCAGCTGTCGCTCCCGGGATTTTCATCCTAGTACAAACGCGAAAGTGGCGCGGAAAGGTTAGAGTCGCCAGCCAGACATTTTTATCCCAAAGGAGTGGGAAAGGTAATGTTGCACAAACCTGAGGAAGAAGGAAAGGACAAGGTCCTGCGAACCAAAGATCTGAATTCGGGAGTCGGTTACGACCTGGGAAGGTATTAGCACCCCAGATCGTCCGTCGTACCCGACGGGATCCACGCTTGCTTGTTTTGTTTCAAAGGGTGAGAAAATATAATTGCTGCTGAATAAAAACTGCAACTGGAACTGGAATGAGAAATGAGAAAGGAACTGAAAAAGAGAATGAACAAAAGGGGAAATGTAGGAAAAATAAAGAGTGTGCTCGAACGAGCCCTACCCCGCTGCCTACGTACCTCATCGGGATAATGAGGATCAGAGTCGACGTAGTTCGCCTAACCTAGGCGGGAACTATTTGTTTGTGTTTTTTACAGCTGGAACTGCGTATGTCTATGCTCAGGTGTTGCAGGCTCGTCTGGTACGAGTGCGTTTACCGTCTTGCATATGTGACAAGTCGTCGCGAGTTCGCGTTGTGAGTGAATGAGATGAGAGAAGAAGTTCCCGCAGGATAGTCGCTTATTGTGTGTTTTTGTCTTTTAAGAGAAGTGTTTTGAATTTTGTTTGTGAACTGTCCTGTACTAAGACCTATCCATCGCGGGAAGTATTTACACCTCGCCCCGAAACAGGACGCGTATAAACACTCCGCAACAAAGTCTCGTGTCGTACAAGATTGTTCGTTTTTTTATTAAGTGTTTTATTGCTTTTCTTTATAAGATGAGAAAGAAAGACTCAAGTTGAAAAAAGGAAAAATCTAAGGGACTAAGGCTCAATCCTAATTTTTGATTTATTTACAAGTGGTCCTAATGGTTAATGAGGCTTTCTATTCCTAATGAGAAACTAGAAACTATTAGAATTCAACTTACTTCTTAATGAAGTTAAGTTGATTCTAAGAATAAATGGGGAACCCTACACAAGTTGTAAAATCAAATGAAGCAAAACAATGAATTTAACCATAAGAAATAAAATTCTATAAATGCATTTAGAGGCAATGAATTAAAAAATAGTCTATTTATTTATTCTACTTCTACATGGAAATGAAGTTTCAAACCTAAGTCAACACTAATATCCATTCTAAAAAATCAAATTAAACTAAACCTAAGTCTAATATTAAATTCTAAAAAAAAACAAGTTTTAACTAGCCTAAGTCTAAATTAACTTCTATGACTAAACTTAAACTAAGCTATTATTTTTTTTATATTGAACTTTATTTTTTTTAAATGGCCTAAACTAATGGGGATTATGCATAACTAGGCCTAAAACTAATATTCTAAAAAAAAATACCAAAACTTCTAGAAAAATTGTGAAACTTAAACTATAGGGTCCTAACACTATCTCTAAAATTGTATTAAGAGGGATTCTAAAAATCTTATTTCTCCTATGCCTAAAAAATCAATTATTTTTACCTAAAGATTAGTCATTATTTCCTAAGGATTACAACACTAAAACCTAAGATAAAAGGTCCTAAAAAAAATCCCTAAAAAATATACTAAGAACTATTATGGGTCCTCCAATTACAGAAAAAAGAATGGCTCAAAAAAAGTTGCTGGAGGTTACTTAAATAAAATGAACAAAATTCAGCATAATTAAAAGAAATCCAATAAAGCTAGTTAAAAGAAAAATTCAGAATTAATTCAAAAATAATCAAATTTCAGAAAATAAAAATAACACAAATTCCTAAATTGACTTATTTAACTACTGGAATTTTTGGGGAATTTTATAATGCTTTTTATTATTTTTTATTGAATTATTTCTAAACTATAATTAAACTAAAAATTAAAATCTAAAGAAATAAATACAGGGAGGTGAGTTAAGTAATTTTCTAAACTGTTTTAATGAACTGGGCCCAATATAGGGGGTGAAAAGAGTAACCGGGCTAAGCCCATGCGCAGAAAAGGAAGGGAGGGTGTTGGAAGCAAAAATTTTCCAGTTATTTTTCTTATTGGGCTCTGCATGGGGTGAGATTAGCAAAACAATGAGGCCCAGTTCGCACAGGCCCTGGGGAGGTGCAAAAAGACAGTTTTCAGTCTGTTTTTTATATGGGCCTAATAGGAGGGGTGTGAAAAGCAACGGAATTGGGCCCATTCTCTGTTTTATCCATGGATTAAGTTTTAAACTTAAAATAATCACAATTATTAATGGTTAATAAATCTTTATGTTGATTAATTCACAATTTCTTAACTTAACTACTAAATTAGCTTAATTAATTTCTTGTACTTAAAATATAAAACAATACAAAAAAAGAAACTGAAGAAGATTCTAAACCCTAAATCAACCTTCCCCATCTTCTTCCGCCGTCATCCTCATCCCTTCACCTCCTTCTCTCCATCATCTTCTTCTACCTCTCATCGCCTTCAATTCCTCTTCACCTCCGCAATCAACATTCGAAAATGACCTCATACCAGCTTCTACTTTGCTCACCACACGAAACCCTACCTCTGCCTACCTCTTCAATCGCTAGCGACAACCCCCCATTCATACACCCCGAAATTGCAAGAAACTAGACGCAAGAGTGATGACGGAAAACTTGTACCTTGCGTATTAGGAGGGAATCGAAGGTTCGCTGAACACGCAATAGTGATGACGAGCTGCGGTGACGGTGATGCCGTTTGAAGCAGAAAGTTGTTGAGAGAGCCGCAAGATTGATGATGACTTCAGCTTGCCGAACGATGAGGATGCCGTGATGGAAATGTCTATAGCACGAAGAAGAATTTTGCGAAATCTTGTTCAGGTATTCGTTTCAATCTCACTTCTCGCACTCTCGTTCCCGCTTTGCCTTACGCGACTGAATACTTGCTATGGAGGTTGAAATTGCAATGTATTTACAATCTGTGTCAAGTTGTTGTTATCTCTTCTTGATGAGGCTTATGCGGTGGCGTCGAGTTGTTTCCGATACCATTCTGAAGTGTAATCTATGCTGTATTGCGCAGGTTGATGAGTGTGGTGATGGTGAGGCTGCTGAGGATTTTCGATGGTGCAATTACAATCAAATCGGCGAAGCTGATGGTGATGAAAATTGATCAAAGCTGATGATGCTGCTGCTAGGATAGTGAGCATTAACTCTGAAAATCTTTGGACATTGAACAAAAAAAAGAATTGGCAACGAGAATGGTAGGGAAAAACTTCAGAAAAATGGAAGCTGAGGAAGAGGATCCAAGCTCAGAATCATTGTGAAAGAATAGGTGAAAAGGTTGAAGGAGGAAAAATTGTGGGAGAAGAAACCCAATGATTGAGAAGCTACTGATTTATAGCTGCTTGGATGAAGCTTCTGGAAGGAGAAATTCAGTTAAGTTTGTTACTTTCAGTTATAATTCTGTTAGGCTTTTGGTTATGAATTAGTTTGTTAATTTTTTTGACTTCTGTTTTTGCTGCTATGCATTTGCACTAACTTTCAGCTTGTTTTGTTGTTGTAGGGTTTTGGATTTGATTTCTTGTATGCTAAACTGGGCCATTTCAAATTTTTCTGAATATTTCGACAGATCCACAATTGCCTTCTCTTTCTTCTAATTTCAATTACCCAAATTCCTCCATGGAGAACTTTTATGATATGGTATTCGATTCATGGCTTGAGATCAACTTTTCATCATCTGGAACCTCCAGATTAGAACAAGAATTAAGGATACGGGAATCACCATTCTCACATCTCTCTTCCAATGAATTGTCTTGAATTAACTTACTTTCAGGTAAAGCAATCTTATCTATACAACCAGGACTGTTAGTTTCAATTTCCATGCCTTTATAACCAAAGATATTAACTCTGCATTCACATGAAATAGATCAAGAACAAACTGCAGCAAACTTGCTTCATGGCATTTATTGTAAGTACCAAAGAACTCCTCCACTTTTGGCTTATCCTATTTCCAATATAGCATGAACTGTCATTGCTTCTCTGTCTAGGAACAAAAAGAAGTCATGAATTTGAGAAATCGCAGCTTCTATACCAGCAGTCATCTGTACATACTAAGTAGGTCATTGGGATGAACTGAGATCCTTTCTACGACTGAACCGGCACTTTCAGAATTATCTTTTTTATCACATGGCATATCAGAAAGTGGAGCCTCAAAGGGAATGATAGCCGCGGACTCTAGGATGGATGCATCCTGCGCGTATTCAAGAACACGTTTAATATTAGCATCCTTGGCCATGGACTCAAAAGCTGATTGTATTCTTGATTGAAGTTCCGCTGGCGATAAGCCACCGATCCCACCGGAGCTGGGTGATACTACAGCAAAGGACACTTGAATTGCCGATGGATTCAAATCATTGTTCTTTTCAGACTAGGATGAATCAACTCTGCTAGTGCCAGCTTCGGATACCTCATTGGTCATGATTTCATGTTCGAAGAAAAAAAAGGTTGAGAAAGTTCTATTTCGTAAAAGTCATGGATTTCTTGAAGGTGATTGATGAATGTTGATGATAATGGGAGGGATTGACTTGAGAGGGCCAGAGATTCAACTATCTATTCTCTTTTATTTTTCTTCTCTTCTTTTTTTTTTACTGTATTTTCAATTTGGTAACTGAACTTGTAATTGAATCACACCTCTATTGGATTCTCTGAATTTGTGCAAGACTTGTGAACTCTCACTGCTATCTATCTGAGTTCCTTCTTATGTCATTCTCCACTTTTTTTTTTAGAATACAACAATTATCCCTTTCTAATGACAATGATGTGTGGGCTCATTTTGGAAGTATGGACCCAAGATGACTTGAAGAATGGATTTCATTATTTGTTGCCCCTTTTTTCTTTGTATGACGAATTACAAATATTTTCTCTTAAAGCTAAATGTTTCTTTTTTGAATTAGATGAATAGACATGAATTAATGGGGGCAACATGGATTCAACTATGAAAGATGACTGATTGAAAATTGGCTTAGTGATTTGGATACTAAAATAGCAAAAGGAAATTGACCTCTTAGTATTTTTGTAGAAAATTCTAAAACGAAATTACCATTGAATTTAAATGGTGCAAAAATGGACAAGAAAGAAAAAAACATGAGTTTGATATGAGCTATGAAAAATGAAAGATGGTTCAAAACGGATTACGGACAAAAGATAAATGGCGAAAGTGAACAAGAGAGAAATGAAGATGAATTAATGGAAACGTATTAAAATAGAAAGGTGAAGACGGAATGGAATAATCGGTGGTGGTTCATAATAATGAGAACAAAGCAATGAATGAAATCTTGATTTTATCCCAAAACCTATTTTGAATTCTTTCCACAAATCTGTAAATATAACCACTTCTGAGCCACTGAACAATTTTCCAGATAAATTACAACTTCTTGAATTGTCTGAAACATGCCACGACCATTCAAATCCAAATGAATCGCTGATAAACTGAGGATTCGGACCAAACTTCACACCAAACACCGTTCGAAAAACGGATGAATCTCAGCACACAACAATATGATCTTTGAATATGCGCTGTCTCAGAGATAGTCCAGTGGTTCAAAATAACCTTGCAATTGCAGTGATCTTTCGATAATTTGACCAAAATTGAACCAAACTCTCATCTGAATTGTGCCACAGCTAAACCACCGCATTTAGAGTGGAATCATAGCCCAGTGAATATTCTCTGTTATTTCACTCCTTGTCGGATACGTATAAGGTGCAAAGAACCCTAATTTCTTTGAGCCTTGATCACATGCCTTATGAAATAATGAAATGAACTACTATGGTATTAATGACCTGGTGAGAAATGCAAATGAGTGCGAACTGATACATCAGTAGAGGTAATAAACATGAGGGCAAATTTTGAGGTATTACACTGGCCATATCATTGCTTCAGAATGGAAGACGTCAAAAAGAGAACTGTGCACTACAAATTCTTCGATTCCAAGATGGACCTGATCAACCAATTGGTGTCTCTGATTACCCCGGGTCATTTGGGCTACTTCAAGGAGAAGTATGGTGATATTTTGGATCTGGTATTCAACTTGGATAGTTCTCAGAGAAGCGCCATTCACACTTTGTTGCAGTATTACGATCCACGGCTTAGGTGTTTCACATTCCATGACTTTCAGTTGGGTCCTTTGCTGGAAGAATATGCTGAGATTATGGGAGTTTCAATCAAGGATCAGCTTCCTTTTAACTCAGAGATGACAAGACCGACTCACGATGACATTGCTAAGGCTCTTTATTTGAGCCCATCAGAGGTGTCTTCTAATCTGGTTTCCACCAAAGCAGGAGTACTTGGTTTTCCCTTAGAGTTTCTGGTTAAGAGAGCTGAAGAATGTGCCGTGGAAAAGCAGTGGGATTCAGTTTGTGCCATCTTGGCGTTATCTGTGTATGGGATAGTTTTATTTGCCGATATGGACAAGTTTGTGGACATGAATGCTATTCATTTGTTTGTGTTGAAGAATCCGGTGCCCACCCTCTTAGGTGATTTGTATTATTCTGTGCATTATAAGAATGAGAAGAAGCAAGGAGGTCTTGTTAGATGTTGTGCTCCTTTATTCTACAAGTGGGTTATGAGACACTTGCCTACTACTGAGAGTTTTACTGATCTTAATTCTACTTGGGCTCAGAAGCTGAGTACTTTGTCTGCTGGAGATATCAGGTGGTTTACTTTGAGGTTGAAAGGAAGGAATTTCATTACCAGTTGTGGTAATTACCCTAATGTGCCTTTGTTAGGAGTATCGGGAGGTATCAACTACAATCCCATCCTCTTAAGAAGACAGTTAGGGTATGCGCTCAAGGAGGTTCCTGATGAGTCTGAATTATTCCAAACCTTCTATTTTCCGGTAAAAGACAATCTTCCGTTGGTCCAAAAAGCTGCAGGGTCCTGGAAGATGATCAAGAGAAAGGGTATAGCATGTCTGGGCAAGAGCAACAATCGAATGTTCCCTGAATTTGAAGCCTGGATAAAGAAGGAGGTTCAAGCGGCTCTAGTCCCTTTTTCTGTACCAACTCCGCCTCCGGCAACGGTACCTTTGGAGGAATATCAGAAGTTAGAAGCTTTGGTTAAGCAACTTAGGGTTGAAAATCAAGAGGCTCTTAATTCTTGTCAAAAACTGATGATCCAGAACCGTCGATTAGAAGATAGAGCTGTACAAGTCGAGGAAATAGTCCGTCTCAAGCAGAAGGACTTTGAAGATAGAGAGCTCTACTTCCGAAAGAAGGGGTTAGCTGAGACTCACAAGACGGCCCAGCGCCGAAGAGAGAAGAAAGATCTTAGTGAAGCCAATGAAGCTGTTATGTTATGGCAGGAGAAATGGGATGACAATTTGAAGAAACAAAAGGAGTTAGACGCCAAGCACAAGCAGGAAATCAAAAGTCTTCAAGATTCTTTGGATGGGCAGAAAAAACTTCTCAGGAAGGCTTATCATCAAGAGAAGGATCGTCTCCAATGCTTAGCAGAAAGTCAACAAGCATTGAAGGAAGCTCAAAAGGAAATTTAAGACTTGAAGTTGAAAGCTGATGTGAAGAGGTCGAAGGCCGAGTCGAGTCAAAGTAAGGAGAATGAGGCAGCATTCCTACAGCAGATCGAGGAGTTACACGCTTCTTCTGATACGAGGGACCTCCTCATTCAGAGGCTCATCCAGGAGCCCGATCATCCAGATGTAGTTCAGCTGTTCCAGAACGTCAAACGCCTTAGCTGGAGATTGAAAGATATAGAGTTCCCTAGGGTTTAATTTCATGTTATTGTACTTGGATTACCCACAGGCTTGTTGTGGGATTCCCTATATTTGATGTAATTTTGTTATTGTGATTGGCACCCTTCGTGGACTTTGTATTTTCAAACTCCAGTTTATATGATTGATTTGTTCTGGATTTCTTGTTCGTTATTTGCACCGACACGGAATAATGAGCACCGATTCTCCACGGCCATCATTATATTTGAATATTACTTGGGTCTTCTTCCCAATTCTTATCTTCTTAATGCCAGGACCGGACACGGGAAAAGTCTCGGGAATAAAAGGAACACATTGCATAGCATACGCATCATTTGCATTTTGTCTTTGTCTTTGCAGGTTTTTCTACGGGATGTTTAATTTATCTGTGTTCAACAGGCAAAGATTGCGAGGGCCGCCAAGACCCGGTACCTTCGACAAGATATCCCTCATCGGTACGCGACCCGCAGCAATCAAAGAACAGCAATGGATGCCATGCAGACAGAGCTCAATGAAGTCCGTACCAAGATGGTAGAATTTATGACCCTGATGCAAGGGATGGCCCAGGGGCAGCAGGAGCTGAGAAATGCAATTCAAGGGTTAACTCCTCCTAATACTAATGCTCAGGCAACCACTTCCGGCGGGCTAGGGGCTCCTCCCAACACTAACAACGGCCCAGGTGGACCTCATGTTCCAGATCCGGCTATGGCAACGTTCGTTCCTGTGCACGACAGACAGGAGGACCAATTTCAGTATTTCAATAATGATATGGGTTTCGGCGGTGATGGAAATCTCAATGACTTCTTGGTGCTTGCGGAGAAGGTCAAGGCCCTCGAGTGCAAAGACACTTTGGGGATTGACGTGTCAGACATGGGTTTAGTACCTGGGGTGTTCATTCCACACAAGTTCAGACCACCAGCTTTTGATAAATACAACGGCAGCTCCTGCCCAAAAACTCACCTACATGCCTTCTACCGGAAGATCGCGGCCCACACGCGAGATGAAAAACTCTGGATGTACTACTTCTAGGATAGTCTCTCCGGAGGATCCTTGGAGTGGTACATGAAGCTGGAGAGGAGCTCTATCAGAAGCTGGAAGGATTTGGGAGAAGCCTTCCTCAGGCAATATCAGTACAACATTGACATGGCACCCAGTCGCACTCAGCTTCAGAGCTTGACACAGAGGAGCTCGGAGAGCTTCAAAGATTATGCACAGAGGTGGCGTGAGGTAGCCGCCCGAGTGCAACCACCTTTATTGGAGAGAGAGATGGTCGACCTTTTCTTGAATACCCTCCCAGGGCATTTCATGGAAAGGTTGGCTGGTTGTTCCTCAAGTGGTTTCTCGGACATTATCTTGACTGGAGAAAGAATAGAAAGCTGGCTCAAACAAGGGAAAATTCAGAATGGAGGCGCTTCGGTGTCTAGTATCAAGAAACCCTTTGTGAAAAGGAGGGAAGGAGAAACAGGTGCAGTGTACGCACAGAGGGGAATGATTAACCAAGGATATTATCAGCAAGTGGCCCCTGTCACTATTTCAACTCCGCCCGTTCAACAACAGGTCCAGCCTCTACAGCCGCATCGCTCACAAGGGTATCAGCCAAGAGCCCCTCGTCCATACTACCCTCAGAGGCCGAAGGATAGACATATTGAAGCTCCACCAATGTCTTACTCCCAGCTTTTGAAGAATCTCCTACAGCTTCAAATGATTCAGCTCCGAACCTTGCAACCTCCGAAGCCAGGCCAAATTCCTGAAGGTTATGACTTAAATGCTAGATGTGAATTTCATTTCGGAGCTCCCGGCCATAGTACTGAGAATTGTACAGCATTGAAGCATGTCGTTCAGGACTTATTGGATACTAAAGCGATCAATTTTTCTCCTTCTCCTAATGTGCTTCAGAACCCCATGCCTCCTCACAGGGGTACAGTCGGGGCAATTGAGGAAGGGGAGAATTTGAATTTGGTGGATGATGTTGATGACTTGCAGACTTCATTGGTTGCTATCAAGGTTTTCTTGTTGAAGAAAGGTATCTTCCCTGGATGCGAGGAAGATTGTTCGGAATGTGCTGAAGCTACCAATGGTTGTAAACGGTTGAAGGCCGGAATCCAAGGCATGATTGACGAAGGAGTGCTGCAGTTTGACAAGATCGTAAAAGAAAGTGAAGTCTCCACAGTAACTATCTTTTATGATCCATCTCAAGTTCCTTCACGGGCCAGAGCGGCACCAATAACCATTACCACTGCTGGACCCATAATGTACCAAAGTGACAGAGCTGTTCCTTGGAATTATGGTGGTGAAGTGTACTGCAACGGCCAGAGGCAAGAGTTAGCCACGACTAGTATAACCCCAGCTCAAGTGGAAAATGTTGGAGTAGGGGGTTTTACTCGAAGTGGAAGGTTGTTTGCGCCAGAAACACTGAGAAACAATGTGATACCACCCAGAGATACTGTCGAAGCCCAAGCTAGAGCCAGAGGGAAGCAACCAGTAGTTGTCAATGATCCAACTCCATCAACTGATCCAGACCTCACCTTTGATAAAGAAGCTGAAGAATTCCTGAGGATCATCAAGAAGAGTGACTACAAGATCGTGGACCATCTGCAACAGACGCCGTCGAAGATCTCCATCTTGTCCTTGCTCGTGTGTTCTGACTCTCACAGGAAAGCTCTCCTAAATATTCTGAACAAGGCATACGTGCCTCAGGATATTTCTGTAAATCAGTTAGAAACGGTGGTGTCCAGCGTCAATGCCAGTCATGGATTGGGTTTCACAGACTTGGATTTGACTTCTGACGGGCGTGCTCATAATCGGGCATTGCATATATCTCTGGAATGTAAGGGTGCAGTACTTTCCCATGTGTTGGTAGAAACTGGATCATCTTTGAACGTCTTGCCCAAGAAAGCACTGATGAAGTTGGACTATGATGGAGTGGTTCTAAAGCCCAGTGATCTAGTAGTTCGAGCATTTGATGGGTCGAGAAGATCGGTGTTTGGAGAGGTGGAGTTACCTATCAAGGTAGGTCCACAGATCTTCAATACCACGTTCTACGTGATGGATATACAACCTGCATATAGCTGTTTACTCGGAAGACCTTGGATACATTCGGCAGGAGCGGTATCGTCTACACTCCATCAGAAGCTAAAGTTTGTCTGGGAGGGTCAAATTGTGACTGTCAGTGGGGAAGAAGATATCTTTGTTAGTCATCTAGCTTCATTCAAATATGTGGAGATGGATGGCGAAATAGTCGAGACCCCGTGTCAGGCTTTTGAGCTCTTGAAGTCTGAGCAAGCATCCGTAGTGGCAACTTCTCCTGAAGAACCGAAAAAAGGGGTTTCCATAGCCTCTTATAAACAAGCGCTTGAATTGGTAGAATCTGGAATATGAGAAGGCTGGGGCAGTCCGGTAGAAGTGCCAGAGAAGAAAGACATGTTCGGGATTGGCTATCACCCTGGAAGATCTTCGTCTGAACCAAGTGCTAAAGGTTGTCAGAGCCCGGTTACTTTCACAAGTGCGGGAGTGGTAGACTACGAAAACATCAGTGTTGTGCAGGATGACATTGTCGATAGTGATTGTGACTTAGATGAATGGATCAGGCCTGCCGCACCAGGAACTCAGCTTAGCAACTAGACATCGGAAAGGCTTATTTCGGTCACCTCTTTCAAAGAGTAATAATGTTTTGTTTCTATTTTTCCTGTATTAAAGCACTATGTCTTGCCCTAGGCATAGTGGCTCTTTGTAAGGGTTCATTTGTTCATTAACACAATCATAAATAAAATTGACGTTTCACATTCATTCATGTTGTTCTCTGTCTTTCGTTTTTTACTTTTGTTTTTCAAAAAGAAAGAAAAGTTTTAAAATGGCAATGTTTCTCATTTTATCAAGTTGTTGCTAAAGCCTTGCATGAATCATCATTCATGCAGGTTCTCGTCACCGGATCTTATCAATGACGACCCTGTTATGGCTGAGTATGATTTCGACAATCCAATTTATCAAGCCGATGAGGAAGGTGAAGAGGATTGCGATTTACCCGAAGAATTGGCCAGACTGCTTAAACAGGAGGAGAAGATGATTCAGCCGCACGAAGAAGATGTCGAAGTAATAAACCTGGGTACTGAAGAAGACAAGAAAGAAGTCAAGATCAGAGCAGCATTAGAAGAATCTGTCAAGACTCGTTTGATGGCTATGCTTCGAGAATATGTTGACGTCTTCGCATGGTCCTACCAAGATATACCTGGTTTAGACACTGACATTGTGGTACACAAGCTACCTCTCAGAGAAGGTTGTCCTCCGGTAAAGCAGAAGTTGAGGCGCACGCGTCCAGACATGGCAATTAAAATAAAAGAAGAAGTGCAAAAACAATTTGATGCTGGCTTCTTGGCCGTGACTAGTTATCCTCCGTGGGTTGCTAACATTGTGCCGGTTCCCAAGAAAGATGGCAAAGTCAGGATGTGTGTGGACTACAGGGATTTGAATAGGGCTAGCCCCAAAGATGACTTCCCTCTACCTCACATAGATGTACTTGTCGATAATACTGCTCAGTTTTCCGTGTTCTCTTTCATGGACGGATTCTCAGGCTATAATCAGATCAAGATGGCTCCCGAGGACATGGAAAAGACAACTTTCATCACTCCTTGGGGCACCTTTTGTTACAAGGTCATGCCATTTGGTTTAAAGAATGCAGGAGCTACCTATCAACGGGCAATGGTGACGTTATTTCACGACATGATCCATCATGAAATTGAGGTTTATGTTGATGACATGATAGCAAAATCCCAGACAGAGGAAGAGCACTTGGTTAACCTAGCGAAATTGTTTGATAGGCTTCGAAAGTTCAGATTGAGGTTAAATCTGAATAAGTGTACCTTCGGGGTTCGTTCTGGCAAGTTACTCGGCTTCATTGTTAGTGAACGAGGAATTGAAGTTGATCCGGCTAAGGTTAAAGCTATCCAGGAAATGCCTGAGCCGAAGACTGAAAAGCAAGTGCGTGGTTTCTTAGGGAGACTAAACTACATTGCACGGTTTATTTCTCACCTGACGGCCACGTGCGAGCCCATCTTTAAGCTTCTGAGGAAGAACTAGGCCATCAAATGGAACGAAGACTGCCAACAAGCTTTCGACCGAATCAAAGAATACCTGTTAGAACCACCAATTCTTATGCCTCCAGTGCCAAGGAGACCTCTGATTATGTATCTTACTGTGCTTGAAGGATCGATGGGATGTGTGCTGGGTCAGCAGGACGAGTCTGGTCGAAAAGAGCATGCCATTTATTACCTTAGCAAAACATTTACCGATTGTGAGACGCGATACTCACTACTCGAGAAAACTTGCTGCGCTTTGGCATGGGCTGCTCGCCGACTAAGACAGTACATGCTGACTCACACTACTTTCTTAATTTCCAAGATGGATCCTGTGAAATACATCTTTGAGAAGTCGACTTTGACAGGAAGAGTGGCCCGTTGGCAGATGATACTCACGGAGTATGACATACAATACACTTCGCAAAAAGCTATCAAGGGGAGTGTGTTGTCAGAATACTTAGCCCAGCAACCAATTGATGATTATCAACCCATGAGGTTTGAGTTTCCGGATGAGGACATCATGTTCCTCAAGTCGAAAGACTACGAAGAACCACTTCCGGAGGAGGGGCCCGACCCCGAATCCAGATGGAAGTTGATGTTTGACGGGGCTGTAAACATGAATGGGAGTGGAGTAGGTGCTGTTATTATCTCGTCAGAAGGGGTCCACACACCTTTAGCCGCTCGGTTGACCTTCGAGTGCACTAATAATGAGGCAGAGTATGAAGCTTGTATCATGGGGATCGAAGAGGCAATAGACTTGCGAGTCAAGAACCTTGAGATCTTCGGAGATTCTGCTTTGGTGGTAAATCAAGTCAATGGCAAATGGCTAGTTCATCAAGCTCGTTTGATTCCTTACAGAGATTATGTCAGGAGGTTGTTAAATTTCTTTACCAAAGTCAAGCTGAGCTATGTTCCTAGAGACGAAAACCAGTTCGCCGATGCTCTAGAAACTTTGTCGTCTATGATTAAAGTTTGTCGAGATAATTTCGTGCCTCGAATTTCGATCTCCCGGCTTGAAAGACCCGCTTATGTCTTTGCAGTTAATGATGGTGAAGATAATAAGCCTTGGTACCACGACATCAAACAATTCTTGAAGGCTCAAGTATACCCGGCTGGGGCATCTAGTAAGGATAAGAAGACCCTTAGAAGACTGGCAGGAGGTTTCTTCTTGAATCAAGATGGTGTGTTGTACAAACGGAACTTTGACATGGTGCTGCTCAGATGCGTGGATAGACACGAAGCAGACTTGTTAATGCAGGAGGTTCACGAGGGCTCCTTCGGTACCCATGCTGGAGGACATGCCATGGCCAAGAAACTGTTGAGATCGGGATACTATTGGATTACCATGGAATCTGATTGTTGTAAGTACTCCCGTAAATGCCATAAGTGTCAAATTTATGCCGACAAGGTCCATGTGCCTCCGAATCCGTTGAGTGTCATGTCTTCACCATGGCCGTTCGCTATGTGGGGCATCAATATGATTGGAAAGATTGAGCCAACAGCTTCTAATGGTCATCGCTTCATCTTAGTCGCTATTGATTATTTCACGAAGTGGGTTGAAGCGGCGTCCTACACCAATGTCACTAAATAAGTGGTCGCCCGATTTATTAAACGAGACATCATCTGCCGGTACAGAGTCCCTGAAAGGATCATTACTGATAATGGTTCTAATCTCAACAACAAGATGATGGCTGACTTGTGTCAAGACTTCAAAATAGAACACCACAACTCTTCTCCATATTGTCCGAAGATGAATGGTGCCGTCAAGGCGGCTAATAAAAACATCAAGAAGATTGTGCAGAAGATGGTTGTGACGTACAAAGACTGGCACGAGATGTTACCATTCGCGTTGCATGGGTACAGGACATCAGTACGCACTTCAACTGGGGCAACTCCATTCTCATTGGTGTATGGTATGGAGGCAGTTTTACCAATCGAAGTAGAAATTCCCTCGTTGAGGTTGATGATGGATATCAAGCTAGATGAAGCTGAGTGGCTCCGATCCAGGTATAATCAATTGAGCCTTATTGAAGAGAAGCGGCTAGCAGCTGTATGCCATGGACAGTTGTATCAGCGACGAATGAAGCAGGCTTTTGACAAGAAGGTGCGACCACAGAGGTACACGCCAGGAGATTTAGTGCTAAAAAGGATTCTTCCTCCTCTCAACGATCACAGGGGCAAGTGGACACCCAACTATGAAGGACCGTTCGTGGTTAAAAAGGTTTTCTCAGGCGGATCCTTAATGCTGACAACCATGGATGGAGAAGACTTCCAATCCCCTGTCAACGCAGATGCAGTAAGAAAATACTTCGTGTAAAAAGGACCCGCTGGATAAAAACAGAATAATAATCCAGGCAAAAATGGGCATCCCGGCGAGCCAAAAACAGAATAAAAGGCTCGGGCAAAAGTTAGGGAAATCTTGAAAAAAATGTACACCCGCTGAGTTGAAAAGCCACATCGGACAACTCAGGCAAAAAAGGGTATCCCAGTGGATTGAAAACCTGAAAGGGCGATCCACGCAAAAGAGGGATTAACACGAACGACTGCGATCTGCGAGATCCGTGACCTACCTACAATTGAGGCTATCCTAAGGTTTGAAGATCAGTTCACTTACTTTTTCTCAAGAGGCAGAGCGAGCGGAGTGTCTTGAAGACATACGAGTCATAACTGGGTTGAGATTTGATGAGTTTCACGTCTCACATTGCCAATAAGATAGTTTGTTTTTCTTTTCAGTTGTTCCCTCATTCCAGGGAACTGCTTCCTTTGTATTGCCTATTCAGGGCCACCTTTCCAAATCAATAAGAATTCAACTTCAGTCAATTGACTATCTTTTCTTTGTTTTTACTTTTTTCATCTAGCATTGATTGATTGTGAAAACATCTAGCAAATAGTAACTTGCATTGTGTTATGAACATTTGAATGCTTTCTAACTCGTGCAGAAGAATAGAAACTTTTAATACAACTCTGAAAAGGTATCGAGATGCCCAAACAATGATTCATGCTATGAGCTTGGGGCAAGCAGGTCCCAAACTAACTCTCTATGTTGCACGTACTATCGATTGTGTTCATGCAGGTACAGGTATTGGTGTTGCTAACAAAGCTGACAACTATTATCCAGGAGGGGCATTCCTTCTTATTTGAACAGAAACAAGTAGCTCATTGGGTGTTTCGAATCATCCCCAGCCATGTGGAAGTTGAAATTTCCCCCCAGCAAGGTAGCAGAGTGGGCGTCTTCCCCAAGCAGAAGCTTCCCTTCAGACAGGGTCAGTTCTCATCAGTATAAGGAGTGTTTCGCTTCCCCAGCAGTTGTTTCCTCAGTAGCGTCATGCCTTTGGTTCCCAGCCAAGCCAGGGGGTCCTCACTTCCCCATCAGAGTTCAAGAAGAGGGTCTTGGCGCTCCAATATCAAAGTCCAATTTATTTTTGGCAGTGACGGCTGTTCGGAGCCGGTGAATTATTAACAGCTTTCCCCGCAGAGTTGTTTCCTCCTCATCAGGATGAACCAGATCAATGCAGTGATCATCGTTTCTCCCCAGCCAAGTTATCTGGGATACCTGCAGTCTCCTTATCAGGAGATCTCCTTGCATTTGCATATGTATAATCATCATCACATTTGCATCCTCCAAAGCGTAGTATTTCCATCGTCATGGAGCATTACGCCATAAATTCAAACATATGCATACCAGCATGGGCCAGTTTTGAGGTATATTACATAAGACCCGTTACATCTCCAATCAGATTGAAGTGTTACCCACAGAATGCAACTTCGTTTCCCAGGGTGGTTACTTCTACCACGTCTTGTTGTTATCCCCGGTTGAGTCTTGTTTCAGTACAACAGTCTCATTTTTTCGCGTCTCCGTTTAAGTACAACGGTCGCGTCTTGGGCTCTCGTTTAAGTACAACGATCCGGTTCCTTTCGAGTCTCCATTTAAGTACAATGGTCTCGTCTTTGAGTCTTGTTTCAGTACAACAGTCTCATTTTTTTCGTGTCTCCGTTTAAGTACAACGGTCGCGTCTTGGGCTCCCGTTTAAGTACAACGATCCCGTCTCCATTTAAGTACAATGGTCTCGTCTTTGAGTCTTGTTTCAGTACAACAGTCTCATTTTTTCGCGTCTCCGTTTAAGTACAACGGTCGCGTCTTGGGCTCCCGTTTAAGTACAACGATCCCATCTCCATTTAAGTACAATGGTCTCGTCTTTGAGTCTTGTTTCAGTACAACAGTCTCATTTTTTTCGCGTCTCCGTTTAAGTACAACGGTCGCGTCTTGGGCTCCCGTTTAAGTACAACGATCCCATTCCTTTCGAGTCTCCATTTAAGTACAATGGTCTTGTCTTTGAGTCTTGTTTCAGTACAACAATCTCATTTTTTTGCGTCTCCGTTTAAGTACAACGGTCGCGTCTTGGGCTCCCGTTTAAGTACAACGATCCCGTTCCTTTCGAGTCTCCATTTAAGTACAATGGTCTCGTCTTTGAGTCTTGTTTCAGTACAACAGTCTCATTTTTTTCGCGTCTCCATTTAAGTACAACGGTCGCGTCTTGGGCTCCCGTTTAAGTACAACGATCCCGTTCCTTTCGAGTCTCCATTTAAGTACAATGGTCTCTTCTTTGAGTCTTGTTTCAGTACAACAGTCTCATTTTTTCGCGTCTCCGTTTAAGTACAACGGTCGCGTCTAGGGCTCTCATTTAAGTACAATGATCCTGTTCCTTTTGGTCTCGTCTCAGTGCGCTGATAATGGATCGGTTGATACCATCTCCATGTTAGATCGGTTGATCTTATTTGAGTTATGAATCAGTTGATATCATTTCTCTCCGAGTTGTAAACCGGATGATATTACATTCTCGCTTTCTGGGGTGGATCGGTTGATACCATTCCCATGATAGATCGATTAATCTTATTTGAGTTCCATTCCGCTAATGGTCTCGTAAAGTCCCGTTTCGCCAACAGGCATTTTCCGTGGCTTGGTCCTGCCCAGCAGTCGCGTGCTTTCTTTGTGGCTTGGTCCTGCCCAGCAGTCACATTGACAAGATCTATTTCCGCTACCTATTCAGAGGTCAAAACAAAAAAACAATACCGATCAAAAATATACCAAAAAAAAGAAAAGAAAAAAGAAACTAAAAAAAAAACAAAAGGCGAATGGCATTCCTACTGACCACAGAGTTCAAATTTCCAGGTTTTATTTGAGTATTCAATCACTCCATACCTTGAACGTCTAAAAGCTCTCGCAATTATTCGTTCAGGCCTGCAGATGATTGAATAGGGGCAGCTGTAATACCTCAAAATTTGCCCTCTCATTCCCCAACGTTTTGCATAGCATGTAGCATACATAAATTCATAAAATAACCAAAAAAACATTGCATCATAACCATCACAGCAGGGGCATAGGTTTGTGATCAGTGAACAAAGCAACTGAAGGCTATACAAAGGCAATCAAAGGACCACAAAGCTTCTCAACCTTGTGCAAATGGTCCACAATATCCCACAAGTATTCACTTAAAGCCACAAGTCCTATACAAAGGTGTTTTGATCAAGGGAGGCAAGCAATGCAACATTTCCCAGCAAAAAGGAGTCAGATGAGGGTTTCTAATGAACTGGGCTTATCAATGAGACTTTGGTCCAAGCATGGTTTCATGGTTCTCTACATGATGTCAAGTACCTATGGTTCAAATTTCACCATTGGACTCATTTTGGAAGGCCCTCAATTGTTCAGTTGATTGAAAATCAGAAAATTGGAGAAAAGTCAACCAGGATGAGTAAAAAGTCAACTCTTGAATTTTTGGGATCAAAATCATGAAATTATGGTCACAAGGCTCTTAGGGACCAATTTGAATCAAGAAAGAATGGAAAAAATCAGGAAAACTAAAACTTACCATTTTTGGAAAGTTTGGGTTTCCAAAAATGGCAAGTTTTGGTCACTGTTGTAGCCACTTCAAGAGAGGTTTTTTCCCAAAAAATAAAAGTCCTATGAAAAGTATACCTTGAGAAAATGAAAGAGGACATCCTAAGCTTCAAAACCATATGTGGAACTCCTTCATAGGATCAAAATTGAGAAAGATATGGCCGTTCAAAGTTTGAAAAAAAAACAAGGCAATACAGCAAGATGAATCGATTCATCCGTGTTATGAATCGATTCATAACAGTTAAAAAACTATTATGAATCGATACATCCATGTATGAATCGATTCATAATGCGTTTTTTTGCTAAAATTAGCTTTCTCTTCAGTATGTATCGATGCATAACCTTATGAATCGATTCATGATGCTGTTTTTTGCCATTTTGCTGCTGTTTTTGATGCAAAACAAGGGGGAATGTGTCGCTCCCGGGATTTTCATCCTAGTACAAACGCGAAAGTGGCGCGGAAAGGTAGAGTCGCCAGCCAGACATTTTTATCCCGAATGAATGGGAAAGGTAATGTTGCACAAACCTGAGGAAGAAGGAAAAGGACGAGGCCTTGCGAACCAAAGATCGGGGTTCGGGAGTCGGTTACGACCTGGGAAGGTATTAGCACCCCAGATCGTCCGTCGTACCCGACGGGATCCACGCTTGCTTATTTTGTTTCAAAGGGTGAGAAAATACGAATGCTGCTGAATAAAACCGCTACTGGAATAAAGGGAATGGAAAATGAGAAATGAACTGAAATGAGAATGAAAAGAAAGGGGGAAATGTAGGGAAAATAAAGAATGTGCTCGAACGGGCCCTACCCCGCTGCCTACGTACCTCATCGGGATAATGAGGATCAGAGTCGACGTAGTTCGCCTAACCTAGGCTTACATTCGTTTGTGGTTTTTAGGATGACGTTGCCATAGCTCTAGCTCAGGTGTTACCGGCTCTGACACGAGGGTGTTTACCGTATCGCTGTTTGAACTGTCGAGACAAGTCATGAAGAGTATGAGATGAGAAAGAAGACGTGACTTCTTGGTTTGTTGTTTTTTAGAAGAAATGTTTTGAATTTGTTTGTGAACGGTCTTGTACTAAGACCTATCCATCGCGGGAAGTATTTACACCTCGCCCCGAAACAGGACGCGTATAAACACTCCGCAACAAAGTCTCGTGTCGTACAAGATTGTTCGGTTTTTATTAAGTGTTTTATTGTTTTTCTTTTGAGATGAGAAAGAGAATGACTCAAGTTGATAAAAGGAAAAATCTAAGGGACTAAGACTCAATCCTAATGTATTATGTATTTACAAAGTGATCCTAGTGGTTAGTGAGGTTTTCTATTCCTAATGGAAAAAGGAAAAGAAAAAAAGGAAAAAGGATGCAACTTACTTCCTAAGGAAGATAAGTTGGTCCTAACAATGGGGAATCCTACCAATCACAAACATGGAAGGAAAAATGAATTAAAAAGCCTAAAAGAAATGCATAAAAAATAAAGGATAAAGTGGAGTAAACTTACCTCAATCTTCCCCACTACAAAACAAGTGTTAATGCACATTTTTATTAAAAAGAATAAGGCAAACACACATTAATTAAATCCTAATTAAATCCTAAGGCACCTTAGACCTAAACTAGACCCTATTTTAATCCTAAAGGAACTAGAAAAAGCTAGGACAAAAATACAGCACCTATTACAGCCCCTAATACACAAATAGCTATGAAACTAAGCCTAACACCCACCAGCTTGTTACAGCCAGCATGCAACATGAAAAAGTAGGTGTAAAAAGTCAAATACATCATGCACACAACAAACAAATTTTACAGCAGCTATATACAAAAACAGCTATGAAATGCAAAATTCAGAATTGATTATTTTCATTTTTTATACACAAACTCAATAAAACATGCATTACTTTCCACATGAACATGCATTTTAACATGGATCAACACACCTAAATGGAAGAACATGAACATTTTTTAGGATTATTCAAGAATGCATCACATGTGGATTATGCAACAAGTATGCAAAATGTGGCACATGAACATGGCATATGAACATGATGATTATTGATTATGAACATACAACATGATAGCTCAACAAACATGCTAAACTCAATGCATAATTCAGAATTGAATTGATAACATGCTATGATCAAACATGCAAACAAATGCCACCAAATGCACATATATATGATTATGCAAAATGCAACATACATCAACATAATGAAATGCAAAATGATTTAATGCAATGTGAAACATGTAAAAACAGAATGCAACATGATTATTACATACCTAATGATGCATGAACATAGCAACAATATGCAAGAACTCAAGCCATACACAAAGAACACAAAAAACACATAATATGCGACATAAACGGAATTGTGTCGAAACGACTCGAAATGGGGGAATGAGCTACTGGAAATGGACTCAAAAATTCCCTAAAATCACTACCTAAACATGTATGAACGTTAAAGGCACTAGGAAGCAAGATTGATCACTCAAATAAGCTAAGAATCCAAAATTCAACAGCGTTAACCGGTTAACCATATGGGTTAACCGGTTAACGGACCTAAAACAGAAGCATTTTGTGGCAAAACGCATGCGTTAACCGGTTAACCCAATGCGTTAACCGGTTAACACTGAACAGAATTGAAAAAAAGCTTTTAAAATAAGTGCTTTTAGCCACAAAATCACTTCTAATGATCCCTAACATACCTAGGAACATGCTAACACTAATTTCTACTTATTTTGAGCTTATTTACACATGCTAGCACCTACATCTATTAACACCTTAAACTTTTAAATCAACAAAAATCACAAATCACAAGTAAACATAATCGAAACGGAACAATTTCAAGCAAAGCGAAAAAAGCAATTAAAGAATGCCAAAAGTGGCGAGATGAAGAGAATAACTTAAAGAAGAAGTGATTAAGATCACCAACCTACGAAGCGGAGGAGTGCTTCGGTAATTGTTGCAAAAATCGGAGCTTGATCGAAGAGAAAACCGTGAAAACCGAGAAACCGCAAAATAAATGCGTTCTTGATGCTTGAACCTTTGCACACTTCCGATAAGCCGAAATCTTCAACAAAATCACTAGCTTCTTCTTCTACGATCCACAATTAATGGAGGTTGGAGGCTTAAGCTTCAAGATCTTCAAGTTTCAATGTGAAACTTGAAGAGCTTATTCAAAGAAGCTTTGGTGAAAGGAGGGAAAATGGAGGAAAAGTGAGAGAGAAAAAGTGATTATGAAAAAAAGTGAAAAATTTGGAATTGTGGGAACCCTTTTGGTTTGGATGAAAATGGCTTAAATAGAGACTAGGCTAGGAGCTAGGTTTGGGTTTGGGGCCCAAAAATTAGGTTTGGGATCCAAAATTAGGTTTGGAAGTTAGTTAGGGTTAGGGTTGGAAAAGGGAATATTCCTTGGAATATTCCTTGGAATATTCCTTGGAACACTCTAGAAGATGGTGGAAGGTGGTGGAAGTTTCCAAGGGAAATGGAGTGGAATTGAAGTGGAAAAATGAGATGGAAAGAATGAAAGGAAGTGTGGAAAGAAAGTGGAAGGAAAAGCGGAAAGAAAAGGGGAGGAAAGTGGTGAATTCTTCCTTTTTAATGGGTTAGCTTGAAAGTGGTGTGGATTATTTTTGGTACATCATTTTCTCTCGAACTCCAATGTTTGCCAAGCCTCGATCGACCACACACCTCATGCAAAGGACGATGAATGACTTATTTATTTTTTCAAATGCGATGCGATGATATGCGGAATGATGCAAGAATGAAGCGTGAATCGCTCGAGGTTGATGATAAATAAGAGGGCAAATTTTGGGGTGTTACAGCTGCCCCTATTCAATCACTGTAGACTTGAATGGATGACAGCAGCTGCTTTCAGACGTTCGAAGTATGCAGGGATTGAATACTAAAACAACCCGAAAATTTGCACTCGCACTGGAAGAACAGAGAAATAAGCTCAACCAAACAAACTCCGCTTGGATATAATTATAATGGTGAGAATCATGAACGGGGGATGCCTTTTGAGTGATGCCAGAAGGCTACTGGCTTACCACACTGTGGGTGGACTTCCAAATACATTGCCACTCTGCGGGTGGACTTTTGAGATTGCCACGCTGCGGGTGGACTTTGGAAATTGCCACGCTGCGGATGGACTTTTGCCAATCTGCGGTTGGACTTCAGATACTTTACCACACTGCGGGTGGATTGCTGAATAACTTGCCACACTGCGGGTGGACTTTGAAGGTTTGCCACACTGCGGGTGGACTTCTGAAACCTGCCACGCTGCGGGTGGACTTTGGAAATGATGCCACCCTGAGGATGGACTTTCGCCAATCTGCGGTTGGACTTCAAAATACGTTGCCACACTGCGGGTGGACTTTGGATATGATGCCACCCTGAGGATGGACTTTTGCTCACTACGGGAGACCTTTGAGATTTGCCACCCGAAGATGGACTTTGGCCAGTCTACGGCTGGACTTTTGCTCACTACGGGAGACTTTTGAAATTTGCCACCCGAAGATGGACTTTGGCCAGTCTACGGCTGGACTTTTGCTCACTACGGGAGACTTTTGCTCACTACGGGAGACTTTTGAAATTTGCCACCCGAAGATGGACTTTGGCCAGTCTGCGGCTGGACTTTTGCTCACTACGGGAGACTTTTACTCACTACGGGAGACTTTAGAGATTTGCCACCCGAAGATGGACTTTGGCCAGTCTGCGGCTGGACTTTTGCTCACTACGGGAGACTTTTGCTCACTACGGGAGACTTTTGCTCACTACGGGAGACTTTAGAGATTTGCCACACTGCGGGTGGACTTTTGCTCACTACGGGAGACTTTAAAGATTTGCCACACTGCGGGTGGACTTTTGAAGCTTGCCACCCGAAGATGGACTTTGGCCAGTCTGCGGCTGGACTTTGAAATTTGCCACCCGAAGATGGACTTTGGCCAGTCTGCGGCTGGACTTTGAAGCTTGCCACCCGAAGATGGACTTTGGCCAGTCTGCGGCTGGACTTTGAAATTTGCCACCCGAAGATGGACTTTGGCCAGTCTGCGGCTGGACTTTGCATATGGAATTGCATGGTATATTGCCCCATGACACTGGGGATATTATGTCTTGAGTATTGTTGATGAACTGGTGACTGTAAAAGAAATTCTTGACGCGGAAGTGATAAGTCTCTGTTGACTCTGTGGGGAAACACAATGATCGCGAATTCAATATCAAGTAGCCCTGTGGGGATGACATCTCTGTTGGAGAGGAGCGTGAATAATTCATCTGTCCCGAATTATCACCTTTGCCAAAAATAAATTGGACTTTTAGATTTGAGGGCCGTGCCCGGGGATACTCGGACTATTGAGGAATATCCACTCTTATGGATCTGCTGGGGAGGAGAATGATTTATCTGAAATCTTCTAGGGGAATAGGAATTGCCTTAGACCTGTTGAGGAACCGAGATCAAGGAAACCTTCTGAAGGAAAAACTTCTGACTTTAGTGAGGATAGATTTTACTTGCCTGTTGGTGATGACAACACCGAGACACGTCCTGCTGAGGAGGAAAGATTTCAAATTGTCTCGTGCTGGGGATCAGTTGCTTCTGTATGGATTTTACCTTAAGAGGATTTTACAAAAGACTTGGCGTCTTTAAACTCTTAGGTATCATAACGACTACATGATTCAGTGTAACAACCTTGCTGAGGAAGTAACCATTGTCAATGCAGATGAGTTTGTATCTGTCAGAAGTGTTGAACGAGATAGTTGACTTGACAAGTAACCACGGTATTCTAGACTCCGGGTAAATGCTTCTGATCGTCTGTCTTCGGGAAAGAATGAATTCTCGTACTATTGGGGTGGCCTGCCCCAGGATGAGTACTTGAATAGTTTTGCTCTTGACTGACTAATCTTCGCTCTTGGAGAGATTTGAATCTCGAGGTGCTTGCCCCAGATTAGCTGAAATTTGAAGGGATTGCTCAACATAACTGCCCCAGATTAGCTGGCTCTTACCATGACTAACTGGGGAAATCTCTACTCAATGAAGCTTTATTCGGATAAGTGCACCTTGACGTGACAGTCTTTCAGAAGTTTTAGACTCCTCAACCTGGCAAGCTTGAGCTTCTGGATTGAATTTCCGTATGTGAACCATTTATGATGCTCAACAAATGTATGCAAGTGAGAAAATGTTTATTCTTAGAATGAAAATCCTAATTCAACAAACATGTTAATCTTGAAATTTTGAAAACGGATCGTTAACCTTTGTGAGCAAATCACTGGTTAAAATACGACCTTTATTTGAATGAAAGTATGTACATGCAATACCAACAAACGTCTTTTAGCACAACTCATAGGAGTCAGGAACGCGGTCTCTTGTTAGTACGCTCTCAATTTAACCCCGTTTCAGTTAGGACTTTTAAGGGTTGTATCGTGGCCTGGTTCACGGTTGTAGAAACAAAGGATATAGGCTCAAAGTTTATTTGTGCCCACCCGCTCTTCGTGATGTTCTCCATTCCTATGTTCAGCTAGTTTTCACAAGCATTCACCTTTCATAAGGGTTTCGTGTTGATTGAGGAACCATTGCTGCTATCCGTTCAAGCACCAATCAGGTTATTATTGAGAGTCAGTCACTCCTCTATCTTTTGTGTTTATGCCACACGACTTTGTTCTTATTTGAGGATCTTTCTTGGTGATCCTTTCGGTCTTTCGTTTTTGCGTTATTTTGCTTATCCCTAACTTTTGCCTGGACTGATTCTTGTGAATCTTCGATTGTGAAGTCCAGCGGGATGCCCTAACTTTTTCCTAAGTCGCTTGTTTTCAAGTTTCGACTTAGCGGGCCTTTTTTTCTTTTTTTTTTTTTTGCATTGTGAACAAGTCGCGTGACATTGCTTGTCTTGATTGCTTCACGAGGGTTGTGACTGCCTCATTTTGGGGTCGGCGAAGGATAACCATTGTGGTTGTCAATCTTTGGACCTTTTGACTTGGATAACCATTGTGGTTTCGGGTCTTTGGACCTCTTGATTAGCATATTAGGATGCAACGGATCTTCAAATACACTTCTTTAGGAAAGTCTGAATGCTTGGTCTGACTAGCTGACGTCTACCCTGCCCCTGGGTTACATGTGAGGGTTCTTTTTTTTTTTTTTTTTTTTTTTGTGTGAAAAGAAACTCCTACTTCAAGGCTCAAGGGGTTAGCGAGGGTCTATCTTCCTTATATCTCCAGTGTTTAGGATTTGAAACAATGCCTGTACATCGTCAACAGGGCCTTACTCGAGAGCACACAATTCAGAGATATTGCGTTTTTGTTTCGTCATTCTCCCTCATAGAATTCAAGCACGACAATTGGTATTGCGATATACATATGCAAAATTATAAGGGAATGCAAATGAATTTACTTCAAGAAAAACAATGAGTTTTATTATTTCTAACATTCAAAAGCAAACAAATTTCATACATTGACAAATGTTTAACACATAAAAGAAACTACAAATGGAAATGTAGTACAGAAACTGAATATTGCCATAGTTGAGGAGGCTTGGCTCCGTCTGGACCTGTCAGTCTTGGATACTTTCGACGATCAATAGCTCTTTTCACAGACTTGTGATCTTCAATTTGCAGTTGCATGCTCAACCATGGCAGTAACACTTCCTCTTCTAGCTATACTGACTTTGACGCGAGACATCTGGAGGAAAGAGTGAAGCTGGGGAGTAAAGTTGCCCCAAAAGTTTGCTCGGAAAGACCTGACGATCTTCTGCCTACGTATCTCCATTGACTGATGACCAATGAAGAATCAGAGCGACGTAGTTCCCCTCAATAGGGATGAAAAACGAACAATGAAGAAAGGCAATCACATAAATGCCATCACTGAGAGTATTTGAATACTGCTGGCTTTATTTGCTTCATGAATACCCTGGTGTCCTGGGTGGTCAGCTTGAAGACTTCAGCTTAACGTGAACCATCTGGTAGAACGACCGTGACACCAGTTCCATTATGACTAGGCATCGGATTATGAAGTACATTGGGGAGAGGAGCGAAATTGATCGCCTTGGAGTCAACTAGGTCCTGTACCTTGTTCTGAAAGGCCCAACATTTCTCAATACTGTGCCCCTGGGCACCTGAATGGAATTCGCACCTGGCGCTAGCATCAAAATTCGGAGGTAGATTGTCAGGAGCGGGAGGTCTCATGGTACGAAGCTCGACCAGGTTCAACTTCAGCAGCTCTGGGAGCAATACAGCATACGGGCATGGGACGGGGTCGAGTCTGCGATTTCTCGCTCTTGCTCTTTCTTGAAACGGTCTCAGTACCTGTTGTTGCTGACCCTGTGGTCGTGGTTGTTGAACCTGTGGAGTAATAGTCACTGCAGCCGTTTGGTAGTAACCTTGAGAATAATTTCTGTCTCGGCCCCTATACACAGCATTCGTCTCGCCTTCTCTTCTTCTTTGGCCATTGCCAAAAGGTTTTCTCACACCAGAAGAACTAGCACTGCTTGCATCCTGGATCTTTCCCATTTTCAGAAAATTCTCTATCCTTTCTCCAGCAATGACGATATCAGAAAAACCAATGGACGGGCAGGCGGCCAGACGATCCAAGTAAACACCTTGCAAGGTGCCCATAAACATGTCTGCCATCTCCCGATCCAGCAAGGGAGGTTGAACCTGTGCGGCCAGCTCACGCCACCTCTGGGCATACTGCTTAAAACTCTCTTTAGGTCCTTGAGACAAGTTCTGCAACTGAGTGCGATTCGGAGCCATATCAATATTGTATTGATACTGCTTGAGGAATGCCTCTGCTAAATCTTTCCAACTTCGAATAGAGACCCGACTCAGCTTCATGTACCAGCTCAACGAAGCTCCAGATAAACTGTCTTGGAAGAAATGCATCCAAAGTTTCTCGTCATCAGTATGAGCCGAGATTTTTCCGAAGTACGCATGAATGTGAGTCCTAGGACACGTGCTGCCGTTGTACTTGTCAAACGATGGTGCCTTGAACTTTGGAGGGATTCTGACTCCTGGCACTAACCCGAGACTGGTTACATCGATACCCAAGGAATTCTGACATTCCATGGCCTTGACCTTCTCTGACAGCTCTTCATACCTGCGATTGTTGATCTCATTCATGTTACCCATATCAGCATCCAGTAGAGTGAACTGGTCCTCTTGATTGTCTTCTAAACCTGCATTACGTGTTGCGGTCCTATTTGGATGAGGCTCTCCGTTACGGGCAGCGTTAGCATCCACGTTCTCAGCTGGTGTTCCCGTATTAACATTCCCATGAGGTTGCTCAACCATCAACCGGAGACGCTCCTGGTTCTGGGCCATGCCAGTCATCATTTCCATGAACTGATCCATCCTCTGTCGGAACTCATTGAGATCGGTCTGCACTCGATCAGCCATCCTTACTCGGTTTCTTTTGGTCGGATATCGGTGAATGCGTTGACCAGCTATATTGCCTACGATCAAATAAGTTAGAAACCCTGGGTAACCTGCAAAAATACAAGAATATGGTATGCAGGAAATGAATGCTATGGCATGTTGATTCATTTTTAGGGCATCCCATCCCCTGATTCCAGTTTTGTGAGTTTGATGAAGACAGGAGCTCTTTTGTTGTAAATAACACTTCTTGGGTTCCATGCTCATAGATCAATACCCACAACCGGAATCACGGATGTAATATGCAGCCCTGTAAATGAATAAACATGCGTTAGGAATGCAAGTATGCGGATGATGTGATGCAATGCACTGGTATGTGATCAATGATCTGATGTTGGTGTCGGTGCATGGTCTCAAAATCCAGATATCACAATAATCATCCCTCTGATCCGGGGTCCATAACTTAAGAACAGAAATCCAGATCACAAAACTGAATCAAAGGCAAAGTGGGTATGCTGAAGGTACCAGGGTTCCTGCAAACCTGTAAACCCCTCCCAATCTCACGGGTATTGCTACTCGGGTCAACATCACGGACTCTCAAAGCCGAATAGCAATAATACGTTCACCATCTCCGAGAAATGGCTCATGACCAGATCAGGGAATCGGTTTGGCATTATGTACTACTCAGGGAGGTCTCAGTTGAGTCCGGAAAAACAAGCATCCCTCATAAGTCTCCAGCTTCAAGCACTGAATCGAGAAACAATAGTACATTCATCCCGAAGGGTACAATACTATCGTCATACGAACAGTTTGCTTTAACTGAATTCCTATGAGAGAACCAGGCCATCCTATGCGAGTTCCCAATGGACCCTCGGGTGCGAGTGGGTTTGCCAACAAATGTGGTCTGCCACTGTCATCACTGGAGAGGGGTGTTTCCATTAAGGTTCTCAATGATCGGTCACCAGATGCACATAACTATCAAGGTCGTACCCTGAAGTGAGGTAATCCCCACACAGAATAGTTCCAAGACGGTCGCAATCTGGGTGTGGAACACATCGCCACCCATCATGGTGAGATACCATAAGAGTACAATGTCTGTCCACGCTAATCCTATGGTGCACTCAAGCCGGGTATTTGGCTTATCTCACAGTAACTCCCACCCACAGAAAAAATGAAAACCAGCACAGCCAGACAGTCCAGTATAATATGATGCATGGAAAATAAAATACTGGAAGCGGTAAATAAATGCGATAAAGTAAAGCTGTAAATAAAACTGTAAATAAAAACAGTAAAGCTAAACTAAAGCACTCAGCATCAAACAGATAAACACCCAAAGAAACAAAACCAAACAGGCGCTAGGATTGACTCTACAAGGGAAACCAGAGATTCTGGGTTCGGTCCCCAGCAGAGTCGCCAGCTGTCGCTCCCGGGATTTTCATCCTAGTACAAACGCGAAAGTGGCGCGGAAAGGTAGAGTCGCCAGCCAGACATTTTTATCCCGAATGAATGGGAAAGGTAATGTTGCACAAACCTGAGGAAGAAGGAAAAGGACGAGGCCTTGCGAACCAAAGATCGGGGTTCGGGAGTCGGTTACGACCTGGGAAGGTATTAGCACCCCAGATCGTCCGTCGTACCCGACGGGATCCACGCTTGCTTATTTTGTTTCAAAGGGTGAGAAAATACGAATGCTGCTGAATAAAACCGCTACTGGAATAAAGGGAATGGAAAATGAGAAATGAACTGAAATGAGAATGAAAAGAAAGGGGGAAATGTAGGGAAAATAAAGAATGTGCTCGAACGGGCCCTACCCCGCTGCCTACGTACCTCATCGGGATAATGAGGATCAGAGTCGACGTAGTTCGCCTAACCTAGGCTTACATTCGTTTGTGGTTTTTAGGATGACGTTGCCATAGCTCTAGCTCAGGTGTTACCGGCTCTGACACGAGGGTGTTTACCGTATCGCTGTTTGAACTGTCGAGACAAGTCATGAAGAGTATGAGATGAGAAAGAAGACGTGACTTCTTGGTTTGTTGTTTTTTAGAAGAAATGTTTTGAATTTGTTTGTGAACGGTCTTGTACTAAGACCTATCCATCGCGGGAAGTATTTACACCTCGCCCCGAAACAGGACGCGTATAAACACTCCGCAACAAAGTCTCGTGTCGTACAAGATTGTTCGGTTTTTATTAAGTGTTTTATTGTTTTTCTTTTGAGATGAGAAAGAGAATGACTCAAGTTGATAAAAGGAAAAATCTAAGGGACTAAGACTCAATCCTAATGTATTATGTATTTACAAAGTGATCCTAGTGGTTAGTGAGGTTTTCTATTCCTAATGGAAAAAGGAAAAGAAAAAAAGGAAAAAGGATGCAACTTACTTCCTAAGGAAGATAAGTTGGTCCTAACAATGGGGAATCCTACCAATCACAAACATGGAAGGAAAAATGAATTAAAAAGCCTAAAAGAAATGCATAAAAAATAAAGGATAAAGTGGAGTAAACTTACCTCAATCTTCCCCACTACAAAACAAGTGTTAATGCACATTTTTATTAAAAAGAATAAGGCAAACACACATTAATTAAATCCTAATTAAATCCTAAGGCACCTTAGACCTAAACTAGACCCTATTTTAATCCTAAAGGAACTAGAAAAAGCTAGGACAAAAATACAGCACCTATTACAGCCCCTAATACACAAATAGCTATGAAACTAAGCCTAACACCCACCAGCTTGTTACAGCCAGCATGCAACATGAAAAAGTAGGTGTAAAAAGTCAAATACATCATGCACACAACAAACAAATTTTACAGCAGCTATATACAAAAACAGCTATGAAATGCAAAATTCAGAATTGATTATTTTCATTTTTTATACACAAACTCAATAAAACATGCATTACTTTCCACATGAACATGCATTTTAACATGGATCAACACACCTAAATGGAAGAACATGAACATTTTTTAGGATTATTCAAGAATGCATCACATGTGGATTATGCAACAAGTATGCAAAATGTGGCACATGAACATGGCATATGAACATGATGATTATTGATTATGAACATACAACATGATAGCTCAACAAACATGCTAAACTCAATGCATAATTCAGAATTGAATTGATAACATGCTATGATCAAACATGCAAACAAATGCCACCAAATGCACATATATATGATTATGCAAAATGCAACATACATCAACATAATGAAATGCAAAATGATTTAATGCAATGTGAAACATGTAAAAACAGAATGCAACATGATTATTACATACCTAATGATGCATGAACATAGCAACAATATGCAAGAACTCAAGCCATACACAAAGAACACAAAAAACACATAATATGCGACATAAACGGAATTGTGTCGAAACGACTCGAAATGGGGGAATGAGCTACTGGAAATGGACTCAAAAATTCCCTAAAATCACTACCTAAACATGTATGAACGTTAAAGGCACTAGGAAGCAAGATTGATCACTCAAATAAGCTAAGAATCCAAAATTCAACAGCGTTAACCGGTTAACCATATGGGTTAACCGGTTAACGGACCTAAAACAGAAGCATTTTGTGGCAAAACGCATGCGTTAACCGGTTAACCCAATGCGTTAACCGGTTAACACTGAACAGAATTGAAAAAAAGCTTTTAAAATAAGTGCTTTTAGCCACAAAATCACTTCTAATGATCCCTAACATACCTAGGAACATGCTAACACTAATTTCTACTTATTTTGAGCTTATTTACACATGCTAGCACCTACATCTATTAACACCTTAAACTTTTAAATCAACAAAAATCACAAATCACAAGTAAACATAATCGAAACGGAACAATTTCAAGCAAAGCGAAAAAAGCAATTAAAGAATGCCAAAAGTGGCGAGATGAAGAGAATAACTTAAAGAAGAAGTGATTAAGATCACCAACCTACGAAGCGGAGGAGTGCTTCGGTAATTGTTGCAAAAATCGGAGCTTGATCGAAGAGAAAACCGTGAAAACCGAGAAACCGCAAAATAAATGCGTTCTTGATGCTTGAACCTTTGCACACTTCCGATAAGCCGAAATCTTCAACAAAATCACTAGCTTCTTCTTCTACGATCCACAATTAATGGAGGTTGGAGGCTTAAGCTTCAAGATCTTCAAGTTTCAATGTGAAACTTGAAGAGCTTATTCAAAGAAGCTTTGGTGAAAGGAGGGAAAATGGAGGAAAAGTGAGAGAGAAAAAGTGATTATGAAAAAAAGTGAAAAATTTGGAATTGTGGGAACCCTTTTGGTTTGGATGAAAATGGCTTAAATAGAGACTAGGCTAGGAGCTAGGTTTGGGTTTGGGGCCCAAAAATTAGGTTTGGGATCCAAAATTAGGTTTGGAAGTTAGTTAGGGTTAGGGTTGGAAAAGGGAATATTCCTTGGAATATTCCTTGGAATATTCCTTGGAACACTCTAGAAGATGGTGGAAGGTGGTGGAAGTTTCCAAGGGAAATGGAGTGGAATTGAAGTGGAAAAATGAGATGGAAAGAATGAAAGGAAGTGTGGAAAGAAAGTGGAAGGAAAAGCGGAAAGAAAAGGGGAGGAAAGTGGTGAATTCTTCCTTTTTAATGGGTTAGCTTGAAAGTGGTGTGGATTATTTTTGGTACATCATTTTCTCTCGAACTCCAATGTTTGCCAAGCCTCGATCGACCACACACCTCATGCAAAGGACGATGAATGACTTATTTATTTTTTCAAATGCGATGCGATGATATGCGGAATGATGCAAGAATGAAGCGTGAATCGCTCGAGGTTGATGATAAATAAGAGGGCAAATTTTGGGGTGTTACAGAATGCTATGCTATCTTTGGGGTTGAACGTGGAAATGATTGGTACACATTCTATAGCTCATTTAGCTTCACTTTGGTCTCAATTCAAGCTTCACCATTGCTGCTACATCAAAGTGGTCTTCACCACAAGTGTTCATGAGCTAGTATACTAAAGAAAGTTCTAGAAAAGCCAGCTCACCCTCTTCTACCACATTCTAGAGTTTTCTACAATCTTCCAAGGAGTTCTAGAATTCTCTAGAATCCCAACTAACTCCTAACCTAAGCCAACTCCTAAGCTACCTCCAAGCCCAAACCTCATGCCAAACCAATGCATTATATAAATCCATCTCCTCCCAAAGCTAAGGGTAATCAACAATAATCACCACAAATCACTCTCTCCCTCATTCTTCACTCAATCACCCTTTTCACAATCTCAAATTCATCACTTTCTCTCCCACTTTTCCACCATTTTCACCATAGCTTTTCAACAAAAGTTCTTCAAGTTTCACATTGGAACTTGAAGGTCTTAAAGCTTAGCCTCCAACTTCCATTGAATTGAGCATTGTGGAAGAAGAAGCTACTGTTTTTGGTGAAGATTGCGACTTATCGGAAGTGATTAATCGAGAAGCGTCAAGATCGAATCGCATTTATTTTGTATTCGCAGGTTCTCCGGTTTTCTTCTCCATTCGCACTCTGATTCATTGCAACAATTACCGAAACACTCCTCCGTTTCGTAGGTTGGTGATTTAACCATTATGCCTTAATTTATCCTCTTCATCTCGCCTTAACGGCATTCTTCGCACGATTTTCGATTATGTTTGCGTTATACCGTTCATTTTCGTTTTCGTTGCTTTCTTGCTTGCAATTTGCATTTGGATTATTAGGAATTAGATTTGTAGTCTAATCTAGGTCCTAGTAGGTGTAAAGAATCCCTTGTAAATAGGAAAAATGGTTCTTGTCGTAGGAATTTAGATTTTAGCTTATTTGATAGCTTAGTCTTAATTCTTCATGCCTATCACCCCCATACATGTTTAGGTACTGATTTTAGGGAATTTTTAGGTCCATTTCCAGTAGCTAATTCCCCCATTTCGAGTCGTTTCGACACGATTCCGTTCATGTTACGTGTTATGCATTTTTGTGCTTCTTTGTGCATAGTTTAAGTTCTTGCATTTTGTTGCCATGTTCATGCATCATTAGGCATATAATAATCATGTTGTATTCTGTTTTTACAAGTTTGCATTGCATCAAATCATTTTTTTGCATTCCATTATGTTGATGTATGTTGCATTTTACATAATCATATGTATGTGCATTCGGTTGCATTTTGTAGCATACTTGATCACATCACTCATATCAATTTAATTCTGAATTTTTGCATTAAGTTTAGTGTGTTTGTGGAGCTATCATGTTGCATATTCATAATCAATAATCATCATGTGCATATACCATGTTCATGTTCCATACTTTTGCATTACTTGTTGCATAATCAACCATGTGATGCATTCTTGCATAATCTTCAAAATATTCATGTTCTTGCATTTTTATATGATGATCCATGTTCAAATGTATGTTCATGATGGATTTAGTGCATTATTCATTGAGTTTGTGCATTAAAATATGAAAATAATCAATTCTGGATTTTAGATTACATAGCTGTTTTTTTTGCATAAGTGTTGTAAAATACATGCTGTTTGTTGTAAATTCATGTTGTTTGTGACTTTTAACACCTGTTTCTGCATGCATATAGGTGCTGTAAAATGTGTGCTGTTTGTTTGTAGTGCATGCTGTATTTTACCTTTTACACCTGCTTTTTCATGTTGCATGATAGCTGTAGTATGCTGTTTGTGTTATGCTTTATTTTCATAGCTGTTTGTGTGTTTGAGTGCTGTAAATAAGTTGCTGAATTTTGCGTTGCATTAGCTTTAGGTCCTTTAAACTATAAATTGAGTCTAGTTTAGGTCCTAGTTCCCGTAGGGGTTAATTAGGTAATTTTGTTTGCCTTATTTTTATCATGTTTACCATGCTAACCTTTGTTTTGTAGGGAGGGCAAGGTATGTTTAGAAACCCTATCCTCTTTGGTATTTCTAATGCATTTAATTTGCACCATTTTGCCTTACATAATGTTTGTGCTTGTTAGGTTTTCCCCTTTTGGAACCAACTTAACTTCATTAGGAAGTAAGTTGTGTTCTTCTTCCTTTTCTCTCTTTTCTTCTTTTTCTTCTCCTCCTTAGGATTAGAAACCTCACAAACCATAGGATTTCCCTTGTAAATAAATCAATAAAATTAGGGTGTGTCTTAGTCCCATTAGATTTTCCTTTTTCCAACTTGAGTCATTCTTTCTCATCTCATGAAGAAAATAATAAAACATCTAAGGATAAACCGAACAATCTTGTACGACACGAGACTTTGTTGCGGAGTGTTTATACGCGTCCTGTTTCGGGGCGAGATGTAAATACTCACCGCGATGGATAGGTCTTAGTACAAGACAGTTCACAAACAAAATTCAAAACACTTCTCATAAAAGATAAAAACAAACAATAAGCGACTATCCTGCGGGAACTTCTTTTCTCATCTCATTCACTCACAACGCGAACTCGCGACGACTTGTCTCATTTGCAAGACGGTAAACGCACTCGTACCAGACGAGCCTGCAACACCTGAGCATAGACATACGCAGTTCCAGCTGTAAAAAAACACAAACAAATAGTTCCCGCCTTAGTTAGGCGAACTACGTCGACTCTGATCCTCATTATCCCGATGAGGTACGTAGGCAGCGGGGTAGGGCCCGTTCGAGCACATTCTTTATTTTCCCTACATTTCCCCCTTTCCTTCCATTTTCTTATTCTAGTTTCTTTTCTCATTTCAATTCCAGTTCCAGTTAGCGGTTTTATTCAGCAGCATTCTTATTTCTCACCCTTTGAAACAAGCAAGCAAGCGTGGATCCCGTCGGGTACGACGGACGATCTGGGGTGCTAATACCTTCCCAGGTCGTAACCGACTCCCGAATTCAGATCTTTGGTTCGCAGAACCCTGTCCTTTCCTTCTTCCTCAGGTTTGTGCAACATTACCTTTCCCATTCATTCGGGATAAAAATGTCTGGCTGGCGACTCTACCTTTTCCGCGCCACTTTCGCGTTTGTACTAGGATGAAAATCCTGGGAGCGACATTGTGCCCCGCCGTTTGATGCTCTGGACTCTGCTTCTCGGCCTTTAGAGTGTCCCGCATGAGCTTTAGTTCCTCCAGCTCTTTCTTCAACCCCTCTTGTAACTGGTGCTCCTCCTTGTAGTCGGATAGATCCTTAGACAATCTATCCTCTCAGTGCGGGCAGCTAGAAGAGCATATTCCAAAGAAGTTGTGGAAACAGCATTCTCGGACAGGACCATGGCGGTCTCCATCACCCGGATAACGGTGGCCAGGTCCCCAGCTAGGTCTCTTCGCCGGGCGTTGGCATCTTGGTTCAGAATGGCCTTTGCCTCGGGTGCCGCCACCACGACGGAACCTTCGGCCCTAAAGAACTCCTGCTCTAGATAGCAAGGAGGCAATAAATAAATCCCAGGGGCATCAGAATCATTGCCCCCCACAGCAGCAGACCAGGCAAGAGTCCCTTCCAGACGCTTCCGCTTGAGCAGAGGAGAGTTAGAAGGGGGGACTGTCCCGTATGTGGATCAGAGGGGTTTGTTGAGCGGGTTGAGGGGAATTGGTCACCGGGCTAGCAGTACCTGAGCTACCTACCCCGAGCTCCGTGGCCACCTCCTGGACACGGGGTGTCATTTTCTTTTTCGTTTTAGAGACCCTGTCCGGGGCCCCAGCCTGGTTCGCCAACTTCAAAACTCGTTCACGGTGAGCAGGCATAGTTCCTACAAAACAAAAACAAAGATTAGTTGGACGGACACAAGATCGAGAAAAGAAAATAAGTAAAGAAAACCTACGCAGTAACTCCACGACCTCCTCGTCAGTATCACACGCGAGCAGAGCCCTCGTGTTTATAAGACGGGTTTCATGAATCGGCATCCCGACCTCATCAACATAGGGGTCGCCTTTTCGGTCGACCCAAACCGCCAGGTTGAAGCTTTGTACATACTCCACCAGCTCTTGTAGACCAGCCTATCCTCGACCCCCATGCTCGAGAATTTGACCCGGTAGTGACTGGTCGATAGATTGAAATGGTCGGACTGCCATCTCAAGGGGATCCTCAACATAAGCTTTTCTTCCCCATCAGCATTCCGTTTGTAATAGTAAAGGGAGTTTAAGGAAGCACGAGTGATCGACTTCGCTGTATACCACCGCCCTTTGAAGTGTCGGGCAGAATCAACATAGGTTTTGAATAACCTTACCGGCTGCTTCAGAGACACCCAACTGTGACGTCCCCGGGAACCCGACTGTTGCAGGTGGAAGATATGGAAAAAGAGAGGCAGAATGCACCCGATGCCTAGAAAACGGGACACTATCTCGAACGCCCGGATAAAAGCGATGGTGTTCGGATGAAGTTGCGACGGTGCCAGTCTGAGCCACCTAAAAACCCCCATCTGAAAAGAGTTGAAGGGCAGCCCGACCCTCGCTTCTCGGAAGGCAAATTCGTACATAACAAACTACTTCCCCAGAAAGCGGTGACATATCCGGTCCGACTCCTGAGGAGCAAGGCATTGCCAATTCACAGGGTCCTCGGGGATGAGGTCTTCCACCACGGCGTATGCATTGGTCGTCTCATCGGCAAAGTATGACTCTTCTTCCAACGGTTCGTCCGCGATCCACAATAAGTCATTACGCCCGGACGAGGAAACATGCTCGTTTTCCTCCTCGGCATTCCTTTCGTCGGGGTTCTGATGTGCGACCTCCCCTTCATCAACTTGACGACGTTCAACATTCTCTTCCCCGACCTGCCGATGCTCGGTCGTACCTGAAACACATACAGGAAAAGTGAATTCGACATCGCATCAAATACACCCTTCCACCGCAAGTCAAGTGAAAGGGCGAAAAGCTAAAACGCCCAGAATCCGACTAGACTAACCTAGACCGACGAAGGAGCAACCCCCGCACGCACTCGAGCACATAAAGATCCGACCAACAATTTCATACATACATGAATTTTACGCCCGTGACATGCTAGCCTTGCCCGGGGTATTCATACGCATGTGAATGTCACGCCCGTGACATGATATTTTTGCCCGGGATATTCAAACACATATGAAATTTTTGCCCGAGGCATGCTAATCTTGCCCGGGACATTCATACCCAAAACCTAAAAGACTATCCCTAAACCCAGATTTATCTACTCTACACTAAAGTTTGCTTACTCTACACAGGCATATCAGGCATTTTCCTACCTACCAAACGAAAAAGCATGCAAAACAGAGAATTTGAGTTGTTACCTGACATAATGGAGACGATGGCGCGCGGTCTGATAACGGCGGTGCAGACGGCGGAGACGAGCAAAGAGAGAGTTCTTATCAGAGCTTCCGGTCAAACGTGAGAGCGAAAAAGTCCAAATGAAGTGGAACACCCCCTTTATATAGCCACAAGCACGTGGATAGACGCGCAGGTAAGCATTACCTAGACCCTACGTCGCCATTTGCACAGGAAACGAAGCGACGCACCATTAATGCTGAGACACGTCAGTCCACAAGAATCCTGAACGACGTCGAGCAACTGCAAATCTCCCCGACTATAAGGAGCATCATCGACTCTATGAAACGCCACATACCCGACAAACTCAACAGCACACACAGGTATATGCCCGACACCTTCTTCAACGCACCTACGTCCGCCTATGCTCTAATTCATCACTCCGACTCGGAGACTCGAGTTGGGGGGCTCCTGTTCCGGACTAGGCCTCTAGACTGTATTGGGCTACGGCCCAATATGTCGAGCAGAGACCCATATGCTCGGGCAAATACGTCTGATAGACGGACAGGGGCGCTTAACGGTCGGGCACACATCCTAGATGTCAGACACGCACTTAGAACGGGCAAAGAACACGTATGCCCATTCACTTGCCACGTCACCCAACCGTCCCCCATTATCTTCTGAAAGATAGGGGCCTTTGAACCAATGACCAGACCCATTAGCTAGGTCTTCACACTTCTCACGCGTTCCTTGGCAGTTCTTCCTTGGGCCTAGCTGATCCAGCCCAAGGAAGGACCTTGGCCCAGCGTTGAGGGCTCTCTATATATACCCTTTCTCACTAAAGGGTCAGGTATTCTGATTCCACTCTTCTACTTACCTATTCAATGTACCTCTATTGACTTTGGCATCAGAGCGCCTTGTAGGTACACCCCCTCAATACCATCCGGTTGCTGCATTCACCCAATTGCTGGAAGGTCCTTCTGATCAGGTAAGATCAGTAACAATATGACTATTTTAATTAATTATAATTTATTTTTAATTTTAAAAAGTAATCTAAAATTTACTTCAATATTTATTTCAATTAAAGTTCAATACTTCTTTGTATCCAATATTTATTCACATAATATTTATTCCAATTAAACTCTTCAAATTATTATTATTTTTAAAAGAAGTTACTTCTTTGTATATGCGAACTAAGTCATCTTGTACTCATCATCTTAACATTATATTCTCTAGGACAATTGTGTATGTCAACTAGTTTCCTAAGTTGTTAAGTCTCCTCATCAGACAACTTTCCACAATATGCCTCCCACTCACATCCTTCCTTACACACAACCTTCACTCTTTTTTTATGTCATTTTTCAAAAAATTTAAACCTCTTCCAATTTGAACTGCATATGTCTGTATGGTTTCCTTAAACTCACTTTTGGTATTAAAGTAAGTCCCCAACTCCCACTTATAATCAGACATATCTTTCATAGGCTTAACTATGTGATGCTTTTTCTTCCTTAGTTATGAAATGTCCTCACTATCACATCCACTATCTAAATAGTCATTATCATATACAACATCATTCTCCTATACATTTTGTCCTTCCCCTTTCTTTTTCTTCAAGTTACTGCATCCTTCAAGGTTATCATCATAACTCACCATGTTGGCAACATGCTCTTCCTCATTGTCTAGATTAATATCAGAATCAGTATATGATACTTCCACAAAACTATCATAAGCAAATGAAGAATCCTCATCATCAGAACTGGTGTCAACTCCCCCCTCAAAATTGACACCCTCATTAACATTCACATTGGAATCAACATTCACACTCTCACCAGACTTCAGTCCCTCACTAGCATCAAGTCTCTCATCTTGGTTGACACCCTAACCAAACTTCAATCCCTCTCCAGTACTCAATCCATCACTAGCATCAAATCCCTCACCTAGATTGACTCCCTCATCAACATTTATTCCCTCACCTAGATTGACTTCCTCATGCTGCTTTTCTACATCCTTTATTACTTGTTCAACCAGTTCTGCATCAATGTCATAATGTTCTGGAATAACCGTGTTCAGGGGTTCTTCATTTAATGGTTCCTCCTCCATGTTTGATGGTTGTTCATCTAAGGGAACATGAACATACTCAGGTTGGGACAGAGGGTGTTCAATATAAATGTCTACTTTCAGTTGAATCCTATATAAGTTAGCTATGTCTAAAGCGCCCTTATCATCCTTAAGCAAATTAATTCCAAATGTAGGATCCTTATAGTATATATTCTCTATCTGAGTATATCCTAGGTCTTTTAAAACACCAATCAACTCAAAATATGACCACCTATCAACATGTACCCTTAACTCATTGCATTTACCATCGACATAATTAGTTTTTTCATAATCCAAAAATTCACCACTATGGTGAATATTAAGAGAAATTAGTTCTTCCATTTGAACCAAAAATCACCTATAGACGCAAATTACAGAAAAATAGTACATAAACCCTACTTTTCGAAAGGGGAAAAAAACCCTAGAATACAAAATACAGATTATCTACAAACTATAATATCAGGAAAGGAATTGGTTACTAACCTCGTTTGCTTCGTCTTCGTCTTCGTCTTGAACAATTTCGTTTGCTTCGTCTTCTGCTTGAACCAACACTCTTCTGTGATAGGGTTGAAATTTTTTGGAACTAAGAGAAGACCAACTGGAGAGTGAACACAATGATATGTTATAAAACTAAAGAGTGTTGAATAGTGAACACCATGCCACATCACCATTCATTACATTACACATAAGCCAACTAATTCTACGTAATCAATATTTTAAGTCAAATTTTTACTTTTCTAACGGAAAGGACAAACATGGACTATTTTAAAAAACGTATGAGACCAATTTGGAACTTTTAAAAGAAAGAGGACCAAATTAGACCATAACCTATAGTTAGAGGACCAAATTGGGTATTAAGCCCTACTTTTTTTTAACTTTTATCATGAAGAAAATTATACTTACTTTTATTTATTAAATATTCTATTTTGATTATTTGATAATTTGCAATTTAATTTCAATATTGATGTTTTTTTTATTAAGAGGAGTGCCTAGGCCCAAAAGACGAAAGAACTACAAAAAGGTATCCCGAGGACTAGCAGTCCCAGCCAGATCACTAGCAAGCAATTGATACATAAAATCAGGACAATCTACTAAAATAGAGGGATAGTATAATTGCCCTCTTCCCTTCTTTGTCAAGGTATCAACACACTTATTTACTTCCCTAAAAATATGACGAATCTTGACCTCCATATTTTGCCTTATTAAAGCTCTAATCTTTGTGATCAGTTGTCTATTCTAGTTGCTAATCTTCTCATCTGAAACGATATCATTAACAACTTGTCTAGAGTCCACCTCCAAAATTATCTTCCAGAAATCCATCTCCTTCGCTAGTCTTAAACCTTCGAAAACTCCCAAAAACCCGGCTAAATAAACACTACTCTTGCCAATGAACTTGGTGAAACCTCTTATCCATTCATCATCGCTACCTCTAATAATCCCTCCATAACCGGTGGCTTCATTACCATCTCTTGCACCATCCGTATTAATTTTAACTCATCCTGGCGGGGGGTTTCCCAAGAGATATGCAAAACTCGTTGTTGGATATTCATCATCCGATTACAAATTCTCTTGGCATTATCATAATCTTGTATCATCTTGTTAATGCTACTTAACATTATTGTTTTTAGTCTATTACATTATTGTTTTGATTTGGAATGAGCATTAATATTAATAATAAATAGTTTTAGATTTTATTTTTAGTAAATACAATTACATATATATAATTAAACTTAAATAATAAGATTTAAATGTATTGAATTGTTTTATAATATGTTATTAATTACATATATAATTAAAATTAAATTACATTATTGTCTCTTGACTTATATAAAAATTATGATTATGCAATTTTAGTATTTTTATGATTTGCAACTTGAATTTGATTTTTTTTACTTTATCTCTTAAAGTTTTTGTTTTGGACATCTCTTTTATTTCAGTTTTTTAATTAAATTAAATATATAATTAAATATAAATAATAATATTTAAATCTTTTAAATATTTAAATGCACACTTTCTAAAATAATATTCTACAAATAATTTATAACTTTAAATTTTCATACTTTTTACTCACATTATTATTCACTTTTAGTTTTTATTTCATGTAAATATATTATTTCTATTTAAATTTTTTTATTTATTGAAAAAGTTGTGATTTATTCTATAGTAAAACAAAAAATATATATATATATATATATATATATATATATATATATATATATATATATATATATATATATATATATATATATATATATATGTATATATATGTATTATTTTCTATTGATGACTATCTATTGCTCACTTTTTTTTAAATGTTTTGCATTCAATATTTAAATATTAATTTAATTGAAATGCACCGATAGTGTAAATCAGTTTTACATGAAGTTATGACGGTCTTATGATGGAACAACTTTGACTTTTATTTCAAAAACAAATAAAATAATAGAAACGAATGATGACAATGAATTGACAATGTAAAATCATAGTAATTAAACTCTTTAATATTTCTTTGTTATTTAATTTTGTTATTAAAGGTTAATGTACATTTTTTTAATATTGTTTCAATTAATAAAAATATTAAATTATTCAACTGATTTTAAATATCACTATAACTTCATTTTTAAAATGTTAATAATTATAAAACATTTTTTAATTTAAGAAATTTTATCATATGCCTCGCACTGGTATACCCACTGGTTTACTTAATAGATACAAATGTGATTTTAATAATGGAGGGTTAAAATTTATTTTTGTCAAAATAGATATCAAAATTTGAATAAGGAGGTACCCTCATCAGCCGCAGGTCACGACAGATCCATCGCAGGAAGAAGGTACTGTCTTCTCTTTTCTTCTTTATTTAGGGTTTACTCATTTCTAATGTTTTATTAGGGTTTCCTTCTCAATCTGGTTTATTTCAAATTTAGGGCTTTCAATTAAAGGTTAAGGTTTTGTTTTTGTTAAAGTTGCAGTTCACTGAAACACACAACAACACAGCCAGGGGAAAAGTAACGAATGTCGGGAACAGAGGAAGAAAGCGCGGTGAAGGAGCCTTTGGATCTCATAAGGCTCAGTCTTGACGAACGTATCTATGTCAAACTTCGTTCTGATAGAGAGCTTCGTGGAAAACTTCATGTAATTTCTTTTTATTTAACCCTTTACCCCTTTTTTTATAGTGCATGATTTTGATTTCAATTTCAATTTCGATTTCGATTTGCAGGCTTATGACCAGCATCTTAATATGATTCTTGGTGATGTTGAGGAAATTGTTACCACTGTTGAAATTGATGATGAGACTTATGAAGAAATTGTTAGGGTAAGGCATAATCAGAACCAAAGCTAAATTGTAGAACTGTTAATTGATAAGCATTGTTGAGGGTAATAGATGTGGTTCCAATTTACTAAAGGATGTTTTTTTTTTGAAGTTTTGATTGGGAGTTAGGAACTATGATGCATTGACGCAAAATTTTCTTCATAAGTTAAAAACCAAAATTTTCAGTTTTAGGAGCTCAAAAACTGAATCTAGGGAGGGCTTTGGAGTGTTTGACTTTGAAAAATTCTCCAAACCATTCCCCTCTTCTTTCTCTTCCTTCACTTCACTCCCCTCCGCTCAAAGCCCTTTCCCTTCCCAAACAAAGCCTAAGTAGAAACTTTGAATAAAATCTGGTTGTTGAAACATCAGTGCACAGTGTTATCAAATTGCGGTGCTATGGCCGATATAGCTGGTGGTTTTTTGGTTTGCCGCAATGGTAAATATCGTCTGCTATTGCGGGTTTTTCTGCCATAATTTGCAATAGCGGCGCCGCAAAGTGGCTGGTATGGCGGGATTTTGGCTCTCTGCCATGGACCGTCATCTGCCAGACACTTTGTATCTATTTTTTACATTAGATTATTGGGTTTTTCTTACAACTTTTGGCCTTACTTTTTCCTGAACTATGATATTCAACTAATTTGTTACCTCACATAGGGGTGGCGAAACGGACAATGTCTGTTGGGCATTGCCCGTTTTGCTCCTTGCGGCGTGGGCCAGTTTTAGGCCTGCACCCTCTAATGTGCGCGCCCCACTCCGACCCGTTTTTTTGCAGCTTTTGTGGGTGCGGACATTAACATAATTTTTATATTTTTAATTTTAAAAGGTACAGTGTCTGCAGGCCCGTTCCACCCTCACTTTTAGTGCGGAGCGAGTTAAAGTTTTAGACCCGCACCTTCAACTATGCCCGCCCACCCTGTCCCAATTTATGTGGGCTTTTGCAGGACAGACCTAAACTGGGCAGGCATGCTCATAGCTGGCTATTTGCTTGACCAAGTTTCTATTGTTTTAAAAAAAGCTATCTATCCCTAAATAGTAGTGTACACTACAACCCTGATAAGAAGAGGATCACCTTTGGAATTTTGTTCATATATAGGGTATACTATATACATATTTACAATCTCCAATCTGCACCAACCATCAAAATGATCTTAAAAAAAAAGAAGAGGCAACACCTGCCTCATTTACTTAGAAGATACTTTTCCTTGAATGATTTTCGTTGCTCTTCTGATTGCAGACTACAAAGCGGACAGTTCCATTCCTATTTGTCAGGGGAGATGGGGTGATATTGGTTTCCCCGCCACTGAGGACTGCATAGCATGAACTTATGATGAACTATGTAATCATTTTAATGACAACTATCACAACTGTATATCTTCTTAACTAGTGATCACATTGCTTATGATTAGAATACCTTCAATTGGCATGTTTGCTAGTGTTTTCTACTAAAACTCTCAATTTTTATGTTCTCTTTTTATCATGGGAATGAGAATCATGGAAATGCTCTTGAACAAGGGTTCTGGCAGCTTTGGAGCTGTTGTCATATAGTATTGGCAACATAAGATTAAGCCAATGATTCTTGATTTTGTGTATTTTCTTTGTTCTTTTTTCACTTCTAAGTTCTAGTTAGTAGTTACATTGGTGATCTTGTACTGGGGTGATAGGTAGGTGTGGTGTATTCCTTCAAAGTTTGGTTTAGCGTTTGCCCAACTCAACTAGTTTTATGGTTTACTTTTTTATTTATTTATAAAAAATTCAAATTTTTGTTTTTAACAAATCTACAAAATCACAGGCTTTTGTATGAAGGATTTTAAAGTCCTTATAAGTTACTATCATGTTAATATTATTAAAAAAGAAATTAAGCATTGTGGGATGTCAGGATCCAGGATGAGTATGCAGGTCAACTGAATGTTTGAATAAGTTTGAAAATCATAGTTTTTATTTATTTTAAACATCCTTATTAAAGTTATGTTAAGGATTGTTACTGTTTGAACTGGGTTTTTATCAAGTTCGTTAAGCCATTGAGACAGACTATTTGGTATTGAAAATTATATTTTTTTTCGATGAAAAATAGCTTATGCTATTGTGAGTTAAACTATAGATCGTTTTTATGACTAAGTCCATTGTAGACCAGTATTTGAAAATTGTCAAAATAGTTGTCAAATTTCAATGATAATTTTTTTTCTCAAAAGAATACAATAGTAATCCACATTTTTAAGCATAAGGCGTTGATTATTTATGTTGACAAAAACTCAATTGAGAATAAAAATGACAACTAACATATATTTTTAAACGTCAACTTTTTGTTGTTGAGAAAAAATAGAGTGATGCTTAAACAATTAACATTTTTTCATTAAGGGATCGTTCCCTTTCACCTTCGTGTCTCTCGAGCCTAAAGTAGTCGGTTCATCTTGTTTGGGAGATTCCTTTACCTTTAGTCTTCGTGCCTTTTGATCCTATAGCATTCACACTTAAGATCCACGTAACACTTTTGGTGATCTCATGATCTTCATGGATGATCCTGACTTATCCATCTGAGAGCGAGTACTTCATGAAATATATGATGTAGATACAATGATCCTCGAATGGTTGAAGGCGGGTCGCCATATAATCATGTTATATTATAGTGATACATCTATAAGAAGGTACCTTACCTTAATATGCTTGGCGTTTTCCTTCGCTGCAAATGTGGTCTTCAATGTTATATAACCCCTTACTCGTATTACTCGTACTTGTTCGCCTGAAAATACCACCAATGATCCTCAAAAAGGTTTGAGGTCATCTAAGTCCAGGCGAAACCTCTCAAATGCATCCCAATAGAGGATGTTTGTAGAGCTCCTTTCATTATACAATACCCTTTAAATCTTTCAATCGTCACACCTTACAATGATGACCATGGGATCATCGTTATGCAGGTGAATGTCTGCAGTTTCCTTCTTAGAGAAATCGATTTTCTAGCTCGCCAAACTCAGAGTTGGTTGGCATGCCTTCGATGGTTAGGATATATCGTATCTTCAAGAGAAAAAACTTGTCTCCCCGCTTTTGGTGAATCCTCATGCGATGGTATTTAGGGTGTGATGTATGAGTTTGTCATCACCACCCCTCCTCGACTCCTTGCTCTTTTTAGACCCAGAGCTCCAATAAGCATCTCGTCCCTAAGAGCAAGATCTGCCTGATCTTTGTGTTGAGGCGCCCTTAATGTACTTCTTCAAGTGACCTTCTTGGATCTTGAGATTTATCTCCTTCTTGAGTTGGTAGCAAACTTCTGTATGATGCCCTTTGAATTTGTGGAACTTGCATCATCTACTAGGCTTAAGCCTCATGACATCCAACTTGGGAGCTGATAGTTGTGGAATATCATGTGTGTGGATGACTTCTCGCTATATCTGTAACACCCCCTTTCTATACCCCCAAATAATCAATTAAATCATTTGGGCACATGTTACAAATTTCATCAGAGTATAATTAAACATGATATAAAAGAGGCATGTCACATTATGCTTGAAAATAAAATCATACAACACAACACCTGCTCATTTAAAGATATGCAACGATGGGGTAGTTTTCAACATAGGAAATTCAATCCTTACACCCATATCTCCAAAGATATAATTACACAACGGAAACTAAATCAACAACATCAAACATGCATATATATTCATATATCAACAAGTTTGATTCACCAAATATATCATGTTTATACAAAACGTTCATCACCAAAATACATATACAATGTATCACAAAAATGGCACTAAGCCAACCCTAACTACCCGGTGCTACATATCAGAGTCGACCGACCAAAAGGATGAATACAAGCTTCACAAAAAGACCTCCAGCAAACCTACTCTGCAATGCATCATAGAGCATCATAAAACAGTAGAAGAGTGATAAACATTATCATAATAACATTGCATATAATTATGTATCTCAACATATAAAATGCACATAAAATATATTCTCACCACAAATTATTCCCTATCACCTATACACATCGCAACGTGTACATCAATACCAATCAAACATATTAATTACGCACAATTCACCAATCCACATAAACTTATCTTATTTATGTTTATTCCTCAACTCTATTCATTTCGCATAAACATACATTTAGCTATGTTTAATCACACATATACATTACAAATGTATAAACCACATACATATACATAGTCAAACATGCATATATACAAACAAGTATGTTTCATCACACATACTATCATCTCCATAATACTCCAAATAAACATATGCACATTCATGTTTATTTCTGCATATCATAATTAAAATGATAAAATGCAACTCATAGAGACCGACACACGACTCTATGCAGATGCAATGCGGCATCGACTCAACATTTCAGCAGGTTCACTCAGGAACCAAATGGAATCATCGCTTGTTACCTAAAGTAACTCCCCGTCGGGAACACGATGTTCCCCATTGCTCACACCCCACATGGGCACACAATGTTTATGGATTGCTCACACCCCACACGGGCACACAATCCGATTGCTCACACCCCACACGGGCACACAATCAATGTGAATAAATCACTCATCGCTCACACCCCACATGGGCACACGATGTTTCTGGATTGCTCACACCCCACACGGGCACACAATCTGATCGCTCACACCCCACATGGGCACACGATCTTGTTGTAGTCATCGCTCACACTCCACATGAGCACACGATGCTACAACAGATTCACAAGGAATCCCAAAACACAAGAATGCATACATTATGCTTACATGCAAAATGACACACAACATTCTTGAAAATGCATACTTATTCACAATACAGTTATCATTCATCTCATTCAATTAACATACATTGACATTCAATTCAAACAATGTATTCATTTGCCAAACGGCCACAACATCACATCAACCCACATTTCCATAATTAATTCATTTACGTTTTATCGGAAAAGTCGGGTGAAAGTCGGCTAAAAATTACATTTCTTAGCATCATATCTAAAATACCCTCCAATCCAATTTTACCCGAAAATTCCCAAAACAGTAAAATCACACAACACATCATATCATCATGATAATTTCACAAATAAAACTATTATCACACAAATAAAATAAAAGACTCCACACAAATTAGGAAAATCGAATCAGGGCGTTACAATATCTGCTTACGACAGAGTGTTTAGAGGCATGAAGTTCTTCGCATGTTTTATGTTGTTTGAACATTGTTCTTTCTCTAGTGGGCAAGGTGTAGTTACTCTTTCGAGACTGATGTGAACTATAAGGATTAAAGGTACGTTCTTCCGCATCTCTGGCCTTATTTTCTTCATTGCTTTCGCCATTTATATAACATTCTGTACGTGTCACTACCTTATCCAAGGAAGCCCCTGACCTAGAGGCGAGGGATTTGTTAAAATGTTCTGCCATAAGCCCATTCTGGAATGCTCCTACAAACATTTTCTGGTTTGGATGGACGACCATGATTGTCGCTTCATTAAAACGAGCAAGGTACTTCCATAGAGATTCGGAAGGGTCGGGTTGAATGTTGAAGACGCCGGCGGCGACCATCTTTTGTGTTTACTTGCTACGAGTTTATGAACAAATATCTTCATCAAATCTTGATAGGTGGTGATGGAGAGTCGGGACAGACTCATGTACCACCTTAGGGCCGCAATTCTGATGGTTCCAGAAAGGAGCTTGCATTTCAAGGAATTAAGAGCCCCAATAATCGTCATTTGCGTGTTAATGGAAATGATATGCTCATACGGACCACAACATCTATCAAACTTAGCCAATAAATGTGGCTTTAAGTTCTTTGGAGCGAGAGACTTTTATATTTAATCTTAAAGAGGTTATGGGGTCCAAAATCTCCACCTCTTATGTGAGGCCAGCCTCATATTGACATTGTTAGATATGGAGGATGTTATCCTCCAAAGTCTAGTTTATGTGATGTAGGTTGTCCATGGTAACTCACGTCTCAACCATGGTATTTTCCTCATCGTCAGACTCATTAGTGGTTATAGTTGTTGTCTTCTTATTCACTGTGGTGGACGAAGATGTTTAACGTGAATACAACAATTTGGTTGAGTGTTGTAAAGCTGATCCATGTTAGTTTTACCAGGTCCAACCGTGAGTGCCAATTATACTTGCTAAAAGTAAAATATATGATAACTCCTACAAGTTAAGGACTATCGGAGGCTTTTAGGGTTTGTTGTAGGGTTTAAACCTAGCTCATGTAGGGAGCGAGAAGCTATGTATATGTATTATTTGTGTAAAATTGTGCTTAGATCCCTATCAGAGGGTTGTGGCATTTATATGTGTATTGTGCCTTGGTCCTAGACTCCTAGGAAGTAGCAACCACTTTTTGTTATTTAGAAGTGTGTGGTTAATTTCCCTCTGACTTCTTCTACACCATTATGTACTTAGGACACGTCATTTTCCATGTTCACATGTTTCGGGCGAGGTGTCCAAGAGATGGGCGGTATATTCGAAGAAGGGGCGTCACATCCAGTAAACGAATGATCGATCTAGAAAACGGGCGACCAAAAAGACGTTGGACGAGATGTTACATCATTTGTCTCCCACATCGCGCACCGTGTGGACGCTTCACAAATATATTGATTCACTAAAAAAAACTTTTTCAAATTTAATTGATTAATAATCTCTAATCACGTAACTATTTATTTAATTTTTAATTTTTAATTTATTTTAAAGATAAGTTTGTTTTTGGAAAATTATTTTGATATATTTAAATTATTTTATATTAGTTACATGTTTTATATATTAATGTAAAATATAAATGTGATATTTAATGAAATCCATTTAAAAAATTCGATGGACTGTGAAAAATATATAATAAAAAAAATAATAGTGTCAATTTAAAGAATTAAGATGAACTCCTTAAATATAAATGCTCTTATTTTTATTTCAAACAAATAATATTAATATATTAATTTTTATTTTGTTAGTTTATTCTGAATGTTAAAATCAAATTCATACAAACATTTTTATTATTATTTTTCACCCTTATCATCAAGCTAACAAACATTATCTGTCAGAAATTGTAATGAAAGCAGTATTCTTGTAATGTGGTTTTTAGTTCTATGGGCGACCGTCCCTTTCCTTCGCCAAAGGACAATTTTTGCGATGTTTATTTTCGGATAAACATGTGAAAATGGAATGGGTCTTGGGTAACTATAATAACATTATAAAGTCATTTAGAATAATATAAATGAAAAACTACTTAAAACTTATAATACTATTCTATTAATATAGAATTCAACAATTTCACTCCTTTTAAAGATAGGGACTTCTACCATCCCACCACAAAAGATAAAATAAAAAATCTTTTTCTTTTAAATAACACTATCATATCATTTTGCAACAAAAAAAAAAATTAAGTATGTTTTATGATTCTTAAAACGACTTTTTGGGCGGAAAATCTAAAATAGGTTACAAGGTTAGACCTACCACAAAACATAATAAATATTGCATAAAAGTCTTGGTCTATCTTTTTGATAACATGGCTACTCAAAGTTGCCTCACATTTAATTTTTTTTATCGCAATTTTGTGAAGCTACTATTTGTAATTTTCTTTTATCGTGTTTTGCTATCGTGATTTCTCTTTTCATCAAATATATAAATTGAAAAATAATTTAATGATTTGATTTTTTAATAAATAATTTAATTTGAAAAATTTGTCTTTTAACGGTTCGATTCAATTCGAATAGACTTTTATTATGATTTGGTGAAAATCTATTTGAAATACCTTCAAAATTAAGTAATTTTTTAAAATTTTTTATTATTCAAAATTTTCCGATAAAATGATGAAATATCTAAAATAATATTTTAAGAATAAATATTTAAACAAAATTTTCATTTGGAGTTTTTATAAAAAATTTCTTTATAAATTTTTTTTCATAAAATTATATTACATTAAAAAAAATCATTTAAAAAAAAAGGCAAAACAGACAACTAAAATGTATTTTTTCCAAATCATTTGTAGGGATCCCATTCGAATCACTTTTAAATGTTTTATTTGACACGTGGTAGGAGATTAATGTTAAAAAAATTATTTAGAAATGAAAAAAAAAATTGTTAATTTTTTTAAAATGTTTATTTTATACCCATCTTATTCAACAATCACATCTCATTCTCAATAGTCATATCTGAATTTTCATGAAGAGAGGAGATAGAGATTTAAATTTTATTTTGAATTTTAAAATAAAAATCTTATTGATTTGATTATCCATCAAACTCAAATAATCATCAAATTAAGACATTAAACTCATACCAACTAACACTAATAAAATTAGGATGAGAATACATCATAGGGTAAAATTAGTTGAGATGTTAAGTGGTATGTAAATGAGAAAGTTAGTGAGATGAATTGAAGTTAGGATGTCGATTATATTCGTACATAGAATTATTCCTATCAACACATATTCACAAGTGTCATATTATACGGAAAATAAATTACTAATGGTCATTGCACCAAGTTTATTTTCACATGGATTATACATCTTTGACTTTACTTGGGTCCCAAGCCTTAATGTGATTATTATTAGAGTTTGGTGGATAGTTAACCAATAAATTTTTTATTTTGAAATTCAAAATAAAATTTAAATCTCTGTTCTCTCTTTTCTTGTCACTATTGAGATATGACTTACGGAAATGTGATGTGATTATCAGGATAAAATATATATAAAATAGATACTTTAAGAAATCGATGAAGAACTTTTATAATTCTTTCTAATTTTTCATAAACAAAATAAAATAATATTTTCATTATCAAAGATACACATAAAAAATAGAGAGAAAAGAAAAGAATTCGAATAAAAAGAATAAAGAAACTGAACAATGATTCAAATACGTTTTTATTATTTCCCATACCAATTAAATATACGTGAAAATTATAATATTAAGATTATAAGAAATTCTAACAATTGATATCAATAAAATTTTATCTCATCAATATATATATAGTCCATAAGGTTTTCAAAGAATATCCTTAGAATTATTTTCATAGGGCCTCAAAGATCAGGAACTGCACAAAAGCCATCTCATCAATCCAGCATGAGGGCGAAATCTTCACTAAACCTGAAGATGTTCACAACATATTTGCTTCTCATTTTGAAAATTTGTTCAACACTGACAATGTCAGTTTTGATAATGGTCTAGTGGATGAAGTTATCCCTCACTTAATCACTGATCATTATAATTCTCTCTTCACTGTTATTCCTAGCCCTGAGGAAATTAAATTTGCAGTTTTTTCTTGAGCGAAGATAGTTCCCCAGGCCCATATGGGTTTAGAGGTTTCTTTTTCCAAAAATACTGGGACATAATCAAGGACAATGTCATTAATGCAACTTCTCAATTTTTCACCTCAGGATGGATTCTCCCTAATTGAAATGCCAACACCCTTGTTCTGATCCCTAAAACTTCCAATGCAATATCTGTAGATCATTACAGACCTATTGCTCTAGCAAATTTCAAGCTTAAGATCCTCTATAAGATTTTGGCTGACAAATTGGCTTCCATCATGCCCAACTTTATCTCTCCAAAACAAAGGGGTTTTATTAAAGGGAGATCAATTATGGAATGCATTTGTATCACCTCAGAAGCTATCAACATGTTGCACAACACAAATTTTGGGGGCAATATTACTGTCAAAATATATATCTCTAAAGCCTTTGATACACTGGACTGGGATTTTCTGCACAAGGTGTTAGGAAAGTTTGGTTTTTCTGACACTTTTTGCTCCTGGATCAAAGCTATCCTCCACTCCTCTAGACTCTCCATCTCTATAAATGGTGCCCAAGCAGGATACTTTGCTTTTAATATGGGTGTTAGTCAATGGGACCCCCCTACCCCTCTCCTTTTCTGCATTGATGAGGAAGTCTTCAGTAGAGGCATCACCAGTCTGGTTAATCAAGGTAAGCTAGATTCCATAAAAGGCCCTAGAGGTTCCTTTATTCCCTCTCATGCCATGTATGCAGATGACATCATGTTGTTCTGTAAAGCCAGACCCTCCATTAAAGAAGCTCTCAAAGATCTTTTCTCTAAATTCTCTCAGAGTTCTGGTCAACATGTTAGTCCTCAAAAGTCAACCATCTTTGTTGGATCCATCTCCCCTTCTAGGCTCATAAACCTAGCTTAATCCCTAGGTTTCATTTAGGGGTGGCAAAATGGGTCGGGACCCGTCAGGCCGGCCCGCACACCTGCCAAAAAATGGCGGGCTGGGCATGAATTTTGGGCCCGCCTACGCATTTTGTCCGCCCCGCCAAAGTAAAAAACCCCGCAGGCATAATAAATAATGGGGCGGGGTTGGCCCGCCAGCCCACTAATAAAAATCTATTTAGAAAAATTACTTTGTCTGTACTCTGCAGATTTAGATTTGATAAAAGAGAAAATTGACACTTGAGTTTGTACCTCTGGAGTGGAACTGGAAACCATCAACAAATTAATTAGATTAAGCAATAATAAATTTGTCATTCTATCTTCTACTTTCTCAAGAAGAGTTTTTAGCTTTTCTTTCAAAAATGAATCATAGCATTAAAATATTACTGTATAAGGGAAAAAAATCTAAATAGTATAACTTCTAAATAGTATAACCAGAAACTTTTCTAAATACAAAGAAGTTTTTTTTTGTGTGTACAAAAACACTTTAATTTTCTTCTTTTGGGTTGTCTATTTTCTTTCACACTAGATTATGCATCATGACAATTTCTATTTAAGGATAATAATAATAAGCATCATGTGATAACAAGTTCTATAGTTTTCAATTCAGAGAAAGTAAGCATGGAACTTATTTATCAGTATAGGATTAGCATTAAGGACACGCCACCATGGTTTCCACTAGCTTGCCTAACCAATAGACCAATCGATATGAATCCATGATATATTAAGTTGGTGAAAACAAAATTCTGTTACAGTATGAAAACAAAATGAAATTATATACATATCAAATTTCTAACAGTATGAAATTATATATATTATTGTTTTCAAAAGTTAATGGTTGTTTGAAGGTTGAACTTGATATTTATTTTGGTCGTTTGAAAGTTAAAACTTATTGATGGTTGTATTCTACTTATATTTTAGGTGAAAACTTTAAGAAAGTTTAATTTTTAGTAAAGGTTAATACTTGATGGTTTAAATATTTTGTCATTTATCTTTTTACATTTTAATTTATTTAAAAAAATGGAAGAAAAAAAATCAAAAAAAGAAGGCGGGCCGGCCCGCCACCCGCCAACTATCCACCTTGGCGGGGCGGGCTAGGATTTTATGCTCGTTTTATCTTGGCGGGCTACCCTTCCCGCTCTTTTTTTGGCGGGTTTTAGGCGGGGCGGGGTGGGGCGGACGGCCCGTTTTGCTACCCCTAGTTTCATTGAAGGCCAACTTCCTTTCACTTACCTTGGAGTTCCAATCTTCAAAGGAAAACCAAAGTCCATGTATTTTCAAGCTCTGGTTGATAGAGTTAAGGTTAAGCTCTCTTATGGAAAGCTTCTCTCTTAAGCATGTCAGGTAGAGTACATCTAATAAAGAATGTTTTTCATGGTATACTCACTTATAACCTCCTCATTTATGATTGGCCAGCTAACCTAATAAAGGATCTTGAAAATTGCTTGAGAAACTTTGTTTGGAGTGGGGACATAAATAAGAGAAAGTTGATCACGGTTGCATGGCACAAAGTTTGTATGCCTCTCACACAAGATGGTTTTGGCATAAGGTCTATCTCTAAAATCAACTATGCTGCTAACCTTAAACTCTATTTGAAATTTTTCAACTCTACTACTCAATGGGCTATTCTTCTTAGAAGTAGAGTTTTAAGGAACCACAAACCCATAAAATACCACATATATTCCTCTATTTGGGGTGGTTTAAAAAATGTTTTCAAAAAATGGCAGCCAACACTTCTTAGTCTCTAGGAGATGGAAAATTCATAAACTTCTGGTCTGATGCCTGGGGTGGGCCTCCTTTAGCAGAGCATCTGCAGATCCCTTCTCATATCAGTGTTGGTTTAACTTCTAAGGTGCATGATTTTATCTCAGACTTCCACTAGTATTTGCCTTCAAAATTAACCAATCTCTTCCTTTGTTTGGACTCTTTGATTGATAAGATTAACATCCCTCTAAACCCTGGCCAAGATGAACTTAGATGGTTACATTTTATAGATGGATCCCTCACTCTCTCAAGGAAGCTTTCAAATTTAAATCCTTGACTTACAATAATATAGGATGGGCCTCCCTGATTTGGAACAATGCCATACCTCCCTCCAAATCTTTATTTGTCTGAAAACTGCTTCTATGCAAAGTCCATACTGCTGATGTTCTCTCCAAAAGAGGAAACTTTTTGTGTCCCTCAAAATGTGTTCTCTGTGGAATTGCCATTTTGCATCCTCTCAATGGAATTGGCTTGCTAATGAAACAAGGCTAGTTCTTCGTCTAAATTTCACATACATATGGAACTGCTGCAGTAGCCCTCATCCCCAAGATAAAGTAGCTACTATAACTGTCATTATCATCACCTTCAACATAATTTGGCGGGCCATAAATCACAAGAAGTTCTCTAACAAGAACCTTCATGCAAAATCAGTTGTGAACATGATCATTTCAATGGTGAAGTTAGGTAGATCTTCTGTCAATAAGCATATGCTCTGCAACATAAAGGATTTCATTATTTTAAAAGCTTTTAAAATTTCCATCATGCCTCCCAAATCGGCTAGAATTGTTGAAGTGATTTGTTCCCCCTTTCCACTCTTGGGTAAAATGCAATACATATGGAGTTTCTCTTGGTGCTCTGGGTAATGATGTTTGTGGTGGAATCCTTTGCAATCAGTCGACTGATTTCCTTGGCAGCTTTGCTGAATATTTAGGAAGTATTAATGCTAACTTTGCAAAGTTTCCTGGTGTAATCAAAGCAATCGAACTAGCCGTCAACAAAAACTGGAAATTCCTTTGGGTAGAGATTGACTCTAAACTAGTGTTTGTGGCCATCTCCAATCCCCAGTTCGTTTTGTGGTCTTTAAAGAACATATGGCAGAATTGTATTCATAATACTAAGAATATGCATTTTATTTTATCTCATATCTTTCGGGAAGGGAATCAAAGCGCAAACACCATAGTTTCATTAGGCCTTACCATTCAAGGTTTTGTTTGGTGGAATGAAGCTCCGGTGTCTATTTTTTACTCTTTGGCTCGAGATCGATTAGACCTTCCCTCTTTTCGTATTTACTGACTTTTTGAGGGTTTTTGGTGTTATGCCCTGCTCTGTGTATTTCTGTTCTCTTTTTATATACATTCTCTTTTGTTAAGAAAAGAAAAATTATCCTTGGAAAAATTTCTTATTCAAAAGACACAATATATTTCTTTTGTTAAATATAAATTTTGTTTTGACACCGGTATTTTATTATCATTTTATTTAGAGTTTTAAAAGAAAGATACATGTATGATTAATCAATCATCATCTTATATTCTTATCAAATTACATTAATATTTTTAAATTAATTATGTTAATTATATGGTTTAATGATGAATTTATATCATGTGATATTGTAAAATTATTTTTACCGTGCTTAGCTAATTTTAATGTAAAATCTTAATTTTAAAATAAAATAATATTAAAATGTGACGTATTATTGATTGAATAATGAATATCTGTCCAATTAAATTTAAGAGTGACCATTTTTTTCTCAAATAAACTGATTGGCAATTAAAAAATAAAAATAAAATGTTAGACGTGTCATAATCAGGGAAAACAAGCGTGGGAGTTGGAAACAATATATTACATTCGCGTTCTTTTGGTAATCCACACGCCATTATCGCTTTCTCCTTCCTCCTTCACTTTACTTCATAGCCAGTAGCAGACACCATGTCGAGCCTCAACCTCTGGTCCATCCTCTCTGAATCCAAACGAATCATCAACGCTCACTCCCGTCACTTCCTCGCCCTCTCCGTCATCTTCCTCCTCCCTCTCTCTTTCTCCCTCATCGTCTCTCCCACCATCTTCCACCTCATCACCACCTCTTCTAACTCCCCAACCATCCACATCCTCGTTCGCCTTGCTCAACCTCAAATCAAACCCCGAACACAACCTACTTTCAATTTTTCATTCCCCTTCCCACTTCTCTTATTCTTTCTTTTCTTCCTCTTGATATTCTCCCTCTCCGCCCTCGCCACCATCACCCACAGCGTCTTCCACGGTTTCTTCGGCCGTCCCGTTAAGCTTCTCTCCGCCTTCTCCTCTCTCTTCTCCTCCTTCCTCCCTCTCCTTGTCACTTCCGTCTTCTCCCACCTCATCCTCCTCTCTCTCTCCCTCTCTATCTCCCTCCTCTCTCTCCTCTTCCGCCCCAACCTCTCCTCCCCAATCACCCTCACCGCCTCCGCTATCCTCCTCCTCGTACTCTTCTTTTTCCTCTTCTACCTCCGCATCTTATGGACTCTCGCTTCGGTCATTGCAGTGGTCGAAAACACATACGGAATTCAACCTCTCCGCCGCAGCGCAGCCCTTATGGATGGAATGAAATCCACCGGAGCTTATTGCTTTCTGTTCTTCGCTTCTCTGGAAGGAATCATGCTGTGGAGCGGTTCACTTCTCGCTTCTGTCGCCTCTGATAGTGGTTCCTGGAAGGATTGGGCATTTGTGGTTCAGATTGTGTTGACTTCCGCTGTGTTAACTATACTTAAGCTTTACCACGCCGCTGCAAACACGGTCTTGTACATGTACTGTAAGGCGGTTCAAGGCGAGCTGGCGTCGGAGATTGCTGAAGAGTTTGCATGGCAGTATGTTAGTTTGCCTTTTGATGAAAGCAAAGTACCTCATGTTGTGTCTGTAGTAAGTGGGTAAAATGGAAATGTTTGGTCGTTTTGATTATAGTATAAAACTACGTGTTATGTGGTTATTTTGTGCAAATATTTGTGACATATCAAATGTGTAATATGTGATACTATTGCATATTGATTATGAGTAGCATATGTGAATTTTTTTGGAATGTTTCATCTGTGTTTGTTTACTACAAACTCATCTCAAACATAGTAGAATATGAACGAACACATGTAATCAAAGAAGCGAATTCAACAACACTAACTACTAAAAGAAGATGATGGTCACATGTTGCCAAAGTATCTCAAGCTCAAAAATCAATGAACAATTACCAACTAAATAGTCCGAATTATAGTTGTCTATCTAATTCACACCTATGTTAGTTGCAAATTATTAGTTTCTACCGTAACTCATGTTGGATGGCAATGGAGCTCTAAAAGGCCTTTCATCTTGATCACCTCTGAAAAGAACACTACTCCAATCTGCAATTCTCTGAACAACCCTACTAGGAACTTGGTCACTGTCTTCCCCGCCGGAGGCCTCATACCCATCGCTTGTTGACCTTGAAAGTGGGTTTTCGTTCAGAGTTGCGGTACCAGAAGCTGAAAGTCTGGCATTGTTTCTTATTTCTTCAGTTCCTAAAGCCTCAAAAGGGTGAATATCAGGAGAGGTGAAACTGCTTTCGGGCGATGACTGAACAATGCCAGCTGAGCTTGACATAGCTTGGCTTGTTTGAAATGCCCTACGCAAATGAGGAGGGGCAAAGCCAGACCTTCCGTTGAATCCCATATCGTTATTATTGGAAGAAACTTTTGTAATGGATTCCATAGATATGTCAGGCGGAAGGTAAATGCGATTATTATCCCACTTTCTATTGTTCTCAATCGTGGGAGCCATTCTTCGGCCAGTACTATCAAAACTGGTGTCTGGTTCTAGCCCGGAAGCCTGATCATGTCTTGTCACAGGCTGCAGAATTTTGGACTTTTTTCGAGCTTCAGCAGCAGCCTTAGCAACCTCTTCTGCATTTAATCGCGCCAATGTCCAAGGACTAATTTTGACTGCTCCGGGATTCTTTTTCTTCAATGGCTCTTCTCTCATTGACTTCTTTCCCAGTGAACTCACAGAACCTGTTTCCGGGGGCACTACATCAAACTAGAACAATGTCCCACCCCCAATAGAAGAACATGAAAAAACAACAGGTGGTGATAAGTAAGTAAATTCAAGAAAGAAAATAGGAAATAAAGGAAAAATAAATAATATCATGTTATCCAATGACAAAATTCACTTTGTAGCTTAGTTAGTACTTGTACCTTGAATACATAATAGTACTAAAATAGTTCAAAAACAACTAAATTAAGACATAGCAGTATAGCTTCAATTTGCATTCAATTTGAGGAAGTATGATAGGAGTGGACCGAGCCCCTCAAGTGATGAGGGGATGTGTTAGTTAAAAGAGATGACGTTAAGCATAAACAATGGAGACTAGAATGTGATAAAGAATAAGAATGGGAATGAAAGAAAAGCATCATAGCCTAGGTGACACAACAGTTGCTTAGAGATTGGGAAAGTAGTTGGTTACGTTATCATTTTTGTTTTCACCGTAGAGATTGGGCAGTCAAGAGAATTGTTTTCTCTGACTGAGGAATTATTTTCTGTTGTCATATTCATTAATACAATAATTTTCTTCATCTTATTCTATCTTTCTATCAATTGGTCCCACCTAACATTTGGTGCCGAGATTCAACGTGTGATGAGCCTCAGTCAAGCGGTTCGCCAATTATCCACTATTGTTTAGTTTATATGCGAAGAGGGTGGAGTTGTCGGCATTTATCAGTGACGATCCGATCGTGTGAATCACTCATGCGCGGAGACGTACTTTGAAGTACAACGTGGATTCAATTGACAAAATTGAGCAATGGAAGACCCTAAGGCATGATTCAACATAGGAATTGTCAAGGGAGAACCTCCGTGAAGCGATGATGGTGCTATTTGACGATGGTCCTTTGGAGAATCCTTTTGAGGAATTGAAGGAACTAAACCGGTGGAGGATTACATTGCTGAATTTGAATTGTATTCTTCAATGTAGCCGTTTACCAGAGCAACAGTTTCTTTGGTTATTTCATTAGTGATATATTTGTTCTCAGGTGCTTACCTTCAAGTCTCGTAACGGTTACTTAATGGAATATGAAGGTGATATGCTGGTGATGTTGAAAGTGAATTTGCAGTGGTTTCGGGACAAGATTCTGAATTAGGTTACAAACCGGGTCATGGCTCTTGGGCCCGATTTCAAAAAACCTAATTGGGATTTTTGCGAAGGGGAAGGGGACAAATATGCAATTCCAACCTAGATCAACAACAATTTAGATAAAACACGTACCGGTTCGGGTTTTGGATCTCAAACTGGGTTAATGCACCCTACCACAGAAACTGTTGCTCAAGGAAACAGTGAGATTATGAAGAATACAGTTCAAATTCAACAATGTAGTCCTCCATCGATCTCGAAAGTTTTAGTTCATTCAATTCTTCAAATTTCTCCAAACGAACACCTCCAAATCATACTATCACTCAGAGATTCTCCCATGACAATTCCCCTGTTGAAGCCATAGGTTAAACCAATTGATAGTAGGGTCTTCCACCCTCAATTTTGTCAACTGAATACAAACATCCTTAGAAATTCGTTGTATTTCAAAGTATGTCTTCGCACATGTGATAGAACAGAGCTCTGGGCATCAACAATGATAGGTTGGACCGACTGATAGAACGGAGCTATGGTAGAATAAGAGGATTGAAAATTATTATATTAATGGAGTGAAAACAGAAAGTAATTCTAGAGCTAAAGCTATGACAAAATTCCAAGGTTAACACATAATACTATTCTTGATATATTTATCAGTAAGAATTGAATTCCTCTATGCAGATCTTGATAGCAAACAATTCTATATGCATTCAAATGCTCAAGTTTGCATGACGAAAATCCAAATGCAGAGGTGTGTTTGCTGGATAGTCATTTAAAGAAAGCCATTTTAGGAAGAAAAAAGCATGCGTGGTTTGAAAATGTCACCTGATCCTCAAGGAACATGCGTGGAGGTGTGCACCATGCACCACGATGTAAAGCATTGAACGAGCTTACACTGCTCAACCCAGTAAATGAGCTAACAGTTGACATTTGGGGACTTTGCTGGCCTTCAACTCCTAGCTGTTCTTGCTCTTGATCCAGCTCCCTCATAGCTACAATGTAATCATATGTGCTGAGTCCCTGAGTCAATCGCAAAACGATAACATTGAGTACTAATAATGTTAGTATTGTTAAATGTGAATTACAACGTGAACTTATAATTTTCAACAGGAAAACATACTATCTCACCTTTTTAATGAGGAGGATATGAAAGAAGAAAAGCTGAACAACAGGTAAAGTAGCAATCATAGCCAGAACGGTACATGCAGACTGAAAAATTTAGAGGAACAGAAAGAGCAAAGTTAAACTCATAATAAATACAGTAACAACTAAAGCAGTATAGTAATGTCATAATACGAAACCACGGCGGAGGAAGGGATGCTCACCACAACAATAACAAAGGGAGCCATAGAGAAACTGCTTCCCAACTTAGAGGATATTTCCTTAGAAAATTGTTTCCTCTCAACAAAACAGCAAACCAGAACAAGGAGCCCAGTTGACCATTGAAGAATAAACTGCAATTCCCGAAGCCAGGTTCACAAGCGTAAACCAGAATTATAATAACTTGGTTTAGTTTAGCCATGTGAATGATAAGCAAGACATAAGTGCTTACCAAGAGCATAGCAGCAACCATCAGGCTGAAAAATTGCCTATAGTTCTTTTTCCCAATACAGTTGTTGAGCCACTACAAAACTCAGAATACACCAGTTCAGAATATATGCCAAACAATGAGTAAAGAAATGGTAAGTCGGAAAATCATACTCGGCAATGATGATCAAAGTGATTTACACACTTGTCGCAAACTCTACAGTGCTTGCTGTATTTGAAGACCTGAAACAATATTATTCTTCAACGATATAAACTTTTATCATCTAGTCCTTTCAGAGCAAGTATGAATATGACACTGAAAGTGATTGTAAAATTCAGCATGCACTACATTTGAGGTAAAATTACAGCCAATAGAGGAAAAATAGGTTTCTAGTTAAAACGCTTCAACGTACCTCAACTTCGCATAAACTGCAATAAAACATACCATCTTCACTGCCTTGCTTATCAGAAGATTCCTTACTAGAACCAGAGCAGCGGCATATATAAGCACAAGGAGAGGAAACCACAAGGAAACGTGACAAACAAGAAGATGAATTTGGCTTCTCAACTGAATTATAAGCATCTTTCATATTTCCTCCAGTTCCAAATGCTTCACTATCCATGGAATTTCCTCCAAGTGTTGAAGCATTCGCATCATGCATTGATGGAGTTAACTCTTCACCCAGTTTAGAACTCTTTAGCCCAACAATCTTCTTACTGTCTGGAATTTTAAGATACTTTTTGGACTTAAAAACCCCAGGATCTGCGGGATCTGCTGCAGCGCACCAAATGTAGAGTCCAAAAACAACAGCAATCTGGCAAGAGGTGAGACATCAGTAAAAGATCATAATGGCCTTCTATGATTTTTTTTTTATCATAAAAAGGTGCAATTTTTAAAACAAAACTGTCTTTGTTAATCATTCTGTCGCATACACATTAAAATAATGCCGGGCAATAACAGCCCAAGGGCGTTCATATTACACCTAGAAGGTTGTAGCACCATGAAAAGGAACAAAACACACATAGCAGAAAGTAAATACTCTAAAAAGAATCACAGATCTCATGTCTACCATCAACCAACATAGAATAGAAAGCATCAGAAAACAAGAGAAAATTGAAAGATGGAATAAAATAACTACCAGAGGTGTGTAGAGAGCAACTGCAATATACTGATACATCTTGTTTCCAACAAAAGGAGCAAAGAACACGTAGAAAGCAAACCCCAGAGCTAAAAACACAGCAACAGCCACAACCTTCGCATAAAAACTTCAAAATGAGTAAACCCCACAAAACACAACAAACAAAAAGCAAAATAAATAAATAAAAAAATGAAAAATTTAGAACTACCTGAAGAGGATGGTAAGGTAGCTGCCATCCATGCTTCCTCATAGTTCTACTTCTAAAAAACAGTAGAAAAAAACAGAATGCAAAGAATAGAGACAAGTATTAGGGAAATGTTAAGTGTTGTTTCTTTCCTCCAACATTTTCTCTCTCTTTCAAATATTGTTAGGTTGAAATGTTGCAATGAGAAGTAGGTTTGATTTGAAGTTAGATGAGATGTGGTGGTGGTTGTGGAGTGTGATGAAGGGGAGAAAATCTTTGTCTGATTCTGGATATATATTGGGTTGGGTGCAAAGCTTTTTAGTGTATGTAATGTGAGTAGATGTTTCTTTTTCCGTGACTGTTGTTAACTATAATTATTTATTTATGAGACATCCTTTGTTTAGGAGTAGTGTACTTTCTATCTTATTTATGATCTGCAGTGTTGCCTATAAAATTGAAGCAGTGTTTACCCTTTTTTATTAATTGGGAAATCATGTGCAACAGACGACCGTAACTGGTGGTTGTTTGGTTCTACTTGTCTTTTACTTTTGTGACGGAATGAATGTCAATCCAACAACCACCCTTATGGATTTCTTTATGTTTAATTAATATCTACTCTTTTATGGTCATTTACTAACATCTATAATACAATAAGGTATTGTAGTTGCAGAGTCTATCTTTATGTTTGTTTTTATTTTTGTAATAGTAGTCAAAAGTGATTTATAAATATGGATAACAATAGGACTCATCTCCGGCGGATATTTTCAAAATTTACTTATAACGGCTAAGGTAAAAATTCATATCCGCAAAATGGATACAAGCTTGGGTACGGGTAATTACCAATCAAAATAAGCGGGTATGGGCACGGGTACAAGTACCTTAGTACCCATCTCGCCTCATACCCACACAATATATATTTATGTATTTTTTTATTTTTATAATTATTTATTGACTTAATTAATCTTTTAGTCCTGTAACTTATTTTATAGTTTCTATTCGGTCCCACAAATGGAAATCGTAACAATCTAGTCCTTTAATCATACTCCGTTAGACCAAATCCATTATGTTAAATTTAAGTGGGTAATCGTTAGGTAGTACACATGTGGCATTTTTATTTGATGATTTGGCAATATTACATTTACGTGTCATTTTAAATTAAGTATTTTTTTTTAGAAAGTCAAAAGAATAACTCTTAGCATTCCATAGACGTTTCAGAAACCTTGTCTTTGAACTTCCAAAAAACCCTAGCACATGCGATAGAGAGAACTGAAGAAGAATCCACGAAATTTGAAGGTTGAAGACGCTATTGTAAGTACCATTACCTCTTACTGTAAATCGCATGCATGAGTTATTTTTTTTCACTCTCTTCTACTCTCGTATCTCATTCTTTCGTTTTTTCGTTATGTTGTTCTTAGGCAATGAATGACAGGTTTGAGTGTGTTATTCACCATTGGGGTACTTTTGCTGAGTTTAAAAGACTAGGTTACAAGGGTTTGGAGGATGTCTGGGATGTTGACCCTGACTTTTGGAGTTATTTTGAGGTATTATGTGGGTTAAAAGATGTAGGGTATCCTAAAGTTGATAGTTTGTGGTATTATGATGCACTGGTTGATAACGAGTTAGTGTTGTTAAAAGACGACGAAAGAACAAACAGGATGAGAACTATTGCATTGATCAATGGGAGTGTGCATCTATATGTATTGCATCCAGTGTTTAGGGAAGAGGAAATACTACCAATTGAACACCAAGTAGGTCTCATTGATGAAGAAAATGACACCTTAGATGAGACAGTAGACAATTTAAATAATATGGTGATAGGAACTTTTGATGACCTGGGGACCATTGAAGATTTGAATAATCTAGGTAACAAATGTGATGAAGGAGGTCCCACGGTTGACCAAGAAGGTGCCTTTGAGGATGTTAATGTGGATGGGACCACATGTGTTAACCATGAGGGGGACAAAGTGTCTGAAGAAGCAATAATGGATATTACTTTAGGTGTGATTGTTGCACCCCAAAATTTGCCCTCCCCTAGTCAAGGCATTGTGTACCAAGGTGTCCCAAGAGGTTCACAAGGTTCACAAGGTTCACAATTAGTCAGAAAGCTTGGAAATTCCCTCAGACAAAGCATCCTCCTAAGCAATGCACCCTAAACTAGGGTTTTGAATTTCATCAGGCTAAATGGACTTTCAAGGTCTCAAGTGAGCTTCATAACATCCTACATGTCTTTAAGAATCCCTATGTCAAGTTTCAAGGCTTTCCCAAAAGGTTTGCTCAGTTAAATGATCAGATGTGCAAAAATCAGTCAAAGTGGTTAAAAAGTCAAACTGAGGTCAACTGTGGTCAAACCAAAGTCAAACTTCATGATTTTTTTGCCAACATCAAGTTATGAAGTAAAATTCATCATATGATCAAGGGTTGATCATGATTCATCGAGGAGATTTCAGATCATCAAGAATCAGGAGTTTCTAAATTAGGGGTTTCATAGGAAAAGTCAACTGAGCTTTGACCAGCCATAACTTTCACATGCTTCATCAAGAATTTTCCATCCAAAGCTCATTTTGAAGGAAATTGAATTCTATACAACTTTGTGTCTCACAAGCCAAGCCTAAAAATGCTTCATTTGGAAGGTATGAGCTAAGACATTATAGGTCATTTCAAAAGTCATCAAAAAGTCAACATTTTCCAAAGGGCATAACTTGAGAATGGTAAAGGATATGGACATAAAACCAAAGAGGTTTGTTAGAGGACTCTTTAAGCTTTCCAAAATGTCCAAGAAAACCTTCATAGCCTTAAAATCGAGGGAGTTGTGTCTTTGCAAAGTTGTGAAATTTTGTAGGGGTTTATTGAGCAAATGGGATCTTAGAATCAATTCTTTCCACATGGGCTTGCATTTTTATGACCCAATCACTACCATGACATCATGCACGAACCAAAAATCATTTATTCAGATTTTTATTAATTTTATTTTATTTATTGTGATTTTATTCATTTAAAATCATTTAAAATCAAAATAAAATATGAAAACTCAATATTTGAAGGTGATTCTTCTTCTAGAAAATCTTAAAAGTCATTTAAAGTTGATTGGAATCAAACAAATTTGTGTGAGCCTAAATTAGAAAGGTTTGATGAGATTTTTTCAATATTTAAAAGTTGTGAAACTTCATGATCAAGCAATCAAGACAAAGCCCATAAATCCAAAAACTTTTGACCTAATTCAACTCCCTACATATACACAAACTAATCACAAGTGCAAGGGGACGAAATCCTGCCTCCAAGAACATTCATCAAACTTCAAATTTTCATCCAAAAAGTGAGATTCGATTTTTGACTTAGAGGCTTTACTAAGAGGTTTTGAAGGTTGCAACACATTCCTTGAAGATCACTGAACATATTTGAATCATTTACAGCATTCAAATCATGACATATATCATAAACCGAATCCATAATGCTCTTGTTCTTATTTTTTTCGATTACGATTATTTATGCAATGATAATGAATTCTAATCATATATTTGTGTTAGTTGTGATGTTTAGATGGTTTCTGAGCAAAAAGATTGGAGAATCAGGACCTAGACCGAAAGTTGTCATTGTTAGGGTTCTTGAGCCAAAATTAGGGTTCTTCGATTTAGCCATTATAAATTAATTTTAAAGTTGTAAATGAACTGTATGATGTTTATGGATCATAACCATGTAATCAATTTGATGAATCGTTACATATTGATGATGATATGAGATTGACAGGTTTCAAGTGTAGGTAAATTCGCAGGAAGATTTGAAAGAAAATTCGCAGGTAATAGGTTGAAGATGAAGCTTGCTGGCGCCAAAATCATATTCAAAAATTTGTTTTAAAATAAAAGGATTTCTTGTTGAATCTATGTTGAACGCGCCCCATGTGGCTCAGCTGGTTTGTGTGTTTGCTTGTGAATCTAATGGTCCTGGGTTCGATTCCCCCTAGGCCATTTTGTTTTTTGCATTTTATTTTGATTTTTGCAGGTTGACAATAAAAGGAATTGAACCCCTGATGCTAACACCAGCGCGTGCTTGGCCTGGTGGTGATGTTGTTGGTCTTGTGTGTGGGAAGTCCAGGGCCTGGGTTCGAATCTCAGCCCCAGGTATGTTATTTTTTCATTATTTTCATTATTTTGTTATTATTTATATTATATTTACTTAATTAATTTCTTAAATAACCAATTTTAAAAATAAATGTTTATATTATTTCTTATACTAAAAATTCATACTTTTAAAATTCAAACTCTATTTTTTTCCAAAAAAATCAAATTGTTTTATTTATTTTATTTTATATTATTAATATTATATATATTTTGTAAATAAATTGATTATTTTGTAAATTAATAATTAAAACCCTAATTCTCATGATTCTAACCCTAACCCTAATTTTTTCTAACCCTAATCCTAATTTTTCTTAACCTTTAAAATTTAAACTAATATTTTCATAAATTATAATTAATCATTAATCATTTATTTTATATGTATATAATTTAGTATTTATTTATTATTATTAAAACCTATTTTCTTTATTAAATATTTAAAATCTCTTCTAATATTAAATTATTTTGCTAATTTTTTTTTATTTTCTCTTATTTTTATTTTCTAAGCTTTTATCTTAATTGTTATTATTATTGATTATTATTGCTTATTATTATTTATCGTTATTATATTCCACGATTATATTGTAATTGTCCCGAAGCTTTGTAATAGTTTAGTTTATATTTTTGCTTTATTTTTATTATGAATATATTTATTGTGTGGTTAGTAATTCTAGGGTGTGAATAACATACTTGTAATTAAAATTAACTTAGAATAATTAACTTAAATAAGATAAATATTTGAACATGAACACGCACACACGTAAGTCGATCTTTGATCGCCATCTTGCACTTTCTAAGGTTACCTCTCATGTTGCCTATTTCAAAAGGTCAAGTAAGGTGTCTTAAGCAAAGTCCCTTCATAAATATCATCAAGTCCCTTCAGTTTATAAGATCAAGTCCCTTCGAGGTTGCCTACGATAAATGATCTTGTCCCTTCGAATAAAAGATGATAAGTCCCTACGTATTGCTAAAGACACCTTGCAGTTGCCTATATTAAGATGTCCCTACACATGTCCCTTATTACATCCAAGGTAATGACTACCTATTCCTTAATAATAAGGATAGTCTTACCATTGAAAGAACATAAGAACAGTGAAGACTTAATCTAGTGTAGGTTTCTCTTAAGTTGCTTGCTCACATTTCAAAATACTCTTTACACCACACTTTTCAAACAAATTTTCAAAAACAAGTCTTTATATACATTCATACGAGGATCATTATAAAGTACTTAGAAAGTTTCTAATCACACACTACATTTTTTTCAAAACAATTCAAAGTGAGCTAAGTAACTAAGAGCCCATGGATAACCATGGATATAAAGGGTGCTAATACCTTCCCTTTGTATAACCTACCCCCCGAACTCAAAATCTTTTTAAGGTCTTTCCTGTTCTTTTATGTCCTTTCCTTATGGATAAAAATAAAAGTCGGTGGTGACTCTTGCTATCCGCAACATTTATAGAAAGTCAGTTCTCCCACCGTGTTACAGAACTGGCGACTCTGTTGGGGATTTAATAAAAGAGGGGTACCCTTAGGAATTAAATCACTTAAATTGTTTGCTTTGTTTGCTTTATATTACTTGTTGGGCTTTTTGTGTGAAAGATCCTAACCCGGATCTAGTGTACCCTAGGTAAATGGCAATAGACCAAGGAAACTGTACGGCGTATACCGATATGGTTGATTTGGTGGCCATAGTTAGTGTGACTTCTTGGTTGGTGCTTATGTTCCTTAAGTAAGTTGAGGATAATATGAGGCTGTCATATGTTGTCAATACACTAACTGACTTTTAGAACCCTAGTCATCCCATCTTGGCCTTTAGAAAGTAGTGAGATAGTCGGCTTTGGTGAAGACTGAAGTTGGTTGATACTCGATGCTACACTCATTGAGATCCTAAACTTGGAGGGTTTTGGTTGGCAAGTAAGTTGCCTACTGAACAACCACCCTTGTGAAGGATCAATGATATTGAGATCCCTTAGAACCTGGTTACTTTATAGGACAGGATGAACCATCTAAACTTCAGGGGAGGGTACTTACCTTTAAACCTCATGCAAACCTTCAAACCTAAGGGCTATTGTGTGACTTTTTTGTGTGTGCCACATGTTTGTGATTGAGCATAACATCATAACATCATCATGCATCATAAGCATAGCATTTTCACTAACCATTTCAAGGACCAAAAGATTCATCTTTGTTCTTTGTTACAGGTCATGGCTTCTGCTTGTAGGAACACTATCCGGATCAACTTTGTAGGAATACCTCCTAAGCTTAAAGAATTGGTCTCTCAAGTTTCTGAAAACTCCCAGTTCATCAAGAGGCATGGTCACCTACTAGACCTAGTCACTTCAGGGTTCAATGAAGACATGATGAGTGTCCTATTTCAGTTCTTTGATCCTAAACATCATTGTTTCACATTCCCCGACTATCAGCTGGTTCCTACAATGAAAGAGTTCTCCAAACTACTGGGTATACCTATCCTTGATCAGAGACCCTTCGCAGGCTTAGAGAAAGAGCTTAAACCTGAAGTCATTGTTGCAGCCCTACATTTTAATAAATCATACATTGTCCTAGAAACAAGGAGTGGAGTTAAGGGTATTCTTGCTAAGGTATTGATGGAGAAAGCTCAAGTGTTCTTGAAGGCTTTGAGTTATGATTCTTTTGAGGAGATCTTAGCCCTATTGATCTATGGCTTAGTGTTGTTCCATAATCCAGACCAGTTCATAGATGTACATGCCATCAACATATTTCTGACTCATAATCCAGTGCCTACATTACTTGGAGATATCTTACACTCTCTTCACACTCGTACTACGAAGGCACGGGGAACTCTGATGTGTTGTATACCTCTATTATCTAGGTGGTTTATTTCTCACCTTCCTCGATCAGTGATGAAGAATGAACAAGGGTTAAGGTGGTCCAAAAGGATCATGTCACTTTCTCATTCAGACATTCATTGGTGCTCTAGATCCATGGAGAATGTTACTATCATTGACCGTTGTGGGGAGTTACCTAATGTGCCACTCCTTGGCATAAGAGGGGGAATAACCTACAATCCTTCTTTAGCTCTATGTCAGTTTGGTTACGCTCAGAGTGATGGTCCTCATGACATGCTTATTCAGGGTATTGTGTTCGACTACGACAACGATCTGCAATGTTATCGTCAAAGGTTTATACGAGCATGGGGTAAAGTGAACAAGGTTGACAGCAAGACTCTAGAACCAAAGTACATTATTCCTATGGAATCTTATCTCAGATGGGTGCGATCTCGTGCTCAGACTCTTATGATGCCATATCCTGCCAGTTACCATGGAGCCTGTGGCTGAAGGAGATGCTTCCTATATCATTCTTCATCCAGACATGCCCACTGACATGGAGGAGTTACAGAGGTCCTGGATCCAGTTGAAGGAACAAAGGGATACTTTTAAGACTCATTTAAAAGCTAGTCAAGAAAGAATCCTGGAGCTAACAAAACAACTTCACGAGGAGCGGAATCTCAACTCATACCTCAACACAAAGAGGAAACGTCCATGGGAGACTTAAAACCCCATCTTTGTATTCATTTCATTTTTGTTGTAAGCCCAAGAGGCAAACAAGTTTATTGATTACTAATAAAAGTTTACTTTCTGATTGTTTAAACAAATTTAAATCCTGCGGTCCTTGAAAATATTGCATATGCATACCATGTCATTGCATCACAGGTTTCTTATGAACTGGTATCTTATCTTCTCACTGTTTATTTTAGCAGAAATGGCTCTTGAACAGACTGTCAAAGATCTCCAGACTCAGAATGCACAATTCCAAGAGTTGATTCTGAACTTGTCTAAAGGGCAAGATGAGTTGAAGACACTGCTAGCTAAGAAGAAGAAAAAGACCAGGAAATCAGGAGGCCTTATTAATCTGGGAAGAAGGTTCAGAGGTCCTATCAAGACAAAGGAACAAATTGAGGATTCTGATTCGGAAAATTCTGAGAAGGAGGGAGGTAGTCTCCATGATACTGTAGGAGATTCTGATTCTGAGGCAAATTATTATCATGATCCTGCTAACGAGGAGAAGTACAAGATGCTGGTAGACAGAATGAATGCCATGGAATTGCAAAAATCTTCTGGGCTGGATTTTGAAGATTTGAGTTTAGTGTTTGGAGTGGTTATACCTATTGGTTTCAAGGTCCCTGTTTTGTAGTATATGATGGTGTCTCATGTCCCAAGCTGCATTTAAGGTCCTACGTCCGGAGGATTCAACCACATACTGCTGATAAGAAGTTATGGATTCATTTTTTTTTCAAGAGAGCTTGTCTGGAACTCAATTGGAATGGTACTATCAACTGGAAAGTGTTAATATTCGTGATTGGAATGATCTTGCTGAGGCCTTCTATAGGCAATACCAATACAATGCTGATTTAGCACCTACTCACATGCAGCTCCAAAGTATGTCTATGGGTGCTAAGGAGAGTTTCAAAGAGTATGCCCATAAATGGAGAGACCTGGATGGCAGAGTTCAACCTCCTCTGACTGACAGAGAGTTGGTAGATATGTTTATGAGTACACTGAATGGTCCTTTTTATAGTCACCTCATTGAAAGCTCATTATCTGGTTTCACTGAGCTGATAATGACTGGAGAATGCGTGGAAAGTGGTATAAGAAGTGGTAAGATACAAATGAGTGCCTCTTCACCAAGCACTGCTAAGAAGCCCCCTAGTGGGAAGAAGGAGTCTAATGTTGTGTATGGTCAACATAGTCTTAACAGGAGTCATCAATCTGTGGGAGTAGTTCACATCTCCAATCCTGCTCCTACAGCACTAGAGCAATAACAAAACAATCAACAGAAGCCTAGAAGACAGTTCACCAAGATCAACATGTCACTGGCCCAAGCCTTGCAACACATGTTAAAAGGGGAACTAATTACTTTGAGGGATCCTCCTCAGAATCCTAATACATCTTCTCCTCGGTACAATCCTAATGCAAGATGTGCATATCATTCTAATAGTCCGGGACATGACACCAACAACTGTTGGGTGTTGAAAAACAAGATTCAAGACATGATTGAAGCTGGGGAAATTGAATTTGACCCTTCTGGGACCCCAAATGTGATTACTGCTCCTATGCCCAATCATGAGAAGACTGTTAATGCTGTTGATGAGGTTTCCTATGTTTCCTCAGTAGAAGAGGTGACTACTCCTCTGTCCATTATCAAGAAGAAGCTGGTGCAGGCTGGATTCTTTCCAGGTTGCAATGAAGACTGTTTTTACTGTGCCTATAAACCTAATAGTTGTTGGAAGTTGAAGGATGGTATTCAACGCCTCATGGAAAATTACACTATACTGTTTGAGAAGACTCCTTCTGTGGAAAGTATGTGTGAGCATTTGACTCGAAGCACGAAGCTTGAAGATGTAGCTATGGTTGATAAAGTACCAGTAAAAATTACTTCCAAAGGTCCTGTCAGGATCACCTCTAAGGGTCCTGTCAGGATTACTGCTGAAGGCCCTGTGAAGACTGTTGCTGAAGTTAGAGTGGCTCCCACGATCATTACCACTCCTGGCCCTATTCCTTATACTTCTGATAAAGCTATACCCTGGAATTATAGTTCCGATGTTTACATCCATGGTGTCAAGCAAGAATCCCTGGCTGATGCACCTGTTACTGATGATAATCTTGATGTTGATAATATTGCTGGATCTAGTAAGATCACCAGAAGTGGAAGAATTTTCCCTCCTCAGGCTACCTCCAAAAGTGCAGTTACTCCAACTACTACCTCCACCTCTGAGCCAAATACTGATACTCGGGGCAAAGGTCATGTAATTGAACCTGTGCAAGCTGAGGCGCCAGCTGCTGAAAGTCTTTCTAAACAAATGGAAGAAGTACTGAAGATCATTCGCAAAAGTGATTATGATATTGTTGACCAATTGGGGCATACTCCCTCCAAAATCTCCATGATATCTTTGTTGTTGTGTTCTGAGGCTCATGCTAAAGCATTAATCAAGTTCCTGAAGACTGCTCACGTGCCAAATGAGATCTCTGTGGACCAATTTGAGAATTGTGTGGCACATCTGACTTGTGATAATGGGTTGGGTTTTTCTGATGTTGATTTAACTCCTGCCAAGAGAAACCATAACAGAGCCCTGTATATTTCCATTGAATGTAAAGGCACTACCTTGTCTCATGTGTTGGTGGACAATGGTTCTTCATTAAATGTACTCCCTAAAGAGGTCCTGGACAAGCTCAGTCCTAAAGATGTTGTGTTAAGGCCAAGTGACGTAGTGGTGAGGGCCTTCGATGGCTCAAGAAGAGTGGTACATGGAGAAGTAGACCTCCCGATCAAAGTAGGCTCTCAAGTCTTCAACTCTACTTTCTATGTGATGGATATTCGTCCTGCGTATTCTTGTTTGCTTGGACGCCCCTGGATTCATGGGGCAGGTGTTGTGACTTCCACCTTGCATCAGAAGTTGAAATACCCGGTGAAGAACAAAATTTTCACTGTCTATGGTGAAGAAGAGTACATGGTTAGCCACGTGAATACTTTCAAGTATGTAGAAATGGAGGGTGAAATAGTTGAAACTCCGTGTCAAACATTTGAAGTTGTTCCCTACTCTGATCCTGTTCCTCAGTCTGTTCCTGCTTCCGAAAGAGTTCCTAGGGTTACTAATATACCTCCTGAAATGGCCTCCCTCAAGGATGTTAAGGCTGTGGTTGCAAAAGGTAGTTATGCTATTTGGGGTCAGCTTCCCAACATCCCTTACAAGTCTGACAAGTTTGGGTTGGGTTTCACTGCAGAATCTCAGAAGGCTGTTTGTCGTGCTCGTGTTGTTCGTATCACCAGTCAAGGGGTCATGAGAAATCAAATCAATGATGTGATTGACTATAGTGAAGGCTACAACCTGAATGATTGGATATTTCCTACCATGGGTGATGAGCTCAACAATTGGAGGACCGAAGACGTTATTCCTATCTCCTTTAGTCAGGAGTAAATACTATTACTGTGTTTTTGTTTTAAGTTTGTAATTTCGAACAATTAAACTTTTAAGCCTTGTGTCTTACCCGGGGCACAATGGTATGCTTGTTTCGGGATGTCATTTCATTTGCATACTTAATTCAATAAAAATCAATGGACGTTTCGTTTTCGTAAATATTGTGCTCCTTGTCTTTCTTTTATTTTTATTTGTTTTATCAGCTATGTGTTCTTACACACACCCACATCACTAAAATGCAGATCCTCATCCACTCTGGATCCTGTTGATAACAATTCTACTATTGCCAATTATAATTTCGAGAATCCGATCTATCAAGCTGAAGATGGAAAGGAGGAATATTGTGAAGTACCTGTAGAGCTTGCTAGGTTGTTACAACAAGAAGAGAAAGCTATACAGCCACATGAAGAGCCAATCGAAGTTGTGAATTTGGGAACTGAAGAAAACAGGAAAAAGGTCAAGATAGGGGCTGAGTTAGAGGATGATGTTAAGAGCAGACTAATTCAAATGTTACGTGACTATGTGGAAATCTTTGCTTGGTCTTATGAAGATATGCCGAGGTTGGATACTGAGATTGTAGTTCACCGTTTACCGGTAAAAGAAGATTGTCGTCCAAAGAAGCAGAAGGTTCGTCGCATGCGTCCTGAGATGTCAGAAAAGATTAAAGCAGAGGTGATGAAACAATTTGATGCAGGGTTCTTAGTTGTGACTTCCTATCCTCAATGGGTTGCAAATGTGGTACCAGTACCTAAAAAGGATGGTAAGGTACGCATGTGTGTGGATTACTGAGATTTGAATAAGGCCAGCCCTAAAGATGACTTTCCACTCCCCCATATTGATGTTCTAGTAGACAACACTGCTCAGCACAAGGTATTCTCTTTCATGGATGGTTTCTCTGGTTATAATCAGATCAAGATGGACCCTAAAGATATGGAGAAGACTACATTTGTTACATAGTGGGGCACTTTTTGTTATAAGGTGATGCCATTTGGTTTGAAGAACGTCGGGGCAACATATCAGCGTGCTATGGTGGCTTTGTTTCACGATATGATTCATCATGAGATAGAGGTATATGTGGATGATATGATAGCCAGGTCCCAGAATGAAAAACAACACCTTAATCATCTGCATAAGCTGTTTGAAAGGTTGAAGAAATACAAGCTCAGATTGAACCCAAATAAGTGTACTTTTGGAGTTAGATCTGGTAAACTCCTGGGTTTCATCGTCAGTGGAAAAGGTATTGAAGTAGATCCTGCAAAAGTGAAAGCCATACAAGAGATGCCAGCTCCCCGTACTGAAAAGGAAGTTAGAGGTTTCTTGGTACGCCTGAATTATATTGCAAGGTTTATTTCCCAGCTAACTACTACCTGTGAGCCACTCTTCAAATTGTTGAAGAAAGATCAGGTAATGGAATGGAATGACGAGTGCCAGACAACCTTTGATGAAATCAAGAGATATCTTCTAGAACCTCCAATCTTGATGCCACCAGTTGATGGAAGACCTTTGATTATGTACTTAACAGTATTAGACAACTCAATAGGGTGTGTGTTGGGGCAACATGACGAGTCTGGTCGAAAAGAGCAGGCAATATACTACCTTAGCAAAAAGTTTACCGACTGTGAAACAAGATACTCACTGCTCGAGAAAACTTGCTGCGCTTTGGCATGGGCTGCTCGCCGACTAAGGAAGTATATGTTGACTCATACTACTTTGTTGATTTCAAAGATGGATCCAATCAAGTACATATTTGAGAAACCTGCTCTCTCTGGACGAATAGCGAGATGGCAAATGATCTTAACAGAATATGATATACAGTATACTACTCAGAAGGCCATAAAAGGAAGTGTGGTAGCTGATCATTTGGCTCATCAGGCAGTGGATGGTTATCAGTCAATGAATTTTGAGTTCCCTAATGAAGATATTATGATTATTACCAAAGAACCTGGACAATATGACGGACCTGAACAAGGATCCCGATGGACTATGGTTTTTGATGGAGCTTCTAACGCGCTTGGTAATGGTGTGGGTGTTGTGATCATTTCCCCTGAAGGTTGTCATACCCCAATTACTGCAAGACTTTGTTTATATTGTACCAATAACATGGCTGAATATGAAGCATGTATCATGGGTATCAAAGCTGCCATTGAGATGAAGATTCAGTTCCTGGACGTATATGGTGATTCAGCCCTGGTAGTTAGTCAGATTAAAGGAGATTAGGATACCAAGCATGAAAATCTCATTCCTTACAGAGAGCATGTGTTGTCTTTGATACCATATTTTGAAGAGATTACATTTGGACATATTCCACGAGGAGAGAATCAGTTGGCAGATGCACTAGTCACCATGGCATCTATGTTTGAGATTAGCTGAGATGATGAAGCTCCCAAGATCACTATTGACAGATTTGAGAAGCCTGCATACTGTAATGAGATTGATATTGAAAGAGGAGAGGAAAAGCCTTGGTTCTATGAAGTGAGAAGATATCTTGAAACTCAGGAGTTCCCTGAAGGGGAATCTGCCAAAGATAAGAAATTTATGAGGAGATTTTCTACTAAGTTCTTCTTGAGTAATGGAATTTTGTACAAGCGCAATCATGATTCGACTTTGCTTCGTTGTGTGGATAAGAAGGAAGCAACAAAGATTATGGAAGACATGCATGACGGGATTTTTGGCACTCATTCTAGTGGTCATACCATGGCAAAGAAGATATTGAGAGCAAGTTACTATTGGTCTACCATGGAAGCTGACTGCTACCAACATTCTAAAACATGCCACAAATGCCAGATTTATGCTTATAAAGTACATATACCTCCAGCTCCATTGAATGTGTTGACTGCTCCTTGGCCTTTTGCCATGTGGGGAATTGATATGATTGGTGAGATCAAACCTACTGCTTCTAATGGGCATCGTTTCATCCTGGTTGCTATTTATTACTTTACAAAGTGGGTGGAGGCAGCTTCATTTGCATCTGTTACAAAGAATGTTGTGGCTCGATTCATTAAGAATAATCGCATATGTAGGTATGGTATCCCTGAGAGGATTATCATAGACAATGGCTCTAATCTGAACAACACCATGATTACTGATCTCTGCACGCAGTTCAAGATTAAGCATCACAACTCTTCTCCGTATCGTCCAAAAATGAACGGGACAGTGGAAGCTGCTAATAAGAACATTAAGAAGATTCTACAGAAGATGACTGTTACTTACAAGGATTGGCATGAGATGTTACTGTAGATGTTTAGAATTGGCAGAATTTTTGACCAACAAGAAATGTTGAATTCAGTTCAGGATGTCCTATTAGATGTTGGGACATTATCAAACAGAGTATAAGTAAATGAACTTAATTCAGGATGTCACATCAGATGTTGTGACATTGTATCAGTTAATGAAATAAGTTCAGTTTACAGGATGTCACATCAGATGTTGTGACATTGTATCAGTAAATGAAGTAAGTTCAGTTTTTCAGGATGTCCCAACAGATGTTGTGACATCTCAAACCTGCTACCAGAATTAACTAATGACTAACAGAACTGAGTAAATTAAGGAAAGTTATCTGGAATTAATTATGGATGGACAAAACAGAATAAGGCACATCTGTAGGGAGCGTTGTTATGTGACTTCAGCATAATCAGAAGAACTGAATCACCTAGAATCTAGGAAGTAACAAACCCTAATTCAAGGTGGAAGCAGCATGCGTTTCAGGATTGGATAAACCTACAGAAAGCCCAAAATCCATACACCTATTTAAGCAACAGAAACTCTCAGAATTGAGTACGAATTTAAGAAGACCAAATAGGGTGTTTTGTGTTTTAATAGCAGGTTGTTTTTATTGTACCACTTTATGAGCTTTTAAGCAAAAGTGTATTTGTGTCTTGATTGAAACTGTGAAGTAAGATCAAGCTGTTTTTGTTTGAAGTATGACTTCAATTTTATTAAACTTGTAAACAAGATCACTGTGTGATTGAGGGGGAGTGAGTTGGTACTCATATCTAAGTTGTGTCTTAGGTAGAAATTGCATTGGGTAGATATTAAGTGAAAGATTAAACTGGGTGGTTTAAGTCTAGAATTAATATTACTTATAGTGGATTTCCTCCTGGCTTGGTAGCCTCCAGATGTAAGTGTGGTTATACACTGAACTGGGTTAACAAATTCCTGTGTTGTTTATTTTTCCTGCACTTTAAGTTTTGGTTAAGTTGTCAAGTGTTTAAACATCTCATTCGACATCTCATACCTGATCACAGAATTTCAATTGGCATCAGAGCAGGCACCCTGCCTGTTTATACTGGGTGAGATCTTGGGACTGCAAATTCTGGAAACATGGACAGAGATGTAGGATCAGTAAATAGACCACCTATACTGGATGGATCTAATTATGACTACTGGAAGCCAAGAATGATTGCATTCTTAAGATCACTTGACAATAGGGCCTGCAAAGCAGTCAACAATGGATGGGAACACCCTGTCCAAGACACCAAAGATGGAGCAAAAGTGTTGAAACCTGAAGAAGAATGGAGTAAGGAGGAAGAAGATTCAGCACTTGGCAACTCCAAGGCCTTAACTGCTTTATTCAATGGCATTGATAGGAACATCTTTAGACTTGTGCATCACTGTGAACTGGCCAAAGATGTTTGGGACACTCTCAAAACAACTCATGAAGGAACATCAAAGGTGAAGATGTCAAGACTTCAACTTCTCACCACCAAGTTTGAAAACTTGAGAATGAAGGAAGATGAGACAATTCTACATGAACATATTAGAAATAGCCAATACTTCTGGAGCTTTGGGAGAAAAGATGACTGATGAAAAGCTTGTAAGAAAGATTCTCAGATCTTTACCAAAAAGATTTGACATGAAGGTCACAACAATAGAAGAAGCTCAAGACATATGCACAATGAAAGTTGAAGAGCTCATTGGTTCCCTTCAAACATTTGAGATGGGAATGAATGACACAATTGTAAATAAGAACAAAAGTATAGCCTTGATGTCAAATACTGATAAAGAAGAAGAAAATGATGAATAAGAAACTGATGAAAACTTATCAGAAAACATTTCTATGCTTGGAAGACAATTCAAAAAGATTCTCAGAAGGATGGAAGACAAGTCCAGACCAAGTGGAAGATACACAAACTCTTCTGAGAACAAAAGATCTTATGATGCTAATAGAAGGTCAAATTATGATGAAAAGACCAGTCAAGAAAAAGGAATTAAATGCCATGGATGTGAAGGATATGGACACATCAGGAATGAATGTCCTACATATTTAAAAAGGCAAAAGAAAGGTCTCTCTGTAACCTGGTCTGATGAAGACTCAGGAGGTGATTCAGAAGAAGAATCAGCTAAGCATATCACTGCTCTAGCTGGATTATGTGAATCTGAAAGTGAATCCAGTGATGGGGAGCTTACTTTTGAAGAGCTTGAGCAATCATATAGAGAACTAGTCAAAAGAAGCACTGAAATATGCAGGGAGAGTATAAAGCTAAAGAAGCAGATTGAGACACTAAAGGATGAAAAAACAAGTGATCTAGAGATCATTGACACCTTGAAAAGTGAAGTAAGTCTTCTCAACTCCAAGTTGGAGCATATGTCCAAATCTGTTAGAATGCTGAACAGTAGCTCAAGCACACTGGATGTTATTCTCAACAACAATAAGCATTCAGGGGATAAAAGTGGACTGGGATTTAACAAAGTTCATAAGGTTGAAGCTAGCTCTAGCAAAACTACTTCAAAGTCTACACAGTCAAACAAGATGTCCCAACAGATGCTTCAACATCATGAAAAGAACACAAAGCCAAACATAATGTTCCAACAGATGTCTCAACATCATGAAAAGAACATAATGAAGAAGAAGTATCAAAGATGGAGATGTCATCATTGTGGATGATTTGGACATATCAAACCTCATTGTTACAAGTTGCATGGATATCCAAATCAGATGTATCAGCAACCTCCTAAGCAGAAGATAGAGGTTATCAAGAAAGAGCTGCATAAACATCAACATCAAAGAAATCAGCAACCCCCTAAGCAGAAGACAGAGGTCATCAAGAAGGTATGGGTACCAAAAGCTAGTCCTTATGCTAATCAAAGTCACATGCCTAAGAACAAGATCAACAAACAACCTTGGAGCTCTACTGATGAACAATGCACAGAGCAGAAGTATCAAAAGAAATCTCAGTACAAATGTTCAAAGAAGGGTGTTGCATATATAGCTCATACATCTCTAAGAGTATCAACTAAAGAAGACTAGTACTTTGACAGTGGATGTTCAAGACACATGACTGGATTGAAGAATCTGCTAGTAGACTTAAAGTCATATTCATCCAGATATGTAACATTTGGAGATGGAGCTAAAGGTGAAATCAAGGGAGTTGGAACCTTAGATTGTCCAGATGTACCAAGACTAGATGATGTGCTGCTGGTAAAAGGTTTGACTGCTAACTTGATCAGCATAAGTCAATTATGTGATCAAGGGTACAATGTAAACTTTACCAAAACTGAATGCATAGTGTCTAATAAAGAACAAAAGGTTGTCATGAGAGGAGTCAGATCTAAAGACAACTGTTACATGTGGGAACCTCAAGACTTCATTCTCACTTCAACTTGCTCTTTAGCTAAAGAAGAAGAAGTGAAACTATGGCACCAAAGACTGGGTCATCTTCATTTTAGAGGCATAAAGAAAATCATATCTATGGAAGCTGTGAGAGGTATTCCTAAACTGAAGATTGATGATGGCAAAATATGTGGTGAATGTCAAATAGGCAAGCAAACCAAGATGTCCCATCCAAAGCTCCAACATCTGACAACTTCCAAAGTTTTGGAATTATTGCATATGGATCTTATGGGACCTATGCAGGTTGAGAGCCTTGGTGGTAAGAGGTATGCCTATGTGGTGGTTGATGACTTTTCAAGGTATACATGGATAAATTTCATCAAAGAAAAGTCTGATGTATTTGATGTATTCAAAGACTTATGTCAAAGAATACAAAGGGAAAAAGCCAGCTGTGTGATCAGAATAAGAAGTGACCATGGAAAAGAATTTGAGAACCAAAAATTCTTAGATTTCTGTTCTTCAGAAGGAATCAATCATGAATATTCTTCACCAATCACTCCTCAACAGAATGGGATTGTTGAGAGGAAGAATATAACTATTCAAGAATCAGCAAGAGCTATGATCCATGCTAAAAAGTTACCTTTGTACTTTTGGGCTGAAGCTATGAACACAGCTTGTTACATCCATAACAGAGTTACTCTAAGGAAAGGAACTTTGTCCACAATCTATGAAGTCTGGAAGGGCAGAAAACCCACAGTTAAGTACTTCCATGTGTTTGGAAGTAACTGTTATATTCTGGAAGATAGGGAGCAAAGAAGAAAAATGGATCCTAAAAGTGATGAAGGGATTTTTCTTGGACACTCTATAAACAGCAAAGCATATAGAGTATTTAATTCTAGAACCAAGGTTATCATGGAGTCCATAAATGTGATAATTGATGATGCTCCTACAGATGTTACAGAAGATGTTGGAACATCTGCTGACAACAAAACTGAAGCTGAAGAAAAGAGTGATCATTCCGACTTCACTCAAACTGATGCAATGACAAAACAATCCAGCAAACCTCCCTCCATCAGAATCCAGAAGGATCATCCCAAAGATTTGATAATTGGTGATCCCAACAGAGGTGTAAGCACTAGATCAAGAGAAGTGATTTCAGGTTCCTGTTTTGTTTCAAAAATTGAACCTTAAAACATCAAGGAAGCTCTTACTGATGAATACTGGATTTGTGCTATGCAAGAGGAATTAGGTCAATTCACAAGGAATGAAGTGTGGAATCTTGTTCCTAGACCTGATGACATAAATGTGATTGTCACTAAATGGGTGTATAAGAACAAGTCAAATGAACAAGGAGTTGTTACAAAGAACAAAGCCAGACTTGTAGCTCAAGGATACACACAAATTGAAGGAGTAGACTTTGATGAAACCTTTGCACCAGTATCAAGGCTTGAATCAATCAGACTACTTTTAGGAATGTCTTGTATCTTGAAGTTCAAGCTATTTCAAATGGATGTGAAAAGTGCCTTTCTAAATGGATATCTTAATGAAGAGGTATATGTAGAACAGCCTAAAGGATTTGTTGATCCAAGCTGTCCAAATCATGTATATAAACTAAAAAGGCTCTTTATGGACTGAAGCAAGCTCCAAGAGCTTGGTATGAAAGACTGACTACTTTTCTTATCAAGCAAGGGTACAGGAAAGGTGGAATTGACAAAACCTTGTTTGTTAAAGATGAAGAAGGAAATGTCATGATTGCTCAAATATATGTAGATGACATTGTTTTTGGTGGGATGTCAGACAGGATGGTTAAACATTTTGTCAATAAGATGGAATCTGAATTTGAAATGAGCCTAGTAGGAGAATTAACCTACTTTCTTGGACTGCAAATAAAGCAAATGGAGGACTCCATGTTCATTTCCCAAAGCAAGTATGCTAAGAACATAGTCAAGAAATTTGGGATGGACAGTGCTACTCATAAGAGAACTCCTGCCCCCACACACTTAAAGCTGACTAAAGATGACAAGGGTGAGAATGTAGATCAAAGCCTATACAGAAGTATGATTGGAAGCTTGTTATATCTGACTGCTAGCAGACCAGACATAGCATTTGCAGTAGGTGTATGTGCAAGATATCAAGCTGATCCAAAAGTTAGTCATCTTAACCAAGTCAAGAGAATTCTGAAATATGTTAATGGTACTTGTGACTATGGCATAATGTACTTTCATGGATGCAAACCAATTCTCACTGGCTTCTGTGATGCTGATTGGGCTGGAAGTGCTGATGACAGAAAAAGCACTTCAGGAGGATGCTTCTTTCTAGGAAACAATTTGATTTCTTGGTTCAGTAAGAAACAAAATTGTGTATCCTTATCTACTGCTAAAGCTGAATATATAGCAGTTGGAAGCAGTTGTTCACAGTTGGTTTGGATGAAGCAAATGCTCACTGAGTACAATGTCCCACAAGATGTCATGACATTGTACTGTGACAACTTAAGTGCTATTAACATATCAAAGAATCTTATCCAACATAGCAGGACTAAGCATATTGATATCAGGCACCATTTCATCAGAGATCTTGTAGAAGAAAAAGTGATCTCATTGGAACATGTAGCTACAAATATGCAATTGGCTGATATATTTACTAAAGCCTTGGATGCTACCCAATTTGAAAACCTAAGGGGTAAATTGGGAATCTGTTTATGTGAAATTTAGTAGTTATGGAGATGTGCCAACATGTCATATGACATCGTGTGGCATGATCACCAGATGGTAACACCAGTCTGGTCAAGCACCTTGTGTATTCCACTCCTAGAAATTCTCCAAGTAACGGCTCTTATAAGAATATCAGCTCACTTTCAGCTATTCATCTTCTCAGCATTTTCTCAAATCAACTTGCATGTTATAGCTAACTCTCAGAGATCATCAAACTCAACAAATCTCAATCTATTTCTTCACCACATTCTAAAAATGGCTCATCACCAAAACCCTAACATCTCTGAAGAAATCCTCAACAAGGAAGATGTGGTGCATGCAACCCCCATCTCTGTGGTACCCATGGATTCAACTCTAATGGACGAAATCAGAGGAAGTGTTCCTCTTGCTCAAAAGCCAAGGACCCCTACTGTTAGAAGGGCAAAGGAACCTGTTGTTAGCAAAGTCAAAGGGAAACCTTCATCATCAAACACCATTCCAAAAGCTTCTGAATATGTGGATGATTCCATAAAGGAGCTGGTAAACAGGATCCTATCTGAGCAAAGAGTAGTGAGTGGCATCTCAATCCCTCTGAGCACCATGCCAGCTCCACAAAAAGAACAACAAACTCAGGCTGAAAAGGACACTCCTGCTCAACAGGATGTCCCAATAGATGTTGAAACATCTGAAGACCAGGAAAAGGTATCATCTGATACTGCTGATGATGCATCTGAGGACCAGCAAAAGGCCTTCTCTGATAGTGATGAAGAGACATCTGAGGACCAGTGCAAGGCCTCCACTGAAGATCAAACCTCTGTTGATCCACCTGCTGAAGAGGAGACTGCTCAACCTCCTCCTGTTGTGAACATAGAGCATAATTCTGATACAGAAATCATTGCTTCTGTAAACCCTAGCATAGCCAAAAGGCTTAGGACTAGGAAAGAAAAGATGAATGCAGGACATCCAACTCCTGAGAAGAAGCAAGCTACACCAAAGAAGGACAAAGCTAAAGTTGTCTTTGGTCCTACAAAACAATGGAGCAAGGTGCAAACACAAAAGAGGAAAGCTGTCACCCCTCCAGATTCAGATGTTAAAGAAGATGTCCCAACATCTCCACCAAAGAAGAAACCAGCACCCTCAAGTTCATCAACTGCTGTACCAGAAGCTCCTCTGGACAACATCTCCTTTCATCATGTTTCAAGTGTGAATATATGGAAGTTTGTTTATCAAAGAAGGGTAGCACTTGAAAGAGAGTTGAGCAGTAATGCACTTGAGTGCACAGAGGTAATTGATCTCATCTCTTCTGCTGGCCTTTTCAAAACTGTTTCCAACTTCTCTCCTTGCTATGAGCTGCTTGTCAAGGAATTCATAGTCAACCTCCAAGAAGATTGTGCTGATGGTAAGTCTGCTGACTTTAGAAAAGTATATGTAAGAGGAAGGTGTGTAGAATTCTATCCTAGGGTTATCAACCACTACCTTGGAAGAGAATCTGATGGTCCAAATGAGTTAGGGATGACTGATAACCAGGTTTGCAAGGTTATCACTGCTAATCAGGTCAAGACTTGGCTAGTTAAAGGGAAGCTCTCAGTTAGCATGCTGACAAGGAAGTATGCCATGCTGAATAGGATTGGCACTGCAAACTGGGTCCCTACCAACCATACATCCTCAATATCAACTGGATTGAGCAGGTTCATATATGCTATGGGCACCCAAACAAAGCTGGATTATGGGGCCTATATATTTGATCAGACATTGAAGCATGCTAGATCATCTGCAACTAAGCTGCCAATTGCCTTTCCTTCCTTGCTGTGTGGAATAATGCTGAGTCAGTATCCTGGTATCCTCACTGAGAAGGACACAATTTGCAAAAGAGAAAGCCCTCTGGCCTTCCACTACAAGCTGTTCTTGAGTCATCATGCAGCTGATGTTGAAGCTCCCTCTGGGACATCTGCAGGTCCTTCAAAGGCAAAGTCTCCAATCTCCAAAGTTGCATTGATTGCTGAGCTGAATATCACTTGCAAAGAACTGGATGCAAGGAAGCAGAAGCTTGAGGAGATTATCCAAAGGCTGGAGATTGATGAAAGTGCTCAGAAAGCTGCTACTTCTGATGAGGAGACTGAGGAAGAGGAAGAAACTGATTATGAGGAGTCTGAGTGAAAAACTGTATGTGAGGAAAATGTAATGACTGCTTCTGCATTGTAATTTTGAATTAGTAACTTTGGCCCCAATTTATGTCTAACAAGGGGGAGAACTGAACAACAACAACAATGTATGATCCAAATTACTGATTATTGAAAAACTTCTGTTTGCTTCTGAACTAAAGCTGTGAATTTAATGAAAATTTCTGTTGCAACAAGACTGAATACATGTATGTTTGAGGGGGAGTAAACTCACACATGACTCAACAGAAAAGAATTGTTGTACTCTGATAAAAGAACTTCTGCTGCACTCTGATAACCATAAAAGAATGTTAGCCAAAAATTAGCCAAAGGGGGAGTTTGTAGATGTTTAGAATTGGCAGAATTTTTGACCAACAAGAAATGTTGAATTTAGTTCAGGATGTCCTATCAAATGTTAGGACATTATCAAACAGAGTATAAGTAAATGAACTTAATTCAGGATGTCACATCAGATGTTGTGACATTGTATCAGTTAATGAAGTAAGTTCAGTTTACAGGATGTCACATCAGATGTTGTGACATTGTATCAGTAAATGAAGTAAGTTCAGTTTTTCAGGATGTCCCAACAGATGTTGTGACATCTCAAACCTGCTACCAGAATTAACTAATGACTAACAGAACTGAGTAAATTAAGGAAAGTTATCTGGAGTTAATTATGGATGGACAAAACAGAATAAGGCGCATCTGTAGGGAGTGTTATTATGTGACTTCAGCATAATCAGAAGAACTGAATCACCTAGAATCTAGGAAGTAACAAACCTTAATTCAAGGTGGAAGCAGCATGCGTTTCAGGATTGGATAAACCTACAGAAAGCCCAAAATCCATACACCTATTTAAGCAACAGAAACTCTCAGAATTGAGTACGAATTTAAGAAGACCAAATAGGGTGTTTTGTGTTTTAATAGCAGGTTGTTTTTATTGTAACACTTTATGAGCTTTTAAGCAAAAGTGTATTTGTGTCTTGATTGAAACTGTGAAGTAAGATCAAGCTATTTTTGTTTGAAGTATGACTTCAATTTTATTAAACTTGTAAACAAGATCACTGTGTGATTGAGGGGGAGTGAGTTGGTACTCATATCTAAGTTGTGTCTTAGGTAGAAATTGCATTGGGTAGATATTAAGTGAAAGATAAAAATGGGTGGTTTAAGTCTAGAATTAATATTACTTATAGTGGATTTCCTCCTGGCTTGGTAGCCTCCAGATGTAAGTGTGGTTATACACTGAACTGGGTTAACAAATTCCTGTGTTGTTTATTTTTCCTGCACTTTAAGTTTTGGTTAAGTTGTCAAGTGTTTAAACATCTCATTCGACATCTCATACCTGATCACAGAATTTCAGTTACCATTTGCTCTTCATGGTTATCGTACTACAATACGTACTTCAATAGGGGCAACCCCATTCTCCTTAGTCTATGGTATGGAAGCAGTTATGCTCATTGAAGTTCAGATCCCTTCCTTAAGGATCATGAAGGATGCAGGCTTGGATGAAGATGAATGGATTCAGACTCGACTTGACCAAATAAATTTGATTGATGAGAAAAGGCTGGCAGTTGTTTGTCACTGTCAGATGTATCAAAAAAGGATGATCAAAGCTTTTAATAAGAAGGTTAAGCAAAAGGTATATCAGGCTGGTGATTTGGTAATCAAGCGTATCATACTACCACAGGGTGATCCTAGGGGCAAGTGGACTCCTACATATGAAGGACCATTTGTAGTCAAGAGGGTATTCTCAGGAGGTGCCATGATGCTTACTACTATGGATGGTGAAGACTTCCCACAGCCCGTAAACGCAGACATAGTTAAAAAATACTACGCATAAAAAGAGACCCGCTAGGTTGACTGGCCTAGGCAAAAATAAGGGCATCCCGGCAAACCAAAAGGGTTCGCGCAAAAATTATGGATATATAAATAAAAAAAAAGTGTACACCCGGCAAGTCGAAAACCTGAAAGGGCGGCTTGGGCAAAAAAGGGTATCCCGGTGGATTGAAAACCTGAAAGGGCAATCCAGGCAAAAATTAGGGATTAAAGCGTATGACTATGACCCGTTTGGATCACTCATGTAACTTCAACTGGTGGTACTACCTAAATCAACTGCAAACAGACTAAGTTCAATCCAATCGTTTCCATCTCAACAGTAGGTGCCATGATGCTTACTACTCAATAGGACTATTTCTCACATAGCTATCTTTGTTTTGTAAAATGTTTTTACGACAAATTCCTCTTACTAGGATTTATGTCTCCTTGTACAAACTTGCTTGTGTATAAGCCACTTTATAATATATATAAAATCTCGTCTTTGAATCCAGATTTACTTTTACCCTGTTTACCTAAACGAAAACGTCCATTGGTTGTATTTGAATGTATGTATGCTTTTGAATATGATTGATGTTTACCAGAAATGCATAAAATGCAGTCATAGTATTTACTAAGGACGAACGATGGTCGGTATTCAACAAAGATTCTCCGGTTCATCCCCAGTAGAATAAATCTATCTTTATAGATACATCGAGTAACATCTCCCATTGGGTTTATGTCCATCTCTTTTATCCTCAGTCAGGATACTCAGGAATTTATTCCTTCAATAAAAGCGCGACGAACAAAGACGGGAGGTTATAAGTACTATACTATTAGACAAGACGGGAACGAAGTCTTCATTTTCCTCAGCAACGAACCGGGATTTATTTTCCCTAGCCAGCAGTTGTTATACAGAGATACCCAGACGCTTTAGGCTGCTTGATTCATACATACATCATTTACATCGTACCATAGCATATCCATAAATGCATAATACATTTACTTAAGTACATCATGCCATACATGCATACATATTGCATAAACTAACCTTTTCTTTTCAGGATAGTTACATGCAGATAAACACTATTAACATTTCAAAATAGTTCAGAGACGATCTATACGAAGGTCTAGTGCTGATACTTAATTAAGAGATAATCGCTACGAAGATTCATTTCTGATGATCAATACTCAAGTTGTCCTTGGAGGGGTACGTAAATGATCTATACGAAGATCTGGTGCTTAATCCAGGATATTTCCAAGGGATATAATCGTCACGAAGATTTAATCCAGATATTCTTTTATCCTTGGATGGTATGTAAATGGTCTATACGAAGATCTATTACCTAATCCGGGATATTCCCAGAAGAGATAATCGCTACGAAGATTTATTTCTAATGGTCTATGCAACAGTTTATCTGTGGGATGGTACATAAATGATCAATACGAAGATCTGGTACTTAGCCCAAGATATTACCAAAAGCAATTCAGAAGAGATCGCCACGAAGATTTGATTTTGATGCTTAAATTAAAGTATGTTCCTAAAGATGGTTCAGAGCCGATCTATACGAAGATCTAAGTACTGACACCTAATGAAGGATATTCTTTTTCCCCAGAGATAACGCAGAGACGATCTATACGAAGATCTAGTGCTGACATTCAACTCAAACCATGTTACAGAAATGATTCAGAGACGGCCTATACGAAGACCTAGTACTGATATCCAGTGACAACATAAAGATACTAACACCTTCTGATATTATGGATGGCATCTGTAAGCCCATCTCCGATTCCTCTGAATGGCATATTTAAGCCGATTACAACATATACAACCAATCAGCAGTGTTACTTTACGTACCGGCGAGTGCAAATTTTTGGGCTTTTGTATTCAATCCCCTTCAACCTTCCAAGTCACGAATGGCACACAGGTCAATCTAACTCCTCAGGTTTCAGAAAATTGAACAGGGGCAGCTGTTGCACCCCAAAATTTTCCCTCCCCTAGTCAAGGCATTGTGTACCAAGGTGTCCCAAGAGGTTCACAAGGTTCACAATTAGTCAGAAAGCTTGGAAGTTCCCTCAGACAAAGCATCCTCCTAAGCAATGCACCCTAAACTAGGGTTTTGAATTTCATCAGGCTAAATGGACTTTCAAGACCTCAAGTGAGCTTCATAACATCCTACATGTCTTCAAGAATCCCTATGTCAAGTTTCAAGGCTTTCCCAAAAGGTTTGCTCAGTTAAATGATCAGATATGCAAAAATCAGTCAAAGTGGTTAAAAAGACAAACTGAGGTCAACTGTGGTCAAACCAAAGTCAAACATCATGATTTTTTGCCAACATCAAGTTTATGAAGTAAAACTCATCATTTGATCAAGGATTGATCATGATTCATCAAGGAGATTTCAGATCATCAAGAATCAGGAGTTTCTAAATTAGGGTTTTCATAGGAAAAGTCAACTGAGCTTTGACCAGCCATAACTTTCACATGCTTCATCAAGAATTTTCCATCCAAATCTCATTTTGAAGGAAATTTAATTCTCTACAACTTTGTATCTCACAAGCCAAGCCTAAAAATGCTTCATTTGGAAGGTATGTGCTAAGACATTATAGGTCATTTCAGAAGTCAACAAAAGGTCAATATTTTCCAAAGGGCATAACTTGAGAATGGTAAAGGATATGGACATGAAACCAAAGAGGTTTGTTAGAGGACTATTTAAGATTTCCAAAATGTCCAAGAACACCTTCATAGACTTAAAATTGAGGGAGTTGTGTCTTTGCAAAGTTGGGAAATTTTTAAGGGGTTTATTGAGCAAATGGGATCTTATAACCAATTCTTTCCACATGGGCTTGCATTTTTATGACCCAATCACTACCATGACATCATGCACGAACCAAAAATCATTTATTCAGATTTATATTTATTTTATTTTATTTATTGTGATTTTATTCATTTTAAATCATTTTAAATCAAAATAAAATATGAAAACTCAATATTTGAAGGTGATTCTTCTTCTAGAAAATCTTAAAAGTCATTTAAAGTTGATTGGAATCAAACAAATTCGTGTGAGCCTAAATTAGAAATGTTTGATGAGATTTTTTAAATATTTAAAAGTTGTGAAACTTCATGATCAAGCAATCAAGACAAAGCCCATAAATCCAAAAACTTTTGACCTAATTCAACTCCCTACATATACACAAACTAATCACAAGTGCAAGGGGACGAAATCCTGCCTCCAAGAACATTCATCAAACTTAAAATTTTCATCCAAAAAGTGAGATTCGGTTTTTGACTTAGAGGCTTTACCAAGAGGTTTTGAAGGTTGCAACACATTCCTTGATGATCACTGAACCTATTTGAATCATTTACAGCATTCAAATCATGACATATAGCATAAACCGAATCCATAATGCTCTTGTTCTTATTTTTTTCGATTACGATTATTTATGCAATGATAATGAATTCTAATCATATATTTGTGTTAGTTGTGATGTTTAGATGGTTTCTGGGCAAAAAGATTGGAGAATCAGGACCTAAACCGAAAGTTGCCATTGTTAGGGTTCTTGAGCCAAAATTAGGGTTCTTCGATTTAGCCATTATAAATTAATTTTAAAGCTGTAAATGAACTGTATGATGTTTATGGATCATAACTATGTGATCAATTTGATGAATCGTTACATATTGATGATGATATGAGATTGGCAGGTTTCAAGTGTAGGTAAATTCGCAGGAAGATTTGAAAGAAAATTCGAAGGTAATAGGTTGAAGATGAAGCTTGCTGGCGCCAAAATCATATTCAAAAATTTGTTTTAAAATAAAAGGATTTCTTGTTGAATCTATGTTGAACGTGCCCCATGTGGCTCAGCTGGTTTATGTGTTTGCTTGTGAATCTAATGGTCCTCGGTTCGATTCCCCCCAGGCCATTTTGTTTTTTGCATTTTATTTTGATTTTTGCAGGTTGACAATAAAATGAATTGAACCCCTGATGCTAACATCAGCGCGTGCTTGGCCTGGTGGTGATGTTGTTGGTCTTGTGTGTGGGAAGCCCAGGGCCTGGGTTCGAATCCCAGCCCCAGGTATGTTATTTTTCATTATTTTCATTATTTTGTTATTATTTATATTATATTTACTTAATTAATTTCTTAAATAACCAATTTTAAAAATAAATGTTTATATTATTTCTTATACTAAAAATTCATACTTTTAAAATTCAAACTCTATTTTTTTCCAAAAAAATCAAATTTTTTTATTTATTTTATTTTATATTATTAATATTATATATATTTTGTAAATAAATTGATTATTTTTTAAATTAATAATTAAAACCCTAATTCTCATGATTCTAACCCTAACCCTAATTTTTTCTAACCCTAACACTAACCCTAATTTTTCTTAACCTTTAAAATTTAACCTAATATTTTCATAAATTATAATTAATCATTAATAATTTATTTTATATGTATATAATTTAGTATTTATTTATTATTATTAAAACCTATTTTCTTTATTAAATATTTAAAATATTTTCTAATATTAAATTATTTTGCTAATTTTTTTTATTTTCTCTTATTTTTATTTTCTAACCTTTTATCTTAATTTTTATTATTATTGATTATTATTGCTTATTATTATTTATCGTTATTATATTCCTCGATTATATTGTAATTGTCCCGAAGCTTTGTAATAGTTTAGTTTATATTTTTGCTTTATTTTTATTATGAATATATTTATTGTGTGGTTAGTAATTATAGGGTGTGAATAACATACTTGTAATTAAAATTAACTTAGAATAATTAACTTAAATAAGATAAATATTTGAACATGAACACGCACACACGTAAGTCGATCTTTGATCGCCATCTTGCACTTTCTAAGGTTACCTCTCATGTTGCCTATTTCAAAAGGTCAAGTAAGGTGTCTTATGCAAAGTCCTTTCATAAATATCATCAAGTCCCTTCAGTTTATAAGATCAAGTCCCTTCGAGGTTGCCTACGATAAATGATCTTGTCCCTTCGAATAAAAGATGATAAGTCCCTACGTATTGCTAAAGACACCTTGCAGTTGCCTATATTCAGATGTCCCTACACATGTCCCTTATTACATCCAAGGTAATGACTACCTATTCCTTAATAATAGGGATAGTCTTACCATTGAAAGAACATAAGAACAGTGAAGACTTAATCTAGGGTAGGTTTCTCTTAAGTTGCTTGCTCACATTTCAAAATACTCTTTACACCGCACTTTTCAAACAAATTTTCAAAAACAAGTCTTTATATACATCCATACGAGGATCATTATAAAGTACTTAGAAAGTTTCTAATCACACACTACATTTTTTTCAAAATAATTCAAAGTGAGCTAAGTAACTAAGAGCCCATGGATAATCATGGATATAAAGGGTTCTAATACCTTCCCTTTGTATAACCTACCCCCCGAATTCAAAATCTTTTTAAGGTCTTTCCTGTTCTTTTATGTCCTTTCCTTATGGATAAAATAAAAGTCGGTGGCGACTCTTGCTATCCGCAACATTTATAGAAAGTCAGTTCTCCCACTGTGTTACAGTGACCATTGACCAAGATGAAATATTGGATGGTACATCTTATTTGGTTAGGGTTTAAACTGATTCAATTGTTGAGGGAATAGAATGTAACATAGAAGGTAAGGGACTAAATTGTAACAAGAAAGGTGAGGGACCGGATTGTAATAAGAAAGGTGAGGGACCGGATTTTGGTATTAGTGAAGATGATAGTGTTTTGAAATACTTATTTGAGGATTATGGTGATGATGTGAATGGAATAGCTGAAGGGATATCTATTGATACTGAAGATGGTAGAGGAAAGGGTAAGGTCAAGACTAAGAAGAATGGCATAAAAAAGGGTAAGAGGGGTAAGAAGGGTAAGAAGAAGGGGAGACCAAGGAAACAAAAAGTGGTGGAAGATACAGTTGAATGTAGTGGTTTATTTGCTGATAAAGATGAATCTAAAACCTCAAAGGAAAACTTTAATGGATTGAGTGATATTGAAGATTATGACACTGATGAGTTACCACTGGCCTATGATAGTGAAAATGATGAGATAGTGAAAGAAGATTTTCCAACATTCACGTTCCAAAAAGTATGGTTGGTTACAAGTGGGATTTAGGGACTTATTTTGCAATTAGGGAAAAATTTAAAGAGGGTATCAAAACTTATGCTATTCATTCTGGTAGAATTTTGTTGTTTAAGAAAAATGATAAAAGGAGGATGAGAGTCATATGTAAGAAGGGATGTCCATGGGAGTGTTACTATGCAAAACTACAAGATGACAAAACTTGGCATTTGAGAAAGATTGTGGACAAGCACGCCTGCAATAGGGACTATAAAGTCAGGTTTCTAACTTCTAAATGGTTGGGCAATAAAATTCAAGGTAATGTAAGAGAGAATCCTAATCCGAGGTTGAGTGATATAATGGAGAAAACAAAACAAAAAAGTGGAATGTAGGGATCAATAAAACACTTGCTTACAGAGCTAAGTCAATTGCTATTGACATTATTGATGGTTCATTTAGGGAGCAATATACAAGACTCCATGATTATGGTTATGAGCTGTTAAGGTCAAAACCTGGTTCAACTGTAAAGATTATTAGCCAACCAAGTGTAGGTGGAGAGGAAGGTAGTGAGAATATTGATATGCATTTGACTCCACATTTCCAAAGGATATATATCTGCCTCAAGGCTTGTAAAGATAGTTTCTTTAAGAGCAGACATGTAATAGGCTTGGATGGGTGCTTTTTAAAAGGATATTATGGTGGACAGATTCTTGCAGCCATTGGGAGGGATCCTAATGACCAAATGCCTCCAATAGCCTATGTTGTAGTTGAGGGTGAAACCAAAGAGTCTTGGAGTTGGTATACACTCTGCCCAATATCAAAAAGAAATTGGAAAAGGAGTCATAAAGAACCAACAATTGGCTAATCAGGTATACATTCTGTTAAGTAGATTCCTAGGTATATATTCTGTTAAATAGATTGCTAGGTATACATTCTGTTAAGTAGATTGCTAGGTATACATTGTGTTAACTTGTCTGTATTGGTATTAGGCGCACTGGAGAAGTAGAATATGAGGTAAGGCATACATATGTTATTGAAGAAAAGAATTTTGTTCATTTGTCAAATAAAGAGAGCTCATGTAGAAGATGGATGTTGACTGGGTTACCCTGTTGTCATGCCCTGGCATGTATGAAGGATCAAAGTTTAGAAGTAGATGAATTTGTGCCTGATTATTACAAAAAGGAGTGTTATGAGGCTTGTTATGCACCAGTGATTTATCCAGTCAATGAAGAATCACTTTGGACCAAGACATATGTTGTTAACTCCAGCCATCCCCTATCAAAAGGCAACCTGGTAGGCCCAAGAAGAAAAGGAACAAAGAGGCTGGTGAACAAGTAAGGAATGTTACTCAACTTAAAAAGGCAAAGTTTGGTATTAAGTGCAGCAGGTGCCATAAGGATGGTCATAACAAAGCAACCTGCAAGCTTCCTACAGTCACTGCTACAACAAATGTTGAGCCTACTCCAATTGTTACTCCTACACCAAATGTTGATTCTACTCCAACTGTTGATCCTAAACCAATTGTTGCACCAACACCACTTGTTGAGACTACTCCAACTGCCTCTACCCAACCAACACCACATGGATCCAAAAAGAGGAAAATACTTCAAAGGGGTCTATAGTGTACTTTTAGCCAACCCTAGATTTTATGTTTAATTTAGCTTTTCATTAATTCTACAGATATAACAGACAACCTGGTTTAATTTAGCTTTGTATTAATTGTACTTGGGCATATAATGCCACTTTTGTCTACCTATGCTTAGAAAACAACTTTTGTCTACTTTGGCATTGTCCCAATTATGTAACTTATAACTACTACTTATAAAGCCTTTTTTGACTACTTTTGATGTTATTTATGTAATACTTTTGTTCTGTAAAATTTATGCAGTACCCATCAAAAACTTGTTACAAAAATTGTTCTGTAAAACTAATGCAATAACAATCAAATATTAACCAACAAAAACTGATACAGTTCAAACTATTGTAACCATCAAACAAACTTGACCACAATTCAACTAATATGCCATAAATTGATAAATTTCATTGATAATCAAACTTGTACAAAACTGATACATTCAAACTGATACATTTCAAACTTTTGTTCTGTAACCATAAAAAACTTTTGTATTAACCATCAAACATGCTTGACCACAATTCAACAAATATGGTAAAAACTGAAACATTTCATTGATAATCAAACTTGTACAAAACTGATACATTTCATTTTAACTAGTACAAACCTAACCAGCCTAAAACAAACTTGTTACAAATATGACATTACACAATAGACTAAATATCCCAATAATTACACACAATTTCAACCATCCCCTAATGTTCATTATCTCCACCTTCAACTTGTATATTTTCTTCTTTTTCCTCTCTATCTTCAAATCTCTTTCATCGATAATGTCGTCGTCGAACCACTTGAAGAAATTACATCCTTTATTCACATTATTTTTGAAATGTCTGCATCCCTAGAACATTTTTCCAAAATTCACACTATTCATGTCACCTACCGTACGCAGAACACAATCATCTTGGAAAAAGCATACCTTGCACTTGTTTCTGCGAATAACTGAGCCAGATGTTTCGACTGAATCAGAGCTTGAAAACTTGGACATGGCAAAGACGAAGGAAAACGAAAGAAGAAGGTTGAAAAAATACGAAGTTGTCGTGAAGAAAGATGAAGTTGTAGTAGAAATTTGAAGTTTTCGTGAAACCCTAACAATGGAGGAAGGGAGGCACACAATACACCTTATAAATACCTACAATAACTTATTTTATGGCATGGCACATTGCTTGCAATCATACGTGGTTAAAACTAACGGATGAACACTAGAACTAACATAAAGGATTTTATGTGTTGACGGAACAAATATTACGGGACTATTTCAAAACAATTTTTTGTTATGTGACTAAAGTGAAACCAATAATTAAGTTATGGGACTTCGGGACTAATTATACCTTATTTATACAAGTTAATTTATCAATTTTATTAAATACATCATTATTAAACTTGTATGAATTTTTATATAAATGTTTGTTTATTTCTTAATTCAACAATAACATTATTTGATTGTTTTCATAATATTAATGTTGAGAATCAGTTACAAATCAATCAGTATTGATTTACATTCAATTAGTCACAATTGTAAATTATATTGTTGCCTATTGTGTATACCTATTTTACATATAAATATACAACATGTGTGATCACATTAGACACACAAAAATACAATCACAACATGGTATCAGAGCCAGGTTTAAGATCCATTGGGCCACTCCGCTATCAAGTCACCCACCTATCGCGGTGAGAATCAGATATCAAACTATTGAATTAACTTGTATCACAAATCATTTAAATTCACCCCCGAATTTTAATTTATCCAAAGGAAAGGGAAAAAGATCTAAAAAACCTAATTGGAAGAGAAACCAAAGTTCGGTTGGTTATACTTAGGAAGGTATTAACATCCTAAATATCTGTAGTACTCTACGGGAACCTCTTGAAAATATTTGTTTTATTGTTAAAATTGTTTGCTATAAGATGAAGAATTGAAAATATGGAAAAAGGTAGAAAATGATGAAAAAAAGAAAACAAAAGAAAAATAAAAGTGTGTTTGCGAAGGATTAAAGCCTTGTGTCTACGTATTCCCTAGTGCAATGGGAAAGTCAGAGTGTCGTAGTTCGAAAAATACGGGTAAAAAGGGGACTAAGAATTAAGATGACAAATGGAAAAGCTTGAAAGCAAAGTTTGTGAGAATTAAATGTAAAGGTGAAGAGATTAATGGTCATCTCTTATGAAAAGATTTGAATGAAAAGTTAAAGGTATTAGAGATGAAAGGTTGGATGAATCACAACCCAAGGGCTAACCTCAAGAGTGATCATTCAAGAACCCAAGGAATGTAGTGACTCTCTTTGTGACAAAGTAAAAGATTTTAAAAGGTTAATGACTTGTAAAAGGTAGGTGAATAACAATAAATCAACACAACATCATTTTCCCTTGGATCAAATAACTGGTGCCAAGCAATAAATAAAATGGAACAAACAACAAAGGTTAAGAACACAAAAACTTGATATTAAATTGACTAAAAACTAACCAATAGAAAATAAATTCTAATCGTCCAAAAAATAAGACCTAAACCAATAACTCTAAACATAAATCAAAAGCTAAAGGATTAATTCACAAGAACTACTTGAGAAAATATTTTGAAGTTTTGAAAGTTAATAAATTAAACAATCTAAACTAAATAATTATTAAGTAAATAAGAGATGAAAATATTTAAGATAAATTTTATTTTATTTTTTATAATTTCAAGAATAATAAAATAAATACTGTTTTTTAATGTTTTTTTAAATATTAATAACATGTATTTTTGAAACTCCTTATGATTTGCCTTAAATAAATTAAATATACATATAGAAAAAAAATTAAACAAAAGAAAGAAAACAAAACTATTTATCAAAATCCTAAAAACTAATACAGGATTACTTTAATCTTAAATAAAATAATAATAATAATAATAATAATAATAATAATAATATTGAGCCAAATGGGGTGTCAAGAACTATGGGATGAGTCTTAAATCCAAAAATAATTAACCTAAACTAACCTAAAAGAAACTAAATAAATACATGGTTTAATAAAACTAAACAAATAATATATTAACTTAAAAGGAAAGAAATAATAGGATCAGAAACCAAATCAAAGAAACAGACCTTTCCACTGTTTATTTACACATTCTCTCTGATATTCTCTTCCAAACAATGCATTGGAAAACAAAAGTGAGGGTGGTCGGCGGCGATATTTCTTTTTTTTTTTGCTCGTGATGGCTTATCCCCGCGTCTTTCTCACGATTTTGTTTTCGTTTTCCTCTGTCTGTCTTTCGCTTCTGCTCACGACACTAGTGGCTTCTGTTTCTCGTTTCGATTGTGATTCGTTTCTCCTGCGGTGGTAAGTGAGGTGTGGAGCGGTTTGGTTTGAATGGAAGGAGTTTGTGTTAATGGCGATTGGAGCAGCGACGGGCGTACAGTTGGCTGGCGGCAGCTGAATCGAAAAGGGGATGCGGTTTATGGTGGTGGAAGGGAACGACGGCGATGATGAACTTGTTGTAGATGGGTGATGTTTGTGTGATTGTAATGAAGAACATATGTTGAAGGTTTGAAAGTTTTTTTTACAAAAGGTTTATGGAGGTTGGACGGTGTTTGCAATTGAAGGAGCTTTTGGGTCATTGATAGTGGGTTTGAGAATTTTATGTTGGATGCTAAATGGAATATGGATAAAAGTTGCAGAGGATATTTGATTGTGTGAAAAAAATTTATTAAAGAAGAAAACCTTTAAAGGTCAGTTCTTATTGAAGAGGTAAGGGCCAGTGGTTTTTTCTTTATTTTTCCATTCCTCCTTTCAAATTATAATTTTGATTTTTTTGGTATGTGTCTCAGAAATCTTTTACGATTGCAGGTTTTTGTTGGCCAAATTTGGTGATAGCTTTGAGCAGTGTTTAATGATAGCAACTTGGTCAATTTTTGGAGGCTTGTTTGCAGGCATTGTAGACTATTATGGAGGAGACTGTATGAGGTTTTGTAGGTGATGCATATGAGTCTTGTAGCATGAAAGTGGCCAAATTTTGAGAGTAGGTTTGTTTTTGGTGTAGCAGAGGTCACAATTTCTCTGACGAATTTGAATTTGGTTAAAAGTTTGAGGTAGCATGTTGATGTTGTTAAAGCCATTGTAGGGAAAGAAGAAGGGTGTATTGTGTTGTTGTATCATATTTTTTGGATCTATTTTGGTGAAATTTGGAATTGTAGCAAGCTTGTTTTCTGCGCATTATAAACTAACTAAATTATCATAAACCAACAAATAGAAACCAAACTAGCATGGGCTAACTAAAAAAACTAGTACAATAGTCTAATAAAAAAACTAATATAAACTAATTAAATAAAAAAATAGTGTTGGAGTACAAATAGATTAGGGTTTTTGTTATCAATCCACGAAGATTGTTTTGTGATATCACCGCCTTTCTAAAGTTGCGCTAGTTTAAGACTTAATTGCAGGGGGTTTTGGTTTAGTCTACGGAACGTTTACATTGCATTCAAATTAAAACTACAAGCTAAATATATCGGGTGGTAAGAGTTTATAAAAAGCACATGTCAAAGTTAGGTTCGATAGGCCCATTTGCACGTATAGTTTCGATCAAGCGGACAAACTCGTTAAAACGATAAACATAATCACTATATCCTCTCAAAATGTTTATTTCTAACACAAATTGTGAGTTTTACCATTTTGATCCATTGATGATCTCTCACTCAATCTATCAAAATGGCAACATTAAAGATCAATACAATGTGAACACCAAGTCTCATAACTATCTCTAGCTTATGTTCTTTAGTGGATGAAAAGCCTAGGTCAAGTGTTGAACACAATTCTAAATCATGAAGCAACAAAAAATATATTTCATAAACACAAAGTTTTTCACCACATATTTATCATCAAGAGTTCTTACATAATGATCAAAGACTATACATACAAATTAAAGACCTATTTACCTTCTAACCTTGACATATTAAAAGTTTAGCTATCCATAACCATGGAAGCTTCCATTACAAGAAAGAGATGAAGAAGACAAAGCATCAGTGACGATGTCCCAACTATTGATGCACCAATTCTTCGAAAATGAGTGAAAATCTGAATTCTAGGTTTTTCTCTAAGAAATATGAAGTGGTCCCCAAAAAATAAATGATGAAACCCTTTTATACATTCTGAAAAACGCAAGGCTCTCTAAGAGAGAAAGAGCTTGCTAAGCGAGCATTCATTAATTGCTAAATCGTCTTTGCTCGCTAAGCGAGCTTAGGCCCTCGCTTAGCGAGAAACTCCCTGACTTTTTGATGTAGCTGCTCGCTAGGAGCTCGCTAAGCGAGCCTGTAGCGAGCTCCACAACTTCATTTTCTTCAAAAATCTTCAAAAGAGAGTCGCCATGATTTGATTTCTTCATTCCAAATATGAAACCTAAAAATCATAAAACAAAAGTTAAATAAACTTTACTATTGAAGCAAGTAAACTAAACTACGAAAATCAACCGGAAACAACAGGAAAAAGCATTAGAAGTCCAAATTAGATCTTGAAAAGTGTCAAAAACTATATTACATACTAACATAACTTGGCACTTATCAACTCTCCCCAACTTGCTTCTTTGTTTGTCCTCAAACAAAGGTGAGTGTAACACGGTGGAAGAACTGACTTTAGTTAAATGTTGCGGATAGCAAGAGTCGCTATCGACTTTTATTTTATCCAAAGGAAAGGGCATAAAAGAACAGGAAAGACCTTAAAAGATTTTTGGGTTCGGGGGTAGGTTATGTAAAGGGAAGGTGTTAGCACCCTTTACATCCATGGTTATCCATGGGCTCTTAGTTACTTAGCTCACTTTAAAATGTTTTGAGAAGTGTAGTGTGTGATTAGAAATTTTCTTAAGTACTTTATAATGATCCATGTACGGATATATATAAAGCCTTTGTTTTGAAAATTGTTTGAAAATGTGAAGTATTATTGAAGTGTTTTGAAAAGGTGAGTAAGTACATAAGAGGAACCTACCCTAAGTTAAATCTTTTTTGTTCTTAAATGTCTTTCAATGGTAAGACTATCCCTATTATTAAGGAATAGGTAGTCATTACCTTGGATGTTGTGAGGGACAAATGAAGGGACAACTGTGATTAGGCAACTGTAAGGTGTATTAGCAATTCGAAGGGACTTTATCATCTTTTATTCGAAAGGGACAAGATCATTTACGAAGGCAACCATGAAGGGACTTGACCTTATTATCTTTTAAGGGACTAGATGATATAGATAAGTGAAGGGACTTTGCTTTATACACCTTACTTGACCTTTTGTTTAGGCAACAACGAGAGGTATCCTTAAGAATGTGAGATGGCGATCCAAGATCGACTTATGTGTGTGCGTGTACAAATTTAAACATTTATCTTATAATTAGTGATCTAAATTCAATTTTAAGATACAAACATGTTTGCACTCCCTAATTTACTAACCATGGCAATTTAAATAAATAATAAAAATTCTACCACTATTACATAATTTGCACAATTACATTATAATAAAAATAAAATAATTTAAATAAATAAGCATATAATATAATAAATAAATAAATAAGAAGGTTAGTAATAGTAAATAAATAAATATAAGAAAAGAAGTTAGCATAATAATATAATATAGAAAATAAATTAAAAGTTCAAATTTAAATAAATAATCATTTTTTAAGAATTTTAATAAAAGAAATAAATAATAATAATTATATACTTATAAATATGATTAATAGTTTAATTAATTAATTATATATACATATTATAAATGTTTAATAATTAAAATTATACAAGTATAATAAAAATAAGAAATAATAAAAGAAAATTAAAGTTTTGAAAATAAATTAGGGTTTTACAAAATAAATTTAGGGTTTATAAAAATAAGTTAAATTTTTTTTAGAGTTAAATGAAAAAAATTAGGGTTAACAATCTTAACTAAGAAAATTAGGGTTTTTAAATTAGTTAATTAGATAATATAATTTATATAATTAAATAATTAATAAAAGAAAATAAAGTAAAACAAGATTTTAAAAAAAATGGGGTGGAGGGATCAGTCAAGGATCGAACCCACCCCAGGTACCTCAACAAGCAGCCTGCATAACCACTGGGACAAGCCATGGGCTTGTGATATTGAACAGATCCTAATCATTATATTTTAATCCTGCCAGAATAAATAACAAAGCACAAAAAAATTGCCTCCAGCCAGAATCTAACTCAGGTTCTCATACTTGTACATACGTGCACCTTGCCACTGGACCACTGCAGCGTTTGTGATAAGCAAATAGCAACAATATATTATATAAACAAAACAAATTTCAAATATCAAATTCGCGCCAACTTCATCATCTTCTTCCTCAGGATTCGCAGGTTTTCCTGCGAATTTATCCAGGGATTTTCCTGCGAATTCTTTTGCGTTCTTGAACCTGCGAAATGCATACATGGCCAAATACATATGATTTTATCAAATTATTGACACAAACATGATCCATACACTTCACTGAGTTGATCTATGGTTTCAAAATAAATTAATATCCATTAAATTAGAAAACCCTAAATTATAAGGTATAAACCCTAGAATGGCATCTAACGATTTAGCCACTGTTTCTCCAAGATTTTTGCCCAGAATCCATCACAAGCTTCAACTAACCATGAATCAACAAACAAAATTAGTGTGCAATGCATAAATAGTGAGAATCGAAAATTTCAAAACCAAGAACAAAAGAGATTCGGTTTAAGCAATATGTAATGATTTGGATGCTGCAAATGATTCAAATAGGTTCAATGATCATCTAGGAACGTATTGCAACCTTCAAAATCTCTTGATATGGCCTCTAGGTCAAAAACCAAATCTTACTTTTTTGGATGAAAATTTGAAGTTTGAAGAGTGTTCTTGGTGGCAGGATTTCGTCCCCTCTCATTGGCAATGTGTTTATGTATATATATGGATTGAATTAGGTCAGAAAAATGCTATCACTCTTTGGATTTTTTTGATGTTTGAAGATTGAAAAAGATATGTCATAAAACTTGATTTTTCTTTGATCTAACATTGATATTTTGGGACAATCCTCATAACTTGTGTATCAATTTGATCCAAATATTATTTATGACATTCTAGAAGCAAAATCCTTTTTCAAATATATGATTTTATATTTTATTTCAATTTAAATTGTATTTTAATGAATAAAATTCAAATAAATATGAAATAAAAAATAAAAAATCAGAAAATAGGTGGGTTGGGTCGTGCTTGGTGTTTTTGTAAAGATGGGATGGCAATTTGGTGGGCTCATTTAGCAAAAATTTGATTTAAAGCCTTATTTGCTTCATAAACTTCCCAAAAATTTCCCAACTTTGCAAGGGCACAAATCCTTCAATTTTAATGATATGAGGGTGTTCTTGGACATTTTGGAAAGCTTAAATAGTCCTCTAACCAAACTCTTTGGTCTCATGTCCATATATTTTACCATTCTCAAGTTATGCTCTTTTGAAGTTGTTGACTTTTTGTTGACTTTTAAAAGGACCTATAATGTCTTAGCTCATACCTTCCAAATGAAGAATTTTTGGGCTTGGCTTGTGAGACACAAAGTTGTAGAGAATTCAATTTCCTTCAAAATGAGCTTTGGATGGAAATTTTTTGATGAAGCATGTGAAAGTTATGGCTGGTCAAAGTTCAGTTGACTTTTCCTGAGGAAACCCTAACTTAGAAACTCCTGATTCTTGATGATCTGAAATCTCCTTGATGAATCATGATAAAACCTTGATCAAATGATGAATTTTACTTCATATACTTGATGTTGGCAAAAAATCATGAAGTTTGACTTTGGTTTGACCACAGTTGACATCAGTTTGACTTTTTAACTGCTTTAACTGATTTTAACCTATCTGATCATCTGACTGAGCAAACCTTTGAGAAAAGTCTTGAAACTTGTCATGGGGATTTTTGAACACATATAAGATGCTGTGAATCTCACTTGAAGTCTTGGAAGTCCATTTAGTCTGATTAAAGTCAAAACCCTAGTTTAGGATGCATTGCTTAGGAGGATGCATTGTCTGAGGGAATTGTCACATCTTCTGACTAATTGTGAACTTTGTGAACCTTGTGAACTTCATGAGATGTCTTGTGAACCTTGTGAACCTTGTGATCCTCTTAGTACCCAATGTCTTGTCTTGTGGAGGGCAAATTTTGGGGTGCAACAGCTGCCCCTGTTCAATTTTCTGAAACCTGATGGGTTAGATTGGTTTGTGTGCCAGTCGTGACCTGGAAGGTTGAAGGGGATTGAACATAAAAGCCCAAAAATTTGCACTCACCAGTGCCTAGAATAATACTGATGATTAGCTGTATATGCTTGAGTGGGCTTAAAGATGCCACTTGGAGGAACTGGAGATGGGCTTAGAGATGCCATCAGGATGACCTGGAGATGGGCTTAGTGATGCCATCTAAAATATCTGGATGTGATGATGTTCTGTCTGTTGATACTGGATATCAATATTAGGTCTTTGTATAAGCCGTCTCTGAATCATTTATGCAACATGATTTGAGTTGTTGAATGGACCAGTAGAAATAAATCTTGTGATGATTATCTCTTCTAGAAATATTTTGGATTAGGGAATGGATCTTTCTACGAATCGTTTGCCTATTCTTCAAGGTCAAAAGAACGTCAGGATTAGTTCTTCTGAAAATTGTCTTGAACCAGGGAATGGATCTTTTTACGGACCATTTGCCTGCTATTCAAGGGCCAAAAGAACGTCAGGATTTGTTCTTAAGGGTCAAAAGAACGTCAGGATTTGTTCTTCTGAAAAATATCTTGAACCAGGGAATGGATCTTTTTACAGACCGTTTGCCTGCTATTCAAGGGCCAAAAGAACGTCAGGATTTGTTCTTAAGGGTCAAAAGAACGTCAGGATTTGTTCTTCTGAAAAATATCTTGAACCAGGGAATGGATCTTTTTACAGACCGTTTGCCTGCTATTCAAGGGCCAACAGAACGTCAGGATTTGTTCTTAAGGGTCAAAAGAACGTCAGGATTTGTTCTTCTGAAAAATATCTTGAACCAGGGAATGGATCTTTTTACAGACCGTTTGCCTGCTATTCAAGGGCCAAAAGAACGTCAGGATTTGTTCTTCTGAATAATGTCTTGAACCAGGGAATGGATCTTTTTACAGACCGTTTGTCTGCTATTCAAGGGCCAAAAGAACGTCAGGATTTGTTCTTAAGGGTCAAAAGAACGTCAGGATTTGTTCTTTTGAAAAATGTCTTGAACCAGGGAATGGATCTTTTTACAGACCGTTTGCCTGTTATTCAAGGGCCAAAAGAACGTCAGGATTTGTTCTTAAGGGTCAAAAGAACGTCAGGATTTGTTCTTCTGAAGAATATCTTGAACCAGGGAATTGATCTTTTTACAGACCGTTTGCCTGCTATTCAAAGACAACTTGAGCAAATGCATGGATCATTTCTGACCTGTTGTAAGTTGTTTGTATTGTTTTACCTGCATATAATCATCCTACAAGGAGAAAGTTAGTTTATGCAATATGTATGCATGTATAGTATGATGTACTTAAGTAATGTATTATGCACTTATGGATATGTATGTTATGGTATGATGTAAATGATGTATATATGAATCATGCAGTCTGGAGTGTCCGAATATCTTCGTATAACAACTGCTGGCCAGGGAAAATAAGTCCCGATTCGTTGCTGAAGAATATGAGGAACTCGTTCCCCTCTCGTTTGATAATATAGTATTCATAACCTCCCATCTTCGTTTGATAGTACGGTATTCATAACCTCCCGTCTTCGTTCGTCGTACTCCTGTTGAAGGAATAAGTTCCTGAATATCCCTACTGAGGATAAAAGAGATAGACATAAATTCAAGGGGAGATGTAACTCGAAGTATCTATAAAGATAGATTTGCTCTACTGGAGATTTGTAGCTGTCTTATGGGAATGAACTGGCGAAGCTTCGTTGAATTCCTACCGTCGTTCGTCCTTAGTAAATACTATTACTGCATTTTATGCATTTCTGGTAAACATCAATCATATTCAAAAGCATACATACATTCAAACACAACCAATGGACGTTTCGCTTATGTAAATAGGGTAAAAGTAAATCTGGATTCAAAGATGGAAAAGTAAAGCTGAACTTGAAAACAGAATCGTTTCAACTTTGAGAGTGTATAAGCAATTGGATTTAGAGCTCCTGAGATTCTTAACTTTCCTGAATACCTTCCCAGAAATCCTCATAGCTGGATCTGAAGACATGATACTGACACCATCTGATACTACTGGCGTAGATAATTAATTTCCACAATGGCTTCTGCTAAGAATCCAATATCAAGGTAATACAATGAAAGGAACGTGTCTTCAAATTGTGATGGACCATATACGCTCCGGATATTAGATTTGAAAAGAGAGCATTGCCCCTTGGTTGAGGATGAATTGTCCCATAATGGAAGTATCTGAATGTAGTTACCTCAAGAGAAATAAGCAGAATGCCCCACAATAATATGCCCCTGACATCATGAACTTTATAATGTTGCCCTTGGTAATTCAAATACATGAGGAAAACTGCCTCTGGCTATTAAGCACTGTTGAATCTGGACCTGATTGCCCCGAATGAATTGAACAGTAACTTGGTATGCCCCCTTGATTGGGAAACAGTGACTATGCCCCTAGCATTATGAACTCTGTAATGTTACCCTTGGTAACTTAGATAGATGAGAAGATCTTCCCTTGGCTACTTAAACATAGTTGAATCCTGTTCTGATTGCCCCAAATGAGTTAGGCAGTATCATGGCATGCCCCCTTGATTGGGAGATAATGACTATGCCCCTTTGTATACATGGACTTTGATCCAGGAAGCAACTTTGTTTATCGGAAGGACTTTGGTTTATTGAACATTCATCCTGTAAGTTTCTCTGTTTATCAAACATTCAGGTATATGCAAACAAATATATTCAAAAATGCAATGCTTATGTCTGTCTTGAAGTTTTGAAAAAGAGTTATTTTAGAAAAACATTTTTTGTGAAAACTGTGATATTAACTCAAGTTTTATAATAAGCCCTAAAGGAGTCAGGATACCTTTTTGTAGCAGTACGCTTTCGAACTAACCATGCTTCAGTTAGGACTTTTAAAGGGTTGTAACGTGGCCTGGTTCACGGTTTAAGAAACAAAGGATAAAGGCTCAAATTTTATTTGTACCCAACCCAATCTCCATGATGTTCTTCAGTCCTATACTCAGTTAACTTATGCATTAAGGCTCAAAGGAGTTTGGAATTGTAACACTGACATTTATGATGGTTCAGAAACCAAACATTTATTTGAACATTAAGTCATCTTTCTTTGTTGAGGATTCATAGTGACGTCTTTTTTCTTTTGACTTTGTTATCCCTTCTTTTTGCCTGAACTATTTATTTCAAGGTTACAGTCAGCGGGATGTCTTAATTTTTTATTAAGTCTCCTTCATAGGTTTTGACTTAGTGAGCTTTTTTTTGTTGCTAGATATTGACTGTCAGGTTTAATGATTACAGAGAACCATCATTAGTTGTGTACAACACATATAATTGGTATATTTGAGTTAACCGAGTAACTACCCTGCCCCAGGTTATGAATAAGGGTTTTAATTTGCGCGAGAATAAAAACTCCTACTTCATAGGCTCAAAAGGGTTGACTAGGGATTAAATTCCTTATATCTCCATTGTTTAGGAATTGAAACAATGCCTGTACATCGTCAGCATAGTCTGTTCAAAAGCATACTGCCTAATATTATGGTATTGTTTTCGTCATCCTCCCTCTACAGGCTTATAGCTTTATCAGGAGTTAAATATTACAAAATAGAAATATGAAGCATAGTTCAAAATATAGTGAAACGAATGGATTAATTCAAGACAAACACATGCAATGCATTAATGAAAACAAAAGTTTGACATAATAGTAAGTGCTTAAACAAATAAAAGAAATTACAAATGAAAATTCAAATGTTGTCCCATCCAGTTGGCTGAATGTCTTCAATTGCAGTCTGTGAACTTTCAGGAGCAATATATTTCACCATGAAATCAAATTTTCCACTTGGATGTCCCAAGGTGCCCCATATCTCATCAGGAATAGGTAGTCTTCCTTTCTTGCTACTTTGGGCAATTTGTCTTGCAGCTTCGGTGTCTGATGGACGATAGTAGAACTCAATTTGACCTTCTGGAGTAACCTCTAGGATTCCTTCGTCAATCAGGTCTTGAATCTTTTTCTTCAATGCCCAACAACTATTAGTATCATGTCCAGGACTGTCGGAGTGATACTCACACCTTGCCTTGGAATTATAGTGAGGAGAGGCAGTATTAGGCTTTTGAGGAGGACTTTTCAAAGAAATTAGTTTCATCTCCAACAAGCATTGCAGAACTTGTGACATTGGAGTGCTGAACTTGATAAACTGCCTTCTACATTCCTTGTGTTGAGGTGGATTAACCTTATCAGGTCTTTCTTCTTCAACTGAAGAACAATCAGTGACAATATGTCTCTTACCTTCTTTTATCCTCATCTTCCTTTCAACCAAATCAGCTTGTTTTAATGGAGGTTGACTGACAATTAGATTCCTGACTCCATTACTTTGAAGTTTGTGGACAAAGGTTCTTAGCTCTTCTTGCCCCTGAGCTAAACTTTGAATAAGGGCCACCTGGTCATTCATCTGGGTCCTCATTTTTGTCATCTCAGCTTGCAGTTGTTTCAACTGATTATCCTTGTTGTCCTCAGGATTTTCAGAGAGGAGTGCTTTCAACTCTTCTTGCCCCTTGGACAAATTCAGGATCACTTCTTGGAAGTGAGCATTCTGAGCCTGGAGATCTTTGACAGTTTGTTCAAGAGCCATTTCTGCTGAAATAAACAGCGAGAAGATAAGATACCTGTACATAAGAAACCTGTGATGCAATGATATGGTGTATAAATGTATATGCAATGTTTTCAAGGACCGCAGGATTTAAATTTGTTTGAACAACCAAAAAGGTAAACTTTCATTAGTAATAAATTTGTTTGCCCTTTGTGCTTACAATAAAAAATGAAATGAATACAAAAGATGGGGTTTTAAGTCTCCCATGGACGTTTCTTCTTTGTGTTGAGGTACAAGTTGAGATTCCGCTCCTCGTGAAGTTGCTTTGTTAGCTCCAGGATTCTTTCTTGACTTGCTTTGTAATGAGTCTCAAAAGTATCCCTTTGCTCCTTCAACTGGATCCAGGACCTCTGTAAGTCTTCCATGTCAGTGGGCATGTCTGGGTGAAGGATGGTATAAGAAGTATCTCCTTCAGCAACAGGCTCCATAGTAACTGGCAGGATGGCATGATATGGCATCATAAGAGTTTGAGCACGACATCGCACCCATCTGAGATAAGCTTCCATAGGAATAGTGTACTTAGGCTCCAGAGTCTTGCTGTCAACCTTGTTCACTTTTCCCCATGCTCGTATGAACCCTTGATGATAACCTTGCAGATCGTTGTCGTAGTCAAACATAATACCCTGAATCAACATGTCATGAGGACCATCACTCCGAGCGTAACCAAACTGTCGTAAAGCTAAGGAAGGGTTGTAAGTAATGCTTCCTCTTATGCCTAGAAGTGGCACATTAGGAAACTCTCCACAACGGTCAATGATAGTAACATTCTCCATAGATCGAGAGCACCAATGAATATCTGAATGAGAGAGTGACATAATCCTCTTGGACCACCTGAACCCTTGTTCATTCTTCATCACTGATCGAGGAAGGTGAGAAATAAACCACCTAGATAGCAAAGGTATGCAGCACATCAGAGTTCCTCGTGCCTTCGTAGTACGGGTATGAAGAGAATGTAGGATGTCTCCAAGCAATGTAGGCACTGGGTTATGAGTCAGAAATATGTTGATGGCGTGTACGTCTATGAACGGGTCTGGGTTGGGGAACAACACTAAGCCATAAATCAACAAGGCTAAGATCTCTTCAAAAGCATCATAGCTCATAGCCTTCAAGAACACTTGAGCCTTCTCTATCATCACCTTAGCAAGAATACCCTTAACTCCACTCCTTGTTTCTAGGACAATATCTGATTTCTTCAAGTGTAGAGCTGCAGCAATGACTTCAGGCTTAGGCTCTTTTTCCAAACCTGTGAATGGTTTCTGATCAAGGACAGGTATACCTAGAAGCTTGGAGAACTCTTCCATTGTAGGAACCAGCTGATAGTCGGGAATGTGAAGCAATGGTGCTTAGGATCAAGGAATTGAAACAGGACACTCATCATGTCTTCATTGAACCCTGAAGTGACTAGGTCTAGTAGGTGACCATGTCTCTTGATGAACTGGGAGTTTTCAGAAACTTGAGAAGCCAACTCCTTAAGCTTAGGAGGTATTCCTACAAAGTTGATCCTGATAGTATTCCTACGAGCAGAAGCCATGACCTGCAACAAAGAACAAAGATAAATCATTTGGTCCTTGAAATGGTTAGTGAAAATGTTATGCTTATGATGCATGATGATGTTATGATGTTATGCTCAATCACAAACATGTGGCACACACAAACAAGTCACACAATAGCCCTAGGTTTGAAGGCTTGCATGAGGTTTAAAGGTAAGTACCCTCCCCTGACGTTTGTTGGTTCATCCTGTCCTACAAAGTAACCAGGTTCTAAGGGATCTCAATATCATTGATCCTTCACAAGGGTGGTTGTTCAGTAGGCAACTTACTTGCCAACCAAAACCCTCCAAGTTTAGGATCTCAATGAGTGTAGCATCGAGTATCAACCAACTTTAGTCTTCACCAAAGCCGGCTATCTCACTACTTTCTAAAGGCCAAGATGGGATAACTAGGGTTCTAAAAGTTAGTTAGTGCATTGACAACATATGTCAGCCTCATATTATCCTCAACTTGACTTAAGGAACATAAGCACCAACCAAGAAGTCACACTAACTATGGCCATCAGAACAACCATATCGGTATACGCCGTACAGTTTCCTTGGTCTATTGTCATTTACCTAAGGTACACTAGATCCGGGTTAGGATCTTTCACACATAAGAGCACCCAACAAGATAAGGTTAAAGCAAACAAAGCAAACAATTTTATAGTGATCTAATTCCTAAGGGTACCCCTCTTTTATTAATTCCCCAGCAGAGTCGCCAGTTCTGTAACACGGTGGGAGAACTGACTTTAGTTAAATGTTGCGGATAGCAAGAGTCGCCACCGACTTTTATTTTATCCAAAGGAAAGGGCATAAAAGAACAGGAAAGACCTTAAAAGATTTTTGGGTTCGGGGGGTAGGTTATGTAAAGGGAAGGTGTTAGCACCCTTTACATCCATGGTTATCCATGGGCTCTTAGTTACTTAGCTCACTTTAAAATGTTTTGAGAAGTGTAGTGTGTGATTAGAAATTTTCTTAAGTACTTTATAATGATCCATGTACGGATATATATAAAGCCTTTGTTTTGAAAATTGTTTGAAAATGTGAAGTATTATTGAAGTGTTTTGAAAAGGTGAGTGAGTACATAAGAGGAACCTACCCTAAGTTAAATCTTTTCTGTTCTTAAATGTCTTTCAATGGTAAGACTATCCCTATTATTAAGGAATAGGTAGCCATTACCTTGGATGTTGTGAGGGACAAATGAAGGGAAAACTATGATTAGGCAACTGTAAGGTGTATTAGCAATTCGAAGGGACTTTATCATCTTTTATTCGAAAGGGACAAGATCATTTACGAAGGCAACCATGAAAGGACTTGATCTTATTATCTTTTAAGGGACTAGATGATATAGATAAGTGAAGGGACTTTGCTTTATACACCTTACTTGACCTTTTGTTTAGGCAACAATGAGAGGTATCCTTAAGAATGTGAGATGGCGATCCAAGATCGACTTACGTGTGTGCGTGTACAAATTTAAACATTTATCTTATAATTAGTGATATAAATTCAATTTTAAGATACAAACATGTTTGCACTCCCTAATTTACTAACCATGGCAATTTAAATAAATAATAAAAATTCTACCACTATTACATAATTTGCACAATTACATTATAATAAAAATAAAATAATTTAAATAAATAAGCATATAATATAATAAATAAATAAATAAGAAGGTTAGTAATAGTAAATAAATAAGTATAAGAAAAGAAGTTAGCATAATAATATAATATAGAAAATAAATTAAAAGTTCCAATTTAAATAAACAATCATTTTTTAAGAATTTTAATAAAAGAAATAAATAATAATAATTATATACTTATAAATATGATTAATAGTTTAATTAATTAATTATATATACATATTATAAATGTTTAATAATTAAAATTATACAAGTATAATAAAAATAAGAAATTATAAAAGAAAATTAAAGTTTTGAAAATAAATTAGGGTTTTACAAAATAAATTTAGGGTTTATAAAAATAAGTTAAATTTTTTTTAGAGTTCACTACGCCAAAAATGGTTTTTAACAGCGCATCTTAGACAGCGCTTTTAAAAGAAAGCGCTGTCTAAGGTTAAAATTAAAATAAAACACGGAAAATGTTCTAAAAAAATACTGAAAGCGCTGTCTAAGGGGGGGTCTTAGACAACGCTTTCTAAAAGCGTTGTCTAAGACCCCCCCTTAGACAGCGCTTTTTGAAAGCGCTTTTAAATATAGACCTTAGTCAGCGCTTTAGAGAAAACGCTGTTTAAAGTCTTTCAATTAAAAAAAAATTTAAAACCAAAAGCGCTGTCTAAGGGGGGGTTTAGAAAGCGCTTTTGGAAAGCGCTGTCTAAGGCATATCTTAGAAAGCGCTTTCCACAAAAGCGTTGTCTAAGGTCTAATTAAAATTAAATTTCAGACTTCTATTTTTGTTCTCTGTTCTTTTTGTTTTCCCTCCTGCGAACAAACCCCTCCAGCGAACCCTAACAGCGAACTTGAATACATTGTAATCATTCGGTTTCAGTCATTGAAAGTGTTTGAAGAATCGGTTTCTGTTCGTCATTTCTACTGCGGTGTGTTCTTCATTTCTGCATTTTTTCAGTTCGTCACTTTCTGATTTCAGTTCGGTTTCAGTTCGTCATTTCTTAATTTTTTCATTCATTCGGTTTCAGGCATTGCAAGTGTTTGAAGAATCTTTCATTTCTGAAAGTGTTTGAAGAATCGTTCATTGCGGTATGTTCTTCATTTTTTCATTTCTTCGGTTTCAGTTCTGATTTTTCATGCTCTGTTATTTAGGGAAATATCAGTATTTTGAGATTAAATGGTGATATAATGTTGGAAAGCAATCAAAAAGATTGTGTGATGACTAATAATTATAACTTGATGTTTTTTGGTTTAACTTTGTTGAGATGTTCAATATTGTTCAAACTTCATGTTTCCTTAGTGATTTTACTTGAAGATTGAATAGGTAGTTTTTTTTCTTTTTAACTGTGAAAGTGTTGTTGGTAACAGTTCCAAGATAAAGTGGCAATTCTGGTCTAACAAGAGAAGTGAGTATGCAGTTGTTTTTTCTTGAAGGAGAATTAATATAACAAGTAGTCACATTCCATCATTATATTGGTTGTTGCCTCAGGCACACTCTCAAACGTATTCTTTACTCAAAATCTCAAATATATTTTTATAGATTAATGCTACAAAAGTATAATTATAGATTTATTTTGAAATCAAGATTCAATTATGGTTTATGTAAAATAGAAATAGATGTGAAATTGACAGGTTGATTAATACGTTAACATATCACTAGCATAGAGAACGAACTCTAATATAGTTATAGGTATTGTTATAGGTATATTGTAATAGAAAAAGTTTGATTCTTGTAATATAAAAAATGAAAGTGATGAGGTAATTAAAGTTGGTATATTGGCGTATCGGATACGTTATTGAAGTTTATATTAACATTGGTTATGTATACGTTATTGAAGTTTAAAATGAATTGAACTTAAAAATTGTTAGGATATTCAAAGATACTACCTTAGTTATGTATTTTCGTCTGGATTGATTGTTTACTTTAACAAGTAGGAAAACCATGGATAAAACATGGATCTGTGCCGATCGAATGACCAAAGAGTACGAGAGTGGGGTTGCGGAATTCGTTAAGTATGTTGTTCAACACGCTGAAAACCCCAGACGAATGTATTGTCCTTGCTTGCGTTGTTGTTATATTGGTAAGGTTGACGCACATGGATTGAAATCGCATTTGCTGAGGCATGGAATTGATCAAAGTTATCAGTGTTGGATATTTCATGGTGAGAAAATTAACGAGAATGTTGAATCGAGTGGAAAAAGTAATACGACCTATGCTTCATACGACAAAGACACGGAAACATATGATTGTGATCGAGTTGAAGAGATTGTAGAAGCACTGGAAGAAGATCTTCATGATTGTCCTGAAATGTTTGAGAGGATGGTAAGCGATGCAGAGAAACCGTTGTACAAAGGTTGCACTAAATCTTTTTATGCTTAAAATTTTACGTACATATTTTCCTTGGTTATGTTAAATAGACTCCGACAAAATCCAATTCAAAAGATAATGCGATTCCGCGGCATACCGAGTCCACGGTTTCAAGAAAAGAGGTAATATACATTATATGACATATATTCATGGAAGTTGTTACATTCTTAATTTGATCTAACTATTTATATGACATGTAGCTTCAAGAAAATGAGGTTAGCAATGCCTCCGCACAACAAAAAAAGGAGGTTAGCAACGCCTCCGCACGGGTAAAAATTGCTGGTGCTAAGAAGACCGTAGCTAGGAAAAAACCTACCACCAAGTATAGGTCGTGCCTCAGGACATTTCTAGAGATGACCGATATACCGACCGGAGGTTTTCGGACTGTACATATGGAGGTAGGGATTTTCGGCTTTGATTACGACCAAATGATTGGTAATGAGGACTTCATGCAAGTTTTTGGTCGTGAAGAAATCGGCGTCACCGTTGTCAATACATATGTTAGGTAAATCCGGTCTACTTTGTTTTATTAATTAAACAACTTATGTTAATGATGTTTACTTTATGTTAATCCGGTTTACTTTATGTTTCACAAGAGGTGTGTAATGTTAATGATGTTTTTATATTAGGTTTTTGTATGACAAATTGATGCGCCCCAATGGTTTGGACGTGTCATTCGGATTCTTAGCACCCGCGACCGTCAACTTAGGTTTAATCTTAAGTAGACCGGATACCGTGACGGAGTACGTTCTTCGGATCCTCATGGACAATAAAGATGCGGATAAGTTGTTTTTTATACCGTTTAATACTGGGTTAGAATTTCATTCTAAATTCATCTATTATAATTTTTTTCCAAGTTACCATCTAACATTTGCCTAATCATTACAGTGGACATTGGTTGTTGCTCGCAATCAATCCTATCCGAGAAATTGTGTATTATCTTCACTCGTTAGGAAATGATTGGACAACATACCCGGATATGAAGGTCCTAATTGACACGTAAGTGAGAATGTTCAAAAATTTTCTTAGTTTATGTGAATTGTTCTAATTGCTTCATTTTTATTTTATTAGCATCCTACAAGCTTTTCGGGCCCAACGAGATATCCAAACCTCAAGGAGGGGCGCCAACTCCATTACATGGATTCAAGTGGCGGTATATTTTTAATTATCACATTTTTTATTATATTAGTGATGACACTTGATAAAACTTAGGATTTATAATCCATATTTTTTTTTTCATATGTAGTGTCCTCAACAACGTAATCAAATAGATTGCGGGTATTTCATGTTGAGGTTTATGCGAGATACTCTTGTTTTAGGCCGATTAGAGATTCCCACCGATGTATGTATTTCTAACTTATGAGTTATTTTTATATTTACACATATCTCATATAATTAAATAGTTGAAATTAATTCAAACTATGTTATATTATTATGTAGTACTTTGATGAATTCAAGTGTGCATTTTATACAAAGGATCAAGTGGACGAAATCAAAGAGGAGTGGTGTCAATTCATGATAGAGCTCAATGTTTGTTCATAAATTTGCGTAATTATATTGTACATTTGTAGTATATGTAATGACTTGTAAATGTGTACATAAATTTGTATATATTTTGATACATTTAAGGCAAAATTGGTTTGAATTGGTATATATATATATATTTGTTAGCCAAAAATTGGTAGAAAAAAGGCCAAAATGGTTTGAAATGACATATATAAAATGTGATAATTGTCTGCCAAAATCTGGTTGAAAACAGGTAGAAATTCTGGTTTATAAACCTGGAAAAAATGTGGTTTAAAACAAAAGCTGCAAAAAATTTCGTATACCTTAGACAGCGCTTTTGGAAAAAGCGCTGTCTAAGGGGGGCTTAGAAAGCGCTTTTGGCAAAAGCGCTGTCTAAGGGGGGGGGGGGGGGGGGGGGGGGGGGGGCTTAGACAGCGCTTTTGAAAAGCGCTGTCTAAGGTATACCTAAAAAAATTAAAATAGGAGGGGCTTAGAAAGCGCTTTTGGCCAAAGCGCTGTCTAAGGGGGGGGGGGGGGGCTTAGACAGCGCTTTTGAAAAGCGCTGTCTAAGGTATACCTAAAAAATTTAAAATAAGAGGGGCTTATAAAGCGCTTTTGGCCGAAGCGCTGTCTAAGGGGGGGGGGCTTAGACAGCGCTTTTAAGATTTAAAAAAGCGCTGTCTAAACCTTTAGCAGCGGAGGTTTAGACAGCGCTTGAAAGCGCTGTCTAAGGCTAAAAAAAGCGCTGTCTAAGGTCTTGTTTGTTGTAGTGAGTTAAATCAAAAAAAATTAGGGTTAACAATCTTAACTAAGAAAATTAGGGTTTTTAAATTAGTTAATTAGATAATATAATTTATATAATTAAATAATTAATAAAAGAAAATAAAGTAAAACAAGATTTTAAAAATAATGGGGTGGAGGGATCAGCCAAGGATCGAACCCACCCCAGGTACCTCAACAAGCAGCCTGCATAACCACTGGGACAAGCCATGCGCTTGTGATATTGAACAGATCCTAATCATTATATTTTAATCCTGCCAGAATAAATAACAAAGCACAAAAAAATTGCCTCCAGCCAGAATCGAACTCAGGTTCTCATACTTGTACATACGCGCACCTTGCCACTGGACCACTGCAGCGTTTGTGATAAACAAATATCAACAATATATTAATATAAATAAAAGAAATTTCAAATATCAAATTCGCGCCAACTTCATCATCTTTTTCCTCAGGATTCGCAGGTTTTCCTGCGAATTTATCCAGGGATTTTCCTGCGAATTCTTTTGTGTTCTTGAACCTGCGAAATGCATACATGGCCAAATACATATGATTTTATCAAATTATTGACACAAACATGATCCATACACTTCACTGAGTTGATCTATGGTTTCAAAATAAATTAATATCCATTAAATTAGAAAACCCTAAATTATAAGGTATAAACCCTAGAATGGCATCTAACGATTTAACCACTATTTCTCCAAGATTTTTGCCCAGAATCCATCACAAGCTTCAACTAATCATGAATCAACAAACAAAATTAGTGTGCAATGCATAAATAGTGAGAATCGAAAATTTCAAAACCAAGAAAAAAAGAGATTCGGTTTAAGCAATATGTAATGATTTGGATGCTGCAAATGATTCAAATAGGTTCAATGATCATCTAGGAACGTATTGCAACCTTCAAAATCTCTTGATATGGCCTCTAGGTCAAAAACCGAATCTTACTTTTTTGGATGAAAATTTGAAGTTTGAAGAGTGTTCTTGGTGGCAGGATTTCGTCCCCTCTCATTGGCAATGTGTTTATGTATATATATATATATATATATATATATGGATTGAATTAGGTCAGAAAAATGCTATCACTCTTTGGATTTTTTTGATGTTTGAAGATTGAAAAAGATATGTCATAAAACTTGATTTTTCTTTGATCTAACAATGCTATTTTGGGACAATCCTCATAACTTGTGTATCAATCTGATCCAAATATTATTTATGACATTCTAGAAGCAAAATCCTTTTTCAAATATATGATTTTATATTTTATTTCAATTTAAATTGTATTTTAATGAATAAAATTCAAATAAATATGAAATAAAAAATAAAAAATCAGAAAATAGGTGGGTTGGGTCGTGCTTGGTGTTTTTGTAAAGATGGGATGGCAATTTGGTGGGCTCATTTAGCAAAAAATTGATTTAAAGCCTTATTTGCTTCATAAACTTCCCAAAAATTTCCCAACTTTGCAAGGGCACAAATCCTTCAATTTTAATGCTATGAGGGTGTTCTTGGACATTTTGGAAAGCTTAAAGAGTCCTCTAACCAACATATTTGGTCTCATGTCCATATCTTTTACCATTCTCAAGTTATGCTCTTTTGAAGTTGTTGTTTTTTTGTTGACTTTTAAAAGGACCTATAATGTCTTAGCTCATACCTTCCAAATGAAGCATTTTTGGGCTTGGCTTGTGAGACACAAAGTTGTAGAGAATTCAATTTCGTTCAAAATGAGCTTTTGATGGAAAAATTTTGATGAAGCATGTGAAAGTTATGGCTGGTCAAAGTTCAATTGACTTTTCCTGAGGAAACCCTAACTTAGAAACTCCTGATTCTTGATGATCTGAAATCTCCTTGATGAATCATGATCAACCCTTGATCAAATGATGAATTTTACTTCATATACTTGATGTTGGCAAAAAATAATGAAGTTTGACTTTGGTTTGACCTCAGTTTGACTTTTTAACTACTTTAACTGATTTTAACCTATCTGATCATCTGACTGAGCAAACCTTTGAGAAAAGTCTTGAAACTTGTCATGGGGATTCTTGAACACATATAAGATGCTATGAAGCTCACTTGAAGTCTTGGTAGTCCATTTAGCCTGATTAAAGTCAAAACCCTAGTTTAGGATGCATTGCTTAGGAGGATGCATTGTCTGAGGGAATTGTCACATCTTCTGACTAATTGTGAACTTTGTGAACCTTGTGAACTTCATGAGATGTCTTGTGAACCTTGTGAACCTTGTGAGCCTCTTAGTACCAAACGTCTTGTCTTGTGGAGGGCAAAGTTTGGGGTGCAAATCACTCTCATACGTAATTGTGCTAACATCTGGAACAATTCATGCAAGTATCAAATTCAATCGAGAGGAAAAATCAAGGAAACAAAGATCTCATAAGGACTTCTAAATGTTGTAATGGGGCAAGGGTTAACAATAAAGGGATATATATAAAGGCCAATGATTCAAAGTGGCTTTCAAAAGTCTTTTATAAATGAAGAACATGCCAAACTAAATCAACCAATAAATTTCACACTTTTCCCTGACTTCTTTCCTTTTTTTCTTCTTTTTATGGTGCCCCCACTAAAAAAAATATTTTTCAAACGATCTTTTCATTTTCAAGCAACTCTATCTTAGAGTGCAATGCTATTAGAAAATCTCATTTTCTTTTTTTTTTCTTTTTTTTTCTTTTCTATGTTCACAAGAGGCACCAACTTCATCCATTCTTTTTTTACACCAACTACTCTCCCCAACTTTAAATCATACCATAATAAAATGACAATGTTCTTCAAGAAAGTATGTTCAAACAAAAGGGAGTAAAAGGTATACAAAAAAAAATATAAATCAAACTAGAATGAATCATAATGGTTTTTCTTTTCTTTTTCACAACAAGTATCAGCAAAAAATGGCAACTCGGCATTTTACCGACTTTTGCTTTATGATTCATTCTAGATGTGTGAAGGCTCAAAATTGGCTAGCAAATGCTCACACTACTCACCGGGTAAACTAAAGCCTAAAGAAATGGATGGTTTTTCTCAACAAACAAACAATGCCTAGTGTAGATGTTTAGAATTGGCAGAATTTTTGACCAACAAGAAATGTTGAAATGTTGGGACATTATCAAACAGAGTATAAGTAAATGAACTTAATTCAGGATGTCACACCAGATGTTGGGACATTGTATAAGTTAATGATATAAGTTCAGTTTACAGGATGTCACATCAGATGTTGTGACATTGTATCTGTTATTGATTTAAGTTCAGTTTTTCAGGATGTCCCAACAGATGTTGTGACATCTCAAACCTGCTACCAGAATTAATTAATGACTAACAGAACTGAGTAAATTAAGGAAAGTTATCTGGAATTAATTATGGATGGACAAAACAGAATAAGGCGCATCTGTAGGGAGTGTTGTTATGAGACTTCAGCATAAATCAGAAGAACTAAATCACCTAGAATCTAGGAAGTAACAAACCCTAATTCAAGGTGGAAGCTGCATGCGTTTCAGGATTGGATAAACCTACAGAAAGCCCAAAATCCATACACCTATTTAAGCAACAGAAACTCTCAGAATTGAGTACGAATTTGAGAAGACCAAATAGGGTGTTTTGTGTTTTAATAGCAGGTTGTTTTAATTGTACCACTTTATGAGCTTTTAAGCAAAAGTGTATTTGTGTCTTGATTGAAACTGTGAAGTAAGATCAAGCTGTTTTGTTTGAAGTATGACTTCAATTTTATTAAACTTGTAAACAAGATCACTGTGTGATTGAGGGGGAGTGAGTTGGTACTCATATCTAAGTTGTGTCTTAGGTAGAAATTGCATTGGGTAGATATTAAGTGAAAGACTAAACTGGGTGGTTTAAGTCTAGAATTAATATTACTTATAGTGGATTTCCTCCTGGCTTGGTAGCCTCCAGATGCAAGTGTGGTTATACACTGAACTGGGTTAACAAATTACTGTGTTGTTTAATTTTCCTGCACTTTAAGTTTTGGTTAAGTTGTCAAGTGTTTAAACATCTCATTCGACATCTCATACCTGATCACAAAATTTCAATTGGCATCAGAGCAGGCACCCTGCCTGTTTATACTGGGTGAGATCTAGGGAATACAAATTCTAGAAACATGGACAGAGATGTTGGATCAGTAAATAGACCACCTATACTGGATGGATCTAATTATGACTACTGGAAGCCAAGAATGATTGCATTCTTAAGATCACTTGACAATAGGGCCTGGAAAGCAGTCAACAATGGATGGGAACACCCTGTCCAAGACACCAAAGATGGAGCAAAAGTGTTGAAACCTGAAGAAGAATGGAGTAAGGAGGAAGAAGATTCAGCACTTGGCAACTCCAAGGCCTTAAATGCTTTATTCAATGGCATTGATAGGAACATCTTTAGACTTGTGCATCACTGTGAGCTGGCCAAAGATGTTTGGGACACTCTCAAAACAACTCATGAAGGAACATCAAAAGTGAAGATGTCAAGACTTCAACTTCTCACCACCAAGTTTGAAAACTTGAGAATGAAGGAAGATGAGACAATTCATGAATTCTACATGAACATCTTAGAAATAGCCAATACTTCTGGAGCTTTGGGAGAAAAGATGACTGATGAAAAGCTTGTAAGAAAGATTCTCAGATCTTTACCAAAAAGATTTGACATGAAGGTCACAGCAATAGAAGAAGCTCAAGACATATGCAAAATGAAAGTTGAAGAGCTCATTGGTTCCCTTCAAACATTTGAGATGGGAATGAATGACACAATTGTAAAGAAGAACAAAAGCATAGCCTTGGTGACAAATACTGATAAAGAAGAAGAAAATGATGAATCAGAAACTGATGAAAACTTATCAGAAAACATTGCTATGCTTGGAAGACAATTCAAAAAGATTCTCAGAAGGATGGAAGACAAGTCCAGTCCAAGTGGAAGATACACAATCTCTTCTGAGAACAAAAGACCTTATGATGCTAATAGAAGGTCAAATTATGATAAAAAGACTAGTCAAGAAAAAGGAATTAAATGCCATGGATGTGAAGGATATGGACACATCAGGAATGAATGTCCTACCTATTCAAAAAGACAAAAGAAAGGTCTCTCTGTAACCTGGTCTGATGAAGACTCAGGAGGTGATTCAGAAGAAGAATCAGCTAAGCATATCACTGCTCTAGCTGGATTATGTGAATCTGAAAGTGAATCCAGTGATGGGGAGCTTACTTTTGAAGAACTTGAGCAATCATACAGAGAACTAGTCAAGAGAAGCACTTAAATATGCAGGGAGAGTATAAAGCTAAAGAAGCAGATTGAGACACTAAAGGATGAAAAAGCAAGTGATCTAGAGATCATTGACACCTTGAAAAGTGAAGTAAGTCTTCTCAACTCCAAGTTGGAACATATGTCCAAATCTGTTAGAATGCTGAACAGTAGCTCAAGCACACTGGATGTTATTCTCAACAACAATAAGCATTCAGGGGATAAAAGTGGACTGGGATTTAACAAAGCTCATAAGGTTGAAGCTAGCTCTAGCAAAACTACTTCAAAGTCCATACAGTCAAACAAGATGTCCCAACAGATGCTTTAACATCATGAAAAGAACACAAAGTCAAACATAAAGTTCCAACAGATGTCTCAACATCCTGATAAGAACATAATGAAGAAGAAGTATCAAAGATGGAGATGTAATCATTGTGGAAGATTTGGACATATCAAACCTCATTGCTACAAGTTGCATGGATATCCAAATCAGATGTATCAGCAACCTCCTAAGCAGAAGATAGAAGTTACCAAGAAAGTGTTGCATAAACATCAAAGAGATCAGCAAACCCCTAAGCAGAAGCCAGAGGTCATCAAGAAGGTATGGGTACCAAAAGCTAATCTTCATGCTGATCAAAGCTACATGCCCAAGAACAAGATCAACAAACAACCTTGGAGCTCTACTGATGAACAATGCACAGGGAAGAGGTATCAAAAGAAATCTCAACACAAATGGTCAAAGAGGTGTTGCATATATAGCTCATACATCACTAAGAGTATCAGCTAAAGAAGACTGGTACTTTGACAGTGGATATTCAAGACACATGACTGGATTGAAGAATCTGCTAGTAGACTTAAAGTCATATTCATCCAGATATGTAACCTTTGGAGATGGAGCTAAAGGAGAAATCAAGGGAGTTGGGACCTTGGACTGTCCAGATGTACCAAGACTAGATGATGTGCTGCTGGTAAAAGGTTTAACTGCTAACCTGATCAGCATAAGTCAATTATGTGATCAAGGGTACAGTGTAAACTTTACCAAAACTGAATGTATAGTATCTAACAAAGAACAAAAGGTTGTCATGAGAGGAGCCAGATCTAAAGACAACTGTTACATGTGGGAACCTCAAGACTTCAGTCTCACTTCAACTTGCTCTTTAGCTAAAGAAGAAGAAGTGAAACTATGGCACCAAAGACTAGGTCATCTTCATTTCAGAGGCATAAAGAAAATCATATCTATGGAAATTGTGAGAGGTATTCCTAAACTAAAGATTGATGATGGAAAAATATGTGGTGAATGTCAAATAGGCAAGCAAACCAAGATGTCCCATCCAAAGCTCCAACATCTGACAACTTCCAAAGTTTTGGAATTATTGCATATGGATCTTATGGGACCTATGCAGGTTGAGAGCCTTGGTGGTAAGAGGTATGCCTATGTGGTGGTTGATAACTTTTCAAGGTATACATGGATAAATTTCATCAAAGAAAAGTCTGATGTATTTGATGTATTCAAAGACTTATGCCAAAGAATACAAAGGGAAAAAGTCAGCTGTGTGATCAGAATAAGAAGTGATCATGGAAAAGAATTTGAGAACCAAAAATTCTTAGATTTCTGTTCTTCAGAAGGAATCAATCATGAATACTCTTCACCAATCACTCCTCAACAGAATGGGATTGTTGAGAGGAAGAATAGAACTATTCAAGAATCAGCAAGAGCTATGATCCATGCTAAAAAGTTACCTTTGTACTTCTGGGCTGAAGCTATGAACACAGCTTGTTACATCCATAACAGAGTTACTCTAAGGAAAGGAACTTTGTCCATAATCTATGAAGTCTGGAAGGGCAGAAAACCCACAATTAAGTACTTCCATGTGTTTGGAAGTAACTGTTATATTCTGGCAGATAGGGAGCAAAGAAGAAAAATGGATCCTAAAAGTAATGAAGGGATTTTTCTTGGATACTCTATAAACAGCAGAGCATATAGAGTATTTAATTCTAGAACCAAGGTTATCATGGAGTCCATAAATGTGATAATTGATGATGCTCCTACAGATGTTACAGAAGATGTTGGAACATCTGCTGACAGCAAAACTGAAGCTGGAGAAAAGAGTGAACATTCTGACTTCACTCAAACTGATACAAGGACAGAACAATCCAGCAAACCTCCCTCCATCAGAATCCAGAAGGATCATCCCAAAGATTTGATAATTGGTGATCCCAACAGAGGTGTAAGCACTAGATCAAGAGAAGTGATTTCAGGTTCCTGTTTTGTTTCAAAAATAGAACCTAAAAACATCAAGGAAGCTCTTACTGATGAATACTGGATTTGTGCTATGCAAGAGGAATTAGGTCAATTCACAAGGAATGAAGTGTGGAATCTTGTTCCTAGACCTGATGACATAAATGTGATTGGCACTAAATGGGTATATAAGAACAAGTCAAATGAACAAGGAGTTGTTACAAAGAACAAAGCTAGACTTGTAGCTCAAGGATACACACAAATTGAAGGAGTAGACTTTGATGAAACCTTTGCACCAGTAGCAAGGCTTAAGTCAATCAGACTACTTTTAGGAATTGCTTGTATCTTGAAGTTCAAGCTATTTCAAATGGATGTGAAAAGTGCCTTTCTAAATGGATATCTTAATGAAGAGGTATATGTAGAACAACCTAAAGGATTTGTTGATCCAAGTTGTCCAAATCATGTATACAAACTAAAGAAAGATCTTTATGGTTTGAAGCAAGCTCCAAGAGCATGGTATGAAAGGCTGACTACTTTTCTTATCAAGCAAGGGTACATGAAAGGTGGAATTGACAAAACCTTGTTTGTTAAAGATGAAGAAGGAAATGTCATGATTGCTCAAATATATGTAGATGACATTGTTTTTGGTGGGATGTCAGACAGGATGGTTAAACATTTTGTCAATCAGATGGAATCTGAATTTGAAATGAGCCTAGTAGGAGAATTAACCTACTTTCTTGGACTGCAAATAAAGCAAATGGAGGATTCCATGTTCATTTCCCAAAGCAAGTATGCTAAGAACATAGTCAAGAAATTTGGGATGGACAGTGCTACTCATAAGAGAACTCCTGCCCCCACACATTTAAAGCTGACTAAAGATGACATGGGTGAGAATGTAGATCAAAGCCTATACAGAAGTATGATTGGAAGCTTGTTATATCTGACTGCTAGCAGACCAGACATAGCATTTGCAGTAGGTGTATGTGCAAGATATCAAGCTGATCCAAAAGTTAGTCATTTTAACCAAGCCAAGAGAATTATGAAGTATGTTAATGGTACTTGTGACTATGGCATAATGTACTTTCATGGATGCAAACCAATTCTCACTGGCTTCTGTGATGCTGATTGGGCTGGAAGTGTTGATGACAGAAAAAGCATTTCAGGAGGATGCTTCTTTCTAGGAAACAATTTGATTTCTTGGTTCAGTAAGAAACAAAATTGTGTATCCTTATCTACTGCTGAAGCTGAATATATAGCAGCTGGAAGCAGTTGTTCACAGTTGGTTTGGATGAAGCAAATGCTCACTGAGTACAATGTCCCACAAGATGTCATGACATTGTACTGTGACAACTTAAGTGCTATTAACATATCAAAGAATCCTATCCAACATAGCAGGACCAAGCATATTGATATCAGGCACCATTTCATCAGAGATCTTGTAGAAGAAAAAGTGATCTCATTAGAACATGTAGCTACAAATCTACAATTGGCTGACATATTTACTAAAGCCTTGGATGCTACCCAATTTGAAAACCTAAGGGGTAAATTGGGAATCTGTTTATGTGAAATTTAGCAGTTATGGAGATGTGCCAACATGTCATATGACATCGTGTGGCATGATCACCAGATGGCAACACCAGTCTGGTCAAGCACCTTGTGTATTCCACTCCTAGAAATTCTCCAAGTAACGAATCTTATAAGAATATCAGCTCACTTTCAGCTATTCATCTTCTCATCATTTTCTCAAATCAACTTGCATGCTATAGCTAACTTTCAGAGATCATCAAACTCAACCAATCTCAATTTCTTTCTTCACCACATTCTAAAAATGGCTCAACACCAAAACCCTAACATCACTGAAGAAGTCCTCAACAAGGAAAATGTGGTGGATGCAACCCCCATTTCTGTGGTACCCATGGATTCAACTCCAATGGACGAAATCAGAGGAAGTGTTCCTCTTGCTCAAAAGCCAAGAACCCCTACTGTGAAAAGGGCAAAGGACCCTGTTTTCAGCAAGGCCAAAGGCATGCCTTCATCATCAAACACCACTCCAAAAGCTTCTGTATATGTGGATGATTCCATAAAGGAACTGGTAAACAGGATCCTATCTGAGCAAAGAGTGGTAAGTGGCATATTTATCCCTCTGAACACCATGCCAGCTCCACAAGAAGATCAACAAACTCAGGCTGAAAGGGACACTCCTGCTCAACAGGATGTCCCAATAGATGTTGAAACATCTGAAGACCAGCAAAAGGTCTCATCTGATACTGCTGATGATACATCTGAGGCTCAGAAAAAGGCCTCCACTGATAGTGATGAAGAAGAATCTGAGGACCAGCACGAGGCCTCTACTGAAGAGCAAATCTCTGTTGAACCACCAGCTGAAGAGGAGACTGCTCAACCTCCTCCTGTTGTGAACCTAGAGCATGATTCTGATACAGAAATCATTGCTTCTGTCAATCCTAGCATAGCCAAAAGGCTTAGAACTAGGAAGGAAAAGATGAATGCAGGACATGCAACTCCTGAGAAGAAGCAAGCTACACCAAAGAAGGACAAAGCTAAAGTTGTCTTTGGTCCAACAAAACAATGGATCAAGGTGCAAACACAAAAGAGGAAAGCTGTCACCCCTCCAGATTCAGATGTTGAAGAAGATGTCCCAACATCTCCACCAAAGAAGAAATCAGCATCCTCAAGGTCATCAATTGCTGTTCCAGAAGCTCCTCTGGACAACATCTCCTTTCATCATGTTTCAAGTGTGAATAGATGGAAGTTTGTTTATCAAAGAAGGGTAGCACTTGAAAGAGAGCTGAGCAGTAATGCACTTGAGTGCACAGAGGTAATTGATCTCATCTCTTCTGCTGGCCTGTTCAAAACTGTCTCCAACTTCTCTCCTTGCTATGAGCTGCTTGTCAAGGAATTCATAGTCAACCTCCAAGAAGATTGTGCTGATGGTAAGTCTGTTGACTTTAGAAAAGTATATGTAAGAGGAAGGTGTGTAGAATTCTCTCCTAGGGTTATCAACCACTACCTTGGAAGAGAATCTGATGGTCCAAATGAGTTAGGGAAGACTGATAACCAGGTTTGCAAGGTTATCACTGCTAATCAGGTCAAGACTTGGCCAGTTAAAGGGAAGCTCTCAGTTAGCATGCTGACAAGGAAATATGCCATGCTGAATAGAATTGGCACAGCAAACTGGGTCCCTACCAACCATACATCCTCAATATCAACTGGATTGGGCAGGTTCATATATGCTGTGGGCACCCAAACAAAGCTGGATTATGGGGCTTATATATTTGATCAGACATTGAAGCATGCTGGATCATCTGCAACTAAGCTGCCAATTGCCTTCCCTTCCTTGCTGTGTGGAATAGTGCTGAGTCAGTATCCTGGTATCCTCACTGAGAAGGACACAATGTGCAAAAGAGAAAGCCCTCTGGCCTTCCACTACAAGCTGTTCTTGAGTCATCATGCAGCTGATGTTGAAGCTCCCTCTGGGACATCTGCTGGTCCTTCAAAGGCAAAGTCTCCAATCTCCAAAGTTGCATTGATTGCTGAGCTGAAGATCACTTGCAAAGAACTGGATGCAAGGAAGCAGAAGCTTGAGGAGATTATCCAAAGGCTGGAGATTGAAGAAAGTGCTCAGAAAGCTGCTACTTCTGATGAGGAGACTAAGGAAGAGGAAGGAACTGACTATGAGGAATCTGAGTGAAAATTGTATGTGAGGAAAATGTAATGACAGCTTCTGCATTGTAATTTTGAATTAGTATCTTTGGCCCCAAATTTATGTATAACAAGGGGGAGATCAAGAACAACAACAACAATGTATGATGCTGTTTAGTTATTAATGAAAAACCTCTGTTTGCTTCTGAACTAAATCTGTGATGTTAATAAAAATTTCTGTTGCAACAAGACTGAATACATGTATGTTTGAGGGGGAGTAAACTCACACATGACTCAACAGAAAAGAATTGCTGTACTCTGATAAAAGAACTTCTGCTGCACTCTGATAACCAGAAAAGAATGTTAGCCAAAAATTAGCCAAAGGGGGAGTTTGTAGATGTTTAGAATTGGCAGAATTTTTGACCAACAAGAAATGTTGAATTCAGTTCAGGATGTCCTATCAGATGTTGGGACATTATCAAACAGAGTATAAGTAAATGAACTTAATTCAGGATGTCACACCAGATGTTGGGACATTGTATAAGTTAATGATATAAGTTCAGTTTACAGGATGTCACATCAGATGTTGTGACATTGTATCTGTTATTGATTTAAGTTCAGTTTTTCAGGATGTCCCAACAGATGTTGTGACATCTCAAACCTGCTACCAGAATTAATTAATGACTAACAGAACTGAGTAAATTAAGGAAAGTTATCTGGAATTAATTATGGATGGACAAAACAGAATAAGGCGCATCTGTAGGGAGTGTTGTTATGAGACTTCAGCATAAATCAGAAGAACTAAATCACCTAGAATCTAGGAAGTAACAAACTCTAATTCAAGGTGGAAGCTGCATGCGTTTCAGGATTGGATAAACCTACAGAAAGCCCAAAATCCATACACCTATTTAAGCAACAGAAACTCTCAGAATTGAGTACGAATTTGAGAAGACCAAATAGGGTGTTTTGTGTTTTAATAGCAGGTTGTTTTAATTGTACCACTTTATGAGCTTTTAAGCAAAAGTGTATTTGTGTCTTGATTGAAACTGTGAAGTAAGATCAAGCTGTTTTGTTTGAAGTATGACTTCAATTTTATTAAACTTGTAAACAAGATCACTGTGTGATTGAGGGGGAGTGAGTTGGTACTCATATCTAAGTTGTGTCTTAGGTAGAAATTGCATTGGGTAGATATTAAGTGAAAGATTAAACTGGGTGGTTTAAGTCTAGAATTAATATTACTTATAGTGGATTTCCTCCTGGCTTGGTAGCCTCCAGATGTAAGTGTGGTCATACACTGAACTGGGTTAACAAATTACTGTGTTGTTTAATTTTCCTGCACTTTAAGTTTTGGTTAAGTTGTCAAGTGTTTAAACATCTCATTCGACATCTCAAACCTGATCACAGAATTTCACCTAGATCATTTCAATGTTTCCAAAATTTACCAAAAAATGCAAGATACAAGCATGAATCGCACGAGTTCGCAACAATTACAAAAACACTATTTTTTGTGAACAATGGAGGACACTCACTTTGTGGTTTATCCTAAATGATTCTCATATGAATACTTATGCAATATGAACAAAGCTTGAAATTTCGGAAAGTAAAAAGTTCATACATATGTTATATTCTACAAAGCACGAACGAAGTACATTTTCGCGCAAAATTCAGAATTTTACCATCACCATTAAAGAAAGGTGAAGCACAAATGCTTAAGATCACGAAAATTAACTTGTTTCGCCATGATAATCACCTTGAAATCAAGAACAAACAACAAACAACAAAAACAAAAATTGCACCTGTAACACGGTGGGAGAACTGACTTTAGTTATGTTGCGGATAGCAAGAGTCGCCACCGACTTTTATTTTATCCAAAAGGAAAGGGCATAAAAGAACAGGAAAGACCTTAAAAGATTTTTGAGTTCGGGGGGTAGGTTATGTAAAGGGAAGGTGTTAGCACCCTTTACATCCATGGTTATCCATGGGCTCTTAGTTACTTAGCTCACTTTAAAATGTTTTTGAAAAAGTGTAGTGTGTGTTTAGAAATTTTCTTAAGTGCTTTATAATGATCCATGTACGGATATATATGAAGCCTTTGTTTTGAAAATTGCTTGAAAAAATGTGAAGTGTTTGAAATGTTTTTGAAAAATGAGCAAGTACCTAAGAGGAACCTACCCTAAGTTAAGTCTTTTCTATTCTTGAATATCCTTTAAGTGGTAAGACTATCCCTATTATTAAGGAATAGGTAGTCATTACCTTGGATGTATGAGGGACAAGTGAAGGGACATCTGTTATTTAGGCAACTGTAAGGTGTATAAGCAATTCGAAGGGACTTATCATCTTTATTCGAAAGGGACAAGATCATTATTCCGTAGGCAACCTCGAAGGGACTTGATCTTTTAAATTGTAGGGACTAGATGATATGAGAGAAGGGACTTTGCTTTACACCTTACTTGACCTTTTTTCCTTTAGGCAACATGAGAGGTAACCCTTAAGAACGTGAGATGGCGATCAAAGATCGACTTACGTGTGTGCGTGTACAAATTCAGATATTTATCTTTAAGTTAATGATCTAAATTCAATTTTGCATACAAACATGTCTTACACTCCTTATTTTACTAACCATAGCAATTAAAAATAAATAATAAAAATTACTACAACTATTACATAATGGATATAATTATATTATAATTAAAAATAATTAAAATAAATAAGTAAATAAATAAATAATTGGGTTAGTAATAATAATAATAAAATAAATAATCACATAAGAGATAAATAAATAAAGAAGTTAGTAATAATAAACAAAACAAATATAAGAAAAAAGAAATTAGCATAATAATATAAAAAGTTCAATTTTAAATGAATAATTATTTTTAAGGTTTTTAATTAATAAGAGAAATAAATGATAAATATTATATATTAACAAAATATGACTAATAGTCTAATTATTTTAATTTTATATACATATTATAAAAATATTTACCAATTATAATTAAATAAGCATAACAATAATAAATTGATTTAATAAAATAAAGTTAGGTTTTTTAATTGTTTTTTTAGGAAAATAAATTAGGGTTAGTTAATTATTTACATATAAGAACTATTTACAAATTATAAATATAAATAATTAAATAAATAAATTAACATGAAAAATTATTAGAGTTAATCAAAAATAATTAGGGTTTATATAAAAATAATTAGGTTTTATGAATTAATCTAAATATAATTTATTTATTTATACAAAAATAATATAATATATATAATAAAATAAATATTAGATAATTTTAATAAAGTTTAAATTTTAACAAGATTTTGAATTATAAATAAGAAAATAGTAATAAACATTTTTATTTTTATATTTATTCATTAATTGAATATAATATAAATAAATGAAATAAGAAAAAAATGAGAAAAAGGGACTTACCTGGGGCTGGGATTCGAACCCAGGCCCTAGGCTTCAATCTTTGAGTCCTGCCTCCACAACCACCAGGCCAGCGTGCGCTTGGTGAACATGGAATGAGTATTGATGATTATATTTTAAGCCTGGAAAACATAAGAGAAATAAAGCAAAAAAATGTTGGAGGTGGGATTCGAACCCTTGTCTTGACCTCCATTCATGCGCATGCTTGCCATCTGAGCCATTGCTACATAATTGAAATATAATAGAAAACACTTCATAATAAAATAAACGTATTATTCAAATCAGAATTTCGCGCCAAGGGTCTTCTTCTTCCTCAAGACCTGCGAAAACACCTGCGAAATCACATACGAAATTTCCTGCGAATTTCCAAAACCAGAAACCTACGTTTTTTGAACCATACTGCAAACCATCATAATAACAAAAATTAGTAACTGTAACACGGTGGGAGAACTGACTTTAGTTATGTTGCGGATAGCAAGAGTCTCCACCGACTTTTATTTTATCCAAAGGAAAGGCATAAAAGAACAGGAAAGACCTTTTAAAATATTTTTGGGTCCGGGGGGTAGGTTATGTAAAGGGAAGGTGTTAGCACCCTTTACATCCATGGTTATCCATGGGCTCTTAGTTACTTAGCTCACTTTAAAATGTTTTTGAAATGTGAAGTGTGTGAATAAAATTTTCTTAAGTGTTTATAATGATCCATGTACGGATGCGTATAAAACCTTTGTTTTGAAATTTTTTTGAAATGTGTGAAGTATTTGAAATATTTTTGAAGAGTGAGCAAGTATCTAAGAGGAACCTACCCTAAGTTTTAAGTCTTTTCTGTTCTTGAATCCTTTAAATGGTAAGACTATCCCTATTATTAAGGAATAGGTAGTCATTACCTTGGATGTATGGGACAAGTGAAGGGACATCTGTTATTTAGGCAACTGTGGGGTGTATAAGCAATTCGAAGGGACTTATCATCTTTATTTCGAAAGGGACAAGATCATTACGAAGGCAACATTCGAAAGGGACTTGATCTTTTATCTGTTAAGGGACTAGATGATGTGAAATTAGGGACTTTGCTTTATACACCCTACTTGACCTTTTTGTAATAGGCAACATGAGAGGTAACCCTTAGAAAGTGAGATGGCGATCAAAGATCGACTTACGTGTGTGAGTGTACAATTTTAATATTTATCTTTGAATTTAACGAGCTAAATTAATTTTAAACATACAAACATGTTACACTCCCTATTTTACTAACCATAGCATAAAATAAATATTTAAACATTACTAGTAAATATTACATCAAAGGAACAATTACATAATAATAATTATTGAAGCAAAATAAATAAATAAGCAAAATAATAAATAATAATAATAATTGGGTTAGTAAAAATAATAATAATAATAAATCATAATATATAAATGGGGTTAGTAATAAAATATCATATACACATAATTTATAATAATGTTAACATAATAATTAAAAAATCAATTTTTATAAACAATTATTATTTAAGACTAATAAGAAAATATGAGCAATTATACTAATTATTATAAAGTTTTAAGTTATATGTAAATTATAAAAGTAAGTTAATTATAAGCATATTATGAAAATAAAATTATAATTACAAAATTAAATTAGCAATTTTTTACTATTTTTAAACATATATTAAAATTATTTATATACAAAAATTAAATTATAAACAATTTATAGAATATTTACATATTATGAAAATAGGATTAATTATAATTATATTTACAAAATTTTAATTATTTTAAACAAGATTTAAACAAATTATAAAATATGTACATGATTAAATAAAATATGATTAAGTTTTAAATAGGAGAAAATTAGGGTTTTGTGAAAATTATTAGGATTTATAAACTAATTAAAATATAAGCAAGAATTAAAATAAACAAATAAATAATATTTACAATTAATAGAAAATTAGAATTTATGAAAATATTTTTAGGGTTTTTTGGTTTATGAAAATGTTTTAGGATTTATTAAATTAAGGTTTTAATTAAAATTAATAATATTAATAAACATACAAAACAAATAATGAAGAAAAAGAGAAAAAGAATTTACCTTGGCTGGGAGTTGAACCCAGCCCTTCTGCTTTACACAAACTCAAGCCAACAAGATCAACCACTGGGCCAGCGCGCGCTTGGTGATAATGAAATGGGTCCAATTGGTTTTGTTGTTTAATCCTGAAAATCATGAAAAAAGAAAACAAAACAAAAGGCCTGGGGGAGATCAAACCCAGGACCTTTAAACAATGCGCAGACAAACTTTCCATCCAGCCGGGAGGGCACCTCTGATATTATAATGGCTATAATTCATAATATATTAAGACTGATGAATATCATGAAAAAACAATAAAAAAGATGGTGCCTCCAGGATTCGAACTCAGGCATTCAAGCATTACACAAGCGCTTCTCACCACCAGGCCAAGCAACCTCATCTGAAATAATATGAAAACAAAATCATAAAATATTATGTTAAAATTTCAAATTTCCAGACGCGCGCAAACTTCATCTTCTTCCTCAGGGTTCCTGCGAATTTTGCTGCGTTTTTAACTATGAATTTACCTGCGAATTTCAAAACACAAGAAACCTGCGAATTTGAAACACCCTCAAAACAGTTCAATTTTATTGAATTAAGAATGCAAGCAAGGTCTATAAGTCATTTGGAATTGATTCACGGTTTCAGAACTTATTTATACTTGATGAATCACAAAGCCCTAAAGCTCAACCGAAACCCTAAAAATGGTGGATTGCGTTCTAGGTGACGAAACTTCACAAAACCTGTCCAGAATCAATCCCTAACTTATCACAAACAAGAAACATTGATCAAAACTCATAAAAAAAACAGTCAATATTTAGAATAAAAAATAAAAAATTTCATGAATATGATGAATCGGATTATGCATATGAGGGTGATTTTGATGCTTTTGATGGCTGGGATTGGCTTTGTGATGTCCAAAGAATCCTTCCATGTCTTAAAAATACCTTAAAAGCTCTTGTAGAGAGGAAACCGAATTGAAGTTTTTTTGAGATTTTTGAATGTATGAACTTACTCTTGGAGGCCAGAAATTCGTGAATAGTGTATTGCTTCATGTTGTATACTTATAGTGCAATAGAATTAGGTCAAAAACATGGATCATTGTGAGGAAAATTTGATTGAAAAAGATTGAAAAAGATTAAGTCTTAAACTTCAAATATTTGTGAATTAGACCTTTCTATTTCAAGCCAATCTTCATAATTCTCATATTAATTTGATCTAAATCACCTTTATGACTTTCTAGAAACAAAATCCCATTTAAATATTTGACTTTTCTATTTTATTTTAATTTAAAATGATTTTAAATGAATAAAATCAAAATAAATAAAATAAAATGAATAAAAAATCTGAATATTTGAGGATTGGGTCGTGCATGAAGTGTTTGTATGGATTGGATCATCATATGGCAAGCCCATTTAGAAAAAATTGGTTTTAAACCTCCATTTTCTTCATAAACCAACCAAAAATTTCCCAACTTTGCAAGGGCACAAATCCTTCAATTTTAATGCTATGAGGGTTTTCTTGGACATTTTGGAAAGCTTGAAGAGTCCTATAACCAACCCCATTGGTTTCATGTCCATATCATTTACCATTCTCAAGTTATGCCCTTTTGAAGTTGTTGACTTTTTGTTGACTTTTAAAAGGACCTAAAATGTCTTAGCTCATACCTTCCAAATGAAGCATTTTTGGGCTTGGCTTGTGAGACACAAAGTTGTAGAGAATTCAATTTACTTCAAAATTAGCTTTGGATGGAGAATTGATGATGAAGCATGTGAAAGTTATGGCTGGTCAAAGTTCAGTTGACTTTTCCTAAGGAAACCCTAATTTAGAAACCTCTGATTCTTGATGATCTGAAATATCCTTGATGAATCATGATCAACCCTTGATCAAATGATGAATTTTACTTCATATACTTGATGTTGGCAAAAAATCATGAAGTTTGACTTTGGTTTGACCACAGTTGACCTCAGTTTGACTTTTTAACTGCTTTGACTGATTTTGACTTACCTGATCATCTGACTGAGCAAACCTTTGAGAAACGTCTTGAAACTTGTCATGGGGATTCTTAAACACATATAAGATGTTATGAAACTCACTTGAAGTCTTGGAAGTCCATTTAGCCTGATTAAAGTCAAAACCCTAGTTTTGGATGCACTGCTTAGGAGGATGCATTGTCTGAGGGAATTGTCAAACTTTCTGACTATTTGTGAACTTTGTGAACCTTGTGAAATTCATAAGATGTCTTATGAACCTTGTGAACCTCATGGAAGGTCTTGTGAACCTTGTAAAGTGTCTTGTAAACTTCATGAACCTCATGAAAGGTCTTGTGAACCTTGTGAACCTCATAAAGTGTCTTGTAAACTTCATGAACCTCATGAAAGGTCTTGTGAACCTTGTGAACCTCATAAAGTGTCTTGTAAACTTCATGAACCTCATGAAAGGTATTGTGAACCTTGTGAACCTTCTGGGCACACATAGTCTTGTATTGTGAGGGCAAATTTTGGGGTGCAACAGCTGCCCCTGTTCAATTTTCTGAAACCTGAGGGGTTAGATTGGTATATGTGTCAGTCGTGACCTGGAAGGTTGAAGGGGATTGAACACAAAAGCCCAAAAATTTGCACTCACCGGTGCATGGAGTGGTACTGATGACTAGTTGTATATACTTGAGTGGGCTTAAAAGATGCCACTTGGAGAAAAGTTCTTCAAATATGTTTCTTGGAGGATAAAGCAGTCCAAAATATGAAGATAAAATGATAGCTTTCAGGAGGATAAACAACGTCCTGAGGTAATGATATGCTTTCAGAAGGATAAATAACGTTCTGAGGTATAAGTATAACTTTTGGGAGGATAAACAACGGCCCAATAGTCATGATATGCTTTCAAGAAGATAAACAACATCCTGAGGTGATGATATGCTTTCAGGAAGATAAACAACGTCCTAAGGTATAAGAAGCTTTCAGGAGGATAAACAACGTCCTGAGGTAGTGGTATGCTTTCAGGAGGATAAACAACGCCCTGAGGGAATGATATACTTTCAGGAAGATAAACAACGTCCTGAGGAAATGATGTGACCTTTGGGAAGATAAACAACGGCCCAAGGTCTTGATATGCTTTCAGGAAGATAAACAACGTCCTGAGGAAATGGTAACCTTTAGGAAGATAAACAACGTCCTGAGGAAATGATGTGACCTTTGGGAAGATAAACAACGGCCCAAGGTCTTGATATGCTTTCAGGAAGATAAACAACGTCCTAAGGAAATGGTAACCTTTAGGAAGATAAACAACGGCCCAAGGTCATAATAGCTTTCAGGAGGATAAACGACATCCTGAGGAAATGATAACTTTTGGGAAGATAAACAACGGCCCAATAGTCACAATTTGTTGATGAAATTTGTCTGCTGGAGAATTAACCTGAAAAACAAGATTATAACGTTCTGCAAGATAATATTAGTTTATGCATTATGTATGCATGTATAGTATGATGCACTCAAGCAAATGCATTATGTACTTATGGATATGTATGATATGGTATGATGTAAATGATGTATGTATGCATCATGCAGCTTGAAACGTCTGAATATCTTCGTATAACAACTGCTGGCCAGGGAAAATAAATCCCGATTCGTTGCTGAAGAATATGAGGAACTCATTCCCGTCTTGTCTGATAATACAGTATATATAACCTCCCGTCTTCGTTTGATAGTAAGGTATCCATAACCTCCCGTCTTCGTTTGATAGAAAGGTATACATAACCTCCCGTTTTCGTTCGTCGTACTCCTATTGAAAGTATAAATTCCCGACTATCCGTATGAGGATAAAAGAGATGGATATAAATTCCAGGGGAGATGTGACTTGAAGTACTTATGAAAATGGATTTTCCCTACTGGGGATTTGTAGCTATCTTGTAGGGATGAACCGGTGAAGCTTCGTTGAAATCCTTCCCTCGTTCGTCCTTAGTAAATACTATTACTGCATTTTCATGCATTTCTGGTAAACATCAATCATATTAAGCATCTATGCATTTCTGGTAAACATCAATCATATTCAAAAGCATACATACATTCAAACACAACCAATGGACGTTTCGCTTATGTAAATAGGGTAAAAGTAAATCTGGATTCAAAGATGGAATTTTATTTATATCAACAAGTGACCTATACATAGGTAGATTTGTACAAGGAGACAGAAATCCTAGTAAGAGGAATTCGTCGTAAAATTTTATAAAACAAAGAAAATCAGCTATGTGGGAAATAATCCTTATTGAGTTTCAATTCTACTATTGCCATTATCTTCAAGTATCTCATCTTCTTCTGTTGAGACGGAAACGATTGAATTGGGCTTTATCTGTTTGAACTCAAGTAAGTTGTACAACTGGTTGTAGTTTCATGAGTGATCCAAACGAGACATAGTCATACGCTTTAATCCCTAACTTTTGCCTGGACTGCCCTTTCAGGTTTTCAATCCACCGGGATACCCTTTTTTGCCCAAGCCGTCTTTTCAGGTTTTCGACTTGTCGGGTGTACATTTTTTATATATATCCCTAATTTTTGCCCAAACCCTTTTGGTTTGCCGGGATGCCCTTATTTTTGCCTAGGCCAGTCAACCTAGCGGGTCTCTTTTTATGCGTAGTATTTTTTAACTATGTCTGCGTTTACAGGCTGTGGGAAATTTTCACCATCCATAGTAGTAAGTATCATGGCACCTCCTGAAAACACTGTTTTGACTACAAATGGTCCTTCATATGTTGGAGTCCATTTGCCCCTAGGATCACCCTGTGGTAATATGATACGCTTGATTACCAAATCACCAGCCTGATATACCTTTGGCTTAACCTTCTTGTTAAAAGCTTTGATCATTCGTTTCTGGTACATCTGGCCATGACAAACTGCTGCTAACCTCTTCTCATCAATCAAATTTATCTGGTCAAGTCGAGTCTGAATCCACTCATCTGCATCCAAGCCTGCATCCTTCATAATTCTTAAGGAGGGAATCTGAACTTCAATGGGCAGAACTGCTTCCATACCATATACTAAGGAGAATGGGGTTGCCCCTGTTGAAGTGCGTATTGTAGTACGATAACCATGAAGAGCAAATGGTAACATCTCATGCCAATATTTGTAAGTCACAGTCATTTTTTGTACAATCTTCTTAATGTTCTTATTAGCAGCTTCAACTGCCCCATTCATCTTTGGACGATACGGAGAAGAGTTGTGATGCTTAATCTTGAACTGCGTGCAGAGATCAGTAATCATAGTGTTGTTCAGATTAGAGCCATTGTCAGTAATAATCCTTTCAGGGATGCCATACCTACATATGAGATTATTCTTAATGAATCGAGCCACAACATTCTTGGTAACAGATACAAATGAAGCTGCCTCCACCCATTTCGTGAAGTAATCAATAGCAACTAGGATGAAACGATGCCCATTAGAAGCAGTAGGTTTGATCTCACCAATCATATCAATACCCCACATGGCAAAGGGCCAAGGAGCAGTCAACACATTCAATGGTGATGGAGGTATGTGCACTTTATCAGCATAAATTTGGCACTTGTGACATGTTCTGGAGTGCTGATAGCAATCAGCTTCCATAGTAGACCAATAGTAACCTGCTCTCAATATCTTCTTTGCCATAGTATGACCACTAGAATGAGTGCCAAAGATCCCATCATGCATATCTTCCATAATCTCTATTGCTTCCTTCTTGTCCACACAACGAAGCAAAGTTGAATCATGATTGCGCTTGTACAAAATCCCATTACTCAAAAAGAACTTAGCAGAAAACCTTCTCAGAAACTTCCTATCCTTGACAGATGCCCCCTCAGGGAACTCCTGAGCTTCAAGATATCTTTTCACTTCATAGAACCAAGGCTTCTCCTTTGTTTCTTCAATATCAATCTCATTGCAGTATGCAGGCCTTTCAAATCTATCAATAGTAATCTTGGGAGCTTCATCATCCCAACTGATCTCAAACATGGATGCCATGGTAGCCAATGCATCTGCCAACTGATTCTCTCTTCGTGGAATATGTCCAAAGGTAATCTCTTTGAAATGTGGGATCAAGGACAACACATGCTCTCTGTAAGGAATGAGGTTATCATGCTTTGTATCCCAATCTCCTTTTATCTGACTTACTACCAGTGCTGAATCTCCATACACATCAAGGAACTGAATCTTCATATCAATAGCATCTTTAATACCCAGGATACAGGCCTCATACTCAGCCATGTTATTAGTACAATAGAAACAAAGTCTGGCAGTAATCGGGGTATGACAACCTTCAGGGGAACTGATCACAACACCAACACCATTACCAATTGCATTAGAGGCACCATCAAAAACCATAGTCCATCGGATCCTTGTTCAGGTCCGTCATATTGTCCAGGTTCTTTGGTAATAATCATAATGTCTTCATCAGGGAACTCAAAACTCATTGCTGGTAATCATCCACTGCTTGATGAGCCAAATGATCAGCTACAACACTTCCTTTAATGGCCTTTTGAGTAGTATACTGTATGTCATATTTTGTTAAGATCATTTGCCATCTTGCAATTCTTCCGGAGAGAGCAGGTTTCTCGAATATGTACTTGATTGGATCCATCTTCAAAATCAACAAGGTAGTATGGGTCAACATATACTGTCTTAGTCGGCGAGCAGCCCATGCCAATGCGCAGCAAGTTTTCTCGAGCAGTGAGTATCTTGTTTCACAGTCGGTAAACATTTTGCTAAGGTAGTATATTGCCTGCTCTTTTCGACCAGACTCGTCATGTTGCCCCAATACACACCCCATTGAGTTGTCTAACACTGTCAAGTACATAATCAAGGGTCTTCCATCAACTAGTGGCATTAAAATTGGTGGTTCTAGCAGATACTTCTTGATTTCATCAAATGCAGTCTGGCACTCATCATTCCATTCCATCACCTGATCTTTCTTCAACAACTTGAAGATTGGCTCACAGGTAGCTGTTAATTGGGAAATAAATCTTGCAATGTAATTCAATCGTCCCAAGAAACCTCTAACTTCCTTCTCAGTACGGGGAGCTGGCATCTCTCGTATAGCTTTCACTTTTGCAGGATCCACTTCAATACCTTTTCCACTGACAATGAAACCCAGGAGTTTACCAGATCTAACTCCAAAAGTACACTTTTTTGGGTTCAATCTCAACTTGTATTTCTTCAACCTTTCAAACAACTTGTGCAGATGATCAAGGTGTTGCTCTTCATTCTGGGACCTGGCTATCATATCATCCACATATACCTCTATCTCATGATGAATCATATCATGAAACAAAGCCACCATAGCACGCTGATATGTTGCCCCTGCATTCTTTAAACCAAATGGCATCACCTTATAACAAAAAGTGCCCCACTGTGTAGCAAATGGTGTCTTCTCCATATCTTCAGGTGCCATCTTGATTTGATTGTAACCAGAGAAACCATCCATAAAAGAGAATACCTTATGCTGAGCAGTGTTGTCTACCAGAACATCAATATGAGGAAGTGGAAAGTCATCTTTGGGGCTGGCCTTGTTCAAATCCCTGTAGTCTACACACATACGTACCTTACCATCTTTCTTAGACACTGGTACCACATTTGCAACCCACTGAGGATAAGAAGTCACAACTAAGAACCCTGCATCAAACTGTTTCATTACCTTTGCTTTAATCTTCTCTGACATTTCAGGACGCATACGACGAGCCTTCTGCTTCTTTGGACGACAATCTTCTTTCACTGGTAAACGGTGAACCACAATGTCTGTATCCAACCCTGGCATATCTTCATAGGACCAAGAAAAGATCTCCACATAGTCATGTAACATCTGAATCAATCTGCTCTTGACACTGTCCTCTAATTCAGCCCCTATCTTGACTTCTTTCCTGTTTTCTTCAGTTCCCAGATTCACAACTTCGACTGGCTCTTCATGTGGCTGTATAGCTTTATCTTCTTGTTGTAACAACCTAGCAAGCTCTACAGGTACTTCACAATCGTCCTCATTTCCGTCTTCAGCTTGATAGATCGGATTCTCGAAATTATAATTGGCAATAGTAGAAATGTTATCAACAGGATCCAGAATGGATGAGGATCTGCATTTTAGTGATGTGGGTGTGTGTAAGAACACATAGCTGATAAAACAAAAATAAAAGAAAAGAAAGACAAGGAACACAATATTTACGAAAACGAAACGTCCACTGATTTTTATTGAATGAAGTATGCAAATGAAATGACATCCCGTAACAAGCACACCATTGTGCCCCGGGTAAGGCACAAGGCTTAAGAGTTCAATTGTTCAAGAAATTACAAACTTAAAAAGCAATAACACAGTAATAGTATTTACTCCTGACTAAAGGAGATATGAATAACATCTTCAGCCTTCCAGTTATTGAGTCCAGCACCCACGGTAGGAAAAATCCAAGCATCCAAGTTGTATTCTTCATCATAGTCACCTATAGCATTGATCTGGTCTTTCATAATCCCCTGATTGGTGATACGAACAGCACGAGCACGACGAACAGCCTTCTGAGACTCTGCAGTGAAACCCAAACCAAATTTGTCAGACTTGTATGGAATATCAGGAAGTTGACCCCAAATAGTACAACCACCTTCATCCACCACAGCTCTAGCATCTTTAAGGGAGGCCATTGTAGGAGGTACTCTAGTGACCACATGAACTTTCTTGACAACAGGAGGAGCTTCATAATCATTAACAATCCAAGGAACCACTTCAAATGTCTGACACGGAGTTTCAACGTATTCACCTTCCACTTCAAGATACTTGAATGTGTTCACATGGCTAATCATATACCCTTCCTCTCTGTAGACAGTAACAACCTTCCCTTCTACTGGATATCTCAGCTTCTGATGTAAAGTGGAGGTTACAGCACCTGCCCCATGGATCCAGGGACGACCAAGCAAACAAGAATAGGAAGGGCGAATATCCATCACATAAAAGGTAGCATTGAAAACCTAAGAACCAACTTTGATTGGGAGATCAATCTCTCCATGCACCACTCTTCTCGAGCCATCAAAAGCCTTCACCACTATATTACTGGGCTTCAGCACAACATCTTTAGGACTCAGCTTATTCAGAACTTCTTTGGGCAACACATTCAGAGAGGAACCATTGTCTATCAATACATGTGACAGGGTAGTGCCCCTGCATTCAATTGAGATATGTAGAGCCCTGTTATGATCCCTCTTGGCAGGAGTCAAATCAGCATCGGAGAAACCTAACCCATTATCATAGGTCAAGTGTGCAACACAATTTTCAAACTGGTCAACAGAAATTTCATTTGGTACATGAGCAGTCTTCAGAAACTTGATCAAGGATTTGGCATGAGCCTCAGAACGTAACAAAGACAGCATAGAAATCTTGGAGGGAGTATGCCCCAATTGATCAACAATGTCATAATCACTCTTGCGAATGATTTTCAATACTTCCTCCATCTGCTTAGAGAGATTATCAACAACTGGCACATCAGTAGGTACAGGTTCAATAACAAGACCTTTGCCCCGAGCATCAGTGGTGGAGGTAGTAGCTGGAGTAACTGCATTCTTGGAAGTAGCGGGAGGAGAGAAAACTCTTCCGCTTCGTGTGATCTTACTAGATCCAGCAATATTATCAATGTTTTCGTCAGCAACAGGTGTATCAGCTAAAGCTTCCTGCTTAACACCATGGATATAAACATCAGACCCATAATGCCAAGGCACATCTTTATCAGAAGTATACGGAATGGGACCAGGAGTGGTAATGACCATAGGAGCCACTCTAGCTTCAGCAACAATCTTCACAGGGCCTTCAGCAGTAATCTTAATTGGACCCTTATGAGTGATTTTGACAGGTCCCTTGGAAGTAATCCTTACCGGTACTTTATCAACCATATCCACCTCTTCAATCTTCTTACCTTTAGTAATATGATCCACCATACTCTCCACAGAAGGTGGTGTCCTCTCGAATACTATGGTGTAATTATTCATGAGGCGTTGAATTCCGTCCTTCAACCTCCAGCAACTATCCGGATTATAGGCACAATAGACACAATCTTCACAACAACCTGGAAAGAACCCAGCTTGTACCAACTTCTTCTTAATGACAGACAATGGTGTGGTCAACTCTGCAACTGAATAAATATGTGAATCTTCATCAATGGCATTGACAGTCTTCTCATGATTTGGCATGGGAGCAGTAATCACATTTGGAGTACCCGGAGGGTCAAACTCAATTTCTCCAGCCTCAATCATATCTTGAATTTTGTTCTTCAAGACCCAGCAGCTATTAGTATCATGTCCCTGACAGTTCGAATGATATGCACATCGTGCATTAGAATTGTACCTGGGAGAGGTAACATTAGGATTCTGAGGAGCATCTTTCAGAGTAATGAGTTCAGCCTTCAACAAGTGTTGCAAAGCTTGGGCCATTGACATGTTGATCTTAGTGAACTGCCTTCTAGCCCTCTGTTGATTTCCCTGTGGCTGCTCTGGTGTTGCAGGAGTTGGATTGGAAATATGAACTGCACTCACAGACTGATGCCTTCTGTTACGATCAGGTTGACCATAAACAGCATTTGACTCTTTCTTCCCACTAGGAGGCTTCTTTGCAGCACCTGATGAAGAAGCACCCACTTGAATCTTGCCACTCCTTATACCACTTTCTACGTGCTCTCCTGTCATTATCAACTCAGTGAAGCCAGATGACGAGCTTCCAATGAGATGACTGTAAAATGGGCCATTCAACGTACACATGAACATATCAAACCAACTCCCTGTCAGTTAAAGGGGGTTGTACTCTTCCAGCCAAGTCTCTCCACTTCTGAGCATACTCCTTGAAACTTTCTTTAGCACCCATGGACATGCTTTGCAGCTGCATGCGAGTAGGGGCTAAATCAGCATTGTATTGATATTGCTTATAGAAGGCTTCAGCAATATCATTCCAATCACGGATGTTGACACTCTCCAATTGATAGTACCATTCCAATTGAGCTCCAGATAAACTCTCTTGGAAGAAATGGATCCACAACTTCTTATCAGCAGTATGGGGTTGGATTCTCCTGACATAAGACCTCAGATGCAGCTTGGGACAAGAGACACCATCATAAACAACAAAAGTAGGAACCTTGAAACCAATGGGTATGACCACCCCAGATATCAGACTCAGGTCTTCAAAATCCAGCCCAGAAGACTTTTGCAATTCCATAGCATCCATTCTATCCACCAGCATCTTGAAATTATCCTCATTAGGCTCATGATAGTAGTTAGCTTCAGAATCAGAGTCCCCCATTGTGTTGTGGAGACTGCCTCCCTCTTTCTCAGACTCTTCAGACTCATAATCTTCAACTGGTTCCTTGGTCTTGACAAGACCCCTGAACCTTCTTCCCATGTTGATCAGGCCACCTGACCTTCTAGTCTTCTTAGTCTTCTTGGCCAGTAATGTCTTCAATTCATCCTGCCCCTTGGACAAGTTCAGGATCAGCTCTTGGAACGGTGCATTTTGTGCCTGGAGATCCTTAACTGTTTGCTCAAGAGCCATTGCTGAAATAAATAGCGAGAAGATAAGAAACCTGTGCACAATAAACCTGTGATGCAATGATATGATATGTGAATGCATATGCAATGTTTTCAAGGACCGCAGGATTTGAATTTGCTTAAACAAATAGGAAGGTAAACTTTTATTAGTAATAAATTTGTTTTACCTTTTGGGCTTACAGAAAATGAAATGAAATAAATACAATAGATGGGGTTTTAAGTCTCCCATGGACGTTTCCTCTTTGTGTTGAGGTAAGAGTTGAGATTCCGTTCCTCGTGAAGTTGCTTTGTTAGTTCCAGGATCTTTTCTTGGCTTGCTTTGTAATGAGCCTCGAAAGTATCCCTTTGCTCCTTCAACTGGATCCAGGATCTCTGTAAGTCTTCCATGTCAGTAGGCATGTCTGGGTGAAGGATGGTATAAGCAGTATCTCCTTCAGCAACAGGTTCCATGGTAACTGGCAGGATAGCAGGATATGGCCTCATGAGGGTCTGAGCACGAGATCGTACCCATCTGAGATAAGCTTCCATAGGAATAGTCTACTTAGGCTCCAGAGTCTTGCTGTCAACCTTGTTCACTTTTCTCCATGCTCGTATGAATCTCTGACGGTAACCTTGAAGATCGTTGTCGTAGTCAAACACAATGCCCTGAATCAACATGTCATGTGGGCCATCACTCCGAGCATAACCAAACTGTCGTAAAGCTAGAGAAGGGTTGTAAGTGATGCCTCCTCTTATGCCTAGAAGTGGCACATTAGGAAATTCCCCACAACGGCCAATAATAGTGACATTCTCCATAGATCTGGAGCACCAATGGATATCTGAATGAGAGAGTGACATAATCCTCTTGGACCACCTGAACCCTTGCTCATTTTTCATTACTGAGCGAGGAAGGTGAGAAATAAACCACCTAGATAGCAAAGGTATGCAACACATCAAAGTTCCTCTTGCTCTTGTAGTACGGGTATGAAGAGAATGTAGGATGTCTCCAAGCAATGTAGGCACTGGATTGTGACTCAGAAATATGTTGATGGCATGAACGTCTATGAACTGATCAGGATTGGGGAACAATACTAAGCCATAAATCAACAAGGATAAGATCTCCTCAAAAGCATCATAGCTCATAGCCTTCAAGAATACTTGAGCTTTATCCATTAATACCTTAGCAAGAATACCCTTAACTCCGCTTCTCGTTTCTAGAACAATGTCAGACTTCTTCAGATGTAGAGTTGCAGCAATAACTTCAGGTTTTGGCTCTTTCTCCAAGCCTGTGAAGGGTCTTTGATCAAGAACAGGTATACCCCGAAGTTTAGAGAACTCTTCCATTGTAGGAACTAGCTGATAGTCGGGGAATGTAAAGCAATGGTGCTTAGGGTCAAAGAACTGAAATAGGACACTCATCATGTCTTCATTGAACCCTGAGGTGACTAGATCCAATAGGTGACCATGTCTCTTGATAAACTGGGAGTGATCAGACACTTGAGAAACCAACTCCTTAAGCTTAGGAGGTATCCCTACAAAATTGATCCTGATAGTGTTCCTACGAGCAGAAACCAGGACCTGCAACAAAGAACAAAGATAAATCCTTTGGTCCTTGAAATGGTTAGTGAAAATGCTATGCTTATGATGCATGATGATGTCATGATGTTATGCTCAAACACAAACATGTGGCACACACAAGCAAATCACACCATAGCCCTAGGTTTAAAGGCTTGCATGAGGTTTAAAGGTAAGTACCCTCCCCTGAGGTTTAGATGGTTTATCCTGTCCTATAAAGTAACCATGTTCTAAGGGATCTCAATATCATTGATCCTTCCCAAGGGTGGTTGTTCAGTAGGCAACTTACTTGCCAACCAAAACCCTCCAAGTTTAGGATCTCAATGAGCGTAGTATCGAGTATCAACCAACTTCAGTCTGCACCAAAGCCGGTTATCTCACTACTTTCTAAAGGCCAAGATGGGATAACTAGGGTTCTAAAAGTTAGTTAGTGCATTGACAACATATGGCAGCCTCATATTATCCTCAACTTGACTTAAGGAACATAAGCACCAACCAAGAAGTCACACTAACTATGGCCACCAGATCAACCATATCGGTATACGCCGTACAGTTTCCTTGGTCTATTGCCATTTACCTAAGGTACACTAGATCCGGGTTAGGATCTTTCACACATAAGAGCACCCAACAAGTAAGTATAAAGCAAACAAGGCAAACAATTTTAAAGTGATCTAATTCCTAAGGGTACCCCTCTTTTATTAAATCCCCAGCAGAGTCGCCAGTTCTGTAACACGGTGGGAGAACTGACTTTAGTTATGTTGCGGATAGCAAGAGTCCCCACCGACTTTTATTTTATCCAAAGGAAAGGCATAAAAGAACAGGAAAGACCTTTTAAAAGATTTTTGGGTCCGGGGGGTAGGTTATGTAAAGGGAAGGTGTTAGCACCCTTTACATCCATGGTTATCCATAGGCTCTTAGTTACTTAGCTCACTTTAAAATGTTTTTGAAATGTGAAGTGTGTGAATAAAATTTTCTTAAGTGTTTATAATGATCCATGTACGGATGCGTATAAAACCTTTGTTTTGAAAATTGTTTGAAATGTGTGAAGTATTTGAAATATTTTTGAAGAGTGAGCAAGTATCTAAGAGGAACCTACCCTAAGTTTTAAGTCTTTTCTGTTCTTGAGTCCTTTAAATGGTAAGACTATCCCTATTATTAAGGAATAGGTAGTCATTACCTTGGATGTATGGGACAAGTGAAGGGACATCTGTTATTTAGGCAACTGTGGGGTGTATAAGCAATTCGAAGGGACTTATCATCTTTATTTCGAAAGGGACAAGATCATTACGAAGGCAACATTCGAAAGGGACTTGATCTTTTATCTGTTAAGGGACTAGATGATGTGAAATTAGGGACTTTGCTTTATACACCCTACTTGACCTTTTTGTAATAGGCAACATGAGAGGTAACCCTTAGAAAGTGAGATGGCGATCAAAGATCGACTTACGTGTGTGAGTGTACAATTTTAATATTTATCTTTGAATTTAACGAGCTAAATTAATTTTAAACATACAAACATGTTACACTCCCTATTTTACTAACCATAGCATAAAATAAATATTTAAACATTACTACTAAATATTACATCAAAGGAACAATTACATAATAATAATTATTAAAGCAAAATAAATAAATAAGCAAAATAATAAATAATAATAATAATTGGGTTAGTAAAAATAATAATAATAATAAATCATAATATATAAATGGGGTTAGTAATAAAATATCATATAAACATAATTTATAATAATATTAACATAATAATTAAAAAATCAATTTTTATAAACAATTATTATTTAAGACTAATAAGAAAATATGAGCAATTATACTAATTATCATAAAGTTTTAAGTTATATGTAAATTATAAAAGTAAGTTAATTATAAGCATATTATGAAAATAAAATTATAATTACAAAATTAAATTAGCAATTTTTAACTATTTTTAAACATATATTAAAATTATTTATATACAAAAATTAAATTATAAACAATTTATAGAATATTTACATATTATGAAAATAGGATTAATTATAATTATATTTACAAAATTTTAATTATTTTAAACAAGATTTAAACAAATTATAAAATATGTACATGATTAAATAAAATATGATTAAGTTTTAAATAGGAGAAAATTAGGGTTTTGTGAAAATTATTAGGATTTATAAACTAATTAAAATATAAGCAAGAATTAAAATAAACAAATAAATAATATTTACAATTAATAGAAAATTAGAATTTATGAAAATATTTTTAGGGTTTTTTGGTTTATGAAAATGTTTTAGGATTTATTAAATTAAGGTTTTAATTAAAATTAATAATATTAATAAACATACAAAACAAATAATGAAGAAAAAGAGAAAAAGAATTTACCTTGGCTGGGAGTTGAACCCAGCCCCTCTGCTTTACACAAACTCCAGCCAACAAGATCAACCACTGGGCCAGCGCGCGCTTGGTGATAAGGAAATGGGTCCAATTGGTTTTGTTGTTTAATCCTGAAAATCATGAAAAAAGAAAAGAAAACAAAAGGCCTGGGTGGGATCGAACCCAGGACCTTTAAACAATGCGCAGGCAAACTTTCCATCCAGCCGGGAGGGCGCCTCTGATATTATAATGGCTATAATTCATAATATATTAATACTGATGAATATCATGAAAAAACAATAAAAAAGATGGTGCCTCCAGGATTCGAACTCAGGCATTCAAGCATTACACAAGCGCTTCTCACCACCAGGCCAAGCAACCTCATCTGAAATAATATGAAAAGAAAATCATAAAATATTATGTTAAAATTTCAAATTTCCAGACGCGCGCAAACTTCATCTTCTTCCTCAGGGTTCCTGCGAATTTTGCTGCGTTTTTAACTATAAATTTACCTGCGAATTTCAAAACACAAGAAACCTGCGAATTTGAAACACCCTCAAAACAGTTCAATTTTATTGAATTAAGAATGCAAGCAAGGTCTATAAGTCATTTGGAATTGATTCACGGTTTCAGAACTTATTTATACTTGATGAATCACAAAGCCTTAAAGCTCAACCGAAACCCTAAAAATGGTGGATTGCGTTCTAGGTGACGAAACTTCACAAAACCTGTCCAGAATCAATCCCTAACTTATCACAAACAAGAAACATTGATCAAAACTCATAAAAAAACAGTCAATATTTAGAATAAAAAATAAAAAATTTCATGAATATTATGAATCGGATTATGCATATGAGGGTGATTTTGATGCTTTTGATGGCTGGGATTGGCTTTGTGATGTCCAAAGAATCCTTCCATGTCTTAAAAATACCTTAAAAGCTCTTGTAGAGAGGAAACCGAATTGAAGTTTTTGTGAGATTTTTGAATGTATGAACTTACTCTTGGAGGCCAGAAATTCGTGAATAGTGTATTGCTTCATGTTGTATACTTATAGTGCAATAAAATTAGGTCAAAAACATGGATCATTGTGTGGAAAATTTGATTGAAAAAGATTGAAAAAGATTAAGTCTTAAACTTCAAATATTTGTGAATTAGACCTTTCTATTTCAAGCCAATCTTCATAATTCTCATATTAATTTGATCTAAATCACCTTTATGACTTTCTAGAAACAAAATCTCATTTAAATATTTGACTTTTCTATTTTATTTTAATTTAAAATGATTTTAAATGAATAAAATCAAAATATATAAAATAAAATAATAAAAAATCTGAATATTTGAGGATTGGGTCGTGCATGAAGTGTTTGTATGGATTGGATCATCATATGGCAAGCCCATTTAGAAAAAATTGGTTTTAAACCTCCATTTTCTTCACAAACCAACCAAAAATTTCCCAACTTTGCAAGGGCACAAATCCTTCAATTTTAATGCTATGAGGGTTTTCTTGGACATTTTGGAAATCTTGGAGAGTCCTCTAACCAACCCCATTGGTTTCATGTCCATATCATTTACCATTCTCAAGTTATGCCCTTTTGAAGTTGTTGACTTTTTGTTGACTTTTAAAAGGACCTATAATGTCTTAGCTCATACCTTCCAAATGAAGCATTTTTGGGCTTGGCTTGTGACACACAAAGTTGTAGAGAATTCAATTTCGTTCAAAATGAGCTTTGGATGGAGAATTGGTGATGAAGCATGTGAAAGTTATGGCTGGTCAAAGTTCAGTTGACTTTTCCTAAGGAAACCCTAATTTAGAAACCTCTGATTCTTGATGATCTGAAATATCCTTGATGAATCATGATCAACCCTTGATCAAATGATGAATTTTACTTCATATACTTGATGTTGGCAAAAAATCATGAAGTTTGACTTTGGTTTGACCACAGTTGACCACAGTTTGACTTTTTAACTGCTTTGACTGATTTTGACTTACCTGATCATCTGACTGAGCAAACCTTTGAGAAACGTCTTGAAACTTGTCATGGGTATTCTTAAACACATATAAGATGTTATGAAGCTCACTTGAAGTCTTGGAAGTCCATTTAGCCTGATTAAAGCCAAAACCCTAGTTTTGGATGCACTGCTTAGGAGGATGCATTGTCTGAGGGAATTGTCAAACTTTCTGACTATTTGTGAACTTTGTGAACCTTGTGAACTTCATAAGATGTCTTATGAACCTTGTGAACCTCATGGAAGGTCTTGTGAACCTTGTGAACCTTGTAAAGTGTCTTGTAAACATCATGAACCTCATGAAAGGTCTTGTGAACCTTGTGAACCTCATAAAGTGTCTTCTAAACTTCATGAACCTCATGAAAGGTCTTGTGAACCTTGTGAACCTCATAAAGTGTCTTGTAAACTTCATGAACCTCATGAAAGGTCTTGTGTACCTTGTGAACCTTCTGGGCACACAAAGTCTTGTATTGTGAGGGCAAATTTTGGGGTGCAAAAGTAACCCAGATCAATTGTACAAGGTTCATACGTCACAGCCATGGTCTTAGAATTTGTTTTAAGGTCCTAAATGATTGGTTCCTGTTTTGAAGCTCCAAACCCTAGCAATGGCAAAATTCGATACAGTCCACAATAACTGAATTAATCCATTCAAAAAGCTTCTAAACATCACAACAAACACAAATCTATAATTAGTTTTCAATATCAAAGCATAAATCAATCAAATCAAAAAAACATAGAATATGAAAGGGATGCATTCGGTTTGTGCGAATTAGGGCATGAATGGACAATGTTATGATCCAGAATTGATCTATGAACTCCAAGGAACAAGTTGCAACCTTTGGTTTGTCTTGAAAGTAGCTCTAGGTATCAAACCGAATTTGTGTTCTTAGGATGAATTTTGAAACTTTGTTCTTACCTTTGGAGGCTCAAATTTTCGTCTTTGTGCATTGTGTTATGCTTGTGTACATATAGTGGATTGAATTAGGTCAAAAAATATGCTCCTTCTTTGGGCTTTTTGGATACCTTGATGATGAAGAAATCTCACTCCAAATTTGGCCAAAAATCAAATCTTTTCATGCTCTAAGGAGTGAGCACGAATTTGGACAGTGTATATTCATGTTAAATGGCTTTTATGATTTTCTAGAAGAAGAATCATACTTAAATATTGATTTTTTGATTTTATTTTGATTTAATATGTATTTAAATGAATAAAATTCAAATAAATATTAAATAAAATAAGAAAAATTAGAAATTACATGGGTTGGGTCGTGCTTAGTATTTTCATAAAGATGGGATGGCAATTTGGTGGGCTTATTTAGCAAAAATTTGATTTTAGGCCTTATTTGCTTCATAAACTTCCCTAAAACTTCCCAACTTTGCAAGGGCACAAATCCTTCAATTTTAATGCTATGAGGGTGTTCTTGGACATTTTGGAAAGCTTAAAGAGTCCTCTAACCAACCCCATTGGTTTCATGTCCATATCATTTACCATTCTCAAGTTATACTCTTTTGAAGTTGTTGACTTTTTGTTGACTTTTAAAAGGACCTATAATGTCTTAGCTCATACCTTCCAAATGAAGCATTTTTGGGCTTGGCTTGTGAGACACAAAGTTGTATAGAATTCAATTTACTTCAAAATGAGCTTTGAATGGGGAAAATTTGATGAAGCATGTGAAAGTTATGGCTGGTCAAAGTTCAGTTGACTTTTCCTGTGAAAACCCTAACTTAGAAACTCCTGATTCTTGATGATCTGAAATCTCCTTGATGAATCATGATCAACCCTTGATCAAATGATGAATTTTACTTCATATAATTGATGTTGGTAAAAAATCATGAAGTTTGATTTTGGTTTGACCACAGTTGACCTCAGTTTGACTTTTTAACTGCTTTGACTGATTTTGACCTATTTGATCATCGGACTGAGCAAACCTTTGAGAAAAGTCTTGAAATTTGTCATGGGGATTCTTAAACACATATAAGATGTTATGAAGCTCACTTGAAGTCTTGGAAGTCCATTTAGCCTGATTAAAGTCAAAAACCTAGTTTAGGATGCACTGCTTAGGAGGATGCATTGTCTGAGGGAATTGTCAAATCTTCCGACCAATTGTGAACTTTGTGAACCTTGTGAACCTCATAAGATGTCTTGTGAACCTTGTGAACCTCATAATATGTCTTGTTAATCTTGTGAACCTCATGAGAAGTCTTGTTAATCTTGTGAACCTCATGAGAGATCTTGTGAACCTTGTGAACCTTGTGAACCTCTTAGTACATAAAGTCTTATCTTGTGAAGGAAAATTTTGGGGTGCAACAACTGCCCCTGTTCAATTTTCTGAAACCTGAGGGGTTAGATTGGTATATGTGCCATTCGTGACCTGTAAGGTTGAAGGGGATTGAACACAAAAGCCCAAAAATTTGCACTCACTGGTGCGTAAAGTAATACTGATGATTAACTGTATATGCTCGAGTGGGCTTGAAGATGCCACTTGGAGAAAAGGAAATGGGCTTAAAGATGCCATCAGAATGAACTGGAGATGGGCTTAGAGATGCCATATGGAGAAAAGTTCTTCAAATATACTTCTTGGAGAATAAGGTAGTCCAAAGTATGAAGATATAGCTTTTGGGGGAGATAAACAACGTCCCAACATTACCTTTGGGAAGATAAACAACGGCCCAAGGTAATAATACGGCCTTTTGAGAAGATAAACAACGTCTCAAAATAGCCTTCGGGAAGATAAACGACGTCCCAAGATAATGAGATAACCTTTGGGAAGATAAACAACGACCCTAGGTAAGGGTATAACTTTTGGAATGATAAACAACAGCCCAAAGTCATGATAGCTTTCAGGAGGATAAACAACGGCCCAAAGTCATGATAGCTTTCAGGAGGATAAACAACGTCTTGAGGTATAAGTATAACTTTTGGGAAGATAAACAACGGCCCAAAGTCATGATATGGCTCTTGGGAAGATAAACAACGGCCCAAGGCTTGATAATATGGCTTTTGAGAAGATAAACAACGTCTCAAGATAGCCTTCGGGAAGATAAACGACGTCCCAATATAATGAGATAACCTTTGGGAAGATAAACAACGGCCCAAGGTAACAAGTTGCTGATAAAGTTTGTCTGCTGGAGAATTAATCTGAAAAACAAGATTAGTTTGATGCAAATATCATGATGTATATAACATTCTGCAAGATAATATTAGTTTATGCATTATGTATGCATGTATAGTATGATGCACTTAAGTAACGTATTATGCATTTATGGATATGTATGTTATGGTATGATGTAAATGATGTATGTATGCATCATGCAGCTTGAAGTGCCCGGATATCTTTGTATAACAACTGCTGGCCAGGGAAAATAAATCCCGATTTGTTGCTGAAGAATGTGAGGAACTTGTTCCCGCCTCGTTTGATAATATAGTATTCATAACCTCCCGTCTTCGTTTGATAGTAAGGTATCCATAACCTCCCGTCTTCGTTTGATAGTAAGGTATCCATAACCTCCCGTCTTCGTTTGATAGTAAGGTATCCATAACCTCCTGTCTTCGTTCGATAGTAAGGTATCCATAACCTCTCGTCTTCGTTCTTCATACTCCTATGGAAAGAATAAATTCCCGATTATCCGTATGAGGATAAAAGAGATGGATATAAATTCCAGGGGAGATGTGACTCGAAGTATTTATGAAGATGGATTTGCCCTACTGGGGATTTGTAGCTGTCTTGTGGGGATGAACCGGCGAAGCTTCGTTGAATTCCTTCCCTCGTTTGTCCTTAGTAAATACTATTACTGCATTTTCATGCATTTCTGGTAAACATCAATCATATTAAGCATTTATGCATTTCTGGTAAACATCAGTCATATTCAAAAGCATACATACATCCAAACACAACCAATGGACATCTCGCTTATGTAAATAGGGTAAAAGTAAATCTGGATTCAAAGATGGAATTTTATTTATATCACAAAGTGACCTATACATAGGCAAATTTGTACAAGGAGACAGAAATCCTAGTAAGAGGAATTTGTCATAACAATTTTTACAAAACAAGAAAAATCAGCTATGTGGGAAATAATCCTATTGAGTTTTAATTCTACTATTGTCATTATCTTCAAGTATCTCATCTTCTGCTATCGAGACGGAAACGATTGGATTGATCTTTATCTGTTCGAGCTTGAGTAAGTAGCACAACTGGTTGTAGTTTTATGGGTGATCCAAACGAGACATAGTCATACGCTTTATTCCCTAACTTTTTCCTGGATTGCCTTTTCAGGTTTTCAATCCACCGGGATACCCTTTTTTGCCCAAGCCGCCTTTTCAGGTTTTCGACTTGCCGGGTGTACATTTTTTATATATATCCCTAATTTTTGCCCGAACCCTTTTGGTTCGCCGGGATGCCCTTATTTTTGCCTAGGCCAGTCAACCTAGCGGGTCTCTTTTTATGCATAGTATTTTTTAACTATGTCTGTGTTTACAGGCTGTGGGAAGTCTTCACCGTCCATAGTAGTAAGTATCATGGCACCTCCTGAGAATACTGTCTTGACTACAAAAGGTCCTTCATATGTAGGGGTCCATTTGCCCCTAGGATCACCCTGTGGTAATATGATACACTTGATTACCAAGTCACCGGCCTGATATACCTTTGGCTTAACCTTCTTATTAAAAGCTTTGATCATTCGTTTCTGGTACATCTGGCCATGACAAACTGCTGCTAACCTCTTCTCATCAATCAAATTTATCTGGTCAAGTCGAGTCTGAATCCATTCATCTTCATCCAATCCTGCATCCTTCATAATTCTTAAGGAGGGAATCTGAACTTCAATGGGTAGAACTGCTTCCATACCATATACTAAAGAGAATGGGGTTGCCCCTGTTGAAGTGCGTATTGTAGTATGATAACCATGAAGAGCAAATGATAACATCTCATGCCAATCCTTGTAAGTAACAGTCATCTTCTGTATAATCTTCTTAATGTTCTTATTAGCAGCTTCAACTGCCCCATTCATCTTTGGACGATACGGAGAAGAGTTGTGATGATTAATCTTGAATTGCATATAGAGATCAGTAATCATAGTGTTGTTCAGATTAGAGCCATTGTCAGTAATAATCCTTTCAGGGATGCCATACCTACATATGAGATTATTCTTAATGAATCGAGCCACCACATTCTTAGTAACAGATGCAAATGAAGGTGACTTTACCCACTTCGTAAAGTAATCAATAGCTACCAGGATTAAACGATGCCCATTAGAAGCAGTAGGCTTGATCTCACCAATCATATCAATGCCCCACATGTCAAAAGGCCAAGGAGCAGTCAACACATTCAATGGTGATGGAGGTATATGTACTTTGTCAGCATAGATTTGACACTTGTGACATGTTCTGGAATGTTGGTAGCAGTCAGCTTCCATGGTAGACCAATAGTAACCTACTCTTAATATCTTCTTTGCCATGGTGTGACCACTAGAATGAGTGCCAAAAATCCCATCATGCATGTCCTCCATAATCTCAGTTGCTTCCTTCTTATCCACACAAAGAAGCAAAGTGGAATCATGATTGCGTTTGTACAAAATCCCATTACTCAAAAAGAACTTAGCAGAAAACCTCCTCAGAAACTTCCTATCTTTGACAGATGCCCCATCAGGGAACTCCTGGGCTTCAAGATATCTTTTTACTTCATAAAACCAAGGTTTCTCCTCTGCTTCTTCAGCGTCAATCTCATTGCAGTATGCAGGCTTCTCAAATCTATCAATAGTAATCTTGGGAGCTTCATCATCCCAGCTGATCTCAAACATGGATGCCATGGTAGCTAAGGCATCTACCAACTGATTCTCTCTTCGCGGAATATGTCCAAAGGTAATCTCTTTAAAATGGGGGATCAAAGACAACACATACTCTCTGTAAGGAATGAGATTATCATGCTTGGTATCCCAATCTCCTTTAATCTGACTTACTACTAGGGCTGAATCTCCATACACGTCAAGGAACTGAATCTTCATATCAATGACAAATTTGATACCCAGGATACATGCCTCATACTCAGCCATGTTATTGGTACAATAGAAACAAAGTTTTGCAATAATCGGGGTATGACAACCTTCAGGGGAACTGATCACAACACCAACACCATTACCAAGTGCATTAGAAGCTCCATCAAAAACCATGGTCCATCGGAATCCTTGTTCAGGTCCGTCATATTGTCCAGGTTCTTTAGTAATAATCATAATGTCTTCATAAGGGAACTCAAAACTTATTGACTGATAATCATCCACTGCTTGATGAGCCAAATGATCAGCTACAACACTTCCTTTAATGGCCTTCTGAGTAGTATACTATATGTCATATTCTGTCAAGATCATTTTCCATCTTGCTATTCTTCCGGAGAGAGCAGGTTTCTCGAATATGTACTTGATTGGGTCCATCTTCGAAATCAACAAGGTAGTATGGGTCAACATATACTGTCTTAGTCGGCGAGCAGCCCATGCCAAAGCGCAACAAGTTTTCTCGAGCAGTGAGTATCTTGTTTCACAGTCGGTAAACTTTTTGCTAAGGTAGTATATTGCCTGCTCTTTTCGACCAGACTCGTCATGTTGCCCCAACACACACCCCATTGAGTTGTCTAACACTGTTAAGTACATAATCAAGGGTCTTCCATCAACTGGTGGCATCAATATTGGAGGTTCTAGAAGATATTTCTTGATTTCATCAAAGGCAGTCTGGCATTCGTCATTCCATTACATTACCTGATCTTTCTTCAACAACTTGAAGATTGGCTCACAGGTGGCAGTTAATTGGGAAATAAATCTTGCAATGTAATTCAATCGTCCCAAGAAACCTCTAACTTCGTTCTCAGTACGGGGAGCTGGCATCTCTTGTATAGCTTTCACTTTTGCAGGATCTACTTCAATACCTTTTCCACTGACAATGAAACCCAGGAGCTTACCGGATCTAACTCCAAAAGTACACTTGTTTGGGTTCAATCTCAACTTGTATTTCTTCAACCTCTCAAACAACTTATGCAGATGATCAAGATGTTGCTTTTCATTCTGGGATCTGGCTATCATATCATCCACATACACCTCTATCTCATGATGAATCATATCATGAAACAAAGCCACCATAGCACGTTGATATGTTGCCCCTGCATTTTTCAAACCAAATGGCATAACTTTATAACAAAAAGTGCCCCACTGTGTAACAAATGTAGTCTTCTCCATATCTTCAGGTGCCATCTTAATTTGATTGTAACCAGAGAAGCCATCCATGAAAGAGAATACTTTATGCTGAGCAGTGTTGTCTACCAGAACATCAATATGAGGAAGTGGAAAGTCATCTTTGGGACTGGCCTTGTTCAAATCCCTGTAGTCTACACACATACGTACCTTTCCATCCTTCTTGGGTACCGGCACCACATTTGCAACCCATTGAGGATAAGAAGTCACAGCTAAGAACCCTGCATCAAACTGTTTCATCGCCTCTGCCTTAATCTTCTCTGACATCTCAGGACACATGCGATGAACCTTCTACTTCTTTGGACGACAATCTTCTTTTACTGGTAAACAGTGAACCACAATGTCTGTATCCAACCCTGGCATATCTTCATAGGACCAAGCAAAGATCTCCACATAATTATGTAACATCTGAATCAATCTGCTCTTGACACTATCCTCTAATTCAGCCCCTATCTTGACTTCTTTCCTGTTTTCATCAGTTCCCAAATTCACAACTTCGATTGGCTCTTCATGTGGCTGTATAGCTTTCTCTTCTTGTTGTAACAACCTAGCAAGCTCTACAGGTACTTCACAATCGTCTTCATTTCCATCTTCAGCTTGATAGATCGGATTCTCGAAATTATAATTGGCAATAGTAGAGTTGTTATCAACAGGATCCAGAGTGGATGAGGATCTACATTTTAGTGTTGTGGATGTGTGTAAGAACACATAGATGATAAAGCAAAAATAAAAGAAAGGAAAGACAAGGAACACAATATTTACGAAAACGAAACGTCCACTGACTTTTATTGAATGAAGTATGCAAATGAAATGACATCCCGAAACAAGCACACCATTGTGCCCCGGGTAAGGCACAAGGCTTGAGAGTTTAATTGTTCAGAAATTACAAACTTAAAAAGTAACAACGCAGTAATAGTATTTACTCATGACTAAAGGAGATAGGAACAACATCTTCAGCCTTCCAGTTATTGAGCCCATCACCCACAGTAGGAAAAATCCAAGCATCCAAGTTGTAATCTTCATCATAGTCACCCACAACATTGATCTGATCTTTCATAATCCCCTGATTGGTGATACGAACAACACGAGCACGACGAACAGCCTTCTAGGATTCTGCAGTGAAACCCAAACCACATTTGTTAGACTTGTAAGGAATGTCAGGAAGCTGACCCCAAATAGTACAACCACCTTCATCCACCACAGCTCTAGCATCTTTAAGGGAAGCCATTGTAGGAGGTAGTCTTGTGACCACAGGAATTTTCTTGACAACAGGAGGAGCTTCATAATTATTAACAACCCAAGGAACTACTTCAAACGTCTGGCATGGAGTTTCGACATATTCACCTTCCACTTCAAGATATTTAAAGGTGTTCACATGGCTAACTATATATCCTTCCTATCCGTAAACAGTGACAACTTTTCCTTCTACTGGATATCTCAGCTTTTGATGTAAAGTAGAAGTTACAGCACCTGCCCCATGGATCCAGGGACGCCCAAGCAGACAAGAATATGAAGGACGGATATCCATTACATAAAAAGTAGCATTGAAGACCTGAGAACCTACTTTTATTGGGAGATAAATTTCTCCATGCACCACTCTTCTTGAACTATCAAAAGCCTTCACCACTATATTACTGGGTTTCAATACAGCATCTTCAGGACTAAGCTTATTCAGAACTTCCTTGGGCAACACATTCAGCGAAGAACCATTGTCTATTAACACATGTGACAGGGTAGTGCCCCTACATTCAATAGAGATATGTAGAGCCCTGTTATGATCCCTCTTGGCAGGAGTTAAATCAGCATCGGAGAAACCTAACCCATTATCATAGGTCAAGTGTGCAACACAATTTTCAAACTGGTCTACAGAAATCTCATTTGGTACATGAGCAGTCTTCAAGAATTTAATCAAGGCTTTGGCATGAGCCTCAGAACACAACAATAAAGACAACATAGAAATCTTGGAGGGAGTATGCCCCAATTGATCAACAATGTCATAATCACTCTTGCGAATGATCTTCAATACTTCTTCCATTTTCTTAGAAAGATCATCAGCAGCTGGCACATCAGTTTGTATAGGTTCAATAACAGGACCTTTTCCCCGAGCATCAGTAGTAGAGGTAGTAGCTGGAGTAACTGTATTCTTGGAGGTAACTGGAGGAGAGAAGACTCTTCCACTTCGTGTGATCTTACTAGATCCAGCAATATTATCAACATCCAGATTTTTACCAACAATAGGTGCATCAGCCAAGGATTCCTGCTTAACACCATGAATATAAACATCGGAGCCATAATGCCAGGGCACAACTTTATCAGAAGTATATGGAATAGGACCCGAAGTGGTAATGATCATAGGAGCCACTCTAGCTTCAGCAACAATCTTCACAGGGCCTTCAGCAGTAATTTTAATTGGACCCTTACGAGTCATTTTTTAAAGGTCCTTTGGAAGTAATCCTTACCGGCACTTTATCAACCATATCCACCTCTTCAACCTTCTCACCTTTAGTTATATGTTCAACCATGCTCTCCACAGAAGGTGTCCTCTCAAACAATATTGTATAATTGTCCATGAGGCGTTGAATTCCGTTTTTCAATCTCCAGCAACTATCCGGCTTATAAGCACAATATAAACAATCTTCACGACAACCTGGAAAGAACCCAGCTTGTACCAACTTCTTCTTAATAACAGACAATGGTGTAGTCACGTCTGCAACTGAGGAAATATGTGAAACTTCATCAATGGCATTAACAATCTTTTCATGATTTGGCATGGGAACAGTAATCACATTTGGAGTACCCGGAGGGTCGAACTCAATTTCTCCAGCATCAATCATATCATGAATCTTATTCTTTAATACCCAGCAACTATTGGTATCATGTCCCTGACAATTTGAATGATATGCACATCGTGCATTAGGATTGTATCTGGGAGAGGTAACATTGGGATTCTGAGGAGGGTCCCTCAAAGTGATAAGTTCACCCTTCAACAAGTGTTGCAAGGCTTGGGCCAGTGACATGTTGATCTTAGTGAACTGCCTTCTAGGCCTCTGTTGATTGCCCTGTGGTGGCTCTGATGTTGCAGGAGTTGGATTGGAGATATGAACTGCACTCACAGATTGATGTCTTCTATTACGATCAGATTGACCATAAACAACATTTAACTCTTTCTTCCCACTAGGGGGCTTCTTTGTAGTACTGGATGAAGAAGCACCCACTTGGATCTTGCCACTCCTTATACCACTTTCTACACGCTCTCCTGTCATTATCAACTCAGTGAAGCCAGATGACGAGCTTCCAATGAGATGACTATAAAAAGGACCATTCAACGTACACATGAACATATCCACTAACTCCCGGTCAGTTAGAGGGGGTTGTACTCTTCCATCCAAATCTCTCCACTTTTGAGCATATTCCTTGAAATTTTCTTTAGCACCCATAGACATGCTCTGTAGTTGCATGCGAGTAGGGGCTAAATCAGCATTGTATTGATATTGCTTGTAAAAAGCTTCAGCAAGATCATTCCAATCACGGATGTTGACACTCTCCAACTGATAGTACCATTCCAATTGAGCTCCAGATAAGCTCTCTTGGAAGAAATGGATCCACAACTTCTTATCAGCAGTATGGGGTTGGATTCTCCGAACATAAGACCTCAGATGCAGCTTGGGACAAGAAACACCATCATAAACTACGAAAGTAGGAACCTTGAACCCAATGGGTATAACCACCCCAGATATCAAACTCAGGTCTTCAAAATCCAGCCCAGCAGACTTTTGCAATTCCATAGCATCCATTCTATCCACCAGCATCTTGAACTTATCTTCATTAGGCTCATGATAGTAATTAGCTTCAGAATCAGAGTCTCCCATAGTGTTGTGGAGACTGCCTCCCTCTTTCTCTGACTCTTGAGACTCATAATCTTCAACCTGTTCTTTGGTCTTGACAGGACCTCTGAACCTTCTTCCCATGTTGACCAGGCCTCCTGACCTTCTAGTCTTCTTGGTCTTCTTGGCCAGCAGTGTCTTCAATTCATCTTGCCCTTTGGACAAGTTCAGGATCAGCTCTTGGAACTGTGCATTTTGTGCCTGGAGATCTTTGACTATTTGTTCAAGAGCCATTGCTGAAATAAACAGCGAGAAGATAAGAAACCTGTGCACAAGAAGCCTGTGATGCAATGATATGATGTATAAATGCGTATGCAATGTTTTCAAGGACCGCAGGATTTAAATTTGTTTAAACAATCAAGAAAGTAAACTTTTATTAGTAATAAGTTTTTTTGCCCCTTGGGCTTATAATAAAAATGAAATGAAATAAATACAAAAGATGGGGTTTTAAGTCTCCCATGGACGTTTCCTCTTTGTGTTGAGGTATGAGTTGAGATTCCGCTCCTCGTGAAGCTGTTTGGTTAACTCCAAGATTCTTTCTTGACTTACTTTGTAATGAGTCTCTTACAAAGTTGGTCCTGATAGTATTCCTATGAGCAGAAGCCATGACCTACAACAAAGAACAAAGATAGATCCTTTGGTCCTTGAAATGGTTAGTGAAAATGCTATGTTTATGATGCATGATGATGCTATGATGTTATGCTCAATCACAAACATGTGGCACACACAAACAAGTCACACCATAGCCCTAGGTTTACAAGCTTGCATGAGGTTCAAAGGTAAGTACCCTCCCCTGAAGTTTAGTTGGTTTATCCTGTCCTATAAAGTAACCAGGTTCTAAGGGATCTCAATATCATTGATCCTTCACAAGGGTGGTTGTTCAGTAGGCAACTTACTTGCCAACCAAAACCCTCCAAGTTTAGGATCTCAATGAGTGTAGTATCGAGTATCAACCAACTTCAGTCTTCACCAAAGCCGGTTATCTCACTACTTTTCTAAAGGCCAAGATGGGATAACTAGGGTTCTAAAAGTTAGTTAGTGCATTGACAACATATGGCAGCCTCATATTATCCTCAACTTGACTTAAGGAACATAAGCACCAACCAAGAAGTCACACTAACTATGGCCACCAGATCAACCATATCGGTATACGCCGTACAGTTTCCTTGGTCTATTGCCATTTACCTAAGGTATACTAGATCCGGGTTAGGATCTTTCGCACATAAGAGCACCCCAACAAATAAGTATAAAGCAAACAAGGCAAACAATTTTAAAGTGATCTAATTCCTAAGGGTACCCCTCTTTTATTAAATCCCCAGCAGAGTCGCCAGTTCTGTAACACGGTGGGAGAACTGACTTTAGTTATGTTGCGGATAGCAAGAGTCGCCACCGACTTTTATTTTATCCAAAAGGAAAGGGCATAAAAGAACATGAAAGACCTTAAAAGATTTTTGAGTTCGGGGGGTAGGTTATGTAAAGGGAAGGTGTTAGCACCCTTTACATCCATGGTTATCCATGGGCTCTTAGTTACTTAGCTCACTTTAAAATGTTTTTGAAAAAGTGTAGTGTGTGTTTAGAAATTTTCTTAAGTGCTTTATAATGATCCATGTACGGATATATATGAAGCCTTTGTTTTGAAAATTGCTTGAAAAATGTGAAGTGTTTGAAATGTTTTTGAAAAATGAGCAAGTACCTAAGAGGAACCTACCCTAAGTTAAGTCTTTTATATTCTTGAATATCCTTTAAGTGGTAAGACTATCCCTATTATTAAGGAATAAGTAGTCATTACCTTGGATGTATGAGGGACAAGTGAAGGGACATCTGTTATTTAGGCAACTGTAAGGTGTATAAGCAATTCGAAGGGACTTATCATCTTTATTCGAAAGGGACAAGATCATTATTCCGTAGGCAACCTCGAAGGGACTTGATCTTTTAAATTGTAGGGACTAGATGATATGAGAGAAGGGATTTTGCTTTACACCTTACTTGACCTTTTTTCCTTTAGGCAACATGAGAGGTAACCCTTAAGAACATGAGATGGCGATCAAAGATCGACTTACGTGTGTGCGTGTACAAATTCAGATATTTATCTTTAAGTTAATGATCTAAATTCAATTTTGCATACAAACATGTCTTACACTCCTTATTTTACTAACCATAGCAATTAAAAATAAATAATAAAAATTACTACAACTATTACATAATGGATATAATTACATTATAATTAAAAATAATTAAAATAAATAAGTAAATAAATAAATAATTGGGTTAGTAAAAATAATAATAAAATAAATAATCACATAAGAGATAAATAAATAAAGAAGTTAGTAATAATAAACAAAACAAATATAAGAAAAAAGAAATTAGCATAATAATATAAAAAGTTCAATTTTAAATGAATAATTATTTTTAAGGTTTTTAATTAATAAGAGAAATAAATGATAAATATTATATATTAACAAAATATGACTAATAGTCTAATTATTTTAATTTTATATACATATTATAAAAATATTTACCAATTATAATTAAATAAGCATAAAAATAATAAATTGATTTAATAAAATAAAGTTAGGTTTTTAATTGTTTTTTTAGGAAAATAAATTAGGGTTAGTTAATTATTTACATATAAGAACTATTTACAAATTATAAATATACATAATTAAATAAATAAATTAACATGAAAAATTATTAGAGTTAATAAAAAATAATTAGGGTTTATATAAAAATAATTAGGTTTTATGAATTAATCTAAATATAATTTATTTATTTATACAAAAATAATATAATATATATAATAAAATAAATATTAGATAATTTTAATAAAGTTTAAGTTTTAACAAGATTTTGAATTATAAATAAGAAAATAGTAATAAACATTTTTATTTTTATATTTATTCATTAATGAAATATAATATAAATAAATGAAATAAGAAAAAAATGAGAAAAAGGGACTTACCTGGGGCTGGGATTCGAACCCAGGCCCTAGGCTTCAATCTTTGAGTCCTGCCTCCACAACCACCAGGCCAGCGTGCGCTTGGTGAACATGGAATGAGTATTGATGATTATATTTTAAGCCTGGAAAACATAAGGGAAATAAAGCAAAAAAATGTTGGAGGTGGGATTCGAACCCTTGTCTTGACCTCCATTCATGCGCATGCTTGCCATCTGAGCCATTGCTACATAATTGAAATATAATAGAAAACACTTCATAATAAAATAAACGTATTATTCAAATCAGAATTTCGCGCCAAGGGTCTTCTTCTTCCTCAAGACCTGCGAAAACACCTGCGAAATCACATACGAAATTTCCTGCGAATTTCCAAAACCAGAAACCTACGTTTTTTGAACCATCATGCAAACCATCATATTAACAAAAATTAGTAACCCAGATCAATTGTACAAGGTTCATACGTCACAGCCATGGTCTTAGAATTTGTTTTAAGGTCCTAAATGCTTGGTTCCCGTTTTGAAGCTCCAAACCCTAGCAATGGCAAAATTCGATACAGTCCACAATAACTGAATTAATCCATTCAAAAAGCTTCTAAACATCACAACAAACACAAATCTATAATTAGTTTTCAATATCAAAGCATAAATCAATCAAATCGAAAAAACTTAGAATATAAAAAGGGATGCATTCGGTTTGTGCGAATTAGGGCATGAATGGACAATGTTATGATCCAGAATTGATCTATGAACTCCAAGGAACAAGTTGCAACCTTTGGTTTGTCTTGAAAGTAGCTCTAGGTATCAAACCGAATTTGTGTTCTTAGGATGAATTTTGAAACTTTGTTCTTACCTTTGGAGGCTCAAATTTTCGTCTTTGTGCATTGTGTTATGCTTGTGTACATATAGTGGATTGAATTAGGTCAAAAAATATGCTCCTTCTTTGGGCTTTTTGGATACCTTGATGATGAAGAAATCTCACTCCAAATTTGGCCAAAAATCAAATCTTTTCATGCTCTAAGGAGTGATCACGAATTTGGATAGTGTATATTCATGTTAAATGGCTTTTATGATTTTCTAGAAGAAGAATCATACTTAAATATTGATTTTTTGATTTTATTTTGATTTAATATGTATTTAAATGAATAAAATTCAAATAAATATTAAATAAAATAAGAAAAATTAGAAATTACATGGGTTGGGTCGTGCTTAGTATTTTCATAAAGATGGGATGGCAATTTGGTGGGCTTATTTAGCAAAAATTTGATTTTAGGCCTTATTTGCTTCATAAACTTCCCTAAAATTTCCCAACTTTGCAAGGGCACAAATCCTTCAATTTTAATGCTATGAGGGTGTTCTTGGACATTTTGGAAAGCTTAAAGAGTCCTCTAACCAACCCCATTGGTTTCATGTCCATATCTTTTACCATTCTCAAGTTATGCTCTTTTGAAGTTGTTGACTTTTTGTTGACTTTTAAAAGGACCTATAATGTCTTAGCTCATACCTTCCAAATGAAGCATTTTTGGGCTTGGATTGTGAGACACAAAGTTGTATAGAATTCAATTTACTTAAAAATGAGCTTTGGATGGGAAAAATTTGATGAAGCATGTGAAAGTTATGGCTGGTCAAAGTTCAGTTGACTTTTCCTATGAAAACCCTAACTTAGAAACTCCTGATTCTTGATGATCTGAAATCTCCTTGATGAATCATGATCAACCCTTGATCAAATGATGAATTTTACTTCATATACTTGATGTTGGTAAAAAATTATGAAGTTTGAGTTTGGTTTAACCACAGTTGACCTCAGTTTGACTTTTTAACTGCTTTGACTGATTTTGACCTATTTGATCATCGGACTGAGCAAACCTTTGAGAAAAGTCTTGAAATTTGTCATGGGGATTCTTAAACACATATAAGATGTTATGAAGCTCACTTGAAGTCTTGGAAGTCCATTTAGCCTGATTAAAGTAAAAAACCTAGTTTAGGATGCACTGCTTAGGAGGATGCATTGTCTGAGGGAATTGTCAAATCTTCTGACCAATTGTGAACTTTGTGAACCTTGTGAACCTCATAAGATGTCTTGTGAACCTTGTGAACCTCATAAGATGTCTTGTTAATCTTGTGAACCTCATGAGAAGTCTTGTTAATCTTGTGAACCTCATGAGAGGTCTTGTGAACCTTGTGAACCTCTTAGTACACAAAGTCTTATCTTGTGAGGGCAAATTTTGGGGTGCAACAGCACCACAAAAATAATTACACGCATTCGCCCGGATGTTAACTACGATAAGCTTCATAAGTACAAAATTGCACCATCCGCCCGGATGGTGACTTACAATTCCAAAATATCAACAACACACCCAAACGAACGTTAACTAACAATATCCAAGTCAAAATAGAAAAACTACATCAACACCCTAGCAACATGCTAACATAACAAAAACATCAAATGAAAGAAGGACGATCAACCGTCTGGTAGTCAATCAAAAGAACTAGAACTTCCATCAACATCATCAGCACCAACATCATCATCATCAACATCACCAGCACCTGCACCCCTCGAAGAAGATGGCATGTCCCCAAGTCATGCTGAATAGGCTCTAAAGTCATCCATGGAACACAAATCGTGGTCCATATGAGGCTCCCTAATCTACAGCTGCAACTGAAGCATGGACTCATACATAAAAGTGAGAGAGCGACAATGAGACTCATGCATTGCCCAGTTGGCAGCTGCATTAGCATCCATACCTCTCCCCGACCAAAAGTAAGACCTCCAGGAGGAGGTGCAAAAGCAACAGGAGGAGCTGCCTACATGGTTTTTTTAAATGAGAACTAAAATGTTATCAAAATCAATATAGAGGGACTAAAACTGCATTTAAGTCAAATATAATTGATTATATTTTAAGAATTGATGTTAGTTGAAGATAAGATTTTTAGTTTTAACAAAGATAAAACAAAGAATATATATGAGAAAATAGAGTGTCCTAATTTTGTTTTCTCAGAAGCAAAGGAATAGAGAATATGCAAACATTGGAAACATTGTGAAACTTTTTAAGTAGGAGAATTAATTTTGAGGTTTTAGAAACTAGGCACCAACATATTTGGGTGCGGAAATGGGGTAATTTGTATTATTGATTTATCCATGATTACTTCCTTGTTCATTTCATACACCTGGATGATCATTACAATGTTGTAATAGAGTGTATGTGGTTAATTGATCATCAATATCAGGTGGTTTATGAATGGTGTCCAAACTTGCATTCAGCTACTGTTGGGATAGAGAGTGTTGTTGTTTAGGTTAGAGTATCATGATTGTCAAATGAGCACTAGGATGCAAAACTACTCATCTTCATTGGTAATAAGATTGAGAGGACAATTAAAGTGAATAAAAACACTTTGAACTAGGAGCGAGGGAAGTATGTGCATTTGTATGTGGAAGTAGACTTGACAAACCCGTTGTTTGTCATGTTCACTTTAAAAGACAGACAATATTGTATGGAGTATGAAGGTTTTCATCTATTATGCATCACATGTGGCAGATTTGGTCATTATAAGAAAAAGAGTTAGTAGAAAGCAGATGTGTTGGAGAATAACCTCGTTGATATGTGTCACGGCGGGAAAAACACTTGAGCGTATGGATGCTCAAAATACGATAGAGTCGCCGCTGGAGTTTATTTTTTAAAGGAAAAACGTCAATAAAACTCTAAAATAAGAAAAATATGGTCATCGCAACCAAATTTAGTTTCATGTGTCATTATGCGCGGGGAATGTATTAGCACCTCACATATCTGTTGTATTCAACAAAAACTATTTAGTTAGATTTGCGAATATGAATGTTATCTTAGGATGTTTGGTATCTTTTAATTATTAAAAGTACCCATATGAAATGAAAGAAATACTAAAAATGGTTTTTATTAGGGTTTTTGATAAGATGTGAATCTTGCTCCTACGTATCCTCCGATGCGATGAGGAATTCAAAGTTATGCAGTTCTTTGTAGAAAATGTTTATGTGTTGATTAATTTTAGTGAATGGTGTTTAGGTATATTCGAGTGGTTTAACATTGCTTGTTGCTCGCACATGATATATTGAAGTGTTTGTTTGTATGTCGCATTAAAATGGATCTTTTTCTGATTGCATTCGAGCGGTTAAACATTGATTGTTGCTCGAGGCATGAGAGGTTAAAACATATGTTTGTATATCGCGTCAGAATGGATAAAACACCACCTGTTTGTGAAAAGTTTGACTTTTTATTGCACTTGAGAAAAATGAGTTTGTTTGGTTGAGTTTGTTTTTAGGTGGAAGACGAGTATTCGAACGACAAACTATTATGGCTTGTATCCAAATACTCGGGAATTAAGATGAAGATTATGCCCAACTAATACTTTTTTGTCCAAGTTATCTACGAAATGTTTTAGGTGAATTAAGTCACAATTCCTTAATAAGAGACATGCATTCTTTCATCCAATTTTAATTATGAAATATATTTTAAAGTATCAAGTCGAGATCCTTCAAAGATAACAAGTGCTTGCAAGACAAGTTATTACTGCTTGTATCCAAGTACCCGGGATTGAATGGATATTAAATCCAACTAATCATTTTTCACTCGCGAAGAAATGATTTGGTCGATTGAGATTATTAAGTTTTAAGAGGAATACGAGCTATGACGACTTATATCCAAATACTTGGAGAATAAGATGGATATTACGTCCAACTAATCCTTTTTTATCAACTAAGAACAAACTAAGTTCAGTTAACTATTGTGTTTTGAACGGAAGACGATTACTCGAACGACAAGCTATTACGACATGTATACAAATACTTGGGGACTAGGCCATATATTACGTCCAACAAATCCATTTTCATCCAATTTTCATTATGAACAAGATTTTGAAGTATCGAATCAAGATTCCTTAAAGATGACAAGTAATTGAAAGACAAGCTATTACGACTTATATCCAAGTACTCGAGGATTGTGATGGATATTACGTCCAACTAATCATTTTTCATCCACGAAGAAATGAGTTGAATCCAACTGAGATTGTCAAGTTTTTTACAAAAAGACGAACACTCGAAATGCAAGCTATTACGACTTGTATCCAAATGCTTATGGACTAGGATGGATATTATGTCCAACTAATCCTTTTTCATCTGATTTATTTGAGAAAGAGGTTTTAATTTAAGTGGAAAAAAGAATATTTGATTTAATGTTTAAAAAAAGGTATTGATTTAATTGGGAAGTAGTTTTGATTTTTAAGTTGCAAAATAATATGATTTTATTAGAAAATAGAAATTAGTACCCAAGTTAATAATGAAAGAGAATAAAATGAAAAAGAAAAAGAAAAATAAGAAAATAAGCATGCAAAGGGGGTGCAAAAAAAATGAGAGTGTTAGGCTATAAGAAAGTGCTAAGTGGGCTTAAGGCCCTAAACTTTATATAAAAAAAGAGGAAAAAAAAGGTACAACCTAGAAAAAAGGGCGGCGCTCCCAATTGAGGCACCTGGACCTCGGGAAGAAGGATCATCTCTAACATCTCACACCAACAGGGGTTGTGAAGATGAAAAGAGAGGTGTTGACCATTAAATAGGGAGAGAGCCCCAGATCTGGAGGCCCAAAGCTCCAAAGTCAATAGAAAAATGTTGACTAAGTGTATGGCCATATGATTGATCTACTAAGGGAGGACCAAATCTTCACACATTCTCTCTCTCTCTCTCTCTCTCTCTCTCTCTCTCTTTCTTCAACTTAAAGTCTCTCTCTAACAAACTTAGTTCCAAAAAATTTACACCCTTTTTAGATCAAACACCCTATATTTTCCCAAAAAATATAAATGTCACGAAGAACACTTAAGAACATTTGAATGTTCTTGAGTGCAAAGCCCATAAACCTCAAAGCTTACTCAGATTTGAAATTTTCAACACAAAACCTAGTTATTTTAATCTCCTAGACATGTTTTCAACATCAAAATAAACTAATCAAAACCAAGTCATGCTAGATCTAAAATTCATAGAACCAAACCCTAATCTCAAGAATTAATCAATCTGAACCAAACATCAACAATTAAACACAATTACCATACACGAAAACAAAAACATATGGAGAAAATGCAAGAAAAAGCGATTGAGGTACCAAATCGGAGTGACGGTGCTCCGATAAAGAACTCCAATGAAGAAAATTTCTAGGAAACACCGCTTTTTATTTTCCATACCCTTTCCTTATTTTCTTCTTCTTCTTCTACTTCCTTATTTGAAATTTTGTTGCTATTGTGATTTGATTGAGGCAGATGGTGAACCTCTAGAGTAACAATGGAGGTTTTATGCTCAGCTTAATTAGAGCTTCACGAAGAAGCTTTAAAGGCTTACAAAAATGGAGCTTTAGTGAAGGTTTTGGGATTAAAAGGTTGTTACGAATTTTTCTCAAAGTGTGAATCATTAGCTCTAAATTTGAATGCAATTGGTAGCTCCTCAATGTGTGAAGATCTATTAGATTACATAGGCTAGGATTAGGTTTAGGATGTAAGTTTGTGGGATTTTATCAAGTTTGAGAAAAGTGAGTGAAGGGTGAGTAAAATCCGTGTGAGATGTGAATATATTTTGATATGATTGTGTGAGTTTTTTATGCATAAGTGAAAAATTAGGAGGGAAATTGAAAATTTGTTCCTGATTTTATGGAGAGTGGGATGAAAAATCATGTAGTTAGTTGTTTCTTAGTTCATGTGCACAACTAGTACTCTCTCTCTCGTTCTCTCTCTCTCTCTCTCTCTCTCTCTCTCTCTCTCTCTCCTTGTAACAACCTTTTAAATTTAAATGAAATGCTAGTTTATTCAAATTTTGTTTTTTTAATTTGTTAATTTCATATGGATTGGGATGATTTAATGGTGCATGATGCAAGCAGTGTAGGGGCTAATGACAATGAGATTAAAATTAATTTTAGATGATGGTGTCATGAAAATGTATTTAACTTTGGCCTAAGTTAAATAATGTATGATGAAATGGTTTGAAAATGGATCCAACTAACCTCTTATTCCATTTTTTTACTTTGCTTGACTTTTGCAATACACATGTATTGCATCTCAAAAAACATAACCCTTCCTGAAGTGTTTGCGCGCTCGCAAACAAATGATTTGAATAGAGTCGCTGCCGAACTTTATTTATTCATGAAGAGGGAAAAATAAATATTGATAAAAACCCGCGAAAAACAAAAACAAATGGTCATCACAACTAGATCGTGTTCGGGAGTCAGTTATGCAAGGTGAATTTATTAGCACCCCTCACATCTGTTCTACTCAACAAGAACCTTTTAGTTAGATTTGAGATTGAAAATTATCTAATGTTATTTATGATCTTCTACTTATTGAGAAAGAAAAAATAGATAAAAGACGAATGTTTTTTATTAAAGGGGTGTCTGAAATGACTTCAAAATCCCGCTCCTACGTATCTCTAGGTGTTATGGAAAACTCAAGGCTACGTAGTTCTTGGTAACAAAGAACTACTCGGTTGATTTCTTTTAAGGAGTGATCCTTTAGACATATTGAGTGACTAAACCTTTTCTTACTTCTCGCTCTTTGAGGCATAAGCCTTTGTTTTTCTCACGTCGATATGGATAAAGCATACTTGTTTCTAAAAACGTTTTTGAAGTCACGCATGGGAGGAAAACAAGTTTGATTTGTTGAGTGTTTTGTTGGATGGCAATTACTCGAATGTTCGAGAAAAGGAATAGAAAGCTCTATACCACCTCCCTTTTCATCCTTAGTTGTAAAAGGATCCCGATAATGTTAATGTATTTTGGATGGACGATGAATACTAGAATGATCGGGTAATACAACTCGTATCCAAGTACTTATGGAAGGGAATAGAAGGCTCTAAACCACCTCCTTTTTTGTCCTAGTTATTTCGAAAATGAGTTCAATGCAAATCATATTAGAATTTTTTTAATTGATGACGATTATTTGAATGGTCAAGTAAGACAACTCGTATCCAAACAATTGAGGAAAGGAATCAAAGGCTCTAGATCATCTCTCTTTTCATTCTTAGAATAATGTTCAAGTATGATTACATATTTTGGTTTGAATTGGATAAAATTGTACTCGGTTTTGGTCGAGATTTTTATTTGCATTGAATTGAAACAGGATGAAATGATTTGAGGGTTTGAAAAATGTTTGAGAAGTTGGGATAGTAGAAATGGTTTTGATTTGGGAAAATTGCTCGGCGTTGGATCGAACACTACTTTTGTTCTTTTATGAAAGTGGTTGATTTTAGTCTTTGAGTTAACCATTAACTAACACAATAAAAACAAAATAAAGGAAAGTAGCAAAATTATTACACATTACAGGAATGGATATACAATTTGTCGAATGAGAATATAATAAAGTGATTAACAATAGAAGTCCAACAAACAAACTTTAAACAATTAAGGAACTCAATGTAAAAATAATACAAAAGAACAATAAGAGATCAGAACTAAATCTGAGTCCAAAGTAATGAATTTAGCACTATACTAAGCTAGCTTAAAGTGAATTCATGTAGGAATCACATTATAAGAAGCAAGGCAACAAATTTATGCGTCTAGCGATTTCTAAAAGCTAGATTGAATTTAAGCTTCAAAATCACAAAGAAACGAAAAGTAAAGCACCTCGATAAATTTATGACATTTTCAAAGGTAAAATAAGCCGAAAATTAAAATAATGAATTTAACGCTATGTTAATTTTAACTTAAAGTGAATTCATGTAGGAATCACCCTATAAAAAGTCGGGCAGCAAATTTATGCATCTAAGTGATTTCTGAAAGCTAAATTGAATTTAAGTTTCAAAATCACGACCAATGAACCAAACAACAACAATTTGATAAATTATGTACAACATTCACAAAGGTAAAATAAACTAAAATTTAAAGTAGTGAATTTAGCGATATGTTAAGCTAACTTAAAGTGAATTCATGTAGGAATCACTCTAAAAGAAGTCAGACAACAAAATCTATGCGTCTAAGCGTTTTTTTAAAGCTAAATTGAATTTAAGCCTCGAAATCGTGATGCAATGAACCAAACAACATCAATTTGATAATTATGTACAACATTTACAAAGGTAAAGTAAACTGAAATTTAAAGTAGTGAAAAAATTTAGCATATAGAATGTGGTTCAATGCTCCAAGTTCTTCAAAGCAATAATTTGTTGTCTTCTAGTTTATTTTGAAAAGCATCAATTTGTTGAGAAATTCAAATTCTTTGTCATCACGGTCATCATCATTATTTATTTGATGATGTTTATTATGATGATATGAACGATATTGAGTCTGAATTAGTTAACAAATTGATGCTTTTCAAAATAAACTAGAAGAGAATGAATCGTTGCTCTGAAGAACTTGGAGCATTGAACCAAATTCTATATGTTATAGAGCGAGAGATGAATTACAATACGCATGCGATTAAAAAAATAATGGATTGTCTAAGTTGTTTTTTCAAGAATAATTTAATTTTTAGATTATTATCTTATAAATCAATTTGAATGGTTATATATTTTTATTAAGGGGTAAAGAAAAACAAGAAATCCACATATTTTATAATAAACTCATATACATACCACCACAGTTGGAATATATAATCATGGTGAAATGTTAATATTATGTGCACTTTAATTAAATTCATGTTGTTGGGTTTCGAACCTATAAACTATATATATCACAACGTGTATTAACTATAATTGTTGTGATAGATAAAACGCTACCTAGTTTATCACTATTGTCAGACGCCTGTGGTGGAAAACTGCATTTTTACAACCACACTTTGCATAACCATGGTTTGTTAATTGTCGTGGTATCTCTTTTACAACCGCAGTGAAATGGTATTTACGTACAAACAAGACCTTAGACAGCGCTTTTTACAACAAACAAGACCTTAGACAGCGCTTTTTTTAGCCTTAGACATCGCTTTAAAGCGCTGTCTAAACCTCCGCTGCTAAAGGTTTAGACAACGCTTTTTAAAATGTGAAAAGCGCTGTCTAATCCCACACCCTTAGAGAGCGCTTTGGCCAAAAGCGCTTTTAAAGACCCTCATAATTTAAATTTTTTAGGTACACCTTAGACAGCGCTTTTCTAAAGCGCTGTCTAAGCCCCCTACCTTAGACAGCGCTTTGGCCAAAAGCGCTGTCTAAGCCCCTCCTATTTTAATTTTTTTAGGTATACCTTAGACAGCGCTTTTCACAAAGCGCTGTCTAAGCCCCCCCCCCCTTAGACAGCGCTTTTGCCTAAAGCGCTTTCTAATCCCCCCTTTAGACAGCGCTTTTGGCAAAAGCGTTGTCTAAGGTGTACGGAATTTTTTGTAGGATTTGTTTGTAACCACATTTTTTCCAGGTTTATAAACCAGAATTGGTACCTGTTTTCAACCAGATTTTTGCAGACAATTATCACATTTTATATATGCCATTTTGGCCTTTTTTTTACCAATTTTTGGCTAACCAATTCAAACCAATTCAAACCAAATTTGCCATAAATGTATCAAAATATATACAAATTTATGTTTACATTTATAAGTCATTACATATACTACTACAAATGTACACATTAATTACACACTTTGAGCTCTATCATGTATTGACACCACTCCTCTTTGATTTCGTCCACTTGATCCTTTGTATAAGATGCACACTTGAATTCATCAAAGTACTACATAATAATATAACATATTTTGAATCAATTCCAACTATTTAATTATATGAGATATGTGTAAATATAAAAATAACTCATAAGTTAGAAATACATACATCGGTGGGAATCTCTAATCGGCCCAACATGAGAGTATCTCGCATAAACCTCAACATGAAATACCCGCAATCTATTTGATTACGTTGAAGAGGACACTACATATGAAAAAAAAAATATGGATTATAAATCCTAAGTTTTATCAAGTGTAGTCATCACTAATATAATAAAAAACGCGGTAATTAAAAATATACCGCCACTTTAATCCATGCAATGGAGTTGGCGCCCCTCCTTGAGGTTTGGATAACTCGTTGGGCCCGAAAAGCTTGTAGGACGCTAATAAAATAAAAATGAAGCAATTAGAACAATTCACATAAACTAAGAAAAATTTTGAACATTGTCACTTACGTGTCAATTAGGACCTTCATATCCGGGTATGTTGTCCAATCATTTCCTAACGAGTCAAGATAATACACAATTTCTCGGATAGGATTGATTGCGAGCAACAACCAATGTCCACTGTAATGATTAGGCAAATGTTAGATGGTAACTTGGAAAATAATTATAATAGATGAATTTAGAATGAAATGCTAACCCGGTATTAAACGGTACAAAAAACAACTTCTCCGCATCTTTATTCTCCACGAGGATCCGAAGAACGTACTCCGTCACGGTATTCGGTCTACTTATCATTAAACTATAGTTGACGGTCGCGGGTGCTAAGAATCCGAATGACACGTCCAAACCATTGGGGCGCATCAATTTGTCATACAAAAACCTAATATAAAAACATCATTAACATAAAGTAAACATCATTAAAATAAGTTTTTTAATTAATAAAACAAAGTAGTCCGGATTTACCTAACATATGTATTGACAACGTTGACGCCGATTTCTTCACGACCAAAAACTTGCATGAAGTCCTCATTACCAATCATTTGTTCGTAATCAAAGCCGAAAATCCCTACCTCCATAGGTATAGTCCGAACACCTCCGGTCGGTATATCGGTCATCTCTAGAAATGTCCTGAGGCACGACCTATACTTGGTGGTAGGTTTTTTCCTAGCTACGGACTTCTTAGCACCAGAACTTTGTACCCGTGCGGAGGCGTTGCTAACCTCCTTTTTTTGTTGTGCGGAGGCATTGCTAGCCTCATTTTCTTGAAGCTACATGTCATATAAATAGTTAGATCAAATTAAGAATGTAACAACTTCCATGAATATATGTCATATAATTGTATATTACCTCTTTTCTTGAAACCGTGGACTCGGTAGGCCGTGGAATCGCACTATCTTTTGATTTGGATTGTGTGGGAGTCTATTTAACATAGGAAAATATGTAAGTAAAATTTTAAGCATAAATTTTAAACATTGAATATACCAAGGAAGTTAACATAAGTTTTAATCATACCTCATATCCTACGCATATGAGGTTTGTCGGCCATGCAACAAACGAACCTACTGCTTCGTGCACCGTTGTTGCATCCGAATCATCGCTAGGATATGGTAATGCTGCATTCGGCTCAACTGCAATATCAACTGATACCTTCAAACATCCAGCAGGGAGCTCTCTAGTGTGGAGTAATACTCCGCTAACGTTATGCACTTTTCCCTTGCCAACCATCCGATAGTATGGTGACGACAAATACAGCTGACAATGGGAAATGCCCTAAAACCAATAATAACAAGAAATCGTTAATGTGTATATATGTCAAATACATAATTTAAGCAAATAGTTCAATTTAAGACAATTCCAACTATTACCTCTGGAATGTTCGGCTGAAAGGTACAGTTGATACTGTCTTTGTCCGAAGCATCTCTGTATACTGTTGAGGCGCTAGCCTCTCTTTCTCTCCTCAATGCATCAAGCTCAGGTTGCATGGCTTCCATTCTTGCATGAAGCTCCCTATTACTAGGAGCCTTTCCTTTTTTAATACTCATGGAGGTCGGAGTGACTCCAAATCCCTTACCCCTCACCCGACCAGAGTACTCAGGGACATCTAATGCCCGACCAAGTATGCTCCTAGTATCATCGGGAGATAAAGACTGAGATAGCTCCTCCTGAAAAATCAGATGAATACCGTACACTTGTCAAATATTTTATCTATAAAAATGTTATTCAATTAATGAAAAAATGTTATACTTACACATTTCTGGTATACGTGTAAAACTTCTTCTTGAGGAACTCCAGATTTGCCCACACGGGCTTCCTTCCACAAAACATGTGCAGGAAGAGATGTTTCTGAACTTTCCTCCTTCTGCAGCTACACATTAAGTCATACAATTTGATCAGATAAAACTAATATATGATGAACAAATTTGTTATCGCAATTTATAAATACTTACCATGGATTGTTCTAACCGTCCATATCCGACACGTCCTTTTCGGTACGGATATGCGGGACTTGATGCTCTTTCCCGATTTGTAGCACTTATTCTTTGAAAAACCGGGTCTTGTCTTTTGGATTTGAAAGCTTCCCATTCTTCAGCCGATATCAAACTTTCATATTTTTTGGGAAGCTCCGCATCCACAAAATTACCATCCGCATCCTTAAGGAACTTGGATGATAAAAATGTCCGAAACCCTCTTAGAAGCTTTCCGGCCAATTTCATACAAAAGCCTCTTCTTTCTTCTTCGATGTTAAAACATCGCTAAGAAAAACATACAGATTGATAGTTAGTATCGGTAATTGATAAAACATAATTGATACCGTATAATTAAGGGCCAAATGATTGTACCTTTATCTCATTCCAAATTTTATCTTTGGACTCTTTCAGCTCTTTGTTTCTCCAATCATCACATGTAATGGGAATTTCATTCCTTACTAGTGCACCGATAAAACTAGTTAAGGTATTCCCATTAGGTTCTATAAGCTGTCCCTGGGTGCTCCAATAGACATCTAGTATGATGCCTCGAGATCTTCCTTGGACCACCCTTCTCATTACTGTGATGCCTCTTCGAATTTCTTCTTCCGCGGATACTTTTTTAGGAACTTCCTCAGGTTGGTCATCGGCCATGTCTAACCTGTAATAAACCAAGGAAACCATCAAATATCAAATATAACTTATAATCAAAGCAATTGAAAACAAAAAAAATAAAGAAATCATGCATTATCATATATAACTTATAATCAAAGCAATTGAAAACAAAAAAAAAATAAAGAAATCATGCATTATCATATATAACTTATAATCAAAGCAATTGAAAACAAAAAAAATAAAGAAATCATGCATTATCATATATAACTTATAATCAAAGCAATTGAAAACAAAAAAATAAAGAAATCATGCATTATCACATATAACTTATAATCAAAACAATCGAAAAAATAAAATAAAGAAACCATGGATAATTTACCTAAGTCACTAACATCTCTTTCTTTTCTTTGTTGGAATATTAATCACTTGTTTCTTAGCAATGCGTACGGATGAATTGATCCAAATTCCCTCATTATGATCGTTTCTTATATATGACTCATCCGGTATAAGATCCTCAACTTCATCATTTCTATTCAACTCATTCCGTCTAATGCATGACTCATTCTCAACATCAATATCACATTGATCGACACCGCTATCATCAGTCACTTTGTTAGAGAAAAGCACTATAGACCATTTTATACTCTTCGGGTCATTCACATAGAACACTTGTTTAGCCTGAGATGCTAGAATAAAAGGTTCATCTTTGTACCCCACCCTAGTAAGATCAACTTGCAAAAATCCAGACTTATCCATTCGTATGCCACTACTATTCACCCACTTGCAACCAAAGATGGGAATCTGAAACTTCTCGTAATCAAACACCCAAATGTGCTCAATAACTCCAAAATATGACAAATTTGCATATTTGGGGTTTAAGTCCTTCATACTTGATATATGCATTGCTTCATCTAGCACGGTGACACCACTATTTTGCATAGTACTCTTATCATCTTGTTCTTTGGTATAAAATGTGTATCCATTAATTGAATATGCGCTATGAGAAAACACATGCAAACTTGGACCATATGCCAAACATCTCAACCTTTCTGTTACCGAAGAAGGATCTGAAGAGCGCTTCAAATAAATATGATCCTTCAACCATTGTATGAAACTTTGATTGTGCTCTATAACTATCCAATTTTCATTTCTGTTCGGATTTAAACTTCGGAGTACATCCTTGTGCATTTCAACATATGACTCAACCTCATTATTATTGTGCAGAACATACAAATGAACTTGATCCCGTTCATCCCTTGATATTGTCACAATTTTATTCCCAATTAATTTTTTACCTTCCATTTTGTCGAATATCTGAGCTCTGGGGAGTCCAATCGATTGAACGTTAGACAAATATTCAGTACAAAACTCAACAGCTTCTTCAACAATGTATCGTTCAACAATACAACCCTCTGGTCGACTTCGGGATTTCACGTACCCTTTTAATATTTTCATATACCGTTCAGCAGGGTACATCCATCTCATATAAGCTGGTCCACACAACTGTGTCTCTTTCACAAGATGAACAACTAAATGAACCATTATGTCAAAAAAAGACGGAGGAAAATACATTTCAAGCTCACACAAGGTAATTACAATCTCTTTTTGTAGTGTTGGTAAGATCTCGGGATCGATCACCTTACTACAAATTGACCTAAAGAAAAAACACAATTTAGTTATGGAACTTCTTACTTTTTCTGGCAAAATAGAACGTATACCGATCGGTAGAAAATGTTCCATTATAACATGACAATCATGTGTCTTCAAATTCTTCAACTTGAGGTCTTTCATAGAAACAAGTCTTCTGATATCAGATGAGTATCCTTCTGGAACCTTAACTTCACTCAGAGACTTACACAAATTTTTTTTCTCCTTTCTAGATAAAGTAAAAGCAGCAGGTGGTAGATATGTTCGTCTTCCTTTCTTCACGGGTGCTAATTCAGTTCTCATTCCCATTTTTAACATGTCCTCCCTTGCTTTAAGGCCATCCTTAGACTTGCCTTTTATATTGAGTAATGTACCGATAACACTTTCAAATACGTTTTTTTCAATATGCATAACATCGAGAAAATGTCTCACGTACAAAGACTTCCAATATGGCAATTCAAAAAATATCGACCTTTTCTTCCACCCACCTTTCACAATCTTATGTGCAAAAGGCTTGCCAAACTCAGTACGCACATCTTTCACCTTTTCAAAAACTTGTTCACCTGACAATGCGGGTGGAGCTCTACGATGTTCGGTGTCTCCATTGAATGCTTTTCTCCACCCACGGTAGTGATGTTTAGAATGTAAGAATCTACGATGACCGAGAAACACATTCTTCTGGCAAAGTTCCAATCGAATCGTATCGGTTCCGTCTTCACAAACAGGACACGCACGTTGACCTTTAATGCTATACCCAGATAGATTCCCGTATGCTGGAAAATCATTAATTGTGCCAAACAACATCGCCCTCAAATTGAAACTTTCTTTCCTATATCCATCATAAACCTCCACACCGTTCTCCCACAAAATCTTTAAATCTTCGATCAGAGGTGTCAAGTATACGTCTATGTCATTACCTGGTTGTTTAGGCCCAGAGATTAACATAGATAACATCATGTACTTACGCTTCATACATAGCCACGGAGGTAGGTTATAAATCATAAGAATCACAGGCCATGTGGTATGTGAAATACTTTGAAGACCATGTGGGTTCATTCCATCAGTAGATAATGCCAATCGAAGGTTTCTTGCTTCTGATCCAAACTCAGGATAATCATTATCAATCTTCGACCACTGTGGTGAATCAGCCGGATGCCGATACTTTCCATCAGTAATTCTTTCATCTGCATGCCAAGTAAGATGTCTTGCATCGGTTTCACTACGAAACATGCGCCTAAATCTCAGAATTATCGGAAAATACCATAAGACTTTTGCGGGAGATAATCTTTTCTTATATCGAGACAAACCGCATTTGGGGCACTCAGTTAACGTTGCATATTCGTTACGAAACAAAATGCAATCGTTAGGACAAGCATGTATCTTATCATAGCTCATGCCAATAGAGCACAACATTTTTTTTGCCTCATAGGTTCGATTAGGAAGAACATTATCATCCGGTAGCATTTCTCTCATAAGGGCCAACAACTCTGTGAAGCTTTTATCCGACCATCCATTGCCCGCCATTAAGTTGTACAACTTTAATACCGCAGAAAGTCTTGAGAATTTAGTGCAACCTTTGTACAACGGTTTCTCTGCATCGCTTACCATCCTCTCAAACATTTCAGGACAATCATGAAGATCTTCTTCCAGTGCTTCTACAATCTCTTCAACTCGATCACAATCATATGTTTCCGTGTTTTTGTCGTATGAAGCATAGGTCGTATTACTTTTTCCACTCGATTCAACATTCCCGTTAATTTTCTCACCATGAAATATCCAACACTGATAACTTTGATCAATTCCATGCCTCAGCAAATGCGATTTCAATCCATGTGCGTCAACCTTACCAATATAACAACAACGCAAGCAAGGACAATGCATTCGTCTGGGGTTTTCAGCGTGTTGAACAGCATACTTAACGAATTCCGCAACCCCACTCTCGTACTCTTTGGTCATTCGATCGGCACACATCCATGTTTTATCCATGGTTTTCCTACTTAAAAAACGTATACATAACCAATGTTAATATAAACTTCAATAACGTATCCGATACGCCAATATACCAACTTTAATTACCTCATCACTTTCATTTTTTATATTACAAGAATCAAACTTTTCCTATTACAATATACCTATAACTATACCTATAACTATATAAGAGTTCGTTCAATCATTTTATGGGAGAAATCTAAATGATGAGCTTGGACTTGAGCTCTTATAATGCAGCAGTACAAAGAAGCATGGTCTAATTGGTGTTTATCCTTCTCACTAGGAAAATACTTGCTAAGGGGGTACATGTAAATCATCATTCTAATTTTAAGAACCTCATAATTTTCATGATGTATGCAATAATACAATAATTAAACTTTAAAGTTGACAAAATGAAACATATACACCATAATAAATTAAAAACTTTCCTTGAGAAAGAAAACAACTTAACAAATAATAAGCAAAACACACTCCACTTGCCAAAATCTTTAAGCACATAGATGATAAACAGGCATATTTCTATAAAACATTACATTTCTACAATCCTGAAACATATATCTTTCTATACCAATAGTATAGTGATTAACAAATTTTAGCTCAAATTGAACTTATGAGAAATGTTGTCTTTTTAAAGACAAACAACTATGATAAGTGGTAACACTGTTATCAATATTTTTAATAACCCGGGAGAAACACATGCACAGATAAACAATAAACATTGAAGAATGTATATGCATTAGTTATAAAAGAAAACTGAGTTATGAAAAGTACTGACTTTTCCCTAACCAACCACAACCAGAACAAAAAGCTTGCTAAATCAGTGAAATGAATGATTCCTAAAAAAATCAAAACTGAAACACATACCGTAATGAGATTCTTCAAACACTTTCAGAAATGAACGATTTAACTCTTGCAATGCCTGAAACGAATGACTGAAATCCGAAAACAGAAATGACTGAATGACTGAAATGAAGAACTGAAACGAAGAACATGAATGAATGAATGAAAACGTGAACGAATGAAAACTGAAACGTGAACGTGAAACTGAAATACATACCGCGATGAAAACGTGAACGTGAACGATTCAAACGTGAACGATGAACACTGAAACGTGATCGTGAATGACTTCAATGACTTCAAGTTCTTCTGGAAACGTTCGCTGTTAGGGTTCGCACTGAAAACGTTCGCAGGAGGGAAAACGAAAACAACAGAGAATGAAAATAGAAGTATGAAATTTAATTTTAATTAGACCTTAGACAGCGCTTTTGGTAAAAGCGCTTTCTAAGGTATGCCTTAGACAGCGCTTTCCAAAAGCGCTTTCTAAACCCCCCCCCCTTAGACAACGCTTTTGGTTTTATTTTATTTTTAATTTAAAAACTTTAAACAGCGCTTTCTCAAAAGCGCTGACTAAGGTATATATATAAAAGCGCTTTCTATAAGCGCTGTCTAAGGGGGGGTCTTAGACAGCGCTTTTAGAAAGCGCTGTCTAAGACCCCCCCTTAGACAGCGCTTTCATTATTTTTTTGGACCATTTTCCGTGTTTAATTTTAATTTTAACCTTAGACAGCGCTTTCTCTTAAAAGCGCTGTCTAAGATGCGCTGTTAAAAAGCATTTTTGGCGTAGTGGTAGTCGATACACACCCGCCCCATAATACTTCTTTTGTTTCATAAAAGGAAAATAAGTTCCCGAGAGTTGGCGTAGTATCTAGACCCCAAGTGAGGATATGGAATCCTCAGACGAATTCCCAATTATTCTAATGTAGCTAATAAGGGGAAACGTTGAGCACCTTCAGGATATCCGACTTAAAGACTATGAAAGGGTGTTGACTATGAATTCTTCAAAGATGCTAGTATAGAAATATAAAACAAATCATTTTCTAATCTAGGGAGGTCATCGTATGAAAACCTTTTTACCTTAAGCACATGGATCCAATTTAACATCGATTTCAATTACAGTGTTTGCCAACTTCAAACCCATTCAAAATGCTTTTATCCAATCAACTTCTATACATATAAAATCTAAACTTAAAATTTTTTCACAAAAAGAACTCGTGGGAGTGGCAGAGAGATTCATGATGAATTTAACATAACCAGAGCAAAAAGACACTAAATCAGTGTCATTATCACAAGACAAACTTCCAGGAGAACCTAACATATCTCTCTCTCCCCATATCTCTCTATCTCTATCTCCATCTATGTGTGTGTGTGTTCTGAAGCTTTCAACCATCGATTCCAGAATTCGGTTGTCTACAAAATAATTTTGAGTTCTATAACTCTCCCAAATATGTAACATCCACGAATAAAAACTGATCTTACCTGATCAGAAGGACCTTCCAGCTGTTGGGTTGCGAACGTCACAGTTGATAGAAAGATGGAAGGGGTGTACCTGCAAGGCACTCCGATGCTTAAGTGAGTATAGGTACATAAATATTGTAAGTGGTGATAAGTTCAGAATACCTGACCCTTTAGTGAAAAAGGGTATTAATATGTGCCCCCAGCGTTGGGCCAAGGTTCTTCTTTAGGCTGAATTAGTCAGGCCTAAGGAAGAACTGCCAAGGTACATGTAGAAACGTGTAAGACCTAACACGTGGTCTTTTCCTTGGTCCAACTGTCCCTACTTTTGAGGAGATAAGGGTGGACAGTTGGGTGACATGATATACGGTAGGGAGACGCAGTCTCCCTAGCATAAGCTAGGTGGACCGTATGCTTCACCTGATAATATAGATTGTTGCCCGTCGTGTAGGGTCTTTGCCCGACCTATGGATCATCTTCCCGACTAATTGGGCCTCTGCTCGACGAGTTTGGGTCTATGTCCAATAAAGACTTAGAGGCCCAATCCAGAACAAGAGCCCCCCAAGTCGAGACTCTGGGTCGGAGTGATGAGTTAAGGATAACACTGTCGGGCGCGGCAGGTATGCCGGGGAATGAATGCATGTATGGTCGGTGGGGACGAAGATTTCCCGCAAAATTAAGGACTCAGTTCGAGAAACATGGCCGGAGAGGTCGGGGCTGTGCGGCAGATAGTATTGGAAACTACACGAGCGATTAGTGTCAGGGAGAATCAACAGACATATCATGGGTTATATGTCAAGGGAGACCGCGTGTGCTCGACGTCGTTCGAATTTCCCCAGAGTGACGTGTCAAGGAACTTAATGTGTGAAGCTTCATTTCTCGCGTTACGACGCATTAACTATGGTCGACCTAGGGAATCTAGGTAATGATTGCCTAGGCGCGTGCCTCCATGCACCCCAGTTATATAAAAAGGGTGAGGGACCACCTCATTTCCCTTTTTTCACTCTCCTCTTACGGTTATCCGTACTTGCAACTTCTCTCCCGCAGAAACAACTGCCGCTGTTTTCGCCGTACGTCGTTGTCAGCTCCTCGCCAACACTATGATAGGTAACTCCTTGAATTCTTCTTTTCTGGTAATTTTTAAGCTTAGTAGTCAGTTGTAGTGGCAAATTTCTCGCTAAAGTATGTAAAATGTCCATCTTTAGGCACTTTTTAGGGTTTTACGCATGAACGCCCAAGGCATCTTATGAGTATAACGGGAACATAGATTAAACTTTGATGAATATCCCGGTCAGAGTGTGAACACGTCGGGAAACTTTAGGTCATTCTCTTAAACATCGCGAGCGTCCTGTGAATTCCTCGAGTGAAATCTTCATGATTTCCTTGAATGTCTCGGGCATTCTATGAATACCGCGGGCGATGTTAGCACAACTAGGTCAGGCATTTGCCTTTACGCCCTTTCACTTAGACTGCGGTGGAAGGGTGAATTTGATGAGACGTCAAATTCACTTGTTCCTTATGCTTTTCAGGTAACCCTGACCGAAGACATCTCGTGGAAGGGAGCGGAGCCTCCTCGTCGAGTAACGACAGTCTCTCGTGGGTGGCCGATGAGCCGATGGAGACCGAGTCTCTCTTTGTCGAGGAACACTGTTCTGACCATACTTTAGTCGAGGAGGTGGAGGGAAACATGTTTGTTAACTGGCAGTGCTACGCTCCTCGAGCCGAAGAAATGATATGCTCACTCTTTATGGGGAAGCGATTCACCATGTACGAATTCGCCTTCCGAGAGGCCGGACTACGACTCCCCTTCAACGACTTTCAACTGGGAATTTTCAGATGGCTTAGGTTGGCGCCTTCAGAGCTCCACCTCAACGCCATCTCATTCATCCGGGCGTTCAAATTGGTGTGTCGTCACCTCGGGATAGGTTGCACCGTGCCTCTTTTCTTCTGCATTTTCCATTTGCAACGGTCGGGTGCCGATGGACGACATAGCTGAGTTTCCTTCAAACAGCCGACGAGGTTATTCAAGACGTACGTCAACTCCGTCCTAAATTTCAAGGATATGTGGTACACGGTGAAGCCCATCACCCAGTTCGACTTGGACAACCTATATTTTCGGAGGCGGGATGCCAATGGCGAGGAGCAACTATTGTCGAAAATCCCCCTTAGGTGGCAGCCGGACCATTTCGATCTGTCGGCCATCCACTACAGTGTGAAACACGAGCTCCTGGGGGCCGAGGACAAGCTGGCATATAAAAAATTGGTGTCATATGCTCAGAGCTTTAGCCCTGTGACATGGGTAGATCGATAATACCGATCGATATTGGGCAAAGATGGTTTGCCCATTTTAGAACCTCGACTGATTAACATGAAAGTTGTGCTTGAGTGTGTTTCAGATGACGAAGCAATTAGATTGCTAGGTAGTATATCCTCGAGCTTATTTCCTTTCGATCGTCTTTTTAATTTATCTTGCTGACTTATTTCATTTTGCAGGAGACATGCCTACACTCCGAGAACGAGCACTGAAGCTGGCCAGCCAGGATGCCCCCCCCCCCCCCCCCCCAAAAAAAAAAACCAAAGAAGAAGAAAAGCAAAAGTCGCGTTCAACAGGTGGCTACCGAGCAAGTCGTCGGTGGGTCTGGGAGCGCTAGTCCGACTCAACTTTCACCTCAGCCGAAGACTCCTCCAGTGACATCAATGCCAGATGACACAATCTTGCTGGATAACTTTCCTCGACCCAAGCTTCCCCGTCTAGAGGGTATTGCTGCTCCCAGAGGTCTTCCTGAAAGTCAAGGGGCCTACCTCCTTCCCCCTTGCCTCTCGGAGCGGGAAAACTTCAGCTCGGAGGGTTCCTTTGCAGTGTTATCCGGCGAAACCAAGACCATCCTTAATCAGGAGCCAGCGAGCAGGCATGCTGATCTTGCTCAGGAAATAGCAGCTGTGATCAAGGTCATGGAGACGACCATGGTCCTATCCGATAACTTATGCCCGCTGTCCTCTTTGAGGGGTGCGGAGGAATCACTGTATGCCGTCACTGCTGAGCGAAACATGCTCTCTCAGAACCTGCTGAATTATAAAAAAGAATACAAGCTTCAAGAATGGTTGAAGGATGAGCTGGATGAGGTGAAACGGGAGCGCGAAACTTTGACCGAGGAGAATAAGAGGTTGAAGGAGGAGGAGTCCAAGCTCACCGAGATCGAAGCAGAGAATGGGCGTCTCCGATCAGAGGTCGAAGTATTGGAGCAGATGGCTCTCCCCGGGGAGGGTGAGACTGATGAAGAGATGACCTTGAAGAACCAGACTGACCTGATTTCTCGGATCAGGGGCCTTGAGAAGGATGTTGTTGGGGTCTTCAAAGAGGGCTTCGACAATGCACCGACCAACTCAAGGTTATTAACCATGGGCTTGTGACCGAGGGGACAACCTTCAACTTTGTTGTGACTGACGAGGAGATTGTCTTCCCCTTTATTGGTGAATAAGAAGAAGATGATAAGGAAGGTGACAGGGAGGAGCACATCTAAGAGTAGGTTTGGCCGATGCGCCTTAGTTTTGTCTTCTTAGGCCTGCAAGCCTTTAAAGTTGTTTTTATGGCTTGCGTGCCAAGTATGTTATTTTGTATATACTCTACCAGCCAGTTTTGGTCGGGCCTATAATACAATGGTTTTACTTTTTGTTAAGTGTTCAATGTTGATTATATCGCGATCTTTTTCGTTCGACTGTTAGGCTCATCCGTTTAGGCAACCGACGGGGTAATTTGTTTAATGATGTTATGAATTTGTTTGCTCGACTGTTTTAGACTTTTCGGTTTAGGGAACCGACGAGGTGCGGGTTTTACGTCCGCTATAAGTCGGGTCGAGGGTTGCGGTCGTGCCCTTGATCCCGAGGCTTGGGCCTTCCCATCACGAGCTGGGTACCCTGCCAACGTGGTACTGCGGCACTGGAGTTCTTTTTGAAGCGATAGACTCTTTGATGTGATAGACTCGGATGCCAAGCTTTTGTACCACGCCATAGCCCCTTTCCGGAGGGTTGTCGAGAATAACCGACACTTAACTATCCCGGTGATATCGTTGTCATAGTCGAGCATAACATTGATGTTATCAACATGATCGTCTGGGTCAGTTGTCCCGTCATAAGGTGTCAGGTTCGATGGCTTCTCCATGCCCTTCGGGAGTGGTGCGTCCATAATAGCCTGTGAAAGAGGGCAGTGGGGGTCGTCTTCGTCACTCCTCAGCGGGGAGTAGACTTTGTTCCTCGGGCTCTAATCTCGTCGAGGAGGGCTCCTTGGTTGATCTTCCACTCGTTCAGGGCGCCCCTGAACCTGTTCTTCTTTGGCTCGGGGGAACGTCGCCCTCAACGAGGAGGCGAACATCCCCGCTTCTTGGACGCCTCTGGTTGGTGTCTCTCGGGTTAAGGTCCCTGATCGCGCCGGGGAGGCCCAGTTTGACGCTTGGTTTCCAGCGTTATTATCCTCTTGTGTTGTTGAGTGAGCAGGAATTTGGTATGATTCAAAGCGTGCATCATGGCTATCATGGTGGGGTCTCCTTCGACTGGCAACGATATGGGTTGGAAAGTAGTGGCTGGCTGAGGTTGAGGGACACCATTGTTCTCGGGCTCAGATGATGGGGTCGAAGGTTGTCTGTCACACACGTCAGACTCGTGGGTGACGATCATGTTGTCCTCATTCTTGTAGTTAACAAGATCCAAATTGTGGTTGTCACCCTGTTCGCCGGCCATGTTGGAAGGGTGAGGAGTGAGTGAAATTTGATCTTCTGGGATGGAAGAAGGGGATAGCTAATTTCCCACAGTCGACGCCACTGATCTTACCAGATCAGAAGGGCCTTCCAGCTGTTGGGTTGCGAACGTCACGGTTGATAGAAAGATGGAGGGGGTGTACCTTCCAGGCACTCTGATGCTTAAGTGAGTATAGGTACAAAAATATGGTAAGTGGTGATAAGTTCAGAATATCTGACCCTTTAGTGAAAAAAAAGGTATTTATATGTGCCCCCAGCGTTGGGCCAAGGTTCTTATTTGGGATGGATTAGCTAGGCCCAAGGAAGAACTGTCAAGGTACGTGTAGAAACGTGTAAGACCTAGCATGTGGTCTTTTCCTTGGTCCAATTGTCGCTACTTTTGAGGAGAGAATGGTGGATAATTGGGTGACATGGCATACGGTAGAGAGACACAGTCTCCCTAACATAAGCTAGGTGAACCGTATGCTTCGCCCGACAGTATAGATTGCTTCCCGCCGTGTAGGGTCTCTGCCCGACCTATGGATCATCTGCCCGACTGATTGGGCCTCTGCTCGACGAGTTTGGTCCTATGTCCAATAGAGACTTAGATGCCCAATCCAGAACAAAAACCATGACCATGAATAAAATAAGAAAAAAAGTCTAGATGTTACATGCAATGGTTAGCAAATGAACACGAGTTAAGAAAAAAAGTTGAATAAGAAACACATGAAGATGTTGAGTTAAAATGGAGCTCGAACTATTTTGAAATAAGGAAATGTAATGTGTATTTAAGACTGTGAGTGGCAGATAACAAAGTGGTTGCATTTAAGACTAATAGCCTAGAGATATTAAGGTAATGATAATCTGAATTCTATGTGAGTCCCAAGGCAGCAAATGATGATTAAAACTAAACTCTTAATAAAAATAAGAAGGTTAAGAATCAAAAAGAAAAAACCCTATGGAATAAGACGCGACTTCTCATATCTCTGACGAAGAGGAAAACATCCGTACATTTAAATCAGAGTTATTGTACATCTTGGTTCCTTCCCCTAAAAAAATGTATATCGTCCCCCTTTGAGCCCCGGGCTTGGGGTATTGAACTCCTACCTTAGTCAACATAATATAGTATTCGGTTTTAGACTATCCCAAAAGAGGAAAATTATTAACAATGATAATCAACTTTACCTTTGGAATTCCTTAGAGACTCGAGAACAATTTTATAACCTAGAGTATATTTGCCACATGACATTTCAGTCTCTCTCTCCAAAGTACTTCGTTCCTTTGGACCTCATACTTGAGGGACTATGTATATTTCAGTCTCTCCCTCTAAAACACTTGGTCTCTTTGAGTCTCTCATACTTGAGGGATTATGTACATTCCAGTTTCTTTCTGGGTCGAGTATGAACTCAAGTACGGATTGATTGAGACGGATATGAACCCGAATATGGATATACCTCAACAAAATGAGTCAAGGTAAACATGTCAGTCCAAGACGGACTCGTCCATTTGATATTAATATACTTCAGTATGCTGACATATCTTTAAGAAGCAAGGGGCTTGATGTCTATCATTGTCCCTGACTAAACACCGACACAAACACTTTAATATGAATTGGTTAAAGGACTAAGTCCATAAGCCTTAATATAAGCTGGCAATTGCTACTCATTTGGGAAGACTACCGATTCCATTCACCCTTATACAAAACATTTCAACACTTACTCACCTAACATATGTAGACTTATCAGACTATTATACTCTACGTGTACAAGCATAATTTTGCTAGAATTAAATTATTCAACTATGTACGACTATATTAAAAAATTATTTCAAAAAAGAAAAGAGACTATATTATACAACATCATATTCTAAAAGCCAATGGGTTTGGCTTAGGAACAACCACAAATTAAAATTGTTTTGGCACATACACAAATAAAAAAAATTAGAAGGGAAAGTCAAATCATTCATCATCAGTTAATGCTACTTTCTACATATATTAACCAATCACACACATTTCCAATGCTACTTTCTACTTACGACCATTGGTCAAAACTTTAGCCTCATACCAAAACGAAAACATCAAACCTTAAAAGATGACTTGTAAGTTGCAGCAGACACATGCTTCAAGTCTTATACTATATAATATGAACCCTATGCCATATGTTCATCCTTCAACCTTAGACGTGCCACTGCTGAAGGCTGCTGCTGACCCCTTCTGTTGAAATCATGCATCTCAGGTATGGCATTTTGTGATTTTAGCTGTGATGCATTATTATTATTGTTGGCAAGGGTGTGGCTATTAGTCTTAGCTGCTGGCACATCATGATTATGTTTTCCTTCATATGTTGTCATTACTGCTTTAGGATCCGTTGAAACCCTCTCAATATGCTTCCTAACATTGCAACCTGGGCTTGTGCATTTGTAATAGCTCCTACATATCATACAAGAGTGCACATTATCATCTTTTCAAGGTTTCAATTTCAAGACTAAATTATATTTCTCAACTCCTACAACTTCAAACATAAAAATCGTGAAACGCGCCGTTAATCACACTCTGATTATACGGTCATTAGTCATCATCCAAGACTTTAATACGCCTATAGATCATATCATGTTTAAGAAAGGTTGTACTACAATATAGTTGATTTCTTAAAAGACAGAAAATAAAGTCTGGATGATGACTAATGACTTCACGATCAGAGCGTGATTAATAGCTGAGATGATATAGTGCTACAAAAGTTTAGAGACTAAATGTTTGAGTGTATGATTAAGTAATCACCTTGGATGCGGATTTCCTTTGACAACTTTCTGGCCGTATTTGCGCCATTTATATCCATCCTCTAACAGATCTACATCACTTGTTGTTTGTACAATGATTCTAGGCTTTGAGACAGCACTCCTATGTGAAAAATCATATAAAGAATGGTTTATAATTAGTTGACAGTATAAATGTTTTAACATGATTTTACAAACTCAACCCTTACCTTCTTTTGCGATCAGGTTCATAATTTCTGTCAGTTTCATGATCTTTTTCTTCGTCGCTGTCACTTGTTCCTAACACCTCTTGTTGCACATTTGAATTATCTTCTGTGAGCTTGCTTGGACGAGGACGATCATGAATGTGCTCTCCTTTGTAAATAATTTGAGTTACATGTCCATCAACGAGATCACGTTCGACTTTTTTCTTCACGGGACAATTTGGATGTGTACACTTGTAATAGCTTCGAGGAAACTCGCAACCTTTGACTTGTTTCTGTCCATACTTTCTCCAGTTGTAGCCGTCGTCGTTAGCTTTATCGACATTCACAGAACTAGACTGTTGTAATGTTTGTTCTGAGTTGGAAGAATAATCAACAGATTTTGCTATGTGTTGTTGTGCAATGTTGTTGAATGTAACTGTTTGAAGTTGTGTGGATGAGGTGTTTGTAGGTACTATTGATGAAGAAAATGGATGTTGAGATTGGTTTTGAACATTTGAATAGGTTTGTGCTAGTGATTGCTGTTAGGAGAATAAGGAAACAGAAACAATTCAAAAGATGTAGAATATTTAATATATTATTTACTATTTTTAAAATTATCCTTAATATTATATACCAAAAAAATTATATTATTCACTAAAAATAATATTAAATAAATAAAATATGAAAGATAGAGTAAATATTAACAAATCCTCATTTTTTACTCTTTTGATGATTATACTCCTCTAAATTTTTGTTATCTATTAGGCATATAAATATAATTTGTAAATTATATTATTTTTATACAATTTTTTATTTTTAATAATATATTTAATTATTTATCATCTCATTTTATTTATTTTGTTCGTAGAATAAATAGTTTAAGATATTATTAGACAAAGCCATAAATGAACATTAGTGCACCATCATTTCATCTGGCTAAAGGGACCATGGATTTTTTGACTAAACCAACAAATGAAACAATAATTGAGATGTTGAGGTTTTTTACCTGAGGTTGAGAACTAAACATGGCCAACGGTGACAAGCCACCGCCTCTTCCTCCGCCATGCTCGACATCCAACATAGCTCCGGCGAGAAGCTCTGAGAATGTCTTACTGTCGTCGTTGTCTCCAAACATGCTCGAAATCAGAGTCATCGGACCCGGACTAAACCCCCCACCAGGCCACTCTCCATTTCCACCCCCTACCATTCACTTTGTTGATTATTGGTTACAGAAGAAAATCAAATGAACAAACTACACAGGCAAATATCAGAAAGTCCACGCCCTAGATATCAGAAAGAAAGATAATACATCTTCTTTGTTCTGCCTGCCATTTTCTCCTCTCTTTCGTCTATATAATAATATTCTTCCATTATCTCTATAAGTCTTGGTCTTCTAATTTGTCCAAAATTAAAAGTCTACTACATCAACAGTGACTCATCATTAATATATTAAATCTCACTTTAACTTTTTTTAGATTTTAAATATTCTAAGTAAATACAAGTCTAATAATTTTATCAAATGCTTTTTACTAATTACTGTGTTAATTTTTATAAATTGACTGTATAGTAGAATATTAAAATTGAGAACGATGTTAGCATTGCAGATTTGCAGCATGAGTAAGGAGAGTGGGCCCCATTTTCACTATCTGCCAATTTTTTTTTTCATAGACCAATTCTAATGTGAAGTATGTGGACATGTAAGTCCATGAATAATGCATAATTCCTTGAGGTAATTGGCGAATGACCTGAATTCTCCTCTAAAATTAGATTGAACGTTGATTGTTGTGTTAAACTGTGTAACAACATATTTTTGGAATAGTTTGAAAGTTATTTAGAGCATCAGTTTTATTCACGAGTTGATACAACCAAATGTACTTGAAAAATTCGATAATAAAAGTTATATAATAAGAGTATCTATTGTTTGAAGGGTTTGGAGATTTTTTTTAACCTTTTTAAATAATGGATAGAGTATGTTTGGATGAAGTAATTGAGAATTTTTAAGGAATTCAAAATTCTAGATAATTCAAATAATTCAATTAAAATTCATTCAATTTTAAATTCTATTGTTTGGATAGAGTATTAAAATGATCAATTTTAAAAAATTTGGGGCAATTTTTATTATTTTTGGATCAAATCTAAAATATGAAAAATAGGGACTAATTTGTAATTTTTGAAAATTTGAAGGATCCATTTGTAAATTTTGAAAATTATTAGGGACTTATTTGTAATTTTTGAAAATTTTGGGATGAATTTGAAATTTTTCATAAAATATGAAGACTATTTTACAAATTTTGAAAATTTAATGATAAATAATTAAACATTCATATTATATAGAGTGATGAAACAATTTAAAATTTCTTATTTTTTGGTATCGTTTTAAATTCCTTAAATTTAACATGAATAAAATACTTCATAAATTTATATCATTTTAAAAATTCTCCATTTTTTTTATCAAAACAATGGATTTTGATCAAATCATTTCAAATTTTCTCAAACAATTACTTTTCCTCATTAAAATGCTTCGTCCAAACACACATTATAGAATCTTTCGAAAGACCGCATAAGTTAATATAAACAACATCAAACACACGAGTATAAGTTGTAAGTGGTATTAGACAAAGGAGCATGTATTTTATGTGATTTACAATGACATAAGAATTGCAACATTCTACTAACTCTTTATTCTTGAATTGAATTTTACAAATTTCAAGCACATTAAGGATATCCTTAGAGTTAGCATGTCATAGCCTAGCATGCCATAAAGAGACTTTATTAGAAACTAGATCTAATGCAATTGTATTATGAACAAAAGATGATTCTTGTTGTAGCTTGTGTTTGAAGTTATTGCTTGAAGATTCAAGAGCAAGATTGTTGAAGCACTACAATTCACTCCCATAAAAAAAAACCTTCAAGGAGAACCTACTTAGATGTTTATGATTTTACATAGCACTTGTCATCATGAAATTCAAAATATGCATATTATCCTTAACAAATTTTGAAATAGACATTAGTTTTTAATCATGTGAGGGACGTGCACTAAATGATTTAGGTGTAGGATTGGTTTAGACATGCATTTTGACTTGATATTGGTATAACCAGGAGATTTAACTAACATGTTATGTTCATTACCAACTACTACATGATAAGGTCCAGTACATGACAAATTCATATGCAAGTTAGATGCAATAGGTGAAGAGAATTTACGATCTAAACGTAGCGGAAAACAAAAAAATTTCCCTTAGAGATCCTTACAAAAGATCATGATCTAAGATAAAAAGATCACCTCTTGTAGCGATGAAACATTTGAATCTGAATCGATGGATAATCACGAGCGTTGTATGATGAACAACGCCTCTACTCAGTCCACACGAACAACTTCCTTCAGTCACAGTACTAGCTGATTACGATTGAAGGTTTTTGAGTGAGGGAGAGAAAAATAGAATACGACCAAAGTTTCAACAACAACAACCATTGAGTTTCTGCACAATGGTTCTATTTATAAAACTATTTGTGTGGGCTATAAGCTAAAAAACTCAAATCAATATTAATATTATTATATTATATAATAACTATTATTATTATTATTATTATTATAACTATTATAAAATTAATAATAACTATTATTATATCATATGTCAATTAAGCACATGGTACCTTACCATATTCTGTATTTTATTCAAGTGCACTGTATCTTACGATGTACCTTATTTATTCTACCTATTCTCTAACTGTCCTTATATGTGTGACTTGTAACGCCCCAATTTTTATTTAATTATTTTATTCGGTATATTGTGTGTTGGTGTGTGTAAAATAATATATTATCGAATATAATTTTAAATTGAGAATTATATTATGGTGGATAATTATATTATTAAGAAAAATAAATTGTTTTAGCCAAAATTTGTTTTAGCCAAAATTTGTCGAAGGGGGAGATTGATAGTTTTAAGATTGGCAGAAATTTTAATAAAACAAGATATTAACCCAACATGTCATGACTGATGTCTTGGAATGTGGTTCTAAGCATTTTGCAGGTGTGTTTGTGATGTTGCAAAAATCTGTTCATAATGTCAAGTCAAATGTTCTGACATGTGATAAGAGAACATTCAGTCAAAATGTTATGTTTGTTTGTTGCGCAGTTATCTTTTGTGTGTTTTTGTTGAGTGATTGACTGCGCATTTATTGAGGATAATATTAGATCAGACTATTTCGCTTTTGGAAGGATCAATTATTTTCATTCTTATGCATTTTGTATTAAGAAGATTTGAAGATCAATAAGTTTTTAATGAAGATCAAATTTGTCTGTTTTCATTGCCCAAGTCCATGAAGATCATTCTCTACTTAAAGTGATGTAACCCTAATTGAAGGATACAATTTTTAGAGATTAAAAGTTGTGCACTCTGAGTTAGGTTTTGGATTGTCTATTGTGATCCATTCACACATCATATTGATGTTTGAATTAGACTGATTTTTATTGAGTTGTATCTTGATTGAAGCTTTTAACCAAGATCAAGTTTTTGTCTTGGAAGAATATTCTTCTTTCTTTATAAGGTTTTATTTGATTATCATAGTGTGTGATTAAGGGAGAGTGAGAGGGGTTCTCTTATCTAAGAGTTCTTAGATAGAAATTTCATTGGGTAGTGATTAAGTGAAGAGTGTAAACAATGTGGTTTAACTCTCAATTAATACTACTAATAGTGAATTTTCTTCCTGACTTGGTAGCCCCCTGAGTAGGTGTGTTTACACTGAACCGAGTTAAAAATTCCTTGTGTTTTTATTGTTTTACTTTATACTTTATTTTCCTTATTAATGTTCAGATATTAATGCCGTAACATCTTATTCGACATCTCGTATCTGATACCAGAATTTCACTCTTGTACAAAGTTAAAAAAAATATATATATAACCTATTGATGTTTATGTTTTTTCTCATTTCGATGTTATTAAACATATGTTGTCTAAATCAATTTTGCACAGTCGAATTGGTAAATGGGCTTTAGCTTTAACTGAGTATTCCTTAACGTGTATGCCTCTGAAGGATGTTTAGGGACAAGTAGTGGAAGGTTTTATAGTCGACCACTCCATAACTGAGAAATCTTTAAAATATCTCAAACTCAAACCTTGGAAGTTGGACTTTGATGGTTCTAGTCACAAAGATGGAACAGGCGTAAGAGTCTTGATTATTCTCCTGATAAAATTCCAAAAAAGTTCAAGTATAGGGTCGAAGAATTTTGTTCAAACAACAAGGCTGCATATGAGGCTCTGATAGCCAGACTTGAAATGTTGTTGGAATTAGGGGCAACTCGAATCAAAATAATGGGAGAGTCAGAGTTGGTCATAAAACTGATCACAAAAGAGTACTAATGTGTTAAAGAAAACCTTATTATGTACTTTGTAATAGCCAATCAATTATTGACAAATATTCAAAACAGTTATGATTTGACACATACCTCGATTGGAAAACCAGGTGGCCAACGAATTGGCTCAGATTGCTTCAGGGTATAAAATTTCAAAAGAAGAGTTACAAGATGCAATCGAACTCAGAGGAAGGGTGGTGTCTGCCAGATTATCCCCATCAGACTTGGAGACGAAAAATCTAGGATATGTTGACAAAGAAAACCTCGAAATCTTGGCGATCAACAGCTTGACAAATGAAGATGGGAGGAAACTAATAGTGGAATACTTGCAAAATTCAAGAGCGTGGACCGAGCAAAAAATCAGGTATCGAGTTTTAAGTTATGTTCTTTTTGGGTAATGAGTTATTTAAAAAGACTCATGAAAGAGTTTTACGTAAATGCCTTAGGAATCAGATGCATATTTAGCCCTTTTGACTGTCTATAGTGGGGCACACCAGGTAGACCATAAGATGAAATGGTTATTGTTTCGACAAGGTATGTATTGGCCTACCATGTTGAAATATTGTATCAAATTCGCTAAAGGATGTCAATAATTCCAAGTGCATGTTGGCATACAACATTTTCCTGCAAGTGAACTGCATTTTATAGTTAAGCCTTGGTCCTTTAGAGGTTGCACTTTGGATTTGGTTGGGGAAATTTGACCAGCGTCATCTAAAAATCAAAGATACATTTTGGTTGGAAATGATTATTTTACAAAATGGATCGAAGTCATACCTTAATCAAATGTAGAACAGGAAGACATAATCGAATTTATAAAAAAACATATCATATATAGGTTTGAAATCCCAGAAACCATTACAACAGATCAAGGGTCAGTGTTTACTTGTCGGAGGATGCAAGAGTTTGCTAAGGAGATGGGTTTCAAATTATTAACCTATTCACCTTACTATGCACAGGCTAATGGTCAGGTCGAGGCAACAAACAAAGCGATGATTAATTTTATTAAGAAACATGTAGGGAAAAACCTAGGAATTGACATAAGAGATTAAACCAAGTTCTATGGCCCTATCGAACCTCTTATAAATAAGCTACTAACACCATTTTGTTTCGAATAACTTTTGGTCATGATGCGGTCTTGCTTGTCAAGATTTATCTACAGTTAACAAGGATACAAAGGCATCATAAGATTCCATTCTAATCCTATTGGAATATGATGTTGGATGAGTTATTTGATTTGGATGAAGAAAGGCTCAATGCCTTAGAGTTATTAAAAGGGTATGAAAAAGAGAGTCTTATAACAAGAAAGTGAAAATCAAGATGTTTTTGCTTGGAGACTTGGTTTGGAAAGTAATCCTCCCTATGGATCGAAAAAATAGAACCTTAGAAAAGTGGTCCCGTAAATGGGAAGGTCCTTTTCAAATCACACAAGTGTTTTCTAATGGTGCTTATGAGATCGACGAGTTACATCAAGATAAAAGAATCTTGAAGGTAAATGAGAAATATTTGAAAAATATAAACCTGCACTTCAAGAAATAAAAATAGCTAAAGAATAATCAAATTCAAATCAATCGAAGCCAACATGGTAAAATAAAATATGCCATAATGGCTCAATTCATTACATAAATAGTCTCGAAGGGCTTGAAACTATTATATATGAAAATATAGGGTTCAAAAGATTGAAAGTGCAAAGAATTAAAATGGAAGATTGCTCTTCATTTGGAGATACTTCGCCTTGTGGAGATCTACGAACTTTTCACATAAAGATTTGTTGGAGCAATGGGTTGCACATTCCTCATCTAGCTGTCAGTTTCTTCAAGAAACTTCAATCCGGTTTTAAACTCCTTAGCCATTGCGGAGTCATCGAACATTAAAAGTTTGGCTTTGAGCTTTTTGGCTTCCAGGATTTTGGCTTTCAGCTCTTTGATTTGGGCTTCCTACGAGTTATTGTCTTGGTCATATCCTTCGATCTTTGCCTTGTTTTCCTCCTTGGTCTTCTCTAGCTCCGTCAGCCTATTGGTCGATTCAATAGCCACATCCCATGCAGCTGCCTCAGATCCAGCCTTGACTTTAATTTCCTTTCGAATCTAGGGTAGTAAAATTCTATCAACATTGATTTGTTCGATCCTAGGGCCCAACTCTAGGATGACATTGGCAACTTCGGAAGAAACTTCCATAAGGTTAACTTTTTGAATGAGGGTCTTCAAGGAAAGAGAAACACTGGGATCAAACTCCAAGAACCGAAAGAGGTCACCTTTGAAAACCTTTTCCTTGATCTTCATAAGTGCCTCATCAGCAGGCCTCCTTAAAGGTTGGTCCCCAGAGAATGTAGAAACATTGGGACTTTTCTCAGATGAACTTCCCATTCCCCTTATCATAACCTTTAGGTACTCAAGAGGCTTGTTTCGCTTCAGATTGGCTAGTCCATCAGGAGAAAGTAGGGATGGCAACGGGTCGGGTCGGGTGCGGGTTTCACACTACCCAAACCCACACCCGAAATCAACACCCGAACCCAAACCCAAACCCAAAGGTTATTCGGGTGGCAAAATAACACCCGCACCCACACCCGTTGGGTTCGGGTTTTTCCACCCAAACCCGAACCCGTAACAAAAACACAAAATTATTCTTTTTTCAAAAAATTTAATTAGTTTTCAATATATATATATATATATATATATATATATATATATATATATATATATATATATATATATATATATATATATATATATATATATATATATTACTTAGTTAATTATAAGAAGGATTATAAGTTCTATTTACTACTATAATATTGTTGCTTAAAAAATAAGATTTCAATTAAAATTTTGCATACAACAAGATATTTTGCACACCCCTAATTATAATTAAAATTAAGGTCTTCAATATCTTAACATTATAATTAAAATTAAATTCTACAATCTACAATTAAAATAAAAATTAAAGTATTCAATTAAAATTAAAATTAAAGTATACAATTAAAATTAAAATTAAAGTCTAAACGGGTGTAGTTTCGGGTTTCGGGTGTGGGTTTCACACTACCCAAACCCGCACCCGAAATATCGGGTGGCACCCGAACCCGAACCCAAACCCAGTCAAATCGGGTTTTCACCCGTTGACTCAGGTTCGGGTGCGGGTGGGCCCGTGGGTTTGGGTCTGCCTGCCATCCCTAGGAGAAAGGACCTCAGTTGTCTTATTTTAAGCTTTGGTAGTTTCAGGGATGGTCGTAGCTTGTGTAGGATTTGTCTGATCTTGAGCCTACTCTTTATTTGTTTCGCCATCACCTTGGTCCTCCTCATCATTATCATCTTCATCATCAGGATCATCATTACCAGGTACACTGTGGAACATCGATCGGTCTTCTTCTTCTTCTTCATTGTCTTCCATATCATCACCCTGGCCAGCTTTATATTAAATGGCACCCTTTGTGCCTTCGTGGCCTAAGACTTAGTCCATAGAGGAGCCATCCTTAGACTCAGTTCAAACATGAGTTTCCATAGCAAGAACCACAAGGAAATAAGAAAATGGCGAGAGAGAACCTTGTAGATGTCTTGATAGGTGCAAGCTTTCTGTAGATTGGTAAGTGAAGTAGAAAGGTAAGTGAAGAATGGATTTGCAGAATTTGCAAAGATGTTAGAAGGAGTTTGAGTAAGAGTGACGGCTAAGGTTTGGAGAAGATGGGGAGGAGGTTGTTAATAAATTAAAATAATTTTATGTCAAATTAAATAATTAAAATTAAAATAAATATATTAATAATTGGAAAAATCGAATAATATATCACGTCATGATGTAAAATTACTACATATTATTGCTAACGAAAGTGACATGTTAGGCTAACGAAAATACTATAAGGGACTAAAGTGTAACGTTTTTCAATTAAGGGACTAAATCAAAATAATAAATTAAGTTAAAAGACAAAAAGATGAATTAAGCCATTAAAATTCTAGAAATACAATTCAAAAGTGCCTCATGGTCTTTGTTAGACAACTAGCACGTAAAACAAAATAATATTCTAAAATTTGCACGAAATTATATATATATATATATATATATATATATATATATATATATATATATATATATATATATATATATATATATATATATATATATATATATATATATATATATATATATATATATATATATATATATATATATATATATATATATAAGCTTTGACACCAAATCCTACCCATTTATTCTTATCAATACAAACTAAGATAAATTTCTTTAAAAAAACTCATGTGCTAGTTTTAGTTTTAAGTGAATTCATCTTAACCATTCACTTGATAAATTTTGGTGTCCAAGTTATTATTTTGAAAATATGTTTCAGTTATTTTCTCTCTCCATCATTAATTAAATAAATGAATTAAATTAAAATATTACAATACATGATAAATAATCTCAACCATTTATTTTAAAATCTAATATTTGAGATTCATTCTCATGTTCTCACATAAAAATATCATTCTCACCATGAGAATGAATCTGAACCATTAGATTTTCACATAAATGATTGAAATTATGTTTCATTTATTTTCCCTCTCCATCATTATTAAAATAAATGAATTAAATTAAAATATTATAATAAATGACAAATAATCTCAACAATTTATTTTAAAATCTAATGGTTGAGATTAATTCTTGTGTTCTCACATAAAAATATCACGTGTATATATATATATATATATATATATATATATATATATATATATATATATATATATATATATATATATATATATATATTTATATTTTACAAGATACAGTACACAAGCTTATGTTTGTGGTTATTATTGATTTAAATGAGACGTCTATTTCAATAATTTCTCATAATTCATTTTTAATATGAAATTCTATATTAGTTGGGGTATTATTTCTATTTTTGGCGTGGGAATGAGAAGGAAAAGAAAAAGGGGGTGGAGTGAAGCAACCTGCTGCAATATTGTTGATATTGACCCTGAAGATTGGTGTGAAATTACTTTATTATTATTCGGTGCAGTGCATTATCATCATATTGTTGCAAATGGAAAATGCAGTGACGTGAGTGATAGTGGTGGGAAGGAAGAAGCCGATGTGTTGTGTCGTTATTTTGTGTTTGTTTCCGAATCAGGATAATGACAAATCATTGAGAAAGAAACCTTAGTCAAGTCAACAAAGTTATATACCCACAAAACAACTTTTTCCAATAACATCATGTCTATACTCATCAAAGCTTTGCCACATGATAGTCTCCATAAATGACCGAATCAGATAAAATAATAAATGGTAATAATCCTTAGTTTATTTTTTAAAATAATTTATTCAATTTTGGTTTAAATGCAAAACATTTTGTTTTGTTGTTTTATAATGTAGGATATGGTATACAGACAAGCAGTGTCAAAATAGCACACTTTGAAATTCTAAACACCTACAAAACAAAAGTCGCTTTAAATATCAAAGTGGTGGGGGTTATATTTTCTCAAGAGTTTTTTTTCTTCTTCTTCTTCTTAGATTTTTATCTTTTCATAACAAATTGGTATCAAGACTCTTTGTTTAATGGAGTATAAATATTTTAATATTTTCTATGGTTGTAGTTTTTTTTTTATTTCTAAAATAAATTTTATATTCTATGTTTGCTAAGAAATTTTTTGATAATGTCAAGTTTTTTAAGTGAAGTGAGGCTTGAATTAAAAATTTAATGGAAGAATTGTTTTGTTTTATGGAAAATTCATGTCAAAGATAAGTTGATACAATTAGGATTATCCAAGATGTTGGAATAAAACATTTATATCATGGATATCAAGCAATTGGATGAATTATATTTGATATTTTCAAGTACAATTCACATGTATTTGGTTAAGAATATTTTTGTGGATGTTTTTAGTATTTCATCAAGCAAAGAGTTTGGGAGAAGAATTTTTTTTTAAAATAACAGAGTTTGTTATTTTAATTTCCAAAATAACAGAGTTTTCAAAAAAAATACCAAACTAACATACTTTGCACACACATTCGCCACTTCAAATGATGAAAATGTGTCTTTTCATAAGGATTCTCCAAATGGAATGGCGAATGCATGCATGCATACAACCAATTCGCCAAACCATTTGGCGAATGCATACAACACAAAGACCAATTCGCCAATTGGAATGTTGTGCATGTGTTATATGCATTCCTTTGTTATATATACATATATATGTATATATATATATATATATATATATTTATATATATATATATATGTATAAGTATATGTATATATATGTATAAGTATATATAAATATATATATATATATATATATATATATATATATATATATATATATATATATATATATATATATATATATATATATATAAGTATATATATATATATATATATGTATATATATATATATATATATATATATATATAAGTATATATATAAGTATATATATATATATATATAAGTATATATATATAAAAGTATATATATAAGTATATATATATATATATATATATATATATATATATATATATATATATATATATATATATATATATATATATACTTATATATATTTATATATAAGTATATTAAAGAAAATTATAGATAAAGAAAATTAAAGAATAGGAGAAAGTGAAATATATATGAAAAGAAAAATTATTATTAATAATTCAAGAACGACATTACAAAAATTAATTTCCCGCCCGATCTAACTGCCCCCCAGTACCACATCCACGGGGATGACCCCGTCTTCGAACCCTACCACCAGGTTGTCGAGGTTCTGCTTGTATTTGTGTGTTTGGTGGAGGCGGTTGTTGTTGAGTCAATGATTCAGCCTGTCCCCAATTACCTAGAAGGTTGCTGCCAAAGGCGCTGCCGTAACTGAGTTGTGTGCCCATGTTTTCAAAGCTGGGTCGGATAGGTTGGGCTGGGTTGGATTGGGTTGGGTGAGGACGATAGGCTTGACCAAACGAGGATATTGCCTCGTTTTGAGAACGAAACAAAGGTGGGGGGCTATAGGTTGGTGTGGACATGAAGGGGTTGTCGGGGGTATAGTGGTGTTGGTAAGGCTCTTGATGTTGTGATTGGGTTTGTGGCATGAAGGGGTTATGTGTTTGGATGAATGGCCTATGGGTGTGTGAAGTCGATGGCTGGAATAGGGTGGGGCAGTCATGTTGTGGAGTTGGTGGTTGGGCGTATGCTGCGGCCTGGGCGCGGGGGTCGATCAAGTATGGGTTATCAGACACCCATTGTTGCATAGTAACCGACCTAAACCAAACTAAATATTCTCTAGTTGGTCTGACGTTTTGCAGCACTTGGTCAGTTAGGACATGTTGGCGTCGATCCCTCCATTGTTGACGTAACTCCCTTGCAAAGTCTCTCCAATCTTCCATGTTCCACATGTCACTCACTCTTTTCAAATGCCAATTTCCCAAACATGTCGGAGGGCCCGGAATATTCTGTTGCATTCCGAACTGCATTTTCACCCGATCTGTTTGGTGCATTTCAATTGTAGTGAAGCGGATGATTGGAGTTTTTGCCGTCCAAATTTCAGCATCTTCCGGGTTAGGCTCATGGTCGAGTGCTAAATATGGGCGCCAGACGAACTACGGAAAAAAAAATTCTGTTAGTATAAAATTATTTTAGTTAATAAAATGCAATAAAACGGAAAAATATTTTTTATATGTGACAATACCTGATCGATCCCCACGTGGTCTAACAACTGGCGATATAGAACTACAGAACTTCTTGGGTTTCTACTATAATCCATCCCAAGATCGGACCAGCTAAGCACAACAAATTTAAACACATTTAGATACAATAACAATTTAAATATTAAAAATATAATATGTTTGGAAATAAAAATTAAAAGTGGACTCACTGGTTTGCGTAGGGGAACGGGCATGGATTCATGTTGCGTGGGGCAAGCATCGGCAGTCTGGAATACCCCCAAGCTTGTAACAAAAATGCACACCCATAAAACGTACAAGTATCCTTTGCGGCATTTTTACAAAGGCTACTGTACAAGTGTTCCAAAACAGCTGAACCCCAACTGTATGTATTTACATTGTTGATGTTTCGCAACAATGGTAAATACATCATGTTTATTGTGTTCCCGGTACCGTCGGGAAATAAAAAATGACCAAATAAAAGCATAATATAACACCGAGTTTTTTGCATTATTTCTAACTCGGTAGAATCTTCAGTTAAAATAAAACTAGAATAGTGCTCTCTAAGGAGTCCTAGATTTATACCTGAACCCCGGCTACGAGTATTTGATGGCTGCTCCTCGTCAATTAGAGGGGCACCCAGCAAATCCGCAACTATAGAAACATCCTGGTTGACCTTACCGAAGACGGCTCTGCCGGATACACGTAACCCCAAGAGCATGTATACGTCTTCCAAGGTGACAGTGCATTCACCGAAGGGCAGGTGAAATGTGTGTGTCTCTGGCCTCCACCTCTCTTGGAGTGCCAAGATGAATTTCGAGTCTATTGAGTTGTTGTGAACCTTAATAACATCCCCAAACCCGCACAACTGTAGACACGGTTCAATGATCGGATCGAACTCAATGTAGTCGTGCACCCGACAGCGAAATCTTCTTACATTCTGTAAAAAAATTAATCGAAATAAGTACGCAATAATATATATATTTATGTGTAAAAATAAAAAGAAATAAATATATATATATATATATATATATATATATATATATATATATATGTAAAAATATATATATATATATATATGTATATATATATATATATATATATATATATATATATATATATATATATATATATATATTTACATATATATATATATATATTTACATATATATATATATATATATATATATATATATATATATATTTACATATATATATATATATATATATATATGTAAATATATATATATATATATATATATATATATATATATGTATATATATATATATATATATATATATATATATATATGTATATATATATATATATATATATATATATATGTAATATATATATATATATATATATATATATATATATATATATATATATATATATATATATATATATATATATATATATATATATGTAATAGAATATACATAAATGGAACCCTAATTATATGCGTAATAGAATGTACGAAAATGAAACTTACGAATGCGGCGATATTTTCTGGTGTGCCTCGGTGTTGATCTCCCATCGTTAGTAAAGCCATTTTCTTTTTCGCACTGATACTTGAGATTCACTATATGATATAAGATGTTTAACTTGTTTGAAATATGATTGTGTGATATTTGAGGTTTAGTTGTATGGTATTTATAACCTTTTGAATTTACATGATGCGGATTGGAAGAAGAACACACATGCATATTCGCCAATCCATGTGGCGAATTACACAAAACCATTGTACTAATTCGCCAAACCAAGTGGCGAACAAGAACAAGTTATTCTTGCATGTGCTGTGATTGGTTCGTGCATGTGTTTGTGGATCCCTCTTCTTCAATCTGATTGGCGAAAGTGCAAGTTAGAGGATCACCAGCACACTACACAAAAGTCCAAGGGAATCTCTGCATGGGAGCAGGCTTGCAGGCATTGGAAATGATCAAGCATCTCTGCTGCGTTTCACAGCTTTGCAGGTGACATAAAATCATAGTGGATTCGCCAATCCATTTGGCGAATTGATCTTCAATTTACCTTGGTTCGCCAATTCATCTGGCGAACGTGTACAGCATGCAGTTTAGTTACATGGAGTTAGTTTAGTTAGGTTAGTTAATAGTTATCCTAGTTTGGTTAATTACTAGTTAAGTTAGTTAGTTAAGTTATATTAGTTAGTTAGGGTTTAACTTAATTAGTTTAATTAGGTTTAGTTAGTTAGTTAAGTTATATTATATAGGTTTAATTAGTTAAGTTATATTAATTAGGTTTAGTTAGTTAGTTAGTTAAGTTATATTTGTAACACCCCAAATTTGCCCTCTTCATTTTAAGCATCATATCGCATCATAGTCATCATAACGGATCATGTCTTTAGCATTTTGCATAGAAAAATGAGGCATAACACTCACATGTTCTAGCATAAGGCATATGACCAACCATCTGGAAAGTTCGAAGCACCACAGATAAAAATCGAGAGCATGGTGACCAGGCAAAAATTTCACAGGATCACTCTGCACAAGCTCTGTACCATGTTCAAAGCTTAAAAAGAATGAAGGGATCAAAATCAGCTTGAAACGGCGGGCGCCGGCATCATTTTTGAAGTTTCCCACCAAAAGGGGGGAAATTCAAATTTTGCATGCGTTAACCGGTTAACGCATATGGTTAACCGGTTAACAGCTGCGAAATTTGAATTTCCAGCAGCAAATTTCAGCATGTGGTTTTGGCTCCACTTTCCAATTTTCTGATTTTTATTCATTTGAATTTCATTTGAATTTGAGAAGGATCTAGAGCATGTATCCAAACCTCTTTCCAACCCTAAAACCTAATCACATTACCAAGCCATATTTTTTGGATCCCAAACCAAGATTTTGGGCCCCAACCCTAAACCATATATATTCCATTTCTCTCCAAACCAAGGGAGCTCTCCCTCATTTTTCACTCTCATTTTCTGAATTTTCATTGCTCTCACTCACAATTCTCTCACTTTTCTCTCCCAATTTTCCAAATCACTCAAAGTTCCTCTTTGAAGATCACACAACCTTGCCTTGAGGTGTGTAGATCTTGGAACTAGACCTCCATCCATAGCTTCATTGCATCTTTTTGCTGGTTTAATTGGTGATTCAGATCTGGTTTGGGATCTAGAAGTGCTTTTGGATCCAAAATTCTGCATCAAGAGCTTGATCTTGCATTTATTTTGCATGGAGTGTGGGGCTTAGCATCGGATCTTCGAAGTTTTGCGCGAGATCTATCATTTTCAGCATAATCAACAATTACCAAAGCATACCTCCGCTTTGTAGGTTGGTTTAATTTCAGATCCAACTCTGTTTTTAGCTTATTTGCATTGCTTGTGCTTTAGATCCACCATGTGTTTGTGTAATTGATTGTGTTGCATGATTTGATTGGTTGATTGGTATCCGGATCCGATTGTTATTGTTCGTGAGCATAATGTTATGGATTGATGTGCATTGATCTATTTTTCCATGTGTAATTGAGTGCTGGTCTGGTGCAGCTTATTTGAATAAGCTGTTTTTGAAATGCTGTTTTCTGCAGGAATTTGCTGCTGTTTTTACAGTGTTAACCGGTTAACGCATATGGTTAACCGGTTAACGCCCTGTTTTTCTGTGTGTTTTGTGCAGGTTTTGACTGGTTAACCGGTTAACGCATATGGTTAACCGGTTAACACTGATGCAGAATGGTTTTTCAGGGCTGTTTTGAGTTTGTTTGATCCCTTTGCTTGTGCTAATTGCCATGACTCATTGTATGATCATTAATCATGATGTTTAGGGTGATTTGCTTGCTGTTTGATGTATGCTCTCATGTTTTCGACGCGTAAGTCTTGCATTCGCAATGTTTGGCATGTTGTTTGACTTTTGTTTTCAAGAACCTTTGAGCATGTTTAATTCCATGTTTGTGGTGATTGATTTGCTGGATTTTGCTAACATTTCAGGGGCTCATGGTAAGAGAAGTGTGGATGTTTATCCACATTTCAACCTTTTCATCTTTCTTCTTTTGTTATTTGAACTAACCCTTTGTTGTTGGGCTTAGGCCTTTCTCATCCCTTCTTCTATCTTCTTCTTCTCTTCTTCATTAGGATAGAAACCTCACAAACCTAAGATCATCCATGCATGTTAACACTTAGGATTATTTTAGTCCCCCTTTAGCATTTTACCTTTATGATCCTTTTTGGTTCTTTTCTCTTCTCATCTCAAAACTCTAAAAGAAAACACTTTAATAAATGTGAAGTGATGCATTGATCCATAGCCTTATTCCATGAGGTATGCTTGTAGTCTTCCCATCTTGGGATAGTACAAGTTTGCCTTGTGATGCACAAGTCTGATCAAGGTATCTTCTTCATAAAAGAAAAGCCTAAAAAACACTTCTTCATGTAAATAACCAAAAACACTTAATAATTAAGCAAGTTAGTGAGCCTAAGCCCTAATCTTTGGGTTCAAGTTTTGGGGATCTTCTCCTTACTTGAGTGTGCTTGTTCTATTATTCCATCTTGGAATGTAGTGACAAGTGCGCATTCCATTGATAAGAGCTTGAGTTCACTTACTTGTGACACACTCATAAAAGCTTCTAAAAAACACAAAACAAACAATAAGCGTCTTTCCTTCGGGATTTCTTTTCTCATCTCCTTCGCTCCGTACGCGAACTTGCTCCTACTTGTCATCTTGCAAGACGGTTACGCACTCGTCGTCCGAGCCTGCAACACCTGAGCAATGGCATAGGCAGTTCAAGCCTTTAATTCACAAGCAATTTCCTTTTAGTACCCCTAGTTAGGGGAACTACGGCGTCTCTGATCCTCATTATCCCGATGAGGTACGTAGGCAGCGGGGTAGGGCCCGTTCGAGCACAATCTTTATTTTCCCTACATTTTTTCCTTTCATTTCTTATTCAGTTCTCTTCCAGTTCCAGTTTCTTTTCATTTTCATTTCTTTTGCTGCAGTTTTCATACCCTCACCCTTTGAAACAGTTTCTTTTGCAAGCGTGGATCCCGTCGGGTACGGCGGATGATCTGGGGTGCTAATACCTTCCCAGGTCATAACCGACTCCCGATCCCAGTCTCTTTGGTTCGTAGGACCTGTGTCCTTCCTTTTTCTTTCTTCTGGTTTGTGCAGCATTACCATTCCCTCTATTCGGGATAAAAATGCATGGCTGGCGACTCTATTCTTTTTTTTTCCGCGCCACTTTCGCGTTTGTACCAGGATGGAAATCCTCGGGAGCGACAGCTTGGCGACTCTGCTGGGGATAATAGCTCACCAGATAATCTCTGGTTCCCCTGTGAGTCTCTCCTAGCGCTTGTTTGTTTCTGTTTCATTGGGTGATGTTTGTTTGCTGTGGCTTGTTGTATAGTATTGTTGTTTATTTACAGCTTTATTTACAGCTTTATTTACAGTTTTCAGTATTTATTTTCCGCATCATATATTGTACTGGACTGTCTGGACTGGTTTTCTTTGGTGGGATGGGAGTTACTGATTCTTGAGAGATATGAGCCAAGTACCCGGCTCGAGTGCACCATAGGATTTAGCGTGGTTCCACTTTGGCCTCATGAGATCTTGTCATGGGGGTAGTAGTGAGTTCCACACCCAGGTTGCGATTGTCTTGGAAATGTCTTGATTTGGGGATCTTCCTCTTTCATTACATAACCCTGACAGTTATGTGCAGCTGGGGACCGATCATTGAGAACCTTTGTGGAAACAACCCTCTCCAGTGGTGACAGTGGCAGACCACATTTTGTGGCAAACCCATTCGCACCCGAGGGTCCACTGGGAACTCGCATAGGATGGCCTGGTTCTCTTATAAGAACTCAGTTAAAGCATCTGGTCGTATGACATTAGTACTGTATCCTACGGGCTGAATGTACTATTGTTTCTCGATTTCAGCACTTGAAGCTGGGGACTTATAAGGGATGCTTGTTTTTCCCGGACTCAGCTGAGGCCTCCCTGCATAGTACATAATGCCTAACCGATTCCCTGATTTGGTCATGAGCCATTTCTCGGAGATGGTGAAAGTATTATTGCTATTCGGCTTTGAGAGTCCGTGATGTCTGACCCGGAGCCTTTTACCTGTGAGATTGGGGGGTGTTTACAGGTGTGCAGGAACCCATGACCTCAACATACACTCATTTGTTCAGTTATGATCTTTGGTCCGGTGAATAAGATTTGTGATTCCGAAGTTATGGTCCTGGAATTCTGGATTTCTTGATACTGTGATTCTGATCAGAGGGTTGTGATTATCAGAGGGTGTGACTCAGTGAACTGTTGAGATTGCTAGTTATTCAGAGGGCTTTGTCAGTGTGCCAGTTCAGATGGTCCCCGTTGGTCATATGTTTGCATTGCATTGCATTTGCATCATTCTTTGCATTAACTGTTTATGTTTCCCATTTTTCAGGGCATTGCTCGCATTTGTTCCCAGTTCTGGTATTCTTATCTCCATGGCGGAAATCAAAAGAGATCCAAGAAAAAAGAATGTGCATTATACCTTTCTTCAGCCGGAAGTTAAAAGTGTTCAGAGGTTAGCAGGTTTGATGAACGATCAAGTCTTAGGAAACTTCAAGAAAAGATATGGCCAGATACTGAAGTTTGTGGACAAGCCTACTACAGACCAAAAGGACAGCTTGCATACCTTGTTGCAATTTTATGATCCCTTGCTGCGTTGCTTTGTTCTTCCAGGTTACATCTTAGCTCCGACATTGGAAGAGATCTCCAGCATGCTGAGTATTCCGATCAGAGAGACATTGCCGTTCTACGGGTCAGAGGTTGTGCTCAGAGATGAAGACATAGCCAAGGTTTGTAGGTTGCCAGTTGCTTCAGTCAGAAAAGCTTTGCAAGAGAGTAAAGGCAGAGGTCTACCCTGGAGTGTGCTTATCCCAGAGGCTGAGAAGTATGCTACAGAAGCTAGGTGGAATGACTTTGGGGCTTTGCTGGCATTGATGGTATATGGGTCTAGTTTGTTTCCCGGAGAGAAAGAGTTTGTCAGCTTAGAAGTGATCTCAATCTTCGCAAAAGGCAATCCAGTGCCTACTTTATTGGGTGACTTTTATTTTAGTGTCCATTACAGAAACGAGAAAGGTAGAGGTGGCCCAGTGGTCTGTTGTGCTCCTTTGTTTGCTGAATGGTTTGCCAGACAGTTGCCTAAGTCAGGTGCCTTCAAGGATATACGAGACGAATGGAGATGGTCCAGAAGACTGATGGGTTTGACTGAAGAAGACATTGCTTGGGGTTATGACAGGGATTTGCTAGGAAAAGAAGTGATGGTTAGTTGCGGAAGGTTTGCTGGAGTACCTTTGCTGGGAAGGAAAGGTGTCATCAGTTACTACCCGACATTAGCCAGAAGGCAGTTTGGCTACCCTTTGAAGGATCCTCCTCAGATGGAAATGTTTGCTGAATCTTTGTGTTTTCCTGTTGATGGAAACGGAGAGCTAGTCCAACAAGCCGTTCAATCCTGGGATCACAGGAAAAGGAAAGGGAAGAAGGACTTCGGCCGAGTTGATCCCAAGGCATATCCACCATATGCTGAATGGTTGCAAAGGCATATCAAGGCAGTTCTCATGCCTTTTTCAGTCGAAGCTCCACTTTATCCTCAAGAGATACCAAGTCCGAGCAGTACGGTTTCCTTGGAGGAGTACAAGAGGCTAGAAGCTCAGCTGCATGCGGTCAGAGTAGAGAATGTTGAGATGGTAAGCTTATACCACCAGGCAAATGGAGCCAAGAAGGAAGCTGAAGACAAGCTGCAGAAGCTCCAGTCCTCCTTGGAAAACAAAGAGAAAGATTTTGCCGGAAGAGAAGCCCATTTCCATCGATTGGGTATGATGGAAGCGCAAAGAGAAGCCAAGCACAAGGAGACTTTAAAGACTCTCAAGAGCGCTCGACAGTCCATTGTTTGGCTGAAAGGCCAAAGGGATGAAGACCAAAAGAAATTCAAAGAGAAGGAAGAGTTCTTTGAGATTCAGATGGCTTTTAAGAAGGAGGAAGTGGAACAAGCCCACGCCATCCGGAGGGAGAGGACCCAGCAGCTAGTCCAAAGTCAATTAGCTCTGGAGGAAGCCAGGAAAGAGATTGAAGAGCTCAAGCTGAGGGCAGGTGTCAAGAAAAGCAAGGCAGAGGTGGCAGAGCTGGGGTCCTTAGCTTAGTTTATTTTTCAGACTACCTACAGGCTTGTTGTAGGAGTCTTGCTTTTATTTCTTTTGTCTTTATGTACTGATTTGTAACCCTTCGGGGAATATTCTGGGATGTATTCTGACTTTTAGCCTATAGTGGTTTGTCCATATTCAGTATTAATGTGCAAGTTATCGTTTTGAATGTGCAAGACTCGTTTGTCTGGATACTACTAACGTCTGAACACTTATCAAAGAGAAAGTTTGAAAGCTAAACACTAAAAGCGGTTGCCGAGATAGATGCCAGAACTGGGGCATGCCAAATGTTTAAAGTTGGGGACATGAACAGTTGCATTGCATTGCATATAACCTGTTTGTCTGTTTTGCAGGTGTCGCATCAATTACTAACGGGTTTTGTGTTTCAGGCGCAATAGCTCCTCGTAAGGTTCGAGAACGACCAGCAGTGCACAGATACCCAACCAAGGTTAACAGAGAAAGAGCCATGGATCAAATGCAGGCAGATTTGGCAGATCTGAGGCAGAGAATGGACAACTTCATGACGTTAATGGCCGGAATGGGGCAGAATCAAGAACGTTTGCAAGAGATGGTGGAGAATCAGAATCGGAACGCTGCTGCTGCTGCTAATGCTGGTAATCATGCCGGTGCGGGCGCACGTCAGGCTGGACCTCAAGTTATACAACCAGGGGCGACCGTAGTCAATGACGGGATGCATAACATTCATGTGGACCACCAGGATGACCAGTTCACTTTGCTTGATGAGACCGAGGGTCAAGGGGTCGAAATGAATAAGAGGTTTGAAGAGATGGCCGAGCAGATCAAGGCTATTCAGTCCCAGAGTTCTTTGGGATTCGATATAACAGACTTGGGCTTGGTTCCGGGAGTCAGAATCCCGTACAAGTTCAAAGTTCCTACTTTCGAGAAGTACAACGGCACTGCTTGCCCAAAGACCCATCTGCAATCGTATGTTGGGAGAATTGCTGCGCATACAGACGATAAAAAACTGTGGATGTATTACTTTCAGGACAGCTTAGTGGGAGCTTCCCTTGAGTGGTACATGAAGCTCAGCAGGGTCAATGTTAAGAGCTGGAAAGATCTTGCTGAAGCCTTTGTGAGGCAGTACCAGTACAACATGGACATGGCTCCGAATCGCACCCAGTTGCAACATATGGCTCAGACAGCAAAAGAAGGCTTCAAGGAATACGCTCAGAGGTGGCGTCAGTTAGCTGCTAGGGTGCAGCCACCCTTGTTAGAGAATGAGATGGCCGATATGTTTATGGGCACCCTCCAGGGGGTATTTCTTGAGAGATTGGCATCAAGTTCTGCTACAAAGTTCAACGATATTGTCATTGCGGGAGAAAGGGTCGAAACGTTGTTGAAAATGGGGAAGATACAAGACCCCGGTGCTAGTAGTTCAAATGGAGCGAGGAAAGCTTTCAGCGGACCTCCGAGAAGGCGAGAAGGTGAGACCAATGCTGTATTTGGCCGAAGCCAGGGCCGTGGTTACAGAAGACCTTATGGACATGTGGCTGCTGTCACTATTCCTGCAGCTCCCGTACAACAAATGTTACCTCCACCACAACAACAGCAACAACAGCAACAACCTAGAGCCAACTACCAGCAAAGACCTTATCAGCCGAGGCCGACTCGTCCTGCTAACAGAGTGATAGAAGCTATTCCCATGACATATGCTGCCTTGTTGCCGAGACTACTGGATTTGAACCTTATTCAATTGAGGACTTTGGCACCACCACCTCCTGGAGAGCTTCCAGCTGGTTATGACGTCAACGCGCGATGCGCTTTTCATTCAGGAGCACCCGGGCACTCAACCGAGAAGTGCAGGGCGCTACATCACAAAGTTCAAGATCTCGTGGATTCAAAGGCAATCAACTTTGCGCCACCACCGAATATCAACTCGAACCCTAATCATGGAGGGGCAAGAGTTAATGCTGTTGAGCGTGATGACAAGTTGAGTTTGGTACTGAGAATTGATGAAGTCAAGACGCCGTTGAAGGTGGTGAAAGAGAGACTGTTGAAAGGTCAAGTGTTTCCTGGTTGTTCTCTCGATTGTGAAGACTGTATAAGTGCTGTGAATGGCTGCGAGAAATTGAAGACGGGTTTGCAAGAGTTAATTGATGATGGATCTCTGCAATTTAGCAAGATTAGTAATGAAGAGGCTGATGATGTGTCAACCGTTACTATCTTCTATGACGAGGCTGACATGCCCGTTCGACAAGAGCCTGTTACTGTTTACACTCCTCAGATTAGTCCTGTGACTATAACTGTACCTGGGCCAGTGCCGTACACCGATGATAGAGCCATTCCGTGGCATTATGGTTCTGATGTCTATGTGGCGGGACAGAAGATGGAAAGTAGACCTGTTGCCGACCCGACTATTGAAAATGTGGGAGGTGTTGGGGGATTTACTCGAAGTGGCCGTTTATTTGCTCCCCCTGCACTGAGAAAGGATCCTGAGGTCGAAGCTTCATCAAAAGACAAAGGAAAGCAGATTGTGAATGATGAGTCGAATACTCCTGTAGCTGGACAGGGGACTTTTGAAAAGGAGGTAGAGGAATTTATGAAGATCATCAAAAGGAGTGACTATAAGGTGGTTGACCAGCTGAATCAGACGCCTTCAAAGATCTCTATCTTGTCACTGTTGATGTGCTCATCTGCACACCGAGAAGCTTTACTGAAAGTACTTCAAATGGCCTATGTTCCTCAAGAAATCACTGTTAATCAACTCGAAGCTGTTGTTGGAAGTGTTAATGCCAGCCATGGTTTAGGCTTCACTGACCGAGATCTTACTTTGGAAGGAAGAAATCACAATAAAGCACTGCATATCACGATGGAATGCAGGGGCGCTGTGTTATCCCATGTTCTGGTGGACACAGGCTCTTCGTTGAACGTGCTCCCGAAAAAGGCGTTAATGAAGCTTGACATTGATGGGGTTATTCTGACGCCGAGTGATCTAGTGGTTAAAGCTTTCGATGGTTCAAGAAGATCCGTTTTCGGAGAGGTTGAGTTGCCTGTCAGGATAGGCTCTCAAGTCTTCAAGAGTGTCTTCTATGTTATGGACATCCAACCTGCGTATAGTTGCTTGTTGGGCAGACCGTGGATACACGCAGCTGGAGCCGTCACTTCAACCCTGCACCAAAAGCTTAAATATGTGGTGGATGGCCAGGTCATCACAGTTTGCGGGGAAGAAGATATATTCGTCAGCCACCTGTCGACGTTTAAATATGTGGAGATGGACGGAGAAATTCACGAGACTTTGTGCCAAGCTTTTGAGGCAGATGTCAATATCTTGACTCCGGTGAAGAAAAGCAATGAAGGCACGTCAATTCATTCTTACCGGGAAGCAAAAGAGGCTGTCCAATCAGGCAATGCCCAGGGCTGGGGCAAGTTACTGGAGGTGGAAAAGAAGGGTGACAAATTTGGCTTAGGGTATCAACCTGGGGGGTCTATTCAGAGTGGTAAGGCCATCGCATTCACAAGCGCTGGGTTGCTTAACCGTGATCAAATTTGTACGGCAAGTCAAGACGGGGACAGTGACAAAGACTGGGACAACAATTGGATCCGCCCGTGTGCACCCGGCGAGGAGCTAGGAAATTGGTCTGCTGAGGACATTGTTCAAGTCACCTGGCTCTCAAAGTAATTGTTTTGTTTCCTTTTATTAGCATACTGCATTGTCAAATCCAGCATTCTGCCCAAGATGTTTGGATCCATTGTATTGGGCCATCATGTTTTGTATCGCATCGTTATTTTTTGCCATGAAATAAAAGGACATTTTCAGACAAACTGTGTTCCCTTTCTTTGTTTTTAAACTTTTTCACAAAAAAAAAAAACAATATAAAAATGGCAATGTGTTTTTTTTTTGCTTTGTGTTAGCGTCTCTTTTCAAAATAAGCAGATTCTGAATAAGCACATCATTTGTGCAGTATTGATCATCCGGATTCCACGGATAACGTTCCTGCTATGACTATGCATGACTTTGATAATCCAGTCTACCAAGCTGATGAAGGGGTTGAAGAAGATTGTGACCTACCTGAAGAGTTGGTCAGATTGTTAAAACAAGAGGAACGAGTTATTCAGCCTCATCAAGAGGAGATTGAGACCGTCAATATTGGCAGTGAAGATGCAAAGAAAGAAATCAAGATAGGGGCCAATCTGCAGGCCGGCGTCAAACAAGAGCTGATCAGTATGCTGAGAGAGTATGTAGATATCTTTGCTTGGTCATATCAAGATATGCCAGGGTTGGATACCGACATCGTGATGCATAAGCTACCCCTGAGAGAAGACTGTCCTCCTGTAAAGCAAAAGTTGAGAAGAACTCGCCCGGATATGGCGATGAAGATTAAAGAGGAGGTACAGAAACAGTGGGATGCCGGGTTCCTTGCCGTGACTAGTTACCCACCTTGGGTAGCTAACATCGTACCAGTGCCTAAAAAGGACGGCAAGGTCCGGATGTGCGTTGACTATCGAGATTTGAACAGAGCAAGCCCAAAGGATGATTTTCCGTTGCCACACATTGACGTGTTGGTCGACAGTACTGCTCAATTCTCAGTATTCTCCTTCATGGATGGATTCTCCGGTTATAATCAGATAAAAATGGCGCCGGAAGACATGGAGAAGACAACGTTCATTACCCCGTGGGGAACGTTCTGCTACAAGGTCATGCCCTTCGGTTTGAAGAATGCCGGGGCAACTTATCAACGGGCGATGGTCACGCTGTTCCATGACATGATCCACAAGGAAATAGAATGTTATGTGGATGATATGATTGCAAAGTCCAAAGACGAAGAGGAGCATTTGGTTAATTTGAAGAAGTTGTTTGACAGACTGATCAAGTACAAACTGAGGTTGAATCCGAACAAGTGCACTTTCGGGGTGCGTTCCGGAAAGTTGCTGGGTTTCATTGTAAGTCAAAGAGGAATTGAGGTAGATCCTGCTAAAGTGAAAGCTATTCAAGATATGCCTGCACCAAAGACAGAAAAAGAAGTGCGCGGGTTCTTAGGTAGATTGAACTACATTTCTCGGTTCATATCTCACCTAACTGCCACGTGCGAACCGATATTCAAACTGCTAAGAAAAGAGCAAACGGTCAGGTGGAATGATGATTGCCAAAGAGCTTTCGACAAAATAAAGGAATATTTGCAGGAGCCTCCAATTCTGATGCCTCCAGTGGAGGGGAGACCATTAATCATGTACTTGACCGTGCTAGAAGGGTCGATGGGGTGTGTGCTCGGCCAACATGACGAGTCTGGTCGAAAAGAGTATGCCATTTATTACCTTAGCAAAAAGTTTACCGACTGTGAATCCCGATACTCACTGCTCGAGAAAACTTGCTGCGCTTTGGTATGGGCTGCTCGCCGACTGAGGCAGTACATGTTGACCCATACTACACTTCTCATTTCCAAGATGGACCCTGTCAAGTACATCTTTGAGAAACCAGCATTGACCGGAAGGGTTGCTAGATGGCAGATGATTTTAACTGAATACGACATCCAGTACACTTCTCAGAAAGCCATCAAAGGAAGTGTATTGTCGGAATACCTTGCTCAGCAACCTCTTGAGGATGACTATCAGCCGATGAGATTTGATTTCCCTGATGAGGACATCATGTGCCTCAAAACAAACGATTATGAGGAACCACTTCCGGAGGAGGGGCCTGATCCTGAATCCAAATGGAAGTTGATGTTTGATGGGGCTGTCAATATCAATGGTCGTGGAGTTGGTGCCGTACTCATTACTCCTGAAGGTGTTCATTTACCCTTCGCTGCTAAAATTACTTTTGGCTGCACCAACAATGAAGCGGAATACGAGGCGTGTATAATGGGAATAGAGGAGGCGATTGATCTGCGGATTAAGAACCTCGACATATTCGGAGATTCAGCCCTCGTCATTAACCAAATTACCGGCAAGTGGTATACACATCAAGAGCATCTGATTCCGTACAGGGATTATGCTAGAAAACTGTTGGCATTCTTCACGACAGTTGAGCTCAAATACATACCACGCGACGAAAATCAATTTGCCGATGCTTTGGCTACTCTCTCTTCGTCGATTAAAGTCATGTGTTGGAACTTTGTGCCCAGAATTGACATCTCCAGGTTTGACTCGCCAGCTTATGCTTTCTCTGTAGACGCCGTGTCTGACGAGAAACCTTGGTATTTTGATATCAAGTTGTTCCTGGAGAAGCAAGAATACCCAACAGGGGCATCTTCCAAAGACAAAAAGACCTTGAGACGACTTGCTGCTAGTTTCTTCTTAAACACAGACGGGGTTTTGTACAAGAGGAACTTCGACATGGTTTTGCTCAGATGCGTGGATAGACACGAAGCAAGCCTGTTGATGCAGGAAGTCCATGAAGGATCTTTTGGTACCCATGCAGGAGGGCATGCCATGGCAAAGAAATTACTGAGATCAGGGTATTACTGGATGACAATGGATGCAGACTGTTGTTCATTCGCTCGTAAATGCCACAAGTGCCAAATATATGCAGATAAAGTGCATGTTCCTCCTAATCCGCTCAACGTCATGTCATCTCCTTGGCCTTTCTCCATGTGGGGCATTGACATGATCGGGAAGATCGAGCCAACTGCTTCGAACGGTCATCGCTTCATTCTGGTCGCGATTGATTACTTTACCAAGTGGGTAGAAGCAGCGTCTTATGCCAATGTCACTCGTCAAGTGGTGGCAAGATTTCTGAAAAGAGATATCATATGCAGATATGGAATACCCGAAAGGATCATTACTGATAATGGTTCTAATCTCAACAACAAGATGATGGCAGACTTATGTCGGGACTTCAAAATACAGCATCACAATTCTTCTCCTTACCGACCAAAGATGAATGGTGCGGTAGAGGCAGCTAACAAGAATATCAAGAAGATTGTGCAGAAGATGGTTGTCACCTACAGGGATTGGCATGAGATGTTACCGTTTGCTTTGCATGGGTACCGAACGTCGGTCAGGACGTCAACAGGGGCAACTCCCTTCTCTCTAGTGTATGGCATGGAAGCAGTCCTGCCTGTTGAAGTAGAGATTCCTTCACTGCGTGTGATGATGGACGTCAAGTTGGATGAGGCTGAATGGGTGCGTGCTCGTTACAATCAGCTATGTCTAATTGAGGAAAAGAGATTAGCGGCTATCTGTCATGGTCAGCTTTATCAGAGGAGAATGAAGCGGGCATTCGACCAACGAGTACGTACTCGAGAATATCAAGTGGGAGAGCTTGTATTGAAGAGGATCGTTCCTCCAGGTTCAGATAACAGGGGCAAGTGGACCCCAAACTACGAAGGACCATTCATAGTGAAGAAAGTATTCTCAGGAGGAGCACTGATGCTCACCACTATGGATGGAGATGACTTCCCATCCCCTGTTAACTCGGACGCAGTTAAAAAATACTTCGCATAAAGAGACCCGCTGGACACAAAAACAGAATGTAAGTCCAGGCAAGAAAAGGGCATCCCGGCGAGCTAAAAACAGAATAAAAAGCTCGGGCAAAAATTAGGGAAATGAATAAAAAAATGTACACCCGCTGAGTTGAAAAGCCGCATTGGACAGCTCAGGCAAAAAAGGGTATCCCGGTGGATTGAAAACCCGAGAGGGCGATCCACGCAAAATAGGGGAATAAGCGAACAACTGTGATCCGAGTTATCTGAACCACGTCATCGTTTTGTACAGTTTGACAATACCGGGAGGATAGGAAGCAGTCCCCTTGTCCTCTCAGAAAGCCAAAACAGAATGGAGAGTCTTGAAGACATGCAGGTCATAGCAGAAATGGAACTCCTTGGAATGCCGCGTACGTTGCCATTAGGATATTTTCTTTTCTCAATTTTTATAGTGGCTACCTCTTTCCAGGTGGTTGCTTCCTGATGTAAATCTTTGCCTATTCAGAGGCCATTCAATAAAAATAATATTCAGTCAAAAAGCTGTGTGTGTTTATTTTTGTTTACAAAATGTCCTGAATTTTCGGCAAAAATAGCATTGCATCTAAACATGGTGATAATTTTGAAAAGAAAACTGACATGCGGGGAAACTGTAACCCTCTTTGAGCGTCGGGTGACGATGGATGAACCGATCATTCCATGCAAATCCCCGGGACACGCGTGTGTTTTCTGTTGTTGCAGGTTGCAGGTTGGCGTCGCATTCTCTCAAGCGATTTAATATTCCCCGACGGAGTACCTCCCCAGCCGAGTACTTCCCCAGTAGGGTATCCCCCAAGCAGAGATTTCCTTTCCCAGCAGGTATCTGAAGACTGGCATCTCCAGCAGAGATTTTTTCTCCAAGCAAGCCTTGACAGCCGCCCAAGCAAGCTTTTCTTCCCCAGTGAAGTAGCATTTCATTCTTCCTCAGCGGAATATATCCAGCAGGTGCCCGAAAGCCTGACATCATCAAAGATGGAATTAGTAGCCCATTATCCCCATCAGAGTATGCCTATCAGGTACCTGAAAGCCTGGTATCCCCTCAGAGTCTTGAGTTATCAGATGCTCTCCCCAGTCAGAGTGTTTGCCCAAGAAGCTTCTCCAGCCAAGTCTGAGGATGTTCCTGTTCCCACAGCGGTCATATTTGATTTTCGCTTCCGTCAGTGAAATATAATCCCAGCAAAGTTGCCGTACTTTGGGTATTTGATGATGCAGCCAGGTATTCATCACCTCAGTCAGAATGTGTATCCAGACCTCTTGACTTGGGTTACCCTGCAGAGTCGTATCTCTTATTGCCGATCAGGCATCCGTTTGTTGCTCGTCTGCAATCTTCAACACTTGTATGTGTTATCTCTAAGCGGAGTTATCCCCAGCAATAATGTATCATGTTTCATTGCTGCTCGTTTGCATCTTTCAACACTCGTATGTGTTAGCTCGGTGGTATTGCTCGTTTGCTTTCCCCAATAGAGTCTATATCTATTAGCACTCGTCCGTGCCCTTTCCTCAGCAGATTCCTCTTTATTTGAGGTATTCCCCGGCAGTCGTCCGTGCCCATCCTCTTTCAGCACTCGTCCGTGCCCTTTCCTCAGCAGATTCCTCTGTATTTGAGGCAGATTCCTCTGTATTTGAGGTATTCCCCGGCAGTCGTCCGTGCCTTTTCCCCGGCAGTTTCCTCTTTATTTGAGGTACTCTCCAGCAATCTTCTGTGCTAGCATCTTTGTTTGATGACCATTCGCAGCTCTCGGCACTCGTCCGTGCTTGTTATTCTTTGAAGTTTTCTCTCCCCAGCGAAGTTGCCTGTACTCGTTGATGCGCGTATCTTCATTTGGTGCTCGTCCGCATCCCTGCAGCACTCGCCCGTGCATGTCGTTCCTCTTTATTTGAGGCGTATCCCCAAGAAAGTGCCCAGTGCTCGTCCGTGCTCGCATCTTTATTTGATGCTCGACCGCATCTTTTAGCACTCATATGTGCTTGTTACTCCTTTGAAGGTTGCTCGGCGCCCGTCCGTGCCTGTTGCTCATCTGTTGCTCGTCCGCAACTCCTCAACACTCGTTTGTATTTGATTGTATCCGTTGTTGTTTGCTCGTCTGCAAATCCCAGCACTCGTCTGTGCTTGGGGATGTCCCCAGCATCGTCCGCAACTCCTCAACACTCGTCTGTGTTCTGATATGATATTTGTTGTTGCTCGTCTGCAACCTCCCAGCACTCGTCTGTGTTCGGTATGGGATCCTTCGCTGCACTCGTCTGTGCCTTGATATGTATTCTCCGCTATTGCTCGTCTGCAACGACCCGGCACTCGTCTGTGTTTGGTTAAAGCTCGTCTGCTTTTATTCCCCAGAAGTCGTTTGTGTTTTGAAGCTCGTCTGCTTTGCCTGGATACTCGTCCGTATCATCCTCAGCACTCGTCTGTGCTAGCTTGCACCTGAATGTGAAGATTTGCTGTTTACCCTGATATTTCTGTGACTACATCAAATGCTCGTCTGTGTTTGAATTTCTGGTATTCGTCTATACCAGTGGCTGATACTCGTCTGTATCATCGCCTGAAACGCTCGTCTGTGTTTCTCAGATCATCGTCTGATACTCGTCTGTATCATTGACTATTGGCACTCGTCTGTGTTCTCTTGATGATCATCCAATACTCGTCTGTATTGAAGAGGTTTAAAATCCTGACAGTGGGAATTAAATGTCGAAATGATTACCGGTCCTGGCGTAACAGGTAAATCCGAAGGAGGCTCGTCTGTCTCAAGCACCAATTATGGTAGCTGCACCTGGCGTAACAGGTTTGCACAGAAGACTCGTCTGTCTTATACCATATATCCGCGGATAATATATGAAGAAGGTTCGTCTACCTTGGTTGCATGTCTATCCCACAGACTTATATGCATTCCCGGAGCCTGCGTAAGGGTTATCCGAAGAAGACTCGTCAGTCTTATTCCACTTATCTGCGTAAGGATTAGTGAAGGAGATTCGTCTATCTCAGGCTACTTTGAAGTTCTTTAAGGGCTCGTCCGCTCTCTGCACCTGGCGTCACAGGTCATTTGAAGACTCGTCTGTCTCAGATTATTGTCTTGAAGTGTTGAAGGACTCGTCTGTCCAGCTCCTGGCGTCACGGGATTGTTTGAAGACTCGTCTGTCAATTTGTTCTTATTTCAGATATCATTTCCAACTTGGAAGAAGCTCGTCCGCTTCTTTCTCCCCTGCAGTCCCCAGAGCGTCATCTGGTCGGGTTTATTTCCCGGGGTTGCATTCTTCGTCAGAGTGCAAATTTCTGGTCTTCTTGGTATTCAATCACAGTTTATCTCGAATGTCCGATAGCCCGTACTATCGTTCCTTTTCGGATTAGCTGATGATTGAATAGGGGCAGCTGTAACACCCCAAATTTGCCCTCTTCATTTTAAGCATCATATCGCATCATAGTCATCATAACGGATCATGTCTTTAGCATTTTGCATAGAAAAATGAGGCATAACACTCACATGTTCTAGCATAAGGCATATGACCAACCATCTGGAAAGTTCGAAGCACCACAGATAAAAATCGAGAGCATGGTGACCAGGCAAAAATTTCACAGGATCACTCTGCACAAGCTCTGTACCATGTTCAAAGCTTAAAAAGAATGAAGGGATCAAAATCAGCTTGAAACGGCGGGCGCCGGCATCATTTTTGAAGTTTCCCACCAAAAGGGGGGAAATTCAAATTTTGCATGCGTTAACCGGTTAACGCATATGGTTAACCGGTTAACAGCTGCGAAATTTGAATTTCCAGCAGCAAATTTCAGCATGTGGTTTTGGCTCCACTTTCCAATTTTCTGATTTTTATTCATTTGAATTTCATTTGAATTTGAGAAGGATCTAGAGCATGTATCCAAACCTCTTTCCAACCCTAAAACCTAATCACATTACCAAGCCATATTTTTTGGATCCCAAACCAAGATTTTGGGCCCCAACCCTAAACCATATATATTCCATTTCTCTCCAAACCAAGGGAGCTCTCCCTCATTTTTCACTCTCATTTTCTGAATTTTCATTGCTCTCACTCACAATTCTCTCACTTTTCTCTCCCAATTTTCCAAATCACTCAAAGTTCCTCTTTGAAGATCACACAACCTTGCCTTGAGGTGTGTAGATCTTGGAACTAGACCTCCATCCATAGCTTCATTGCATCTTTTTGCTGGTTTAATTGGTGATTCAGATCTGGTTTGGGATCTAGAAGTGCTTTTGGATCCAAAATTCTGCATCAAGAGCTTGATCTTGCATTTATTTTGCATGGAGTGTGGGGCTTAGCATCGGATCTTCGAAGTTTTGCGCGAGATCTATCATTTTCAGCATAATCAACAATTACCAAAGCATACCTCCGCTTTGTAGGTTGGTTTAATTTCAGATCCAACTCTGTTTTTAGCTTATTTGCATTGCTTGTGCTTTAGATCCACCATGTGTTTGTGTAATTGATTGTGTTGCATGATTTGATTGGTTGATTGGTATCCGGATCCGATTGTTATTGTTCGTGAGCATAATGTTATGGATTGATGTGCATTGATCTATTTTTCCATGTGTAATTGAGTGCTGGTCTGGTGCAGCTTATTTGAATAAGCTGTTTTTGAAATGCTGTTTTCTGCAGGAATTTGCTGCTGTTTTTACAGTGTTAACCGGTTAACGCATATGGTTAACCGGTTAACGCCCTGTTTTTCTGTGTGTTTTGTGCAGGTTTTGACTGGTTAACCGGTTAACGCATATGGTTAACCGGTTAACACTGATGCAGAATGGTTTTTCAGGGCTGTTTTGAGTTTGTTTGATCCCTTTGCTTGTGCTAATTGCCATGACTCATTGTATGATCATTAATCATGATGTTTAGGGTGATTTGCTTGCTGTTTGATGTATGCTCTCATGTTTTCGACGCGTAAGTCTTGCATTCGCAATGTTTGGCATGTTGTTTGACTTTTGTTTTCAAGAACCTTTGAGCATGTTTAATTCCATGTTTGTGGTGATTGATTTGCTGGATTTTGCTAACATTTCAGGGGCTCATGGTAAGAGAAGTGTGGATGTTTATCCACATTTCAACCTTTTCATCTTTCTTCTTTTGTTATTTGAACTAACCCTTTGTTGTTGGGCTTAGGCCTTTCTCATCCCTTCTTCTATCTTCTTCTTCTCTTCTTCATTAGGATAGAAACCTCACAAACCTAAGATCATCCATGCATGTTAACACTTAGGATTATTTTAGTCCCCCTTTAGCATTTTACCTTTATGATCCTTTTTGGTTCTTTTCTCTTCTCATCTCAAAACTCTAAAAGAAAACACTTTAATAAATGTGAAGTGATGCATTGATCCATAGCCTTATTCCATGAGGTATGCTTGTAGTCTTCCCATCTTGGGATAGTACAAGTTTGCCTTGTGATGCACAAGTCTGATCAAGGTATCTTCTTCATAAAAGAAAAGCCTAAAAAACACTTCTTCATGTAAATAACCAAAAACACTTAATAATTAAGCAAGTTAGTGAGCCTAAGCCCTAATCTTTGGGTTCAAGTTTTGGGGATCTTCTCCTTACTTGAGTGTGCTTGTTCTATTATTCCATCTTGGAATGTAGTGACAAGTGCGCATTCCATTGATAAGAGCTTGAGTTCACTTACTTGTGACACACTCATAAAAGCTTCTAAAAAACACAAAACAAACAATAAGCGTCTTTCCTTCGGGATTTCTTTTCTCATCTCCTTCGCTCCGTACGCGAACTTGCTCCTACTTGTCATCTTGCAAGACGGTTACGCACTCGTCGTCCGAGCCTGCAACACCTGAGCAATGGCATAGGCAGTTCAAGCCTTTAATTCACAAGCAATTTCCTTTTAGTACCCCTAGTTAGGGGAACTACGGCGTCTCTGATCCTCATTATCCCGATGAGGTACGTAGGCAGCGGGGTAGGGCCCGTTCGAGCACAATCTTTATTTTCCCTACATTTTTTCCTTTCATTTCTTATTCAGTTCTCTTCCAGTTCCAGTTTCTTTTCATTTTCATTTCTTTTGCTGCAGTTTTCATACCCTCACCCTTTGAAACAGTTTCTTTTGCAAGCGTGGATCCCGTCGGGTACGGCGGATGATCTGGGGTGCTAATACCTTCCCAGGTCATAACCGACTCCCGATCCCAGTCTCTTTGGTTCGTAGGACCTGTGTCCTTCCTTTTTCTTTCTTCTGGTTTGTGCAGCATTACCATTCCCTCTATTCGGGATAAAAATGCATGGCTGGCGACTCTATTCTTTTTTTTTCCGCGCCACTTTCGCGTTTGTACCAGGATGGAAATCCTCGGGAGCGACAATATTAATTAGGTTTAGTTAGTTAGTTAAGTTTAATTAGGTTTAGTTAGTTAGTTTAGGTAGTTAGGTTTAATTAGGTTTAGTTAGTTTAATTACGATTAAGTTATGAAACCCTAATTATATATATATATATATATTAATGAAACCCTAATTTTATATATATATATATATATATATATATATATATATATATATATATTTATATATATATATATATATATATATATATATATATATTTATATTTATATATATATATATATATATATATATATATATATATATATATATATTATATATATATATATATATTAATGAAACCCTAATTTTATATATATATATATATATATATATATATATATATATATATATATATATATATATATATTAATGAAACCCTAATTTTATATATATATATATATATATATATATATATATATATATATATATATATATATATATATATATATATATGTATGTATATATATTAATGAAACCCTAATTTTATATATATATATATATATATATATATATATATATATATATATATATATATATATATATATATATATATATATATTAATGAAACCCTAATTTTATATATATATATATATATATATATATATATATATATATATTTATATATATATATGTATGTATATATATTAATGAAACCCTAATTTTATATATATATGTGGAGAAGATAGCCCTATATGTGCAGATGCTAGACCTATATGTGCAGAAGATAAGACATATGTGGAGAAGATAACCCTATATGGTGCAGGAGATAACCCTATATGGTGCAGGAGATAACTCTATATGGTGCAGGAGATAAGCCTATATGGTGCAGGAGATAAGCCTATGAGACATTAATTCACATTAATTCAGAACCCTAAATATAACCATAAAATATATTTTTGCCTTTACTATTTAAGATTGGTTTCATATCTTCATTGTACCATAAACTGCAAAACATTTTCATATATCTAAAACAGTCTTTGAATACGAACTATGTCTCAAATACCCCAGTATATGATCAGCGCCCATACAAATGGCGAAATATTTGAATGTAACCATTCTGGTTTCAACTTTCGAAACACCGAGGTTACGCGGTTCTCAGTCGTCCGACAATCCAATTTCGCTCATCTAAAAAAGAGATTGGAAAACAAAATGCAGCGTGGTCCAGTTGACGTCATTATTTACAAAAATCCAGTATTCTATGAGGATAACCAGGTCATGTATTTCCAATTAACTATCTCTGACGACGAAAGTGTTCGTACTATGTTTCTAAGCCATGAGTATTCTGGTTTCAATGATATCGAGTTGTATGTTACGTTTCACCAACAACAAGTGTCTCAGCCCATTGATCATTCGCAAGTATTTATCGAATCTGACAATGATTTGGCTGAAGTGGATGTTGTTGATGAGGACGAGGAACAAGAGGAGGCAGTAGTTGATGAACTGGTCAATGAAGACGAGGTTCCGGCCAGTCATGTATATCATCCTCCTCCACACATGACAAACTTGAACTTGGGAAGTGAAGACCCATCTTCAGACATATTTTATGTTCCGTATCCACAAAGGCAGGGTTCATTAAAGGAGGGCGACCATTTTCGAACAAAAGAAGAATGCGTTCGAGCTATAAAATATTACCACATGGATTTATCGGCTGATTATAGGGTCGACCGAACGAATCCTACACTATATATGATACGTTGTCGTAACGTGGCATGCCCGTTTCGATTGACAGCATCATACAGAAAAAGAAGTGAAGATTGGAAGGTTGCTTCAATGGGACCGGAGCATACATGTGTCATAACCAACACACTGCAGGATCATCGGCAACTGAGCTCTCAGCTAATATGCAACGATATCCTATCAATCGTTGCTGACGATCCTTCGGTCAAGGTCAGCACGATAATTAAGCACATAGTTCAGAAGCACAACTATACTCCATCATACAGGAAAGCCTGGATTGCTAGAACTAAGGTTGTTGCCGTTGTGTTCGGAAATTGGGAGGACTCGTACAAAGAACTCCCAAAGTTTTTGCTGGCACTGAAGCACTATGCACCTGGGACCGTTGTCATCCTAGAGACCTTGCCGGCGTATACTTCGGAAAGTCAATGTGTCAGTGGAAATGGCATATTCCACCGGCTCTTTTGGGCTTTTGACCCATGTATAAAGGGTTTATCCTTCTGCAAGCCTATAATCCAAATTGATGGAACATGGCTCTACGGGAAATACAAAGGAACTCTATTGATGGCAGTGGCACAGGACGGCAACAGCAATATCTTTCCAATTGCATTCGCTATCGTCGAGGGAGAGACTGCCGAGGGATGGAGTTTTTTCCTAAAAAATCTTCGCAGCCATGTGGCTCCCCAGTCTCACTTATGTTTGATTTCGGACAGACATGCATCAATTGAGAGTGCATGGAAGAATGTTGATAACGGCTGGCAGGAACCGCCCTCAACACATGTCTATTGTATTAGACACATAGCGCAAAACTTCATGAGAGAGATCAAAGATAAGACACTGCGGAAGAAGGTCGTGAATGCAGGGTACTCATTAACCGAACCGTCATTCAAACATTATCGTGACGAAATCAGAATGGCGAATGAAGATGCATTCAGATGGATAAACCTGATTCCTTTAGATAAGTGGACCAGGGCCTACGACAAAGGACAACGCTGGGGTCACATGACAACAAACCTCGTTGAATCCATGAACTCTGTTTTCAAAGGAATCCGCAACCTACCGATAACCGCTTTGGTGAGGTCAACCTACTTTAGGCTCGGAGCACTTTTTGACACCAGGCGTTCAAAGTGGAGTTCAATCCTACAGTCTGGTCAAGTGTTCAGCGATAGTTCTATGACATTCATCAAAGACGAAGCATCCAAGTCTAACACACATGTGGTCACCGTGTTTAACCGCAGTCAGGGACATTTCAATGTTGATGAGATCATGGATCACAACGAAGGGAGACCGAGGGGATCCTATCGGGTGGAACTTGATAACAATTGGTGCGACTGTGGTAAATTTCAAGCCTTCCGCATGCCTTGCTCCCATGTCATAGCGGCATGTTCGAAGGTTCGGATGGACCCTTCAGGCTTACTATCCCCTGTTTACCAAGTGCACAACCTTTGCAACGTCTACAACAAAAGCTTTCCGGTTGTTGCAAATGAGGACTACTGGCCCTCCTACAACGGGGAAATAGTCTGGCACAACGAGAACATGCGAAGAAAGAAAAAAGGTCGTCCTAACAGCACGTGTATTCGCACCGAAATGGATACGGCGAACAAGATGGTGAGACTGTGTAGTTCATGTCGTCAGCCCGGTCACAATCGAAAAAAATGTCCCAACGTTGGACCAAGCTCAACATCGTAAATTAGGTCATTGTAACCGTATTTATTTTATATGGAATCCTGGTTCGTTTGATTCATATAAGTAACATCATACAACCACAAGGAAATACATGATTCAGAAAATGACCGTACATAAATAAAACGGAAAAATACATAAATAAAACCACAACCACAAACACGAACATACATAAATAAAACCAGGAAATACATGATTCAGAAAATGACCATACATAAATAAAACAACTGCAAGATTCAACAGATCTAGCCTATCAGAACCATCAGGACAACTTCACCTCCACCTAGCATCATCGACAAAACACCTGCATCATTGACAATTTTTCTCCATTTCGTCACACCAAACTCCACAACCCTCTTCTCAATTTTAATTATCTTTTCTTTTTGGCCGATCTCTCCTTCTAACCAGCGGGTTAATTCTCTGTGCAAGTGTTCCAAAGTTTGGGGGTTCCATAACAGCATCTTCAGAGGAGGCTTTGTTGCCGAGAAAAACACTAAAGCATTTTTCTTCAAGATATCAAATTTTGGAAGCGGTTCTTCTGATGATGAGGAAGACGGTGCCGATGCATAGTTAGATGGACGGGGAGAAGCCATATTGTGAGAGAGGGAGACTGAAAGGACTGAATGAGAGAGAGTTTGTAAGGATGGAGTGAGATGAATCTTATGTTTATGAGTGAGGCATATATATAGTAAAAAAATTTGCAAACCCTAGGTATATATATATATATATATATATATATATATATATATATATATATATATATATATATATGTATAAGTATATATATATACATATATATATATATATATATATATATATATATATATATATGTATACGTGTATATATATATATATATATATATATATATATATATGTATATATATATATATATATAAATATGTATATATATATAAATATATATATATATATATATATATATAAATATACATATATATATATATATATATATATATATATATATACATATTTATATATATATATATATATATATATATATATATATATACATATTTATATATATATATATATATATATATATATATATATATATATATATATATATATATATATATATATATATATATATATATATGAATAACACAAAAATATAAAAAAACTTAAATCCAAAAATTAAAACAAAATCACATGCACATGCTTCAAACCATTTGGCGAATTGGTTAGGGCAAGTACACTCATTCGCCAAATGGTATGGCGAATTAGGCCAAATTTTTTAGGGCTAGCCAATCCATTTGGCGAATTGCTCCTAAAATCCATATGTTCTTCATTTCATTTGGCGAACATGTTACCAAACTATGTTAGTTTGGTAATTTTTTTCAAATATATGTTATTTTGGAAAATAATTTTATAAAGTGTGTTATATTAAAAAAAAATTCTTGGGAGAAATGTGAAAGGTTAAATTAAGAAAATATATATTTCAAATCGATTTTTGTTGAAATAGTAGTTTTATTGTACAATTTCATTTTAGTACAATTTTGTGGACAAATTTAAATTGTCAAATTGAAATCGATCTATCCGAAGTCTTTTTTGTGTAAATAGATCGGGTCGGGTATCAGGTTGATTTGATCGTATAATTTGGATAATATAACGTTACTTTAGACTTTAGTCGGACTTGGATAATTAATTTAGATCTGTCAAAAATCGAAACCGATAAAAATATATATAAATATTATTTAACTTTTATTAATATAACGTTACTCTAGTTTGATAAATATATTGAAGTAACAGCGGTTATGTTAAATTTGCACCATGCTTTAGAATAAGCATAGCTCAAGTAGGGGATAGATATACCTAGTTTCCTTCAACTGGAATGATGGAAAATATATAAACAAGTGATATGTAAGTTATAATATGTTAGTTTTCATCGATTGGATCTGTGGCGCAATGGTAGCGCGTCTGACTCCAGATCAGAAGGTTGCGTGTTCGATTCACATCAGGTTCAATTTTCAGTTTTTCATTTTGGACGTAATTCTTCCTTTTCTTTTTATTTATTCCGAACCTTTCTCAAACCTCATAAAACATCTGATGCTTTTTGTTTTGTTTTTGTTTTTCTCCCTCGAGAATACAAGGAATTGATTGGTTATTAGCTTTTTTGGAACAGTAGTTATTTTTTTGACTCATTGTTATTTTAAATTTTAAAAACTGGTTGGTAGTCATATTTAAAATAATTTATAATTATAATTGAAAAAATAATTATTAAAAATAATAACTAATTAATTGTTGGTATAATTAATAGACTGACTAATTGTTGGTATAATTAATTGAAAAAATAATTCTTAAAAATAATAACTGATTATAAATAGTAACTGATTATAAATAAATAAAAATAATAACTGACTTTTACTCATTTTTCATCATAATTCCATATTTTTCTTTTATTTTCTCCTCAAATTGTTTCTTTCTTAACACCTTAGCTTCAAATATTTCTTTTGCATGATCCATTAAATATTTTTCAATGATTCTTTTTGAATTCATTCACTTACACATTAAAATTCATAAAAAATATTTTTGCATATTTTTTAAATATTTTTTAATTGCATTTTGGTCCCTTCTTTTGGCACCTTTGCCATTTGATCCTTATGCAACTTTAAATCATTGTTTGAAATAGATCCCTTTTAAATTTTTGTGTGAACTTTTAACATATGATTAGCCTCTGACCTAGTTCCCGATAGATATAATTTCACAATTTTTTAACATTGTTTGGTAGGTGTTTGGTTACTTGTATTTGAAGGTACTTTTCATGAACCATTCTCATCACTTCCTAACCCTAGTTTCTTGAAGGCATTTATGTCATTACTTGAGGTCACTTGTAGGGGATTTCTAGGTTTATTTAGACTCTTATAAGTCTTTCTTGATCATTTATAGGTTCATTTGACTTGTGTTTGCCTTTTGGTTTGTATGATGCATCATTTGATCAACTTTGACCTAATTCCTCCATGTCCTTCATCCCATACTTCTTATGCTTAGTTGTATGCCTCTAACATGTTCATATCTTCATATAATTTGCATTATATATCAAGTATGACTCTGAATTCATGTATAAGCATTCATATTTGTATGTCATGTTGCATAACTTGTCATTCATTTCAAGTATGAAACACTTTTGCATTATGTGACTTTCTTCTACATGTTTGGTGACTTCTTTGGACTTGTTTGCTATATGAACTTGACATGATTATATGGGCATATTTAACATGTCATCTTGATCATATGCAACTGAAATTCATCATCTTATGATCATATTTTCTCATTTGACTTTCATCTTGACTTGTGTTCATTCGTTCTTGATACATGATTACTTCTTCTTACTTCTTCTTCATCTTAATCCTTCTATCACTTGAATGCTTCTTCCCATGCTTTGTGTTCCCATTAATAAGCATTATAGGACATTCATTAAGGATGTATGCTACTTACTTTGACAATTCATGAAGCATTAATACATGTTCATCTTGCATAATCATTCATTCTTCCTACACTTAACTTCCTTAGAGTTTCCTTAGGGTTTAAGTCATAGTTTGTGTAACACCCTTCTACCCCAAAACACAATATTTAAATAATATCAGAGTAATCATCGAGAAGGGTATCACATTTCATCAAAATTCAATCGAACAGAGTCATGTCCCGTAACACGGGTTAATCAACATCAAGAATAACACATAGCATTTCGCAGCGGAATTTAAACTTCATATTTCAAAATCATAATTTTTTACTTCATAAACATAATTTTCACCATCCGAAATTTCAACATCATATAATGAGAAAACATTTATCAAAGTAATAACATAACTGAAAACAGTTTAACAAATAAACCCCGTCCTAGTGTTACATGACACAGAGCAGGACACATAGACCAAAACCACTTCTAAGGAACACTAAAGCACGCTCCAAGACTCATGAAAACCTTCTCTTGCACTGCAAGCCTATTCTTTATCATCTGCAAGTTACCCACGAAAGAGACAACATTTCCAAGCAGGCAGGGTGAGTAATTATAATATATCATAAACGTACAAGAATATAGAACATAAATAAATTAGTACAACATATCATGACATCATCAACTATAAAACTCAGCAACAACAACAACACGATCATGAAATTAAGCAACACCAACACAGTCATGAAATTCATCCAGAATATGCAATCCTAATCATCCTGATATGCAATATGCATGTGGTACCAATTTCATCATGAGATGGATACATGACCATCAACCCTCCACAAATGAGCACATCGTAAATCATCGAGACATTTTAATCCACACAATGGGATTGAAGCAAATAAATAGGCCGAAGCCCCATCGTGAATGTTATGAAATGCAATGATGCGCTACATCGTAAAATTCATCAAAATAATTCGCATCATTCATCTCACATCAGCAAACCAATCATCCAATAATCATATATATATCATCATGACATTACACCCAGAACATTGGTTCTATAACCACTCTGACACATCAAGAATTGACCCGTACCCAGTAAATTATGAGTCAATTACAAGGTTATTTCATAAATTCATTTATAAAAACTATTGCATTTTTCTCATTTTTATTCATCAAAATAAAATTCAGTTTATGCTCTTTCCGACGCTTCAAACGGAATGCGAATCGGACTTACGGTTTGAAAGTTATGGATTTTTAAAGAATTAAAATTTGCCTCTCAAACAGTGTTAACCGGTTAACCCATGGCGTTAACCGGTTAACGCCTGCGAAACCTCAGAAAATACCAAAAATTTTCAATGGTTAACCGGTTAACCCATAGCGTTAACCGGTTAACGCAAGTGTTTCAGCAGTCTTCTGCTACTCAAATGCAGAATGCATTTTTACACCGAAATCCCAAAATCTCATTACGAGTTTCACATCAAAACACCCAAAAATCATTCAAAACATCAACCAAAACACAAACAACATCATGATAACAATTATACAAACAATTATGTGATTTAATTTACTTTTACCACTCTAATTCATCAAGAATTTCTCATAAACTCAACCTAACTCAAAACCCCAAAACTCATAAAACTCATACAATCCTAATCCATTCATAATCCAATTCCTACACATTTATAATAGATTATAAGAACTCCCCATACCTTAGAGAAATCCAAAGATCGATACTCTTCTCCAAGATTCTTCGTAACTCTCTGACTCCAAGCTTCCTCTTCCTCTCCCTTTTTCCTTCAGAGCACTTCTTCTCCCAAAAAAACGATAATGTTAGAAAACTAATCGTATTCCCTCTTTGGATACATTATCCCAGTTTATGAGTTTCTCAACATATCCTTACTTTTTCCTCTTATTACCACCTTACCCTTTCTTAATATTTCATAATAATAATAATAAGAGCATAATAAAATACTACTTATTTATATTATAAAAACATTCTTTTCTTCCTAAAATCTTCCAAATTCGCCCAAAGCCTCCAGCCCTTTCTAAATTAATTAAATAAATATGTAATTTAATAAAATTTAGATTTTCGGGGCGTTACAACTCTCCCCTACTTAAATAATTTTCGTCCTCGAAAATTACCTGAAGTGAATAGAGTCGGATACGACTCCCTCATCTGATTTTCCCGCTCCCAAGTCCAACTTTCTCCAGCTGGTCCTCCCCACAATACCTTCACTAAAGCAATTTCCTTGCCTCGTAGTTGCTTCAATTCTCTACCATCAATCCTCACTGGTAAAGCTTCAATCGTCAGATTATCTCTCACCTGAACATCATCTATCTGAATTACATGCGACGGATCCGGAATGTACTTCCTCAATTGTGATACATGGAATACATTATGTAAATTCACAAGAGAGGGAGGTAAAGACACTCGATAGGCCACTTCCCCCATCCTTTGCATAATCTGATACGGACCAACAAAATCCGGAGTGAGCTTTCTAGACTTCAAGGCTCTTCCCACACCAGTCATAGGAGTAACTCTTAAGAACACGTGATCTCTCTCTTGGAACTCAAGTGTTTTCCTTCTCTTATCGTGATAACTCTTTTGACGACTCTGCGACGTTTTCATCCTTTCCTGAATCATTTTTATCTTTTCAGTTGTTTCTTGAACAATCTCTGGCCTAAGCACTAAACTCTCTCCTGACTCATACCAACATAATGGAGTACGACAACGTCTACCATACAACGCCTCATATGGAGCCATCCCGATACTAGCATGAAAACTGTTATTGTACGTAAACTCGACCAACGGCAAATGACTATCCCACGACCCTCCTTGATCTAATACACAAGTTCTCAGCAAATCTTCTAAAGATTGGATTGTTCTTTCCGTCTGGCCATCCGTTTGCGGGTGATAAGCAGAACTCATCCTCAACTTAGTACCCAAGGCATCCTGCAAACTCTTCCAAAACCTCGACGTAAACCGCAGATCTCTATCTGATACAATACTTGAAGGTACACCATGCAACTTCACAATTTCCTCAATATAAATCTCAGCTAACCTTTGCATGGAATGGTTAATCTTCATCGGCAAGAAGTGTGCCGACTTAGTTAACCGGTCAATAATTACCCAAATCGAATCATTACCTCTAGAAGTCTTAGGTAACCTAGTCCCGAAATCCATGGAAATACTATCCCATTTCCACTCAGGAACATTCAATGGTTGCATCATACCTGAAGGTCTCTGATGTTCTATCTTTGACTTCTGACATGTCAAACAAGCATATACAAGTTCAGCAATGTCTCTTTTCATACCCGGACACCAAAACAACCTGCGTAAATCCTGATACATCTTCGTAGCACCAGGATGAATACTCAGTCGACTCTTGTGCCCCTCTTCTAAAATACTCTTTTTAATTCCTATAATATCCGGAACACATACTCTATCTCGGAATCTCAAAACTCCATCTTCATCAACTCGAAAGTCACCTGCATTACCTTGATCAACCAACATCAATTGATCAATTAATTTCAAATCAGATTTCTGACCCTTACGAATCTCTTCTAAAATTTCACTGGTCAGCTTTAACATTCCCAATTTCACACTATCAGTAGTAGTTTCACACAACAAGCTCATGTCTCTGAATTGCTCGATCATTTCCAATTCTTTCACCATAAGCATCGAAATATGCAACGACTTCCTACTCAAAGCATCAGCCATAACATTTGCCTTACCAGGATGGTAATTCAAATCAAAATCAAAATCTTTCAATAATTCAAGCCACCGCCTCTGTCTCATATTTAACTCTTTTTGATCAAACAAGTACCTCAAACTTTTGTGATCACTGAATACTTCAAATTTCGAACCAAACAAGTAGTGCCTCCAAATCTTAAGCACAAACACCACAACTGCTAACTCTAAGTCGTGAGTAGGATAGTTCCTCTCATGAACTCTTAACTGTCTAGAAGCATAAGCAACCACCTTATTATCCTGCATCAAAAATCCACCAAGACCCATCTTAGAAGCATCACAATAAACTACAAAGGACTCACCTGGATTCGGTAAGACCAACACTGGCGCGGTCGTTAATCTTTTCTTCAGTTCTATGAAACTCTCTTCACAAGCAACATCCCACACATACGTTTGACCCTTCCTAGTCAATTGCATCAACGGTAAAGCTATCTTAGAAAAACCTTCAATGAACTTACGATAGTAACCAACCAACCCAAGAAAACTACGAATTTATGTAGCTGACCTCGGAGTCTCCCACTGCAATACCGCATCAATCTTTGAAGGATCCACTGAAATTCCGCCACTTGAAATTACATGGCCGAGGAAACTCACTTCCTTTAACCAGAACTCACACTTAGATAATTTAGCAAACAATTTCTTTTCTTTCAACACTTGCAACACAACCCTCAAATGCTCGGCATGATCCTCTTCTGATTTAGAATATACCAAGATATCATCTATGAAAACCACCATGAATTTATCAAGATACTTATAAAAGATCCTATTCATATATTCCATAAACACACCAGGCGCATTAGAAACCCCGAACGGCATCACCGTATACTCGTAATGCCCATATCTCGTCCTGAAAGCTGTCTTCGGGATATCATCAGCTTTAACTCGAATCTGATGAGAACCAGACCTCAGATCAATTTTACTAAAGACACAAGCACCTACTAGATGATCCATCAAATCATCGATCCTCGAAAGTGGGTACTTATTCTTGATAGTCACTTTATTCAACTGTCGGTAATCGACACACAATCTCATACTACCATCCTTCTTCTTAACGAGCAACACCGGAGCACCCCAAGGAGAAACACTGGGTCTAATGAACCTCTTCTCTAACAATTCTTATAATTGTTTCTTCAACTCATTCAACTCTGAAGCCGACATTCTATAAGGAGCCATCGAGACAGGACTCGTACCCGGCACTAAGTCCACAGAAAAATCAATTTCACGTTCCGGTGGTAAATCACTTATATCACCAGGAAACACATCTTGAAATTCATAAACCACAGGCAACTCTGCACTGACAGTCTTATCATCAACTTGCAATGATGCAGACACTGCAAACATGAAAGCTTCATCCAATACAAGTTCATCCACTTGCTTAGCAGATAAAAACATCAACTCACCATTCTCGCTCAATTCAGGGAACTTCATTGTCTTACTATAACAGTTAATATGAACATAATTGAATTCCAATCAGTTCATACCAAGGATAACATCGATTTGGTGTAATGGTAGGCACACCAAATCCATCACAAAATTCTTCTCAAAAATTGTCAAAAGACACTTCAAACAAACAAGCATGGTAGTCACAGAACCATTAACAAGAGTCTCTATTATCATATTACCGTTCATATTAGACAACTTTAAACCCAATTTATTAGTACACTCAAGAGAAATAAATGAATGTGTAGCTCCAGTGTCAATAATAGCAATCAACTCAGTATTATTAATAAAACAGGTACCTCTGATCAAGTTGTCCTTCTTTGGAGCTTCTGAACCAGCTAACGCAAAAACTCTCCCAGCATTCTGAGCAGTAGCAGCATTCTTCTTTGGTTTCTGGCATTGGGCGCTGATATGCCCCTGTTCACCACAATTGTAACAGGTTGAGCCCTCATTAGGACAATCACTCATCTTATGCCCAAGCTCGCCACAACGGTAACATTTCATAACTCTGGTGGTACACACATCGGCCTTATGTCCTGCCTCTCCACACTTGTAACACTTAACAGGTACATTAACAGCTCCCCTACTTTGCTTCTTCTCATCAGATGCCTTCTGCTTCCCTTTATCACCAGTAGTCACATAAGGTTTCCCTTTATACTGACTCTTGTCTTTCTTCTCGCTCAGCTGTTTATAGTGAGCTGACCGAGCTCGGTTGTCCTCGTCATAAATACGGCTCTTATCAACCAACTCTGCATATTTGCGAATTTGTTGGCATCCAATTCTCTGCTTAATTTCAGGTCTCAGCCCATTCTCAAACTTAAGGCACTTGGAAAGTTCAGCATCTGCCCTGTTGTAGTGAGGACAAAACTTCACCAGCCTTTCAAATTTAGCAGCATACTCTGCCACTGTCATGTTTCCTTGCTTCAGTTCAAGAAATTCTACCTCCAACTTACCACGAGCATCTTCAGGAAAATACTTCTTAAATAACTCCGCCTTAAATACAGTCCAAGTCACCACAACAACCTCATCCTCTAGACGCTGACGAGTATTGTCCCACCAGTCTTCAGCTTCCTCAGACAACATATGAGTCCCGAATTGAACTTTTTGCGCGTCAGCACATGCCATCACTCTGAAAATCTTCTCAATTGCCTTGAGCCACTTCTGTGCGCTCGCCGGGTCATGAGTTCCTTCAAACACAGGTGGATTATTCCTCTGGAATTTCTCCAAGGCACGAAACGCATCATGCACATTGTTACGAGCAGTAGTCTGAGCAAGAGCTGCAATAGCATCAGCGAGAGCACGCGTGTTGTTTCCAGCCATTCTACACAACACTTACCACATCAGAAGAGAATAATCGTTAAGTAAATAACGACTTGACAACAGACTGACAACAACAAGACTTTGCCGGACAGACCGACCTGCTCTGATACCACTAATGTAACACCCTTCTACCCCAAAACAAAATATTTAAATAATATCAGAGTAATCATCGAGAAGGGTATCACATTTCATCAAAATTCAATCGAACAGAGTCTTGTCCTGTAACACGGGTTAATCAACATCAAGAATAACACATAGCATTTCGCAGCGGAATTTAAACTTCATATTTCAAAATCATATTTTTTTACTTCATAAACATAATTTTCACCATCCGAAATTTCAACATCATATAATGAGAAAACATTTATCAAAGTAATAACATAACTGAAAACAGTTTAACAAATAAACCCCGTCCCAATGTTACATGACACAGAGCAGGACACATAGACCAAAACCACTTCTAAGGAACACTAAAGCATGCTCTGAGACTCATGAAAAACTCCTCTTGCACTGCAAGCCTATTCTTTATCATCTGCAAGTTACCCACGAAAGAGGCAACATTTCCAAGAAGGCAGGGTGAGTAATCATAATATGTCATAAACGTACAAGAATATAGAACATAAATAAATTAGTACAACATATCATGACATCATCAACTATAAAATTCAGCAACAACAACAACACGATCATGAAATTAAGCAACACCAACACAATCATGAAATTCATCCAGAATATGCAATCCTAATCATCCTGATATGCAATATGCATGTGGTACCAATTTCATCATGAGATGGATACATGACCATCAACCCTCCACAAAGGAGCACATCGTAAATCATCGAGACACTTCAATCCACACAATGGGATTGAAGCAAATAAATAGGCCGAAGCCCCATCGTGAATGTTATAAAATGCAATGATGTGCTACATCGTAAAATTCATCAAAATAATTCGCATCATTCATCTCACATCAGCAAACCAATCATCCAATAATCATATATATATCATCATGACATTACACCCAGAACACTGGTTCTATAACCACTCTGACACATCAAGAATTGACCTGTACCCGGTAAATTATGAGTCAATTATAAGGTTATTTCATAAATTCATTTATAAAAACTATTGCATTTTTCTCATTTTTATTCATCAAAATAAAGTTCAGTTTATGCTTTTTCCGATGCTTCAAACGGAATGCGAATCGGACTTACGGTTTGAAAGTTATGGATTTTTAAAGAATTAAAATTTGCCTCTCAAACAGTGTTAACCGGTTAACCCATAGCATTAACCGGTTAACGCCTGCGAAACCTCAGAAAATACCAAAATTTTTCAATGATTAACCGGTTAACCCATAGCGTTAACCGGTTAACGCAAGTGTTTCAGCAGTCTTCTGCTACTCAATTGCAGACTGCATTTTTACACCAAAATCCCAAAATCTCATTACGGGTTTCACATCAAAACACCCAAAAATCATTCAAAACATCAACCAAAACACAAACAACATCATGATAACAATTATACAAACAATTATGTGATTTAATTCACTTTTACCACTCTAATTCATCAAGAATTTCTCATAAACTCAACCTAACTCAAAACCCCAAAAACTCATAAAACTCATACAATCCTAATCCATTCATAATCCAATTCCTACACATTTATAATAGATTATAAGAACTCCCCATACCTTAGAGAAATCCAAAGATCGATACTCTTCTCCAAGATTCTTCGTAACTCTCTGACTCCAAGCTTCCTCTTCCTCTCCCTTTTTCCTTCAGAGCACTTCTTCTCCCAAAAACACGATAATGTTAGAAAACTAATCGTATTCCCTCTTTGGATACATTATCCCAGTTTATGAGTTTCGCAACATATCCTTAATTTTTCCTCTTATTACCACCTTACCCTTTCTTAATATTTCATAATAATAATAATAATAAGAGCATAATAAAATACTACTTATTTATATTATAAAAATATTCTTTTCTTCCTAAAATCCTCCAAATTCGCCCAAAACCTCCAGCCCTTTCTAAATTAATTAAATAAATATGTAATTTAATAAAATTTAGATTTTCGAGGCATTACAGTTTGAGCTTAGTTAGCTTGTGATTAGTTTCTTAGACCTATGGAGCTATCTTAGAGATTAGCTACCGCCTTTATAAGTTATGTAACCTTTAGGTACCTTCACCTTTAGACTTAGGTTTTATCTTGAACCCTAGTTCCATTTTAGGATGTGTGTAAGGTTTAATTGTCTTTATTCCTTTGTTTTGTTTCCAATATGCAAATTATTGTGACACTAACCTTTTGTGTAGGGGCTATGATAAGTATTTGTGTATGTGGATGCTTATTCATACTCATACCTCTTGTCCTTTCTCTTTTAAAAGCTTTCTCTTATGTGATTGTGAAAAGCATCCTAATGCTTCTTTGACATTTCATTTCTTTCCATCCCTTTGAGTTCTAATCTCATATTCAACCTTTGAAATAAGTTAGAACTTGTTTCTTCTTATCTTTTCTTCTAGGTTTAGAGTTCTTTAAACCACACTAACCTCGAGACCTCCATTGAACAACAACATAGGGTGATTCTTAGTTTCCCTTAGATTTTTCTCTTTATCTACTCGAGTTTTCACTCTCTTATCTCAAAATACCTCAAAAGACTTAATAAAGGTTGAAGTGACTTCTTGTGTCATAGACTTATTCCATGGGGAATTTGCATCTATCCCATCTTGGGGTAATGTTAACTTGTCTAGCATGATGTACAAGTCTAAACTTGAAGCCATTTTCACAAAGAAAACCTAAAAAGCACTTCTTCATCAAAAACAAAAAAAAACACTTAATAAGCAAAAATAGGCTAGTGTTCTTGAGCCTCAATAAGCAAAAAAACCTAAAAAACACTTATCCTTACTTAGGTGTGCTTCTTCTACATTCCATCTTGGAGTGATGTAAGAAGTACACACTCCATTGAATGAGACTTGAATACACTCTCTTATGCAAATTCAAATAAAAAGCTTCTAAAAAGCTCCAAACCAACAACAAGCGGTTTTCCTGCGAGAATTATCTTCTCATCTCCTTTACTCTAAACGAAAGAACTCGCTTAGACTTGTCTCTTTGTAAGATGGTAAACACACTCGTATCAGACGAGCCTGGAACACCTGAGCATATGCATAAGCAGTTCAATTATAAAAACACAAACAAACAAATTTTCTCTCTAGTTAGGGGAACTACGCTGGCTCTGATTCTCATTCCCGATGAGATACGTAGGTCGTAAGGTAGGGCCCATTCAAGCACATTCTTTCTTTTCCCCACATTTTTCGCGTTCCTTTTTTTAGTTCAGCAGCAGACGAAGCAAATGTTTATACCCTTTGAAACAATACAAGAAAACGTGGATCCCATCGGGTACGACGACGGATCTGGGGTGCTAATACATTCCCAGTTTGTACCCGACTCCCAAACCCAATCTCTCTGGTTCGCAAGACCGCGTTCTTTTCTTTTCCCTCAGGTTTGTGCAGCATTACCTTTCCCTTTCCTTGGGATAAAAATGCTTGGCTGACGACTCTTCTTTTTCCGTGCCACTTTCATGTTTGTACTAGGATGAAAATCCCGGGAGCGACAAGGAGAACTTTTTTATATAATTCTGATGAGGTAAGTGATGAGAGAGTCCCCTATTGGGAAGATGCTTTTGTTTCTATGGGCTCAAACGATTGATAATATATATATATATATATATATATATATATATATATATACATACATACTCTTCTTTTCTGGAATTATAATGAAGTTTTCTTTGATATATATATATATATATATACATGTCTCTTTCACTTCTTTTTTTAAAATGAAGTTTAGAGGTTAACACTAAAAAATGAATTAATTGAAAATAGAAAAACAAAGATGAGTATTAAAGAAGTTTTGATCAAAATATTGTTTTTCACTTAAAAATAGAAAAACAAAGATGAATGTTGTGTTTTGAGGTTAAAATCTCCATAACACTATAAAATGAAATAAAATATATGTTTACAATTCAAACAAATGGAAAAAATTTACTTATTGGGAATCGATGTTTGCCACAACATGTATTACTGTAACACGGTGAGAGAACTGACTTTCTATAAATGTTGCGGATAGCAAGAGTCGCCACCGACTTTTATTTTATATAAAAGGAAAGGACATAAAAGAACAGGAAATACCTATTTTAAAAGACTTGAGTTCGGGGGTAGGTTATATAAAGGGAAGGTGTTAGCACCCTTTATATCCATGGTTATCCATGGGCTCTTAGTTACTTAGATCACTTTGTTTGTTTGCAAGAGTGTAGTGTGTGATTAGCAAAAATTTCTTTAAGTACTTGGTAATAACCCTCGTATGGGTGTATACAAAGCCTAGTTTAGAAATTGTGAGGTGTAAAAGTAAGTTTGAAAAGTGTGAGCAAGTAACTATGAGGTACCTACCCTAGATTTAAGTCTTTCATGTTCTCATATGTTCTTTCAATGGTAAGACTATCCCTATTATTAAGGAATAGGTAGTCATTACCTTGGATGTTAAGGGACAAGCGTAGGGTCATCGTATGGTCATAGAAAGCAACAAGTAAAGGTGTCTTTAGCAATTCGTAGGGACTTATCATCTTTTATTCGAAGGGACAAGATCATTATCGTAGGTGACCTTGAAGGGACTTGATCTTTAAAACTGTAGGGACTTGATGATATTTATGAAGGGACTTTGCTTAAGACACCCCATATTCGAGGGACTTGACCATATTTAAGGCAACCAAGAGGGGTAACCTAGGAAGTGCAAGATGGCGATCAAAGATCGACTTACGTGTGTGAGTGTTCATGTTCAAGTATTTATCTTGTTTAAGTTAATTTTCTAAATTACTTTAATCACATATAGGTTATACACACCCTAAGATTACTAACCATACAGTAAATAATTACAAAAATAAAGCAAAAATAAACTTATTACATGGCTTTAGCAATTACATAATAATAAAATAATAATGATAATAATAAATATAATAAGAATAAATAAACAATAATCACATATTAGTAATAAGAAAATAAAAATAAAGGTTAAAATAATAAATAAAAAAAATAAGAATTTAGCATGAAAAAATTAATATTAGAGAAGTCTTAGAAATTAATTAAGAAAATAAGTTTAATAATAATAAATAAATAACAAATTATTTACATATTAATAAAAATAAAGATTAATGATTTAATTAGGGTTTAGAAAAATTAAGTTAATTTTTAGGGTTAGGATAAAAATTAGGGTTGACAAAAAATTAGGGTTAATATTTAAATTAAGAAAATTAGGGTTTTGTTAATTATAATTATACATTATTAATTTATTTACAAAAAATACATAATAATTATATATATAAACATATTATAAAATAAATACAAATAATTTATATTTAAGAAAATAAAAATGTGATTTTTTGAAAATATAAAGTTTTATGAAAATATTATTAACTATTATTAAGAAATTATTTTAATTAGATTAAATTAAATTAAAAATAAGAAAATAGTTAAAATAAGAAAGATGAGGAAAAGTCTTAAAAAGATAGGACCTGTGATTTGAACTCAGGTCCCTTACCTCAACAACAACACTCAAAACCAGTTGAGCCAGCATGCGCTGATGATAACATTATGCAACAAAATCATTATATTATAAACCTGCAAAAACAAAATAATTATGAAAAAAATGTGGGAACCTTGGATTCGAACCCCTGACCATCAGACAACAACCAAACACTCCAGCCACTAAGTCACATGGGGCGTGTCTGCTAAAACAACAACAATCAAACATAATATATTAAGTCAAGAGAATAATGGAAAAATAAACAAAAAGATGTTGTCACCAAGGATCGAACGCAGGTCACAACCAACAACACACGCAAACCCTTACCACTGGGCCAAGCAACGTTAACTGATATAATATGAAAACAAACCAATAAAATATTAAGTCTAAATTTGAATTTCCTCCTGCGCGCCAACTGACTTCATCTTCTTCATATTACCTGCGAAATTTCCTGCAAATACACTTACGAATTTTCCTGCGAATTCTCACTTTCAAGAACCTGCGAAAATTGGATCTCTCACAATATGTAAAATTTCAACAAATTGATCACATAGACATGATCCACACATCATACGCAGTTCATTGATGTCTTTAGAATTTATTTATATTGGTTTAATTGAGAAACCTTAAACGGCCACCCTGAACCCTAACAATGGCAACTTCTTGGTCCTACATCGAAACTCAAATTAAACTATCCAGAAACATTCCTTGGCTCATTATAAACACAAAGCAACAATCAAACACAATTTATCATGCACGAATATTAGAAAACGAAAAAATCATAAAAGTGAAGAACATTGATTCGGTTTATGCAAATGGTAATGATTTTGATGTTGTTGATGATCGAAACATGATCAGTGAGCCTCAAGGAAGCTAAAAAACAACCTTTGTTTTGTCTTGAAAGTGTCTCTAGGTCAAAAACCAAATGTGACTTTTTGTGTGAAAATTTGAAGTGCAATGGTGTTCTTGGAGGCTCTGAAAATCGTCCCTTTGCTATGCTTTATGCTTATGGATATATAGTAAATAGAATTAGGTTAAAACTTTGTGGATTTGTGGGCTTTCTTTCATTACTTGAGTGTGAAGAAATATCATGATCAAAATATATGAAAAATCAAATCTTTGTATGCCAATCTAGCCTAGCACGAATTTGGATCAGATCAATCATCTCTAAATAATGTTTATGACCTTCTAGAACAAGAATCACATTTAAATATTGAGTTTTCATATTTTATTTTAATTTAAATTGATTTTTAATGAATAAAATCAAAATAAATAAAAAATAAACTATAAAAATCTGAATAAATAATATTTGATTCGTGCATGATGTCATGGTAGAGATTGGGTCATAAAAATGCAAGCCCATGTGGAAAGAATTGGTTCTAAGACTCCATTTGCTCAATAAACCTCTCAAAAATTTCCCAACGTTGCAAAGGAACAAATCCCACAATTTTAAAGCTATGAAGGTGTTCTTGGATATTTTAGAAAGCTTAGAGAGTCCTATAACCAACCTCTTTTGTCTCATGTCCATATCCTTTACCATTTTCAACTTATGCCCTTTGGAAGATGTTGACTTTTTGTTGACTTTTGAAATGACCTATAATGTCTTAGCTCATACCTTCCAAATGAAGCATTTTTGGGCTTGAATTGTGAGACACAAAGTTGTAGATAATTCAATTTCCTTCAAAATTTTCTTTGGATGGAAATTTTTTGATGAAGCATGTGAAAGTTATGGCTGGTCAGTTCATTTGACTTTTCCTATGAAAACCCTAATTTAGAAACTCTTGATTCTTGATGATCTGAAACCTCCTTGATGAATCATGATCAACCCTTGATCAAATGATGAATTTTACTTCATAAACTTGATGTTGGCTAAAAATCATGAAGTTTGCGTTTGGTTTGACCACATTTGACCTCAGTTTGACTTTTTAACTACTTTGACTGATTTTTGCATATCTGATCATCTGACTGAGCAAACCTTTTGGGAAAGCCTTGAAACTTAACATAGGGATTCTTGAAGACATGTAGGATGTTATGAAGCTCACTTGAGGCCTTCAAAGTACATTTAGCCTGATGAAACTCAAAACCCTAGTTTAGGGTGCATTGCTTAGGAGGATGCTTTGTCTGAGGGAATTGTCAAACTTTCTGACTAATTGTGAACCTTGTGAAACTTGTGAACCTCCTGAGATGCTTTGGGACACCTTAGTACACAATGTTTTGTCTAGGTGAGTGCAAATTTTAGGGTGCAACATCTGCCCCTGTTCAATTTTATGAAACCTGAGGAGTTAGATTGGCATGTGTGTCATTCGTGACTTGGAAGGTTGAAGGGGATTGAACACAAAAGCCCAAACATTTGCACTCGCCGGTGCGTAAAGTAACACTGTTGGTTGGTTAGATATGCTGGAGTGGGCTTAAAGATGCCACTCAGAGGAACCGTAGATGGGCTTATAGATGCCATCCATAATATCATAAGGTGATAGTATCTTTATGTTGTCACTGGATATCAGTACTAGGTCTTTGTGTAGGCCGTCTCTGAATCATTTCTGTAACATGGTTTGAATTTAATGTCAGCACTATATCTTCATATAGATCGTCTCTGCATTATCTCTGGGGGAAAAGAATATCTTTCATTAGGTGTCAGTACTTAGATCTTCGTGTAGATTGGCTCTGGACCAGCTTTAGGAACATACTTTAATTTAAGCATCAGAATCAAATCTTCGTGGCGATCTTTTCTGAATTGCTTTTGGTACTATCTGTGGCTAAATACAAGATCTTCGTATCGATCATTTATGTACCATCCCACAGATAAACTGTTGCATAGACCATTAGAAATAAAGCTTCGTAGCGATTATCTCTTCTGGAAATATCCCGGATTAGGTAATAGGTCTTCGTATGGAACATTTACATACCTTCCCAAGGACAAAAAGAATATCAGGATTAAATCTTCGTGGCGATTATCCCTGAACTTCTTCTGAAAGAATCTCTTGGATTAAGTGCTAGATCTTCGTATAGATCATTTACACACTATCCCCAAAGATAGTCGACCCTCAGAAATAAATCTTCGTAACGATTACCTTCTCCGGAAATAATCTTGGATTAAGCACTAGATCTTCGTATAGATCATTTACGTACCCTTCCAAGGACAATTTGTTGAATCATCAGAAATAAATCTTCGTAGCGATTTATCTTTGAATCAAGTATCAACACTAGATCTTCGTATAGATCGTCTCTGAATTGTTTCGAATTGTTGATAGTGTTTATCTGTCTGCAACTATCCTGAAAAGAAAAGGTTAGTTTATGCAAGATCATTTGATGTATGCATGTATTGCATGATGTACTTAAGTAAGAATGTCATATGTATTATGGATGCGTATGATGTGTTGTAAATGATGTATATATGAATAATGTAGTTTGAAGCGTCTGGGTATCTCTGTATAACAACTGCTGGCTAGGGAAAATAAATCCCGATTCGTTGCTGAGGAATATGAGGACTTCGTTCCCGTCTTGCTTAATAATATGGTACTCAGAAACTCCCGTCTTTGTTCGTCATGCTTTTTATTGAAGGAATAAGTTCCTGAATATCCTGACTGAGGATAAAAGAGATGGACATAAATCCGAGAGACTTAATTCTTCGGAGGATATGAAACTGCTTGAAGACTTCGTTGAGTGGGAAGTATTTACTTGAAGTATCTTGTATGGATATCCGTAAAGATTACTCTGTGGGGATGAGCCGGCGAAGCTTCGTTGCATTCCTACCTTCGCTCGTCTTTAGTAAATACTATTACTGTATTTTATGCATTTCTGGTAAACATCAATCATATTCAAAAGCATACATACATTCAAACACAACTAATGGACGTTTTCGTTTAAGTAAACAAGGTAAAAGTAAATTTGAATTTAAAGACGAGACTTTATTTATTTAAAGAGTGGCCTATACACAGGAAAGTTTGTACAAGGAGACAGAAATCCTAGTAAGAGGAATTCGTCATAAAAGTTTTACAAAAACAAAGAAAAACAGCTATGTGAGAAATAGTCCTATTGAGTTCCAATTCTACTATTGCCATTATCTTCAAGTATCTTATCCTTTGCTGTCGAGATAGAAATGATTGGATTGATCTTTATCTGCTTGCACTTGATTCAGGTAACACAATTGTTGGAGTTACATGAGTGATCCAACGAGACATAGTCATACGCTTTAATCCCTAACTTTTGCCTGGATTGCCCTTTCAGGTTTTCAATCCACCGAGATACCTTTTTTTGCCCAAGCCTCCTTTTCAGGTTTTCGACTTGCTGGGTGTACATTTTTTCTTTTCTATATATATCCCTAATTTTTGCCCGAACCCTTTTGGTTCGCCGGGATGCCCTTATTTTTGCCTAGGCCAGTCAATCTAGCGGGTCTCTTTTTATGTGTAGTATTTTTTAACTATGTCTGCGTTTACGGGCTGTGGGAAATCTTCATTGTCCATAGTAGTGAGCATCATGGCACCTCCTGAAAATACCCTCTTGACTACAAATGGTCCTTCATATGTAGGAGTCCACTTGCCCCTAGGATCACCCTGTGGCAATATGATACGCTTGATCACCAAGTCACCAGTCTGATATACCTTTTGCTTAACCTTCTTATTAAAAGCTTTGATCATTCGTTTCTGGTACATCTGACTGTGACAAACGGCTGCCAACCTTTTCTCATCAATCAAATTTATCTGGTCAAGTCGAGTCTGAATCCACTCATCTTCATCCAAGCCTGCCTCCTTCATGATTCTCAAGGAGGGGATCTGAACTTCAATGGGCAGAACAGCTTCCATACCATAGACTAAGGAGAATGGGGTTACCCCTGTTGAAGTACGTATTGTAGTATGATAACCATGAAGAGCAAATGGTAACATCTCATGCCAATCCTTATACGTAACAATCATCTTCTGTAGAATCTTCTTGATGTTCTTATTAGCAGCTTCTACTGCCCCATTCATCTTTAGACGATACGGAGAAGAGTTGTGATTCTTAATCTTGAACTGCGTACAGAGATCAGTAATCATAGTGTTGTTTAGATTAGAGCCATTATCTGTGATAATCCTTTCAGGGATGCCATATCTACATATGATATTATTCTTAATGAATTGAGCCACAACATTCTTAGTAACAGATGCAAATGAGGCTGCCTCTACCCATTTTGTAAAGTAATCAATAGAAACAAGGATGAAACGATGTCCATTAGAAGCAATAGGCTTGATCTCACCAATCATATCAATGCCCCACATGGCAAAAGGCCAAGGAGCAGTCAACACATTCAATGGAACTGGAGGTATATGCACCTTATCAGCATAAATATGACACTTGTGACATGTTCTGGAATGTTGATGGCAATCAGCTTCCATAGTAGACCAATAGTAACCTGCTCTCAATATCTTCTTTGCCATGGTATGGCCACTAGAATGAGTGCCAAAGATCCCATCATGCATGTCTTCCATAATCTTTGTTGCTTCCTTATTATCCACACAACGAAGCAAAGTCGAATCATGATTGCGCTTGTACAAAATTCCATTACTCAAGAAGAACTTAGCAGAAAACCTCCTCAGAAACTTTTTATCATTGACAGATGCCCCTTCAGGGAACTCCTGAGCTTCAAGATACCTTTTTACTTCATAGAACCAAGGCTTTCCCTCTACTCCTTCAGTGTCAATCTCATTGCAGTATGTGGGCTTCTCAAATCTATCAATAGTAATCTTGGGAGCTTCCTCATCCCAGCTAATCTCGAACACAGATGCTATGGTGGCTAATGCATCTGCTAACTGATTCTCTCCTCGTGGAATATGTCCAAATGTAATCTCTTCAAAATATGGGATCAAAGACAACACATGCTCTCTGTAAGGAATGAGATTTTCATGCTTGGTATCCCAATCTCCTTTAATCTGACTAACTACCAGGGCTGAATCTCCGTATACGTCCAAAAACTGAATCTTCATCTCAATGGCAGCTTTGATACCCATGATACATGATTCATATTCAGCCATGTTATTGGTACAATAGAAACAAAGTCTTGCAGTAATTGGAGTATGACAACCTTCAGGGGAAATGATCACAACACCAGCACCATTACCAAGCGCATTAGAAGCTCCGTCAAAAACCATAGTCCATCGGGATCCCTGTTCAGGTCCATCATATTGTTCAGGTTCTTTAGTAATAATCATAATGTCTTCGTCCGGGAACTCAAAATTCATAGATTGATAATCATCCACTGCCTGATGAGCCAAATGATCAGCTACAACACTACCTTTTATTGCCTTCTGAGTGGTGTACTGTATATCATATTCTGTTAAGATCATTTGCCATCTCGCTATTCGTCTGAAGAGAGTAGGTTTCTCGAATATGTACTTGATTGGATCCATCTTTGAAATCAACAAGGTAGTATGAGTCAACATATATTGTCTTAGTCGGCGAGCAGCCCATGCCAAAGCGCAACAAGTTTTCTCGAGCAGTGAGTATCTTATTTCACAGTCGGTAAACTTTTTGCTAAGGTAGTATATTGCCTACTCTTTTCGACCAGACTCGTCATGTTGCCCCAACACACACCCCATTGAATTGTCTAATACTGTTAAGTACATAATCAAGGGTCTTCCATCAACTGGTGGCATAAAAATTGGAGGTTTTAGGAGATATCTCTTGATTTCATCAAAGGCTACCTGGCACTCGTCATTCCATTCCATTACCTGATCTTTCTTCAACAGCTTGAAGATTGGCTCACAGGTAGCAGTTAGCTGGGAAATAAATCTTGCAATGTAATTCAGTCGTCCCAAAAAACCTCTAACTTCCTTTTCAGTATGGGGAGCCGACATCCCTTGTATGGCTTTTACTTTTGCAGGATCCACTTCAATACCTTTTCCACTGACAATGAAACCCAGGAGTTTACCAGACCTAACTCCAAAAGTACATTCGTTTGGATTCAATCTCAGTTTATACTTCTTCAACCTCTCAAACAACTTACACGGATGGTCAAGGTGTTGTTCTTTATTCTGGGACCTGGCTATCATATCATCCACATATACCTCTATCTCATGATGAATCATATCATGAAATAAAGCCACCATAGCACGCTGATATGTTGCCCCGGCATTCTTCAAACCAAATGGCATCACCTTATAACAAAAAGTGCCCCACTGTGTAACAAATGTAGTCTTCTCCATATCTTTGGGTGCCATCTTGATCTGATTGTAACCAGAGAAACCATCCATGAAAGAGAATACCTTATGCTGAGCAGTGTTGTCTACCAAAACATCAATATGTGGAAGTGGAAAGTCATCTTTTTGTTCAAATACCTGTAATCCACACACATGCGTAGCTTACCATCCTTCTTAGGTACCGGTACCACGTTTGCAACCCAGTGAGGATAAGAAGTCACAGCTAAGAACTCTGCATCAAATTTTTTCATCACCTCTGCTTTAATCTTTTCTGATATTTCAGGATGCATGCGACGAACCTTTTGCTTCTTTGGACGACAATCTTCTTTTACCGGTAAACGGTGAACCACAATGTCAGTATCAAACGCTGGAATATCTTCATACGACCAAGCAAAGATCTCCACATAATCACGTAACATTTGGATTAATCTATTCTTAACACCATCCTCTAATTCAGCCCCTATCTTGACCTCTTTCCTGTTTTCTTCAGTTCCCAGATTCACAACTTCGATTGGCTCTTCGTGCGGCTGTATAGCTTTCTCTTCTTGTTGTAACAACCTAGCAAGCTTTACAGGTACTTCACAATCTTCCTCCTTTCCATCTTCAGCTTGATAGATCGGATTCTCGAAATTATAATTGGCAATAGTAGAATTGTTATCAACAGGATCCAGAGTGGATGAGGATCTGCATTTTAGTGATGTGGGTGTGTGTAAGAACACATAGCTGATAAAACATAAATAATAAAAGAAAGACAAAGAGCACAATATTTACGAAAACGTAACGTCCATTGATTTTTATTGAATGAAGTATGCAGATGAAATGACATCCCGAAACAAGTATACCATTGTGCCCCGGGTAAGACACAAGGCTTAAAAGTTTAATTGTTCGAAATTACAAACTTAAAACAAAAACACAGTAATAGTATTTACTCCTGACTAAAGGAGATATGAATAACGTCTTCAGCCTTCCAATTGTTGAGCCCATCACCCATGGTAGGAAAGATCCAATCATCCAGGTTGTAGTATTCATTACAGTCACCCACATCATTGATTTGATCTCTTATGACCCCTCGATTAGTGATACGAACAGCACGAGCACGACGAACAGTCCTCTGAGATTCTGCAGTAAAACCCAAACCAAACTTGTCAGACTTGTAAGGAATGTTGGGAAGCTGACCCCAAATAGCAGAACCACCTTTTGCAACCACAATCTTAGCATCTTTGAGGGAGGCCATTGCAGGAGGTATTCTAGTAACCATATGGGCTCTTTCAGAAGCAGGGGCAGACTGAGGAATAGGAGAAGAGCAAGGAACAACTTCAAATGTTTGACACGGAGTTTCAACCATTTCACCCTCCATTTCTACATATTTGAAAGTATTCACATGGCTAACCATGTACTCTTCTTCACCATAGATAGTGACAATTTTGTTTTTCACCGGATATTTCAACTTCTGATGCAAGGTGGAAGTCACAGCACCTGCCCTATGGATCAAGGGGCGCCCAAGCAAACAAGAATACGCAGGACGAATATCCATCACATAGAAAGTGAAGTTGAAGACTTGAGAGCCTACTTTGATCGGGAGGTCTACTTCTCCATGTACCACTCTTTGAGAACCATCAAAGGCCCTTACCACCCCATCACTTGGCCTTAACACAACATCTTCAGGACTGAGCTTGTCCAAAACCTCTTTAGGGAGCACATTTAATGAAGAACCATTGTCTACCAGTACATGAGACAAAGTAGTGCCCCTACATTCAATGGAGATATGCAGAGCTCTGTTATGGTTTCTCTTGGAAGGAGTCAGATCAACATCAGAAAAGCCCAGAACATTATCACTAGTCAGATGTGCAACACAATTCTCAAATTGATCCACAAAAATATCATTTGGCACATGAGCAGTCTTTAAGAACTTGATTAAAGCTTTAGCATGGGCCTCAGAACATAGCAGCAAAGATAACATGGAGATTTTAGAGGGAGTATTCCCCAACTGATCAACGATATCATAATCACTTTTGCAAATGATCTTCAGTACTTCTTCCATCTGTTTAGAAAGATTTTCAGTAGTCAGTGCCTTAGCTTGCACAGGTTCAATCACAGGACCCTTGCCCCGGGCATCAGTACTGTTAGAACAAATATGGTTCTGAACCTCTAAGTGTTTTGATGATAACAAAGCCTTTCATATTAGAAGTTCTAATGAATATACTTCTTCTTATGTAGAAGTAAATCTTATCTAAGTAATCCGTACAAGCTAAGGAGAACCATTATAGAAGATACTTTTATAGAAGAATCCAGCATTAAATTACATATTTATTGGCTGCGCATATCTTATTTATTATCTCTGATTTCCACTTAGAAGATGCTGGTATCCTTATTGAAAGACTTTAATTAAAGAATATTTCCTTTAATATACAAAGACAAGTATCTCCTCTTATGGAAAGAAATTAAGGTATTAAAGTATATCCTAATTTGATTCAAGATGTCTCCAACGGCTACTTTATCATAAACTATATAAAGGACATCATTTGAAGAAATCAAGAAGAACGCAACGCTATACAACGTACATCATATATTCAAGAAAATCATTTTATCTTGTACTTATCATTGTAACTATCACTTAGTGATACCTGCTTATCTAGAAGCATTCTAAGTTACGTCTTTATTATTGTAATAATTATCTTTTTCCTTGAGTGACTAAGTTTAGTCAGAAGACTCAAGAAGACATTGACTATAGGTCTTTGTGTGTATTCTTATTGAATAGTGGATTAAGACCTCAGTAGAGGCAAAATCACCTTGGCGGGTGGACTGGATGTAGTTTGAGTTCAAACGAACCAGGATAAATTAAACGTGTCATTAGAAGTTAATTTTATTTATTCCAGAAAACCCAATTCCAACCCCCCTTCCTTGTGTTTTGCGCACCTTCAATTGGCATCAGAGCGCTAGGTTCTGAGTATTACACTTAACCGTGTCAGTAAAAGATCCAGAAGATAAACACATGGCAGAAACTGGAATTAACAATGACTATCAGAATGACAAGATCAATGCTAAACCACCAATGTTCAATGGTGACAATTTTGACTACTGGAAGGATGTTCTAGAGAGTTTCTTTCTAGCTCTAGATGGAGATCTCTGGGACATGGTGACAGATGGATATATTCATCCTGTTGGAGAAGATGGTCAGAAGATTGAAAGAAAAAATATGACAGTTCAACAGAAGAAGGAATTCAGAAATCATCACAAAGCTAGGACCATACTTCTAAGTGCCATCTCGTACACAGAATATGAGAAGATCACAAACAGGGATTTAGCCAAACACATGTTTGATTCTCTAAGGATGACACATGAAGGAAACTCTCAAGTCAAGGAAACCAAAGCTCTAGCTCTCATCCAGAAGTATGAAGCTTTCAAGATGGAAGAAGATGAAACCATTGAAAAAATGTTTTCAAGGTTCCAAATTCTGGTTGCTGGACTAAAAGTTCTGGACAAAGGCTACTCAACAGCAGATCATGTGAAGAAAATCATCAGAAGTTTACCAAAAGCCTGGAGACCCATGGTCACTGCTTTAAAATTATCAAAAAATCTTAATGAAATTTCCTTAGAAGAACTGATCAGCTCCTTGAGAAGTCATGAGATTGAATTAGAAGAAGATGAGCCCCAGAAGAAAGGTAAGTCTGTAGCTCTTAAATCTAACAAACATGTTTCTAAAGCTTTACAGGCAGAAGAAGAAAGCTCTGGATGCTCATCAGAAGAAGATGAATTATCTCTCCTGTCAAGAAGAGTTCAACAACTCTGGAAGCATCGTCAGAAGAAGTTCAGAAATACCAGAAGATCAAACAATTACTCTGAAGCAACATCCAGTCACAAGAAACCCAAAAGCAAAGAAGTTGTGTGCTACGAATGCAAAGAACCAGGACACTATAAAAGTGAATGTCCAAAACTTCAGAAAGACAAACCCAGAAACAAATTCAGCAAAGAAAAGAAAAAGAGTCTCATGGCAACATGGGATGATTCTGAATCATCTGAAGCAGATTCAGATTCTGAAGATGAACAAGCTAATATTGCATTAATGGCAAATATACCAGAAGATGATCACTCATCAGAATCAGAGTTAGAATCAGATTCATAAGAGGTATTTTCTAAATTCTCTAGATCTCAGTTAGAAGCTAGTCTTTCAGAAATTCTTGAAAAATATCAGAAGCTTCAATTCAAATACAAAGACATTAAACAAAGTCTAGTATCTGAATTAGAAGATGTTAGAAAACTGAAAACAGAAAACTCTGAGCTGAAAGAAAATCTCTTTGAATGTAAAAACTCTTTTGAGAAGCTCAAAGCTCAGAAGAAATCTGAATTAGAAGATCTAATCAATTCTGATAATATCATAAAACAATATGATTATAGTTTTCAACAATTTCTTACTAAAAGCTTAGATAGAAGTAAGATTGCTTCTATGATCTATGGTGTTAGCAGAAATGAAAGAAGAGGCATAGGCTATGTGAAAAATAAAGAAACTCTGAAATTAAAAAATATTGATGACATTGTCATAAATACTAATACTCCTCTAAGTTCTCATTTCACCTACGGTCATAATCATGATCTTATATACACTAGTGAGTCATCTTGCTCTACAAGTTCTGATTTAAAACCTAAAATAAATCAGAAGTTTGTAAAACCTAACAAACAAGGACCCAGAAGAATATGGGTACCCAAGGATAAAATTGTGTATGTTGCAGATATCTTTAACAGCAAAACTGAAACACCAATCATGGTACCTGGACTCTGGATGCTCACGTCACATGACGGGAAGAAAGCATATGTTCCAAAGTCTTGAATTAAAAGATGGAGGCCACGTAGGTTTTGGAGGCAATCAAAAAGGAAGAATTATTGGCTCCGGAACTATTGGTAATGGAAATCTTCCTTCTATATCTAATGTTCTACTTGTAGAAGGATTAATGCATAATTTATTATCCATAATTCAATTAAGTGATAATGGCTATGACATAATCTTTAATCAAAAGTTCTGTAAAGCTGTTAGTCAGAAAGATGGAACAATCCTCTTTAGTGGAAAGAGAAAGAACAACATTTATAAAATAAAGCTTTCAGAATTAAAAATTCAAAATGTAAAATGTCTAATGTCTGTGGAAACTGAGCAATGGGTCTGGCACAGAAGATTGGGACATGTTAATATGAGAAGATTATCTCAACTTAACAAACTCAATCTAGTCAGAGGACTTCCAAATTTGAAGTTCAACTCAGAAGCTCTATGTGAAGCATGTCAGAAAGGCAAATTTTCAAAAACTGGATTCAAAGCTAAAAATGTTGTATCTTCCTCTAGACCATTAGAACTTCTGCACATTGACTTATTTGGACCAGTGAAAACTGCTTCTGTCAGTGGCAAGAAGTATGGATTGGTGATCGTAGATGACTTCAGCAGATGGACATGGGTAAAGTTTCTTAGACACAAGGATGAGTCAATTGCTGTATTTTCTAACTTCTGCAAACAAGTTCAAAATGAAAAAGAATCAAAGATCATAAAAGTCAGAAGTGATCATGGTGGAGAATTTGAAAATAAACAATTAGAATCATTTTTTAATGAAAATGGCATCTCTCATGATTTTTCTTGTCCTAGAACTCCACAACAAAATGGGGTTGTAGAACGTAAAAATAGAACTTTACAAGAGATGGCCAGAACCATGATCAATGAGACTAATATGGCTAAACATTTTTGGGCAGAAGCAGTAAATACAGCATGTTACATTCAGAATAGAATCTCTATAAGACCTATTCTTGAAAAGACTCCTTATGAATTGTGGAAGAACAGAAAGCCCAACATTTCTTATTTTCATCCTTTTGGATGTATTTGTTTTATGTTAAACACTCTTGATACTCTAAATAAGTTTGATTCTAAGGCACAAAAGTGTTATATGTTAGGATACTCTGAACGCTCTAAGGGATACAGAGTATACAATACAGAAACACATATTGTGATAGAATCTATTCATGTCAGATTTGATGATAAGCTTGGTTCTGAAAAACCAAAGCAGAATGAATTTACTGCAGATATAGAAGTAGAAATCTCTACAAACAGAACTTCTAAAGATCAATCCTCTAAAGTTCAAAATAATACAACTGCGCCATCAACATCTGAAGAACCCATCCAGAAGAAGCTATCCAGAAGCAATATTAATCACCCAGAAGATAAAATCTTGGGAAAGAAAGATGAACCAATCAGAACAAGATCCTCATTCAAAAACTTTGAAGAGACGCTACTAGGACTTGTCTCTCTGATTGAACCATCTTCTGTGGAAGAAGCTCTATCAGAAAATGATTGGATTCTGGCTATGCAAGAAGAACTAAATCAATTCACCAGAAATGATGTGTGGGATCTAGTTCCTAGACCTGGAGAATTCAACATCATTGGCACCAAATGGGTATTCAGAAACAAACTCAATGAGCAAGGAGAAGTTGTCAGAAACAAAGCAAGACTGGTTGCACAAGGTTATAGTCAACAAGAAGGGATTGACTACACAGAAACCTATGCACCAGTCGCCAGGGAGAATTTGAAATGAGCATGATGGGAGAATTAAAGTTCTTTCTGGGAATTCAAATAAATCAAACATCAGAAGGAACATATATCCATCAAAGCAAATATGTAAAAGAACTTCTGAAGAAATTTGATTTATCAGAAAGTTCAATATCCAAAACTCCCATGCATCCTACTTGTATCCTGGCGAAAGAAGAGGTAAGTAAGAAAGTAGATCAGAAGCTCTACAGAGGTATGATTGGATCTCTTCTCTATCTAACTGCTTCTAGACCAGACATTCTATACAGTGTATGTTTATGTGCTAGATTCCAATCAGATCCTAGAGAAACTCACTTAACAGCAGTTAAGAGAATCTTTAGATATCTGAAAGGTACTACTAATCTTGGTCTGTATTACAGAAGATCAGAAAAGTATAAACTTGTAGGATATTGTGACGCTGACTTTGCTGGAGATAGAACAGAAAGAAAAAGTACCTCTGGAAGTTGTCAATTTCTAGGAGACAATCTAATCGCTTGGTCTAGCAAAAGACAACCAACCATAGCATTATCAACTGCAGAAGCTTAATACATTGCAGCAGCTGGATGCAGTACTCAGATGCTCTGGATGAAAAATCAGCTTGAAGATTTCAATATCTATGAGAGTAACATTCCAATCCTCTGTGACAATACTTCTGCTATTTGTCTCTCTAAAAATCCAATTTTACATTCTAGAGCTAAACACATAGAAGTTAAACATCACTTCATTAGGGACTATACTCAGAAGGGAATTTTAATGTTAAAATTTATAGACACAAATCACCAATGGGCTGATATTTTTACTAAACCCCTTTCTGAAGATAGATTTAATTTCATTCTAACTAACCTTAGCATGAAGTTATGTCCAGAGTGAAAATGCTTTAATCATATGTTTTACCTCTAGAAGTTCTGATATTTATCTTCTATATGATTATCTCAGAAGATTCTATGCTCTAATTATTTTACTCTCAGAACTTCTGTTCAAAGGATTAACTTGCAGATCTTCATATCAAACAACTGTCAACAAAGCTCTAAGGACTTCCATCAGAATCAAAACACGTGCCCAAATTCTAAAGAGTGACAGAACGTGCCTTGGCAACTGTTCGCTCAGAAGGATCACTGTTGAGATTCTGGAATCTGATACGGCTAGGTTTGACACCAAAAAGGCAAGAAAATCTCTTGGGTAACTGTTCCAGAATCGTTTACGCTTTACCCCATGTCAGCACATTTAATGTTGTTAATCATTATGTTTTCAAAATTAATTTTTTTCCCACTAATTTCTCAATTAATTAATTGCTTTAATTTTTTTTTTCTATAAATGTCAAGTGTCTTTCTCAATTTCAAATTTTACCCGCATCTTACCCTCTCTAAATTTTCTCAGTCTCTTGTGCTCTCTCATTTTTAAAAAAACCCTAAACCCTAACAGTTCATCTTAGTAACTAAATGGCTTCATCATCTCAACGCAAAGATTTCTCTGATGATTACTATGTTGAACCCTCAAAGGCTCTTTCCATTCCTTCTGAGAAACTGGAAGTACTGTGTGAGTTGTTCGTGGATTTCGCAAGCTTAAAGGAAAATGGTTTTGACCTCCTCCCACAGGTTGAAGCTCAGGGCTGGGAAAAGTACTTTGACAGGTTAATGGGACCAGTCTTCCCTAAACTAGTTAAAGAATTTTGGGTGTATGCTTATTCAAATGAAGCACAAGTTACCTCTTATGTGCTTGGTAAACAGATTATTATCTCTGAAGATCACATTGCCAAACTTTTTGAAACTGATGGCAATGGTATCAAATGTAGTGATATGGACAAAGTATCTGACGCTGCTGTGATTGCTAAAGAAATTTTCACCGCTGGAAAACCATCAAATAAGATCAAAGACCTAAAGACTCCTCTGCGTATTTGGGCAAAAATTATTCTTGGGACAATCTGTCACAGGAAACCTACCAATTCTCCAGACTACATCAATATGGATCAACAATTCCTCCTTTACTTTATTTCCAAACGAAAGAAAATCAACCTCACACACACTCTCTTTCAGAATCTTAGAGTCGCTGTGAAAGAAACAAGGGATGGTGAGAAGACCAAAAGGGATTGGATTCCCTTTGGACGATTAATTTCTGATATACTTTGCCAGAACAAGCTAGTGGACTTCCTAGCAGAACTAAAACAAACTGATCTGTTAGAAAAAGATGTTGGAAAACCCTTGAATGCTAAAAACCTGAAAAAGATGAAGTTCATCACATCTATTCAGCAAGAACCCACTCTTCACTCTAGAGAAGTTATCAGCACCAGAAGGATCCCTTTGGAAGGCTTTCCTCTCTTTTCTTCTGATACCCCAGCAGACGTTGTCATCAACTATATGGATATTTGCAAACGTCAAGGTTCGGTCCCTGATTTCAATCCAATGGAACTCCAACAAAAAGCTCCAGACGTTGCTTCTCTCAGACTAAAGAAAAGAAAGACGGCTGAAGACCCTTCTCAGAAGATGCCAAAATCCTCTAGAAAAACAGGTAAGTCTTCTGCTTCTAATCCTGATTCCATTACTGTAGTAGAAGCTGTAAATGTAGAAGTGTCTGAACAACCTTCTAACACCTTACCTTCTAGCCAACCATCTTCTGTTGATATCCCTTCTGAACAAATTCCTGATTCTGAACCACCTCAAAATATTAGTCCCATTCAAACTGAAGTTCCTGCAACTTCTGCTGTTGCATCCATCCTATCCTCATTATATCCACCAGAAACAGAAACAGAAACCCATCAACCTCAAAATATTGCTGACTTTGATATACCAATTGATGACACTCCTCTTCTGATATTGATCGTTCCCCAACAAAAGAAACACAATCTGCTTTGAAAGATGCCTTAGATCTTGATCTTGAACACTATCAAGATTCAGATGCTGCCCCACCTTCTTTCTCTGAACATCAACCCAGAATATCTCCCACTCAAGCAAACTCACTTTCCTCTCATACATCAACACCACACAACTCACCTACTATCATAAACATCCCTGATTCACCAAAAGAAACTGTGACTGAAAATGAAAATCCCCTTAGAACTACAATTGACTTTGAAGCACTCCAAAAACTTTCCTCTGTATCCAACAAAAGAGCAATACCCATCCCAAAACCTAAACCATCTAGATCAGACATTTCTACTTTACTTCTAGCTTTCGAAACAGTGTTGAAATTAAAATTAGAAGATATGAAGACTGCTTGTGCAGAGCTTACTGATCCTGCTGCGTCTGATTTTCTATGGGCTGACCTCAGAAAATGGTTTAATGCTGAGTCCAGAAGACTCAAGGACATCTGCTATGATGTGGCTCATCAGAACTTCTATGAGTACCTTCAAGCAGTAGTCTCAAATGTTAATCAGGCTAAACCACTTCTGCTGGATAATAAGCCCTGGAAAGAATCAGAACCTTTGGATGAGCACTCAGCACTTCAGATGGTTTTGGTATCTTCTGTAGAAGAAAATGCTGATGGTCCTGATAATCAAGCTGCTCCACAAACTGAAGAACCTCTGGAAACAAATTTTGTTTTACAAACTCTGCAAGAATTGAAGAAGGCAAATCAACTAGTGAAAGAACGTCTAGACAAGCAAGAAGAAACAACTGCTGAAATGAAGACTCTACTCACCAAGCAAGTGGAATCTTCATCAGACATCAAATCTTTGCTGGAGACTTTAGTCACTAAGATGAACTCCTGATTTTCTTATCTTCTGCATTGGCTGTCCTGTTATTTTGCTATTTTGTTGTTTTATCTTCTAATTTTGCTTAACTGCTTGAACCTCTATGCTTGTTGCGTCTACTTTTAATCTCACTCTATTGGTTTTGTTTTAATGTTTTCTTGCTCTATATCTTTTTGATTATGACAAAAAGGGGGAGAAACGTAAATGATTCTGATTCATAGCAGTTTTACCAAAATCTGCCTCTTACATATTCTAACAAAATTATTTGAGTTGTCACTATGAAAAGAAACAGGTCAAGTAATCAACTCAGGGGGAGCTAAGAATCATAGAACATCTGAAAGAAGTTTTCTTCTAATCAAAGGGAGTTCACTTAAATTCATTAAACTTTATTCTCCTAAATTAAAATGTTTTGTCATCATCAAAAAGGGGGAGATTGTTAGAACAAATATGGTTCTGAACCTCTAAGTGTTTTGATGATAACAAAGCCTTTCATATTAGAAGTTCTAATGAATATACTTCTTCTTATGTAGAAGTAAATCTTATCTAAGTAATCCGTACAAGCTAAGGAGAACCATTATAGAAGATACTTTTATAGAAGAATCCAGCATTAAATTACATATTTATTGGCTGCGCATATCTTATTTATTATCTCTGATTTCCGCTTAGAAGATGTTGGTATCCTTATTGAAAGACTTTAATTAAAGAATATTTCCTTTAATATACAAAGACAAGTATCTCCTCTTATGGAAAGAAATTAAGGTATTAAAGTATATCCTAATTTGATTCAAGATGTCTCCAACGGCTACTTTATCATAAACTATATAAAGGACATCATTTGAAGAAATCAAGAAGAACGCAACGCTATACAACGTACATCATATATTCAAGAAAATCATTTTATCTTGTACTTATCATTGTAACTATCACTTAGTGATACCTGCTTATCTAGAAGCATTCTAAGTTACGTCTTTATTATTGTAATAATTATCTTTTTCCTTGAGTGACTAAGTTTAGTCAGAAGACTCAAGAAGACATTGACTATAGGTCTTTGTGTGTGTCGCTCCCAAAGATTTGCATCCCGGTACAAGCGCGAACGGTCGGCGAAAGGGACAATGAGAACACACAGCCGTGAACTCACTGGAGATGAATAGAGTCGCCAGCTAGGCATTTTTATCCCGGAGGAAAGGCAATGCTGCATAGACCTAGAAAAGGATAGATAAGACGGTTGCGAACCAGAGAGACTGAGAAAGGGGGTTGGTTACAACCTGGGAAGGTATTAGCACCCAGGTTGTCCGCCGTACTCGACGGGATCCACGCTTGAAAGATTTGTGTTTTAAAGGGGTAGTGTCAGTGCAATTTGTGTGTCAAAGCTGGAAAGATGTACAGGTGTCAGTGTAAAAGAGGTGAAATGTGATATATATACAGTGTCAGTGCAGGGACAAGAATGAAATGCTCAAGAATATGAGGCTAAGAGAATAAAGCTGGAAAGAGGGGGAATATACAGAGACTTTTGTTCGATAACTGTTAAGTTATGCCTACGTATCCTCTCGTGCAATGAGGAAGTCAGAACACCGTAGTTCGACCCAAAGAGACTGAAAGGTGAATTGACTGGTGAACTGCTTGCTTGCCTATGCTCAAGTGTATGATCTGTCTGGCACAGATGCTAACTGTCTTGCATTAGACGGAAGAAGCAAGTTCTCGTTTGTGAGTGAATGAGGTGAGAAAAGAATCCCGGAGGAGACGATTATTGTTTGTTTTTGAGTTTTCAGTCTTTTATTGCTTTTGAAAGTTTGTCATAAGTTAATGAGCTTAAGCCTAAACCAATGGATTTAGTAAACTCATCACATCTTCCCTCTGATTAGGGGTAATGAGAATATCTTAATTGTGAAGTCAGATTCTCACACTTAATCACCTTTGGTGTAGGATTAAGATCATTAACCTACTTGTGATTATTTAAATGTTTTTGGTGTTTTTGTTTAGTGTTAAGTAATGAGGTTAATCCATAATCAAGGATTAAACAGACCCATTACACCATCCTAATAGAAGGATAATAGGTGAGAATGTTTAAGCTGAGGAAAGCTCCTCAACTTAATCCATGATTAGGGATTAAACTCATGACAAAACAAGCCTTTGATTAAGATGGATTTTATTTAGTGATATGATGATGAAGTGAGTTTTATGGTTTGTAAGACAACTTGAGGGGGACTTGTCCATTAACACTAGGGTTAGTCCTTCTTAACCAATTAAGGAAGAATTAGAACCCTAATGCAAGGCCCAAGTTACAAGTGTGATGTCTTGATACTTATTAAGTGAATTGATTAAGAGATTTAAACACATTGAGGGTTTAACACTTAGGATTAAAGTTATACACTCCATCCTAAGAGAAGGATGCAGGCATAAGCTTAATCACAAAGCCTTAAAGCCTTTAGGGTTTAGTCCCTGATTATGAGATGAGAAAAGAAGACTCAAGAGAGACACAAAGGTAAAACTAAGAGGGGAGACTAATCAAAACCCTAATCATTGTCATTCTTGGTTGTTCCTAAGGTTTGTGAGGTTTAAGAAAGAAATCTTCAATGGAACCACCAGGAAGCAGATGAAAGGATCAAGAGAAGCAAAGCAACTTGCTCCATTCAAGAAGTCAAGTCACTTGGAGAAAGAAAGTAAGAAGAAGAAGAATGAGCAAGCTCAATCTCAAACACATATCAAAATGCAGCAAGGATGCAAGAGAGAGATGAAGAGAAGTTATGAGAAGTGAAGGCAAATTCACTTCCCAAAATTACTTACCACCTGAAAGGTTAGGAAAGAAATGCAATGCAATGCAAAATGGGATGAGATGACATGATGAGAAACAAAACCAGAAGCATTTACATGATGCTAATGATTCTATGAGATGCTACAAACATGAGGCAACACATGGAGATGATCATACAAGCTTATGAATGCAAATGGGGCAAGCTAAAACACATGAACATACATGAAAAGTTATGAAGTACATATGGCATACAACATGGCTAATACATGATGCAATGATCAAACATGCTTTCAATATGTCTTATGATGTCAAATGAATCAAATGGATGCTTGAAATGTCATGGCAAGTCATGTTATGCAAGAGAATGCAAGATGGATGCATATGGAAGCCCAAATTAGGGTTTATGAACAATGCAACAAACAAAAACCAAAATCAGAAGCAAACAACATTACAAAAAATTGAAAATGCATTCAAAGGATCCCTAATCCTACACTAACCCACTGCCCAAAGGAGAGGTTTCAACTCCTAACCAAATTCAAGTTATGATTTTTCTAAGTTTTCTAGGGTTTTAGGGTTCCTAAACAAGAAAATTACCAAACAAATGGAAAATGAAAGATCAAGTCATGGCCATTTAATCTTACAAACTACATGCTAAACACAATGCAATTCAAAAAGAATCAATATCCAACTCCTCATGGATAGGCAGAAATGATTTTTGGAACTTTAGATCAAATTAATGCATAAAAAGGATTTTAATTCAATGAAAAATTCTCAAAATGCATCAAGATCAAAAAATAAATTTGGTTTGGAGGTTGGACAATGTTTCTAAATGTCTTAGAACATTTCATGAATTTTTTGGTGATTTTTAAAGACCTAAAAGTATTTTTAATAGATTAATTTTCATTAATCAATTAAAAATAAACTTTTAAATATTTAAAAATACTTTTTAAATGCTAAAAATGAAAATAAAAATATTTTTGTGTCTTAAAAATTAATGGAACTCTTGACAAAAAGTTTCATAATTTTTAAAACATTTTTACTATTTTAAATAAATTGTATAAAACAAATGAAATAAAAGGAAAATAAAATGAATTTAAATGAATTATTGGAGAAGTCAACAGATCCTAAGGCCTGGATTCAAAGTCACGCGCGCGGGAATTGACTTGGCGCCACATCCAAGGGCCAGAATTCAAAATCAGCTAATTAATGTTTATGCCCTAATCCTGCCGTTAATCACTTTCAGATGACCGGAACAGTGTTCCGGTCATCTTCTCCGTTCACCCCAAAAACCAATCTCTCTCCACACGCATCTAAAATGAATTCTAAAAACACAGGAATGATCCCCACTCACTCTCGAATCAAAACCCCCAATCAAAACATATTTATCATTCCAGAAATGGCTGAATCGAAGCAAACATAATCTAGGGCAAAAAGTTTCAGAGACTGATTAAACTCTCAACTCTCCACCATTTTCAAAACTAGAGACATATTCATGATCAGGAAAGCATATAGAACAACTTAAGAACTTAAAAAATGATTTCTGGAAAAAATGTTCTTGAGCTACCTGAGTTTCGAAGCTTTCAATCCTGCAACTTTCTGCCCTCTTCCTTTGATGCAAACCAACCCCTTTGGTCCCTTGATGATGTCTGGATGCTCAGCAAGAGTTTAAGTTGGCTGGTTGAGGAGTTTGCACAGCTTCTGCTCAAGCTCAGGTGAAAATGGTGTTGGTGATTCAGGCTGTTTCAGGCAAAGGTGAAGGGTTCTTCATGACCAGGATGATGAATGGAGAAGGTTTATGAAGCTTGTTCAGGTGTTTGTGAGCTGTGGAATGAGATTCGAAAGTTCTGGCTTTGGGGGTGAAAAATGGAGAAGCTCAGTTCTTGCTTAGTTCAGGCCTGAGTCTTGCTGGTTTTGGCTCAGTGAAGCAAGGTGAGTTGATCAGTGGAGTTGGTTTTTGTGTTTTTGGTCTGTGGAATCAGATTCGAAGGAAAATGCAAGTGAGGGTGAGTTTGTGAATGTCTTCCTAGGGCTTGTTTCAGGCTGGCTCCTTGTATGAAATGGCTAGCAAATGGATAGTATAAACAACTCCAATTGGTCAGATGATGTGACTTGTGCTTTTGTGATTGGTAAGTTAACTTTTGCAAAAAGTCCACTCTTGTGTAAGAGAAGCATGGGCCAAGTTCTAGGCTAGTACAAGTGCATGGGCTGGCGCAGCATGGTGTGTGAGTGAGGCTAGGGTGGTTCAGCAGCCAAGGCAACAAGTTGGTGAAAGTGTGATGATGGTTTTGCAACTTGCTTACTTTTGAAACTTCATGAAAATCTCTTGCTTTGCCAACCATGAACATGTGATCTTTTGGTTCAAATCTGATTTTTAGAACTTGTATGATGCTTACACATTGGTTTGATATGAACTAGAAGTCAAAAATGCCTTGTTACAAAGTTTTTGCAAGTTTCTCATTTGAGGCATATCTTGAAAATTAGTGATTTTTGCCAACTTTGACAAACCATAACTTTTGATCCAAAATGAATTAGGTCATGTTCTTGTACTTTTTGAAAAGGGAATGATCCATTCTACAACTTTCATGACCAAAGTTTTTCCATTTGAAGCATTTTTGGATCAAAAAGTAAGGTTTGAAAAGTGGCATGAAATGACATATTCTTTAAAAGTCAACCATGCCCAAAAAAAGTCAACTTTGCAAAAACTTCAAATTCTTGAATTTTGTGAACTTCAAACTTCTTCTATGATCAAATAAAGATCATATACACTCAAAATGATGAAGATCAACCCTTGGTTGGGTCATTGGGGGCCTCAGATGCCCTGATTTTGCACTGACTTGTCTGAAAAGTCAACTCTTGATCAGATGACTTCCCCATGGAATTTCTTCATGAAAATTGATATGCATACTCCCTATACCATATAGAGACCAATGGAAACAAGAATGACCAGAGAATTTGAAGTTATGGCCTCTGAAACCAAAACCCTAATTTTAGGTCATCTGTGCAGTCAAACCTGGCTCTGCTTCCACACAAATCCCAGTTCTTGTGATTCTCTGGCATTCTTGACTTTGAGAAGATATAATATGATGCTTGAACACACATGGACCCCTTTGAAGTGATTGATGACCTTTGGAGTGGCTCAAGAAGCTATGGAATTGCTCAGATCACAAACCCTAGGTGCAGATGACTTAGAAGCAATGCAATGACTCAAAATTGAGATATGAGATGTTATGATTGTGTTTATGCATATGAAATGATCACAAGCCATGGTGTGAATAGGTGAGGGCAAATTTGGGGTGTTTACAGCTGCCCCTATTCAAACATGAGTTAGCTGTGCAGGTTGTAAGCAACGACTTAACAGGCAAACAAGATAACTTGTGGTTGAATACCAAAGACAGTCCAGAATTTGCACTCACAGAATGAAGAAGAAAAGGGATATAGATTGTAAGAGGAAAATAAAGTATATTGTAAAGTGTGGGCGACGGAGGACGACTGCTGGGTAAATAGCAATGACGGGGACGGTCGACATGTTGGGGATAAAGGGTAAAGCCAAGACGGGGACGGCCGACTAGCTGGAAAAATAAGATTATGATGGGGACGGCCATCAAGATAAAGTTGTAAGGTTCTCCGGGAGTTAATGAAACATGACGGGGACGACCATCAAGTTCATAAAGCAAAGTAACCGACGATGGGGACGGCCATCGGGCTAGAAAGAAAAGGGACCACGACAGGGACGGCCATCGGGTTAAAGAATAAATGAAATAAACAGATGATGGGGTATGGCCATCAAAGGTGAAGGACGATCACCTAGCAGGGGACGGCTGCTCTGTTGGGGATAAGATGAGGGACAGTCATCTAAGGTGGAGGACGACCACCTGGCAGGGTACGGCTGCCGAAAATATCGCGACATAGGACGAATGCCGGATAAAAGGTCAACGATGGGGACGGCCATCGGATGAGCATGATGGAGGACGACCATCAAGAGGTGGAGGACGACCACCTAGCAGGGGACGGCTGCTCTCGAGGCTTATCATGACATAGGACGAATGCCAGATAACCAAAATCAACAATGGGGACGGCCATTGGATAAAATGATGAAGGACGATCATCAAGAGGTGGAGGACGACCACCTAGCAGGGGACGGCTGCTAAAAAATCAACGATGGGGACGACCATAGGACGAGCATGATGGAGGACGACCATCAGGAGGTGGAGGACGACCACCTAGCAGGGTACGGCTGCTCTCAAGGTTTTCATAACACAGGACGAGTGTCAGATAAAAAAGAAAATTTGTTTGTTGGTAACCTACTGGGGAATAGTAAACACGGACGAGTGCTTACATCCAAGAAAACAAAAGGTATAAGTGTTTGGACGTTTGTGTATAGATTAAAGATGCGGACGAGCATCCTTAAAGCTACGATACGGACGAGTATCGGGTAGAAACAAACTGACACGTGTCCAGAGATGATGATACGGACGAGTATCAACGGGTTAACAAAGAACACGGACGAGTGTTGAATCTGAAGGGACTCTTCTGGGGAATAATAGACACAGACGAGTATCTATATTCAAGAGGACAAAAGTGTTTGACACGGTGTATGGATTAAAGATGCGGACGAGCATCTTTAAGACTATGATACGGACGAGTATCATGTAGAAACAAACACTTGACGCATATTCTGAGATGATGGTACGGACGAGTACCAACTGGTTAGCAAAGAACATGAACCAACGTCGAATCTGTGGGGATATAAATGGTGTATACAAGATACGGTCGAGTATCTGTATAAGTATGAGTGCAAATATTGTATAGATGAGTTTTTATCTGCTGGGGAGAGTGACACGGACGAGTGTCAAAAAAGGAGAGAAGTATAGTATCAGCAAGTATATGGGTTGTGAAAGTGTAAGCGACTGCGCTGGGGATACGATACGGACGGGTGTCAAGAAAGTGTATATATAGGTATATGTGAGTGCAAAGAGGATGTCTTTGGCTTTCTGCTGGGGTATGACACGGACGGGTGTCAGGACGTATCTGTAATACGGGTGATCTTGTTCGTAAAGAGTGTTCAGGCGACTTTATTGGGGAGTGATGACACAGACGGGTGTCAAAAGGAGTATATACTGGTGTTTGTGGATTGTGAGGCAACTGCTTTTGCTGGGGACTCTGGTGGGGATTTTCCTGTACGTTGACGAACTGTCATTATTCACAAGTGTTGGGTTCATAACATGGCTTATGATTATGCTATGTGTTTGATTTTTTTGCCGTAATGCTCCGTATTAGACGGAATGCTACGCTTTATGGGTGAATATGATGCGAATGCTATGATTATGCAAAGATACCAAACCGGGATCTGGATCCCGTTGCTGCGAAGATCTCCTGGTCGATCTGCTTGAAATGGACATCCCAGTTGGGGATGAGATCATTGGTAGATCTGATGAGATGTATCTGCTTGGGGAAATGGGTCATTGATAGACCTATTCCAATAAATGAGAGACCCAGCTGGGGTTTGTAGAAGCTTTCGTCACTCTGTTGTGATTCCTTCGTGCGTTGCCCTTCTGGATAGAGGCTGAAGCTCTGTGGGGGGATGGTTCCCTAACTTTTGTACTCGGCTGAGGATGAAATGGCAACTCGGCTGGGAGCAATAGCAAGTGGCAGCTCAGCTGGGGGAAGTCATGGGAGGCAACTCAGCTGGGGAGATAGCACTTCGGGTGCTAAGATTGAGTGTTGATTTGTCAGCTTGCTAAGGTGGAGCTCTCATGCCCCAAGTTGCGTTCTGGATTCCCGCAAACCTGAAAAGACAGAGAAACGCACAAATAATCCCGAGGTATCCCTTACTGGATTCCGTCGTAGGAATTAGATACTTCCGAGAGTAAGTATATTTCCTGCAAGCATGTGTTTTTACTTTTGAAGATAAACATCTGTATTTTATGCAATCAGTTTTTCTTAAGACATCAGACATTTTTGCAAGAATGAAAATGTACAAGACGAGACATGACTGAAAATCTGATCTTATTAATTCGTATGCCCTGAATTGGCGAGATACAGTCAAAGGAACATATCCCCTGAAATGAGGAGATTGTTACAAATTGAGAAACAAAATGCTGGCAGTGTTGATGACGCTTTGAGGAGCTTCCCCTTCACTATGACTCGTATGACTTTTGACGTTCTTCTCATCTTGCGTTCCGAGGAATGTTGATTCTGATTGAAACTTGATCCTTTCGAAGCTTGCCAAGTTGTAAGTGATACAGACGAATTCAGAGTGCAGTTGTTCGCTTATTCCCTTGTTTTGCATGGATCGCCCTTTCGGGTTTTCAATCCATCGGGATACCCATTTTTGCCTGAGCTGTCCAATGTGGCTTTTCAACTCAGCGGGTGTACATTTTTTGCTTATTTTCCCTTATTTTTGCCCGAGTCTTTTATTCTGTTTTTGACTCGCCGGGATGCCCTATTTTTGCCTGGACTTACATTCTGTTTTCGTGTCCAGCGGGTCATTTTATGCGAAGTATTTTTTAACTGCATCTGAATTTACAGGGGACGGGAAGTCTTCACCATCCATGGTGCTGAGCATCAGTGCTCCACCAGAGAAAACTTTCTTTACCACGAATGGTCCTTCATAATTGGGAGTCCATTTGCCCCTGTGGTCTGTATGAGGAGGAAGAATTCTTTTCAGCACAAGATCTCCTACTTGGTACTCTCGGTGCCTGACTTTCTGATCGAAGGCTTTCTTCATTCTTTTCTGATATAACTGCCCATGACAGATTGCAGCCAGTCTTTTCTCTTCGATCAGACTCAGTTGTTCGTGTCGGGACCTGACCCACTCTGCTTCGTTCAGCTTAACATCCATTAGTACCCGTAAGGAGGGTAATTCAACTTCAACCGGTAGGACTGCCTCCATACCATACACAAGCTGATACGGCGTTGCCCCAGTGGATGTTCTGATTGATGTGCGGTACCCATGCAAGGCAAATGGTAGCTTCTCATGCCAGTCTTTGTAGGTGACTACCATCTTCTGCACAATCTTCTTGATATTCTTGTTTGCCGCCTCAACAGCGCCATTCATCTTTGGCCTGTAAGGAGAAGAATTGTGGTGTTGGATCTTGAAGTCCCGGCATAACTCAGCCATCATCTTGTTGTTTAGATTGGAACCATTGTCAGTAATGATTCGCTCGGGAACTCCATATCGGCAGATGATATCTCTCTTCAGAAATCGGGCTACCACTTGTCTTGTAACATTTGCATATGAGGCTGCTTCGACCCACTTAGTGAAATAATCGATGGCAACCAGGATGAATCGGTGGCCGTTCGAGGCAGTTGGCTCAATCTTGCCAATCATGTCAATGCCCCACATAGCGAAGGGCCAGGGTGAAGACATCACATTCAAAGGATTGGGAGGAACATGCACCTTATCCGCATAAATCTGGCATTTATGGCATTTTCTGGCGTAGGCACAACAGTCAGCATCCATTGTGATCCAGTAATAACCTGATCTTAACAATTTCTTAGCCATGGCATGCCCTCCTGCATGGGTACCAAAGGATCCTTCGTGCACTTCATGCATCAACAAGTCTGCTTCTGTCTTATCAACACATCTGAGGAGTACCATATCAAAGTTCCTTTTGTATAAAGACCCATCAGTGTTCAGAAAGAAACTACCAGCAAGCCTTCTCAAAGTCTTCTTATTATTGGAAGATGCCCCAGGTGGGTATGTTTGATCCTCCAAGAAGCATCTAATGTCATGGAACCAAGGCTTATCATCTTTAACAACATCTGCTGCGAACACATATGCTGGTCTGTCAAGTCTGGACACTGAAATCTGAGGTACAAAGTTGGCAGCCTGAACTTTGATCATGGACGAAATGGTAGCCAGGGCATCTGCAAACTGATTCTCGTCCCGAGGGATATACTCAAGCTTGACTGTTGTAAAGAAAGTCAACAACCTCCTTGTATAATCCCTGTAAGGTATCAGATGATCCTGGTGGGTGTACCATTTGCCATTGGTTTGATTGATTACCAAAGCTGAATCTCCGAATACGGTCAATGTCTTGATCCTGAGGTCAATGGCTTCCTCAAGACCCATAATGCAAGCTTCGTATTCAGCTTCGTTGTTAGTGCAGTTGAAAGTTAGTTTTGCCGAGAAAGGCATGTGAACTCCTTTAGGTGTAATGAGTACTGCACCAACACCACGACCATTCATGTTAACAGCCCCATCAAACATCATAGTCCATTCTTCTTCCGGGTCAGGCCCTTCAGTGTGAACAGGCTCTTCATGATCTTTCGCTTTTATGAACATGATGTCTTCATCGGGGAAGTCAAACCTCATAGGCTGGTAATCATCAATAGGTTGCTCAGCAAGATATTCAGACAATACACTGCCCTTGATGGCTTTCTGAGAAGTGTACTGGATGTCATATTCTGTAAGGATCATTTGCCATCTTGCAACCCGTCCGGTAAGTGCTGGCTTCTCAAATATGTACTTAACTGGGTCCATTTTTGAGATCAACAAAGTAGTATGGGTCAACATATACTGTCTCAGTCGGCGAGCAGCCCACGCTAAAGCACAACAAGTTTTCTCGAGCAGTGAATAACGTTGTTCACAGTCGGTAAACTTTTTGCTTAGGTAGTATATTGCATACTCTTTTCGACCAGACTCGTCATGCTGGCCCAACACACACCCCATCGACTCCTCTAATACTGTCAGGTACATTATCAGAGGTCTTCCTTCAACCGGAGGCATAAGGATTGGAGGTTCTTGTAAGTACTCCTTGATCTTGTCAAAAGCCTTCTGGCAGTCTTCGTTCCACCTGACCATTTGTTCCTTTCTTAACAATTTGAACAAGGGTTCACAGGTTGCTGTAAGGTGAGATATGAACCGTGAAATGTAGTTCAATCGACCTAAGAACCCTCGAACTTCTTTCTCTGTCTTTGGTGCAGGCATTTCTTGAATGGCTTTGACTTTATCAGGGTCCACTTCAATCCCTTTCTCACTTACAATAAAGCCCAGCAGCTTACCAGATCGCACCCCGAATGTGCATTTGTTGGGGTTCAGCTTTAGTTGGTACTTCCTCAGATGCTTGAATAACTTCAGTAGATTCACCAGGTGATCTTCCTCTGTAAGGGACTTGGCAATCATGTCATCCACATAACACTCAATTTCTTTATGGATCATATCGTGGAATAATGTTACCATAGCCCGTTGATACGTCGCACCGGCATTCTTGAGCCCAAATGGCATTACCTTGTAGCAGAACGTGCCCCAGGGTGTGATGAAGGTTGTCTTCTCCATGTCTTCAGGTGACATTTTAATCTGATTGTATCCTGAAAATCCGTCCATGAAGGAGAATACCGAGAACTAAGCCGTATTATCCACCAATACATCAATGTGAGGTAAAGGGAAATCATCTTTCGGGCTGGCTCTGTTCAGATCCCGGTAGTAAACACACATCCTTACCTTACCATCTTTCTTAGGCACAGGTACTATGTTAGCAACCCACGGCGGGTAGCTAGTCACAACAAGGAATCCGGCGTCCCATTGCTTTTGTACCTCTTCTTTGATTTTCATTGCCATGTCTGGGCGAGTACGGCGCAGTTTCTGTTTAACTAGTGGGCATTCTTCTCTTAAAGGCAGCTTGTGCATGACAATGTCGGTGTCCAACCCTGGCATATCTTGATAGGACCAAGCAAACACATCCACATATTCTTGAAGCAGATCAATCAGTTGTCTCTTCACTGAGTCTTGTAAGCCGGCCCCGATTTTAACCTCTTTCACGTCTTCATCTGTACCAAGATTAATCACTTCAACCTCCTCCTGGTGAGGAGTAATAACCTTTTCCTCTTGTCTCAACAACCTGGCTAGCTCTTCAGGAAGCTCATATTCTTCTTCAACCCCTTCATCAGCTTGATTGATCGGATTGTCAAAGTCATACAAAGTCATAGCCGTGCTGTTGTCGGTGCTGTCTGGAAGGCACTCTCTGCAAGGGTTCAGTTTGTTCATTTTAGTGATTGATTTTAATCTTGTTTAAAAAATGTGAAATAAAGTTATCATTTTGAAAACATCGCCATTTATTTTTTGTACAAAAAGAAAAATGGAAAAACAGTGAGCGGAAAGGAAAAGGACTCATTTGCAAAAAGATGTCTGATATTTCATTGGTTAATCTTGTTTGCACAAAAAGTACAGATGGCCCGATTACAAAATGAGTCTTGTCATCTTGGGCAAGATGCAAGACTTTGATGCATGCTATAAAAATACAGGAAATAATAATTACTCTGCATGAGTAACTCTTATAATTTCCTGGGAAGACCAGTTTGAGATACTGCTCCCCGGGACCTTTGGACGAATCCAGCTTTCCAGGTTGCGCTCCTCCTCCAGCTCGTCTTCCAAATTGTTGATAGCATCAGGGGTGAGCATCCCCCCACTAACAAAGTTGGGCTCTTTTGCAGCCTCTGCTTGATCTTGTTGAGTTGGTTTGTAACCCAACCCAAATCTATCCTCTTTCTTCTCCACCGGTAGCAGTTTGCCCCAGCCTTGGGCACTTCCTTCCTCAACAACCTTCCGGGCTTGTTGGTATGATGTCATTGAAGTTCCAGGTACAGCAGATGTTTCATTCACGTTCAAAGCTTCGAACCCCTGACTCATTGTTTCATGGATCTCCCCATCCATCTCAATGTACTTATAGGTAGCCAGGTGGCTGACAAAAATATCCTCCTCTCCACAGATAGTAACGATTTGACCCTCCCACTCGTATTTTAACTTCTGGTGAAGGGTAGAGGTCACGGCGCCAGCGGCGTGAATCCATGGTCTACCCAACAAACAGCTGTAGGCAGGCTGAATGTCCATCACATAGAAGATCGTTTTGAAAGTTTGTGGGCCAATCGTTATAGGCAACTCAATTTCCCCCAGAACTGATCTCTTAGAACCATCAAAGGCTCTTACTACCAGGTTGCTGGGACGCAATGCTAATCCTTCATATTCTAGCTTCACCAAGGCCCTTTTCGGTAAGACATTAAGGGATGACCCTGTGTCTACCAGCACATGAGAAAGGACTGCACCTTTACATTCCATGGTGATGTGCAAGGCCTTGTTATGGTTGCGGCCTTCCGTTGTCAAGTCAGTATTGGTGAACCCTAGCCCATTGCTAGCTGTAACATTTTCAACCACGGTTTCCAACTAATTGACAGTGATCTCTTCAGGCACGTAAGCCGCGTGCAAGACTTTGAGTAGTGCATTCCGATGGGCTTCGGAGCACATAAGCAATGATAGGATAGAGATCTTAGATGGCGTCTGGTGAAGCTGATCCACTATTTTGTAATCACTCTTTTTGATGATTCTCATGAACTCATCAACTTCTTGATCGAATGGTGTTTTCAAAGCTTCCTTAACAGCTTGATCTTCCTGCACCGGGCTCTTTCCTTTTGTCTTGGCAGCAGCTTCTGCTTCGGCAGTGGGTCTTTGAATTTGTGGAGCAAAGAGACGTCCGCTTCGAGTGAAGCCTCCGCCTCCTCCCACATTGTCTATTTGTGGTGCAGGTGTTGATGGTTCAAGAGTGATTTTCTTTCCTTCGCACTATACATCAGAGCCGTAGTGCCAAGGGATGGCCCTATTGCTTTCATAAGGTACTGGTCCAGGCACTGTGACAGTGACTGGACTGATGGCAGCTGCAGAAGGGACAGTGATAGTTTGCGGATAATAATAAATTGTGACTGGTGCTCTGATGGGAGCAGCACCTTCTGAGTTGTAGGCAGAGTTGTTTTCAGGATCATAAAATATTGTGACAGTTGAGACGTCTTCATGATTTGTTGCTGATGTTGTAGGAGATATTGTCGGAAGGATGGACGTTGTTGTTGTAGGAGATTCAAACTGGAGTGGTGCTGAAGTTGTAGAAGGAAAATTTGTTGATGGCTGATCAGTTGAGATGATAGATGAAGTACTTGTTGATGAAACCGAAGAATTGTCAGGTGCAATGGTGGCTGCAGTTGTAGGAGATACCGGAATTGTTGCTGATGAGATTGCTGGATTTGTTGGAAATGATGTGGTGATCTGGAGTTGGCCACTCTGAATAAGACCATCTATGCCATTCCTCAGGTTATCGCACCCATTTACTGAAATATTGCAGTAAGCACACCCTAACTCACACCCCGGGAACATGTGACACTCGAGGAGCTGAGCCTTAATCTCTACCAACGGTGTTCGAATCTGACCTACATTGGTTATTAAATAAGACGGCTTGTCTTCTTCAATAGCGTTGATTCTGGGACCACCGTGGTGTGGCATAGGATTTTTGTTGACATTGGGTGGTGGTGCGAAATTTAGGGCTTTGGAGTCTACCAGGTCGTGTACCTTCATGTGCAAGGCTCTGCACTTTTCTGTACTATGGCCAGGTGCATTTGAATGAAAAGCACATCTGGCATTGGAGTCATAATTCCTGGGTAGACTGTTGGGATCTGGAGGCGCCAACGTCCTTAGCTCAACTAGGTTGAGTTTCAGGAGTTGTGGCAGCAGCGTAGCATATGGCATAGGGATCGGATCGATCACCCTACTGGCTTGAGATGGCCTCTGCTGAAATGGCCTTTGCTTGTTGTTGTTGTTGGTGTTGTTGTAGTTTCTCGGAGGATACTGATTCTGTTGATGGTACTGAGGTTGTTGCTGATAGTTTTGCTGCGGGGGTTGATAGGCTGGTTGTGGATGAGCTGGAGCAGGAATGGTGACTGCTGCCACAGATCTATGAACATATTGGGGCCTGCCCCTGTTGGTGTGGATGGCATTGGTCTCACCAGTCCTTCTTGGGCCCGCAAAAGGCTTTCTTGCATTACTGGATGAGCTTGCACCGTTGTCTGAGATCTTTCCCATCTTCAATAGGCTTTCAATTCTCTCCCCGGCTATGACAACATCTGCAAAGCTGGTAGATGAGAAGGCAGCTAGCCTATCAATGTAAGTCCCCTGAAGGGTGTTCATGAACATATCAGCCATCTCCCTTTCTGACATAGGTGGCTGGACAGCAGCAGCAAGCTGTCTCCATCTTTGAGCATACTCTCGGAAGCTCTCTCTAGATGACTGTGACATTCCCATTAGGAGGGTCCTGTTGGGTGCCATATCCAGATTATACTGATACTGTCTGATGAAGGTGTAACACGGTGGGAGAACTGACTTTAAGTTTTGTTGCGGATAGCAAGAGTCGCCACCGACTTTTATTTTATCCAAAGGAAAGGTTATAAAAGAACAGGAAAGACCTTAAGAGAATATTTTGGGTCCGGGGGGTAGGTTATGAAAAGGGAAGGTGTTAGCACCCTTTTCATCCATGGTTATCCATGGGCTCTTAGGTACTTAAGCTCACTTTAAATTGTTTTTGAAAATGTAGTGTGTGAATAGAAAAATTTTCAGAATAGTTTAATAATAATCCATGTACGGATGTGTAAAAAACTTGTTTGAAAATTTGTTTGAAATTGTTAAGTTTGAAAAATTTTTGAAGTGAGCAAGTACATAAGAGAAACCTACCCTAATGTTTAAAGTCTTTCTTGTTCTTTTTCCTTTCCTTGGTAAGACTATCCCTACTATTAAGGAGTAGGTAGTCTTTACCTTGGATGTTAAGGGACATGAGAGGGACATTCTGATTTTGAAAGCCATTGTGGGGTGTAATAAGCAAACTGGAGGGACTATCATCATTTTTCGAAAGGGACTCGATTCGTAAAGGCAACCATAAGGGACTTTGATGATTTTCTATTTTAAGGGACTTGCTTTATACACCCCACTTGACCATTATTCGTAGGCAACTTGAGGGATAACCTTAGAAAGTGAGACGGCGATTAAAATCGACTTACGTGTGTGACGTGTTTAATTTAATTATCTTATGATTAAAAATTATCTAAATTTATTTTTTAAAATATCATACATGTTTTACACTCCCTAATTACTAACCATAACGATAATAATAATTAAATAATTACAATTACATCCGGGAAACAATTACAAGAAATTTTAATAATAAGCAAAATATTAAACAAAATAATAAATAAATAAACAATAAATAATAAATATAAGGGGTTAGTAAATAACAATAAATAAGATTAGCAAAATAATAATGATAAACATAATTGAATTATAAATGGGTTAGTGATAATAACAATTAGAAATAATAAATAAGGTTAGGAACATAAAAATAGAATAATATGGTTAATAATAAAAATTAATTAAAAGGTTAATAAAATGATAATAAGCAAAAATTAGTAACAATATAGTTAATAGTAATAATAGAAACCAAAAATAATATAAGAAGAAATTAACATACACAACTAAATAATTTTTAATTCATATACTAATTATTAAATTATTTTCAAATGTATTACAAAATTTTAATTATTATTAACATATATTCATATTTATATACATATTATAAGAAAAAGATAGGTTTTAAATATCATATTTAAAATTTAATTCTATTAGTCATTATATTTACAAATTATTTTTAACCACATACAACAATATAACTATAATAAATTAAATTATTTCTAAACATTAAAAGGAAATTAATTTGAGTTATAAATATATTTACGAAATTTATAAGAATTATAATAGACATATATACATAGTAATAATATTAGGAATTAGAAAAATAAGATTATTAAGAAAAATAGAATTAAATTTAAAATGAATTAGGGTTTATTAAAAAAAAATATTTTTAGGGTTTGATCATTAGAGCTTATTTACATACAAATTTTATTTTTAACTAATTATATAAAATTTTCTTAATTAATATATATTATGCAAACAAAATTTTAAAAAAAAAAAAATCAAGAGTTTTTATATTTTTTTAGAAAATAATTTTATAATATAGAAACTAATAATAAAACTTTAATTATTTAAATCAATTATACTAAAGGAAGAACAAGAAAATAAAAAGAAAGAAAAAAGGGAACCTGATGGGATTTGAACCCAAGACCCCTTACTTGCAGGTAGCAACAATATCCACTGGGCCAGCCAAACGTAGGTGAGAAAGAATGAAGCATAGCTGCTTTTGTGCTTTGCCCCTGAAAATCCAGAAAATAATAACACAAAAAGGCCTGGGGAGGATTTGATCCCAGAACCTTATGAATACAAGCATACGCGCGCTACCACCCGGCTGGAAGAGCCCATCTGGCTATTGAATGATAAGAACGCATAATATATTATGTTGGCTTTTATCCTGCAAAAATAAAACAAAACAATGCCATGGCCAAGAATCGAACCAAGGCCTTTATAGCGTATACGCTTCAGCCTTACCACCAGATCACAAGCGCGCTTGTGATAAATAAACTAATAACAATTCATAAAATATTTTAAACAAATTTTTGAATTTCCTGAGCACGGGAAGCTTCATCTTCAACCTCCAAACCTTCAAAATTTGCTGCGGAATCCTCCACGAATTTTCCTGCGAAAATGAAACCCTAACAAAACCTACGAAAACGAAACTCAAACAAAACCACATTGATTCATGAAATTGGTTAGTGATTTATGATTCTCACGATTCACACAACAATTCTATGTTTTCATAATTTATTTATATACATTCAAATGATAAACCCTAATTGGAGGTCATGAACCCTAACATGGCCGTTTGCGTTTCAGGCACTCATCCTTCAATCCAATTGTCCAGAAACGTTCTATGGATCAAGATAAACACATATCAACAATCAAAAACAATTTATAATACATATATTAATGGAATCGAAAAAATTGAATTCAAGACAAAGATGAGTTCGGGTAGAGCAATATGGGGCATATGGGATGCGTATGATGGATGATTTCGCTTCATGGATGATCAAAGAACATGTCCATGTTCTTAATTTACCTTCTAAAGCTCTGAAATTCAAAATCCGATTCTTACTTTTGGAAGGATTTTTGTGCTTTTGAAATTACCTCTAGGCTGCTGGATTTCGTGAATGAGGACTAGGGTTATGCTTATTATATATGTGTGATTGATTTAGGTCAGAAACATGGATGGGTTATGTGAAAATTTGATCCAAAAAATATTCAAAAAGATCATAGTGTAAATTTCAAATATTTGATCATGAGTGCTTGCCATTTTGGGATAATTCACATGATTTCATTCCTCTTTGACTCCAATCACCCTTTAAGACTTTCTAGATTCAATCACAAAAATATATCTTCATGTTTAATATTTTATTTTAATTTAAAATGATTTTAAATGTAATAAATCATAATAAATTAATTAAATAAAATAAAAAATATGAAAATATCATGGAAATTTCGTGCATGTTATTATTGTATGGGTTGGGTCATGACTTGGGCAGCCCATTTGGAAAGAAATACCTTTAAGCCTCCATTTTCAACATAACCCATCACAAAATTTCCCAACTTTGCAAAGGCACATCTCCCTCAATTTTAAAGGTATGAGGATGTTCTTGGACTTTTTGGAAAGCTTGAAGAGTCCTCTAAACAACCCCATTGGTCTCAGGTTCATATCATTTACCAATCTCAAGTTATGCCCTTTTGAAGTTGTTGACTTTTTGTTGACTTTTGAAATGACCTATAATGTCTTAGATCACATCTTTCAAATGAAGCATTTTTGGGCTTAACTTTCAACATCAAAGTTGTAGAGAATTCAATTTCCTTTAAAATGAGCTTTGGATGGAGACTTGGTGATGAAGTATGTGAAAGTTATGCCTGGTCAAAGTTCAGTTGACTTTTACTGAGGAAACCCTAATTTAGAAACTCCTGATTATTGATGATCTGGAATCTCCTTGATGAATCATGATCAACCCTTGATCAAATGATGAATTTTACTTCATATACTTGATGTTGGAAAAAAATCATGAAGTTTGACTTTGGTTTGACCACAGTTGACCTCAGTTTGACTTTTTAACTGCATTGACTGATTTTGACTTATCTGATCATCTGACTGAGCAAACTTTTGAGAAAAGTCTTGAAACTTGTCATGGGGGTTCTTATACACATATAAGATGTTATTAAACTCACTTGAGGTATTGGAAGTCCATTTAGCCTGATTAAAGTCAAAACCCTAGTTTTGGATACACTGCTGAGGAGGTGCATTGTCTGAGGGAATTGTCAACTTCTTTGACCAATTGTGAACTATGTGAACCTTGTGAATCTTCATAAAATGTCTTGTGATACTCATGGGAGGTATTGTGAAGCTTGTGAACCTTTTGAACCTCATGAAGTGGCTTTGTAGACCTCATGAACCTCAGGAAAGCTTTATATTCATTGTGAATCTTGTGAACCTTGTGAACCTTCAAGAAGTGACTTGTAAACTTCATGAACTTCATGGAAGGTCTTGTAAATGTTGAGAAACTGGTGAACCTTGTGAACCTTCAAGAAGTGACTTGTAGACTTCATGAACCTCATGAAAGGTTATATAAGCATTGAGAAACTTGTGAACCTTGTGAACCTTCATAAAGTAACTTGTAGACTTCATGAACCTCATGAAAGGTTATGCAAGTGTTGGAGAACTTGTGAACCTTGTGAACCTTCTTAGAACACAAAGTCTTGTATTGTGAGGGCAAATTTTGGGGTGCAACAGCTGCCCCTGTTCAATTTTCTGAAACCTGAGGGGTTAGATTGGTATATTTGCCAGTCGTAACCTGGAAGGTTGAAGGGGATTGAACACAAAAGCCCAAAAATTTGCACTCACCAGTGCATAGAGTGATATTGATGGTTGGTTGAACATGATTGAGTGGGCTTAAAGATGCCACTAGGGGAAAGTTCTTCAGCAGTATAATGAGAGTTGTCAGGAGTCTGGAGTAATACTGATGTAACAGCATGTCTTCGTGAGGATAGAGCAATCAATAATGATAACCCTAAAGCAGTCTTGAAGAAATAATATGATTTCAGGAGGATAGAGCAATCAATAATGATAACTCTAAAGCAGTCTTGAAACTATGATTCAGGAGGATAGAGCAATGGATAGCTCTAAAGCAGTCTTGAAATAATGATATGACTCCAGGAGGATAGAGTAATGATAACTCTAAAGTAGTCTTGAAGTAATAATGTGACCTCAGGAGGATAGAGCAATCAAATAGCTCTAAAGCAGTCTTGAAGTAGTAATATGACCTCAGGAGGATAGAGCAATCAATAGCTCTAAAGCAGTCTTGAAGTAATAATGTGACCTCAGGAGGATAGAGCAATCAAATAGCTCTAAAGCAGTCTTGAAGTAATAATTTCAGGAGGATAGAGCCATCAATAATGACAACTCCAAAGCAGTCTTGAAATAATAATGTGATATGTCTTCAGGAGGATAGAGCAATCAATAGCTCTAAAGCAGTCTTGAAGTCATGAGAATTTATCAGGAGGATAAAGTAACCTTGAGGTAACAATAGAGCAGTCCCAAAGTAATAAGAAGCTCATCAGGAGGATAAAGTAACCCTGAGGTTATGATAAAGCAGTCCCAAAGATCATAAGTTTGTTTGTTGGGTAATTAACCTGAAAACAAAGTAGCATTCGGTATAATAATATTAGTTTATGCTTTATGTGTGCATGTATGATATGATGCACTTAGGTAATGTACTATATGTCTATGGATATATATGCTATGGTATGATGTAAATGATGTATGTATGGTATGATACTGCCGGAAGCGTCTGGATATCCTTGTATAACAACTGCTGGCCAAGGAAAATAAATCCCGATTCCTTGTTGAAGAATATATACCCTCTGTCTGCTGGGGATAGCAGAGTATAGATAACCTCCCGTTGTTGGGGATAGTAAGGTATATATAACCTTCATCTTCGATTGATAGTAGAATAAGTATAACATCCCGTCTTCGTTCGTCGTATCCTCATTGGAAAGTAACTTCCCGTACATCCGTATGAGGATAAAAGAGATGGATATAAATTCCAGGGGAGATTAGACTTTGTGAAGATGGATTAGTCCTACTGAGGGTTTGTAACTGTCTTATAAAGGTGAACCGGCGAAGCTTCGTTGAAATCCTTCCCTCATTCGTCCTTAGTAAATACTATTACTGCATTTTCATGCATTTCTGGTAAACATTAATCATATTAAAAGCATACATGCATTCAAACCCAACCAATGGACGTTTCGCTTATGTAAATAGGGTAAAAGTAAATCTGGATTCAGAGGGAAAAGTAAAGCTGAACTTTGAACACAAGATTATTTCAACTTCGAGAGTGTATAACCAATTGGATTTGGAACTCCTGAAATTTTTTAACTTTCCTGAGTATCTTCCCAGAAATCCTCATGGCTGGATCTGAAGACATGATACTGACACCATCTGATACTACCGGCGTAGACAATTAATTTCCATCATGGTTTCAGCTGAGAATCAAAGTAATACAATGAGAGGAATGTGTCTTCAAACTGTAATGGACCATATACGCTCCAGGTATTAGATTTGAAGAGAAAGCATTGCCCCTTGGTTGGGGATGAATTGTCCCATAATGGAAGTATCTGTAATGAGCCTCCTCAAGAGAAACAAGTAGAATGCCCCATAAGCATATGCCCCTGGCATTATGAACCTTGCAGTGTTACCTTTGGTAATGAGAAAAGTTGCCTCTGGCTATTAAGCACTATTGGATCTGGAACTGATTGCCCTGAATGATCTGAACAATAACTTGGAATGCCCCTTTGATTAGGAAACAACGACCATGCCCCTTTGTATACATGGACTTTGATCCAGGAAGCAACTTTGTTTATCGGAAGGACTTTGGTTCATTTAACATTCTCCTTGTAAGCTCCTCCATTTGTCAAACACTCAGATATATGCAAACAAATATATTCAAAAATGCAATGCTTATGTCTGTCTTGAAGTTTTGAAACAAGTTATTTTTAGAAAAACTGTTTTTTCTCCTTTTTTTTTTGTGAAGACTGTGATATTAACTCAAGTTTTGTAATAAACCCTAAAGGAGTCAGGATACCTTTTTGCAGCAGTACGCTTTCGAACTAACCATGCTTCAGTTAGGACTTTTAAAGGGTTGTAACGTGGCCTGGTTCATGGTTTAAGAAACAAAGGATAAAGGCTCAAATTTTATTTGTACCCAACCCAATCTCCATGATGTTCTTCAGTCCTATGCTCAGTTAACTCATGCGTTGAAGTTCCATAGCAGTTTGGAGTTGTAACACTGATATTTGTGATGGTTCAGAAACCCAAAATTTATTTGAACATTCAGTCATCTTTCTTTATTGAGGATTTATAGTGACCTCTTCTTCTTTTTTTCTTTTGACTTTATTATCCCTTCTTTTTGCCTGAACTGCTTATTTCAAGGTTACAGTCAGCGGGATGTCTTGATGTTTTACTAAGTCTCCTTCATAGGTTTTGACTTAGTGAATTGTTCTTTTGCTGGACATTGACTGTCAGGTTTCATGATTACAGAGAACCATCATTAGTTGTGTACAACACAAGCAATTGGCATATTTGATTTAACTGAGTAACTACCCTGCCCCAGGTTATGAATAAGGGTTTTAATTTGTACGAGAATAAAAACTCCTACTTCATAGGCTCAAAAGGGCTGACTAGGGATTAACTTCCTTATATCTCCACTGTTTAGGAATTGAAACAATGCCTGTACATCGTCAGCATAGTCTGTTCAAAAGCATACTGCATAAGATTATGGTATTGTTTTCGTCATCCTCCCTCTACAGGCTTGTAGCTTCATCAGGAGTTAAATATCACAAGATATAAATAAGAAGCATAATTCAAAATATAGTGGAACGAATGGATTAATTCAAGACAAACATATGCAATACATTAAAGAAGACAAAAGTTTAACATAATAGTAAGTGTTCAAACAAATAAAAGAAATTACAAATGAAAATTCAAATGTTGTCCCATCCAGTTGGCTGAATGTCCTCAATTGCAATCTGTGAACTTTGAGGAGCAGTATACTTCACCATGAAATCAAATTTACCACTTGGATGCCCCAAGGTGCCCCATATCTCAACAGGCATGGGTATTCTTCCTTTTTTGTTACTTTGGGCTACTTGTCTTGCAGCTTCGGTGTTTGATGGACGATAGTAAAATTCAACTTGACCTTCTGGAGTAACCTCGAGTATTCCTTCGTCAATTAGGTCTTGAATCTTATTCTTCAACATCCAGCAGTTGTTAGTATCATGTCCAGGACTGTTGGAGTGATACTCACACCTTGCCTTGGGATTATAGCGAGGAGAAGAGGTTTTAGGATTTTGAGGAGAATTTTTCAAGGAAATTAGTTTCATCTCCAACAAGCATTGCAGAACTTGTGACATTGGAGTGCTGAACTTGATAAACTGTCTTCTACATCCCTTGTGTTGAGGTGGATCAACCTTATCAGGTCTTTCTTCTTCAACTGAAGAACAATCAATGGCAACCTGTTTCTTACCTTCTTTTATCCTCATCTTCCTTTCAACCAAACCAGCTTGTTTTAGATCCCTGACTCCATCACTTTGAAGTTTATGGACAAAGGTTCTTAGCTCTTCTTGCCCCTGAGCTAATCTTTGAATAAGAGCCACCTGGTCATTCATCTGGGCCCTCATTCCTGTCATCTCAGCTTGTAGTTGTTTCAGCTGATCATCCTTGTTGTCCTCAGGATTTTTCTTCTTAGCCAGCAGTGTCTTCAATTCATCCTGCCCCTTGGATAGGTTCAGGATTAGTTCTTGGAACTGTGCATTCTGTGCCTGAAGATCCTTAACTGATTGTTCAAGAGCCATTGCTGAAATAAACAGCGAGAAGATGAGAAACCTGTGCACAATTATAAACCTGTGATGCAATGAAATGATATGGGAATGCATATGCAATGTTTTCAGGGACCGTAGGATTTAAATTTGCTTAGACAAACACGAAAGTAAACTTTTATTAGTAATAACTTTGTTTTGCCTTTTAGGCTTACAAAAATGAAAATGAAATAAGTACAAAAGATGGGGTTTTAAGTCTCCCATGGACGTTTCCTCTTTATGTTGAGGTATGAATTGAGGTTTCGTTCCTCGTAAAGTTGCTTTGTTAGCTCCAGGATCTTTTCTTGGCTTGCTTTGTAATGAGCCTCGAAAGTATCCCTTTGCTCTTTCAGTTGGATCCATGATCTCTGCAAGTCTTCCTTATCAGTAGGCATGTCTGGGTGAAGGATGGTATAAGCTGTGTCTCCTTCAGCAACAGGTTCCATGGTAACTGGTAGGACGGCAGGATATGGCATCATGAGAGTCTGAGCACGAGATCGTACCCATCTGAGATAAGCCTCCATAGGAATAGTGTACTTAGGCTCTAGTGTCTTGCTATCAACCCTGTTTACCTTTTCCCAAGCTCGTATGAATCTCTGACGGTAACCCTGAAGATCGTTGTCGTAGTCAAATACAATGCCCTGGATCAACATATCATGTGGACCATCACTTCGGGCGTAACCAAACTGTCGTAAAGCTAGAGAAGGGTTGTAGGTGATGCCTCCTCTTATGCCTAGAAGTGGCACATTAGGAAACTCCCCACAACGGTCAATGATAGTGACATTCTCCATAGATCTGGAGCACCAATGGATATCTGAGTGAGAAAGTGACATGATCCTCTTGGACCATCTGAACCCTTGCTCATTCTTCATTACTGAGCGAGGAAGGTGAGAAATAAACCACCTAGAAAGCAAAGGTATGAAGCACATCAAAGTTCCTCTTGCCCTTGTAGTACGGGTGTGAAGAGAATGTAGGATGTCTCCAAGCAATGTAGGCACTGGATTGTGACTCAGGAAAATGTTGATGGCATGAACATCTATGAACTGATCTGGATTGGGGAACAATACTAAGCCATATATCAGCAAGGCAAAGATCTCCTCAAAAGCATCATAGCTCATGGCCTTCAAGAACATTTGAGCTTTATCCACTAATACCTTGGCAAGAATACCCTTAACTCCACTTCTGGTTTCTAGAACAATGTCAGACTTCTTCAGATGTAGAGCTGCAGCAATAACCTCTGGTTTAAGCTCCTTCTCCAAACCTGTGAAGGGTCTTTGATCAAGAATAGGTATACCCAGAAGTTTAGAGAACTCCTCCATGGTTGGAACCAACTGATAGTCAGGGAATGTGAAGCAATGGTGCTTAGGGTCAAAGAACTGGAACAAGACACTCATCATGTCTTCATTGAACCCTGAAGTGACTAGATCCAATAGGTGACCATGTCTCTTGTTGAACCGGGAATGATCAGACACTTGAGAAACCAACTCTTTAAGCTTGGGAGGTATCCCCACAAAGTTGATCCTGATGGTGTTTCTACGAGCTGAAGCCATGACCTGCAACAAAGAACAAAGATAAATCCTTTGGTCCTTGAAATGGTTAGGGAAAATGATATGCTCATGATGCATGATGATGTCATGATGTTATGTTCAATCACAAACATGTGGCACACACAAACAAGTCACACCATTGCCCTAGGTTTAAAGGCTTGCATGAGGTTCAAAGGTAAGTACCCTCCCCTGAAGTTAGATGGTTCATCCTGTCCTACAAAAGTAACCGGGTTCTAAGGGATCTCAATATCATTGATCCTTCACAAGGGTGGTTGATCAGAAGGCAACTTACTTGCCAACCAAAACCCTCCAAGTTTAAGATCTCAATGAGCGTAGTATCGAGTGTCAACCAACTTCAGTCTGCACCAAAGCCGGTTACCTCACTACTTTCTAAAGGCCAAGGTGAGTTAACTAGGGTTCTAAAAGTTAGTTAGTGCATTGACAACATATGGCAGCCTCAATATTATCCTCAACTTGACTTAAGGAATATAAGCACCAACCAAGAAGTCGCACTAACTATGGCCACCAGATCAACCGTATCGATATACGTCGTACAGTTTCCTTGGTCTATTGCCATTTACCTAAGGTACACTAGATCCGGGTTAGGACTTTTCACACATAAGAGCACCCCGACAAGTAATATAAAACAAACAAAGCAAACAATTCAAAGTGATCTTAATTCCTAAGGATACCCCTCTTAATTAGATCCCCAGCAGAGTCGCCAGTTCTGTAACACGGTGGGAGAACTGACTTTAAGTTTTGTTGCGGATAGCAAGAGTCGCCACCGACTTTTATTTTATCCAAAGGAAAGGTTATAAAAGAACAGGAAAGACCTTAAGAGAATATTTTGGGTCCGGGGGGTAGGTTATGAAAAGGGAAGGTGTTAGCACCCTTTTCATCCATGGTTATCCATGGGCTCTTAGGTACTTAAGCTCACTTTAAATTGTTTTTGAAAATGTAGTGTGTGAATAGAAAAATTTTCAGAATAGTTTAATAATAATCCATGTACGGATGTGTAAAAAACTTGTTTGAAAATTTGTTTGAAATTGTTAAGTTTGAAAATTTTTTGAAGTGAGCAAGTACATAAGAGGAACCTACCCTAATGTTTAAAGTCTTTCTTGTTCTTTTTCCTTACCTTGGTAAGACTATCCCTACTATTAAGGAGTAGGTAGTCTTTACCTTGGATGTTAAGGGACATGAGAGGGACATTCTGATTTTGAAAGCCATTGTGGGGTGTAATAAGCAAACTGGAGGGACTATCATCATTTTTCGAAAGGGACTCGATTCGTAAAGGCAACCATAAGGGACTTTGATGATTTTCTATTTTAAGGGACTTGCTTTATACACCCCACTTGACCATTATTCGTAGGCAACTTGAGGGATAACCTTAGAAAGTGAGACGGCGATTAAAATCGACTTACGTGTGTGACGTGTTTAATTTAATTATCTTATGATTAAAAATTATCTAAATTTATTTTTTAAAATATCATACATGTTTTACACTCCCTAATTACTAACCATAACGATAATAATAATTAAATAATTACAATTACATCCGGGAAACAATTACAAGAAATTTTAATAATAAGCAAAATATTAAACAAAATAATAAATAAATAAACAATAAATAATAAATATAAGGGGTTAGTAAATAACAATAAATAAGATTAGCAAAATAATAATGATAAACATAATTGAATTATAAATGGGTTAGTGATAATAACAATTAGAAATAATAAATAAGGTTAGGAACATAAAAATAGAATAATATGGTTAATAATAAAAATTAATTAAAAGGTTAATAAAATGATAATAAGCAAAAATTAGTAACAATATAGTTAATAGTAATAATAGAAACCAAAAATAATATAAGAAGAAATTAACATACACAACTAAATAATTTTTAATTCATATACTAATTATTAAATTATTTTCAAATGTATTACAAAATTTTAATTATTATTAACATATATTCATATTTATATACATATTATAAGAAAAAGATAGGTTTTAAATATCATATTTAAAATTTAATTCTATTAGTCATTATATTTACAAATTATTTTTAACCACATACAACAATATAACTATAATAAATTAAATTATTTCTAAACATTAAAAGGAAATTAATTTGAGTTATAAATATATTTACGAAATTTATAAGAATTATAATAGACATATATACATAGTAATAATATTAGGAATTAGAAAAATAAGATTATTAAGAAAAATAGAATTAAATTTAAAATGAATTAGGGTTTATTAAAAAAAAATATTTTTAGGGTTTGATCATTAGAGCTTATTTACATACAAATTTTATTTTTAACTAATTATATAAAATTTTCTTAATTAATATATATTATGCAAACAAAATTTAAAAAAAAAAAAAAAATCAAGAGTTTTTATATTTTTTTAGAAAATAATTTTATAATATAGAAACTAATAATAAAACTTTAATTATTTAAATCAATTATACTAAAGGAAGAACAAGAAAATAAAAAGAAAGAAAAAAGGGAACCTGATGGGATTTGAACCCAAGACCCCTTACTTGCAGGCAGCAACAATATCCACTGGGCCAACCAAACGTAGGTGAGAAAGAATGAAGCATAGCTGCTTTTGTGCTTTGCCCCTGAAAATCCAGAAAATAATAACACAAAAAGGCCTGGGGAGGATTTGATCCCAGAACCTTATGAATACAAGCATACGCGCGCTACCACCCGGCTGGAAGAGCCCATCTGGCTATTGAATGATAACAACGCATAATATATTATGTTGGCTTTTATCCTGCAAAAATAAAACAAAACAATGCCATGGCCAAGAATCGAACCAAGGCCTTTATAGCGTATACGCTTCAGCCTTACCACCAGATCACAAGCGCGCTTGTGATAAATAAACTAATAACAATTCATAAAATATTTTAAACAAATTTTTGAATTTCCTGAGCGCGGGAAGCTTCATCTTCAACCTCCAAACCTTCAAAATTTGCTGCGGAATCCTCCACGAATTTTCCTGCGAAAATGAAACCCTAACAAAACCTACGAAAACGAAACTCAAACAAAACCACATTGATTCATGAAATTGGTTAGTGATTTATGATTCTCACGATTCACACAACAATTCTATGTTTTCATAATTTATTTATATACATTCAAATGATAAACCCTAATTGGAGGTCATGAACCCTAACATGGCCGTTTGCGTTTCAGGCACTCATCCTTCAATCCAATTGTCCAGAAACGTTCTATGGATCAAGATAAACACATATCAACAATCAAAAACAATTTATAATACATATATTAATGGAATCGAAAAAATTGAATTCAAGACAAAGATGAGTTCGGGTAGAGCAATATGGGGCATATGGGATGCGTATGATGGATGATTTCGCTTCATGGATGATCAAAGAACATGTCCATGTTCTTAATTTACCTTCTAAAGCTCTGAAATTCAAAATCCGATTCTTACTTTTGGAAGGATTTTTGTGCTTTTGAAATTACCTCTAGGCTGCTGGATTTCGTGAATGAGGACTAGGGTTATGCTTAGTATATATGTGTGATTGATTTAGGTCAGAAACATGGATGGGTTATGTGAAAATTTGATCCAAAAATTATTCAAAAAGATCATAGTGTAAATTTCAAATATTTGATCATGAGTGCTTGCCATTTTGGGATAATTCACATGATTTCATTCCTCTTTGACTCCAATCACCCTTTAAGACTTTCTAGATTCAATCACAAAAATATATCTTCATGTTTAATATTTTATTTTAATTTAAAATGATTTTAAATGTAATAAATCATAATAAATTAATTAAATAAAATAAAAAATATGAAAATATCATGGAAATTTCGTGCATGTTATTATTGTATGGGTTGGGTCATGACTTGGGCAGCCCATTTGGAAAGAAATACCTTTAAGCCTCCATTTTCAACATAACCCATCACAAAATTTCCCAACTTTGCAAAGGCACATCTCCCTCAATTTTAAAGGTATGAGGATGTTCTTGGACTTTTTGGAAAGCTTGAAGAGTCCTCTAAACAACCCCATTGGTCTCAGGTTCATATCATTTACCAATCTCAAGTTATGCCCTTTTGAAGTTGTTGACTTTTTGTTGACTTTTGAAATGACCTATAATGTCTTAGATCACATCTTTCAAATGAAGCATTTTTGGGCTTAACTTTCAACATCAAAGTTGTAGAGAATTCAATTTCCTTTAAAATGAGCTTTGGATGGAGACTTGGTGATGAAGTATGTGAAAGTTATGCCTGGTCAAAGTTCAGTTGACTTTTACTGAGGAAACCCTAATTTAGAAACTCCTGATTATTGATGATCTGGAATCTCCTTGATGAATCATGATCAACCCTTGATCAAATGATGAATTTTACTTCATATACTTGATGTTGGCAAAAAATCATGAAGTTTGACTTTGGTTTGACCACAGTTGACCTCAGTTTGACTTTTTAACTGCATTGACTGATTTTGACTTATCTGATCATCTGACTGAGCAAACTTTTGAGAAAAGTCTTGAAACTTGTCATGGGGGTTCTTATACACATATAAGATGTTATTAAACTCACTTGAGGTATTGGAAGTCCATTTAGCCTGATTAAAGTCAAAACCCTAGTTTTGGATACACTGCTGAGGAGGTGCATTGTCTGAGGGAATTGTCAACTTCTTTGACCAATTGTGAACTATGTGAACCTTGTGAATCTTCATAAAATGTCTTGTGATACTCATGGGAGGTATTGTGAAGCTTGTGAACCTTTTGAACCTCATGAAGTGGCTTTGTAGACCTCATGAACCTCAGGAAAGCTTTATATTCATTGTGAATCTTGTGAACCTTGTGAACCTTCAAGAAGTGACTTGTAAACTTCATGAACTTCATGGAAGGTCTTGTAAATGTTGAGAAACTGGTGAACCTTGTGAACCTTCAAGAAGTGACTTGTAGACTTCATGAACCTCATGAAAGGTTATATAAGCATTGAGAAACTTGTGAACCTTGTGAACCTTCATAAAGTAACTTGTAGACTTCATGAACCTCATGAAAGGTTATGCAAGTGTTGGAGAACTTGTGAACCTTGTGAACCTTCTTAGAACACAAAGTCTTGTATTGTGAGGGCAAATTTTGGGGTGCAATAGAAGGCCTCTGCCAGGTCCTTCCAGCATCTAATAGTTGCTCTTGTCAGATGGGAATACCATTCCCTTGAAGCTCCAGTCAAGCTATCCTCAAAATAGAACATCCACAACTTTTCGTCCATGGTATAGGCCTTCAGCCTCCCCAGAAAAGACTGTAAATGGGTCCGGGGACAGGAAGTCCCATTATACTTCTCAAAGCAAGGAGGCTTAAACTTGTGGGGAATCCTGACCCCGTCTACCAAGCCCATATCCATCACATCAAAACCCAAAGAGTTTTGAGACTCTAAGGATCTTAATTTCTCAGCTATCTCATCCAACCTTCTATCATAAGCTTCTTCCCCGGCTCCCATTACTGTGAACTGGTCTTCTTGCAGTACCCTCCCTGCTGTGGCAGTCCCTTGTATATTGACAGGGATGTTGGCCTCTGGATGGAGGTGGGGTCCAAATACTGGGGGATTGACATGAGGTTGGACTCTTTCATTGTTGCTAGTCCCAGCAGTCCCTGGCTGATGATCTTCCTGATTTCTCCCTTCCACCAGTGCTCTGAGCCTCTCCTGGCTTTGAGCCATGTTGTTCATTACCTCCATAAATTGTGTCATTTGGTTCCTCATTTCCAACCTCTCGTTGGTCATTTGGTTCCTGACCTCTGTAAGGTCCTGCTGCATCTGATCCATCTGTATGCCCGGAAGGTTACTGCGGGTGGGGTACCTGTGTGGTCGGCTGAGTGGAAACCCTCGTCGTCGAGCAATAATTCCTGAACATCACAACAGAGTTAGCAACAATAAAACAAACACCTACAAAACAAGCAAAGGGTTAGCATGCAATGCAGTATGCTTATTTGTTCTCGAGGTATCCGGCTTGGTATTCAGTTTTGACCCTTCCAGACCCTTGAAGATGCTGTTGATGTTGCTCTCGAAGTAAACTCGGATGGAACAAACTAATACATATATTACATAGTTTGTTTTACAAATACAAGCCCTCTGAGGGGTCAAAATACATTATAAGAAAATAAAAGTACATGGAATAAAAACAACAACAAGCAAATGGTCGAACACCAAGACCAAACTCATCCTCCCGAACTTCCTTGAGAAGTGCTTCGGTCACAGGATCAGCCGGACGTTCCGTGAGGTTCCTGATAAGGAGATTCCTTGTAGCAATAGTTGCAGTTAGCTTCTTGTGCTGACTCTGGTCTTTAGACCTCTTCACACCAGCCCTAATCTTCAATTCTGAGATCTCCCTCTGGGCTGCTGCCAGGGCTTCTTGTTGCTCTTTTGCACTAGCTTCCAGTTGCTGTATCTTGTCTTGGACCCTCTTATCTTCCAAAGTACGAGCCTCGGTGATCCTGACCCACCGAGCTTGACTCTCCTTTAGATACAAGTCTGTCCTGGCTTTCTGGAACTGGGCTTCCTTGCAAGCATTCTTCAGAATTTGTTCTCCAGCTTTAGACTTCTTGATATAATCCCCAGACTTCTCAATTTTAGCCAGATGCTCCACTCTCAGCTTTTCTAACCTCTCAATATCCAACCTACCACCACTCCTCTCCCAGAGGGTCTTCTGTAGAGCTTGAGTCAGATTCTCATTTCTCTTTTTCAACTTCTCAAACTCCTCTAAGCTGACAGTTGCTGGAGGTGGTGTTGTGGAAGGCCCAGGCATATCTTCTATAGTAAAGGGCATCCCAGAGAATTGAGCCCTGGCATGGGACCAATCATAGTATTGTGCTGATGCCACATTGTTACACTTCCCCAGGATGGTTACCCCCTTAGTTTGAACATTGTCCCAGGCCCAGGCTGCCTGCCTAACAATAGCTAGATTAAGCTTGTTCTCACAATAAAGAGTCTCAACCAAGTCCTGTGCCTTAGGAGTGTGGACCAGTGCATAGCCCAGTTGTCTTTTGAACAGCAGAGGATTGTAATTAACACTACCCTTAACTCCTATTAGGGGCACATTGGGAAAATGCCCACAGCTGGTGATGATATCCCTGCCTTTTGTGCTTTGGGTGCACCACCTGATGTCAGCTGAAGTTAGAGCAGTAAGTCTTCCAGCCCAGTTTTTCTGTTGATGAGGGTTCAAAAATGCATTTGTCTTGGGAAAATGCCTGAGAAGCCAAGTATGGAACAAAGGAGCACAACACCTTACTAGTCTTCCCCTCTGCTTTTCATTCCTTTGATGCACTGAGTAGTAGAGACCCCCCAACAAAGTGGGCACTGGGTTCCTCAGGATGAAAAGATGGACTGCATTCTTGCTAATGAATCGAGGCTCATCTGCAAATAATATGATCCCATATATGCTCAAGGCCAATAAAGCACAGACTGCTTTCCACTCTCCCAAAGAAGCTTTCAGGGTAGCTTGAGAGATCAAGAAATCCAGATGCAGGCCAGGGATTCCAGCCTTAGAAGTCATATGCTGCCCAATCAGGACTGGTTCCAGATGTAATGCCTTTGCTACCTCTTCATTACCAGGAAAGACCATCTCAGGGTTGAAAGGGACTCCACCCCTGATAGGTATACCAACCAATGATGAGTATTCTTCCAATAAGGGGCCCAACTGAAATTCCTGAAAAGTGAAACATCTCAGTGGGGGATCATAAAACTGAAGGCAAGTGTGGATCAGGCTTTTTTGTGAGGGGTCCAAATCCATAACCATATCAAGTATATCTCCATGGTGTTCCCTGAACAATGGTATGTGATCTGGAGTGATCAGGGTCTGAATCCTCCTGATGTCAGCTAACTCTGGCTGCAAGAAATGGTAGGTGATGTTGCTCTTTTTAGGTGCCATGATGCTGAAGATGAGTAGAGACAAGTGCTGATGATAATACTGAAGAATGGGCCACTGATTGGCTGGTGCAGGTGACTGAAGTAGATAGCTGATAGCTGAAGCAGGTGCTGATGAAGATAGGTCAATACTGAAGATGGGGTCAAAACCAAAACCAAATGAAGATGGATACCCTGAAACACAAATAAGCAAATGTCAATATGATGCAATGATTATGTATGCAAATGATATGCAAGGGTTTGTGACTGAGCTGGATCTGATCAAGTGCTCTGATATAAGTTCATGTGTGTAAGAAATCCAGATGGAGGTCCATAAGTCCAGTAACCAAGGTGGGGGGCTCAAATAAAGAGCCACATGTCCAGGGTTTAGAATCACAAGAACTGTCCCAACATGGAGTATTCTTAATCAAATCAAAGTAACAGGGTATTCTGAGGTCAAGGTACCTACAAACCTGTAAACAGCCCAACCCCCTCACAGGTGGTGTTCTAAAACAAAGATCCTCAGACTTGGATCAGTTATGAGAAGTGTAAACGCTTCTAACCCGGAGGTACAGTGTTTACAATAACCATAAAAGTTCCTCCTCTAATTCACCTCAGTTTCTGAAGGTCAATACTAAAAGGTCATCCAGACTTAGCAGGCTTCCCAGATAGCCCTAGCATTGCAGGAAATCTGCAACACAGAGTTCTCAAGAAGAAACCCATATCTGAACCGTGTTTCATATTCCCGCACCAGACCGAGATGGAATGGGAAAGAATATGATTCACTCTAGCCTAGGTGTCACTCAGGTCCCAGGTATAGGACCTTAACTCTTAATGGAACACCCACCCACCAAAGCAAACAACAGATCCAGCCAGCAGCACAGTATGACAATATGATAATATATGCATAAAGCTATAAAGAAAGCAATAAACAAAACTGTACATAAAGCAAAAATAAATACAAATATACAAACACAAATAAGCACATAACACCCCAGTAAACACAAATCAAACAAGCGCTAGGAGGAACCCACAAAAAGAACCAGAAGCCCTGGTTACAGTATAAGGTTCCCCAGCAGAGTCGCCAAGCTGTCGCTCCCAAAGATTTGCATCCCGGTACAAGCGCGAACGGTCGGCGAAAGGGACAATGAGAACACACAGCCGTGAACTCACTGGAGATGAATAGAGTCGCCAGCTAGGCATTTTTATCCCGGAGGAAAGGCAATGCTGCATAGACCTAGAAAAGGATAGATAAGACGGTTGCGAACCAGAGAGACTGAGAAAGGGGGTTGGTTACAACCTGGGAAGGTATTAGCACCCAGGTTGTCCGCCGTACTCGACGGGATCCACGCCTGAAAGATTTGTGTTTTAAAGGGGTAGTGTCAGTGCAATTTGTGTGTCAAAGCTGGAAAGATGTACAGGTGTCAGTGTAAAAGAGGTGAAGTGTGATATATATACAGTGTCAGTGCAGGGACAAGAATGAAATGCTCAAGAATATGAGGCTAAGAGAATAAAGCTGGAAAGAGGGGGAATATACAGAGACTTTTGTTCGATAACTGTTAAGTTATGCCTACGTATCCTCTCGTGCAATGAGGAAGTCAGAACACCGTAGTTCGACCCAAAGAGACTGAAAGGTGAATTGACTGGTGAACTGCTTGCTTGCCTATGCTCAAGTGTATGATCTGTCTGGCACAGATGCTAACTGTCTTGCATTAGACGGAAGAAGCAAGTTCTCGTTTGTGAGTGAATGAGGTGAGAAAAGAATCCTGGAGGAGACGATTATTGTTTGTTTTTGAGTTTTCAGTCTTTTATTGCTTTTGAAAGTTTGTCATAAGTTAATGAGCTTAAGCCTAAACCAATGGATTTAGTAAACTCATCACATCTTCCCTCTGATTAGGGGTAATGAGAATATCTTAAGTGTGAAGTCAGATTCTCACACTTAATCACCTTTGGTGTAGGATTAAGATCATTAACCTACTTGTGATTATTTAAATGTTTTTGGTGTTTTTGTTTAGTGTTAAGTAATGAGGTTAATCCATAATCAAGGATTAAACAGACCCATTACACCATCCTAATAGAAGGATAATAGGTGAGAATGTTTAAGCTGAGGAAAGCTCCTCAACTTAATCCATGATTAGGGATTAAACTCATGACAAAACAAGCCTTTGATTAAGATGGATTTTATTTAGTGATATGATGATGAAGTGAGTTTTATGGTTTGTAAGACAACTTGAGGGGGACTTGTCCATTAACACTAGGGTTAGTCCTTCTTAACCAATTAAGGAAGAATTAGAACCCTAATGCAAGGCCCAAGTTACAAGTGTGATGTCTTGATACTTATTAAGTGAATTGATTAAGAGATTTAAACACATTGAGGGTTTAACACTTAGGATTAAAGTTATACACTCCATCCTAAGAGAAGGATGCAGGCATAAGCTTAATCACAAAGCCTTAAAGCCTTTAGGGTTTAGTCCCTGATTATGAGATGAGAAAAGAAGACTCAAGAGAGACACAAAGGTAAAACTAAGAGGGGAGACTAATCAAAACCCTAATCATTGTCATTCTTGGTTGTTCCTAAGGTTTGTGAGGTTTAAGAAAGAAATCTTCAATGGAACCACCAGGAAGCAGATGAAAGGATGAAGAGAAGCAAAGCAACTTGCTCCATTCAAGAAGTTAAGTCACTTGGAGAAAGAAAGTAAGAAGAAGAAGAATGAGCAAGCTCAATCTCAAACACATATCAAAATGCAGCAAGGATGCAAGAGAGAGATGAAGAGAAGTTATGAGAAGTGAAGGCAAATTCACTTCCCAAAATTACTTACCACCTGAAAGGTTAGGAAAGAAATGCAATGCAATGCAAAATGGGATGAGATGACATGATGAGAAACAAAACCAGAAGAATTTACATGATGCTAATGATTCTATGAGATGCTACAAACATGAGGCAACACATGGAGATGATCATACAAGCTTATGAATGCAAATGGGGCAAGCTAAAACACATGAACATACATGAAAAGTTATGAAGTACATATGGCATACAACATGGCTAATACATGATGCAATGATCAAACATGCTTTCAATATGTCTTATGATGTCAAATGAATCAAATGGATGCTTGAAATGTCATGGCAAGTCATGTTATGCAAGAGAATGCAAGATGGATGCATATGGAAGCCCAAATTAGGGTTTATGAACAATGCAACAAACAAAAACCAAAATCAGAAGCAAACAACATTACAAAAAATTGAAAATGCATTCAAAGGATCCCTAATCCTACACTAACCCACTGCCCAAAGGAGAGGTTTCAACTCCTAACCAAATTCAAGTTATGATTTTTCTAAGTTTTCTAGGGTTTTAGGGTTCCTAAACAAGAAAATTACCAAACAAATGGAAAATGAAAGATCAAGTCATGGCCATTTAATATTACAAACTACATGCTAAACACAATGCAATGCAAAAAGAATCAATATCCAACTCCTCATGGATAGGCAGAAATGATTTTTGGAACTTTAGATCAAATTAATGCATAAAAAGGATTTTAATTCAATGAAAAATTCTCAAAATGCATCAAGATCAAAAAATAAATTTGGTTTGGAGGTTGGACAATGTTTCTAAATGTCTTAGAACATTTCATGAATTTTTTGGTGATTTTTAAAGACCTAAAAGTATTTTTAATAGATTAATTTTCATTAATCAATTAAAAATAAACTTTTAAATATTTAAAAATACTTTTTAAATGCTAAAAATGAAAATAAAAATATTTTTGTGTCTTAAAAATTAATGGAACTCTTGACAAAAAGTTTCATAATTTTTAAAACATTTTTACTATTTTAAATAAATTGTATAAAACAAATGAAATAAAAGGAAAATAAAATGAATTTAAATGAATTATTGGAGAAGTCAACAGATCCTAAGGCCTGGATTCAAAGTCACGCGCGCGGGAATTGACTTGGCGCCACATCCAAGGGCCAGAATTCAAAATCAGCTAATTAATGTTTATGCCCTAATCCTGCCGTTAATCACTTTCAGATGACCGGAACAGTGTTCCGGTCATCTTCTCCGTTCACCCCAAAAACCAATCTCTCTCCACACGCATCTAAAATGAATTCTAAAAACACAGGAATGATCCCCACTCACTCTCGAATCAAAACCCCCAATCAAAACATATTTATCATTCCAGAAATGGCTGAATCGAAGCAAACATAATCTAGGGCAAAAAGTTTCAGAGACTGATTAAACTCTCAACTCTCCACCATTTTCAAAACTAGAGACATATTCATGATCAGGAAAGCATATAGAACAACCTAAGAACTTAAAAAATGATTTCTGGAAAAAATGTTCTTGAGCTACCTGAGTTTCGAAGCTTTCAATCCTGCAACTTTCTGCCCTCTTCCTTTGATGCAAACCAACCCCTTTGGTCCCTTGATGATGTCTGGATGCTCAGCAAGAGTTTAAGTTGGCTGGTTGAGGAGTTTGCACAGCTTCTGCTCAAGCTCAGGTGAAAATGGTGTTGGTGATTCAGGCTGTTTCAGGCAAAGGTGAAGGGTTCTTCATGACCAGGATGATGAATGGAGAAGGTTTATGAAGCTTGTTCAGGTGTTTGTGAGCTGTGGAATGAGATTCGAAAGTTCTGGCTTTGGGGGTGAAAAATGGAGAAGCTCAGTTCTTGCTTAGTTCAGGCCTGAGTCTTGCTGGTTTTGGCTCAGTGAAGCAAGGTGAGTTGATCAGTGGAGTTGGTTTTTGTGTTTTTGGTCTGTGGAATCAGATTCGAAGGAAAATGCAAGTGAGGGTGAGTTTGTGAATGTCTTCCTAGGGCTTGTTTCAGGCTGGCTCCTTGTATGAAATGGCTAGCAAATGGATAGTATAAACAACTCCAATTGGTCAGATGATGTGACTTGTGCTTTTGTGATTGGTAAGTTAACTTTTGCAAAAAGTCCACTCTTGTGTAAGAGAAGCATGGGCCAAGTTCTAGGCTAGTACAAGTGCATGGGATGGCGTAGCATGGTGTGTGAGTGAGGCTAGGGTGGTTCAGCAGCCAAGGCAACAAGTTGGTGAAAGTGTGATGATGGTTTTGCAACTTGCTTACTTTTGAAACTTCATGAAAATCTCTTGCTTTGCCAACCATGAACATGTGGTCTTTTGGTTCAAATATGATTTTTAGAACTTGTATGATGCTTACACATTGGTTTGATATGAACTAGAAGTCAAAAATGCCTTGTTACAAAGTTTTTGCAAGTTTCTCATTTGAGGCATATCTTGAAAATTAGTGATTTTTGCCAACTTTGACAAACCATAACTTTTGATCCAAAATGAATTAGGTCATGTTCTTGTACTTTTTGAAAAGGGAATGATCCATTCTACAACTTTCATGACCAAAGTTTTTTCATTTGAAGCATTTTTGGATCAAAAAGTAAGGTTTGAAAAGTGGCATGAAATGACATATTCTTTAAAAGTCAACCATGCCCAAAAAAAGTCAACTTTGCAAAAACTTCAAATTCTTGAATTTTGTGAACTTAAAACTTCTTCTATGATCAAATAAAGATCATATACACTCAAAATGATGAAGATCAACCCTTGGTTGGGTCATTGGGGGCCTCAGATGCCCTGATTTTGCACTGACTTGTCTGAAAAGTCAACTCTTGATCAGATGACTTCCCCATGGAATTTCTTCATGAAAATTGATATGCATACTCCCTATACCATATAGAGACCAATGGAAACAAGAATGACCAGAGAATTTGAAGTTATGGCCTCTGAAACCAAAACCCTAATTTTAGGTCATCTGTGCAATCAAACCTGGCTCTGCTTCCACACAAATCCCAGTTCTTGTGATTCTCTGGCATTCTTGACTTTGAGAAGATATAATATGATGCTTGAACACACATGGACCCCTTTGAAGTGATTGATGACCTTTGGAGTGGCTCAAGAAGCTCTGGAATTGCTCAGATCACAAACCCTAGGTGCAGATGACTTAGAAGCAATGCAATGACTCAAAATTGAGATATGAGATGTTATGATTGTGTTTATGCATATGAAATGATCACAAGCCATGGTGTGAATAGGTGAGGGCAAATTTGGGGTGTTTACAGTGTGTATTCTTATTGAATAGTGGATTAAGACCTCAGTAGAGGCAAAATCACCTTGGCGGGTGGACTGGATGTAGTTTGAGTTCAAACGAACCAGGATAAATTAAACGTGTCATTAGAAGTTAATTTTATTTATTCCAGAAAACCCAATTCCAACCCCCCTTCCTTGTGTTTTGCGCACCTTCAAGTACTTGGCCCAGAAGTGGAGGTATGAGTTGGAGTAATTGCACTTTTAGAGGTATCTTGAGGAGAGAAGATTCTTCCACTTCTGGTGATATAACTAGATCCAGCAATATTGTCAACATCAAGACTAGTATCAGTAACATGTGCATCAGTCAAAGGTTCTTGTTTGACAGCATGGATATAAACATCAGAACCATAATTCCAGGGTATATCTTTATCAGAAGTATAAGGAACAGGGCCAGGAGTGGTGATGATCATGGAAGCCACTCTAGCTTCAACAACAGTCTTCACAGGGCTTTCAGCAGTAATCCTGACAGGACCTTTAGAGGTGATCCTGACAGGGCCTTTGGAGGTAATCTTCACTGGCACTTTATCAACCATAGCTACATCCTCAAGCTTCGTGCTTCGAGTCAGATGTTCACACATACTTTCAACAAAAGGAGTCCTCTCAAACAATATAGTGTAATTGTCCATGAGGCGTTGAATATCATCCTTCAACTTCCAGCAACTATCAGGTTTATAGGCACAGTAAAAACAATCTTCATTGCAACCTGGAAAGAATCCAGCCTGCACCAGCTTCTTCTTGATAATGGATAGAGGAGTAGTCACATCTGCAACTGAGCAAACATAGGAAACCTCATCAACAACATTAACAGTCTTCTCATGATTGGGCATAGGAGCAGTGATCACATTTGGGGTCCCAGGAGGGTCAAATTCAATATCCCCAACTTCGATCATGTCTTGAATCTTGTTTTTCAACACCCAACAGTTGTTGGTGTCATGTCCCGGACTATTAGAATAATATGCACATTTGGCATTAGGATTGTACCGAGGAGAGGATGTATTAGGATTCTGAGGAGGATCCCTTAAGTTAATTAGTTCCCCTTTCAACATGTGTTGCAAGGCTTGGGCCAGTGACATGTTGATCTTGGTGAACTATCTTCTAGGCTTCTGGTGATTGTTTGGTTGTTGCTCTGCTGCTGTAGGGGCAGGATTGGAGATGTGAACTGCTCCCACAGATTGGTGACTCATGTTACGACTATGTTGACCATACACATCATTAGACTCCTTCTTTCCACTAGGGGGCTTCTTAGCAGTGCTTGATGAAGAGGCACCCACCTGTATCTTACCACTTCTTATTCCACTTTCCACACGTTCTCCAGTCATTATCAGCACAGTGAAACCAGATGATGAGCTTCCAATGAGGTGACTATAAAAAGGACCATTCAGCGTACTCATAAACATATCCACCAGCTCCCTGTCCATCAGAGGAGGTTGAACTTTGCCATCCAGATCTCTCCATTTCTGGGCATACTCTTTGAAATTTTCCTTAGCACTCATAGACATGATTTGGAGCTGTATGCGAGTTAGTGCTAAATCAACATTATATTGGTATTGCCTATAAAAGACCTTAGCAAGATCATTCCAATCACGAATATTAACACTTTCTAGTTGATAGTACCATTCCAATTGAGCTCCAGATAAGCTCTCTTGGAAGAAATGAATCCACAGTTTCTTGTCAGCAGTATGTGGTTGAATCCTCCGGACATAGGACCTTAAATGCAGTTTAGGACATGAAACACCATCATACACCACAAAAACAGGAATCTTGAAGCCAATAGGTATAACCACTCCAGAAAATAAACTCAAATCTTCAAAATCAAGCCCAAAAGATTTTTGTAGCTCCATAGCGTTCATTCTGTCTACCAACATCTTGTACTTCTCCTCACTAGCAGGATCATGATAATAGTTTGCCTCAGAATCAAAATCTTCTACAGTATCATGAAGACTACCCCCCTCTTTCTCAGAATTCTCAGATTCAGAATCCTCAACCTCTTCTTTGGTCTTAATGGGACCTCTGAATCTTCTACCCAGGTTGATGAGGCCCCCTGATTTTCTAGTTTTCTTCTTCTTCTTAGCCAGCAGTGTCTTCAGCTCATCTTGTCCCTTGGACAAGTTCAGGATCAGCTCTTGAAATTGTGCATTCTGAGTCTGGAGATCCTTAACAGTCTTTTCGAGAGCCATTTCTGCTGAAATAAACAGCGAGAAGATGAGAAACATGTTCATAAGAAACCTGTGATGCAATGATATGGTATGTAGATGCATATGCAATGTTTTCAAGGACCGCATGATTTAAATTTGTTTAAACAACTAGAAAGTAAACTTTTATGAGTAAGCAATAAACTTGTTTTCCCTTTGGGATTACAACAAAATGAAATAAATACAAAGATGGGGTTTTAAGTCTCCCATGGACGTTTCCTCTTTGTATTGAGGTATGTGTTGAGATTCCGCTCCTCTTGAAGTTGTCTTGTCAGCTCCAGGATTCTTTCTTGACTAGCTTTGAAATGAGTCTCAAAAGTATCCCTTTGCTCCTTCAACTGGATCCAGGACCTCTGCAATTCTTCCATGTCAGTGGGCATGTCTGAATGAAGGATGGTATAAGGAACATGCTCCATAGTAACTGGTAGAATAGCAGCGTATGGCATCATAAGAGTCTGAGCACGAGATCGCACCCATCTGAGGTAAGGTTCCATAGGAATGGAGTACTTTGGTTCTAGAGTCTTGCTGTCAACCTTGTTCACTTTACCCCAAGCTCGTATGAACCTTTGACGGTAACCTTGATGATCATTGTCGTAATCGAACACAATACCCTGAATAAGCATGTCATGAGGACCATTACTCCGAGCATAACCAAACTGACGTAGAGCTAAAGAAGGGTTGTAAGTAATGCCCCCTCTTATGCCAAGGATGGGCACATTAGGGAATTCCCCACAACGGTCAATGATAGTAACATTCTTCATAGATCTAGAGCACCAATGAATGTCTGAATGAGAAAGTGACATGATCCTCTTAGACCACCTTAACCCTTGTTCATTCTTTATCACAGATCGAGGAAGATGAGAAATAAACCACCTAGATAATAGAGGTATACAACACATCAAAGTTCCTCGTGCCTTTGTAGTACGGGTATGGAGAGAATGTAAGATGTCTCCAAGTAATGTAGGCACTGGGTTATGAGTCAGAAATATGTTGATGGCGTGTACGTCTATGAACTGGTCTGGATTGGGGAACAAAACTAAACCATAAATCAATAGGGCTAAGATCTCCTCAAAAGCATCATAACTCATAGCCTTCAGGAACACTTGAGCTTTCTCCATCAAAACCTTGGCAAGGATACCCTTAACTCCACTTCTTGTTTCTAGGACAATGTCAGATTTCTTCAGGTGTAGGGCTGCAGCAATGACTTCAGGTTTAGGCTCTTTTTCCAAGCCTGTGAAATGTCTCTGATCAAGGATATGTATACCCAGTAGCTTGGAGAACTCTTCCATTGTAGGAACCAGCTGATAGTCAGGGAATATGAAACAGTGATGTTTAGGATCAAAGAACTGAAACAGAACACTCATCATGTCTTCATTGAACCCTGAAGTGACTAGATCCAGTAGGTGACCATGCCTCTTGATGAATTAGGAGTTTTCAGAAACTTGAGAGAGCAATTCTTTAAGCTTAGGAGGTATTCCTACAAAGTTGATCCGAATAGTATTCCTACGAGCAGAAGCCATGACCTGCAACAAAGAACAAAGATAAATCCTTTGGTCCTTGAAATGGTTAGTGAAAATGTTATGCTTATGATGCATGATGATGTTATGATGTTATGCTCAATCACAAACATGTGGCACACACAAACAAGTCACACAATAGCCCTAGGTTTGAAGGCTTGCACGAGGTTTAAAGGCAAGTACCCTCCCCTGAAGTTAGTTGGTTCATCCTGTCCTACAAAAGTAACCGGGTTCTAAGGGATCTCAATATCATTGATCCTTCCCAAGGGTGGTTGTTCAGTAGGCAACTTACTTGCCAACCAAAACCCTCCAAGTTTAGGATCTCAATGAGTGTAGTATCGAGTATCAACCCACTCCAGTCTTCACCAAAGCCGGTTACCTCACTACTTTTCTAAAGGCCAAGATGGGATAACAAGGGTTCTAAAAGTCAGTTAGTGTATTGACAACATATGGGAGCCCCATATTATCCTTAACTTACTTAAGGAACATAAGCACCAACCAAGAAGTCACATTAACTATGGCCACCAGATCAACCATATGGGTATACGCCGTACAGTTTCCTTGGTCTATTGCCATTTACCTAGGGTACACTAGATCCGGGTTAGGATCTTTCACACATAAAGCCCAACAAATAATATAAAGCAAACAAGGCAAACAATTTAAGTGATCTAATTCCTAAGGGTACCCCTCTTTTACTTAGTAATTACCCAGCAGAGTCGCCAGTTCTGTAACACGGTGGGAGAACTGACTTTCTATAAATGTTGCGGGGGGTAGGTTATATAAAGGGAAGGTGTTAACACCCTTTATATCCATGGTTATCCATGGGCTCTTAGTTACTTAGCTCACTTTGTTTGCTTGCAAGAGTGTAGTGTGTGATTAGCAAAAAAAATTTAAGTACTTGGTAATAACCCTCGTATGGGTGTGTACAAAGCCTAGTTTAGAAATTGTGAGGTGTAAAAATAAGTTTGAAAAGTGTGAGCAAGTAACTATGAGGTACCTACCCTAAATTTAAGTCTTTCATGTTCTCATATGTTCTTTCAATGGTAAGACTATCCCTATTATTAAGGAATAGGTAGTCATTACCTTGGATGTTAAGGGACAAACGTAGGGTCATCGTATGGTCATAATAAGCAACAAGTAAGGGTGTCTTTAGCAATTCGTAGGGACTTATCATCTTTTATTCGAAGGGACAAGATCATTATCGTAGGCGACCTTGAAGGGACTTGATCTTTAAAACTGTAGGGACTTGATGATATTTATGAAGGGACTTTGCTTAAGACATCCCATATTCGAGGGACTTGACCATATTTAAGGCAACCAAGAGGGGTAACCTAGGAAGTGCAAGATGGCGATCAAAGATCGACTTACGTGTGTGAGTGTTCATGTTCAAGTATTTATCTTGTTTAAGTTAATTTTCTAAATTACTTTAATCACATATAGGTTATACACACCCTAAGATTACTAACCATACAGTAAATAATTACAAAAATAAAACAAAAATAAACCTATTACATGGCTTTAGCAATTACATAATAATAAAATAATAATGATAATAATAAATATAATAAGACTAAATAAACAATAATCACATATTAGTAATAATAAAATAAAAATAAAGGTTAGAATAATAAATAAAAGAAATAAGAATTTAGCAAGAAAAAATTAATATTAGAGAAGTCTTAGAAATTAATTAAGAAAATAAGTTTAATAATAATAAATAAATAACAAATTATTTACATATTAATAAAAATAAAGATTAATGATTTAATTAGGTTTAGAAAAATTAAGTTAATTTTTAGGGTTAGGATAAAAATTAGGGTTGACAAAAAATTAGGGTTAATATTTAAATTAAGAAAATTAGGGTTTTGTTAATTATAATTATAAATTATTAATTTATTTACAAAAAATACAAAATAATTATATATATAAACATATTATAAAATAAATACAAATAATTTATATTTAAGAAAATAAAAATGTGATTTTTAGAAAATATAAAGTTTTATGAAAATATTATTAACTATTATTAAGAAATTATTTTAATTAGATTAAATTAAATTAAAAATAAGAAAATAGTTAAAATAAGAAAGATGAGGAAAAGTCTTAAAAAGATAGGACCTGGGATTTGAACCCAGGTCCCTTACCTCAACAACAACACTCAAAACCAGCTGAGCCAACATGCGCTGGTGATAGCATTATGCAACAAAATCATTATATTATAAACCTGCAAAAACAAAATAATTATGAAAAAAATGTGGGAACCTTGAATTCGAACCCCTGACCATCAGACAACAACCAAACACTCCAGCCACTAAGCTACATGGGGTGCGTCTGCTAAAACAACAACAATCAAACATAATATATTAAGTCAGGTGAATAATGGAAAAATAAACAAAAAGATGTTGTCATCAAGGATCGAACGCAGGTCACAACCAACAACACACGCAAACCCTTACCACTGGGCCAAGCAACGTTAGCTGATATAATATGAAAACAAACCAATAAAATATTAAGTCTAAATTTGAATTTCCTCCTGCGCGCCAACTGACTTCATCTTCTTCATATTACCTGCGAAATTTCCTGCAAATACACTTACGAATTTTCCTGCGAATTCTCACTTTCAAGAACCTACGAAAATTGGATCTCTCACAATATGTAAAATTTCAACAAATTGATCACATAGACATGATCCACACATCATACACAGTTCATTGATGTCTTTAGAATTTATTTATATTGGTTTAATTGAGAAACCTTAAACGGCCACCCTAAACCCTAACGATGGCAACTTCTTGGTCCTGCATCAAAACTCAAATTAAACTATCCACAAACATTCCTTGGCTCATTATAAACACAAAGCAACAATCAAACACAATTTATCATGCACGAATATTAGAAAACGAAAAAATCATAAAAGTGTAAGAACATTGATTCGGTTTATGCAAATGGTAATGATTTTGATGTTGTTGATGATCGAAACATGATCAGTGAGCCTCAAGGAAGCTAAAGCAACCTTTGTTTTGTCTTGAAAGTATCTCTAGGTCAAAAACCGAATGTGACTTTTTGTGTGAAAATTTGAAGTGCAATGGTGTTCTTGGAGACTCTGAAAATCGTCCCTTTGCTATGCTTTATACTTATGGATATATAGTAAATAGAATTAGGTTAAAACTTTGTGGATTTGTGGGCTTTCTTTCATTACTTGAGTGTGAAGAAATATCATGATCAAAATATATGAAAAATCAAATCTTTGTAATGCAATATAGCCTAACACGAATTTGGATCAGATCAATCATCTCTAAATAATGTTTATGACCTTCTAGAACAAGAATCACATTTAAATATTGAGTTTTCATATTTTATTTTAATTTAAATTGATTTTTAATGAATAAAATCAAAATAAATAAAAAATAAACTATAAAAATCTGAATAAATAATATTTGATTCGTGCATGATGTCATGGTAGAGATTGGGTCATAAAAATGCAAGCCCATGTGGAAAGAATTGGTTCTAAGACCCCATTTGCTCAATAAACCTCTCAAACATTTCCCAACTTTGCAAAGGCACAAATCTCTCAATTTTAAAGATATTAAGGTGTTCTTGGACATCTTAGAAATCTTAGAGAGTCCTCTAACCAACCTCTTTGGTCTCATGTCCATATCCTTTACCATTTTCAACTTATGCCCTTTGGAAGATGTTGACTTTTTGTTGACTTTTGAAATGACCTATAATGTCTTAGCTCATATCTTCCAAATGAAGCATTTTTGGGCTTAGCTTGTGAGACACAAAGTTGTAGAGAATTCAATTTCCTTAAAAATGATATTTGGATGGAAAATTTTTGATGAGGCATGTGAAAGTTATGGCTGGTCAAAGTTCAGTTGACTTTTCCTATTAAAACCCTAATTTAGAAACTCCTGATTCTTGATGATCTGAAACCTCCTTGATGAATCATGATCAACCCTTAATCAAATGATGAGTTTCACTTCATAAACTTGATGTTGGAAAAAAATGATGAAGTTTGACTTTGGTTTGACCACAATTGACCTCGGTTTGACTTTTTAACTGCTTTGACTGATTTTTGCATATCTGATCATCTGACTGAGCAAACCTTTTGGGAAAGCCTTGAAACTTTACATAGGGATTCTTGAAGACATGTGAGATGTTATGAAGCTCACTTGAGGCCTTGAAAGTCCATTTAGCCTGATGAAACTCAAAACCCTAGTTTAGGGTGCCTTGCTTAGGAGGATGCTTTGTTTGAGGGAATTGTCAAACTTTCTGACTAATTGTGAACCTTGTGAACCTCCTGAGATGCTTTGGGACACCTTAGTACACAATGTTTTGTCTAGGTGAGGGCAAATTTTAGGGTGCAACAATTACAATGATTTAAAAGTCAAATGTTGTTAAATATGACTCTATTACAACAGCTTTCAATTTAATCATCGTTGAATCTGGCGTTATAAATCAACTGCAAATTTTTTAACCTAATACAACAGTGAGATACAAATTAGTTGTCAACATGGCGTCATTAAATGCGCGTTTTGTAGTAGTGAATCTATTTTCTATTTCTTTAGAAAGTTTGGGCAATCAAATTTAATGTGTCCAAAGCCTTCACATTCATAACATTGAGTACCCTTGTTACCATTGGGTTTGTCTTCACTCATGCCCTTGTCCTAGGGAGTGATGTCAGGCCACTTATCTTGGACAATTGACCTCCACTTTGTGTCTAAATTCTTCAAGGACTAATTGATTTTCCCCCCAAGAAGAGCTATATCATATGACAAGTTTTCTTCTTCAGTATTGGAAACAAAGCTTATACATTTGTTCTTCTTTTCTGACCTTTCATTGATGGACATCTCAAAGGTTTGCAGGGAACCAATGAGTTCATCACCTAAGGAAAATGAAGTGTTGGCAATATCATGCAAATTGACGTGGACTTCACAAATATACTCATCTTCATTCATCCTTAGATTCTCGAACTTAGTGGTAAGTGTAACACGGTGGGAGAACTGACTTTAGTTATGTTGCGGATAGCAAGAGTCGCCACCGACTTTTATTTTATCCAAAAGGAAAGGGTATAAAAGAACAGGAAAGACCTTAAGAGAATATTTTGGGTCCGGGGGGTAGGTTATGTAAAGGGAAGGTGTTAGCACCCTTTACATCCATGGTTATCCATGGGCTCTTAGTTACTTAGCTCACTTTTGAATTGTTTTTGAAAGTGTAGTGTGTGAATAGAAAAATTTTCATAATAGTTGATAATGATCCATGTACGGATGCGTAAAAACTTGTTTTTGAAAATTTGTTTGAAATTTGTTAAGTGTGAAAAGTTTTTGAAGTGAGCAAGTACATAAGAGGAACCTACCCTAATGTTTTAAGTCTTTCTTATTCTTTATCCTTTCATTGGTAAGACTATCCCTACTATTAAGGAGTAGGTAGTCATTACCTTGGATGTAAGGGACATGAGAGGGACATCTGTTTGTATGGAGGCAACTGTGGGGTGTAATAAGCATATAGGAGGGACTATCATCATTTATTCGAAGGGACTTGATTCGTAAAGGCAACCATGAGGGACTTGATGATTTTTCTTTTTAAAGGGACTTGCTTTATACACCCCACTTGACCTTATGATTTAGGCAACTTGAGGGATAACCTTAGAAAGTGAGACGGCGATTAAAAATCGACTTACGTGTGTGAGTGTTCAATATTAATTATCTTATGATTAAATGATCTAAGTTAATTTTACATAGAATACATGTTTTTGCACTCCCTAATTTACTAACCATAGCAATAATAAAATAATTATAATATTTACAAAATTTACATCCGAGAAGCAATTACAACATAATTATAACAATAATAAATAGCAATAAATATAAATATATATAGCAAAATAAATATAATAAGCAAAAATAAATAAGTAAATAAAATAGAGGTTAGTGATAAATAACAATAAAATAGGGTTAGTAAAAAAAATAAATAAAATTAATGAAATAAGAATAATTAGAAATAAACAAGGTTAGAGAAATAATAATAAAAATATGAGATAATAGTAATCAAAAAAATAATAAATAATAGTATAACTAGTAACAATAATTAAAGTAAATAGAAATAAATAGAAAAATATTATAATGATATGAACACAAAGTTTAATTTTAATATATAATAAGAAAAATTTTAAGCATAATATAATTATAAATCTTAATCATTTACAAAAATTTAATTATTTATGAATATATATCAACAATTATTAAGAAAAAAATATTTACACATTATGAAGAAAATAAATTTTAAATATTATGTTCATAAAAAATAATCATATTTACAAAATTAATCATATTTATAAAGTTTACAAAAAAATCATATTAAATAAATAAATAAACATAATTATATTAAGAATAAAATTATTTAGAAAAATAGAATTAGGTTTTATTTTAGAAAATATTTTTAGGGTTTGTTTAGAAAATTAGGGTTTGTTTAGAAAATTAGGGTTTGTTTATATACAAAATTATTTTAACTAATATATACATATATATTATAATAAAATAAATTTTTGAACTAAATAAAAAAATAGAAAGTTTAGAATTTTTAGAGAATAAAAATGTTATTTTAATTTTTAATATATGTATGATTTATTTTTTATTAAGAATATAAAACAAACAAATTAATTAATTAAAGAAAATAGAAAAAGTGACAAAAATAAGAACTTACCTTGGCTGGGTTTGAACCCAGGTTTCTATGCTTGCCAGCACCAAAACACACCATCAGACCAACCATGCGTTGGTGATAATAAAATAAGTCCTGCTAGTTTTGTTCTTGGTTTGCAAAATATCCTGGAAAAATAAAAGACGCAAAAGGCCTGGGGTGTGACTCGAACCCAGGACCTTCTAATTACAAGCATGCGCACGTATCCACCTGGCTGGGAGAGCCTGACTGATAGTGTAATGGCCAGAAATAATAATATATTAAGTATGTTTTTGACATGAAAAATAAGAACAAAAATAATGCACTGGCCAAGGATCGAACTGGTGCCCTCACAATATACACGCATCAGTCTTACCACTGAACCACAAGCACGCTTGTGATAAACAAATCAAACATAATTCATAAAATATTTTCAACAATTTTTGAATTTCCTGAGCGCGCGAAAGACCTTCTTCTTCCCCAAATTTCCTGCGAATTTCCTTTTGAATTTTCCTGCGAAATCTATTGCAAGTTCTTCATAGTGTCAAACCTGCGAAAATCAAACTCATACCAAACAGCAATGATTCATGAAATTAGTTACAGTTTTATGATCCTTGTATCTCATAGAACCTTCCTATGTGTCCAGAATTCATTTAAACTCATTGAATCATCAAACCCTAATTTCAAGAGCTAAACCCTAACAATGGCCGAATCTGTTCTAGGCAAGGAAGCTTCAATTATTTTGTCCAGAAACGATCTATAGCACATAACAAACAACATTAGCCAAGCAAATTTTATTGAAACACACCAAATTAATGTAATCGAAAAAAGTTATGTTCAAGCATAAACAAGCTTCGGGTTTATCATTAGGGCATGATTTGAATGCTTATGAATGATGATTCATGGTCCATGATGTCCAAGGAAGCCAACCATGTTCTTATTTTACCTTTTAGAGCCTTGGAAGATGAAATCCGAATTCCACTTTTTTGATGAATTTTTGAGTTTTTGAAACTTACCCTTGGCTGCTGGAATTCGTGCCTCAATGTTAGGTTTGTGTTTAGTATATATATGTGAGTGAATTAGGTTAAGAAAACTCATTGGTTGTGTGGAGATTTGATCCAAAAAAGATTGAAAAAGATCATGGTGTAAAAGTCAAATATTTGTTCATGAAGACTTGCTATTCTTGGATAAATCTCATGATTCCTTTCCTCTTTAATTCTAATCACCAATTAAGACTTTCTAGAAGCATTATCCAAATAAAATCTTTAATTTTCATATTTTATTTTTATTTAAAATGATTTTTAATGATTTAAATCAAATTAAATAGAAATAAAAATAATAAAAATCAGATTTTAAATGGTTTGGGTCGTGCATAGTACAAGTGTAGGGATTGGATCACAATTTGGGCAGCCCATTTGGAAAAAAGTGATTTTAAACCTCCATTTTCAACATAAACCATCACAAAATTTCCCAACTTTGCAAGGGCATATCTCCCTCAATTTTAAGGGTATGAGGGTGTTCTTGGACATTTTGGAAATCTTGAAGAGTCCTCTAAACAACCCCATTGGTTTCAGGTCCATATCATTTACCAATCTCAAGTTATGCCCTTTTGAAGTTGTTGACTTTTTGTTGACTTTTAAAATGACCTATAATGTCTTAGCTCATATCTTCCAAATGAAGCATTTTTGGGCTTAACTTGAAAGATCAAAGTTGTATAGAATTCAATTTCCTTCAAAATGAGCTTTGGATGGAGACTTGGTGATGAAGTATGTGAAAGTTATGGCTGGTCAAAGTTCAGTTGACTTTTACTGAGGAAACCCTAATTTAGAAACTCCTGATTATTGATGATCTGGAATCTCCTTGATGAATCATGATCAAACCTTGATCAAATGATGAATTTTAATTCATCTACTTGATGTTGGCAAAAAATCATGAAGTTTGACTTTGGTTTGACCATAGTTGACCTCAGTTTGACTTTTTAACTGCATTGACTGATTTTGACTTATCTGATCATCTGACTGAGCAAACTTTTGAGAAAAGTCTTGAAACTTGTCATGGGGGTTTTTATACACATATAAGATGCTATGAAGCTCACTTGAGGTATTGGAAGTCCATTTAGCCTGATTAAAGTCAAAACCCTAGTTTTGGATGCACTACTTAGGAGGTGCATTGTCTAAGGGAATTATCAATTCTTCTGACCAATTGTGAACCTTGTGAACCTTGTGAACCATCATAACATGTCTTGTGATACTCATGGGAGGTATTGTGAAGCTTGTGAACCTTGTGAATCTCATGAAGTGGCTTTGTAGACCTCATGAACCTCAGGAGAGCTTTGTAATCATTGTGAATCTTGTGAACCTTGTGAACCTTCAAGAAGTAACTTGTAGACTTCATGAACCTCATGAAAGGTTATGTAAATGTTGAGAAACTTGTGAACCTTGTGAACCTTCATAAAGTAACTTGTAGACTTCATGAACCTCATGAAAGGTTATATAAGCATTGGGAAACTTGTGAACTTTGTGAACCTTCTTAGCACACAAAATCTTGTATTGTGAGGGCAAATTTTGGGGTGCAACAGCTGCCCCTGTTCAATTTTCTGAAACCTGAGGGGTTAGATTGGTATATTTGCCAGTCGTGACCTGGAAGGTTGAAGGGGATTGAACATAAAAGCCCAAAAATTTGCACTCACCAGTGCATTAGAGTGATATAATTGAGTGGGCTTAAAGATGCCACTGGGGGAAAGCAATCCAAGATATGGAGGTATAATGAAAGCCGTCAGGGGTCTGGAGCAGTCCTGAGGTATTGATGATATGCTTTCAGGAGACTGGAGTAATCCTGATGTAACAGCATGTCTTCAAGGGGGGGAATGAGAAGTTATCAGGAGGCTGGAGCTGTCCTGAGGTAACAATATAATTTCAAGAGGGTGGAGCAATCTTTGATAATATGCTTTCAGGAGACTGGAGTAATCCTGATGTAACAGCATGTCCTCAGGAGGATAGAGCAATCAATAATGATAACCCTAAAGCAGTCTTGAAGTAATAATATGACTCCAGGAGGATAGAGCAATCAATAGCCCTAAAGCAGTCTTGAAGTAATAATATGATTTCAGGAGGATAGAGCAATCAATAGCTCTAAAGCAGTCTTGAAGTAATAATATGATTTCAGGAGGATAGAGCAAATCAATAGCTCTAAAGCAGTCTTGAAACAATGAGAAATTGTCAGGAGGATGAAGCAACCCTGAGGTAATAGTACGATATGCTTTCAGGAGACTGGAGTAATCCTGATGTAACAGCATATCTTCAGGAGGATAGAGCAATCCTGATGATAATTTGTTGGATAATTAACCTGAAAACAAGGTAGCATTCTGTATGATAGTGTTAGTTTATGCATTATGTACGCATGTATAATATGATGCACTTAGGTAATGTACTATGCACTCATGGATATGCATGTTATGGTATGATGTAAATGATGTATGTATGATATGATACTGCCGGAAGCGTCTGGATATCTTCGTATAACAACTGCTGGCTTGGGAAAATAAATCCCGATTCATTGTTGAAGACTATATTATACATAACCCTCCGTCTGCTGGGGATAACAGGGTATAGATAACCTCCCGTATGCTGGGGATAGTAAGGTATATATCACCTCCCGGATGCTGGGGATAATAAGGTATATATAACCTTCGTCTTCGTTTGATGGTAGGGTAAATATAACTTCCCGTCTTCGTTCGTCGTTCCCTTATTGGAAAGTAAATTCCCGAATATCCGTATGAGGATAAAAGAGATGGATATAAATTCCAGGGGAGATAAGACTTTATGAAGATGGATTCGTCCTACTGAGGGTTTGAACCAGCGAAGCTTCGTTGAAATCCTTCCCTCGTTCGTCCTTAGTAAATACTATTACTGCATTTCCATGCATTTCTGGTAAACATCAATCATATTCAAAAGCATACATACATTCAAACACAACCAATGGACGTTTCGCTTATGTAAATAGGGTAAAAGTAAATCTGGATTCAAAAGATGGAATTTATTTATATCAAAAAGTGACCCATACACGGGTAAGTTTGTACAAGGAGACATAAACCCTAGTAAGAGGATTTTGTCATAAAGTTTTTTACAAAACAAAGAGTATCAGCTATGTGGGAAACAATCTTATTGAGTTTCAATTCTACTATTGCCATTATCTTCAAGTATCTCATATTCTGCTGTTGAGACGGAAACGATTGGATTGAGCTTTATCTGTTCGAGCTTGAGTAAGTAGTACAACTGGTTGCAGTTTCATGGGTGATCCAAACGAGACATAGTCATACGCTTTAATCCCTAACTTTTGCCTGGATTGCCCTTTCAGGTTTTCAATCCACCGGGATACCCTTTTTTGCCCAAGCCGCCTTTTCAGGTTTTCGACTTGCCGGGTGTACATCTTTTTATATATATCCCTAATTTTTGCCCAAACCCTTTTGGTTTGCCGGGATGCCCTTATTTTTGCCTAGGCCTGTCAACCTAGCGGGTCTCTTTTTATGCGTAGTATTTTTTAACTATGTCTGCGTTTACAGGCTGTGGAAAGTCTTCACCATCCATTGTAGTGAGTATCATGGCACCTCCTGAAAACACTGTCTTGACTACAAATGGTCCTTCATATGTCGGAGTCCACTTGCCCCTAGGATCACCCTGTGGTAATATGATACGCTTGATTACCAAGTCACCAGCCTGATATACCTTTGGCTTAACTTTCTTGTTAAAAGCTTTGATCATTCGTTTCTGGTACATCTGGCCATGACAAATTGCTGCTAACCTCTTCTCATCAATCAAGTTTATCTGGTCCAGTCGAGTCTGAATCCACTCATCTTCATCCAAGCCTGCATCCTTCATAATTCTCAAGGAGGGAATCTGAACTTCAATGGGCAGAACTGCTTCCATACCATAGACTAAGGAGAATGGGGTTGCCCCTGTTGAAGTACGTACTGTGGTACGATAACCATGAAGAGCAAATGGTAACATCTCATGCCAATCCTTATAAGTAACAGTCATCTTCTGTACAATCTTCTTAATGTTCTTATTAGCAGCTTCAACTGCCCCATTCATCTTTGGACGATACGGAGAAGAGTTGTGATGCTTAATCTTGAACTGCGTGCAGAGATCAGTGATCATAGTATTGTTCAGATTAGAGCCATTGTCAGTGATAATCCTTTCAGGGATGCCATACCTACATATGAGATTGTTCTTAATGAATCGAGCCACAACATTCTTAGTAACAGATGCAAATGAAGCTGCCTCCACCCACTTTGTGAAGTAATCAATAGCAACCAGGATGAAACGATGCCCATTAGAGGCAGTAGGCTTGATCTCACCAATCATATCAATGCCCCACATGGCAAAGGGCCAAGGAGCAGTCAACACATTTAATGGTGATGGAGGTACATGAACTTTATCAGCATAGATTTGACATTTGTGACAAGTTCTGGAGTGTTGATAGCAATCAGTTTCCATAGTAGACCAATAGTAACCTGCTCTCAATATCTTCTTTGCCATAGTATGACCACTAGAATGAGTGCCAAAGATCCCATCATGCATATCTTCCATAATCTCAGTTGCTTCCTTCTTATCCACACAACGAAGCATAGTTGAATCATGATTGCGCTTGTACAGAATCCCATTGCTCAAGAAGAACTTAGCAGAAAATCTTCTCAGAAACTTCTTATCTTTGACAGATGCCCCTTCAGGGAACTCCTGAGCTTCAAGATATCTTTTTATTTCATAGAACCAAGGCTTCTCCTCTGCTCCTTCTGTGTCAATCTCATTGCAATATGCAGGCTTTTCAAATCTATCAATAGTAATCTTGGGAGCTTCATCATCCCAACTGATCTCAAACATGGATGCCATGGTAGCTAATGCATCTGCCAACTGATTCTCTCTTCGTGGAATATGTCCAAAGGTAATCTCTTTGAAATGTGGGATCAAAGAAAACACATGCTCTCTGTAAGGAATGAGGTTATCATGCTTGGTATCCCAATCTCCTTTAATCTGACTTACTACCAGGGCTGAATCTCCATACACATCAAGGAACTGAATCTTCATATCAATAGCAGTTTTAATACCCAGGATACATGCCTCATACTCAGCCATGTTATTGGTACAATAGAAACAAAGTCTGGCAGTAATCGGGGTATGACAACCTTCAGGGGAAATAATCACAACACCAACACCATTACCAAGTGCATTAGAGGCACCATCAAAAACCATAGTCCATCGGGATCCTTGTTCAGGTCCGTCATATTGTCCAGGTTCTTTGGTAATAATCATAATGTCTTCATCAGGGAAATCAAAACTCATTGACTGGTAATCATCCATTGCTTGATGAGCCAAATGATCAGCAACAACACTTCCTTTAATGGCCTTCTGAGTAGTGTACTGTATGTCATATTCTGTCAAGATCATTTGCCATCTTGCAATTCTTCCGGAGAGAGCAGGTTTCTCAAATATGTACTTGATTGGATCCATCTTCGAAATCAACAAGGTAGTATGGGTCAACATATACTGTCTTAGTCGGCGAGCAGCCCATGCCAAAGCGCAGCAAGTTTTCTCGAGCAGTGAGTATCTTGTTTCACAGTCGGTAAACTTTTTGCTAAGGTAGTATATTGCCTGCTCTTTTCGACCAGACTCGTCATGTTGCCCCAACACACACCCCATTGAATTGTCTAACACTGTTAAGTACATAATCAAGGGTCTTCCATCAACTGTTGGCATCAAAATTGGTGGTTCTAGCAGGTATCTCTTGATTTCATCAAAGGCAGTCTGGCACTCATCATTCCATTCCATCACCTGATCTTTCTTCAACAACTTGAAGATTGGCTCACAGATGGTAGTTAATTGGGAAATAAATCTTGCAATGTAGTTCAGTCGTCCCAAGAAACCTCTAACCTCCTTCTCAGTACGGGGAGCTGGCATCTCTCGTATAGCTTTCACTTTTGCAGGATCTACTTCAATACCTTTTCCACTGACAATGAAACCCAGGAGCTTTCCAGATCTAACTCCAAAAGTACACTTGTTTGGGTTCAACCTCAACTTGTATTTTTTCAACCTCTCAAACAATTTGTGCAGATGATCAAGATGTTGCTCTTCATTCTGAGATCTGGCTATCATATCATCTACATATACCTCTATCTCATGATGAATCATATCATGAAACAAAGCCACCATAGCACGCTGATATGTTGCCCCTGCATTCTTCAACCCAAATGGCATTATCTTATAGCAAAAGGTGCCCCACTGTGTCACAAATGTTGTCTTCTCCATATCTTCAGGTGCCATCTTGATCTGATTGTAACCAGAGAAACCATCCATAAAAGAGAATACCTTATGCTGAGCAGTGTTGTCTACCAGAATATCAATATGAGGAAGTGGAAAGTCATCTTTGGGGCTAGCCTTGTTCAAATCTCTGTAGTCCACACACATACGTACCTTACCATCTTTCTTAGGAACTGGTACCACATTTGCAACCCACTGAGGATAAGAAGTCACTGCTAAGAACCCTGCATTGAACTGTTTCATTACCTCTGCCTTGATCTTTTCTGACATTTCAGGACGCATTAGACGAACCTTTTGCTTCTTTGGACGACAATCTTCTTTCACTGGCAAACGGTGAACCACAATGTCTGTATCCAATCCTGGCATATCTTCATAAGACCAAGCAAAGATCTCCACATAGTCACGTAACATCTGAATCAACCTGCTTTTGACACTGTCCTCTAAATCAGCCCCTATCTTGACCTCTTTTCTGTTTTCTTCAGTTCCCAAATTCACAACTTCGACTGGCTCTTCATGTGGCTGTATAGCTTTCTCTTCTTGTTGTAACAACCTAGCAAGCTCTACAGGTATTTCACAATCGTCCTCATTTCCGTCTTCAGTTTGATAGATCGGATTCTCGAAATTATAATTGGCAATAGTAGAACTGTTATCAACAGGATCCAGAGTGGATGAGGATCTGCATTTAGTGATGTGAGTGTGTGTAAGAACACATAGCGAAAATAAAAGAAAAGAAAGACAAGGAACACAATATTTACGAAAACGAAACGTCCACTGATTTTTATTGAATGAAGTATGCAAATGAAATGACAACCCGTAACAAGCGCACCATTGTGCCCCGGGTAAGGCACATGGCTTGAAAGTTTTATTGTTCCAGAAATTACAAATTTAAAAACATAACACAGTAATAGTATTTACTCCTGACTAAAGGAGATAGGGATAACATCTTCAGCTTTCCAATTATTGAGTCCAGCACCCACAGTAGGAAAAATCCATGCATCCAAGTTGTAGTCTTCATCTTGATCTCCCATAGCATTGATCTGGTCCTTCACAACCCCTTGACTAGTGACATGGGCAGCACGAGCACGACGAACAGCCTTCTGGGACTCTGCAGTGAAACCCAAACCGAACTTGTCAGACTTGTATGGAATATCAGGAAGCTGACCCCAAATAGTACAACCACCTTCATCCACCACAGCTCTAGCATCATTGAGGGAGGCCATTGCCATTGTTGGAGGCTTTCTGGTGACCACAGGAACTTTCTTCACAACAGGAGGAGCTACATAATTATTAACAACCCAGGGAACCACTTCAAATGTCTGACACGGAGTCTCAATGTATTCACCTTCCATTTCCAGATACTTGAAAGTGTTTACATGGCTGACAAAGTATTCTTCTTCTCCATAGACAGTAACAACCTTTCCATTCACCGGATATCTCAACTTTTGGTGCAATGTAGAGGTCACAGCACCTGCCCCATGGATCCAGGGACGACCAAGCAGACAAGAGTATGAAGGACGAATATCCATCACATAAAATGTAGCAGTAAACACCTGGGAACCAACTTGGATTGGGAGATCAATTTCCCCATGCACTACTCTTCTAGAACCATCAAAAGCCTTTACCACAATATTACTGGGCTTCAGCACAGCATCTTCAGGACTCAGCTTGTTCAGGACTTCCTTAGGCAACACATTCAAAGAGGAACCATTGTCTATCAGCACATGTGACAGGGTAGTGCCCCTGCATTCAATTGAAATATGCAAGGCCCTGTTATGATCCCTCTTGGCAGGGGTCAAATCAGCATCAGAAAATCCTAACCCATTGTCATAGGTCAGGTGGGCAACACAGTTCTCAAATTGGTCAACAGAAATTGCACTGGGTACATGAGCCATCTTCAGAAACTTGATCAATGACTTGGCATGAGCCTCAGAACATAACAACAAGGACAGCATAGAAATCTTTGAGGGAGTATGCCCCAACTGATCAACAATGTCATAATCACTCTTGCGAATGATTTTCAATACTTCTTCCATCTGCTTAGAGAGGTCATCAGCAGCTGGCACATCAGTAGATATAGGCTCAATAACAGGACCCTTGCCTCGAGCATCAGTGGTGGAGGTAGCAGCAGGAGTAACTGCATTCTTGGAAGTATCTGGAGGAGAGAAAACTCTTCCACTACGAGTGATCTTACTAGATCCAGCAATATTGTCAACATCAACAGGCACATCAGCTACAGGCTCTTGCTTAACACCATGGATGTAAACATCAGATCCATAATGCCAAGGAACAGCTTTGTCAGACGTATATGGGATAGGACCAGGAGTAGTAATGACCACAGGAGCTACTCTGGCTTCAGCAACAACTTTCACAGGACCTTCAGCAGTAATCTTGATTGGACCCTGATGAGTGATTTTAATGGGACCCTTTGAAGTGATTCTTATTGGTACTTTGTCAACCATGTCAACCTCTTCAACCTTCCTACCTTGAGTCAGATGATCCACCATACTTTCTACAGACGACGGAGTCCTCTCAAATACTATAGTATACTTATCCATGAGACGTTGAATTCCATCTCTCAATATGAAGCAACTATCCGGCTTATAGGTACAATACAAACAATATTCACGACAACCTGGAAAGATCCCAGCTTGTACTAACCTTTTCTTGATAACAGATAGTGGTATGGTCAACTCCATAACTGAATAGACATGTAGATCTTCTTCAATGGCATTGACAGTCTTCTCGTGATTCGGCATTGGAGCAGTAATCACATTGGGAGTACCTGGAGGATCAAACTCAATTTCTCCAGCATCAATCATATCCTGAATTTTATTCTTCAAGACCCAGCAATTATTAGTATCATGTCCCTGACAATTTGAATGGTATGCACACCGTGCATTGGGATTGTACCTGGGAGAGGTAACATTGGGATTCTGAGGAGCCTCTTTCAAAGTAATAAGTTCAGCCTTCAGCAAATGTTGCAATGCCTGAGCCATTGACATATTGATCTTCGTGAATTGTCTTCTAGCCCTCTGTTGGTTGCCCTGTGGCTGCTCTGTTGTTGCAGGAGTTGGATTTGAAATATGAACTGCACTGACAGACTGATGCCTTCTGTTACGATCAGGCTGACCATAAACAGCATTAGATTCTTTCTTCCCTGTGGGAGGCTTCTTTGCAGCACCTGATGAAGAAGTGCCCACATGGATCTTACCATTCTTTATACCATTCTTCACTCGCTCTCCTGTCATGATCAACTCAGTGAAGCCAGATGATGAGCTTCCAATGAGATGACTGTAGAACGGACCATTCAGCGTACACATGAACATATCAACCAATTCCCTGTCAGTCAAAGGGGGTTGAACTCTTCCAGCTAAATCTCTCCACTTCTGAGCATACTCTTTAAAACTTTCTTTGGCACCCATAGACATGCTCTGAAGCTGCATACGAGTGGGGGCTAAGTCAGCATTGTATTGGTACTGCTTATAGAAAGCTTCAGCAAGATCATTCCAGTCTCTGATGTTGACACTCTCCAACTGATAATACCACTCCAACTGAGCTCCAGATAAACTCTCTTGAAAGAAATGGATCCACAACTTTTTATCAGCAGTGTGGGGTTGAATTCTTCTGACATAGGACCTCAGATGCAGTTTGGGACAAGAGACCCCATCATAAACAACAAATGTAGGAACCTTGAAACCAATGGGTATGACTACCCCAGATATCAGACTCAAATCCTCAAAATCCATCCCAGATGACTTCTGCAACTCCATGGCATCCATCCTATCCACCAACATCTTGAATTTGTCTTCATTAGGCTCATGTAGTAATTAGCCTCAGAATCAGAGTCCCCCATTGTGTGGTGGAGACTGCCTACCTCTTGCTCAGATTCCTCAGATTCATAGTCTTCAACTGGTTCTTTGGTCTTGGCAAGACCTTTGAACCTTCTTCCCATGTTGATCAACCCAGCAGACCTTCTAGTCTTCTTAGTCTTCTTGGCCAGCAGTGCCTTCAATTCATCCTGCCCCTTGGACAGGTTCAAGATCAGCTCTTGGAACTGTGCATTTTGTGCCTGGAGATCCTTAACTGATTGTTCAAGAGCCATTGCTGAAATAAACAGCGAGAAGATGAGAAACCTGTGCACAATTATAAACCTGTGATGCAATGAAATGATATGGTAATGCATATGCAATGTTTTCAAGGACCGCAGGATTTAAATTTGCTTAGACAAACACGAAAGTAAACTTTTATTAGTAATAACTTGTTTTGCCTTTTAGGCTTACAAAAATGAAAATGAAATAAGTACAAAAGATGGGATTTTAAGTCTCCCATGGACGTTTCCTCTTTGTGTTGAGGTAAGAGTTGAGGTTCCGTTCCTCATGAAGTAGCTTTGTTAGTTCCAGAATCTTCTCTTGGCTTGCTTTGTAATGAGCCTCGAAAGTATCCCTTTGCTCCTTCAGTTGGATCCATGATCTCTGCAAGTCTTCCTTATCAGTAGGCATGTCTGGGTGAAGGATGGTATAAGCAGTGTCTCCTTCAGCAACAGGTTCCATGGTAACTGGTAGGACGGCAGGATATGGCATCATGAGTGTCTGAGCACGAGATCGTACCCATTTGAGATAAGCCTCCATAGGAATAGTGTACTTAGGCTCCAGTGTCTTGCTGTCGATCCTGTTTACTTTTCCCCAAGCTCGTATGAATCTCTGACGGTAACCCTGAAGATTGTTGTCATAATCAAACACAATGCCCTGAATCAACATGTCATGTGGACCATCACTCCGAGCGTAACCAAACTGTCGTAAAGCTAGAGAGGGGTTGTAAGTGATGCCTCCTCTTATGCCTAGTAGTGGCACATTAGGAAACTCCCCACAACGGTCGATGATGGTGACATTCTCCATAGATCTGGAGCACCAATGGATGTCTGAGTGAGAAAGTGACATGATCCTCTTGGACCATCTGAACCCTTGCTCATTCTTCATTACTGAGCGAGGAAGGTGAGAAATAAACCACCTAGAAAGTAAAGGTATGCAGCACATCAAAGTTCCTCTTGCCCTTGTAGTACGGGTATGAAGAGAATGTAGGATATCTCCAAGCAATGTAGGTACTGGATTGTGACTCAGGAATATGTTGATGGCATGAACGTCTATGAACTGATCTGGATTGGGGAACAATACTAAGCCATAAATCAGCAAGGCTAAGATCTCCTCAAAAGCATCATAGCTCATGGCCTTCAAGAACACTTGAGCTTTATCCATTAATACCTTAGCAAGAATACCCTTAACTCCGCTTCTCGTTTCTAGAACAATGTCAGACTTCTTCAGATGTAGAGCTGCAGCAATAACCTCAGGTTTAAGCTCTTTCTCCAAGCCTGTGAAGGGTCTTTGATCAAAAACAGGTATGCCTAGAAGTTTAGAGAACTCCTCCATGGTTGGAACCAGCTGATAGTCAGGGAATGTAAAGCAATGGTGCTTAGGGTCAAAGAACTGAAACAACACACTCATCATGTCTTCATTGAACCCTGAAGTGACTAGATCCAATAGGTGACCATGTCTCTTGATGAACTGGGAATGATCAGACACTTGAGAAACCAACTCTTTAAGCCTGGCAGGTATGCCCACAAAGTTGATCCTGATGGTGTTTCTACGAGCAGAAGCCATGACCTGCAACAAAGAACAAAGATAAATCCTTTGGTCCTTGAAATGGTTAGTGAAAATGCTATGCTTATGATGCATGATGATGTCATGATGTTATGCTCAATCACAAACATGTGGCACACACAAACAAGTCACACCATAGCCCTAGGTTTAAAGGCTTGCATGAGGTTTAAGGTAAGTACCCTCCCCTGAAGTTAGATGGTTCATCCTGTCCTACAAAGTAACCGGGTTCTAAGGGATCTCAATATCATTGATCCTTCACAAGGGTGGTTGATCAGAAGGCAACTTACTTGCCAACCAAAACCCTCCAAGTTTAAGATCTCAATGAGCGTAGTATCGAGTGTCAACCAACTTCAGTCTGCACCAAAGCCGGTTACCTCACTACCTTCTAAAGGCCAAGATGAGTTAACTAGGGTTCTAAAAGTTAGTTAGTGCATTGACAACATATGGCAGCCTCATATTATCCTCAACTTGACTTAAGGAACATAAGCACCAACCAAGAAGTCGCACTAACTATGGCCACCAGATCAACCGTATCGATATACGTCGTACAGTTTCCTTGGTCTATTGCCATTTGCCTACAGTACACTAGATCCGGGTTAGGATCTTTCACACATAAGAGCCCAACAAGATAATATAAAGCAAACAAGGCAAACAATTTAAAGTGATCTAATTCCTAAGGGTACCCCTCTTTTATTAAATCCCCAACAGAGTCGCCAGTTCTGTAACACGGTGGGAGAACTGACTTTAGTTATGTTGCGGATAGCAAGAGTCGCCACCGACTTTTATTTTATCCAAAAGGAAAGGGTATAAAAGAACAGGAAAGACCTTAAGAGAATATTTTGGGTCCGGGGGGTAGGTTATGTAAAGGGAAGGTGTTAGCACCCTTTACATCCATGGTTATCCATGGGCTCTTAGTTACTTAGCTTACTTTTGAATTGTTTTTGAAAGTGTAGTGTGTGAATAGAAAAATTTTCATAATAGTTGATAATGATCCATGTACGGATGCGTAAAAACTTGTTTTTGAAAATTTGTTTGAAATTTGTTAAGTGTGAAAAGTTTTTGAAGTGAGCAAGTACATAAGAGGAACCTACCCTAATGTTTTAAGTCTTTCTTATTCTTTATCCTTTCATTGGTAAGACTATCCCTACTATTAAGGAGTAGGTAGTCATTACCTTGGATGTAAGGGACATGAGAGGGACATCTGTTTGTATGGAGGCAACTGTGGGGTGTAATAAGCATATAGGAGGGACTATCATCATTTATTCGAAGGGACTTGATTCGTAAAGGCAATCATGAGGGACTTGATGATTTTTCTTTTTAAAGGGACTTCCTTTATACACCCCACTTGACCTTATGATTTAGGCAACTTGAGGGATAACCTTAGAAAGTGAGACGGCGATTAAAAATCGACTTACGTGTGTGAGTGTTCAATATTAATTATCTTATGATTAAATGATCTAAGTTAACTTTACATAGAATACATGTTTTTGCACTCCCTAATTTACTAACCATAGCAATAATAAAATAATTATAATATTTACAAAATTTACATCCGAGAAGCAATTACAACATAATTATAACAATAATAAATAGCAATAAATATAAATATATATAGCAAAATAAATATAATAAGCAAAAATAAATAAGTAAATAAAATAGAGGTTAGTGATAAATAACAATAAAATAGGGTTAGTAAAAAAAATAAATAAAATTAATGAAATAAGAATAATTAGAAATAAACAAGGTTAGAGAAATAATAATAAAAATATGAGATAATAGTAATCAAAAAAATAATAAATAATAGTATAACTAGTAACAATAATTAAAGTAAATAGAAATAAATAGAAAAATATTATAATGATATGAACACAAAGTTTAATTTTAATATATAATAAGAAAAATTTTAAGCATAATATAATTATAAATCTTAATCATTTACAAAAATTTAATTATTTATGAATATATATCAACAATTATTAAGAAAAAAATATTTACACATTATGAAGAAAATAAATTTTAAATATTATGTTCATAAAAAATAATCATATTTACAAAATTAATCATATTTATAAAGTTTACAAAAAAATCATATTAAATAAATAAATAAACATAATTATATTAAGAATAAAATTATTTAGAAAAATAGAATTAGGTTTTATTTTAGAAAATATTTTTAGGGTTTGTTTAGAAAATTAGGGTTTGTTTATATACAAAATTATTTTAACTAATATATACATATATATTATAATAAAATAAATTTTTGAACTAAATAAAAAAATAGAAAGTTTAGAATTTTTAGAGAATAAAAATGTTATTTTAATTTTTAATATATGTATGATTTATTTTTTATTAAGAATATAAAACAAACAAATTAATTAATTAAAGAAAATAGAAAAAGTGACAAAAATAAGAACTTACCTTGGCTGGGTTTGAACCCAGGTTTCTATGCTTGCCAGCACCAAAACACACCATCAGACCAACCATGCGTTGGTGATAATAAAATAAGTCCTGCTAGTTTTGTTCTTGGTTTGCAAAATATCCTGGAAAAATAAAAGACGCAAAAGGCCTGGGGTGTGACTCGAACCCAGGACCTTCTAATTACAAGCATGCGCACGTATCCACCTGGCTGAGAGAGCCTGACTGATAATGTAATGGCCAGAAATAATAATATATTAAGTATGTTTTTGACATGAAAAATAAGAACAAAAATAATGCACTGGCCAAGGATCGAACTGGTGCCCTCACAATATAAACGCATCAGTCTTACCACTGAACCACAAGCACGCTTGTGATAAACAAATCAAACATAATTCATAAAATATTTTCAACAATTTTTGAATTTCCTGAGCGCGCGAAAGACCTTCTTCTTCCCCAAATTTCCTGCGAATTTCCTTTTGAATTTTCCTGCGAAATCTATTGCAAGTTCTTCATAGTGTCAAACCTGCGAAAATCAAACTCATACCAAACAGCAATGATTCATGAAATTAGTTACAGTTTTATGATCCTTGTATCTCATAGAACCTTCCTATGTGTCCAGAATTCATTTAAACTCATTGAATCATCAAACCCTAATTTCAAGAGCTAAACCCTAACAATGGCCGAATCTGTTCTAGGCAAGGAAGCTTCAATTATTTTGTCCAGAAACGATCTATAGCACATAACAAACAACATTAGCCAAGCAAATTTTATTGAAACACACCAAATTAATGTAATCGAAAAAAGTTATGTTCAAGCATAAACAAGCTTCGGGTTTATCATTAGGGCATGATTTGAATGCTTATGAATGATGATTCATGGTCCATGATGTCCAAGGAAGCCAACCATGTTCTTATTTTACCTTTTAGAGCCTTGGAAGATGAAATCCGAATTCCACTTTTTTGATGAATTTTTGAGTTTTTGAAACTTACCCTTGGCTGCTGGAATTCGTGCCTCAATGTTAGGTTTGTGTTTAGTATATATATGTGAGTGAATTAGGTTAAGAAAACTCATTGGTTGTGTGGAGATTTGATCCAAAAAAGATTGAAAAAGATCATGGTGTAAAAGTCAAATATTTGTTCATGAAGACTTGCTATTCTTGGATAAATCTCATGATTCCTTTCCTCTTTAATTCTAATCACCAATTAAGACTTTCTAGAAGCATTATCCAAATAAAATCTTTAATTTTCATATTTTATTTTTATTTAAAATGATTTTTAATGATTTAAATCAAATTAAATAGAAATAAAAATAATAAAAATCAGATTTTAAATGGTTTGGGTCGTGCATAGTACTAGTGTAGGGATTGGATCACAATTTGGGCAGCCAATTTGGAAAAAAGTGATTTTAAACCTCCATTTTCAATATAAACCATCACAAAATTTCCCAACTTTGCAAGGGCATATCTCCCTCAATTTTAAGGGTATGAGGGTGTTCTTGGACATTTTGGAAAGCTTGAAGAGTCCTCTAAACAACCCCATTGGTTTCAGGTCCATATCATTTACCAATCTCAAGTTATGCCCTTTTGAAGTTGTTGACTTTTTGTTGACTTTTGAAATGACCTATAATGTCTTAGCTCATATCTTCCAAATGAAGCATTTTTGGGCTTAACTTGAAAGATCAAAGTTGTAGAGAATTCAATTTCCTTCAAAATGAGCTTTGGATGGAGACTTGGTGATGAAGTATGTGAAAGTTATGGCTGGTCAAAGTTCAGTTGACTTTTACTGAGGAAACCCTAATTTAGAAACTCCTGATTATTGATGATCTGAAATCTCCTTGATGAATCATGATCAACCCTTGATCAAATGATGAATTTTACTTCATATACTTGATGTTGGCAAAAAATCATGAAGTTTGACTTTGGTTTGACCATAGTTGACCTCAGTTTGACTTTTTAACTACATTGACTGATTTTGACTTATCTGATCATCTGACTGAGCAAACTTTTGAGAAAAGTCTTGAAACTTGTCATGGGGGTTTTTATACACATATAAGATGCTATGAAGCTCACTTGAGGTATTGGAAGTCCATTTAGCCTGATTAAAGTCAAAACCCTAGTTTTGGATGCACTACTTAGGAGGTGCATTGTCTAAGGGAATTATCTATTCTTCTGACCAATTGTGAACCTTGTGAACCTTGTGAACCATCATAACATGTCTTGTGATACTCATGGGAGGTATTGTGAAGCTTGTGAACCTTGTGAATCTCATGAAGTGGCTTTGTAGACCTCATGAACCTCAGGAGAGCTTTGTAATCATTGTGAATCTTGTGAACCTTGTGAACCTTCAAGAAGTAACTTGTAGACTTCATGAACCTCATGAAAGGTTATGTAAATGTTGAGAAACTTGTGAACCTTGTGAACCTTCATAAAGTAACTTGTAGACTTCATGAACCTCATGAAAGGTTATATAAGCATTGGGAAACTTGTGAACTTTGTGAACCTTCTTAGCACACAAAATCTTGTATTGTGAGGGCAAATTTTGGGGTGCAACAGTAAGGAGTTGCAACCTTGACATAAGAACTTTGGAGGTGCCTTCATGTGCAGTTTTGAGAATCTCTCATGCTTCTCTAGCTTCTGAACATGTGTTGATTAACTTGAACAACTTCTTATCCACACCATTGAAGATAAAATTCAAAGCCTTGAAGTTTCCTAGAGCTTCATCATCTTCAACATCAATCCAATTAGCTTCTAGTTTCAAGCTAGTTGTTCCATCTTCAGAAGTAACCATTAGATATTTTCACCCTTATATTCAGATTTCCATGATTTTTTGTCCTTGGATTTGAGAAAGGAAACCATCATAACCTTCTAATAATCATAACTGGTGTCATCCAAAACAGGTGGTTTTTTGATTGATCCTTCATCTTTAATTGTTCCCATTTGAGTTGAATTTATCTTCCTTGTAGCTCACTTAACAAACTATGATGTCTGCTCTAATGCCAATTGAAATTTTGTTCCTTAGGGGCGGATGTCGAACACGATGTCCCAGACAATTGGTTCAACAAGTAAAACCAGAATCACCACAACTAATACAGATTCAATTATACAATATGATGAAGCAGAAAAGAAATAAAGAACACAATAATTGGTAACCCAGTTCAATGCAACAACACATAAGAAAGGAAATTCACTATTAGTAGTTTAATACATTTAGTCTTACAAGCAACAATAAATCCTATGTTTTTCAATGCCTCTTCCTAACATTACCCAATGACTTTTTGTTAGGTCTCCCCCTAAATATGAGAACCCATTTCACTTTCTTCTCAATCACACAGCCCGTGATTGGAGATTACAACTCAATAATCAATGTTGAATATTACCACTCAAATAGACAAACCTACAACTATGATAAGTTATTGAAACATAGTGTGGTGTACATACAATAATAGCAAAGACTTAAAAAGAAGCATAATGCAGGTTTTGAGCTCCTTATATAGCAAAAGTATTATGGATTTTTCTTTTTGGATCTTTGATTTAATTTCATCCAAAATCTTTGCACAATCAGTTGGACAAGATTGGTTCCATAAATATCTCCAACATAAGGATATGATTTGGTTTAATTTGAATTCAAATTTAAATCACATTTAAATATGATTTTATATTCACAACTGTCCAACTAATTATATAATCATATTGCTAAATAAAAGCAATAATATCTAACTGAAAAAACTAGGAAAAACATATTAAGACCCACTCTTGTTCATTTTACAATAAACTAATAAAAGTAGAAAAACCCTAAGCGCAACATTAGGGAAGCTTTAGCTTTAACACTTTCACACCTTCAAGCCTTCAAGCTTCAAGATCATAAATTAAAGTATTAAAACGTTAAGCTCACACCTTCAAGTCTTTAAATATTTTGCTTCATTCAACAATGTCTATCACTTTCAAGTAGAATTTAATATCTTTATCGAAGGAGACTTGTCATATTTTGTCTGGATGTTATTCTCAAGAACCACTAAATAGGTGCAATCAACTTTCCATTTGACACTTGTCACCAATAACTTATGGAGTTCTCATCTTAAAAGTTGTCATCAAAGTCAAATGATACTTATAAATGCATATCACATAGATCCACATTTACAAAAGTTTACAAAAAATTACAAAAGAGTTACAAGAAAATAGTCACCCAAATTCTCAAAAATAAATCCTATTTTTTATTAAAGTGTTTCTCAATTTCTCAAACTCTCTAATCATCTGATGTACCGTCCCTACAACCTTGGTATCTCCCGTCAACTTTTCTACTGCTTGCTTTCTGACGTTCTCATATCTTACGATCTAATTTTTTTCTATTCATGACTAAAATTTTTAAGATATATATTCTCAATAAAAATACTTTTATTTGATTTGTCATTGAGAATTATTCATCATTGTAATTATAGAAGAAAAAAAGTATAGACTTAGAGTAACTATTTTTTTTAGTAGGTTATAAGTACAACTTTTCATCCTCATTTATTTATTACTAATATTTTTTAATGAGCTTCAAAGGAGTAATATATTATTTTGTTTCAAAATGAAACAAGAAAACAAGACAAATGGACGGCAATTCTCTATTTGGAGTTTTGACGCCATTGGCTAGCCCACCAATCACAATCACATACTTAAAAAATGCGTTGACGAAATTGTATATCTTTTTCTTTTTCTTAATTTTAATTAGAGGCAAAATTGTATCTTTTCTGCCTTAACATTGATCGTTGGTCATTCAAACATAAAGCGTATACTCTGACCTGAAATGTAACATACTACAAAACTCCAAAAACATTTCCCCTCTTTTCATTGCCTTGTGAGCCCGTTAAACATTCACAAAGGACAGCTTGGCGGCTCCAATGCTACCACCAAGAAATATCACAACAACACAACAAATATCAAATGAGAATCAAAACAAATAAATTAAAAGTTCTCTAATATGACACGTGTACGTCGTAAAATGATAGAGGTCCCACACGTTCTGGAAATATGACCAGTTAGTTTGAAAAAATGAAACGAAACACCTACGTCCAGCAAAGTGGGAAACATGAAATTTGCATGTGATGATTAACTGAGTCCGTTGGAAAGTTCAGCTTGATGTTTCAGTATTCGTCCAAAACTCACCTAATCAAATATACCTCGAATCTTCTTCTCTTTCATATATGCATGCATGTGTTTGTGGCATATATTACTCCACGCCTCTACCTCTTATATATAGACCTCCTTCAATTTCTAGAAATTTAAATTTATAATATATTGACCGAACTTGAATATCATACCATTGAAATGGCCACCAGTAGATTGTTGCGACACTCTATGGTGCCATTTGATAAACTTCCTTCTTCTTCTTCTAATTCTTCTTCAGTTAAGAAATGTGTCCGGTGTCAAAACACGGCTGGTTTGGGTGGAGATAAGATGGTATCTTCACCTGATCTGAAAAGATCGGAGAGGAAGGCAGTAGTGGCGATGAAGGCGGCAATGGTGACCACCACCAACCGTTTAACTGTATCGAAACCAGTACTGGTTCCTGAAGGATTGTCGGAATTATTAGCGGAAATCATCGCAAGTGTTCGCAATGCTATGCTGGTGATTCTTTTGCGCAATGTTGTCGTCAAAAAGAAGATAAAAAAGAATTTACATCTCCAAAATTTCGTTGAAAGGGTACTTTTAGAATACCATTAAGATAATCTACTTATTTTAAGACAAATTATTATAGTAATTGTAATTAATGTTGCTTCAATTACTCGTGCAGGCCATTGTGGATTGCAGATTTTTTACGTTGTTCGCTGTAGCTGGATCTTTACTTGGATCGGTATTGTGTTTTCTTGAGGTAATAATTAAATCAATCCTTATTTTCCTTTAATTAGTACTAGCATAGAAAATTTACAGAAAAATAAAACATGTGGATTCTGAATTAATGCAGGGATGTGTTCTAGTTATTGAGTCATACGTGCATTACTTCCATATGGTTTCTCAACCGTCGGATCAGGGACATGTGGTACATCTGCTCATCGAGTCCATAGGTTTGTGCGAGACTCAATTTTAACTAAATTTAATTTTGAGAGTGCGCAAATCATATCTCAACTAGTAATATATTGTTAGGTTGGATGTCAGGGTTCGAACCTGACTCTCATGTGGTGTGTGAATTTTTAGTAGTTATTATCACTTTGTCTGTCTATCATTTTTTTTAATGAAATTTTGACACAATTATGATAATTCATTCGAGAAACTAGTTAATTTTTTGTATTCATGATTAATTCTTGTTGCATGCAGATATGTTCCTGGTAGGAACAGCCTTACTCATGTTTGGGGTTGGTTTGTATGTCATGTTTGTGGGATCATGCAAGGCTACAAAAGAAAAAGAACCATTTGGACATATACATATAATGAAGGTAACTAATTTCATTATTAGTACTAAATGTTCTAATTAGTATAAATCTTTAAGACACATATAAATGATGATTTCATTTAATTTCAGTCTGCACCAAGATGGGTTGGAATGCAATCAATTGAACAAGCAAAGTCAAAAATTGGACATGCAATTATGATGATTCTTCAAGTTGGACTAATAGACAAGTTCAATAATATTCCAATGGTCACAGGCCTTGATCTTGCTTGTTTTGCAGCAGCTTTACTCACATCTTCAGCTACCATTTTTGTCCTCTCTAAGCTTAATCAACATTAAATTCAATTCATAGGTTTCTCTTAAAATTTATGTAACATTACATGGTAGTAGTATTTCTTTTGTAAGCCAAAAGAATATTATGTTGTCCTTTTCCCTCTATGATGGGAACTCAATTCATTTATTTTGTATGTAATTTTTTATATTTCTTCTAGAAATTATATAATAATTAATTAATCATTAAAATATATTTTAGCATAATACTCATGGGCATAATCGTAATTTATTATTAACTTTAGAAAGATATTTGAATTGATGGATGCTCCATTTTGCATCATCTTCTTCTCCTTTTCTCTTCATTCCTCTCATAACTCTCTTTCTTTCTCAATTTCATTATCTCTCATCATTATATAAATCATTTTCTCTTCTCACTGAAAGTTCTTTTTTTGGTCAAACTCACTGAAAGTTGTAAAGTGAATGCCTTTCCTTCCAATAAAAATTGTACAAACAAATCAGTGGTCCACTAAAAAGTACTCTGTTTAACCCAAAAAGGGATAAAGGAGATTATGCAGGGTACAAGCTATCAAATTTAAAATCTAACTGTTGTTTCTTTTAAGAAAATCTTGGCCCCTTTTTTATACTTGTGTTTGCTATTTGTACCTCAATATCTTCTAATATCCTTATATTATTTTTTATTCAAAACAAGTAAATAACCTTATCACATGTTAACTTTCAAAATCCACCCTAAACTTTTCTTTAAGTATTAATTGTTAGAATGTTACTTATAAATAATTTCTTATAAAATAATGTTTTAATATAATTTGTTTTATTCAAGAATAAATTCTTAGTTAAACATATATCAAGTATTATTACTATGTCTCTTATTTATTTAATAGTTTTTATTAAATTGTAATGTCAAATTTATTTTTCATTTGTATAACAAGTTACGAATTCTAATAAGTTTGATAAAGATTTTGTTAAAGGTTTTATACTGATAACTTATAATTTGGTCTCTTTAAAGCACGGTGGATTCTCTAAGTTGTTTATAGATTTAATTGGGTATGGAATTCCCGCGCCCTTCTAGTCTATTAGATGGTTGGGGAGCACTCTATTTAAGCATATTTCCTGATTTATTTGAGGTCTCAGATAGAAAACCAGTGATGGTGAAGGACATGAGAGATGGGACGGGCTGGTTTAGATTTGGGACATAATAATGTTGATATGTGTAGTGTCTTGGCAGCGAATTTAAGTGAACTGTTGGAGCTATTGGCTGAAGTTTGTCCAACTTTTGGAATCCCAGATGTCTTCATTTGACACCTTGTACCAGAAAACTGTTTCACTATGAAATCTTGCTACAATGGGTTGTTTAAGGCGGTTGGGCTAGTGGAGTTAAAAAACAAGCTCAAAACTTCATTGTCCTTACTTTGGCAGACACATTTCGCTTTGAAGGTGAAGATCTTTGGGTGGAGATTATTGTTTGATTTCCTACGCGATCTAATATTTCCATTATAAATGTGATTACCAACTGTACATATAGAATCCGGACAGGTCTTCGTGGCCTCTGACTGGGATTATGATGTGTTGGTAGGAGAAAAGGTGGGGTACCTGCAAGGTACTCCGACGCTCAAGTACGTTTCAGTGTGAGACAAACCAAAGCATAAGGAAAAAAAAGGTTAGAGTTGAATACACGACCCTCTAAAAAGAAGGGTTTTTATATGGGCATCTGCCCGTATAAAGCAGACGCGTATCCTTTGAACGAGCACAACTGCCTCATGTGAATTCGGAGGGCAGTTGGCCACAGGGAAGGCGTTATGGCACATGAGGGGGGGTCCCCCAACGACTATATATCAACGACTCTTTTTCTACAATGATCATATCTTCGCTAATCCTTAATGGGCATGTGCCTAGCCAACTTCTGGGTTGGGCCACAATTTGATGTAGGAGACGTGTTAGTCCAGTCCAGAACAGGAGCCCTCTAAGTTGCTATGCCTGAAGGGGATAATTACTTTAAGGCACTGAAGACATGTTTGACATGGCTTTAATGCAAACGTGGTGCAAAACTCTTTTGCTTTTTTGTGTCGTGCATCTGCTCGCAAGAGGAATTCAGACAGATTTCAGAAGATTCTCTATTTGGGAAGATAAAACACCTGAGGTTTTAATGACACGCGTAACAAAGCGCCGTAATCCATTTATGACACCTGGGGGTTAGCCATAGGTAATCATTGTTTTGGCTTTTATGATTCTCCATGTGAGCTTGAGACACTATAAAAGGGGGGAAGACAAGTTTATTTGTTCATTTTCTTACGAACTCTTCCTCTCGCCATAACACCTCGTTTGCAACTTTCTTGTTGGAGTCTCGTCATCGCCACCGTACAAATCTCAGAAAGCACCATGGATCAAGGTAATTCTTTATCTTCTACCTCTGTTTTCTGGATTTGCCTGACGAACATTCATCCATTTCATATGAATGTTCATGAATCTCTAGGGTTAGCAAGTATATTAGTGGTAAATCTAAGTTAGGTCTTAGTAGTGATAAGTTAGTGTTAGCAACCCGAACATAGGGTCGTGGGGGAACTTATCCCCGCCGATTTTAATTTAGAACAAAGAAGATGAGCTCGGTGTGTCGGTTTCACCCTCGTAGTTTTTTTTCTTAACTAAAAGGGCTGACCTCGGGTACATCCTCGGTCTTTATCGAAGCCCTTTCACTTGATTTGCAGTGGAATGGTGGATTTGAATTTGTCGAATTCATTGTGTTTCCTATGCTTTTAAGGTGAAAGTAGTTAGAAGAATACTCACGAGGTCGAGGAGGTCCCGCTTCTGATGGCACGGATGTCCCCGCTCAGGACCGTGTATGGATAATGGATGAGCCGCTCGAAACGGCGTCTCAATTTGCAGTGGACGCTTCAGAAGCATGGGCTAGGATTAAGAAGAAGAGGAAAGGGGAGGACACTAACTGGAGAGCCTTACCTCCGAAACCTGCCCAGAAGATCTGTTTGCGCTTTCCTGCTCTCCAGTTTCCTATGTACGAATTTGTGTTTCGTGAGGCTGGGTATTGTCTGCCCTTTACCGATTTTCAACAGGCGGTTTTTACTCACATTGAGCTCGCGCCTTCCCAACTGCAACCCAACGCTCTGGCCTTCATAAGGGTTTTCGAGCTGGTATGTTGCTACTTGGAGATAGGGGTGACGATCAGTTTATTCTTCAGGATCTTCCAACTACATAGGAACTCACAGGATGGTCGACACATCTGGGTGTCGTCGAAGCAAGCGACCAGACTATTCAAGCCATACCTGGATTCTGTTCGGGATTTCAAATACCGTTTCTACATTATCCAACCATGTTCGCAGGCTGCCAATGATTCACTGTTCGACAGAGAGATGGTTGGCTAGGAAGAGAAAATGGTGGCCCACTTTCCGTTGGAGTGGGTAAACGTGCATTTCCGTCATTCCAGCGAGCACTACATTACCAAGCCTGAAGATTTGAGCGTCGATGATATCACAACCTACAATACACTGTTCAACTTTGTTGCCAGTTTTCTTCCCACTGAGCTTGTTGACTCTGACGGGAATGCCCTCCTTCAGCCTAATGGGATGTCGGCCACTCTGTCCAGGCTAATAAATGTGAAGTCATTGCTCAGTTGCCCGAATGACGAGGCAGTGATGCAACTCTTAGGTAGTTTGTAGTCTATAAAGTTTTTTATTCGTGGATATGATCGACAACTAACTGGTTTTCCTGTTGTTTTTGTAGCGCAAATGTCCGAGATCCGAGATCGTGTGCTGAAGGAGAACAGAGAAGGGTGTGAAGGGTCGGGTCGAAGTTGTCAAGGATAAAACCACCCTGGATGGCTTCGTTGCTTCGGGCAGTTCTACTCCAGGGACCAGTCCGCTGGATGGGTCTCCACTGGAAAAGAGGAAATAAACTAAGGAGCCATCTCCTCCTTTGAAAACTAATGCGGAATTGATGGGCCCATTTGATTCCCCCGCTTGTGTTACTCAGAGGTCTTTGTTCGATGGAGGATCATCTATCCGGGTTCCTAATCTTGATGTTGCTGCCATCCTTTCTGCAGATTCATAGAGTATGAGAACCGAGCTCTGTCAATACGTTGCGGGGATGATCCGGATTCTGGAGGCCGCCCTTGCTTTCAATGATGTTGACCTCGTCTCCCGCAAGGATCTTTAATCTGCCAAGGATCGAATTACCGAATTGGAGGCCAAAAATGCGAAGTTGGAAAATGGCGTGCTCCAGGCCAATGGGCATTACGAGAGCATACTCGAGCTCATAAGGGAGGTTACAGAGATCCATAATAAGATGGAGGTGCTTACTAATGAAAACGAGTGTATGAAGAAACGGGATGAGGAGGCGGAAGGTAGGGTGACCGTCGGGGAGAACGAGATCGAGGAAGAAGCCACTATGACAACCAGGGCTGAACTGATTGCTCAGATTCGACTGTTGGTGCAAGATAACTTGAGTATGGCTTCATTTGGCTTCTACAACGCTGTGGAACAACTTAGGGTGACTAATCCTGGCGTGGACCTGGTCGTTGAAGGTACAAGTTCCCTGTGTAACACCCATTTTTCCCACAGTAATATTTATATAAAATTTTAATAAAATCAGAGTTACTTTTTTAGAGTGAGATGTTACACCATCAACGTTCATCAAAATTGTTAATAAAAAACGAACAGCGGAATCCAATTCTTTAATATCAATAGCTCAAAGGCTTAACAAATCGCACATGATAAGGTTCTTCAATTCAAGTTTAATTATAAAAATAAGTTTTTCTAAACATTAAAAGTAAATGTGGATAAAGATCTCTGTTCTCGTTATATATCAGAGCTCCTAGGACACAGGCATCACACCAACGTACTTCTCAAGTACCTGAATTGTCCGCACTTCCAAAAAAGCACAGACGCAACAAAACAAACAGAGGGGTGAGAATTAGATTCATAATATAATGGTGCATATGACATATATGAAGAAGTAATTCACCCCTAATCACACAAAATTATCAATCATATTATTCAATCAATCATAATGCAATGCGACTTAAATGCACAATGCAAATGCGGTACCGACTCACAATAACGGTTCATCAAATAGAACCCCGAATGCATCGTTAATGTCTCCAACAAGACACGATCATCCCTGCAACCACGATTCTCAACGAATCCCGTCACATCCACGACATGATTATTCCATCAAATGTATGTGCATGCAGACACAACAACGCATATCATATCACAATATAAATGAATACATCATGCTTTACGATCCTCATGATCTCATCAACCAACCATCAGTGCATCTTATTCACACACAGAACATACACATATCTCATGTTTTTCACAATTATAACAATCTACATATTCATATAATTCAATTAAACACTTAGGCTTTCTTATACAATTAATCGTCAAGTCCTATATTCACTATTATAACATCCTCAAAGTCTTATTTCACTAATATAATCCTACATTAGAAGAATGAGTCAAATCCGCCTTAAAACGGACGAAAAATCACATTTACAGTGGCCTGACACGGACTCCCGTGTCCCCTGACACGGCCCATGTCAGGTGGCCTGGGGACACATCCCCTCCAATCACCAAATCCCATTTTCCAGGAGGCTGACACGGCCGCCCGTGTTGCCTGACACGGCCGCCCGTGTCAGGCCTCCTGAAGCCAACTTCCCAAAATTCCACTTTTTAGTATAATGCTCGTAGCCTGACACGGTCGCCCATGTCAGGGCACCTGTACCCCAAAAATTCAATTTTTCTAGAAGTCCCAATTTCTTCTCTTTTCCTCACATGCACGAACCCCAATCATTCTAAGTCGAATTTAACACTCAAAACCAACCAAATCACAAGTTTATTATTCATTTATACATATAACCTCAACTAGTTTTATTAATAGATTTTCCTATATCGAATTAGGGAATTTATGCGGTTTAATCCTCTTCTCTGTTCATCATAACCCCCACAACCTTCATATGCCAATTCTCCAAATACCAAACATACAACACCAAATATATTTTCAAAACACATCATATAATCATATTCATCAACAATTTCACAATATTGCATCGATTCAATCATTATTATCAGAATCTCTTAAAAAATACCTAAGGGAGGAAGGAACTCCCAAGTACCCTTCTATGTCCTATCACTAATCATAAACCCTTTCTCCCCCCTTACCTTAAAATCGAAGCTTTCCTTCACAACTTTTGGTCTTGGTGATCTACGGTCCTTGACCTTTCCCTTCTTCTCCTCTTTCTCCAGACCTCTCTGTTCTTCGTAAAAAATACGATGAATGAGGTTTGTTTCTTTATTTCCTCTTTGTATAAAACAACAATTCCACCTTTGCCCCTTAAACCTCTAACCAACTCTTTATTTTATTTTATTTAAATAATAACAACATTACAATAGCACACCTTATATTATTATTATTATTCTCATCAAATACTTTTTTCACCAATTAATTCAATTATGCCATTAAAATATTAATATTTATTTCACAAAAATAAATATAAAATTAAGGCGTTACACCCTGCACCGTGTGGAAGATGGGGGTCGTCATGCCTCTATATAATAGTTGTCTAGCATGCGTGCCAATATGTAGTTTGGCCCGCGTGCCATTAATATTTTCTTTTGATAAACTTCATCCATTCAAACATAACAATTTCATAGCATTCTCAAACTCAATTTCATTCAAACATAACAATTTCATAGCATTCTCAAACTCAATTTCATTCAAACATAACAATTTCATAGCATTCTCAAACTCAATTTCATTTCAACTCATAACATAACAATTTCATAACATTTAAATTCAAACATAACAATTTCATAGCATTCAAATTCAAAACACCATCCATTCAAACATAACAATTTAGCACAATTTGATTCAGTACCTTTAACATTTAGACTTCCTAACACTAATAGTATAAATAAAACCTCACAAATAATCCAATAGTTCAATTATAAGTTAATCATCAATATCCTTCAAAGGTTCACTTAGCCAAATATATTCATAATTTCCTAATTCTCTCTGATTCTAACTATATTGTAACATTACCTAATTTAACTTTCAATCTATTTTACTCACTCATCGCTTTTAATCACTAATGAAAACAATAAATTTAACAGATCAGCATACATGTCTCAATAACACATTTAGCTAATCATCCATAACTTTAACTAATAGCAGCAACTATTACACTAACAAACCATTATATTTTTAACATCCAAATCACCCAAAAAATGTACCCTAACAACAACAATGGCAGCGGCAACAACAACACCAAAAAACAACAATGTACAACTACAATGTACCCTAACAACAATAACATCCGCAAGAACAACAAGAACAATGTATAACAACGTATCTCTTCTTCTTCTTCACGAACGCACTTCACGAAACAAAGGGAGAGGCTCGAATCGAAACGAAACAGAACGAAACAACAAGAGAAGCAAGAGAAGCTTGAACGAAACAACAAGAAAAATGTATAACAATGTATAACAGAACGAAACAACAAGAGAAGCAAGAGAAGCTTGAATGAAATGGTTGAAACAACAAGAGAAGCAAGTGAAAATGATTAGAAATGAATAATATGGTTTCTGAAAGTTTTATATTTTAATTAATAATTGACCTTAGAAAGTGTTTTTCTTAGAAAGTGCTTTCTTAGGGTTTCTGAAAATTTTATTTATTTTAATTAATAATTGACCTTAGAAAGTGTTTTTCTTAGAAAGCACTATCTTATGTTTTCTGAAATTTTTATTTATTTAAATTAATAATTGACCTTAGAAAGCGCTTTTTTAAAAGCGATTTCTTAGGTCTACCTATAAGAGTGTTTTTTCATTAGAAACCGCTGTCTTAGGGTGGTTTCTGAAATTTTATGAAAAAATATCAAAAATCACAAAATGGAGTCGAACCCACGCCCCTGAGGCAGGGAAATGCATTATAAAAGGGCATTAACCACTGGGATGGTGATACATCCCTGCATTAAAATGCAAAGATAATTATATATGGGTTCATGAAAAGAATATTATTAATTTTAATATTTTTTTATATTATTTTTCAATTAATTATTTAAACACTCAAAATAAATCATTTTTGAATTATTTTTTGATCATAATTTATTCATACATTCAAAATATTTTAAAGAATTTTAAATAATAATAATAATAATAATATTTGATTAATTTTAAATATTTTGAAGAATTTTATAGAAAGTATTTGGTTAATTTCTTTAAAATATTTAAAATTAATCGAATAATAATATATTTTTTTAAGAAAATATTTGATTAATTTCTTTAAAATATTTGATTAATTTCTTTGATTAATTTCGTTAAAATATTTTAAAGAATTTAAATAATAATAATATGTGATTAATTTTAAATATTTTAAAGAATTTTAAATAATAATAATAATTATATTTGATTAATTTCTTTAAAATATTTGATTAATTTCTTCAAAATATTTGCTTAATTTGTTTAAAATATTTTAAAGAATTTTATTCATAATATTTTTTTAAAGAAAATATTTGATTAATTTCTTTAAAATATTTGATAATTTCTTTAAAATATTTTTTAAAGAATTTTATATAATAATAATAATATTTGATTAATTTTAAATATTTTAAATAATTTTAAATAAAAATAATATTTTATTAAATTCTTTAAAATATTTGATTAATTTTTTAAAAATTTAAAGAATATTATTATTTTTTTAATATTTTTTTCTATTTTAATAAATAATTGACCTTAGAAAGCGCTTTTTAAAAAACGTTTTCTTAGGTCTACCTATAAGAGCGTTTTTTTCCTTAGAAAGCGTTGACCCACGTCCTTGAGGTAGGAAAGACATTGTACAAATCGTTAACCACTAGGGTGATGATACATCGATGAATTAAAATGCAAAGATAAATATATATGCGTTCCTGAAAAGAATATTATTATTTTTAATATATTTTTATATTATTTTTCAATTAATTATTTAAACACTCAAAATAAATTATTTTTGAATAATTTTTTCCACATAATTCATTCATACATTCAAAATATTATTTTCACAAAAACAACAAAAAAATATTATTATTTGATTAATTTTAAATATTTAAAATAATTTTAAATAATAATAATTGATTAATTTCTTTAAAATATTTTAAAGAAATTTAAATCATAATAATATTTTATTCATTTTAAATATTTTAAAGAATTTTAAATAAAATATTTGATTATTTTCTTTAGAATATTTAAAATTAATCAAATAATAATATTTTTTAAAGAAAGTATTTGATTAATTTCTTTGATTAATGTCTTTAAAATATTTTAAAGAATTTTAAATAATAATTATATTTGATTAATTTTAAATATTTTAAATAATTTTAAATAATAATAATTTTTGATTAATTTCTTTAAAATATTTGATTAATTTATTTAATATATAATAAAGAATTTTAAAGAATATTATTATTTTTAATATTTATTATTATTTAATATTTAATCAAATTATTCCTTAAAATATTTTAAAGAAATTAATCTAATATTTTAAAGAAATTAATCAAATATTATTATTATTTAAAATTCTTTAAAATATTTAAAATAATCAAATAATAATAGTTTTTAGTTATTTTTGTGAAAAAAAATATTTTGAATGTATGAATGGATTATGTGCAAAAAATTATTCAAAAATGATTTATTTTGAGTGTTTAAATTATTAATTGAAAAATAATATAAAAATATATTAAAAATAATAATATTCTTTTCAGGAACCTCAAAGGGGTGGGTTCGACCCCCTTGCAATTTTTGTGATTCTGAAAGTTTTATATATTTTATTTAATAATTAACCTTCGAGAGTGCTTTTTAAAAATCATTTTCTTAAGGCTACCTATAAGAGCGCTTTTGAGAAAGTGCTTTCTAGAAAACACTTTCAAAGATGAGGCTAATTTAAGACCTTTAGCAGCGCTTTTTAAAAGCGTTTTCTAAGGTTATCCTTTAAAAGCGCTTTTTTTAGCAAATATTTTTAAAAACATATAAGAGCGCTTTTGCATAAAAGCGTTGTCTTTGTTGCGCTGTCAAAACTCAATTTTGTCGTAGTGATAACCTAGTTCCGCCACTGCACTTCTTTATGCATACATCCTAGTAACAACCCTAAGATAACCATTGTTTCTCTACCTCTGAACAATTTTAACTATCACACATGGACACAATTCATCAAAGTCGCCACTTGTTCGAAAATCAAGTTAGGGTTTCTTTATGGAACCATAACTCGTCCTGAAAGCTCCAACCAAACCTCTTTTCTTAGGATTGCTGCAATACTATGGTAATGGCTTGGGTTACAAACTCTTTTAAATAGAAGATAATTGAAAGTATTCTTTGAATGGACACATTGCATGAAATTTAATAAAAGATCCAAGACATTAACCACCTGGGTGATATTTTCTAGATATTATATCATTGAGAGGAGATTTACTCACTCAAGAAATGTGGCCAAATATTACTCAGTTTTTTATCACACTCAAGAAACTTTGGCAGGAACTATATACTTCTAGGCATATTCCAATATGCAATTGCACAATCAAGTATCATTTTCGTCTTCTTCTAACAATCAAGAGTTTTAGAGAGAATGATTATGTAATTCGATTTCTCAAGGACTTAAACGAGTAACACGTTCATGTCCGCTCCTAAATCATGTTAATGCATCCCCTCCCACACATCAACAAAATCTCTTTCCTTCCTCATTCAACAAGATGGGTAACATATAACACCTATTGAAGAAGACAAATTTATTTCCCAAATATTGAAACCTCACAACATAAATTGCTATAAGATGGGTAACATATAACACCTATTGAAGAAGACAAATTTATTTCCCAAATATTGAAACCTCACAACATAAATTGCTATATGGATTATGGCATAAAATCCATTTCCATTAGTTGTGGGAGACACGTCAAAATTTGGACTTATTATCACAAACCATGGAACACTATAGAATTCTACTTCAAGAAACACATGCTTCCCCCTAATATCAAGAAGACAAACTTATCTCAATCATCTTATTATGAAGACAGTGAGATAAAAGCCCATTAAACTCATTTTAAAGACATGTTACGGGAACTCCCATCAGATTCATTAATGATCAATAACATGCCTTACTTGATCTTCTTCAACAACCATCACCTCAACATCCATTCAACATTCATCACCTTAACTCCTTCTTTACATCACCCCTTGGACACTCCTAATTTAGTTCACTTTATTCATGTTAGAAAGGACGCTAGCTGGATTTCAGACATCAGGGCCATAAATCATGTGTGTCATTCCAGAAACTTATTTACTTATTTTATAAAAACGAGGACTATACACATCAAGCTCCCTGATGATTTTTATTTGAATAATGTTCTCTACATACCTGAATTATGTACAAACCTTATTTATATTTCTAAGACCACCCAATTCCATTAATTGTGACATTTTGGTTTACTTTAACAAATGTATCATATAGGGGAATCATACCATAAAGAGGATTGGTGTGATTGAGCTTTAACTAGGGTTATTATTGCTCACCTTTCCCCTATCCCTAATGATAACTCAACTAGTTTTAGCCATAGTTCAAGAATACCCACTATAAATACTTGTAACGTGTGGCACAAATGTTGATATTATTACACACATTAATAAAGCTTTTTCATTTGCATAACATGTCAAAATATTTCAATCTTCTGTGATACTTGCTTTTATGCCAAACATAATAGGATAACCTTTAAGGATTATACATCTTCTTCCTTAAAATATTTTTACCTTATACACATAGACACATGAGGTTCTTTTATACTTGTTCCATGTTATATAGCATGTATATTTTCTAAATGTTGTTGATGATCAAAATCATTTTTGTTGGATTTTACTCATGAAATCCTAACTTTGAAACTCCTAATCTTTTAACCTCGCATTATCTGCAACCCTTAAACCCACATCATATTCTTTTTCCATCCTTGAATCTTGTGGGAAAAAAGTTGTCCATAATCGGCTTAAACCCCTCACTAACAATAACACTTGGTACTTAACTCTCTTCCACCTAACAAATGTGTGTAACTTAGATGAAGAAGTCTACATGAAAATCCCTTATGGACTAAATGTGTGTAAGATGACCATACTCTATTAATTACGTATTTTTCATACAAATGTTTCCTTCAGTTTTTTTGTTTGTATTTTATCATGTTAATTTTCAACTGTTAACAATTTATAAACTGATAATTTATTCACAATATATGTGTAGTACAATTAACTGCTGAGATGTACTATATTTCTGCAATAGATAGATAAATTGTTCCTTGTTGCATATTTGACCATGAGATTAAAATCTATAAGAAATTGAAAAATATTTAATATGAAAGTTCTTAGAGATTAAAATCATTTTTTAAATAAGGTTTGTGTTTAGATGTTTTTCTAGAAAATTATTAGTTCATAGAAATTTTTGACGGGAGCTTGTTCGAGAGCATGTAAAAACCATTTAATATGAAATTTGTAATTCCATCTTATACACGATAATTCAATGGTTTAAAATATATATATAATTTTTTTTAATTGCTTTTAACTTTGGAAAATGTTGAAAAGGCCAGTGGCGACCATCTTTCTATGCATGCTTGTTGCGAACTAGTGGATTAGTTTCGTCACCGAGTCTTGATAGTTGGTAATAGAGAGTCGGGGCAAACCCATGTACCTCCTTAAGGTCGCATCTTTGAAGGTTTTGAAGAGGAGATTGTACTTCAAGGAATCATGGGCCTTAATAATTTCCATTTACATATTGATGAAGGTGACATGCTTATACGGGTCGATGAGCTCATCAAAATTAGTCAACTACAATTATTTGAAATTTTATGGCACTAGAGCCTCCCATATTTCATCAGAGAAGGGCTAAGGGTCCAATATTTCAACCTCTTTTGTAGGATCAACTACATGTTGAAGATGTTGGATTTGGAAAACATTATCCTCCAAGGTTTGATTATGGTAGTGTAAATTGTCCATGGCAGCTCGCATTTCTTCCATAGGGCCCTCATCACCGTCAAATTCACTATTGGTTTGAATTACTACTTTCTTGTTTACCATGATGGATAAAGGAATTGAACGAGACGATAAAAATCAAGTTTGATGTGGTGACTATATCCCATGTTAGTTTTACCATGCTCCACAGTGGGTACTAATTGTACTTGCTAAAAGTACAATATGTGATAACCCTTAGTGAATAAGGGTTATCATATGATTTTAGGGTTTGTTGTAAGGTTTATAAATAACTCACATAGGGAGTGAAAGCTTTGTATGTGTGTTATCTATGTAAAAATGAGATTGATTTCTCAACCTCAGGATTGAGATATTGATAGCAGTTCCTGGGCCTGGGTCTCAAACTCCCAGAAAAGTAACAACTACTTCCAAGAGATTGGGGATAGAGTAGTTAATCCCCTATTATTCAGGAGCATGGTTAACTTATTTGAATCCTTTTTCATACTGTTGTGGACTAGGGACACATGATTTTCCCATGTTCCCACGTTTTGGGTGAATTGTCCAAGAAGTGGGCAGCATATTTAAGGAAAGGGTGTCACATCTAGTAAACGGGCGATTGATCTAATATACGAGCAACCAAGAATGTGTTTGGGGCGAGGTGTTACATATTATTCCTCCTACATCACCCATTGTGGACTTTTCACATAATATACCAATACAATGTTTTTATTGGATCCACAACCATCGTCACAACCCAAATACATTTGAAGCAAAAAAAAAGGCATTTATGTTGGTAAAACCTAATGACTTCAAACCATTGGCGTCAAAGGATAAAATATTGTGCCCACAACTGTAAACCAAAGAAATGTTATATGACCTCGGGAACAAGCATATGCATGCCCTAGGAAAGCATTTGATCCGAGCAAATGATTGAAGAAAGTTCATCAGATGATTTGAAAGAATTATACTATGACATGTCTCCATTTGAACAATGGTTGTTCATTTAAAGATTATCGGCTCTAACAAACCCTAAAAAGTCCTTATATAAGGGACCACTACGTCAAAGTAAGCTACACACAAATTTCTAACCTAAATGCCTCTTACATCTTATAGTCACTGACCCAAGCATTAAAGTGTTTGTAGGTATCACCCTTATGCAACTTAAATTAGCAGACTATGGATATCCATATTCCCGAAGCTACATGAACTTGACTAAATTCGTAATTAAGTGAATGATTCCTGACCATAAGGATCATTGGTGTTGTCTGTGGAAACAATATTTAACGTTCAACCACCCACTTAAACGTCATATGGCAAACTAGGGAAAAATAATGACCCATAACTCTAACTGTCCACAATTTGTGGCTAGTGAAGTCATGAGAAGAAACCACAACCTTGAAGAAGGACTCATGACATCCTTCCGACTATGGTTGTGAATGAAAAAACGTGAGTTATTAGTAGTATCTATAGATGACACCATTATTCAAATCTAGAACTCATATTCACAATGAAGACAACAAAACAGTGGACAATCAATGTTTGTCATAATCATTATCTTCATCCCAAAAAGTTTGTACTTACAAACATTTTGATACATAATTGAATGAACATCGCAAGTGAGATATATATTGAATATGAATGATATGTACCGTGAGAGATTTTGATGTTAGAATTATATAACCTTGAAGATGTTGTATTGAGTTTGGGTTAATAAAAAATCCAATTCAAAATAGAACCATAAATCTATCAATCCAACCCAATGGCTTGTGTTATTATTATTATTATTATTATTATATGAGTATTTTTTTTTTTTATTTAGCAATACTTTTTATTATTGTAAAAGTGATGTCAAAATCTAATTTAATAGATCCTCTTGACCTGTTTAGATAATATATAGTATTTTCAAATTTAGCTTTCTTAAGGTAGTTGAATTTAAATCGAATTCATTCGTATAAAATTGATTTGTAAAATGAGAATTGTTCACATTTATAAAAATATATTTGTATTATATATTATCTGATGTGAGACTCTTAATCCACGGTGTATAATTTGATTTAAATTGTAGATAACTAGATATGTTTTTACATAATATGTTTATTCAGTTTAAATATTAAAATTTTATGATGGTTAAATATATTTAAGTTTCACAAACGTGTTCATTGAATTCTCCTTTATAAGTAATTATGTTTATTAAACTACTAGATATGGCCAATAAATCAAACTCAACTCAACAAATTATTGATCATGTTAGAGATATAAGCTCGGCACTCAATTCAAAGTAAAGAAAAAACAATTGATTTGAGTGTTTGATTTAGACAAGTAGGATACATAAACTTGAACACAAACTACTCGACACGAGGACACCTTTTGGTGGATAGGAATACTGTATTTCATCTTTCATACAAATTCAATCAATCAATTTTAAATTCCAAAATAAGTTTGCAAACCACATTTGATGCTATCCCATCCAAAACTGATGCATGTAATCTAGATATCCATGTTTTTTATTTTATTAAAGGATAACATACTGTTTGGTTTTTAGTTTATGTGAGAGAAGTATGGATAATATTTTAATATTAAAAAAAATTATAATATTTTCAATAAATAAGATATTTTCTAAATGTAATTGTAAATACTATTTTTTTTTAATAACCTGTTTGGATTGACATTTTCATTGTTTCGCCGGAAAAAAACCTTGTAGTTTCTGATCTCATAGATTAGTTGCATTTTCATCGCGGAAACAAACATATCTTAAATAATAGAAAACAAAAATAAATTAAAAATTACAATATCAGTTTGATTTAATAAAAGTATTTTATATCGATAGTGCATAAATATTAAATTTTTAAAATTAAGTCTATAAAAAATTAAATAATAATATTTTTTTGAACCAAAATAAAATAAAATAATGGTAGTTTTCTTCCACCGGCTACAAATATAGATATGGTTAAATAATTATATATTTTAATTCTATTTGTTTTTTTCATCAATCAGAAGATTCCAATGTAGTAATTTAATAAAAGTGAATATAGTTTTGCTAGGATACAATGAATTATAAGTTAAATACAGTAACTGAGATGGTAATTTTGTGCATATGTGTGATTCAGATGTTTTAATATATTTTTTTCAAATCTTCTTTGTTACAGCTGTCAATTCCATTTTTTAGGTTTCCTTATTTATACATACCAAAATTGTCTTAGTTCTATAATATCGTTAATAATTAAATATCTTAGTCTCTAATTATTATGTCACAATATTATAATTAATATTATATACAGGTTTTTATTCTAACGTGCAACTTCTCGCTTATTAACTCTTAAATAATAAAAAATTCATTTACTAAATTATTTGACTAAATAAATAAATAAATAATATATTGTATATATTTAAACTTAATATATGGCTGAATAATTATAATATAATAGATTTTTTCAGAACATATTTAATCTCTTAAGATGAATTAATGAAGAATTTAATTGATTTGGAGAATTTAGTGTCCTACAAAACTTAAGGATGTATTCAGTAGTTGACTTTCTATCATCTTTATCACCACGCCAATTAGAATCGGTGAAATAAGTAAATCACATTTTCGGCCCGTATCCGATGCGGGAAAGAGAATTCTACAACCAAGAGTTCATTTAACGTATCTAAGGATTCTTTTGATCGCTGTCAAGTGAGACACCTTCGGTCTCTCCATGAATATACTCGCAATATCGACACTAAATGCCAAGTTTGGTCACGTATTGCACAAATACCGCAATGATCCAATCAATCTCTTATATTGAGTTAGATCCCCATTTGTTCATCCTCACTCTTGGACAGCTGCAAACTTGCCTCGCATGGTGTAATGGTCGCATTACAATGCTCCATTTCACACCTCTTCAAGATCTCTAGAGCATATCTCCTTTGATGCATAAGCAGTCCCGTTTTTTACTTTTGGAACTCTATGCCAAGGAAATACGTCACAATGTCAAGGTTTGTAATCTCGAATTCATCCATAAGTTCACTTTTGAACTTAGAGATACTCTTCCTACAGTTGTCGGTAATCAATAGATGATCCACATACAAGCAAGAATTATCACACCATCACTTGCATCTGATCTCACATAAACTCTGTGTTCGGAAACATACCATTTAAAACCAATGTCGATAAGAAAGCCATAAATGTCTTTGTTCCAAGCTCTTGGAGCTTGTTCCAAACCATATAATGTTTTATTCAATTTGTAGTACTTTATCTCTTGACTATTTACTACAAATTCGGGGGCTGCTCAACATAAGCCTTTTCATCAGTGGGTCGTTCAAAAAGGCAAAGTTGACATCCATTTGATATATCGCTCAATCATTGTTATTCGTAATGCCAACAACTAATTGGATGGTTTCAATCTTAATCGTAATGCAAACACTTCATCAAAGTTTATATCTTCACATTGCAAAAATCCATTCGCTATCAATTGAGCCTTATGCTTGATCACCCCGCCTTTGGGATTTTCCTTCACTTTAAAGACCCATCGCACACCAATCGGCTTTTTTCCCAGCGGTAGATCAATTAGCTCCCAAGTACCATTTTTTCAATAGTTTACAGGTCCTCCTTCATTGCACAAATCCACTTTGGATCGCTTAGATCCACCTCTGTGTTCACCGGTTCAGATTTGGCTATAAGCGCATAGTGAACGAAATCACATTCATCATTGATCTTGTTATCTTGGAATCTCTCACATTCTTGGAGTCTTTGAGGCAACACCTTTTGCCTTGTTGATCTTCTAATATTTTCTTTGTTTCATACCTCATTCGGTGGTTGCACATCAGTTTTGAAACTGACAAGATCATAAAAAATAAAGCTATTATAGGTTCTATTATACTGATGTAACCGGCTACCCTGTTCCTGATAACCGATTACACCATGTTCTGCAGGCCTGGAAGACTGATTTTTCTGCATGTAGCCGATTACATCAAATTGCACTGCCTGCATGTAATCGGTTACCCTGGGACTTACAACACTAATTTCTTCAAAAATCACACCTCGACTTATCACAGTCTTTCGATCTTGTGCATCAATAGTTTGTATCCACCTATAGAGTGATATCCAACCAAACTCATCACCTCACTCTTGTCGTCCAACTTCTTTTTAAGTTGACCTGACACATGTCGATACGTCACCAAACTGAAAACTCTTAAATGGATTAGATTTGGTTTGAATTCTAACCATAACTCTTTTGGTGTCAACTTCAAAAGCTTCTTAGTAGAGCACCTATTCAACAAATAAATGGTTGTAGAGAATGTTTCTCCCCATAGCTCATTCGACAAGTTTTTTCTACTTAACATGCCTCAAACCATGTTCATAATTGATCGATTCTTTCTCTTGACAACACCATTTTGTTATCCCTCTCTTGATCATAAAACTTCCCAAACTCATTCGAGACACGTTCACATCCATCGTCCGTTTTGATCACTTTGAGTGTTTGACCACATTGCCTCTCCACCATGTAATTAAACTTTTTGAACACATCAAACACCTAATATTTCTTCTTGATAAGGTAAGTCCATATCTTTCCACTAAAATTGTTGATAAAAGTGACAAAATACATATTTCCACCCAATGTGTCAACTTGTATTAGCCCACAAACATCATAATACACCAACTCAAGGTGAGGTTTGGTCCTATGACCCGCATCCTTGCTAAAAATCCCTTTGTGTTGCTTTCCCTTCACACATTCTTTACAAAACTCAAATGGAATATTAATGTGTGGCATCCCAACAACCATACCATTTTGCTACAAAGCTTTGAGATCACGAAAATTGAGATGCTCAAGAAGGTAGTTTCACAACCACACTTCTTGACTTGCGGTCGTAGCTAATCACTTATGCTCCAACACTTTCAACTCCATTTTGAAATTCCTATTGGTAGCCAAAAGAGCCTTAGGGATCAACACTCTGTTTGCATACACAACACACAAAATCTTGTTTTACAAGCGAATTTTGTAAACTCTCTCAAGAAATTGGCCAATACTTGTGAGATTACATTTAATTCTAGGAATATACAAGAAATACATGATCATAGAATGTCAATCATTCTTCTTCTTGATCAAAACACCATAGATACCTTTGGTCGTAAGAGTGGTATTGTTCGCTGGTGTTTTTGGCGAACAATCTCTGGTTAACCAAATCTCTTAGAAAAGGGTGACTGATAGGACCAACCAAACAAGTCCTAGGACGCCGCGTGCTAAGAATCAAATGAAGGATAATCTAAAAACGGTGTTTATATGTTTCTGTCGAAATGTTCTAGAGTAAACCAATTATTGTTATTTATATTGAGGTTTGAAGGTGTTTATATATTTGAATCTACTAACACGTTTGAAGACTTTAATGAAAGAAAACTAAAGTTTGACATGAAGATAAAGAATTACTTAAATATAAATTGACTGAAATATAAAAATTGTTGGAAACGTGAATGGAAAGTAAATGACAAACAAAGAACAAAGATTTAAAGAAGAAACTTAAAGCTTTTATAATTTGAAATAAAATTGGTGTTGATACGTACATTTCTAAAATAATCTCTCTTTTCTCTTTACACACGAGTACTTGAGTAAGTTTACAGGAATTTGTACAATATTTTTCACACACTTTTCACAAAGCAAACTATCCTATTTATATACAAATATCATAATCGTCGAACAACGGTCAAATCCTAAACAAATGCCACTTGGCCTTGTGCATGCTAATGTCTTCTGAAAACCTTCCACGTCCCCTTTTACCAAACGAAACAGTTATTCATACAAAAACTGCTCTTCAACAGATGAAACGATGTGTCTCTTTATGACATCAAGTTGATTTACAATTCAAATCCAAAAATCCTTCTATCATATTTTCCTTTGTCGAAACTTTTCATTGTCGAAATAACAACAAAAGTTTATCCGTAGTGATGTGAAGAACTTACAGTCAGCAATCCAGCGTCTCTTTCAACAAACCCCTTTCGACTTATAAAACAAATCATCATAAACCTTCTCGAGATTCTAGACATGTTTGGAAGAAAAAGTGATCAATTCGTCAAAAGATCTTTATAAAAGCTATTAAAACTTTTATGGACCAAACTCATGCTGTCGAAAATCCTATGCATACAAATTGCCCCCCAGCAAAGGTGTTTCGACTAAATTTCTGGAGAAAGCAACTTTGCTGCCAAATTATACTTCGACTCCATGTTTTTTGCATTAAATGCGTTGATTCCCAAAAATCTTACTTTGTCAAATCAAATCTAAGTAATCATTAGATTTCCTCAACCTATCAACTTCAAACCACATTCCCAGACATGATCTCCATGAATCTATGAGACTAGATCCATTGTACCCTTTTTAATCAAATCCAACGTACGTAACCTTTCTTCGTCTAAGTCTACTAGTTCATCCATCATCATACTCCAATATACATCTGAAGGAATTTCATGATGTCTTTGGATGCGTATGGATTGTAAATAGATTTCGACTGGAAGCACTGCCTCATGTCCGTATGTTAATTTAAATGGGGTAGTGTTAGTATCTTCTTTAGGTGACGTTCGACATGCCCACAAAATTTGATCTAAGGTTTTGTGCCAATTTCTAGGCTTCTTACCTACATGTTTTTGATCAAATTTATTATTACCTTATTTGTTGCTTCGACTTGTCCATTAGCTTGGGCATAATAGGGCATAGACGTTAATAACTTAAAACCCATTTCATTTGCAAAAGCTTGCATATTTTTACCAGTAAACACAGACCCCTGGTCAGTGGTTATTGTTTCTGGTATCCCAAACCTATAGATTATGTATTTTTGGATAAATTCTATAACTGCTTCTTGATCCACATTAGTTAGCGATATGGCTTCGATCCATTTAGTAAAGTAATCCACTCATACTAAAATATATCTTTACCCGTTTGATGAAGCAGGTCGAATTTCTCCAATTAGATCCAAAGAGCATCCTCTGAATGGCCAAGGTTTTATGATGGAATGTAGTTCGCTTGCAGGAACATGTGGTATTCCTGCGTGGACTTGGCACTCTTGGCAACCCTTCGCGAATTCGACACAGTCTTTGAGCATAGTTGGCCAATATAGACCCTGCCTAAATAGTAGCCATTTCATCTTATGCCCTTCTTGGTGCGCACCACATGTGCCACTATGTACATTCGACAGTGCAATATACGCCTCTTCTTCGCCTAAGCACTTTAGTAAGACTCCTTTTACAGTCTTTTTAAACAATTCATTCCCAAAGAGTACGTAGCTCAATGCTCTATATTTTATTTTTCTTTGTACGCTTTTGTTTGGGTCTTATAGATAACTTCTTATAGGTTTTCTCCAGTCATCCACGTCTGAATTATCTATATTAAAAATTTCGAAGTTTTCGTCATCCCTATAACCAAGTTTCATTGATTCTAAATCTGATGGGGATAATTTGGTCGATACAACCCTTCCCCTTACTTCGATAGCTTTCTCCAGATTTTCTTTTGATACCCTGTAACCTGATGCAATATGAGCCAAATCATTGGCCTCTTGATTTTTTATTCTAGGAATATGTTTAAGGGTCACAGTGTCGAATGCTTTCAGGAGCCTGTTGGCTATGACGAAGTATATAATCAGATTTTCTTTAACACATTTGTACTATTTGGTTAGTTGTTTTATTACTAGTTCTGAGTCACCCATTATTTCGACTCGAGTTGCCCCCAATTCCAACAAGGTTTCAAGCCCAGCAATTAAAGCTTCATACTCAGCTTCATTGTTTGAACAAGGGTCTTCGACCCTATACTTGAATTTTATTAGAATTTTATCAGGAGAAATAATCAATATACCTATACATGTACCATTCTTGTGGCTGGAACCGTCAAAATACAATTTTCAAGGTTGTAATTCGACGTACTTTATTTCACTATCGTCTATGGAATGGTCGGTTATGAAATCAGCCACCACTTGCCCTTTTACAGCTTTTAAAGGCAGGTATCTTAAGAAGTATTCAGTTAATGCTAAAGCCCATTTCCCAATTCTACTATGTAAAATAGATTTAGAAAGCATATATTTTATTACGTCGAAATGAGATGATACAAATACATCAACTAGTTTTATATAGTGTTTTAATTTTGTACAAGAGAAATATACACAAAGACATAACTTTTCTACTACATTATATCTAGTTTCAGCATCGTTTAATACTCTGCTGAGATGATAGATGGCTCTTTCGACGTCATTTTCATCTTCCTGACAAAGCATGCTTCCAAGGGTCTTGTCGGATGTTGAGATATATAACCTCATGATTCTTCGTCTATTAGGTGACGTAAAGACTGGAGGGCTTGCCAAGTATCCTTTTATCTTATCAAAAGCTTCTTGTTGTTCTTGCCCCCATGTGAAATCTTCTTTTTTGAGTCGAAGCAGGGGGGAGAAAGCTTGCGTTATCCCACTGAGGTTTGAAATAAATCTTCTAAGGAAATTAATCTTCCCCAGCAGTGACTGCAGTTCTTTCTTTGTCGAAGGAGCTTTCGCCTCCATTATTGCTTTATCTTTATTAGCGTTTATTTCGATTCCCTTTTTGTGGACCACAAAACCTAGGAAATCTCCAGCCTGCACACCAAACGCACATTTAAGGGAGTTCATCTTTAAACCATGTTTTCTCATCCTCTCAAAGGATTGTCGAAGATGGTTTAAATGATGTGTTTTTGAAACAGACTTTATTACAATATCGTCAATGTATACTTGCATGAATGTTTCAATAAAATCATGAAATATGGAATTCATATCCCTTTGGTATGTAGCCCCGACGTTTTTCAAACCAAAGGGCAGAACTACCCATTCGTATGTCCCTATTGCTCCAAGACACCGAAAGGCTGTTTTTGCAACATCTTCCTCTGCAATGAAGATTTGGTTGTATCCAGAATATACATCTAGCATACTTAGGTACTCGTGCCCTGTTGCAGAGTCTACTAGCATTTCTGCTACTGGCATAGGATATTCATCCTTTGGGGTGGCAGAATTTAAGTCTCGAAAATCAATGCACACCCTCAAAGAGCCATTTTTCTTTATTACAGGTACAATATTTGCAATCCATTCGACATACCTGGTCGGACAAATGAATTTACACTTGAGAAGTCTTTCGACCTCCTCTTTTATCTTTGACAAAACCTCTGGTGCGAAACGTGGAGCTTGCTTCACAGGCTTCTTTCCTTCAATTATAAGAAGTTTCAGTTCGACCAAACTCCTGTAGAGGCCTGGCATTTCTTCATAGTCCCATGCGAACTATTCCTTGAATTCTTTCAACAACTGAACTAATTCGATTCTGAAATAGGGGTCCATAGCTGCACTTATATAGGTTGGCCTTCTTTCTGCCCCCAGTCCCAGATTGATTTCTTCTAGAGGATCTTGTGCCACCATCTTCATGTTAGTTGAAGTTGGGTCTTTTTCAAATCCCAATGGTTCGTCGTCGTAGATGGCATCCAACTTGTGATTCTGGCATTCGCCTGTATGCTCATCTTTATTTTCTTCATCTATGCCTTGGTGAGGGCATGATGGATGTGAACTTTCTTCCTTGGCTTCGACATACATATACTTTGCTTCGACTTCTAGAGCCGATTTTAGTTTATTTTCGGCCATATAGGTTGTTCGCTGCTTCTTTCTCGGTCCTTTTTTGCCTCTGGAACCTCCTCCATTGAGATTTTGACATGGGGTTCTTCCCTTTATAGTTCTCTGAAGGATATGTCTTGTGCCTCTGCTTCTCAGCTTCCTTTTTTGTTTCGACTGAGGATCCCCTTTGAACTTCAAAACTTTTCCATTCTCTAGGCCTCTGGGCATCCCTAATGGGTTGTACCCATCTGTCATTAGGTACTTTGCCTGATGGCTTGTAGGTATTTTAGTACCTGCCCCCAGGGCTCTGGAAGTGATATCTGCTTCTCCTTGGATCATATCCACTGGCTTCGACTGCTGGCTTTTGAAACCAATTACTCCTTGCCATTGACTTCTTTACTTCCTCCAAGTTTGTTGCCGCCTTTCTGTCGAAAATGGAGCTACAGCGCGGACATAGCATCACTTCAGTATTCTTCTTTTGGCACCTTTGGATAAACTCTACCAAATTTTCACATTCCTTTGGACATGCTGCCCTTTGATACTCCTCTCGACGACGTTCCATCTCATTCTTTCCTTTGTTCTTTTGAGAAGCTTTGACCATGTTGATATACAACCCTTGCCTATCAGCAAGACTCAATTTGTCCATTTTCTTTATGAGAGCCTCTTCGACTTTGCAGGACCCCTTTGAAGTTGGGACACTCTTGGTTTGGGCTGCTTTCTCTTTAGGATCTTCCATGGTTCTGCGAAGTATCCCATAAGTGATTTTGGGTGGAGGACCTTCAGCAGCCTCAGTTGTGATTTCCATATTGTTTTTACTTGCAATCTTACCAATGCCGATGAGATTACTAGTGTCATTGTTAAAGCCTTCAGTGACCTCCTTCGACTGGCTACAAACATTTTCCCCAGTGACCTCATTTTTATTATTGAGGCCTTCAGTGGCCTTCTCATCAGCATTGGGGAAAGCCTCAACTTTCTCCTCATTGTTGTCAAAAGCATCACCCAGCCTGTTGGCTGTATTTCGTTGATGTTGATCTTGGCACTAGCAGGCGAACTGTATTTTACCCAGTAGTCGAATTTTCCACTAGGCTCTCCTAACGTATCCCAGACTACCCCATCTCCATCCAATTTGTTGACTCTTTTGTGGAAGCTTTCAGTAACTTCCTTCCTTAGATGCTTAGCATCTTCAATGACCCTGGGCTCACTTTGGTGGTCAAAACCCTCAGTGGCTTCAATCTTACTTTGGTTGTTCGAATCCTCAATAGCCTCGACATTGCTTTTCTCTCCAAGATCCTCAGTGACCTTGATCAGAATAGGCATAGTTAATTCATCTCCTGATATTTCCTCTACATTGTGGCGAATGGGGGAATCTTCAGTGACTCCCACCATGTTGACAACGTTGTCAAAACCTTCAGTGGCTTCAATCAAACCAAAATTGTGATCTGACATTTTTTCTATCTCGACCATATTCATGTCGAAAGGCTTAGCATAATTAGCTTCCACTACTTGTACACGGGCAGCTTCAACCCTTGTTTGCTGTTTTGGCTTCTTTCCAAACTTCAGCCTTCCGTCCTGGATTGCATTTTGAACTAGGTCCCTGAAAAGGAAACATTGAGAAGTTTTATGACCTAGAAAATTATGGTACTTACAAAAACCTCTTTTTCTCTTGGTCAATAGGGGGTTCTTTTATACCCGGTGGTTTTATTAGTTGACCATATTTTACCAACAGATCAAATATTTTGTCACACTTGGTGACGTCTGTAGCAGTAAAATCATGAGTGTAAGCTATTGATTAACTTAACTCGATATACACAGAGTCGCCACCGCGCTTTTATTTATTTCCACAAGGAAAAAGGAAAAAGAACGAACAAAACCTTAAAGAATCTTAAAAGCTAAAAAGCTAAAAGAATCGAACAGAGAATGGGTACGGGGATTGGTTACAAATCGGGAAGGTTTTAAGCACCCGACTTGTCTGTGGTACTCCACGGGAACCCTTTGAAATGTTTACTGCATTTTTGGTTTGAAATGGTTTGCTTGAAAAAAAGATTGAAGAGATGAGAAGAAGAATGTTTTTTTAAGATTTTGGTGTTTGAAGAGACGAACGCCTCATGCCTACGTACCCACAAAGTGCAATGCGAGATCAAAACCCCGTAGTTCGTGGTACAAATTATAAAAAGGCAAATGAGTTGAATTGATTTTAAAATGTAGAGATAAGTCGTCATTCTTTAGTGAATAATTCCGCTAGAAAGAATGAATCATATCTAAACATAAAAAAAGGGTTAAAAGAAACGTGCACGAGGGCACAAAAGCAATTGAATGAGTTTGAATATTTTTTAGGTTTTGAGAAGAAAGTTTCGATATGCTTATGTAGTTTAGCATTTATTAAAGAAATGAAATGAAAAGGTAAAAGCGCATGACCGAAGTCAAGGTTTAATTGAGAAAATGTTTGAAGTTTGAAAACAAAGAAAGTTTTGAAAATAGGAAGGAGATTTGAAAATTGAAGAAGATGGGAAGAGATGGAGGGACTATCCTAAGACTTGAAAATAAAAGCTATAGGAAGAATGATCAAACCATATGGCAAGCATCTTTGAAACAATTGGATTTCCCTCTTCATAATCAAGTGAACTTAACCGGAGCCAAAGTCTTCAATCCATAACAACTTGAGCAAAGGGATGATCCTAGAATCTAAGTCCGAAACTCCCAAGCTAAGGATAGTAACCATAGTCCGAAATTAAAAGTCACCAATTTTTTAGATGTTTAATCCATTATTAGTGTTTTTGTGTCCAAATGGACGAAGAAAAAATCACAAGTATAACAATATAAACAATAAGCAATATGATGAATGAATATAGAAGCATAATAAGAGAGATAGGGAACAAGAGATTGAAATAAAAGAGGATAAGGTGCGAGATATTAAAATTAAAATGTTAGTATATTCACAATATTATAATATTTACAATATAAGTGGTATGATGAACTTAATCAAGCACAACCACGAAAGGAAAAATAAGATCGAGGCAACCGGATCCAAGTGGATCACATTCCGAATCGGGACAACTTTAGGTCTATGTTAAGCTATCGCCGAGTAATTTACGGAGTAATTACCCTACAAATGAGGCCGGCCACCACTAATTAAAGTGGAAAATATTCGTGTTAATACATGTTAGAGAAACAATATTATGGATCGTTCTCCGAAAACATGCCACACTAAAAGAAAAGGAATGGTCTAATCTTAATCGAGATTATCGTTGAATTTATCGAAAAGCAACCTATCACGATCTCAAAGTATGGAGAATGATCCAAATGATCATTCATCCATAGATTTGAAATAATGAAGATTAAACTCTTCGAAATTCAACAATCTCGAATTGGAGATTGTCATCGACCAAAAAGAAAATAAGATGAAGAAAAAGAGGATCTAAAAATAAATCCACTAAAAAAATCAACCAAACGAATTAAAATACAACTTGAAATAAAAAAATAAAAAAAAAGAAATTTAGAAGTAACACTAAACATCCTATTTTTGTTGAAATGAACTTATAGTTCAAAAAAAATTAAAAGAAATTTGTATTTTTTTTTTAAATCTCTTATATCCAAACTAGAATATAACAAATCACATAAAAAAATAAAGAAAAATTAAAGAATAGAAAAGAGGAAATGGAAAGGGGAGGGGGGTCAGCGCAGCAAAAAGGTGGTGAAAAGAAGTACAAAACTCAAAATGGCCTTAAGGCCCATCATCCAAATCAGTTTTATGAAATAAAAATAAATAAAAAACGTAATTAAAGATGAATGAAGCAGCCAACACTTCCTCTTCTCTAAACCGCAAACACAATTACCTTCTTCTTCCCTAAAATTCCTTTTCCAAAAAAACAAAACCAAACCGCCGGTAACAGCAAGAAAAATCAATATCACACTTCAATCAATCAATGCCTTCCCTTCACGAATTACGCAATATCCTCACTCTCCTCCTTCGATTTCATCCTTTCTCCTCCTCCTTCGATTTTTTCGAAATCCGATTCCTATAGAATCGTTATTGTTGATTGTTGCTTTCGGTTGAAGAAGGTGAGGGAAAAAGCTTCTGTGAGATGTTGAAGACTAATTAAAGGTTGTGAAATGTTTGTGGAGAAAGATTGAAAGAGAAGAGAGTTGGTGGTGAGCTTTGTATTGATTTGGGCAGAAATTTCTTGGGCTCTCCAAGCTTGAAACAATTGAAGGGGAGTGGGATTTCTTTTATAGAGAGAAAGAGGAAAGATTGGATTGCTGCATTTTGAAGTTTCTATTGCGTTTAGGAGTCACGGGATTTACGTGCTAGCTGAGTTTTTGAAGCTGCTGCGTTTTGATGCATCACCGATTCGGTGCTGATTGTTTTGCATTTTATGCATGCTGCTTGTGCGTTTCAGGTGTGCAAGGCGTGCATTGTGAATGAAGTTGGGCTATTGTTTTCGTTTTTCTCGTGCGTGCGGGAATCTGATGGATTGGCTTGTGTGTTATTTTTGTTGTTGGCTGCGGCAAGGAATTGTTTTTGTTGTGAGGCTTGAAGTGTGGATTGGTAGGCTAGCGCGTGGGTTTGGCAGTTTGTTCAGCTGGCTAAAGAGTTTTGGAAATGCTGGCTTGCGTTTGATTGCAGCTTGTGGCTTGGAGAAAGTTTGTGTGGTGTTGTGAGCTCAGCGTGACTTGCGAAAGGCTTGTGAGATGGGGCCTAGCTGTTTGTTTGTTTTAAGCCGTATTTTGCCGGTGTGGGCCTATTGTTATGTTGGCTGTTTGGTGTAATGCTTGCGGGAATTTGGGTGCAGCTGACGTGATGTGTGAAGCTGGCAATTGGCTTGTCACGTGGGGGAGGCTTGGAAAATGGCTGGTAGGCTAAAAGTGAATGTGTGATTTGTACGTGGGCTTGTGGAAAGGCTAGTGAAGTTGTTTGAAAGTACAACCATAGGAGTGTATTGTGAAGGCTTGATGGCTTGTGAAGGAATGTTTGGAAAGAAATGGGCCAATGGGCTTAGGCTGATAATTGATGTATTTTTTTTTGTATGTCAAATCGTTTTGTTAAAAAAGTGGGCTTAAGGAAGACAATCTTTTGGAATGGATTAATAAAGAAAAATGGTTAATATGTACTAAGAGGGAAAAAAATAAATTTTTGTGATGGACAAAAGAAATATTGATTATGAAAATGGGTGGATAATCGAGAATTATCTGGATATTGGACGAATAGGAATTTAATTAATCAACAAAATATGGATATTTGACAAAATGTAACAAAAATGAGAATTTTGAAAGGGGAATTTAATATGGAAATGGAAAGTTAATAATCGGTATGACTTGGAAAATGAATAGAAGTGTATACTGGCTAAAAAATAAATGATGGTTTATGGATCGAATAAAAAAGATGGGTGGAAACGGACACATATCAAAAAATGAAAATAATGCGGGAAACAGGAAGGTGGATTTCGAAAACGACTTAGAACGAATAAATGGGTATGAAATGATGAGATTTTAGGCCCACAACAAATTTCTGACTTTTCACAAACCACTTGATGAACACAGTTATTCCCGAACCACTGAATAAATCGCCACTTCAACCACAATCACTGAATTTGTCTGAAAATTGCCCTGATAAATTTGAGGAAAATAAATCCACAAACGAATCACTAATGAACGTTGAATATTCAAACCAAAACCTCACGCAGAACACTGCCTGATAAACCGATGAATTTTGCACACAACACGGCTTTGAACTCTGAATACACACAGCCTGAGAAATGAACCACTGGCACAATTAACTTGCAGTTGAACAGTCTTTTGATAGTTTGACCAAGACTAGGTCAAACATCCATCTGAATCGAATCGTGACTGAACAAACGCCTCTGAATTGAAATCCCTGCCCTGTCCTTTAAATCCTGCAACACAGAAGAAGAAGAAGCAACTGCAACATATTTTTTTTGTATTTTGGTTAGAGGTTAGTAAATATAAACAAATAACAGAAATTAAACCTGGTGACCCTCTGCAAGGCGTGGACCTGCACCTGAAAAAGGATAAACGAACAGTGCGTGATCTTGTTTGTATGCAAATGCAGATGAGATGCGAAAAATCTTAGGGTCAAAAATCAGGGTCTGACAACGTCGAACGTGTATGTTCTTTTACGGAATTTATATTTCTTATCCATTTCAATAGGATTCTTCCCATTCGAAGGAGCTAACATCTTGCAGGAATATGGGGACCTTGTTTTAATTCTGCCAGGTCAATTTCTTGTTCGTCGAAAACGATTGATTCGTCTTCGTCATAGTCATCATTTTGACGCATTCCTACATAGGTTACCCTTTCTTTTTAGCTTTTGTTAGCCCTATATTTCTCATCTTTCAATCTGCCTTACCCTATCTTCCAATTGTACCATATCTCTTAAGTATTGGGTGTCTAGTTTCTTCCTTATGGAATAATCTAAACCTCCCGCAGCCATTTCGACAAGTTCTTGCTCTGGCACCTGTGTGAAACATCTTGCCTTTAGCAATCTGAATCCATTGAGATAGTCCTCAATGGGTTCTGAGAATTTTCTTTTTACACTAGCTAATTCTTTTAGACTTATTTTTGTTTGTCCTATGTAGAAATGTTCATGGAACAACCTCTCTAATTGAGTCCATGTATGAACGGAATTTGCTGGTAAGGATGTAAACCAAGTAAAAGCATTTTTTGTTAAGGAACTTGGGAAATATTTTATCCTCAAGTTCTCATTTGCGCTATCTCGCCTGCCTCTATCAAGTAACGCTCTATGTGCTCTATGGTGGACTCACTAGTATCCCCTAAAAATTTAGTAAACTTGGGGATCTTCCACCTTGGGGGTAATTCCTGTTGTAGGATATATTCAGATAGTGGGGAAATATAATCAGGCCTTTGTAACCCCACATTTACCCTATTTTGCGCCATTATCCTTTTGACCATGGCCGCTAGATTATTTTCGACATGTGGATTATTGTAAAGCATTTTTTGTTGCAAGATGTCATCAGCATCTTGCCCTCTCTGGACTACCAATCTCCTAGGCTCTTGTGGCACGGGAACTTCGACGCGAGGCTGTTCGACAACCTCTTCTTGGATCCTACGATTTGCCTGAGGGTTGCCCATAGGTCTCTGATTTATTGTTGGTTCTTCTTCGACATTGATTATTGGATTATGGACCATCGGCTCTATCTTTCGAATTTTGGGTACTCCAAAGAATTCAGCAATATGCACCATTTGTGTTGCCAATATTTGGTTTGTTTGAGTGGTGCTTTGTATTAAAGGGTTAAATACTTCCCCATTTGTTGAGTCAACCTATGGACCAATTCATGGTTGCTTTCGTCCATTTGTTGACGGATTGCCTGCGCATAATTAGTCGTAATTGCTGGCATATGGAATCATGGGGGTTGGTTTGGTCTACTAACGTTTCCACCATAACCTGAACCTTGTAGCGGCAAAGACAAGTGGGCCACGGTATCAAAATATAATGGTGTTGTGTTATGTAAACTAGCCATCATTGAAGTTGGAATTCCATAAGGTTGTTCCCTTCCAAACATGGGTGTGGAAAAATTGGATTGATAGGGCCTGAAGTTATTTCCCCCAGGGGGAAGGGTACTCATGGGTATCGAATGTCCTATGGTGGAGGAACTAGGTCCACTTAGAGACAACGACATTCCCAGTATCGAACCTGATATTGAGGGGTTTCCTCCTTCTGAAACATGGAATGTTTCCACATTCCCTCCTGTCGAAGGAATGGCAGTGGAAATTGGAATTTCATCATTATTTACTGGCGGTGGGATAGCCATCTTCCTAACTCTAGTCCGCCTAGGTCTTTCTACGTTATTTTCTGTTACTTTTCCGCTACGCAGAAACATACAATGTTATAAACACACGTAGTCTGTTCTTAAAGCACTGGTCCTAACTGGGCGTGTCAATTTGTTCGCTGGTGTTTCTGGCGAACAATCTCTGGTTAACCAAATCTCTTAGAAAAGGGTGACTGACATGACCAACCAAACAAATCCTAGGACGTCGCGTGCTAAGAATTAAATGAAGAATAATCTAAAAATGGTGTTTATATGTTTCTGTCGAAATGTTCTAGAGTAAACCAATTATTTTATATTTATATTGAGGTTTGAAGGTGTTTATATATTTGAATCTACTAACGCGTTTGAAGACTTTAATGAAAGAAAACTAAAGTTTGACATGAAGATAAAGAATTGCTTAAATATAAATTAACTGAAATATAGAAATTGTTGGAAACGTGAATGGAAAGTAAATGACAAACAAAGAACAAAGATTTAAAGAAGAAACTTAAAGCTTTTATAATTTGAAATAAAATTGGTGTTGATACGTACATTTCCAAAATAATCTCTCTTTTCTCTTTACACACGAGTACTTGAGTAAGTTTACAGGAATTTGTACAATATTTTTCACACATTTTTCACAAAGCAAACTATCCTATAAATATATAAATATCATAACCGTCGAACAATGGTCAAATCCTAAACAAATGCCACCTGGCCTTGTGCATGCTAATGTCTTATGAAAACCTTCCACGTCCCCTTTTACCAAACGAAACAGTTATTCGTATAAAAACTGCTCTTCAACAGATGAAACGATGTGTATCTTTATGACATCAAGTTGATTTACAATTCAAATCCAAAAATCCTTCTATCAGATTTTCCTTTGTCGAAACTCTTCATTGTCAAAATAACAACAAAACTTTATCTGTAGTGATGCGAAGAACTTCCAGTCAGCAATCCAGTGTCTCTTTCGACAAACCCCTTTCGACTTATAAAACAAATCATCATAAACCTTCTCGAGATTCTGGACATGTTTGGAAGAAAGAGTGACCAATTCGTCAAAATATCTTTATAAAAGCTATTAAAACTTTTATGGACCAAACTCATGCTGTCGAAAATCCTATGCATACAGGTATCATCCGCGAATTTTACTCTACTTTTTGGACTTGATTGATTTGCACAAACCAAATATTTATAACTTTCATATGCGTTGAACAAATGGAATCCGAGTAGCACTCATTGCTACCTTGGAATCTATCTCACACCGTAATTATTATGTTTTGTTTCGAAAGCATTTCAGCCCTATTTTTCAAACTACTGCAGTTGTTGTCTCGGAACTTGCAGTTGCTACTGCTGCTGCCGATCACCTCTTTAATGCCATAATTCTCCTCTGTGATCATAACCAAAAGAGTATTTTCATCATCAACATCTTTCCTTGCAACCTTAGCTTCATCTCTTGGGAATCCCTCCGTTTTGTACCACATTCATTTGAGAAATGTCCAAGCTTTTGACACTTCCAACACTGAATCTTGCTTTTGTCCCTTGGTTTTCCGCCTCTAATGTTGCCTCAATAGCTATATCTTTTTTCCCCATCGAACCCTTCAAATTTTGTGGATCATTTCCACCCAAATTCTTGAAATTTTGCTTCCCTTTCGAAGCCCATTTACCCTTTAATCTTTTACTCTTCTCGTTGAGTCATGCTTGTAAAGAAATCTCCTATTTATCTTTATCGCTTCCTCTCTCGTACATTCTTTGTTCATGAGCCTCAAGAGAGCTTTAAAGCTCATCTTGTTTCAACGTCGCAAGGTCCTTCAACTGTTCGATAGCCCCTCCAATGTTATCGAATCTTGACATTAAAGAACGCAAAATCTTCAACACAACATTTTGCTCCAAAATTGTTTCTCTGCAAGACTTAATTTGATTCACTAAACACGTAATACGCGCTACATAATCGTTGATTGTTTCCTCATCTTCCATTTGCGTTAGCTCGAATTGCCTCTTGTGAGTTTGTAACCTCACCATATTTGCCTTAGCAGTCCCGACATAAGCTCTCTCCAAGATCTCCCAAGCTTTCCTTGTTGACTCGTAATCGCAAAACTTTTTGAAGTCGTTACTATCAATACAAGAATGAATCAAGAATTGTGTCTTGTAATCTTTCTTCTCTTCTTCCTTGAATGTAGCCTTTTGTGCCTTTATAGCTTCCGCCCTAAGTGGTGTGACATCATTGTTGATCACTTCAAAACTTCTTGATACCCAAACAACACTTTCATTTGTTTAAACCACTTGTCATAATTCTTCAAATCAAGAACCGAAAGGTTAGTGGGGATTCTATCGTTGGAAATATTACTCATTATTGCAGCAGAATTGAATCAAAACCAGTGCTTTTGATGCCAAATGTTAGAACATATATAAAATCTCTTAAGGTGAATTAATGGATAATTTAGTTGATTTGGAGAAGATGAAGTTAAAAAATTGAGAGAGAGAGAGAGAGAGAGAGAGTTATTGAGGGTAATAATGAAAATTGGCATTAACAATAATTCAGAGCATTAAAGCCCATTTTTTTACAAGTACAAAATGATTGGGAAAAGGAAACAACTTAAAAACTAAGTTGAAAACTGAAATACCTACAATGGTAACCGGTTACCAGAATCTAGATAAATGGTTAAACCCAAGTCAAAATGTCACTGCCACTGGAAAATCACCATGTAATCGATTACCATAATCTGGATAACTGGTTACACCAACAGAACTGGCCGAAAACAATTTTTCAACATTTTTTCTTTCTATATATATATATATATATATATATAGAGAGAGAGAGAGAGAGAGAGAGAGAGATTGAGAGAGAGAGGGAGAGAAAGAGTCATGCTTGATGTTGGGCACAAGTTAAGAATTCTAATTAATAAAATGTTATGTTCAGTTCATTGAATACATTAAATATTTTTTTTAAAAAGTAAATTATTTTTGTTTTTAGTATATTGAATACATATATTTTTAGAAAAATATATCTTTTTAATTTATTAAATAATATTCAACTTATCATTTTAATCTCTTAATCAATGTCTCGGGAGCATTTGTTAGCATTTAATATATATATATATATATATATATATATATATATATATATATATATATATATATATATATATATATATATATATATATATATATATATATATATATATATATAGAGAGAGAGAGAGAGAGAGAGAGAGAGAGAGAGAGAGAGAGAAAGAGAGAGAGAGAGAGAGAGAGAGAGAGAGAGAGTATGGAGATATTCTTAGTACATGAGTAAGTTATTAAAACTTATTTCACATCTTGACCATTAATTCATTTGTAATCAATGGTTATAATAATTAGTAATTATTCAACATGTAATTAATTGTTTCTCTCTCTGTAACACGGTGGGAGAACTAACTTTCTATAAATGTTGCGGATAGCAAGAGTCGCCACCGACTTTTATTTTATCCAAGTGGAAAGGACATAAAAGAACAGAAAAAAACCTATTTTAAAAAGACTTTAGTTCAGGGGGTAGGTTATATAAAGGGAAGGTGTTAGCACCCTTTATATCCATGGTTATCCATAGGCTCTTAGTTACTTAGCTCACTTAATTATTTTAAAAGTGTGAAGTGTGTGATTAGAAAATTATCTAAGTACTTTGTAATGATCCTCGTATGGATGTATACAAAGCCTTTGTTTTGAAAACGTTTGAAAATTGTGAGGTGTGAAAAATATTTTTATAAAGGGTGTGAACCAGTTACTTAGAGTTCCTACCCTAGACTAAGTCATTCATGTTCTTGTATGTTCTTTAGAGGGTAAGACTGACCCTATTATTAAGGAATAGGTAGTCATTACCTTGGATTTTATTAAGAGACGGGCGTATGGTCATCGTATGGTCAATGAATGCAGCTTGTAGTGGTGTCTTTAACAATTCGTACGGACTATCATCATTTATTCCGTAAGGAAGAGATCATTTATTCTGTAGGAAACCTCGAAGGGACTATGATCTTTTCGAATCTGAAGGGACTTGATGATTTTTCTGTTAAGGAACATTGCTTTTTAGACACCCCCACTTTTGAGGGACTTGACCATATTTAAGGCAACCAAGAGGAAAAACCCTATGAGGTGCAGATGTCGATCGTAAGACGGTCAACTTACGTGTATGAATATCGATTTCAATTATTTTATCTTGTACTTAGTGGGCTAGGTCCAATTTATTTAAGCATACAGTCTTTGCACTCCCTAGATTACTAACCACGCAGTAACATTTGCAGAAATTAAAAAAGAAACGGAAATTAAAGTCCTACGCTATTACATCGGGAGAGGGGGTACATTTGTCTTGTAGGGGGATTGCGAAAATTAAAATCCAGAAAATTAAACCTAAACTATTACATAGGAGGGGCAGTTACATAATCAGGAATAAAGCGAGAAATCAAAATTACATGAAAGCAAACATCCTATACAATTTTCTAATAATAAAATTAAAGAAAAGATTATGAGAAAAAAAATCTAATTAATAAAGAAATTAATTAATTAAAATTTTATCAAGAAAATAAATTTAAGTCAAAATATTAATGTATCTAGGATTAGGATTAGAAAACGAAAATTAAAATTAAAATTGGTTAAATGAATTATTTTAAAAAATAGTTTTCTTCTTTTTTTTGTGATTTTTTATCAATTTAATAAAATAATATTTTTTTTGTTTATTATTTACAAGAAAAATAAAATAATTGAATTTTAATTTGAGAGTTAGTTTTATCAAAAAAGGGTTAATGTTTAATTAAAAAACAAAATAAGTCATTAACCAAATTAATTAATAAAAGAAAATAATAAGAAAAACATAAATAAATAAAAAACCAAAGAAAATCACTAAAACAAAGGGGGAGGGTGAATGGGATTCGAATCCGCCCCCCAAAAGTGATAACATGAGTCTTCTGGCCAACTGAGCTACAACCAGAAAGTAAACCGGAATCAAAAGTTGACCAATAGAAGGCGCCGCTTATGATTTTGCTTTTTTTTCTTTCGGTCTTGTTTCTCCTTGAGGCCAAATTTTTCTTCTTCTTGAGGTTGGTGAAGGTCATGAGTTTATATAGGAGAAGGAAATAGGTTAAAAAGGTTGGGCCTTGTTGATGAATTTGAGGTTGCTTGAGGATGAAGTTAGGAAGTTTTCATTTTGGTCAAAATTTGGTATTAAGACATACACTTTTGGTTTTGAACGAAATTAGATCCTTATAATGATCATAAACATCAAATATTTGATCCTAAAATAGTCTTAAGATCAAATATTTGATTTTTCAATATTTATCTTAATAAAAATTGAATTTAAATTAATTAAATTCAATATAATATAAAATAAATATAAAAAATCAGATATTATGATATATGGTTCGTTCATGATCTTATAATTGAGTTTGGGTTAGAAAAATATGGGCCCATTTGGAAGAAACTTGAGTTTTGGTCATTATTTGCTTCATACACCTCCTCAAAATTTCCCAACTTCAATAATGCATAACTCTCTCAATTTTTATCCCATGTATATGTTCTAGGACTTTTTAGAAAGCTTAGAGTGTCCTCTAACTTATCCTTTTGGTCCCATATCCATTTGATCTTCCATTTTCAAGTTATGAGCTTTTGAAAAAGTTGACTTTTGTTGACTTTTTAAAGGACATGTAATGTCTTGGGTCATACCTCTCAAATGAGGCATTTTTGACCTTGGCTTGTGAGACACAAATTTGTAGGGAATTGAATTTCCTTAAAAATGAGCTTTTTATGGGAAATTTATGATGACGTATGTGAAAGTTATGGCTGGTCAAAGTACAGTTGACTTTTCATGTAAAAACCATAATTTAGTAACTCCTGATTCTTCATGATTTTGAGGCTTCCTTGATGAACCATGATCAACCCTTTATCAAATGATGAATTTAATCTCATAATCTTGATGTTGACCAAAAATATTGAAGTTTGACTTTATGTTGACGACAATTGACTTTTTGACCAAGTTAACTGATTTTTTATTATCTGAGCATCTGACTGACCAAACTTATTGGGAAAACTTTGAAACTTGACATAGGGATTCTTGAAGACATGTGGGATGTTATGAAGCTAACTTGAGTCCTTGGAAGTCCATTTAGCTTGGAGAAATTCAAAATCCTAGTTCTGGATCCATTGTTCAGGAGGAAGCTTAGTCTAATGAAACCTTCAATCCTTTTGACCAATTGAACCTTGTGAACCTTGAGAAATCTTGAGATACATTGCCTTAATTGTGGGAGGGAAAATTTTGGGGTACAACATCTGCCCCTGTTCAATTTTCTAAAACCTGAGGAGTTAGATTGGCATGTACGTCATTCGTGACTTGAAGGTTGAAGGGGATTGAACACAAAAACCCAAAAATTTGCACTCGTCGTGCGTAGAGTAACACTGTTGATTGGTTATATTGCTTGAATGGGCTTAAAGATGTCATTCGGAAAGAAACTTTTTCAGATATACTTCTTGGAGGATAGAGTAGTCCAAAGAGTAAATTGATGCAATCTTAGGGGAATGTAGCAGTCCAAGAGGTTGTTTGATGTGATCCTGGAGGATAGAGCAGTCCAAGATTATCCTGGGTTTAGCAGCCCAAGGTATTGTGACATAGCTTTTGGGAGGATAAAGCAGCCCAAGGTATTATGATACAGCTTTTGGGAGGATAAAGCAGCCCAAGGTATTGTGATATAGCTTTTGGGAGGATAAAGCAACCCAAGGTATTGTGATATAGCTTTTGGGGGGATAAAGCAGCCGAAGGTATTGTGATATAGCTTTTGGGAGGATAAAGCAGCCCAAGGTATTGTGATATATCTTTTGGGAGGATAAAGAAACCCAATGTATTGTGATATAGCTTTTGGGAGGATAAAGCAGCCCAAGGTATTGTGATATAGCTTTTGGTAGGATAAAGCAACCCAATGTATTGTGATATAGCTTTTGGCAGGATAAAGCAGCCCAAAGTATTGTGATATAGCTTTTGGAAGGATAAAGTAGCCCAAGGTATTGTGATATAGCTTTTGGGAGGATAAAGGAGCCCCCAAGGTATTGTGATATAGCTTTTGGGAGGATAAAGCAACCCCAAGGTATTGTGATATAGCTTTTAGGGGGATAAAACAGCCCAAGGTATGGTTGTTGATGATGTTTATCTGTTGGGGAATTAACATGAAAAACAAGGTTAGTTCTATGCAAATATCATGATGTATATAACACTTTGCAAGATGATACCTCATGACAATGTTCCAACTGATGAACCTCGTTGTCTTCTAGATTCTTCTTTTTCATGTCCTTAGAAAGGGGGGCTTTCAACTTTTCTTGCCCATTGGACAAATTCATGATCACCTCTTGAAACTGAGCAATCTAGGTCTGGAGATCTTTGACAGCTTGTTCGAGAGCCATTTGTGCTGAAATAAATAGCGGGGAGATGAGAAACCTGTTGTGACAACCTGTTATGTAATGATATGGTATGTAGATGCATATGCTATGTTTTTAAGGACCATATAGGATTTAAATTTGTTTAACGAAAAACAAAAACAAAATTTTTATTAGTAAGTGTTAATATAAATTGCCCCTTGGGCTTACAATGACATGAAATAAGAATAAAGTACAAAGAAATAAATATATGGGACTTAGGTATCTCATGGATGCTTCCTCTTTGTGTTTAGGTATGTGTTGAGATTCCACTCCTCGTGAAGTTGCTTTGTCAGTTCTAGAACTTTCTCCTGGCTAGCTCTGAACTGAGCCTCAAAAGTGTCTCTTTGCTCCTTCAGTTGGATCTAAGACTTCTGCAGCTCCTCTAAATCAGTAGGCATATCAGGATGGAGAATGATGTAAGGAACATCTCTTTCAGCAATAAGCTCCATAGTAACCGGTAGAACAACGGGATATGGCATCATAAGAGTCTGAGCACGAGATCGCACCCATCTGAGGTAAGGTTCCATAGGAATGGAGTACTTTGGTTCCGGAGTTTTACTATCAACCTTGTTCACTTTACTCCAAGCTTGTATAAACCTTTGATGGTAACCTTGAAGATCATTGTCGTGATCAAACACAATACCTTGAATAAGCATGTCATGAGGATCATTACTCCGAGCATAACCAAACTGACGTAGAGCTAAATAAGGATTGTAAGTATTTCCCTCTCTTATGCCAAGGAGTGGCACATTAGGGAACTCCCCACAACGGTTAATGATAGTGATATTTTACATAGATCGAGAACACTAGTGAATATCTGAATGAGAGAGGAACATCATCCTTTTAGACCACCTCAACCCGTGTTCATTATTCATCACAGATCGAGGAAGGTGATAAATAAACAAACTAGATATTATAGGTATGCAACACATCAGAGTTCCCCTCGCCTTTGTAGTACGAGTATGAAGAGAGTGCAAGATGTCTCCAAGTAATGTAGGCACTGAATTGTGAGTCGGAAATATGTTGATGGCGTGTATGTCTATGAACTGGTCTGGATTAGGGAACAACACTAATCCATAGATTAATAAGGCTAAGATTTCCTCAAAAGCATCATAGCTCATAGCATCCAAGAACACCTGAGCTTTCTCCATCAATACCTTGGCAAGAATACCCTTAACTCCGCTTCTCGTTTCTAGGACAATGTATGATTTCTTCAAATGTAGGGCTGCAACAATGACTTCAAGTTTAGGCTCTCTCTCTAAGCATGTGAAGGGTCTCTGATCATGGATAGGCACACCCAGAAGTTTGGAGAATTCCTCCATTGTAGGTACCAGCTGATAGTCAGGGAACGTGAAACAATGATGTTTAGGATCAAAGAACTGGAATAAGACACTCATCATGTCTTCATTGAATCATGAAGTAACTAGATCCAGTAGGTAACCATGTTTCTTGATGAATTGGGAGCTTTCAGAAACTTTAGAGACCAATTCCTTAAGCTTAGAAGGTATCCCTACGAAGTTGACCCAGATAGTATTCCTACGAGAAGAAGTCATGACCTGCAACAAAGAACAAAGATAAGTTTTTTGGTCCTTGAAATGGTTAGTGAAAATGCTTTGCTTATGATGTCATGATGCTATGCTCAATCACAAACATGTGGCACATACAAACAAGTCACACAATAGCCTTAGGTTTAGAGGCTTGCATGAGGTTTAAAGGTAAGTACCCTCCCCCTGAAGTTTAGTTGGTTCATTATGTCCTACAAAAGTAGCCAGGTTCTAAGGGATCTCAATATCATTGATCCTTCTCAAGGGTTGTTATTCAGTAGGCAACTTACTTTCCAACAAAAACCTCCCAAGATTAGAATCTCAATGAGCGTAGCATCGAGTATCAACCAACTTTAGTCTTCACCAAAGTCGGCTATCTCACTACCTTCTAAAGGACAAGATGGGTTAACTAGGGTTCTACAAAGTCAGTTAGTGTAATGACAACATATGTCAGCTTCAGGTTATCCTTACCTTACTTAAGGAACATAGGAACCAACCAAGAAGTCACACTAACGTAACCAACAGATCAACCATATTGGTATACGCCATACAGTTTCCTTGGTCTATTGCTACTTTCCTAGGGTACAGTAAATTCAGGTTAGGATCTTTCACACAAAACAAAGCAAACAATTAAGTGATCTAATTCCTAAGGGTACCCCTCTTTTACTTAGTAACTCCCCAGCAGAGTCGCCAGTTCTGTAACACGGTGGGAGAACTAACTTTCTATAAATGTTGCGGATAGCAAGAGTCACCACCGAATTTTATTTTATCCAAGTGGAAAGGACAAAAAAGAATAGGAAATACCTATTTTTAAAATACTTAAGTTCGGGGGGTAGGTTATATAAAGGGAAGGTGTTAGCCCCCTTTATATCCATGGTTATCCATGGGCTCTTAGTTACTTAGCTCACTTAATTATTTTGAAAGTGTGAAGAGTGTGATTAGAAAAGTTTCTAAGTAGTTTGTAATGATCCTCATATGGATGTATACAAAGCCTTTGTTTTGAAAAAGTTTGAAAATTGTGAGGTGTGAAAAGTATTTTTAAAAGGATGTGAGCCAATAACTTAGAGTTCCTACCCTAGACTAAGTCATTCATGTTCTTGTATGTTCTTTCAAGGGTAAGACTGTCCCTATTATTAAGGAATAGATAGTCATTAACTTGGATTTTATTAAGGGACAGGCGTATGGTCATCGTATGGTCAATGAAGGCAACTTGTAGGGGTGTCTTTAACAATTCGTAGGGACTATCATCATTTAGTCCGTAGGGACGAGATCATTTATTCCGTAGGCAACCTCGAAGGGACTATGATCTTTTCGAATCTGAAGGGACTTGATGATTTTTCTGTTAAGGGACATTGCTTTTTAGACACCCCCACTTTTGAGGGACTTGACCATATTTAAGGCAACCAAAAGGGAAAACCCTAGGAGGTGAAGATGGCGATCGTAAGACGATCGACTTACGTGTGTGAATATCGATTTCACTTATTTTATCTTGTACTTAGTGAGCTAGGTCCAATTTATTTAAGCATACAGTCTTTGCACTCCCTAGATTACTAACCACGCAGTAACATTTGCAGAAATTAAAAAAGAAATGGAAATTAAAGTCCTACGCTATTACATCGGGGGAGGGGGTACATTTGTCTTTTAGGGGGATTGCGAAAATTAAAATGCGGAAATTTAAACCTAAACTATTACATAGGAGGGGCAGTTACATAATCGGGAATAAAGCGAGAAATCAAAATTACATGAGAGCAAACATCCTATACAATTTTCTAATAATAAAATTAAAGAAAAGATTATGACAAAAAAACCTAAATTAATAAAGAAATTAATTAATTAAAATTTTATTAAGAAAATAAATTTATGTCAAAATATTAATGTATCTAGGATTAGGATTAGAAAACGAAAATTGAAATTAAAATTGGTTAAATGAATTATTTTAAAAAATAGTTTTCTTCTTTTTTTTTTTGATTTTTTATCAATTTAATAAAATAAGATTTTTTTTGTTTATTATTTACAAGAAAAATAAAATAATTGAATTTTAATTTGAGAGTTAGTTTTATAAAAAAAAGAGTTAATTTTTAATTAAAAAACAAAATAAGTCATTAACCAAATTAATTAATAAAAGAAAATAATAAGAAAAACATAAATAAAAAAACCCAAAGAAAATCACTAAAACAAAGGGGGGGGGGGGGGGTGACTGGGATTCGAATTCGCCCCCCAAAAGTGATAGCATGAGTCTTTTAGCCAGCTGAGCTACAACCAGAAAGTAAACCGGAATCGAAAGTTGACCAATAGAAGGCGCCACTTATGTTTTTGCTTTTTTTCTTCCGGTCTTGTTTCTCCTTGAGGCAAGATTTTTTTTTCTTGAGGTTGGTGAAGGTCATGAGTTTATATAGGAGAATGAAATAGGTTAAAAATGTTGGGCCTTGTCGATGGATTTGAGGTTGCTTGAGGATGAAGTTAGGAACTTTCCATTTTGGTCAAAATTTGGTATTAAGACATACTCTTTTGGTTTTGAACAAAATTGGATCCTTATAATGATCATAAACATCAAATATTTGATCCTAAAATAGTCCTAAGATCAAATATTTGATTTTTCAATATTTATCTTAATTAAAATTGAATTTAAATTAATTAAATCCAATATAATATAAAATAAATATAAAAAATCAGATATTATAATCTATGGGTCGTGCATGATCTTATAATTGAGTTTGGGTTAGAAAAACATGGGTCCATTTGGAAGAAACTTGAGTTTTGGTCATTATTTGCTTCATACACCTCCTCAAAATTTCTCAACTTCAATAATGCATAACTCTTTTATTTTATATCTTGTATATTAATAATATTGTTTTCTTAATTATAATATAATAAGTAATTCTTTTATTCTTTTATTATTATTAAATTATCTAAACTTATACTTTCTTAAATAACTTCTAAAAAATTCATAATTTGCCTAACCTAAAATAATTTCTTTTAAAATTCTAATCTTTTTATTATTACTTTATTATTATTATTATTGCTTTATTATTATTGCTTTATTACTATTGTTTATTTATTATTTTATTATATCTATTATTATTGCTTTATAATTCATTTTTATCCGATTATTATGTATCTGCCAAAGCCTTGTAATAACTTATAGATTTATTTTTCCGTCTTTATTTTCTTTGTAAATATTTAATTGCGTGGTTAGTAAATATGGAGTGAAAACTAATTGAAAATTAATATAGACTTAGATAATTAATTAAATAAGATAAATATTTGAAATAAATCATTCACACACGTAAATCGATCTATGATCGCCATCTGCACTTCATAGGGTATTCCTCTTGGTTGCCTTAAAATAAATGGTCAAGTCCCTCGAATATAGGGGTGTTTAAGCAACGTCCCTTTAAGAATAAATCATCATTGTCCCTTTAAAGAATTTAAAAGATCAAGTCCCTTTGAGGTTGCCTACGATAATGATCTTGTCCCTTCTATAAATATGATGATAGTCCTTACGAATTGCTAAAAACACCCTTACATGTTGCCTTCATTGACCATACGATGACCCTGCGCTCGCCCCTTAACAAATCAAGGTAATGACTACCTATTCCTTAATAATAGAGATAGTCTTACCCTTGAAAGGACATATAAGAACATGAATGACTTAGTCTAGGGTAGGTACCTCATAGTTACTTGCTCACTCTTCAAAAATACTTTTCACACCTCACAATATTTTCAAATGTTTTCAAACAAGGCTTTGTATACATCCATACGAGGATCATTACAAAGTACTTAGAAAATTTCTAATCACACACTACACTTTTCAAAAACATTTAAGTGAGCTAAGTAACTAAGAGCCCATGGATAACCATGGATATAAAGGGTGCTAATACCTTCCTTTTATATAACCTACCCCCCGAACCCAAGTCTTTTCAAAACAATCTTTCCTGTTTTTTTATGTCCCTTCCTTATGAATAAAATAAAGGTCGGTGGCGACTCTTGCTATCCGCAACATTTATAGAAAGCCAGTTCTCCCACCGTGTTATAACTATACAGAAACCTTTGCACCAGTCGCAAGGTTAGAATAAATTAGACCCTTAATATCATTTGATGTTAATCATGACATCACTCTTTATCAGATGATTGTCAAGAGTGCATTTTTGAATGATTATATTGATGAAGAAGTTTATGCACACCAACCCCCTGGCTTTGAAAATACCAAATTTCCAAAACATGTTTACAAACTTAAAAAATATTTATACTGTCTAAAACAAGCTCCCAGAGCTTGGTATGAAAGACTAAGTAATTTTCTTCTGGAAAATAATTTTATCAGAGAGAAAGTGGACACAACTCTCTTCTGCAAAACCTTTAAAAATGATATTTTAATTTGTCAAATATATGTAGATGATATTATGTTTTGTTCCACTAAAAGGGCCTTGGGAAATGAATTTGCTAAGTCTATGCAGGCAGAATTTGAAATGAGTCTAATGGGAGAATTAAAGTTTTTTCTGGGAATACAAATCAATCAAACACCAGAAGGAACGCATATACATCAAAGCAAATATGTCAAGGAACTTCTGAAAAAATTTGATATGTCAGATAGTAAGATTTCCAAAACTTCTATGCACCCCACATGTATTTTGGAAAAGGAAGAGGTAAGTAAGAAAGTAGATCAGAAGATCTAAGAAGGTATGATTGGATCTCTTCTCTATTTAACTGGATCTAGACCAAATATTATGTATAATGTATGTTTATGTGCTAGATTTCAATCAGATCCTAGAGAAACTCACTTAACAGCAGTTAAGAGAATCTTTAGATATCTGAAAGGTACTACTAATCTTGGTCTATGCTACAGAAACTCCAAAAATTACAAACTCGTAAGATACTGTGACACTGATTTTGCTGGAGACAGAACATAAAGAAATAGTACTTCTGGAAGTTGTCAATTTCTGGGAGACAATTTAATATCCTGGTCCAACAAAAGAATATCAACCATAACACTATCAACTGCTAAGGCTGAATACATAGCAGCAGCTGGATGCAATACTCATAATGAAATGATGTTTATACTATATGTCTTTCTAAAAACCTTATCTTACACTCTAGAGATAAACACATAGAAGTTAAACATCATTTCATTATGTACTATACTCAGAAGGGGATTTTATTTTTAAAATTTATAGATACAAATCACCAATGGGTTGATATTTTTACAAAACCCCTGGCTGAAGATAGATTTAATTTCATTCTGATTAACCTCAATATGTAATTATGCCCAGAATGAAAAAGTTTAAAATATATGCATTTAACTCTCCGAAGTTCTGTATAATTTTCTTAAGTATTTTTTTGATCTAACTGTTTACTTCTCATACTTCTATGGTAAAAGAATAACATGCAGATTATAACATTAACACATGTCAATGAAACTCTGAGGAATCCTAAAGAATCAGAATATGTGTTCATGCTCTGAAGATGGACAGAACATGCATTTGGACAGTTGTCCTCCGCAGAAGAATATGTGTTCAAGTTCTGGGAAACTGAAAGGGTTGAAAAGACATAATTAAGGCACAAGTAATTGGTAACTGTTCCAAAATCTTTACCTCACTCCCTTGTCAGAACTCATTTAATGAAATTTAATCATGATGTTTTGTGCATTAAATATTTCCACTAATTGTGTTTTTATTTTACTGCTTATTAATTCTATATAAATGCATGTTTTCACCTCACAAACACTTTTCACTCTTCACCTCTTGTTACTATTTTTTTCTCTGCACCTGTGCTCAAACCCTAATCTTGGTAACCAATGGCTTCCTCATCTCATAATTCTCATCAAGCCATTTCTGCTCAGCATACTTAACAAGATCAAACTTCAAAAGAACTTCATATCTCTCCAGTCAGAACACTTCTTACTCCTGTAGAAAAGCTATAAGTTCTCTGTGAACTTTTAGTTGACTTTGACAGTTTGAAGGAAAATGGGTTTGACCTAACACTTGCAATAAAGGTTCAAGGCTGGGAGAAATATTTTGATCGTCTGATGGGTCCAGTGTTTCCTAAGATAGTCAAAGTATTTTTTTATCTTTGCAAGTGCTTCCAACTCTCGTGTAACTTTACTGAAGAACTTATTGCAAAGTTGATACAATCAGATGGCAATGGGATCAAATGCAGTGAGATGAATAAGCTTTCTGATACCTCATTTGTCTCTAAAGAAATCTTCTCAAATGGGTGACACTCTAACAAAATTAAGATCTGAAGGATCATCTGAGAATTTGGGAAAAAATTATCTTAGGTTGCATCAGTCACAGAAAAGCAACAAACTCTCCAGATTACATCAACGTGGATCAGCAGTTTCTGCTGTACTTCATCTCCAAGAACAAGAAGGTCAATCTTGCTCATTCTCTTTTCAATCATCTGAAGAACAACATCAGAGAAACCATAGAATATGAGAAAACCAAAAGAGATTGGATTCCTCTAGGAAGACTCATCTCAGACATTCTGACTGAAAACAAATTGGTAGATCATCTAATGGAAGCTCAACAATTTGATCTCTTAGAAGCAGAAGTTGGGAAGCCTCTGAATGCTAAGAATTTGAAGAAGATGAAATTCATAGAAACCATTAAGAAGGATCCAGTTCTGCATTCTAGAGAAGTCATCACCACCAGGAAAATTCCTCTGAAGGACTTTCCTATGTTCTCTGTTGACACACCACCAGAAGTTGTGGCCAGGTACTTGGAATCCTGCAAGTTGGATGGTGTTTATCCTTTGTTTAATCATGAAGAACTCAGAAGACCTGCACCAGAAGTTGCTCAGAAGAAAAACAAGAAGAGGAAAGCCTCTGAAGGAACTTCTCAGAAGGCTCCAAAGAAAATTAGAAAGAAAGGTACTTCCTCTTCTCAATCTGAGTTCATCTCTATTATAGAATCTGTAACAGTGGTCACTTGTGAAAATCCTCCTTCTGATACCGCTCCCTCTGTTATTCCTGAACCCTCAAACCCATCTCTTATGAAATACCTCCTCCATCTTCTCCTCCACCTTAAACTCAACATGAAAACAATACCTCGCCAACAAACATTTCTGAACATCACTCTCCTCAAACTCTAGAAGATTTTGACATGCCAATAGATCCAACACCTCTCTTTGATCTGAACACCTCAACCTTTGTTGAAAATAATTCAGAACTTCAACAAGTTCTATCTGATATTGATGTTTTTCCAAACTTTGTTGCTTCCTCTAAAACTCAGTCCTCTAATCCTCCTTCTCAACAAACACATGGCTTTAACCCTCTACACTCTGATTTTCATAGAGTTGTTTTTGACCTATCCCCCATTCGTGAAGCCACCCTATCATCTTATGAATCCACTCCACCAAAAACTCCATCTTACATTACTATTCCAGATAGTCCCTCCCCTATAAATGAACCCGAAGATCCCCTTAGAACATCTATTGATATAGAAGACCTACAAAAACTATCTTCTGTCACAAACAAAACTGCCATACCAATACCTAAACCAAAACCAACCAAATCAGATGTTGGTCCACTGTTGCTAGCATTCGAAGAAGAAATGAAACATAGGATGGAAGATCTGAAGGTTGCCTGTGCAGAAACTCCTGATCCTACAGCTTCTGATTCTCTTTGGACTTCCTTCAGAAAGTGGTTCTCTACTGAGACCAAGAAGCTGAAAGATATATGTTATGACATTGCTCAGTAGAACTTCTGTGAACGTCTGAAAGAAGTGGTCACTAGTCTTGAGAAGAAGAAAACTCACCTTTTGGATGACAAGCCTTGGAGAGAATATGAACCAAAGGAAGTTTCTTCTACATTTCAGCTGATGATAATTCCATTTGCTGAAGACAAGGGAAAAAATTGTTGAAGTACCATCTATTGAAGAATCTTCTGAGGAACCTTCCACTCAAGCTACTGCAACTGTTGAAGATTCACTTCCAACATCCTTGGTACTGAAACTTTGCATGAACTTAAGAAAGAGAATGAAACTGTCAAGCAGAGGTTGGACAAGCAAGATGAGACTAATGCTGAACTCAAAACCATGATTGGACAACAACTTGAATCAACTTCTCAGATCAAGTCTCTTCTGGAAGCATTAGTTACCAGGATTAACCCCCAACCCTGATTATGTTTCATATTTTCTTTGTTTTTGTTGTTTTATTTGTTTTTTTTGGCATTTCACTATTTTATTCAATGTTTCATCTGATTATCTGATTAATGAAGATCATTTCTTTTTTACTCTGCTTATATATTTGTTTGCATCTTTTTTAGTAATGATAAAAAGGGGGAGAAACGTAAATGATTTTGATCCATAACAGTTTATCAAAACTAAGTCTCAAACATATTAATACTCTGATCAAACTGTTTAAATTGTTTTTTAAAAGAACAGGATAAGTAATCAACTCAGGAGGAGCACAAAATGAAGAAATTCTCATAAAGTATAAGTTAAAGAACTTCTTATGGAAAACTCTGAAAGAAGCTATCACCATCAAATAACTTCTTATGAAAAACTCTGAAAGAATCTATACCCATCTAAAGGGAGTTTACTCATCCTTTAAATTATGTTCTTAATCAAAATAAATGTTTTCTCATCATCAAAAAGGGGGAGATTGTTAGAACAAGATTTTGATTCTACTCTCTTATATAGTTTTGATGATAACAATATTTTATAAGAATAAATTAAAGCATTAAATTTTTCTATATGTGCAGGATAGAAGTTCTCAGTAAAAAGGATGTTACTAAGGTTGATTAGCATCTTATATATAGTACTCAAGTCAAATGCACCTTCTATAGAAGATCTGATGATAGAAAGAAGTTCTCATCAAATAAGCTCTCATTGCTGCGGAATTTCAAACACACTCTGATGGGCATTTATAATATTCTGATTCTCATAATAAAGGATATTTAAGAAGGAATCAAGAATAACGGCTGGGAACATAATCTTTATTTTTGGAAGGACGTTATGGCTATTTACATTCATCCAAATATGACATCAGATGTTCCCAACGGATCTCCTTTTCAATGTCTATATAAAGGAGATATCTTGAAGAAATTGAAGCTCTTACACACACACGTGCCAACTCCAATCAATTTCTTACTTTGTGCTTAATATTTATAAAAACTATCACCTAGTGATAATTGCTTTCTGAAGCATTTTTAGTTACAACTTTGTAAACTCTGTGATTTCTTTGAGTGACTAGTGTAGTCAGTAGACTCAAGAAGACTTTGACTATAGGTCTTAGTGATTGTATTCATAGTTTTTGAATAGTAGATTAAGACCTCGTTGAGAAAGGCAAAATCACCTTGGCGGATGGACTGGATGTAGTTTGAGTTCAAACGAATCAGGATAAATCAAATTGTCTTTTTAATCATTGTTTTATAAAACCCAATTACAACCCCCCTTCCTTGTGTTTTTTGCTCCTTCAAATAGAAATATTCATACTACTGTATTCTATAAAAAAAAAATTAAAATTAAACATAAAAATACATTAAAAAGCTAAAATCATATTCACGCTCAGGAAACTTATTCATTCTTCCATTTCAGTTTCACCAAACATGTCCAACTTTGTCACTCTCGTCTCTCAGTTTTTCTCTCACCATATGAAACCCTAGGAGAGCTAGGTCTCTCTCAGCAACCACCGTCTCTCTCAGCAACCACCGTGAATCACCTCAGTGTTACCATTAATTATTGTCTCTCTCACCAACCACCATCTTTCTCACCGACCAAGACTACTTCTTTTCTCACTGACCTTCACGAACACTTGAAGATTTTGTTGTTTTATAACTGAATCAACACCAAATCAACACGATTTTATTTGTTGCAAGGTAACCTTTTTTATTCAGATTTTGATTTTGTTTTGTTTGGGTTTGCTTAGGGGTTCGAATCCTTACTTTGTTATTTTGAATCCTGAGTGTTGTTACAGGTGGTGCAAAGCTTGTTGATTTCTCTTTATGTCATCCATTCCATGAGATATTTTGGCACCACTTAGTTGATGATTAGAAGTGTTATTATGTACTTATGTTTTACCTTAGAGATAGGATATATATAATGATACTAAATATTTGGGTTGATCATGAAAATTTTGTTTTGACATCTACATCATGGACCATATTATTCAATATATTAATTTTAGTCAATTTAGAGTTCTTATTCCTACTCACTTTGTTATTATATTCTAATTTACCCATTAAGGTTTTAATCAAGTGGGAAATGGTTTGGTTGTTGTAGAATCACTGACACAGTCTCTTTTTCACGCTTAAGGTATATGTTTTAGGTTTTTTTTATCATACACAATTTTACAATATTTTGACATGAGTGGTATACAAAAGGATAACTAATTTTTAAGTCTTTAAGAAGACACTGATTCTATGCATAATTAGAATATAAATAAATAGGTTATCAATTTGAGGGAATTACTTATCAAGTTATCTATGTTGTTGATTTAGCATGTTTATAAAAAAGGGATTAATGTTGCACTGGCTTATGGTTGTTATTTATTTATTTTTAATTTAGTATTATTTGGATGACTATTTTAAAAGAATAAATATTTGGATGTCATCCATCGAAGAATTCCTTACTTACCTTGTTTTTGATAATCAAGATCCACCAGATACTGTGAAACTTCTATCTGTTGATGTTCAATATTTGGACCACAGAAAATGGTACAAGAAGTTTTTAATCAGAAAAGAGGGTTCGATACTAGTCCGCTTTTGATTGGTGGGGATGAATTATTGGAAGCTGAAGACTTTCTGCAAATCTTCAAAACTTATGGTTGTTAATGATTTTAGTGAAGAAGATTGGGAGTTTCTATTGTCTAACCTAAGGTGTTGGATTCAATCAGTAGTTGTTATGATGGAGGATGTAACAAAAAATGTAAATGTTTTAGTTGATCATCTGATAATTTGATTGAAATGTGTAAAAAATTGAGAAAATTATTTCGATTTCAGATTCATTTCCCATAAAGATTTTTGATAATTTGAATGAAGAATATATAATATTTTCTGTCCCATTTCGTACATATTTCTACGAATATATTTTTTTAAATTTCAAAAATAAATTACATGCATATTTACCCGTGTAAAAGAAATTTCCTATGGATTTACCTGCAGATGTTCCAATTGGAAAAAAATTGCGACAATTGAAACCGTCGTAATTAATAATTAAAACAAAAAAACAAAATGGAAAGTTACGAGCGTTGTAACCCACACAATAAGCATATTACAGCAGTCCCCTACCCATCATGAGAGATAATGATGGTTGGTGTGAAGATTTTGAAAACCGGCACCATACGGTCTCGTGATGCACGTTTCTGTGACAATGTTGTAACCGTCGTGACTTGAAAATTACGACGATTTTAACCGTCGTAACCTGCCAAAATAACAGTCATAATCTACCAATTTTCTTATAGTGTATATTGGGGATCATATTATATTTATAGTTATATGGTCAATTAGGATTCTCATTATTCCGAAATGGATAATCCCGATATTCATTCATATTTGAGCTCATAGCAATTAATTAATTAACTAATTTCTATATGAAATATAATTAGTCTTTTAACTTTATTTGGCCACTTAATTGTTTAAGGCACTTAATTTGATAAAATAGTTAATATAATTAAAATATATATGCCCACATAATAATTATTGAAATATTAGAATAATATATAAATATTCCAACAATCTCTCACTTGGGCGATATATCATAATAATTATATCAATATTCTTTAAGCGCACATCTAAATGCTATTTATTCTTATATTTTAACTTTACAATCGGGCCTACCTCATACATCAATAATGTATAATTTCTCAAGGCTCAAGCAGAGTTGACATACTTTACGTCAATTACTCTCAACGGCTCCAAAAGTACAAGACACTTTTGAAGGCACACTGGACAATGAATTTACATGACGAATCAAGACTATCTCTTTAAACCTTCTCAACATCTCTTGTACTTAAAAGATATCAAGACATCAACAGAAGATATCTTCTAAAACGGCTAGTTGTCCATGAACTTATATAAAAAACTAAAGCTTCACCGGAATTAGTATGGAGATTGGAAGAAGCAGAAATGATAGAAATGCTCAACGTCTCTATCTATATGAAGAAAATCAACAGGGTCAACAATAAACAACGATTTATGTTATACAGATTCCTCTGTTAGATGTTGTTAGTTGTAAACTGATTTATGATTTCCCTAAACTATATATATTCTGGAAATCTTAAGCAGTACAAAACTTAGGTCAATATTTATCTCCATGTACCTCTGATCCAGAATCATGTACACCTTATCCTCTTTTCTGTTGAGATTGTTGTTCAACAGTTAAGATAAAAAGTCTCATACTATATGGTTGAGCATTAGATCTATCATTAAAGAGAACAATCAAAAGAAACCTCAATCAGAAGTTGATTGAGTATAACAAAGTCTTGAATAAGTGGTATGAGTAAGTGAATTCAGAGACATGTGCTCTATGCAATGGTTAAGTCTTAGCTATGAGCTCTAAGCATGGTTTAAGTCTTGGAAAGGATGTCTTAGTAGGTTAAGTCATAAACATATGATCTATGCAAGGGTGAAAGTCTTAGACATATGCTCTAAGCAAGGAAGTCTCGATCAGGAGCTGGTTGAGCAGGTTAAGTCATAGACATGTTGTCGGAAGCGATATAGAGGAAAACAACAAAAGTTTTTAGAGGTATTTTCCCAGGAATTTATTGTGTCCACTGAGATCGGTTCTAAATTTCTAAGCTTGGGTTAAAATGCTTTGAGACATAAAAACTGAAAAATAAATATGAACATAAAAAGAATTCATTCTTCAGAGAGAAGAAACTTATCAAGCATGCATACAATCGACTCCTCACAAACTTAAACTTACCGACCAATTATACTCAATCTACAATACTCCTCAATATCATCAAACATCGCTCACAACCTAAGTCATTTCTAATTCAAATTGAGAGAACACTTGTATTCTTGTATCGACCCTCTCACACTCGACACAACAACACAGAAGACATCCATATCATTCACATCGACACTCCCGCGTCCGATACAACCGACACAAAAGCATTAAGCTCCGACACCCATAAAGAATGTTAGCTCTAATTCTATCTCTAGCATCTAGAAACTAACAAATAATCATCCTTAATCAAGGTTTGTGATGTTTATCTCTAACACAACCCAAACCCCAAGCATAAAGCAAAACATCAAGGACAACATCGACAAAGATTTGTAAAGAAAATTTAATATAATGCCATAGGCGACAAATATACATAGATTCAGAGTAAATACAATATAAGAACCCAACAAAAGTGAAATACATAGAGAAGATTAGAAGAGGAACCAAACATTTCTTGGTTTGTCAACACCAATTGACGAGAGATTCGACTCCAGATCAAACAAATGTTAGCTTCAATGTTGTTATTTAAGCTAAATCCCACTGAAAAATGAGTTTGATGGAGTTGGGAGCAAAAAATACTCAAACCATAACCTAAAAATGTGTTTTTGGCTTAAATAAGTGTTTCTATTAATCCAGTTTTCGCACGACGAAGTATGGCAGTTTATTTCTGCGTTTTTACACATTATTGGAGTGTATAGTTCGCTGCTGCTTCGCCCGGCAAAAGCAGAGGCGCAGGAGGGCAGTGGCCATTTTCTGTTTTCTTATTTCAACCATAACTTTTGAAACGTAACTCTGTTTTTTTTTGCCCAGTTCGAAACATTGGAAAGCTTATTCGATTCTCTTTATGAATATGACAAGATATCTTTGCTTGAATACCTGCAAAAAAAAGGAAAACAATTAAACTCAATGATATTTACACGATAACGCAATATATACACTATAACATAAAGTAAATGTATTTACAAACAAAGTGGGGTTTATTCGAACGATTTTAACAAAAAATATCAATAAGTGCAACAAAACTTATATACAAAAAATAGCTATAATTTACACTTATCAACTCTCCCCAACTTACATAATTGTTTATCCTCAAACAAAGTCAAACAAACTTAAAAATACAAAAGCAATAACCAGAGAATCATTAATCAACAAACCATGTATGGTTCAAGGAGCAACACAACACATGCAAAATAAATACTTACCACTAAACTACGACGATAACATAATCACCAAATAAATGCTAAATACAAAGATTCATGCCAAACATTCTAAAACAATACTAGTTCACAAATGAATCACACCTAGAAAAAATAATCATCGGTAGATGAAAAACACAAAATGAGGTACTTTTCACTCACATAAGAATCTTGCAAACAAAAGATTAAATTATGCACTCATCCAAAAATCATATTGAAAACATAAAAGCAAGAATCATAAGGACTTTCAAGGTTGTAGTGTGGTCGGATAAACAAACAAGGGGAAATTTCTAAAGGTAATTGAAACAAAAACTTTCCTAAACCTAAGGGAGTGATAAACTCACAAAGACTTAAACACAAAATTCCAATCAAATTCTTCCAAAGTCCCAAATGTTACACAAAACACAATACTTATTTAGTACAATTATTTGAACTCTTATTGTTTCCTTTCTCAAGAATTTTCTTTTTCTTTCTCTTTTTTTTTCTTTCAAATTTTTCTCATTTTTCTTTTCTTTTTCAACCTCATAGAAACCAACCAATGAGTAAACAATCATTCTCTCCCCAACTTGAATTCAACCACATCATCAAGCGAATATTTCATATTTTCTAAGGTAAGGTAAAAATTCATACAACAACACAAAGTTGAAGGTTCAAGAAAAAATAATCAATCAAAATCCATACAAAAAGTTAATTCAATACTCATAGACAAACATTAAGTTCAAACAACATGGATAATGATAGAAATGCTCAAAGAGGTTTAACAAGTGCTCACATACTCACATGGTGAATTGACTATTTGACTAGGTAGTTATGCTCAAAATGAAACAAAATGCCTTGATCCTTTTCATGCTTTCATACAATCAACATAAATAAAAGATTAAGCATAATAAAATCCAGTTAAAACAAGAATGTTGGTACTTCACGCATATATGAACAATGGAAAGCTTCCTCACAAAAAGGGTGGGAACTAAAGTGATTCACATACGAACAAGTATATGAAAGAATGAATGACATAGAAGTTATAAAAAGCCCAAGTATCATGAATATGCTAAAGTCTAGAAAGCGATAAACATATACCTTGGACGCATAGACGGACCTATGTTAAGGCAGGGTGTGGCTATAGCCACACCAATTTTTCAATTTTTTTAATTATATATATATATATATATATATATATATATATATATATATATATATATATATATATATATATATATATATATATATATATATATAACTTAGTTAATAAAAGAAAAAAATATCAATTTATTTTTTATAGTAATTCTTCCTCTTACTCAATGTTTTAACAAAATTATAAAAATAAATTGAAATAAATCGGGCGAATAAATTTGGATAACTCGGTTGAATAAATTGGTCTCTATAACAAAATTATATACTTATTAAGTCAGACGAACCGGATGACTCGGACTCTAAAATATATCACAACACCTACAAAATTTCAAATTTTCAAAATATCATAATTTCACAAATTTACTCTTTAAATTCAAGTTCTAAATATTATCACCACATACAATAAAATACTATAAAATATAAATCCAAATAAATTTTGAACTAAAATCTAATTGCAACATAAAATGAATAACAAAATAATTTGACTAATAAATTTAATTCTTAGGAGGGAAAATTGTTCCAAATAAGAATTGAACAAAATATACTTTTATTTTAATGTTTGTTTTTTAAAAAAATTATCAAAATGACGTCGTTTTGTGTAAAAAATAAACAATTAACCCGTCGATTTTTCTAGTTTTTACTGGTTTTTGCCAGTTCTGACCGGTTCACACCGATTTAATAGCTTACTCAATCCAACAATCAAACTAGATCGGTGATTTCTTTCATGTCCTATTGACTTTTATAACACTCCTCTTACTTCTCTCTCTCATAGTAACTTATTTTTTTCTTTCTCTCAAACTTCACCATATCTCATGCTTCTTTCTCTATTGGTTTGACCACATTTATTTATGGGTAATTAAAAGTCAACAAAGGTATAATAAGTATTTCATTTTTCAAGAAATTGATAGTAGACATTTTTCATTGTAAAAGTAGTTTATTAAATAATATTATTTCTTATTTTGAATATAATTTAGTTCATACTTTCTTTCATGTTTAGCCCCACCAATATTTAATGTCTGAATCCGCCCCTGCTTGGACGTGTACACAACTTAGCAATATCATTACCATACACTCGCAAGTTGAAACGATCAAAGTTGGAAAATCACCTCAAATTCCTCAAGCTACTCAAAACAATCTCAAAGGCAAATACACAAACTATTAATATAAACAAACTAAAAGACCGGGTGAAAATGAATTAAACAAGTTGTAAAGTGAAGATTTGATAATTTTACGAACAATCCGAGTACAACTTGTTTAATGAATATTCACTGCACTTCCTAAGCTAGAATGAAAAAGTTATAACGAAATAAAAATCGATAAAACATGTTTATTTTACGTCGTAAGCTCGACGCCTTTACTGTGCTTAGCTAGTAACTTCCTCCCTTCATGCCATGGTGATGCCTCACTGTGAAAACCAAAAGCAAGTGTCCTAACCAAACACTTGAACAAACGTTACGGGAATAAAATGTATACAACACTTGAACAAACATAATGGAAAATAAAAGAAAAAAAAGTATCTATACAAGCATATACATATATATATATATATATATATATATATATATATATATAATATAGATAATTATGTACAAATCTCCAAAACATCAAAACTCGCAATGTAATTCAATATCAAAACCAATCCTCGACAGCAGCGCCATTTTGTTGGAAGCGGTATAACGACAAGCAACAAAAGTTTTTAGAAGTGTTTTTCCGGGAATTCATCATGTCCACAGAGATCGGTTCTATTGAGCTTAGGTTAAAATGGTTTGAGACATAGAAACTGAAATGTAAATACGAGCATAAAAAGAATTCATTCTTCAGAGAGAAGAAACTTATCAGGCATGCATACAATCAATTCTTCACTAACTTAAACTTACCGACCAATTATACCAATCTATAATACTCCTCAATATGATCCGACATCTCTCACAACCTAAGTCATTTCTAATTCAAATCGAGAGAACAACTTTATTCCTCCTGTATCGACACTCTCACACCCAACACAACAACACAAGACACATCCATATCACTCACATCGACACTCTCATACCCGACACAACCGACACGAAATCATTAAGCTCCGACACCCATAAAGAATGTTAGCTCTAAATATATCTCTAGCATCCAGAAACTAACAGATAATCATCCATAATCAAGGCTTCTGATGTTTATCTCTAACACAACACAACCCCGAGCATAAAACAAAAAAATCAAGGACAACATCGATAAAGATTTGTAAAGAAAATTTAATATAACACCATAGGCGACAAATATACATATATTCAGATTAAATACAATACAAGAACCCAAAAAAAGAGAAATACATAGAGAATATTATAAGAGGAACCAAACATTTATTAGTTTGTCAACACCCATCGACGAGAGATTTGACTCCGAATCATCTAAATGCAAGCTTCAATGTTGTTATCTAATCTAAATCCTACTGAAAAATAAGTTGATGGCGTTGGGAGCAAAAAATACCGAAACCATAACCTAAAAAATGTGTTTTTTTTGCTTAAATAAGTGTTTATATCAGTCCAGTTTCGCCCAACAAAGTTTTGGTTCGCCCGACGAAGTATGGCATTTTATTTATGCATTTTTACATGTTTCTTGAGTGTCTGGTTTGCCGCTGCTTCGCTCATGAAAGCATACGCGGAGTAGGGCAGTGGGCTTTTTTTATTTATTTCGGCCATAACTTTTGAACTGTAACTCCACTTTTTGCCCCGTTCGAAGTGTTGAAAAGCTTATTCAATGCTCTTATGAGTATGAAAAGATATCATTGCTTGAATACCTGCAAAGATAAATGTAAAACAATTAAACTCAATGATATTTACACAATAACACAATATATACATTATAACATAAAGTAAACGTATTTAGAAACAAATAGGGGTTTATTCGAACGATTTTAACAAAAAGTATTGATAAGTGCAACAAAACTTATATACAAAAATAGCTATAATTTACCCTTATCACATGTGCTATATGCAAAGGTGAAAGTCTTAGACAAGTGCTCTAAGCAAGGAACTCTCGATCAGGAGTTCGTTGAGCAGGTTAAGTCATAAATATGAGCTCTATGCAAAGGTGAAAGTCTTAGACATGTGCTATAAAAAATGAAGTCTCAATTAAGAGTTGGTTGAGCAGATTAAGTCATAGACATGAGATTTATGCAAAGATAAGTCTTAAACATATGCCCTAAGCAAGTGTTAAAGTCTTGGATAGGTGGTCTAAGCATGAGGAAGTCTTAGACAAGTGCTCTAAGCAAGATGGAAATAATCAGAAGCTGATTGCATTGAAGAATCTTAGATTGTGTTGTCTAAGCGATTAAATTTTTTATACTTAAGTGTATAAGAAATTGTAATCAAATTGATTAATAGTGAAAAATATCTTGCTAGGCAAGGCGACTGGAGTACTCTCGGTTGGGAGAGGAACCATGATACATCGGTTGTGTTCTATGTCACATTTATTTTGATTTTGTTATTCTTTCTGCTGCAACTCAACATCAGTTCAGATTTAATGATTTGAATTTGAACTCAGAACATAAGTAAGTTAAGACCATGGTGGAACATAATTCAACCCCCTTCTTGTGTATTTTCTCACCTCCAATTGGTATCAAAGCTCAGTCTGTGCATAGCACTTTACAATGGTACAAATAAAGATCTAACTGAGAAAATATATCTTATTGGAAAGAAGAGATGTCTACTATTGAAGCTTTTCGAGATCTTCTTCAGCATCGTCTATGGGGTGTATGATTCCAAGGACTCATCAGAAACATTCATCTGATTCAACTACTATATCAGAATCAAATGCTTCACTCAGGTAAGTTCTTTTAATTTCAAGTGAAACCTTCTACACAAGATATTTTATTAAATATCTTGGAAGAAGTCTTAATGAAGATTCTTCAGAACATGTGTAATGATACTTCTTATCCTGTGTGATTTTCTTATCATGTTAAATTAAAGATATAAGTTACTTATGAATTAAGCTTCACTATTCAAAATGTTTATGTTTCATAAACCATTCCTTATGATATATAAGGAACTATCCCGCATCCCTTTTACTGATTCCACATTTTTTCTTTTGATGGCATGAGAAGTAGGATTGGGAGTCCGTGCCACTTGGCCAAAAATTCTAGAAGTCCTCAAAGGAGGCGCCGTTGTGGATGTTTACTTTTGTGCCAAAGACCTCCAAGAAGGAATTGGGAAAAAGGAGAGTCTGCAATTGACTCCTTCCATTTCTATTATTGAGTCGTTCATAGTTCGCATTACATGTTGATGCTTTGAATATAACTTCCTCTTGCTATCGAGCCTGTCAAGTGGAAGAGGGTTTCACAATCAAACCCCCACTCTTTATCTTTAGCTCGCATCAGACAATGTTGACGCTTTATGTGATCATGTTCACATATCTCTCATCTTATCTTCTCTTTTATTTCTTTCCTTATGGACCACTTGTTCTAACTTGATTCATAATCAAGTTAAAGACAAAGTTAGAAATAGACTACCTATTATAACTTCATTAAGTTAGATAGGTTAGATACCTTAACGTATGATCAATCTTTGCATGCTAACATTTAGGAATAATGTCTTGTACCCCTTTAGATTTTCTTTTAACCATTGAGTCACTTCTCATCTTCAAAGAAAAGCAAAAAAACACTTAATAAATACAATGTATATGGTGTTCCACGAGCCTTAAGCACATGGGAAAGAGTGAACGGATGCAGATCCAAACTCACTTTAGGATATTTTGCGCGTGAGATATTTGGATCGTTTGCGCAAAGTATTCGATTGTGAAACCCTCTTCCACTTGACAACAAAACAAATCACACGTCTTTCTCTTCTTACCTCACATTCTTTAGCTGGCGCGCGATATGTCATGTCCGTTCTACAGCAAGTGGGTAACACCCGAGTTTTGACTCTACGAGTAATAACACCTAAGCTAGAGCATTGACAATGTCAACATAAAAAACACAAAACAAATAAAAAGTGTTACCCGTAGTGATTCGAACTACGATGTTTTGATTCTTCATGGAGAGACGTATGCTTAGACGCAACGCCTAGTGAGCACAACAATCCCCTTTATATTTAGAACTACGTCGACTTTGATTCTCATTCCTTATGAGATACGTAAGACTGAGATGTGATGTCATCTCGAGTCAACTTCCTTCTTTCACCCTTTCGTTCCCCATTCTCTTTCGTTTTCCTTCCAGTTAGTAGCAGATGGAGTATTCAAATGACAACACCCTTTAAGCATAACTTCAAACGTGGATCCCATCGAGTACGATGGATGTGAAGGGGTGCGATAACCTTCCCTTTACGTAACCGACTCCTTTACCCATTTCTTTTGGTAGCTAGACCATGCTTTTCCTTTTCCTCCACTTTCACATTTGTATTTGGATAAAAATCCCGGGAGCGACAATGTAAACATGAAATGATACAAATATTTTATTTAAAAATACCACAAGTTCACTTTTTAACAATTTTAATTTCGACTCACATACTATTTATTAAAATTAATTCGACAATGATCAATCAAATATACATGTTCAATAAAATATCATATATGATTTAATGTGGAAATCAAATAATCATATGTGGTATGTTTGGTTCAAATGAGAGGGGGGGGGGGGGGGGGGGGGGGGGGGGGGAGGTGTTTTAATGGAGGAAAGGGAAGGGAGGGATTTTTTTAAACTTTATATAAGTTTGGTTCAAAAGAGGAGAGAGGAGTGGAAGAAAGAAATTTTAATTAAAAATATGTTTGATTCATAAGAGGGAGGGGGAGAGATTTTATTAATAATTTATATTTTTATCCTCATAATATAACTGATATACTATTTAGATATGAAAAATTCAGAAATATTTTTTTTATAATAAAATTTATAATATTGAATTTTTAAAAATGTCATAACTTATCACATAACATTAAAAAAAATTAAATATATTTAATTCGTATTATAATTTTTCGACACAAATTAAACTTCTAAATACATAAAATCATTATATATATATATATATATATATATATATATATATATATATATATATATATATATATATATATATATATATATATATATATATATATATAATGCTTAATAATGAATTCAATTGAATTTAAATTTTGAGTCCAACCAATTGAACCCACTGGTCCTAACCAATATTTAAAACATTGGACCGTTCATTCAATTTATAAGACAATTTAAAAAAGAGTGATTTTCCTAAGTAAAAGTAAATGTGAATTAGTTATACCATATTTTAGTTACCTCAAGATCTCCCACAGTGAGAGAAAGTACTCCTAGAAGAATAGACCGGGGCAGAGGATCCTTCCACCAATCAAAAAAGGGAAAAAGTCGAATAAAAAACAAAAACACAAACCAAATAACAACAAGACAGAGAAATCAGAGAATCACAAAACAAAACAAACCCATTCTCGTAAATATCTTATTTGCATAAGGGTATTTTCATAGCATAGCATCATTAAACATTAACTGACCCTTTTCGAAAAAACCTCATCTTTCTTTCCCATAGTTTGTTGGGGCCCACTTGCTTTCTCTGCTGGTTGTAACAGCCAATTAAGGATTAAACACGTAGTTAGTATGGAAAATTATCTTTAATGCTAATGATATTACTCTAATTAATTAATCTTAATATGTACTCCTAACAAACTAGCTTCGAAAAGATTTGTTGTATCTTTTGTCATGTTTGTTGCGCCCGCTGCTGTTGGAGTAATATACACATCTTTACATTTTACACTTTTAAACATTTTTTCAAAATTTAAAATACCAGTAGTAATTAACCATTTGTCGAAAAAAATATAGTACATTATCATAGAGTAAAATCATCAGGATTATATTCAAACCACATTAATATCAAATATAAATTTAATATTTATTTTTAATTTACTTTTAAATTAATATTTTTTATAGTACAATAAACACATAACTACATAGCAAATGAACTAGTTCAATTAATATGTGTTAATTCAGAAAAATGGTTGTGAATTGTTGTTCAAAATTCAATTTATAGTAATATTATTTTATAATATATTATTGTAAGTAAATTATTGATACTTATGAGTTAATATTTAAATAAAAAATAACTTCTAAAAAGTAAAATATTTCAATTTTCAATATATTAATTACACAATTTTCTATAAAAATTTAGATTTTAAAGGAAATTTACCATGCTCTATAAATTCTTTCAATATATTTTCCTAAAATAATTTAATAAATATGTTATTTTCTCTATTTTATTTATTCATTTTTCATCATTAGTTATTTTGTTTATTTATCGTGAATCATATAAAACAGTATAGTACATTGTTTTTCTAAAATTATTTTATTATAATAAATGATTTTTTTTTAAATTTATTGAACAATCAATATATTTATTTTCTTATTTATATTAGTTGGAATAAATGGATACAAACTATTGGGTCAAAGTTCAGTTTTTCATAATATAATCTGTTATAATAATATTTTTTTTTTAAAAATTGTCCTTAGTTATAATTGTTAATTATTAAAAAATTATGCTCAAGACTTTGGTGTCCTTAAATTTAATTGGATATCAATAATTTTATTTAATAAAATAATTAATGATATTCAACTTCTTATTATATTTAAAATAAATTAAAATTTCAAAAATATTTATAAATATTTTTAAAATTAGATAAAATTTTGTATGAGGCAAACATTCTTTATGATTAACTAGAGAGTATAATATTTTATTTGACGATTGATCATTTAATCATCAAGTTAAATAAGATTATAGTACTATACATTAAAATCTAACATATACATTATTGTAACATTAAAATTTATTTCTTATAATTTATCGATAATGTTATTATTATTTATATATCTGTACATTGGAATGATAATATATAGAGGTTGAATAAGGTACAAGAGTATACATCCTCGTATCAATAATTTAAAAATATTGTGAATATTTAAATATGTATATTATGTGAATATTTAAATATCTATATTTATATTTATTTTTTCGTATTTTTAATAAAAAATAATTAATCAATCATAATTTATAACATCATTTCAAATCTTTTACAACATTTATTAAAAAAATAGTATTATTAAGTTAAGAAATAAATAAACATTCATATTAATAATACATACATATACGTAATAATAAAAATAAAAATAATAATATATATTACGTGGGTATGAGACAAAATAAAGATTAAAATATTTATATCTAAATCTATATCTATTTATTTTAAAGGATAACTTCCATGAATATTTATTTTACAAATTTTTTACAATCCATTATGGATAATTGTATAGATATTCAATGAAGATAAATATAATTATCATCCGAATTTAACTCAAAAATACAATAAAATTTGTTGAAAAGAAAGAAGGATTACATGGTATAATTATATGCAGAAATAGAAAATTTTGGTTTGATATTATCTGAAACCAAAATCAAGGAAAGTTGAGAGAATCTAGAAACAAGTATTTGTTTTATATCTCAAGAACAGAAAGACTTAAATAAATACTAAACAATAACATTAATTTATTTATAAAAAACAGAAGAAAAAAAAAGAGAGAGAGAGAAAGAAGTGAAGAAAAAGCAGAGAATATAAAGAGACCGGATATTGACAAATTTCATGTCACTGTTCTTAGAAGGTCGTTTGTTTTGTGAGGAGATTTCTTATCTGGGATCTCTCTCTAAAACTATCATTCTTTTTCTCTTTCTCTCTCTAAAAATAAATAAAACCTCACTTTTTTTCTTTCTTCACTTTCTATATCTCTAAAACAGACAACAAATAGATCGAAATCCACGATCTAACCTTCTTCAATGTTGTTTCTTAATTCTTGTTTTTAACTAAACCTTTTTTTTTCGCTTTATAATTATTTTTGAGTTATTACACTGAATTTTTCTTCTGTTTTCAATGGTAGAATCCATGGAGGATTCTTAATAGCTAGCCATACGAGGATGTGGGTTTGAGGTAATTTTTTTTTTTATTATACTTTCTGAATTGTTTCTTTTTATTTTTTTTAACTAATCATTTTATGTAATTCGGTTTAATTTTTTATTTTGAGTGTGATGAAAATTGAAATTCTGGGTGTTAATTGGTTGGAGGATTATTCAACGGAATTTGAAGACTTGAATTGTTTTTTTTTTCTTTCTATTTGTTTGATTAGCTGAAATGTTCAGATGTTGAATTTTAGTGTTTTGAATTGTTCTTTCGGTGTGATAAATAAACGGTAGGTTTGGGGATTGTTGAATAGGATCTGCTTTATTCAAATTTGTCATTCGTTTAGGTTTTACGAAAGATCGTGAAATTGTTGTGAAATTGTAATTGAGTTCAGGGAAGACTTGCATGGTTCTGTGTGAATAGATTAAGATTTTGTGTTACTTTATTCCGTCCTTCATTGTTTTTACTCAAACTTGGAGCTAAGGAGTATAGTTGCCTGATGTCAAGGATGAAATTGTGATGCATAATTTGACGCCGCTCCACTTGTTAGTAGAATTTTCATTACATTGATGAGCCTATGTACAACTATTCGAGTTGAAAATTGTAACATTTCATTGCGATTTTGACACTATTTTATTGGGTGAATTTGAAAATGTGACATGATTTGATTCATGATTAGAGTTATTGGCTTACTTGTACTGCTTGTTCAACTGTTAGAGTGGAGTTCTGGTATTTTTGTTGAGAAATATAGACAAAATAACATTCCATATGGTGATTGCCAAGCTTTCGTTTTCCGATATTGGGTGTTCAGAAGTATTTTCACCTAATTGTTGTATCATGAGATCATTGCATTAGTGTAAGGTTTTCATATTTTTAGTAGTTTTTTCCGGGTAACGGGTCCTTATCCAAGTTGTATTGGAGTGAATGAACTGTTGGGTTTTCATTTTTAATAAACCTTTCTGTCTTTTTGCAAACACTTATAGGTGAACACTAATAAATGCTTGTGTTTTGTGACTTGAAAGCCTATTTTCACAATTGCTTGTTACATAGCTGACCCTTCTGCAACCCTAAAGTTTGGCTAATTTAGGGTTTTGCTCTCTTCTTATTGGTAGTCTGAAGTAGTGCGTACGAATAGTGTTTTGGTACTCCTAAACATTACAACATTTGTTATGTAATGTTTCACCTATACTTCTAAACATAGGAGTTGTTAGTTTTCATCAGTGGTATACATTGTTATGGATTTTAAGTCTAACATATATGATATATATTAGAAGGTACATTTGTGCACTGATTTCATTAAACAGTCAATATGTGTTTTTTTTACATGACTTAATAAGGAGTCTCTTAGTTTAAGGATTTCAAGAGCTCGGTGTTGCAGCGTGCTCTTACACATTTGTGCACTGATTTCTTCAAGTAAAGTGGCATCATACTTGTGAATTGTGTGTAGGTGTATTCGACTGAAATGGAATACTAAAATGTTAACCTGCTCATGGAAAAAATTAGTTTACTAGTTTACTTCAAGATACTTCAACTGTACTTGAGTTATGAATATTTTATATTAAGATTTACTTTCATTCATTATACTTTTAGATCAATGTATTCGAAAAGATGTGAAAATCTGATTAATTCCCACGTTTTTTTTTCTTTTCCTTTTTCTACTAAGTTCCCTTAATAATTCATCATGTATTATGGGGGAAAAACTAACTTTTTGAATAGGAAACTATCTTTGCAATTGCTAGCACTGTACATGTTTGCTGTTTCACCGTTTGAATAGCTATTTGAATATGGCTTTACATCATTAAATCTATTTACGAGTCATTTAATTGTATGACTACTTTTCAAGGATTGAGTTATTTGATGACATGCTGTATTTGGAATGTTAACAAAAGTGGATACCTTCTTCATGACATGACTCATGAGTGAAATAAATAAGAAGATACTGCATGGATTGTGATGTTATTGGGTCGAAAGAGAAGCTATATATCACTATTAAAATATATCTGTGATCAATTATCAGGGATGGGAACCAAAGTTCAGAGTCTTCCGGGAAACTACTCAATGAGAGATCTTAATGAGGAATCCAGCAGTTGTGGCTGGCCCCTATTCTATGGAGATAAAGCACTGGCAAATGGGAAATATTATCAGAACCATCATCCAAGTGCCGCCGCAGATGTATGCTCAACTTATGATAAGGATGTTGTGAAACAGATGATGCTTGAGCACGAGGCCATATTTAAGAATCAGGTATATGAAGTTCTAGTTTCTTTTCATTCTCGGCTTATGCACATTAAAGGTTTTGGATGCTTAAAGATTAAGTATATTTAGTCTATGATTTTGTATCATGTTTTGATTTTTTTCTCCTTCATTAGAGCTGTTTAACTCAAAATATGGAAATTTTCAATTGCTGCAGAGGTTTTTAAGTACTTTAACAGTGAGATACCAACACTAGTTCGATTCAATTAGTTTTAGAAGGGGTGATATAGTTTCGCTTAATTTTTTTATTTACCTATGATTGGTGAAACTACTGATATATTTAAATCATGTGTTATCATTAGGTGTTTGAACTTCATCGTTTATACAGAATACAGAGAGATTTGATGGATGAAGTAAAAATGAAAGAAATACACAGAAACCATAGATCTGTTGGTCAATCGTTTTCCCCTGGTCCTAGCTTTCCGATAGCAGGAAGTTCTGCTTGTGATAGACCATCTATTTCAGGCGTTGAGGGAATTCATTCTCCTTTTGGTTCTAACAAAGGAATCAATAAGCAAACTTGTCTCTTTCCGTCACCAAATGGGAGTAGTTCAAAAGATGTTGAGATACTGGGGTCTAGACCCTCAAAAGTGAGGAGAAAAATGTTTGACCTTCACCTCCCTGCTGATGAGTACATTGATACTGACGAAGGCGAGAAGTTTAGTGATGAAAATGCAAGTGGCACAACAATTCCTGATAGAAATTGTAAAAATGGGAAAGGAGGGGATGCGAGACTTTTTTGTGGCAATGGTGGGAAAAATGGTAGCCAGGAAGACACTTCAAGATCTGAGCAGTCTTTAAGGAGCAGAAATGGTTTGGCTGACTTAAATGAACCGATTCAAGTGGAAGAAACAAATGCTGCCACGTGTGTTCCTCCTCTAAACCATAATCCCTATCCAGGGGCAACTGAATGCTCTGATCCATTTTCCAAGCAGAAGTCAAGGTTTTTTGGTTTTTCTACGGAAGATTTACGCAACTCACATTATGCTCCTTCAAGTAATGGATATTTGAAGAATGATGGGAGTGGAAAAGTGTGGATTTCATCAAAAGAGACAGGTTAGATTTTATTATCTAGCTGCTTTTAAATTATAGAAAGAGACTGGAAACACAATGAATGTTAGATTTTTCGGTGTGAGAGCTGACAGATTGGTATACTTATGCTTTGTCTCCTTTCAAGTAGATAAACTATAATTTTTCATTATTAGCGAGTTAGATTTTTTGGCTTTAACTTGAATTTCGCAAATAATTTAGAATCTTTTATGTTATTTTTATATTTTCCTTTAGACTAAAATTTCCTTTTTGGTTGTGCATGTGTTACAATAAACAATTACTGTGATTGATATGGTATCTGATAAATTGCACGGTAACAGTTTAGCTTCTAATGATCATTCCAGGTCAAGCTAAAAGCAGTTCGAATCCCATTCCTCAAGTCCTCAAACAAGAGCAATCATTTTTTTCATCCCAAGCAACACAAAATGCACTTGGTAAAGGTCCCGAACCTACATCTGATTATCTAAATAATAGAAGCAAGACTGGTTTATGGAGGGAAAAGACAGTCGGTGGTTTGGACATCAGTGAAAGGAATAAGCATCCCGAGAATGTTGTCTCACCGCACAGTCCCAGTCTCTTTGCATTTGCTCCTTCCTCAGATTTTGCCAAGTCTTGGTCTCAGTCATCTTGGCAAATGGCAAGTAGTAGTCTAAACCAGAAGTTGATGTCTGTTCAGATGCCTCCTTCTCCATTTCTAAATTCGTCTGGTGCCTTGAGTAGGTGTTCTCAGTCACATCAAAGCAATGGGGTTTTGGGAGATAGTTGGCCTCTGAATATCAATACCAAGCAGAGTGCAGGATTTCACCGTGAGGCATCTGTGCAGAATGGATTTAACCCCAGGGTTGCTGAATATTTCAACAATGGTTCAGCAAACTATAATAAAAGTTCAAATTTAATTTGCAATGAAATGACATCTGGAAAAGATATTAACTTGAATGTGCGACTTTCAAATGGTTTATCCCATGAGTTAGTTACCCAATCGGGTCTTGGAATTGTAGATCGAGAACAGAAGAACGGGGAGCAGCTTGCAGTGTTGCCTTGGCTTAGATCCAAGACTACATGTAAGAATGATACTCAAAATGCTGGTAGTGATAGGTGCTTAACAGCTGGAAAATTGAGTTTTCTCCAAGTTGCTTCTTCATCTAACAAGGATGAAACTGGAAAGGGGTCTAGTGAAAAATTTATAAACAGTGTAACTTCAGGTTTGTGTTCAAATGTTGTTGAGCCTAGTAGGATAGAAGCCAGTGATAGCTGTAGTAAAAAGAAAATTCTCGGTGTTCCCATATTTGGCGTACCTCTGATTTCTACTAAGGAGTCACCTTCACTCACTTCTCCATCTGTGTCAGTTCCTAGTCCATCAGGCATAGAACTGGTGGAAAATAATCGAAAAAACCGGGGACTTGACATTAACTTGCCTTGTGATGCTGACGTTCTTGAGTCTGACATGGACAAACAAGTCATCACTGAAACTATTGTTTGTAAGGAAGGACTTACTAAAATGGAAGCTAACTCTAGAAATCAATTTGACCTGAACATGATTATGAATGAGGATGAGGCATTTGTGACTACTATTCCAGCCACTGATGTAAGAATGAAGGGGGTAATAGATCTTGAAGCCCCTGCTGTTCCCGAGACAGAGGAGGATGCCATTTCTGAAGAAAAACAACTTGAAACTCCTTTAGTATCACCACTAGGCCCACAAGTCACAGTTGAACAACCACAAGATGAATTTATGAGACTTGCAGCCGAGGCAATTGTTTCCATGTCATCTCTTTACTGCAATAAAGTGGATGATGTGGTGACCAGTCCATCAGAAAGACCATTGGAGGATCCACTAAGATGGTTTGCAGATGTAGCTTCCTCATGTGTAGATGATATGCTGAGAAAGTTAGATAATTCAAAGGGGAAAATTAGCAAGGGTAAAGGGGAATCTTCCTCCAAAGAATTGGATTACTTTGAGGCCATGACATTGCAACTGGAAGAAGTCAAGGAAGAAGACTACATGCCCAAGCCTCTTGTTCCAGAAAACTTGTTTATAGAAGAAGCTGGAACAAGTTCGTTACCTACTCGGGCACGAAAGGGGCCAGCAAGGAGAGGGAGGCAGCGGAGGGATTTCCAAAGGGACATCCTTCCAGGCCTTACATCTTTATCAAGGCATGAAGTAACGGAAGACCTTCAGACATTTGGCGGGCTTATGAAAGCAACAGGTCATGCATGGCATTCAGGATTAACCAGAAGAAGTTCTTCTAGGAATGGGTGTGGCAGGGGTAGGCGGAGGTCACAGGTTCCACCATCTCCCCCTCCACCAGTGGTAACCATTGAAACATGTACCCCGCTGATTCAGCAGCTTAACAACGTTGAAATGGGATTGGACGAAAGAAGCCTAACAGGTTGGGGCAAGACAACCAGAAGGCCCCGTAGACAGAGGTGCCCGGCAGGTATTCCTCCGTCGATTCGATTAACCTAATCATTGTAAGAGGCTTACATTTATAGATGAGAATTTATAGAGGGTAAGGAGGGTCATTTTCTATATTGATGAGACATGTGATGTCTAAAACCGCGGGGATTTCTTTTTGTACATTTCTTCAAACCCCTATTTGGATATATGCTTGATTTTCAGTTAGTCTTTGGATCATACCAACTTGTATTATTCTTGAATAATGTTGCATGATTTATTCTTGGTTATCTCTTAGAGAAATGTTTTAGATATGAGCCAGTTTGTTTTAAAGTGAATTTTTCTAGTACACTGCTTACTAGGTTGAATTTGTTAGCTTATTCCATACCACGGTGGTAGTTTTCTTTCCTTTGTTTATGGTTCTGTTGGTAAGATGGATAGGATTGACTACTTTTACTATCTGTATGGTGATTTTAGTGTATTTAGAAGATACATGAATGGCTAAAATAAATTGTTTTGGTGAGAGAATGATTAATTTGATAAATGGAGACAAAGTTATCAAAGGTACGCGGTTGAAAGTAAATGGATTGAAAGAAGTAATGAAACTTATGGAGAAAGTCCGAAGGTGAGATGAAAATAAATTTCATGTTTAGAGAGTGAAAGAGTTAAATCGAGATAAACTTTATGTTTAAATATGTACTAAAAAAGACTTTTTTTATGTATATTTTTTTGGAACGACATTAAGAATAAGATATGGCTATTTCACTTCATCGTTTTGGGGAAAAAATGGTATTTAAGTTTTGGAATTTCTTTCTCCCCTTCTATTCCTTCTCATTAACCTTTGGTGAAAATTCATAAAAGTTTATGAAATTCGGAGATGCATCTTTCAACATACCAATTTCTCATAAAATTGAACGCAAGAGTGAGTTATCTCTTATATTTAATTTTGGTCTGGAGTTGCATCTCCGATGGTGTATTTAGTATAATTCGGAGATACATATCTGAAAATGATTCTGATACTTCAAATTTGAAACAGAGACCATATAAGTAAGATCTAAAAATAGAAAGAATTAACATTAAATTAAAACAATCATTAATATATAGATAGTTGTTAATATAAATTTAACATCACATATTGCTATAAATGGATAGTCAAGGACGTTGCAATCTTTGCATCCACTTCAGTCACATCCTTTGATGCACAACGGTAAAATGTACTCCGCTTGACCCTTAAATCTTCATCCGTCTTTAGTTTAAAGTAGGTGAATTGTATCATCCTTTTGTTGTCAAATGAGGGTGGATGATACTAAAACTTGACAACTTTCTAATTTTCTGGATATCACATGAGAATATTCAATTTGGATATCAAATTGGTGAGAGATGTGTCACCGATAACCCTAAATTGAAATGACAACTTCACACAATTGAAATACATAAATGCAAGGTGGGGAGATGCATTCATTATCTGATTGTGTGTGTTTTGTAAAAAATATGGGATGAGAGACACCCTATTTATACAAGTTTTGGGTCACTTTGAACCTTAGAAATCTTATCTTGTCATCAAGGAGCTTTTTGGAGATTCGTCTTCAAATAAGTCTCATTGTTTTAACGACAAATGGTGTTTACGAATATGCATCTTCGAATAAATTTCATTTTATTTTACGAAAAAGGATATGTCTTCTATGTATGATAATGACTCGTTTATATAGGATCTCCCACCTTCTGAGTTCTTAATGATCAATTTATTGACAATTTAGGTGTTTGTCCCATTGTCTTATCGAGAAGATTAAATGGATTTAAATCATATGTTTTCTTGTCCATGATTGGTCATTCATGATCGTTTGACGTGTATTACAACTTAATTGCTTTGTCTGAGAGACCGGGAAGGATCTCTTGAGTTTGGGTATAGAGTCTACCCAATTTTATGGATATGTACAATTTTATTAATGTTCGGGGAATTATTTTAGATAATAGATTTGTGTATGTAGAATGTCCACACAAGGTTGAAACTCTTATTGAGGTTTTGATAAAATGCATTTTGACTGGAACGTTGATAGAAAACTATCTACCATCACTTTGGATAATTGTAGAAATAATGACTCACTAGTTACATCTCTGCTGAACAAACTTGATTGTTCTTCCATTATACATCATGGACAATTATTTCATATGAGGTGTTGCGCATATGTTTTGATTACGTATTCATGGAGATGACATAGAAAATGTTAGGAACAATGTGGCTTTTTGGACAACAACACCCAAAAGAGAGCAAAAGTATAAGGAAGTTGCACGTCAAATTAAAGTTTCTATCACAAATAAACTCATTATTAATTGTAAAACAAGATTGAATTCTACCTATCAAATGTTTGTTGTTGCATTAGTTTATAAATACGTTTTGACTTAAATAGTCTTGTGATCTCCGTAAGTTAGCGAGTTTTTGAATTTAGTCCTTGTATATTTTTTTTGTCTAAGTCCTTATAACTCACTTTTGTGTTACCTTTAGTCCTTGACGTTAGATTTCTGCTAAAAAAACTAATTGTGCAAATGATGCATACATGAAATTGTTTTTCTTTTTCATCTGATGCACATGTGGAAATCCATGTGGAAGGGCCTTGAAAAGGAGGACTAAATAAAAAATACACCATTTTTCATTTTTTACTTCTTCTTCGTCCCCTCTTCCTTTTTCTTTCCTTTCTCATGTGAAGGGGCTATGAGAATGATCATTTCAAACTCAAACTCAACTCAAATTTGGGATTAGGTTGCAAGCTATTCATCTGGGATGATGAACTAGAACGCAACACATCAAGTGATCACAAAAACTCAATTGGATGCAATTGCTCAGAGGTAGTTCAGGAATTAGGGTGCATCATTAAAGATCTTGAAGCTAGGAAAAAAGAGAAGATGAAAGTTAAGTTAGAAAGCGAAAGGAAGAATGCTAAAATGTTGAAGCTTTTGTTGACTCTTTCATGGTGTCTCTTTTTTTCCTACCAGAAATGGTAGTGATTCATGGAGTCTGTATTTTATTTTTTGTTTTAGTCCATATTAGAATATTGGTTATTGAAATGTGTCCTTGTAATGCTACATTATGAAATGAATCAGAAGTAATCTAATTTTTTATTTTTGTCCCTAAATGTTTGTTACTTATTGTTTTGCATACCTTTTGCTTAATGAAATGTTTGTATTACATCATTGGTTGTTAATGATATGTTTATATGTCATCCCTATGTTACAATATTTTAGTTAATATTGTAGAACATAAAGGTATAAAAAAGTGACCTCAAAATTTAGGAAATACACACCATACATAAACCAAAAGATGTCTCAAAGTTAAATATAACCAAAAGGCATATAAATTTGTCACATATTACAACAAATACACACAAAAACATAAACCATAATGGCATAATATGTCTCTAAATTAAATAAAGCCAAATGGCATAAACTTATATCTTACAATACACTAAAGACATAACAAACATATCCAAAAGGCATCAAAATACACCATGGCAACATGCTTATGGACCCTTGTCCACATCCATTGGTTGTGATGGATTACTTACTTCTCCCTTCAGATTTTTGCATCTAAGGACGCTTGTCCTGTAACTTCTCTCCTCAACTCTAATTTCCTTGTAACTTGTGGTTTATTTGTCTTCTTTTTCTTCTTCTTCTTCTTCTTCTTCTTCTTCTATACAATATAGAGTATTAGAGATATAATGCATCAATAGAATAATTACAAATAATTAGGAAATGGTACAATATACTCAATTGTTTTAAGAACTTTTCGAGTAGTAGACATAGATGCAACGATCACATTGTCAGATGACGGAACATGTGCACTCAAAATATAATTAGGTATATATTCAGTTATTGAAGTTACAACAGGTTCAGATGATGTAATATATGCAATATTATTTGGTTCACTTTGTGTAGATGATGCAACAGGTTCACTAATAACAAGATTAGGTTGTGTTTAAGTACCCTCAAATGTTGCTACAAGATTTGCAGCAGGCATTTCAAACTTAGGGTCAACTTCAATTTGAGTTTCATTTGCTTGTGATTGTTCTTGTCCTGATGCAGCTTGAGTTTCATTAGTTTAAGTCTGACTTTGTTCTTGAACTGATGCACTTTGATTTTGACAGTGTCCTTGTCCTGGTGAAATTTTCCTTAGCTTTCTTTGGACAAACAAATCATAGTCAAGTAATTGACATCATCAATGACAATAGTAATATATGCAAAGTTATAGCAAATTCAATACATTTCGTTTTTGAGCTTCAGGGTCAACCACTTGATTGGTACAACTTCTTGTATTGTGGCCATGTACACCACATCTAGTGCAACATTAACTAGTTTGTGTTCTTAATTTATTAGGGTCCTTATCCTGTTCCCTCCTTCTCAACTACTTTGGTTTGTCGGGTCCTCTTTTATATGCTGGAGGCAACATCTCTTCCATGTCAACCTATGGCCACATGTCTTGGCCATTCATAGGACTCACACTACCACACACATGTGTTCCAATCTATTTCTTCATTTTATATGTGTGCTTATTCCCAACTTTACTTACAAGTGCTAAAAACTCATATTTTCCCTTGCAATTACCCTTACTCTAACTTTGTCATTTTTCACGTACTTTATTAGTCTACCATTTAATTATTGCCTCCTTAAATTCTTCAAGTGATACAAACTCTAATCCCACTTTGAACTTGTAATTCTTGTCTAACTCATGTATCTTAAACCTTGGATATTTTGGGTCCTTTTCTCCTTCAGAAGCATTTGGGTCACTACTACCAAGCTCGTCACTAGCATAGTTGATGTCCATGTCATTAACCACACCACTAGATGACCCTACATTATCAACACCAATTTGTACTTTCTTTGGAGTATTCTTGTGCTTCCTTGCTGCAACTTTTATTCTACCTCTTTTACCATTATCATCATCTTGATTTTCAACAACATCAAAACAACCATCCAACCCAAGATCCCTTTCATCCTCACTACCATCAAATTATAAACCATCAGCTTCAAAGTCATTATCCTCAATGCCCTCATTTACTTTAACTTGTTCAACACCACCTACATTAGCTTATTCATCTTGCTCAACTTGTTTCACACCACCAACATTATCTACTTCGACATTCTCAACACCACTAACATTAATACCTACTTCATCTTGTTCCACACCACTAACATTATCAACTTCAACATTCTTAACACCAAAAACATCATTACCTAGTTCAACTTGTTCTAAACCACCAACATTATCTACTTCCATTGTCTACCATTTAATTATTGCCTCCTTAAATTCTTCAAGTGATACAAACTCTAATCCCACTTTGAACTTGTAATTCTTGTTTGACTCATGTATCTTAAACCTTGGATATTTTGGGTCCTTTTCTCCATCAGAAGCATCAGGGTCACTAATACCAAGCTCATCACTAGCATAATTGATGTCCATGTCATTAACCACACCACTATGTGACCCTACATTATCAACACCAATTTGTACTTTCTTTGGAGTATTCTTGTGCTTCCTTGCTGCAAATTTTATTCTACCTCTTTTACCATTATCATCATCTTGATTTTCAACAACATCAAAACAATCATCCAACCCAAGAGCCCTTTCATCCTCACTACCATCAAATTATAAACCATCAGCTTCAAAGTTATTATCCTCATTGTCTTTATTTACTTCAACTTGTTCAACACCACATACATTAACTTATTCATCTTGCTCAACTTGTTCCACACCACCAACATTATCTACTTCAACATTCTCAGCACCACTAACATCAATACCTACTTCATCTTGTTCCACACCACTAACATTATCAACTTCAACATTCTTAACACCAACAACATCATTACCTAGTTCAACTTGTTCTAAACCACCAAAATTATCTACTTCCACATTCTCAACACCACCAACATCATTACCTAGTTCAACTTGTTCAACACTATCAACAACATCTTCTTGAAAATCACCTATATCATCTTCTTCTACATTGAGTTTAACTTTATGCTCTACATATATGTACACTACACATTTCATTTATGTGGCATATTGATATACATTATAAGCATTTGTGTCACTAACTATTCTACTATACCTATCAACATCACTGTTATACCACCATAACTAATACTCGGTATGCTCAAGCTTGGATAACTCTTTCATGATACCTATTGCTTCAAATAAGCTCCACATATTAGGATCTATTTCTATTGTATAATTGTTTCCCCATGTGTAATATACTAGACAATCCCTATCAAATTTACCCTCGTAATGAACAATTAAAGAGAATTCTATGAGATGCAAGCTTCAAGAAGATACAATGAGTGAATATCCGTACCTTCGTTTTTTAATATACTGCATGCGATATCTATTGGATGATCTTGATATCATCATTTCTCCATCTTCGTACCTTCCTTCGTCTTACTCCCTCACGCAGTAACTTCAATGGATTATTACTATTTTTTTTATAATTAAAAACCCTAATTTACAGGGACTAAATATGAAACATAAACTATGCACACTATTAGATTTTTGGTGGAAAATTTATAAATTTTCATGTAGGAATGTTAATAAATGGAAAACACACATAAGTCAATCCCACATATGCATCATTTGCATGATCAGCTTTTTTTAATAGAAAGCTAACGTCGGAGACTAAAGGAAACACAAAAGTGAGTTATAAGGACTCACAAAAAAAAAGATTCATGAACTAAATTCAAAAACTCGCTGACTTAAAAGGACCAAATGACTATTTAATCCATATATTTTCATTCGTTTGAAAATAAGAGAATCTTTGTATAAATATTTTCCTACAATGAGTAAGTGGAAAATAGAAAAAGAAATTTGTAATTTTGAGATATTTTCTAGGATACAATACCCCATAATATATATATATATATATATATATATATATATATATATATATATATATATATATATATATATATATATATTATCTATTTTGTGAGATAAAACTTTCTTGGTAACCTTGGAAGAATTGCTCAGTCGTGGCTATTATTGGTAGCGGTACAAGGCAAGCAACAAAAGTTTTGGAAATATTTTTCCGGGAATTTATCGTATCCATAAAGATCGGTTCTATTGAACTGCCGTTCGATAATGTCTAAGTTTATGATTTTGGATTAAAATGGTTTTAAGGTAAATGTGGGAAAGTAAATAAGAACATAAAAAGTATACATTCTTCAGAGAAAAGAAGTTTATCAAGCATGTATATAATTGACTTGTCACAAACATAAATTTATCGATCATTTTCACTCTACTACAATACTCATCAAAATCATCCAACACCGCTCACAACCGTGTCCATCTATGGCACACTGAGCTGAGAGAGGAACCGTATCACTCTCGTCGTCACTCTCGCGCACGACGCCTCGAAACACGGAAGACATTAAGTTTCGACACCATAAAGATTATTATCTAAATCTATCTCTAGCATCTAGACAATAGATATCCATCCTTAACCAAGATTTGTGATGTTTATCTCTAACACAACCAAATCCAAACATAAATACAAAAATATCAAGGAAGAGATCGATAATGATTTATAAAGCAGATTTATACATTATTATGATCAACAAAGATACATATGTTCATAGTAATTATACAACACTCAACAAATAGAATTTACAAAGAGAAAAGAAGAAGAGGAACCAAATATTTCTTGGTTTGTCAACACCAATCGACGAGAGATTCGACTCCGGATCATCCAAATGCAAGATCCAATGTTATTTTCTAAGCTAAATCTATGAAAAAATGAAGTTTGATGGAGTGAGAGCAAAAAATACCCAAACCATCCCTAAAAACTCTGTTTTTTCACTTATTTATGGACTGTCAAAGTCCCATACCTCGCTTAGCGAGCTCTGGTCGCTAAGCGGGCCCTAAATGAGTGTTAAACCACCTTAAATTCTCACTAAGTGAGCTCCTTCTCACTTAGCGAGCTACCTATTGTATTGAAAAAAAGACAGCACAAGTTTTGGCCATAACTTTTGAACTGTAACTCCGATTTTCGCCCGGTTCGAAGCGTTGGATAACTTATTCAATGCTCTATTTAAAAATGCTCCAATATCAATGATGTAAAACCTACAAAAATAAATGGAAAATAATTAAATTCAATAATATTTACAAGATAACGCAATATATACACTATAATATAAAGTAAACGTATTTACAAACAAAGTGAGGTTTATTCGAACGATTCTAACAAAAAGTATCGATAAGTGCAACAAAACCTATATACAAAAATAGCTACAATTTGCACTTATCAAACTCTCCCCAACTTACATAATTTTTTGTCCTCAAACAAAACCAAACATCTAAAGAAACAAAGGACGATAATCCAAGAATCATGAATCAACAGGTTTTGAAATCGAAAAATAAATGCATGGTTCAAACGAAAATTTTACACCCAAAGTAAATACTTACCACTAAACTTCAACAATAGTATAATCACGAAATAAATGCTCAAAACAAAAGTCATGCCGAACATTCTAAAACAACACTAGTTCACAAATGAATCACACCTAGCACACAATCATCAGTAGATGAAAAACATAAAATGAGGGATTTTTCACTCACACAATAATCTTGCAAAAAAAAGACTAAATTATGCAATCATCTAAAAATCATGCTAAACATACAAAGGCAAGAATCACAAAGGCTTTCAGGGTTGTAGCAAGGTCGGATGAACAAACAAGGTGTTATTCCAAAAGTTAATCGAAACAAAAACTTGCCTAAACCTAAGGGAGTGATTACCTCACAAAAATTCAAACACAAAATTTCAATCAAACTTCTTCCAAAATCCAAAATGTTACACTAAACACAATAGAACTTATTAGCACAACATTATTCTACTCTTTTTGTTTTTTCTTTTTCAAAGCTTCTTTTCAATTTTTTTTCTTTTCTTTTCTATTTCATATTTTTTTCTTTTTTTTTTCACAACCTCATAGAAACCAACAACATAAGTGAGCAAACATTGCTCTCCCCAACTTGAATTCAACCAACATCAAGGTGTGAATACTCTCTACTTTTTAAGGCAAGGTAAAAATTCAAACCATAAGTCATGGTTGAGGGTTCAAGAAAAAAGAATCAAAATCCATACAAAAAGAGAACTAACACTCATAGACAAGCATCAAGCTCACACGAAATACAGATATTGACAAATCTTAAAGGGGTTAACAAATGCGCACACACTCACATGGTAATTTGACTATTTGGCTAGGTAGTTATGCTCAATATGAAACAAAAATGCCTTGATCATTTTCTTGCTTTCATATAAACAACACAAACAAAAGATTAAACATAATGAAATCCAGTTAAAACAAGAATGTTGGTACTCCGAGCATATATGAACGATGGAAGACTTCCTCACCAAAAGGGTGGGAACTAAAGCGATTCACAAAACAAACAAGTATACAAAAGAATGAATGGCGTGGAAGTTGTAAAAAATCAAAGTATCATGAATATTCTAAAGTCTAGAAAGCGATAAACACATACCTTGAACATATACAAAACTTTAAACATTGTCATTACCACGCATTTGCAAGTTGAAACAATCAAACTTTAAAAAACACCAAATGCGACTTCAAGTTATCAGGCCAAAATTTGAGTCCAAACAATCAACCAAAGAATAAGAAAAATTACCAATAATTACTAATAAATAAGGCCTTGGTGGAAGTGGAAGAAGGGGGAGAACCATGAACAATTAAAAGAATTTACATGCTTTGCATAGCAGGGCTCACTAAGCGAGCATACCCTTGCTAAGCGAGCTACATCACAAGCAGAAAAACAGGACTGCAAAATACATTTCATGCTACCTCCACTATCACCCACACAACTTAATTACAAAATATAAAATATTTACACATACAAACTTCCTCAAGTTAAACACGACAAGCTTGAGGAAAACATAACATTTAACACGTTAAAACAACTACTATGAACACAACAAAACATTCTTGTTTTACGTCATAAGTTCGACGCCTTTATTGTGCTTAGCTAGTAACTTCCTCCCATCATTCCATGGTGATGGTTCACTGTGCAAACCAAAAGCAAGTGTCCTAACCAAACACTTGAGCAAACATTAAACATAACAAGTGTATATACCTCAGGTAAAATGTACAAGTATCGAAGTATGTATGTGCACAAGTATGGTAGCAAAGTTTAAAATAAAATTATACACAATATGGACATTATGTGCAAAACTCAAAAACATCGAAACTAACGCAATGTAATTCAATTTTTAAACCAATCCCCAGTAACAACGTCATTTTGTTGGTGGTGGTACAACGACAAGCAATAGAAGTTTTGGAAGTATTTTTCCGGGAATTTATCGTATCCATATAGATTGGTTCTATTGAACAGCCGTTCGACAATATCTAAGTTTATGAGTTTGGATTAAAATGGTTTTAAGGCAAATGCGGGAAAGTAAATAAGAACATAAAAAATATACATTCTTCAGAGAAAAGAAGCTTATCAAGCATGTATATAATTGACTCGTCACAAACATAAATTTATCAATCATTTTCACTCTACTACAATACTCATCAAAATTATCCAACATCACTCACAACCGTGTCCATCTCTGGCACACTGAGCTGAGAGAGCAACCATATCACTCTAGTCGTCACTCTCGCGTACGACGCCTCGAAGCATGGAAGACATTAAATTCCAACACCATAAAGATTATTATCTAAATCTATCTCTAGCATCTAGACAATATATATCCATCCTTAACCAAGATTTGTGATGTTTATCTCTAACACAACCCAAATCCAAACATAAATGCAAAAAGATCAAGGAAGAGATTGATACTAATTTGTAAAGTAGATTTATACATTATTATGATAAAAAATATACATATGTTCATAGTAACTATACAACACTCAATAAATAGAATTTACAAAGAGAAGAAAAGAAGAGGAACCAAACATTTCTTGGTTTGTCAATACCAATCGACGAGAGATTCGACTCCGGATCATCCAAATGCAAGCTCCAATGTTATTTTCTAAGCTAAATCTACGAAGAAATGAAGTTTGATTGAGTGGGAGCAAAAAATACCCAAACCATCCCTAAAAACTATATTTTTTCACTTATTTATGGACTCTCAAAGTCCCAGGCCTCGCTTAGCGAGCTCTGGTCGCTAAGCGGGCCCTAAATGAGTGTTAAACCGCCTTAAATTCTCGCTAAGTGAGCTCCTGCTCACTTAGCGAGCTACTTGTTGTATTGAAAAAAAGACAACACAAATTTTGGCCATAACTTTTGAACCGTAACTCCGATTTTCGCCTGGTTCGAAGCGTTGGAAAGCTTATTCAATGCTCTATTTAACAATGCTCCAATATCAATGATGTAAAACCTACAAAAAATAAATGGAAAAAATTTAAATTCAATAATATTTACAAGATAACGTAATATATAGATTATAATGTAAAGTAAACGTATTTACAAACAAAGTGGGGTTTATTCGAACGATTCTAACAAAAAGTATCGATAAGTGCAACAAAACTTATATACAAAAATAGCTACAATTTGCACTTATCAACTATTAGAAATATGTATTCAAAGATAATTGTATAGGAATAATATAACAAGTGTGAGTAGGTGGGGAAATAGTCCCACATTGGATAAGAATGTGGTGACTTGAGCATTTATAAGTGGGAGAACCCACTCACCTATCACCTTAAGGTTTTAAATGGACAAATGATGTGTCTCTCACAAATGTGTGTAATCACACACTATATGTAAATGAACCCTAGTGAATCTCCCCTAACAAATGATATCATAAGCCTTTGGTTCGTAAAGGGACCGACTTAGTTGTATTAAAATGCCCAAGAAGTGGTGTCCCATTGAAAGCCTAGAAAGAGGTGTCAAACGGCGGTACAAGTATAAAGGGGGACATTATGGACTCACAATTGAGTGGGAATGTTGGAATAATATAACAAGTGTGAGTAAGTGGGGAAATAGTCCCACATTGGATAGGAATATGGTGAATTGAGCATTAATAAATGGGTCACATATCATCTTATGATTTTACGTGGATAAGTGGTGTGTCTCTTACAAAGGTGTCTAGTCCTACACTATGTCTCAATGTTCCCAAGTAAAATATCCCCCAACAAATTTTAGAAGAATATAGAAAGTGTGAGTAAGTGGGAAAATAGTCCCACATTGGATTGAAATATGGTGACTTGAGCATTTATAAGTGGGAGAACTCACTCACCTATCACCTTAAGGTTTTAGGTGGATAAGTGGTGTGTGTCTCACAAAGGTGTCTAGTCCTACATTATGTATCAATGTTCCCTAGTGAACCTCCCCCAACAAATGGTATCATGATCCTTTGGTTCGTAAAGGGACCGACTTACTTGTATCGAAATGCCAAGTAAATGATGTTCCGTTGAAATCGAAATGCCCAAGAAGAGGTGAATCAAAATGCCCTTGAAAAAGGTTTCAACGACAGTACAAGTATAAAGGGGAACATTGTGGAATCACGCTTGAGGGGGAGTGTTGGAATAATATATCAAGTGTGAGTAAGTGGGGAAATAGTCCCACATTGTATAAGAATGTGATGACTTGAGCATTTATATGTGAGATAACCTACTCACCTATCACCTTAAGGTTTTAGGTGGACAAGTGGCGGGTGTTGGAATAATATAACAAGTGTGAGTAAGTGGGAAAATAGTTCCATGTTGGATATGAATGTCGTGACTTGAGTATTTATAAGTGGGAGAACCCATTCTCCTATCATCTTAAGGTTTTAGGTGGACACGAGGTGTGTCTCTCACAAAGGTGTTTAGTACTACACTATATATCAATGCTCCCTAGTGAATCTCCCCCAACAAATGGTTTCATGAGCCTTTGATTCTTAAAGGGATTGACTTACTTTTATCGAAATTCCCAAGAAGTGGTGTCCGTTGAAAACTCAGGAAGAGGTGTCAAAAGGCGATACAAGTATAAAAGGGAACATTATGGATTGACACTTAAGGGGGAGTATTAGAATAATATAGCAAGTGTGATTAAGTGGGGAAATAATCCCACATTTGATAGGAATGGGGTGACTCAACCATTTATAAGTGGTAAAACCCACTCACCTATCACTTTAAAGTTTTATGTGGATAAGTGGTGTGTTCTTACAAAGATGTCTAGTCCTACATTATGTGTCAATGTTCCCAAGTAAAATTTCCCCCAATAAATTTTAGAATAATATAGCAAGTGTGAGTAAGGGGAAATAGTCTCATATTGGATAGGAATACGGTGAATTGAGCATTTATAAGTGGGAGAACGCACTCACATATCCCCTTAAGGTTGTAGGTGGACAAGTGATGTGTCTCTCACAAAGGTGTCTGGTAATACACTGTGTATCAATGTTCCCTAGTGAATCTCCCCAAAAAATGGTATCATGAGCCTTTGGTTTGTAAAAGGTCCGACTTACTTATATCGAAATGTCCAGGAAATAGTGTTTTGTTGAAATCAAAATGCCCAAGAATAGGTGAATCGAAATGCCCTAATTAAAAGGTCTTCGAAAAAGGTGTCAACGACTTTACAAGTATAAAGGGGAACATTGTGGAGTCACATTTGAGAGGGAGTATTGGAATAATATAGAAAGTGTGAGTAAGTGGGGGAAATATTCCCACATTGGATAGGATTATGGTGACTTGAGCATATATAAATGAGAGAATCCACTCACCTATCACCTTAAGGTTTTAGGTGGACAAGTGGTGTGTCTCTCACAAAGGTGTCTAGTCCTACATTATGTGTCAAAACTCCCTAGTGAATCTCCCCCAACAAATGATATCAGAGCCTTTGATTCGATAAAGAAACCGACTTACTTGTATCAAATTTCCCAGGAAATGGTGTCCCGTTGAAAAACCAAGAAGAGGTGTCAAACGTCGGTACAAGTATAAAGGGGAACATTGTGGATTCACACTTGAGGGGGAGTATTGGAATAATATAGCCAGTGTGAGTAAGTGGGGAAATAATCCCCCATTTGATAAGAATGTGGTGACTCAAGCATTTATAAGTGGGAGAACCCACTCACCTATCACCTTAGAGCAATAGGTGGATAAATGGCGTGTCTCTCATAAAGGTGTCTAGTCTTACACTATGTATCAATGTTCCCAAGTGAATTCTCCCCCAACAAACTGAAATATTTTAGAAATATTGACATGTAATTCATGGAATCATAGGTTATCCATTGTTTTGGATTCAAGATACAAATTAGAACTTTTAGAATACTTCTTTCTCACGCTTTATGGAAGTTCATCTTTAATTGAAATTAACAATGTGAAGAAACTGTGGTTGTTTGAAGAATATCAGTCTAAAATCATTGGGATAATAAAAAATTCAGTAGAGAAGCTCAATGACAAGGACTCAAATTTGGATAATATTGATGTCAGTATTCTTTGTAGTGGTTATGACTCATTTATCAACGATTCAGATGATATATCATCTAAGTTAGAGCTATATTTTTTTTGAAGATAATGTGTTGCCAAGGTATGCTTCCTTTGACATTGTTGGACAGTGGAAATCGACATTGTTGGACAGTGGAAATCAAATGGGATCAAGTATTGTACTTTACGAAAAATTGTCAAGGATATATTGACCATCTCAATATCTACTTTTGCTTCAGAATATGTTTTTAGCACATGAGGAATATTGTTGAGTCCTCGTCATCCTGCTTCATGAGAATAATACTTTCAAGGCACTTATGTGGGCATAAAATTGGCTAAAACATGACAATAAAGATAAGAAATATTGCACTTGTGTATTTATAGTTAACTTTGTTTTTATTAATTGAAAATTTAATTCTTTTATATATATATATATATATATATATATATATATATATATATATATATATATATATATATATATATATATATATATATATATATATAAATAATTTTTTATTTGTTTTGAATAATTTCTCTTTATAAAAATATATGTATTTAATTTAATGACACTTGCAATTAATGCCAGCCAAGATTTTGACATATTTTGAAATTGAGAGATGAATGCATGCAATTGTGATAGCACGAAAATGTGGATATTTATGTTGAGCAAGAATTATTTACTATGACATTCATCTTTTTTTTTGACACAATACAAAGGATGCATGCAAATTTGTTCTTAATACTTTAACTCGAAGAATTATCCATATCTGTTATTATATGTTACAAGACACTTTGACTCTGTCATTTCCATGAAACTTTAAGTTGCTTCTCTTACTTCTTCAATCAATGAAATCTGCAAAATATAACAAATATTTTCCTCATCATGAATATCATTTACTTTAGCATATATTTCAACAAACATGAAGATGAAGTATGAACATGATCAATAATATAAGTTCTGATTGTGAATTCAACTTAAGGTGTTTTTTAATCTTGAAATTAAAAAACTGAACTTTATACTCATAAAATACAAAACCCTTAACACAAACACCTCAACTTAGAAGATACCAACAAAACTAGTTTCCAGCCTAAGTTTCCAGCCTAAAAATGCTATTTATGGTTAGAAACATGAAAATAGTAACATAGATAAAAAATAATGAAGAAAAAAGTGAGAACGAGAAGACAAAGAAAACAAACCTAGTATTGTACTTGAGATGAATAAGTAAATTCACATAATCTTTGTGTATCTTATTCATAAAATTGAAATGAGAACTTATGTAGAACAATATTTGTTAATAAATATTAAACTGGAGATTTATAACAAATAAGAAATGTAGTTTGTTCGATTCTACATTTTGGTTAATTTCTTTATAATTTATCAATTCTAAAATATGTATAAATAATATAAATTAATACTAATATAAAATATATTTTAGAATTTAAATATAATATAGTAATATTAATTACTTTTTTTTTTCAATTACATAGTAAAAATTTGTAACATGTTACCACATAGTTATTGTCATGTTAAGTCTATTTTTTTATTAATATATATTTCTCTAATATGATTTAATTGAATATTGCATAAAAATTTGATTGATAGTTCATAATCATTAAATTTTATGAACGATTTGATTTTAATCATGATAATAACAGAGAATACTTTTCATGTTTTTGTATATATATTGTAATTTATTAACCACAAATTGAACAACTAAGAACTATTTTAAATATTATTAATCACAATTTTTAAATATTTAAACATACATATATCTTTTAATCACCTAAACTATAGGGTTAACTGTGTTGAGAGGCATCAAATTATTTTAATGATACATATAACATTTATACATATTTAAATAAAAATTCTTTTATAATGATTGTGTTAATAATTAAAGATATAATATATTATGTTTTTGTGCTAATAATATATATGTGTGCAAAAAGAAAAAAAGAAAATGAATAAGAGAAAATAAAAAAATAATAATAATATATGGAAAAAAATGAGAATATTAATAATATTTCTAGTAAATGTTTAAAATAATAATTCATGTAATTTATAATTTTTCAATAAAAATAAATGTGTACGTGTGAATTTATGCAATTGTTAAAAACTAAGATGTATTTGATAAATAATGTTAGATACATCATTGAAGATACATAATATCAGTGTAATATCATTTAGAATTTATTTTCACTGTATTTCTATAGTATATATAATATTTATCACAAGAATTACATGATTTAAAGAGTCTTTTAAAATATAAAAAATAAGGGATACTAATATATATATATATATATATATATATATATATATATATATATATATATATATATATATATATATATATATATATATATATATATATATATATATATAAAAGATGTATGATTTTTATAGTCATATTTAATATATGAGAAAGATAGAAAATTATCATTTACATACATGATTTAAAGAGTCTTTTAAAATATAAAAAATAAGGGATAATATATATATATATATATATATATATATATATATATATATATATATATATATATATATATATATATATATATATATATATATATATATATATATATATATATATATGTATATATATTTATAGTCATATTTAATATATGAGAAAGATAGAAAACTATTTGTAAATGATTTATCTATTATTTAAACATTTTTTTTACATTTAAAATAAATGATATATTATTTACTTTTAAATTTTAAATTAATATTTATAACACTTAAATTTTTAATTAAAAGTATAATTTTTAATTTTAGATCAAATTCAAAATTTATTCATCCTCAATGTTTAGTTAGTTTAAACGATAGAAAAATGTTATTTTTAGACCAAAACATACATTATACCGTATTTTACTGTTCACAATACGCTGAACAGTAAAATATTATAAATAATAAAATAATCTTTTTAAAAAGGGTTAAATATACTGCATCCCCTATCAAAGTAGCGAGATTTGCTTTTTCATGCTTGAAGTTTTTTTTATCCCCCACAGCATATCAAGATTTCATTTCCCCACCCCCTCATGCTGACTGTTCCACGGGATCTTCCTATGTGGCATGAAATCACAAGTCAATTCTAATTGTTCTTAAAATGGTAAAAAAGAAATTAAAAAAACACAATCTTTCCTTCTTCGTCAAAAAGTTGCGCCATTTTGTAGGGGTAGCTTATTCTTTTCTTACTTTCTTCACCATGTTTAGAAGCAATTGCAGTTCAAGCAGCAACACAAGTTCAATCGGTTTTCATGGGTTACCCAGATGTGGGTGCAACATTGCGATGAAGATGTGGGTGTCAAACACTGCTCAAAATCGCAATAGAAAGTTTTGGAGATGTCGAAACGCAACGGTAAGAATATTGTTGTTAACCGTTTTGTACATGGTGGGTTAAGTAGGCAAATATTGTTGTTAATTTGTGTTAACCGTTTTGTACATATTAAATGTTGATGTAGAATGGTACTGGTTGTGACCTATTTTTGTGGGATGATGAAATGAGAGATTCTTTGAAGGGGAATTTTAAGAGTGAAACATATTGTCAAAAGTGTGAGATAGGAGAAGTGAAATTACAGGCTACATTGCAGAAGTTAGATAGAGTGAAGATGAAGGTTGAAGTTCAAAGAAAGATCATTTTGAAGTTGAAGATGACACTTGTTTTATTTTGGGTTATTATTGTAATGTTGTTCAAGGGTATATGATGTTATCTTGGATTGATGTCTTACTGTAATGTTGTTAAAGTTGTTAAAGTTATGTTGAAGTAATGTAATGTTGTTGTAGTTTGAACTTTATCAATGAAAAGGTTGAATTTTATCAATGAAATGTCTTACAGTAATTATGTTGAAGTCTAATTAGTAGCTTAATAACACATAAATATGTATTAAAAGTCTGCATTTTTGTCAATACAAAATAGCATCAAAAGTCTGCATTTCTGCCAATACAAAATAACATCAAAAGTGTGCATTGGAGTCAAGACAAAATGAGCACATCATTGTGCATTAGATTCATTACAAAAGGAGCACCAAAAGTGTGCATAAAAATAACAAATTTAACAACTTCTTTTTTGCTTCCTTGGTGGCCTTCTTTGTAACTTGGAATCCTTGTCCTTCTTGAGTCAGAATGCCATCATCTTCCTTAATCAAACACATTGATTGGTCTGGTTTTGAACCAGGACCAATGATGGGTTTTTGAAAAATTCTAAGTTTAATTCTTTCACTAACCCTCTTTCTAGCTGGTTTTGCTTCATTCTTAACCATAATCTTTGCTTTCCCTTTGTGACTTGTTGTGATGTTGCATGAACCTGGTTGTAATGTATTGATATCAGGCAGGCTTGAAATCACCTCATCAGAAATATCACCAAACACATCTTGTTCTTGTTGGATTGCATCCCATTTTATCACATTTGGTACACCTATAAGATCAAGAAACCACATTTAGCCCTACATTCTACCCTCACTCTATAGCTCTCATTTTTCACAAATGTAATTTCCCTACCATTCAAAACTAACCGCTCACATATTGCCTCTTTAAAGTTATCTGAAGAATTGAATTGCATACCCCACTTAAACTTAAATTTCTTATTAAGTTCCTCTTTCTTATACTTCTCAAACTTAGTCTCTTTCTCATTTTCAGAGGCATCCAGATCAGAACTATCTAGTTCTTCACTAAAATATTCATCATCTTCCCATTTTTTCTCGTTGGATTCAGTTAACAAACCAACAATTATTGGTCATTCTCTTATGGGAATAGTCACATCAATCCCTTCAAATCCATCTAAAATAGTAGTTGTTCGTTCATCTTCACTATCATTCAAAGCTTATATTTCCTATACTTCACTTTCATCCGACTCAACATTTTCATTCACACAATTAGGGTACCTAACTGTGAGCTCATTAATTATGCAATCATGTTCCACAAACAATTAACCATCTACTTCCATGATACAACAATAGGCAACTAAGTCATACGCAACATCATCGTTTCTAATCTGGAAAAAAATCATCATCTATATCAAGTATCTTTGTCCAAATACGATAACTCCCTTCTAAGTAACCCCACCCTTTAACTAACTCACGAGCGGTACACAAAGTCCATTTCTCAATATGTAATGCAGAAACTAGAGAAGAAACCCCACCCCTATAGATAACATCACCATCAGACAATCTCACAAACTCTCCACCATGATTAAATACAACATTGAACATTTTTTTATGGGGAAAAATGCAAAATCAATACAGCTCCTACAAGAATAGCGTAAAAATGAAGACAAAACAAACTTACCCGTGATGATTCCTCTCCGTCTTGTCCGCTATCCACCATTGTCTTTGTCTTCTCCGATACATTCGTCTTCTCTGATGCCTTCATCTTCTACCCTTTTCGCTTCATTCGCACAATACAATTCCCAAATTACCAACCTTAATATTTCACGGGGGTAAATAAAAACAAAGTAACTATTTTTTTACCTTTGGGTTAAAATTATTTGACATGACATAATTTAATCCAAGTCACTCAGTGATTCCATGCCACATAGGAAGATCTCGTGGAACAATCAACATGGGGGTGGGGAAATAGAATCTTGATATGTTGAAGGGGGGATAAAAAAAACTTCAAGGGGACAAAAACAAATCTCGCTACTTTGGCAGGGGGTGGAGTATATTTAAACCGTTAAAAAATATAAAAAAATATTTTTTTTATTAAGGAGTACCGTGTGATTAACCAATTTAATAACTTCATTAACCAAAATTTTACATTTCACTAACCAACTTTATTTTACTACTACAAATTATATTTATACTTGACGGTTTATTAACCAACTTTATAACTTCAGTAACTAACTTTTTACATTTCATTAATCAACTTTATTTTACTACTAAAAACAATTTTTAATATCTGTAAGTTTATTAACCAACTTCATCACTTCATTAATCAATTTTTTTACATTTCATTAATCAACTTTGTTTTACTATAAAAAAATCATTGTTCATGCACTATGCACAGAAACTGTTCACGAGTTATGTTCATGCGTATGGTATATTTCACGACACTATTCATGAACGATTTCAATGTTCACGATATTGTTCATCGTATTTTTGAATTGTGCATATGGTGTAGGTGTAAGTGTGTTGTAAGAATAACATTGACGTTAAACAATACTTGTAGAATTAATTTATTTTCTGTTTGAATCTAATAGCATTAATGTCTAATTATCGTCTCAAAATTGGAAACATAATAGCAAACCTTAAATTTTTATTCAACTTTTAATATTTGAAATATTTGTTAAAATATAAGGATCATATTATACAAAAGAATTAAAAATCTAAATGAGTTTTAGAACAAAATTCAATATATATATATATAGTTCCTGATTGGTCTAATGACTAGGCATGACCCGATCCACTCCTGAATTCAGGGCGGTCCAATAGTCTAATGTCAGAGGGATCCACTGGCTTTATGCCCCTCAGCCGAGGAGGAATTGTCGTCCAGGGTTACCCGTGTCGGATTCCTCTGCTCCTTTCAGAGTTCTTCCCGACATCCAGAGAATTCACCCAGATTCAACCAAAGGTACTCCTGCTCAGTTTACATTCTTCCCGACAGTCATCACATCCGATCAGGCTGCTCGATCCAACGACTAGTTTCTGGCAGTTACCTATTTTCAGGGGATCCACGATCCAGACCCAAAATAGGGACCAATAGACAAGCTATGAAGGTTCTATATAAACCCTCTCATTTGAGAGGGTCAGGTATCCAATATTCACTATCTTAACTCTCTTTACTCGTACTTGCTCACTCTTCTGCCATGTCTTACTTTGGCATTGAAGTGTCTTGCATGTACACCCTATTCTCTCCTTAAACACCGAGAAGCATCACCGACGTTCGTGGCCCACCTCAGATTCTGATCACCAGGACCGATCAGTGGCATCGTCCGTGGGAAACTTGTTTCCTGGTCTTTCATCCTTGGATCGTGAAGACTAAAACACTGCAATTCAAACTCTCTCAATGGCTAACCGTGATGACTCAGTTGATGCCCGGATTGTTACTAACATATCTGTCAAACAACGTTAAAGTGATGGAACTAATCCCTCGCTCGGGGAGCCCAACTGTTTTCAAGATGGACTCACCGCCTCCCCGTCACTAGAACCAATCATTGAACCATAGATCACTACTGCTGATCTTCCTCTCATTGCCATCCCTAAGGGAACCAATGCGACCCTCACTACATTGGTCGTGACTACGAACAACATCAACCTTCTGATTATGCGCCAAGGCGAAAGATTAGAAGCTCTGGAAGATGCTCGATGGACCAGATCCTCCTCCCCTGCGAAGAGACTCCACAAGTCCCGTGGCCATTCGCCTGAACAAAGAAAGACTCGCCAACGCCTAGAAGAAGCTGGGTCGATCAAGAAACGGGCTTGTTCGTCTCCTCGATGACACAAGTCCACAGAAACCAGGAAGACAAGGAGGATCCTCCATACTGGAACGCGACCATTGCCTGAGGGTGCAAGAAAACGATCAAGATCGCCATCCCCTTGATGACACAAAGAAAAATGCTCCTGATCCATCTCCTATGACTTCAGCGATGAAGACGAGCCTCATGGACCACTCTCCCATGAGATTATGTCCATGAAACTGCCAAAGAGGTTGGAGAAGCCTTCTCCCCTGGGGTCCTATGATGGGACAATGAATCCAGACAAGCATATAGAAAACATTAATGCTCTCCTTGACTATTGAGGCGTACGCGGAGCCATCAAATGTGGCCTTTTCCCAAAAACTCTCATAAAGGGAGCCAGGTCTTGGTACAAAAGCCTCCCCTATGAATCCATCACATCATTGAGACAACTCGGGAGGACCTTCTCCCAACATTTCACCGCCTCTCGCCGACATCCTAAAACTGAGGCTTCTCTTGAGGCAATAATACAGGGCAAGGATAAATCCTTGCAGGAATATATCGAAATGTTTAATAAAGAAGCCTTCCAGGTCTCGATCACCGACGACATGAAGGAGGCAACCAATACTGCCCGTGATACCAGACATCGAGAGGATGTCAAGCCATCTAAAACCAAAGACTCCTTGACAACACGTCATGGAGGTGACAAAAGAAAGGAAAACCGCTCTTGTGAACCGCGAGAGCACAAAGGCCCCTCAGGGAGGTTCCATGAACACATCCCCCTCACTGTATCCATGGAAAATATTTTATCTGAATGTGCCAACTTCGAATTCTGCCATGCGGGTGTTAGGTTCCCCAAACAGTTGTCGACCAAATGCAACACGGATAAGACGAAGTACTGCAAATTTCACTAAGGGGAAGGAGGCTCCCCTACAGGAGGTGACGAGTCTCGAAAGATAGAGGAAGCTTCCCCTCCTACCGCGAATACCAACCTCTCGGTTGCTCTCAGTATCACCCAACCAAAGGACTTCTATGTCCTAGAACTATTCATTGTCCCCACATACTTCGCTACCTACAATCCATGGGAGTTCTTCCCATCAGCTATGGTAATCTCAGGCGGGGGTTATAACAAAGTCACTATGGGCTCGGTGAAGCGAAGTTTCAACCAATTGATCAGCATGGGCTCCAACCAGAATTCTGCTCTTGATCGTCCCCAAGGAGGGTCAACACCCATCTCCTTTCATAAGGAGGAACTCCTTGATGGTGCACCCAACGCCAGTATTCCCATGCTCATCCGAGTGCAGATGGCCAACTTTGATGTTCGACGAATCTTGGTCGACCAGGGGAGCTCGGTGGACATCATGTACTCTCAACTCTTCGCCCCCATGCAGCTTAACAAGACACATCTAACGCCCTACGTGGGGTCTAACCTACAAGGGTTTAATGGATCAGTATTCAGGCCCTAGGAGTATGTCGACCTGATCGTGACTTTCAAAGTAGGAGAAACTGCAAGGGCGATTAAAGTCCAGTTCCTCGTCATAGACTATTTTTCGTTGTACCAGTGCATCGTAGGTCATCTGACACTGGCTGAGCTCATTATTGTACCATCCACGGTACACTTGAAGATGAATTATTACACTTTATTAGGACAGTTAGCTAACCTTCACGGAGATATCGAGGTTGCTCGTCGATGTTTTGAAGCAGTGTCCAAGGGACTCAATGCCATAGCCACCAACCCAAAGCCAACGGCCAAAACTACTCTTCCCAGCAGCTCGGAAGAGCCAAAACCACTCCCCCATGTCAATCCAATCGAGCTCAAAAGCAGGTTCACTGATGAGGAAAAAGAAGCACAACTGGAAACAAGTAGTTCTTCGTCAACACGTCCAGTGACCGACGGTGACTTTGAGCTAATCGTGCTCGGCGAAGACCCAACCAAAGGGCTAAAAATTGGTGCCGACCTCACCGACCTTGTGAGGAAGAAGATGAAGGCGTTCCTAAGGGATATTGAAGATCTATTCACGTGGAGCACAACTGAAATGCCCGGGTTGGACCTAGAAACTGTCTGCCATCACCTGACAATAGATTCATTTGTCAGAGCTGTGGCACAATGCTGGAGGAAGCAGTCCCCAGAAAAGATAGAAGTTGTCGAACATGCAGTTAAAGAACTCCTATAGGCATAATTTGTAACCGAGGCTAGGAACACTACTTGGCTCTCAAGCGTTGTATTAGTGAAAAAGAATAATAGAAATTAGCGCATGTGCATGGACTACACCAATCTCAATCGGGATTTCCCGAAAGATACTTATCCTTTACCTAACATAGATAAATTGGTAGATAATTTTGCAGGTTTTAAGTTATTGTCGTTCCTCGTCGCCTATTCCGAGTATAATCAAATACCCATGGTTGTGACCGACAGGAAATATATTTCTTTCATGACCAAATCGGGCAATTATTACTACAACGTAATACCTTTCGGCTTGAAAAACGCAAGCACAACCTACCAATGCATGATGAACAAAGTCTTCCGAGCTGAAATCGGGGACATGCTTGAAGTGTACATGGACGACATGATCGTTAAATCCAACGTGGAAACCGATCATAATCTCCATTTAAAGAAAAAATTTGACCAAGCATGGAAGTGCAAAATGCGATTTAATCCAGAAAAATGCACTTTCGTGGTATGCGCGGGAAAATTCCTCGGTTTTTATCTAACCGAAAGAGGAATCTAAGCTAACCCTGACAAGTGTCGAGCATTCGCCAAAACGCCAATGCCAAAATCAAAAAATCCATTCAGTCGCTAAACAGGGTCCTCACCTTGCTATCTCGCTTCGTAGCGAAATCCGCCCAGCATGTTCTCCCCCTTTTCAAGCTCCTCCGCAAAGAAGCTTCCTTCAAGTGGACAAGATTGGGAGTAAGCCTTAAAATATCTCAATAAGGCTCTATCAGAGCCTCTAGTTCTCTCCTAACCTGAGTCTAGTGAGACTTTATTTCTGTTTTTGGCCGTCGCAAACGAGGCCTTAAGCGCCGCCCTTATACGAGAAACGCCCGAAGGACAAAAACCCATCTATTTCACGAGCAAAGCCCTGCAGGGGCCGAATTTCAGGTATCAACAAATTAAAAAGGTCGCAATAGCCCTCCTCAACGCAACAATGAGATTTAGACACTATTTCCTAGCGTACACGATTGTCGTTCGAACGAACTAGCCTATCAGACAACTTCTTGGGAGACTAAATATGGTCGAAAGGATGCTCAAGTGGTCTTTGGAACTATCAAAGTTCGACATTAGAACGAAAGCAGGTTGGCCCTCAAGGCACAAGTCCTGACCTATTTTGTGGCCGAAATGAACACCCTGGAGAACGTAGCTTGCGCGTCTAGGAAATGAACTATTTTTGTGGATGGAATATCGAGCTCAATGGGTAGTGAAGCAGGGATTATTTTGGAAAACAAGGAAGGAATCCTGATAAAGGTATTCCTCGCACTTTCATTTCCCACTTCCAACAACCAGGAAGAATACAAAGCTTTCCTCATCGGCCTAAGGCTTACCAGCGATCTAGGAGCCGAGGAAATAGTCATGTGTATAGACTCTCAACTTGTGGCCTTATAAGACAATGGAGAATTCAAGGTCAAAAACGACAATTTTTCTGAATACCTGACGCTGGTAAAAGAAAAAATAATTAAGTTTGCATCTATAGAGGTTAAACATGTTCCTTGTGAACACAAAGTACGAGCAAACGCGCTATCAAAACTCGTGAGCACAAAGAGTTAAGGTGGAAACATATTTGTCATACAGGAGATACTCCCTGAACCGAGCATCGAAAAAGCATCCTCGACGATAGATGTAAATGTCATCGGTGACGCCAACTGCTGGATGACCCAGGTATACAACTACTTGAAGAACAACGAACTACCCTCAGATCCTAAGAAGGCCAATATATTCTGACGAAGATCTTGCTCATATGTATTAGTTAAGGGTAAACTTTACCGACGAGGATTCTCCATTCCTCTCCTCAAGTGCGTCAAGAGGAATTGATCCCGCACATCCTGCGGGAGATCCACGAAGACATCAACGCCCAATATCTGGGTGGAAGATCGTTGGCAAGGAAGGCTCTGGGAGTAGGATATTACTGGAAAACAATGCAAAATGATGCTAAAGAGCACATGAAAAAATGCGGCAAATGCCAACGACACGAGGATATTCCCTTGGCACCTCCAAACGAGCTCAAGACAATGTATTCCTCGTGGCCCTTCGCATGGTGGGGCCTAGATATCCTCGATCCCTTCGTCGTTGGTTCAAACCAACACAATACCTGATCGTCGGTGTAGACTATTTCACAAAGTGGATAGAATCTGAAGCCTTAGCTAAAATCACATCACTCAACATCCTGCGATTCTTCAAACGAAACATCCTCGCTTGATTCAGGGTACCCCAAGCTATAGTCACCGATAACGGGACACAATTCACGGACAAGAATTTCCAGGAATTCGTTGATAACGTAGGAACCAAGCAACACTACACTTCAATCTAACACCCACAAACTAACAGGAAGGTAGAAGCAACGAACAAAGTAATCCTACGAGGACTTAAGCGAAGACTAGATGAAATTAAGAAGCGTTATGTCGAAGAGCAGCACAATGTCCTGTGGGCATACCAGACTATGTCTCATTCCATAATCGGGGAAACCTCGTTTCGAATAGCATACATAACATAGGTTGTCATTCCCATTGAAATGCATATACTATCCAGACAAACAGAAGCTCCAATGGACGAGGATACCAATTAAGAGGCATTACGCGGGGAGCTCGATCTGGTTGAAGAAGTTCGGCCAGGAGCAGCCCTATGCGAGGCATCAGTTAAACTAAAAATTGCCACCAGACATGACTCTAAGGTTATAAAGCAAGCATTCGAAGTCGGCAGTCTTTTCCTGAGGAGAAACCACAAGGACTCCAGAGAAGGCAAGCTGGCCGCAAATTGGGAGGGTTCATACCATGTCCAAGCAAAAACAAAAAATTGAGCTTATTAGTAAGAGAACTTGAATGGGGAAGAACTTGCTCGTCCTTGGAACACCAAGAAACTGAAACAATATTACAGTTAGGGCATTTGTCGACTTGCTCGAATCTTAACGATAGAGAATAAGTACCGACCTAACATGCATGTCTAGGTACAAGTATTTAATACCAATATTTTTAGCCAATGGGGTCCCCCTCATAAACAAGGAGAGCCACCGTCACACAACTGGACCCTCGGCCAATTCTATCTTCTTCTTCATAACACGAACAGACAGAACACCCAACTCGTGATGGGACGTTCACAATGTCGCTCCCGCTAAAAGACAACCAGGTCAGATAGGGTACAGACGCGAACGGTCGGTGAAAGAGAAGAATGAAGTGAAGTGAAAAGAGTCGCCAGCTAGACATTTTTATCCTGAAGAAAAGGTAATGCTGCATAAACCTAAGAAGATATGGATAAGACGGTCGCAAACCAGAGAAACTGAGAAAGGGGGTTGGTTACAACCTGGGAAGGTATTAGCACCCAGATTGTCCGTCGTACTCGACGGGATCCACGCTTGAAAGTTTGTGTTTAAAGGGGTAGTGTCTGTGTTGTCTATGTGCAAAAGCTGGAAAAGGAATATACAAGTGTTAGTGCAAGAAAGTGAAGTGAGGTGCTCAGGAATGAGGCTTAAAAAGAATGCTGAAAGAGGGGGAAGACAAAGAGACTTTTGTTCGATAACCGTTAAGTTATGCTTACGTATCCTATCGTGCAATGAGGAATTCAGAACACCGTAGTTCGACTCAAAGAGACTGAAAGATAAATTTGACTCTGAACTGCTTACTTTCCTATGCTCAAGTGTATGACCTGTCTGGCTCAGGTGCTAACTGTCTTGCATTAGACGGAAGAAGAAAGTTCTCGTTTGTGAGTGAGTGTGATGAGAAAAGAATCCCGAAGGAGACGATTATTGTTTGTTTTTGATGTTTTCAATCTTTTATTACTTTTTTGGTGTTTGTCATAAGATAATGAGCTTAAGCTTAAACCAAGGGTTAATAAACTCATCACATCCTCCCTCTGATTAGGGGTAATGAGGATACCTTAAGTATGAAGTAAGCACCTCACACTTAATCACCATGATGCAGGATTAAGATCATTAACTTATTTGCAATTATTTAGATGTTTTTGGTGTTTTTGTTTAGTGTTAAGTAATGATTTTAAGCCATAATCAAGGATTTAATGGACCCATTACACCATCCTAATAGAAGGATAATAGATGAGAACATTTAAGCTGAGGAAGATACCTCAACTTAATCCATGATTATGGATTAACCTCATGACAAAACAAAGCCTTTAGTAAAGTGGATTTTAGTTAATGGTAAGGTTAAGAAGTGGATTTTAGGGTTTGTAAGACAACTTGAGAGGGACTTGTCCATTAACACGAGGGTTAGTCCTTCTTAACCAATTAAGGAAGAATTAGAACCCTAATGCAAGGCCCAAGTTACAAGCTTAATGTCTTAGTGATTAGTAGATGAATTGATTAAGGGATTTAAACACATTAATGGTTTAACACTTAGGATTAAAGTTATACACTCCATCCTAAGAGAAGGATGCAGGCATAAACTTAATCACAAAGCCTTAAAACCTTGAAGGTTTAGTCCCTGATTAAGAGGTGAGAAGAGAGACACAAAAGATGACACAAAGGTAAAATAATGGGGGAATAATCAAACCCTAATTGTTATTATGCTTGGGTATTCCTAGGGTTTATGAGGCTTGCAAGAGATATTCAAGAAAAGCCACCAAGGAGAAGACAAGTTGGAAGGAGGAGAAGCAGAAGAATCAAGTTAACTTACTTCACTTAAGAAGACAAGTCACTTGAAGAAAGAAAGTGAATGGAGAGCATGAATGAGAAAGCTCACTCTAATACAAATACAAAATTCAGCAAGGATGCATAAGAGAGATGAGAAGAGATTATGAGAAGTGAAGGCAAATTCACTTCTAAAAAATGCTTACCACCTGAAAAGTTAGCATAAAGAAACGAAATGAAATGAAACTGGAATGAATGCAAGGATGAAAACCAAAACCATAAGAATATTTATGATGTTAATGATGCTAAGAGATGATGCAAATGTATGTCAAGAGTCATGGATGATCATACAAGTGATGAGAATACAAATGAAGCATGAAAGAGGCATGAAAGTTCATGAATGCTCATGGAATGAAATGAATGCATAACATGGCAAATGGATGAAGAAATGATCAAGCATGATTCTATTGTGTCCTAAGATGTCTTATATGTCATGTGAATGCATAAAATGTCATGGCAAGTTCTTATGTGAATGTTTATGCAAGATGTATGCAAAGGAAGGTGAGAAATTAGGGTTTTCACACAACATGAGATGCAAAACTCAAAAACAGAAGCAAATGACAAGATAAAAATATTGAAAATGCAATCAAAAGAACCCTAACCCCATATGATATCACACCCCAAAGGAGAATACCTAACTCTTAACCCTAAGGAAGTTATGATTTTTCTAAGTTATCTAGGGTTTTAAGGCACCTAAAGGGAAAAAAATGCAAATCAATTAAAAAAGGCAGAAGAAATTTGTGACAAAATTATGTTAGAAACTACATGTCAAATGAAGATCAATGCAAAAAGAACCATTGTCATACCATTCTTGATTAGGCAGAAAATAATTCTTGAAGTTAGGGTTCTAAAATAGGCATTTTATGAACCCTAAATTCAAGAAAATTATCAAGGATGGTTCAAAACCAAAAAGAAATTTGTGTGGATGGTATGACAATGTCTCTAAATGTTTAAAGATGCAATATGAATTTTTTTGGGATTTTTAGAAACCTAATGATATTTTAATTAATTAATTCTCATTAATTAATTAAAATAAACATTTAAATGTTTTAAAAATAATTTTTTAATGTGAAAAATAAAAATAAAAATATTTTTGGGTTAAGAAAATTATTTGAAATAAAAATGCAGAATAAAAATATTTTTGGAATTTTCTTGCTATTTTAAATAAAATGTGCAAAATAAATAAGAAAAATTAAAATTAAAATTAAATAAAACAGAAGTATGCAAAGTGAAGGGCTGGGATTGAATCTGGGAAATGCTTGGTTGACTGCGCGCCATATTCTATGGCCAGTATTCAAACTTAACTAAACCTAATTAATTAATTCTTTAATCCCTAATTAAAACTAATGAAAGGATCTCAGCCACACAACACGCGCGGGAGATGAAAATCCAAGGGTCCAAATTTAAACAGAAGCCCTAACCCTAATTACACAATTAATGACTTTCAGGTCACCGGAGAAGAGCTCCGGTCGTCTTCTCCGGTGACCCCCTCACCTGAAAATCTCCAACTTCTTCCCTAGGTTATTTATGGAGCTCTAAAGCTCCAGATTGAACCCTCTCACTCTCCTAAGTTCAAATTCACACTCAAATCACATTTATTCTTACTCAAACTCAAGATTCGAAGAAAAGATCAAACATGGAAAAAATTTCAAAGATTCAGTACATACTCATTTCTACACCATTTTCGAAAATTCAAAGCTCAGTGTGATCAGTGAAGCATGCTTTATCATATTGTAACATAAAAAAAGAGTTCTGGAAAAATGGATTCAAATGGCTACCTGAGATGGAGCTTTTCACCCTTGAGCTTTCTGGCCACTTCTTTGGTGCAAAATGACTCTAATGGCCTCCCTGAAGAAGTTGCAATGCTTGGAAAGCTTTAAGGATGACTGGTTTGGGTGGTAGCAATCCAACTGGTCAGAAATCGTGTTTTGTATATGGTGTGTTCTTGGCTGATTTGAGGGTTGCTTTGGGGTCAGTGAGTGATTTAGAGATGAATGGTGGAATTGGTTTTGAGTTTGAGTAAGTGAGCTGGGAGATTCGAAGGAAAATGCAAGAGGGAGAGATTTTGGGAACTTGATCAATCTTAGGTTTCAGCTTGCAATGTTGTGTGTTATGATCAACATTTGGTCCACATATCAAGTTGTGATAGGTCAGAGAAGTGGTTGTGGCCTATGGTGATTGGTATGGGATTCTTGCAAAAAGTCACCAACTTGTGTACTTGAGGTATGGGCAATGGTGTAGCTGGCTTTTGGGCATGTCCATGCGCAGCTGACTTCAAGGATGTCCACAAAATCAATCTTGATGCAATTCAGCAAGCGGGAGGAAAGTTATGGGACCTTTTGCAAATATGTGAAGTTTTGGCCCTTTTGAGAAATCTTGATGTTCAAGGCATGTAATCTTGCAATTCTTTGGGAAATTATGATCTAGAGTCAATGCACTATGATGTTATGGCACATTGAAGTGTGTTTGAAGTCACAAAAAGCCTTGGCAAGTGGTTTTGCAAAGAATCCCTTTTGGTGCATTCTTGAAATTTATGGGATTTTTGCCAACTTTGACAAGCCATATCTTGAGTTCCAAAATGAATTAGATCTTGTTCTTGTACTTTTTGGAAAGGGAATGATCCAATATACAACTTTAATGACCAACAATTTTTCATTTGAAGCATTTTTGGTTGAGAAAGAGGAGGTTGAAAAACTTTCCCAAAATGGAAAGTTTACATTACAAGTCATTTCCATTTTTGGCAACTTTTGGTTTAGCTCACTTTTATTCAATTTTGTGAACTTCTAAGCACTTCAATGATCAAATAAAGATAATATAACTTCAATTTGATGAAAAATCCCCTTTGGGTCCATTGGTGGGGGCCTCAGATGCCCTGATTTTCTCTGACTTGCTCAAGAAGTTACCTAGTGATCAGATGACTTCCACAATGAATTTCTTCATCAAACTTGGTATGCATGATCCTTATATCATATTGAGACTATTAGAAACAAGAATGACCAAACAATTTGGGGTTATGGCCTCTGAAACCAAAACCCTAATTTCAGGTCATCTGTGCAGTTAAACCCTAACTATGCTTTCATGCTTTGTCAGTTCTTGTGATTATTTGACTTCCTTGATCTTTGAGGGATATAATATGATGATTGAACATACATGGACCATCTTGGAATGATTGATGGCCTTTGGAGTGGCTCAGATGGATCTTGGATGGCTCAGATCACAAACCCTAGATGCAGATGACTTTGAACTAATGCAGTGAAGCAAAAATGCAACATGAAATAGTATGATTAAACTTATGTAAATATGAAAGATCACAAGACATGGTGTGAACTTAGTGAGGGAAAATTTGGAGTGTTTACAGCTGCCCCTATTCAAGCATGAGTTAGCTGTGCAGGATGTAAGCGTTTGACTTAACAGACGAACAAGATAACTTGTGGTTGAATACCAAAGACAGTCCAAAATTTGCACTCACTGGAGAGAAGAAGAAAAGGGATATAAATTGTGAAAGGAAAGTGTAGTATGATTATAAAGTGCGGGCGATGGAGGACGACCATCAAGTAGAGGACGACTGCTGGGGATAAGCATTGACGGGGACGACCGACATGCTGGGGAAATAAAGAGACCATGATGGGGACGGCCATCCGGTAAAGAAACAAGATTCTCTGGGGATTAAAGTAAAGGTAATGATGGGGACGACCATTAGTTTTGCAAAGTAAGGTAAACAACAACGATGGGGACAACCATCGGTTCGAAGAGTAAATGAAATAATGATGAGGGACGGTCATCAAAGGTGAAGGACGATCACCTAGCTGGGGACGGCTGCTCTGTATCACGACATAGGACGAATGTCGGATAAAAAAGGTCGACGATGGGGACGACCATCGGGTAAGCATGATGAAGGACGATCATCAAGAGGTGAAGGACGATCACCTAGCAGGGTACGGCTGCTCTCGAGGTTTATCATGACATAGGACGAATGTCAGATAGAAAAGGGTTCCAATAATGGAGACTCCGCTGGGGAAAGGATGAGGGACAATCATCCAAAGGTGAAGGACAATCACCTGGCAGGGTACGGCTGCCGAAAGTATCACGACATAGGACGAATGTCGGATAGAAGAAAGGTTGTTTTGCTGGGGAATGGTTAATACGGGCGAGTGCTTACGCTCTTAAGAAGCAAAGGTATAAGTGTTTGACACTGTGTATAGATTAAAGATGCAGACAAGCATCCTTAAGACCATGATACAGACGAGTATCAGTAGAAACAAACATTGACGCATGTTCAGAGATGATGGTACGGACGAGTACCAACTGGTTAACAAAGAACACGGACGAGTGTCGAATATGTGGGGAACAAGTGTATATACAAGATACGAACGAGTATCTGTATAAGTATAGTGAAGTATGAGCAAGACACAGACGAGTGTCCAACTTGCTGGGGAAGAATATGACATGGACGGGTGTCATAATAGAAAGTGTGTAAGTTAGGAACTTATGAGTGTAAAAAGGTATTCTGGCAACCTGTAGGGATAGAGTGACACGGACGGGTGTCAACAAGAGTGTATTATAACAAGCGTTTGGTTTGCAGTAAGTGTTTGGGCAACCATGTCGGGGAAGGTGACACAGACGAATGTCAAAAGAGTGTATATAGGTTTCTGTATTCAAAGAGGATGTTTGTGGCTTATCTGCGGGGGATGATATGACACGGATGAGTGTCGAAAGAATATATATGAACATGTATCTTAGTTGGGGAATGCAAAGGGGACGCTTTGGCTTTCTGTGGGGAGATATGAGATGACACGGACGAGTGTCGAGAAGAACCTGTTATGGACAAGTATTTGTACTTGAGGGTACAAAGGGACGCTTTGGCTTTTATGTGCAAGGGACATATTTTGTATATTGCTGATGAGATACTGATGATATTTATAGGTGACTGGTTCGAACCTGACTTGTGATCATGCAAATGTTTGATTTTTGACGTAATGCTCCGTATTAGACGGAATTCTACACTTTTAAGGGGAAATATGATGTAAATGCCATGGTTATGCAAAAGATACCGATCCGGGACTTGGATCCCGCTGCTGTGAAGATCTCTGGCTGATCTGTCTGAAGTGATATCCCAGCTAGGGATGAGATCAATGGAAGATCTGATAGGAATACATAATTCTGCTTGGGGGACTAGATCATTGATAGATCTATCCGGTAATGAGATAACCTAGCTGGGGATGAGGGAGTTTTCGTCACTTTGTTGTGTGGGAAATTCAGACATTGCTCTTCTGGGAAGAGGCTGGAGCTCTGTGGGGAGATGGTTCCATGTCCTTGCTGATGATGAGAGATTTGGCGCTCTGTTGGGAGGGAAAATCGCTGAACAATCTTCCTAGAGATTTCTGTGGGGATCCTGCTGAGGATGAGGAGACTCGACAACTCAACTGGGGAAATGAGCATTTTTTGATGCTGCTTGAAGATGTGCTGGAGGAGTGGTGCTTTGGCAGCCTTGCTGGGGAAATGTATTCCAGATACCGCAATCCTGTTAAGACAAAGAAACGCACCAGTATCCCGAGGTATCCCTTACCGGATTTCGTCATAGGAGTTAGATATTCCTGAAGTAAATACATTTCCTGCAAGCATGTGATTAGAAAGGCACATCTGTTTTATGCAAGTATCATATCATGAATATTGGACATTTTGCAAACGAAACAAAAATGTACAAGACGAAATGTGACTGAAAATTCTGGTTTTATTAATTTAGGTGCCCTGAATTGGCAAATACAATCAAAGAAACAGATCCCCTAAAATGAGGAGATTGTTACAAAATGTAGAAAAGCAAAGGTGCTGGCAATGTTGATCACACTTCAGTGAGCTTCCTTTTGTTGTGACCCGTATGACCTTGACGTTCTTTTTATCTTGCTTTTTGAAGAAGGTAGATTCTGACCGATGCTTTGACCTTTCGAAGCTTGCCGTGTAATACAGACGAATTCAGAATGCAGTTGTTCGCTTATTCCCTTATTTTGCGTGGATCGCCCTTTCGGGTTTTCAATCCACCGGGATATCCATTTTTGCCTGAGCTGTCCGATGTGGCTTTTCAACTCAGCGGGTGTACACATTTTTTATTATTTTCCCTTATTTTTTCCCGAGTCTTTTTATTCTGTTTTTGACTCGCCGGGATTCCATATTTTTGCCTGGACTTGCATTCTGTTTTTATGTCCAGCGGGTCATTTTATGCGAAGTATTTTTTAACTGCATCTGAATTCACAGGGGACAGGAAATCTTCACCATCCATAGTAGTGAGCATCAGTGCTCCACCAGAGAAAACTTATTTTACTATGAATGGACCGTCATAATTCGGAGTCCACTTGCCCCTATGGTCTGTATGAGGAGGAAGGAGTCTTTTCAACACAAGATCTCCTACTTGGTATTCCCGAAGCCTGACTTTCTGATCGAAGGCTTTCTTCATTCTCTTTTGATATAACTGCCCATGACAGATTGCAGCTAATCTCTTTTCTTCGATCAGATTTAGTTGATTGTACCGAGAACGGACCCATTCTGCTTCATTCAACTTGACATCCATCAGTACCCGTAAGGAGGGTAATTCAACTTCAACCGGTAGGACTGCCTCCATACCATACACAAGTTGATACGGTGTTGCCCCAGTGGATGTTCTGATTGAGGTACGGTACCCATTCAAGGCAAATGGTAGCATTTCATGCCAATCTTTGTATGTAACCACCATCTTTTGCACAATCTTCTTGATATTCTTGTTAGCTGCCTCAACAGCACCGTTCATCTTCGGCCTGTAAGGAGAAGAGTTGTGATGTTGGATCTTGAAGTCCCGACACAGTTCTGCCATCATTTTATTGTTCAAGTTGGAACCATTATCAGTAATGATTCGCTCGGGCACTCCATACCGACAGATGATGTCCCTCTTCAGGAATCGGGCCACCACTTGTCTGGTGACGTTGGCATATAAAGCTGCTTCGACCCACTTGGTGAAGTAGTCAATGGCTACCAGGATGAATTTGTGGCCATTTGAAGCAGTCGGCTCAATATTTCCAATCATGTCAATGCCCCACATGGCAAAGGGCCAAGGTGAAGACATTACATTCAAAGGATTTGGAGGCACATGCACCTTATCTGCATAAATCTGGCATTTGTGGCACTTTCTAGCATAGGCACAACAGTCTGCATCCATTGTGATCCAGTAGTAGCCTAATCTTAACAATTTCTTGGCCATTGCATGTCCTCCAGCATGAGTACCGAAAGATCCTTCATGCACCTCGTGCATCAGCAAGTCTGCTTCTGTCTTATCAACACATCTGAGAAGTACCATGTCAAAGTTTCTCTTGTACAAGGACCCATCAACATTCAGGAAGAAACTACCAACCATTCTTCTTAATGTCTTCTTATCATTGGATGATGCCCCAGGTGGGTATGTTTGATCCTCTAATAAGAACTTGATGTCATGGAACCAAGGTTTGTCATCTTTAGCCATGTCCACGGAGAATACGTATGCTGGTTTGTCAAGTCTGGACACTGAAATCTGAGGCACAAAGTTAGCAGCTTGAACTTTGATCATGGAGGAAATGGTAGCCAGAGCATCTGCAAACTGATTTTCATCTCGAGGGATGTACTCAAGTATGACTGTTGTGAAGAAAGTCAGTAATCTCCTCGTGTAGTCTCGATATGGAATAAGATGCTCTTGGTGAGTGTACCATTTGTCGTTGGTTTGATTGATTACCAGAGCTGAATCTCCGAATACAGTTAAAGTTTTGATCCTGAGGTTAATGGCTTCCTCAAGACCCATGATACAGGCTTCGTATTCAACTTCGTTGTTATTGCAGTTAAAAATGAGTTTTGCCGAGAAAGGCATGTGAACTCCTTTAGGTGTAATGAGTACTGCACCAACTCCACGACCATTCATATTAACAACCCCATCAAACATCATTGTCCATTCTTCTTCTGGGTCAAGACCTTCAGTGTGAACAGGCTCTTCATGATCTTTTGCTTTCAAGAACATGATGTCTTCATCAGGGAAGTCAAATCTCATTGGTTGGTAATCATCAATGGGTTGCTCAGCAAGATAATCAGACAGTACACTGCTCTTGATGGCTTTTTGAGACGTGTATTGAATGTCATATTCTGTCAGGATCATTTTCCATCTTGCAACCCGTCCGGTAAGTGCTGGCTTCTCAAATATGTACTTGACTGGATCCATCTTTGAGATCAATAAGGTGGTGTGGGTCAACATATACTGCCTTAGTCGGCGAGCAGCCCACGCTAAAGCATAACAAGTTTTCTCGAGCAGTGAATAACGTTGTTCACAGTCAGTAAACTTTTTGCTTAGGTAGTATATTGCATACTCTTTTCGACCAGACTCGTCATACTGGCCCAGCACACACCCCATTGATCCTTCTAATACTGTCAGGTACATTATTAGAGGTCTTCCTTCAACTGGAGGCATAAGGATTGAAGGTTCTTATAAGTACTCCTTGATTTTGTCAAAAGCCTCCTGACAATCTTCATTCCACCTGACCGTTTGTTCCTTTCTTAACAATTTGAACAGGGGCTCACAGGTTGCTGTAAGATGAGATATGAACCTTGATATGTAGTTCAATCTACCTAAGAAACCCCGAACTTCCTTTTCAGTCCTAGGTGCAGGCATCTCCTGAATGGCTTTGACTTTGTCAGGATCAACTTCAATTCCTTTCTCACTTATAATGAATCCCAGCAGTTTACCGGATTGTACCCCGAATGTGCATTTGTTGGGGTTTAGCTTCAGCTGATACTTCCTCAGACGCTTGAACAGCTTCAACAGATTTACCAGGTGGTCTTCTTCTGTGAGGGACTTGGCAATCATGTCATCCACATAACATTCAATTTCTTTGTGGATCATGTCGTGGAATAATGTCACCATAGCCCGTTGATAAGTGGCACCAGCATTCTTCAGTCCAAATGGCATTACCTTATAACAAAATGTGCCCCAGGGTGTGATGAAAGTAGTCTTCTCCATGTCTTCAGGTGACATCTTGATCTGATTATATCCGGAGAATCCATCCATGAAAGAAAACACCGAGAACTGAGTTGTGTTGTCGAACAATACATCAATGTGAGGTAATGGGAAGTCATCCTTCGGGCTAGCTCTATTCAGATCCCGATAATCCACACACATCCGTACTTTGCCATCCTTCTTAGGCACTGGTACGATGTTAGCAACCCACGGTGGGTAACTAGTTACAGCAAGGAAACCGGTGTCCCACTGTTTTTGTACCTCTTCTTTTATCTTCATGGCCATATCCGGACGAGTACGGCGTAACTTCTATTTCACTGGAGGACAACCTTCTTTTAGTGGCAGCTTGTGCATAACAATGTCGGTATCCAGACCTGGCATATCTTGATAAGACCAAGCAAATACATCAACGTATTCTCGAAGCATGTCAATAAGTTGTTCCTTCACTGAATCTTGCAGACGGGCCCCGATTTTCACTTCTTTCAAGTCTTCTTCGGTACCAAGATTAACCGTCTCAACTTCCTCCTGATGAGGAGTGATAACCTTCTCCTTTTGCCTTAACATTATGGCTAGTTCTTCAGGTAGCTCATTATCTTCTTCAACCCCTTCATCGGCTTGATTAATCAGATTGTCGAAGTCATATGAAGTCATAGCAGTGTTGTTGTCGGTGCAGTCTGGAGGGCACTCTCTGCAAGGTTTTAGATTGGTTCATTTTAGTGATCATTTTATCTTATTTAGAAAAAGTGAAAATGAGGTTACTTTTTTGGAAACATTGCCATTTTATTGTTTTGTACAAAAAATGAAAAATGAAAAACAGTGAGCGGGAAAAAAATACTTGTTTGCAAAAGATGTCCTGATATTCATTAATTGATCGTTTGCACAAAATACAAGATGGCCCGATTACAAAATGAGTCCTGACATCTTGGGCAAGATGCAGGACTTGATGCATGCTTAAAAGACAGGAAATAATAATTACTCTGCAGGAGTAACTCTTATAATTTCCTGGGAAGACCAGTTTGAGACTTGGTTCCGTGGGATCCTTGGACGTATCCAATTTTCCAGGTTGCGTTCGTCTTCTTCCTCGTCTTCCAGACTGTGCACAGCATCCGGGATAAGCATTCCCCCGCTGACAAATTTGGGCTCCGTTGCAGCCTCTGGTTGATCTTGTCGAGTTGGTCTATAACCCAACCCGAATCTGTCTTCTTTCTTTTCTACTGGCAGCAGCTTGCCCCAGCCTTGAGCGGTACCCTCCTCAATATCCTTCCAGGCTTGTTGATATGAAGTGATGGAAGTTCCAGACACAGTAGTTGCTTCATTGTTGTTAAGGGCCTCAAATCCCTGACTCATAGTCTCATGGATCTCCCCATCCATCTCTATATACTTGTAAGTAGCCAGCTGGCTAACAAAAATGTCTTCCTCTCCGCAGATTGTAATGATCTGACCATCCCACTCAAATTTTAACTTCTGGTGAAGGGTAGATGTGACAGCACCAGCGGCATGAATCCAGGGTCTACCCAACAAACAGCTGTAGGCTGGTTGTATGTCCATCACGAAGAAAGTAATTTTGAAGACTTGTGGGCCAATCATCACAGGTAAATCAATCTCTCCAAGCACTGATCTCTTAGAGCCGTCAAATGCTCTCACCACCAAGTTACTTGGACGTAATGCCAAACCATCATACTCCAGCTTCACCAAGGCTTTCTTTGGGAGGACATTGAGCGAGGACCCAGTGTCCACCAGCACATGAGAAAGAACAGCACCTTTGCATTCTAAGGTGATATGTAAATCCTTGTTATGATTGCGTCCCTCTGTCGTTAAATCAGCATTTGTGAAGCCCAATCCATGACTGGTGTTAACATTTGCAACCACTGTTTCCAGCTGATTAACCGTAATCTCTTCCGGCACGTAGGCTGCGTGCAGGACTCTCAACAGTGCATTCCTATGAGCTTCGGAACACATTAACAATGATAATATAGAGATTTTGGAGGGTGTCTGATGAAGTTGGTCCACCACTTTGTAATCACTCTTTTTGATTATTCTCATGAACTCGTCTACCTCTTGTTCAAAAGACGTCTTCGGAGTTTCTTTAACAGTTGGCTCTTCAAGCATCACATTCTTCCCTTTTGCCTTAGCAGCAGCCTCTGCTTCATCATTGGGTCTTGGTGTTTGTGAGGCAAAAAGGCGTCCGCTTCTGGTGAAGCCTCCGCCTCCCCCAACATTGTCAACTTGTGGTGAAGAGGTTGTTGAATCTAGAGTGATCTTCTTTCCGTCGCAGTAGAGATAGGAGCCGTAGTTCCAAGGTATGGCATTACTGCTTTCATAAGGAACAGGTCCTGGCACCGTAATGGTGACCGGACTGATTGCTGCAGCGGAAGGAACTGTGATGGTATGCGGGTCGTAATAGATTGTGATCGGAGATCTGGCAGGAGGTGTTGCAGTTTGTTGTTGGAAATTGTTGTTGGGATGAACAGTTGCCGGGTCATAATAGATCGTGACCGTTGAGACATCTTCGTTAGCATTTGTTGGTGTTGTAGGAGATTCTGTTGATAAGATGGGTGTTGTAGGAGATTCCGTTAGCATTTGCACGATTCGCAACAGGCCTCACAACCCGGGAACACCTGGCATTTTAAGAGTTGAGCTTTGACTTCTGCCAACGGTGTTTGAATCTGTGCAACATTATCAATCAGTGCAGACGGTTGATCTTCCTCTATGGCATTAATCCTGGGCCCACCATGATTAGGCATAGGATTTCGGTTAACATTCGGAGGAGGTGCAAAATTGAGAGCTTTGGAATCGACCAAATCCTGAACCTTCATTTGCAAGGCTCTACATTTCTCGATATTGTGACCAAGTGCGTTGGAATGAAAGGTACACCTGGCATTAGCATCATAATTCTTCGGGAGGTTGAGAGGATCTGGCGGAGCCAACGTCCTTAACTCAACCAGGTTAAGCTTCAGGAGTTGTGGCAGTATAATAGCATAAGGCATAGGGATGGGGTCAATCACCCTATTCGCCTGAGATGGCCTCTGTAGAAAGGGGTGTTGCTGTTGGTTATTGTTGTTATTGCTATACGTTCTTTGTTGCGGAAAATGAGATTGTTGCTGATAGTGATGTTGTTGTTGTTGAGGAAATAATGGTTGTTGTGGAACTGGAGCCGGGATAGTAACGAATGCTATTGATCTGTGAGAATACTGGGGTCTGCCCCTGCCTGCATGGATAGCATTTGTTTCACCTGCCCTTCGGGGTCCTGAAAAGGGTTTTCTGGGGTTGTTGGAGGAACTTGCACCATTGTCAGAGATTTTGCCCATTTTCAAAAGACTCTCAATTCTCTCACCAGCTATAACTACATCGGCAAAACTGGTGGAAGAGAAAGCAGCAAGTCTGTCAATATAAGTTCCCTGCAAGGTGTTCATAAACATGTCAGTCATTTCTCTTTTAGACATGGGTGTCTGGACAGCAGCAGCAAGCTGTCTCCACCTCGGAGCATAATCCCGAAAGCTTTCCCTTGAAGACTGAGACATGCCCAATAGAAGAGTTCTATTGGGAGCCATGTCTAGGTTGTACTGGTATTGCCGGATGAAGGCTTCGGCCAAGTCTTTCCAACATCTTATAGTGGCCCTGGTCAGATGTGAATACCATTCTCTTGATGCTCCAGTTAGGCTGTCCTCAAAATAGAACATCCATAACTTCTCGTCCATGGTATAAGCCTTGAGTCTCCCTAAGAAGGATTGCAGATGAGTACGCGGGCAGGAGGTACCATTATATTTTTCAAAGCACGGGGGTTTGAATTTGTGGGGAATCCTCACCCCATCTACCAGCCCCATATCCATTACATCAAAGCCTAAAGAATTCTGGGATTCCAAGGACCTCAGCTTTTCAGCAATCCCATCCAGTCTTCGGTTATACACCTCATCCCCAGCCCCAATAACTGTGAACTGCTCCTCCTGAGGATCTTCTTGCAAGATCATGCCTGCAACAGTGTTTCCTTGAATATTCCTTGGGATATTAACATCTGGGTTCAAATGGGGCCCAAACTCTGGTGGGTCGATGCGAGGCTGCTCGCGTTCATTTTTGTTGGTTCCTCCTATTCCAGGGTGGGGCTCTTCAGGTGTCTGTCTTTCCACCAGCTCTCTCAGCCTCTCCTGGCTCTGAGCTAAGCAAGTCATCACAGCCATAAACTGGTTCATTTGGTTTCTCATCTCGACACTTTCGTTTGCCATTTGATTTCTTACTTCATTCAGGTCCTGCTGCACCTGATCCATTTGAATGCCTAGAAGGTTGTTTCGCGTTGGGTACCGGTGTGTACGGTTGACAGGGAACACTCTGCGACGAGCAATGTTTCCTGAAACCATAACAAAGTGAGAAACAAAATAACAAACAAAAACCTACAAAACAAAGAAAATGTTAGTATGCAATGCAATATGCTTATTTGTCTTCTAAGGTATCCGGTTTGGTTCTTTGGTTTTGACCTTTCCAGACCTCGAGGAAATGCTTGATGATGTTGAGAGAAAGCCCACCAAAATAAAACAAACTGATATATTACAAATAATGAAAATACATAGTTTGTTTACAACATATTCCCATGGTGGGTCAAAAATACAACAACCAAAAGAAAAAGTACACCAAAAGGAAAGAAATACAAGCAAAAGGAATCAGACATCCAATCCAAAGTCATCTTCCGTGACTTCCTTCAGGAGGGCCTCCGTCACTGGACCAGCCGGGTGCTCTGTAATAGTCCTAATGAGGAGGTTCCTGGTAGCAATAGCGTTAGTCAGCTTCTTGTGCCTGTCCTGATCCTTTGATCTCTTTAACCCCGCCCGGAGTTCCAATTCTGATATCTCCTTCTGAGCTGCCAACAATGCTTCTTGCTGCTTCTTCTCATTGGCCTCCAGCTGCTCAATCTTGGCCTGAGTCCTCTGGTCTTCTTGTCCACGGGCCTCGGTGATCCTGATTCACCTAGCCTGGTGTAACACGGTGGGAGAACTGACTTTAGTTAAATGTTGAGGATAGCAAGAGTCGCCACCGACTTTTATTCTATCCAAAAGGAAAGGACATAAAAGAACAGGAAAGACCTTATAAAAAATTTGAGTTCGGGGGGTAGGTTATACAAAGGGAAGGTGTTAGCACCCTTCATATCCATGGTTATCCATGGGCTCTTAGTTACTTAGCTCACTTTAAATTGTTTTGAGAAAGGTGTAGTGCGTGATTAAGAATTTTCTAAGTACTTTATAGTGATCCTCGTATGAATGTATATAAAGACTTTGTTTTGAAAATTTGTTTGAAATGTGAAGTGTAAAATGTATTTTGAAAAGGTGAGCAAGTAGTTAAGAGAAACCTACCCTATATTAAGTCTTTACTGTTCTTATATGTTCTTTCAATGGTAAGACTATCCCTATTATTAAGGAATAGGTAGTCATTACCTTGGATGTGAGAAGGGACATGTATAGGGACAATCTGAATATAGGCAACTGTAAGGTGTCTTTAACAATACGTAGGGACTTATCATCTTTTATTCGAAGAGACAAGATCATTTATCGTAGGCAACCTCGAAGGGACTTGATCTTATAAACTGAAGGGACTTGATGATATTTGTGAAGGGACTTTGCTTAAGACACCTTACTTGACCTTAGAAAGAGGCAACATGAGAGGTAACCCTAGAAAGTGAAAGATGGCGATCAAAGATCGACTTACGTGTGTGAGTGTTTATGTTCAAATATTTATCTTATTTAATTAATTATTCTAAGTCAATTTTAATCACGAACATGTTATGCACACCCTAGAATTACTAACCATACAGTTAATATATTTACAATAAAAATAAAGAAAGAATATAAACCTAAACTATTACAAAGCTTTGGGATAGTTACAATATAATCGAGAAACATAAATAATGATAAATAATAATAAATAAACAATAATAATCAATAATAAGAGTGAATATAAATGGTTAGAAAATAAAAATAAGAGGAAATAAGAAATTAGAAAAATAAATTAATATTAGGAGGTATTTTAAATATTTTAATAAGGAAAATAGTATTTTAATAATAATAATTAAATTATATACGTATTTAATAAATAATAAATAATTAATTATAATTTACAAAAATATTAAGTTAAATTCTAAAGTTAAGAAAATATTAGGGTTAGGGTTAGGGTTATAATTATGAGAATTAGGGTTTTACTTATTAATTTATAAAATAAATCAATTTATTTACAATATATATATATATATATATATATATATATATATATATATATATATATATATATATATTTAATAATATGAACATATAATATAATAAATATAATAATTTGATTTTTTTGAGAAAATAATTTGAATTAAAAAAAATATAAGTTTTTTTATATAAAAGAAAATAATATATACATTTATTTTATAAACTATTATTTAAAGAATTATTTGAATTAAATAAACAAAACAAAAAAATAGTGAAAAAAAATGAAAAAAAACATACCTGGGGCTGGGATTCGAACCCAGGCCCTAGGCTTTACAAACACAAGACCAACAGCATCACCACCAGGCCAGGCACGCGCTGGTGTTAGCATCAGGAGCTCAATTTGTTTTATTGTTAACCTGCAAAAATCCAGAAAAAATAAACAAAACAAAATGGCCTGGGGGGAATCGAACCCAGGACCATTCATTCACACACCAACACACAAACCAACTGAGCTAATACTGCGCATTCAACATACAACCAACAAACAAACATTATATTTTAAAACAACTTTTTAAATTGAATTTTGGCGCCATCTGAACTTCATCTTCTCCAATTTTCCTGCGAAAATTCCTGCGTTTTCTTCTACGAATTTACCTACGGGTTCTTCCATGTTTATGACCTGCGAATCTCAAATAGCAAGCAAATGGTACAATATCATCAAATTGATTAGGTCAATGAAATCCTTAATATTCATACAATCTATCCACGTTCTTTAAATTCATTTATATTTGGTTTCTTGGGAAACCCTAATCTGGAACCCGAAACCCTAACAATGGCGTTTCACGGTTCAGGTCATGAACCTCTAATATAATGGTCCAGAAAGCATCCTAAGATCATTACAAACACAAAACAATCATTAGAATCAATTGATAATGCATAAAAGTATGGAATCGAAAAAGACATTGTTCTTGAATAAGAATGATTCGGTTAGGGCATATGATGATGCTTTAGATGATGAAAATAATGCAAATAGCTTCAATGAACATCCAAGAAGGTATTGCAACCTTCAAAACCTGTTGTTATGGCCTCTAATCAAAAATCTGAATGTCACTTTTTATGAGAAAATTTGAAGTTCAAATGTGTTCTTGGAGGCAGTGTTTTCGTGTCCCTTGTGTTTGTTTATGTTGTACATATATAATAGGACCTAATTAGGTCAAAAAAATCAAGTCCCACTTTGGACTTTTGGATAACTTGAGATTGAAGAAAGATATGCTTCAAAATATTGAAAAAATTTGATATCTTCTTACTATTTTTGGTTGATCTGATCTTATATGATTTCAATCATCCTTAATTGTCCTTTAAGAATTTCTAGAACAAAAATCATATCAAATATTGAGACTTTTATATTTTATTTTGATTTAAAATGATTTTTAATGTATAAAATCATAATAAATAAAATAAAATAAATAAAAATTTGAATAAATGATTTTTAATTCGTGCATGATGTCATGGTAGTGATTGGGTCATAAAAATGCAAGCCCATTTGGAGAAATTTGGTTCTAAGGTCCCATTTGCTTCATAAACCTCTCAAAAATTTCCCAACTTTGCAAAGACATAAGTCCCTAAATTTTAAGGCTATGAAGGTGTTCTTGGACATTTTGAAAATCTTAGGGAGTCCTCTAACCAACCTCTTTGGTCTCATGTCCATATCCTTTACCATTCTCAAGTTATGCCCTTTGGAAGATGTTGACTTTTTGTTGACTTTTAAAAGGACCTATAATGTCTTGGCTCATACCTTCCAAATGAAGCATTTTTGGGCTTGGCTTGTGAGATACAAAGTTGTAGATAATTCAATTTCCTTTAAAATGAGCTTTGGATGGGAAATTTTTTATGAAGCATGTGAAAGTTATTGCTGGTCAAAGTTCAGTTGACTTTTCCTGTGAAAACCCTAATTTAGAAACTCCTGATTCTTGATGATATGAAACTTCCTTGAGGAATCATGATCAACCCTTGATAAAATGATGAATTTTACTTCTTATACTTGATGTTTGCAAAAAAGCTTGAAGTTTGACTTTGGTTTGACCACAGTTGACCTCAGTTTGACTTTTTAACCACTTTGACTGATTTTTGCATATCTGATCATCTGACTGAGCAAATATTTTGGGAAAGCCTTGAAACTTGACATAGGGATTCTTGAACACATGTAGGATGTTATGAAGCTCAATTGAGGCCTTGGAAGTCCATTTAGCCTGATGAAATCCAAAACCCTAGTTTATGATGCATTGCCTAGGAGGATGCTTTGTCTGAGGGAATTGTCAAACTTTCTGACTAATTGTGAACCTTGTGAACCTCTTGAGATACCTTGTGAACTTTGTGAACCTCTTGGGACACCTTAGTACACAATTTCTTGTCTAGGTGAGGGAAAATTTTGGGGTGCAACGCCTGGCTTTCCTCCAGATAATGCTCAGCCTTAGCCTTCTGAATCTTGGCCTCCTTGCAGGCATTCTTCAAAACCAACTCTCCTACTCTTGACTTCCTTATGTAATCATCTGTCCTTTCAATCTTGGTCAGATGCTCAGTCTTGAGCCTTTCCAATCTTTCAATGTCCAGAAGACTGTCATTTCTCTCCCAGAGAGTCTTCTTCAGGGCTTCAGATAGTTGATTATTCCTCTCTTTCAGCTTTTCAAATTCCTCCAGGCTAACAGTTGCTGCAGGTTGTACTGTAGAAGGTTCGGGTGTGTCTTCCAAGGTGAAAGGCATCCTGGTGATCTGAGCTCTAGTACGGGACCAGTCAGAGTACTGGGCTGAAGCAATATTGTTACACCTTCCAAGGATGGCTGTCCCTTTGGTCTGGATGTTGTCCCAAGCCCAGGCAGCTTGTCTGACAACAGCTGAGTTAGGTTGCACTTCACAGTATAGGGTCTCAGCCAAATCTTGTCCTCTGGGAGGATGAACCAAAGCATATCCCAATTGTCTCTTAAACAGTAAAGGGTTGTAGTTGATGCAACCTTTTACTCCTATTAGAGGTACATTAGGGTATTGCCCGCGACTGGTAATAATATCCTTACCTTTTGTGCTCTGGGTGCACCATCTGATATCATCTGATGTTAAGGCAATGAACCTCTTGGCCCAATTCTTCTGCTGATGGGGGTTCAAGAAAGCATCTGATTTAGGCAAGTGTTTGAGCAACCAAGAGTAGAACAGAGGAGCACAACATCTGACTAGCTTCCCCCTTTGCTTTTCATTTCTCTGATGGATGGAGTAGTAAAAATCCCCTAGCAATGTAGGCATTGGGTTTCTCAGCAAGAATAAGTAGATGACATTCTTACTCACAAATTTGGGCTCATCTGCAAACAATATAACCCCATATATGTTGAGGGCTAAAAGTCCACAAACTGCCTTCCATTCTCCCACTGCAGCCTTCAGGGTGGCCTGAGAAATCAAGAAGTCCAGATCTAAACCAGGAATCTCAGCTTTTGTTGTCATGTTTTGCTCAATGAGGGCAGTCTCCAAATACAATGCCCTTGCTATCTCTCCATTTCTGGGAGCAGTCATCTCTGGGTTGAAGGGGATCCCTCCTCTGATAGGTACTCCAATCAACAAAGAAAACTCTTCCAACAGAGGCTCTATCTGGAAATCAGGAAAGGTGAAGCATCTGAGTGGAGGGTTGATCAGTGATATTTAGTGGTAGTGTTCAAGCCGGTTTTCAGTGTCCTTTGAGTCTAATTTTGTTCAGTTGAAGTATTTCGTTCATGTTTCGTCATAGTTTTCTTAATATTGCTTGCAAGTTAGTTTTAATCGTTTTATTCTGTTTTTATCTGTGGAATGGGTTATGTGGTTGTTTTTTGATGTGTTTTCAGGTTAATATGTAATCGGTTGTTCAACGCGTCCGAAGAGATGATCCAAGCATGAAAGACGGCAGCAAAATGGGATTTCAGAGGCACAACACGGGTGCCAGTGTTGTACAACACGGCCCGTGTTGTGAATACCAGAGGAAAAGGATATTTGCTAAGAAAAGGAGAAAGTCAGAGCTATAACACGGGTGCCCGTGTTACACAACACGGCCCGTGTTATAGCATCTGTTGAAAGAAAGGCATTTGGGTGATCCAGAGGCACAACACGGGCGCCCGTGTTACATAACACGACCCGTGTTACACAACACGGCCCGTGTTGTGAAGACCAGAAGAAAATTTTATTTGCTGCTGCGAGGGTATTCCGGACTTTTCGCGGTGTTTTGGAAGACTGATTTATATTTGACAATTATTACTGTAATAAAGGACTTTTTTTGATTTGGGGATTTTGGGGGATTGAACGAAGACGGGAGAAGAAGGATTGATCAAGAGCGGAAGCGATTGACGATCCAACGAATCCTACGTTAATTGTAATGTCTTAATTTTCTTACTCTGTTTTTATTTCCAGTATGAACATGAGTGGCTAAACCCCCCAATGCCAAGGGGTGTCCCTGATTTGCTTTATGTAATGACTATTTGAATTCTTCAATTTGGGATTATGTTTTTAATTTCGTTTCTTTATTTTATTGCAACGTCCTTAACGCTTTATCTTTATTGGAAAATGGGATAATTGATCGTGGTTAGGATTTGGTCTGACCAACCATCCTAACCTTGTTGCATAAATTTTATCGCGATAAATATTACTGAGGAATTGGGATATTTTTGTGAAAACCTTTTTATGTCAGAATTATTGCTTGATATTCTTCTTTGACCGTTGAGGAATCAAAGTCAATGAAGGATACCAAAGGTTTTTCTTTGAAGGAATTTTGGAAAAACATTATAGACTTAGGAAAGATACTTTCTAAAGCATATCTCTAAAATTAAGGAACATTTGAGTCATTGCACTGCGAATCATACACCGTCCCTGGCATTACTTTCATATTAGTGAAACTATTTGTTTTAGTATACATTTTAATTTCTTTAGTTTATTAAATTTAAATCCAAACCTTTAAACCATGAATTTTGTCCAATTGAAATTAATCATTAAGAACTTATTTTAGTACGCAGTCCTTGAGATCGATATTTGGGGTTATTCTCTTCTATTACTACATCGGTAAAAATAGTGCACTTGCTATTTTTCGATCAAGTTTTTGGCGCCGTTGCCGGGGACTGCCAAAGAATTAAGTTGTTCGTGTTATATCAATTGGAATTTTGTTGCTCTGCGACTAAAATTTTACTTTTCTCTCTGTATATCATTTTAGTGTTATTGAAATTTTGTTTCCTAACTCGTGTCTAACTGTTTATGCAAGGTCAGGCCTCAGCTAAATTTTCTTTTGACACAGAACCAGAAAGAGCTTTGCACGAGAGACGCCGCAAGGCAAGAATTGAGAGTCTGGCTAAGACTGGTTCAAGTGGCCCGTATCAGGAAACTGAGGACTATATATCCGTTCATTCGGAGCACAGTGACTCTGATTCAGATAGAGAAACTGACCCTGAATTCAACGACATGGCAGGGAATCAACCTGTTGCAGAGAGACTCTTAGGTGATTACGGAGGGGCAAATGCTCAACCTAACAGGATGACGATTGTTAATCAACCGGTGAATGTAGCACACTTTCAGTTGCATCCATCTACTATCCGCCAGTTAGAGAGCAAGCCTTTTTCCGGAAGAATCAATGAGGATGCAAATAAGCATCTGCAGAGATTTCTTACTACTACAACTTCTTTGAAGATCGAAGGTCATTCAGAGGAGGCAAAACGACTGGTGATGTTTCCATTCACACTTACTGACGATGCTGAAGAGTGGTTCTACTCTCTTCCCGCAGCAAGTATCACAACATGGCAAGAGATGGAAACAGCTTTCCTAAATGAATACTTTCCTGCTTCAGTGTTCATCCGGAAAAGATATGATATAGTCAATTTTAAACAAAAAGAGGGTGAATCACTTGGAGATGCTTATAAAAGATTCAAAAGGTGTTTGACTTCGTGTCCTACTCATAATATGGACGCGACCGAGCAGATGCAAAACTTTGTGAATGGGTCGCGACTCAAGACAAAGCAGCTTATTGATACTGCTGCAGGTGGCTCAACAAACTTTTCAACAGCCACAGGTATTAAAAGAATCATCGAAGCCATTGCTGCCAATGAACACCTTGAGTTATATGATCGCACAGTGAGTCAACTAGATGGAAAAATTGATCTTAAGTTGACAGAGCAGGTTGTAAAAATGGAAGATCAAATTGCCGCAGAAGTTGAAAGAAGGTTAAAGAAGATGAATCTGGGAACTCAAACAGTTGCTCAGGTTGAACCCATTCAAGCGGTGATTTGCGAGATATGTTGTGGACCTCACTTTGCCATGCACTGTTTGGCAACTCAAGAACAGGTTGAACAGATTAATATGTTGAGGCAGAACAATCCGTATGCCAACACGTATAATCTGGGGTGGAAAAATCACCCAAATTTCTCTTGGAAAGATCATCAAGGGAACATCCAAAAACCGGTTCAAGGCCAACAACAGTATCAGCCCCATCAACAACCATATCAGCCTCCAGTGTCAAGAAAAGCTGATTGGGAAATTGCCATTGAAAAAATGGCAGCTCACAATTGTCAATTTCAAGAAGAAATAAGAAGTAACTTCAAGAATACTGGAGCCTCTATAAAGAATCTTGAAGTGCAAATGAGCCAAATTGCCCAACACCTCGCCATTCCACAAACTCCAGGGACTCTTCCTAGTGCTACTGTAACAAATCCTAGAGATAACCACAAAGTAAATGCAGTCACAACGCGAAGATGTAAAGTTAGTGAAGAGGTTCAAGAAAATTCTGAAGGTGAAAGTCAAATGATTGAGGTTGAGCTAGAAATCAAAGAAAATGAAGAGGTTGGTAAAGAAAAAGAAGTTACCCCAACACCGGACATCAAAGAAAAGGCGGTTGAACCGAAACCGGTGGTCAAACTTCCATATCCTACAAGAAAAAAGAAGAAAGGGCAGCAAGAAAAGAATTTTGAGAAATTTCTTGACTTGTTCAAAAAGCTGGAGTTGAATATTCCATTGCTTGAAGCACTTGAACAAATTCCCACTTATGCCAAGTTCATGAAAGATATCATTGCTAAAAAGAGGACTATGGGAACTGAACCTATTATTCTAACCGAAACTTGTAGTGCTATTTTGCAGGGACTAAAGATTCCGGTGAAGAAAAAAGATAGAGGAGCTGTCACCATCCCATGCACTATCGGTGACCGATCGTTCAAGAGAGCTCTCATTGACTTGGGAGCGAGCATTAGTTTAATGCCTTTATCCATCTACAAAAAGTTGGGTATTGGTGTTGTTCAAGACACTAGGATGACTCTCCAATTCGCGGACCATTCGGTGAAGCGGCCGTATGGAGTTGTCCATGATGTCCTGGTTAGAGTGGACAAATTTGTGTTTCCGGTTGACTTTGTGATCCTTGAAATGCCTAAAGATGAAGAAATCCCCTTGATTTTGGGAAGACCTTTCTTAGAAACCGGGAGAGTCATGATAGACATGGAAGGTGGAACACTAACGTTGAAGGTGTATGATGAAGATTTGAAAATTGATGTTAGGAACACTTTGAAGTATAAAGATGATGTGGGCACTAGTAGTAACATACAAGTGTTAGAACAAATGGAAGCTAGTGAGCATTTAGAAAGTGTGTCCAAATTACCTCTAGAGAGGGTGCTGAGTATGTCCATTTTTGAAGATAATAAGGAAGCTAGAGATAATGATATGGAAGTGGTAGCTATGCTTGAAACTCAACCTATCCTTAAAAGAGTTAGAATGCACCGGTGGGAAGAGTTGTGACAGCCTATAACGGTTGATGAAGGCAAAGACAAGCCGAAAATATCAGAATTGAAGCAACTCCCCGAGAATCTCAAATATGTCTTTCTTGACACGGAAGAAAAATGTCCCGCTATTATTAGCGCTGATTTGAAAGGTATGCAAGAAGGCAAGTTAATTGAAGTCCTTAAGAAATTCAAGGGAGCAACTGGGTGGAAGATTAAAGACCTTAAAGGTATAAGTCCCACGGTGTGTATGCATAAAATACTTATGGAAGAAGATCACAAACCGGTCGTGCAACCCCAAAGGAGATTGAATCCGGTGATGAAGGAGGTAGTGCGAAAAGAAGTTGTTAAGCTATTGGATGCAGGATTAATCTATCCGATATCTGATAGTGCTTGGGTGAGTCCAGTACACGTGGTGCCCAAAAAGGGGGGAACAATTGTTATAACAAATGAAAAGAATGAGTTGATTCCTACTAGAACTGTTACGGGATGGAGAGTGTGCATTGATTATAGAAGATTGAATTTGGCTACGAGAAAAGACCATTTTCCGTTGCCATTCATTGACCAAATGTTGGAAAGACTAGCGGGACATGATTACTATTGTTTTCTTGATGGTTACTCCGGGTACAATCAAATTGCTGTTGCACCGGAGGACCAAGAGAAAACGGCGTTTACATGTCCCTATGGCATTTTTGCATATAGAAGGATGCCATTTGGGCTATGTAATGCCCCCGCTACATTCCAACGATGCATGACATCCATTTTTGCGGATATGCTTGAAAAACACATGGAAGTGTTCATGGAAGATTTCTCTGTGTTCAGATCCTCATTTGATCACTGTTTATCTAACCTTTCACTTGTTTTGCAGCGATGTCAAGAAAGCAACTTAATATTGAACTGGGAAAAATGTCATTTCATGGTGCGAGAAGGCATTGTTCTTGGTCACAAGATCTCACAAAAAGGGATCGAAGTTGATCAAGCCAAAGTGGAAGTGATCTCTAAGTTGCCTCCGCCAATCAACGAAAAGGGTATAAGAAGCTTCTTGGGACATGCGGGTTTTTACCGCAGGTTCATAAGAGACTTATCGAAGATAGCCAAACCTTTGACTACCCTGTTGGTTAAAGATAAGGTTTTTGTTTTCAATAAGGAATGCAGCGACGCTTTTGAAACACTTAAAAAGGAATTAGTGTCTGCACCTATTGTTATCGCTCCTGATTGGTCCCTACCCTTTGAGATTATGTGCGATGCTAGTGACATTGCGGTAGGGGCTGTTCTTGGACAGCAAAGAGGGAAATTGCTTCATGTGATTTACTATGCTAGTCATGTTTTGAACCCTGCACAGATAAACTATGCAACTACCGAGAAGGAGTTGCTAGCGGTTGTGTATGCCTTCGATAAATTCAGGCAATATCTGTTGGGTTCAAAAGTGATTGTTTACACTGACCATGCTGCTTTGAAATATCTTTTTGCTAAGCAGGATTCAAAGCCCAGGCTGTTGAGGTGGATTTTACTCCTCCAGGAATTTGATGTGGAGATCCGTGATAAGAAAGGGTGTGAAAACATTGTTGCAGATCATCTTTCTCGGATGTCACCAATTGAGGAGACTGAAGAGCAACGCCCAATAAAGGATGAGTTCGCTGACGAACACATCCTAGCTGTTATTGGGGTACCTTGGTTTGCAGATTATGCAAACTACCTTGTTGGCGGTATCATACCCGACGATTTTGATTCTAACAAAAGGAAAAAGTTTGTTCATGACTGCAAGTTTTACTTATGGGACGAACCGTTTCTCTACAAAAGAGGGGTGGATGGCCTTGTGAGAAGATGTGTACCTGAAGAAGAACAAAAAGATGTGCTGAAAGCATGTCACAACTCTGAGTATGGTGGACATTTCAGTGGTGATCGAACAACAGCTAAAGTCCTTCATTCCGGACTCTACTGGCCATCATTATTTAAGGATGCTCAAGAATTAGTGAAAGAGTGTGACAGATGTCAGAGGACTGGGAATATATCAAAAAGAAACCAGATGCCCCAAAAATCTATGCTCGAGGTTGAGTTATTCGATGTATGGGGGATAGACTTCATGGGGCCGTTTCCACCGCCGTTCGGAAAAAACTATATTTTGGTAGCAGTGGATTATGTGTCCAAATGGGTGGAGGCTGTTGCATTGCCCACCAATGATGCTAAGGTTGTGGTGAGATTCTTAAAAGAGAACATCTTTGCAAGGTTCGGTGTCCCGAGAGCATTAATAAGCGACGAAGGGACACATTTCTTGAATCACCTTATGGAGAAGTTGCTGCAAAAGTACAATGTTAAACACCAGATAACTACTCCATACCACCCCCAAACGAGCGGCCAAGTTGAGGTGTCAAATAGACAACTAAAACAAATCCTGGAAAAAACAGTGAATTCATCTAGAAAGGATTGGTCTATTAAGTTGGATGACGCTTTATGGGCGTACCGAACAACTTTCAAAACGCCTATCGGTATGTCACCATATCAACTGGTTTACGGAAAGGCATGTCACCTACCTTTGGAACTTGAACACAATGCTTTTTGGGCGTCTAAGTATCTTAATATGGATTTGTCAAAAGCTGGAAGTTCAAGGATTCTTCAACTTCACGAGTTAGAAGAATTCAGGAATCGGGCGTATGAGAATGCTAAAGTTTACAAAGAGCAAACGAAAAAATGGCATGATAAAAGGATTCAAAGAAAAGAGTTTTGGGAAGGACATATGGTCCTTCTGTACAATTCAAGGTTGAAGCTATTCCCAGGCAAATTAAGGTCTAAATGGTCGGGACCTTTTGTAGTTCACAAGGTATTTCCTCACGGAGCCGTCGAAATTAAAAATCAGACCAATGGAGATATTTTCAAAGTGAACGGGCAGAGGTTAAAGCATTACTTCAAAGGCCAGACCACTGGTGATGTGCATGTCACTCGTCTTACTCAGTAGTATGACGGACCGTCGAGCCTTGCAACGTTAAACGCAGCGCTACGTGGGAGGCAACCCACGAGTTTTTCATTCTTACTTTTGTTTGTTTCAGTTTTGTAGGTTTTGTGTATCACTGGTTCTGAGAAGGAAAGAACGAGGATTGATGTCGGGCAAAGAAGATAGAAAAATATGGAAAAAGTGAAAAATCAGGGGTGCAACACGGGTGCCCGTGTTGCAAAGTTCAGAAGAATCTGGTTTCTGTGTTAATCTGAAGAAGATTCAGGGAGGCAACACGGGTGCCCGTGTTGTGCAACACGGCCCGTGTTGCAATGTCTGGAAGAGTGTTCTTTTACATGGAGTTTATGAGGGAAACCAGGGGGGCAACACGGGTGCCCGTGTTGTGCAACACGTCCCGTGTTGCAAGTACTGAAGGAGAGTTTTTTAAATTGAAATTGTTTGGAAGAACCAGGGAGGCAACACGGGTGCCCGTGTTGGGCAACACGGCCCGTGTTGTGCATGCGGGAAGCTATATTTTCAAAAAAATTTAAGTTTCCCATCTTTATTCTATGGACCCCACGTGTTTATTCTCATAACTTCCCATTAGTGGCTCATTAACCACTCATTTATCATAATCCTTCATCTTCTCCAACCTCCATTCTCTTTCAAGAACCCTAACCCAATTTTCATTCTTCATAAGACCTCCATTTTCTCAATCACCCACTCACCAAAACACACTACCCCCTTCACAAAAATTGTTCCCCATCCCTCCATTGTCACTTCTACGGTGACCGATTTCTCTAATCTTTCAATTTTTTTTTCGTGTGCTTAATTTGTGCAGGTGAGAACAATGCCTCCTTGAAAGGATACCGGTAAGAATGTTGCTGAATCTTCTCGTCCTCGTAAGAGAGCACACCGAATGCCGAATGCTCATGGCATTTTGTTTGAGGACCCGGAGCATCAAGCCAAATATGCAAAGTTGGTAAGGCGTAAATTGATACCGGCCCGATACATGTGTAATGAAACTCTTGAGAATCTAAGGCTTAAATTTGAAGTTCATAGAATGTTTCACAGTATTGGCATGTTAAATTTTATGCAGTATGAAGCGCCAACTTTTGAGCACATAACCTTGGAATTTTTGAGTTCTTTACAGTTTCAGCTTAAGCATACGTGGACCGGATCAGACACAGAGTACTTCGGTACTTTGAAGTTCCGCCTATTTGACAATGATCATGTGATGTCAGTTGCTGATTTGGGAAAGATATTAGATTTTCCAGTTTTCGGGCCTGGTGCACCGCCGAGTACATTTGTGGCAGGATCATTCTGGAAGGATATCACCGGCAGTACCGAGTATGCCGTGTCGGCGGCAAAAGCTTCATGTATTCATAACCCATGCTTTAGGTATGCTCAGAAAGGATTGGCTTATACCCTTTTCTGCCGGGGCGATAGCACAGAAGTGGCGACACTGCGAGAGTTGTACTTCCTGTATGGGATGGCAAACAATGAGCTGATCAACGTTGCGGCCTTCGCAGCAGACCACCTGAAGCGGGTAGCCAATGCTGCCTCGGGGGAGATCTCTATTGGAGGGATGATTACGCAAATTGCTGAACATCTTGGGTATACAGATAGGTTGCTTGAAGTACCTGCAGTGGCAGGTAAGACCAAAATTGATCTTGAAACCTTAATCAACCAAGGTATGATAAAAAGCTGTCATAATTATTATGCTGTGATGACTCGTAACAAGCATTTGATTTCTTTACCTGCGCCTAATATGATTACTATAGACAATAGAGCTAACTGGCTGTATGAGGACCCTATGCAGGGTGGAAACGATCAGTTTGATGAGTATTTTTCAGGTGAGGAGGATGAAGGGAACCAAGCTGAAGAGGTCCCGGTTCAAACTGCTGGTGGATCATCAAACCAAGCAACGAGTCAGTGGAATGTGTCCAAGGAGAAGTGGGACGAAATGATCAAAGAGCAGACCCGACAAGGGGACCTCATCGATGAGCTGCATTCATGGATGCAGCAGATGAGGCTTCATGGATTTCCTCCTGAGCAGTGATAGTTGTGAGTCCCCTCCGACATTGGTTCTTCAACAGTGAGGACACTGTTGAGTTCAAGTGTGGGGGGGTTTAGTTTTCATGTTTTCGTTTGTTTTGTTTTAATCTATGTTTATTTTTAATAGTGTCGTAGTGTCGGCTTGAAGATTATAGCTATGTGTTATCTGAAGAAAAAAAAACACCCCTGAGTTGACCTGTTGTGTGTTGCGAGTGAATAATGAGAAAGTATATAGGATGTGAGTGAAAAGAAACCCAATGAGAAAAATATGGAAAAATTTTGATGTATAGGTACCACATAAACACACTGAGTCTTCGGAATTAGGAACGAGTTCGACATGTAGATTCGTGCCATGGTACTTTGATCTGAGAAGTAAACACGAAGTAGTTTCTATTGATATATCTGGCTTTATCTATAATAATTGTGTGTACAAAGTTGATCCAAAAGAGAAAAAGGCTTGAAGGAACAAAAAAAAATGAATAAAAACATTAGAACGATCGATCCTTTTAAGTTGGGTAACCCTCACCAGGTTATTCAACCTAACGGCGGTTGAACATAAATGTTTCCCTAAGGGACAAAGAAAAATCGGTGCCAACAATTAAAAAGGGGATCAATCTTGTACACATGGTGAAAATCATAAAAAGCCTTAAAAGTGATTGTCCGAATGAAAAGGGTTGAAAATCGAAAAATAAGACCTAAGCCCGAAGCATAGTCGGAGAGGTACCGAAAAGGAGATTCAGATCCGGGGTTTTCCACGGTGTAGTGTTTGCGTGATACCTATACTGAGAGAGAAGTTCCAAAAAGAACTCATTGGGTGACTTGGAACGAAGGATCCACGTATGAGTATCATAATTCATCTTGCTAAGTGTTTTAAGGTTAAATGCAGGATTTTTGCTTGAGGTCAAGCAAGAATTCAAGTTTGGGGGAGTTTGATTAGTGATATTTAGTGGTAGTGTTCAAGCCGGTTTTCAGTGTCCTTTGAGTCTAATTTTGTTCAGTTGAAGTATTTCGTTCATGTTTCGTCATAGTTTTCTTAATATTGCTTGCAAGTTAGTTTTAATCGTTTTATTCTGTTTTTATCTGTGGAATGGGTTATGTGGTTGTTTTTTGATGTGTTTTCAGGTCAATATGTAATCGGTTGTTCGACGCGTCCGAAGAGATGATCCAAGCATGAAAGACGACAGCAAAATGGGATTTCAGAGGCACAAAACGTGTGCCAGTGTTGTACAACACGGCCCGTGTTGTGAATACCAGAGGAAAAGGATATTTGCTAAGAAAAGGAGAAAGACAGAGCTATAACACGGGTGCCCATGTTACACAACACGGCCCGTGTTATAGCATCTGTTGAAAGAAAGGCATTTGGGTGATCCAGAGGCACAACACGGGCGCCCGTGTTACACAACACGGCCCGTGTTGTGAAGACCAGAAGAAAATTTTATGTTTTGCTGCTGCGAGGGTATTCCGGACTTTTCGCGGTGTTTTGGAAGACTGATTTATATTTGACAATTATTACTGTAATAAAGGACTTTTTTTGATTTGGGGATTTTGGGGGATTGAACGAAGACGGGAGAAGAAGGATTGATCAAGAGCGGAAGCGATTGACGATCCAACGAATCCTACGTTAATTGTAATGTCTCAATTTTCTTACTCTGTTTTTATTTCCAGTATGAACATGAGTGGCTAAACCCCCCAATGCCTGGGGGGTGTCCCTGATTTGCTTTATGTAATGACTATTTGAATTCTTCAATTTGGGATTATGTTTTTAATTTCGTTTCTTTATTTTATTGCAACGTCCTTAACGCTTTATCTTTATTGGAAAATGGGATAATTGATCGTGGTTAGGATTTGGTCTGACCAACCATCCTAACCTTGTTGCATAAATTTTATCGCGATAAATATTACTGAGGAATTGGGATATTTTTGTGAAAACCTTTTTATGTCAGAATTATTGCTTGATATTCTTCTTTGACCGTTGAGGAATCAAAGTCAATGAAGGATACCAAAGGTTTTTCTTTGAAGGAATTTTGGAAAAACATTATAGACTTAGGAAAGATACTTTCTAAAGCATATCTCTAAAATTAAGGAACATTTGAGTCATTGCACTGCGAATCATACACCGTCCCTGGCATTACTTTCATATTAGTGAAACTATTTGTTTTAGTATACGTTTTAATTTCTTTAGTTTATTTAATTTAAATCCAAACCTTTAAACCATGAATTTTGTCCAATTGAAATTAATCATTAAGAACTTATTTTAGTACGCAGTCCTTGAGATCGATATTTGGGGTTATTCCCTTCTATTACTACATCGGTAAAAATAGTGCACTTGCTATTTTCCGATCAAGGGTCATAAAATTGCAAGCATGTGTGGATCATGCTCCTCTGAGATGAATCAAGATCCATGACCATTTCTAAAATACCCCCATAGTGTTCTCTAAACAGTGGGATGTGGTCAGATGTGATAAGTGACTGGACCTGCCTGATACCAGTCAAGGAGGGCTCAAAGAAGTGGTAAGATATGTTGCTTTTCCTTGGAACATCCATGAGTGCTGAAGAAGCTGAAGTCAAATGTTGATGAGGATCACAGACTGAAAAGCTGGAGGTAAGTCTCTGACAGACTGATGCAGGTGCTGAAGGAGATAGCTGAAACAGATGCTGAAGAAGATAACTGAAGCAGAGGTCTAAGCAGTAGAAGGGGTCAAAACCAAACCAAATATAATGAGGTGGATACCTTGAAAAACAAATAAACAAATGTTAAATGATGCAATGATGATGTATGCAAATGATATGCAAGGGTTTGTAATCAAGAGCTGGATCTGATTATCTGTCTTGGTATAAGGTCCATGTACGTTTAAAGGTCCGGATGGAGGCTCAGAAATCCAGTAACCAGGGTGGGGGACTCAAATAAAGAGTCACATGTACAGGGGTAATCACAAGAACTGTCCAAAGTGAAGTATTCTTAAACAATACAGTAACAGGGTATGATGTGGCCAAGGGTTCCTACAAACCTGTAAACAACCCAACCCCCTCACATGTAATGTTCTAGAACAAGGATCCTCAGACTTGGATCAGTTATGAGAAGTTTAAACACTTCTAACCCGGAGGTACAGTGTTTACAATAACCATAAAGGATCCTCCTCTAATTCACCCAAAATTCTGAAGGTCATAATAAAGGTCATTCTGACTTAGCAAGCTTCCCAGATAGCCCTAGCACTACAGAAGATCTGTAGCACAGAGTTCTCAAGAAGAAACCCACATCTGAATCGTGTTTCATATTCCCGCACCAGACTGAAATGGAATGGGAAAGAATATGAACCACTCTAGCCTAGGTGTCACTCAGGTCCCAGGTATAGGACCTTAATCATTTAGTGAAACCCCACCCACAAAAACAGAAACCAGATCCAGCAATGATAATGATAGTATGATGTATAAAAAACTGTAAAGAAAGCCGTAAACAAAGTTGTACATAAAGCAATAAATAAAGCAAATAAATAAACACAATTAGCACATAACACCTGTAGCGGTAAAATCATGAGTGTAAGCTATTGATTAACTTCACTCAATATACACAGAGTCGCCACCGCGCTTTTATTTATTTCCAAACGGAAAAAGGCAAAAGAACGAACAAAACCTTAAAGTATCTTAAAAAGCTAAAAAGCTAAAAGAATCAAACAGAGATTGGGTACGGGGATTGGTTACAAATCGGGAAGGTTTTAAGCACCCGACTTGTCCGTGGTACTCCACGGGAACCCTTTGAAATGTTTACTGCATTTTTGGTTTGAAATGGTTTGCTTGAAAAAAAGATTGAAGAGATGAGAAGAAGAATGTTTTTTAAGATTTTGGTGTTTGAAGAGACGAACGTCTCATGCCTACGTACCCACAGAGTGCAATGCGAGATCAAAACCCCGTAGTCCGTGGTACAAATTGTGAAAAGGCAAATGAGTTGAATTGATTTTAAAATGTAAAGATAAGTCGTCATCCTTTAGCGAATAATTCCGCTAGAAAGGATGAATCATATCTAAACACAAAAAGGTTAAAAGGAAAACGTGCACGAGGGCACAAAAACATTTGAATGAGTTTGAAAGTTTTTAGGTTTTTTGAGAAAAGAAAGTTTCGATATGCTTATGTGGTTTAGCATTTATTTAAGGAAATGAAATGAAAAGGTAAAAGCAATGACCGAAGTCAAGGTTTAATTGAGAAAATGTTTGAAGTTTGAAAACAAAGAAAGTTTTGAAAAGAGGGAGGAGATTTGAAAATTGAAGAAGATGGGAAGAGATGAAGGGACTATCCTAAGACTTGAATATAAAAGCTAAGGAAAGAAATAATCAAACCAAATAGCAAGCATCTTTGAAACAAATGGATTTCCATCTTCATAAACAAGTAACTCAACCGGAGCCAAAGTCTTCAATCCATAACAAATGAGCAAAGGGATGATCCTAGAATCTAAGTCCGAAACTCCAAGTCTCAAGCTAGGGATAGTAACCATAGTCCAAAATTAGAAGTCACCCATTTTTTAGATGTTTAATCCTTTATTAATATTTTTGTGTCCAAATGGACAAATGAAAAATAACAAGCAACAATAATATATACAATAAGCAATATGATGAATGAATATAGAAGCATAATAAGAGAGGTAAGGAACGAGAGATTTAAAGTAAAAGGATAAGGTGCGAGAGATTTAATTAAATGTTAGTATATTCACATTATTTATAATATATACAATATAAAGTGGTATGATGAACTTAATCAAGCACAACCACGAAAAGAAAAATAAAGTCGAGGCAACCGGATCCAAGTGGATCGCATTCCGAATCGGGACAACTTTAGGTCTATGTTAAGCAATCGCCGAGTAATTTACGGAGTAATTACCCTAAAAATGAGGCCGGCCACCACTAATTAAAGTGGAAAATATTCGTGTTAATACATGTTAGAGAAACGATATAATGGATCGTTCTCCGAAAACATGTCACACTAAAAGAAAGAGAACGGTCTAATCTTAATCGAAATTATCGTTGAATTTCTCGAAAAGCAACCTATCACGATCTCAAAGTATGGAGAATGATCCAAATGATCATTCATCCATAGATTTGAAATAATGAAGGTTAAACTCATCAGAAATCAACAATCCCGAATCGGAAGATTGTCATCGACCAAAATAGAAAAAAAGATGAAGAATATGGATCCAAAAAGAATAGATCCAAAAAAGAATTAGAATATTTTTTAATCATTTTTTAAACTCTTTTTCTAAATATCTCATTAAAAAAACTTTTCTAAAATAATGTTTAAAAATGATTTTCTCAATTGTTTCTGAACATTTCTTAAAATCTTTCTAAAACATTATTTAAAAATTCCTTTTAAAAAAATATAGTTTTATATGAAATCTTTCAAATGTAAAGAACTTAATATAAAGTCAATTAAAAAAAGAAGTAAATTAAATAAAAAAAAAAAGAAAGGTGAGGGAAGGGATAAGGAGATCCACGGGTTGTATAGCGGATCACATAGATCCAAATGGATCTAAATCCAACCATGCCTCATTTACATAAACAAATAATTAAAAAAAAAGGACAAAATAGGAAGAGATGAAAGGGTCTTCTTCCTCTTCTTCACGGCATAAACAAATGAAACAGGGGAGACAACAACGAAACAAACGGCCTCCCTCACCTTCAACCGAAACGCACAAACTCTTCTCCTTCTTCTTCTTGTTTCGATTTGCTCTCTCTCAAAATCTAATTCTGGTTTGTATGTTGAAGGAGGATCGAAGTAAATTGGAAAGGGATTAGGGATTTGGATCGAAATAGAATTGGGAAAATGAAATTGTGCAGCGGTTTCGTAGGCTTTGTAAGCTTGATCATTGAGTGAAGGAGGCTTGCTTTTTATAGGAGAATGAGGTGAAGAAGATGATGTCGTTTTGTGTCTCTCGCATATGCGTTTTGGATGCTCACGGGAATTACGTGCTAGCTTGCTTCCATCTGATTTTTCCTTGCGTTTTAATTACATCCTTTCTGCGTTTTGGTTGTTGCTCTTTAAGTGTGATGCGTTTTGAATGTGCAGGTGCCTGACTCGTGTGAAAGCTCATGTGCCAGATGCGTGACGGTGAAGCCGTGGCTTGTTGGTGTACGGCAGGCTGAAGCCTTGGCTTGGATGCATAAGCTTGGTGAGGCTTACGGCGTATGAAGCTGAGGAAAGGCTTGGGCAAGCTGGGCGTGTGGAGATTGGGCCTGCGTGCGGGAAACTTGAGGCAAGCTGCAGTTCACGTGTTGCTGTTGTTGTTGTACGGAGCTGCTATTTGAGAGTTTGGCTGTGGGAAGCACGCTTGAGCTAGGCGTTGGCTTGGATTTGTTGGATTTGATGCGGTACGAATTGAAGTTGTTGACGTGGGAGGGCTGGCAAAAGGCTAGCATTGTTTGTGGCTAGCTGGATGTGAAGTAAGAGTTTTGGCTGGGTGATGATTAATGTGGGCGTGTGAATTGGTACTTGGCAAGCCGTGTGCGGGAAGAGGCAAAGCTTTGGGGAGTTTGGCTGAGTGATGGAAAGTGGTAGCAGGCTGGAAATTAGGTGTGGGGCCAGCTTGGCTGATTGATGGTTTTGCAAAAAGCTTGGCAAAGTTTGTTTTTACATTTTTTTCTTAAAAAAATCTAATGGATTAAAAAATGTACTTATGAATTATAATAAAAAATAAAAAAAAAGGTCTTAGTATTTTTTTTTGTATGAATTTGAAATATGGAAATGGTTAAGAATATAAATGAATTAAAAAGAAAAGAATATGAATTAAAATGGATTAAAAAAAATGGAAGTAGAGATATTAAAATAAAATGGGCATTAGATAAAAAAAAATGGATAAGATGAATATTTGGGATAATCGAACAAAAACGAAATAAATGGTTTTTGGATCGAATATAAAAAATGGATAGAAATGGATAATCGGAAAGAAAATTGGGTAATGCATGGGATTTGATTTTCAGGCCCACAACCAAATCTGGATTATTTCAACAAGTCTCTGAACACAACCCAAATACCTTGCAACTTGCCAACTGAAACTGTCTGATAACTGATGATCTCAACACATAACACAGTCTTGAACTTTTGAATACGCACAGTCTGGGAAACAGATCACTGGCACACACAACTTGCAGTCGAAACAAATCTCTGATAGTTTGACCAAGATTAGGTCAAACGTCCATCTGAATCGAATTATGACTGAACAAACGCATCTGAATTGGAATCACAACACTTTCCTTGAAATCCTGCAACACAGAGAAAAAGAAGAGGCAACTGCAACATATTTTTTTTTTGATATTTTGGTTAGAGGTTAGTAAATATAAACAGATAACGATAATTAAACATGGTAATCCTCTGCAAAGCAAAGACCTGCACTTGAAAGAGATACATGAACCAGTACGTGATCTTGTTTGTATGCAAAATGCAGATGAGATGCGAAAAATCTTAGGTCAAAAATTAGGGTCTGACAGATGCCCCTATTTAAGTTTCTTCAATCCAGAGATAATGAAGATCAAGATCTTCGTTTCGACAAGATGGATGATACTTAAATATCAAAAAACCCAATTTTTGATCCTAAGATGCCAAAAACTGGAATGAAATGCAATGAAAGATATGAAAATGATATGGGAATGATATGAAGCATATGAAACTGTTTATGAAAGCAGATGAAAATGATATGAAACAATATGAGATGTTAATGCAAAGAAAATATGAAATGCAAAGAAAATCTGTGACATCATATGGAATGTTATGAGAAAACTTATGAGATGTATATGAAATGTATCTGGAACCAAATAAAGTGTAGAGAAGTCCAAGAAGGACAAGACGACACATGAAAAAGAATAAACGCTGGGGATAAGGATTATAAAACTCTGACTGGAAAAACAACATGCTAGAGACCAACACATGGCTCAGTCAAGGTGGAAATGTTCAAGAATGACAATTGGATAGAAAACATCACAACATCCAGGAATGGCACTGAATGAAGTGAGAAAAGTCTCGAAAAAGTACACCAGAAGCATCCAAGGATGACATTACTGACTTTACTAGGAATATCCGAGAATGGCAATCGAAAAAGGGTAATCACAACATCTGAGAATAGCAATCAGACAGAAAGTGAATTACAACATTCAGGAACAACACTGAATGAAATGGGAACAACTTCGGGAAAACACATCAACTCAATGATGACTTCAACATGAAAATCCGAGAATGGCAATCGGAAGGAATGCAATCACAACATCTGAGACTGGCAATCAGATAAAAACATGAATCACAACATTCAGGAACAGAACTGAATGAAATGGAAAAAGGTCCCGGACAGTACATCAAATCGATGATGACTTCACTATGGACATCCGAGAATAGCAATCGGAAGGAATGATCACAACATCTGAGAATGGCAATCAGATAAAAATGTGAATCACAACATTCAGGAACAGAACTGAATGAAATGGAAAAAGGTCCCGGACAGTACATCAAATCGATGATGACTTCACTATGGACATCCGAGAATAGCAATCAGAAGGAATGATCACAACATCTGAGAATGGCAATCAGATAAAAATGCGAATCACAACATTCAGGAACAGAACTGAATGAGATGGAAAAAAGGTCCCGGTCAGTACATCAAATCAATGATGACTTCACTATGGACATCCGGGAATAGCAATCGGATAGGAAGTGATCACAATATCTGAGAATGGCAATCAGATAAAAATGTGAATCACAACATTCAGGAAAAGAACTGAATGATATGGAAAAAAGGTCCGAGACAGTACATCAAATCAATGATGACTTCACTATGGACATCCGAGAATGGCAATCGGATAGAAAGGGTGTAATATTTGAGAAAAACAACAAGTATATGAAGAAATTCTGAAGAGACAAACAAAAGCCAAGTAAATTAGACCTTGAACAAAAAGTAAGGAATTGAAAACAACAAGACTTTGAGAGATGTATATGAGGACTAAAACACTCAGATATGAAACCGTAAACAAAGTTGGGGAATAACACACCCGAGAAAACACATAATGAGGCATAACACACTCAAATATGCAAACTTTTTCGACAATGGGGAATAACACACCCTAAGGATACGCATAATATGAGAAAAAATGATGACAACCAGTTTAGACTCTTAGAGGAGTGGAAATACTAACAACCAGTTTAGACTCTTAGAGGAGTGGAAAGATGAAAGACTGATTCCTCAACACAGAAATCACTGCCATTCTGCTCGGAAATTAGAGATGCTGCTGCTCTTTGAACAAATCTCTGTCACACCAGTAAACTGTATCAAGTTGAAAATCTTTTGAGAGAAATCATGCAAAACTGTTTGGGGATTCTTGAAGAAAAATTTGCCCCAAGTTCAATGATTGATGAAAGCAAACTGATAATTGATTCAGTTCCTGGTTACTGCTGGAGAAAATAATCAGATCTTTGAAATAACTGCTGAGAAAAATAAACTGTTCATGGCTCCAGTTCTTGAAATGACTGTTGAGAAAATAATCATGTATTTGAGATAACTGTTGAGAAGAAATAAACTGATCATGGATTCAGTTCCTGAAATGAATGTTGAGAGAATAAACTGATCATAGCTTCAGCCCTTGAGAAAATGTTGAGAAAAGTAAACTGGTCATAGCCTCAGCCCTTGAGAAAATAACCCAACACGTAACTTGCAGAGAATCTTCTGACTAACCAAATTTGAGAACAACTTGCACTGAGCAACAACTCTTGAATCATAAGAACTGAGAAAAACTTGCCCCTGATAAGATCACCGACCAAGTTTCTAAACTGTTTGAAAATTCCTTGATGAGGAAAGTTTATTTGCAAATAAAAATGTTTGTACAAACCTGGTAATTTTAATGCAAAGTTCAATGCAAAGTTTGAAATCAAGAATTATTTTTGGAATAAAATTTATTGATGTACAGTAAATGAAACATGTCACAACACGACGGTTGAGACAACGTTAAAGATAAAGCAAGGGTGAGAAAACAAATGATTGGTAAAGAACTTGGGAGTCAGTTTACGCAACCTTGTTGTAGTATGCTTTTCAAAAGAAACCTGGATTCAATTAGGACTTTTGAAGGTTGTAACTTGGTCTGGTTCACGGTTTATGAAACAAAGGATATAGGCTCAAAGTTTATTTGTACCCAACCCAACTTCGTGATGAACTCCAGTCATACATTCAATTAATTCAGCCTATGCATTCAAGTTCCTTGAACTTTAGGATTGCACCGATGAAGATGATTCATAAGCCAAAGGATTTGAGATAGCAGTCACATCTTCCTTTTGTTATTTCCAGTGAGGACTTTGGTCCACTCAACTTGCTTTTGCTGAGGATTTTGATGACCTCTTGACAAATATTTCCTTATATTGTCCCTAACTTTTGCCTGAACTGCGTCGTTTGATCTTACAGCCAGCGGGATGCCCCTAGTTTTTGCCTAAGTCTCCTTCACAGGTTTTGACTTAGCGGGCTTTGATTTTTTTCAATAATTTTTTATATCATTTTTTTTTGAAAGATAATGACTGCATGGCTTAATGATTAAGATGAACCATCATTGGCTTTTGAATTGAGAAACATCTTCAACACTTCTTAATGTGTGTGAAGAAAAATTTGAGATTGAAACCTTTATTTGAAAGGTGTCTTGAATGATTCTCTTGTACTTGAATGCACATTCGAATTAATTGAGAATTACCCATCCCCGGGTTAAAATTGAAGGTTTTTTTTCGAATAGAAAGAAACTCCTACTTCAAGGCTCAAAGGGGTTGACAAAGGATTAACTTCCTTATTTCTCCAGTGTTTAGGATTTGAAACAATGCCTGTATATCATCAACCAAGTTTCAATTGAAAGCATACCAACAACAGTTATGGGTATCTCGTTTTCATCATCCTCCCCCCAATCATTGTAAAAACTTTTGAGAAAAGATAAATGAACTTGAAATGTAAAGCATAAAGATGCAAATAGCAGATGAAATTGAATCAAAACAAAGATATGCTCATTTCATTAAAATCAACATGAAAGTACAAACAAGCTTAAAAGCAAACAACTTGATATGATTGAAGAAAATTGCAAACATGAAGAAACAATGGCCTAGTGATCTATCAACAACAAGGATAAGCTGTCCCGTCTGATATTCTGGCCTTGAAGAAAATTTGACAATTGAAGTCCTCTAGAAGATTCACTTCCCAAGCTTCGGCAAAGGATCGTTGATAACATTGGGATTAATGTCATTAAAGTAAAGGATGTTGTTCCTGATAAGTTCTTGCACTTTAGCCTTCAGCGCAAAGCAATGCTCTAAGTCATGACCAGTTCCACCTTGATGAAACTCACAGCGGAGATCCGATCTATAACCAACTGGAAGAGGATTTGGAACAGGAGGCGGAGGCCTAGTAGTAATTAAACCTTTCGCAATCAAAGAAGGAAACAATTCAGTATAAGACACCGGAATAGGATCAAAGTTTGGCCTATTGCGATACTGATTTTGTCCAGCAGCAGGAAGAGGAACCTGAGCTTGAGCTCGAATCTGAACTTGAGCTTGAGTTGGTCGAGCTTGACCTTGAGCTTGAGTTTGAGCAGGTTGAGTTTTGACAACAGGAGCAAATGCAGCTACGTATGGTTGAACATATCGTTGTTGCGGGTGATAAGGCCTCCTCTCAGTTGAAACAGCATAAGCATCACCATCTCTTCTCTTGTGAGGATTCCCAAAAGATTTTCTTGCAGCATTAGGAGCTTCAGAATTGGTAATCTTACCCTTCTTGATACCTTCCTCTAGTCTTTCTCCAATAGTGACTAGATCAGAAAAACCAGATGAAACACTTCCTACCATTTTCTCCCAAAAGAACGGTTGAAGAGTGTCCATGAACAAACCAGTTAATTCCTTTTCAGGCAAAGGTGGCTCCACTTGAGCAGCTAGCTCTCTCCAACGCTGAGCATACTCTTTGAATGATTCTTTCTCTTTCTGTGACATATTTTGAAGTTGACGACGATCAGGCGCCATGTCCAGATTGTACTTATACTGCTTTACAAAAGCATCAGATAAATCTTTCCAGCTTCGAATGTGACTCTTCTCAAGTCCAACATACCACTTCATGGAAGCACCACTCAAACTATCTTGAAAACAGTGAATAAGCAACTTGTCATCCTTAGCATGCGCAGCCATTTTGCGACAATACATCAGCAGATGAATCTTTGGACAAGTATGACCATTGTATTTCTCGAATACAGGAACTTTGAACTTATCAGGAAGAACCAAGTCGGAAACCAAACACATGTCAATAGCAGCAGAACCAAAGGCATCTTTTCCTTCTAGACCTCTTACCCTCTTCTCAAGAGTCAAACATTGCTCTCTAACTTCATCCATATACCCAGGTTCACCCTGACTTTCGGCTTGTGGACCAGGAGCTTGGTACAAGAAAGGAGAATTCTGATAAGTAGTCTGAGCAGTAGCGTGCACAACAGGTTGAGGTTCAGCAAAAGTCGGAACTGAAAAGCCTGGCATAACAGATGGACCACCCATTTGAGCAGTTGCAGAAACTGGCACATAATCCGGAGGTAACCCATATTCTGGCCAAGTAGAAGCTGGTTGTTGGACAACAGGAGAATCAACAACAGCAGTCAAAACTTCAGAGATAACAGTCCTTTGAGGTGGTTCACCTCGAGCAATCAGAACTTACATCATTTCAGTGAGCTTGGTCATACCGGCCTTCAACTCATCAATTTCCATTCGAACTTCCATATTATGCTGTTCTTGGCGTTCCATTCTCAATCTAATAGCTCTTCGTCTAATAACAGCTCTAGTACCGTATCTGTGGTGAGGAGTCAGCTTGACGGATCAACAGACAACTGAGGAAAGAAACAACCGGGATGAGTTCCCACACAACTCGGATGAAAGCAAGAATATGCGAAGATGCAATGATATGCAATGTTCACTTCCACTTTCAGAAAAACAACTCGATTATTGCAAACATGGTCAACATCGAGAATGTTGTCGTGAAAAATCTTGACAAAAAGGAATATTTATTCTTTCCAACATTTGCAATAATCGGAATTGTCTTCCTTGAAAAATGGTTGTGATGATGATCATGATGAATATGTAGATGCAACAAGCACAAACAAGATCACGCAAAGCACACAGGTTCAAAGGTTCGGATCACGAGCATGGAGTCATGGTAACAGAACACCAACCCAAACAGGCATGTACTAAGGTTTATCTTCATTGTACCTGCAAAAAACCAGAAGGGTGCTAACAGAGGTTCCCGGAGTTAACAGCCATCTTTAGAATATCATCGGTACGTTGGATTACTCCCCAACCGATAACATTCTTAAAATAGACCTCGTCCGAGTGTAGTATCGCGTGACAACCACCTTAAGTTTACACTCAGATAGTTTCCGCACTACGTTCCTAAATTGGCTTAGATTGGTTAAGGGTTCTACGGTCCTCAGTATGATCAGCTCAAGGTTGGAAAATAATGCCACGTACGATTACTCGTCATGACATTGATAGTCCAAGAGAGCCTAACCGAGTGGAGATTATCAAATTGATATTGCTTTGGACTACTCCATCGCATATCGCTTCGAATATCGCCGTCCTATCATAAGTTCCAACTCAGATCCAGGTTAGGATCTATCTCACAAAGGATCACCAAAACAGAACAAACAAGTAACAAGCAAATCAAACTAAAACAATAAACAAATCAAAGTAGGCCGAATCCACTTAGAGATTGAGTCCCCAGCAGAGTCGTCACTTTTCTGTAGCGGTAAAATCATGAGTGTAAGCTATTGATTAACTTCACTCAATATACACAGAGTAGCCACCGCGCTTTTATTTATTTCCAAACGGAAAAAGGCAAAAGAACGAACAAAACCTTAAAGTATCTTAAAAAGCTAAAAAGCTAAAAGAATCAAACAGAGATTGGGTACGGGGATTGGTTACAAATCGGGAAGGTTTTAAGCACCCGACTTGTCCGTGGTACTCCACGGGAACCCTTTGAAATGTTTACTGCATTTTTGGTTTGAAATGGTTTGCTTGAAAAAAAGATTGAAGAGATGAGAAGAAGAATGTTTTTTAAGATTTTGGTGTTTGAAGAGACGAACGTCTCATGCCTACGTACCCACAGAGTGCAATGCGAGATCAAAACCCCGTAGTCCGTGGTACAAATTGTGAAAAGGCAAATGAGTTGAATTGATTTTAAAATGTAAAGATAAGTCGTCATCCTTTAGCGAATAATTCCTCTAGAAAGGATGAATCATATCTAAACACAAAAAGGTTAAAAGGAAAACGTGCACGAGGGCACAAAAACATTTGAATGAGTTTGAAAGTTTTTAGGTTTTTTGAGAAAAGAAAGTTTCGATATGCTTATGTGGTTTAGCATTTATTTAAGGAAATGAAATGAAAAGGTAAAATCAATGACCGAAGTCAAGGTTTAATTGAGAAAATGTTTGAAGTTTGAAAACAAAGAAAGTTTTGAAAAGAGGGAGGAGATTTGAAAATTGAAGAAGATGGGAAGAGATGAAGGGACTATCCTAAGACTTGAATATAAAAGCTAAGGAAAGAAATAATCAAACCAAATAGCAAGCATCTTTGAAACAAATGGATTTCCATCTTCATAAACAAGTAACTCAACCGGAGCCAAAGTCTTCAATCCATAACAAATGAGCAAAGGGATGATCCTAGAATCTAAGTCCGAAACTCCAAGTCTCAAGCTAGGGATAGTAACCATAGTCCAAAATTAGAAGTCACCCATTTTTTAGATGTTTAATCCTTTATTAATATTTTTGTGTCCAAATGGACAAATGAAAAATAACAAGCAACAATAATATATACAATAAGCAATATGATGAATGAATATAGAAGCATAATAAGAGAGGTAAGGAACGAGAGATTTAAAGTAAAAGGATAAGGTGCGAGAGATTTAATTAAATGTTAGTATATTCACATTATTTATAATATATACAATATAAAGTGGTATGATGAACTTAATCAAGCACAACCACGAAAAGAAAAATAAAGTCGAGGCAACCGGATCCAAGTGGATCGCATTCCGAATCGGGACAACTTTAGGTCTATGTTAAGCAATCGCCGAGTAATTTACGGAGTAATTACCCTACAAATGAGGCCGGCCACCACTAATTAAAGTGGAAAATATTCGTGTTAATACATGTTAGAGAAACGATATAATGGATCGTTCTCCGAAAACATGTCACACTAAAAGAAAGAGAACGGTCTAATCTTAATCGAAATTATCGTTGAATTTCTCGAAAAGCAACCTATCACGATCTCAAAGTATGGAGAATGATCCAAATGATCATTCATCCATAGATTTGAAATAATGAAGGTTAAACTCATCGGAAATCAACAATCCCGAATCGGAAGATTGTCATCGACCAAAATAGAAAAAAGATGAAGAATATGGATCCAAAAAGAATAGATCCAAAAAAGAATTAGAATATTTTTTAATCATTTTTTAAACTCTTTTTCTAAATATCTCATTAAAAAAACTTTTCTAAAATAATGTTTAAAAATGATTTTCTCAATTGTTTCTAAACATTTCTTAAAATCTTTCTAAAACATTATTTAAAAATTCCTTTTAAAAAAATATAGTTTTATATGAAATCTTTCAAATGTAAAGAACTTAATATAAAGTCAATTAAAAAAAGAAGTAAATTAAATAAATAAAAAAAGAAAGGTGAGGGAAGGGATAAGGAGATCCACGGGTTGTATAGCGGATCACATAGATCCAAATGGATCTAAATCCAACCATGCCTCATTTAAATAAACAAATAATTAAAAAAAAAGGACAAAATAGGAAGAGATGAAAGGGTCTTCTTCCTCTTCTTCACGGCATAAACAAATGAAACAGGGGAGACAACAACGAAACAAACGGCCTCCCTCACCTTCAACCGAAACGCACAAACTCTTCTCCTTCTTCTTCTTGTTTCGATTTGCTCTCTCTCAAAATCTAATTCTGGTTTGTATGTTGAAGGAGGATCGAAGTAAATTGGAAAGGGATTAGGGATTTGGATCGAAATAGAATTGGGAAAATGAAATTGTGCAGCGGTTTCGTAGGCTTTGTAAGCTTGATCATTGAGTGAAGGAGGCTTGCTTTTTATAGGAGAATGAGGTGAAGAAGATGATGTCGTTTTGTGTCTCTCGCATATGCGTTTTGGATGCTCACGGGAATTACGTGCTAGCTTGCTTCCATCTGATTTTTCCTTGCGTTTTAATTACATCCTTTCTGCGTTTTGGTTGTTGCTCTTTAAGTGTGATGCGTTTTGAATGTGCAGGTGCCTGACTCGTGTGAAAGCTCATGTGCCAGATGCGTGACGGTGAAGCCGTGGCTTGTTGGTGTACGGCAGGCTGAAGCCTTGGCTTGGATGCATAAGCTTGGTGAGGCTTACGGCGTATGAAGCTGAGGAAAGGCTTGGGCAAGCTGGGCGTGTGGAGATTGGGCCTGCGTGCGGGAAACTTGAGGCAAGCTGCAGTTCACGTGTTGCTGTTGTTGTTGTACGGAGCTGCTTGATGCGTGTTTTTCGCAAGTGTACGAATCACGTCAAAGTAATATAAAAGATTATCGAATCCACAGAGACCAAGTGTCAATCTATCAAACCTGTTGTTATGATGTGTATCTAAGGCAACTATTTTTAAGGGTTTTAATAAGGGTGCAATGGTAAATAAAATTATAATTTTAAATAATAAATAAAGACAGGCTCGAATGTAATTCACGTAATCAATGATAATCCAGTACTTGTTAGTGGAACTACTTATGGGCAGTGTTTTCTTCTTTGAAAAGAACTAATTTAACAGGAACTGTCGCTTTCGCGTATTCAGAACCGAGTTGTACTCTCTAATCAACCCCTCCTATTGTCACGGATAAAAAGGTGCGTACTGCGTTAGAGTAGTAAACCTATTTTTAAGAAATATAGTATCTTAACTAAGTTGAAAAGTATTTTAACCTGGACTTCTTAGCAAAAAGAGGTTCTTGCGAACCAGAGTTTAAACTTCCTAACGCGTCCGAAAATCGTTTTAAAATCTCTTTTCTTTTTAATCTAAAATCTCCTAATGAACTATACAAAGCGCTTTTGGCTGTTTTTGAAATAGTTAAAAACAATTATTTGAATTGAAAGATAAAATAGCCCTTAGGTGTTTCCACGAACAATTATACTGATTACTGGTTTAATTACGATCCTTACATTCTAACCTTTATGGAATTAGTTAGACATGATAAAGTAAATATTCTTTTTATAGTTTTTCATAAAAGTAATTTAAAGCGAGTGCGGAAAGTAAACGAAGTAAAGTGCGAGTGCAGGAAATAAACAACGTAAATGTGCGAGTGCAGGAAATAAACAACGTAAATGTGCGAGTGCAGGAAATAAACAACGTAAATGTGCGAGTGCAGGAAATAAACAACGTAAATGTGCGAGTGCGGGAAATAAACAAAATAAAAGCGAGGCAGAAATAAATAAAAGTAAAGTACGAACTTGAATTAAAATGGCGGCAGGATTAACTTCCTCCAGAGTGCTCCAAAACTCGAACCACAGACAGATTACAGACTCGATCACTCGATTGCAGAGGCACCCCGATGTGGAATGGAAACTGCTTTATAACTGATATATGCCTAGAGAATTCTAATTCTGGATGAAGAAAAACGAAAATCTAAGGTCCTATTTATAGGAGAAACTGAAAGCATGAAATGACAGGGATGCCCCTCCACTAAAAAGTGGAGGTTACTGATTTTGGCCTTGTGGCGCCCGCCACAGGCCTATGGCGCCCGCCATGGTCCCTACAGGGGATGATGGAGTGGGGAACGTGGGTCTTGGAGGTTGAGGAGTGGTCTTGAGACGTGGCCACGTCATGGCTAACCCCATGGCGCCCGCCACGGTGGGTGCCGTAAGTGCAAAATGCTGAATTTCTAGGTTTACGTCCGTTTTCACTCCTTTTTCGCTCCTTTTCTCGATTCAAGCTCCGATTATTATAAAAACCTGAAAACATAAGAAAACAAAGCAATAACAAAGCAAAACAACAATAAAAGCTAAGAATGCATGCGAAATCGGAGTCAGAAATACGGTGAATTTTAGTGTGATCAAATTCTCCCACACTTAAACCTTTGCTTGTCCTCAAGCAAACATTAAAGCTTAAGAAAAATATGGTGTCAACACTTGTCTTTGGGCTAAAGGGATTCTAAGTTCAAGTCAGGATGCAGTGACAGATACTAACTAAGTGAACCAAGGGTACCATAGTAACACAAACACAAACTTCAATCCTATATTAACCACTCCATATCATCCCACGATACCTAGGCCTATCTTCTCATCTTTTTGTGTCCTTTTCATTCAGGCGCAATCACATTAAGCCCGTTATCCGTACATGCTTCATAGTAGAGTGACCGGTTAGTGATTCTGATCCATAACATAAGGTTTCTGGCACATAAGCATGTGTAAACCTGTTTTTATTTCGCCTAAATGTAGCTGCGGGGGATCGGATCGTAATCCGCCCTACCAAGTTCAGTGCCAGATACCTCTGAACCAACTAACAATAGGTGACTTGCAATTTTTTTTCTTTTTGTGGCAAAAATTTTTTTCTCTTTTTTTCGGTTTAAATGACTTTGTGAGGGTCACCTATACCAGAGTTTGCCTTTTTTTCTTTTTTTTTCTCTTTTTTATTAGCACTGGATCATTCACTTATATTCATCGACCCCCTACGTAGAGCATGCTTAAGCCGGAGCTGACTGCTAAGATAAACTACTTAGGACAATTTTTAAAATGATAGTAAAGGCCAAGGTGGTGGGGTTTAGGAGTGATTCCTATATTCAAGAGGTCTATGGTGCTAAAATGGTTCTGATGTTTCAAAAAGTTGACCTAAGTCACCACATCCTAATCTAAACCTGTCTCAAAGCCCAAAAAACATGTGAAACAACATTTTTCTTTTAAAATTTTTCTGGTAAGGCTAAGGAAATGGGAAAAAATGAAGATGAACTAAAAAGACACTATACTGGTGACTCGTCAGACTCATGCATTGTCTAAGAAAATTAAATTACTGAAAGGGAAATAACTGAAAGGAAATTAACTAAAAAGGGAAATGACAGAAAGCAATAAAATCCCCTCCCACACTTAAATCGAACATTGTCTCCAATGTTTCGAAATAAGATAAGGGGGGTAACCTGGAAAAAGACTACTGAGGAGGGGCACTGGTGCCTTCGCCGTCCTGATGTGATGGTCTGGAACGACGGGATCTACTACGATGCTGGTCCCTCCGGTCGAGTCGTGCTGATAAAGCAGCCTGAGCACTCCGGACCTCTCGAAGGTTACCCAAGATGGAACCCTGAGTAGCCTCTACAAGCTGGTAGTGTCGGCTGTTGAACTCTCTCTGACGGTTCTGCTCTAATGAGATATCGTTCAAGGTACGGCAAACGTTGCTATAAGCACGATCCGAAACCAATCGCGATTGTTGCATGAAGCTCATGTTGTCCGTCAGCTGCTGTGAAATAGTAGAGAGAAGGCCATCACGCCTTTCTTCTCTAGCTATCATATCACGCCACATCTCCTCGGTGACAAAGAATCCAGGAGCAGTACCTGCAACAGGGTTAGAGGAAGATGGTGCGGTGTGTGACTGTGAAGGACGATGGGGGGACATGTGAGGGATGGGAGACTGCTCTCTCCGATCATACTCATCATCAGTGTCATGTGCCTCCCCATCGGGAATATTAGGAGGAAGTGGACCCAAAACACGTGGAGCATTAAGATCATAGGTCCAGTTCCTTTCATCACGTACATCAGTACGTCTACTGCATGGTAAAGCAACAGATGGGATAGCTACCTGTAGATGTTTAAGAATTGGCAGAATTTTTGACCAAACAAGAAATGTTAAATTCAGTTCAGAATGTCCTATCAGATGTTGGGACATTAGCAAACAGAGTATGTGAACTTATTTCAGGATGTCCTACCAGATGTTGGGACATTGTATAAATGACTAAGTTCAGTTTTGTCAGGATGTCCCAACAGATGTTGAGACATCTCAGACCTGCTACCAGAATTAATTATTGATTAACAGATCAGAGATATTTAAGGAGAACTATCTGGAATTAATTAATGCTGGATAAAAACAGAACAAGGCGCATCTGTAGGGAGTTTTAAATTGAAGATTCAGATTAAAACAGAAGACCTAATGCACCTAGAATATAGGAGGTAACAAACCCTAAATTCAAGGTGACAGTTGCTGCACATTAGGGCTGGATCATTCTACAGAAAGCCCAAAATTCAGATACCTATTTAAACAACAGAAACTCATAGAATTGAGCACGAATTTCAAAAGAAAAAATAGGGTGTCTAGTGTTTTAATAGCAGGTTGTTTTTATGTACCACTTTATGAGCTTTTAAGCAAAAGTGCATTTGTGACTTGATTGAAACTGTTAAGTAAAATCAAGCTGTTATTGTTTGAAGGATGTCTTCAATTTTTCTGTAAACTTGTAAACTAAATCACTGTGTGATTGAGGGGGAGTGAGTAGGGTACTCTTATCTAAGTGAGTCTTAGGTAGAAATTGCATTGGGTAAGTATTAAGTGATAGATTAAACAGGGTGGTTTAAGTCTAGAATTAATATTACTAATAGTGGATTTCCTCCTGGCTTGGTAGCCTCCAGATGTAGGTGTGGTTATACACTGAACTGGGTTAACAAACTTCTGTGTTGTTTATTTTTCCTGCTGTTTAAAGTTTTGGTTAAATTTGTCAAATGTCCTATTAAGTGTTGGAACATCTCTTAGGACATCTCATTACAGAATTTCAATTGGCATCAGAGCAGGCACCCTGCCTGTTTATACTGGGTGAGATCTAGGGAAAACAAATTCTGTAACATGGACAGAGATATAGGGTCAGTAAATAGACCACCTATACTGGATGGTTCTAATTATGACTACTGGAAGCCAAGAATGATTGCATTCTTAAAGTCACTTGACAACAGGGCATGGAGAGCAGTAAATGTTGGATGGAAACATCCTGTTCAAAACACCAAAGATGGATCAATAGTTCTGAAACCTGAAGAAGAATGGAGTAAAGAGGAAGAAGATTCAGAACTAGGCAACTCAAAAGCCCTAAATGCTTTATTCAATGGCATTGATAGAAATATTTTCAGACTGGTGCATCATTGTGAGCTGGCCAAAGATGTGTGGGATACCCTCAAGACAACTCATGAAGGAACATCAAAAGTAAAAATGTCAAGACTTCAACTTCTCACCACCAAGTTTGAAAACTTGAGAATGAAGGAAGATGAATCAATTCATGAGTTCTACATGAACATCTTGGATATAGCCAATACTTCTGGAGCCTTGGGAGAAAAGATGACTGATGAAAAGCTTGTAAGGAAGATTCTCAGATCTTTGCCAAAAAGATTTGACATGAAAGTCACAGCAATAGAAGAAGCACAAGACATATGCTCCATGAAAGCTGAAGAACTAATTGGTTCCCTTCAAACTTTTGAGATGGGAATGAATGACACACATGCTAAAAAGAACAAAAGCATTGCCTTGGTTTCAAATGCAGATGAAGAAGAAGATGATGAACTAGCAAATGATAAAAGCTTATCAGAAAACCTTGTATTGATTACAAGACAGTTCAAACAGATTCTCAGAGGTATGGAAGGTAAATCAAATTCCAGTGGAAGATTCACAAACTCTTCTGAAAACAAGAGAACCTATGATGCTAACAGAAGATCAAATCTTGCTGAAAAGACCAGTCAAGAAAAAGGAATCAAGTGCCATGAATGTGAAGGATATGGACACATCAAGAAGGAATGTCCTAACTTCTTAAAAAGACAAAAGAAGGGACTATCTGTAACCTGGTCTGATGAAGACTCAGGAGATTCAGAAGAAGAATCAGCTAAGCACATTGCTGCTTTAGCTGGACTGTGTGAATATGATAGTGATTCCAGCTGTGGAGAGCTTACTTATGCAGATCTTGAGCAAGCCTTCAAGGATCTGTACAAGAGTAGTACTGAAGTATGCAGTGAGGTCATAAAGCTAAAGAAGCAGAATGAAGTACTAGAAGAAGAAAAAGCAAGTGATCAAGTAATCATTGATACCTTAAAAAGTGAAGTAACTCTTCTCAATTCTAAGCTGGAACATATGTCCAAATCTGTGAGAATGATGAACAGCAACTCAAATACACTGGATGCTATTCTCTGCAATAATAAACATTCAGGGGACAAAAGTGGACTGGGATATAACAGAGATGAAGCAAGCTCTAGCAAAACTACTTCAAAAACTATACAGTCAAACAAGATGTCTCAACAGATGCTCCAACATCAGAACACAAAGACAAACATAATGTTCCAACAGATGTCTCATCATTCTGGAAAGAACAAAATGAAGAAAAAATATCAAAGATGGAGATGTCATCACTGTGGAAGATTTGGGCATATCAAACCTCACTGTTATAAGCTACATGGATATCCAAATCAGATGTGTCAGCAACCTTCCAAGCAGAAAGTAGAAGGTACCAAGAAAGTGCTGCATAGAAATCAGCAACCTCCTAAGCAAAAGACAGAAGTAATCAAGACAGTTTGGAGACCAAAAGCTGACATTCAGACTGATCAAAGCCACATACACAAGAACAAGATCAACAATCAAGCTTGGAGATCAGCTGAACAACACTCAGAGCAGAGGCATCAAAAGAAATCTCAACTCATCTGGTCAAAGAAAAGTACTGCATACATAGCACATACATCATTGAAAGTATCAGCTAAAGAAGACTGGTACTTTGACAGTGGATGCTCAAGACACATGACTGGATTGAAGAATTTGCTAGTAAACTTAAAGTCACATTCATCCAGGTATGTTACCTTTGGAGATGGAGCTAAAGGAGAGATCAAGGGAGTTGGAACCTTGGATTGTCAAGATGTTCCAAGACTAGATGATGTGCTGCTTGTTAAAGGTTTAACTGCTAACCTGATCAGCATAAGTCAACTATGTGATCAAGGATACAGTGTAAACTTTACAAAAACTGAATGCATAGTGACTAACAAAGAGCAAAAAGTTATCATGAAAGGTGCAAGGTCTAAAGACAACTGTTACATGTGGGAGCCACTAGACTTCAGCCCCACTTCAACTTGTTCTCTAGCTAGAGAAGAAGAAGTAAAACTATGGCACCAAAGGCTAGGTCATCTTCATTTCAGAGGCATAAAGAAGATTATATCTATGGATGCTGTAAGAGGTATCCCTAAACTGAAGATTGATGATGGCAAAATCTGTGGTAACTGTCAAATAGGCAAACAAACCAAGATGTCCCATCCAAAGCTCCAACATCTGACAACTTCCAAAGTTTTGGAATTGTTACATATGGATCTCATGGGACCTATGCAAGTTGAAAGCCTTGGTGGTAAGAGGTATGCATATGTGGTGGTTGATGACTTTTCAAGATATACATGGATAAATTTCATTAAAGAAAAGTCAGATGTCTTTGATGTATTCAAGGAATTATGTCAAAGATTACAAAGGGAAAAATCCAGCTGTGTGATCAGAATTAGAAGTGATCATGGAAAGGAATTTGAGAATCAAAAATTCTTAGATTTCTGCTCTTCAGAAGGAATCAATCATGAATACTCTTCTCCTATCACTCCTCAACAGAATGGGATTGTTGAGAGAAAAAATAGAACTATTCAAGAATCTGCAAGAGCTATGATACATGCTAAAAAGCTACCTCTGTATTTCTGGGCTGAAGCCATGAACACTGCCTGCTATATCCATAACAGAGTTACCTTGAGAAAAGGAACTTTGTCCACAATATATGAAGTCTGGAAGGGCAGAAAACCCACTGTTAAGTATTTTCATGTATTTGGAAGTAAATGCTATATTCTGGCAGATAGGGAGCAAAGGAGAAAAATGGATCCTAAAAGTGATGAAGGAATTTTCCTTGGATACTCTATAAACAGCAGAGCATATAGAGTATTTAACTACAGAACAAATGTTATCATGGAGTCCATAAATGTGATAATTGATGATGCTCCTACAGATGTCCCAGAAGATGTTGGAACATCTGCTGATATCAAGGTTGAAGCTGAAGAAAAGAATGATCAATATAACTTCACTCAAAATGATACAAGGTCAGAAGATTCAAGCAAACCTCCCTCCATCAGAATACAGAAGGATCATCCCAAAGATTTAATAATTGGTGATCCCAACAGAGGTGTGAGCACTAGATCAAGAGAAGTGATTTCAGGTTCTTGTTTTGTTTCCAAAATAGAACCTAAAAATGTCAAGGAAGCTCTCACTGATGAATACTGGATTTGTGCTATGCAAGAGGAATTAGGTCAATTCACAAGGAATGAAGTGTGGAATCTTGTACCTAGACCTGATGACATAAATGTGATTGGTACAAAATGGGTGTATAAGAACAAGTCAAATGAACAAGGAATTGTTACAAAGAACAAAGCTAGACTTGTGGCTCAAGGATACACTCAAATTGAAGGAGTAGACTTTGATGAAACCTTTGCACCAGTAGCAAGGCTTGAATCAATAAGACTACTGTTGGGAATTGCTTGTATCTTAAAGTTCAAGCTATTTCAAATGGATGTGAAAAGTGCCTTTCTTAATGGTTATCTTAATGAGGAGGTATATGTAGAACAGCCTAAAGGATTTGTTGATCCAAGCTGTCCAAATCATGTATACAAACTCAAGAAAGCACTTTATGTCTGAAGCAAGCTCCAAGGGCATGGTATGAAAGACTTACCACATTTCTTATCAAGCAAGGATACAGAAAAGGTGGGATTGATAAAACCCTGTTTGTTAAAGATGAAGAAGGTAATGTCATGATTGCACAAATATATGTGGATGACATTGTGTTTGGTGGGATGTCTGATAAGATGGTCAAACATTTTGTCAAGCAGATGGAAGCTGAATTTGAAATGAGTCTAGTAGGTGAATTAACCTATTTTCTTGGTCTGCAAGTTAAGCAAATGGAAGACTCAATGTTCATCTCACAAAGCAAGTACTCCAAGAACATAGTGAAGAAATTTGGAATGGAAAATGCTTCTCATAAAAGAACTCCTGCTCCTACACATTTAAAGCTGACTAAAGATGAGAAGGGTGAGAATGTAGATCATAGTTTATATAGAAGCATGATTGGGAGCTTGTTATACTTGACTGCTAGCAGACCAGACATTGCATTTGCAGTAGGAGTTTGTGCAAGATATCAAGCTGATCCAAAAGTCAGTCATCTCAATCAAGTCAAGAGAATCCTTAAATATGTTAATGGTACTTGTGACTATGGCATAATGTACTTTCATGGGTGCAAACCAATTCTCACTGGCTTCTGTGATGCTGATTGGGCAGGAAGTGCTGATGACAGAAAAAGCACTTCAGGAGGATGCTTCTTTCTAGGAAACAATCTGATTTCTTGGTTCAGTAAGAAACAGAATTGTGTATCCTTATCTACAGCTGAAGCTGAGTACATAGCAGCAGGTAGCAGTTGTTCTCAGTTGGTTTGGATGAAGCAGATGCTCACTGAGTACAATGTCCCACAGGATGTCATGACATTGTACTGTGACAACTTAAGTGCAATCAACATATCTAAAAATCCTATCCAACACAGCAGGACAAAGCATATTGATATCAGGCATCATTTCATCAGAGATCTTGTAGAAGAAAAGGTGATTTCATTGGAGCATGTAGCTACAGATCTGCAGTTAGCTGATATCTTTACCAAGGCATTGGATGCTACACAATTTGAGAACTTAAGGGGCAAACTTGGAATCTGTTTATGTGATATCTAGCAGTTAATGAGATGTGCCAACATGTCATATGACATTGCATGGCATAAGTTCCAGATGGCAAAGCTAGTCTGGACTAGATCCTTGGGAATTTCATTCCTAATCATTTGGACTGTAACGGCTACTTATTTAGTAATTCCTTATAAGCAGCTATCAAGAGTCTCATCACACCATCACAAGCGAATCACATTAACTAGTAATCCTTCAGAAATCAAAAACCCTAAAGCTGCACATTCATCTTCCTCTACAATGTCTCAAAACCCTAAAACTACTGAGGAAGTTCTCAACCATGAAGACGTAGTTCATGCCACTCCCATCTCTGTGGTACCAATGCAATCAACACCATTGGACGAACTCAGGGGAAGCGCTTCTCACTCTAAAAAGGCAAGAAAACCAAAGAGAGCTAAAGATCAAGTTTGTAGCAAAGCCAAAGGAGGCATTCCTTCTCCTGCTAACATGCCACCAAAATCTTCAAACTATGTGGATGATTCAATCAAGGAGATTGTCACCCAAATTCTGTTTGAACAAAGAAAGGTGAGTGGGATCTCTGTTCCATTGCAAACCATGCCTGCTTCCCAAGAAGAACCATCTCAAACTGCAGAGGACACTTCTGCAGAACAAGATGTCCCAATAAATGTTGGAACATCTGCAGATGAGAAAGAAAATTCATCTGATGCTGATCAGACTGAGGTCCAAGAGAAGGCCTCAAGTGAAAGTGATAAAGAAAACTCTGAGGATCAGAATAAGGCCTTAAATGAAGATAATGACAAAGTCTCTGAGGATCAGACCAAAGCCTCAGATGAAGATCTAATCCCTGCTGATCAACAAGCTGAAGAAGAGACTGCTCAATCTCCTCCAGTGGTCAACATGGAGCAGGACTCTGATGCAGAAATCATAGCATCTGTCAAACCCAGCATAGCCAAAAGACTCAGGTCCAGGAAGGGTAAGATGCAAGCTGAAGCAGCAATTCCTGAAAAGAAGAAAGCCTCTCCAAAGAAAGGGAAAGCTAAAGCCTCTTTTGGGCCATCAAAACAATGGAGTAAAGTTCAAACTCAGAAAAGAAAGGCTGTCACACCATCAGATTCAGATGTTGAATCAGATGTCCCAACATCTCCTCCCAAGAAGAGACCAGCAACATCCAGAGCTTCAACTGCTGTACCCGAAGCTCCCTTGGACAACATATCATTTCACCATGTCTCTAGTGTGAACAGGTGGAAGTATGTGTACCAAAGAAGGGTTGCCCTGGAAAGAGAACTGAGCAGCAATGCACTTGAGTGCACAGAACTGATTGATCTCATCTCTGCTGCAGGACTATTCAGAACAGTCTCAGACCTCTCTCCCTGCTATGAACTTCTTGTCAAAGAGTTCATTGTGAATCTTCAGGAGGATTGCTCAAATAGTAAGTCCTCTGAGTTTAGAAAAGTTTATGTAAGAGGTAAGTGTGTTGAGTTCTCTCCCCAAATCATTAATCAGTATCTAGGAAGAGAAACAGATGGACCTAATGAGCTAGGCAAGACAGATAATCAAGTCTGTAAGGTGATAACTGCTGACCAGGTAAAGGCATGGCCTGTGAAGGGAAAGCTCTCTGTGAGCATGCTTACCAGAAAGTATGCCATGCTGAACAAGATTGGTACATCTAATTGGGTGCCTACTAACCACACTTCCTCAATCTCAACTGGTCTAGCCAGATTTATATATGCTGTTGGAACTCAAACCAAAATGGACTATGGAGCTTTCATCTTTGATCAAACCATGAAGCATTCCAGCTCTTCTGCAACAAAGCTACCAATAGCTTTTCCTTCACTGCTATGTGGTATAATATTAAGTCAATTTCCTAGGATTTTAACTGAGAAGGACACAATCTGCAAGAGAGAAAGCCCCCTGGCTTTTCACTACAAATTATTTCTCAGTCACCATGCTGCAGATGTTGAAACACCTGCTGGGACATCTGCTGGTCCCTCCACTGCTAAGAATCCAATCTCTAAGAGGGCCTTGATTGTTGAGCTAAAGTGCACCTGCAAAGAGCTTGAAGCTAGAAAGAAGAAGCTGGAGGAAATAATTAAGAGGTTGGAAAGTGAAGAAGATCAGAATGCTGCATCTGGTGAAGACAGTGAAGCTGCAAGTGAAGCTGATAAAGATGAAGACACTGAAGTGGAGGAAGCTACTGAGAGTGATGAATCTGAGTGATCTGTGTATGTGAGGCATTTGTAATGACAGCAATAGTTCTTTGGCCCCTAATTTTGTGTCTACCAAGGGGGAGAACAACATCAAATGTAATTGCTGTTTAAATGAATGAAATCTGTTTGTTTATGCCTGAACTGAATAAGTGTGAATATTTCTGTTGAAACAAGACTGGACTCATATATGTTTGAGGGGGAGTAAAACTCAAATATGAATCAACAGAAAAGTAATGATATACTCTGATAAAAAGAACTTCTGCTGCACTCTGAAAACCAGAAAAGATGTTAGCCAAAAATTAGCCAAAGGGGGAGTTTGTAGATGTTTAAGAATTGGCAGAATTTTTGACCAAACAAGAAATGTTAAATTCAGTTCAGAATGTCCTATCAGATGTTGGGACATTAGCAAACAGAGTATGTGAACTTATTTCAGGATGTCCTACCAGATGTTGGGACATTGTATAAATGACTAAGTTCAGTTTTGTCAGGATGTCCCAACAGATGTTGAGACATCTCAGACCTGCTACCAGAATTAATTATTGATTAACAGATCAGAGATATTTAAGGAGAACTATCTGGAATTAATTAATGCTGGATAAAAACAGAACAAGGCGCATCTGTAGGGAGTTTTAAATTGAAGATTCAGATTAAAACAGAAGACCTAATGCACCTAGAATATAGGAGGTAACAAACCCTAAATTCAAGGTGACAGTTGCTGCACATTAGGGCTGGATCATTCTACAGAAAGCCCAAAATTCAGATACCTATTTAAACAACAGAAACTCATAGAATTGAGCACGAATTTCAAAAGAAAAAATAGGGTGTCTAGTGTTTTAATAGCAGGTTGTTTTTATGTACCACTTTATGAGCTTTTAAGCAAAAGTGCATTTGTGACTTGATTGAAACTGTTAAGTAAAATCAAGCTGTTATTGTTTGAAGGATGTCTTCAATTTTTCTGTAAACTTGTAAACTAAATCACTGTGTGATTGAGGGGGAGTGAGTAGGGTACTCTTATCTAAGTGAGTCTTAGGTAGAAATTGCATTGGGTAAGTATTAAGTGATAGATTAAACAGGGTGGTTTAAGTCTAGAATTAATATTACTAATAGTGGATTTCCTCCTGGCTTGGTAGCCTCCAGATGTAGGTGTGGTTATACACTGAACTGGGTTAACAAACTTCTGTGTTGTTTATTTTTCCTGCTGTTTAAAGTTTTGGTTAAATTTGTCAAATGTCCTATTAAGTGTTGGAACATCTCTTAGGACATCTCATTACAGAATTTCACTACCCCATGAACCATCAACTCATAACCACCTTCTCTCCTCGTTCGACACAATTTCATGTCCTTCAGAAATTTTAAATTAATTGTGCGAGGAGGTAGTGGTTCAAGTGTAGCTATCTCATTGTTCAGGCCAAGAGCCCGAGCAATAGACGTAACAAGTCCTCCAAATACAATCGGTCCTGTTTTATTAGTAAATAAAGTCATATGGGCAAGCATAAACGGGACCGGATTGATGTGGGTTCTAGTGAGGCATCCTTGCAAAAATAGGAGTTCACGAGCATTTACCTTGTTTGGACTTTCCCGGCCAAAAATAGTACATGCCAAAAGAAGTCTAAAAACTCTTATGGCCGGGTTGTGAATGGTCGACGCAAGTATCCCTTCAAAAGAATTAATTGAAGTACTTGAAAGCCTTTGCCAAAAGGTAAATACCTCGGCCGACCACTCAGCATCCAAAGGTGCCTCACAAATTGCACCTTCCCTATGAGGGATTCCTAACAAACCTGCTAGATCGTCGGTACTGAATTCATACTCAATTCCGAACAGTCTAAAAATAACAGTACCAACAGTGCTAGCAGTGTTAGGACTGACAGTGTATATCAAAGAACTCAAAAACTCAGTTGTCAGTCGCTCATAGGTAGGTTCCTGATTGATGAAGATATTATGCAAGCCTAGAAATTCTAATAAATTAAAAACACTATGATAAATACCCAAAGCATACAGACAGTTATCGTCGACGTACCTAGTCGAGAGAATTTCTCGACTTTGAAGCCTCTGAATAATTTTCCGTTGCCTTTCGCCCGGTCTTCCATCACGAAGAATAAATCCGTTGAACTCCATTGTTGAAAGCTCCTTAGGTAGTGAAAATGGTAGAAAAAGTGGTTTATGAGGGAATGATAAAGTTTTGATTTTTTTGGTTTTTGATGGATGAAAATGGAAATGGATGTTGGATATGTTTTATGGATGGAGGGTATTTTGGAAATGGGTGAGCTTTAATGGGGTTCAAGGAGGATTTGGAAGGTTGGAAAAATGGGTTTTTGGTGAAGAAAGGGATGAAAATGGTGGAAATGGGGATTGAATCCCGTATTTGTTGATGGTACGGTGTGGCGCCCGCCACAGGGCCTATGGCGCCCGCCACAAGACCAATTCCTGGGCCTTGTGGTTTTGGATCCTCCTTTTGGGCCTTCCTTGCACCTTTGGTCTTCGGGGGGTCTGGATAGCGTTTTCTTCTTCTTTTCAAGGCTTGAGGCTTGCATATTTTTTTGTGAAGACAAAAATGAAATTATTTTTGTCTTATATTTTTTTTTCTTTGCACGACAAAAAATAAAAATGATTAAAGAAACAAAAGAAAAAGAAAAAAGTTAACATTAGTGCATAATATGTATATATATAAGGAATTCAAAGTGCATGAAAATATAAAAGCTGCAGTAAAGTAAAATATGTCTGGAAATGCGATAAATAAAATACTAGGGTAATGCTGTCAGGGTAGAATGAGTCATGTGGTAGGCGTCTTTTCCTGGCTTGATCCACGAATCTCAGCTATCTCCCTCCGAAGCTCTTCAATCGCCTGATGTAGAGCATCGGTCTCTGAGGCATGAGTGAGATCAGAAACCTGCATCTGTAACTCTAAGTCTGCCACTTCCTGCTTGAGCAGGGCAGTCTCCTTGCGGAGCTCATAAATCTGTGTTTGTAGGTCAGGTGGCTGCAGAGACATATTGTTAGACATAACAGTGATTTGGGGAGTAAGAGGTGTAGGAGTGTACTCAGCGGCGGGAGGCGATTTCGGCTCTTCGACAGTCTCTCCATAACCCTCTAGAGCATAACTCCAATTTTCAGGATCATGGACACTGGTCATCAGCTGATCTGGTAATGTAAAGTAGTGTATCGCTTCGCCGTCGATCAGCAATCTAAACATGTTGGGCTCAAAAGAAGCCCTCCTCATCAGTCCTCTATCAAGACAAAAATCAATATCCAGGGTGGTGTAGCAGCAGAAGGTCCTGAGGTGCAATAACTTGCGAGACAAACCCAATGCAGTAGCTATCTGTGTAACAATCCCACCGACATGGATGATGCCTACGGATGATCTGGCAACACTAGCCAAGCCCTTTAACAGAAAGTTGCCACAAGCAACAGGGCGAGACTGAGTCGCACAAAACAGTAGGAAAATCTCCTCTTCACTTAGCAGTGTCTCTGTATCTGGAAAACCTAGGAAAGAATGTGCTAGAATCATCTGGAAGTACCTCAATGCAGGGTTGTGGATTACCTGAGAAAACTGGGTAGAAGGATCTTGGCTCCCTCCACCTGATATTTTAGTCCAAAACTTTTCCACTTCTCTGCTCATAAAATACCCCATCGGAGTATCTGGAATAGCATCAGGAGTAGTCTGGAAACCTAGCAAATCACCAAACTCTCTGTGAGAGAATGAGTAGTCAATCCCGAACAACCTGAAAACAGCGAGTCCATCGGGTCCAGCCCAAGGGTCATAATGAAACGAGCTGAGGAACTCAAGAGTCAAGTTCCTATAAGTGTTGTTCCTGTAGTCAAACTGGTCCCACTGGAGTTGATGGCATAAAAATCTGACGCTTGGCTCTATCCCCAAGGCATCCATGCAGTCATGGTCAGGGTACCTGGTAGGAGCCATAGGGCGTCTCATGTGAACATAGTAACGCTCTCTCTGTGCATCATCTCTAAAGGCCACGTGCATGTCATCAGGGTTCTGCATTCTGTACAAGGTTAGCAAACAAGTCCTGAAAGCACATAAAACATTCAATCGTTAGTCCTGACATAATAATAATAATATAAACAAAATAAAGTAAAAGTAAAAAAAATAAAAAGTACAAAAATAAGAAAAACCATGGGTTGCCTCCCATGCAGCGCTTGTTTAACGTCATTAGCTCGACGACCGATATTTAAACATCATTGGAAGGATACGGTGGATCACTCAGAGTATGGCAGGTGTATGTTGTTGGAATGTCACCTCCTTCGTAGGGCTTCAACCTCTGTCCATTAACGATGAATGGTTTACATGTCTGGTTCTTGATTTCAATAGCACCGGATCTTAGGATCTTAGATACTTCGAAAGGGCCAGTCCATCTCGAACGGAGTTTACCTGGAAATAGTCGTAACCTAGAATCGAACAGGAGAACAGGATCGCCTATTTTGAAGTCTCTTCTTATGATTCTTTTGTCATGCCAAGCTTTTGTTCTTTCTTTGTATATGATGGCATTTTCGTAGGCAGATTGTCTGAGCTCTTCTAATTTGTGGATGTCAAGGATACGTTTCTCACCAGCAGTCAAGTAATCCAAATTCAAAGTTTTGATGGCCCAATAGGCCTTATGCTCCAATTCAAAAGGTAAGTGACATGATTTTCCATAGACCAGTTGATAAGGGGTTGTTCCTATAGGAGTTTTGAAAGCGGTTCTATAGGCCCATAATGCTTCTTGAAGTTTCTGTGACCAATCCTTTCTAGATATAGAGACAGTCTTCTCGAGGATTTGTTTTATCTCCCTATTAGATACTTCCACTTGTCCATTGGTCTGTGGGTGGTATGGTGTTGCTACTCTATGCTTAACTCCATACTTGCTTAAAAGTTTATCAAATATTCTCGATATGAAGTGTGATCCTCCATCACTTATGACTAAACGGGGGGTTCCAAACCTGGGAAATATATAATTTTTGAATAATTTGATGACTACTCTGGTGTCGTTTGTGGGTGCGGCGATAGCTTCAATCCATTTAGACACGTAGTCAACTGCTACTAAGATGTACTGATTTCCAAAAGATGGTGGGAACGGTCCCATAAAGTCTATACCCCATACGTCGAAGAGTTCTACTTCTTGGATATTTCTTAACGGCATTTCATTACGTCTTGAAATATTTCCTGTGCGTTGGCATCTATCACACTTGACAATGAAAGCATGGACATCACGCCACATAGTAGGCCAGAATAGGCCAGCTTGAAGAATCTTGGCGTAGGTCTTAGATGTGCTTGCATGTCCACCATAGGGTGCAGAGTGACAATGCTCAATTATATTATTTACCTCTTCTTCTGGAACACAACGGCGGAAAATGCCATCTTTGCCTCTCTTGAAAAGAAACGGTTCGTCCCAATAGAAGTTTCTCACATCACTATAGAACTTCTTCTTTCGGTGGTAGTTTAGATCAGGGGGTATGATGTCAGCGGCTAGATAATTAGCAAAGTCTGCATACCAAGGTACATCACTTATGGCTAAGGATTTTTGAAAATACTCATGAGGGTCTGGGTTATCTTCTTCAATGGTTTCTAGTTGGGCTATCAGTCTATCATAGGCAAAATCGTCATTTATGGGAACTGGATCAGGTTTCAGGTATTCTAGCCTAGATAGGTGATCAGCTACCACATTATCAGTGCCTTTCTTATCACGGATATCCAAATCAAACTCTTGCAGTAATAGAATCCATCGAAGTAACCTAGGCTTGGCATCCTTTTTGCTTAGTAAGTAACGAATGGCAGCATGGTCGGTGTAAACTATAATCTTGGCTCCTACTAGATAAGATCTAAATTTGTCTATTGCAAAAACTACAGCTAGGAGCTCTTTTTCGGTTGTTGCGTAGTTGAGCTGTGCAGCGTCTAGGGTTCTACTGGCATAATAAATCACATGTAACTTCTTATCTTTTCTTTGACCTAGAACGGCTCCACCAGCGTAATCACTGGCGTCACACATTATCTCAAACGGTTCTGACCAATCAGGGGGTTTCATTATAGGTGCTGAAATCAGAGCTTGCTTCAGAAGATTAAATGCTTCAGTACATTTTTCATCGAAGATAAATTCAGCATCTTTCATCAAAAGACCAGTTAAGGGCTTTGTTATTTTGGAGAAATCCTTGATAAAACGTCGGTAAAATCCGGCATGTCCAAGAAAACTTCTTATCTCCCTGATAGTCTTCGGCGGTTTTAGATTCTCTATGACTTCTATTTTTGCTTTATCTACCTCTATACCTTTTTCGGAAACTACATGTCCTAAAACAATCCCTTCGGTGACCATGAAATGACATTTTTCCCAATTTAGCACAAGGTTTACCTCCACACATCTCTCCAGGATTTTCTCAAGGTTGACAAGACAATTTTTGAAATCTGATCCACAAACTGAGAAATCGTCCATAAATACTTCCATAATTCCATCTAAATAATCAGCAAAGATAGACATCATGCAGCGTTGGAAAGTTGCAGGAGCATTACAAAGTCCAAAAGGCATTCTTCTATAGGCAAAAGTTCCAACTGGGCATGTAAAGGTAGTTTTTTCTTGATCTTCGGGGTGAATAGGTATTTGGAAGAATCCGGAATATCCATCTAAGTAACAAAAGTAAGAGTGTCTGGCTAGGCGCTCCAACATTTGGTCTATGAATGGTAATGGGAAATGGTCCTTCCTAGTTTCTTTATTTAATTTTCTATAATCTATGCACATACGCCAACCTCCATCGGTTCTTTTTGCTACAGGTTCGCCCTTCTCGTTTTGCACGACTGTGATGCCTCCCTTTTTAGGTACTACATGCACAGGACTCACCCATTTACTGTCCGAGATCTGATATATTATACCTGCCTCTAGTAACTTAAGAACTTCAGTCTTAACTACAGTACTCATTATAGGATTTATTCTTCGTTGGTGTTCTCTGGAAGGTTTTGAATCTTCTTCAAGCAAAATCCGATGCATGCATACGGATGGGCTTATTCCTTTTAGATCAGAGATCTTATATCCTAAGGCTGAGGGGTACCTACGTAAAACTTCTAATAATTGATCGGTTTCTTTTTGGTTTAAGGTAGCACTGACTATAACTGGACGATTCATATCTTCATCGAGAAATTCATATCTCAGGTTTTTAGGCAGTTCCTTAAGTTTTACGGTCGGTTTCATAGGGCAAGGCATAGGATCTGGGGTAAGAGATAAACATTCGTGAAGGTTATCATCAATGTAGGGTGTTTTATAATTGTCATCTTCCAAAATAAGGGTTGATGGCAATTTTATAGATTCAGTTTCTTCTTCTTGTTCTAATTCCCTAATGCATTCTTCGATGATATCTAAGGCATAACAGGAATCTCCTATCACAGGTGCCATAAGAAATTTTGACAATATAAATTCTATCTTCTCTTCACCTACCTCAAAAGTTAGTTTTCCTTTTTTAACATCTATTACGGCTCCAGCAGTCGATAAGAACAGTCTACCTAGGAGTATCGGTATGTCGTCATCTTCTTTAATGTCCATGACAACAAAATCAGTAGGTATAAACAACTGACCTACCCTAACAGGGACGTCTTCAAGTATGCCTATAGGGTATTTAACGGATCTATCGGCTAATTGAAGTGACATCTTAGTAGGTTGTAATTCTCCTAAGTTTAATCTCTCACAAACTGCTAAAGGCATTAAGCTCACACTAGCTCCTAGGTCTAGAAAAGCTTTTTCGATGACATGATTCCCCAAAATACAAGGAATGGAAAAATTTCCGGGATCTTTATCTTTCTTTGCTAACCTATCTTCGGAAATAGAATTACATTCCACGGGTTTCGGATCTTCAAGTCTACGTTTATTTGTAAGTATGTCTTTGAGAAACTTAGCATAAGAAGGTATTTGGGTGATGGCTTCTGTAAAGGGGATTTCTACGTGAAGTTTTTCTATAACCTTAACGAATTTTTGATATTGATTATCGATTTGGGTTTTCTTTAATCTTTGAGGGTAAGGTATTGGTGGTTTGTATGGCGGTGGTGGTACATAGGTTTTATTTTTAGGTTCTTCTCCTTTTTCTTGACTTTCCGGGGTTTCAGGCTTCTCTGGTTCCTTTTCCTCATTCCTCTCAGAAGTTTCGGGCTCACTTAATCTAGGGTTTAAAGGTTCCTTATAAGCGGTTCCACTTCGTAGAGTAATGGCATTAGCTTGCCCTTTCGGGTTCTGTTGAGGTTGTCCAGGGAACTGTCCTCCGGGTGTAGTCTGTGGGGCTTGGTTTAACGCTACCTGAGAGATCTGGGTTTCAAGCATCTTATTATGAGTAATGATTTGATCAACCTTGGTTCCTAACTGGGTAATTAGTTCGTTAACATGGACGCTTTGGTTCATGAACTCTTTGTTCTTCTGTTTTTGAGCAACGATAAAATCTTTTACAATTTCCTCAAAGCTCGGGTTTGGTGGCACAGGTTGCATAGGTTGATTTGTTCTAGGGGCTTGGTAACCTTGTTGTCTCGGAGGTGCGGTATTTTGGATAGGGTTATTATTTTTGTAGGAGAAGTTTGGGTGATTCCTCCATCCAGGGTTATATGTGTTTGAAAATGGGTTCCCTTGGGTATAGTTCACTTGCTCGGTGTTGGTTTCATTCAACAGATTGCATTCGGCGGATTGGTGTCCTTGCGTTCCACATATCTCACAATTCGGCGAAACTGCGGCTACAGTATTCGGAGTTGTACACATATGTTCGACTCTTAGGGCCAACGCGTCCATTTTAGCCTGCATCATGTCTATAGAGCTTAGCTCATGTATTCCTCCTTGGGCTTCCTTCTTTTCCACTGTCGCTCGTTCTACTCCCCATGATTGATGGTTTTGGGCCATATCCTCGATAAGGGCACTAGCTTCAGGGTAAAGTTTGTTCATCAGTGCGCCACCAGCGGCAGCGTCGATGGTCATTTTAGTGTTATAAAGAAGTCCATTATAGAAGGTTTGGATGATTAGCCAATTCTCTAAGCCATGGTGTGGGCATGCTCTTAATAGTTCTTTATATCTCTCCCAGGCTTCGAACAACGACTCTCCTTGGTGTTGGGTAAATCTAGTTATTAGGTTTCGAAGAAGAGCGGTCTTACTCGGGGGAAAATATCTAGCAAGGAAAACTTTTCTAAGGTCATCCCAAGTGGTTATTGAATTGGGTGGAAGGGAATCTAACCATGATAGAGCTTTATCTCTGAGGGAAAAGGGAAATAATCTTAAGCGTATTGCCTCAGGAGAAGCTCCATTGGTTTTAAAGGTGTCTGCTAACTGAAGAAAGTTTTTTAAATGTTGGTTCGGGTTATCAGTAGCGAGACCTGAGAATTGTCTCTGTTGCACTAATTGCAGCAGGGATGGTTTAAGTTCAAAATTATTGGCTGGGATAGCGGGGTTTACTATACTGGAACTAGGTTCCTCGTTTGATGGTTGGGCGAAGTCCTTAAGAGGTCTTCGGTTTTGTTCTTCGGCCATAGCTATCCTATTCCTATGGAAAAATAAACGTGCGCGAGCGTAACGTTCAGGTTCAGCTAGAGGGTCTACTAAACTTCCGGCACTGCGAGTCTTTCGCATTGACCGGTGGGTAACAACCTTAGTCTAAACGGTATAACTACAGGGTAATGAAATTTGACGATATTGGTCCCCGGCAACGGCGCCAAAAACTTGATGCGTGTTTTTCGCAAGTGTACGAATCACGTCAAAGTAATATAAAAGATTATCGAATCCACAGAGACCAAGTGTCAATCTATCAAACCTGTTGTTATGATGTGTATCTAAGGCAACTATTTTTAAGGGTTTTAATAAGGGTGCAATGGTAAATAAAATTATAATTTTAAATAATAAATAAAGACAGGCTCGAATGTAATTCACGTAATCAATGATAATCCAGTACTTGTTAGTGGAACTACTTATGGGCAGTGTTTTCTTCTTTGAAAAGAACTAATTTAACAGGAACTGTCGCTTTCGCGTATTCAGAACCGAGTTGTACTCTCTAATCAACCCCTCCTATTGTCACGGATAAAAAGGTGCGTACTGCGTTAGAGTAGTAAACCTATTTTTAAGAAATATAGTATCTTAACTAAGTTGAAAAGTATTTTAACCTGGACTTCTTAGCAAAAAGAGGTTCTTGCGAACCAGAGTTTAAACTTCCTAACGCGTCCGAAAATCGTTTTAAAATCTCTTTTCTTTTTAATCTAAAATCTCCTAATGAACTATACAAAGCGCTTTTGGCTGTTTTTGAAATAGTTAAAAACAATTATTTGAATTGAAAGATAAAATAGCCCTTAGGTGTTTCCACGAACAATTATACTGATTACTGGTTTAATTACAATCCTTACATTCTAACCTTTATGGAATTAGTTAGACATGATAAAGTAAATATTCTTTTTATAGTTTTTCATAAAAGTAATTTAAAGCGAGTGCGGAAAGTAAACGAAGTAAAGTGCGAGTGCAGGAAATAAACAACGTAAATGTGCGAGTGCAGGAAATAAACAACGTAAATGTGCGAGTGCAGGAAATAAACAACGTAAATGTGCGAGTGCGGGAAATAAACAAAATAAAAGCGAGGCAGAAATAAATAAAAGTAAAGTACGAACTTGAATTAAAATGGCGGCAGGATTAACTTCCTCCAGAGTGCTCCAAAACTCGAACCACAGACAGATTACAGACTCGATCACTCGATTGCAGAGGCACCCCGATGTGGAATGGCAACTGCTTTATAACTGATATATGCCTAGAGAATTCTAATTCTAGATGAAGAAAAACGAAAATCTAAGGTCCTATTTATAGGAGAAACTGAAAGCATGAAATGACAGGGATGCCCCTCCACTAAAAAGTGGAGGTTACTGATTTTGGCCTTGTGGCGCCCGCCACAGGCCTATGGCGCCCGCCATGGTCCCTACAGGGGATGATGGAGTGGGGAACGTGGGTCTTGGAGGTTGAGGAGTGGTCTTGAGACGTGGCCACGTCATGGCTAACCCCATGGCGCCCGCCACGGTGGGTGCCGTAAGTGCAAAATGCTGAATTTCTAGGTTTACGTCCGTTTTCACTCCTTTTTCGCTCCTTTTCTCGATTCAAGCTCCGATTATTATAAAAACCTGAAAACATAAGAAAACAAAGCAATAACAAAGCAAAACAACAATAAAAGCTAAGAATGCATGCGAAATCGGAGTCAGAAATACGGTGAATTTTAGTGTGATCACTGCTATTTGAGAGTTTGGCTGTGGGAAGCACGCTTGAGCTAGGCGTTGGCTTGGATTTGTTGGATTTGATGCGGTACGGATTGAAGTTGTTGACGTGGGAGGGTTGGCAAAAGGCTAGCATTGTTTGTGGCTAGCTGGATGTGAAGTAAGAGTTTTGGCTGGGTGATGATTAATGTGGGCGTGTGAATTGGTACTTGGCAAGCCGTGTGCGGGAAGAGGCAAAGCTTTGGGGAGTTTGGCTGAGTGATGGAAAGTGGTAGCAGGCTGGAAATTAGGTGTGGGGCCAGCTTGGCTGATTGATGGTTTTGCAAAAAGCTTGGCAAAGTTTGTTTTTACATTTTTTTCTAAAAAAAATCTAATGGATTAAAAAATGTACTTATGAATTATAATAAAAAATAAAAAAAAAGGTCTTAGTATTTTTTTTTGTATGAATTTGAAATATGGAAATGGTTAAGAATATAAATGAATTAAAAAGAAAAGAATATGAATTAAAATGGATTAAAAAAAATGGAAGTAGAGATATTAAAATAAAATGGGCATTAGATAAAAAAAAAATGGATAAGGTGAATATTTGGGATAATCGAACAAAAACGAAATAAATGGTTTTTGGATCGAATATAAAAAATGGATAGAAATGGATAATCGGAAAGAAAATTGGGTAATGCATGGGATTTGATTTTCAGGCCCACAACCAAATCTGGATTATTTCAACAAGTCTCTGAACACAGCCCAAATACCTTGCAACTTGCCAACTGAAACTGTCTGATAACTGATGATCTCAACACATAACACAGTCTTGAACTTTTGAATACGCACAGTCTGGGAAACAGATCACTGGCACACACAACTTGCAGTCGAAACAAATCTCTGATAGTTTGACCAAGATTAGGTCAAACGTCCATCTGAATCGAATTATGACTGAACAAACGCATCTGAATTGGAATCACAACACTTTCCTTGAAATCCTGCAACACAGAGAAAAAGAAGAGGCAACTGCAACATATTTTTTTTTGATATTTTGGTTAGAGGTTAGTAAATATAAACAGATAACGATAATTAAACATGGTAATCCTCTGCAAACCAAAGACCTGCACCTGAAAGAGATACATGAACCAGTACGTGATCTTGTTTGTATACAAAATGCAGATGAGATGCGAAAAATCTTAGGTCAAAAATTAGGGTCTGACAACACCCCAGTAAACACAAATCAAACAAGCGCTAGGAGGAACCCACAAAAGAACCAGAAGCCCTGGTTGCAGTATAAGGGTCACCAGCAGAGTCGCCAAGCTGTCGCTCCTGCTAAAAGACAACCAGGTCAGATAGGGTACAGACGCGAACGGTCGGCGAAAGAGAAGAATGAAGTGAAGTGAAAAGAGTCGCCAGCTAGGCATTTTTATCCTGAAGGAAAGGTAATGCTGCATAAACCTAAGAAGATATGGATAAGACGGTCGCGAACCAGAGAAACTGAGAAAGGGGGTTGGTTACAACCTGGGAAGGTATTAACACCCATATTGTCCGTTGTACTCGACGGGATCCACGCTTGAAAGTCTGTGTTTAAAGGGGTAGTGTCTGTGTTGTCTGTGTGCAAAAGATGGAAAAGGAATATACAAGTGTTAGTGCAAGAAAGTGAAGTGAGGTGCTCAGGAATGAGGCTTAAAAAGAATGCTGAAAGAGGGGGAAGACAAAGAGACTTTTGTTTGATAACCGTTAAGTTATGCTTACGTATCCTCTCTTGCAATGAGGAAGTCAGAACACTGTAGTTCGACTCAAAGAGACTGAAAGATAAATTTGACTCTGAACTGCTTACTTTCCTATGCTCAAGTGTATAACCTGTCTGGCTCAGGTGCTAACTGTCTTGCATTATACGGAAGAAGCAAGTTCTCGTTTGTGAGTGAGTGTGATGAGAAAAGAATACCGAAGGAGACGATTATTGTTTGTTTTTGATGTTTTCAATCTTTTATTACTTTTTTGGTGTTTGTCATAAGATAATGAGCTTAAGCTTAAACCAAGGGTTAATAAACTCATCACATCCTCCCTCTGATCAGGGGTAATGAGGATACCTTAAGTATGAAGTAAGCACCTCACACTTAATCACCATGATGCAGGATTAAGATCATTAACTTATTTGCAATTATTTAGATGTTTTTGGTGTTTTTGTTTAGTGTTAAGTAATGAGTTTAAGCCATAATCAAGGATTTAATGGACCCATTACACCATCCTAATAGAAGGATAATAGATGAGAACATTTAAGCTGAGGAAGATACCTCAACTTAATCCATGATTATGGATTAACCTCATGACAAAAAAAAGCCTTTAGTAAAGTGGATTTTAGTTAATGGTAAGGTTAAGAAGTGGATTTTAGGGTTTGTAAGACAACTTGAGGGGTACTTGTCCATTAACACTAGGGTTAGTCCTTCTTAACCAATTAAGGAAGAATTAGAACCCTAATGCAAGGCCCAAGTTACAAGCTTAATGTCTTAGTGATTATTAGATGAATTCATTAAGGGTTTAAACACATTAAGGGTTTAACACTTAAGATTAAAGTTATACACTCCATCCTAAGAGAAGGATGCAGGCATAAACTTAATCAGAAAGCCTTAAAACCTTGGAGGTTTAGTCCCTGATTAAGAGGTGAGAAGAGAGACACAAAAGATGACACAAAGGGAAACTAATGGGGGACTGATCAAACCCTAATTGTTATTATGCTTGGGTATTCCTAGGGTTTATGAGGCTTGCAAGATATCTTCAAGAAAAGCCACCAAGGAGAAGACAAGATGGAAGGAGGAGAAGCAGAAGAAGCAAGTTAACTTACTTCACTTAAGAAGATAAGTCACTTGAAGAAAGAAAGTGAATGGAGAGCATGAATGAGAAAGCTCACTCTAATACAAATACAAAATGCAGTAAGGATGCATAAGAGAGATGAGAAGAGATTATGAGAAGTGAAGGCAAATTCACTTCTAAAAAATGCTTACCACCTGAAAAGTTAGCATAAAGAAACGAAATGAAATGAAAATGGAATGTATGCAAGGATACAAACCAAAACCATAAGCATATTTATGATGTTAATGATGCTAAGAGATGATGCAAATGTATGTCAAGAGTCATGGATGATCATACAAGTGATGAGAATGCAAATGAAGCATGAAAGAGGCATGAAAGTTCATGAATGCTCATGGAATGAAATGAATGCATAACATGGCAAATGGATGAATAAATGATCAAGAATGATTCTAATGTGTCCTAAGATGTCTTATATGTCATGTGAATACATAAAATGTCATGGCAAGTTCTTATGTGAATGCTTATGCAAGATGTATGCAAAGGAAGGTGAGAAATTAGGGTTTTCACACAACATGAGATGCAAAACTCAAAAACATAAGCAAATGACAAGATAAAAAAATTGAAAATGCAATAAAAAGAACCCTAACCCCATATGATATCACACCCCAAAGGAGAATACCTAAGTCTTAATCCTAAGGAAGTTATGATTTTTCTAAGTTATCTAGAGTTTTAAGGTACCTAAAGGGAAAAAAATGCAAATCAATTCAAAAAGGCAGAAGAAATTTGTGACAAAATTATGTTAGAAACTACATGTCAAATGAAGATCAATGCAAAACGAACCATTGTCATACCATTCTTGATTAGGCAGAAAATAATTCTTGAAGTTAGGGTTCTAAAATAGGCATTTTATGAACCCTAAATTCAAGAAAATTATCAAGGATGGTTCAAAACCAAAAAGAAATTTGTGTGGATGGTATGACAATGTCTCTAAATGTTTAAAGATGCAATATGAATTTTTTTGGGATTTTTAGAAACCTAAATGATATTTTAATTAATTAATTCTCATTAATTAATTAAAATAAACATTTAAATGTTTTAAAAATGATTTTTTAATGTGAAAAATAAAAATAAAAATATTTTTGAGTTAAGAAAATTATTTGAAATAAAAATGCAGAATAAAAATATTTTTGGAATTTTCTTGCTATTTTAAATAAAATGTGCAAAATAAATAAGGAAAATTAAAATTAAAATTAAATAAAATAGAAGTATGCAAAGTGAAGGGCTGGGATTGAATCTGGGAAATGTTTGGTTGACTGCGCGCCAGATCCTATGGCCAGTATTCAAACTTAACTAAACCTAATATCCCTAATTAAAACTAATGAAAGGATCTCAGCCACATAACACGCGCGGGAGATGAAAATCCAAGGGTCCAAATTTAAACAGAAGCCCTAACCCTAATTACACAACTAATGACTTTCAGGTCACCGGAGAAGAGCTCCGGTCGTCTTCTCCGGTGACCCCCTCACCTGAAAATCTCAAACTTCTTCCCTAGGTTATTTCTGGAGCTCTAAAGCTCCAGATTGAACCCTCTCACTCTCCTAAGTTCAAATCCACACTCAAATCACATTTATTCTTACTCAAACTCAAGATTCGAAGAAAAGATAAAACATGGAAAAATTTCAGAGATTCAGTACATACTCATTTCTACACCATTTTCGAAAATTCAAAGCTCAGTGTGATCAGTGAAGCATGCTTTATCATATTGTAACATAAAAAAAGAGTTCCGGAAAAATGGATTCAAATGGCTACCTGAGATGGAGCTTTTCACCCTTGAGCTTTCTGGCCACTTCTTTGGTGCAAAATGACTCTAATGGCCTCCCTGAAGAAGTTGCAATGCTTGGAAAGCTTTGAGGATGGCTGGTTTGGGTGGTAGCAATCCAACTGGTCAGAAATCGTGTTTTGTATATGGTGTGTTCTTGGCTGATTTGAGGGTTGCTTTGGGGTCAGTGAGTGATTTAGAGATGAATGGTGGAATTGGTTTTGAGTTTGAGTAAGTGAGCTGGGAGATTCGAAGGAAAATGCAAGAGCGAGAGATTTTGGGAACTTGATCAATCTTAGGTTTCAGCTTGCAATGTTGTGTGTTATGATCAGCATTTGGTCCACATATCAAGTTGTGATAGGTCAGAGAAGTGGTTGTGGCCTATGGTGATTGGTATGGGCTTCTTGCAAAAAGTCACCAACTTGTGTACTTGAGGTATGGGCAATGGTGTAGCTGGCTTTTGGGCATGTCCATGCGCAGCTGACTTCAAGGATGTCCACAAAATCAATCTTGATGCAATTCAGCAAGTGGGAGGAAAGTTATGGGACCTTTTGCAAATATGTGATGTTTTGGCCCTTTTGAGAAATCTTGATGTTCAAGGCATGTAATCTTGCTATTCTTTGGGCAATTCTGATCTATAGGCAATTCACTATGATGTTATGGCACATTGAAGTGTGTTTGAAGTCACAAAAAGCCTTGGCAAGTGGTTTTGCAAAGAATCCCTTTTGGTGCATTCTTGAAATTTATGGGATTTTTGCCAACTTTGACAAGCCATATCTTGAGTTCCAAAATGAATTAGATCTTGTTCTTGTACTTTTTGGAAAGGGAATGATCCAATCTACAACTTTTATGACCAACAATTTTTCATTTGAAGCATTTTTGGTTGAGAAAGAGGAGGTTGAAAAACTTTCCCAAAATGGAAAGTTTACATTACAAGTCATTTCCATTTTTGGAAACTTTTGGTTTAGCTCACTTTTCTTCAATTTTGTGAACTTATAAGCACTTCAATGATCAAATAAAGATCATATAACTTCAATTTGATGAAAAATCCACTTTGGATCCATTGATGGGGGCCTCAGATGCCCTGATTTTGCTCTGACTTGCTCAAGAAGTTACCCAGTGATCAGATGACTTCCACAATGAATTTCTTAATCAAACTTGGTATGCATGATCCTTATATCATATTGAGACTATTAGAAACAAGAATGACCAAAAAATTTGGGGTTATGGCCTCTGAAACCAAAACCCTAATTTTAGGTCATTTGTGCAGTTAAACCATAGCTCTGCTTTCATGCTTTGCCAGTTCTTGTGATTCTTTGACTTCCTTGATCTTTGAGGGATATAATATGATGATTGAACATACATGGACCCTCTTGGAATGATTGATGGCCTTTGGAGTGGCTCAGATGGATCTTGGATGGCTCAGATCACAAACCCTAGATGCAGATGACTTTGAACTAATGCAGTGAAGCAAAAATGCAACATGAAATGGTATGATTAAACTTATGTAAATATGAAAGATCACAAGTCATGGTGTGAACTTAGTGAGGGCAAATTTGGGGTGCTTACACACACCATGGAGCATGAGCCATAAACATGACTCGAGCACCGTTCCCAGACCAGAGCTACTCTAGCATTCTGCCTGATTCCCCAAACTGTCAGACACACATACACCAAGCACAATTTCCCCAAATATACAAACGTACCCTAAGTCCCTCAGCGGGAACATACAAAGGCAAATTGCATTGATACATACGCAAATATCCAAACAGTCGAGCACCATACAAACACTTAGTGAAAATAAAAAGAAAATAAATTGCCCCCTCCGACGGGTACCAGTGCAGGCATATAAGACAAATGCAAGGCAAACTAAAAGATGACCACCAAGGTCGGAAACACATTAGAAAATGGGGCCACAAAGATCGACTTTTTTGATATTACATAAAGGGGGAAACAATTCCCCTAAACAAACGAAAAGGCCCCGACACGTAGGCCGACCATCAAAGTCAGAAGAAGAAAAGGACTTAACAAAATCTTCAGACATTCTCCTGCATATCTGCATCCCCGGTTGGTTAGTCCCTTGTATGGGTTCCCTGAGCAAAATTTCCTTCAGCCACAACCATGTCATCCTATTCCGCCTGACTAAAGAAGTCACGCACAAAAATCTTCCCATCCACTAATTTGTACAGTCAATTAATCCCCTCCTCAGTAAATTCGACCATAGGGTTGACTACCTTCAATTGAACCACCGCATTATTGAAAGCCATCGCTTCCATATCCTCAAGATCCTCGTCTCCCTTGTTGATCCTAGCCATCAGGTCAACACTGGTCAACAACCGTTTTTGGTCCCCAGTCTCGTCCTCAAAAGGGGCCATGGCAACCTTAAGACGGGCAACTTTCTCTTCTACTGTCTTCTTCTGAGCTTCAATGGGATCTAGGGATTCCTTCAACTCTTTATTCTTTGCAAGTGCGTCCTTTGCCGCCTCGAAAGCTTTACAGGCCTTATCCTCAAAAACGGACAACGAGAGATTCAACTTTTGAATTTCCTGCTCCTCGGTAGTTATCCCCTCGACATACATCGACGCCATAGCTAGAACCCTCATCATCGCACTTGTGTCCTGGGCCAGGGACAACCTCCTCTCTGTCGGCTTAGTTCCTCCAGGCGCAACGTCTCAGGCCGGTGAACATGAAGGGTGTTTTCCTTGAAAAACTTTGGCTGAAGGAAGCAAGTTGGAAGCTCAAACTTAGGCTTCGGGGTTGTGCCTGTCAAGTTAACAACGTCATCAGCCCACGACCTCTTCCCAAGCTTGGAGCTGGTGCTCGAAGACCTCTGGGGAGCTGAGGTAGAATTGCCCGAACCTGTGCCCGTCGTTACAAAATGATCGGCCAACCGAGTTTGCTTCATTTTATTTGCCCCCTCCTTCTAGAAGCATTCCCCATCCCCTTGTCTTGCACGCCTGAAATAGAATCTGGAAAAGGCAAAAGAAATGTGTTAGAAGATAAAAGTATAATAGCAAATAAATCAAAGTGTGCATATGATTCTAAGAGCTACCAAGGTAGGCCGAAATTTCCTCGTCCGTCTCGCAGACAAAGAGCTTCGCCACCTATATAAACCGAGGGGTCATTTTTTCTCCCACATCCTTATCCAGAATTGGATGACATTGGTCGTTCACATATTCTATCATGGAGAACCCCAAAACAAACTTCATCAGGACGTCGTAGCTAGTCATGTCCTCGACACTCAAGTCAGAAGCAAACTCTAGATATTCATTTATGTCGTGCAAGAAGTGTTCATGTGACCATGAAAAATGGAACTTCAACATAAGGCATGGCACTGGCTTTCCTTGATCATCGAGCAAAGTCCTTCCCTGGTCGTCAGTATCCACCCCCAAAAGTATACGGACTTCCGGGTACGATCTGACACTGGGTATACCAAGTAGCACCTATCCTTGAAGTCCCTGATCGACTCCGAGTAAGCTTTGTAGATTTTTCTCTTCTGTTTTGGAGGGACTCAATTGTACCGACCTTGGACGAATTGCCTCAGAAGGTGAAAAATATGGAAGAATAAGGGAATAGTTGCCCCAATTTTCAGGTACCCACAAGTCAACTCGAAGGCTTTCAGAAAGGCAAAAGAATTTGGGTGGAGTTGCAAGGGCGAAAGCTCCAAATGGAGGAACACAAACGTCTGAATGTCCGAGAAAAGGAGTCTGAACTTAAGCTCCTTGAAAATAAATTCATACACAACAAACCTGTTAGGTCCATACGGCGAACATATGCGATCCCTGGCGTCGGGATACCTAACACACCAATCTGCAGGGTCCCAATTACTGGACCAGGACCTTCTTAGGGCTCAATGTAGACCAACTTGATATGTAGAGGCTCCCCGGCAGCCCAGTCTTCAATGGGGATTTCCTGCTTGACATCATTCTCCTACGGAGGGTTATCTTCGGTTCGAGCAGAGGTAGTTTCCTTAGAATCAGTTTGTTCAGAGGCAGTCTCCTCAAATGTCGTTCCTTCAGAGCCAGTAGGAGATAAAGTTGTGTCGTCAGAGAGCACCTCTATGTGCATGAAGTCAGGGGCTTCTGCAGACATCTTTGCACCTTAAAAGCAGCAAATAAAATATGAGTTTGATGATTTAAATCAAATCCACTACTAATCAATGGAAAGGGCGTGCATAGGAATGGGGACAATGTCCTCAACCTAGGCCCTTATTCAAAGTAACTCATGTTTGTATCCTCAGAAGTACGCCCACACGGTCACACGAGGAGAGAAATTCGCAAACGAAAAACTCTCAACTCACAACAGGCGCAACTTCCTCGGTATGCAGAACCCAGAACTCCGGTTGAAGTTCAACCAGAGCCATCGTAAATAAAACTATAGGAAACACCCTTAAAATCTCTAATAATCGCATTGATGACGAACATAGTGGGCCACCCACCAGACGAAGGCGAAGGCACTGTATCAGAAGCCCTAACAACCCAAACTATGATTCTCTAAATCCTAAACCTAGCCTAACCGCAAGCATCTCTATTGAGTAAAGATCAGAAGCTATTTTAAGGCAAGGAAGTTACGAAAATTACATGTTTTTGGAAGTTGGAGATGTGATTGGTTGGTTGTCTTTGGTAGCTGCGGCAGCGGACGGCGGTTCACGGCAGAGTCTGAGAACTTAAAGGTCTTGGCATTATCAAGCAGAGGAATGGTGAATGAAAAAGTATGAAAATGGATTCCAACATCCTATTTATAGCCTCCCTCAGCATGTGCGTGAGCACGTGTGACCTAATACCTATGGACAGTCGTAGGCTAGCCATCATTACGCATTAAATATGAACGCTTCCCAAGGCGTATACGTGAGGTAACTCTTCTGCATACCTCTAGCAGTTAAGCTCCACATCTGACAACCAAATCTCAACACCCAGATATAATCGAACATACCCTAGGTCGGGTTGATGATAAAAAATTCTTACAAATCTCAATTTCCATCCCGTATGTAGCGAGCCACCCTTAAGTCATCACTTCTGCAACCAGAAGCAACGACTTAGGGAGCTCCTGTTCCGGTCTGGCCCAATGACTAGGCATGTCCCGATCCACTCCTCCATCCAGGACGACCCAATAGCTCAATGTCTGAGGGACCCACTGGCTTTATGCCCCTCAACCAAGGAAAACTTGTCGATCACAGTTACTTGTGGTCGGATTCCTCGGCTCCTTTCATAGTTCTGCCCGATATCCGAAAAAGTCATCCAGATTCAGCCAAAGGTAACTCCTGCTCAGTTTACATCCTGCCCGATAGTCATCACATCTGAGCAAATTGCTCTCCCCAACGGATAGTTTCTAGCAGTCACCTATTTTCGGGGGATCCACGATCCAGACCCAAAATAGGGACCAATAGCCAAACGCTAGGGGTTCTATATAAACCCTCTCAAGTGAGAGGGTCGGGTATCCAATATTCACTCTCTTAACTCTCTTTACTTGTACTTGCTCACTCTCTTGTCCTGTCTTACTTTGGCATCGGGGTGTCTTGTAGGTACACCCCTTCTCTCCTCGACGGCCGAGCAACATCACCGACGTCTGTGGCCCACCTCAGATTCTGATCACCAGGAGCGATTATATATATATATATATATATATATATATATATATATATATATATATATATATATACTAGGGATCAACTTACTCAAAGAGTAAGTTTTTTTATCTTACTCCAAATCATAGCCTTTAAATTAGATTCAATCGAATGGTTAACCATTCAATTGAATCTAATTTAAAGGCAACGATTATGGATTAAGTTAAAAAAGACTTATTATTGAAGTAACTTGATCCTTACTCATATATATATATATATATATATATATATATATATATATATATATATATATATATATATGATCCACAATATTGAATCTCAGCTGATCATTATGAATGAGCTATTGTCCTTCTATAATCTTCTCGACGCATGTGAACTCTTCTATTATTGAATATAAAGGATCCAAACTTCATGTGCATCCAACAACTCTTTGCGATCTACACCTAACTAATATCAAGTTTGTTATGTCCTTTTTAATATATATATATATATATATATATATATATATATATATATATATATATATATATATATATATATATATATATATATCATGCCAATTTAGGTACTCATATTCAAATTCAATCTTAAATTCTTTATTCTCACTCATAAACTGACTTGAGTGTTGAAGCGCTAACTTTGCAGTTTAGTCCCTCTAAACTGCGCTGAATGTTCAGATCCGACATTACCTCTGATCCTCTCTCTATTGTTGTTTCTAGTACGAAACAATGATGTCGTATGTGGGATTTTACTCTTGATTTCTACCTTTTTTACAAACTCTCATTCGTTTTTCTATTCATCAGTTCAAAACCTTCTCAAATCATCGAGTCAAAATCTGTTGAAATTGAACACGAATATCCTTTACATTCTATCCAATCAAATAGAATTTCATCTTTTCTAGATATCTGATCTTTATGCTTCTAAGTAATTGTTGGATCCAAAGCTACTTGTTGTGTCATTGTACGAGTAATTGTTGTCGCAGTTGAAGCAACGATCAATCAACCATCTCCATCTCCTCCATAGGACGTCACAAATCCATGAGCAGTGCTTTTATTGCACCAGATCTTGTCCAAGCTCATCAAATTGATGTATTTTTCCAACTTCCTCTGATTGGACATTTGATTCCACCTCCAATCGGACAACCTAAAACCTTACATGTTTTCCAGTTACTACGAGCCAACCTTAGGTTGTAAGGCTCCAATGAGTTGCTGAATAACATGTACAACATCATTTGACATCAGAATTCACAAGCTATAAAGGAAATGTTGTGTTTCCTAGAAGAACGCCCTCACAATGGGCCTCCTTGAGGGAACGCCATTCAAGAGTCAGTATCAAGGAGAACTCAAACCGTCGTCTTCGAGCCAAACACGATGAAGAAAGACAAAACTTCTAGGTTGATAAATCAAGAGGAGCAAGACTCACCATATTAATTCCCAAATCCTTGAGGGAGATCAAGGCAGTCATCAAAGAATCAACAAAAGCATTCTCTGTGCTCCTGGATTTTTGACAAAAAAATACCAAAATCAAGGAATAAGCCTCCCAAGATGGGCGAGTACAATCTAAAGGAAGATCCAAAAGAGCATGTATAACTCGTCAACGATCGACTAAATTACTCCAGTGTTGAAAAAGATTCCAAATGCAAGTTGTTCGAATTAACTTTGGTTGGACCGACCAGGCTATTTTAATGGTCTTACAAACATGAGCATTAAATAATGGACATATTTATGCAAACGGTTCTCCTCACACTTTACCACACACAAAAGGAAGCCTGTGACGATAATTTCTTTGAGCAGAATCATTCAAGGGAAGAAGGTGACCTTGTGGTCTTATATCAACCTATTTACACAAGTTATTGTTGAAGTAAAGGGAGTTGAAGAAGGCCCTAAGTGTTGGATCTTTGAGAATGACCTTCTGCAAGATCATCTCTTCAGGTTGAAGATAGTAAAGAGAAATGTATGAACCACTAAGAAAATTTTGAGCATGGACCCGTGTAACATGGTGAGAGAATTAACTTGGTGTTTTTGTTTGACAAAAACATGTGCGGATAACAAGAGTCGTCACCGACTTTTATTTTATCCAATAGGAAAGGTTATAAAATAACAAAAAATACCTTTTAAAAATTTTGAGTTCGGGGGGTAGGTTATATAAAGGGAATGTGTTAGCACCCTTTATATCCATGGTTATCCATGGGCTCTTAACTACTTAGCTCACTTTACTTTTGTTTGAAAAAGATTGTAGTGTGTGTTTAGAAAATAATTTCATAAGTCTTTAACTTTGCAATGATCCTCGTATGGATGTATACAAAGTGTTTAATTTTGAAAATGTTTGAAAGTGGGGTGTAAATAGTGTTTTGAAAAGAAGTGAGCAAGTACTTAAGAACTACTTACCCTAAGTTTGTAAGGTATTTCTTGTTATTTCTTTACTTTAGGGGTATGACTGTCCTTACTATTAGTGAGTAAGTAGTCTTTACCTTGGATGTTTAAAGGGACAAGCGTAAGATCATCGTATGGTCATAGAAGGCAACCTTACACGATTTTGGAGAGTTTCAATCACCTTGAATGGCATATATTTGATCCTAAAATAAATTTTAGATGAAATCTTTGATTTTTTATATTTTATTTTGATTAAAAATGATTTTAAGTGATTAAAATCATATATAATATAAAATAAATGAGAAAAATCGGAAAATATTGTCATCGGGTCGTGGATGGACTTAGATTCGAATTTGGATTGAAACATTATAGGCCCAATTGGAAAGAATTGGAGTTATGGCCTTTTTTACTTCATACACCTCCTGAAAATTACCCAACTTTGACAATGCATAACTTCCTCAATTTTGATCCCATGAAGGTGTTCTAGAACGTTTTAGAAAGCTTAGAGTGTCCTCTAATCAACCTTTTTCGTCACATATCCATATCATTTACCATTTTTAAATTATGAGCTTTGGAAAAAGTTGACTTTTTGTTGACTTTCAAAAAGACCTATAATGTTTTAGCTCATATCTTTCAAATGAAGCATGTTTGGACTTGAATTGTGAGACACAAAGTTGTAGAGAATTGGATTTCTTTCAAAATAAGATTTGGATGGGAAATTTTTGATGAATTATGTGAAAGTTATGGCTGGTCAAAATTCAGTTGACTTTTCCTACACAAAACCCTAATTTAGTAACTCCTGATTTCTGATGATTCTGAGGTTTCCTTGATGAATCATGATCAAATCTTAATAAGATGATGAATTTCACCTCATAATATTGATGTTGACCAAAAATCTTGAAGTTTGAGTTTATGTTGACCATAGTTGACTTGTTGATCAAGTTAACTGATTTTTAGGTGTTTGAGCATCTTCCTAGCTAAACTTGTTAGGAATGCTTTGAAACTTGTCATGGGAATTCTTTAAGGTATGTGGGATGTTATGAAGTCCACTTGAGGCTTTAGAAGTCCATTTTTCTTGGGGAAACTCAAAACCCTAGTTCTAGACCCATTGTTCAGGAGAAGGCTTTGTCTTGGTGAAACCTTCAATTCCTTTGACCAATTGAGAATCTTGTGAATATTGATAGACCTCTTGAGTCACATTTTTTTGAAGATGGGAGGGAAAATTTTGGGGTACAACAGCTGCCCCTGTTCAATTTTCTGAAACCTGAGGAGTTAGATTGGCATGTACGCTATTCGTGACTTGAAGGTTGAAGGGGATTGAACACTAAAGCCCAAAAATTTGCACTCGCCGGTGCATATAGTGATATTGTTGGTTGGTTATATTGCTTGAATGGGCTTAGAGATTCCATTCGAAAAGTATTCGGAGATGGGCTTATAGATGCCATCCAAAGTACCAGAAGGTAGGAGTATCTGTATGTTGTTACTGTACTAAGTGTCAACACTAGATCTTCGTATAGATCGTCTCTGAACTATCTCTGTAACATGATTGAGTTAAATATCAGAGCTAGATCTTCGTATAGATTATATCTGAATTGTCTATGGGGGAAAAAGATATCATGCACTAAGTATCAGCACAAGATCTTCGTATAGATCTTCTCTGACCTGTCTTGGGAAAATATCTTGATTGAAGTATCATAAGTAAATCTCTGAAAACATCCTGCACTAAGCATCAGCATTAGATCTTCATATAAATCGTCTTTAAACTGTCTCAGGGAGAAAAGGATATCATGTACTAAGTATCAACATTAAATCTTTGTATAGATCGTCTTTGACCTGTCTCAGGGATTTGGTAATGTTTATCTGACTGTAAACTATCCTGAAAAAGAAAGATTAGTTTATGCAGGATTGCATGTCATGAAATATAAGCAAAGATGTTGTATGCATTATGGATGCGTATGCCATGATATGATGTGAATGATGTATGAATGAATTATGTAGTTGAAACTTATTAGTAACTTCGTATAACAAAATGCTAGCTGGGGAAATAAATATGACTCGTTACTGAGGAATATGAAGACTTCGTTCCCGTCTTGCTTTGGAATATCGTACTGGGGATATTACGTTTTCCGTTCGTGGTACTTCTCATTAAAGGATTAAATTCCTAAATACCCTGACTGAGGATAAAAGAGATAGACATTCCCCTGGGAGACTTATCCGGCCAAGTATCAATTCTTTTCTTGAAGATTTCGTAGAGTTAGAAGTACAAGAGGCTACTTGAAGTGCTTCGTTAGAATATATCCGTAAAGATTAATCTGTGGGAATGAACCAGCGAAGATTCGTTGGATTCCTACCTCTGATCGTCCTTAGTAAATACTATTATTGCATTTTATGCATTTATGGTAAACATAAATCATATTCAAAAGCATATATACATTCAAATATAATCAACGGACGTTTTCGCTTAAGTAAAAAGGGAAAAGTAAACCTGAATTCGAAAATAGAATTGTATTTATTTAGAAAGTGGCCTATAAACCGGCAAGTTTGAACAAGGAGGCGGAAATCCTAGTAAGAAGAATTTGTCGTAGAAATTTTAAAAGAGTACAAAAAACAAGGAAAAATAGCTATGTGTAAGTGATCCTATTGAGTTTCAACTCCGCTATTACCATTATCTTCAAGTATCTCATCCCTTGCTGTCGGAATAGAAACGATTGGACTGATCTGCATCTGTTTGAACTTAATATAGGTAGTACAACCAATTGAGGTTACATGGGTGATCCAACGAGACATAGTCGTACGCTTTAATCCCAAATTTTTGCCTGGACTGCCCTTTCAGGTTTTCAGTCCACCGGGATACCCTTTTTTGCCCAAGCCTCCCTTTCGGGTTTTCGACTTGCCGGGTGTACAATTTTTTTTATATATATATCCCTAATTTTTTCCCGAACCCTTTTGGTTCGCCGTGATGCCCTTATTTTTGCCTAGGCCAATCAACCTATCGGGTCTTTTTTTATGCATAGTATTTTTTGACTATATATGCGTTCACAGGTTGCGGGAAATCTTCACCATCCATAGTAGTAAGCATCATAGCACCTCCACAAAATACCCTATTGACTATAAATGGCCCTTCATAGGTGGGAGTCCATTTTCCCCTAGGATCACCCTGTGGTAATATGATACGCTTGATTACCAAGTCTCCAGCCTGATATACTCGTTGTTTGAATTTCTTATTAAAGGCCTTAATCATACGCTTCTGATACATCTGACCATGACAAACAACTGCAAGCCTTTTTTCATCAATCAAGTTTATCTGGTCAAGTCGAGTCTGAATCCATTCATCTCCATCCAAGTATGCATCTTTCATAATTCTCAAGGAAGGGATTTGAATTTCAATGGGTAAAACTGCTTCCATACGATAGACAAGAGAAAATGGGGTTGCCCCGGTTGAAGTACGTATTGTGGTACGATAACCATGAAGAGCAAATGGTAACATCTCATGCCAATCTTTATATGTAACTGTCATCTTCTGCAAGATCTTCTTAATGTTCTTATTGGCGGCTTCCACTGCGTCATTCATCTTTGGTCGATATGGAGAAGAATTGTGATGCTTAATCTTGAACTGCGTGCAGAGGTCAGTAATCATAGTATTGTTCAGATTAGTACCATTTTAGTGATAATCCTTTCGGGGATGCCATACCTACATATAATATTATGTTTGATGAATCGAGCCACAACATTCTTGGTAACAGAAGCAAACAAGGCTGCCTCTACCCACTTTGTAAAGTAATCAATAGCAACAAGAATGAAACGATGTCCATTGGAAGCGGTAGGTTTGATCTCACCAATCATATCAATGCCCCACATGGAAAAAGGCCAAGGAGCAGTCAGGACATTCAATGGAACTGGAGGTATATGTACTTTATCAGCATAGATCTGGCACTTATAACAAGTCTTAGAGTGCTGGTAGCAATCATCTTCCATGGTAGACCAATGATAACCTGCTCTCAAAATCTTCTTAGCCTATGTATTCCCACTAGAATGAGTACCAAAGATCCCATCATGCATGTCTTCCATAATCTCTATTGCTTCCTTCTTATCCATACAACGAAGCAAAGTTGAATCGTGATTGCACTTGTATAGGATTCCATTACTCAGGAAAAATTTGGCAGAAAATATCCTCAGAAACTTCTTGTCATTGATAGATTCCCCTTCAGGATATTCTTGAGCTTCGAGATATCTTTTCACTTCATGGAACCAAGGATTCTCTTCCACCCATTCAGTATCAACTTCATAACAGTATGTTGGATCATCTAATCGATCAATAGTAATTCTAGGAGCTTCATCATCCCAACTGATTTCAAACATAGATGACATGGTGGCTAATGCATCTGCCAACTGATTCTCTTCTCGCGGAATATGTCCAAAAGTAATCTCTTCAAAGTATGGAATTAAAGACAACACATGCTCTCTATAAGGAATGAGATTTGGATGTTTCATTTCCCATTCACTTTTAACCTGACTAACTACCAGGGTTGAATCTCCGTACACATTCAAGAATTGGATCTTCATCTCAATGGCAGCCTTGATACCCATGATACACGCTTCATATTCAGCCATATTGTTAGTACAATCAAAACAAAGTCTAGTAGTGAATGGTGTATAACAACCTTCAAGAGAGATAATCATAACACCAACACCATTACCAAGCGCATTAGAAGCTCCATCAAAAACCATAATCCATCGGGATCCCTGTTCATGTCCTTCATATTGTCTAGGTTCTTTAGTAACAAGCATAATATCTTCATCCGGGAACTCAAAATTCATAGACTGATAGTCATCTACTGCTCGATGAGCCAAATTATCAGCTACCACACTTCCTTTAATTGCTTTCTGAGTAGTGTATTGTATGTCATATTCTATCAAAATCATTTGCCATCTTGTTAATCGTCCGGAGATCGCAGGTTTCTCAAATATGTACTTGATAGGATCCATTTTTGAAATCAATAAAGTGGTATGAGTCAACATATATTGTCTTAGTCAGCGAGCAGCCCAATCCAAAGCGCATCAAATTTTCTCGAGCAGTGAGTATCTTGTTTCACAGTCGGTAAACTTTTTTCTAAGGTAGTATATTGCTTGCTTTTTTTTACCATACTCGTCATGTTGCCCCAACACACACACACCATTGAGTTGTCCAATACTGTCAGGTACATAATCAAGGGTCTTCCTTCAACTGGTGGCATCAATATTGGAGGTTCCTAGAGGTATTTCTTAATCTCATTAAAAGTTACCTGGCATTCTTCGTTCCATTCCATTACTTGATCTTTCTTCAACAACTTGAAGGTTGGATCACAAGTAGCGGTTAATTGGAAAATAAATCTCGCAATATAGTTCAGTCGTCCTAAGAAACCTCCGACTTCTTTCTCAGTACGGAGAGCAGGCATATCTTGTATAGCTTTTACCTTTGCAGGGTCAACTTCAATACCTTTATCACTGACAATGAAACCCAACAGTTTACCATATCTAACTCCAAAGGTACATTTGTTTGGATTCAATCTCAGCTTGTATTTCTTCAATCTCTCAAACAACTTGTGTAGATGATCAAGATGTTCTTCTTCAGTCTGTGATCTGGCTATCATATCATCAACATATACTTCTATCTCATGGTAAATCATGTCATGGAACAAAGCTATCATAGCACGCTGATATGTTGCCCCAACGTTCTTTAAACAAAATGGCATTATCTTATATCGGAAGGTGCCCCACTGTGTGACAAACGTAGTCTTCTCCATATCTTCAGGTGCCATCTTAATCTGATTGTAACTAGAGAAATCATCCATAAAAGAGAATACCGTGTGTTGAGCAGTGTTGTCTACCAGATCATCAATGTGGAAGCGGAAAATCATCTTTGTGGCTGGCTTTGTTCAAAACCCTATAATATACACACATGCGTACTTTACCATCTTTCTTAGGCACCGACACCACATTTGTAACCCATTGAGGATAGGAAGTAACAGCTAGGAACCCTGCATCAAATTGTTTCATCATTTCTGCTTTAATCTTTTCTGACATTTCGGGACGCATACGATGAACTTTCTGCTTTATTGGACGACAACCTTCCTTCATTGGTAGAAGATGAACCACAATATCAGTATCAAGTCCCGGCATATCCTCATAAGACCAAGCAAAGATCTCCACATAGTCATGTAACATCTGGATCAACCTGTTCTTAACACTGTCTTCTAATTCAGCTCCTATCTTGACCTCTTTCCTGTCTTTCTCAGTTCCCAAATTCACAACTTCAATTGGTTCTTCATGTGGCTGTATAACTTTATCTTCTTGTTGTAACAACTTAGCAAGCTCTACAGGCACTTTACAATCTTCCTCATTTCCATCCTCGGCTTGATAGATCGGATTCTCGAAGTTATAATTGGAAATAGCAGAACTGTTAACAACAAGATCCAGAGTGGATGAGGATCTACATTTTAGTGACGTGGGTGTGTGTAAGAACACATAGCTTTTGATAAAGAAAAAATAAAAGAAAGACAAAGAGCGCAATATTTACGAAAGAAAAAACGTTCATCGATTTTATTGAATGAAAATATGCGAATGGAATGACATCCCTAACAAGCATACCATTGTACCCCGGGCAAGGCACAAGGCTTAAAAGTTTAATTGTTCAAAATTACAAACTTGAAAATAAGAAAAACAGTAATAGCATTTACTCCTGACTAAAGGAGATAGGAATAACGTCTTCAACTTTCTAATTGTTGAGCCCACTGCCAATGGTAGGGAAAATTTAGCTATCCAAGTTATAGTCTTCATCAGAGTCTTCCACAACATTGACTTGATCCCTCTGAACTCCCTTGTTGGTGATACGAATAGTACGAGCACGACGAACAGCCTTCTGAGATTTTGCAGTAAAACCCAAACTAAAATTGTCAGACTTGTAAGGAATGTCAGGAAGTTGACCCCAAATAGTACAACCACATTCTTCAACTACAACTCTTACATCCTTCAGAGAGGCCATTGTAGGAGGTACTCTAGTAGCAGCAGGAACTGGTTTAGCAGCAGGGATAGACTCAGCAGCAGGAACAACCTGAGGAACAACTTCAAATGTGTGGCAAGGAGTCTCAACAAATTAACCCTCCATCTCAACATTTTACATGACTGACCATATACTCTTCTTCACCATAAACAGTGACAATCTTTCTTTTCTCTGGATATTTCAGCTTCTAGTGTAAAGTGGAAGTCACAACACCTTCCCAATGTATCCAGGGATGCCCAAGCAGACAGGAATATGAATGACGAATATCCATCACATAGAATGTAGAATCAAAGACTTCAGAACCCACTTTGATTGGGAGGTCAACTTCTCTGTGCACCATTCTTCTTGATCCATCAAAGGCTTTCACCACCACATTACTGGGTCTTAGCACAATATCTTCAAAGTTGAGTTTGTCCAGAACATCCTTCGGTAACACATTTAATGAAGAACCATTATCCACCAAAACATAAGACAAAGTAGTGCCCCTACACTCAATGGAGACATGCAGAGCCCTGTTGTGGTTTCTTTTGGCAGGAGTTAGATCAGCATCAGAAAATCCTAAGCCATTGTCAGTGGTCAGGTTAGCAACACAATTTTCAAACTAATCCACAGATATTTCATGTGGTATATGAGCAGACTTCAGGAAATTTACTAAAGCCTTAGCATGGGCTTCAGAACACAACAACAGAGATAGAATAGAGATCTTGGAGGGAGTATGCCCCAATTGTTCAACAATATTATAATCACTCTTGCGGATGATCTTCAGTACTTCATCCATCTGCTTAAAGAGGTCTTCAGTAACCGGTGTTTCAGCCTGAACAGGCTCAATTAATGGTCCTTTTCCCCGAGCTTCAGTACTTGGCCCAGGGTTGGAGGTATGAACTGGAGCAACATCAGTCTTTGAAGTGTCTTCTGGAGAGAAAATTCTTTCACTCCTAGTAACCTTACTAGTCCCAACAATATAGTCAATATTTGGATTAGTATTTGTAGTAGGTATATCAGTTAAAGGCTCTTGCTTGATACCACGAATATAAACATCAGAACCATAATTCCAAGGGATAGCCTTGTCATAAGAATATGGAATTGGACCAGGAGTAGTAATAATCAGGGGAGCCACCTTTGACTCAACAATAATCTTCACAGGACCTTTAGAAGTAATCCTCAAAGGACCCTTAGAAGTGATCTTTACAGGAGTATTAGTAACCATAGACACATCTTCAAGCTTCAGATCTTGGGATAAACCTTCACATAATCTCTCTACAGAAGGGGTCTTCTCAAACAATATAGTACGGTTGTCCATTAAACGCCGAATACCTTTTTTCAGCTTCCAACAGTCATTAGATTGAGAGGCATAGTAAAAACAGTCTTCATTGCAACCCGAAAATAAATCGGTTGCTGCATCTTCTTCTTAATGATGGATAGAGGAGTAGTCAAGTCAGTTACTTTATAAACATAAGAAACATCATCAACAATATTAACAGTCTTCTCATGCTTGGGCATAAGAGCAATAATCACATTAGGATTCTCAAGAGGATCAAACTCAATTTCTCCAACATCAATCATATCCTGAATCTTATTCTTCAACACCCAACAATTATTAGTATCATGACCTGGGCAATTGGAGTGCTATGCACACCTTGCATTGGGATTATAACAAGGAGAGGTAGTATTAGGATTCTGAGGAGGGTCCCTCAATGTTATCAACTCTCCTTTCAACATCTTTTGTAGAGCCTGAGCCAACGACATATTGATCTTTGTAAATTGCCTCCTGGGCATACTTTGCTTAGGCTGACTATTCTGTTGTTGATCTTGTTGTGCAGGATTAGAGATTAGGACTGCTCCTACAGATTGGTTATTCCTGTTACGACCCTGTTGGCCATACACAACATTAGATTCTTTATTCCCATTAGAAGGCTTCTTGGTTGTACTTGAAGAGGCAACCATTTGTATATTACCACTTCGTATACCATTTTCCACACGTTCTCAAGTCATTATCATCTCTGTGAAACCAGATGATGAACTTCCAATGAGATGACTGTAGAAAGGACCAGTTAGTGTAATCATGAACATATAAACCAATTCCCTGTTAGTTAAATGAGGTTGAACTCTGCTTGCAAGATCTCTCCATTTCTGGGCATACTCCTTGAAACTTTCTTTAAAACCCATAAACATGCTTTAGAGTTGCATGCGAGTTGGTTCTAAATCAGAGTTATATTGATACTGCCTATAGAAGGCCTCAACAAGATCATTCCAGGTATGAATATTGGAACTCTCAAGTTGGTAGTACCATTCTAATTGAGCTCCAAATAAACTCTCTTGAAAGAAATGAATCCACAACTTCCTGTCAGCAGTATGTGGTTGGATCCTTCGGACATAAGATCTCAAATGCAGCTTGGGACATGACACACCATCATATACCAAAAAAGTAGGAACCTTCTAACCAATAGGGATAACAAATCCAGAAATCAAACTCAGATCTTCAAAATCCAACCTAGAAGACTTTTGTAATTCCATAGCATTCACCCGGTCTTCCAGTAACTTGTACTCCTCATCACCAGTTGAATCATGGTAATAACTCTCCTAATAATCAGAATTCACAGTAGTGTAAACACCCCAAATTTGCCCTCACCCATTCACACCATGGCTTGTGATCATTCTCATATGCATAAACACAATCATAAGATCTCATATCCCATTTTTGTTTCACTGCATAGTTTCTAAGTCATCTGCACCTAGGGTTTGTGATCTGAGCAATCCAAGAACCTTTTGAGCCACTCCAAAGATCACCAATCACTTCAAAGGGATCCATGTGTGTTCTTATATCATATTACCCCCTCTCAAAGTCAAGAATGCCAAATAATCACAAGAACTAGGGTTTGTATGGAAGCAGAGTCAGGCTAGACTGCACAGTTGACCTAAAATTAGGGTTTTGGTTTCAGAGGCCATAACTCCAAATTTTTTGGTCATTCTTGTTTCTATTGGTCTCTATATGGTATAGGAAGTATGCATATCAATTTTCATGAAGAAATTCCATGGGGAAGTCATCTGATCAAGAGTTGACTTTCCAGACAAGTCAGTGCAAAATCAGGGCATCTGAGGCCCCCAATGACCCAACCAATGGGTGATCTTCATCATTTTGAGTTTATATGATCTTTATTTGATCATGGAAGAAGGTTGAAGTTCACAAAAATCAAGAATTTGGAGTTTTTGCAAATGTTGACTTTTTGGGCATAGTTGACTTTTCAAGAATGTGTCATTTTAGGTCATTTTTCAAGCCTTGATTCTTGATCCAAAAATGCTTCAAATGGAAAAACTTTGGTCATGAAAGTTGTAGAATACATCTTTCCCTTTTCAAAAAGTACAAGAACATGATCAGATTCTTCTTGGATCAAAAGTTATGGTGTGACAAAGTTGGCAAAAATCATTGATTTTCAAGGCATGCCCCAAATGTGAATTTTGCAAAATCATGAACCAAGGCTGTTTGTAACTTCTAGTTGACATCAAACCAATGTACAAACATTCTATGTGACATAAAAATCAGAATTGAACCAAGAGATCACATGTTCATGGTTTGTATGGCAAGACTTTTTCATGAAGTTTCAAAAGTGATCAACTTGCAAAACTCATGATCACACTTCACCAACTAGTTGCCTTGGCTGCTGAACCTTCCTAGCATCACACACACATCATGCTGCGCAGCCCATGCCTCTTGTACCAAGCTATAGCTCAAGCCATGCCTTCCTTACACAAAGTGGACTTTTTTGCAAAAGTGAACTTACCAATCAATAAAGGCCAGGTCACATCATCTGACCTATAGGATTATTTTATACTATCCAAATGCAGGCCATTTCATATACCAAGCCAAGCTGAAACACTCCACAACATCACATACACAAAAACACCTCACTTTGCAAAAACTCTTCGAATCTGCCTCCACAAACTTCAAACATCCAAACCATTTTCACCAATCATCTCACCATGTTCCATTGAGTAGAAACCAACAAAGAACCAGGCCTGAAACAAGCTATAACATCACTTCACCATTTTCATTCCAACTTGCAGTTTCTTTCGAAACTCACTCCACAGTTCATAAACATCCAAACAAACTCCACAAACCTTCTCCACTCATCATCTGGACCACAAAGAACCACTCACATTGGCCTAAAACTGCCTGCATCACCATTGCCATTTTCAACTGAGCTTGAGCAGAAGCTGTTCAAACTCTTCATCTAGCCAGCATAAACTTCTCCAAAGCATTCAAGCATCATCAAGAGGTCATAAGGAGTGGATTTCACCAAAGGAGGAGGTCAGAAACTTGCTGGAGTGAAAGCTTCGAATCTCAGGTAGCTCAAGAACTTTTTTTTCCAGAAATGGATTTTTAAGTTCTAAACTTGTTCTATATGTCTTCCTGATCATGAATATGCCTTTAGTTTTGAAAATGGTGATGAAATGAGAATTTAATCGCTTCCTGAAACTCTGTTGACCTAAAAATTGTTTGGTTCGATTCATGTTTCTGGGGAAAAATAAATGTTGTTTGTGATGGGGTTTTGATTCAGTGGATCATGGGAATCATTTCTGTATGCTTGGTTTTCATTTTTGTTACGTTTTGAGAGAGTTTGGAGATTTTCAGGTGGGCTTCCCACCGGAGAAGACGACCGGAGGTCTTCTCCGGCCACCTGAAAATAATTAGGGCATAATCCCAGTCATTAAGTGAGTTTGAATCTGGAGCGTGCGATTGCTTTGACTCGTTGACCTCCCGCGTGTGTGAAGGGACCAGATTGATCATTAGAAACCCTAATTGCATTTAATTAATTTGTAATTAAGTTTAGCCCAGTTTGAATGTGAGCCACAAGATCTGGCGCATAGTCAATGCTCCCAAACCCAGACTCAATCCCTGCCTTCCATTCTGTTGACTTTTCCCTTTTCTTTATTTTATTTCATTTCTTTTCATTTTATTTGCATAATTAATTTAAAATAGTAAAAATTGCTTAAAAATTATGAAACTTTTTCTCATGAGTTTTAATAATTTTTATGACACAAAAATATTTTTGTTTTTGTTTTTATCATTAAAAAAGTATTTTTAAATATTTAAAGGATTATTTTTAATTGATTAATGGAAATTAATTTATTAAAAATACTTTTAGGTATTTAAAAATTACCAAAAAATTCATGAAATGTTCTAAGACATTTAGAAACATTGTCCAACCTTCAAACCAAATTTCTTTTTTGATCTTGATGCATTTTGAGAATTTTTCTTTGAATTAAAATCATTTTTGTGCATTATTTTGATCCTAAGTTCAAAAAATCATTTCTGCCTATTCATGAAGAGTTGGACATTGATTCTTCTTGCATTGCATTGTGTTTAGCATGTAGTTTTTGAGGTTAAATGGCCATGATTTGATTCCTCATTTTCAATTTGTTTGATAATTTTCTTGTTTAGGAACCCTAAAAGCCCTAATAACTTGTAAAATTCATAACTTGAGATTGGTTAAGGGTTGAGACCTCTCCTTTGGGCAGTGAATTAGTATAGGGTTAGAGGTCCTTTGTGTGGTATTTTCAATTTTTTTATCCTAGGGTTTGCTTCTGATTTTGAATTTTGTTTGATGTTTGGTTCATAAACCCTAATTTGGGCTTTCATTTGCATCCCTCTTGCATTCTCTTGCATAACATGACTTGCCATGACATTCCATGCCTCCATTTGACATCATAAGACATATAGAAATCATGTTTGATCATTGCATCATGTATTTGCCATGTTGTATGTCATGTGCACTTCATAACTTGTCATGTATATCCATGCTTCCTAACTTGCTTCATTTGCATTCATGAACTTATATGATCATTTCCATGTGTTGCCTCATGTTTGTAGCATCTCATAGCATCATTACCATCATCAACATGCTTCTGGTTTTGTTTATCATCATGTCATCTCATCACATTTGGCATTGCATTTCATTTTCTTTTCTAACATTTCAGGTGGTAAGTGATTTGAGAAGTGAATTTGCCTTCACTTCTCATAACTTTCCTTGTCATCTCTCTTGCATCCATTGCTGCATTTTTATATGTGTTTGAGATTGAGCTTGCTCATTCTTCTTCTTCTCACTTTCTTTCTTCAAGTGACTTGACTTCTTGAATGAAGCAAGTCACTTTGCTTCTCTTGATCCTTTCATCTGCTTCCTGGTGGCTCCTTTGAAGATTGTTCTTGTAAACTTCACAAACCTTAGGAACAACCAAGCATGACAATGATTAGGGTTTTGATTAGTCTCCCCTCTTAGTTTCACCTTTGTGTCTCCTTTGAGTCTTCTCTTCTCACCTCATAATCAGGGACTAAACCCTAAAGGCTTTAAGGCTTTGTGATTAAGCTTATGCCTGCATCCTTCTCTTAGGATGGAGTGTATAACTTTAATCCTAAGTGTTAAACCCTTAATGTGTTTAAATCTCTTAATCAATTCACTTAATAAGTACCAAGACATCACACTTGTAACTTGGGCCTTGCATTAGGGTTCTAATTCTTCCTTAATTGGTTAAGAAGGACTAACCCTAGTGTTAATGGACAAGTCCCCCTCAAGTTGTCTTACAAATCATAAAAATCACTTCATCATCATACCATTAAATAAAATCCACTTAATCAAAGGCTTGTTTTGTCATGAGCTTAATCCCTAATCATGGATTAAGTTGAGGAGCTTTCCTCAGCTTAAACATTCTCATCTATTATCCTTCTATTAGGATGGTGTAATGAGTCTGTTTAATCCTTGATTATGGCTTAATCTCATTACTTAACACTAAACAAAAACATCAAAAACATCTAAATAATCACAAGTAGGTTAATGATCTTAATCCTACACCATGGTGATTAAGTGTGAGAATCTGACTTCACACTTAAGGTATTCTCATTACCCCTAATCAGAGGGAAGATGTGATGAGTTTACTAAATCCACTGGTTTAGGCTTAAGCTCATTAACTTATGACAAACTTTCAAAAACAATAAAATACTGAAAACACAAAAACAAACAATAATCGTCTCCTCCGGGATTCTTTTCTCATCTCATTCACTCATAAACGAGAACTTGCTTCTTCCGTCTAATGCAAGACAGTTTGCATCTGTGCCAGACAGATCATACACTTGAGCATAGGCAAGTAAGCAGTTCACAAGTCAATTCATCTATCAGTCTCTTTGGGTCGAACTACGGTGTTCTGACTTCCTCATTGCACGAGAGGATACGTAGGCATAACTTAACAGTTATCGAACAAAAGTCTCTGTATATTCCCCCTCTTTCCAGCTTCATTCTTTTAGCCTCATGATCTTGAGCATTTCACTCCTGTTCTTACACTGACACTTCACTCATATCACACATCACTTTCTCTTACACTGACACCTGTACATCCTTTTCCAGCTCTTTATGCACAAATTGCACTGACACTACCCCTTTAAAACACAAATCTTTTAAGCGTGGATCCCGTCGAGTACGACGGACAATCTGGGTGCTAATACCTTCCCAGGTTGTAACCAACCCCCTTTCTCAGTCTCTCTGGTTCGCAACCGTCTTGTCCATATCTTTCTAGGTCTATGCAGCATTGCCTTTCCTCCGGGATAAAAATGCCTAGCTGGCGACTCTATTCATCTCCAGTGAGTTCACGGCTGTGTGTTCTCATTGTCCCTCTCGCCGACCGTTCGCGTCTGTACCCTATTTGACCCGGCTTCATTTAGTGGGAGCGACAGCTTGGCGACTCTGCTGGGGAAACTTATACTGTAACCAGGGCTTCTGGTTCTTTTTGTGGGTTCCTCCTAGCGCTTGATTGATTTGTGTTTACTGGGGTGTTATGTGCTTATTTGTGTTTGTATATTTGTATTTATTTCTGCTTTATGCACAGTTTTGTTTATTGCTTTCTTTATAGCTTTATGCATATATTATCATATTGTCATACTGTGCTGCTGGCTGGATCTGTTGTTTGCTTTGGTGGGTGGGTGTTCCATTGAGAGTTAAGGTCCTATACCTGGGACCTGAGTGACACCTAGGCTAGAGTTAATCATATTCTTTCCCATTCCATCTCGGTCTGGTGCGGGAATATGAAACACGGTTCAGATATGGGTTTCTTCTTGAGAACTCTGTGTTGCAGATTTCCTGCAATGCTAGGGCTATCTGGGAAGCCTGCTAAGTCTGGATGACCTTTTAGTATTGACCTTTAGAAACTGAGGTGAATTAGAGGAGGAACTTTTATGGTTATTGTAAACACTGTACCTCCGGGTTAGAAGTGTTTACACTTCTCATAACTGATCCAAGTCTGAGGATCCTTGTTTTAGAACACCACCTGTGAGGGGGTCGGGCTGTTTACAGGTTTGCAGGTACCCTTGGCCTCAACATACCCTATTACTTTGTTTGATTAAGAATACTCCATGTTGGAACAGTTCTTGTGATTCTAAACTCTGGACATTGTGGCTCTTTATTTGAGTCCCCCACCCTGGTTACTGGATTTATAGACCTCCATCTGGAATTCTTGAACATACTTGGACCAATATCAGAACAGTTGATCAGATCCAGCTCAGTCACAGACCCTTGCATATCATTTGCATACATAAACATTGCATCATATTGACATTTGCTTATTTGTGTTTCAGGGTATCCATCTTCATTTGGTTCTGGTTTTGACCCCATCTTCAGTACTGACCTATCTTCATCAGCATTTGCTTCAGCTATCTACTTTAGTTGTCTGCACCAGCCAATCAGTGGCCAGTTCTTCAGTGTTATCATCAGCATTTATCTCTACTCACCTTCAGCATCATGGCTCCTAAAAAGAGCAACATCACCTATCACTTCTTCCAGCCAGAGCTATCTGACATCAGGAGGATTCAGACCCTGATCACTCCAGATCACATACCATTGTTCAGGGAACACTATGGGGATATACTTGATATGGTTATGGATCTGGACCCTTCACAGAGAAGCCTGATCCACACTTGTATTCAGTTTTATGATCCCCCACTGAGATGTTTCACTTTTCAAGACTTTCAGTTGGGCCCTCTATTAGAAGAATACTCATCATTGGTTGGCATGCCTATCAGGGGTGGAATCCCTTTCAACCCTGAGATGGTCTTTCCTGGTAATGGAGAAGTAGCAAAGGCTCTGCATCTGGAACCTATCCTGATTGAGCAGCATATGACTTCTAAAGCTGGAATCCCTGGCTTCCATCTGGATTTCCTGATCTCTCAAGCTACCCTGAAAGCTTCTTTAGGAGAGTGGAAAGTTGTCTGTGCCTTATTGGCTTTGAGCATATATGGAATTGTATTGTTTGCAGATGAGCCTCGATTCATTAGCAAGAATGCAATCCATCTATTCATCTTGAAGAACCCAGTGCCCACTTTATTGGGGGATCTCTACTATTCAGTGCATCAGAGGAATGAAAAGCAGAGGGGAAGATTAGTGAGGTGTTGTGCTCCATTGTTCCATACTTGGCTTCTCAGGCATCTACCCAGGACAGATGCATTTTTGAACCCTCATCAGCAGAGCAACTGGGCTAAGAGACTCACTACTCTAACTTCAGCCGATATCAGATGGTGCACTCAAAGCACCAAGGGTAGGGATATCATCACCAGCTGTGGGCATTTCCCCAATGTGCCCCTAATAGGAGTTAAGGGTAGTATCAATTACAACCCTCTGCTGTTTAGAAGACAACTGGGCTATGCCCTGGTCCACACTCCTAAGGCACAGGACTTGGTTGAAACTCTTTACTGTGAGAACAAGATTAATCTGGCTATTGTTAGGCAGGCAGCCTGGGCCTGGGATAATGTTCAGATCAAGGGAATAACCATTTTGGGGAAGTGCAACAATGTGGCCTCAGCACAATATTATGAATGGTCCCGCGCCAGGGCCCAATTCTCTGGGATGCCCTTTACTATAGAAGATATGCCTGAATCATCTTCAGCACCACCTGCCACTGTCAGTTTGGAGGAGTTTGAGAGTTTGAAAGAAAGAAATGAGAAGTTAACTCAAGCTTTGCAGAAGACCCTCCGGGAAAGGAGTGATGGTATGAGGGAGGTTGAGAGATTGGAGAAGTTGAGAGTGGAGCATCTGGTTAAGATTGAGAAGTCTGGGGATTATATCAAAAAGTCTAAAGCTGGAGAACAAATCCTGAAGAATGCTTGCAAAGAAGCCCAGTTCCAGAGAGCAAGGACAGACTTATATTTGAAGGAGAGTCAAGCCCGGTGGGTCAGGATCACCGAAGCCCGTACTCTGGAGGACAAGAGAGTTCAAGACAAGATGGAGCAACTGGAAGCTAATGCAAAAGAGCAGCAAGAAGCCCTGGCAGCAGCCCAGAGGGAGATATCAGAGTTGAAGATCAAAGCTGGGGTGAAGAGGTCAAAAGACCAAAGTCAGCACAAGAAGCTAGCAGCAGCTGTTACCACCCGGAATCTCCTCATCAGGAATCTCACGGAGCGTCCGGCTGATCCTGTGACCGAAGCACTTCTCAAGGAAGTTCGTGAGGATGAGTTTGGTCTTGGTGTCTGACCATTTGTTTGTTGTTGCTTTCATTCCGTGTACTTTTATTTTCCTGTAATGTATTTTGACCCCTCAGAGGGCTTGTATTTGTAAACAAACTATGTACCCTTTTGCTTTTGTAATATATGTATTAGTTTGTTCCATCCGGGTTTCACTTCAAAAGCAACATCCACAGCATCTTCAAGGGTCTGGAAGGGTCAAAACTGAATGCCAAACCGGATACCTTGAAAACAAATAGGCATACTGCATTGCATGCTAACCCTTTTGTTTGTTTTGTAGGTTTTTGTTTTACTGCCACTAACTCTGTTGTGATGTTCAGGAACTATTGCTCGACGCCGGGTATTTCCCCTCAATCGTCCGCACCGTTATCCGACCCGTAACAATCTTCCGGGCATTCAAATGGATCAGATGCAGCAGGACCTTACTGAGGTCAGAAATCAAATGGCAAACGAAAGGCTAGAAATGAGGAATCAAATGACTCAGTTTATGGAAGTGATGAACAACATGGCTCAGAGCCAGGAAAGATTGAGGGCCATGGTGGAAAGGCAGAATCAAGAAGATCCACATATAGGGACTGCCGGCACCAGCAACAATGAAAGGGTCCAACCTCATGTAAATCCCCCTGTATTTGGACCACACCTCCATCCTGAGGTCAATATTCCTGCAAATGTTCAAGGGACTGCCACCGCAGCTAGGGTACTTCAAGAAGACCCCCAAGAGGACCAGTTCACGGTAATGGGTGCTGGGGAAGAGGCTTATGATAGGAGGTTGGATGAGATAGCTGAGAAGTTGAGGTCCTTAGAGTCTCAAAACTCTTTGGGATTCGATGTCATGGATATGGGCTTGGTAGACGGGGTCAGGATTCCCCACAAGTTTAAGCCTCCATGCTTTGAAAAGTATAATGGGACTTCCTGTCCCCGAACCCATCTGCAATCTTTTCTCGGGAGATTAAAAGCTTATACCATGGACGAGAAACTGTGGATGTTCTACTTCGAGGATAGCTTGACTGGAGCTTCAAGGGAATGGTATTCCCATCTGACGAGAGTAACTGTAAGATGCTGGAAGGACCTGGCAGAGGCCTTCATCAGACAGTATCAGTATAATCTGGATATGGCACCCAACAGGACTCTCCTAATGGGAATGTCACAGTCATCTAGAGAGAGTTTCAGAGAATATGCTCAAAGATGGAGACAGCTTGCTGCTGCTGTCCAGCCACCTATGTCTGAAAGAGAGATGGCTGATATGTTCATGAACACCCTTCAGGGAACCTATATTGATAGGCTAGCTGCCTTCTCATCCACCAGCTTTGCAGATGTTGTCATAGCAGGGGAGAGAATTGAAAGCCTATTGAAAATGGGGAAGATCTCAGACAATGGTGCAAGCTCATCCAGTAATGCCAGAAAGCCTTTTGCAGGCCCGAGAAGGACTGGTGAGACTAATGCCATCCACACCAGCAGGGGTAGGCCCCAATATGTTCACAGATCTGTGGCTGCAGTCACCATCCCTGCTCCAGCTCACCCACCACCAGCCTATCAACCTCCTCAGCAAAACTATCAACAACAACCTCAGTACCATCCACAAAATCAGTACCCTCCGAGAAACTACAACAACAGCAACACCAACAACAATAACCAGCAAAGGCCATTCCAACAGAGGCCATCTCAAGCCAACAGAGTGATCGACCCGATCCCCATGCCATATGCTACATTGCTGCCACAGCTCCTGAAACTCAACCTAGTTGAGCTAAGGACGTTGGCACCTCCAGATCCCAACAGTCTACCCAGGAATTACGACTCCAATGCTAGGTGTGCCTTTCATTCAAACGCACCTGGCCATAGTACAGAAAAGTGCAGAGCCTTGCACATGAAGGTACAAGACCTGGTAGACTCAAAAGCTCTGAATTTTGCACCACCACCCAATGTCAACAAAAATCCTATGCCAAACCATGGTGGTTCCCGAATTAACGCTATTGAAGAAGACAAGCCGTCTTATTTAATAACCAGTGTGGGTCAAATCAGGACACCGTTGGTGGAGATCAAGGCTCAGCTCTTGGAATGTCATATGTTCCCGGGGTGCGAGTTAGGGTGTGCTTACTGCAATATTTCAGTAAACGGGTGCGATAATCTGAGGAATGGCATAGATGGCCTTATTCAGAGTGGCCAACTCCAGATCACCACATCATTTCCAACAAGTCCTGCAATCCCAACAGCAACAACTCCAGAACCTACTACAACTGCAACAACCATTGTTCCTGACAATTCTTCGGCTTCATCAACAAGTACTTCATCCATTATCTCAACAGATCAGTTTTCAACAAATTTTCCTGCTACAACTTCAGCTTCACTCCATTTTGAACCTCCTACAACAACAACATCCATTCTTCCAACAATGTCTCCTACAACACCAGCAACCAATCATGAAGATGTCTCTACTGTCACAATATTTTATGATCCTGAAAGCAACTCTGCCTACAACTCAGAAAGTGCTGCTCCCATCAGAGCACCGGTCACAATTTATTATGATCCACAGACTATCACAATTCCTTCCGCAGCTGCAGTCAGTCCAGTCACTATCACGGTGCCTGGACCAGTACCTTATGAAAGCAGCAATGCTATCCCGTGGCATTACGGCTCTGACCTGTACTGTGAAGGACAAAAGATCACTTTTGAATCATCAACCCCTGCACCATAAATTGACAATGTGGGAGGAGGCGGAGGCTTCACTCGAAGCGGATGTCTTTTCGCTCCACAAATTCAAAGACCCACTGCCGAAGCAGAAGCTGCTGCCAAGGCAAAAGGAAAGAGCCCTGTGCAGGAAGATCAAGCTGTTAAAGAAGCTTTGAAGACACCCTTCGATCAAGAGGTTGATGAGTTCATGCGAATCATCAAGAAGAGTGATTACAAAATTGTGGATCAGCTTCACCAGACGCCATCCAAGATCTCTATCCTCTCACTGCTTATGTGCTCCGAAGCCCATCGGAATGCACTACTCAAAGTCTTGCACGCAGCTTACGTGCCTGAAGAGATCACTGTCAATCAATTAGAAACCGTGGTTGGAAATGTTACTGCTAGCAATGGGCTAGGGTTCACCAATACTGACTTGACAACGGATGGCCGCAACCATAACAAAGCCTTGCACATCACCATGGAATGCAAAGGAGCAGTCCTTTCTCATGTGCTGGTGGACACAGGGTCATCCCTTAATGTCTTACCAAAGAAGGCCCTGGTGAAGCTAGAGTATGAAGGATTAGCTTTGCGACCCAGCAACCTGGTAGTAAGAGCCTTTGATGGTTCTAAGAGATCGGTTCTGGGAGAGATTGAGCTACCTGTGACAATTGGCCCACAGACCTTTACAACTATCTTCTATGTGATGGACATTCAGCCTGCCTACAGCTGTTTGTTGGGTAGACCTTGGATTCACGCCGCTGGCGCAGTAACGTCTACCCTTCACCAGAAGTTAAAATTTGAGTGGGAAGGCCAAGTTGTTACTATCTGTGGGGAGGAGGATATATTTGTTAGCCATCTGGCTACTTATAAGTATATTGAGATGGATGGGGAGATCCATGAAACAATGAGCCAAGGATTTGAGGCCTTGAATGTCAATGAAGCATCTGCTGTATCTGGAATCTCCATGGCATCTTATCAACAGGCCCGGAAGGTTGTTGAAGAAGGAACTGCCCAAGGCTGGGGCAAGGTTTTATCTGTGGAGGAGAAGAAAGACAAATTTGGGTTGGGTTACAGACCAACTCAACAAGATCAAGCAAAGGCTGCTGAGAAGCCCGGTTTTGTCAGTGGGGGGATGCTCACCCCTGATGCTATCAACAATCTGGAAGACGAGCTGGAAGAAGAACGCAACCTGGAAAGCTGGATTCGTCCAAAGATCCCGGGGAGCAGTGTCTCAAACTGGTCTTCCCAGGAAATTATAAGAGTTACTCATGCAGAGTAATTATTATTTCCTGTATTTTATAGCATGCATCAAAGTCTTGCATCTTGCCCAAGATGACAAGACTCATTTTGTAATCGGGCCATCTGTACTTTTTGTGCAAACAAGATTAATCAATGAAATATCAGACATCTTTTTGCAAATGAGTCTTTTTCTTTTCTGCTCACTGTTTTTCCATTTTTCTTTTTGTACAAAAAATAAATGGCAGTGTTTTCAAAATGACAACTTTATTTCACTTTTCTAAACAAGATTAAAATCAAATCACTAAAATGAACAAACTGAACCCTTGCAGAGAGTGCCTTCCAGACAGCACCGACAACAGCACGACTATGACTTCGTATGACTTTGACAATCCAATCAATCAAGCCGATGAAGGGGTTGAAGAAGAGTATGAGCTTCCTGAAGAGCTAGCTAGGTTGTTAAGACAAGAGGAGAAGGTTATTACTCCTCACCAGGAGGAGGTTGAAGTGATCAATCTTGGTACAGATGAAGACGTGAAAGAAGTTAAAATCGGGGCCTGCCTGCAAGACTCAGTGAAGAGACAACTGATTGATCTGCTTCAAGAGTATGTGGATGTGTTTGCCTGGTCTTATCAAGATATGCCAGGATTGGACACCGATATTGTTGTGCACAAGCTGTCGTTGAGGGAAGAATGCCCACCAGTCAAACAGAAGCTGCGCCGTACTCGCCCAGACATGGCTATGAAAATCAAGGAAGAGGTACAAAAGCAGTGGGACGCCGGGTTCCTTGCTGTAACTAGCTATCCACCGTGGGTCGCTAATATAGTACCTGTGCCTAAGAAGGACGGTAAAGTAAGAATGTGTGTTGACTACCGGGACCTGAACAGAGCCAGTCCAAAAGATGATTTCCCATTACCTCACATTGATGTATTGGTGGATAACACGGCTCAATTCTCGGTGTTCTCCTTCATGGACGGATTTTCAGGATATAATCAGATCAAGATGTCACCTGAAGACATGGAGAAGACAACATTCATTACACCTTGGGGCACGTTCTGTTACAAAGTGATGCCATTCGGACTGAAGAATGCTGGTGCCACATATCAACGGGCTATGGTGACATTATTCCACGATATGATCCATAAGGAAATCGAGTGTTATGTGGATGATATGATCGCCAAGTCCCTTACTGAAGAAGATCACCTGGTGAATCTGCTGAATTTGTTCAAGCGTCTGAGGAAGTACCAACTGAAGTTGAACCCCAACAAATGCACATTCGGGGTGCGATCTGGTAAGATGCTGGGCTTTATTGTAAGCGAGAAGGGGATTGAAGTTGACCCTGATAAAGTCAAAGCTATTCAAGAGATGCCTGCACCGAAAACTGAGAAAGAAGTTCGAGGGTTCTTAGGTCGAATGAACTACATTTCACGGTTCATATCTCACCTTACAGCAACCTGTGAACCCTTGTTCAAGCTGTTAAGAAAAGAACAGACGGTCAGTTGGAACGAAGACTGCCAGAAGGCTTTTGACAAGATCAAGGAGTACTTACAAGAACCTCCAATCCTTATGCCTCCAGTTGAAGGAAGACCTCTGATAATGTATTTGACGGTATTAGAAGAGTCAATGGGGTGTGTGCTGGGCCAGCATGACGAGTCTGGTCGAAAAGAGTATGCAATATACTACCTAAGCAAAAAGTTTACCGACTGTGAACAACGTTATTCACTGCTCGAGAAAACTTGTTGTGCTTTAGCGTGGGCTGCTCGCCGACTGAGACAGTATATGTTGACCCACACTACTTTATTGATCTCAAAGATGGACCCAGTCAAGTACATTTTCGAGAAGCCAGCTCTTACCGGACGGGTTGCAAGATGGCAAATGATTCTCACGGAATATGACATCCAGTACACGTCTCAGAAAGCCATCAAGGGCAGTGTACTATCTGAATATCTTGCTGAGCAACCCATTGATGACTACCAGCCTATGAGGTTTGACTTCCCTGATGAAGACATCATGTTCATAAAAGCAAAAGATCATGAAGAGCCTATTCACACTGAAGGGCCTGACCCGGAAGAAGAATGGACTATGATGTTTGACGGGGCTGTTAACATGAATGGTCGTGGTGTTGGTGCAGTACTCATTTCACCAAAAGGAGTTCACATGCCTTTCTCGGCGAAACTCACTTTCAACTGCACTAACAACGAAGCTGAATACGAAGCTTGCATTATGGGTCTTGAGGAAGCCATTGACCTCAGGATCAAGACATTGACTGTATTCGGAGATTCAGCTCTGGTAGTTAATCAAACCAACGGAAAATGGTACACTCACCAGGATCATCTAATACCTTACAGGGATTATACAAGAAGGTTATTGACTTTCTTCACAACAGTCGAGCTTGAGTATATCCCTCGGGACGAGAATCAGTTTGCAGATGCTCTCGCTACCATTTCATCCATGATCAAAGTTCAAGCTGCTAACTTTGTACCTCAGATTTCGGTGTCCAGACTTGATAGACCAGCATATGTGTTCGCAGCAAAAGTTGTCAAAGATGATAAGCCTTGGTTCCATGACATTAAATGCTTCTTGGAGGATCAGACATACCCACCCGGGGCATCTTCCAATGATAAGAAGACTTTGAGAAGGCTTGCTGGTAGTTTCTTTCTGAACACTGATGGGTCTTTATACAAAAGGAACTTTGATATGGTACTCCTCAGATGTGTTGACAAGACGGAAGCAGATTTGTTGATGCATGAAGTGCACGAAGGATCTTTTGGTACCCATGCAGGAGGGCATGCCATGGCTAAGAAGTTGCTAAGGTCAGGTTATTACTGGATCACAATGGATGCAGACTGTTGTGCCTATGCCAGAAAATGCCACAAATGCCAGATCTATGCAGATAAAGTGCATGTACCTCCCAATCCTTTGAACATCATGTCTTCACCATGGCCCTTTGCCATGTGGGGCGTTGATATGATCGGCAAGATTGAGCCAACTGCTTCAAATGGCCACAGATTCATCCTGGTCGCCATTGACTATTTCACTAAGTGGGTCGAAGCAGCCTCATATGCAAACGTCACAAGACAAGTGGTAGCCAGATTTCTGAAGAGAGATATCATCTGTCGATATGGAGTGCCCGAGCGAATCATTACTGATAATGGTTCCAATCTAAACAACAAAATGATGGCAGAGCTATGCCGGGACTTCAAGATTCAACATCACAATTCTTCTCCTTACAGGCCAAAGATGAATGGCGCTGTTGAGGCAGCAAATAAGAATATCAAGAAGATTGTGCAGAAGATGGTAGTCACGTACAAAGACTGGCATGAAATGCTACCATTCGCCTTGCATGGGTACCGCACGTCAATCAGGACATCCACTGGGGCAACACTGTATCAACTTGTGTATGGTATGGAAGCAGTCCTACCGGTTGAAGTTGAATTACCCTCTCTACGGGTACTAATGGATGTTAAACTGAGTGAAGCAGAATGGGTCAGGGCCCGATACGAGCAACTGAGTCTGATTGAAGAGAAAAGATTGGCTGCAATCTGTCATGGGCAGTTATATCAGAAGAGAATGAAGAAAGCCTTCGATCAGAAAGTCAGGCACCGAGAGTACCAAGTAGGAGATCTTGTGCTGAAGAGAATCCTCCCTCCTCATACAGACCACAGGGGCAAGTGGACCCCGAACTATGAAGGACCATTCGTGGTAAAGAAAGTTTTCTCGGGTGGAGCACTAATGCTCAGCACCATGGACGGTGAAGATTTCACGTCCCCTGTGAATTCAGATGCAGTTAAAAAACACTTCGCATAAAAATGACCCGCTGGACACAAAAACAGAATGTAAGTCCAGGCAAAAATAGGGCATCCCGGCGAGTCAAAAACAGAATAAAAGACTCGGGCAAAAATAAGGGAAAATAGACAAAAAAATGTACACCCGCTGAGTTGAAAAGCCGCATTGGACAGCTCAGGCAAAAATGGGTATCCCGATGGATTGAAAACCCGAAAGGGCGATCCATGCAAAATAAGGGAATAAGCGAACAACTGCATTCTGAATTCGTCTGTATCACTTACAACTTGGTAAGCTTCGAAAGGATCAAGCTTCAATCAGAATCAACATTCTTCAAAAAGCAAGATGAGAAGAACGTCAAAAGTCATACGAGTCATAACAAAGGGGAAGCTCCTTAAAGCGTCATCAACACTGCCAACATTTTGTTTCTCAATTTGTAACAATCTCCTCATTTCAGGGGATATGTTCCTTTGACTGTATCTCGCCAATTCAGGGCATATGAATTAATAAAATCAGATTTTCAGTCATGTCTCGTTTTGCACATTTTATTTGCAAAAATGTCTGATGTCTTAAAAGAAAAAAACTGATTGCATAAGAATACAGATGCTATCTTCAAAAGTAAAAACATGCTTGCAGGAAATATGCTTACTCTCAGAAGTATCCTAACTTCTATGACGGAATCCAGTAAGGGATACCTCGGGATTATCTTGTGCGTTTCTCTATCCTTTTCAGGATTGCAGGTATCCAGAATGCAACTTGGGGCATGTAGGCTTTGTCCCAGCAAGCTGGCAAATCAACACCCAATTTTAGCACCCGAAGTGCTCTCTCCCCAGCTGAGTTGCCTCCCATGACTTCCCCCAGCCGAGCTGCCTTTTTATCTTCAGCCGGAGCACAAAAGTCAGGGAACCATCTCCCCACAGAGTTCCAACCTCTATCCAGAAGAGCAGTGCATGAAGATCACAACAGAGCGAAGAAAGCTTCTACAAACCCCAGCTGGGTCCTATATTTATTAGGATAGGTCTATCAATGACCTATATCCCCAAGCAATAGCATCTCGTTAGATCTACCAATGATCTCATCCCCAGCTGGGATGTCCATTTCAAGCAGATTGATCGAAGATCTTCGCAGCAACGGGATCCGAATCCCGGTTGGGTATCTTTGCACAATCATAGCATTCGCATCATATTTACCCACAAAGCGTAGCATTCCGTCTAATACGGAGCATTGCGGCAAAAATCCAACACATAGCATAATCATAAGCCATGTTTTAAACCAACACTTGTGAATAATGACAGTTCATCAACGTACAGAAAAATCCCCACCAGAGTCCCCAGCAAAAGCAGCTGCCTCACAATCCACAAACACCAATATATACTCATTTTGACACCCGTCCGTGCCATCTTTCCCCAGTAAAGTTACCTGAACACTCCTTGCGAACACCACCCATATTACAGATACTTCCTGGCACCCGTCCGTGTCATACTCCCAGCAGAAAGCCAAAGACATCCTCTTTGCACTCACATGTGCTTATATATACATCCTTTGACACCCGTCCGTGTCATATCCCCAGCACAGTCATCTACACTTTTACAACCTACATACTTGTTGATATTATTATACTTTTCTCTTTTGACACTCGTCCGTGTCACTCTCCCCAGCAGTTAATTACTCATCTATACACCAATCACTCTTATAGTCAACACTCGTCCTTGTTCTTTGTTAACTCGTTGGTACTCGTCCGTACCATCATCTCAGAACATGCGTCAAGCGTTTGCTTCTACATGATACTCGTCCGTATCATAGTCTTAAGGATGCTCGCCCGCATCTTTAATTCGTACACTGTGTCAAACACTTGTGTCTTCTTGAATATAGATACTCGTCTGTGTCCACTATTCCCCAGAGGAGTCCCTTCAGATTCAACACTCGTCCGTGTTCTTTGTTAACCCGTTGATACTCGCCCGTATCATCATCTCTGAACATGTGTCAGTTTGTTTCTACCCGATACTCGTCCGTATCGTAGTCTTAAGGATGCTCGTCCGCATCTTTAATCTATACACAAACATCTAAACACTTATACCTTTCTTTTCTTGGTTGTAAACGCTCGTCCGTGTTTACTATATCCCCAGTAGATCGCCAACGAAGCAAATCTTCCTTCTTATCTGACCCTCGTCCTGTGTTATGATAAACCTTGAGAGCAGCCGTCCCCTGCTAGGTGGTCGTCCTCCACCTCTTGATGGTCGTCCTCCATCATGCTCATCCGATGGCCGTCCCCATCGTTGTTTTATTTAGCAGCCGTCCCCTGCTAGGTGGTCGTCCTCCACCTCTTGATGATCGTCCTTCATCATTTTATCCAATGGCCGTCCCCATTGTTGATTTTTGGTTATCTGGCACTCGTCCTGTGTCATGAGAAACCTCGAGAGCAGCCGTCCCCTGCTAGGTGGTCGTCCTCCACCTTTTGATGGTCGTCCTCCATCATGCTCGTCCGATGGTCGTCCCCATCGTTGACCTTTTTATCCGGCATTCGTCCTATGTCGCGATATTTTTGGCAGCCGTACCCTGCCAGGTGGTCGTCCTCCACCTTAGATGACCGTCCCTCATCTTAACCCAACAGAGCAGCCGTCCCCTGCTAGGTGATCGTCCTTCACCTTTGATGACCGTACTTCATCATCTGTTTATTTCATTTATTCTTTAACCCGATGGCCGTCCCCGTCGTGGTCCCTTTTCCTTTTTAGCCCGATGGCCGTCCCCATCGTCGGTTACTTTGCTTTATGAACTTGATGGCCGTCCCCGTCATGTTTCATTAGTTCCTAGAGAATTTTACAGCTTTATCTTGATGGCCGTCCCCATCATAATTTTATTTTTCTCAGCTAGTCGGCAGTCCCCGTCTTGGCTTTACCTTTTATCCCCAGCATGTCGGCCGTCCCCGTCATTGCACTCTACCCAGCAGTCGTCCTCTGCTCGGCGGTCGTCCTCCGTCGCCCACACTTTACAATATACTTTATTTTCCTTTTACAATCTATATCCCTTTTCTTCTTCATTCCGTGAGTGCAAATTTTGGACTGTCTTTGGTATTCAACCACAAGTTATCTTGTTTGCCTGTTAAGCCGTCGCTTACAACCTGCACAGCTAACTCATGATTGAATAGTGTAAACACCCCAAATTTGCCCTCACCCATTCACACCATGGCTTGTGATCATTCTCATATGCATAAACACAATCATATCATCTCACATCTCATTTTTGATCCACTGCATAGTTTTCAAGGCATCTGCACCTAGGGTTTGTGATCTGAGCAATCCCAAAGCATCTTGAGCCACTCCAAAGGCCACCAATCAACTCAAAGGGGTCCATGTGTGTTCTTGTATCATGTCACATCCTCACAGAGTCAAAATTGCAGAGGAATCACAAGAACTAGGGTTTGAGTGGATGCAGAGCCAGTTTGAACTGCACAGTTGACCTAAAATTAGGTTTTTGGTTTCAGAGGCCATAATCTCAAATTTTTTGGTCATTCTTGTTTCCATTGGTCTCTATATGGTATAGGGAATATGCATATCAATTCTCATGAAGAAATTCCATGGGGAAGTCATCTGATCAAGAGTTGACTTTTCAGACAAGTCAGTGCAAAATCAGGGCATCTGAGGCCCCCAATGACCCAACCAATGGGTGATCTTCATCATTTTGAGTGTATATGATCTTTGTTTGATCATGGAAGAAGGTTGAAGTGCATAAAATCAAGAATTTAGGGTTTTTGCAAAAGTTGACTTTTTGAGGCATAGTTGACTTTTCAAGAATGCCTCATTTTAGGCCAATTTTCAAGCCTTGATTCTTGATCCAAAAAGGCTTCAAATGGATAAACTTTGGTCATGAAAGTTGTAGATCTCATCTTTCCCTTTTCAAAAAGTACAAGAACATGATCAAACTCTTCATGGATCAAAAGTTATGGCATTGCAAAGTTAGCAAAAATCATTGATTTTCAAGTTATGCACAAAAAAGGAAATTTTGCAAAGTCTTGAACCAAAGTCAAATGTAGCCTCTAATTCATGTCAAACCATTATGTAAACATCCTCTAAGTCACAAAAATCAGATTTTGATCAAGTTTGCTCATGGTTTGGTTCATGTAATTTGACTTTTCTCATGAAAGTTCAAAAAGCAACAAGTTGCAAAAAGCTCATGATCACCTCTCACCAACCTGCAGCCTTGAGTGCTGAGCTTTGCTAGACCTCTCTCTCACCATGCTGCACCAGAACCAACCTTGTACTTGCCTAGACTTTGAGCCCATGCCTCTCTTACAACCAAGTTGACATTTTGCAAAAGTAAACATCCCAATCAATAAAGGACATGTCACATCTCCCAGCCACTTGCAATTGTTTATACTATCCAAATGCTGGCCAAAACATAAGACACACAAGGTTGAAGCTATCACATTACACACATTCACAAAAACACTACACATTGCAAAAACTTTCGAATCTGCCTCCACAGCCAAGAAACACTAAAACTTTCTTCATCAACCAACTCAACACACTCCATAGGCCTCAAACCACCAAAGCTCAAGCCTGAAACAAGCCTGACCTGAGCTCTACCATTTCTCACCTTTCAAACCAGTTCCCTTCGAATCTCACTATACAGCCATCAAACACTCCATTTTTCTTCACCAACAAGTCAAGCATACCACAAGGAGTCAAAACCACCCTTTTCTTTGAACTGAAACAGCCTGTACACAAAGTGCATTTCCTGCTACACCAGAAGTGAATCTCTCAAAGCAGCTTGCCTAAGCTCATTCCAGGCTTTCCATTAGCTTCAAGGGGTTCAGGGGAGTTGTTCTGCATCAAAGCAAGGCCAAAAGAGCTCACATTCACCAGTTTTTCATCTCAGGTAGTCTCAAATTTCAAACTTTTAAAGCTTGTTTCTTTTGCTACAAATTGAAAGTACATGCTCTGGGGATCACTGTGATGTGTTTAGAATTTAAAATGGTGGGAAAATGAGCATTTGGTGAGCGTCTGAAAGTTTGGCCCCATTTTTATTTTGCTTCGATTCAAGTTGTTCTTGTTGGTAAAATGATGTTTGATCATGGATTTGGGTTGTAAGGAGTGTGGGGAATGTTTCTGGGCAGTTAATTTGACATGGGGTGGCCTGGATGAGAAACTAGGGTTTTGGTATGGCCGGAGAAGACGACCGGAGCTCATCTCCGGTCGCCTGAGTGTAATTAGGGTTAAGCCTGGTTAATTAAGCAACTTTGAATCTTGAGCGTAGGATCATCTGACTTTGTTTGACTTCGCGCGTGGATGAGTGGTGCAGATGGGTCCACTGTGCCCTAATCATCATTAACTCATTTAATTATTTCATAAAACTTAATTAAAGTCAGAAGCAATCTGGACCCTTCATAAACGCGCGCGGTCAATGGTTTCCACCCCAGTTCAAATCTCCACCATCAGATTGAAATACTTTCCATTTTATTTACTTTTTATTTCATTTTATTTCATTTAAATTGCATAATTAATTTAAAATAGCATAAAATTCTTAAAAATTATGAAACTTTTTCTTTAAAGTTTTATTAATTTTTAAGACCCAAAAATGTTTTTATTTTATTTTTATCATTAAAAAAATATTTTTAAATGTTTAAAAGATTATTTTTAATTGATTAATGGGAATTAATTAATTAAAAATACTTTTAGGTATTTAAAAATTACAAAAAAAATTCATGAAATGTTCTAAGACATTTAGAAACATTGTCCAACCTTCAAACCAAATTTCTTTTTTGATCTTGATGCATTTTAAGAATTTTTCATGGAATTAAATCATATTTTGTGCATTATTTTGATCACAAGTTTAAAAATTCATTTCTGCCTATTGGTGAAGGTTGAGACATTGATTCTTTTTGCATTGTTTTCCATTTGACATGTGTTTTCAAGGTCAAAAAGGCCATGATTTGATCTTGCATTTTCTAATTGATTGGCATTTCTTTTGTTAAGAACCCTAAAAAACCCTAATAACTTGCAAAATTCATAACTTGAGTTTGGTTGAGAGTTGAGAGCTCCCCTTTGGGCAGTGGTTTGTTATAGGTCTAGGGTTTCTTTGGGTGCCATTTTCCATTTTTTATCTTAGGGTTTGCTTCTGTTTTTAGTTTGTGTTTGATGTTTGATCCATAAACCCTAATTTGGGCTTCTTCTTGCATCCTTCTTGCATTTCCTTGCATAACATGACTTGCCATTGCATTTTGTGCATTCTTGTGATTCATTTGACATCTTAAGACATGTATGAAACATTATTGATCATTGCATTACATCTTTGCCATGCCATTTGTCTTGTATGCTTCATGACATTTCATGTTTATTCATGTTCCTTAACCTGCATCATTTGCATCCATGACTTTGTATGAGCATCCCTATGCTGCCTCATGTTTGTAGCATTACATAGCATCATTAGCATCATGTATATGCTTCTGGTTTTGTTTCTCATCATGTCATCTCATCCCATTTTGCATTGCATTGCATTTCTTTTCTAACCTTTCAGGTGGTGAGTGACTTTGAGAAGTGAATTTGCCTTCACTTCTCATAACTTTTCTTTTCATCTCTCTAGCATCCATGCTGCATTTCTATATGTGTTTGAGTTTGAGCTTGCTCATTCTTCTTCTTCCCACTTTCTTTCTTCAAGTGACTTGACTTCTTGAATGAAGCAAGTTTGCTTTGCTTCTCTTGATCTTTTCATCTGCTTCCTGGTGGTTCCATTGAAGACTTCTCTTGAAAACCTCACAAACCTTAGGAACAACCAAGCATGACAATGATTAGGGTTTTGATTAGTCTCCCCTCATAGTTTTACCTTTGTGTTTCTCCTTGAGTCTTCTCTTCTCATCTCATAATCAGGGACTAAACCCTAAAGGCTTTAAGGCTTTGTGATTAAGTTTATACCTGCATCCTTCTATTAGGATGGAGTGTATAACTTTAATCCTAAGTGTTAAACCCTTAATGTGTTTAAATCTCTTAATCAATTCATTTAATAAGTATCAAGACATCACACTTGTAACTTGGGCCTTGCATTAGGGTTCTAATTCTTCCTTAACTGGTTAAGAAGGACTAACCCTAGTGTTAATGGACAAGTCCCCCTCAAGTTGTCTTACAAACCATAAAACTCATTTCATCATCATATCATTAATAAAATCCACTTAATCAAAGGCTTGTTTTGTCATGGGTTTAATCCCTAATCATGGATTAAGTTGAGGAGTCTTCCTCAGCTTAAACATTCTCATCTATTATCCTTCTTTTAGGATGGTGTAATGGGTCTGTTTAATCCTTGATTATGGCTTAACCTCATTACTTAACACTAAACAAAAACACCAAAAACATCTAAATAATCACAAGTAGGTTAATGATCTTAATCCTACATCGTGGTAATTAAGTGTGAGAAGCTGACTTCACACTTAAGGTATTCTCATTACCCCTAATCAGAGGGAAGATGTGATGAGTTTACTAACCCATTGATTTAGGCTTAAGCTCATTATCTTATGACAAACTTCAAAAAGCAATAAAAGACTGAAAACTCAAAAAAACAAACAATAATCGTCTCCTCCGGGATTCTTTTCTCATCTCATTCACTCATAAACGAGAACTTGCTTCTTCCGTCTAATGCAAGACAGTTTGCACCTGAGCCAGACAGGTCATATACTTGAGCATAGACAAGTAGGCAGTTCACAAGTCAATTCATTTTTCAGTCTCTTTGGGTCGAACTACGGTGTTCTGACTTCCTCATTGCACGAGAGGATACGTAGGCATAACTTAACAGTTATCGAACAAAAGTCTCTGTATATTCCCCCTCCTTCTAGCATCACTCTTTTAAGCCTCATGATCTTGAGCATTTCATTCTTGTTCTTACACTGACACTACACTCATACACTTCACTTCTCTTACACTGACACCTGTACATCCTTTTCCAGCTCTTTATACACAAATTGCACTGACACTACCCCTTTAAAACACAAATCTTTTAAGCGTGGATCCCGTCGAGTACGACGGACAATCTGGGTGCTAATACCTTCCCAGGTTGTAACCAACCCCCTTTCTCAGTCTCTCTGGTTCGCAACCGTCTTATCCATCTCTTTCTAGGTCTATGCAGCATTGCCTTTCCTCCGGGATAAAAATGCCTAGCTGGCGACTCTTTTCATCTCCAGTGAGTTCACGGCTGTGTGTTCTCACTGTTCCCTCTCGCCGACCGTTCGCGTCTGTACCTTCATTTGATCCGGTTTCATTTGTCGGGAGCGACAGCTTGGCGACTCTGCTGGGGACCCTTATACTGCAACCAGGGCTTCTGGTTCTTTTTGTGGGTTCCTCCTAGCGCTTGATTGATTTGTGTTTATTGGGGTGTTATGTGTTATTTGTGTTTGTATATTTGCTTTATTTATTGCTTTCTGTACAGCTTTATTTACCGCTTTCTTTATTGCATTTGTATATATCATACTGTCACTGTTGCTGGCTGGATCTGGTTTCCTTGTTTTTTGGTGGGTGGGTATTTCATTGAGAGTTAAGGTCCTACACCTGGGACCTGAGTGACACCTAGGATAGAGTGAATCATATTCTTTCCCATTCCATTTCGGTCTGGTGCGGGAATATGAAACACGGTTCAGATATGGGTTTCTTCTTGAGAACTCTGTGTTGCGGATTTCCTGCAATGCTAGGGGGATCTGGGAAGCCTGCTAAGTCTGGATGACCTTTTAGTTTGACCTTCAGAAATTGAGGTGAATTAGAGGAGGAATTGTTATGGTTATTGTAAACACTGTACCTCCGGGTTAGAAGTGTTTACACTTCTCATAACTGATCCAAGTCTGAGGATCCTTGTTCTAGATCACCACCTGTGAGGGGGTTGGGCTGTTTACAGGTTTGCAGGTACCTTGACCTCAGAATACCCTGTTACTTTGACTTTGTTAAGAATGCTCCATGTTGGATAGTTCTTGTGATTCTAAAACCCTGGACATGTGGCTCTTTATTTGAGTCCCCTACCCTGGTTACTGGATTTATAGACCTCCATCTGGAATTCTTGAACACACATGGATCTAGACCAAGGCAGTTAATCAGATCCAGCTCAGTCACAAACCCTTTGCATATCATCTGCATTCATACTCATTGCATCATATTAACATGTGCTTATTTGTGTTTCAGGGTATCCACCTTTATCTGGTTTTGGTTTTGACCCCATCTGCAGTTTTGACCTGTCTCCACCAGCATCTTGCTTCAGCTTGTCAGCCATATACTTCAGTTACTTGCACTAGCCAGCCAGTGGCCCACTCCTCAGCATTTTCATCAGCACTTATTCTACTCAGTCCTCAGCACTCATGGCTCCAAAGAAAAGCAACATCACTTACCATTTCTTCCAACCAGACTTATCAGACATCAGGAGGATCCAAACCCTGATCAATCCAGATCACATTCCTTTGTTCAGGGAGAGTTATGGAGATATACTGGACATGGTTATGGATCTGGACCCTTCTCAGAGGAGCCTCATCCACACCTGCATTCAGTTTTATGATCCTCCATTGAGATGTTTCACCTTTCAAGACTTTCAGTTGGGTCCTCTTTTGGAAGAATACTCATATTTGGTTGGTTTGCCTATCAAGAGAGAAATCCCTTTCAACCCTGAAATGGTCTTTCCCAGCAATGGAGAGATAGCAAAAGCTTTACACCTGGAGCCTGCTTTGATAGAACAGCATATGACATCTAAAGCTGGGATCCCTGGTTTTCATCTTGACTTCCTGATTTCTCAAGCTAGTTTGAAGGCCTCCCTGGGGGAGTGGAAAGCTGTTTGTGCATTGTTGGCCTTAAGTGTATATGGAATTGTGTTGTTTGCAGATGAGCCTCGATTCATCAGTAAGAATGCAATTCACTTGTTCATCCTGAAGAACCCAGTGCCAATCTTGTTAGGAGATCTCTACTACTCAGTGCATCAGAGGAATGAGAAGCAGAGGGGAAGGTTAGTGAGGATTTGTGCTCCATTATTTCATGCTTGGCTTCTCAGGCATCTACCCAGGACAGATGCATTTCTCAATCCTCATCAGCAAAGCAACTGGGCTAAGAGACTCACTACTCTCACTTCAGCAGACATCAGATGGTGCACTCAGAGCACCAAGGGCAGAGACATGATCACCAGCTGTGGGCGCTTTCCCAATGTGCCTTTGATAGGAGTTAAGGGAAGTATCAACTACAACCCTCTGCTGTTCAGGAGACAGTTGGGCTATGCACTGGTCCACACTCCAAGGGAACAAGACCTGGTTGAGACCCTCTATTGTGAGAACAAGATTAGTCTGGCAACAGTTAGACAGGCTGCCTGGGCCTGGGATAATGTTCAAACCAAGGGAATCACCATTCTGGGTAAGTGCAATAATGTGGCGTCAGTCCAATATTATGAGTGGTCCCATGCTAGGGCCCAATTCTCTGGAATGCCTTTCACCGTAGAAGATATGCCTGAGTCATCTTCAGCACCACCCCCTGCCACTATCAGTCTGGAGGAGTTTGAAAGCCTGAAGGAAAGGAATGAGAAGTTAACTCAAGCCTTGCAGAAGACCCTCAGGGAGAGGAGTGAAGGTGTGAGGGAGATTGAGAGATTGGAGAAATTGAGGGTGGAACACTTGACCAAGATAGAGAAGTCTGGGGAGTATATCAACAAGTCTAAAGCTGGTGAGCAGATTCTGAAGAATGCTTGTAAAGAAGCCCAGTTCCAAAGAGCAAGAATAGACTTGTATTTGAAAGAGAGTCAGGCCAGGTGGGTCCGGATCACTGAGGCCCGTACTCTAGAAGACAAGAGAGCTCAAGACAAGATGGAGCAGATGGAAAAAGCCCTGGCAGCAGCCCAGGAGGAGATATCAGAGCTGAAAATCAAAGCAGGATTGAAGAGGTCTAAGGACCAAAGTCAGAGCAAGAAGTTGACTGCAGCTGTTGCAACAAGAAACCTTCTCATCAGAGGTCTCACGGAGCGTCCGGCTGATCCTGTGACCGAAGCACTTCTCAAGGAAGTTCGTGAGGATGAGTTTGGCCTTGGAGTTTGATCATTTGCTTGTTGTTGTTCCTTTTCCATGTACTTTTGCTTTTTGTGATGTATTTTGGCCCCTTTGAGGGTTTGTTTTGTAAAATGAACAAATTTATTTCACCTTTGTAATATATTTGTGTTGGGGTTCACATCAAAAGCAACTTCAACAGCATCATCATTCAAGGGTCTGGAAGGGTCAAAACTGAAGACCAAACCGGATACCTTGATAGCAAATAAGCATAACTGCATTGCATGCTAATCTTTTATTTGTTTTGTAGGGTTTTGTTTTGTTGTTGCTAACCTCTGTTGTGAATCTCAGGCATTATTGCTCGTCGCCGGGTATTTCCTCTCAACAGGCCACACAGGTATCCAACTAGAAACAACCTTCCGGGAATTCAGATGGATCAAGTTCAACAAGATCTTGCTGATGTCAGAAATCAGCTAGCCAATGAAAGATTGGAGATGAGAACACAGATGACGCAGTTCATGGAGGTTATGAACAACATGGCTCAGAGCCAGGAGAGACTGAGGGCCATGGTGGAGAGGCAGAATCAAGAGGAGCCTCATGTAGGAACTGCAGGCACCAGTAATAATGAAAGGGTGCAACCACATGTGAATCCCCCTGTGTTTGGTCCACACCTACATCCTGAGATTAATATCCCTGCAAACGTTCAAGGAACAGCCACCGCAGCCAGAGTACTTCAAGAGGATCCTCAGGAGGACCAATTTACAGTAATGGGCGCTGGAGAGGATGCTTATGATAGGAGATTGGATGAAATAGCTGAGAAGTTAAGGTCCCTAGAATCTCAGAACTCTTTGGGCTTCGACGTCATGGACATGGGGCTGGTAGACGGGGTTAGGATTCCCCACAAGTTCAAGCCTCCATGTTTCGAGAAGTATAATGGGACTTCATGCCCCCGGACTCATCTGCAATCATTTCTGGGAAGGCTGAAGGCCTATACAATGGATGAGAAGCTTTGGATGTTCTACTTTGAAGATAGCTTGACTGGAGCGTCGAGGGAATGGTATTCCCACTTGACAAGGGCAACTGTAAGATGCTGGAAGGACCTGGCAGAAGCCTTCATCCGACAATATCAATACAACTTAGACATGGCACCCAACAGGACTCTCCTAATGGGAATGTCACAGTCGTCAAGGGAAAGTTTCCGAGAATACGCCCAAAGATGGAGGCAATTGGCTGCTGCTGTTCAACCCCCTATGTCTGAGAGAGAAATGGCAGACATGTTTATGAACACTCTTCAGGGAACCTATATTGACAGGTTGGCTGCTTTCTCTTCCACCAGCTTCGCAGATGTTGTCATAGCTGGGGAGAGAATTGAAAGCCTGTTGAAAATGGGCAAAATATCTGATAACGGTGCAAGCTCGTCCAGTAGTACAAGAAAGCCTTTTGCAGGCCCGAGAAGAACTGGCGAGACCAATGCCATTCACACCAACAGGGGTAGGCCCCAATATGCTCAGAGGTCAATAGCAGCAGTCACTATCCCTGCTCCAGCTCATCCTCAGCCAGTCTATCAACCTCCTCAACAAAACTTCCAACAACAACCTCAGTATCATCAGCAGAATCAATATCCTCCAAGAAACTACAACAACAACAACTCCAACAACAACAATCAACAGAGGCCATTCCAACAAAGGCCATCCCAAGCTAACCGAGTGATCGACCCAATTCCAATGCCGTATGCTGCTTTGCTGCCACAGCTTCTGAAACTCAACCTAGTTGAGCTAAGAACGTTGGCACCTCCGGATCCCAACAGTTTACCAAGAAACTATGACTCCAATGCTAGGTGTGCTTTCCATTCAAACGCACCTGGTCACAGTACAGAAAAATGCAGGGCTCTGCATATGAAGGTACAAGACTTGGTAGACTCCAAGGCTCTGAATTTTGCACCGCCGCCCAATGTCAACAAAAACCCAATGCCAAACCATGGTGGTCCTCGAATTAACGCAATTGAAGAAGACACACCGTCTTATTTCATAACCAGTGTGGATCAGATCAGGACACCATTGGTGGAAATCAAAGCTCAACTCCGTGAAAACAACATATTTCCAGGGTGTGAACTAGGGTGCCCCTACTGCAATATTTCATGGAATGGGTGTGAAGACTTGAGGAATGGCATTGACAGCCTTATTAAGAGTGGCCTGCTACAGATCACTACATCATTTCCGGCAACTCAAGCAACTTCATCAACAACGGTTTCAGAACCTCCTACAACTGCAGCAACTATTGTTCCCGACAATTCATCAGCACCATCAACAAGTACTTCACCTGTCCTTCCGAATGATCAGTTTTCAACAGTTCCTCCTGCTACAACTTCAGCTTCATTCCATTTCGACTCTCCATCAACAACAACAACAGTCCTTCCAACGGTACCTCCTGCAACTCCAGCAAACAATCATGAAGATGTCTCCACAGTTACCATATTCTACGATCCAGAAAATAACTCCGCCTACCATTCAGAAGGTGCTGCTCCTGCCAGAGCACCAGTTACAATCTTTTATGATCCACAAACAATAACAGTCCCTTCAGCAGCAGCAATCAGTCCAGTCACTGTCACGGTGCCTGGACCAATACCATACGAAAGCAATAGGGCCATCCCTTGGCACTATGGCTCTGACGTGTACTGTGAAGGGAAAAGAATCACTCTGGAAGCAACAACACCTGCACCACAAGTAGATAATGTGGGGGGAGGCGGAGGCTTCACTCGAAGCGGACGTCTCTTCGCCTCACAAGTTCAAAAACCTACTGCCGAAGCAGAAGCTGCTGCCAAGGCAAAAGGAAAAGGCCCGGTGCAGGAAGATCCAGCTGCCCAAGAAGCCCTGAAGACTCCATTCGATCAGGAAGTTGATGAGTTTATGAGGATCATCAAAAAGAGTGATTACAAAATTGTGGATCAACTTCACCAGACACCATCCAAAATCTCCATCCTCTCACTGCTTATGTGCTCCGAAGCCCATCGGAATGCACTACTTAAGGTCCTGCACGCAGCTTACGTGCCGGAGGAGATTACTGTCAACCAATTGGAAACCGTGGTTGGAAATGTTACTGCTAGCAATGGGCTAGGGTTTACCAATTCTGACTTGACAGCGGATGGCCGTAACCACAACAAAGCCTTGCACATAACCCTGGAATGCAAAGGAGCTGTCCTTTCTCATGTGCTGGTGGACACAGGTTCTTCCCTGAATGTCTTACCAAAGAAGGCTCTGGTGAAGTTAGAATATGATGGATTGGCATTGAGACCCAGCAACCTGGTGGTGCGAGCCTTTGATGGTTCGAAGAGATCGGTTCTGGGAGAGATTGAGCTGCCTGTGACAATTGGCCCACAGACCTTTAAAACTATCTTTTATGTGATGGACATTCAGCCCGCCTACAGCTGTTTGTTGGGTAGACCCTGGATTCACGCCGCCGGCGCAATAACGTCTACCCTTCACCAAAAGTTAAAATTTGAGTGGGAAGGTCAAGTTGTCACAATCTGTGGAGAGGAGGACATTTTTGTCAGCCACCTGGCAACCTACAAGTACATTGAAATGGATGGAGAGATCCATGAAACAATGAGCCAGGGGTTTGAAGCGTTGAATGTGAATGAAGCATCTACTGTATCTGGTACCCCAATGTCGTCTTATCAACAAGCCCGAAAGGTTGTTGAAGAAGGAACTGCCCTAGGCTGGGGCAAGGTTTTAGCTGTGGAGGAGAAGAAGGACAAGTTTGGGTTGGGTTACAGACCAACTCAACATCAAGCGAAGGCTGCTGCAGAGCCAGGATTTGTCAGTGGGGGAATGCTTACCCCCGATGCTATCAACTGTCTGGAAGACGAGCTGGAAGATGAGCGCAATCTGGAGAATTGGATTCGTCCGAAGATCCCAGGGAGCAGTGTCTCGAACTGGTCTTCCCAGGGAATTATAAGTGTTACTCAAGCAGAGTAATTATTATTTCCTGTATTTTTTATATAGCATGCATCCAAGTCTTGCATCTTGCCCAAGATGACAAGACTCATTTTGTAACCAGGGCCATCTGTACTTTTGTGCAAACAAGATTAAATTAATGAAGTATCAGACAATCTTTTTGCAAACGAGTCTTTTTCTTTTATGCTCACTGTTTTTCCATTTTTCTCTTTGTACAAAAATAAATGGCGGTGTTTTCAAAATGATAACTTCATTTCACTTTTTTCTAAAGCAAGATTAAAATCAATCACTAAAATGAACAACTTAACCCTTGCAGAGAGTGCCTTCCTGACAGCACCGACAACAGCACGGCTATGACATCGTATGACTTCGACAATCCAATCAATCAAGCTGATGAAGGGGTTGATGAAGAATATGAGCTTCCTGAAGAGCTAGCCAGGTTGTTGAGACAAGAGGAAAAGGTCATTACTCCTCACCAGGAGGAGATTGAAGTGATCAATCTTGGTACGGAAGACGTGAAAGAAGTTAAAATCGGGGCCTGCTTGCAAGACTCAGTGAAGAGACAACTGATAGATCTGCTTCAAGAGTATGTTGATGTGTTCGCGTGGTCGTATCAAGATATGCCAGGGTTGGATACCGACATTGTTGTGCACAAGCTGCCTTTGAGAGAAGAATGCCCACCGGTCAAACAGAAATTGCGCCGTACTCGCCCAGACATGGCTATGAAAATCAAGGAAGAGGTACAAAAGCAATGGGACGCCGGGTTCCTTGCTGTGACTAGCTATCCGCCGTGGGTTGCTAACATAGTACCTGTGCCTAAGAAAGATGGCAAAGTAAGAATGTGTGTTGATTACCGGGATCTGAACAGAGCCAGCCCGAAAGATGATTTCCCATTACCTCACATTGATGTATTGGTGGATAACACGGCTCAGTTCTCGATATTCTCCTTTATGGACGGATTTTCAGGATATAATCAGATCAAGATGTCACCTGAAGACATGGAGAAGACAACATTCATTACACCTTGGGGCACATTCTGTTATAAAGTGATGCCATTTGGACTGAAGAATGCTGGTGCCACATATCAACGGGCTATGGTAACATTATTCCACGATATGATCCATAAGGAAATCGAGTGTTATGTAGATGATATGATCGCCAAATCCCTTACAGAGGAAGATCACCTGGTGAATCTACTGAAATTGTTCAAGCGTCTGAGGAAGTACCAACTAAAGCTGAACCCCAACAAGTGCACATTCGGGGTGCGATCCGGTAAGCTGCTGGGCTTTATTGTAAGCGAGAAAGGGATTGAAGTTGACCCTGATAAAGTCAAAGCCATTCAAGAAATGCCTGCACCAAAAACTGAGAAAGAAGTTCGAGGGTTCTTAGGTCGATTGAACTACATTTCAAGGTTCATATCTCACCTTACAGCAACCTGTGAACCTTTGTTCAAGCTGTTAAGAAAGGAACAAACGGTCAGGTGGAACGAAGATTGCCAGAAGGCTTTTGACAAGATCAAAGAATACTTACAAGAACCTCCAATCCTTATGCCTCCAGTTGAAGGAAGACCTCTGATTATGTACTTGACAGTATTAGAAGAGTCAATGGGGTGTGTGCTGGGCCAGCATGACGAGTCTGGTCGAAAAGAGTATGCAATATACTACCTAAGCAAAAAGTTTACCGACTGTGAACAACGTTATTCACTGCTCGAGAAAACTTGCTGTGCTTTAGCGTGGGCTGCTCGCCGACTAAGGCAGTATATGTTGACCCACACTACCTTGTTAATCTCAAAAATGGACCCAGTCAAGTACATATTCGAGAAGCCAGCTCTTACCGGACGGGTTGCAAGATGGCAGATGATTCTCACAGAATACGACATACAGTACACATCTCAGAAAGCCATCAAGGGCAGTGTACTGTCTGAATATCTTGCTGAGCAACCCATTGACGATTACCAGCCAATGAGGTTTGACTTCCCTGATGAAGACATCATGTTCATTAAATCAAAAGATCATGAAGAGCCTATTCACACTGAAGGGCCCGATCCAGAAGAAGAATGGACCATGATGTTTGATGGGGCTGTTAACATGAATGGCCGTGGTGTTGGTGCAGTACTCATTACACCTAAAGGAGTTCACATGCCTTTCTCGGCGAAACTCACTTTCAACTGCACTAACAACGAAGCTGAATACGAAGCTTGCATTATGGGTCTTGAGGAAGCTATTGACCTCAGGATCAAGACATTGACCGTATTCGGAGATTCAGCTTTGGTAATCAATCAAACCAACGGGAAATGGTACACCCACCAAGATCATCTGATACCTTACAGGGACTATACAAGAAGGTTATTGACTTTCTTCACAACAGTCAAGCTTGAGTATATCCCTCGCGACGAGAATCAGTTTGCAGATGCTCTTGCTACCATTTCATCCATGATCAAAGTTCAAACGGCCAACTTTGTACCTCAGATTTCAGTGTCTAGACTTGATAGACCAGCGTATGTATTTGCAGCAGATGTTGTAAAAGATGATAAGCCTTGGTTCCATGACATTAAGTGCTTCTTGGAGGATCAAACATACCCACCTGGGGCATCTTCCAATGATAAGAAGACCTTGAGAAGGCTTGCTGGAAGTTTCTTTCTGAACGCTGATGGGTCTTTATACAAAAGGAACTTTGATATGGTACTCCTCCGATGTGTTGACAAGACGGAAGCAGATTTGTTGATGCACGAAGTGCATGAAGGCTCTTTTGGTACCCATGCTGGAGGGCATGCCATGGCTAAGAAGTTGTTAAGATCAGGCTATTACTGGATCACGATGGATGCAGACTGTTGTGCCTACGCCAGAAAATGCCATAAATGCCAGATCTATGCAGATAAGGTGCATGTGCCTCCCAATCCTCTGAACATCATGTCTTCACCATGGCCCTTTGCCATGTGGGGCATCGATATGATTGGCAAGATTGAGCCGACTGCTTCAAACGGCCACAGATTCATCCTGGTCGCCATTGACTATTTCACCAAGTGGGTTGAAGCAGCCTCATATGCAAACGTCACTAGACAAGTGGTAGCCAGGTTTCTGAAGAGAGATATCATCTGTAGATATGGAGTGCCCGAGCGAATCATTACTGATAATGGTTCCAACCTGAACAACAAAATGGTGGCAGAGCTGTGCCGGGACTTCAAGATTCAACATCACAATTCTTCTCCTTACAGGCCAAAGATGAACGGCGCTGTTGAGGCTGCGAATAAGAATATCAAGAAGATTGTGCAGAAGATGGTAGTCACATACAAAGACTGGCATGAAATGCTACCGTTTGCTTTGCATGGGTACCGCACATCAATCAGAACATCCACTGGGGCAACACCGTATCAACTTGTATATGGTATGGAAGCAGTCCTACCGGTTGAAGTTGAACTACCCTCCTTACGGGTATTGATGGATGTTAAACTGAGTGAAGCAGAATGGGTTCGGGCCCGATACGAACAACTGAGTCTGATCGAAGAGAAAAGATTGGCCGCAATCTGTCACGGGCAGTTATATCAGAAGAGAATGAAGAAAGCCTTCGATCAGAAAGTCAGGCACCGAGAGTACCAAGTAGGAGATCTTGTGTTGAAAAGAATCCTCCCTCCTCATACAGACCACAGGGGCAAATGGACTCCGAATTATGAAGGACCATTCGTTGTAAAGAAAGTTTTCTCTGGTGGGGCACTGATGCTCGGCACCATGGATGGTGAAGATTTCCCATCCCCTGTGAATTCAGATGCAGTTAAAAAATACTTCGCATAAAATGACCCGCTGGACATAAAAACAGAATGTAAGTCCAGGCAAAAAATAGGGCATCCCGGCGAGTCAAAAAAAACAGAATAAAAGACTCGGGCAAAAGTAAGGGAAAGCGAATAAAAAATGTACACCCGCTGAGTTGAAAAGCCGCATTGGACAGCTCAGGCAAAAATGGGTACCCCGATGGATTGAAAACCCGAAAGGGCGATCCATGCAAAATAAGGGAATAAGCGAACAACTGCATTCTGAATTCGTCTGTATCACCTACAACTTGGTAAGATTCAAAGGATCAAGCTTCAATCAGAATCAACTCTCTCCAGAAAGCAAGACGAGAAGAATGTCATTGTCATACGAGTCATAGCAGGAGAGGAAGCTCCTCAAAGCGTCGTCAACACCGCCAGCACTTTATTTCTCAATTTGTAACAATCTCCTCATTTCAGGAGATATGTTTCTTTGACTGTATCTTGCCAATTCAGGGCACATGGATTAATAAAATCAGATTTTCAGTCACGCTTCGTCTTTTTACATTTACGTTTTGCAAAGAGTTGTCTGATATCTCTAAAATACAATGGCATAAGTACAGATGACTTCTCTAAAAACAAAACACATGCTTACAGGGAATGTGATTATTCTCGAAAGCACTTAACTCCGATGACGGAATCCAGTAAGGGATACCTCGAGACCTTTTGTACGTTTCATTATCTTTGCAGGATTGCAGGTATCCAGAACGCAACCTGGGGCATGCAGGTTACGTCTCAACAGGTAGGCGAATCATGATCAACTTGGTCTATCTTCCACATGGCACTAGAAGGTGCCCATTTCCCCAGCGGAGCTGCCGAATCAGCATGCACTCAATCTCAGCATCTGAAATGCTCATCCCCCAGCTGAGTAGCTCCCCATTGCCTTCCCCAGCAAAGTTGCCAAGTCAACAAACAAGCTTAACACTCAGAATGCTCTATCCCCAGCGGAGTTGCCTCTTGTTGCTCTCCCCAGCTGAGTTATCAACAGCATTCCCCAGCCGAGTTGCCATCCTTCCTCAGCAGAATGCAGAAATCAGGGAATCATCTCCCCACAAAGTCCCCAGCCTCTATTCAGAAGAGCAACGCACGAGGAAGTCACAACAGAGTGAAGAAAGCTTCTACGAACCCCAGCTGGGTTTCTCGTTTATAAGGATATGTCTGTCAGTGACCTATATCCCCAAGCAGATGCATCATTTGATCTACCAATGATCTCATCCCCAGCTGGGGGGTCCATTTCAGGCAGATCGACCAGAGATTTTCACAGCAGTGGGATCCTAATCCCGGATCGGTGTCTCTTTGCATAATCATAGCATTCGCATCATACTATCCCTCAGAGCGTAGCATTCCGTCTAATACGGAGCATTACGGCAAAAATCAAATGCATAGCATAATCATAAGTCATGTTGTGAATTAAACGCTTGTGAATACAGAATAGTTCCCCCAAAATCCCCCAGAATCCCAGCAAAAGCAGTTGCCCCATATTCAAATACCAGCATGCACCTTTTGGTACCCGTCCGCGCCATTGTTCCCCAGTAAAGTCGCCTGAACAAACAAGATCACCCGTATTACAGATACTCCCTGACACCCATCCGTGTCAAATCACCAACAGAAAGCCAAAGACACCCTCTTTGCACTCACACATACTTGTATATACACTTTCTTGACACCCGTCCGTGTCCCCAGCGCAGTCGCTTACACTTTTGCAACCCATATACTTGTTAATATTATACTTTTCTCTTTTGGCACCCATCCGTGTCACTCTCCCCAGCAGATAGACACTCATCAATACATTATATATACACTCGCTACTCATTGGTACACTTATGCAGATGCTCGTCCGTATCTTGTATACATCACCACCCATATCCCCACAGATTCGGCAGTAGTCCTTGTTCTTTGTTAACCAGTTGGTACTCGTCCGTACCATCATCTCAGAGCATTGCGTCTAATGTTTGTTCTACATGATACTCGTCCGTATCATAGTCTTAAGGATGCTCGTCCGCATCTTTGATCCATACACCATGTCAAACACTTATGTCTTCTTGAATATAGATACTCGTCTGTGTCTACTATTCCCCAGAAGAGTCCCTTCGGATGCAACACTCGTCCGTGTTCTTTGTTAACCAGTTGATACTCGTCCGTATCATCATCTCTGAACATGTGTCAGTTTGTTTCTACGTGATACTCGTCTGTATCATGGTCTCAAGGATGCTCGCCCGCATCTTTAATCTATACACAATACCAAACATTTATACCTTTTGTTTCTTGGGTGTAAACGCTCGTCCGTATTTACTATCTCCCCAGTAGATCGCCAACAAAGCAAATCTTTCCTTCTTATCTAACACTTGTCCTGTGTTATGATAACCCTGAGAGCAGCCGTACCCTGCTGAGTGGTCGTCCTCCACTTCTTGATGGTCGTCCTCCATCATGCTCATCCGATGGCCGTCCCCGTCGTTGATTTTAGCAGCCGTCCCCTGCTAGGTGGTCGTCCTCCACCTCTTGATGATCGTCCTTCATCATTTTATCCAATGGCCGTCCCCATTGTTGATTTTGGTTATCTGACATTCGTCCTATGTCATGATAAACCTTGAGAGCAGCCGTCCCCTGCTGAGTGGTCGTCCTCCACTTCTTGATGGTCGTCCTCCATCATGCTTGCCCGATGGCCGTCCCCATCGTTGACCTTTTCTATCCGATGGCCGTCCCCATCGTTGATATTTTCGGCAGCCGTACCCTGCCAGGTGGTCATCCTCCACCTCTGATGGCCGTCCCCATCATATTTCCTTTTATTCCCAACAGAGCAGCCGTCCCCTGCTAGGTGATCGTCCTTCACCTTTGATGGCCGTACCCCATCATCTGTTTATTTCATTTATTCTTTAACCCGATGGCCGTCCCCGTCGTGGTCCCTTTTCCTTTTAACCCGATGGCCGTCCCCATCGTTGGTTACTTTACCTTTATGAACTTGATGGCCGTCCCCGTCATGTTTCATTAACCCCCAGAGAATTTTACAGCTTTATCGTGATGGCCGTCCCCATCATGATTTTATTTTCCCCAGCTAGTCGGCCGTCCCCGTCTTAGCTTTACTTTTTATCCCCAGCATGTCGGCCGTCCCCGTCATTGCTCCTTACCCAGCAGTCGTCCTCTGCTCGGCGGTCGTCCTCCGTCGCCCACACTTTACAATATACTTTATTTTTCTGTTATAATCTATATCCCTTTTCTTCTTCATTCTGTGAGTGCAAATCTTGGATTGTCTTTGGTATTCAACCACAAGTTATCTTGTTTGCCTGTTAAGCCGTCGCTTACACCCTGCACAGCTAACTCATGTTTGAATAGGGGCAGCTGTAAACACCCCAAATTTGCCCTCACCCATTCACACCATGGCTTGTGATCATTCTCATATGCATAAACACAATCATATCATCTCACATCTCATTTTTGATCCACTGCATAGTTTTCAAGGCATCTGCACCTAGGGTTTGTGATCTGAGCAATCCCAAAGCATCTTGAGCCACTCCAAAGGCCACCAATCAACTCAAAGGGGTCCATGTGTGTTCTTGTATCATGTCACATCCTCACAGAGTCAAAATTGCAGAGGAATCACAAGAACTAGGGTTTGAGTGGATGCAGAGCCAGTTTGAACTGCACAGTTGACCTAAAATTAGGTTTTTGGTTTCAGAGGCCATAATCTCAAATTTTTTGGTCATTCTTGTTTCCATTGGTCTCTATATGGTATAGGGAATATGCATATCAATTCTCATGAAGAAATTCCATGGGGAAGTCATCTGATCAAGAGTTGACTTTTCAGACAAGTCAGTGCAAAATCAGGGCATCTGAGGCCCCCAATGACCCAACCAATGGGTGATCTTCATCATTTTGAGTGTATATGATCTTTGTTTGATCATGGAAGAAGGTTGAAGTGCATAAAATCAAGAATTTAGGGTTTTTGCAAAAGTTGACTTTTTGAGGCATAGTTGACTTTTCAAGAATGCCTCATTTTAGGCCAATTTTCAAGCCTTGATTCTTGATCCAAAAAGGCTTCAAATGGATAAACTTTGGTCATGAAAGTTGTAGATCTCATCTTTCCCTTTTCAAAAAGTACAAGAACATGATCAAACTCTTCATGGATCAAAAGTTATGGCATTGCAAAGTTAGCAAAAATCATTGATTTTCAAGTTATGCACAAAAAAGGAAATTTTGCAAAGTCTTGAACCAAAGTCAAATGTAGCCTCTAATTCATGTCAAACCATTATGTAAACATCCTCTAAGTCACAAAAATCAGATTTTGATCAAGTTTGCTCATGGTTTGGTTCATGTAATTTGACTTTTCTCATGAAAGTTCAAAAAGCAACAAGTTGCAAAAAGCTCATGATCACCTCTCACCAACCTGCAGCCTTGAGTGCTGAGCTTTGCTAGACCTCTCTCTCACCATGCTGCACCAGAACCAACCTTGTACTTGCCTAGACTTTGAGCCCATGCCTCTCTTACAACCAAGTTGACATTTTGCAAAAGTAAACATCCCAATCAATAAAGGACATGTCACATCTCCCAGCCACTTGCAATTGTTTATACTATCCAAATGCTGGCCAAAACATAAGACACACAAGGTTGAAGCTATCACATTACACACATTCACAAAAACACTACACATTGCAAAAACTTTCGAATCTGCCTCCACAGCCAAGAAACACTAAAACTTTCTTCATCAACCAACTCAACACACTCCATAGGCCTCAAACCACCAAAGCTCAAGCCTGAAACAAGCCTGACCTGAGCTCTACCATTTCTCACCTTTCAAACCAGTTCCCTTCGAATCTCACTATACAGCCATCAAACACTCCATTTTTCTTCACCAACAAGTCAAGCATACCACAAGGAGTCAAAACCACCCTTTTCTTTGAACTGAAACAGCCTGTACACAAAGTGCATTTCCTGCTACACCAGAAGTGAATCTCTCAAAGCAGCTTGCCTAAGCTCATTCCAGGCTTTCCATTAGCTTCAAGGGGTTCAGGGGAGTTGTTCTGCATCAAAGCAAGGCCAAAAGAGCTCACATTCACCAGTTTTTCATCTCAGGTAGTCTCAAATTTCAAACTTTTAAAGCTTGTTTCTTTTGCTACAAATTGAAAGTACATGCTCTGGGGATCACTGTGATGTGTTTAGAATTTAAAATGGTGGGAAAATGAGCATTTGGTGAGCGTCTGAAAGTTTGGCCCCATTTTTATTTTGCTTCGATTCAAGTTGTTCTTGTTGGTAAAATGATGTTTGATCATGGATTTGGGTTGTAAGGAGTGTGGGGAATGTTTCTGGGCAGTTAATTTGACATGGGATGGCCTGGATGAGAAACTAGGGTTTTGGTATGGCCGGAGAAGACGACCGGAGCTCATCTCCGGTCGCCTGAGTGTAATTAGGGTTAAGCCTGGTTAATTAAGCAACTTTGAATCTTGAGCGTAGGATCATCTGACTTTGTTTGACTTCGCGCGTGGATGAGTGGTGCAGATGGGTCCACTGTGCCCTAATCATCATTAACTCATTTAATTATTTCATAAAACTTAATTAAAGTCAGAAGCAATCTGGACCCTTCATAAACGCGCGCGGTCAATGGTTTCCACCCCAGTTCAAATCTCCACCATCAGATTGAAATACTTTCCATTTTATTTACTTTTTATTTCATTTTATTTCATTTAAATTGCATAATTAATTTAAAATAGCATAAAATTCTTAAAAATTATGAAACTTTTTCTTTAAAGTTTTATTAATTTTTAAGACCCAAAAATGTTTTTATTTTATTTTTATCATTAAAAAAATATTTTTAAATGTTTAAAAGATTATTTTTAATTGATTAATGGGAATTAATTAATTAAAAATACTTTTAGGTATTTAAAAATTACAAAAAAAATTCATGAAATGTTCTAAGACATTTAGAAACATTGTCCAACCTTCAAACCAAATTTCTTTTTTGATCTTGATGCATTTTAAGAATTTTTCATGGAATTAAATCATATTTTGTGCATTATTTTGATCACAAGTTTAAAAATTCATTTCTGCCTATTGGTGAAGGTTGAGACATTGATTCTTTTTGCATTGTTTTCCATTTGACATGTGTTTTCAAGGTCAAAAAGGCCATGATTTGATCTTGCATTTTCTAATTGATTGGCATTTCTTTTGTTAAGAACCCTAAAAAACCCTAATAACTTGCAAAATTCATAACTTGAGTTTGGTTGAGAGTTGAGAGCTCCCCTTTGGGCAGTGGTTTGTTATAGGTCTAGGGTTTCTTTGGGTGCCATTTTCCATTTTTTATCTTAGGGTTTGCTTCTGTTTTTAGTTTGTGTTTGATGTTTGATCCATAAACCCTAATTTGGGCTTCTTCTTGCATCCTTCTTGCATTTCCTTGCATAACATGACTTGCCATTGCATTTTGTGCATTCTTGTGATTCATTTGACATCTTAAGACATGTATGAAACATTATTGATCATTGCATTACATCTTTGCCATGCCATTTGTCTTGTATGCTTCATGACATTTCATGTTTATTCATGTTCCTTAACCTGCATCATTTGCATCCATGACTTTGTATGAGCATCCCTATGCTGCCTCATGTTTGTAGCATTACATAGCATCATTAGCATCATGTATATGCTTCTGGTTTTGTTTCTCATCATGTCATCTCATCCCATTTTGCATTGCATTGCATTTCTTTTCTAACCTTTCAGGTGGTGAGTGACTTTGAGAAGTGAATTTGCCTTCACTTCTCATAACTTTTCTTTTCATCTCTCTAGCATCCATGCTGCATTTCTATATGTGTTTGAGTTTGAGCTTGCTCATTCTTCTTCTTCCCACTTTCTTTCTTCAAGTGACTTGACTTCTTGAATGAAGCAAGTTTGCTTTGCTTCTCTTGATCTTTTCATCTGCTTCCTGGTGGTTCCATTGAAGACTTCTCTTGAAAACCTCACAAACCTTAGGAACAACCAAGCATGACAATGATTAGGGTTTTGATTAGTCTCCCCTCATAGTTTTACCTTTGTGTTTCTCCTTGAGTCTTCTCTTCTCATCTCATAATCAGGGACTAAACCCTAAAGGCTTTAAGGCTTTGTGATTAAGTTTATACCTGCATCCTTCTATTAGGATGGAGTGTATAACTTTAATCCTAAGTGTTAAACCCTTAATGTGTTTAAATCTCTTAATCAATTCATTTAATAAGTATCAAGACATCACACTTGTAACTTGGGCCTTGCATTAGGGTTCTAATTCTTCCTTAACTGGTTAAGAAGGACTAACCCTAGTGTTAATGGACAAGTCCCCCTCAAGTTGTCTTACAAACCATAAAACTCATTTCATCATCATATCATTAATAAAATCCACTTAATCAAAGGCTTGTTTTGTCATGGGTTTAATCCCTAATCATGGATTAAGTTGAGGAGTCTTCCTCAGCTTAAACATTCTCATCTATTATCCTTCTTTTAGGATGGTGTAATGGGTCTGTTTAATCCTTGATTATGGCTTAACCTCATTACTTAACACTAAACAAAAACACCAAAAACATCTAAATAATCACAAGTAGGTTAATGATCTTAATCCTACATCGTGGTAATTAAGTGTGAGAAGCTGACTTCACACTTAAGGTATTCTCATTACCCCTAATCAGAGGGAAGATGTGATGAGTTTACTAACCCATTGATTTAGGCTTAAGCTCATTATCTTATGACAAACTTCAAAAAGCAATAAAAGACTGAAAACTCAAAAAAACAAACAATAATCGTCTCCTCCGGGATTCTTTTCTCATCTCATTCACTCATAAACGAGAACTTGCTTCTTCCGTCTAATGCAAGACAGTTTGCACCTGAGCCAGACAGGTCATATACTTGAGCATAGACAAGTAGGCAGTTCACAAGTCAATTCATTTTTCAGTCTCTTTGGGTCGAACTACGGTGTTCTGACTTCCTCATTGCACGAGAGGATACGTAGGCATAACTTAACAGTTATCGAACAAAAGTCTCTGTATATTCCCCCTCCTTCTAGCATCACTCTTTTAAGCCTCATGATCTTGAGCATTTCATTCTTGTTCTTACACTGACACTACACTCATACACTTCACTTCTCTTACACTGACACCTGTACATCCTTTTCCAGCTCTTTATACACAAATTGCACTGACACTACCCCTTTAAAACACAAATCTTTTAAGCGTGGATCCCGTCGAGTACGACGGACAATCTGGGTGCTAATACCTTCCCAGGTTGTAACCAACCCCCTTTCTCAGTCTCTCTGGTTCGCAACCGTCTTATCCATCTCTTTCTAGGTCTATGCAGCATTGCCTTTCCTCCGGGATAAAAATGCCTAGCTGGCGACTCTTTTCATCTCCAGTGAGTTCACGGCTGTGTGTTCTCACTGTTCCCTCTCGCCGACCGTTCGCGTCTGTACCTTCATTTGATCCGGTTTCATTTGTCGGGAGCGACAAATAGGGGCAGCTGTAAACACCCCAAATTTTCCCTCACCCATTCACACCATGGCTTGTGATCATGTAGGATCAAGCGCTTACCACTGCACTAAAAGCAATTGCTGTTAGTGAAGGCGCAACTTTATTTCCTTATAGTATAGAGTCTTTCAAGGGGCTGCGCCTATTAAGCGCCATGGATTGGGATGTTAAGCCCATTGAATCCCTAAGGGTGACGCTGAATTAATAAATCCAACAATCTCCCCCCCAGTGTCAGCCGGGGGGATTCGAACCCATGACCTGGCTCTGATACCACTTGTAGGATCAAGCGCTTACCACTGCACTAAAAGCAATTGCTGTTAGTGAAGGCGCAACTTTATTTCCTTATAGTATAGAGTCTTTCAAGGGGCTGCGCCTATTAAGCGCCATGGATTGGGATGTTAAGCCCATTGAATCCCTAAGGGTGACGCTGAATTAATAAATCCAACAGATCATTCTCATATGCATAAACACAATCATAAGATCTCATATCCCATTTTTGTTTCACTGCATAGTTTCTAAGTCATCTGCACCTAGGGTTTGTGATCTGAGCAATCCAAGAACCTTTTGAGCCACTCCAAAGATCACCAATCACTTAAAAGGGATCCATGTGTGTTCTTATATCATATTACACCCTCTCAAAGTCAAGAATGCCAAAGAATCACAAGAACTAGGGTTTGTATGGAAGCAGAGTCAGGCTAGACTGCACAGTTGACCTAAAATTAGGGTTTTGGTTTCAGAGGCCATAACTCCAAATTTTTTGGTCATTCTTGTTTCTATTGGTCTCTATATGGTATAGGGAGTATGCATATCAATTTTCATGAAGAAATTCCATGGGGAAGTCATCTGATCAAGAGTTGACTTTCCAGACAAGTCAGTGCAAAATCAGGGCATCTGAGGCCCCCAATGACCCAACCAATGGGTGATCTTCATCATTTTGAGTGTATATGATCTTTATTTGATCATGGAAGAAGGTTGAAGTTCACAAAAATCAAGAATTTGGAGTTTTTGCAAATGTTGACTTTTTGGGCATAGTTGACTTTTCAAGAATGTGTCATTTTAGGTCATTTTTCAAGCCTTGATTCTTGATCCAAAAATGCTTCAAATGGAAAAACTTTGGTCATGAAAGTTGTAGAATACATCTTTCCCTTTTCAAAAAGTACAAGAACATGATCAGATTCTTCTTGGATCAAAAGTTATGGTGTGACAAAGTTGGCAAAAATCATTGATTTTCAAGGCATGCCCCAAATGTGAATTTTGCAAAATCATGAACCAAGGCTGTTTGTAACTTCTAGTTGACATCAAACCAATGTACAAACATTCTATGTGACATAAAAATCAGAATTGAACCAAGAGATCACATGTTCATGGTTTGTATGGCAAGACTTTTTCATGAAGTTTCAAAAGTGATCAACTTGCAAAACTCATGATCACACTTCACCAACTAGTTGCCTTGGCTGCTGAACCTTCCTAGCATCACACACACATCATGCTGCGCAGCCCATGCCTCTTGTACCAATCTATAGCTCAAGCCATGCCTTCCTTACACAAAGTGGACTTTTTTGCAAAAGTGAACTTACCAATCAATAAAGGCCAGGTCACATCATCTGACCTATAGGATTATTTTATACTATCCAAATGCAGGCCATTTCATATACCAAGCCAAGCTGAAACACTCCACAACATCACATACACAAAAACACCTCACTTTGCAAAAACTCTTCGAATCTGCCTCCACAAACTTCAAACATCCAAACCATTTTCACCAATCATCTCACCATGTTCCATTGAGTAGAAACCAACAAAGAACCAGGCCTGAAACAAGCTATAACATCACTTCACCATTTTCATTCCAACTTGCAGTTTCTTTCGAAACTCACTCCACAGTTCATAAACATCCAAACAAACTCCACAAACCTTCTCCACTCATCATCTGGACCACAAAGAACCACTCACATTGGCCTAAAACTGCCTGCATCACCATTGCCATTTTCAACTGAGCTTGAGCAGAAGCTGTTCAAACTCTTCATCTAGCCAGCATAAACTTCTCCAAAGCATTCAAGCATCATCAAGAGGTCATAAGGAGTGGATTTCACCAAAGGAGGAGGTCAGAAACTTGCTGGAGTGAAAGCTTCGAATCTCAGGTAGCTCAAGAACTTTTTTTCCAGAAATGGATTTTTAAGTTCTAAACTTGTTCTATATGTCTTCCTGATCATGAATATGCCTTTAGTTTTGAAAATGGTGATGAAATGAGAATTTAATCGCTTCCTGAAACTCTGTTGACCTAAAAATTGTTTGGTTCGATTCATGTTTCTGGGGAAAAATAAATGTTGTTTGTGATGGGGTTTTGATTCAGTGGATCATGGGAATCATTTCTGTATGCTTGGTTTTCATTTTTGTTACGTTTTGAGAGAGTTTGGAGATTTTCAGGTGGGCTTCCCACCGGAGAAGACGACCGGAGGTCTTCTCCGGCCACCTGAAAATAATTAGGGCATAATCCCAGTCATTAAGTGAGTTTGAATCTGGAGCGTGCGATTGCTTTGACTCGTTGACCTCCCGCGTGTGTGAAGGGACCAGATTGATCATTAGAAACCCTAATTGCATTTAATTAATTCGTAATTAAGTTTAGCCCAGTTTGAATGTGAGCCACAAGATCTGGCGCATAGTCAATGCTCCCAAACCCAGACTCAATCCCTGCCTTCCATTCTGTTGACTTTTCCCTTTTCTTTATTTTATTTCATTTCTTTTCATTTTATTTGCATAATTAATTTAAAATAGTAAAAATTGCTTAAAAATTATGAAACTTTTTCTCATGAGTTTTAATAATTTTTATGACACAAAAATATTTTTGTTTTTGTTTTTATCATTAAAAAAGTATTTTTAAATATTTAAAGGATTATTTTTAATTGATTAATGGAAATTAATTTATTAAAAATACTTTTAGGTATTTAAAAATTACCAAAAAATTCATGAAATGTTCTAAGACATTTAGAAACATTGTCCAACCTTCAAACCAAATTTCTTTTTTGATCTTGATGCATTTTGAGAATTTTTCTTTGAATTAAAATCATTTTTGTGCATTATTTTGATCCTAAGTTCAAAAAATCATTTCTGCCTATTCATGAAGAGTTGGACATTGATTCTTCTTGCATTGCATTGTGTTTAGCATGTAGTTTTTGAGGTTAAATGGCCATGATTTGATTCCTCATTTTCAATTTGTTTGATAATTTTCTTGTTTAGGAACCCTAAAAGCCCTAATAACTTGTAAAATTCATAACTTGAGATTGGTTAAGGGTTGAGACCTCTCCTTTGGGCAGTGAATTAGTATAGGGTTAGAGGTCCTTTGTGTGGTATTTTCAATTTTTTTATCCTAGGGTTTGCTTCTGATTTTGACTTTTGTTTGATGTTTGGTTCATAAACCCTAATTTGGGCTTTCATTTGCATCCCTCTTGCATTCTCTTGCATAACATGACTTGCCATGACATTCCATGCCTCCATTTGATTCATTTGACATCATAAGACATATAGAAATCATGTTTGATCATTGCATCATGTATTTGCCATGTTGTATGTCATGTGCACTTCATAACTTGTCATGTATATCCATGCTTCCTAACTTGCTTCATTTGCATTCATGAACTTATATGATCATTTCCATGTGTTGCCTCATGTTTGTAGCATCTCATAGCATCATTACCATCATCAACATGCTTCTGGTTTTGTTTATCATCATGTCATCTCATCACATTTGGCATTGCATTGCATTTTCTTTTCTAACATTTCAGGTGGTAAGTGATTTGAGAAGTGAATTTGCCTTCACTTCTCATAACTTTCCTTGTCATCTCTCTTGCATCCATTGCTGCATTTTTATATGTGTTTGAGATTGAGCTTGCTCATTCTTCTTCTTCTCACTTTCTTTCTTTAAGTGACTTGACTTCTTGAATGAAGCAAGTCACTTTGCTTCTCTTGATCCTTTCATCTGCTTCCTGGTGGCTCCTTTGAAGATTGTTCTTGTAAACTTCACAAACCTTAGGAACAACAAAGCATGACAATGATTAGGGTTTTGATTAGTCTCCCCTCTTAGTTTCACCTTTGTGTCTCCTTTGAGTCTTCTCTTCTCACCTCATAATCAGGGACTAAACCCTAAAGGCTTTAAGGCTTTGTGATTAAGCTTATGCCTGCATCCTTCTCTTAGGATGGAGTGTATAACTTTAATCCTAAGTGTTAAACCCTTAATGTGTTTAAATCTCTTAATCAATTCACTTAATAAGTACCAAGACATCACACTTGTAACTTGGGCCTTGCATTAGGGTTCTAATTCTTCCTTAATTGGTTAAGAAGGACTAACCCTAGTGTTAATGGACAAGTCCCCCTCAAGTTGTCTTACAAATCATAAAAATCACTTCATCATCATACCATTAAATAAAATCCACTTAATCAAAGGCTTGTTTTGTCATGAGCTTAATCCCTAATCATGGATTAAGTTGAGGAGCTTTCCTCAGCTTAAACATTCTCATCTATTATCCTTCTATTAGGATGGTGTAATGAGTTTGTTTAATCCTTGATTATGGCTTAATCTCATTACTTAACACTAAACAAAAACATCAAAAACATCTAAATAATCACAAGTAGGTTAATGATCTTAATCCTACACCATGGTGATTAAGTGTGAGAATCTGACTTCACACTTAAGGTATTCTCATTACCCCTAATCAGAGGGAAGATGTGATGAGTTTACTAAATCCACTGGTTTAGGCTTAAGCTCATTAACTTATGACAAACTTTCAAAAACAATAAAAGACTGAAAACACAAAAACAAACAATAATCGTCTCCTCCGGGATTCTTTTCTCATCTCATTCACTCATAAACGAGAACTTGCTTCTTCCGTCTAATGCAAGACAGTTTGCATCTGTGCCAGACAGATCATACACTTGAGCATAGGCAAGTAAGCAGTTCACAAGTCAATTCATCTATCAGTCTCTTTGGGTCGAACTACGGTGTTCTGACTTCCTCATTGCACGAGAGGATACGTAGGCATAACTTAACAGTTATCGAACAAAAGTCTCTGTATATTCCCCCTCTTTCCAGCTTCATTCTTTTAGCCTCATGATCTTGAGCATTTCACTCCTGTTCTTACACTGACACTTCACTCATATCACACATCACTTTCTCTTACACTGACACCTGTACATCCTTTTCCAGCTCTTTATGCACAAATTGCACTGACACTACCCCTTTAAAACACAAATCTTTTAAGCGTGGATCCCGTCGAGTACGACGGACAATCTGGGTGCTAATACCTTCCCAGGTTGTAACCAACCCCCTTTCTCAGTCTCTCTGGTTCGCAACCGTCTTGTCCATATCTTTCTAGGTCTATGCAGCATTGCCTTTCCTCCGGGATAAAAATGCCTAGCTGGCGACTCTATTCATCTCCAGTGAGTTCACGGCTGTGTGTTCTCATTGTCCCTCTCGCCGACCGTTCGCGTCTGTACCCTATTTGACCCGGCTTCATTTAGTGGGAGCGACAAGTAGTACCACATGGACTTTCTTCTTCTTTTGCAGAATCTTTATCTCCAAGATTTTCAACCTTATCATCTGTCTTGATTCGAGCTCTGAACCTTCTTCCCAAATTGATGAAGCCAACTGGTTTTTTGGTCTTCTTCTTCTTCTTGGTCAGGAGTGCCTTCAGCTTTTCTTGTCCTTTGGACAAGTTCCAGATTATCTCTTGGAATTGGGCATTTTGAACTTCAAGATCTTTGATGGATTGTTCGAGAGCCATTTCTGCTAAAATAAACAGCAAGAAGATGAGAAACTTGTTGTGAAAACTTGTCATTTAATAATATGGTATGTAGATGCATATGCAATGTTTTCAAGGACCGCGGGATTTAAATTTGTTAAAACAACCAAAAACAAAACTCTTATTAGTATGCTTGAAATAATATTTCCCCTTGGGCTTACAAATTAAAGAGAACAAAATTTATAAAGAAAATAAAACATCTGAGATTTAAGTCTCCTATGGACGCTTCCTCTTGGTGTTGAGATATGTGTTGAGATTCCGCTCCTCATGAAGTTGCTTTGTCAGCTCCAACACTTTTTCTTGGCTAGCCTTGAACTAAGTCTCAAAGGTATCTCTTTGCTCCTTCAGTTGGATCTAAGACTTCTGCATCTCTTCCAAATCAGTAGGCATATATGGATGTAGGATGGTATAAGGAACATCTCCTTCAGTAATAGGCTCTATAGTAACCGTTAAAACAGCAAGATATGGCATCATAAGAGTTTGAGCATGAGACCGCACCCATCTGAGGTAAGGTTCCATCGGGATGGAGTACTTTGGTTCCAGAGTCTTACTATCAACCTTGTTCACCTTACTCCAGGCTCGTATAAACCTTTGACGGTAACCTTGAAGATCGTTGTCGTAATCAAACACAATACCTTGAATAAGCATGTCATGAAAACCATTACTCAGAGCATAAACAAACTGCCAAAGAAGGATTATAAGTAATGCCTCCTCTTATGCTAAGGAGTGGCACATTATGGAACTCCCCACAATGTTCAATGATAGTGACATTTTCCATAGATCGGGCACACCAATGAATATCTGAATGAGAGAGTGACATTATCCTTTTAGACCACCTCAAACCTTATTCATTCTTCGTCACAGATCGAGGAAGGTGAGAAATAAACCACCTAGATATTAGAGGTATGTAGCACATCAGAGTTCCTCGTGGCTTCGTAATACGAGTGTGGAGAGAGTGTATGATATCTCCCATTAATGTAGGCACCAGATTGTGAGTCAGAAATATGTTGATAGTGTGTACATCTATGAACTGGTCTGGATGAGGGAATAACACTAAACCATAAATCAGCAAGGCTAGGATCTCCTCAAAAGCATCGTAACTCATAGCATCCAAGAACACCTGAGCTTTCTCTATCAATACTCTGGCAAGAATGCCCTTAACTCCGCTTCTTGTTTCTAGGACAATGTCTGATTTCTTCAAATGTAGGACTACAACAATGACTTCAGGTTTAGGCTCCTTCTCTAAGCCTATGAAGGGTTTCTGATTAAGGATAGTGTACCAAGTAATTTGGAGAATTCTTCCATTGTATGCACCAGCTGATAATCGGGGAATGTGAAGCAATGATGTTTAGGATCAAAGAACTGGAACAGGACACTCATCATATCTTCATCAAAACCTAAGGTAACCAAGTCAAGTAGATAACCATTCTTCTTGATGAATTGGGAGCTTTCAGGAATCTTTGAGACTAAGTCCTTAAGCTTGGAAGGTATCCCTACAAAGTTGATCCGGATAATGTTCCTACGAGTGGAAGCCATAACCTGCAACAAAGAACAAAGATAAATCCTTTGGTCCTTGATATGTTTAGTGAGAATTATATGCTTATGATGTCATGATGTTATGACATTATATTCAATCATAAACATGTGGCACACACAAGCAAGTCACACAATAGCCCTAGGTTTAGAGGATGACATGAGGTTTAAAAGTAAGTACCCTCCCCACTAAAGTTTAGTTGGTTCAACCTATCCTAGCAAAAGTAATCGGGTTCTAGGGGATCTCAATATCACTGATCCTTCTCAAGGGTTGTTGTTCAGTAGGCAACTGACTTGCCAACCAAAACCCCCCAAGATTAGAATCTCAATGAGCGTAGCATCGAGTATCAACCAACTTTAGACTTCTCTAAAGTCGACTATCTCACTACTTTCTAAAGGCCAAGATGGGTCAATTAAGGTTCTAAAGGGTAGTTAGTGTTAATGACAACATATGACAACCTTATATTATCCTCAACTTACTTAAGGAACATAAGCACCAACCAAGAAGTCACACTAACTGTAGCCACCAGATCAACCATATCGGTATATACTGTACAATTTCCTTAATCTATTGCCACTTACCTAAGGTACACTAGATCCGAGTTAGGATCTTTCTCACAATAACCCCACAACAATCTCTTAAAGATAAAGCAAACAAATCAAACAATTAAGTGATCTTAATTCCTAAGGTAACTCCTCTTTTAATTAGTACTCCCAGCAGAGTCGCCAGTTTTGTAACACGGTGGGATAACTGACTTGGTGTTTTTGTTTGACAAAAACATGTGCGGATAGCAAGAGTCGCCATCGACTTTTATTTTATCCAATAGGAAAGGTTATAAAAGAACAGGAAAAACCTTTTAAATTTTTTGAGTTCGGGGGGTAGGTTATATAAAGGGAAGGTGTTAGCACCCTTTATATCCATGGTTATCCATGGACTCTTAACTACTCAGCTCACTTTACTTTTGTTTGAAAAAGAGTGTAGTGTGTGTTTAGAAAATATTTTCATTAGTCTTTAACTTTGCAATGATCCTCGTATGGATGTATACTAAGTGTTTAGTTTTGAAAATGTTTGAAAAGTAGGGTGTAAAGAGTGTTTTGAAATGAAGTGAGCAAGTACTTAAGAATTACTTACCCTAAGTTTGTAAGGTATTTCTTGTTATTTCTTTCCTTTAGGGGTAGGACTGTCCTTACTATTAGTGAGTAAGTAGTCCTTACCTTGGATGTTTAAAGGGACAGGCATAGGGTCATCGTATGGTCATAGAAGGCAACCTTGTAGGAGTATCTTAGTAATTCGAAGGGACGATCATCATTTTTCCGTAGGGTCATCAAGGGACAAGATCATTTATTCGTAGGGACTTGAAGGGACAACGGGGGACTATGATCTTTATATCAAAGGGACTTGATGATTTTATTCGTAGGCAACTTTACTAAGATACCCCACGTTCGAAGGACTTAGCCATATTATAAGGCAACAAATAGGAGAAACCCTAGGGGTGCATATGGCAATCGTATAACGATCGACTTACGTGTGTGAGTGTATTTATTTCAGATATTTTGTCTTAGAAGTTAGTGGGCTAGGTCCAATTATTTTTGCATACATTCGTTTCACACCCTAGTTTACTAACCACGCAATTATCATAAAAATAAAGGCAGAAATTAAAAGGCAGAAAAATAAATATTCCTACGCTATTACAAGGCTTCAGGGCAGTTACATAATAATTAGGCGGAAAATAAAGCTAAAATATTACAAATGTGAAACAGTTACATAATAAGATAAATAGTAAATGAATAACATAAAAATGAGTTAGAGGAAGAAATTAGGATTAAGGTTTAAAAAATTTTAGGGTTTTAGGAAAAACTTTAGGGTTTCAAGGTTTAGAAAATAAGGGTTAAGGTTTTAAAAAATGTGTTTAGATTTAGAAAATGTTTTAGGGTTTAAATATGAAAAAAATAAGGTTTAGGTTTAAAATTAAGGTTTATGAAAAAAATAAGATTTATGAAAAAAAATTAAGGTTTATGAAAAAAATTAAGGTTTATGAAAAAAAATTAAGGTTTAAGAAAATATTTTAGAGATTATTTAAGGTTAACCATGGTTAAAAAAGATAATTCATTTTTAAATATGAATTAAAGAAAATAGAAAAAAAAACTCAAGAATTTAATAAAAATTGAGAAAAGAAACCAGATTTTCCCAAAATGTCATGGGCAAGGAGTGAACCTGCGCCGCTTCACTCCCAGGCACAGCTCCTCAACCACTGGGTCATGCGTACATGTGTTAATAGACATGAAACAAGTATAATATATAATAAAAACAATAATAAAACAAAGCGTATTAAAAAAAATGGTTGTGACTGGGCTCAAACCCATGCCCTCAAGGTAATAACACGCACACCTCACCACCAGACCACTCATGCTCTTCTGTCTTGTAAATGAAACAAATAAATAAAATATAAAACAAAAAATTTTAATTCTCCGCGCACGCCAAATTCGCCATCCCCTACCTTCAGATCTGCAAGTTTACCTGCGAATTACTTTTTTGCAGCAAACCTGCGTTTTCTCATACATATCAAATTAGGCCAAATTAATTTATGACAATGGTACCAAACAATTTCCCAAAGACCATAGGGTTCAAATATATTATCCAAAGCTTGTGAAATTGCTCTAATCATAAAGCCCTAATTTCAAGCTAAGAACCTTATAATGGCGTTATGTGTTCCCTACAAGAAAGCTTCAATCAAACAATCTAGAAACATTCTATAGTACTTTATAAACAATATAAAATCATCAAAAACAGTTTATAGTTCAAGAATTAAAGGAATTGAAAATTTCACAAAAGCTTGAAAGTTCAAATTGGTTTATGCATATGGTGATGATTTTGATGATGGGAATGATTGGGATGTGCTAAAGAAGCCGCAAGGAACATGTTAAGACCTTTAAAACCTTTTGAAACCCTTTAGAATGGCAAAATCAAAAAATCACTTTTTATGGAAAAAATTTGAGTTTGAATGAGCACCCTTTTCTGAATTTTCGTCCCCCAATCCTTGTGTTCTTCTTATGACTTTATAGTGAGGTAAATTAGGGTAGAAAGAATGGGCCTTGGGTGAGTTTTGTGGTTTACTTATGAATGAAGAAACCATTTATCATAAATATCGAAAAAATCAAATATTCATATGCTATAATAATCTTGCACGATTTTGGAGAGTTTCAATCACCTTGAATGTCATATATTTGATCCAAAAATAAAATTTAGATCAAATTTTTTATTTTTTTATTTTATTTTGATTAAAAATGATTTTAAGTGATTAAAATCAAATCAAATATAAAATAAATGATAAAAATCATAAAATATTTCCATTGGGTCGTGGATGGACTTAGATTCAAATTTGGATTGAAACATTATAGGCCCAATTGGAAAGAATTGGAGTTATGGCCTTTTTTACTTCATACACCTCCTGAAAATTATCCAACTTTGACAATGCATAACTTCCTCAATTTTGATCCCATGAAGGTGTTCTAAGACTTTTTAGAAATCTTAGAGTGTCCTCTAATCAAACTTTTTGGTCCCATATCCATATCATTTACCATTTTTAAATTACGAGCTTTGGAAAAAGTTGACTTTTTGTTGACTTTCAAAAAGACCTATAATGTTTTAGCTCGTATCTTTCAAATGAAGGATTTTTGGACTTGTCTTGTGAGACATAAAGTTGTAGAGAATTGGATTTCATTTAAAATGAGATTTGGATAGGAAATATTTGATGAAGTATGTGAAAGTTATGGCTGGTCAAAGTTCAGTTGACTTTTCCTACACAAAACCCTAATTTAGTAACTCCTGATTTCTGATGATTCCGAGGTTTCCTTGATGAATCATGATCAACTCTTGATAAAATGATGTATTTTACCTCATAATCTTGATTTTGACCAAAAATCTTGAAGTTTGACTTTATGTTGACCATAGTTGACTTGTTGACCAAGTTAATTGATTTTTAGGTGTCTGAGCATCTGACTGGCTAAACTTGTTGGCAAAGCCTTGAAAGTTGTCATGGGAATTATTTAAGGTATGTGGGGTGTTATGAAGTCTTGAGGCTTTAGAAGTCCATTTTTCTTGGGGAAACTCAAAACCATAGTTCTAGACCCATTGTTCAGGAGGAGACTTTGTTTGGTGAAGCCTTCAATTCCTTTGACCAATTGAGAATCTTGCGACGATTGATAGACCTCTTGAGTCACATTTTCTTGAATATGGGAGTGAAAATTTTGGGGTACAACAACCCGTCTTACATGATCCTAGAGGAAAAAACTGAATACAGGGTTCGACAATCCCACTTTTGTTGATACCAACTCTATCCGCCCAGCTGGGAAGGAGTCCCACTGGTGGAAGGATGAGTCTAACTGGTGAATGTAAGGACAATATGGCAAGTACACGCCAATGAATGCATACTAGGAGAAGATCTACCAAGATTTTGCTAACACAAAATTCTATAAAAGAGGAATCAAACCCTATTTTCCAATCAGAGTCATCCTGGAATGACAAGTCGAAGTATTACCGCTTTAATAAAGGGCACAACCTCGACACTGATGATTACATCCAACTGACGGATTCCATTGAAAGGTTGATCAAGAGAGACCAAACGATCTAGTACGTGAAATGGTGCAAAAGAAAAATGGAAAAAACCCTTAAGGTTAAATATCTGTCTAAAACTTACAAAGCGCGGACCGGTGGCAAGGATAAATACGTTGGCAAAGGTAAGTGTTTGTATATTTCCGCCATCACTAAAGGACCTCCTTGAGAAAACCTCCCATCTAAGTTTCCTCGTTCTCTGTAACACGGTGGGAGAACTTACTTGGTGTTTTTGTTTGACAAAAACATGTGCGGATAGTAAGAGTCGCCACTGAGTTTTATTTTATCCAATAGGAAAGGGTATAAAAGAACAGGAAATACTTTTTAAAATTTTTGAGTTCGGGGGGTAGGTTATATAAAGGGAAGGTGTTAGCACCCTTTATATCCATGGTTATCCATGGGCTCTTAGTTACTTAGATCACTTATTTGTTTGAAAAAGTAACGTGAAGTATGTGTTTAGAAAAGATTTTCAGAAGTTCTTTGTAATGATCCTCGTATGGATGTATACAAAGTCTTGAGTTTGAAAATATATTTTGAAAGTAGGGTGTGAATAAGAGTTTTTGAAAGAGTGAGCAAGTAATTAAGTGCTACCTACCCTAAGTTGGTCTTTCATGTTTTTCTATTTTCTTTCAAGGGTAAGATTGTCCTTACTATTAAGGAGTAAGTAGTCATTACCTTGGATTTATTAAGGGACGAGCATAGGGTCATCGTATGGTCAATGAAGGCAACTTGTAGGGGTGTTTTTAGCAATTTGTAGGGACCATCATCATTTTTTCCGCAGGGCCATCGAGGGACAAGATCATTTATTCTATAGGCAACTTCGAATGGACGATAATCTTTTATCTTGAAGGGACTATGATGATTCTCAATCTGTAGGGACTTGACCATATTTAAGGCAACTGAGAGGGGAAACCCTATGAGGTGCAGATGGTGATCGTAGAACGATCGACTTATGTGTGTGAGTGATTGTTTTCAGATATTTATCTTGAATATTAACTTTTTAAGTCCAATTTAATTCAGTTATGTCTTGCCACGCCCTAAGTTACTAATCACACAATTATTATAAAATAAATGACAGTAATTTAAAAGGCAGAAGGTAAATGTCCTACGCTATTACAAAGCTTTAGGGAAGTTACATAATAGTAATGGCAGAAAATAAAACTAAATTATTACAATAACGAAACAATTACATAATTGGGCAAACCATAAATGAATAACACAAAAATGATCTAAAGGAAATAAATTAGGATTAGGGTTTAAAAAATTATAAGTTTAGGAAAAAAAACTTTTAGGGTTTTAAAAAATTATTTTTAGGTTTAGAAAAGGTTTTTAGGGTTTAGTGAAAGAAAATAAGGTTTAAAAAAAAGGTTAAGATTTATAAAATAAAAAAGTTTTAAAAAAATAGGTTTAAGGTTTAAAAAAAATTTAGGTTTCAAATTAATTAAAAAAACATTAAGGTTTTAATTTAAAAGAAAATATATAATTTGATAATTAAAGAAAAGGGAGAGAAATAACCAATTTGGCATAAAATGCCATAGGGGAGAATTGAACCCTTCCTTGCCCTTTGCCTTGCCAACCTTCCTACCTTGCCACTAGGCCGCGTGCCTGCATGTGAATAGATATATCAAATACCTATTATATTATAAAAATGAAAAAAAACATGTTAGTAAAAAAATGTTGCAGGGCTGGGTTTTAACTCACGCCATTTGCCTTGCCATTGAGTCATTTGCCACTGGGACAAGCGTGCACTTGTGATTGAATCTGGCAACAAATAATAATGTATTAAATATTCAAGGAAATGTAAATAAAAGAAGAAAAAAAACGCCATATGTTGGGTTCGAACCCACACCTTATGACATTCACAAAGACCCACTCACCACTGGGACAAACGCGCGCTTGTGATAAATGACCAACAAATAAACAAAAAAATTTAAGTTTAAAATTTGAATTTTTAGACTGGTGCCAAGGACTTCATCTTCTTCCTCGTGACCTGTGAAAACACCTACGAAATTTGTTACAAGTTTTCCTGCGAATTTCGTTTCGTAGGATAACCTACGTTTCTCCAAACGTCATGAAACCTGCAAAATCTTGTCAAATTGATCTTACAAAAATGATCCCCATATCATACACAGTTCAATTATGTTCTTAAAAATTGTTTAAGTTGCTTAGATCATAAAACCCCAATTCGGAGCTTTAAACCCTAATAAGGGTATTTTACGATTCTGACCATAAAACTTCAAGAAACTCATCCAGAAACTATCTATGTATCATCACAAACAACAAAATAAGATCAAAATTCATTAATAGTGCATGAATTATAGGAATCGAAAAAATCAAAAACCAAGAACAATGTAAATTCGGTTTATGCAAATGGCCATGATTTTGATGTTGAGAACAATTGAGATACGTTTAAGAAGCTTCAAGGAATATGTTAAGACCTTTAAAACTCTTTGAAACCCTTTAGAATGGCAAAACTGAAAATTACTTTTTTATGAAAAATTTGAATTTGAATGTGTCCTCTTCTTTGAAAATTTCTGTGCCCCTGCATTGCATTGTTGTTGTGCATATATAATAAAGCAAATTAGGTCAAAGAACGAGCCTTAGATGCATGGATTTGGATTACTTGAGTGTGAAGAAACTATCTTGCCAATTTTGCCAAAAAAAATCAAATATCCACATACTATTTTGGTCTTACATGATTTTGAGTGATTTCAAATCAACTTGAATGCAAAATCTTTGATCCAAAAATAAGTATGAGATCAAATATTTGATTTTCATATTTGATTTCTATTAAAATTGAATTTTAATAATTAAAATCCAAAATAATATGAAATAAAATGATAAAAATCAAAATAATTGACCATTGGGTCGTTCACGACTTCATCCTCAAGTTTGGGTTGCAATATTATGGGCCCATTTAACAAAATCTTGAATTTAGACCCCGTTTTGCTTCATATACCCCTTGAAAATTTCCCAACTTTGACAACGCATAACTTCCTCAATTTTAATTCTATGAAAGTATTCTAGGACTTATTAGAAAGTTTAGAGTGTCCTCTAATCAACCCTTTTGATCCCATGTCCATATCATTTACTATATTCAAATTATGAGTTTTGGAAAAAGTTGACTTTTGTTGACTTTCAAAAAGACCTATAATGTTTTGGCTCATACCTCCCAAATGAAGCATTTTTGGAGTTGGCTTGTGAGACACAAAGTTGTAGAGAATTGAATTTCATTCAAAATGAGCTTTGGATGGGAAATCTTTTGATGAAGTATGTGAAAGTTATGGCTGGTCAAAGTTTAGTTGACTTTTACTATGAAAGCCCTAATTTAGCAACTTCTGATTCTTGATGATTATGAGGTTTCCTTGATGAATCATGATTAACCCTTGATCAAATGATGAATTTAACCTCATAATCTTGATGTTGACCAAAAATATTGCAGTTTGACTTTGAGTTGACCACAGTTCACCTCAGTTGACTTTTTGACCAAGTTAACTAATTTTTAGGTATCTGAGCATCTGACTGACCAAACTTGTTGGGAAAGCTTTGAAACTTGAAATGAGGATTATTTAAGGTATATGGGATGTTATGAAGTCGACTTGATGCCTTGGAATTCCACTTTTTTTGGGGAAACTCAAAACCCTAGTTCTAAGATCCATTGTTCAGGAGAAGGCTTTGTCTGGTGAAACCTTCAATCCCTTTGACCAATTGAGAATCTTGTGACTATTAAGAGACCTCTTGAGACACATGGTCTTAAATGTGGGAGGGAAAATTTTTGGGTACAACATTCTCTTTCTCCAAATAAGTGATAATTTTGTTGGCCGAATCAAGAAAAGTTTTATTTTGATAAAAAGTTCTTTCATCTCCCTCAACATTTTTTTTTGTGTTGCTGCAAACTCCTTTGCCTGGGGATATTCTTCATATATTACTTATTACATCAGGGACAACCTTATATTTTAATTCTCTTATATGTTAAGCAACTACTTTACACCCATATTCTCAGTCTTATAAATATCACTCGGGTGGTTAAGGTGGTCATGCAGGAAGTAAACACCATCAAAAACTTCCCAAAGAGAAGGCAACCTTTCATTTTTGAAAATGATCCTAAGAGGATATTCCATGTTTGAAGAAAACAACTCTATTATCTTGGAAGCCTCATCTTCCAAGTCTATGGAAGTGCATGCCTCTAGATCAATGTGATTTTTTTCCTTTGATAATCTTCTTCTTTTTGGACTTAGGAGAAGATCAGATCTTTCCACGTGAGGTCGGCTTTATGGTCGAGAGCTACATTGCTTGGATAATTCAATCATCGCCACATTATTCATTTTCTTCGTAACCCGGGTCACTAAGTCAAAATGGTTGCTTTTCTGGTTGGCCTCCCCCACATTACTCCTTTTTTGTATTCTTCCTCTTTAGTAGAGCTTTCCTCTCTAAGACCCATTATGGGGCATAATCTAAGTCAAAATATACATATAGTTAAGACTTACGTAAATATTCTCCGAGTACTTTATCATCCTCCCAATAGCTCATTGTCCCTATTCAATCATCTGTTGGTGTAAGCCCTAGAGGCCAATACTTTTTGGTACTTGTATCGGATTATTCGTTTAATAATAAAAGGCATTTCTTTATTATGTTTGTCTTTCAGAATAATAAAGTCCCTAGAATAGTTAGTCTGTTTAATGAAATGTTAAGTGTGACTTAATCATAAGATCCCATTAAACATAAAGACATTATTCTTAAAATATCCGTAGTCAAGCTTTATTGCAAAGTGGGATAACATTAAAGCATTGAGACTATTATGAAGATAGACTGATGATCACATCTCATGGATCATGGATAAAGAGTTATCAAGTCTTGACATAGGTATAAATATTAGGAGTAATATTTATACCGGATTGACCCGCTATGAGAATACTACATAGTATGTTATGCAAAGTGTCATAAGTTATTCTCATGGTGATAATGGTGTATTACCACCCTTCGACCTGAAACCACTATGGACCCTAGATGTAGAGTCGGGTGCTTTATTGCTGATCAAACATTATCCGTAACTGGATGATCATAAAGACAGTTGATGGGCACTCCACGAAGCATGCTGAGGGACATGAGTGTCCTAGATGGAATTTGCCAATCCTGCATAACAGGAGAAATGTCTAAGGGCCCAATATTGAACTGGACAAGGATGACACAGTGTATGCCTTGTGTTCAATATAGACATAGGGGCAAAAGGGTAACTGTACAAACATATATTATCACGAAAAAGGTTTTGTCAGATCACATGACATTTTCGTGACTTGGGTAGCAGTGATGTGTTGCTAGATACCGCTCACTGTTTATTATGTTAAATATATAATTTAATATAATTACCAACGTTACGAAATCCTACAGGGTCACACACATAAGGACAGTTTGATGAGAGATAGAGAAATCAAAGGAACACCGTAAGGTACGGTGCACTTAAGTGAAAATAGAAATTCGGATAATATAATAATAATTATTGTTATTTTATAATGGTTATAAAATAATAATAAAATAAATATATTTATTATAATAATAGTTATTATAATAATATATAATATTATTATGGATCATGTGAATTGGGCTTTTAGCCCGCAGCCCACAAGAGAGTCTATAAAAGGAACCCTTGTGATGAAGCTTTCACTTGATGCAATTTCGTTTTTTGATTATCTTTTCTCACTCAAATAATTCCGTTCGTAAGCAGCTAGCACTGTGAGAGGAAGCTGTTCGTGTGGACTGAGTAGAGGCGTTGCACTTCATCAACGCTTGTGATCGCTGCATCAAAGATCTGAATCGCCACAAAGAGGTAACGATTCTATCACTGACCATGCTCATTCGTAAGGATCACTAAAGGAATTTTTGTTTTCCGCTGCGTTTAGATCGCAATTTTCCTTTCATCATCTGTGAGCCTGAACGAATAATTGCAACAGCTTTTAGACGTTCAAGGTGTGTAGTGATTGAATACTCGAATAAAACCTGGAAATTTGAACTCAGGATAGTAGAAATGCCATCTAACCATTTATTTATTTATATTTTTTTGCTTTGACCTTTGAATAGGTAACGAAGATAGAACCAGGTGTAAGGGGATCAATGCGACAACTTGCATTGTGACTGCTGAGTGAATCAAAGCCACAACGAGGGTGCCTGTTGGCAAAATAGGGCTTAACGAAACCATCAACGAAACAGAAACTCATCAATGTGACTGCTGGGCAGGACCAAGCCATAAAGAAAAACACGCGACTGCTGGGCAGGACCAAGCCACGGAAGATGCCTACTGGCGAAACAGGGCTTAACGAAACCATTAGTGGAATGGAACTCAATCAATATGACTGCTGGGCAGGACCAAGCCATAAAGAAAAATACGCGACTGCTGGGCAGGACCAAGCCACGGAAGGTGCCTGTTGGAGAAACAGGGCTTAACGAAACCATTAGCAGAATGGAACTCAATCAATATGACTGCTGGGCAGGACCAAACCATAAAGAAAAATACGCGACTGCTGGGCAGGACCAAGCCACAGAAAGTTCCTGTTGGCAAAACAGGGCTTAACGAGACCATTAGCGGAATGGAACTCAATCAATATGACTGCTGGGCAGGACCAAGCCATAAAGAAAAACACGCGACTGCTGGGCAGGACCAAGCCACAGAAGATGCCTGCTGGCGAAACAGGGCTTAACGAAACCATTAGCGAAATGGAACTCAATCAATATGACTGTTGGGCAGGACCAAGCCATAAAGAAAAATACGCGACTGCTGGGCAGGACCAAGCCACGGAAGGTGCCTGTTGGCGAAACAGGGCTTAACGAAACCATTAGCGGAATGGAAATCAATCAATATGACTGTTGGGCAGGACCAAGCCATAAAGAAAAATACGCGACTGCTGGGCAGGACCAAGCCACGGAAGGTGCCTGTTAGCGAAACAGGGCTTAATGAGACCATTAGCGGAATGGAACTCAATCAATATGACTGCTGGGCAGGACCAAGCCATAAAGAAAAATACGCGACTGCTGGGCAGGACCAAGCCACAGAAGGTGCCTGTTGGCGAAACAGGGCTTAACGAGACCATTAGCGGAACGGAACTCAAATCAATATGACTGTTGGGTAGGACCAAGCCATAAAGAAAAATACGCGACTGCTGGGCAAGACCAAGCCACGGAAGGTGCCTGTTGGCGAAACAGGGCTTAACGAGACCATTAGCGGAATGGAACTCAAATCAATATGACTGTTGGGCAGGACCAAGCCATAAAGAAAAACACGCGACTGCTGGGCAGGACCAAGCCACGGAGAAGAAGACAAGTACGCGACTGCTGGGCTGGACCAAGCCACGGAGAAGAAAACAAGTACGCGACTGCTAGGCAGGACAAGCCATAGAGGAAAATAACATTGACTTGGAAGGACCAAGATGTCTGGCAAATGCCATAAGTATCTTCTGCAGGGAATGCTTCATGTTGAAAATGATGTTAGAGGTTGACTGTAACACCTCAAAACTGGCCCATGCTGGCATGCACATGTTGGATTTATGGCGTAATGCTCCATGATGATGGAAATGCTACACTTTAGAGGATGCAAATGTAATGATGATTACTAAATGCAAATGCAAAGAGATCTCCTGATAAGGAGACTGCAAGTATCCCAGATGGCTCGACTGGGGAGAACTGATGATCACTGCACTGATCTTAATCCATCCTAATGAAGAGAAAACAACTTTGCGGGGAAAGTTGCCAATGATATACCGGCTCTGAACAGCCGCCATTGCCAAAAATAAATTGGACCTGGAGATTGGAGCGCCAAGACCCTGCTGGAGATGAACCCTTCTTGAACTCTGATGGGGAAGTGAGGACCTCCTGACTTGGCTGGGAACCAAAGGCATGATATTGTTGAGGAAGCAACTGCTGGGGAGGAAAGACACTCCTTAAATTGCTGAGAATTGCCCCTGTCTGAAGGGAAACTTCTGCTTGGGGATGACACCCACCTTCTGCTACCTTGCTGGGAGAAATTTCAACTTTCACTTCACTAGGGATGATTGGAGACACCCTGGGAGACACCTGCTCCTGTTCAACCATAAAGAAATGCTCCTCCTGGGAATTTGTTGTTAGCTCTATTAGCAACACCGGTACATGTACCTGCATGAACACAATCGATAGTACCTGCAATATGGAGAATTAGTTTGGGACTTGCCTGCCCCAGGCTCGTATTATCTGGGTATCTCGACACCCTTTCAGAGTTGTATTAAATGTTTCTGTCCTCTTGCACGAGTTAGAAAGCATTCAAATGTTCACAACACAATGTAAATCACAATTTGCTGGACGTTTTCACAATCAATCAATGCTAGATGAAAAAGCAAAAACAAGAAGCAAAATAGTCAAATTTGTAGGATCAAGCGCTTACCACTGCACTAAAAGAAATTGCTGTTAGTGAAGGCGCAACTTTATTTCCTTATAGTATAGAGTCTTTCAAGGGGATGCGCCTATTAAGCGCCATGGGTTGGGATGTTAAGCCCATCGAATCCCTAAGGGTGACGCTGAATTAATAAATCCAACAATCTCCCCCCCAGTGTCAACCGGGGGGATTCGAACCCATGACCTGGCTCTGATACCACTTGTAGGATCAAGCGCTTACCACTGCACTAAAAGCAATTGCTGTTAGTGAAGGCGCAACTTTATTTCCTTATAGTATAGAGTCTTTCAAGGGGCTGCGCCTATTAAGCGCCATGGGTTGGGATGTTAAGCCCATCGAATCCCTAAGGGTGACGCTGAATTAATAAATCCAACAAAATTGACTGAAGTTGGATTTTTATTGATTTGGAAAAAATGGCCATGAATAGGCAATACAAAGGAAGCAGTTCCCTGGAAAGAGGGAACAGCCAAAAGGAAAACAAACTATCCTATTGGCAATGTGAGAAGTAGATCTCATCAAGTTTCAACTCGGTTATGACTCGTATATCTTCCAGACGCTCCGCTCGCTCCGCCTCTTGAGAAAAAGTAATTGAACTGATCTTCAACCCTTAGGATAGCCTCAACTGTATATAGGTTACGGATCTTGCAGATCGCAGTCGTTCGTGTTAATCCCTCTTTTGCATGGATCGCCTTTTCAGGTTTTCAATCCACCGGGATACCCTTTTTTGCCTGAGTTGTCCGATGTGGCTTTTCAACTCAGCGGGTGTACATTTTTTCAAGATTTCCCTAACTTTTGCCCGAGCCTTTTATTCTGTTTTTGGCTCGCCGGGATGCCCATTTTTTCCTGGATCTTTATTCTGTTTTTATCCAGCGGGTCCTTTTTACACGAAGTATTTTCTTACTGCGTCTGTGTTAACAGGGGATTGGAAGTCTTCTCCGTCCATGGTTGTCAGCATCAAGGCTCCACCTAAGAAAACCTTTTTAACCACGAACGATCCTTCATAGTTGGATGTCCACTTGCCCCTGTGATCGTTGAGAGGAGGAAGAATCATTTTCAGCACTAAGTCACCTGGCATGTACCTCTGTGGTTGCAACTTCTTGTCAAAAGCTTACTTCATCCGTCGCTGATACAACTGTCCATGGCATACAGCTGCTAGACATTTTTCTTCAATGAGGCTCAACTGATTATATCTGGATCGGAGCCACTCAGCTTCATCTAGATTAATGTCCATCATTAACCTCAACGAGGGGATTTCCACTTCAACTAGTAGGAATGCCTCCATACCATACACCAGTGAGAATGGGGTTACCCCTATCGAAGTACGTAATGAAGTTCTGTACCCATGCAACGCAAATGGTAGCATCTCATGCCAGTCTTTGTATGTCACAACCATCTTCTGCACAATCTTTTTGATGTTCTTATTGGCCGCCTCGACGGCGCCATTCATCTTCGGGCGATATGGAGAAGAGTTGTGATGCTCTATTTTGAAATCTCGACACAAGTCAGCCATCATCTTGTTGTTGAGATTAGAACCATTATCAGTAATGATCCTTTCAGGAATTTTGTACCAGCAAATGATGTCTCTTTTAATAAACCGGGCTACCACTTGTTTAGTGACATTGGTGTAGGACGCCGCTTCGACCCACTTCGTGAAATAATCTATAGCAACCAGGATGAAGCGATGACCATTAGAAGTTGTCGGCTCGATCTTGCCAATCATATCAATGCCCCACATAGAGAACGGCCATGGTGAAGACATGACACTCAACGTATTCGGAGGCACATGAACTTTATCGGCATAAATTTGACACTTGTGGCATTTACGGGAGTACTTACAGCAATCGGATTCCATTGTGATCCAATAGTATCCCGATCTCAACAATTTCTTGGCCATAGCATGTCCTCCGGAATGGGTACCAAAGGAACCTTCGTGAACCTCCTGCATCAACAGGTCTGCTTCGTGTCTATCCACGCATCTAAGCAGAACCATGTCGAAATTTCGCTTATACAACACACCATCTTGATTCAAGAAGAAACCTCCTGCCAGTCTTCTAAGGGTCTTCTTATCCTTACTAGATGCCCCAACCGGGTATTCTTGAGCTTTCAGGAATTGCTTGATATCATGATACCAAGGCTTGTTATCTTCACCATCGTCGACTGCAAAGACATAAGCAGGTCTTTCAAGACGGGAGATCGTAATTCGAGGCACAAAATTTTCTTGACAAACTTTAATCATGGACGACAAAGTTGCTAGAGCATCGGCGAATTGGTTTTCATCTCGAGGAATATAATTCAGCTCGACTTTGGTGAAGAAAGTTAGCAGCCTCCTGACATAATCTCTGTAAGGAATCAAATGAGGTTAATGAACCAGCCATTTGCCATTGACTTGATTCACCACCAAAGCAGAATATCCGAAGATCTCGAGGTTTTTGACTCGCAAGTCAATTGCCTCTTCAATCCCCATGATACAAGCCTCATACTCTGCCTCATTGTTAGTGCATTTGAAAGTCAACCGAGCAGCTAAAGGTGTATGGACCCCTTCTGGAGAAATGATAACAGCACCTACTCCACTTCCATTCATGTTCACAGCCCCGTCAAACATCAACTTCCATTTGGATTCAGGGTCTGGCCCCTCCTCCGGAAGTGGTTCTTCGTAGTCTTTTGACTTGAGGAACATGATGTCCTCATCCGGAAACTCGAACCTCATGGGTTGATAATCATTGATTGGCTGCTGAGCCAAGTATTCTGACAATACACTTCCCTTGATTGCCTTTTGCAAAGTGTATTGTATATCATACTCTGTTAGTATCATCTGCCACCGGGCTACTCTTCCTGTTAGAGCTGGCTTTTCAAAGATGTATTTCACAGGATCCATCTTGGAAATTAAGAGAGTAGTTTGAGTCAGCATGTACTGTCTTAGTCGGCGAGCAGCCCATGCCAAAGCGCAGCAAGTTTTCTCGAGAAATGAGTAGCGCGTCTAACAATCGGTAAATGTTTTGCTAAGGTAATAAATGGCGTGCTCTTTTCGACCAGACTCGTCCTGCTGACCTAGTACACATCCCATCGATCCTTCAAGCACGGTAAGATACATAATCAAAGGTCTCCCTGGCACTGGAGGCATAAGAATTGGAGGTTCTAGGAGGTATTCTTTGATTCGGTCAAAGGCTTGCTGACAGTCTTCGTTCCATTTAATGGCCTGATTCTTCCTCAGAAGCTTAAAGATGGGCTCACACGTGGCTGTTAGATGAGAAATAAACCGTGCAATGTAGTTTAGTCTCCCTAAGAAACCATGTACTTGCTTTTCAGTCTTCGGCTCAGGCATCTCTTGGATAGCTTTCACTTTGGCTGGATCAACCTCAATTCCTCGCTCACTAACAATGAAGTCGAGTAGCTTGCCAGAACGGACCCCGAAGGTACACTTATTTGGATTCAACCTCAGTCTGAACTTCCGGAGTCTGTCAAACAACTTTGCTAGATTAACCAAGTGTTCTTCCTCTGTTTGGGATTTCGCTATCATATCATCAACATAAACCTCAATTTCATGATGGATCATGTCGTGAAACAGCGTCACCATCGCCTATTGATAAGTGGCTCTAGCATTCTTCAACCAAAATGGCATGACCTTGTAACAGAAGGTACCCCAAGGCGTGATGAAGGTTGTCTTTTCCATGTCATCGGGAGACATCTTAATCTGATTATAGCCGGAAAATCCGTCCATGAAGGAGAACACGGAAAACTGAGCAGTATTATCGATGAGCACATCTATGTGAGGTAGAGGGAAGTCATCTTTGGGGCTGACCCTATTCAAATCCCTGTAGTCCACACACATCCTGACTTTACCGTCTTTCTTGGGAACCGGCACAATGTTGGCAACCCACGGAGGGTAACTGGTCACGGCCAAGAAGCCAACATCAAATTGTTTTTGTACTTCTTCTTTTATTTTAATTGCCATATCAGAACGTGTGCGCCTCAACTTCTGCTTTACCGAAGGACAATCTTCTCTGAGAGGCAGCTTGTGTACCACAATGTCAGTGTCTAAACCAGGCATATCTTGGTAGGACCATGCGAAGACATCAACATACTCTCGAAGCATAGCAATCAAACGAGTCTTGACAGATTCTTCTAATGCAGCCCCGATCTTGACTTCTTTCTTGTCTTCTTCAGTACCCAGGTTTATTACTTCGACAGCTTCTTCGTGCGGCTGAATCATCTTTTCCTCCTGTTTAAGCAGTCTGGCAAATTCTTCAGGTAGTTCGCAATCCTCTTCACCTTCCTCATCGGCTTGATAAATTGGATTGTCGAAGTCATACTCAGCCATAACATGGTCATCATTGATAAGATCCAGTGACGAGCACCTGCATGAATGGTGATTTATGCAAGGCTTTAGCAACAACTTGAGAAAATGAGAAACATTGCCATTTTAAAACTTTTCTTTCTTTTTGAAAAACAAAAGCAAAATTGAAAGACAAAGAACAACATGAATGAATGTGAAACGTCAGCTTTATTTATGATTGTGTTAAGAACAAACAAACCCTTACAAAGAGCTACTATGCCCCGGGCCAGACATAGTGTTTTAATACAGGAAAAACAGAAACAAAAATTATTACTCTTCGAAAGAGGTGACCGAAATAAGCCTTTCTGATGTCCAATTGCTAAGCTGAGTCCCTGGAACGGCAGGCCTGATCCACCCATCTAGGTCACAGTCACTATTGACTGTGTCATCCTGCACAGCACTGATGTTTCCATAGTCTACCACTCCCGCACTCGTGAGAGTGATCGGGCTCTGATAACCTTTAGCACTTGGTCTAGACGATGACTTCCTAGGATGATAACCAATTCCGAACATATCTTTCTTCTCTGGCACTTCTACTGGACTTCCCCAGCCTTCTCGTATCCCAGATTCTACCAATTCAAGCGCTTGCTTATAAGAGGCTATGGAAACCCCCTTCTTCGGTTCTTCAGGAGATGCTGCCACTGCAAATGCTTGTTCAGTCTTCAAGGGCTCAAAAGCCTGACATGGAGTCTCAACTATTTCTCCATACATCTCCACATATTTGAATGAAGCCAAATGACTAAAAAAATATCTTTTTCCCCACTGACAGTTACAATTTGACCCTCCCAGATGAACTTTAGCTTTTGATGGAGTGTGGACGATACTGCTCCTGCTGAATGTATCCAAGGTCTTCCGAGCAAGCAACTGTATGCAGGTTGTATATCCATTACGTAGAATGTGGTATTGAAGATCTGTGGACCTACTTTAATGGGTAACTCCACCTCCACAAACACCGATCTTCTCGACCCATCAAATGCTCGAACTACCAGGTCACTGGGCTTTAGAACTACTCCATCATAATCCAACTTCATCAGCGCTTTCTTGGGCAAGACATTCAACGAAGATCCAGTATCTACCAACACGTGAAAGAGTACTGCACCTTTACATTCTAAAGATATATGCAATGCCCGGTTATGAGCACGCCCATCAGAAGTCAGATCCAAGTCTGTGAAACCCAATCCGTGACTAGCATTGACGCTGGATACCACCGCTTCCAACTGATTTACTGAAATATCCTGAGGCACGTACGGCTTGTTCAGAATATTCAAGAGAGCCTTCCTGTGGGAATCAGAACACATGAGCTAGGACAAGATGGAAATCTTCGACGGTGTCTGCTGCAGATGGTCCACAATCTTGTAGTCGCTCTTTTTGATAATCCTCAGAAATTCTTCAGCTTCTTTATCAAAGGTAAGGTCTGGATCAGTTGCTGGTGCAGGATCGTTGACAACCACTGGTTGCTTCCCTCTCGCTCTAGCCTGGGCTTCTGCGGTGTCTCTGGGTGGTATCACACTATTTCTTAGTGTTTCCGGCGCAAATAACCTCACACTTCTAGACGTGGCCAACTCTTGCTTCTGGCCGTTACAGTATACTTCACCACCATAATTCCAAGGAATACCTCTATCGCTCTGATACATTACCGGTCCTGCAGTGGTGATGGTTATCGGTGCCGCTCTGGCCCGTGAAGGGACTTGAGATGGATCGTAGAAGATAGTTATTATGGAGACTTCACTTTCTTTTACAATCTTGTTAAACTGTAACACTCCCTCATCAATCATACTCTGGACCCCTGCTTTCAACTGCTCGCACCCATTTGTAGCTTCAGCACATTCTGGACAATCTTCTTCACACCCAGGAAAGATGCCTTTCTTTGACAAGCAAACTTTAACAACATTCAATGGAGTCTGCAGGTCGTTGACATCACACACCAAGTTCAGATTCTCCCCTTCATCAACTGCCCCAACCGTACCTCCGTGAGGAGGCATGGGGTTCTGAATTACATTAGGAGTAGGAGCGAAGTTAATCGCTTTGGAATCTACTAGGTCTTGGACTACATACTTCAAGGCCTTGCAGTTTCCGTAGTATGTCCGGGAGCTCCGGAGTGAAATTCACATCTAGCGTTTGTATCGTACCCTTCAGGAAGTTGCCCCGGCCTCGGGGTTGCAAAGTTCTGAGCTGAACCAACTGGAGTTGGAGGAGATTCTTCAGAAGTTGTGAATAGGACATAGGCGGAGTGTCAAACTGCCTTTCTCTGGTCCTCTGAGAATAGTATGGACGGGGAGTTCTCTGTTGATACCCTTGCGAGCGTTGCGGCTGCGGTGGTTGGACTTGCTGTTGAACAGGTTGAGCTGAGATAGTGACAGGAGCCATTTGCTGATAAAATCCTCTGTTGATTCCTCCCTTCTGCGCGTACACTGCACCAGTCTCTCCTTTTCTTCTTTTCATGAAGGGTTTCTTAATACCGAAACTTGAAGCGCCTCTGTTCTGAATCTTCCCTTGCTTGATCCAACTTTCTATCCTTTCGCCAGTCAAGATGATATCCGAAAATCCACTTGAAGAACATCCAGCTAGCCTTTCCATGAAATTCCCAGGGAGGGTATCCAGGAACAGGTCTACCATTTCTCTCTCCAACAAAGGCGGTTGCACTCGAGCGGCCACTTCACGCCACCTTTGTGCGTAATCTTTGAAACTCTCTGAGCTCCTCTGAGTCAAACTCTGAAGTTGGGTGCGACTGGGCGCCATGTCAATATTATACTGATACTTCTTGAGAATGCTTCTCCCAATTCCTTCCAGTTTCTTACAGAACTTCTCTCTAGCTTCATATACCATTCCAAGGACCCTCCGGAGAGACTATCCTGGAAGTAGTACATCCAGAGTTTTTCATCCGGAGTATGGGCAGCGATCTTCCGATAGAATGCCTGCAAGTGAGTCTTTGGGCAGGAACTACCGTTGTACTTGTCAAAAGTAGGCGGCCTGAATTTGTGAGGAATAACCACCCCGGGGACTAGGCCCATGTCAGACACATCTATCCCCAAAGTATCTCTACACTCGAGGGCTTTGACTTTCTTAGCAAGCATCAAAAAATCATGAAGATTTCCTTCTCCAGTGAACCCCGTGTCATTGTTGAAATAAGGGAATTGATCCTCCTGCTTGTCTTGTACTGGAATGAAAGTTGTCGTGCCTTGTTCTGGAATCTGAGGTCCACCTGGGCCATTGCTGGTGTTGGGAGGAGCCCCTTGCCCGTCAAGAGTGGTCACAGGAGTATTAGTCTGAGGAGGGTTGAGCCCTTGAATTGCATTCCTTAACTCTTGCTGTCCCTGAGCCATCCCTTGCATCATGACCATGAACTCTCCCATTCTGGTGCGAAACTCATTAAGCTCCGTTTGCATAGCGTCCATGAATGTCCTCTGATTGCTGCGAGTTGCGAAGCGATGCGGGATATCTTGTCGGAGATGCCGGGTCTTGGCAGCTCTCGCAATCTTTGCCTGTGAACACAGATAAGTTAAGCATCCTGTAGGAAAACCTGCAAAAACAATGAAGAAATGCAAATGATGCGTATGCAATGCAATGTGTTCCTTTTATTCCCAAGTCTTTCCCTGTTTTTGGTCCTGGCATTAAAGAGAATAATAATTGGGAAGAAGACCCAAGTGATGTTCAAATACAGTGACGGCCATAGAGAGTTGGTGCTCATTACCCCGTGTCGGTGCAACAAATAACGAACAAGAGATTCAAAACAAGTCAATCACATAAACTGATGTTTGAAACAACAAAGTCCCCAAGGGGTGCTAATCAAAAGAACAACAAAGTACATCAAATAAAAGGAATCCCACAACAAGCCTATGGGTAATCCAAGTACAATAGCATGAAACTAAACCCTAGGGAGCTCTGAGTCTTTCAGCCTCCAGCTAAGACGCTTGACATTCTGGAACAACTAAACGATATCCGGGTGATCAGGCTCCTGGATGAGTCTCTGGATGAGGAGGTCCCTCATATCAAAGGAAGCATGTAACTCTTCAATCTGCTGCAGGAAAGTTGTCTCATTCTCTTTGCTTGGACCCGGCTCGGCCTTTGACCTCTTCACATCAACATGAAGCTTCAGCTCTTCAACTTCTTTCTGGACATCTTCATCTATTTGTTGACTCTTTGTCATCTGACGGAGATACTCTCTCTGTTGCTCTTGTGCTCTCCGAGCTAGCTTCTCTTGCTCAACCAAAGCATCCTGGAGGTTCTTGATCTTCAACTCGAATTCAGCTTCTACCTCCTTTTGCTTCTTCTGATTATCACTCCACTTCTCTTGCCAAAGTGTGATGGCTTCATTAGCCTCATTAAGTTCTTTCTTATCCTTCCGGCGCTGACTCGCCTTATGGATCTCAGCCAATCCTCTATTCCTGAAGTATAGCTCCCTTTCCTCGAAGTCCTTCTGTAGATGTTTAAGAATTGGCAGAATTTTTGACCAAACAAGAAATGTTAAATTCAGTTCAGAATGTCCTATCAGATGTTGGGACATTAGCAAACAGAGTATGTGAACTTGGTTCAGGATGTCCTACCAGATGTTGGGACATTGTATAAATGACTAAGTTCAGTTTTGTCAGGATGTCCCAACAGATGTTGAGACATCTCAGACCTGCTACCAGAATTAATTATTGATTAACAGATCAGAGATATTTAAGGAGAATTATCTGGAATTAATTAATGATGGATATAAAACAGAACAAGGCGCATCTGTAGGGAGTTTTAAATTGAAGATTCAGATTAAAACAGAAGACCTAATGCACCTAGAATATAGGAGGTAACAAACCCTAAATTCAAGGTGACAGCTGCTGCACATTAGGGCTGGATCATTCTACAGAAAGCCCAAAATTCAGAGACCTATTTAAACAACAGAAAATCATAGAATTTAGCACGAATTTCAGAAGACTAAATAGGGTGTCTAGTGTTTTAATAGCAGGTTGCTTTTATGTACCACTTTATGAGCTTTTAAGCAAAAGTGCATTTGTGACTTGATTGAAACTGTGAAGTAAAATCAAGCTGTTATTTTTGAAGGATGTCTTCAACTTTTGTAAACTTGTAAACTTGATCACTGGGTGATTAAGGGGGAGTGAGTAGGGTACTCTTATCTAAGTGAGTCTTAGGTAGAAATTGCATTGGGTAAGTATTAAGTGATAGATTAAACAGGGTGGTTTAAGTCTAGAATTAATATTACTAATAGTGGATTTCCTCCTGGCTTGGTAGCCTCCAGATGTAGGTGTGGTTATACACTGAACTGGGTTAACAAACTTCTGTGTTGTTTATTTTTCCTGCTGTTTAAGTTTTGGTTAAAATTTGTCAAATGTCCTATTAAGTGTTGGAACATCTCTTAGGACATCTCATTACAGAATTTCAATTGGCATCAGAGCAGGCACCCTGCCTGTTTATACTGGGTGAGATCTAGGGAAAACAAATTCTGTAACATGGACAGAGATATAGGGTCAGTAAATAGACCACCTATACTGGATGGTTCTAATTATGACTACTGGAAGCCAAGAATGATTGCATTCTTAAAGTCACTTGACAACAGGGCATGGAGAGCAGTAATTGTTGGATGGAAACATCCTGTTAAAGACACCAAAGATGGATCAATAGTTCTGAAACCTGAAGAAGAATGGAGTAAAGAGGAAGAAGATTCAGAACTAGGCAACTCAAAAGCCCTAAATGCTTTATTCAATGGCATTGATAGAAATATTTTCAGACTGGTGCATCATTGTGAGCTGGCCAAAGATGTGTGGGATACCCTCAAGACAACTCATGAAGGAACATCAAAAGTAAAAATGTCAAGACTTCAACTTCTCACCACCAAGTTTGAAAACTTGAGAATGAAGGAAGATGAATCAATTCATGAGTTCTACATGAACATCTTGGATATAGCCAATACTTCTGGAGCCTTGGGAGAAAAGATGACTGATGAAAAGCTTGTAAGGAAGATTCTCAGATCTTTGCCAAAAAGATTTGACATGAAAGTCACAGCAATAGAAGAAGCACAAGACATATGCTCCATGAAAGCTGAAGAACTCATTGGTTCCCTTCAAACTTTTGAAATGGGACTGAATGACACACATGCTAAAAAGAACAAAAGCATTGCCTTGGTGTCAAATGCAGATGAAGAAGAAGATGATGAACTAGCAAATGATAAAAGCTTATCAGAAAACCTTGCATTAATTACAAAACAGTTCAAACAGATTCTCAGAGGTATGGAAGGTAAATCAAATTCCAGTGGAAGATTCACAAACTCTTCTGAAAACAAGAGAACCTATGATGCTAACAGAAAATCAAATCTTGCTGAAAAGACCAGTCAAGAAAAAGGAATCAAGTGTCATGAATGTGAAGGATATGGACACATCAAGAAGGAATGTCCCAATTTCTTAAAAAGACAAAAGAAGGGACTATCTGTAACCTGGTCTGATGAAGACTCAGGAGGAGATTCAGAAGAAGAATCAGCTAAGCATATTACTGCCTTAGCTGGACTGTGTGAATATGATAGTGATTCCAGTTATGAAGAGCTTACTTATGAACAACTTGAGCAAGCATTCAAAGATCTATACAAAAGAAGCTCTGAAATATGCAGTGAGGTTATAAAGCTAAAGAAGCAGAATGAAGTACTGGAAGAGGAAAAAGCAAGTGATCAAGTAATCATTGATACCTTAAAAAGTGAAGTAACTCTTCTCAATTCTAAGCTGGAACATATGTCCAAATCTGTTAGAATGATGAACAGCAGCTCAAATACACTGGATGTTATTCTCTGCAATAATAAACATTCAGGGGACAAAAGTGGACTGGGATATAACAGAGATGAAGCCAGCTCCAGCAAAGCTACTTCAAAAATTACACAGTCAATCAAGATGTCCCAACAGATGCTTCAACATCAGAACACAAAGACTAACATAGTGTTCCAACAGATGTCTCAACATTCTGGAAAGAACAAAATGAAGAAGAAGTATCAAAGATGGAGATGCCATCACTGTGGAAGATTTGGGCATATCAAACCTCACTGTTATAAGTTACATGGATATCCAAATCAGATGTGTCAGCAACCTTCCAAGCAGAAAGTAGAAGGTACCAAGAAAATGCAGCTTAGAAATCAGCAACCTCCTAAGCAAAAGACAGAAGTAATCAAGAAAGTTTGGAGACCAAAAGCTGACATTCAGACTGATCAAAGCCACACACCCAAGAACAAGATCAACAATCAAGCTTGGAGATCAGCTGAACAACACTCAGAGCAGAGGCATCAAAAGAAATCTCAACTCATCTGGTCAAAGAAGAGTACTGCATACATAGCACATACATCATTGAAAGTATCAGCTAAGGAAGACTGGTACTTTGACAGTGGATGCTCAAGACACATGACTGGATTGAAGAATTTGCTAGTAAACTTAAAGCCACATTCATCCAGGTATGTTACCTTTGGAGATGGAGCTAAAGGAGAGATCAAGGGAGTTGGAACCTTGGATTGTCAAGATGTTCCAAGATTAGATGATGTGCTGCTAGTTAAAGGTTTAACTGCTAACCTGATAAGCATAAGTCAACTATGTGATCAAGGATACAGTGTAAACTTTACCAAATCTGAATGCATAGTGACTAACAAAGAACAAGAGGTTGTCATGAAAGGAGCCAGATCTAAAGACAACTGTTACATGTGGGAATCCCAAAATCTCAGTCTCACTTCAACCTGCACTCTAGCTAAAGAAGAAGAAGTGAAACTGTGGCATCAAAGACTAGGTCATCTTCATTTCAGAGGCATAAAGAAGATCATATCTATGGATGCTGTAAGAGGTATTCCTAAATTGAAGATTGATGATGGCAAAATATGTGGTGAATGTCAAATAGGCAAGCAAACCAAGATGTCCCATCCAAAGCTCCAACATCTGACAACTTCCAAAGTTTTGGAACTTCTTCATATGGATCTTATGGGACCTATGCAAATTGAAAGTCTTGGTGGTAAGAGGTATGCCTATGTTGTGGTTGATGATTTTTCAAGATATACATGGATAAACTTCATCAAAGAAAAGTCAGATGTATTTGATGTATTCAAAGAATTATGTCAAAGATTGCAAAGGGAAAAATCCAGCTGTGTGATCAGAATAAGAAGTGATCATGGAAAAGAATTTGATCAAAAGTTCTTAGATTTCTGTTCTTCAGAAGGAATCAATCATGAGTATTCTTCTCCTATCACTCCTCAACAGAATGGGATTGTTGAAAGGAAGAATAGAACTATTCAAGAATCAGCAAGAGCTATGATCCATGCTAAGAAGTTACCTCTGTATTTCTGGGCTGAAGCTATGAACACTGCCTGCTACATCCATAACAGAGTTACCTTGAGAAAAGGAACCCTGTCCACAATATATGAAGTCTGGAAGGGCAGAAAACCCACTGTGAAGTACTTTCATGTGTTTGGAAGTAAATGCTATATTCTGGCAGATAGGGAGCAAAGGAGAAAAATGGATCCTAAAAGTGATGAAGGAATTTTCCTTGGATACTCTATAAACAGCAGAGCATATAGAGTATTTAACTACAGAACAAATGTTATCATGGAATCCATAAATGTGATAATTGATGATGCTCCTACAGATGTCCCAGAAGATGTTGGAACATCTGCTGATATCAAGATTGAAGCTGAAGAAAAGAATGATCAATATAACTTCACTCAAAATGATACAAGGTCAGAAGATTCACGCAAACCTCCCTCCATCAGAATACAGAAGGATCATCCCAAAGATTTAATAATTGGTGATCCCAACAGAGGTGTGAGCACTAGATCAAGAGAAGTGATTTCAGGTTCTTGTTTTGTGTCCAAAATAGAACCTAAAAACATCAAGGAGGCTCTCACTGATGAATACTGGATTTGTGCTATGCAAGAGGAATTAGGTCAATTCACAAGGAATGAAGTGTGGAATCTTGTTCCTAGACCTAATGACATAAATGTGATTGGTACAAAATGGTTGTACAAGAACAAGTCAAATGAACAAGGAATTGTTACAAAGAACAAAGCTAGACTTGTGGCTCAAGGATACACTCAAATTGAAGGGGTAGACTTTGATGAAACCTTTGCACCAGTAGCAAGGCTTGAATCAATAAGATTACTGTTGGGAATTGCTTGTATCTTAAAGTTCAAGCTATTTCAAATGGATGTGAAAAGTGCCTTTCTTAATGGTTATCTTAATGAAGAGGTATATGTAGAACAGCCTAAAGGATTTGTTGATCCAAGCTGTCCAAATCATGTATACAAACTCAAGAAAGCACTTTATGGTCTGAAGCAAGCTCCAAGGGCATGGTATGAAAGACTTACCACATTTCTTATCAAGCAAGGATACAGAAAAGGTGGGATTGATAAAACCCTGTTTGTTAAAGATGAAGAAGGAAATGTCATGATCGCACAAATATATGTTGATGACATTGTGTTTGGTGGGATGTCTGATAAGATGGTCAAACATTTTGTCAAGCAGATGGAAGCTGAATTTGAAATGAGTCTAGTAGGTGAATTAACCTATTTTCTTGGTCTGCAAGTTAAGCAAATGGAAGACTCAATATTCATCTCACAAAGCAAGTACTCCAAGAACATAGTGAAGAAATTTGGAATGGAAAATGCTTCTCATAAAAGAACTCCTGCTCCTACACATTTAAAGCTGACTAAAGATGAAAAGGGTGAGAAGGTAGATCAAAGTTTATATAGAAGCATGATTGGAAGCTTGTTATACTTGACTGCTAGCAGACCAGACATTGCATTTGCAGTAGGAGTTTGTGCAAGATATCAAGCTGATCCAAAAGTCAGTCATCTCAATCAAGTCAAGAGAATCCTTAAATATGTTAATGGTACATGTGACTATGGCATAATGTACTTTCATGGATGCAAACCAATTCTCACTGGCTTCTGTGATGCTGATTGGGCAGGAAGTGCTGATGACAGAAAAAGCACTTCAGGAGGATGCTTCTTCCTTGGAAACAATCTGATTTCTTGGTTCAGTAAGAAACAGAATTGTGTATCCTTATCTACAGCTGAAGCTGAGTACATAGCAGCAGGTAGCAGTTGTTCTCAGTTGGTTTGGATGAAGCATATGCTCACTGAGTACAATGTCCCACAGGATGTCATGACATTGTACTGTGACAACTTAAGTGCAATCAACATATCTAAAAATCCTATCCAACACAGCAGGACAAAGCATATTGATATCAGACATCATTTCATCAGAGATCTTGTAGAAGAAAAGGTGATTTCATTGGAGCATGTAGCTACAGATCTGCAGTTAGCTGATATCTTTACCAAGGCATTGGATGCTGCACAATTTGAGAACTTAAGGGGCAAACTTGGAATCTGTTTATGTGATATCTAGCAGTTAATGAGATGTGCCAACATGTCATATGACATTGCATGGCATAAGTTCCAGATGGCAAAGCTAGTCTGGACTAGATCCTTGGGAATTTCATTCCTAATCATTTGGACTGTAACGGCTACTTATTTAGTATTTCCTTATAAGCAGCTATCAAGAGTCTCATCACATCATCACAAGCGAATCACATTGACTAGTAATCCTTCAGAAATCTTAAACCCTAAAGCTGCACATTCATCTTCCTCAACAATGTCTCAAAACCCTAAAACAGCTGAAGAAGTTCTCAACCAGGAAGACGTGGTTCATGCCATTCCTATTTCTATGGTGCCAATGCAATCAACACCATTAGACGAGCTCAAGGGAAATGCCTCTCACACTAAGAAGGCAAGAACACCAAAAAGAGGTAAAGATAAAATCAGAAGCAAAGCTAAAGAAATTCCTTCACATGTTAAATACTCCAAATATGTTGATGACTCCATCAAGGAGATTGTCAATCAAGTTTTCTCTGAACAAAGAGTAGTGAAAGGAATCTCTGTTCCCTTGAACACCATTCCTGCACCTCAAGAAGAACCTGCTCAAGATACAAAGAACAATGCTGCAGAACAAGATGTCCCAACGGATGTTGGAACATATGCAGATGAGAAAGCAAACTCATCTGATGCTGATACTGAACAGACTGAGGACAAGAAAGAGGTCTCAAGTGAAAGTGACAAAGAAGTTTCTATGGAACAGGCTAAAGACTCAAATGAAGATCAATCTTCTACTGATCAACAAGCTGATGAGGAGACTGCTCAATCCCCTCCAATAGTCAATCTGGAACAGGATTCTGATGCAGAGATCATATCATCTGTGAAACCCAGCATTGCTAAAAGACTAAGGTCCAGGAAAGGAAAGATACAAGATGAACCTGTCATTCCTGAGAAAAAGAAGGCTAGTCCAAAGAAAGGCAAGGCTAAAGCCACTTTTGGTCCAGCAAAACCATGGAGCAAGGTTCAAACCCAGAAGAGAAAAGCTGCAACACCATCAGATTCAGATGTTGGATCAGATGTCCCAACATCTCCTCCCAAGAAGAAACCAGCACCAGCTAGAACTTCAACTGTTGTTCCAGAAGCTCCCTTGGACAACATATCCTTCCATCATGTTTCCAGTGTTAACAGATGGAAATATGTGTACCAAAGAAGGGTTGCTTTGGAAAGAGAACTGAGCAGCAATGCACTTGAGTGCACAGAACTGATAGACCTCATATCTGCTGCAGGACTGTTCAAGACAGTCTCAGACCTCTCTCCCTGCTATGAACTTCTTGTCAAAGAGTTCATTGTGAATCTTCAGGAAGATTGTTCACATGGTAAGTCCTCTGAATTCCAAAAAGTTTTTGTTAGAGGTAGATGTGTGAAGTTTTCTCCCCAAATCATAAATCAGTATCTAGGAAGAGAAACAGATGGACCAAATGAGCTGGGCAAGACAGATAATCAAGTCTGTAAGGTGATAACTGCTGACCAGGTAAAGGCATGGCCTGTGAAGGGAAAACTATCTGTAAGCATGCTTACCAGAAAGTATGCCATGCTGAACAGGATTGGTACATCTAATTGGGTGCCTACTAACCACACTTCCTCAATCTCAACTGGTCTAGCCAGATTTATATATGCTGTTGGAACTCAAACCAAAATGGACTATGGAGCTTTCATCTTTGATCAAACCATGAAGCATGCCAGCTCCTCTGCAACCAAGCTACCAATAGCCTTTCCATCATTGCTGTGTGGTATTGTACTCAATCAATATCCTGGGATTTTAACTGACAAGGATACTGCCTGCAAGAGAGAGAGCCCCCTGGCTTTTCACTACAAGTTATTCCTCAGTCATCATGCTGCAGATGTTGAAGCTCCTTCTGGGACATCTGCTGGTCCATCCACTGTTAAGAATCCAATCTCCAGGAAGACCTTAATTGCTGAGCTAAAAAGCACCTGCAAAGAGCTTGAAGCTAGAAAGCAGAAGCTTGAAGAAATAATTAAGAGGTTGGAAAGTGAAGAAGATCAGACAGCTGCATCTGATAAAGACAGTGAAGCTGACAGTGAAGCTGATAAAGATGAAGACACTGAGGTGGAGGAAGCTACTGAGAGTGATAAATCTGAGTGATCTTTGTATGTGAGGCATTTGTAATGACAGCAATGATTTGTAATTCTGGATAATAGTTCTTTGGCCCCTAATTTTGTGCCTACCAAGGGGGAGAACAACATCAAATGTAATTGCTGTTTAAATGAATGAAATCTGTTTGTTTGCTTCTGAACTGAATAAGTTTTTCTGTTGGAACAAGACTGGATAAAGACAGGACACATATATGTTTGAGGGGGAGTAATCTCAAATAAAATTCAACAGAAAAGTAATGATATACTCTGATAAAAAGAACTTCTGCTGCACTCTGAAAACCAGAAAAGATGTTAGCCAAAAATTAGCCAAAGGGGGAGTTTGTAGATGTTTAAGAATTGGCAGAATTTTTGACCAAACAAGAAATGTTAAATTCAGTTCAGAATGTCCTATCAGATGTTGGGACATTAGCAAACAGAGTATGTGAACTTGGTTCAGGATGTCCTACCAGATGTTGGGACATTGTATAAATGACTAAGTTCAGTTTTGTCAGGATGTCCCAACAGATGTTGAGACATCTCAGACCTGCTACCAGAATTAATTATTGATTAACAGATCAGAGATATTTAAGGAGAATTATCTGGAATTAATTAATGATGGATATAAAACAGAACAAGGCGCATCTGTAGGGAGTTTTAAATTGAAGATTCAGATTAAAACAGAAGACCTAATGCACCTAGAATATAGGAGGTAACAAACCCTAAATTCAAGGTGACAGCTGCTGCACATTAGGGCTGGATCATTCTACAGAAAGCCCAAAATTCAGAGACCTATTTAAACAACAGAAAATCATAGAATTTAGCACGAATTTCAGAAGACTAAATAGGGTGTCTAGTGTTTTAATAGCAGGTTGCTTTTATGTACCACTTTATGAGCTTTTAAGCAAAAGTGCATTTGTGACTTGATTGAAACTGTGAAGTAAAATCAAGCTGTTATTTTTGAAGGATGTCTTCAACTTTTGTAAACTTGTAAACTTGATCACTGGGTGATTAAGGGGGAGTGAGTAGGGTACTCTTATCTAAGTGAGTCTTAGGTAGAAATTGCATTGGGTAAGTATTAAGTGATAGATTAAACAGGGTGGTTTAAGTCTAGAATTAATATTACTAATAGTGGATTTCCTCCTGGCTTGGTAGCCTCCAGATGTAGGTGTGGTTATACACTGAACTGGGTTAACAAACTTCTGTGTTGTTTATTTTTCCTGCTGTTTAAGTTTTGGTTAAAATTTGTCAAATGTCCTATTAAGTGTTGGAACATCTCTTAGGACATCTCATTACAGAATTTCACCTTCTGCTCGAGACGAACCGTTTCTTCAGCCCGAAGAGCTCTATCTTCTAACTGATGGTTCTGAATCATCAATTTCTTACAAGAATTATAAACCTCTTGATTCTCACCCCTAAGCTGCTTTACCAGAGCCTCCAATTTCTGATAATCTTCTAAAGGAACTGTGGTAGGTGGTGGTAACGGTGCGGAGAAAGGGATTAGAGTCACTTGAGCTTTTTCTCTTACCCAAGCTTCAAATTCGGGAAACATTTGGTTATTACTCCTGCCCAAGCGTTCTATACCCTTTCTATTAATCAATTTCCAAGCACCTGCAGCTTCCCGTACGAATGGGAGATTGTCCTTCACAGGGAAATAAAAAGTCTGGTCCAACTCCGAATCTTTGGGAACATTCTTCAAAGCGTATCCTAATTGTCTTCTCAAAAGTATGGGGTTGTAATTAATACCCCCAGCTACTCCTAAGAGGGGAACATTAAGATACCCTCCACAGCTGGAGATGAGCTCTTTCCCTTTTAGCCTTAAAGTGAACCATCGAATGTCTTTGGCAGTCAACGTGCTTAGTTTTTGCGACCAGATTACTTTGGGATCCGTGAATACTCCAGTAACAGGGATGTGCCTCATAAACCATGTATAGAATAACGGGGCACAACATCTAACCAAGCCACCTCGTCTCTTCTCATTCTTATAGTGCACTGAATAATACAAGTCACCTAGGAGAGTGGGCACCGGATTCTTCATCACGAACAAATGAATGGCATTCATATCCACGAACTTTTCCATGTCAGCAAACAAAACTATCCCATACACAGATAATGCCAAGATGGCGCAAACTGAATCCCACTGCTTTTCCATGGCACATTCTTCAGCTCTTCTGACCAGAAACTCTAAGGGAAAACCACGTACTCCTGCCTTGGTGGCAACCAGATTAGCAGATACCTCTGATGGGCTCAAATAAAGAGCTTTAGCGATGTCAGCATGAGTCGGTCTTGTCATTTCTGAATTGAAAGGAATCTGATCGTTGATAGGCAGTCCCAAAATCTCAACATACTCTTCTAGTAATGGACCTAGCTGGAAATCAGGGAATGTGAAACATCAAAGTCTAGGGTCATAATACTGTAGCAAGGTATGGATGGCACTCCTTTGCGAACTATCCAGATTGAACACCATGTCCAGAATATCACCGTATCGTTGTTTGAAAAATCCTTAATGACCCGAGGTAATGAGAGATACCATCTGCTTGAGAAATTCCACCTTGGTATCAAAAAATTTGTAGAAAATATTCTTCTTTTTGACGTCTTCCATTCTGAAGCAATGATGTGACCATGAACCGGGAGTAATGCAAACCCTGAGAATAAAAGAAGCACAAATGATTAATGATGATATGATGTTTATGCAAGGCGAGGCATGTGATCAGTGAAGTGTCTGTGATGTGCCAATCATATAATTAGGTGTCGGTGCAAGGTCACAATATCCACATATCACAATAATAATCCCTCTGATCCGGGATCCATATCTTAGAACCAGAAATCCAGATCACAAAATTGAACCAATGGTAAAGCGGGTATGCTGAAGATCTTAGGGTTCCTGCAAACCTGTAAACCCCTCCCAATCTCATGGGTGTGCTACTCGGGTCAACATCACGGACTCTCAAAGCCGAATAGAAATAATACGTTCACCATTTCCGAGAAATGGCTCATGACCAAATCAGGGAATCGGTTTGGCATTATGTACTACTCAAGGAGGCCTCAGTTGAGTTCGGAAAAACAAGCATCCCTCACAAATCTCCAGCTTCAAGCACTGAATCGAGAAACAATAGTACATTCATCCTGAAGGGTACAATATTATAGCGGTAAAATCATGAGTGTAAGCTATTGATTAACTTAACTCAAGGTACACAGAGTCGCCACCGCGCTTTTATTTTATTCCAAATGGAAAAGGTAAAAAGAACGAATAAAACCTAATGAATCTAAAAGCAAAAGCTAAAAGAATCAAACAGAGAACGGGTAAGGGGATAGGTTACAAATCGGGAAGGTTTTACGCACCCGAAATGTCCGTGGTACTCCACGGGAGCCCTTTGAAATATTTACTGCTTTTTTAATCTGAAATTGGTTTGCTTGAAAAAAGATCGAAGGGATGAGAAGAAGAATGTTTTTTAAGATTTTTGTGTTTGAAGAGACGATGGTCTCATGCCTACATACCCACAAAGTGCAATGCGAGATCAAAACCCCGTAGTTCGTGGTACAAAATTTGAAGAGAAACAATTAGTTGAATTGATTTTAAAATGTAAAGATAAGTCGTCATTCTTTAGCGAATAATTCCGCTAGAAAGAATGAATCATATCTAAACATGAAAAATGGAAAGAAAAGAAACGTGCACGAGGGCACAAAAACAATTGAATGAGTTTTGAAAGTTTTAAAGTTTTTGAGAAGAGAGTTTCGATATGCTTATGTGGTTTAGCATTTATTAAGAAATGAAATGAAAAAAAGTAAAACCGCATGACCTAAGTCAAGGTTTGATTGCGAAAATGTTTGAAGTTTGAAAACAAAGAAAGTTTTGAAAAGAGGAGGAAGATTTGAAAATTTAAGAAGTGAGAAGAGATGAAGGGACTATCCTAAGACTTGAAAATAAAAGCTAAAGGAAGAACGATCAAACTGTGTGGTGAACATTCTTTGAAACAAACGGATTTCCATCTTCATAAACCAAGTGAATTCAATCGGAGCCAAAGTCTTCAATCTATAACAACTCAAGCAAAGGGATAGATCCTAGAATCTAAGTCCAAAACTCCAAGTCCAATGCTAAGGATAGTAACCATAGTCCGAAATTAAAGTCACAAATCTTTTAGGTGTTTAATCCTTTATTAATGTTTTTGTGTCCAAATGGACAAAAGAAAAATCACAAGCAACAATATAAACATAAACAATATGATGAATGATATAGTATAAGAAAAGCATAATAAGAGAGATAAGGAGCGAGAGATTGAAATAAAGAGGATAAGGTGCGAGAAATTGAATTTAAAATGGTTAGTATATTAATAGTATTATAATATTTACATAGAAATGGTATGATGAACTTAATCAAACACAACCACAAAAAGATAACCAAAATCGAGGCAACCGGATCCAAATGGATCTTAATCCGAATTCGGGACAAATTTAGGTCTATGTTAAGCAATCGTCGAGTAATTTACGAAGTAATTACCCTACAAATGAGGCCGGCCACCACCAATTAAGGTGGAAAATATTTGTGCTAATACATGTTAGAGAAATGATATGATGAACCATTCTCCGAAAACATGTCGCACGAAAAGAAAAGGTAACGGTCTAATCTTAATCGAGATTTAATATTGAATTATCAAATGCAACCTATCACAATCTCAAAGTATGGAAAATGATCCAAATGATCATTTAACCATAGATTTGAAATAATGAAGGTTAAGCATCTTCAAAAAAACAACAATCATCGAATCAACGATTTTCATCGACCAAAAATAAAAATGAAGGATGAAATAAAGGAATATGAATCTAATAAAATCCATAAAAAGAAACTAATTAAAATTCCTTCTAAAGCTTTTTTCCTTTTTCTCAAATATCCTTTCAAGTATAAAACCACTTTTAGAAATTAAACAAAAAAACAAGTAAGAAATAAAAAATATATATATAAAAACCAAAGGAAGTATGCGCAGGGGGAGGTGATGGATTGCAAACGGTGAGTGTGAGAAATAATGGTTCCAAATGTATAAGCCCAAACACAACCAGTTTCTTAATAAAAAAAACAAAAAAAGAGAAAACAAATTATAAAATAAAAACAAATAGAAGAACGAATTCTTCTTCGTCTTCTTCATGAAAGCCATCCGCGGCGGCACCATTCTTTGCAAAAACATAAAACACGATTTCCAAATTCGCCTCTCTAAACAACACCCTGCACTATTCCTCACCCAAATTCAATCAAATCTGCACGGCTGGACTCTTCTCTTCACTCAAATCGGTCGCGACAACAACTTCTCATTCCGTTTTTTCCGATCGCAAATCTGAGTTGTCGTGGTTGGATCTGTTTCTTTCTTTCTCCGATTTTTGATTTTTTTATGAATGTTTGAAGGTTGTTGAAGTTTTATGGAAGAGGATTGAAGGTAAGAAGAATCAAGGTTTTGATATGAGATTTGAATTTAGGAAGATGAGTTTGAAGCTTTTCTTTTCAATTTGGCAGAACTTTTGGTGGCTTTTTAAGCTTGAGTGATTGATGAGAGGTGAGTTGAATTTATAGAAGAATGGAAGTCAGATTTGCGATGCCGTTTTGTTGAATTTCTCCGCGTTTCAAGTTCATGATTTCAGCGTGTTTGCTTTTATTTTCTGCGTTTTGTATACTGGCCCCTGCGTTTAGTGTTGAAAGCGTGTGCAAGTTGAGTTTGTGTTTTGTTCATAAGTCCCGTGCGTGATGACTTGTGTGCGTTTTATGTCCATTCACGATGCGTTTTGCAGGTGATTTGGGGCGTTTTGCTTGCTGTGTTTGTTGATAGCTGCGGCTGTTGGCGTGTTGATACGGCTGGGAAAGTGGGCCTGATACTTGCATGCAGCTGGTGATGACGTGCGGTTGGCTGCGTTTGGAGTGTGGTCGGCTTGAAGTTGTACTGAAGCTTTCACGTGATGTTGACCTGCGGCTGAACTTCACGCGTTGAAAAGCCTCACGTGTTGATGGCTGATGAAGTGGCTAGCTGGAGAAAAGGCTTGGAAGATGTTGTGGCTGTTTCTTGCATACGGCTTGTTGCTGAGTTTAGCTTGTGATGTGAGCGTCTTGCGTTTTGGTGTGACGTGATGTGGTTGGGGATGTGAGTCACGGCGTGAAATTTGAAGAAGTTGGGCTGGGAAAGCTGTGTTTGGAAGCTGAATAATGTTTTTGCTCAATCTTTTGTATAAATCAAGAAATGGGCCTAGTAGTGTGATGGTTTTTTTTGGTACAAATGGTATATAAAAAAAATGGACAATGGGCTTTCTTTTTCTATCTTTTTTTTTAGTAGATATATAAGAAGAAATGAGCTTTTTTTTTTATAAAAAAAATTGATTAGGAAATGAAATGAATAAAAGAATAGAACTAAAAAAAATATATGGGAATTAAAATAGTAGTGAATATAGATTTGGAAATTTAGAAATGAAAAAAAAAAGGAATTTGAAATGTGACTAATCGAAATAGATCGGATAATGGAAATATGGATGAGGTAGAAAAAGGTGACTAGAAAAATGTATGAATTGAATAATGGACGGAACAATGATTTTTTTTTTTAGCCCAGAACCGAATCTTGATTTTCTTCACAAGCCACTTGATTAAATGAACACAGTCACTATGAAACCACTGAACAAATCACAACTCAAGCTACGACCATCATTTGAAAAATTGCCTTGACTATTCGAATCCGCACTAAGGAAAATAAATCCACATGTGAACCCTTGATGAACTGATGAACACTTAGCACACAACAACCTGGCATGAACTTTGAATACGCACTGTCTGAGGAAAATTCACTGGCACACCCAACTTGCAATTGAAACAATCTTCTGATAGTTTGACCAAGATTAGGGCAAACGTCCATCTGAATCAAATTGTGACTGAACAAACGCATCTGAATTGAAATCACTACCCTATCTTTGAATTCCTCCAACACAGAGAAGAAGAAGAAGCAACACTGCAACATTTTTTTTGTATTTTTGTTAGAAGTTAGTAAATATAAACAGATAGAAACAAGAAAAGTCACGGTGATCCCCTGCGATACATAGACCTGCACCTGAGAAAGATAAACGAACCAGTGCGTGATCTTGTTTGTATGCGAAATGCAGATGAGATGCGAAAAATCTTAGGGTCAAAAATTAGGGTATGACAGATGCCCCTATTTAAGTTTCTTCAATCCAGAGATAATGAAGATTAAAGTCTTCGTTTCGACAAGATGGAAGATACTTAAATATCAAAAAACCTAATTTTTGATCCTAAGATGCCAAAAACTGGAATGAAATGAAACGAACGATGTGAAATGATATGAAGATGATATGGAAATGATACGAAATGTTATGAAAGCACATGAAATGTTATGAGGAAATTATGAGATGATATGAAATGTATATGAAAACATATGAAATGCATAGAAATCCGTGAGGGATAAGACGACACATGAAAAAGAATAAACGCTGGTGATAAGGAGCATAAAACTCCAACGGGGAAAAGCAGCATGCTAGAGACCAACACATGGCTCAGCTGAGGCGAAAATGTCCAAGAATGGAAATTGGACAGAAAAGATCACAACATCCAGGAATGGCACTGAATGAAGTGAGAAAAGTCCCGAAATAAATACATCAGAAACATCCAGGGATGACATTACTGACTTTAAAAGGGATATCCGAGAATGGAAATCGAAAAAGGGTAATCACAGCATCTGAGAATAGCAATCAGATAAAAATGTGAATCACAACATCCAGGAACAACACTGAATGAAATGGGAAATATTCGGGAAAGTACATCAATTCAATGATGACTCCAACATGGAAATCCGAGAATAGCAATCGGAAGGAAAATGATCACAACATCCAAGAATAGCAATCGGATAGAATGTGAATCACAACATTCAGGAACAGAACTGAATGGGATGGGAGAAAGGTCCGGGACAGTACATCAAGTCAATGATGACTTCACTATGGACATCCGAGAATGGCAATCGGAAGGAAAGTGACCACAACATCCAAGAATAGCAATCGGATAAAATGTGAATCACAACATTCAGGAACAGAACTGAATGAGATGGGAAAAGTCCAGGACAGTACATCAAATCAATGATGACTTCACTATGGACATCCGAGAATGGCAATCGGATAAGAGATGTAATATCTGAGAGAAACAACAAGTAGGTGAAGAAAAAGTTCTGGAGAGACGGACAAATGCCAAGTAAGTTGGACTTTGACCAAAAAGTAAGAAGTTGAAAACAAATAAGACCTCGAGAAACGCATATGAGGACTAAAACACTCAGTATGCAGACATTTATGAAAATGGGGACTAAACCACCCAAGAACACGCATAATGAGGACTAAAACACTCAAATCTGCAAACGTAAACAAGAATGGGGAATAACACACCCGAGAAAACGCATAATGAGGACTAAAACACTCAAATATGCAAACATAAACAAGATTGGGGAATAACACACCCAAGAAGATAATATGAGAGAAAATGCTGACAACCAGTTTAGACTCTTAGAGGAGTGGAAAAGATGGAAGACTGATTCCTCAACACGGAGATCACTGCCATTCTGCTCGAATATTAGAGATGCTACTGCTGAACAAATCTCTGTCACACCAGTAAACTGTACCAAGTTGAAAATCTTTTGAGAGAAATCATGCAAAGCTGCTTGGGGATTCTTGAAGAAAGTTGCCCCAAGTTCAATGACTGACGAAGGTAAACTGATAATGGATTCAGCTCTTGACTACTACTGGAGAAGATTATCACATCTTTGAGATAAATGTTGAGTGAATAAACTGATCATGGCTTCAGCCCTTGATAAAATAACCCAATATGAAACTTGCAGAGAATCTTCTAACTAACCAAATCTGAGAACAACTTGCACTGAACAGCCAACCTTGAATCATAGGAACTGAGAAGAACTTGCCCCTTGGTAGGATCACCGACCAAGTTTCTCAACTGTTTGAAAATTCCTTAATGAGGAAAGTTTATTTGCAAATAAAAAGTGTTTGTACAAACCTGGTAATTTTAATGCAAAGTTCAATGCAAAGTTTGAAATCAAGAATCATTTTTTGGAATGAAATTTATTGATGTAAAGTAAATGAAAACATTGTCAAAACACGACGGTTGAGACAAAATTAAAGATAAAGCAAGGGTAAGAAAACAAATGATTGACAACGAACTTGGGAGTCAGTTTACGTAACCTCGTTGTAGTATGCTTTTCAAAAGAAACCTGGATTCAATTAGGACTTTTGAGGGTTGTAACGTGGCCTGGTTCACGGTTTATGAAACAAAGGATATAGGCTCAAACTTTATTTATACCCAACCCAACTTCGTGATGAACTCCAGTCCTACATTCAATTAATTCAGCCTATGCATTCAAGTTCCCAGATATTTGGGATTGCACAGATGAAGATGGTTCATAAGCCAAAGGATTTTGAGATAGCAGTCACATCTTTCCTTTTGTTATTTCTAGTGAGGACTTTGGTCAACTCATCTTATTTTTGCTGAGGATTTTGATAACCTCTTGACAAATATTTCTTTTTATTATCCCTAACTTTTGCCTGAACTGCATCATTTGATCTTACAGCCAATAGGATGCCCCAGTTTTTGCCTAAGTCTCCTTCATAGGTTTTGACTTAGCGGGCTTTAATTTTTTTCAATAATTTTTTTTTTGTAATATCATTTTTTTGAAAGATAATGACTGCATGGCTTAATGATTACGACGAACCATCATTGGCTTTTGAATTGAGAAATATTCAACACTTCTTTGATGTGTGTGAAGGAAAACTTGAGATTGCAACCTTTATTTAAAGGTGTCTTGAATGATTCTCTTGTACTTGAATGCACATTTGAATTAATTGAGAACTACCCATCCCCGGGTTAAAAATGCGGGTTTTTTCGAATAGAAAGAAACTCCAACTTCAAGGCTCAAAGGGGTTGACAAGGGATTAACTTCCTTATTTCTCCAGTGTTTGGGATTTGAAACAATGCATGTATATCATCAGCCAAGTCTCAATTGAAAGCATACCAACAACAATTATGGGTATCTCGTTTTCATCATCCTCCCTCCAATCATTGTAAAAGCTTGAGAAAAGAAAATGAACTTGAAATATAAAGCAAAAGGATGCAAATAGTAAATGAAATTGAATCAAAACAAAGCAATGCTCATTTCATTAAAACCAACATGAAAGTACAAAAAAATTTAAAAGCAAACAACTTAATATGATTGAAGAAAAATTGCAAACATAAAGAAACAATGGCTTAGTGATCCATCAGCAACAAGGATGAGCTGTCCCGTCTGATATTCTGGCCTTGAAGAAAAATTGACAATTGAAGTCTTCTAGAAGATTCACTTCCCAAGCCTCGGCAAAGGATTGTTGATAACATTGGGATTAGTGTCATTGATGTAAAGGATGTTGTTCCTGATAAGTTCTTGCACTTTGGCCTTCAGTGCAAAGCAATGTTCCAGGTCATGACCAGTTCCACCTTGATGAAAATCACAGCGAAGATCCGATTTATAACCAACTGGAAGAGGATTTGGAACAGGAGGCGGAGGCCTAGTAGTAATTAAACCACTCTTAATCAAGGAAGGAAACAATTCAGTGTAAGGCATCGGGATCGGATCAAAGTTTGGCCTATTGCGATACTGATTTTGTCCAGCAGCAGGATGAGGAGCCTGAGCTTGAGCTCGAATCTGAACTTGAGCTTGAGCTGGTTGAACTTGACCTTGAGCTTGAGTTTGAGCAGGTTGAGTTTTAACAACAGGAGCAATTGCAGCTACGTATGGTTGAACATATCGTTGTTGCGGGTGATAAGGCCTCCTCTCAGTTGAAACAGCATAAGCATCACCATCTTTTCTCTTGTGAAAGTTCCCAAAAGACTTTCTTGCAGCATTAGGAGATTCAGGATTGGTAATCTTACCTTTCTTGATACCTTCCTCTAGTCTTTCTCCAATAGTGACTAGGTCAGAAAAACCATATGAAACACTTCCTACCATTTTCTCCCAAAAGAACAGTTGAAGAGTGTCCATGAACAAACCCGTTAATTCCTTCTCAGGCAAAGGTGGTTCCACTTGAGCAGCTAGCTCTCTCCAACGCTGAGCGTACTCTTTGAATGATTCTTTCTCTTTCTGCGACATGTTTTGAAGTTGACGATGATCAGGCGCCATGTCCAGATTGTACTTATACTGCCTTACAAAAGCATCAGATAAATCTTTCCAGCTTCGGATGTGACTCTTCTCAAGTCCAACATACCACTTCATGGAGGCACCACTTAGGCTATCCTGAAAACAGTGAATAAGCAGCTTGTCATATTTGGCATGTGCAGCCATTTTGCGATAATACATCAGCAGATGAATCTTTGGACAAGTATGACCATTGTACTTCTCAAATACAGGAACCTTGAACTTATCAAGAAGAACCAAGTTGGAAACCAAACACATGTCAATTGCAGCAGAACCAAAGACATCTTTTCCTTCTAAACCTCTTACCCTCTTCTCAAGAGTCAAACATTGCTCTCTAACTTCATCCATATATCCAGGTTCACCCTGACTTTCAGCTTGTTGACCAGCAGCTTGATACAAAAAAGGAGAATTCTGATAAGTAGTCTGAGCAGTAGTGTGCACAACAGGTTGAGGTTCGACAAAAGTCGGAGCTGAAAAGACTGGTACAACAGATGGACCACCCATTTGAGCATTAGCAGAAACTGGCACATAATCCGGAGGTAACCCATATTCTGGCCAAGTAGAAACCGGTTGCTGAACAACAGGAGGATCAACAACAGTAGTAAAAACTTCAGAGATAACAGTCCTTTGAGGTGGTTCACCTCGAGCAATCAGAACTTGCATCATTTCAGTGAGCCTGGTCATACCGACCTTCAGCTCATCAATCTCCATCCGGACTTCCATGTTATGTTGTTCTTGGTGTTCCATTCTCAATCTGATAGCTCTCAATCTGTTAGCAGCTCTAGTACCGTATCTGTGGTGAGGAGTCAGCTTGACGGATCAACAGACAACTGAGGAAAGAAACAACCGGGATGAGTTCCCACACAACTCGGATGAATGCAAGAATATGTGAGGATGCAATGATATGCAATGTTCACTTCCATTTTCAATAAAAACAACTCGATTATTGCAAACATGGTCAACATCGAGAATACTGTCATGAAAAATCCTGACAAAAGGGATATTTACTTTTTCCTAACATTTGCAATAATCGGAATTGTCTTCCTTGAAAAATGGTTGTGATGATGATCATGATGAATATGTAGATGCAACAAACACAAACAAGATCACACAAAACACACAGGTTCAAAGGTTCGAATCACGATCATGGAGTCGAGGTAACAGAACACCAACCCACACAGGCATGTACTAAGGTTTGTCTTCATTGTACCTGCAAAAAACCAAAAGGGTGCTAACAGAGGTTCCCGGAGTTAACAGGCATCTTTAGAATATCATCGGTACGTTGGATTACTCCCCAACCTATAACATTCTTAAAATAGACCTCATCCGAGTGTAGTATCGCGTGACAACCACCTTAGGTTTACACCCAGACAGTTTCCGCACTACGTTCCTAAATTGGCTTGGATTGGTTAAGGGTTCTACGGTCCTCAGTATGATCAGCTCAAGGTCGGAAAATAATGCCATGTACGATTACTCGTCATGACATTGATAGTCCAAAAGAGCCTAACCGAGTGGAGATTATCAAATTGATATCGCTTTGGACTATTCCATCGCGTATCACTTCGAATATCGCCGTTCTATCATAAGTTCCGCTCAGATCCGGGTTAAAATCTATCTCACAAAGGATCACCAAAACTGAAACAGAACAACCAAGTAACAAACAAATCAAACTAAAGCAGTAAACAAATCAAAGTAGGCCGAATCCACTTAGAGATTGACTCCCCAGCAGAGTCGCCACTTTTCTGTAGCGGTAAAATCATGAGTGTAAGCTATTGATTAACTTAACTCAAGGTACACAGAGTCACCACCGCGCTTTTATTTTATTCCAAATGGAAAAGGTAAAAAGAACGAATAAAACCTAATGAATCTAAAAGCAAAAGCTAAAAGAATCAAACAGAGAACGGGTAAGGGGATAGGTTACAAATCGGGAAGGTTTTACGCACCCGAAATGTCCGTGGTACTCCACGGGAGCCCTTTGAAATATTTACTGCTTTTTTAGTTTGAAATTGGTTTGCTTAAAAAAAGATCGAAGGGATGAGAAGAAGAATGTTTTTTAAGATTTTTGTGTTTGAAGAGACGATGGTCTCATGCCTACGTACCCACAAAGTGCAATGCGAGATCAAAACCCCGTAGTTCGTGGTACAAAATTTGAAGAGAAACAATTAGTTGAATTGATTTTAAAATGTAAAGATAAGTCGTCATTCTTTAGCGAATAATTCCGCTAGAAAGAATGAATCATATCTAAACATGAAAAATGGAAAGAAAAGAAACGTGCACGAGGGCACAAAAACAATTGAATGAGTTTTGAAAGTTTTAAAGTTTTTGAGAAGAGAGTTTCGATATGCTTATGTGGTTTAGCATTTATTAAGAAATGAAATGAAAAAAAGTAAAACCGCATGACCTAAGTCAAGGTTTGATTGCGAAAATGTTTGAAGTTTGAAAACAAAGAAAGTTTTGAAAAGAGGAGGAAGATTTGAAAATTTAAGAAGTGAGAAGAGATGAAGGGACTATCCTAAGACTTGAAAATAAAAGCTAAAGGAAGAACGATCAAACTGTGTGGTGAACATTCTTTGAAACAAACGGATTTCCATCTTCATAAACCAAGTGAATTCAATCGGAGCCAAAGTCTTCAATCTATAACAACTCAAGCAAAGGGATAGATCCTAGAATCTAAGTCCAAAACTCCAAGTCCAATGCTAAGGATAGTAACCATAGTCCGAAATTAAAGTCACAAATCTTTTAGGTGTTTAATCCTTTATTAATGTTTTTGTGTCCAAATGGACAAAAGAAAAATCACAAGCAACAATATAAACATAAACAATATGATGAATGATATAGTATAAGAAAAGCATAATAAGAGAGATAAGGAGCGAGAGATTGAAATAAAGAGGATAAGGTGCGAGAAATTGAATTTAAAATGGTTAGTATATTAATAGTATTATAATATTTACATAGAAATGGTATGATGAACTTAATCAAACACAACCACAAAAAGATAACCAAAATCGAGGCAACCGGATCCAAATGGATCTTAATCCGAATTCGGGACAAATTTAGGTCTATGTTAAGCAATTGCCGAGTAATTTACGAAGTAATTACCCTACAAATGAGGCCGGCCACCACCAATTAAGGTGGAAAATATTTGTGCTAATACATGTTAGAGACATGATATGATGAACCATTCTCCGGAAACATGTCGCACGAAAAGAAAAGGTAATGGTCTAATCTTAATCGAGATTTAATATTGAATTATCAAATGCAACCTATCACAATCTCAAAGTATGGAAAATGATCCAAATGATCATTTATCCATAGATTTGAAATAATGAAGGTTAAGCATTGTAAGCACCCCAAATTTTCCCTCACCCATTCACACCATGGCTTGTGATCTCTTCATATGCATAAGTTTAATCATAGCATCTCATATCACATTGTTAATTCACTGCATTGATTCTAAGTCATCTGCATCTAGGGTTTGTGATCTGAGCAATCCAAGAGCTTCTTGAGCCACTCCAATGGTCTTCAATCACTTCAAAGGGTCCCATGTGTGTTCAAGCATCATACTATATCCCCAAAAAGTCAATAAGATCAAAGAATCACAAGAGTTGAGAATGGCATGGAAGCAGAGCCAGGTTTAACTGCACAGATGACCTAGAATTAGGGTTTTGGTTTCAAAGGCCATAACTCCAAATTTTTTGGTCATTTTTGTTTCTATTGGTCTCTATATGGTATATTGATCATGCATATCAATTTTCATGAAGAAATTCCATAGGGAAGTCATCTGATCAAGAGTTGACTTTTTGAGCAAGTCAGTGCAAAATCAGGGCATCTAAGGCCCTCAATGACCCAACCAAAGGGTTTTATTCATCATTTTGATTGTGTATGATCTTTATTTGATCATAGAATATGTTAGAAGGTCACAAAATTGAAGAATTTCAAGCCATTTGCAAAGTTGACTTTTGGGGAAAATGACTTATAATGGAAACTTGCCATTTTGGGAAACTTTTTCAACCCTTGCTTTTTGATTCAAAAATGCTTTAAATGGGAAAACTTTGGTCATGAAAGTTGTAGAATGGATCATTCCCTTTTTAAAAAGTACAAGAACTCATTCTAATTCATTTTGGATCAAAAGTTATGGCTTGTCAAAGTTAAGAAAAATCACATAATTTCAAGTTATGCACCAAAGAGGCATTTTGCAAAATGGTATGATCAAGCATTCTAAAGACTTCAAATGTGCACAAACTCATTACAACATGATCATGTGACTTCTAAAAATCAGAATTGGCCCAAGAATTATGCATATTGATGCCTTGAACCTCATGAATTTCCAAAGGGGCCAAACTTTGTGAAAATTGCAAAACCTATCACAAACCATAAACCACTTGCTGCATTGCCTCTAAACTTTTTCCATGGCTCTCCCTGATTCAAGCTGCAGCCAAACCATGCTTTGACCTTGCCCTGCACTTGCCCATACCTCAAGTACACATAGACTTGACTTTTTGCAAAAAGGGCCATACCAATCAAACTGTACCAGCAACAACTCTCTGACCAATCACAGCTTCACATACATGCCTCATGGATCATTTTCATAACATAACACAAGCCTGAAACTCTCTCCAAGCCAGCATTCTCATTTTTCACCTTTTATGCAACTTCCTTCGAAACACACAGCACAAGCATCAAACACACAAACAAACCTCATAGAACATCTCAGCATGTTCCACTGATCACAAACCAACCATTGTTTTGGCCTGAAACCTCCCACATCACAAATACGATTTTCACACTCCCTTGGCCTGAGCTTCTGCCAACTCCCTCTAGAGGCCATGTAAACTCCAGCTAAGTGTCAAAAGCTTCAAAGGAGGATCATTGGAGCTTGTTTGAACCAAAGAAGCAGCCAGAAAGTCCCTGTTTCAAAAGCTCAATCTCAGGTAGCATGATGAACAAATTTTCCAGAACTTTAAGTTTTTGTTAGAATGTTGTTCTATATGTTGCCCTGATCATGGGGATCTATTTATTTTTGAAAATGAGCCAGAAACAAGCATGTTATGATGATCTGAAAGTTTGCCCGTAAAAATGTTTTTGCTTGTTTCCTTTGATTCAGTGAAAATAAATGTTGTTTGATTTAGGGTTTATGCTTAGTGATGTTCATAGATTGATTCTGGAGATTTTTGTGAGGATTTGATGCGTATTGAGAGAGATTGAGGTTTTGGCTTGCCGGAGAAGATGACCGGAACACTGTTCCGGTCATCTGAAGTGATTAGGGCACAGGATTAGGGCTTAATCATAATTAGGCCAGTTTGAATGTGAGCCGTCCATTAGCGCACTAGGTCAATTCCCGCCCCTGTGACTTTGAATCTGGACCCTAGGATTAGGTGACTTTCTCATTTTTCATTTAAAATTCATTTTTATTTTCATTTGTTTTGATTTATTTTGTACGAATTTTTAAAAATAGCAAAAATCATTGAAAAATTATGAAAATTTTTGTCAAGGTTTTCATTATTTTTCAGAACACAAAAATATTTTTATTTTTATTTTTTGCATTAAAAATTATTTTTAAATCATTTAAAAGTTTATTTTTAATTAGTTAATGAAAATTAATTAATTAAAAAATACTTTTAGGTATATAAAAATCACAAAAAAATTCATATAGCATTTAGAAACATTTAGAAACATTGTCCAACTCTCAAACCAAATTTCTTTTTTGATCTTGATGCCTTTTGATCATTTTCAATGGAATTAAATTCATTTTTAGGCAATATTTTGTGACAAACTTCAAAAATTCATTTCTGCCTAACCATTGAGAGTTGAATGATGATTCTTTTTGCATTGCATCTTGTATAACATGTAGTTTATAGGATAAAATTGTCATGAATTGGTCTTGCATTTTCAATTTGTTTGACATTTTTCTTGACAAGGTACCTTAAAACCCTAGCAATCTTAGGAAATTCATAACTCTCACTAGGTTAAGAGTTGGATCCCCTCCTTTGGGCAGTGAGTTTGTGTAGGTTTAGGGTTCCTTTGATTGCATTTTCAAATTTTTATCATGTCATTTGCTTCTGGTTTTGGATTTTGCTTTGTGTGTTGATCATAAACCCTAAATTATGCCTTCCTTTGCATCCATATTCCATTTGCTTGCATACCATGACTTGCCATGCCATTTTATGTATTCATTTGATTCATAATACATCTTAAGACATATTAGAATCATGTTTGATCATTGCATCTTGCATTTGCCATGTTGTATGTCATTTGCGTTTCATAACTTTTCATGAACATCCATGGTTCAATGCATGCTTCATTTGCATCCCCATACTTGTTGGATCACCATCTTGCCTTGTCTCATGTTTGTATCATCTCTTAGCATCATTAACATCATGTATTTGCTTCTAACTTTGTCTTGCATCATGACATTGCATCTCATTTGCATTGCATTTCATTTCCTTTACTAACTTTTCAGGTGGTAAGTTACTTTGAGAAGTGAATTTGCCTTCACTTCTCACATTCTCTTTCATACTTCCCTTGCTGCATTTTGTATGTGTATTGGATTGAGCTTGCTCATTCTTGTTCATCTTACTTTCTTTATTCAAGCAACTTGACTTCTTAAGTGAAGCAAGTTGTTTTGTTTCTCTTTGCTCCTTTCATCTGCTTCTCTCCTTGGTGGCTATTTGAAGATTCTTTCTCTTAAGCCTCACAAACCCTAGGACTTCCAAGCATGATAATAATTAGGGTTTTGATTAGTCCCCCACTTAGCTTTTACCTTTGTGTCTCTTTGAGTCTTCTCTTCTCATCTCATAATCAAGGATTAAACCCTAAAGGTTTTAAGGCTTTGTGATTAAGCTTATGCCTGCATCCTTCTATTAGGATGGAGTGTATAACTTTAATCCTAAGTGTTAAACCCTTAATGTGTTTAACTCCTTTAATCAATCCACTTAATAATCATCAAGACATCAAGCTTGTAACTTGGGCCTTGCATTAGGGTTCTAATTCTTCCTTAATTGGTCAAGAAGGACTAACCCTAGTGTTAATGGACAAGTCCCCCTCAAGTTGTCTTACAAACAATAAAAATCACTTCTTCATCATACCATTTACTAAAATCCACTTTAATAAAGGCTTTGTTTTGTCATGAGGTTAATCCCTAATCATGGATTAAGTTGAGGAGTTTTCCTCAGCTTAAATGTTCTCATCTATTATCCTTCTATTAGGATGGTGTAATGAGTCCATTAAATCCTTGATTATGGCTTAAACTCATTACTTAACACTAAACAAAAACAACAAAAACAAAAACATCTAATAACCACAAGTAGGTTAATGATCTTAATCCTACATCATGGTGATTAAGTGTGAGATGCTGACTTCACACTTAAGGTATTCTCATTACCCCTGATCAGAGGGAGGATGTGATGAGTTTACTAGCCCATTGGTTTAGGCTTAAGCTCATTAACTTATGGCAAACTTCAAGAAGCAATAAAAGACTGAAAACTCACGAACGAGAACTCGCTTCTTCCGTCTAATGCAAGACAGTTTGCACCTGAGCCAGACAGGTCATACACTTGAGCATAGACAAGCAAGCAGTTCACAAGTCAATTTATCTTTCATTCTCTTTGGGTCGAACTACGGTGTTCTGACTTCCTCATTGCACGAGAGGATACGTAGGCATAACTTAACAGCTATCGAACAAAAGTCTCTGTATATTCCCCCTCTTTTCAGCTTCATTCCTTAAGCCTCATGATCATGAGCATTTCACTCTTGTTCTTACACTGACACTTCACTTATACACTTCACTTCTCTTACACTGACACCTGTACATCCTTTTCCAGCTCTTTTATACACAGATTGCACTGACACTACCCCTTTAAAAACACAAATCTTTTAAGCGTGGATCCCGTCGAGTACGACGGACAATCTGGGTGCTAACACCTTCCCAGGTTGTAACCAACCCCCTTTCTCAGTCTCTCTGGTTCGCAACCGTCTTATCCATCCTTTTTCTAGGTTTATGCAACATTACCTTTCCTTCGGGATAAAAATGCCTAGCTGGCGACTCTATTCATTCCTTCCTCTTTCGCCGACCGTTCGCGTCTGTATCCCTTCTGACCAGGTGTCATTTTGGCGGGAGCGATAGCTTGGCGACTCTGCTGGGGATCCTTATACTGTAACCAGGGCTTCTGGTTCTTTTTGTGGGTTCCTCCTAGCGCTTGTTTGATTTATGTTTACTGGGGTGTTATTTGCTATTTGTGTTTGCATATTTGCTTTATTTACTGCTTTATGTACAGTTATTTATTGCTTTCTTTACAGCTGTATATACATCATATTGTCATACTGTTATCTGGCTGGATCTGGTTTTGTTTTGGTGGGTGGGGTCCTATTGAGAGTTTAAGGTCCTATACCTGGGACCTGAGTGACACCTAGGCTAGAGTGGTTCATGTTCTTTCCCATTCCATTTCGGTCTGGTGCGGGAATATGAAACACGGTTCAGATATGGGTTTCTTCTTGAGAACTTTGTGCTACAGATCTCCTGTAGTGCTAGGGCTATCTGGGAAGCCTGCTAAGTCTGGATGACCTTTACTATGACCTTCAGAAACTGAGGTGAATTAGAGGAGGATCTTTTATGGTTATTGTAAACACTGTACCTCCGGGTTAGAAGTGTTTACACTTCTCATAACTGATCCAAGTCTGAGAATCCTTGTTTTAGAACATCACCTGTGAGGGGGTTGGGCTGTTTATAGGTTTGCAGGTACCCTTGGCCACATCATACCCTGTTCTTGTTTTGTTTAAGAGTACCTCACTTTGGACAGTTCTTGTGGTTTAACCCTGGATATGTGACTCTTTATTTGAGTCCCCCACCCTGGTTACTGGATTCCTGAACCTCCATCTGGACTTCTTGAACATACATGGACTTATATCAAGACAATTAATCAGATCCAGCTTGATCACAAACCCCTTGCATATCATTTGCATACTCATCATTTGCATCATTTAACATTTGTTTATTTGTTTTTCAGGGTATCCATATCATCTGGCTTGGTTTTGACCCCTTCATCTGCATAGACCCCTGTTTATCAGTTATCTGCTTCAGCTATTTTCATCAGTTGCCTGCTTCAGCTACTTTTATCACCAGCCTTAGCCTATCAGTGGCTCATCTCCAGTACCAGTCTTCATCATCAGCATTTGTTTTCAGCTCTTCATCAGCAGTCATGACACCCAAGAAGAGCAACATTTCATATCATTTCTTTGAGCCTGTGTTGACTGGTATCAGGCAGGTCCAGGAACTTATCACTCCAGACCACATCCCATTATTTAGAGAGCATTATGGAGGCATCCTTGATATGGTTATGGACTTGGACCCTTCTCAGAGGAGTTTGATTCACACCTGCCTACAGTTTTATGACCCTCCTTTGAGATGCTTCACTTTCCAGAACTTCCAGCTAGGACCTTTACTGGAGGAGTTATCATCATTGATTGGAGTACCTGTCAGGGGTGGTATCCCCTTCAACCCAGAGATGACTTCTCCCAGCAATGGAGAAGTAGCAAAAGCACTGTACCTGGAGCCTATTTTGATTGAGCAGAATATGACAACAAAGGCTGGGATCCTTGGTTTGCACTTAGACTTTTTGACTTCTCAGGCCATCCTGAAAGCCTCCTTGGGAGAGTGGAGGGCAGTTTGTGCATTGTTAGCCCTCAGCATATATGGGGTTATACTATTTGCAGATGAGCACAAGTTTATCAGCAAGAATGCCATTCATCTCTTCATTTTGAGGAACCCAGTACCCACGTTGTAGCTCCCGATAAATGGGAAATGGCCCAAATAAGGGTACAGTCGCGAACGGTCGGCGAAAGAGGGATGCGAGAACACACAGGAGTGAACTCACAGGGAATGAAAGAGTCGCCAGCTAGACATTTTTATCCCGAAGGAAAGGTAATGCTGCATAAACCCAAGAAAAGATGGATAAGACGGTTGCGAACCAGAGAGACTGAGAAAGGGGGTTGGTTACAACCTGGGAAGGTATTAGCACCCAGATTGTCCGCCGTACTCGACGGGATCCACGCTTGAAAAGATTTGTGTTTTAAAGGGGTAGTGTCAGTGCAATTTGTGTATAAATGAGCTGGAAAAGGATGTACAGGTGTCAATGTAAAAGAAGTGAAGTGTATAAATGTACAGTGTCAGTGTAAGGAAGGAGTATGCTCATGATCATGAGGCTAAGAGAATGATGCTGAAAGAGGGGGAATATACGGAGACTTTTGTTCGATAACGGTTAAGTTATGCCTACGTATCCTCTCGTGCAATGAGGAAGTCAGAACGCCGTAGTTCGACCTAAAGAGACTGAAAGGTGAATTGACTTGTGAACTGCTTACTTGCCTATGCTCAAGTGTATGATCTGTCTGGCACAGATGCAAACTGTCTTGCATTAGACGGAAGAAGCAAGTTCTTGGTTAAGAGTGAATGAGATGAGAAAAGAATCCCGGAGGAGACGATTATTGTTTGTTTTTGAGTTTTCAGTCTTTTATTGCTTTTTGGATTTGTCATAAGTTAATGAGCTTAAGCCTAAACCAATGGATTTAGTAAATTCATCACATCTTCCCTCTGGTTAGGGGTAATGAGAATACCTTAAGTGTGAAGTCAGCTTCTCACACTTAATCACCTTTGATGTAGGATTAAGATCATTAACCTACTTGTGATTATTTAGATGTTTTTGGTATTTTTGTTTAGTGTTAAGTAATGGTATTTTTTGTTTGGTATTCTCTGAGGAGGATATTGGGTTTGTTGCTGGTAATTTTGTTGTTGTGGTTGATAAGCTGGTTGAGGATGAATTGGAGCGGGAATGGTGACTGCTGCCACAGACCTATGAACATATTGGGGTCTACCCCTGCTGGTATGGATAGCATTAGTCTCGCCAATTCTTCTTGGGCCCACAAAAGGCTTTCTTGGGTTTCTAGATGAGCTTGCACCGTTGTCAGAAATTTTGCCCATCTTTAATAGGCTCTCAATTCTTTCCCCGGCTATGACCACGTCAGCAAAGCTAGTGGAAGAAAAGGCAGCTAGCCTGTCAATGTATGTCCCTTGGAGGGTGTTCATAAACATATCAGCCATCTCCCTCTCTGACATGGGTGGCTGGACAGCAGCAGCAAGCTGTCTCCACCTCTGAGCGTACTCTCGGAAGCTTTCCCTGGATGACTGAGACATCCCCATCAGGAGGGTCCTGTTGGGAGCCATATCCAAGTTGTACTGATATTGTCTGATAAAAGCCTCAGCCAAATCCTTCCAACACCTGATGGTTGCTCTGGTCAGGTGAGAGTACCATTCCCTTGAAGCTCCTGTTAAGCTATCTTCAAAATAAAACATCCATAACTTTTCGTCCATGGTGTATGCCTTCAGCCTCCCCATAAAGGATTGCAAGTGGGTCCGGGGACAGGAAGTTCCGTTGTACTTCTCAAAACATGGAGGTTTAAATTTGTGGGGAATCCTGACCCCGTCCACTAGACCCATGTCCATAACGTCAAAGCCCAAAGAATTCTGGGACTCCAGGGATCTCAGCTTCTCAGCAATCTCATCTAGCCTTCTGTCATAGGCTTCCTCCCCAGCTCCCATCACTGTAAATTGATCCTCCTGGGGGTCTTCTTGCAACACTCTACCTGCAGTGGCAGTCCCTTGCACATTAACAGGGATGTTGATCTCTGGATGAAGGTGGGGTCCATAGACTGGAGGATTAACATGAGGTTGAACTCTCTCATTGTTGCTTGTCCCAGCAGTCCCTGGATGGGGGTCTTCCTGATTCCTCCCCTCTACTAGTGCTCTTAATCTTTCTTGGCTTTGAGCCATATTATTCATCACCTCCATAAAATATGTTATATGATTCCTCATTTCCAATCTCTCATTGGCCATTTGAGTCCTGACCTCTGTAAGGTCCTGCTGTACTTGGTCCATTTGTATACCCGGAAGGTTGTTGCGGGTTGGATATCTGTGTGGACGGTTGAGTGGAAACACCCGACGTCGAGCAATAGTTCCTGAAGTCACAACAGAGTTAGTAACAATAAAACAAAAACCTACAAAACAAAACAAAAGGTTAGTATGCAATGCAGTATGCTTATTTGTTTCCTAGGTATCCGGCTTGGCACTCGGTTTTGACCTTTCCAGACCCTTTGAGGAAGATGCTTATGATGTTGCTTTGAAAGAGCTTAGATAAAACAAATCAACATATATATTACAAAAAGTAAATGATACATAGTTTGTTTCTTTTACAATACATGCCCTCTGAGGGGTCAAAAATACAACATAAAGAAAAGTACATGAAATGAAAGCAACAACAAGCAAAAGTCAGACACCAAGACCAAATTCATCCTCCTGAACTTCTTTTAGAAGTGCTTCAGTCACAGGATCAGCTGGACGCTCTGTAAGATTCCTGATAAGGAGATTCCTGATAGTAACAGCTGCAGTTAGCTTCTTGTGTCGACTCTGGTCCTTTGACCTCTTCACACCAGCTCTAATCTTCAACTCTGAGATCTCTCTCTGGGCTGCTGCCAGGACTTCCTGTTGCTCTTTTGCACTAGCTTCCAGCTGCTCAATCTTATCCTGAGTCCTTTTATCCTCCTGAGTACGAGCTTCGGTGATCCTGACCCACCTAGCCTGACTCTCCTTCAGATACAAATCAGTCCTAGCCTTTTGGAACTGAGCCTCCTTGCAGGCATTCCTCAAAATCTGCCTTCCAGCCCTTGACTTCTTAATGTAGTCCTCTGATTTTTCAATCCTGTCTAGATGCTCCACCTTGAGCTTTTCTAACCTCTCAATGTCCAGCCGACCATCACTCCTCTCCCAGAGGGTCTTCTGTAGAGCCTAAGTCAGCTTCTCATTTCTCTCTTTCAATTTCTCAAACTCCTCTAAGCTGACAGTTGCTGGAGTTGGTGCTGTGGAGGGCCCAGGCACATCTTCAATGGTGAAGGGCATCCCAGAAATTTGAGCCCTGGCATGAGACCACTCATAGTACTGGGCTGAGGCCACATTGTTGCATCTTCCCAGGATGGCCATTCCCTTGGTTTGGACATTGTCCCAGGCCCAGGATGCTTGCCTGACAATATCCAGACTAGGCTTGATCTCACAATAAAGGGTCTCAGTCAGATCTTGTACTCTAGGAGGGTGGACTAATGCATAGCCCAGTTGTCTTTTGAATAGCAGAGGGTTGTAGTTGATGCAACCCTTCACTCCTATCAGAGGCACATTGGGAAATTGCCCACAACTAGTAATGATGTCTCTGCCCTTGGTGCTCTGAGTGCACCATCTGATATCATCTGAGGTTAAAGCAACCAGCCTCCTAGCCCAATTCCTTTGCTGGTGAGGGTTCAAGAATGCATCAGTCTTTGGAAAATGCTTGAGCAGCCAAGTATGGAACAAAGGAGCACAGCATCTCACTAATCTTCCCCTTTGCTTTTCATTCCTCTGGTGGACAGAGTAGTAGAAATCTCCCAGTAAGGTGGGTACTGGGTTCCTCAGAATGAAAAGATGGATTGCACTCTTGCTAACAAACTTAGGCTCATCTGCAAAAAGTATGACCCAATATATGCTAAGGGCCAACAAAGCACAGACTGCCTTCCACTCCCCCATGGAGGCCTTCAGGATGGCCTGAGAGGTCAAGAAATCCAGATGAATACCTGAGACTCCAGCTTTGGCTGTCATGTTCTGCCCAATTAGAACTGGTTCCAAATGCAATGCTTTTGCCACCTCTTCATTACTAGGAAAAACCATCTCAGGGTTGAAGGGGACTCCACCCCTGATAGGTACACCAATCAGTGATGAATACTCTTCCAACAAGGGTCCCAACTGAAAGTTCTGGAAGGTAAAGCACCTCAGAGGGGGATCATAGAACTGCAGGCAAGTATGAATCAAGCTCCTCTGTGAAGGGTCCAAATCCATAACCACATCAAGGATTCCTCCATAATGTTCTCTAAATAGTGGTATATGGTCTGGAGTAATCAGGGTCTGGATCTTCCTGATGCCAGCCAACTCAGGTTCAAAGAAATGATAGGAGATGTTACTTTTCTTGGGTACCATGTTGCTGAAGAAGAGCTTAGACAGATGCTGATGATGGAGAATAATACTGATGATGGGCCACTGACAGGCTGAGACTGGTGATGCAGGTGACTGAAGCAGGTAGCTGATAGCTGAAGCAAGTACTGATGAAGATAGGTCTATGCTGAAGAAGGGGTCAAAACCAAGCCAAAATATAGTATGGATACCCTGAAAAACAAATAAGCAAATGTTAAAATGATGCAATGATGATGTATGCAAATGATATGCAAGGGTTTGTGACTGAGCTGGATCTGACTAACTGCCTTGATATAAGTCCATGTATGTTCAAGAAATCCAGATGGAGGTCCATAAGTCCAGTAACCATGGTGGGGGACTCAAATAAAGAGCCATATGTCCAGGGTTAAAATCACAAGAACTGTTCCAAAATGGAGTACTCTTAATCAAAACAAAGTAACAGGGTATGTTGAGGTCAAGGGTACCTGCAAACCTGTAAACAGCCCAACCCCCTCACAGGTGATGTTCTAAAACAAGGATCCTCAGACTTGGATCAGTTATGAGAAGTGTAAACACTTCTAACCCGGAGGTACAGTGTTTACAATAACCATAAAAGATCCTCCTCTAATTCACCTCAGTTTCTGAAGGTCAATACTAAAGGTCATCCAGACTTAGCAGGCTTCCCAGATAGCCCTAGCACTACAGGAAATCTGCAGCATAGAGTTCTCAAGAAGAAACCCATATCTGAACCGTGTTTCATATTCCCGCACCAGACCGAAATGGAATGGGAAAGAACATGAACCACTCTAGCCTAGGTGTCACTCAGGTCCCAGGTATAGGACCTCAACTCTCAGTAAAACACCCACCCACCAAAGCAACAAAACAGATCCAGCCAGCACAGTATGACAGTATGATATATGTAAAGCTATAAAGAAAGTAATAAAACAACTGTACATAAAGCAAAAAATAAATACAAATACAAGCACAAATAGCACATAACACCCCAGTAAACACAAATCAAACAAGCGCTAGGAGGAACCCACAAAAAGAACCAGAAGCCCTGGTTGCAGTATAAGGGTCCCCAGCAGAGTCGCCAAGCTGTCGCTCCCGATAAATGGGAAATGGCCCAAATAAGGGTACAGTCGCGAACGGTCGGCGAAAGAGGGATGCGAGAACACACAGGAGTGAACTCACAGGGAATGAAAGAGTCGCCAGCTAGACATTTTTATCCCGAAGGAAAGGTAATGCTGCATAAACCCAAGAAAAGATGGATAAGACGGTTGCGAACCAGAGAGACTGAGAAAGGGGGTTGGTTACAACCTGGGAAGGTATTAGCACCCAGATTTTCCGCCGTACTCGACGGGATCCACGCTTGAAAAGATTTGTGTTTTAAAGGGGTAGTGTCAGTGAAATTTGTGTATAAATGAGCTGGAAAAGGATGTACAGGTGTCAATGTAAAAGAAGTGAAGTGTATAAATGTACAGTGTCAGTGTAAGGAAGGAGTATGCTCATGATCATGAGGCTAAGAGAATGATGCTGAAAGAGGGGGAATATACGGAGACTTTTGTTCGATAACGGTTAAGTTATGCCTACGTATCCTCTCGTGCAATGAGGAAGTCAGAACGCCGTAGTTCGACCCAAAGAGACTGAAAGGTGAATTGACTTGTGAACTGCTTACTTTCCTATGCTCAAGTGTATGATCTGTCTGGCACAGATGCAAACTGTCTTGCATTAGACGGAAGAAGCAAGTTCTTGGTTAAGAGTGAATGAGATGAGAAAAGAATCCTGGAGGAGACAATTATTGTTTGTTTTTGAGTTTTCAGTCTTTTATTGCTTTTTGGATTTGTCATAATTTAATGAGCTTAAGCCTAAACCAATGGATTTAGTAAATTCATCACATCTTCCCTCTGGTTAGGGGTAATGAGAATACCTTAAGTGTGAAGTCAGCTTCTCACACTTAATCACCTTTGATGTAGGATTAAGATCATTAACCTACTTGTGATTATTTAGATGTTTTTGGTATTTTTGTTTAGTGTTAAGTAATGAGATTAAGCCATAATCAGGGATTAAACAGACTCATTACACCATCCTAATAGAAGGATAATAAATGAGAAAGTTTAAGCTGAGGAAAGCTCCTCAACTTAATCCATGATTAGGGATTAAACTCATGACAAAACAAGCCTTTGATTAAATGGATTTTATTTAATGATATGATGATGAAGTGATTTTTAGGGTTTGTAAGACAGCTTGAGGGGGATTTGTCCATTAACACTAGGGTTAGTCCTTCTTAACCAATTAAGGAAGAATTAGAACCCTAATGCAAGGCCCAAGTTACAAGCTTGATGTCTTGATGATTATTAGATGGATTAATTAAAGGAGTTAAACACATTAAGGGTTTAACACTTGGGATTAAAGTTATACACTCCATCCTAATAGAAGGATGCAGGCATAAGCTTAATCACAAAGCCTTAAAACCTTTAGGGTTTAGTCCCTGATTATGAGATGAGAAGAGAAGACTCAATGAGACACAAAGGTAAGACTAAGAGGGGGACTAATCAAAGCCCTAATCATTGACATGCTTGGTTATTCCTAAGGTTTGTGAGGTTTACAAGAGAAGTCTTCAGAGGAACCACCAGGAAGCAGATGAAAGGAGCAAGGAGAAGCAAAGTAACTTGCTTCATTCAAGAAGTCAAGTCACTTGAGGAAAGAAAGTAAGATGAAGAAGAATGAGCAAGCTCACCCTCAAACACATAACAAAATGCAGCAAGGATGCATAAAGGAGATAAAAAGAAATTGTGAGAAGTGAAGGCAAATTCACTTCTCAAAGTTGCTTACCACCTGAAAAGTTAGTGAAAGGAATGCAATGCAATGCAAAATGAAGTGAAATAGCATGATGCAAATCAAAACCAGAAGCATATACATGATGTTAATGATGCTATGAGATGATGCAAACATGAAACAAAGCATGGGGATGATCATACAAACTTATGGATGCAAATGAAGCAAGTTAAGAACCATGATCATACATGAAAAGTTATGGAATGCAAATGGCATATCACATGGCAAATACAAGATGCAATGATCAAACATGCTTTCAATATGTCTTAAGATGTTAAATGAATCAAATGGATGCACAAAATGCTATGGCAAGTCAAGGTATGAATGCAAATGCAAGATGGATGCATATGGAAGCCCAAATTAGGGTTTATGATCAATGCATCAAACAAAAAACCAAAATCAGAAGCAAACATCAAGATAAAAAATTTAAAATGCATTCAAAAGAAACCTAACCCTACACAAACTTACTGTCCAAAGGAGAGGTTCCAACTCTTAACCTAATTAGAGTTATGAATTTCTTAAGATTTCTAGGGTTTTAGGGCACCTTGACAAGAAAAATGCCAAACAAAATGAAAATGAAAGATCAAATCATGCCAATTTAATCTCACAAACTACATGCTAAACAAAATGCAATGCAAGAAGAATCAAAGTCCAACTCTCAAAGACTAGGCAGAAATGATTTTTTGAACATTGGATCAAAATAATGCTTTGAAAATGAATTAATTCTATGGAAAATTATCAAAATGCATCAAGATCAAAAAAGAAATTTGGTTTGAGGGTTGGACAATGTTTCTAAATGATTATGAAGGTTCCATGAATTTTTTGGTGATTTTTAAATACCTAAAAGTATTTTTAATTAATTAATTCTCATTAGTTAATTAAAAATAAACTTTTAAATGATTTAAAAATATTTTTTAATGCAAAAAATAAAAATAAAAATGTTTTTGGTTTCTGAAAATTAATAAAAGTTTATATAAAAATTTTCAGAATTTTTGAAAAGGTTTTACTATTTTAAATTAAATGAAATAAAATGAAAATAAAACTGAAATAAATGGAAGTATGCTGAATGAGAGGCCAGGATTGAATCTGGGAAATAAATTGTTGACTGCGCGCGCAATCCAAAGGTCACAATTCAAACTGAGTTAAATCCTATTTAAATTAATTAAACTGAATTAATTAAGTTAAATATAGATTAGGATTTCTAATGACAAATCTCAGCCATCAAAACACGCGCGAGTCAACTCTGGTCAGCCCATCCAACGCTCAGAATTCAAACTTGCATTAATTACAGGGATTAGCCCTAATTGTTTTCAGGTGGCCGGAGAAGACTTCCGGTCGTCTTCTCCGGTGGGAATTCCACCTGAAAATCCCTAAAATCCTCAAAACTTCACCAAAATGAAAACTAACTATCCATAAATCATCCCCATGCCAAACTGAATCAAAACCCCCACTCAAACATCATTTATTCTTCATCAATCAAACGAATCGAAGCCAAACATTTTTAGGTCAGAAAAGTTTCAGAACAAGATTAAATACTTATTTCTCAACCATTTTCAAAACTAAGAACATCAGAGTGATCAGCAAATCATGAAGAACAACTTAGAAACTTAAAAATCCATTTCTGGAAAAAAAGTTCTTGGAGGATACCTGAGATGGAGCTTTCGATTCCAGAGCTTTCAGGCTGTTTCTTTGGCTCAAATCTACTCCACTGATCCTCCTAAGAAGCTTGCAATGTTTGTTTGAAGTTTGCAATGGCTGGTTTGAGAGATGGTAGGAGTTCTGCTCAAGGTGAGGTGAGAATCGTATTTGTGATTCTGGGAGTTTAAGGCAATGGTGATGGGTGCTTTGTGACCAGGTGAGTGTGTTGAGTTGATTGGTGAAGCTTGTTTGTGTGTTTGAGGCTTGTGCTGAGAGTTTCGAAGGCTCTTGAAAATGGAGGGAAAAATGAGAATGCTCTGTTGTGGAGTGTTTCAGGCTTGTGTTTTGTATTCTTTGGCTTGCTTTTTCTTTGTATAAACAAATGCCATTGGTCAGATGAAGTGATGTGTGCTTTATTGATTGGTATGGGTCCTTTTGCCAAAAGGTCAAGTTTGTGTAAGAGAAGCATGGGCTACTTGCTAGCCAAGTACAACAAGTGTGTCCTGCGCAGCATGATGTGGGGAGATGCCTAGGATTGATCAGCAAGCTAGCAAGCAAGTGGATGAGAAGCTATGATGAGTTTTGCAACTTGGTTCACTTTTGCCTCTTATGAAAAATCTTGTTCCATAAACCATAAAAATATGTAATTATTTGGTCCATTCTGAACTTTAGATGTCACATGATCATGTTGTATGGTTTAGAAGTCCATTTGATAGCTTTTGAACACTTGATCAAGTTATTTTGCAAAATGCCTCTTTGGTGCATAACTTGAAATTTTGTGATTTTTGCCAACTTTGACAAACCATAATTTTTGATCCAAAATGAATTAGGTCATGTTCTTGTACTTTTTGAAAAGGGAAAGATCTATTCTACAACTTTCATGACCAAAGTTTTTCCATTTGAAGCTTTTTTTGAATCAAAAGTAAGGGTTGAAAAAGTTGCCTAAAATGACATTTTCATTAAAAGTCAAACTTGCCCAAAAAGTCAACTTTGCAAAAGACTTGAAATTCTTAAATTTTGTGAACTTACAACATCTTCCATGATCAAATAAAGATCATATACAATCAAAATGATGAAGAACACCCTTTGGTTGGGTCATTGGGGGCCTCGGATGCCCTGATTTTGCACTGACTTGCTTGAAAAGTCAACTCTTGATCAGATGACTTCCCCATGGAATTTCTTCATGAAAATTGATATGCATACTCCCTATACCATATAGAGACCAATAGAAACAAGAATGACCAAAAAATTTGGAGTTATGGCCTCTGAAACCAAAACTCTAATTTTAGGTCATCTGTGCAGTCAAGCCTGGCTCTGCTTCCATACCATTCTTAGTTCTTGTGATTTTTTGACATTCTTGACTTTGAGAGGATATAATATGATGCTTGAACATACATGGACCCCTTTGAAGTGATTGATGACCTTTGGAGTGGCTCAAGAAGCTCTTGGATTGCTCAGATCACAAACCCTAGGTGCAGATGACTTTGAATCTATGTAGTGAACCAAAAATGTGATATGAGATGCTATGATGGTGTTTATGCATATGAAATGATCACAAGCCATGGTGTGAATGGGTGAGGGCAAATTTGGGGTGTTTACACACGTTGCTGGGAGATTTCTATTATTCTGTTCACCAAAGGAATGAAAGGCAAAGAGGGAGGTTGGTGAGATGCTGTGCTCCCCTGTTCCATGCCTGGCTGCTCAAACACTTACCCAAGACTGATGCCTTCCTGAACCCTCACCAACAGAAGAATTGGGCTAAGAGACTTATTGCTTTGACTTCAGATGACATCAGGTGGTGTACCCAGAGCACCAAAGGCAGGGACATAATTACTATCTGTGGGCAGTTGATCAGTGATATTTAGTGGTAATATTCAAGCCGGTTTTCAGCGTCTTTTGAGTCTAGTTTTATTTTGTTTGTAGTGTCTCGTTCATGTTTTGTTTTAGTTTTCTCATTATTGCGTGCAAGTCGGTGTTTATCGTTTTTACTTTGTTTTTATCAGTGGAATGGGTTATGTGGTTGTTTCTTTGTGGTGTTTCAGGTAAATATGTAATCGGTCGTTCGAGGTGTCCGAAAGATGGTCCAAGCTTTTAAAAACTGATGGGAAATGAGAGTTCAGAGACACAACACGGGTGCCAGTGTTGCACAACACGGCCCGTGTTGTAGAGACCAGAAGAAACACAAATTCAGTTCAGAAAATAAGAAGTCAGGGGTGTGACACGGGCACCCGTGTTGCACAACACGGCCCGTGTCATGGCAGCTGGGAAAGTATGTTTTGTTAGTGATCCAGAGTCACAACACGGCCACCCGTGTTGCACAACACGGCCCGTGTTGTGAAGACCAGAGACAGTTTTGTGTTTTGCTGCTTCGAGGGTATTCCGGACATTTCGCGGTGCTGTTTGAAGACTGATTTATATTTGCCCATGATGACTGTGAGGAGACACTTTTTGAATTGGGGCTTTTTGGAGAGAACAAAGACGGGAGAAGAAAGATTGATCAAGAGCGGAAGCAATTGACGATCCGACGAATCCAACGTTAATTGTAATGTCTAAATTTGCTTACTCTGTTTTTATTTCCAGTTTGAACATGAGTGGCTAAACCCCCCAATGCCAGGGGGGTGTCCCTGATTTGCATTTTGTAATGACTTGTTGAATTCTTCAATTTGGTATTATGTTTTAGTTTCGTTTCTTTATTTAATCGCAACGTCCTTAATGCTTTATCGGTATTGGAAAATAAGATAATTGATCGTGGTTAGGATTTGGTCTGACCAACCATTCTAACCTTGTTGCATAATTTTATCGTAAAAAAATATTACTGAGGAATTGGGATATTTTTATATGAACCTTTTTATGTCAGAATTATTGCTTGATATTCTTCTATGACCTTTGAGGAATCATGGTCTATGAAGAATACCAAAGGTTTTTCTTTAAAGGAATTTTGGAGAAACATTGTAGGCTTAGGAAAGACGCGTTCTAAAGCACATCTCTAAAATTCAGGAACCTATGAGTCATTGCATTGCGAATCATACACCCTACCTGGCATTACTTTTATATAAGTGAAATTATTTGTTTTTACGTTTTATTCTGTTCAATTTATTTAATTTAATCTCAAACCTTGAGTTTTGTCTAATTGAAATTAATCACGAAGAACTTATTTTTAATACGCAGTCCTTGTGATCGATATTTTGGGTTAATCCTTTCTATTACTACATCGGTAAAAATAGTACACTTGCTATTTTCCGGTCAAGTTTTTGGCGCCGTTGCCGGGGACTGCCAAAGAATTAAGTTGTTTGTGTTATATCAATTGGAATTTTGTTGCTCTGCGACTAAAATTTTACTTTACTCTCTGTATATCATATTACTGTTATTGAAATTTTGTTTTCTAACTCGTGTCTAACTGTTTATGCGAGGTCAGGCCTCAGCTAAATTTTCTTTTGACACAGAACCAGAAAGAGCTTTGCACGAGAGACGCCGCAAGGCAAGAATTGATAGTCTGGCTAAGACTTGTTCAAGTGTCCCGTATCAGGAAACTGAGGACTATATTTCAGTTCACTCGGAGCACAGTGACTCTGATTCAAACAGAGAAACTGACCCTGAATTCAACGACATGGCAGGAAATCAACCTGCTCCAGAGAGGCTCTTAGGTGATTACGGAGGGGCAAATGCTCAACCTAACAGGATGACGATTGTTAATCAACCGGTGAATGTAGCACACTTCCAGTTACATCCATCTACTATCCGCCAGTTAGAGAGCAAGCCTTTCTCCGGGAGAATTAATGAGGATGCAAATAAGCATCTTCAGAGATTTCTTACTACTACCACTTCTTTGAAGATCGAAGGTCATTCAGAGGAAGCAAAACGACTGGTGATGTTTCCATTCACTCTTACTGACGATGCTGAAGAGTGGTTCTATTCTCTTCCCGCAGCTAGTATCACAACATGGCAAGAGATGGAAACAGCCTTCCTTAACGAATACTTTCCTGCTTCAGTGTTCATCCGGAAAAGATATGATATAGTCAATTTTAAACAAAAAGAGGGTGAATCACTCGGAGATGCTTATAAAAGATTCAAAAGGTGTTTGACTTCGTGTCCTACCCATAACATGGACGCAACAGAGCAAATGCAAAACTTTGTGAATGGGTTGAGACTCAAGACAAAGCAACTGATTGATACTGCTGCAGGTGGCTCAACAAACTTCTCAACAGCCACAGGTATTAAAAGAATCATAGAAGCTATTGCTGCCAATGAACACCTTGAGTTATATGATCGCACCGTGAGTCAACCAGACGGGAAAATCGATCTTAAGCTAACAGAACAGGTTGTAAAAATGGAAGATCAAATTGCCGCAGAAGTTGAAAGAAGGCATTGTTCTTGGTCACAAGATCTCACAAAAAGGGATCGAAGTGGATCAAGCCAAAGTGGAAGTGATCTCTAAGTTACCTCCGCCAATCAACGAAAAGGGCATAAGAAGCTTCTTGGGACATGCGGGATTTTACCGCAGGTTCATAAGAGATTTCTCAAAGATAGCCAAACCTTTAACTACTCTGTTGGTTAAAGATAAGGCTTTCGTTTTCAATAAGGAATGCAGCGACGCTTTTGAAACACTAAAAAAAGAATTAGTATCTGCTCCTATTGTTATTGCCCCAGATTGGTCCCTACCCTTTGAGATTATGTGCGATGCTAGTGATATTGCAGTGGGGGCTGTTCTTGGACAGCGGAGAGGAAAATTGCTTCATGTGATTTACTATGCTAGTCATGTTCTGAACCCTGCACAGATAAACTATGCAACTACCGAGAAGGAGTTGTTAGCAGTTGTGTATGCCTTCGATAAATTCAGGCAATATCTGTTGGGTTCAAAAGTGATTGTTTATACTGACCATGCTGCTTTGAAATATCTTTTTGCTAAGAAGGATTCCAAGCCCAGGTTGTTGAGGTGGATTTTACTCCTACAGGAATTTGATGTGGAGATCCGTGACAAGAAAGGGTGTGAAAACACTGTTGCAGATCATCTTTCTCGAATGTCACCAATTGAGGAGACGGAAGAGCAACACCCTATAAAGGATGAGTTCACTGACGAACACATCCTAGCTGTTATAGGGGTGCCTTGGTTTGCAGATTATGCAAACTATCTCGTTGGCGGTATTATACCCGACGATTTTGATTCTAACAAGAAAAAAAAGTTTGTTCATGATTGCAGGTTTTATTTATGGGATGATCCGTTTCTCTACAAAAGAGGGGTGGACGGCCTAGTGAGAAGATGTGTACCTGAAGAAGAACAAAAAGATGTGCTGAAAGCATGTCACGACTCTGAGTATGGGGGACATTTCAGTGGTGATCGAACAGCTGCTAAAGTCCTACAATCAGGACTTTATTGGCCATCTTTATTTAAGGATGCGCAAGAGGTAGTGAAAGAGTGTGACAGATGTCAGAGGACTGGGAATATATCAAAAAGAAATCAGATGCCGCAAAATTCTATGCTCGAGGTTGAGTTATTTGATGTATGGGGGATAGACTTCATGGGGCCATTTCCACCATCGTTCGGAAAAAACTATATTTTGGTGGCTGTGGATTATGTGTCCAAATGGGTAGAAGTTGTGGCATTACCCACCAATGATGCTAAGGTAGTGGTTAGATTCCTAAAAGAAAACATCTTCGCAAGGTTCGGTGTCCCGAGGGCGTTGATAAGCGACGAAGGGACACATTTCTTGAATCACCTTATGGAGAAGTTGCTGCAAAAGTACAATGTGAAACACCGGATAGCTACTCCTTACCACCCCCAAACGAGCGGTCAAGTGGAGGTATCCAATAGACAATTGAAACAAATCTTGGAAAAGACAGTGAATTCATCCAGGAAGGATTGGTCTCTTAAGCTAGATGACGCTTTATGGGCATACCGGACGGCTTTCAAAACGCCTATCGGTATGTCACCATATCAACTGGTTTACGGAAAGGCATGTCACTTACCTTTGGAACTTGAGCATAAAGCCTTTTGGGCATCTAAGTATCTTAATATGGATTTGTCAAAAGCTGGAAGTTCGAGGATTCTTCAACTTCATGAGTTAGAAGAATTCAGGAATCGGGCGTATGAGAATGCCAAAGTATACAAAGAGCAAACGAAAAAATGGCATGATACAAGGATTCAAAGAAAAGAGTTTTGGGAAGGACAACTGGTCCTTCTGTACAATTCAAGGCTGAAGCTGTTCCCAGGCAAATTGAGGTCAAAATGGTCGGGACCTTTTGTTGTTCACAAGGTATTTCCTCACGGAGCTGTCGAGATTAAAAATCAGACCAACGGAGATATTTTCAAAGTGAACGGGCAGAGGTTAAAGCATTATTTCAAAGGCCAGCCCATTGGTGATGTGCATGTCACTCGTCTTACCCAGTAGTACGACGGACCGTCGAGCCATGCGACGTTAAATGCAGCGCTTCGTGGGAGGCAACCCACGAGTTTTTCAGTCTGACTTTTGTGTGTTTCTGTTTTGTAGGTTTTGTTTATCACTGATTTTAAGAAGGAATGAACGAGGTTTGAAGTCATAGTAGGAAGATCAGAAAGGCCAGAAAACGGAAAACCAGAGGTGCAACACGGCCACCCGTGTTGTGCAACACGGCCCGTGTTGCATGATGCAGACAGATGGGTGTTTGTGTGGAGTTTGGATGGATTCCAGGGATGCAACACGGCCACCCGTATTGTGCAACACGGCCCGTGTTGCAATGTCTGGAGATTGTTTGATTCAAGTTTTTTTTAGAAGAGATTCCAGGGGTGCAACACGGGTGCCCGTGTTGTGCAACACGGCCCGTGTTGCAAGTGCTGTTTAACATGAATTTTTGAGCCAGAGAAAGTGAAGCATCCAGGGAGGCAACACGGGTGCCCGTGTTGTGCAACACGGCCCGTGTTGCTCATGCGGGAATCCAAAAATTCAAATTTTTTTTAGTTTCCCAATTTTGTCCTGTGGGCCCCACGTGTTTAATTTCATAATTTTCAATTAATGGCTCATTAACCTACCATTTATCACTTTTCTTTCATCTTCTCCAACCTCATTTCTCTCTAAAAACCCTAACACCATTGTTATACCTCTCAAAACCTCCATTTTCTCAAGCACCCACTCACCAAAACCCACTTCTCCATTCACGAAATTTGTTCCCCATCACTTTCTTGTCACTTCTACGGTGACCGTTTCCTCTAATCTTTCAAATTTTTTTCGTGTGCTTCATTTGTGCAGGTTTGAAAAATGCCTCCTAGAAGGGATACCGGTAAAAATGTTGCTGAATCTTCTCGTCCTCGCAAGAGAGCACACCGGATGCCGAATGCTCATGGCATTTTATTCGAGGACCCGGAGCATCAAGCAAAGTATGCAAAGTTGGTAAGGCGTAAGTTGATACCGGCCCGGTACATGTGCAACGAAACTCTTGAAAATCTAGGACTCAAATTTGAAGTCCATAGAATGTTTCACAGTATCGGGATGTTAAATTTCATGCAATATGAAGCGCCAACTTTTGAGCGCATAACCTTGGAATTTTTGAGTTCTTTACAGTTTCAGCTCAAGCATACCTGGACCGGATCCGACACTGAGTATTTCGGTACTCTGAAGTTCCGCCTTTATGACAATGATCATGTGATGTCGGTGGCTGATCTGGGGAAGATTTTAGATCTCCCAGTCTATGGGCCTGGTGCACCGCCAAGTACATTCAATGCAGGATCATTCTGGAAGGATATCACCGGCAACACCGAGTATGCCGCATCTGCTGCAAAGGCCTCATGCATTCATAACCCGTCATTCCGGTACGCTCAAAAAGGGTTAGCTTATACCCTTTTCTGCCGAGGCGACAGTACAGGAGTCGCAACTCTGCGGGAGTTATACTTCCTATATGGAATGGCAAACAATGAGCTGATTAATGTGGCGGCCTTCGCAGCAGACCACCTGAAGCGGGTAGCCAATGCTGCCTCGGGTGAGATTTCCGTTGGAGGGATGATTACACAGATTGCTCAGCATCTGGGGTATAATGAGAGGTTGCTTGAAGTGCCTGCAGTGGCAGGTAAGACAAAAATTGACCTTGAAACATTGGTCAACCAAGGTATGATTAAAACTGCTCATAATTATTATGCTGTGATGTCTCGTAACAAGCATTTGATTTCGTTGCCTGCACCTAACATGATTACCATAGATAATAGAGCTAACTGGCTGTATGAGGACCCCATGCTGGGTGGTTCCGATCAGTTTGATGAGTATTTTTCAGATGAGGAGGATGCAGGGAACCAACCTGAAGAGGTCCCGGTGCAAACTGCTGGTGGTTCTTCTAACCAAGCAACTGGTCAGTGGAATGTTTCCAAGGACCAGTGGGATGAAATGATTAGAGAGCAGACCCGGCAAGGGGACTTAATCGATGAGCTGCATGCATGGATGCAGCAGATGAAGCTTCATGGATTTCCTCCCGAACAGTGATAATTGTGAGTCCCCTCCGACATTGGTTCTTAAACAGTGAGGACACTGTTGAGTTCAAGTGTGGGGGGTTTAGTTTTTATGTTTTCGTTTATTTTATGTTAATCTTTGTTTATTTTAATAGTATCATAGTGTCGGCTTGAAGATTATAGCTTTATGTTATCTGTAAAAACACCCCTAAGTTAACCTGCTGTGTGTTACATGTGAATTATGAGAAAGTATATAGGATGCGAGTGAAAAAGAATCCCGATGAGAAAATATGGAAAATTTTGATGTATAGGTACTACATAAGCACACTGAGTTTTCGGAATTAGGAACGAGTTCGACATGTAGATTCGTGCCATGGTGCTTTGATTTGAGAAGTAAACCCGAAGTAGTTTATATTGATATATCTGGCTTTATCTATAATAATTATGTGTGCAAAGATGATCCAAAAGAAAAAAAAAAGCTTCAAGGCACCGAAAAAAAAATGAATAAAAACATTAGAACGATCGATCCTTCTAAGTTGGGTAACTCTCACAAGGTTATTCAACCTAACGGCGGTTGAACATGAATGTTTCCCGAAGGGACAGAAAAATCGGTGCCAACGATAAAAAGAGGAATCAATCTTGCACACATAGTGAAAATCATTAAAAGCCTTAAAAGTGATTGTCCGAATGAAAAGGGTTGAAAATCGAAAAAAATAAGACCTAAGCACGAAGCATAGTCGGAGAGGTTACCGAAAAGGGAGATTCGGATCCGTGGTTTTCCACGGTGCAGTGTTTGTGTGATATCTATACTGAGAGAAAAGTACAAAAAGAACTCATTGGGTGAATTGGAATGAAGGATCCACGTATGAGTATCATAATTCATATTGCTAGTTTTGAAGATGTGAATGCAGGATTTTTGCTTGAGGGCAAGCAAGAATTCAAGTTTGGGGGAGTTTGATCAGTGATATTTAGTGGTAATATTCAAGCCGGTTTTCAGCGTCTTTTGAGTCTAGTTTTATTTTGTTTGTAGTGTCTCGTTCATGTTTTGTTTTAGTTTTCTCATTATTGCGTGCAAGTCGGTGTTTATCGTTTTTACTTTGTTTTTATCAGTGGAATGGGTTATGTGGTTGTTTCTTTGTGGTGTTTCAGGTAAATATGTAATCGGTCGTTCGAGGTGTCCGAAAGATGGTCCAAGCTTTTAAAAACTGATGGGAAATGAGAGTTCAGAGACACAACACGGGTGCCAGTGTTGCACAACACGGCCCGTGTTGTAGAGACCAGAAGAAACACAAATTCAGTTCAGAAAATAAGAAGTCAGGGGTGTGACACGGGCACCCGTGTTGCACAACACGGCCCGTGTCATGGCAGCTGGGAAAGTATGTTTTGTTAGTGATCCAGAGTCACAACACGGCCACCCGTGTTGCACAACACGGCCCGTGTTGTGAAGACCAGAGACAGTTTTGTGTTTTGCTGCTTCGAGGGTATTCCGGACATTTCGCGGTGCTGTTTGAAGACTGATTTATATTTGCCCATGATGACTGTGAGGAGACACTTTTTGAATTGGGGCTTTTTGGAGAGAACAAAGACGGGAGAAGAAAGATTGATCAAGAGCGGAAGCAATTGACGATCCGACGAATCCAACGTTAATTGTAATGTCTAAATTTGCTTACTCTGTTTTTATTTCCAGTTTGAACATGAGTGGCTAAACCCCCCAATGCCAGGGGGGTGTCCCTGATTTGCATTTTGTAATGACTTGTTGAATTCTTCAATTTGGTATTATGTTTTAGTTTCGTTTCTTTATTTAATCGCAACGTCCTTAATGCTTTATCGGTATTGGAAAATAAGATAATTGATCGTGGTTAGGATTTGGTCTGACCAACCATTCTAACCTTGTTGCATAATTTTATCGTAAAAAAATATTACTGAGGAATTGGGATATTTTTATATGAACCTTTTTATGTCAGAATTATTGCTTGATATTCTTCTATGACCTTTGAGGAATCATGGTCTATGAAGAATACCAAAGGTTTTTCTTTAAAGGAATTTTGGAGAAACATTGTAGGCTTAGGAAAGACGCGTTCTAAAGCACATCTCTAAAATTCAGGAACCTATGAGTCATTGCATTGCGAATCATACACCCTACCTGGCATTACTTTTATATAAGTGAAATTATTTGTTTTTACGTTTTATTCTGTTCAATTTATTTAATTTAATCTCAAACCTTGAGTTTTGTCTAATTGAAATTAATCACAAAGAACTTATTTTTAATACGCAGTCCTTGTGATCGATATTTTGGGTTAATCCTTTCTATTACTACATCGGTAAAAATAGTACACTTGCTATTTTCCGGTCAGCAGTACCCCAATGTACCTCTAATAGGAGTGAAGGGTTGCATCAACTACAACCCATTGCTGTTTAAGAGACAATTGGGCTATGCTTTGGTTCACCCTCCTAGAGTGCAAGACTTGGCTGAAACCCTATATTGTGAGATAAAACCTAACCTAGCTGTTGTCAGACAAGCATCCTGGGCTTGGGACAACATCCAGACCAAAGGGATGGCCATCCTTGGAAGATGCAATAATGTGGCTTCAGCTCAGTATTATGAATGGTCTCATGTTAGAGCTCAGATTTCTGGGATGCCTTTCACCATTGAAGACATACCTGGACCATCCACAGTACAACCTCCAGCAGTAACTGTCAGCCTGGAAGAAATTGAGAAACTGAAGAAAAGGAATGAGAATTTGTCTCAAGCTCTGAAGAAGACCCTCTGGGAGAGGAGTGATGGTCGTCTAGACATTGAAAGGTTGGAGAAGCTTAAGGTGGAACATCTAGCCAAGATTGAGAAAGCAGAGGACTACATCAAGAAATCAAGAGCTGGGGAACAAATATTAAAGAATGCCTGTAAAGAGGCCCAGTTTCAGAAAGCTAGGACTGATCTCTATCTGCAAGAAAGTCAAGCTAGGTGGTTCAGGATCACTGAAGCTCGTACTCAAGAAGATAAGAAAACTCAAGCCAGGATTAAGCAGTTGGAGGCCACTGAGAAGAAACAACAGGAGGCTCTGCTAGCAGCCCAGAAGGAAATTTCAGAATTGAAGCTTAAGGCGTGTGTGAAGAGGTCAAAGGACCAAGACAGGCACAAGAAGCTGACCACTGCTATTGCCACTAGAAACCTTCTCATCAGGAGTATCACAGAGCATCTGGTTGGCCTTGTAACTGAAGCACTTCTGAAGGAGGTTAAGGAGGATGAGTTTGGATTAGATGTTTGACTCCTTTGCTTGTTGTTATTTCCGTTTTGTTGTATTTTGACCCCTCATGGGCATGTGTTGTAAAAACAAACTATGTATTATTCACCATTTGTAATATATTTGTTAGTTTGTTTCATTAAGTTTCTTTTCTCAAGCAACAACAAAGCATCTTCCTCAGGGTCTGGAAAGGTCAAAACCAAGTGCCAAGCCGGATACCTTGGAAAACAAATAAACATACTGCATTGCATACTAACTTTTGTTTTGTTTTGTAGGTTTTGTTATTAGCTTGTCTGTTACTAACTCTGTTGTGGTTCAGGAACTATTGCTCGCCGAAGAGTGTTCCCTCTCAACCGTCTGCACCGGTATCCTACTCGCAACAATCTTCCTGGTATCCAAATGGACCAAGTACAGCAATACCTGACAGAGGTCAGAACTCAGATGGATAACGAAAGAACGGAGATGAGAAACCAAATGACCCAATTCATGGAAGTAATGAATGGCTTGGCCCAAAGTCAAGAAAGGTTGAGGGCATTGGTGGAGAGACAAATCCCGGAAGAACCCCATCTGGGAATTGGAGGAACAAGTAAAAATGAAAGAGGTCAGCCTCATGTTAACCCACCAGTATTTGGACCTCATCTGGATCCGGAGGCCAACATCCCAAGAAATGTACAAGGCAACACTGCTGCAGGCAGGATCTTGCAAGAAGATCCTCAAGAGGAGCAGTTTACTGTAATGGGAGCTGGAGATGAAGGTTATGATAGGAGGTTTGATGAAATTGCTGAGAAGTTGAGATCTCTGGAGTCTCAAAATTCCCTAGGTTTTGATGTCATGGATATGGGATTAGTGGATGGGGTAAGGATTCCCCACAAGTTTAAACCCCCGTGCTTCGAGAAGTACAATGGAACTTCCTGTCCACGAACTCACTTGCAGTCTTTTCTGGGAAGACTTAAGGCATACACCATGGATGAAAAACTGTGGATGTTTTACTTTGAAGATAGCTTGACAGGAGCTTCAAGGGAGTGGTATTCACACTTGACCAGGGCTACTATCAGAAGCTGGAAGGACCTAGCTGAAGCTTTCATTAGGCAGTACCAATACAATCTGGACATGGCTCCTAACAGGACACTTCTTATGGGAATGTCTCAGTCCTCCAAAGAAAGCTTCAGGGAATATGCCCAGAGGTGGAGACAGCTTGCTGCTGCTGTCCAGCCTCCCATGTCGGAAAGGGAAATGGCCGACATGTTTATGAACACTCTGCAAGGAACATATATTGATAGGCTAGCTGACTTTTCTTCCACCAGTTTTGCTGACGTGGTTATAGCTGGTGAAAGAATTGAAAGCCTTCTGAAGATGGGAAAGATTTCTGATAATGGTGCAAGTTCGTCAAGTAATCCTAGGAAGCCTTTTGTGGGGCCTAGAAGAACCGGTGAGACAAATGCCATTCATGCCAGCAGGGGCAGACCTCAGTATGTTCATAGATCAGTGGCAGCTGTCACAATTCCGGCTCCAATTCCTCAGCAACCAGCATATCAACCACAACAACAACCACATTATCAACAGCAAGTTCAGTATCCGCCACAGAGAGCCTACAACAACAACAACAACAGTCCACAACAAAGACCTTTTCAGCAAAGACCACCACAGGCAAATAGGGTGATTGATCCAATCCCTATGCCTTATGCCGCTTTATTGCCACAACTCCTGAAACTCAACTTGGTTTAATTAAGAACATTGGCACCACCAGATCCCTCCAATCTTCCAAGAAATTATGATGTCAACGCCAGATGTGCTTTCCACTCCAATGCACCTGGCCACAATACGGAGAAATGCAGGGCTTTGCAAATGAAGGTACAAGACCTGGTGGATTCTAAAGCCCTCAATTTTGCACCCCCACCAAATGTCAACAAGAATCCCATGCCCAATCATGGAGGACCAAGAATTAATGCCATTGAGGAAGACAAGCCATCTTTCTTAATCACAAGTGTTGGGCAGATTCGGACACCTCTGGTAGAAATTAAAGCTCAGCTCCTAGAATGCCAGATGTTCCCCGGGTGTGAGCTCGGTTGTGGTTATTGTAACATTTCGGTCAACGGGTGTGATAACTTGAGAAGCGGCATAGATGGTCTTATCAAAAGTGGTATCCTCCAAATCACAACATCAGCACCTACAAATCCAGCAATTCCTTTGACAACAATTCCTGACTCTTCTACAACTGCAACAACAATCATTCCGACCAATTCATCAATATCATCAACAATGGCTCCGCCCATCACTTCAACAAATCAGATATCAACAACCATTCCTTCTACAACTTCATCACCCATCTTTTCAACAGAATCTTCTACAACGCCAGCAGAAATTAATGACGATATCTCAGCAGTCACCATATACTATGATCCATCAGATGTTCCTCCAGGCAACAACTTTCAACAAACAGTGGCATCTTCTGCCAGGTCACCAGTCACCATTTACTACGATCTGCACACCATTTCAGTACCCTCCTCTGCTGCAGCCAGTCCAGTTACTATCACGGTACCTGGGCCAGTTCCATATGAAAGCAGTAATGCCATCCCTTGGCATTATGGCTCTGACCTCTACTGCAACGGGGAGAAAATCACTTTGGATTCTTCAACCTCTTCTCCGCAGATTGATAACGTTGGGGGAGGAGGAGGCTTCACCAGAAGCGGACGCCTTTTTGCCTCACAAACTCAAAGACCTAATGCCGAAGCAGAAGCTGCTGCCAAAGCAAAGGGGAAGAGTGTGATATCTGAAGAACCAATTCTCAAAGAAACTCAGAAGACATCTTTTGAGCAAGATGTAGATGAATTCATGAGAATTATAAAGAGAAGTGATTACAAGGTGGTAGATCAGCTTCACCAAACTCCCTCAAAGATCTCTATATTATCCCTGTTGATGTGTTCCGAAGCTCACAGGAATGCATTATTGAAAGTCCTGCACGCAGCATACGTGCCAGAGGAGATCACTGTTAATCAGCTAGAAACTGTGGTGGCAAATGTCAACACCAGTCACGGACTGGGTTTTACCAATGCTGACTTAACAACTGAGGGGCGTAACCACAACAAGGCTTTGCACATCACTCTAGAATGCGAGGGTGTTGTTCTATCCCATGTACTGGTGGACACTGGGTCTTCACTCAATGTTCTACCAAAGAAAGCCTTAGTGAAGCTGGAGTATGATGGCTTGGCACTGCGTCCAAGTAATTTGGTGGTAAGAGCATTTGATGGCTCAAAGAGATCAGTGCTTGGGGAGATTGATCTGCCTGTGATGATTGACCCGCAGACCTTCAAAACTACCTTCTATGTGATGGACATTCAGCCGGCCTACAGCTGTTTGTTGGGTAGACCCTGGATCCATGCCGCTGGCGCTGTTACGTCTACCCTTCACCAGAAGCTGAAATTCGAGTGGGAAGGCCAAATCATCACCATCTGTGGTGAAGAGGACATCTTTGTTAGCCATCTGGCTACGTATAAGTACATAGAAATGGACGGGGAGATCCATGAAACTATGAGCCAGGGATTTGAGGCCCTGAACATAAATGAAGCATCTGCTGTACTTGGAACCTCCATGACGTCTTATCAGCAAGCCAGAAAGGTTGTTGAAGAGGGAACTGCCCAAGGCTGGGGCAAGCTGTTGCCTGTGGAGAAGAAGGAGGACAGATTTGGGTTGGGTTACAAACCAACTCAACAAGATCAATCAGAGGCTGCCAAGAAGCCCAGTTTTGTCAGTGGGGGGATGCTCACCCTTGATACAGTGAACAACTTGGAAGATGAGTCGGAAGATGAACGCAACCTGGAAAGCCGGATACGTCCAAGGATCCCGGGGAGCCGTATCTCAAACTGGTCTTCCCAGGAAATTATAAGGGTTACTCCTGCAGAGTAATTATTATTTCCTGTATTTTTAAAGCATGCATCAAGTCTTGCATCTTGCCCAAGATGACAAGACTCATTTTGTAATCGGGCCATCTTGTAGTTTTGTGCAAACAGATCAATCAATGAATATCGGACATCTTTTGCAAACAAGTCTTTTCCTTTTCCGCTCACTGTTTTTCATTCTTCTTTTTGTACAAAAATAAAATGGCAATGTTTTCAAAATGATAATTTCACGTCACTTTTTCTAAGCAAATATTAAAATCAATCACTAAAATGAACAATCTAAACCCTTGCAGAAAGTGCCCTCCAGACTGCACCGACAACAACACAGCTATGACTTCGTATGACTTTGACAATCCAATCAATCAAGCTGATGAAGGGGTTGAAGAAGATTATGAGCTACCCGAAGAGCTAGTCAGGTTGTTAAGGCAAGAGGAGAAGGTTATCACTCCTCATCAGGAGGAGGTCGAAACGGTTAATCTTGGTACAGAAGAAGAAGTGAAAGAAGTCAAGATCGGGGCCTGCCTGCAAGATTCAGTGAAAGAACAACTGATTGACATGCTTCGGGAATACGTGGATGTTTTTGCCTGGTCTTATCAGGATATGCCAGGGTTGGACACCGACATTGTTATGCACAAGCTGCCTTTAAAAGAGGACTGCCCGCCAGTAAAACAGAAGTTGCGCCGTACTCGCCCAGATATGGCAATGAAGATAAAGGAAGAGGTACAAAAGCAGTGGGACGCCGACTTCCTTGCTGTGACTAGCTATCCGCCGTGGGTTGCTAATATTGTGCCTGTGCCTAAGAAAGACGGCAAGGTGAGAATGTGTGTGGATTACCGGGATCTGAACAGAGCCAGCCCGAAAGATGACTTCCCATTACCTCACATTGATGTATTGGTCGACAATACGGCTCAGTTCTCGGTGTTCTCCTTCATGGACGGATTTTCAGGATACAATCAGATCAAGATGTCACCTGAAGACAAGGAGAAGACAACCTTCATCACACCCTGGGGCACGTTCTGTTACAAGGTGATGCCATTCGGACTGAAAAATGCTGGTGCAACTTATCAACGGGCTATGGTAACATTATTCTGTGACATGATCCATAAAGAAATTGAATGTTATGTGGATGACATGATTGCCAAGTCCCTCACTGAAGAAGACCACCTGGTAAATCTTTTGAAGCTATTCAAGCGTCTGAGGAAGTACCAATTGAAGTTAAACCCCAACAAATGCACATTCGGGGTGCGATCCGGTAAACTGCTGGGATTTATTGTAAGTGAGAAAGGGATTGAAGTTGACCCTGACAAAGTTAAAGCCATTCAAGAAATGCCTACACCTAAGACAGAAAAAGAAGTTCGAGGGTTCTTAGGAAGATTGAACTACATCTCACGGTTCATATCTCACCTTACCGCGACCTGTGAACCTTTGTTCAAGCTGTTAAGAAAAGAACAAACGGTCAGGTGGAACGAAGACTGCCAGAGGGCTTTTGACAAAATCAAGGAATACTTACAAGAGCCTCCAATCCTTATGCCTCCAGTTGAAGGAAGACCTCTGATAATGTACTTGACAGTATTAGAAGAGTCAATGGGGTGTGTGCTGGGCCAGCATGACGAGTCTGGTCGAAAAGAGTATGCAATCTACTACCTAAGCAAAAAGTTTACCGACTGTGAACAACGTTATTCGCTGCTCGAGAAAACTTGTTGTGCTTTAGCGTGGGCTGCTCGCCGACTGAGGCAGTATATGTTGACCCACAACACTTTATTGATCTCGAAGATGGACCCAATTAAGTACATTTTTGAGAAGCCAGCACTTACCGGACGGGTTGCAAGATGGCAAATGATCCTCACAGAATATGACATCCAATACACATCTCAGAAAGCCATCAAGGGCAGTGTATTGTCTGATTACCTTGTTGAGCAACCTATCGATGATTACCAGCCTATGAGATTTGACTTCCCTGATGAAGACATCGTGTTCATAAAAGCAAAAGATCATGAAGAGCCTGTTCACACTGAAGGGCCTGACCCGGAAGAAGAATGGACTATGATGTTTGATGGGGCTGTCAATATGAATGGTCGTGGTGTTGGTGCAGTACTCATTACGCCTAAGGGAGTTCACATGCATTTCTCGGCAAAACTCACCTTTAACTGCACTAACAACGAATCTGAATACGAAGCTTGTATTATGGGCCTTGAGGAAGCCATTGACCTCAGGATCAAGACTTTGACTGTGTTCGGAGATTCAGCTCTGGTAGTTAATCAAACCAACGGCAAATGGTACACGCACCAGGATCATCTGATACCTTACAGGGATTATACAAGGAGGTTATTGACTTTCTTTACAACGGTCAAGCTTGTGTACATCCCTCGAGACGAGAATCAGTTTGCAGATGCTCTGGCTACCATTTCATCCATGATCAAAGTTCAAGCTGCCAACTTTGTACCTCGGATTTCAGTGTCCAGACTTGACAAACCAGCGTATGTATTCTCAGCAGATGTCGTTAAAGATAATAAGCCTTGGTTCCATGATATCAAACGCTTCTTGGAGGATCAAACATACCCACCTGGGGCATCTTCCAATGATAAGAAGACTCTAAGAAGGCTTGCTGGTAGTTTCTTTCTGAACACTGATGGTTCCCTGTACAAGAGAAACTTTGATATGGTACTCCTCAGATGCGTTGATAGAACAGAAGTAGACTTGTTGATGCACGAGGTGCACGAAGGATCCTTTGGTACCCATGCAGGAGGGCATGCCATGGCTAAAAAGTTGCTAAGATCAGGTTATTACTGGATCACAATGGATGTTGACTGTTGTGCCTATGCCAGAAAATGCCATAAATGCCAGATCTACGCGGATAAAGTGCATGTGCCTCCGAATCCCCTGAATGTGATGTCTTCACCCTGGCCCTTTTCCATGTGGGGCATTGATATGATTGGCAAGATTGAACTGACTGCTTCAAATGGCCACAGATTCATCTTGGTTGCTATTGACTATTTCACCAAGTGGGTTGAAGCAGCTTCCTATGCAAATGTTACAAGGAAAGTGGTAGCCCGATTTCTGAAGAGAGACATCATCTGTCGGTATGGAGTGCCCGAGCGAATCATTACTGATAATGGTTCCAATTTAAACAACAAAATGATGGCAGAGCTATGCCGGGACTTCAAAATCCAACACCACAATTCTTCTCCTTACAGGCCAAAGATGAATGGCGCTGTTGAGGCAGCTAACAAGAATATCAAGAAGATTGTGCAGAAGATGGTAGTCACCTACAAAGACTGGCATGAAATGCTACCATTTGCCTTGCATGGGTACCGAACGTCAATCAGAACATCCACTGGGGCAACACCATATCAGCTTGTATATGGTATGGAGGCAGTCCTACCTGTCGAAGTTGAATTACCCTCCCTACAGGTACTGATGGATGTCAAATTGAATGAAGCATAGTGGGTCCGGTCCCGATATGAACAACTGAGTCTGATTGAAGAAAAGAGGTTAGCTGCAGTCTGTCATGGGCAGCTGTATCAGAAAAGAATGAAGAAAGCCTTCGATCAGAAAGTCAGGCTCCGAGAGTACCAAGTAGGAGATCTTGTGCTGAAAAGACTCCTCCCTCCTCATACAGACCACAGGGGCAAATGGACTCCGAACTATGAAGGACCATTTGTAGTAAAGAAAGTTTTCTCTGGTGGAGCACTGATGCTCAGCACTATGGATGGTGAAGACTTCCCGTCCCCTGTGAATTCAGATGCAGTTAAAAAATACTTCGCATAAAAATGACCCGCTGGACACAAAAACAGAATGTAAGTCCAGGCAAAAATAGGGCATCCCGGCGAGTCAAAAACAGAATAAAAGACTTGGGCAAAAATAAGGGAAAATAAACAAAAAAATGTACACCCGCTGAGTTGAAAAGCCACATCGGACAACTCAGGCAAAAAAGGGTATCCCGATGGATTGAAAACCCGAAAGGGCGATCCATGCAAAACAAGGGAATAAGCGAACAACTGCACTCTGAATTCGTCTGTATCACTCACAACATGGTAAGCTTTGAAAGGATCAAGCCTCGTTCAGAATCAACTTCCTTCAGAAAGCAAGACGAAAAGAACGTCAAATGTCATACGAGTCATAGCAAAAGGGAAGCTCTTTGAAGCGTCATCAACATTGCCAACAAACTTTTGTTTCTCAATTTGTAGCGATCTCCTCATTTCAGGGGATCTGTTTCTTTGACTGTATCTTGCCAATTCAGGGCACATGAATTAATAAAATCAGATTTTCAGTCATGTTTCGTCTTATACATTCTATGCTCGTTTGCAAAAATGTCTGATGTCTTTAAGATATTGATTGCATAAATACAGATGCTTCTCTAAAGAATACGTGCTTGCAGGAAATATACTTACTCCTAGGAGTGTCTAAACTCCTATGACGGAATCCGGTAAGGAATACCTCGGGATTACTTGTGCGTTTCTATGTCTTTTCAGGATTGCAGGTATTCAAAGCACAACATGGGGCGTAAAAGCTTCATCCCAGCAAGCTAGAAAATCATTATCTACTCAGTCTTAGCACCGGAGATGCTTTCTCCCCAGCTGAGTTGCCATCCATTATTCCTCCTCAGCCAAGTACAAAAGCTAGGGAACCATCTCCCCGTAGAGTTTCAACCTCTATCCAGAAGGGAAACGCGCGAAGGAATCACAACAGAGTGAAGAAAGCTTATACAAACCCCAGATGGGTCCCTCATTAATGAGATAGGTCTATCAGTGACCTATATTCCCAAGCAGATACATCTTATCAGATCTACCAATGATCTCACTCCCAGCTGGGAGGTCCACTTCGAGCAGATCGACCAGAGATCTTTGCAGTATTGGGATCCGAATCCCGGATCGGTATCTTTGCATAATCATAGCATTCGCATCATATTCTCCCCACAGAGCATAGCATTCCGTCTAATACGGAGCATTACAGCAAAAATCAAACACATTGCATAATCATAAGCCATGATTTGAATCAAACACTTGTAAATATTGACGATCCATCAACAATATACAGAAACTCCCCAGATTCCCCGGCAGAGAGCCAAGGCACCTTCCGTGAAGATACAAGATACCCCTTGACACTCGTCCGTGTCATATCCCCAGCAGAAAGCTAAGGCATTTGCCTTTTACCCACAAATACAAATGCATACTCCTTTTGGCACCCGTCCGTGTCATGATTCCCCCAGTAAAGTCGCCCGAGCTTTCTTTACAAACAAACACTTGTATATTACAGATACTCCTTGACATCCGTCCGTGTCATATCCCCAGCAGAAAGCCAAAGCGTCCCCTTTGCACTCACAGATACATATAGATTCTCTGACGCCCGTCCGTGTCACCTTCCCCAACATAACTACCTGAATACTTTGTAAAGCATATATTTGTCTATGATATACCTTTTGACACTCGTCTGTGTCACTCTCCCCAGCAGTTTAAACACTCTCCGGTACACCACTCATACTTGTTTCACTCATACAGATACTCGTCCGTATCCTGTATACACCACTTATACCCCCTCAGACTCGACACTCGTCCGTGTTCTTTGTTAACCAGTTGGTACTCGTCCGTATCATCATCTCAGAACATGCGTCAATCGTTTGTTTCTACCTGATACTCGTCCATATCATAGTCTTAAGGATGCTCGTCCGCATCTTTAATCTATACACCGTGTCAAACACCTATGTCTTCTTGAATGAAGAAACTCGTCTGTGTCTACTATTCCCCCAGAAGAGTCCCCGCATAATCGATACTCGTCTGTGTTCTTTATCAACCAGTTGATACTCGTCCGTATCATCATCTCTGAACATGTGTCAGTCTTGTTTCTACCTGATACTCGTCCGTATCATAGTCTTAAAGATGCTCGTCCGCACCTTTAGTCTATACACAATGCCCAAACAATTATGCCTCTCATTTCTTGGATGTAGACACTCGTCCGTGTTTACTTTCCCCCAGCAAAATCCCCAACAAAACTTGTCAAACTATTTCCTTTTCTACCTGGCATTCGTCCTATGTCATGATCCCTTTTCGGCAGCCGTACCCTGCCAGGTGATCGTCCTTCACCTTTGGATGGCCGTCCCTCATCCTTTCCCCAGCGGAGTCTTTATTTATTAGAAGCCTTTTTTCCATCCGATATTCGTCCTATGTCGTGATAGTTTTAGCAGCCGTCCCCTGCTAGGTGATCGTACTTCACTGCTTGATGATCGTCATTCATCACTTTATCTGATGGCTGTCCCCATCGTTGATCTTGTTATCTGACATTCGTCCTATGTCATGATAAACCCTGAGAGCAGCCGTACCCTGCTAGGTGATCGTCCTTCACCTCTTGATGATCGTCCTTCATCATGCTTATCCGATGGCCGTCCCCATCGTCGACTTTTTATCCGACATTCGTCCTATGTCGTGATACCTTTCGGCAACCGTACCTTGCCAGGTGATCGTCCTTCACCTTAGATGACCGTCCCTCATCTTATCCCCAACAGAGCAGCCGTCCCCTGCTAGGTGATCGTCCTTCACCTTTGATGACCGTACCTCATCATTTATTTCATTTACCTATAATCCCTAGAGAGTCTGGTAGCTTTACTTGATGGCCATCCTCATCACAATCTCTCATATCCCCAACTTGTCGGCCGCCCCCGTCATTGCTTTATTTCCCGCATTTCCCCAGCATGTCGGCCGTCCCCGTCATTAATTCTCCCCAGCAGTCGTCCTCTGCTCGGCGGTCGTCCTCCGTCGCCCGAACTTTATAACATACTTTATTTTCTTTTACAATCTATATCCCTTTTCTTCTTCATTCTGTGAGTGCAAATTTTGGACTGTCTTTGGTATTCAATCACAAGTTATCTTGTTTGCCTGTTAAGTCGTTGCTTACATTCTACACAGCTAACTCATGCTTGAATAGGGGCAGCTGTAAGCACCCCAAATTTGCCCTCACCCATTCACACCATGGCTTGTGATCTCTTCATATGCATAAGTTTAATCATAGCATCTCATATCACATTGCTAATTCACTGCATTGATTCTAAGTCATCTGCATCTAGGGTTTGTGATCTGAGAAATCCAAGAGCTTCTTGAGCCACTCCAATGGTCTTCAATCACTTCAAAGGGTCCCATGTGTGTTCAATCATCATACTATATCCCCACAAAGTCAAGAAGATCAAAGAATCACAAGAGTTGAGAATGGCATGGAAGCAGAGCCAGGTTTAACTGCACAGATGACCTAGAATTAGGGTTTTGGTTTCAAAGGCCATAACTCCAAATTTTTTGGTCATTTTTGTTTCTATTGGTCTCTATATGGTATAGGGATCATGCATATCAATTTTCATGAAGAAATTCCATAGGGAAGTCATCTGATCAAGAGTTGACTTTTTGAGCAAGTCAGTGCAAAATCAGGGCATCTGAGGCCCTCAATGACCCAACCAAAGGGTGTTCTTCATCATTTGGATTGTGTATGATCTTTATTTGATCATAGAAGATGTTATAAGTTCACAAAATTGAAGAATTTCAAGCCATTTGCAAAGTTGACTTTTTGGGAAAATGACTTATAATGGAAACTTGCCATTTTGGGAAACTTTTTCAACCCTTGCTTTTTGATTCAAAAATGCTTCAAATGGGAAAACTTTGGTCATGAAAGTTGTAGAATGGATCATTCCCTTTTCAAAAAGTACAAGAACTCATTCTAATTCATTTTGGATCAAAAGTTATGGCTTGTCAAAGTTAAGAAAAATCACATAATTTCAAGTTATGCACCAAAGAGGCATTTTGCAAAATGGTATGATCAAGCATTCTAAAGACTTCAAATGTGCACAAACTCATTACAACATGATCATGTGACTTCTAAAAATCAGAATTGGCCCAAGAATTATGCATTTTGATGCCTTGAACCTCATGAATTTCCAAAGGGGCCAAACTTTGTGAAAATTGCAAAACCTATCACAAACCATAAACCACTTGCTGCATTGCCTCTAAACTTTTTCCATGGCTCTCCCTGATTCAAGCTTCAGCCAAACCATGCTTTGTCCTTGCCCTACACTTGCCCATACCTCAAGTACACATAGACTTGACTTTTTGCAAAAAGGGCCATACCAATCAAACTGTACCAGCAACAACTCTCTGACCAATCACAGCTTCACATACATGCCTCATGGATCATTTTCATAACAGAACACAAGCCTGAAACTCTCTCCAAGCCAGCATTCTCATTTTTCACCTTTTATGCAACTTCCTTCGAAACACACAGCACAAGCATCAAACACACAAACAAACCTCATAGAACATCTCAGCATGTTCCACTGATCACAAACCAACCATTGTTTTGGCCTGAAACCTCCCACATCACAAATACGATTTTCACACTCCCTTGGCCTGAGCTTCTGACAACTCCCTCTAGAGGCCATGTAAACTCCAGCTAAGTGTCAAAAGATTCAAAGGAGGATCATTGGAGCTTGTTTGAACCAAAGAAGCAGCCAGAAAGTCCCTGTTTCGAAAGCTCAATCTCAGGTAGCATGATGAACAAATTTTCCAGAACTTTAATTTTTTGTTAGAATGTTGTTCTATATGTTGCCCTGATCATGGGGATCTATTTATTTTTGAAAATGAGCCAGAAACAAGCATGTTATGATGATCTGAAAGTTTGCCCGTAAAAATGTTTTTGCTTGTTTCCTTTGATTCAGTGAAAATAAATGTTGTTTGATTTAGGGTTTATGCTTAGTGATGTTCATAGATTGATTCTGGAGAGTTTTGTGAGGATTTGATGCGTATTGAGAGAGATTGAGGTTTTGGCTTGCTGGAGAAGATGACCGGAACACTGTTCCGGTCATCTGAAAGTGATTAGGGCACATGATTAGGGCTTAATCATAATTAGGCCAGTTTGAATGTGAGCCATCCATTAGCGCGCCAGGTCAATTCCCGCCCCTGTGACTTTGAATCTGGACCCTAGGATTAGCTGACTTTCTCATTTTTCATTTAAAATTCATTTTTATTTTCATTTGTTTTGATTTATTTTGTACGAATTTTTAAAAATAGCAAAAATCATTGAAAAATTATGAAAAATTTTGTCAAGGTTTTCATTATTTTTAAGAACACAAAAATATTTTTATTTTTATTTTTTGCATTAAAAATTATTTTTAAATCATTTAAAAGTTTATTTTTAATTAGTTAATGAAAATTAATTAATTAAAAAATACTTTTAGGTATTTAAAAATCACAAAAAAATTCATATAGCATTTAGAAACATTTAGAAACATTGTCCAACTCTCAAACCAAATTTCTTTTTTGATCTTGATGCCTTTTGATCATTTTCAATGGAATTAAATTCATTTTTAGGCAATATTTTGTGACAAACTTCAAAAATTCATTTCTGCCTAACCATTGAGAGTTGAATGATGATTCTTTTTGCATTGCAACTTGTATAACATGTAGTTTATAGGATAAAATTGTCATGAATTGGTCTTGCATTTTCAATTTGTTTGACATTTTTCTTGACAAGGTACCTTAAAACCCTAGCAATCTTAGGAAATTCATAACTCTCACTAGGTTAAGAGTTGGATCCCCTCCTTTGGGCAGTGAGTTTGTGTAGGTTTAGGGTTCCTTTGATTGCATTTTCAAATTTTTATCATGTCATTTGCTTCTGGTTTTGGATTTTGCTTTGTGTGTTGATCATAAACCCTAAATTATGCCTTCCTTTGCATCCATATTCCATTTGCTTGCATACCATGACTTGCCATGCCATTTTATGTATTCATTTGATTCATAATACATCTTAAGACATATTAGAATCATGTTTGATCATTGCATCTTGCATTTGCCATGTTGTATGTCATTTGCATTTCATAACTTTTCATGAACATCCATGGTTCAATGCATGCTTCATTTGCATCCCCATACTTGTTGGATCACCATCTTGCCTTGTCTCATGTTTGTATCATATCTTAGCATCATTAACATCATGTATTTGCTTCTGACTTTGTCTTGCATCATGACATTGCATCTCATTTGCATTGCATTTCATTTCCTTTACTAACTTTTCAGGTGGTAAGTTACTTTGAGAAGTGAATTTGCCTTCACTTCTCACATTCTCTTTTCATCTCTTTCATACTTCCCTTGCTGCATTTTGTATGTGTATTGGATTGAGCTTGCTCATTCTTGTTCATCTTACTTTCTTTCTTCAAGCAACTTGACTTCTTAAGTGAAGCAAGTTGTTTTGTTTCTCTTTGCTCCTTTCATCTGCTTCTCTCCTTGGTGGCTATTTGAAGATTCTTTCTCTTAAGCCTCACAAACCCTAGGACTTCCAAGCATGATAATAATTAGGGTTTTGATTAGTCCCCCACTTAGCTTTTACCTTTGTGTCTCTTTGAGTCTTCTCTTCTCATCTCATAATCAAGGACTAAACCCTAAAGGTTTTAAGGCTTTGTGATTAAGCTTATGCCTGCATCCTTCTATTAGGATGGAGTGTATAACTTTAATCCTAAGTGTTAAACCCTTAATGTGTTTAACTCCTTTAATTAATCCACTTAATAATCATCAAGACATCAAGCTTGTAACTTGGGCCTTGCATTAGGGTTCTAATTCTTCCTTAATTGGTCAAGAAGGACTAACCCTAGTGTTAATGGACAAGTCCCCCTCAAGTTGTCTTACAAACAATAAAAATCACTTCTTCATCATACCATTTACTAAAATCCACTTTAATAAAGGCTTTGTTTTGTCATGAGGTTAATCCCTAATCATGGATTAAGTTGAGGATTTTTCCTCAGCTTAAATGTTCTCATCTATTATCCTTCTATTAGGATGGTGTAATGAGTCCATTAAATCCTTGATTATGGCTTAAACTCATTACTTAACACTAAACAAAAACAACAAAAACATCTAATAACCACAAGTAGGTTAATGATCTTAATCCTACATCATGGTGATTAAGTGTGAGATGCTGACTTCACACTTAAGGTATTCTCATTACCCCTGATCAGAGGGAGGATGTGATGAGTTTACTAGCCCATTGGTTTAGGCTTAAGATCATTAACTTATGGCAAACTTCAAGAAGCAATAAAATACTGAAAACTCACAAACAAACAATAATCGTCTCCTCCGGGATTCTTTTCTCATCTCATTCACTCACGAACGAGAACTCGCTTCTTCCGTCTAATGCAAGACAGTTTGCACCTGAGCCAGACAGGTCATACACTTGAGCATAGACAAGCAAGCAGTTCACAAGTCAATTTATCTTTCATTCTCTTTGGGTCGAACTACGGTGTTCTGACTTCCTCATTGCACGAGAGGATACGTAGGCATAACTTAACAGCTATCGAACAAAAGTCTTTGTATATTCCCCCTCTTTTCAGCTTCATTCCTTAAGCCTCATGATCATGAGCATTTCACTCTTGTTCTTACACTGACACTTCACTTATACACTTCACTTCTCTTACACTGACACCTGTACATCCTTTTCCAGCTCTTTTATACACAGATTGCACTGACACTACCCCTTTAAAAACACAAATCTTTTAAGCGTGGATCCCGTCGAGTACGACGGACAATCTGGGTGCTAACACCTTCCCAGGTTGTAACCAACCCCCTTTCTCAGTCTCTCTGGTTCGCAACCGTCTTATCCATCCTTTTTCTAGGTTTATGCAGCATTACCTTTCCTTCGGGATAAAAATGCCTAGCTGGCGACTCTATTCATTCCTTCCTCTTTCGCCGACCGTTCGCGTCTGTACCCCTTCTGACCAGGTGTCATTTTGGCGGGAGTGACAAGCATCTTCAAAAAAACAACAATCATCGAATCAATGATTTTCATCGACCAAAAATAAAAATGAAGGATGAAATAAAGGAATATGAATCTAATAAAATCCATAAAAAGAAACTAATTAAAATTCCTTCTAAAGCTTTTTTCCTTTTTCTCAAATATCCTTTCAAGTATAAAACCACTTTTAGAAATTAAACAAAAAAACAAGTAAGAAATAAAAAAATATATATATAAAAACCAAAGGAAGTATGCGCAGGGGGAGGTGATGGATTGCAAACGGTGAGTGTGAGAAATAATGGTTCCAAATGTATAAGCCCAAACATAACCAGTTTTTTAATAAAAAAACCAAAAAAAAAGAGAAAACAAATTATAAAATAAAAACAAATAGAAGAACGAATTCTTCTTCGTCTTCTTCATGAAAGCCATCCGCGGCGGCACCATTCTTTGCAAAAACATAAAACACGATTTCCAAATTCGCCTCTCTAAACAACACCCTGCACTATTCCTCACCCAAATTCAATCAAATTTGCACGGCTGGACTCTTCTCTTCACTCAAATCGGTCGCGACAACAACTTCTCATTCCGTTTTTTCCGATCGCAAATCTGAGTTGTCGTGGTTGGATCTGTTTCTTTCTTTCTCCGATTTTTGATTTTTTTATGAATGTTTGAAGGTTGGTGAAGTTTTATGGAAGAGGATTGAAGGTAAGAAGAATCAAGGTTTTGATATGAGATTTGAATTTAGGAAGATGAGTTTGAAGCTTTTCTTTTCAATTTGGCAGAACTTTTGGTGGCTTTTTAAGCTTGAGTGATTGATGAGAGGTGAGTTGAATTTATAGAAGAATGGAAGTCAGATTTGCGATGCCGTTTTGTTGAATTTCTCCGCGTTTCAAGTTCATGATTTCAGCGTGTTTGCTTTTATTTTCTGCGTTTTGTATACTGGCCCCTGCATTTAGTGTTGAAAGCATGTGCAAGTTGAGTTTGTGTTTTGTTCATAAGTCTTGTGCGTGATGACTTGTGTGCGTTTTATGTCCATTCACGATGCGTTTTGCAGGTGATTTGGGGCGTTTTGCTTGCTGTGTTTGTTGATAGCTGCGGCTGTTGGCGTGTTGATACGGTTGGGAAAGTGGGCCTGATACTTGCTTGCAACTGGTGATGACGTGCGGTTGGCTGCGTTTGGAGTGTGGTCGGCTTGAAGTTGTACTGAAGCTTTCACGTGATGTTGACCTGCGGCTGAACTTCACGCGTTGAAAAGCCTCACGCGTTGATGGCTGATGAAGTGGCTAGCTGGAGAAAAGGCTTGGAAAATGTTGTGGTTGTTTCTTGCGTACGGCTTGTTGCTGAGTTTAGCTTGTCATGTGAGCGTCTTGCGTTTTGGTGTGACGTGATGTGGTTGGGGATGTGAGTCACGGCGTGAAATTTGAAGAAGTTGGGCTTGGAAAGCTGTGTTTGGAAGCTGAATAATGTTTTTGCTCAATCTTTTGTATAAATCAAGAAATGGGCCTAGTAGTGTGATGGTTTTTTTTGGTACAAATGGTATATAAAAAAAATGGACAATGGGTTTTCTTTTTCTATCTTTTTTTTAGTAGATATATAAGAAGAAATGAGCTTTTTTTTTTATAAAAAAAAATTGATTAGGAAATGAAATGAATAAAAGAATAGAACTAAAAAAAATATATGGGAATTAAAATAGTAGTGAATATAGATTTGGAAATTTAGAAATGAAAAAAAATGGAATTTGAAATGTGACTAATCGAAATAGATCGGATAATGGAAATATGGATGAGGTAGAAAAAGGTGACTAGAAAAATGTATGAATTGAATAATGGACGGAACAATGATTTTTTTTTTAGCCCAGAACCGAATCTTGATTTTCTTCACAAGCCACTTGATTAAATGAACACAGTCACTATGAAACCACTGAACAAATCACAACTCAAGCTACGGCCATCATTTGAAAAATTGCCTTGACTATTCGAATCCGCACTAAGGAAAATAAATCCACATGTGAACCCTTGATGAACTGATGAACACTTAGCACACAACAACCTGGCATGAACTTTGAATACGCACTGTCTGAGGAAAATTCACTGGCACACCCAACTTGCAATTGAAACAATCTTCTGATAGTTTGACCAAGATTAGGTCAAACGTCCATCTGAGTCAAATTGTGACTGAACAAACGCATCTGAATTGAAATCACTACCCTGTCTTTGAATTCCTGCAACACAGAGAAGAAGAAGAAGCAACACTGCAACATTTTTTTTTTGTATTTTTGTTAGAAGTTAGTAAATATAAACAGATAGAAACAAGAAAAGTCACGGTGATCCCCTGCGATACATAGACCTGCACCTGAGAAAGATAAACGAACCAGTGCGTGATCTTGTTTGTATGCGAAATGCAGATGAGATGCGAAAAATCTTAGGGTCAAAAATTAGGGTATGACAGATGCCCCTATTTAAGTTTCTTCAATCCAGAGATAATGAAGATTAAAGTCTTCGTTTCGACAAGATGGAAGATACTTAAATATCAAAAAACCCAATTTTTGATCCTAAGATGCCAAAAACTGGAATGAAATGAAACGAACGATGTGAAATGATATGAAGATGATATGGAAATGATACGAAATGTTATGAAAGCACATGAAATGTTATGAGGAAATTATGAGATGATATGAAATGTATATGAAAACATATGAAATGCATAGAAATCCGTGAGGGATAAGACGACACATGAAAAAGAATAAACGCTGGTGATAAGGAGCATAAAACTCCAACGGGGAAAAGCAGCATACTAGAGACCAACACATGGCTCAGCTGAGGCGAAAATGTCCAAGAATGGCAATTGGACAGAAAAGATCACAACATCCAGGAATGGCACTGAATGAAGTGAGAAAAGTCCCGAAATAAATACATCAGAAACATCCAGGGATGACATTACTCACTTTAAAAGGGATATCCGAGAATGGCAATTGGAAAAGGGTAATCACAACATCTGAGAATAGCAATCAGATAAAAATGTGAATCACAACATCCAGGAACAGCACTGAATGAAATGGGAAATATTCGGGAAAGTACATCAATTCAATGATGACTCCAACATGGAAATCCGAGAATAGCAATCGGAAGGAAAATGATCACAACATCCAAGAATAGCAATCAGATAGAATGTGAATCACAACATTCAGGAACAGAACTGAATTGGATGGGAGAAAGGTCCGGGACAATACATCAAGTCAATAATGACTTCACTATGGACATCCGAGAATGGCAATCGGAAGGAAAGTGACCACAACATCCAAGAATAGCAATCGGAAAAATGTGAATCACAACATTCAGGAACAGAACTGAATGAGATGGGAAATGTCCAGGACAGTACATCAAATCAATGATGACTTTACTATGGACATCCGAGAATGGCAATCGGATAAGAGATGTAATATCTGAGAGAAACAACAAGTAGGTGAAGAAAAAGTTCTGGAGAGACGGACAAAGGCCAAGTAAGTTGGACTTTGACCAAAAAGTAAGAAGTTGAAAACAAATAAGACCTCGAGAACGCATATGAGGACTAAAACACTCAGTATGCAGACATTTATGAAAATGGGGACTAAACCACCCAAGAACACGCATAATGAGGACTAAAACACTCAAATCTGCAAACGTAAACAAGAATGGGGAATAACACACCCGAGAAAACGCATAATGAGGACTAAAACACTCAAATATGCAAACATAAACAAGATTGGGGAATAACACACCCAAGAAGATAATATGAGAGAAAATGCTGACAACCAGTTTAGACTCTTAGAGGAGTGGAAAAGATGGAAGACTGATTCCTCAACACGGAGATCACTGCCATTCTGCTCGAATATTAGAGATGCTACTGCTGAACAAATCTCTGTCACACCAGTAAACTGTACCAAGTTGAAAATCTTTTGAGAGAAATCATGCAAAGCTGCTTGGGGATTCTTGAAGAAAGTTTCCCCAAGTTCAATGACTGACGAAGGTAAACTGATAATGGATTCAGCTCTTGACTACTACTGGAGAAGATTATCACATCTTTGAGATAACTGTTGAGTGAATAAACTGATCATGGCTTCAGCCCTTGATAAAATAACCCAATATGAAACTTGCAGAGAATCTTCTGACTAACCAAATCTGAGAACAACTTGCACTGAACAGCCAACCTTGAATCATAGGAACTGAGAAGAACTTGCCCCTTGGTAGGATCACCGACCAAGTTTCTCAACTGTTTGAAAATTCCTTGATGAGGAAAGTTTATTTGCAAATAAAAAGTGTTTGTACAAACCTGGTAATTTTAATGCAAAGTTCAATGCAAAGTTTGAAATCAAGAATCATTTTTTGGAATGAAATTTATTGATGTAAAGTAAATGAAAACATTGTCAAAACACGACGGTTTAGACAAAATTAAAGATAAAGCAAGGGTAAGAAAACAAATGATTGGCAACGAACTTGGGAGTCAGTTTACGTAACCTCGTTGTAGTATGCTTTTCAAAAGAAACCTGGATTCAATTAGGACTTTTGAGGGTTGTAACGTGGCCTGGTTCACGGTTTATGAAACAAAGGATATAGGCTCAAAGTTTATTTGTACCCAACCCAACTTCGTGATGAACTCCAGTCCTACATTCAATTAATTCAGCCTATGCATTCAAGTTCCCAGATATTTGGGATTGCACAGATGAAGATGGTTCATAAGCCAAAGGATTTTGAGATAGCAGTCACATCTTTCCTTTTGTTATTTCTAGTGAGGACTTTGGTCAACTCATCTTATTTTTGCTGAGGATTTTGATAACCTCTTGACAAATATTTCTTTTTATTATCCCTAACTTTTTCCTGAACTGCATCATTTGATCTTACAGCCAATAGGATGCCCCAGTTTATGCCTAAGTCTCTTTCATAGGTTTTGACTTAGCGGGCTTTAATTTTTTTCAATAATTTTTTTTTGTAATATCATTTTTTTGAAAGATAATGACTGCAGGGCTTAATGATTACGACGAACCATCATTGGCTTTTGAATTGAGAAATCTTCAACACTTCTTTGATGTGTGTGAAGGAAAACTTGAGATTGCAACCTTTATTGAAAGGTGTCTTGAATGATTCTCTTGTACTTGAATGCACATTTGAATTAATTGAGAACTACCCAACCCCGGGTTAAAAATGCGGGTTTTTTCGAATAGAAAGAAACTCCTACTTCAAGGCTCAAAGGGGTTGACAAGGGATTAACTTCCTTATTTCTCCAGTGTTTGGGATTTGAAACAATGCATGTATATCATCACCCAAGTCTCAATTGAAAGCATACCAACAACAATTATGGGTATCTCGTTTTCATCATCCTCCCTCCAATCATTGTAAAAGCTTGAGAAAAGAAAATGAACTTGAAATATAAAGCAAAAAGATGCAAATAGTAAATGAAATTGAATCAAAACAAAGCAATGCTCATTTCATTAAAACCAACATGAAAGTACAAACAAATTTAAAAGAAAACAACTTAATATGATTGAAGAAAAATTGCAAACATAAAGAAACAATGGCTTAGTGATCCATCAGCAACAAGGATGAGTTGTCCCGTCTGATATTCTGGCCTTGAAGAAAAATTGACAATTGAAGTCTTCTAGAAGATTCACTTCCCAAGCCTCGGCAAAGGATTGTTGATAACATTGGGATTATTGTCATTGATGTAAAGGATGTTGTTCCTGATAAGTTCTTGCACTTTGGCCTTCAGTGCAAAGCAATGTTCCAGGTCATGACCAGTTCCACCTTGATGAAAATCACAACGAAGATCCGATCTATAACCAACTGGAAGAGGATTTGGAACAGGAGGCGGAGGCCTATTAGTAATTAAACCACTCTTAATCAAGGAAGGAAACAATTCAGTGTAAGGCATCGGGATCGGATCAAAGTTTGGCCTATTGCGATACTGATTTTGTCCAGCAGCAGGATGAGGAGCCTGAGCTTGAGCTCGAATCTGAACTTGAGCTTGAACTGGTTGAACTTGACCTTGAGCTTGAGTTTGAGCAGGTTGAGTTTTAACAACAGGAGCAATTGCAGCTACGTATGGTTGAACATATCGTTGTTGCGGGTGATAAGGCCTCCTCTCAGTTGAAACAGCATAAGCATCACCATCTTTTCTCTTGTGAAAGTTCCCAAAAGACTTTCTTGCAGCATTAGGAGATTCAGGATTGGTAATCTTACCTTTCTTGATACCTTCCTCTAGTCTTTCTCCAATAGTGACTAGGTCAGAAAAACCAGATGAAACACTTCCTACCATTTTCTCCCAAAAGAACGGTTGATGAATGTCCATAAACAAACCCGTTAATTCCTTCTCGGGCAAAGGTGGTTCCACTTGAGCAGCTAGCTCTCTCCAACGCTGAGCGTACTCTTTGAATGATTCTTTCTCTTTCTGCTACATGTTTTGAAGTTGACGATGATCAGGCGCCATGTCCAGATTCTACTTATACTGCCTTACAAAAGCATCATATAAATCTTTCCAGCTTCGGATGCGACTCTTCTCAAGTCCAACATACCACTTCATGGAGGCACCACTTAGGCTATCCTGAAAACAGTGAATAAGCAGCTTGTCATCTTTGGCATGTGCAGCCATTTTGCGACAATACATCAGCAGATGAATCTTTGGACAAGTATGACCATTGTACTTCTCAAATACAGGAACCTTGAACTTATCAAGAAGAACCAAGTCGGAAACCAAACACAGGTCAATTGCAGCAGAACCAAAGACATCTTTTCCTTCTAAACCTCTTACCCTCTTCTCAAGAGTCAAACATTGCTCTCTAACTTCATCCATATATCCAGGTTCACCCTGACTTTCAGCTTGTTGACCAGCAGCTTGATACAAAAAAGGAGAATTCTGATAAGTAGTCTGAGCAGTAGTGTGCACAACAGGTTGAGGTTCGACAAAAGTCGGAGCTGAAAAGACTGGTACAACAGATGGACCACCCATTTGAGCATTAGCAGAAACTGGCACATAATCCGGAGGTAACCCATATTCTGGACAAGTGGAAACCGGTTGCTGAACAACAGGAGGATCAACAACAGTAGTAAAAACTTCAGAGATAATAGTCCTTTGAGGTGGTTCACCTCGAGCAATCAGAACTTGCATCATTTCAGTGAGCCTGGTCATACCGACCTTCAGCTCATCAATCTCCATCCGGACTTCCATGTTATGTTGTTCTTGGTGTTCCATTCTCAATCTGATAGCTCTCAATCTGTTAGCAGCTCTAGTACCGTATCTGTGGTGAGGAGTCAGCTTGACGGATCAACAGACAACTGAGGAAAGAAACAACCGGGATGAGTTCCCACACAACTCGGATGAATGCAAGAATATGTGAGGATGCAATGATATGCAATGTTCACTTCCATTTTCAAAAAAAAACAACTCGATTATTGCAAACATGGTCAACATCGAGAATACTGTCATGAAAAATCCTGACAAAAGGGATATTTACTTTTTCCTAACATTTGTAATAATCGGAATTGTCTTCCTTGAAAAATGGTTGTGATGATGATCATGATGAATATGTAGATGCAACAAACACAAACAAGATCACACAAAACACACAGGTTCAAAGGTTCGAATCACGAGCATGGAGTCAAGGTAACAGAACACCAACCCACACAGGCATGTACTAAGCTTTGTCTTCATTGTACCTGCAAAAAACCAAAAGGGTGCTAACAGAGGTTCCCGGAGTTAACAGCCATCTTTAGAATATCATCGGTACGTTGGATTACTCCTCAACCGATAACATTCTTAAAATAGACCTCATCCGAGTGTAGTATCGCGTGACAACCACCTTAGGTTTACACCCAGACAGTTTCCGCACTACGTTCCTAAATTGGCTTGGATTGGTTAAGGGTTCTACGGTCCTCAGTATGATCAGCTCAAGGTCGGAAAATAATGCCACGTACGATTACTCGTCATGACATTGATAGTCCAAGAGAGCCTAACCGAGTGGAGATTATCAATTTGATATCGCTTTGGACTATTCCATCGCGTATCACTTCGAATATCGCCGTCCTATCATAAGTTCCGCTCAGATCCGGGTTAAAATCTATCTCACAGAGGATCACCAAAACCGAAACAGAACAACCAAGTAACAAACAAATCAAACTAAAGCAGTAAACAAATCAAAGTATGCCGAATCCACTTAGAGATTGACTCCCCAGCAGAGTCGCCACTTTTCTGTAGCGGTAAAATCATGAGTGTAAGCTATTGATTAACTTAACTCAAGGTACACAGAGTCGCCACCGCGCTTTTATTTTATTCCAAATGGAAAAGGTAAAAAGAACGAATAAAACCTAATGAATCTAAAAGCAAAAGCTAAAAGAATCAAACAGAGAACGGGTAAGGGGATAGGTTACAAATCGGGAAGGTTTTACGCACCCGAAATGTCCGTGGTACTCCACGGGAGCCCTTTGAAATATTTATTGTTTTTTTAGTCTGAAATTGGTTTGCTTGAAAAAAGATCGAAGGGATGAGAAGAAGAATGTTTTTTAAGATTTTTGTGTTTGAAGAGACGATGGTCTCATGCCTACGTACCCACAAAGTGCAATGCGAGATCAAAACCCCGTAGTTCATGGTACAAAATTTGAAGAGAAACAATTAGTTGAATTGATTTTAAAATGTAAAGATAAGTCGTCATTCTTTAGAGAATAATTCCGCTAGAAAGAATGAATCATATCTAAACATGAAAAATGGAAAGAAAAGAAACGTGCACGAGGGCACAAAAACAATTGAATGAGTTTTGAAAGTTTTAAAGTTTTTGAGAAGAGAGTTTCGATATGCTTATGTGGTTTAGCATTTATTAAGAAATGAAATGAAAAAAAGTAAAACCGCATGACCTAAGTCAAGGTTTGATTGCGAAAATATTTGAAGTTTGAAAACAAAGAGAGTTTTGAAAAGAGGAGGAAGATTTGAAAATTTAAGAAGTGAGAAGAGATGAAGGGACTATCCTAAGACTTGAAAATAAAAGCTAAAGGAAGAACGATCAAACTGTGTGGTGAACATTCTTTGAAACAAACGGATTTCCATCTTCATAAACCAAGTGAATTCAATCGGAGCCAAAGTCTTCAATCCATAACAACTCAAGCAAAGGGATAGATCCTAGAATCTAAGTCCAAAACTCCAAGTCCAATGCTAAGGATAGTAACCATAGTCCGAAATTAAAGTCACAAATCTTTTAGGTGTTTAATCCTTTATTAATGTTTTTGTGTCCAAATGGACAAAAGAAAAATCACAAGCAACAATATAAACATAAACAATATGATGAATGATATAGTATAAGAAAAGCATAATAAGAGAGATAAGGAGCGAGAGATTGAAATAAAGAGGATAAGGTGCGAGAAATTGAATTTAAAATGGTTAGTATATTAATAGTATTATAATATTTACATAGAAATGGTATGATGAACTTAATCAAACACAACCACAAAAAGATAACCAAAATCGAGGCAACCGGATCCAAATGGATCTTAATCCAAATTCGGGACAAATTTAGGTCTATGTTAAGCAATTGCCGAGTAATTTACGAAGTAATTACCCTACAAATGAGGCCGGCCACCACCAATTAAGGTGGAAAATATTTGTGCTAATACATGTTAGAGAAATGATATGATGAACCATTCTCCGAAAACATGTCGCACGAAAAGAAAAGGTAACAGTCTAATCTTAATCGAGATTTAATATTGAATTATCAAATGCAAACTATCACAATCTCAAAGTATGGAAAATGATCCAAATGATCATTTATCCATAGATTTGAAATAATGAAGGTTAAGCATCTTCAAAAAAACAACAATCATCGAATCAACGATTTTCATCGACCAAAAATAAAAATGAAGGATGAAATAAAGGAATATGAATCTAATAAAATCCATAAAAAGAAACTAATTAAAATTCCTTCTAAAGCTTTTTTCCTTTTTCTCAAATATCCTTTCAAGTATAAAACCACTTTTAGAAATTAAACAAAAAAACAAGTAAGAAATAAAAAATATATATATAAAAACCAAAGGAAGTATGCGCAGGGGGAGGTGATGGATTGCAAACGGTGAGTGTGAGAAATAATGGTTCCAAATTATAAGCCCAAACATAACCAGTTTCTTAATAAAAAAACCAAAAAAAGAGAAAACAAATAAATAAAAACAAATAGAAGAACGAATTCTTCTTCGTCTTCTTCATGAAAGCCATCCGCGACGGCACCATTCTTTGCAAAAACATAAAACACGATTTCCAAATTCGCCTCTCTAAACAACACCCTACACTATTCCTCACCCAAATTCAATCAAATCTGCACGGCTGGACTCTTCTCTTCACTCAAATCGGTCGCGACAACAACTTCTCATTCCGTTTTTTCCGATCGCAAATCTGAGTTGTCGTGGTTGGATCTGTTTCTTTCTTTCTCCGATTCTTAATTTTTTTATGAATGTTTGAAGGTTGTTGAAGTTTTATGGAAGAGGATTGAAGGTAAGAAGAATCAAGGTTTTGATATGAGATTTGAATTTAGGAAGATGAGTTTGAAGCTTTTCTTTTCAATTTGGCAGAACTTTTGGTGGCTTTTTAAGCTTGAGTGATTGATGAGAGGTGAGTTGAATTTATAGAAGAATGGAAGTCAGATTTGCGATGCCGTTTTGTTGAATTTCTCCGCGTTTCAAGTTCATGATTTCAGCGTGTTTGCTTTTATTTTCTGCGTTTTGTATACTGGCCCCTGCGTTTAGTGTTGAAAGCATGTGCAAGTTGAGTTTGTGTTTTGTTCATAAGTCTCGTGCGTGATGACTTGTGTGCGTTTTATGTCCATTCACGATGCGTTTTGCAGGTGATTTGGGGCGTTTTGCTTGCTGTGTTTGTTGATAGCTGCGGCTGTTGGCGTGTTGATACGGTTGGGAAAGTGGACCTGATACTTGCTTGCAACTGGTGATGACGTGCGGTTGGCTGCGTTTGGAGTGTGGTCGGCTTGAAGTTGTACTGAAGCTTTCATGTGATGTTGACCTGCGGCTGAACTTCACGCGTTGAAAAGCCTCACGTGTTGATGGCTGATGAAGTGGCTAGCTGGAGAAAAGGCTTGGAAGATGTTGTGGCTGTTTCTTGCGTACGGCTTATTGCTGAGTTTAGCTTGTGATGTGAGCGTCTTGCATTTTGGTGTGACGTGATGTGGTTGGGGATGTGAGTCACGGCGTGAAATTTGAAGAAGTTGGGCTGGGAAAGCTGTGTTTGGAAGCTGAATAATGTTTTTGCTCAATCTTTTGTATAAATCAAGAAATGGGCCTAGTAGTGTGATGTTTTTTTTTTGTACAAATGGTATATAAAAAAAATGGACAATGGGCTTTCTTTTTCTATCTTTTTTTTAGTAGATATATAAGAAGAAATGAGCTTTTTTTTTAAAAAAAAATTGATTAGGAAATGAAATGAATAAAAGAATAGAACTAAAAAAAATATGGGAATTAAAATAGTAGTGAATATAGATTTGGAAATTTAGAAATGAAAAAAAATGGAATTTGAAATGTGACTAATCGAAATAGATCGGATAATGGAAATATGGATGAGGTAGGAAAAGGTGACTAGAAAAATGTATGAATTGAATAATGGACGGAACAATGATTTTTTTTTAACCCAGAACCGAATCTTGATTTTCTTCACAAGCCACTTGATTAAATGAACACAGTCACTACGAAACCACTGAACAAATCACAACTCAAGCTACGACCATCATTTGAAAAATTGCCTTGACTATTCGAATCCACACTAAGGAAAATAAATCCACATGTGAACCCTTGATGAACTGATGAACACTTAGCACACAACAACCTGGCCTGAACTTTGAATACGCACTGTCTGAGGAAAATTCACTGGCACACCCAACTTGCAATTGAAACAATCTTCTGATAGTTTGACCAAGATTAGGTCAAAACGTCCATCTGAATCAAATTGTGACTGAACAAACGCATCTGAATTGAAATCACTACCCTGTCTTTGAATTCCTGCAACACAGAGAAGAAGAAGAAGCAACACTGCAACATTTTTTTTTTGTATTTTTGTTAGAAGTTAGTAAATATAAACAGATAGAAACAAGAAAAGTCACGGTGATCCCCTGCGATACATAAACCTGCACCTGAGAAAGATAAACGAACCAGTGCGTGATCTTGTTTGTATGCGAAATGCAGATGAGATGCGAAAAATCTTAGGGTCAAAAATTAGGGCATGACAAATACTACCGTCATACAAACAATTTGCTTTAACTGAATTCCTATGAGAGAACCAGGCCATCCTATGCGAGTTCCCAATGGACCCTCGGATGCGAGTGGGTTTGCCAAATAATATGGTCTGCCACTGTCATCACTGGAGAGGGGTGTTCCCATTAAGGTCCTCGAAGATCGGTCACCAGATGCACATAACTATCAAGGTTGTACCCTGAAGTGAGGTAATCCCTACACAGAATAGTTCCAAGACGGTCGCAATCTGGGTGTGAAATACATCGGCACTCATCATGGTGAGATACCATGGGAGTACAATGTCTGTCCACGTTAATCATATAGTGCCTCAAGCCGAGTATTTGGCTTATCTCATAGTAACTCCCATCCAATAGAAAAAATGAAAACCAACACAGCCAGACAGTCCAGTATAATATGATGCATGGAAAATAAATACTGAAAACGGTAAATAAATGCAGTAAAGTAAAGCTGTAAAGTAAAAACTGTAAATAAAAATAGTAAAGCTAAACTAAAGCACACAACAACAAACAGATAAACACCCCAAAGAAACAAAACCAAACAGGCGCTAGGATTGACTCTACAAGGGAAACCAGAGATTCTGGGTTCGATCCCCAGCAGAGTCGCCAGCTGTCGCTCCCAGGATTTTCATCCTAGTACAAACGCGAAAGTGGCGCGAAAAAGGTAGAGTCGCCAGCCAGACATTTTTATCCCGAAGGAACGGGAAAGGTAATGTTGCACAAACCCGAGGAAGAAGGAAAATACAAGGTCCTGCGAACCAAAGATCTGGGTCTGGGAGTCGGTTACGACCTGGGAAGGTATTAGCACCCCAGACCGTCTGTCGTACCCGACGGGATCCACGCTTGCTTGTTTTGTTTCAAAGGGTGAGAAAAATATAATTGATGCTGTTGAACAAAGAACTGCTACTGGAACTGGAACTGAAATGAGAAAGGGAATTGGAAGAGAGAATGAAAATAAAGGGGTAAATGTAGGAAAAATAAAGAATGTGCTCGAACGGGCCCTACCCCGCTGCCTACGTACCTCATCGGGATAATGAGGATCAGAGTCGACGTAGTTCGCCTAACTAAGGCGGGAACTATTTGTTTGTGTTTTTTACAGTTGGAACTGCGTATGTCTATGCTCAGGTGTTGCAGACTCGTTTGGTACGAGTGCGTTTACCATCTTGCAAATGAGACAAGTCGTCGCGAGTTCGCGCTTAGAGTGGATGCGATGAGAAGAGAAGTTCCCGCAGGATAGTCGCTTATTATTTGTTTTTTTTTGTCTTTTATGAGAAATGTTTTGAATTTGTTTGTGAACATTCTCATGCTAAGACCTATCCATCGCGACAAGTACTTACACCTCGCCCCGAAACAGGACGCGTATAAGCACTCCGCAACAGAGTCTCATGTCGCACAAGAACGTTCGATTTTTATTAAGTGTTTTATTATTTTCTTTGTGAGGAGGGAAAGAATGACTTAAGTTGCAAAAAGGAAAAAAATCTAAGGGGACTACGACTCAATCCTAATTTTTGTTTATTTACAAGAGAGGTCCTATGGTTAATGAGGTTTCTAAACCTAATGGAGAAAGGAACTTAGAAACTACTAGAATGCAACTTACTTCCTAAAGAAGATAAGTTGATTCTAAAGCAAGAGGGGAACCTATACAAGTGAAATATCAATCAATATAACAAAGCATTAAAATTGGATATAAGAATAAAATTCTAAAACAAAACAATTTAAGGTATGAAACCAAAACAAGCCTAAGTTTATTCCAAGTCTAATTATTATGAATCCTAAGCCTAAGTCCTAAAACTAAAGGCATTACCTAACATTTTCATTCTAAAAAATCAGAACCTAAACTAGTCTAAATCCATATTAAATCCTAAGATTAAATTTAATTAAACTATTTTTTATGAAATCTTAATATTCTAGCCTAAACTAATGGAAATTTACATGTAACAAAGCCTAAGAATTAATGCACTAAAAATAGTAAAGGTTCTGGAAAAATTATGGGATTAATTATATAGGGTCCTAAAACTACCTATAATATTGTGTTAAAAATATCCTAAAAAATCAGAAGTTTTCTATGTTAAAAAATCACTTAATTCTACCTAAGGATTAACCATTATTTTCTAAGGATTAAGCTACTAAAACAGGGGATAAAATGCCCTAAAAAATCTACTAAAATTATACTAAGTCCTATTATGAGTCCTCTAACTATGGCAAAAAGAGTGGGCCAAAATTGTTACTGGAAGGTTAAAAAATAAAATGAACAAATTTATGTACAGTTGAAGGAAATTCACTAAAAACTAATTACATGAAAAAAATCAGAATTAAATCAAAAACAATTAAAACTCAGAAAAATAAAATGCCAAAATCTTCTAAAATGAATTAATGACCTACTTAATTTTTTGGGGAATTTTATTGTGAACTTTTCTATTTTTTATTGATTATTTTCTAAACTATGGTAAAACAAAAACAAAATTCTAAAGAAATATAACAGGGGTGAATTAAGTATTATTTTGAAGTTCTTTTTATTGGGCTTTAAGAAACAGGGGTGGAAATAGCAAAGGAAAAAAGCCCATACGCTGGAAATTGGGAGAGGGTGCAGGAAGTAGTTTTCATAATGGTTTTCTTGATGGGCTTAAGAATGGTGGTGCAGAAAGCAAAAAAGTTAGGCCCAATTCGCAGGCTGAAGAGGGAACATACTATGGACTGCAGTCAATTATTTTGACTTTAAACTGGGACGTTAGATCTAGGGTTTCACATTAGTAATCAGATCATGCGCTTATGAAGTGAAGGTGCATGGAGGTTATGGGGGAACGTATACACACAACCCACCGCGCAGGAGACCAACCGGACGGTGACACGTGTCACCGCCGGTATGGTTAAAATTCAAACAGCCAGCACTTCCTCTTCAACGGCGCATCTTCTAATTAAATGTGGAGTTTATGAATAGTTAATTACAATAAAAATGAATTAATTCATTCTTATGATGAGTTAATATTATAACTTAATTGTAATTAATATTCAATTATAATCATATTCCTTATAACAATCTGAAACCCTAACGAACCCTAAATCCCCATTCCAACTCTTTCTTCCTCTTCCGCCACTACTCATCCTTCGTCTTCTCCGCTCCCTCTTCCCCCAATCTTCACCATCCTCAACCCTCTTCTCCCTCACTCTCTTCGCCTCTTCTTCGAATCCACCGTCAAACAATTTCAAAAACTCTATCCTATCCTACACGCCGCCACCTTCATCTCCCTTAACACCTAATATCTTCATCAGCACCGCGCCAACGACAACCTGACTACACATTCTTCGTATTTCTAAACCTATCCCTAACCAATTTTCCCTTCTCAGACTTAACCTAGAAGTCGCGATCTCAAGCTCATACTCAAGAACTCAGAGTAGAAGATGAACGCGTAGCAAGCCATCAAGTTTATGAAGGGAGTTTGTACCTGGTGATTCGAGGTCGTGTAGTCGAATGGATGACGCTTCCGTTATGAAATTGTAGTGACGAAAACATTGGTGTTGAAGTCACGAACTCTACGACGAAGATGAACGAGACACTTGGAAACAACTCCGAATTCGCAACTTCAGGTACTCCTATTATCCCGTAGCTTTCTTTCTTTATTCGATTCAGTTATTCTTCCACTTCACTTCTGAAACTGCTATTGGATTTCTGGAACTCCTCTTCTTGCGATCCTTGATTATGTTGTTCGGTTCTGAATCGTTAGGTGTCTCGAACTCGTAGCAGGATTATTGATGAAAATTCACTTTGATGATGTTACAGATAGTGCAGTGATAATGGTGATCCTCAATGATGATCCGGAGAATGGGATTATGCAGGATGAGATTCAGAAGGGTAGTGAAGCCATGGCACACAAGAATGGTGTGGAGAGGTTGATGAAGAATGGTGAAGATTGAGGAAATTGTGAAGAAAGTTGAAGGAGAAGAAGAAGTTGTGGGGGAAAGATTGAAGATTAGTATGAAGAAATTAGGATTGAGGGAGATTGGATTGATGGAGGTTATGGAAGAAAAAGAAGATTGAAGAAGAGAAAATGGTTGAAAAAGAAGAAGGTGAAGGATTGGCAGAGAAGGGTTTTTGAAATGAATGGTTGAGGAAAAAGTGGATTGAAGGTGAAGATCCTCTTTTATAGACTTGAATTGGATGAAGCTTCTGGAAGATAAGTTTGTTATTTCTGTTATTGATTTCATTTCTCACTTTCACTTCTGTTATGAAGTTGGCAATTCTGTTATGATTTTGGACTTTGGTTTCCTTCTGCTATGAAGTTGTATGAAATTTCTTCTGATTCTCTTCTTTGGGAAATTCTGTTAGGGTGTTATATGTTAAATGAAATTCTGTTAGGGTGTTATATGTTAATTTGGTTAATTTGTTATGACTGAGTTATCTCAATTTCTGTCATGTTTCCCTTTGATTGCAGGTTGGTTGATGAGGGAAAGTATTGAAGATTGATTAATGAAGGTGATTATCAGAGATTTGATGAATTTTGTGATTGAAGGTTTTCTGTTGAAGGTTTGTGAAGATCGAAGATGATGCTGGTGATGTTGTTGCGTTGGTTGATTGAAGGTGATGAAGAGGAGAAGAATGGTGAAGTTTTTTTTTCCAGATTCTGATAGCATAGAAGTTCTGTTATGCGTTTTTTGTTGATGCAGAACCGCCAATCCGAATTTTTGAGAGAGATCTTGGAGATTGGAGAAAGAGTCAAGATAATTAGAAAGATCCCCCATATTGATGCAGTTTGTTAAGAGTTTTCTGTTTTTTTGCAGATGAGATTGATGGAGAGCCCTGAGATTCCGCTATCTGTTCCCTTTTATTTTTCTTCTTTTTTTTAATTTCTAACTGTATTCTCAATTTTGTAACTGAATTTGTAACTGAATTGCTCCTCTATTTGTAATTGAATTTTCTGAATTTTGTGCAAGAGACTTGTGAATTCTCATTGCTATCTATTTGAATTCCCTATTATATCATTCTCCACTCTTTTAGAATACAACAATTTGTCCCCTTCTAATGACCTTGAGGTGTGGGCTCGTTTTGGAAATATGGACCCAAGATGATTTGAAGAATGGGCTTCATTATTTGTTGTTTTTTTTTATGACGAATTATGAATATTTTTCTCTTAAAGCTAAAGGTCTCTTTTTGGATGAGATGAATAAACATGGATTAATGGGGACACCATGGATTCAACTATAAAAAGATGACTAATTGGAAATTGGTTTAGTGATTTGGATACTAAAATGAAAAAAAAGAAATTGACCTCTTATTATTTTTGTAGAAATTTGTGATGATTCTAAAGCGAGATTGCCATTGAATTTAAATGGTGTAAAATGGACAAGGGAAAAATATGAGTTTGATATGGGCTATGAAAATTGAATATGGCTTTGGACAACTAGACTTTAAAAAGGTGGTTCAAAATGGATTACGGACAAAAATAAATGGAAAAGTGAATAAATGAAACTGAAAATGAATTGATGGAAACATATAGAATAATGGAAATTGAAGAAATGAAAGTGGAATGGAATAATCGGGAATGGTTTATAACAATGAGAACAAAGCAATGAATGGATATGAAGTCTTGATTTTAGCCCAAAGCCCATTTTGAATTCTCTCCACAAGCCCATGAACACGACCCTTCTGAACCACTGAATAATTTTCCAGATAAATCACACCCCTTTCGAATTGCCTGAAACCTGCTATGACCATTCAGAACCAGATGAATCACTGATAAACTGAAGACTCAAACCAAACTTCCCACAAAACACTGCTCGATAAACTGATGAATCTCAGCACACGACAACCTGAACTTTAAATATGCATTGTCCAAGAAATAGACCAGTGGCCCAAATAACCTGGCAGTTGTAGTAATCTTTTGATAGTTTGACCGAAATTAGGTCAAACTCCCATCTGAATTGAAACACAACTGAACAACCGTATTTGAAGTGGAATCATTGTCCAATGAATATTTTCCATCAGCTCAATCCCTGGCGGATACGGATAAGGTACTAAACCCTAATTTCCCAGGGCCTTGATCACATGCCCTATGAATCCATGAAATGCACTATTATGATGTTAATGACCTAGTGAGAAATGCAGATGAATGCGAAGCGATAAGCCAGTAAAGGGAATAAATAATGAGGGCAAATTTTGAGGTATTACACTCATCAACACCTTTATATTTATGACATAAAACCACTACAATAAATCAACGACGTCACTTTCTGTCTCACTGAGCCTATCATATTCAAAGTCATTTATCAGCACATGCTCATTCTCCTAGTATATTGGAAATTGATACTCGTCGGTCTCCTTGAATATGACCATTGAACACTTTGGGTTACCCAATACTCGTACAAACATATATTTCCACCTCTTGTAGTTTGATGAGTATATGGTGAGCATAACCTTATTTTCAAGGACGCTTATTGATCCCTAATCGCCCTTATTGATTCCCTTACTACCATAAAAAGAAAATAAATGTCTATTGTGAGTGTAATTCCAAGGGACTTACACAAAATTGCAAACTCCTAATAAATGCCTAGTTTTTCGAATTAAGATGGGAAATGGTGACATTGATAGCCTTCAAAACGTTGGGCTAAAAAAAAGGATTCCTACTCCGCTGTCATAGATGACTTTGGTATACATGTAGAAATCTTCATTTTCTGCTTCACGTAGAATCCTCATGCACATTTTCTCATCCTCACTACATGGCTCGAGCAACATGTCATCTTCATCTCAAGTGGTGGATATGTAGAAGCACTACTACAGAAAACTCATTTAACAATGGTTGGAAACTATGTATAATGATGCAGATCAAGGCGTTGTTATGTAGAGTGTTGTTGTAAGTACGCTACTTATAATGACGGACCTGGGGACCGTTGTTGTATTATGGAAAGAGCGTATTTTATTACAATGGTTAATTATAACAACCATTATACTATATAGTGAATATCACAACGGTTATCTGTCTCAACCATTGTGAAACGTACCCTTAGTTTATTATATACAAACACATATTACTTGTTTGACCATAGAACTGATTAAATAAATACAACCATTATGAAATTCTGGTATGACAGACACAAATGTCGAATATGATGTTGAGACATCTTATCTGTTACTTATAAACATGGTAAGGTATACATATCAGTACTTAAATAATTATGTTATATCAGAGTCAAACATGCTTCAGGATGTTGGGACATCTGATAGGACATTCAGTTCAGGTACTGCATAAAACATAAAAGATATAAAGAACACAGCAGAAGTTTGTTAACCCAGTTCAGTGTATAACCACACCTACATCTGGAGGCTACCAAGCCAGGAGGAAATCCACTATAAGTAATATTAATTCTAGACTTAAACCACCCTGTTTAATCTATCACTTAATAACTACCCAATGCAATTTCTACCTAAGACACAACTTAGATATGAGTACCCTACTCACTCCCCCTCAATCACACAGTGATCTTTTACAATGATTAATAAATTGAAGTCACACTTCAAATACAACAGCTTGATCTTACTTAGAAGTTTCAATCAAGACACAATACTTCTCTTGCTTACAAGCTTCGAGAATCACAAGTGAAACAGCCACAATAGAGTTCCTTGTTACTCACGGCTGCCACAAGAACACAACCCTAATAATGTTTACATTTTTGGTTGATTGGGTTCATCCTAAACTAGGTTACAAGGTTTCTTTTATAACCTATTCCCAACTGGATTTGGGCCTAAACAATCACAACAATAGCTGCTACAAATATGCAGAAATATCTGCTACAAATATGCAGAAATATCTGCTACAAATATTCCAAAAGATCTTCAACTCCTAAAATATCTCTAAATATAGAAACCTGTATTTTTCAATATTTGTCTTCAATTTAAATTGAGTCTTTAAGATCTTCTAGATCAGCACCACATATGATTGCATAATATCTCCAGAATATTCTGCATAATTCAGATCTGATAAATCCAATGTCATCACCTTGAATTAGGGTTTGTTACTTCCTAGATTCTAGGTGATTTTGTTCTTCTGATTAATCTGAATCTTCATAACAAAACTCCCTACAGATGCGCCTTGTTCTGTTTTTATCCATCCATAATTAATTCCAGATAACTCTCCTTAAATATCTCAGATCAGTTAGTTATTAATTAATTCTGGTAACAGGTCTGAGATGTCTCAACATCTGTTGGGACATCCTGAAAAACTGAACTTACTTCATTTACTGATACAATGTCACAACATCTGATGTGACATCCTGTAAACTGAACTTATTCCATCAACTGATACAATGTCCTAACATCTGGTGTGACATCCTGATATCTTGACTTAAGTTCATTAACTGTTACTCTGTTTGACAGTGTCACAACATTTGGTGTGACATCCTGAACTAAGTTCAACACTTCTTGTTTGATATCTATATGTAACATATGACAGTAATGTTGTCATGACAGTTGCAGATGTTTCAACATTCTCTTTGACATCTGTCATGGCATTTGCAGATGTTTCAACATTCTCTTTGACATCTGTCATGACATTTGCAGATGTTTCAACATCTTCTTTGACATCTGTCTGTAGCATATGACATTAATTCTGTCATGACATTTGCAGATGTTTCAACATCTTCTTTGACATCTGTCTGTAACATATGACAGTAATTCTGTCATGACATTTGCAGATGTTTCAACATCTTCTTTGACATCTGACTGTAACATATAACAACATCTGTTGGGACATCCTGAATTAAGTTCTTCTACTCTGTTTGATAATGTCCCAACATCTGATAGGACATTCTGAACTGAATTCAACATCTTCTTTGACAACTTCCACATTTATGTCAGATGTCAACATCTGTTGGGACATCCTGAATTAAGTTCTTCTACTCTGTTTGATAATGTCCCAACATCTGATAGGACATTCTGAACTGAATTCAACATCTTCTTTGACAACTTCCACATTTATCTGTGCCACCATGTCAGGACATCATGTTTGACATGTTCTTTCAGAGTCTATACTATGTTAATATGGAACTTCTTATTCAACATTTTCCAGCCATATTAGTTTTACCAAACATAATGTCAATCATAAAATAATAGCATTAACAATCTCCCCCTTTGGCTTATTTTGGCTAAAACTAATTTACATACAGGTGTAGTAGTACCTTATGTAGAAGTTCCTTAACATCACATCTTCATATCAGACCTCACACTATTACTTCTCCCCCTTTTTAGCCATAAAAAGACAAAGGTACCATAAAAATATAATCTCCATAAGCTTGAAACACACACAATTCCTCAAGAATCAAACATAAACTGCAGAGAGAAGCTTTATGTAATATAGCCTTCTAGACTCTTAGGATTCTCCTTATCTGGTTAAGGTATTACTCCCCCTTAACACCACAAAATCAAGTGCACATACTTGTAACACACTCCCCCTGTCTAGGATACTCCATGCTTCTCTGTACATTGATGAAGGGAAAACATAAGACGCATCTTCATGTCTTCAAGAGCTCACTCTCTGTTCAATTCCCAATCGAACACATTCACTTCTTGTACCAAAGCATACCTGATTCCTTTCTGGGTTTGTAGTTACCACAGACTACACACGATGAACATCTTCTAGCACACAGGTTCTTGACACTAAGCCTTTACAATCCAGATAAAACATATCCAAACTAATTATGAAATTAGAATGAATGTCCACAAACAAACTTCCAAGCAATCAATACCTGATATACTTCTGGTGGATCAACAGAGATGTGCTATTCAGTTGAGGCCTTGTGCTGATCCTCAGATGCTTCTTCATCACAATTATTGAAGGCCTTTTTCTGGTCCTCAGATGTTTCAACATCTATTGGGACATCCTGTTGAGCAGGAGTGTCCTTTGCAGCCTGAGTTTGTTGATCTTCTCGTGGGGCTGGTATAGTGTTCAGAGGGATAAATATGCCACTTACCACTCTTTGCTCAGATAGGATCTTGGATACCAACTCCTTTATGGAATCATCCACATATTCAAAAGCTTTTGGAGTGTTGTACAATGGTGAAGGTATGCCTTTGGTCTTGCTGAAAACTTGATCTTTTTGGAGTTCTTGGCTTTTTAGCATGAGGAACACTTCCAGTCTCTTCTACATGTTTCTTCCAATATAGATCATCTACTTCATCATTCTCCCATATGATTAGGTAGTCTAATAATAGAAACCATGTAGATAAACACCCCAGATAATGTACTAACACTTAGTTAGAACATTTTTCATACACCAAGACCTTATCACCATGATCCTAGATGTGCTCCACCAACTGGACTTACTATAGCATAGTAATCCAAGAACTGAAAATCTTCAACTACACTGTGCCACCAGTTAGAATCAGAAATCCAGAAAGAGTGATAAACTCTCATCCACCTTCAAGAAGAATAAATCCTCTTGAGTCTTCAACTCATCACTCCTCTGCCCAAGAGCAATTTGTTCCAAGACATTCCTCAAGAACAACCAGCTGCCACACTCTGATTATCTTGATTCCACTTTAAAGATCAACCAATTACTACATTTGATATCCTCCTTTATGAATCCTCATATGAAAAAGCCAATTGCCACTTTTGTCTTCTTCACGTTTATAATAAATCTTCCAAAGATATCCTAATCAATAAAGTTGATCTTCACCAAACTGTCAAGATAAAAGGCCTTATGAAGCATTCAATCCTTATAGATCATTTTATCTTGATTTATGTGTCACTTCACCAATTAGACTCTGATGTTGAACTAGATGTTTAAACATTATTAGCCCACATCCATCTGTTAAATTTAGGTCCTTCTTTTGCCACTTGAAAGAACCCCCTTTATTTATAGAACAAGAGTTCCATGCTCTCATAGACTTGATTTATCCATCAAGTTTGAGTAAACAACCTCCATTCTATTGGTTTTGCAAAAATTCCTACCTATAACACATATTGATGAGAAACTTCAATGTTTCTCCAAAGTCTTCAAACCTGCCACTGTCTGATTATTCAGAAGAAATAATTAAGAACTACACCTCATAACTATACCAAGGATGCCACCTTTCCTTGAGTAAGGCAGTCTTAACAAATTTATGATATCCCCACCTATCTTAACTCCATGATGAGCATTCTGGACTACACCTAGATCAGAAATAAACCAATCCAAGTAGTCATCAAGATTATGATATGTTCATGGTCTTTCATCTCCATCTTCAGAATCAATAATATCCAGACCAGTTCTTGCCAAGAAACTTTCCAGAAATACATAACTCCTGTCACACAAGACTGAAGCCAATGCTACAACTTATGCAATACCTCTCCCATGATTCTGCACAAACTCTGATGATAAGATGTTTCAACATCTTTTTGAACATCACCAATCTTGAATCACAAGGATAATCAATCAAATATTTGTGAATTCCTCAAACAACAATTGATCTTAAATCCTTGTATAATACCTTATCAGATAGTTCTACACAATCTGATCTTTTACTTTTGAAGGATTTTAAGGTTAGCTCCAGATAAGATTAGCAAGATCTCCTCATGTCATGGATAAACAATACTCCAGCTGAGCATGTACTCCACTAATTCTCAATTTCACACCCCTAATGAACATACAAAGAGCACAACTGATAAATATCCATACTTGATTTTATATTCCAAAACAGATGCTCTTAGTTTGCTTGCTACAAAGGGTTTATACTGCCACTATCCATGACTAGTAGTGGAAGAGACTACCAGTTCAACAACCATTCTGATCAGACTTCCCAATCTGACATTCTTCCCTTGCTTCTAGCAATTGTTGGTCACATTGCTAGCTTTAATCATGACCAAAGTTATGCATTTATCACCCACATTTGTAAATACATTTAGAAGCTTCTTCATCTTCAGATTCACCATTAGATTCATCAGTATTCTGAGCAACCTCTTCCAGCTCCAGCCTTTGAAATACTTCCTCAAGCTTTTTCTTCCTGGCATCCAGATTTTTGCAAGTGTTCTTCAGATCTGCAATCAAGGCAGCTTTGGATAAGGGAGTCTTTGCTTTTGAAGGTCCAGCAGATGTCCTAGTGGAAGCTTCAACATCAGCAGCATGATGGCTCAAGAAAAGTTTGTAATGGAAGGCTAGAGGACTTTTTCTTTTGCATACTGAATCCTTCTCAGTGAGGATACCTAGATACTGGCTTAGTATGATTCCATATAGCAGAGAGGGAAAAACAATGGGAAGCTTTGTTGCAGATGTTCCAACATGCTTCAATGTCTGATCAAAAATATAAGCCCCAAAGTCCAGCTTTGCTTGGGTGCCCACAACATATATGAACCTGCTCAATTCAGTTGCTATTGAGGAGGTATGGTTGGTAGGGACCCAATTTGAAGTGCCAATCCTCAGTGAACTCAAGTGCATTTCTGCCCAGCTCTCTTTCAAGTGCTACCCTTCTTTGGTATACAAATTTCCATCTGCTCACACTTGACACATGATGGAATGAAACATTGTCCAGAGGAGCTTCTGGAACAGCAGAGGTGGACCTTGAGGGTGCTGGTTTCTTCTTTGGTTGGGATGTTGGGACATCCTCTTCAACATCTGAATCTGGTGGAGTTACAGCTTTCCTCTTTTGGGTATTCACCTTGCTCCATTGTTTAGTAGGACCAAGTATCACTTTGACCTTGTCTTTCTTTGGAGTAGGCTGCTTCTTTTCAGGAGTTGAATGTCCTGCAGTCTTCTTTTCCTTTCTAGCCCTAAGCCTTTTGGCTATGCTAGGGTCCACAGAAGCAATGATCTCTGTGTCAGAGTCATTATCTAAGTCTTCAACATGTAGCATAGATGTCTCCTCTTCCAGGTTAGGAGTAGGTTCCAAACATATGTGATCATTACACATTTGTCTAGCACCCAAAGCATCCATCATCACACCAGTTTCCTTCTTCTGGAACACAAAACTAAGCTTGGTTCATAAACTGTTGATGTGTAGTGTGGTGTCAAGCCATTAGGATTGACATATCAATTCAGCTTCTTTCTTGATGAAACTTCCTTCAGTTCATGATTTAGAAAATCATAAACATGTATCTTCACAGGAGAGATTTTCTCCAGCTATACCTAAACAACATAGGACACCATAACCAGGAAGGATATCCTCATTAGGTCACCATAAATAAGCTTAAGAGATAACTTATCAATATTTTCACTCCCGCATGAAAGATTTGATAATTATACTCTTTTGTTTTGGCTCCAACCTCTTCTTTCATCAAGAACCACAACATTCTGAACTAAGTGTTCTCCAGTTCTCACAGAAAAAAATACAAGCCTCCTTCAAATATAGAATTCTCTGAACCAAGATGTCAGGACATTCTGTTTGACATCATAGCTACACAGCAATTCACCAGCAAATTTCCAGCCCTGATAACACCAGACTGGTCCAATATACACCATATGAATAGTCCATCCTCCACTTCTAGGGACCATTCAAACACCAATATGAACCTCTCAAGTTCAAACAACTTTTCATTATATCCTCCTTCTTCCTTTACCATGAACCAGAAAGTATCCCCCTTAGATCTCATCCAGAAACAGACCAGGATGCCTGCTCTGATACCAATTGAAATTCTGGTATGACAGACACAAATGTCGAATATGATGTTGAGACATCTTATCTGTTACTTATAAACATGGTAAGGTATACATATCAGTACTTAAATAATTCTGTTATATCAGAGTCAAACATGCTTCAGGATGTTGGGACATCTGATAGGACATTCAGTTCAGGTACTGCATAAAACATAAAAGATATAAAGAACACAGCAGAAGTTTGTTAACCCAGTTCAGTGTATAACCACACCTACATCTGGAGGCTACCAAGCCAGGAGGAAATCCACTATAAGTAATATTAATTCTAGACTTAAACCACCCTGTTTAATCTATCACTTAATAACTACCCAATGCAATTTCTAACTAAGACACAACTTAGATATGAGTACCCTACTCACTCCCCCTCAATCACACAGTGATCTTTTACAATGATTAATAAAATTGAAGTCACACTTCAAATACAACAGCTTGATCTTACTTAGAAGTTTCAATCAAGACACAATACTTCTCTTGCTTACAAGCTTCGAGAATCACAAGTGAAACAGCCACAATAGAGTTCCTTGTTACTCACGGCTGCCACAAGAACACAACCCTAATAATGTTTACATTTTTGGTTGATTGGGTTCATCCTAAACTAGGTTACAAGGTTTCTTTTATAACCTATTCCCAACTGGATTTGGGCCTAAACAATCACAACAATAGCTGCTACAAATATGCAGAAATATCTGCTACAAATATGCAGAAATATCTGCTACAAATATTCCAAAAGATCTTCAACTCCTAAAATATCTCTAAATATAGAAACCTGTATTTTTCAATATTTGTCTTCAATTTAAATTGAGTCTTTAAGATCTTCTAGATCAGCACCACATATGATTGCATAATATCTCCAGAATATTCTGCATAATTCAGATCTGATAAATCCAATGTCATCACCTTGAATTAGGGTTTGTTACTTCCTAGATTCTAGGTGATTTTGTTCTTCTGATTAATCTGAATCTTCATAACAAAACTCCCTACAGATGCGCCTTGTTCTGTTTTTATCCATCCATAATTAATTCCAGATAACTCTCCTTAAATATCTCAGATCAGTTAGTTATTAATTAATTCTGGTAACAGGTCTGAGATGTCTCAACATCTGTTGGGACATCCTGAAAAACTGAACTTACTTCATTTACTGATACAATGTCACAACATCTGATGTGACATCCTGTAAACTGAACTTATTCCATCAACTGATACAATGTCCTAACATCTGGTGTGACATCCTGATATCTTGACTTAAGTTCATTAACTGTTACTCTGTTTGACAGTGTCACAACATTTGGTGTGACATCCTGAACTAAGTTCAACACTTCTTGTTTGATATCTATATGTAACATATGACAGTAATGTTGTCATGACAGTTGCAGATGTTTCAACATTCTCTTTGACATCTGTCATGGCATTTGCAGATGTTTCAACATTCTCTTTGACATCTGTCATGACATTTGCAGATGTTTCAACATCTTCTTTGACATCTGTCTGTAGCATATGACATTAATTCTGTCATGACATTTGCAGATGTTTCAACATCTTCTTTGACATCTGTCTGTAACATATGACAGTAATTCTGTCATGACATTTGCAGATGTTTCAACATCTTCTTTGACATCTGACTGTAACATATAACAACATCTGTTGGGACATCCTGAATTAAGTTCTTCTACTCTGTTTGATAATGTCCCAACATCTGATAGGACATTCTGAACTGAATTCAACATCTTCTTTGACAACTTCCACATTTATGTCAGATGTCAACATCTGTTGGGACATCCTGAATTAAGTTCTTCTACTCTGTTTGATAATGTCCCAACATCTGATAGGACATTCTGAACTGAATTCAACATCTTCTTTGACAACTTCCACATTTATCTGTGCCACCATGTCAGGACATCATGTTTGACATGTTCTTTCAGAGTCTATACTATGTTAATATGGAACTTCTTATTCAACATTTTCCAGCCATATTAGTTTTACCAAACATAATGCCAATCATAAAATAATAGCATTAACACATTAAATTGGTAAAGAATTATATAATCTGAAAATTAAAATTTTCTTGAAAACCAACTTAAATCCACCACTGTTTTCCGATATGCATCCCTCTCATTCATCACATTTTATGTTCTTTAACACAAAAATGGTTCAAGGGTATGTTTCCTTCAATCCATCGATATCTTTCATTATAGTTTACCTCATCATTGTCGCTTATAATGGCGATTGTTATGATTACTTGTCATAACCATCATCGTGATAAGTGACAATGATGAGGTAAAATAGAACTGTAGATATAGATGAATTGAAGCAAACAGACTGTTGAACCATATATATTGAGTTAAGGAACATAAAAAGTGTTGAATGAGAGAGATGCAATTCGGAAAACATTGATTGACATAGGTTGGTTTTCAAATACATCTTAATTTTCAAAGTATATCTATATCAATTTAAATGATTGCATTTTCAATTAAAGGATAGTGAAACAAACAATATACATGGTATATAATGAACTAAATTTCATATGCAATATCAAAATAACTTCATATAAATGTACCTTATCAACTCATACAGGCTTGCTACCACCATTATCATAACCATGTATCATTTTTACTATACAACTTCAGCTATTTCAAACAAGGAAATTAATTAGTATTCAAAACAAAACCAACAAAAGTTGAAACAAAACCCCAAGAAGTGGGACTGTAACCTAAGGGGGACTGTAACCTAAGTTGAAACAACATGAATCAAACGAGATAATGGAATTATCTATCAAGAAGATTGAAGTAGAAGAATACATTATTTTCCATAGCTACACAAATAATATGTACATTACATTTGCATCATCATCATATTCATCTAGTCTGTGAAGCAATGAAAAAGAAACACAAAAGGGAAGAAGATTACACAAAAGCTTCATACTTCTTATATTTATTTTCATTGTTTCTAAAATTAGACGAAGTTTGCTGCCTAAGATGGAAGAAGAAGAAGAATAATAAAAAACTTGCGACAAAATATATAATGAGGAATATCCTAATGGGAAATATGTAAATACATTAATAGAAGAAGAAAAATACCTTAATGTATGAAGCGCAAGAGGAAAAATGGGTGCTAGGGTTTCGTTGTGAATGAAACGATGACAATAGGTCACTTAATTCGTTTATATGGGTAAATATTTCACAACGGTTATCGCAAACAATCGTAATGATACATATATTTTTATTATAAATATATCATAACGGTTAAATATAAGAACAACAACGATACCCCTTTTATATGGTACAAGGTTCGATTCCTTGCAACATATTTTTATCAATTTTACATAATATATCACAACGGTTAAATATAAGAACCGTAATGATACCCTTTTATATGGTATAAGGTTCGATTCCTGGCAACAATTTTTTTTATCAATTTTATATAATATATCACAACGGTTATAATAACAAACCGTTGTAATATTATAACCTTTGCTCTTCCCGGATGAGAGAAACGATCATCCCAAGTATAATAATGATTTATGATTTTATGTTTTTTCAAAAAAATATCGTTTGAGAATATCAACCATTACAATTTGTCATCATTGCAAGCACCTAAATATCAGACTTTTCATCTTCAACCTCATCTATAAATAGACTATTTTATATTTCTTAATTTTACATTCTTCATAAAAATGTGTTCAACAAATGATAATGCTAACACAAACATCACAAACGAGGTTGCAAATGAACAACATCATCGGCAAGATGAGGAAGACCCACCATCTGGATCCTTGGTTGTCAGGGATACAACCTTAAGGGTGAGGAAGGCCAAGAAAAAGAAGAAGAAGAAGAAGCCAAAGAAGAAGAGAAACACTTTTTTTAAAAATAATTTTGATGAGGGAAGTGAGGAAAAAGTCCCTGATTGGGAATATGATTTTGTTGCTATGGACTCGGACGATATATACACACACACACTAAAATAGAAAAGCAAAGATAAATATTAAAGAAGTTTTGATCAAAATATTGTCTTTCACTTAAAAATAGAAAAACAAAGATGAATGTTGTGTTTTGAGGTTAAAGTCTCTGTAATACAAAAAAATGATAAAATTTATGTTTACAATTTAAGCAAATGGAAAAAATATATACTTGTTGGGAATCGATGCTTGTCACAACATGTATTACAACGATTTGAAAGTCAACTGTTGTTAAATATGAGTCTAGTTGTGTCTCATTGTATTTATGATAGTCATGTTGCATGATGTTTGATGTGATTTTTTGTGTACGAATTGAAGGGTGTAATGTTATTGATTATTGTGAAGCGAGTGGATGACTTGATGATGTATGCTTTCGTATTTATATCATCTTTCTCTTTTGTTAATTTTAATAATCTCACCCATTTTGTTTGAATGTTGCCTCTACATGGGTAACATGCAAGTAATCATGAGTAATTAGAGTTCATGGTCGGTGAAGTCGAAGTACTTCACACTAGTAGTGTGGCGTCTGCTCTGATATATAACATTGGGAGTTGGGAACGCTATTTGCATGAGTCATTTCATTAAAAGACATTTTGTTGTCTTTATAGTTTTTCCAATAAAGTATGTCTGTTAAAACCGTTATACTTCATTATTGTTTACTTCGATTGATTTTTCCCATGCATAAGAAAAGTTAATTTATGGGTATACAAAGTATGTTATATATCTAATAAAGAGTAACGTTTCGGATGAACGTAATGCCTTGACTTCTTAGTGGAAATATGATTTTACTCTGATTTTTCTCTTAAAATTATGCGGGGGAAGTTAGGGTGTTACAAAGTGATATTAGAGGAGGTCGATTCGTCCGGCCAAGTAGTCGAGTCGTCGTTATGTGTGACAGTTGATACTATCGATGTAGCTTCCTTAACCATTGTTTTCTGTTATTGATGTGTAACAAATTTAGAATGGATGGGAGGAACGATGTTGCATTTATCGCCACTCTGTATGCTGTTGCACAAGCTGTGCAAAATCCACTTAAAGATGGGAATAATGAGAATGACGAGTTTCGGAAGAATAACCCGCCTACTTTCAAGGGAAAGTATGACCCAGATGGAGCTCAGGAGTGGCTCAGAGAACGAGAGGGTCTTTCAAGTGATGGAGTGTTCTGAGGCACGAAAGGTGCGGTTAGGTACTCATAAGTTATCCAGAGAAGCTGATGATTGGTGTATTAGCACTCGTCAACAGTTGGAAGTGAATGGTGAGGCAATCACTTGGGGTGTGTTCAGTAGGGAGTTCTTGAGGAAGTATTATCTTGAAGACGTTCGAGGGAAGAAATAAGTTGAATTTCTAGAGTTGAAGCATGGTAGTATGTTAGTCACGGAGTACGCTGCCAAGTTCTCAGATTTGGCCAAGTTTTATCCGCACTATAGTGAGGCGAATGGTGAGTTCTTGAAGTGTCTCAAGTTTGAGAATTGTTTGAGGCCTGGGATCAAATAATCCATTGGTTATCAACGGATTGGAAGATTTCCAGATTTGGTTGATTATTGTAGAATCTTTGAAGAGGATAGCAAAGCTCAATCATATCACTTTAATGGGTTGGCTGAGAGGAGAGGAAAATAGCAGATGCACCGGGGAAGCCTTATGCAACTCCTACTAATAAAGGTAAGTAGAAGTATGTTGATGTCTAGAAGAAAAGTGTGGGGGGGGAGATCTTGTTCCTCTTAAGTGTTATAAATGTGGTGAGTTGGGCCATCGTATCAGTGAGTGCACAAGTGACGTGAAAAGTATTTCAAATGTGGACAACTTGGACATTTGATTGCTGATTGAAAAGTAAATATAATGACTTGCTAAAACTATGGAGAGCAGGTCCATATTAGCACTCATTTCCAGAACCCAAAGAAAGCTGCAACTGGAGGGAGGAAGTTTGCTCTGACAGAAACTCATACTTCCAGTGAAGATAGGCTAATCAGAGGTATTTGTTACATTAATAATACAACTTTGATTACTATGATAGATATTGGTGCTACTCATTGTTTTATTGTTGCTGATTGTGTGAGAAGGTCATGCCTTGTTGTGTTGCCTATGAAGGGAGAGATGGTTATCGAAACTCCTATGAAAGGTCCGTGACTACTTCTCTAGTATGTTTGAACTATCTTCTATCGATTTATCGTAAGGACTTTTGTGTTGATCTTATTTTTTTTCCATAGGGAGGTTTGGATGTGATTTTGGGAATGAATTGGTTAGAATTTTATCATGTTCACATCAGTTGTTTCAGTAAGTCAGTGCGATTTCTTAATCCTGATGAGGAAGAAGAGGAAGCTAGTTATCTATCTGCTAGAGAGTTGAGGAAACTCTTAGAGGAAGAAGCTAAAGTGTTGGCATTATTCGCATCCTTGTTGGTAGAGAGCGAAACAACGATTAGTGAGTTACAAGTAATAAGTGAATTTCCAGAAGTGTTTCCAGACAACGTTGTTGATGTGCCACTGGAAAGAGAGGTGGAGTTTAGTATTGACCTTGTACCTGGTACTATGCCTATTTCCATGACACTGTACCGGATGTCGGCATCAGATTTAGCGGAATTGAAGAAGCAATTGATAGAGTTATTGGAAAAGAAGTTTTTGAGGATGAGTCAGTCACCTTGAGGACCTCCAATGTTGTTGGTGAAGAAAAAGGATGGTAGTACAAGGTTGTGTATTGACTACAAACAGTTGAATAAAGTAACAATTAATAATAAGTACCCACTTCCAAGAATAGATGACTTGATGGATCAGTTGGTGTGCGCTCGTGAGTTTAACAAGATTGACTTGTGTTTGGGTTATCATCAGATACGAGTAAAGGATGAAGATATTCAGAAAACAACTTTCAGAAAAATAGCATGCATAACATCTACAAATTGTGTTGCAAGTGTTGAAAGAGAATAAGTTGTATGCTAAGTTTTCGAAATGCGGGTTTTGGTTGAAAGAGATGAGTTTTCTTGGTCATGTTCTTTAAAGTGATGGTATTAATGTGGATCCATCCAAGGTAGATGCAGTTCTATAGTGGGAGGCTCCGAAGTCGGTGACTGAGATCAAAAGATTTTTGGGGTTAGCTCGTTATTATCGTAGATTCGTTGAAGGTTTTTCGAAGTTTTCACTTCTGTTGACTTAGTTAACTTGTAAGGATAAGGCATTTGTGTGGGACATCTAGTGTGAGCAGAGTTTCATTAAACTGAAGAAGAAGATGACTACCTCTCCAGTTTTGATTTTACATGAACCAGATGAACCGTTTGTAGTGTATTGTGATGCTTCTTTGATGGGTTTGGATGGTGTGTTAATGCAGTACAATCAAGTAGTAGCTTATGCTTCGCGTCAGTTGAGAATTCATGAGAGAAATTATCCTACCCATGATTTGGAGTTGACAACATTAGTATTTATACTAAAGATTTGGAGGCATTATCTGTCTGGTTCTAGATTTGAGGTGTATCGTGATCATAAGAGTTTGAAGTATCTGTTTGACCAGAAGGAGTTGAATATGAGGCAGAGGCGTTGGTTGGAATTCTTGAAAGACTATGATTTCAACTTGAACTACCATCCCAAAAAAGCTAATGTCGTGGTTGATGCTTTAAGTTAGAAGACCTTGTATATGTTCTCTATGATGGTTAAAGAGTTGAAGTTAATTGAGCAGTTTCGAGACATGAGTCTGGTTTGTAAGCAGACATCGCATAGCGTGATGTTGGGTATGTTGAATATTAACAATGATTTTCTCAATAGTATCAGAGAGGGTCAGAAGTTGGATATGAAATTGGTGTGAGAGTATTTGGTGTTTTAATGATGTTAAAATTAAGGTGTTTCAGGAAGGCATATTGGATCACAAGATGTTGGTATGATAAAACATCAAAGAAGTGGATTTCAGTTGATTTGAAGTGAATGTGTCGACTCATCATCTTGAACAGATTGACTCATTCAGTTAAGAAAATTTGAGTCGACTCATTTGATGATTTAGGTTGACTCAAATGAAGGCAATGAATCTTTATCACTCACGGGTCCCAACAGGCTGACTGAGGGCATTATTTAGGCCGACTCAAAACTTTCAACAGGCCGACTCAAAGCATTCTTCAAGTTGATGCATTCCTGTAGTTAGGCGCCTATCACATAACATTCTCTCTCTTAATTATTTTTTGGATTTCCATTATTTTTGCCTACAAGTATAAATAGTTACAGATATTATTTGGTCAAACAACAAGAAAAGTGAAAGATATACACAAGTGCTCTCTTCATCTTCTCCTTCTCTAGCATTCATCAACAACTACACACGTTAATTTTTGTTGATCAAAGTGCAAGATTCAAGGTGATAACGTTCAAACAATGGAATTGCAATTTTAGTTTGGGTTGAGAGATTTGTGATTTTTTCTTGAATAAACCTTGAGGGTTTGTCCTCCAAGATCATTGTGATTTGGGGGTTTCGCACACATCATTTGCTCGTAGATTCGGTCGAGTGAATAGGTTTGAAGATCAAGGTTTGAAGAGGATTGCGAAGAACAATGTGGGTTCACAAGTATCTAATCAAAGCAGTCGTGCTCGAAGTTTGGAGAATCGTGAATTCTTGCAAGAAGGGAGCAATTAATCGGAGGTTTGTTCGATGCACGTGAAGAACTTGATTCAATAAGAATCAAGGGGCAAAGAGAAACATAACTACAACTACAATTAGGATTTGTTTGTCGTTCATATTTTCTCTTTGTATAAACATTGCAATTTTAAGATATCTTTTCTCTTCCATAACCAGCTTCATCAGGAAAAAATAAGAAATCAAAAAGTAGCAAAAATGTGATAATGATTAAAGACCACAAAAATCGAGCTACACCTGCATAATAAAAAAAATTAAAAACATTATGGTGCATACAAATTAAAGAAAATTACGTGTTTGATGAATTTTTTTTTACAAAAACCGGAAGACTCAATTAAAGTGTTATGGTACACTAAAGTTCTAAACCGGATCACTTAATGCAAGTGTTCTGATGCATATTTATATCAAAATCGGAAGAGTTAGAATATAATATTCTGAACTGGAAGACATGCACTAAGTCTTCCGGTGCACTAAAACTACCAAACCATAAGTCTTTTAAAATGTGTTCCGGATTGAAAAAGAACATACCAAAAGTTATTTTGCAAGTGTTCTGATACGATGTATGTGGGGTTAATTTTCAGAACTCTTTCGGTCTGACGGGAACAATAAAAAATAAAATAAAAAAACAAAAAAAAACAGGGATACAATTGACATTTTTAAAATAATGTAGGGGTATGAGTATAACTGCAAGGATATGAGTTAAAATTTTCTTGTATGAATGCGATTACAACTCTGTTTGGTAAAATTCGTTGATAACTGATAAGCTAACGGGTAGCTGATGACTTATAGCTGATAGCTGATAGCTGATAGCTGGTGACTTATAACTGATACGTTAATTTGTGTGTTTGGTAAATTAGCGATTTCACTAGCTGATAAATACAAAATGACATAAAAGGTAAATTGACATTAAAAAGTAAAATAATAAAATAATAAAAAACAGGGATAAAATTGACATTTTTAAAATAATGTAAGGGTATTAGTATAACTGCAAGGATATGAGTTAAAATTTTCTTGTATGAATGAGATTACAACTCTGTTTGGTAAAATTCGTTGACACTGATAAGCTAGTTAGTAGCTGATAGCTGATGACTTATAGATGATAGCTGATAGTTGGTGACTTATAACTGATAAGTTAATTTGTATATTTGGTAAATTAGCGGTTACACTAGCTGATAAATACAAAATGACATAAAAAGACATTCTTAATTAAAAAAATTAGTGGTCCTATTTATCAAATTAAATTTTATTCAACAAAAATAAATGTATTAACAATGAAATGCAAATTTTAAATATAACTATAAAATCAAATATAACACAAAAATATATTAAACACTTACATATAAATGTTGTAATGAAATTTAAATATCTAAAATAACAATATTTCAATTTGATCTTATATTTCAATAAATTCCATTATTTTATCTTTTTTTCTTCTTCTCAGAATCCATGATATGCGTACTAATAAAAAAAAATTAAATCATTCATTATCATATTTATAAAAAATATATTAATAATAAAAAAATCAAGTAATAAATAATTAAAATAATAATTTAAAAGTAATAAAAACAATTCATATTAATGAATTAAAATATTTCATTAATAACAAAACGGAAGATAGATTACATCATGAATTTGTTCTGTAATAATAATGACTAATCTTTTTTATTACTCAACTAAAATGCAATTATTTTAATTTAAATTATATTAATATAATGGGTAAAATTGAGTTTTTGATAAAATAACGAGGGTATAAAAAATGCAAGAAAAAGTCATAAGTTAAAAGCTATAAGCACAAAAGCTACTTCAAATAGCTTTTAAAAAGAAAGCTAAAAGCTAGTAAAAAAACTACAAGTTAAAAGCTAAAAGACAGTTACCAAACATAATTTTTTCATTGATATGAGCTGAAAATTTAAAAGCTATATTTTTTATGTCTTACCAAACAGACCCTACACCTTCGATGATGAGTGACACTTTTACAATGAAAAGATTACATACATTTTTATATAAGAGAAAAAAAGAAATGCACTAATAGTGCACTACCTTTATATAATTGATATTACACTTTTGATAATTTGTGACAATTATGTATGATCGAAATTACAAAGTTTATTATTATTTTATGTAAATAAAATTTAAACAATTTAGGCTTAAATGAACATTTGGTCTCCTTTTTTTTGAGGTTTTTTAAATTTTAGTTCCTCTATTTTAGAACCCAGTTTTTTGGTCCCTGAAGTTTGGGTCACTTGGGATTTTCATGGTCCCCCTCCACTTGGCTGACTCATTAATGACGTGGCAGCGTGAATGGACGTCCATGTCATATATATTGAATATTTAAATATACAGTCATATATATTGTGAATTAAAATTATCTTAAAATATAATAATGAATTAAAAAAGAATTATTTTATATTATTTATTCTATTTATTAATGGTGCCCTAATAGCTAAAGCCATTGTTCATCCTTCACCCAGATACAAAAGCTTTCGTATACTTTGTTTCCACCCTTCTATCTTTCACGTTTCTTTAATCACGCTGTCATTTCGTACTCCCTTCTTCGATTTTGTTCTTTCACATTTCTTCCCCCTTTGTATAAGTCGTATTTCAATTTTGGGAAATGTATGATAAATTTAGCTTCGTAAATCACTCAACTAGGTATGAATGTCATTATGGATTGGATGCTTCATTAATGACATCATGGATTGATGCCAACCTAGGACGGCGTTTCTATGGTTGTGGAATGTTTAAGGTAAGATTTACTCTAATTTAGGTCATATATGAAGTTCTGCTAAATTTTGGTTACTTCAATGTGTTTAGTATATTTTCCAGATGCAAAGTTACAAAAAGTGCAAGCATTTTGTTTGGGTGGATGAAGAAATGAGTCCAAGGACAAAGGAAGTGATGTCTTCTCTTTTGCAGAATTTGAATGACGAGAAGAACAAGTTGAAAAATGTCAGTACGAAAGATGAAGAAATGAAGAAGAAGATGAAGTTAATGAAGAAGCATTTGAAACTGAATTGGATGATTACAACTGGGTTGTTAATTGCAATTGTAGTGATATCTATAATGAAATAGGTTGTTTCATGTTTGGGTTGTGTCATGTATGGGTTGTGTTAAAGTTGTAATGATGTTGTGTAGGTTCTTTCAAGATTAAGATGTAAGTTGTTTATGAAGTCAGTGACAATTTAAGTTGTAACAATTTCGATTATGAAATGATTAAGTTGTTTATGTTTTAACAATGACAGTTGTTTATGTTGATATAATTTTGACAATTGTTTTAACAATGACAATAAATTAAACCAAGATGGCACAATAGCATTGTAAACCAAAATGGCATAATAACATTGTGAACCAAAATGGTTGTTTATGTTGATATAATTTTGACAATTGTGTATCTTGATATAAATTAAACCAATTTGGTTATGATAACACATAGCAACAAAATGTCATAATAGCATTGCAGTAAAATGTCATAATACCAGCAAGAAGGTTCATAAACCCCTAATTACATGAAAAGTACAACAAAAAGTACATCAAAAAAACCATAGCAGCAAAAAATTTCATAGACCGCTAATCTTGAGTTGCTTGTGGTGCTTGAGAACCTTGTCCAATCTCAATTTGTTCCTCAGTTGACTTCTTTTCTTTTTTTCTACCCTTATTTGTCTTTTCTTTCTTTGGTTTATTTCCACCCTTTGGAATTGCTCTGTCAACAACTCTTTTACCTTTGCAGCTTCTTTTGTTATGTCCCATTTGTCCACACTTCTTACAAGTCATAGTTGCTAGCCTTTTTGAAAGCACATGAGTATTCTTTGGCTCATCATTTGCCTTGTTCCTAAATTTATTAGGACGACCTATTTTCCTTCTCATGATAGGGGGAACTATTGGCATTTGATCAACAATTGGCCATAATTGTGGTCCATTTGTTGGAAACACAATATTAGAATAAGTTTGCACAAAAGTTGTCTTCCTGCATATTCATAACAAAGTCATATAATAGCCAGACATATAGGTATCAAAGTCAGATGAATAACCACATAAAATGCATCATAAGTAATTGCTTACATGTAGTAGTCATCCACATAACTCTCAGGCTGTCTGTTGATGTTCCAAATGCAGGTAATAACATGGCAGCATGGTATTCCCGAAAGATCCCATTTTCTACATGAACAAGTTTCATTTTTGAGATTAGCACAATAGGTTTCAATCCCATTGGTCACCCCAAAGATAGATAAATCATCATCATCAACCCAAGTTGGAGTCCACCCTTGTTCATGTGTTTTGTTCTTTTCAAGTATCATTTGGATTCTAGGGCATACAACCCCATCATAACCCTGCAACAATTCCTTTTGTTTTGTGATTCTATTTGTTATGTAATGCTTAATTCCCTCTAATAAAGTGATGATAGACTTGTCTCTATGCTCCAATATGACTCTGTTAAATGTTTCACACACATTGTTGACTTGCATATCACACTTTGTGTAAGTCTTGAAATGTGACCTTTCCCAAAGCGTGCAAGTGTATCTTTCATATCCTTCTATGCATTTTCGTTGATTGATTTCATTCTCAACATTTCCCTTTCCCACTTTGGTACAGTGGTTGACCTAACTATTTCCCACATCATTTCTTTTAACTCCAAACCAATATGCTTCTTCTTCCAGATTCCATATAAATGCTTCACACAAAGCCTTTGCTCCACATTGGTACTAAGGTTTTGAATTACAAGTACCAACCCATATGACATATGAAATACATAAGAAAAACATAAGGAATACATAAGAAAAACATTAGGAAAATGACATTAAAAATACCTTCTGTTGGTCAGATATAAAGCCATATGCCCTTTGGTTGTAAACACTCAAATCATCAAATAACAAATGTAGAAACCATTCCCAAGAATCCTTTGTCTCTGCTTCAACCACTGCATATGCAATTGGGAAGATTTGGTTGTTACCACCCCTTCCTACAACGGACATTAACTATCCACCACATTCTCCCATCAAAAAACATACATCCAAGCATATGAGTGGCCTACAAGTCTTGGAGAATCCAGCCTTGCAAGCCTCCAAACAAATATAAATCCTTTCAAATACATCTCCAATATCAACTGCATCTTTGTTTACATTAACCCCACCTAAAGTTTTTGGTGGTAGCACTCGAGTCCAATTTATCTCATCTTCATCATCTTCATTGCCTCCATCAAATTCATTTCCGGTATCCTAACTAAAGTCACTAGCAACATAATCCTCATTAACATTTGGAACATCCTCATTGACCTCTTCATTGGGAACATCCTCATTAGTCTCGTTAGGGACAACCTCATTACTCTCATTAGGGACAACCTTTGCATTTGGATCTTCCTCATTGATCTCATTAGTGTCACCCTCATCAGTATTTGGAACATTCAAAATGGTCTCATTAGGAATAACTTTACCTTGACTACATCCAATACATTCTACATCAGGATCATCAATGTATTTTTCTATTTCATTTGGGTCCACTATCTCAGGGGATTCAAAAACCTTATGTTCCACATATATGTCCATAACATTATGTCCCACTACATCCTTAGCAAATTTCAACACATCTGTATCATTGTTTAATGTCCTAAGACCTATAGCAAAACCGAACAAAGGGTTCCAATATTACAAACATTTGATATCTACATAACCCTCACTTTTAATTAAGCTCTCAAAATCCATATAGTTCATGAAATCCACATCTCATCCCCAATCCATCTCAGTAACCTCTCCTCCAACATACCACTTAACAAGTTCCTCAACTAGTTTTCTCCTATGGTGTATTCTTTACCTAACTTTATTATTCTGACTAGGTCTGTAAATGTATTGCACAACATCAGAATATTATAATACTCAGTGAGACCACATTAAATTTAGGGTTGAAACATGAAAATAGTCAATAAAGAAATACGAGGATGGTAATAACATTGTGGACCACAACAAGAAGAAAACGACAGAAGGTACATGGTGGACCACACAAGAAACAAATGGAACATCAAAACATTCTGACACTTAATAAAGAAACTCGAAAACATACCTTAGACAAAATCTAACTTTCCCACTTGACATCTTTCCTCCTTCAATGAATCGTTTCTTGTTTCAACGTAGCAGTGTAACAACGATTAAGGTTCAAGCTTGGAAGAATGTTAGCAGTAATTAGAGTTCAATCGTTTCTCTTGATATTTTAGGATGAAGAGCACAAGATAAATCGTTTTTCTTGGGGGACTTAAATTTAAAACCTCAAAATAGGAGGACTAAATGTGCATTTAAGCCAACAATTTATCATATATATATATATATATATATATATATATATATATATATATATATATATATATATATATATATATATATATATATAAACACAATATCCGGCAAGAAAAGGTGATGAAGCATGTTGATCGTACCAAGGATCGTGCTTCGTCTTCAACGGAAAAAATGGAGGTCCCTCAGCTATCTCCACCCCCATAGCCATCGACATGCTAACCACGTGCACGAACCACTTCCACTCCCTCCAACATTCTACCTCTTCCGTATCTGCAGAAACCTCGACACCGTCAAGAAGCTCCACGCTTCCCTCCTTATCCACGGCCTTCCCCTCGACACCAACCTCATCTCTCTCTACGCCTCCTTCGCCTCCCTCCCCCATGCCCGAAACCTCTTCCACCGTTTACCCTCTCCAGACCTCCACTCCTTCAAACTCATCATCCGTTGGCATTTTCTCAATGATGACCACTCCCATGTCGTTTCATTCTACCACCTCGCTAGACTCACTCTCGGGCTCTTCAACGACCTCGTTGTTTTCTCCATTCTCCTCAAAACTTGTTCTCAGTTACGCGACCTCGTTCTCACCACACGGCTTCACTGTCACATTCTCAAAGGGAAGCCTCCAGATAGTTTTGTACTCACTAGTCTGGTTGATGCTTATTCTAAATGTGGAAAGCTTCATTATGCACGTAAGGTGTTTGATGAAATACCTGACCGAAATGTTGTGTCGTGGACTTCGATGATTGTTGCTTATGTACAAAATGACTGCGCTGAAGAAGGGTTGATGCTGTTTAATAGAATGAGGGAAGGGTTTGTTGATGGTAATGTGTTTACTGTTGGGAGTTTGGTTACTGCTTGCACTAAATTGGGGTGTTGGCATCAGGGGAAATGGGTTCATGGATATGCTATTAAGAATGGGATCGAGATGAATTCTTTTTTGGCAACTTCTCTTTTGAATATGTATGTTAAATGTGGTGACATTGGAGATGCTCGTTCTGTGTTTGATGAATTTTCAGTTTCAACTTTTAGTAGTGATGATCTTGTTTTCTGGACTGCTATGATTGTTGGATATACTCAGAGAGGTTATCCTCAAGCTGCGTTGGAATTGTTTATTGATAAAAAATGGTATGGGGTTTTGCCTAATTCCGTTACCCTTGCGAGTTTGCTCTCTGCTTGTGCTCAACTGGAGAATATTGTTTTGGGAAAGTTGTTTCATGTTCTTGTAGTTAAGTATGGATTGGATGATACTTCGGTGAGAAATGCTCTTGTTGATATGTACGCAAAGTGTGGACACATTTTTGATGCGTGTTATGTGTTTGAAACTTCGGTTGATAAGGACGTTGTCTCTTGGAACTCGGTTATTTCTGGTTATGCACAGAGTGGTTCTACATATGAAGCTCTTGATCTCTTCAACAGGATGAGATTGGAGTTGTTTTCGCCGGATGCGGTTACGGTTGTCAGTGTTCTTTCGGCTTGTACTTCCGTTGGTGGTCATCAAGTTGGTTCATCCCTTCATGCGTTTTCCTTCAAGTATGGTTTGGTATCCTCTAGCATCTACGTTGGCACAGCATTGCTCAACTTTTATGCAAAATGTGGGGATGCAAAGTCAGCTCGCATGGTGTTTGATGAGATGGGAGAGAAGAATGCTGTGACCTGGGGTGCAATGATTGGTGGGTGTGGTATGCAAGGTGATGGTGTTGGATCTCTTGCTCTCTTTAAGGATATGTTGAAAGAGGAACTTGTGCCTAATGAAGTGGTTTTCACAACTTTATTAGCGGCTTGCAGCCATTCAGGGATGGTTGGAGAAGGATTGAGGTTATTTGATTTTATGTGCCGGGAGTTAAACTTTGTTCCTTCCATGAAGCATTATGCATGTATGGTTGATCTGTTGGCACGTGCTGGCAACCTCCAAGAGGCATTAGATTTTATCGACAAGATGCCTGTTCAACCCAGTGTTGGTGTGTTTGGAGCTTTTCTTCATGGTTGTGGACTTCATTCCAATTTTGAATTAGGAGAAGTGGCAATTAGGAGAATGTTGGAGTTGCATCCTGATCAAGCTTGTTATTACGTGCTCATCTCAAACCTGTATGCTTTGGATGGAAGATGGGGCATGGTCAAGCAGGTGAGAAAGATGATAAAGCAAAGAGGATTGAACAAGGACCCTGGTGTTAGTTTAGTGGAGATGGATGTCAATAGTAGTACATATGCAAATGTCGCGGTTTGATCTTATTGCTTTTGTGACCGTAAAGCAAAACTACATGCTTAACAAGTGGCTGGATTAGTTTCATGATCATCTTGCCAGAGATGTGAAAGTTCTGAAAACGAGTCTTGTAAAACTGAAGGTAACCGTTTGAACATAAGACTCAAAGTACTTGGCAGGAGCTGATGGGTTTGAGGAGATCAAGTGATCAAAAGGTGAGCAAGAAGTTGGAAATGGCCTTGCTGTAGAAGCAAGGTTGTCTAGCTCGAAAATCTAGGTAAACTCATGAAGCATTGTAGGCTCGACTCTAGGACATGACTGTATGAGTTTACTAGATGCAAAGCCAAAAGTATATTGATATGAATGCTAATGTTACTTTTGACTCGGTCTGCCTTTAAAACAGGGAAATGTTGGTTGTAGACTGGTCATGCTCAATTTCATATTTTCAATGAGGCCTTGTGCTAACCCGTCTCCAAGTTACTGATTTCTTCGGTGATGACAGGGTGATTTCAGTGTTTATCACTGTGTTAAAGCACATCAGTAAATTCCGCACGTTATCTATGTAGTACATGAGATTTGTTTACTTCAAAATCTCATTTATGCTCTGTGGAGGCTGGTTATCAATTTCTCCTGATAAAACCATTCAAATCATTCTGAAGTGTGAGAATCTTGTTGTCACAACATTTTATTCGCAAGATTATACATTGACAATTGTCCCCAAAATTTGATGCTTCTGCACAATGCTAACATTTTCATGCATTTTCAAGTAATGGTTGTATCCAAACAGAGGGAATCTGAAAGGGGCTTCTTCATGTATTACTATTACGGGTATACATTCCACAATCCAAATATAGGTCCTGTCTATAGAAAAACTTTGATATGTGAAAGAGATCAAGAGATGCCAAAGGCTGAAAGTACTAAGGTTATTTTAGTGCAATTTACTTTGATACAACTGTTGCTTATTCACCACTATATTTCACGTTTTATTTACTTAATTTTTGTTGATTTTAAAATGAACGGTTCATATGATTTCTCAAAGTCTATTGATTCATATACTCAATCCTACTTACTTGAAAAAGAATTTTAAGATTTGTTCTGTCTTTTGGAACTTGTACCTTTTTCTACCACGATTCTGTTCAGAATGTTTTGCTAGCAGCCAGAAAAAAAAAACCAAAAAATGGTGCAAGCATATGATTGAGATTACTCAACAGCATATAGGGACCCGGTGAGTGATTTTAAATTTAGAATGTTTTACTCACTTTTATATTCACTTGACTCATAAAACCAAAAAGTCTCCTTATTTTAAACACTGACATTTTGCTTCTCTATTGAACAGTGAATATATGATGGAGATTACTCAACAGCATATAGGGACCCGGTGAGTGAATTGAACTTATAGGGTGAGACATATTTCTTATAGCTTTCCAGAAACATATTTCTATAAGCTTTCCGTCATGATCTTCAATACTATTAGTAAATCGGAGGCAATAACTCTTTGTGAAGTGGTTCATAATGATTTTTTTTTTTAAGTGAAACATAAACTTAGTCTCAATTTCTAAATTTGGAATTTTAGTCCCCTATTTCACAAGATTCAGAATTTTTTCTCCACAACTTAGTTTTTTGACATATCATACTTTAATTAATAATATATAAATATATTTAATGACATATAATACTTTAATTAGTAATATATAAATATATTTAAAGACATCACAACTAGTGGATAATTGATGTCGTAGAGTGCTAATACATTTCCCGCGCATAATCGGCTCCCGAACCTGAATTTGGTTGCGATGATCATATTTTTGTTCTTTAAGGGTTTTATCGACGATTTCCCTTTAAGAAAATAAACTTCGGGGGCGACTTCATTGTCATTCAAGAGTTTACTCGCTCAAATATTTTTTGCGCCGCGACACTGATCAAGTAGTCATTGAAGTTTGAATTTAAGACTAGTAACAATAAGTCCAAATACGAAGTCCTCGATCGTCGCCGGTATGACGCTCACCTTAGAAGTATGTGCGATGACCTTGCAAGCCAATATCAACTCTCAGCTCGTGGCGAGACAAGTTTCCGATGAATACCAGGCAAAAAAGCCTTATTAGATACTTAAAGAAGTTATGTGACTTGTTTGAGTGCTTCCAAAAGTTTGAAATATAGCATGTACCTAGGGAATAGAACTTCAGGGCGGACCTGTAGTCCAAACTGGCTAGCTCGAAGAAAGTAGGATACAACCGCATTGTAATTCAAGAAACGCTCGCCATCCCTAGCATAGAAGGGAGGCGAATGCCATTGACATGATCCTAACTGGCAGCTAGATGACACCCATAATCTGTTATCTGCAGTCAGGTGAATTATCATTAGACGGGTTAGAAGCAAAGCAAGTCTGCAAGCATACATCGAAGTACATCCTCATGTGAAGAAAACTTTAAAAAATTGGAAGGGCCATTCCCTTGCTGAGATGCTTGGGGGAACATTAGACCTCCCTGGTTTTAGCTGAGGTTCATCAAGGGATTTGTGGCAGCCATATTTGTGGGCGTACTCTGGACCATAAGTTGTTAAGAGCAAGTTATTATTGGTCATCCTTAATGAAGTATAAGATAGCTTTCATCAAGAAATGTAACAAATGTTAGAGGCATGCCAATCTACACCGTGCGGCAGCCGAGGTTCTCCATTATGTGTCAATGCCTTGGCCTTTTTTTATTAGTAGTGCGTGGACATTTTGGGGCCCTTTTCCCATAGCTCCTTCCCAGCTGAAATTCTTGATTGTCGAAGTTGACTACTTCACAAAATCGATAGAGGCAGAGGTTGTGTCCAAGATAACGGTAGAGAGTCCGCCGCTTTTATTGGCAGATTTTATTGGCAGAAAATCATATGCAGGTTCGGTCTACCAGAAATCAATGTCTCAGACAATGGAACTCAATTTGCCAGCGCCGTAGTAATCAATTTCTACAAAAAGGTCGGGTACAAATTAAATTTGTATCTATAATTCACCCACAGTCGAACGAACAAGCGGAGTTGACCAACAAGGTAATATTGAAAGGGATAAAAAAGAAATTGGATGAGGCTAAAGGTTTGTGGGCCATGAAATTGCATGAAGTACTGTGGTCATACCACACTACCTCTCATTTCACCCCTGAACAAACTCCTTTTACATTAGTATACTAGGAGGACTCCATGCTACCAGGAGAAATCGGCACGCCAGCCTAGCGACACTCCCACTTCAACAAAGAGGAAAATGAGGAAGGACTTCTATGTAACACCGACCTAATGGACAAAACGAGATATATCTCCCACATCCGAGAATTTGTCACTAAATTAATAGCAACCATGAGATACAACTCCAAAGTAATTCAAAGAAATAGTATAAATAGAGAGATTTTCTCACGCAAAGATTTCTTTAGTGGATTTTGTGCTTTTTGATTTTTGATTTCGAATGTTAGAGAATAGAGAAGGAAAGACGAGTCGTGCTATGTCAAAGGGTGTATCCGAATTTTAATATCCGAGAGGTGTTTTGGGAGATCAATATTGTATATATTTGCATTAGGCATGTTTCGCGTGGACTTGGTATATGTTATATTGTGTGATGCGTCTGGATTTTAAAATCCGAATGGTGCAAGTTGACATTTTTGTGCTTTTGTAGAATTTGAGAAAAATGCCAAGACTCGATAAACAATCTTAAAATTGACCTGAAAAAAAATCTGAATCTGTCACGGATCAACTTGAAACAAATGAGATACCCGATTTACCAGCCCATATTGTGAGCAATGAATTCATGAAAAATTCAATGTAATATCAAAGGAGGAGTTTTGTCAATATTTTTTAGGGGGCTAAATATAAAATATGTTGCTCCTCGTGGCCTAATTTTTCTTTGTTGGTACCGTGTTTGTTTTGGAAAGTCAACTTTAAGTTGAGAAACGTGGATATTATAAAAATGAATTCTCGAATGTATACTATTGCCATCATAACGTGGGTATCATGAAAATGAATTCTCAAATCTAAAATATTGCCATTATAACGTGTGTATTATGAAAATGAAATCTCAAATCTAATACATTGCAATCATATATCTACCTACAATCATATACCTACCTACCTCTATCTCTCTTTGAAATCCAACATCTATCTAGGAAAGAAGCCATTACTCACAAAAACCATGTTTGATGAATCTTGTGTTCATGTTGTCATGTTTCCAAGCGCAGGAATGGGTCATCTCACACCATTCCTAAGACTAGCTTCCTTACTTCTCAACAATCACTGCAAAGTCACTCTCATCACTCCTCTTCCCACTGTCTCTCATGCAGAATCACACCTCCACTCTCACTTCCACTCTTTTTTCCCTCAACTCAACCTCCTCCCATTTCACCTTCCACCGCCACCTTCTTCCACCTCCGTCGACCCTTTTATCCACCGAGTCCAAACCCTCCGTCACTCAACTCACCTTCTCCCTCCTTTGATCTCTTCACTCTCACCACCCGTCTCTATTTTCATCTCCGATATCTTCCTTCTTGCCCCTCTCGTTTCCATCACTCAAAAACTCTCTCTTCCTAACTACACTTTGTACACTTCTTCAGCTGCCATGTTGTCTTCTCTCACTTCCCTACTATTGCTCACTCAAAATTTGATGATGATGCTCCTGAGATTTCACTCCCAGTTCCGGGTCTTCCGTTTTCACCTTTACCATATTCATATATCCCCCCATATCTTTTCCAACCTACTACCATTTTTGGAAACCAAATAATGGAAGATAGTCCTAACCTATCGAAATTTCATGGTGTTTTTCTAAACACATTTGAATCACTTGAATCTCACTCACTAAAAGCTCTTAATGATGGACAAGTTATCAAAAATATGCCTCCTGTTTATGCTGTTGGTCCTTTTCTTCCTTTTGAGTTTGAGAAGAAAAACACATTAACACCGTTGACTATTTGGCTAGATGATCAACCTATTGGATCTGTCGTTTATGTTTGTTTTGGAAGCAGAACTGCATTGAAAAGGGAACAAATGAGAGAGATTGGGGACGGGTTAATGAGAAGTGGATACAAATTTGTGTGGGTTGTTAAGGATAAGATGGTCGACAAAGAAGAACAAGAAGTAGGGTTAGATGAAGTGTTAGGTGTTGAACTTGTGGAAGGAATGAAGGAGAAAGGGTTGGTTATAAAGGAATGGGTGGATCAAAGTGAGATTCTTAGTCACAAAAGTGTTGGAGGGTTTGTGAGTCATTGTGGATGGAACTCAACAATGGAAGCAGCTTTGAATGGTGTACCAATATTGGCGTGGCCACAGCATGGAGATCAGAAGATAAATGCAAAGTTGGTTGAGATTAATGAGTGGGGGATTTGGAACAAGAGCTGGGGTTGGGGTGGGGAACGTGTAGTGAAAGGAGATGAAGTAGGAGATGCTATAAAAGAGATTATGGAGAATGAGTTGTTGAAAGATAAAGCAGTGAAGGTTAAAGAGGGAGCAATGAAGGCTATAAGTAATGGTGGAGAATGTGAGGTTACCATTCAGAAGCTAATTCAAAAATGGAAGAATAATGACAACAACAGTGTTTGAGTTTTTTATTCATGTTGTAGTGTTCTTTCTTCTATGTTTTATTTTTTCAAGATTAAGTGTGTCTCAACTTTTAGCAAAGAAATAGCTGCAATGTTAGTTGAGGTCAGTTGATGAAAATATTTTATCACTGCCATTGTTAGCTATATTTGTTTTTGGAGTAGATGAGCTAGCCTATGTCTATGATTCAGATTTCAGAGGATATTATTATTATTATTATTTTTTTGAAAGCCAAACTGAATTAAAAATGCACAAGATGTGCTAACAGGAAGTACAATGGAACAACCGGTCAACCAGTCAGTGGAATTAAAACCACTTAATAGACTACGACATCAGTAAAGAAGCACCAAAGAACAATTATCACACTAAGAACACCAATAAAACTAACACCTAATGTTTAACTGCAAAAACCACTGATCATGAAAGAACATCTCAAAAAACACCAAATACTCCTTAACTTGAATCCAGAAAACAATGAAGCTGCCAGAAACTAAGAACTGAAAAACAACAGGTACACCTTGGTGCAACAGCTGCTGCACCCGAGAGCTACATCAGAATTCCAAATTTTCCAAATAATTGGAGGCCACCACCTTAAGAGAATCTATCTTCACCAAGACAAATCAAAGCCACCAACCGCACACCTGAACGATATCTGCACACACACAACACGGTAGCCGCCACTAATGAATGAGGAACAGACCAGACTGAAACAAAAACCGCCGAAAACTCCTGCACCTGCTAAAAATACCGGCTCAGATCAACCTTTCGCGATAACGACCAACAATCAGCCTTTGACACCATGCTCTAGCTACTGCCAGCTATCAACCAAGAGATTTCAATCCGCTGCAGCCGCCTAATGCACACAACCACACCAATTATTTTGAGGCACGGGAAAACACAAAGGAGATTGGTGGAAAAACCAATCACACTCCACCAGGAACGCACACAAACGGAACCAGGCCAGGCAAAGATCATCCAGGCCAACTAGCACCATTCTTTTCTAATTCAAGCCTCAAAATATGCTTAAAACTTCTCACGACCAGTTCAATCCTAGTGCCTAGTGGGTAGGACAAGTAGTTATATGTTAGTTGAAAGCGGCAAAAATACAAAGTAATATGGCAAACATCCTTTATTCTTAAAATCTTATCTTCCTTTTCTTGAGGAATATATATTGTTCCCACTTCCATTGGTAAAAAAATTCAACAGATGAAGCACTTGCATTGATTCCTATCAATCTCTCCTACAATACCGACTGGGAAATCTTATAGTATTTAAATAAATTAGGCTTAATTGCAATTTTGGTCCCCCTATTTTTATTTTTTCTCGCTTTTGGTCCCCTATTTTCAAATTCATGATATTTAGTCCCTTTATTTTGGTTTTAAGAGGATTTTAGTCCCCCATGTGACATGAAGGACAAAAACTGATGACATTGGTTTGCAAGCGCTGACATGTCAGTGCCAACTCATTAAATTTATATTATTTTAATATTCTAATTGTTTTTATATTATTTTAATATTCTAAATGGTTTTATATTATTTTATGTTTATATTCATTTTAATGGAATGCAAAAACGCTGAAATTGTATGAATAGCAAAAACCCTAAAATTGAGGGATTCGAAATTGTATGAACAACAAAAACCCTAAAATTGAGTCATTGCGTTGAAGATGCTAACGATTTCAACTTCTACGTTGTTTGGTTTCGACTTCTCCTTTGTTCGTTGAAGATTTTGTCGTTGTGGAAGTATTCAATTTCAAGAGTCTGTCATTGTTGGAATTCCCAGCTACCTTCTCCTTTGTTCGTTGAAGTTTCGATTTCAGGATTCTGTCGTTATCAACATGTCAAAACCAACCTTTGTTTTGAGGTAAGTGGATTACTCTAAATATTTTCTGATCTGTTATTGTTAGTTTATATGTTCGGTTATGGTGGTCCCAAAATAACTTATATGTTATTCTGAGTTTAGTGTTAGTTCACTTTCTTAGGTTATTGTGGTCCCAACGTCTTTACCTGTTTTGTGTATGTAGGCCATCAAAAAAACAAACTGTCGGACTTAGAATTCACCCCAACGGACAAATGATTTATCATCCTGTAATGTTGTATGTTGGCGAAAAAGTGGCTGAAATGAATTGGGATTAGGACGTGGACCTAATGTCCCACATGCAGATTGAAACTATGATAAAAAGTGAAGGCTAAGGAATATAAAATGCCTTTGGTATGTGAATCCTAGATTTTCATTTTCTAGAGGGATTCGACCGTTGAATAATGATAGAGACGTGTTAAGATTTATTGAAGATGTTAAAGGGTTCCAGGTCATCGATGTTTACGTTGAACACACGGTTGACATACCTGAATGCATAGAGGAAGTCCAAGCAAATGCTAATGTGGATGAAAATCAAGGAAATGCTAATGTGGAGGAAAATCAAGCTAATGTGGATGTGGAAGAAAATCAAGGTAATGTGAATGTGGAGGAAAATCAAGCTAATGTGGATGTGGAGGAAAATCAAGCTAATGTGGATGTGGAAGATGTAAATGTTGATGAGAGTGAAATTGATCCGGATTATGAGTTTAGTGAAAAGGATGACGAAGAAAGTGAGAGTGATATTGATTTAGTTCCGGAAGATAGGGTTGAAGCTAATGTAGACTGGACAACAGTTCAACCTAATATTGAGGGTACTTCTAGTCATAATCATGTTTCTGATAATGAAAGATGTGATTCAGATGAGCTTCATAGCCCTCCCGAAAGCGATGTTGAAGATGAGATCGAAAGGTTTCCATCTTTTAAGGGAAAGTCTAAGTTTGAGCTAGGCCTGATGTTCAAGGATAAGTTGCAAATTCGAGATGCCATAAAGGAATATGCAATGGATAACAAGAAGAATATTGTCTTAAAGAAGAATGACAAGAAAATAATGGTTGTAAATGTCTATATATGCTTGTAAATGTCTATGTATGCTATATATGTAAATGTCTGCACTAAATTCTGTTATATCTTGTGTAAATTCTGCTTGTGTAAATTATGCTATGTAAATTCTGCTATATATGTACAATACAATATGTAAATTTTGCTTGTAAATTCTGTATGTAAATTCTGTTATATCTTGTGTAAATTCTGCTTGTACAATACATAGGAATTGGTACCGGCTATTTTAGAGACAAGTCAGTATGTAGAGCATAGATTGTGTGTGAAACATCTTTATGGGAATTAGAGAAAGAAATATCCTGAGATAGAGATGAAAGAGACTTTATGGAGTGCAGTTAGGGCCACAACAGTCCCTGCATGGGAGAGATCAATGAATCATATGAAAGAGCTCAATGTGAAAGCTTGGAAAGATATGATGGATGTACCTGCGACATGTTGGAGTAGATCACATTTTAAGCCGGATACACAAAGTGACTTGCAAGTTAACAACATGTGTGAAGCCTTTAATCGTGCAATTCTGGAGTATAGGGACAAACTCATCATTACACTTCTTGAAGGAATCAAACACTATTTGACTTTAAGGATTGCAACTCAAAAGGAAGCATTAGGTAGAGTCAAAGGCATCATATGTCCCAAAATTCAACAAGTTCTAGAGAAAACCAAAAGGGCGGATGAAGGATGGAGTGCAACGTGGCATTCAGATGATGAGTTTGCACTGTTTGGAGTTTCAAACGGTATTGAGACATATGCTGTTAATTTAGTGCAGCGAAAATGTGCTTGCAGGAAGTGGGATTTGACAGGGATACCTTGTTGTCATGCAATCGCATGCATATGGTTTAACAAGAAGGAACTAGAGGCGTATGTTTCGTCATACTATAGGTAAATTACTTTCATTTTCATCGTACTATATACATGATCATTCGTTAACTTATTTTCATTTTACTTTGAATAGGAGGTCTACCGTAATGGCTACTTACAGCTATATCATCCAACCAACAAATGGCCCACCTATGGCCAACAAATGATAGAACTAAACCAATACAACCTCCAGTCATGAGGAGAGCAATTGGTCGACCAAAAATGAACCGTAACAAGTCAAATGATGAGCCACGAAACCCACACTCTTTGCCAAGAAAACTTCAAACAGTGAAATGCCAAAAATGCGGAACGTTGGGACACAATAAGCGCACGTGCAAAGGTAAAAGGACAGCTGAGAGATCAATACCAAAAGGTGACAATAAAAAGGCGAAAGCGAAGGCAAAGGATGATGGACAAACTGTTATTGAAGGGGGATCTCAAACACCAAGACCAACTCAAAACTAGATTGTTGACAATATGTTTTGGTTTTAATTAGATTAGTATATCAGTTCCCATTTTGTAATCAAATTAGTATATCAAATTAGTGTTTTGGTTACTTTGAAATCAGATTATGAAATTGTTCTGAAATTGTTAAGAAATGAAAGAAGTTCTGAAATTGTTCTGAAATTGTTAAGAAATGAAAGAAGTTATGAAATTGTTCTGAAATTGTTCTGAAATCGTTATGAAATCAAATTAGTATATCAGATTAGTGTTTTGCAAAACAGTCCTGAAATTGTTTACAAAACAGTTCTGAAATTGTTCCACAAAAGGAAATTGGTTACAAAATAGTTCTGAAATTGTTCCAGAAATTGAAATTGGTTACAAAACAATAATGACATTGGTTCCATAAACAGTTCGAGCTATTGGTTACAAATAGTTCTGAAATTGTTCCAGTTCTCAAATTTTTACAGAACAATCCTCATATTGTTACATTATTGTTACAGAACAGTCCCAAAACAGTACTCATATTGTTACATTATAGTTCTCAAATTTTTCAAGAAATTGGTTACAATACACATAATCAAAATAGTAACCCATAAACTAAAATCAGTCAAAATAACATAACCATTTTTTCCATAAACTAAAATCAGTCAAAATAACATAACCATTTTTTCCACTACTAAAATCAGTCAAGATACATCACATAACCTATTTTTCCACTAATAAAATTACCATAATCATTTTAAACCTAATCACAAAAAAAGAAACCTAACAAATAACCTAAACACAAAAGATAAATCCGACAAATAACCCATAAACTTTATCTTCATCTTCAACATTTCTTCATTTTTCTTTGTATGCTTAATTAAATCCATAACCTCATCATTCTTGTTCTTCAAAGATCTAACCACATCTTTGGCATGGTTGTTCATCTCTTCATCAACCCATTCAAAATAGTTACATCCTTTTTTCCTCATCACCTTATAATTCCCACAACCAAGAAATCTTCTTCCAGGATTCTAAAAAGTCCATGATGTCATCAATGGTGACTCAAGCCCACACCAACATCTATTTCCTCTTCTTCGTATACCAAACTGATTTGTTGAGGCAAATGAGAAGCTTGTTTCATACATTGTTGGAGAAGACAACGAGCTTGAAAATTCGTATCCAAGAGAAGCTTTGTTTTACAATCGTGTGTTTATGAAGGAGGCACTATTGTTGGAATGGAGGAACAAGAACATAAGTTAGGGTTTTAATAGTAGGCTATTTATATTATTGAATTAAAATAAACATAAACATAAAATAATATAAAAACAATTAGAATATTAAAATTGTTGATATTTGTAAATATATATAGTGTTAAGAATATTTATATATAGAATAGTCCCACATCGACTATATCATGTAATTAGTTGTTATCTCTCTATATATAATAATGTCTCCGTAGTGCTTTTCAAGACACACGGTTTAATCTAAATGTCTCTTATTATCGCTTATTTCAACATGGTATCTAGAGCCTGTTAAGAGACAATTATTTCTTCGCCGTGTTTTACCTGGTTGACCCACTGTCTTCCGGTGAGAATTTTTTTTTGCAAACCGTGTTATCATTCCGGTTTGCCTCACTTTTCAAAATTCTTCGGTAACCTCCCTGGCGCCACTGTCGCCGTTACTGTTCCGACAAACTTCCGGCGACGTTCCGGAAAATTGACCTCACCATCCGACTCGCTGCCCTCTGATCCAGCCGTCGCACTTTTTCCCGCCGTCAGAAACTCACGCACACATCCACCCGCGCCTCCGCTGCCCCACCCGTGCCAGCGCGTCCGTCGACTGATTCCGACAGTTTTTTTCCCGCCGATACTCATGTCTACTCCTCAGAAATTTATGCCAAACTACGATGATTTTCTCAGGTGGTATCAGGATTATCAAAACTCAGATTATTCTACTGCTACGGTAGCACACACTGGTAATTCACCTGTTTGCCTCTCATCTTCTCTTAGACCATGGGTCCTTGATTCTGGTGTGTCTGATCATGTTACCGGTAATAAAAATCTTTTTTCTTTCCTCTTTACCTCTGGTTTCTTACCTACTATAACTTCTGCCAATGGTTCTCAAACCCAATCTGAAGGGATTGGTACTGTTCAAATTCTACCTTCTCTCTCTGTTACTTCTGTTCTCTATGCTCCAAATTGTCCATTTAATTTACTTTCAGTCAGTTGTTTAACTCGTTCTCTTGATTGTAGTGTCACCTTCACTAACAATAATGTTATCCTGTAGGATCGGAGTTCGGGACGGACGATTGGCGTCGGATGTGAGTCTCAAGGCCTTTATTACCTCTCAGTGTCATCTCAGACATGCTCAGCCAAAGATTCTCCACTCACTATCCATGCCCAGTTAGGTCATCCCAGTCTTTTAAAATTACATAAGTTGGTGCCAAGTTTATCGAAGGTATCTAATTTACAATGTGAGTCATGTCAGTTAGGGAAACACACTCGTAGTCAATTTCCCAATCGAGTCAATAAACGAGCTTCATCCCTTTCGCTTTAGTTCATACCGATGTTTGGGGTCCCTCGCATACTGTCTCTACTCTTGAGTCTAGGTATTTTGTCACCTTTATTGATTATTTTTCACGTTGCACATGGTTATTTTTAATGAAGAATAGATCTGAATTATTTTCTATTTTTGAACAATTTTATCGAGAAATAAGAACTCAATTCGGTGTGTCTATCCGTACCTTAAGAAGTGACAATGCCCGTGAATATTTATCCCAACAATTTCAAATTTTATGTCACGCAATGGTATTCTCCATCAAACATCTTGTCCTCACACACCTCAATAAAATGGGGTAGCCGAACGCAAAAATCGGCATCTCGTAGAAACCACTCGGACCTTACTTCTCCATGGTAATGTTCCATTTCGGTTTTGGGGGGATGCTGTGCTAACGACATGTTACCTTATAAATCGCATGCCCTCATCTGTCCTTAACAATAAAATCCCTCATTCAATCCTTTTTCCCAATTCCCCACTTCACCCAATTCCTCCCCGAGTCTTCGGGACCACATGTTTTGTACACAATCTCTCTCCTGGTCTTGATAAACTATCAGCTCGATCACTAAAGTGTGTCTTTCTTGGTTATCATCGATCACAAAAAGGTTATCGTTGTTATTCACACACTCTACAACGATATCTCATATCAGCCGATGTTACCTTCTTCGAGCCTGTTCCATATTTCGAGTCCAGCTAAGCAACTTCAGAACCCCTTCAGGAACGTATTCCCACACCTCTTCCGGAAGTCCCATATGTCAATGTCCCCGATCATTTTAGGGAACCTGGTCCACTAAATACCCCTACAGTTGACCCCCATACTTCTCGCCCACTTCAAACATATCAGCGTCGTCAACCAACGTCTGTCGTACCTGTCCCTGAAGTCACACCTGTTCCTGAGGTCGTACCTGTTCCTGAGGTCGCACCTGTTCCTGAGGTCATTGTAGACTCTCCTCTGACGCTCTCGCCATCACCGGATCCAATCCTGCAACCTGAGTCCGATCTTCCGATTGCCCTTCGAAAAGATATACGTCAAACACGAAATCCTTCTCCACATTATATTGATTTATGTTATCATCGTCTTTCCCCTTTGCAGTATACTTGTTTGTCTTCTTTGTCTTCTGTTTCTATTCCTAATACTCCAGGTGAAGCATTATCTCATCCTGAATGGAGGCAAGCAATGATTGATGAAATGTGTGCTCTTGAAAGCAGTGGTACCTGGAAACTGGTTCCTTTACCCCCTAGGAAATCTTTAGTAGATTGTCGTTGGCTTTATACAGTGAAGGTTGGTCCAGATGGTAAGATTGATCGATTTAAAGCCCGCTTGGTAGCCAAAGGATACACTCAGATTTTTGGGTTGGATTATAGTGATACCTTCTCACCTGTAGCCAAGATGGCATCTGTTAGACTTCTTCTAGCTATTACAGCCATTCGACATTGGTCTCTTCATCAACTTGACATTAAAAATGCTTTTTTACATGGTGATCTTGAAGAGGAAGTATATATGGAGCAACCACCTGGGTTTGTTGCTCAGGGGGAGTCATCGAATATGGTGTGTAGGCTACACAAGTCTCTTTATGGTCTTAAGCAATCTCCGAGAGCTTGGTTCGGCAGATTCAGCGCTGTAGTCCAACAGTTTGGTATGGTCCGTAGTGAAGTTGACAATTCGGTTTTTTATCGTCACTCAGTCCAAGGGTGTATTTATCTTATTGTGTATGTAGATGATATTGTCATAACTGGTAGTGATCAACAGGGAATACTCCAATTAAAACAACATCTCTCGAATCAATTTCAGACAAAAGATCTTGGTAAACTCCGTTATTTCTTGGGTATTGAGGTAGCCCAATCTAAAGATGGTTTGGTGATTTCTCAGCGGAAATATGCTATGGATATTTTGGAAGAAACATGTTTGTTGAATGCTAAACCAGCTGATACTCCTATGGATCCAAGTGTCAAATTACTACCCAATCAGGGGGAGCCTCTATCTGACTCCGGAAGATATAGGAGATTGGTTGGAAATTTGAATTATCTCACAGTCACTCGTCCAGACATTTCTTTTGCAGTCAGTGTGGTAAGTCAGTTCTTAAATTCCCCTTGTCAGGAACACATGGATGCTGTTATCCGGATTCTGAGATACATCAAATGTGCTCCAGGAAAAGGTCTAGTATATGAAGATAAAGGACATACTCAGATAATTGGATACTCTGATGCTGATTGGGCAGAGTCACCCATTGATAGACGATCCACTTCTGGGTATTGTGTACTTGTTGGAGGAAATCTTATATCCTGGAAAAGTAAGAAACAAAACGTTGTTGCAAGATCAAGCGTCGAGGCAGAATATAGGGCCATGGCAATGGCAACATGTGAACTTGTTTGGTTAAAACAATTGCTCAAGGAACTTCAAATTGAAGAAGCAAGACCAATGACACTTATATGTGATAATCAAGTTGCATTGCACATTGCTTCAAATCCAGTCTTCCATGAGAGGACAAAACATATTGAGATTGATTGTCACTTTGTCAGAGAGAAGATCGAATCAGGTGACATCGTTACAAGCTTTGTCAACTCTAACGATCAATTGGCAGACGTGTTTACAAAATCCCTACGAAGTCCCAGAATTAATTATATATGTAACAAGCTTGATGCATTTGACTTATATGCTCAAGCTTGAGGGGGAGTGTTGATATTTGTAAATATATATAGTGTTAAGAATATTTATATATAGAATAGTCCCACATCGACTATATCATGTAATTAGTTGTAATCTCTATATATATAATAATGTCTCCGTAGTGCTTTTCAAGACACACGGTTTAATCTAAATGTCTCTTATTATCGCTTATTTCAACAAAAATAATATAAATTTAATGAGTTGGCACTAACATGTCAGCGCTTGCAGACCCATGTCATCAGTTTTTGTCCTTCATTTCACGTGGGGGACTAAAATCCTCTTAAAACCAAAATAAAGGGACTAAATATCATGAATTTGAAAATAGGGGGACCAAAAGCGAGAAAAAGTGAAAATAGAGGGACCAAAATTGCAATTAAGCCATAAATTAATTTAGAAAACATGTAATATCTTCTTATTTATGTATAGATTGATATGATTAGGAAACTCATTAATTTTAGAGATATGCAATTAGAATAGCATAATTACTATTTCCTTAAATAGTATAGGAATTCTGTATATATTCCTTGTACCTTTCAATATTTAATATATGAGAAATAATTCACTTTTTCATATGGTATCAAGAGTATCCGTTATGGGTGTCTCTTTCCGCTGCGATACCTAAAAACACCAGCCTTCCTTGTTGGTGCTATTTTCGTGTGCATTCATAGCACACTTTTTCTTTGACTGCTTCTGCAGTTTCCATTGGTTGAATCGAGTCTTTTTAACCATTTTTTTTATTTCGATCCTACAATGTCTGGATCTGATACTGACTCTGAGAAACCCACAAAACTTGAGACAGAAGATGTCAAATCCCATAACTCCGGAGAGCTGCAGAATATCCATTCTGCCTACAAACTGAATGAAAAAAATTATCTCAAATGGTCTCAACTCATTCGTACAATTCTGAAAGGAAAAGGTAAAGTGAAGCATCTGACAGATCTTGCATCTAAGGAGGAGGATCTCAACTTCACCAAATGGGATAAGGAAGACTCCATGATTATGGCATGGTTGTGGAGTTCCATGGTTCCAGAGATAAGTGACACCTGCATGTTTCTCAATACATCAAAGGAGATCTGGGATGCTATAAATGAAACATACTCCAAGGCCAAAGATGCTGCCCAAGTATATGAAGTGAAAGTGAAAACTATGGCAGCAAAACAAGGTAATAGAACTGTCACCGAATATGCCAATCAGCTCAAGGCATTTTGGACGGAACTTGACCATTATAGGGTCATAAAAACTAAGTGTTCCGCAGATGCAACAACTTTGAAGGAGTATATTGAACAAGACAGGGTGTATGATTTTCTGGTTGGTTTAAACTATGATTTTGACCAAGTCAGAATTCAAATCTTAGGGAAACAAAAAGTTTCCAACTTTAATGAAATAGTATCTATTGTGAGAAGTGAAGAGAGCAGAAGGAGTCTAATGTTAGACACTCCAATAGTTGAGAATCCAGCCATGCTAGCTGACTTTAACAAAGGAGAAGGGGCAGCCAAAAGTGTTGACAAAAGGAATGGAGAATCAACAAACATGGAAAAGAAAGGTGATGAAATGTGGTGTACTTTTTGTAATAAGCCTCGCCATACTAGATAGAAATGCTGGAAACTACATGGGACACCTCAAAACCGAGATAGAGAGTGGGGATCTAAAGGGAGTTTCCCAAGAAAAGGAGGACACGCTCATGTTGATGTTGTTGGTAAAAGTGAAGTGAATAAATCTGCTGAACCGACCCATTTCAATTCGGAGGAAATTGAGAAGATGAAGAGTTTTTTGAGCAAATTGGAAAAACCAGTTGTTGCCTCATGTTCATTGGCATATTCCGGTAAGCTTTTATCTTTTAATTACAGTAAGTTACCATTTTCTTTTGGACTAAATGCCTCAGGTACACCCTCTAAAACTGTTTGGATATTAGACTCCGGAGCCACTGATCACATGACACTTTTCAACCTATTCCCCATGCCCCAGCAATAAGAAAATTGCCACTGCTGATGGCACTCTTATAATCGTTGCTGGTCAAGGAGATGTCCAAATTAACCATTCAATAACCCTAAAAAATGTTCTCCATGTCCCAAAATTATCTATAAACCTGGCCTCAATACAAAAACTTACATAGGATTTTTCATGTAAAGTTATTTTTCATAATAATGATGGTGTTTTGCAGGACAAGATTTTGTGGAGGATGATTGGACATGCTAGAAAAAGGAATGGTCTTTATTATTTAGAACCTAACTTGTCTTCTGAAAAAGACTTACCTTATTCACTTGTATCAGTGATGACAAATAAAGAAAAAGGCATACTTTACCGTTGTCGCTTAGGACATCATTCATTTCAAGTCATAAAATTGTTATTTCCTTTTCTATTCTTTTAAGTTATACGTTGAGAGTCTTCATCGTAAGGTGTGTGAGCTTGCCAAACACAAGCGTGTGCCCTTTCCAATAAGTAAAAAATGAGTACTTTTCCTTTTTATCTTGTTCATACTGATGTTTGGGGTCCCTCTAATGTGCCAAATGTGTCTGGTGCTAGATGGTTTATAACTTTTATAGATGATTGCACCCGTGTTACATGGTTTTTTTTGCTTAAACACAAATCTGAGGTCAGCTCAACCTTTTTGAATTTTTACTCCATGATAAAAAATCAATTTGGTATTAACATCAAGAGACTTAGATCAGATAATGCAAAAGACTATTTCAATATTACGCTTAATTATTTTTGTCAAAAAGAGGGCATTATCCATGAGTCTTGTGATAAAACACCATGACAAAATGGAGTGGCAGAAAGGAAAAATGGGCACATCCTCAATCAGACTCAGACTCTTTTATTTCAAAATAATGTCCCAAAAACCTTTTGGGGAGAAGCTGTCCTCATTGCAGCCCACCTTATTAATAGACTACCTATTGGAGTTTTAGAATCAAAGGGTCCTATGAATGTCCCATCCCCTTTATCCAAATCTGTCCACAACAAATGATCTTAAACCAAGAATATTTGGGTGTGCTTCCTTTATTCATACTCATAGTTCATAAAGGGGAAATCTGGACCCTAGAGCTCTTAAGTGTGTCTTCGTAGGATACTCTTCCTCTCAAAAGGGATATAAATGTTATCATCCACCTTCGAAAAAATTCTCTGTGTCTAGAGATGTTACTTTCAGTGAATATGAGAGCTATTTTTGTATCTCTCATATTCAGGGGGAAAACTTTAGAGAAGATGAGGGATTCTTTTTTCTTGATTTGTCATCAGAACCTGCTGACCATCCTAAACAGGTTGTGCAGCCTGAGCAGCATGTTAAACCTGAAAATGTTGATGTCAAATTTGGAAAAAATCTGGTGTACTCTAGAAAACCAAAGGTTGTTCCAGACACTATGCATGTTGAAGAGTCCACCCAAAATCAAGATCCTAACAAGGTAACCTTTTCTAATTCTCTATTAATTCCTAATCCACCCACTGAACTTGAAGAAATTGAAAAAATAAATGAAGATGACTTGCCTATAGCCATTAGAAAAAAAAAACAGAGAATGTACCAAACATCCACTCTACCCTCTTTCAAATTACTTATCCTTTAGAAACTTCTCACCTACCCATGAAACCTTTCTTACTAACCTAAATAATACCTTTACACCTACTACCTTATCTGAGGCATTATCTGATAGAAAATAGAAACAAGCCATGAATTTAGAGATGGAAGCTTTAGAGAAGAATGATACATGGGAGTTAGTGACTTTACCAATAGGGAAGAAACCGCTTGGATGTAGGTGAGTGTATACAATAAAATACAAAGCTGATGGCTTAATCGAAAGACATAAGGCAAGGTTAGTGGCTAAGGGATTCACACAAACTTATGGAGTTGACTATTTGGAAACATTTGCTCCTGTTGCCAAAATGAACACGATAAGAGTGATTTTATCCCTTGCAGCAAATTATGGTTGGGACTTGCAACAATTTGTAAAAAATGCATTTTTACACGGGGAACTTGAAGAGGAAATTTATATGCAGTTGCCTCCAGGATATGGTGGAAAGGGTGTTGCGAACACACTGTGTAAACTGAAAAGGGCCTTGTATGGGCTGAAACAGTCTCCACGAGCATGGTTTGGCAGGTTTACTAAAGTTATGACAAATTTGGGTTATAGACAAAGTCAAGGTGATCATACCTTGTTTATCGAACACTCAAAGTCAAGGGAAATGACCGTGTTATTGGTTTATGTTGATGATATTATATTAACAGGAGATGATGTGAAGAGCAAGAAAGGTTGAGTCAATGCTTGGCAAATGAATTTGAAATCAAGAATTTAGGCAAGCTGAAATATTTTTTGGGAATTAAGGTAGCTCACTCCAAGAAAGGGATTTTCATATCTCAACAAAAGTATGTGATAGATCTACTTAAAGAGACCGGAAAGTCAGCATGCAAGTCTGCCAACACTCCAGTCGATCCGAGCCAAAAGCTTGGGAATTCAGAAGAAGACATTGAAGTAGACAAAGAGATGTATCAAAGACTGGTGGTCAAACTTATATACTTATCTCACACCAGGCCAGATATTGCCTATGTAGTGATTTTAGTCAACCAATTTATGCATAACCCAAAAGAGAATCATTTGCAAGCTGCACTCAGAATTGTTCACTCCCTTAAAGGAACCCCAGGAAGAGGAATTTTATTCAAACGTGATGAAAATGTTAAGCTTGAAGCCTATACAGATGCTGACTATGCAGGGTCAATTGTGGATAGAAGGTGGTATTGTACCTTTCTTGGAGGAAATCTTGTAACTTGGAAAAGTAAAAAGCAAAGTGTTGTAGCAAGGTCTAGTGGTGAAGCATAATTTCGAGCCATGGCATAAGGTATATGTGAGCTCCTTTGGCTGAAAGTCATCCTAAAATATTTAAAGATAAAGTGGGAAGAACCAATAAGGCTTTATTGTGACAATAAATCAGCAATTAGCATAGCTCATAACCCAGTGCAACACGATAGAATCAAACATATTGAAGTTGACAGACACTTCATCAAAGAAAAACTTGACAGTGGCTTGATATGCACACCATACGTGTCATCTCAAAATCAACTTGCAGATTTTCTAACTAAGGGACTCAACAACCACAATTTTGAAAGAATCTTGTCCAAGCTAGGAATGGATAACACCTATTCACCAACTTGAGGGGAGTGTGGGAAATCTCATAGTATTTAAATAAATTAATTTAGAAAACATGTAATATATTCTTATTTATGTACAGATTGATATGATTAGGAAATCTCATTAATTTTAGAGATATGCAATTAGAATAGCATAATTCCTATTTCCTTAAATAGTATAGGAATTCTGTATATATTCCTTGTACCTTTCAATTCAATGTTAAATATATATGAGAAATGTTTAATATATGAGAAATAATTTACTTTTTCATACCGATTATATCGCGCCATTAAATTTACATGCAACCTGGTTTGTTTCTCATAGTATGCTAGTAATCTCCCATCCATAATACTGAGAAGAGAACCAACCAGTTGAAGAATACGACTTCCAAGAGAATAGTAAAAGAACTCAAGGACTTGCAGAGAGATCCACCAACTTCATGCAGTGCAGGTAAACAGTTTGAATGAAACTTGAATTGGTTTATTTAACAATAACTGTATTGTGTGATGTGGTTGTTATGACGAGTTTTAGGCCCTGTCGGCGAGGACATGTTTCATTGGCAAGCAACCATCATTGGCCCAAATGATAGTCCTTATGCTGGCGGTGTTTTCCTTGTTACCATTCATTTTCCTCCTGATTATCCCTTCAAACCTCCCAAGGTATACACCAAAAAACTTTTAAAACACTATGACACCTGTTTTCTTTAATATGGATCATGGCTCACCTCCCAAGGTATACACCAAAAAACTTTTAAAACACTATGACACCTGTTTTCTTTAATATGGATCATGGCTCGGCCGTAACCGCCATATGGTAAGTACTAGAATCTGAATTTGAGGATTTCCTACGACACAAAGATCAGGGAAATTCTATCAGAAGTGATATTAAAAAATGTGTGATGTTCTGTTTAGTCAAATACAACCAAAACATTACAGCACATACAACTAAACTGCAAGCAATTGAATCTAAATATGCTCAGACGCATTCTTCAGAGGCTTCTAAACTTGTAATAGAACATGTTAAATATATAATCTGGTCAACCAGCATCTATATATGCTTGGATTAATTATGCATCTTGACTCTCCTGACTCCTAGTCCTAGTATTTATTTTCACAATGAAACATGCTGAAAAATCAACACAAAATTTTAAAATTTTAAAAAAATTACTGACTTTTGAACCAGGCCAATATCACTGACAGGAAGATCAACTGCAACATCAGATGGTCTTGAAACACTCTTTTTAGGCAAAGGCTTTATTCTGGTTTACGCTCATCTATGATGGTCTCACCATTTTCATCCCCAACATCTGCAGGAAGTTTCGACAATGCAACTTGCTCCTCATGTTTATCCCGAGGAAATTAAGTGAAAGCAGCCTAGATGAAAAAAAGATGAAGTTAAAAATAAATTACGCACATTTTGGTTTTAAGGAAACTAACTGCTGATATAAAAATAGAAAGGAAAAGAAAACTGTAGATGCCAAAATAGAAAGGAAGAGAAAATGCGGCAAATACCTTTTATATATTTCAGTATCAGTTGTGCTAGTAGTGCAAAATACAACAGCTGTTAAGTTGTTTTTCTGCTTTTTCAAGGAACCGTCGCACAGTTACTGAATATAAGACATTAAAAGGAAAGGAAAAAAAGAGAAAATTTAGCCCAAGAGTAACAATAACATCCATCAGCCATCTTGACGAATGGAAGGTACTTAGTGTGAGGCGATACCTTCTAAGGGGTGACACATGGTTGTCACCCCACTAGGGGCTGCAAAGTTCTTGCACTTGTCAGGTCTTTTATAAATATAACACTAAAAAATAGTTTAATTAAAATTTATGAAGAAATTGCATGCTTCGAAATCCGAAAAAGTAAGGGGATGATGAGAAACGTAGCGAATATTCTTCAAATGTGAGAAATGAATGACCAAATTTAATTAAGACTTAGGTTGAATGAGAAATAGTAGAAATGAAGAGATTTTCTCACGAAGATTTCTTCTAGTGGATTCTGTGCTTTTTGATTTTAGATATCAAATGTTAGAGTATAGAGAAGGAAAGACGAGTCATGCTATGTCAAAGGTGTATCCGAATTTTAATGTCCAAAGGGTGTTTTGGGAGATCAATATTGTATATTTTAGTATTAGGCATGTTTCGTATGGACTTAATATATTATTTTGTATGATGCGTCTAGATTTTAAAATGGTGCAAGTTGATATTTTCGTGCTTTCGTAGAATTTGAGAAAAATGCCAACACTGGTTAAACAATCTTAAAATTGACCTGAAAAAAATCTGAATCTGTCATGGATCAGCTTGAAACAGGTGAGATAATCCGGTGAAGGCTTTACCATATACCCCCACACCCATACCTTTACCCCCACAATTTTTCCAAAATGTCCATTTTAACCTTATTATATTTTATTATATTATTATTTTATTATTATTTTTTTTTACCATTTGTGTCAGACCGTCAGATTATAGTAAAAATTGGTCCCAAAATACACGTTCCGGAAGACTTTGTAGATGAGTTCCGGTACGTTAATTAACATACCGGAAGACTTTATGTAAGTCTTCCGGTATTGTGTTGTTTACTCACCGGAAGACTTAATAAAAGTGTTCCGGTACGGAAGACTTTTATTAAGTCTTCCGGTATCAATGAATATGTGTACCGGAAGACTTTATGTAAGTGTTCCGGTATTGTAAGAGTACAATACCGGAAGACTTTCATAAAGTCTTCCGGTACGTTAATTTTTTTTAAATTATTTTATTTTATTTTATTCTTTTTTAAAAAAAATATTTTTATTTTGTAGGTGCAGTACCTTTATACGAAAAAGAACCGATATGTGTGAATACATCAGATGTATTTACAACGACAGAGAGATTTGGTACACGAGAAGAGGTGATAAGATGGGTCAAAGACACCGGATTACGAAATAAAGTGACGGTCATCATCACTCGTTCAGATACACAAACAGGCAAGAGAGGAAGAAAGAACAAAATAATATTTGGTTGCGATAAAGGTGGGAAATACAAGGATATTCGTAGTGGAATAGAAAGTGCGACAAAAAAATGCGGATGTCCATTTAAGATCAGGTCAACTCCGACAAAAGATGGATCTGGATGGAAGATTGATGTAAAATGTGGCGTTCATAACCATGATTTACCTGATAGATTAGAAGGTCACTCATTTGTTGGTAGGTTGACAGCGGATCAGAAGCAACATGTTGCTGATTTAACAAAGAGAAAGGTTGCACCCAGAAATATATTGCATTCCTTGTACGAGCGAGATCCAGATTGTGTCACTCGGATCACGCAAATATACAAGCAGAAGAGTATGATGGAAAAAGAGATAAGAGGTCCTAGAAGTGAGATACAACATTTGTTTAAGCTTATCGAGGCTGCAGGTTATGTTTATTGGAGTAGAAAAAGAGACGACTCTGAAGTTATTAAAGATATATTTTGGGCACATCCAGATTCAGTTAAGTTGTTGAATATGTTTCCTATTGTGTTAGTTATGGATAACACTTATAAGACAAACAAATACATGCAACCTTTGTTTGAAATTGTTGGCATGACATCAACCGAGTTGACTTTTGCTGTCGCATTTGCGTATATTGAGTCTGAGCAGACTGAGACTTTTTGTTGGGTGTTAGATAAGCTTAAACAATTGTTTGTGAAGAAAGATTTATTTCCACAAGTTATGATGACAGATAGAGATCTTGCTTTGATGAAAGCCATTGAGACTGTGTTTCCACGGACAAATAATTTGCTATGTCAGTTTCACATTAACAAAAATGTTGGTGCAAAAAGGAAACTATTAGTGGCTCCTGATATGCAGGAGTCAATTGGAAAATTATGGACGAATGTTGTATGGGCTAGTGATGAGGTTGAGTATGCTCAACATTTAAAAGAACTTGAGCAAGAGTGTGTTGATTGTCCTAAATTTTTTGAGTACGTGAACGACACATGGTTGACACCACATAGACAAAGGTTTGTTTGCGCATGGATTAATCGAGTCCTACATATGGGTAACACGACGACTAATCGGTATGTTTTGATTTAGATCCCAAAATATACTTTTTGTGAATTATGTATTTTTCTTACTTAGTTTAAATATGTATTATTATAGGGTTGAGTCTGCTCATTGGAAGTTAAAGCAGATGTTGGGAAACAGTATAGGTGACATGGTCAAATGTTGGGAGGCCATGAATGACAACTTAAAGATACAAATTAGCAACATTCGAGCTTCTTTTCAAAAGAGTGTGTATGAAGTTGCACATGTCTATTCAAGTCCATTTTACACATATTTACGTACTTCAGTGTCACGAGCTGCATTGAGGCGCGTTGCTGAAGAGTTAAATAGAGTTGATTATATTGGAACTAACAAAGACAGATGTCGATGTACTCTTAGAACAACCTATGGATTACCTTGCGCGTGTGAGTTGGCAGGGTATTGAATTAGTGGTATTCCGATACCAATTGAGGCTGTGCATGTACATTGGAGGAAACTAAGTATGGAAATTAAGACAAAAGGTGGCAGGGTATAGAATTAGTGGTATTCCCACAACGACTTCTTTGTTAGCACCACCTGAAAAAATAAAGACAAAAGGTGGAGTCAAGAAAAAAGACAAAAAACCTGAAGGGTATGATGTTTACAGGGATCCTTCGTATCATGAATATGTTGATCAAGCATCACAATCTTCACAACGACAATCTCAACCATCACAAAATTCAAAAAAGAAATCTCAACCATCTCAACCATCACAACCTGTGAAAAAGAAGTTAAAATTAGCACAAACTTCACAATCATCTAAACGATTCATCCTTCAATTTCCTTATCATATTAGGTCATTTATTGATGACGTTGTCAACGTATTGTCAGATGGTAATTGTGGATTTAGAGTGATTGCTTCATTGCGGGGTTATGCTGAAGATGGTTGGCCAATGGTTCGTCGGGACTTAGAATTGGAAATTATACATAATGAAAGTTCAACTTTATATGCCAATTTATTTGCTGATCGGTTAGCTGAAGTGAGAGATTCTTTGAAGATAGAGGGGAGTGGTTCTCAACCAATAAATAAATGGTTGACTCTACCAGATATGGGTTACGTGATTGTGAATCGGTATAACGTGGTACTTGTCTGTCTAGGAGTCGAATGTTTGACTTTCTTCCCTATGACAACTACATTCTCACCGAATGTCTCATTTTATTGCATTGGATTTGTAAACTCAAATAATTGGATTCAGGTAAACATTGTTATAATTTGATATTATTAGTAAATTATTTGAGTAACATTAAATAATGTATTGTTTAATTTTGAATATAGGTTAACATGAAAGAAGGATTTCCATTGCCACCAGTGACAACAGATTGGAGGAACTTTCGTTATCCAGCAGCAACATCGTGGATGGTAGGATTTGCTGCACGTCTACAACATTGGCAACAACTTACGCCTATATTACAAAATTAAACAATACATTAAATATAACATAATGAACATAATAAAATTAAAATTAGACTTAAAAGAAAATCAATAAACTAAATTTAAATATATAACTTTAACATAAGAAAATCAATAAACTAAATTTAAATATATAACTTTAACATAATAAACTGAATTTAAATATATACCTGTAGGAGAGTCGGATAACCACCAAGTTGTTTGCAACTAAACATAGACGCATCTCCAAGAAACCTATACAATGTCACCAATGCAGCTGTTGCCCAACTATAGTTGGACAACTCATCCAGGTCCCTAAATAATGCCAAGTATCGCGCCTCCACGAGTGTAAACGACTTATCCGCAAAGATCGTGCAGCCCACTAACACCATCAAATAACATCTGGTCGCAAATGCCCATGATGAAGCTGCTCGATGCTCTACGAATCGATCATATAACCACTCTATCTTGAAGTACGAACCTCTGCACTCACGAACCTGAAAAAGTGCCACTCTCGATGACACTCCAAGATAGTCAACCGCCCACTCAATGGCTAGCTCCTCACTGATGGGTTGAGGGTTCCAGAATACCCCCTGATAGGCAAATGCAGCAGACATGCCACATCATCTAGAGTAATCGTCATTTCACCGAACGACAGGTGAAATGAAGATGTCTCTATATGCCATCTCTCCACAAATGCAGAAACCAAGTTTGCATCGATCTTCTTCAAACTTGATCTCTGTAAGGAAGATAAACCGGACCTAGATATGATACCCTCAATCTCCGGTGGAAGCTGCTGTGGAACCATTTGGGTCAACTTCAACCCATGTCCCGCCACCTTCAATTCCTTCTTTGCCCCTCTCTCCTGAAATCAAATAAAATTAAACAAATTATATAATACCTACTAATAATTTCGGTTTTTATTCAAAACTAAATAATTATAATTTCCTTACCTCACCAAACCATACACGTCTCGCCACATGATGCTCGTACGAAACCAAAATACTGGTATCGTACGGACCTCCAGGATACCCCACAGGGTCTGCTGCAGCTGCAGATGTACCAACATCATCTGCGCGTGTCCTACTCGTATCGCCCTGTCCCATCGATCGAACTGGTATCCTCCCATCTCTGCGCGTGATCGCACCACTGAAAAAAAAAAAAAAACAATTTAATTAAAAAAAAAAATAAAAAAAAAATACAATTTCCGGAAGACTTGAAGAAAGTCTTCCGGTACACACTTTTTAAAAAAAAACAATTCCGAAAGACTTCATCAAAGTCTTTCGGTAGTCAATTTCAAAAGCATCATTCCGGAAGACTTTGATGAAGTCTTTCGGTAGTCATTTAAATCATTCCGGAAGACTTTCATAAAGTCTTCCGGTACCGGAAGACTTTCACAAACTCTTCCGGTAAACAAATTTCAATACCGGAAGACTTACTTATAGTCTTCCGGTAAACAAGTCTGAAATGCGAAATTTTTTTTCTCTCTGTAACTTCGGACGAATGGTAAAAATGGAAAGTAAATTTGATTTATTAACTATTTATATGAGAGCAATTTGGTCAAAAAAAATTTACTGTGGGGGTATGAGATTAAGTGTGGGGGTGTAGGATAAAGTCTTCTAACCCGGTTTACCAGCCCAAAATGTGAGCAATGAATTCATAAAAAATTCAATGTAATATCAATGGAGGAGTTTTGTCAATATTTTTGAGGGAGCTAAATATAAAATATGTTGCTCCTCGTGGCCTAATTTTTCTTTGTCGATACTGTGATTGTTTTGGAAAGTCAACTTTAAGTTGAGAAACGTGGGTATCAAGAAAATGAAATCTCAAATCTAAAATATTGCCATCATAACTTGGGTATTATAGAAAAGAATTCTCAAAATTAAAATATTGGCATCATAACATGGGTATTATAGAAAAGAATTCTCAAAATTAAAATATTGGCATCATATACCTTACCTATCTTTATCTCTCTCTCTTTGAAATCCAACATCTATCTAGGAAAGAAGTCATTACTCACAAAAACCATGTCTGATGAATCTTGTGTTCATGTTGTCATGTTTCCAAGCGCAGGAATGGGTCATCTCACACCATTCCTAAGACTAGCTTCCTTACTTCTCAACAATCACTGCAAAGTCACTCTCATCACTCCTCTTCCCACTGTCTCTCATGCAGAATCACACCTCCTCTCTCACTTCCACTCTTCTTTCCCTCAACTCAACCTCCTCCCATTTCACCTTCCACCACCACCTTCTCCTCCTCCCACCTCCGTTAACCCTTTTTTCTATCGAGTCGAAACTCTCCGTCACTCAACTCACCTTCTCCCTCCTTTGATCTCTTCACTCTCACCACCCATCTCTATTTTCATCTCCGATATCTTCCTTCTTACCCCTCTTGTTTCCATCACTCAAAAACTCTCTCTTCCTAACTACACTTTGTTCACTTCTTCAGCTGCCATGTTGTCTGTCTTCTCTCACTTCCCTACTATTGCTCACTCAAAATCTGATGATGATGATGCTCCTGAGATTTCATTCCCAGTTCCAGGTCTTCCGTTTTCACCTTTATCATATTCATATATCTCCCCATATCTCTTACAACCTACTACCATTTTTAGAAACCAAATAATGGAAGATAGTCCTAACATATCAAAATTTCATGGTGTTTTTCTCAACACATTTGAATCACTTGAATCTCACTCACTAAAAGCTCTTAATGATGGACAAGTTATCGAAAATATGCCTCCTGTTTATGCTGTTGGTCCTTTTCTTCCTTTTGAGTTTGAGAAGAAAAACACATCAACACCGTTGACTAGTTGGCTAGATGATCAACCTATTGGATCTGTCGTTTATGTTTGTTTTGGAAGCAGAACTGCATTGAAAAGGGAACAAATGAGAGAGATTGGGGACGGGTTAATGAGAAGTGGATACAAATTTGTGTGGGTTGTTAAGGATAAGATGGTCGACAAAGAAGAACAAGAAGTAGGGTTAGATGAAGTGTTAGGTGTTGAACTTGTGGAAGGAATGAAGGAGAAAGGGTTGGTTATAAAGGAATGGGTGGATCAAAGTGAGATTCTTAGTCACAAAAGTGTTGGAGGGTTTGTGAGTCATTGTGGATGGAACTCAACAATGGAAGCAGCTTTGAATGGTGTACCAATATTGGCTTGGCCACAGCATGGAGATCAGAAGATAAATGCAAAGTTGGTTGAGATAAGTGAGTGGGGGATTTGGAACAAGAGTTGGGGTTGGGGTGGGGAACGTGTAGTGAAAGGAGATGAAATAGGAGATGCTATAAAAGAGATTATGGAGAATGAGTTGTTGAAAGATAAAGCGATCAAGGTTAAAGAGGGAGCAATGAAGGCTATAAGTAAGGGTGGAGAGTGTGAGGTTACCATTCAGAAGCTAATTCAGAAGTGGAAGAATATTGGCAACAACGGTGTTTGAGGTTTTTTATTCATGTTGTACTGTTCTTTCTTCAATGTTTTATTTTTTCAAGATTAATGTGTCTCAAAATTTTTAGCAAAATAATAATCAGTGTGGGAGGTGCAATGTATGTTGAGTTCATTTGATGAAAATATTTTACATTCACATCAGCTGTTGCCTTGAAAATAAACTGTCAACAAAATTAAAGGTTTTTTTGGCTGAAATAATCATCGTCGGTCATATTTTACTTACTTCTCGGCCAAACTTCGGATAGGGCCTCTTTCCTCCCCTGAGGACCGGAAATTTAAAACGAAACAAAATAGGTTTTCCTCAAGCAATAAGTGTGAATATCATGAAGATCCTACTTGATATAACACTTATGATTGTTATTGAAATCTATAAAATGCACCTTTGTCACATGATTTGAAATCACTTAGTTCTATTTGACATAGCAATAATAGTACTTGTACAGCATCAAAAGATAGGTTTTTCTATTGAAGGGAACTTGATTATATCAATTTACAGGAAAGATGCAGAAGCCATTACTGGAGTTACTAAATGAGTATGAGCTACCAATATGACAAGTAGTTATATGTTAGTTGAACAAATGGAGCTCTTGCATTGATTCCTATCAATCTCATTTTTATTTATTTATTCATTTTCATTCCATCAATCCAAACTAAAAACTAGAAATTAATAAAATAAACCCCCAAAATATTTTTGTTTAAATAAAACACTTCTTAGCATAACCTAAAACTTCCTTCTATTACATGCTTGTTATGATAATTAATGGGTATTGAGAAAAATAATTAAAAAAATGTAGGAGAAGAGATTATGTTGGAATGGGTACTAGAGCTTCAAATTGAGATAAAGAAAGAAAAAATTCAAGTTTTTGGTTTAAACCCCTTTAATGTAGCATAGTATTAATATCAAACTTTAATTTCACTAAGGTGCATATAAGAATCATCACAATGTGTTTGTATTAATTATTATAAAACTGCTTTTTAATGTTAAGTGTTTTGAGATTAGATAGTGATCATTTAATTGTCTTTTTGGCAGCCCATAATTTCTTAGAGAAAAAGATCCAATAACGAGCAATGTAAGGATCAATAGTTAGTTGATTCAGTGTTGATTGATGTTAGACTTAGTAGAAAGGACCACAGTTTGATCTCCTGCAGATGCGATCGGGAGGGAGTTGAAACCACTTGATGTCATAACTGGCACCCGAACTAGATTAGACGGTCCAGTGGAAAAGAAAACATTAAATGTAAAACATATGGACTATTTTCCCTTCATAGAGTACGCAATCCCATGTACGAGTATCTTACCAATTGTCCAAATTAATGTTTCTCTTATTTAAGGAAGAAAATACAATATTTATCTGGTACTCAATTTTTTTTCTCATTTCACTATCATACTGACTTGAACATTAAAGTGTTAATATTATAGGTCATTCACTTTCCTCCGTATCTTTTCCTTTCATAGAGTACGCAATCCCTTGTGCGAGTATCTTACCAACCGTCCAAATTAACGCTTATCTTATTTAAGGAAGAAAATACAATATTTATCTGGTGCACATTTTTTTTCTCATTCATACACCATGTTTCACTCTCATACTGACTTGAACATTAGAATGCTAATATTGTAGGTCATTCACTTCTCCGCCGTGTCAGAAACATATAACCATTACATAGAGTTATTAATCCTGGATAACGGAACGGAACAACAAACTTTAAAAATAAGATAGCGGGATATCGGATAGCAGGATAATTATATGAATAATGATGTCCCTGAAAAGAAGAATAAAAGCATAACCCTTGTGTCAAATATTGAGGAAGAAGCAGAAGAATGTGAAGTGGAAACTGAAGAAAGCCTGACATAAGGCATTGCCATGATTGGAAGATAGTTCAACAATGTTATGAAAAGGATGAATATGAATTCAATGTCAAATGTCAGGAACACCTCGTCTAACATCAGTAGATACAGTGAGTCTAGCAGAAGGATAAAGCCTGAAGAAAAGTCAAGTCAAAGCAAAAGAGTTTAATGTCATGGTTGTGAGGGTTTTAGCCACATTAAAGCTGAAGAGAAAAAAGAAAAGCCTATTAGTTTCATGGTCTGATGGAGATTCTGAAAGTGATTTTGAAGAGGAATCGGCTAAACATTTACATAATAGAAATTTCATAATAGAAATTTCAACAGGAAAGTCTCATTTACATATTTGTTAACTCAAAATTCAGTTATAACAAAAAATGAGAATCAGAAGAGAAACAGAACTAAGAGAAAATGGTCTTGCTGTTATTATTAGTGTGCTCTGGATTCAACACTCCTTTTGTGATGAAGCATCTGATGCATCTAGCCTAAACAAGTGGAAATGTAGATGTTCTTCTTTTGAAGGAAACCAAATCAACTCTCTTGCTAATTGTTCGAAGTCATGTGACTGCCATTCAGATGCTGAAGAGGGTGCATCCATATGGACATGCATATGTGATCCCAATGGATTTCCCCAAGTGGCAGAAGATGGTCATAGCTCTAAGTGCTCTCATGCTTGCAACTGCACCTGGGGAACTGTCAGCACGTCATCAGGTTCAAAGAAACACATTTCCAGCAAGGTTGTTGTAATTGTCCTATTAATATGTGTTATATGCACAACCATGGCGTTGCTTACTACAGTGGTATGCTATATCTACCGAAAGAAGCAATACCCTATTCAATCACCAATATTCTCAGTAGATAAGGAAACAAGTAGTGGTAGTATCGCCAACCTAATCAGTCATCTCAGGGAACTTAGTGCAGCACAGAAATAACTCAAGGATTCTCGAATCAAGCCTGCAGGAAATCAAGTCGTATGTGTGATGAGTTTGAGAGTGTGTATAAAACAAAAGAAAATTCGCAGTAGAATGTAAAGAGAAAAAGATGGAAAATCAGTTTGAGATTCATTCGTATAGAAGAAAATAGAAACCGGCTATAAGAAAAAGAGAAAAAAAAACAACTTGCTTACGGCTCTTGGTAACTTTGATGTGTCCAATCTTTCGGGAAGTGATACTGGATATTCAAATCGCAGCAAGGTGAATACGATCATATCAACTGTAGTTTTCCAGCCCTGCATTAAACAAAAAAAATCAAAATCAGTTTCACATTCTTCAAACCATTTGTCAGCTAGCTAAGTATCCATTAACCCAATGCTAGCTTATCCTAATTTTTCACCTGTTAACCAATGTTCTAGATCAAACACACAAAAATTCAGTTATGATTCCCAACTGAATTCCAACAAAATCTAACAGAATTTTAACTGAAAGATAACAACTTCTAACCATTTTTTCTTCTGGAAGGTTCAGCCAAACACCTCTATAAATCAAGAACTTCATCACAATTTCCAGTTTCTTCACCACAATCTTCAACCCTCATCCAATTCTCCCTCTCTTCAACCCTTCATCAATTCTCCTTCAAACTTCAGAGTTGTTACTGTTGTTCTTATTGGAAAGGACCTGCAAGGAGTGAACAGAGTGAATCATCAACACTAACAGGAGAAAGAAACAAATGGCATGAATGTATCAGAAGCTAGAGCAACCATAACCAGAAGATGGATTCGTGCGAAAAGAATAGTTGATAGTTGTTAGCACAGAGCTTACCGAAGGCATCAAAGATTCGTAGGTGATTCGAGAGTTCGTCGTCGGTATCGTCATTTGCTTTGAATCCTTCATATTCTTCGCGCAAGGTTGTCAGAGGATTTGAGCGAAAGCTTCAGTTCGTCTTTTTCTCTCCCTTACTCACAAGGTACGAATCTAAGCTTTATTTGTAGGATTGGTATTAGGGTTTAAATGCAAAGCCCTTTCTGAGTCAATTGAGTGAGCTAGGTTTAGAAGGGTTTGAGCTTGGGCATTTTTGTTCGGAAATAGGTGAGAGGTGAGGTTTAGGGGATGATGATAGTAGAAGACGAAGGGTATGGTGTTTGTTGCGGCGGAGAGGAAGACGGAGAAGCCGAGGGAGAAATGCGGCGGTAATGGGGAAGAAGAAAGGAATTTAGGGTTTGGGCCGTGTTGATTTGGTTTTAAGTAATTAACATAATTTTTTTTTTATTTTATTAATCTGATTCTTAATTATCACAGGATTTTTATGTAATTCATTATCACAGGATTTTTATGTATTTCATTATTACAGGATTTTTATTTAATTAACTATCACAGGATTATTATCTTAATTCATTTTACAAGATTAGAATTTAATTCACATTTTATAAGATTAGAATTTAGTTCATTGTATAAGTTAATAGTTTAATTCATTTCCTAAGTTAGGGATTTATAAAAAAAAATGTTATAATAAAACTTTAGTTTATTTCATTTTCTTTAAATTAAGATTTTAGAGAAAATTATTTTTATAAAGATTAGTTTAATATTTTCTTAAATTAAGACATTAGTCTAAGTTTAGTATATTTCATGTTCTTAAATTAAGATTTTAGAAATATTAGAATTTAATTCATTATTATTAGATTAAAGATTTAAGTCATTTGTAGATTAAGAGTTTAATCCATGTTTTTAAATTAAGACTTTAGGAAATTTTAATCATAAGTTAAGTTAATTCTTTTTCTTAAGTTAAAATATTAGCTTAATTGATATAATTATAAGTTTAGAATTAAATTCATTTTCTAAGATTAAGAGTTTAATTCATATTTTAGATTAAAGGTTTAATTCATTTTTAATAAGACTATAGTTTAATTAAGATTTTTTTTAGAAAATATATTAGTAAGTATTTTCTCTCATTTTTTTTAATTAAGTTTTTCTAGAAAATATATTAGTAAGTATTTTCTCTCATTTTCTTTAATTAAGTTTTTTTAGAAAATATATTAGTAAGTATTTTCTCTCATTTTCTTTAATTAAGATTTTTAGAAAATATTTTAGTAAGTATAGTTTTACTCATTTTCTTTAAATTAGGATTGTTAGAAAATATTAAGTTTAGTTTAATTCTTTTTCTTTAATTAAGATTTTGGAAAAAATACTATAATAGGATTAGTTTACTTCATTTTTGCTTAAATCAAGACTATTAGAACTTAAATTAAGATTTTAATTTGAACATTATCATAAGACTATTATTTAGAAGCATTTATCATAAGATTATTATTTAGAAGCATTTATCATAAGATTATTATTTAGAAGCATTTATCATAAGAGTATTATTCAGAAGCATTTATCATAAGAGTATTATTTAGTTTATAATCATAAGTTTAGAATTTAATTCATTTTCTAAGATTAAAAATTTATAAAAAAAATATTATTATTAGATTAAGGTTTAATTCACAAGATTATTAGAAATAATTCAATAAAAAATAATCTTAAGCTAAGGTTTTAGGAAAAATATTATCTTAAGATTAGTCCATTTCATTTTTAAGTTAATTAAAAAAATATGTTTAATTCCTAAAATATGTTTAAAAAATATGGTTAATTAATAAATATTGTTATCAACACCCCTGCTTCCAGGCCCATTAGAAAAACAACCATAAAGAACTACTTTCAGCACCTCCCTGGTTCTAACGAAAATGGGCTCAAGTCCATTGCTCTTCACACTCCCTCTGTTAGGCCCATGGAAAATAATACCCAGAAAAATAACTAAAAACACCCCTCAGTTTTTTTCTTTAGGTTTTTTTTTTTAAGTTAATCATAGTTAGAATTAAATTCATGAAAAATAATAAAAATCATTAGAAAATTCCCCAAAAAATTAAGTAGATTAATAATTGAACTTAGAAATTTATGACATTTTTATTTTCTGGAATTTGTTTATTTTTGAATTAATTCTGAATTTTTCTTTTAATTAGCTTTATTGAATTTCTATTATTTATGCTGGATTTTGTTCATTTTATTTAAGTAGCTTCCAGCAACTTTTTTGAGCCATTCTTTTTTCTGTAATTAGAAGACTCATAATAGTTTTTAGGATATTTTTTATGGAATTTTTAGGACCTTTTATCTTAGGTTTTAGTGATATAATCCTTAGGAAATAGTAGTTAATTCCTAGCTGGAAATAATTAATTGCTAGACATAGAAAAATGAGTTTTTTTTTAGGATTCCTCTTAATACCATATTTTATATAGTGTTAGGACCCTATAGTTTAAGTTTCATAATTTTTCTAGGAGATTTAATATTTTTTAAGAATATTAGTTTTAGGCCTAGTTAGGCATAAATCCCTTTAGTTTAGGCCATTAGAAAGAAAATAAAGTTCAATATAAAAAAATAATAGTATAGGTTAGATTTAGTCATAGAATATAATTTAGACCTAGGTTTAGTTTAATTTGTTTTTTTAGAATGAGTATTAGGCTTAGCTTAGAGTTAGAACTTAAGTTTGAAATTTCATTTCCATGTAGAAATAGAATAAATAAAAATAGACTATTTTTAATTCATGCTTCTAATGCATTTTGTAGAACCTTATTTTCTTATGGTTAACTTCATGTTTTGCTTCATGTAATTGTTACAACTTGTATAGGATTCCCCCTTGTGTTCTTAGAATCAACTTAACTTCATTAAGAAGTAAGTTGAATTCTAGTAGTTTTAAGTTTCCATTAGGAATAGAAAACCTCACTAACCATTAGGATCACTTGTAAATAAATAAACAAAAATAGGATTGAGTCTTAGTCCCTTAGATTTTTCCTTTTATCAACTTGAGTCATTCTTTCTCATCTCAAAAACAAAAGCAATAAAATACTTAATAAAAACCGAACAATCTTGTACGACACGAGACTTTGTTGCGGAGTGTTTATACGCGTCCTGTTTCGGGGCGAGGTGTAAATACTTCCCGCGATGGATAGGTCTTAGTACAAGACAGTTCACAAACAAAATTCAAAACACTTCTTTTAAAAGACAAAAAACAAATAACAAGCGACTATCCTGCGAGAACTTCTCTTTCTCATCTCATTCACTCACAACGCGAACTCGCGACGACTTGTCTCGTATGCAAGACGGTAAACGCACTCGTACCAGACGAGCCTGCAACACTTGAGCATAGACATACGCAGTTCCAGCTGTAAAAAACACAAACAAATAGTTCCCGCCTTAGTTAGGCGAACTACGTCGACTCTGATCCTCATTATCCCGATGAGGTACGTAGGCAGCGGGGTAGGGCCCGTTCGAGCACACTCTTTATTTTCCCTACATTTCCCCTTTTGTTCATTCTCTTTTCCAGTTCCTTTCTCATTTCTCATTCCAGTTCCAGTAGCAGTTTTTATTCAGCAGCAATTATATTTTCTCACCCTTTGAAACAAAACAAGCAAGCGTGGATCCCGTCGGGTACGACGGACGATCTGGGGTGCTAATACCTTCCCAGGTCGTAACCGACTCCCGAACTCAGATCTTTGGTTCGCAGGACCTTGTCCTTTCCTTTTTCCTCAGGTTTGTGCAACATTACCTTTCCCATTCATTCGGGATAAAAATGTCTGGCTGGCGACTCTAACCTTTCCGCGCCACTTTCGCGTTTGTACTAGGATGAAAATCCCGGGAGCGACAAAAGCTTGTATAGAAGCATGATAAACAGCCTGTTGTATCTTACAACTAGTAGACCTGATATTGCTTTTGTTGTTGGAGTATGTGCTAGATATCAAGAAGAACCTAAGATCTCTCACATAAATCAAGTCAAAAGGATACTAAAATATGTGAATGGGACTTGTGATTATGGCATGTTATATTCTCATGGGTGTGATCCTATCTTGTTTGGATATTGTGATGCAGATTGGACTGGTAGTGCAGATGATAGGAAAAGTACTTCTGGAGGGTGTTTCTTTGTAGGCAACAAACTCATCTCCTGGTTCGACAAGAAGCAGAATTATGTTTCCTTGTCTACTGCATAGGTTGAGTACATAGCAGTTGGTAGCAGTTGTTCTTAGCTTGTGTGGATGAAACAAATATTGTTTGAGTATAACGTCACACATGATGTCATGACATTATATTGTGACAATCTCAATGCAATCAATATTTCCAAGAATCATATTCAGCACAGTAGGACAAAGCATATTGATATTAGACATCATTTCATCATAGATCTTGTGGAAGATAAAATGATCAAGTTAGAACATGTTTCCACTGAGTTGCAGTTGGCCGATATATTCACAAAGGCCTTGGATTCAAATCAATTTGAAAATCTAAGAGGCAAATTGGGCATATGTCTATATGAAGGTTTAAAACAATTATTAACATGTGGGGACATCCTTAAGGACATTTTGTATTTTCAAGAATCAATATTAATGCAATTTAAAAGGAGACACAAAATATTTGATTTTATCATCAATTCTTTTAGTCAAAGGAAATACATTCAAAAGCTCATTACTCCTCATACACACCACTACACCATAATATGTATCTACTATCTCATCTTCCACAGTTACTCAAATTTTATTTGCTCTCTCATCCTGAGAATCTCAATCTGCTCTAAAATGTCTCAACATTCATCTGTTTCTCCATAAAAGAAATCATCCTCTAAGACTGATTCTATCACGTCTTCTAGAGTTCATCATCTTTCTGAAGATGTTCTGGATGTTGCTCCCCTGAATGTTGTCATCCCTGATGCCTATATGGTTTTAAAACCTAGAACACCAAATACACGAAGACCAAAAGATCCATCTGCATGTTCATCTTCTGGTGTTAGTGAAAAGAATGGCTCTATTTTTGCGAATGAAGCCATTAAAGAACTCATTACATGAATTATGTCTGAAGATCATGATGTTGTTGGGGTCTTTGTCCCATTTGTTCCTGGTTCAAGTGATGAGGTAGCCAAAGATGATGTTGTTGTTTATGCTATTGAAGGTAGTAAAAAGGATGATGAGGTGAATGTTGTAACACCTGATGCTAAAGGTGTTCAATCTGATGTTGGAGGTACACATAAGGATGCTGAAGCTGCTCAAAAGGATAGTGATATTCCTGAGGCTAATAAAGAAATGATCCTATTCCTAATGATGTGATTAACCTGGATGATGTGTCTGACAATAATCTCATTGCCAACATCAATCTTATCATAGCCAAAAGGTTAACATCTAGAAAAGGTAAAAGTGTTGTTGATCAAAGGACTCCTCAGAGTACGACTACTCAGAGAAAAGGTAAGACTGATGTTGGCCCCTCCAAAGGATGAAGTAAGGTAATCACAAAGAAAAGAAAGGCTAAGTTATCTCTGAGTCTGATGTTGATGTCAAAAGTGATGTCCCAGACATCACTCCAAGAAGGTTGTATATCAAAGAAGGTTGTATTTAGAAAGGGAGATTGTTGCTTCTTTTCTGAGGTTATAGACCTGATCTACTTTGCAGGAATTTTGAAGACTGTCACGAGATTTTCAAATTGTTATGAAACTCTTGTTAAGGAATTTATTGTGACCTATCTGAGGAGTGTGCTAATGGGAAGTCAAAGGATTTCAAGAAGGTGTATGTGAGAGGTAAGTGTGTAAATTTTTCCTATACTGTGATTAATACTTACCTAGGAAGAGACACTACTTATCATCCTGAATTGGAAGTCACTAACAATCAGATGTGCAAAACCCTCACTGCAAACCAAGTTAAACATTGGCCTAGGAAAGGAAATATTTCAACTAGCTTTCTTAGTGTTAAGTATGCTATACTGAATATAATTGGGGAAACTAATTGGGTACCAACAAACCACACCTCCAATATTGCAACTAGTTTAGGTAGATTTATATATGTTGTAGGTACCAAAACAAAATTTGATTATGGTACTTATATCTTTGACCAAACAATGAAGCATGCAAGTAACTTGGTTGTTAAGCTTCCCATTGCTTTTCCTTCCATCATTTGTGGTATAATTTTGAATCAGTACCCTGCTATTTTGACTGATTCTAATACGGCTTATAAGAGGGAGAGTTCTCTCTCTTTCCACTATAAGTTGTTTCAGGGGTCACATGTCCCTGACATTGTTGTGACATTCGTTGACACATCTACTAGCAGCAAGCCTCTCAACAAGAATTCAATCATTGATGAACTCAAAGAAGTGTGCAAAGAGTTAAATGCAAGGAAGTTGAAATTTGAGAAAATGATTGAGATGTTGGAAAAAGAGGGGATAATTGATGGTGAGCAGGCTAAAGAGGAAACGGAAGCTGATTCTGATGGTGGTTCAGATAGGGATAATGCTAGTGAGGGAGAAGATGATAGTGTTGAAGATGATCAATATGGTTATGAATAGGCTTAATGTGGATGGTTGGTTGATATTTCTGATGAAGTTTTTTTTTCTATTTGGATTTTAGCCCTTGAATGCCCTTTGTAATATGTTCTCTGTTTGGATTTTTGGTGCTCTCTATTGTATGTGTTGGGTGTATGGTGTAACCCTAGATTTTTGCTCTTCATGAGCTTGTGTTCTAACACTGTTTTAGCTCTATGATTATTTCTGTGTTTGGCTCCATTTATGGCAAAAATGGGGAGTAATTATAGATATCTAGATGACCTACTCTCGAACGGTATACTATTTATTTTAGTATAGTCAGACTGTTTTTCTACAGGCTGTGTTGAGGGGGAGATAAAATCTCTCTTGAGTTTGAAACTTCTGCTGTTGTACTATGATACAGGTTTTATTTGAGGGGGATATCTTTGTGATGTGTTTTTGCTGTTGTGTGTGCTCTGAATAATGCTTAAATTGTTTTAGCCAAAAATTTGCCAAAGGGGGTGGGGGTTTGTAGATGTTTTAGATTGACAGTATTTTATGGTAAAACATATTCTGATTCTGAATGTCATTTATAATGTTATGACATGTGATTTAAGCATTCTACAGGTGTGAATGTTTAAAGTATGCATCTATTTTATCAGGATGTCAAGACTGATGTCATAACATCTCTGACTGGGCCTGAAGACCTAGTTGAATCCTTATTTCATGCGCATGTTTTCTGTTATTAAATTGTGTGATTTGTTGAGAATTAACAGGCGCTCTTATTAGAAGGACTCGATTCAGCATGGAGCGATTTTAGTAGAACATTTTATATGTTGCTATTTTTGTTCCTTTATTTTAGGAATTATCGTATTTGATCGTGCAAGTTCAGCATGCCCATGCCCATGATTCAGACTCTACTTAAAGGCTGCAATACCCTAGTGTGAAGAGATAGAAAATAAGGGTTGAAGTGTTCAGCATTTTCGTGTGTGTTTAGTTATCTTGTGAGTCAAACAATTATCATGTTGATGGTTTTTTTGGACTAGGTTTATTGAGTTGTATGTTGTCCACTCAAAGCTTTTAATCAAGAGTGTTTTGTACTTAATTGAAGCTTTGAAGCAAGGTTAAGGATTATTTTTGAAGTGTGTCTTCTCTTTTATTGATTTCGTGTTTGTTATCACTATTTTGATTGAGGGGGAGTGAGAGGTGTCTCATATTTAGGAGTTCCTAGATGGAACTAGCATTGGGTAGTGATTAAGTGAAGAGGGTAAATTGAGTGGTTTAGCTCTGAATTGATACTATTGATAGTTGAGTTCCTTCTTGGCTAGGTAGCCCCCAAAGTAGGTGTGTTTGCATCGAACTGGGTTAACAATTCCATGTGTTCTTTACTATTGTGTTTGTTTATTTATCTTGTTAATTTTAACCTTGTCAGATATTGGTGTCATAACATCCTATTCGACATCGTATATCTGTTGCCAGAATTTCATTATTGTTTATGCTTCTACAACCCAACTCAAAGCATCACTTAACACAATAACGTTAAGAGTTGAAAAGTTGACAAGAGTGAAAATCTCAATTTAAACCCCCCCATTTCTTGTGTTTTTCTCACACTTTCACAATGTAATGAGACTCACTACTCGACTAAATGCATGTGGTACCATTTGGTTCCTATTTTAGAACCAGATCCCTTTTCATGATCATAATTCCCGTCAGAATCTCCATTAAGTCGCTCACACTCCACATGGGCATACAACATTCTTTATCGCTCACACCCCACACGAGAACACAATCACCTCAACAACTACATGAGTACTCTTGATAAACTCACCTTTGTTATTGTGGAACTTAGGTCGGTTCCTATGGAATTTTGAGGCAGAATTCCTAGAGCATTCACTAATCCGGGATACACATGCATGATCATTAAATCACGGGCTATTAGAATACACCTTAAGTAAAAGTTGTGTGTGGATCTGATGTCTGAGATAGAGTTCAAGACAAATGTGTCGCTATTGTTGAATAAGGTCTTTCCATATGTTACTTTTTTTTCACACAACATATTTCTGAAATTAGTAAAATCTCTCTTCTCCCTCTAATTCTCTTCATCTCAACCTTTTCTTCTCTTCCTTACGAGTGGTCAAATGACCATTATTGAATTCTCCTTGGAGAATTATTGGAATTTCTGTTAGTTTGAGAGATTATTACGACTGATCTTATACCAGATATTACAAGTGGTATTTATACCATATTCGAATGGTCTTTGTACCGTTAGAAGGTGTATTTCTAGACCGATTATCTACCCCACAAAATTGCTAAAAAAGCGTTGGTCCTTCAAAGATACCTAGAATACCCTTGGTTACTCGCAGGATCGACCAGATTGATCCTAAGACATGTGCTGAAAACTGGTTATTTGCGTTATTGGCAATGTTTTTGGGAAAAATGTCTATGAATCCTTTAAACAAGATTTAAAGATTGTTTTGAAAAAGAAAAAATGAAGTAAACAAGGAAAAGACTTTAAAAATAAAGGAAAGTAAAAGACAAGACTTGAAATTGTAAATAAAAGTAAAGACAAAACTTGAAATTTAAAGGAATTTTAAAGACAAGACACAAAATGTAAAGATGCTAGAAAAGTAAAGTGTGTGAATTGTAAAGAAAACACAATAAAAGTGCATGAAAGATAAATTGCTTGGAAATGTAAATGGCTTTGAAATGTAAATGACTTTAAAGTAAAAGTTTGCAGGAAGTAAATGACTTTGAAGGTAAATTTGACATTAAAGATAAAATTGACATTGAAGATAAAATGGTGGTGGTGCTTCAATCACGTACATTCTCACTGCACTCGTTTCTCTACACGCAGATACTTTGAGTCTACGGAGTTACTAGTACATATGATTTCCACACACTTATTCACATACTAAACGTAGCTATTTATATACATTACAAAGTAACTGCTTTCGACAATTTCTTCCTAAAACTATCCTAAGATGGTGACACTTGTCCCACTACTAGTTGTAGAAGCTTCATCTTGCGCCACTTATCTCTGTATTTGAATTGAAGATCACCCTTTTTCCCTCCAAGTTAGAACGTGTGCAGACCCTGATAACTGCCATCTTCGTCGAATGAACCCTTGGTCGAATCCTCTCAACACTTAGAAAATATTCCAAACTTAGAATTTCACTAAGTATGAAAATAGTAGGCAGGTCCCTTCGACCTTCATCCTCTAATGAATAAGGTCAAAAACCTCACTTTTAGCTCATAATGAGACAATTCATTTATTAAGCAAAATAACCCCATTAATTGCTAGCATCGAAATTTAGGGATAAAAAATTGCCCCCCAAAAATGTTCTTTTCGACCATCTTGATGAAAAGATCATTTTTTAATATTCATCTTTTCGACTCCAACTCAGGTCAGATGAAAGTATGGTTGAAAAACTACCTACCCCACGTTCTAAAATTGTTGTGATTCTTCGCCCACGCGCATGACGTCATGTCATAATGGCAAAAAAATCCCAAAAGTCCCATCATCTGAATCTGCTGGATTTTAATCATGGGTTTTTCCTTGAAACAATGCGCTAAATGTCTTTCACATTAACTGCCTCCTCAATGCGTCAGATCCCAAGTGCCATGTGTCCCACCACTCCACGTCTGCATTAAGTGGCAAGACTTCACAACTTCTCAATGCCTTTTCCTATAAATACTTTCTTCAGCAAACAAAGAAACTTTTCCAAACTCTTACAAATTCAATCTCTTTCTTGCTAAAGTCTTCTTCTTTCTCTAAGAACCCTAAAAAACTTCCATTTTCATTTTCAACAATGGCGTCCTCTAAGGCTACCGTCTCTCATAAGAAAGGTCAGAAAGCCAAGGCTTTCTGTTTTGAACAAACACTTGAGCCCTTCAACAACATCACTGGACCCAAAACCATAAAGAATACTCAGTTTGCACCTGAACCACTGATCAACGAGATAAGGAGCGTATATCGCTCTCAGGTAATGATTCCTTTCCTTGTGAATGATTGTTCCTTTGATGTGTCTGGTCCTTTGACTGTCGTACCAGTTATAGATGAGAAGTTGAAGGAGTTCTTCCCATGTTACCGTAGAACTCAGCTTTTAGGGCATAAATACCTCCCTAAAGTTGATGATGATTCAACTGACCCACCTGCTCCTACCCAGTTGAACTTGAAGTACCTTCATGATGGCACCAGGCTGGTTAGAGTTGTAAACCAGTTTTCTGAATTTGATAAGTGGTTGGTTGGGTTGGAGAAAACTAAGGCTGACTATTGGAAGGCCATTGGGATATATGATCTTTTGATGTTGACAAAGACTCACATCCCTTACTGCTTGAACCTCATGGCTGCCTCCTTGTATTTCTGGGACTCTACCCATTATACTTTTCACCTTCCATACGGGATGATTATCCCCACACTGTTCGACATAACTGCTATCACAGGGCTTTGACCTGATGGTCCCACTTATGATCCCACTATTGATGCTAAAGACACCATTGGTTTTAATGGGTCTAAGCTAACATACACTCCCTTCCTCCAGCATCACTTTAAACCAGATGCAGAGGTAGTTTCTGATGAATAGCATATTGCTTTTTTGACTCTCTGGCTATCCAGATATGTTTTCTGCACCAAGTCCTTTCAGGTGGAGAAGAAGTATCTGCCTTTGGCCCAACAACTTCACAACAACAAGAAAGTTTGCTTGAGCGAACTTATTTTGGCCAGCCTCTATTAGTCTCTCTGTGAAGGGATGGCTCGACTGAGGAATTCCAACAATGACTTTGGTTCCCTGAGTCTCAATGGCCCTCTCTGGCTCCTCCAACTGTGGCTGGATGCCACTTTTGAGCCTGTGCTTCCCAGGAAAGGGAAGGTTAATGAGGAATTAGAGGCAATCAGGCTCAGGAATACAGAAGGTGTTCGTTTGGCAAAGCTCACGCCTTCTGATGAAGGCGTAACCCAAAAAGAGGCTTTCTCCAGCTTCTTGATGATGTTTACATTCCAGTATGAATTTACACTATCCATGGCTCCTTTTGCAGGAAGGAAGTGTTGGCCTAGGTGGTTTACTAGGGCTTTCCCCAATTCCCCCACAAAGAAGTTACATTTGGACTTTGTTTTTATCTGGGAAGCCTTTTTAATTCCAGGTTCTTTGTTTACAGGCTGAATGGTGGAAAACCTGACACGGCCCTTATTGCTTACCAGCCTAACTTAGTCTCTAGGCAGTTTGAGTTAAGTCAGAGTTTCCCTAAATTCCTTTATAATAAAAAAGGCCACGTTATTTTCTCCAACAACCTATTCGACGAGTTAACATTATCCTTGCTAGATGGGAATCCCAAAAGGTAGTTTTATCTCCCGTCTTCTTTCGACCTTCGATTCAGCGCACCCATCCTTTCAATGATTGGTGGCGCCAGTATTATTGTGAGAACTTTCTCACAGCTACCGAATTTTCTTCCCTCCTTGACATGGGTTTTGTGAATGTGCAGGAGAAGGTCAAGAAAAGTAAGTTTGCTCACATCCAAGAGATACAAGCTTTTCAGAAATACTTTGAAACCGTCTATCGACCAGATGACCTTAGTCGAACCGTTTGCAAGGCTGTTGTCACTTTGAAGGAAAAGTTTTTACAAAAGATGGATAAGTTGAAAATCCCTTCAAACGTTCCCCGTGAGAGGCGGTATGAGGTGGCTTTTCGACTCTTTCCTCCAAAATTACCTAGACTACCTTCAGTTGAGTTTGGTGTGGCTCTTGCCTCTCCATTTCCAGACTGGTTTATCTGTGGGGATTTAATAAAGATCCTTCGACAGTAGTCTCAGCCGAAAGCCCAAAGGGTGGTTGCGACTAAGCACACACTAGACAGTTTCAAAGGGCACCTTCACATAGGAATCGAAGACGTTCATGTCGAAACCGACATGTGTGAATGTTTGAGGTTTATACTCACCTCTTAATAGTTGATTCATTAATGACTCTTATCATTTGTTTTGTCACTTTCAGCAATCTCCAAGAAATCCACTGCCCCCAAAGGAGTGGTAATAAAGGAAAACAACGAAGGCACTAAGGTATGCAAAAATCCTGAGTTGTGTGACTTCTGCATATTCGCCTTCTTATATTTGGTCATCTTTTCAGACAACTAACAAGCCTTCGACGCCCCTGAAGAAGGGTAAAAAAGCTTCCACCCCCATCCCTGGCAACAAAGATGAGTCTCCTGAGGAGCAACTCCTTAGGAATAAGAGGAAGACTCCAACGTCTCCTAGTGCTGTTGGCCAATCTTCCTCCAAGATGGCAAAAGATAATGAAAAGAACTCCCATTGAAGGTAGTGTCAAAACTATTCTTCCCACCCCTATGGCGAAGCCTGTTGGCGCCCCTGAGACTGCCAACTCTAGTCCTGGTGGCGGAGAGAATCATGTATTTAGATTGGCATTTTATTCCCTTTTTTAATCTCTCCTTACCATCTTGACTTAACTTTTTCCTTTTTTCAACATACTGGGGCAGATGTTGCTCAGTAGCCTTCGACTGCTACTTTCTTACCTGTGACTTTTCTAAACAACCAAGGTGAGCCAACTTATCACCCAAATTCTGATTTTGGCTCTGGTTATAGTTCATTGAGTGAGGTTAACAAACCCATGATTATGGCAGCTGTCCATCCTCAAACGATTGAAGCCGATCCACACTCTCTTGCTAAAACTGTCACTCAACAGTCTCATACTGATGACTCAGAGCATGAGTGTGAAATTATTTTTGGCAAAGACCTTGCTGGACAGTCAAGCAGGCTAGTTGAGGAAATGGACGCAGCTTTTGCTGTCGAAGGAGAAGAAACTGGCGGACATACTGAAGGCCCTGCCCCCTCTAGTCCCAAAAATAAAGAACCAAAGATCAATGAGGATCCCCCAGCCGCTGCCCAAGGCCAAAATATAATTAACCTTGAAGAGGAGGAAGACGAAGATGAAAAGGATAATGAAGAGGGCAAGGAGGAGACTGATAAAGAAATAGAGCCTGAAGTGACTCAACAACCCTTGCTTGAACGGAACCTCCAACTCTCGACTCCTGTTGTTGGGGATAGACTGGCAAGTATGAAGTGGTCAAACCCCAGGGAGTTGTAACACGGTGGGAGAACTGAATTTAGTTATGTTGCGGATAGCAAGAGTCGCCACCGACTTTTATTTTATCCAAAGGAAAGGCATAAAAGAACAGAAAATACCTTTAAAAGATTTTTGGGTCCGGGGGGTAGGTTATGTAAAGGGAAGGTGTTAGCACCCTTTACATCCATGGTTATCCATGGGCTCTTAGTTACTTAGCTCACTTTTGAATTGTTTTTGAAAATGTGTAGTGTGTGAATAGAAAATTTTCATATGAGTTAATAATGATCCATGTACGGATGCGTAAAAACTTGTGTTTGAAAATTTGTTTGAAATTTGTTAAGTGTTTGAAAAATTTGAATGAAGTGAGCAAGCAACTATGAGGTACCTACCCTAAAGTTTAGGTCTTTCTGTTCTTTATCCTTTAAATGGTAAGACTATCCCTATTATTAAGGAATAGGTAGTCGTTACCTTGGATGTAAGGGACATATGAGGGACATCTGTTTTGTGAAGGCAACTGTGAGGTGTATTAAGCATTTAGGAGGGACTATCATCATTATTCGAAAAGGGACTTGATCTTTAAAGGCAACCATAAGGGACTTGATGATTTTTCTTTTAAGGGACTTGCTTTATACACCCCACTTGACCTTATGATTAGGCAACAATGAGGGATAGCCTTAGAAATGTGAGATGGCGATTAAAAATCGACTTACGTGTGTGAGTGTTCAATTTTATTTATCTTATAATTAAAGTGATCTAAATTTTATTTTAAATAGAATACATGTTTACACTCCCTAAATTACTAACCATAGCATAAAAATTAAATAAATTAAATATTACAAAATTTACACCAAGGAGCAATTACATAATTATAATAAGCAATTAAAATAAATAGCAAATAAATATAGAAGCAAAATATAAATAATAAGCAAAAATAAATAAATAAGCAATAAGTAAATATAATAGGGGTTAGTAATAATAATAATTAAAATAAAATAAAGTTAGTGAAATAATAATAATAATCATAATAAAAAATATATATATATATTAGTAATGATGTGGTTAGTACTAATAACAATAATTAAAATAAAGAGAATTAGCAAAAATATTATAATAACATGATGAAAATAACAAACACAAAATTAAATTTTCAATATAGATGAACAATTAAATAATTATTATAACATTTTAATTTAGGTACAAATTACTAAATTATTTCTAAGCACATATTAAAAATTATTTATATATAACAATTTAAAAAAAATATTTACATATTATATGGAGAAAATAAATTATAATTATATTTAAAGATTACATTTACAAAAATTAATCATATTTACAAAATATTATATTAAGTATTATATTTACAAAAAAAAAATTAATTTTATTAATCATTATATTTACAAAAGTTATATTAAATAAATATATACATAATAATTATATTAAGAATTAGAAAATAAAAATTATTTAGAAAATAAAATTAGGTTTTACAAAATTAGGATTTATTTAGAAAATATTTTTTTTAGGGTTTATAATATAATGACAATTTCTTTAATTAAATAGTACATATATATATTTTTTTATAATTTAAATAAACATACAATAATAGAAAATAATTTTTTTAGAAAATAATTTTTTTTTAGGAACTAGAGCACACAATATATATATTTTATAATATAGAAAATAATAAAACAATACAATTTTAATTTATTTTATATATAATAATAATTAAATTAAAAAAACAAAGCAAAAGAAAAAAGAAATCAAAACCTGATGGGGCTGGGGTTTGAACCCAGTCCCCTATGCTTGCCAACCACAACCTCTACCACTAGACCATCAGCACGCAGGTGAAAGAGAATATGCTTCATTTGGTTTTGTTTCTTATCTGGAAAAATCAGGAAAATAAAAGAAAGCAGAAGGCCTGGGGTGGTGTTGAACCCAGGACCTCATGAGTATACATACGCGCGCATGACCACCTGGCTGGAAGAGCCCATCTGATATTTGAATGGTAATATAACATAATATATTATGTATGCTTCACCTGGAAAAATAAGAGAAAAAAGAATGCACCAGCCAAGAGTAGAACCGGTGCCCTCAAGATACACACATATACATTTCCACCACTGGGCCACGCAGCACGCGTGTGATATCAAGGCAACAATAAAACATAATATTTTTAAACAATAATTTAAATTTCCAGAACGCGCCAAGCTGTTTCTTCTTCTCCAAATTTCCTGCGAATATTACTGCCTTTTTTCCTGCGAATTTTGTTGCGAGTTCTTCATTGTTTTGAACCTGCGAAAATGAAACTCATACAAAACAGCAACGATTCATGAAATTAATTAGTGTTTCATGATCCTGGTGATTCATAGAACATTCCTATGTTCTTCAAATTTATTTAAACTTAGTAAATCATTAAGCCCTAAAACTGAGTTCTAAACCCTAACAATGGCCGCGTGTAGTTTAGGTCATGAAGCTTCAATTTCTCTGTCCAGAATCACTCTATACATCATCACAATCAACAATATAAGGTTAGAAATCATTAACAATACACAAATAAACAGAATCAAAAAATTGAAACATGATGAACAATTTGAATCGGATTATGCCAATGGGGGAGTTCTTGATGCAAATGAGTATTGGTTTAGCTTCATGGATGCCCAAGGAACATGTCTATGTTCTTATTTTACCTTCTAGAGCCCTGGAAATCCAAAACCGAATGTGAGTTTTTGGATGGTTTTTTGAACAATGGAACTTACACTTAGAGGCAGAGAATTCGTGGCTGGGCAATGGGGTTGTGTTTTGTATATATAAGTGATTGAATTTAGGTTAAAAAATTGATTGGTTGTGTTCAAGATTTGATTCAAAAAGATTCACAATGATCATGCTTTAAAATCCAAATATTCATGTATTAAGGCTTGCTATCTTTGGACAAATCTCATGATCTTATTCCTTTTCAATTCCAATCAGCATTGAAGACATTCTAGAAACCAAATCTCCATCAAATATCATATTTTCATATTTTATTTCTATTTAAAATGATTTTTTATGAATTAAATCAAAATAAATAAAAATAAAATAATAAAAATTCTGATTTTTAATCATTTGGGTCGTGCATGATGATAGTGTATGGATTGGATCATAATTTGGCCAGCCCATTTGGAAAGAATTGGTTCTAGACCTCCATTTTCATCATAAACCATCACAAAATTTCCCAACTTTGCAAGGTCACATATCCTTCAATTTTAATGCTATGAGGGTGTTCTTGGACATTTTGTAAAGCTTGAAGAGTCCTCTAACCAACCCCATTGGTTTCATGTCCATATCATTTACCAATCTCAAGTTATGCCCTTTTGAAGTTGTTGACTTTTCGTTGACTTTTGAAATGACCTATAATGTCTTAGCTCATACCTTCCAAATGAAGCATTTTTGGGATTGGCTTGTGAGACACAAAGTTGTAGAGAATTAAATTTCCTTCAAAATGAGCTTTGAGTGGAGACTTGGTGATGAAGTATGTGAAAGTTATGGCTGGTCAAAGTTCAGTTGACTTTTACTAAGGAAACCCTAATTTAGAAACTCCTGATTCTTGATGATCTGGAATCTCCTTGATGAATCATGATCAACCCTTGATCAAATGATGAATTTTACTTCATATACTTGATGTTGGCAAAAAATAATGAAGTTTGACTTAGGTTTGACCACAGTTGACCTCAGTTTGACTTTTTAACTACATTGACTGATTTTGATTTATCTGATCATCTGACTGAGCAAACTTCTGAGAAAAGTCTTGAAACTTGTCATGGGGGTTCTTATACATATATAATATGTTATGAAGCTCACTTGAAGTCTTGGAAATCCATTTAGCCTGATTAAAGTCAAAACCCTAGTTTTGGATGCACTGCTTAGGAGGTGCATTGTCTGAGGGAATTGTCAACTTTTCTGACCAATTGTGAACTTTGTGAACCTTGTGAACCATCATAAAATGTCTTGTGAACCTTATGGGAGGTATTGTGAAGCTTGTGAACCTTGTGAACCTCATAAAGTGACTTTGTAGACCTCATGAACCTCAGGAAAGCTTTGTAATCATTGTGAATCTTGTGAACCTTGTGAACCTTCATAAAGTAACTTGTAGACTTCATGAACCTCATGAAAGGTTATATAAGCATTGAGAAACTTGTGAACCTTGTGAACCTTCATAAAGTAACTTGTAGACTTCATGAACCTCATGAAAGGTATTGAAAGCATTGTGAATCTTGTGAACCTTGTGAACCTTCAAGAAGTAACTTGTAGACTTCATGAACCTCATGAAAGGTCTTGAAAGTGTTGAGAAACTTGTGAACCTTGTGAACCTTCATAAAGTAACTTGTAGACTTCATGAACCTCATGAAAGGTCTTATAAATGTTGAGAAATTTGTGAACCTTGTGAACCTTCTTAGAACACAAAGTTTTGTATTGTGAGGGCAAATTTTGGGGTGCAACAGCTGCCCCTGTTCAATTTTCTGAAACCTGAGGGGTTAGATTGGTATGTTTGCCAGTCGTGACCTGGAAGGTTGAAGGGGATTGAACATAAAAGCCCAAAAATTTGCACTCACCAGTGCATAGCATGATATTGATGTTTGGTTGTATATGCTTGAGTGGGCTTAAAGATGCCACTTAGAAGAACTGGAGATGGGCTTAGAGATGCCATCTAAAGAACTAGATGTGATGATAGCTTTGAGTTGATACTGGATCTCAGTACTAGGTCTTCGTATAGGCCGTCTCTGAATCGTTTATAATTTGAATTTGTTGAATAGACCAGTAGAAATAAATGTTTGTGACGATTATCTCTTCTGGAAATATCTTGGATTAGGGAATGGATCTTTGTACAGATCGTTTGCCTACTCTCCAAGGTCAAAAGAACGTCAGGATTAGTTCTTCTGAAAAAGTCTTGAACAAAGGGCCAAAAGAGCGTCAGGATTTGCTCTTAAGGGTCAAAAGAACGTCAGGATTTGTTCTTCTGAAAAATTCTTGGACAAAGGGCCAAAAGAGCGTCAGGATTTGCTCTTAAGGGTCAAAAGAACGTCAGGATTTGTTCTTCTGAAAGATGTATCTTGAACAAGGGGCCAAAAGAATGTCAGGATTTGTTCTTAAGGGTCAAAAGAACGTCAGGATTTGTTCTTCTGAAGGAGTCTTGAACAAGGGGCCGAAAGAGCGTCAGGATTTGCTCTTAAGGGTCAAAAGAACGTCAGGATTTGTTCTTCTGAAGGAGTCTTGAACAAGGGAATGGATCTTTTTACGGACCGTTTGCCTGCTATTCGAGGACATCTTGAGTAGTGTATGGATCATTTCTGACCTGTTGTGAATTGTTGATGCTGTTTTATCTGCATATAACTATCCTGCAAGGAGAATGTTAGTTTATGTTATATGTATGCATGCATAGTATGATGCACCTAAGTAGATGTATTATGTATTTATGGATATGTATGTTATGATATGATGTAAATGATGTATGTATGATATGATACTGCCGGAAGCGTCTGGATATCTTCGTATAACAACTGCTGGCCAGGGAAAATAAATCCCGATTCGTTGTTGAAGAATATATTATACCTAACCTTCCATATGCTGGGGATAACAGGGTATAGATAACCTCCCGTATGCTGGGGATAATAAGGTATATATCACCTCCCGGATGCTGGGGATAATAAGGTATATATCACCTCCCGGATGCTGGGGATAATAAGGTATACATAACCTTCGTCTTCGTTTGATAGTAGGGCAGATATAACCTCCCGTCTTCGTTCGTCGTACCCTTATTGGAAAGTAAATTTCCGTATATCCGTATGAGGATAAAAGAGATGGATATAAATTCCAGGGGAGATGAGACTTTATGAAGATGGATTCGTCCTACTGAGGGTTTCTTGTAAAGATAAACCGGCGAAGCTTCGTTGAAATCCTTCCCTCGTTCGTCCTTAGTAAATACTATTACTGCATTTTTATGCATTTCTGGTAAACATTAATCATATTAAAAGCATACACGCATTTCTTGTAAACATCAATCATATTCAAAAGCATACATACATTCAAACACAACCAATGGACGTTTCGCTTATGTAAATAGGGTAAAAGTAAATCTGGATTCAAAAGATGGAATTTATTTATATCAAAAAGTGACCCATACACGGGTAAGTTTGTACAAGGAGACATAAACCCTAGTAAGAGGATTTTGTCATAAAGTTTTTTACAAAACAGGGAAAATCAGCTATGTGGGAAACAATCCTATTGAGTTTCAATTTTACTATTGCCATTATCTTCAAGTATCTCATCTTCTGCTGTTGGGACGGAAACGATTGGATTGAGCTGTATCTGTTCGAGCTTGAGTAAGTAGTACAACTAGTTGCAGTTTTATGGGTGATCCAAACGAGACATAGTCATACGCTTTAATCCCTAACTTTTGCCTGGATTGCCCTTTCAGGTTTTCAATCCACCGGGATACCCTTTTTTGCCCAAGCCGCCTTTTCAGGTTTTCGACTTGCCGGGTGTACATCTTTTTATATATATCCCTAATTTTTGCCCAAACCCTTTTGGTTTGCCGGGATGCCCTTATTTTTGCCTAGGCCTGTCAACCTAGCAGGTCTCTTTTTATGCGTAGTATTTTTTAACTATGTCTGCGTTTACAGGCTGTGGGAAGTCTTCACCATCCATTGTAGTCAGTATCATGGCACCTCCTGAGAACACTGTCTTGACTACAAATGGTCCTTCATATGTTGGAGTCCACTTGCCCCTAGGATCACCCTGTGGTAATATGATACGCTTGATTACCAAGTCACCAGCCTGATATACCTTTGGCTTAACCTTCTTATCAAAAGCTTTGATCATCCGTTTCTGGTACATCTGGCCATGACAAACTGCTGCTAGCCTCTTCTCATCAATCAAATTTAACTGGTCCAGTCGAGTCTGAATCCACTCATCTTCATCCAAGCCTGCATCCTTCATAATTCTTAAGGAGGGAATCTGAACTTCAATGGGCAGAACTGCTTCCATACCATAGACTAAGGAGAATGGGGTTGCCCCTGTTGAAGTACGTATTGTAGTACGATAACCATGAAGAGCAAATGGTAACATCTCATGCCAATCCTTGTAAGTAACGGTCATCTTCTGTACAATCTTCTTAATGTTCTTATTAGCAGCTTCAACTGCCCCATTCATCTTTGGACGATACGGAGAAGAGTTGTGATGCTTAATCTTGAACTGCGTGCAGAGATCAGTAATCATAGTGTTGTTCAGATTAGAGCCATTGTCAGTGATAATCCTCTCAGGGATGCCATACCTACATATGAGATTATTCTTAATGAATCGAGCCACAACATTCTTAGTAACAGATGCAAATGAAGCTGCCTCCACCCACTTCGTGAAGTAATCAATAGCAACCAGGATGAAACGATACCCATTAGAAGCAGTAGGCTTGATCTCACCAATCATATTAATGCCCCACATGGCAAAGGGCCAAGGAGCAGTCAACACATTCAATGGTGATGGAGGTACATGGACTTTATCAGCATAAATTTGACATTTGTGACATGTTCTGGAGTGTTGATAGCAGTCAGTTTCCATGGTAGACCAATAGTAACCTGCTCTCAATATCTTCTTTGCCATGGTGTGACCACTAGAATGAGTGCCAAAGATCCCATCATGCATATCTTCCATAATCTCAGTTGCTTCCTTCTTATCCACACAACGAAGCAACGTTGAATCATGATTGCGTTTGTACAAAATGCCATTGCTCAAAAAGAACTTAGCAGAGAACCTTCTCAGAAATTTCCTATCTTTGACAGATGCCCCTTCAGGGAACTCCTGAGCTTCAAGATATCTTTTTACTTCATAGAACCAAGGTTTCTCCTCTGTTCCTTCAGTGTCAATCTCATTGCAGTATGCAGGCTTTTCAAATCTATCAATAGTAATCTTGGGAGCTTCATCATCCCAACTGATCTCAAACATGGATGCCATGGTGGCCAATGCATCTGCCAACTGATTCTCTCTTCGTGGAATATGTCCAAAGGTAATCTCTTTAAAATGTGGGATCAAAGACAACACATGCTCTCTGTAAGGAATGAGGTTATCATGCTTGGTATCCCAATCTCCTTTAATCTGACTTACTACCAGGGCTGAATCTCCATACACATCAAGGAACTGAATCTTCATATCAATAGCAGCTTTAATACCCAGGATACATGCCTCATACTCAGCCATGTTGTTGGTACAATAGAAACAAAGTCTGGCAGTAATCGGGGTATGACAACCTTCAGGGGAACTAATCACAACACCAACACCATTACCAAGTGCATTAGAGGCACCATCAAAAACCATAGTCCATCGGGATCCTTGTTCAGGTCCGTCATATTGTCCAGGTTCTTTGGTAATAATCATAATGTCTTCATCAGGAAACTCAAAACTCATTGACTGATAATCATCCACTGCTTGATGAGCCAAATGATCAGCAACAACACTTCCTTTAATGGCCTTCTGAGTAGTATATTGTATGTCATATTCTGTCAAGATCATTTGCCATCTTGCAATTCTTCCAGAGAGAGCAGGTTTCTCAAATATGTACTTGATTGGATCCATCTTTGAAATCAACAAGGTAGTATGGGTCAACATATACTGTCTTAGTCGGCGAGCAGCCCATGCCAAAGCGCAGCAAGTTTTCTCGAGCAGTGAGTATCTTGTTTCACAGTCGGTAAACTTTTTGCTAAGGTAGTATATTGCCTGCTCTTTTCGACCAGACTCGTCATGTTGCCCCAACACACACCCCATTGAATTGTCTAACACTGTTAAGTACATAATCAAGGGTCTTCCATCAACTGGTGGCATCAAAATTGGAGGTTCTAGCAGATATCTCTTGATTTCATCAAAGGCAGTCTGGCACTCATCATTCCATTCCATCACCTGAGCTTTCTTCAACAACTTGAAGATTGGCTCACAGATGGAAGTTAATTGGGAAATAAATCTTGCAATGTAATTCAAACGTCCCAAGAAACCTCTAACCTCCTTCTCAGTACGGGGAGCTGGCATCTCTCGTATAGCTTTCACTTTTGCAGGATCCACTTCAATACCTTTTCCACTGACAATGAAACCCAGGAGTTTACCAGATCTAACTCCAAAAGTACACTTGTTTGGGTTCAACCTCAACTTGTATTTCTTCAACCTCTCAAACAACTTGTGCAGATGATCAAGATGTTGCTCTTCATTCTGAGACCTGGCTATCATATCATCTACATATACCTCTATCTCATGATGAATCATATCATGAAACAAAGCCACCATAGCACGCTGATATGTTGCCCCTGCATTCTTCAAACCAAATGGCATTACCTTATAGCAAAAGGTGCCTCACTGTGTCACAAATGTTGTCTTCTCCATATCTTCAGGTGCCATCTTGATTTGATTGTAACCAGAGAAACCATCCATAAAAGAGAATACCTTATGCTGAGCAGTGTTGTCTACCAGAATATCAATATGAGGAAGTGGAAAGTCATCTTTAGGGCTAGCCTTGTTCAAATCTCTGTAGTCCACACACATACGTACCTTACCATCTTTCTTAGGAACTGGTACCACATTTGCAACCCATTGAGGATAAGAAGTCACTGCTAAGAACCCTGCATTGAACTGTTTCATTACCTCTGCCTTGATCTTTTCTGATATTTCAGGACGCATACGACGAACCTTCTGCTTCTTTGGACGACAATCTTCTTTCACTGGCAAACGGTGAACCACAATGTCTGTATCCAACCCTGGCATATCTTCATAAGACCAAGCAAAGATATCCACATAGTCACGTAACATCTGAATCAATCTGCTCTTGACACTGTCTTCTAAATCAGCCCCTATCTTGACCTCTTTTCTGTTTTCTTCAGTTCCCAGATTCACAACTTTGACTGGCTCTTCATGTGGCTGTATAGCTTTCTCTTCTTGTTGTAACAACCTAGCAAGCTCTACAGGTATTTCACAATCGTCCTCATTTCCGTCTTCAGTTTGATAGATCGGATTCTCGAAATTATAATTGGCAATAGTAGAACTGTTATCAACAGGATCCAGAGTGGATGAGGATCTGCATTTTAGTGATGTGGGTGTGTGTAAGAACACATAGTTGATAAAACAAAAAGAAAAGAAAAGAAAGACAAGGAACACAATATTTACGAAAACGAAACGTCCACTGATTTTATTGAATGAAGTATGCAAATGAAATGACAGCCCGTAACAAGCACACCATTGTGCCCCGGGTAAGGCACATGGCTTGAAAGTTTTATTGTTCAAGAAATTACAAATTTAAAATATAACAACACAGTAATAGTATTTACTCCTGACTAAAGGAGATAGGGATAACATCTTCAGCTTTCCAATTATTGAGTCCAGCACCCACAGTAGGAAAAATCCAAGCATCCAGGTTGTAGTCTTCATCATAGTCTCCCACAACATTGATCTGATCTTTCATAACCCCTTGATTGGTGATACGAACAGCACGAGCACGACGAACAGCCTTCTGGGACTCTGCAGTGAAACCCAAACCAAACTTGTCAGACTTGTATGGGATATCAGGAAGCTGACCCCAAATAGTACAACCACCTTCATCCACCACAGCTCTAGCATCATTGAGGGAGGCTATTGCCATTGTTGGAGGCTTTCTGGTGACCACAGGAACTTTCTTCACAACAGGAGGAGCTACATAATCATTAACAACCCAAGGAACCACTTCAAACGTCTGACACGGAGTTTCAATGTATTCACCTTCCATTTCCAGATATTTGAAGGTATTCACATGGCTGACAAAGTATTCTTCTTCTCCATAGACAGTAACAACCCTTCCATCCACCGGATATCTCAACTTTTGGTGCAATGTAGAGGTTACAGCACCTGCCCCATGGATCCAGGGACGACCAAGCAGGCAAGAGTACGAAGGATGAATATCCATCACAAAAAATGTAGCAGTAAACACCTGGGAGCCAACTTTGATTGGAAGATCAATTTCTCCATGTACTACTCTTCTAGAACCATCAAAAGCCTTTACCACAATATTACTGGGCTTCAGCACAGCATCTTCAGGACTCAGCTTGTTCAGGACTTCCTTAGGCAACACATTCATAGAGGAACCATTGTCTATCAGTACGTGTGACAGGGTAGTGCCCCTGCATTTAATTGAGATATGCAAGGCCCTGTTATGATCCCTCTTGGCAGGGGTCAAATCAGCATCAGAAAATCCTAACCCATTGTCATAGGTCAGGTGGGCAACACAGTTCTCAAATTGGTCAACAGAAATTGCACTGGGTACATGAGCAGTCTTCAGAAACTTGATCAAGGACTTGGCATGAGCCTCAGAACATAACAACAAAGACAGCATAGAAATCTTTGAGGGAGTATGCCCCAACTGATCAACAATGTCATAATCACTCTTGCGAATGATTTTCAATACTTCTTCCATCTGTTTAGAGAGGTCATCAGCAGCTGGCACCTCAGTAGATACAGGCTCAATAACAGGACCCTTGCCCCTAGCATCAGTGGTGGAAGTAACAGCAGGAGTAACTGCAATCTTGGAAGTAACTGGAGGAGAGAAGACTCTTCCACTACGTGTGATCTTACTAGATCCAGCAATATTGTCAACATCAACAGGCACATCAGCTACAGGCTCTTGCTTAACACCATGGATGTAAACATCAGATCCATAATGCCAAGGCACAGCTTTGTCAGACGTATACGGGATAGGACCAGGAGTAGTAATGACCACCGGAGCTACTCTGGCTTCAGCAACAACTTTCACGGGACCTTCAGCAGTAATTTTGATTGGACCCTGATGAGTGATTTTAATGGGACCCTTTGAAGTGATTCTCACCGGTATTTTGTCAACCATGTCAACCTCCTCAATCTTTTTACCTCTGGTAATATGCTCCACCATACTCTCCACAGAAGACGGTCTTCTTTCAAACACTATGGTGTAATTATCCATGAGACGCTGAATTCCGTCTTTCAACCTGAAGCACTTCTCTGGATTATACTCACAATAAACACAATCTTCACGACAACCTGGAAAGAACCCAGCTTGCACTAACTTCTTTCTGATGACAGACAATGGTGTGGTCAATTCATCAACTGAATGGATATGCAAATCTTTCTCAATGGCATTGACAGTCTTCTCGTGGTTTGGCATTGGAGCAGTAATCACATTGGGAGTACCCGGAGGATCAAACTCAATTTCTCCAGCATCAATCATATCTTGAATTTTATTCTTCAAGATCCAGCAATTATTAGTATCATGTCCCTGACAGTTTGAATGATATGCACATCGTGCATTGGGATTGTACCTGGGAGAGGTAACATTAGGATTCTGAGGAGCCTCTTTCAAAGTAATAAGTTCAGCCTTCAACAAATGTTGCAATGCCTGAGCCATTGACATGTTGATCTTCGTGAACTGCCTTCTAGCCCTCTATTGGTTGCCCTGTGGCTGCTCTGTTGTTGCAGGAGTTGGATTTGAAATATGCACTGTACTAACAGACTAATGTCTTCTGTTACGATCAGGTTGACCATAAACATCATTGGATTCTTTCTTCCCAGTGGGAGGCTTCTTTGCAGCACCTGATGAAGAAGTACCCACTTGGATCTTACCATTCTTTATACCATTCTCTACTCGCTCTCCTGTCATGATCAACTCAGTGAAGCCAGATGATGAGCTTCCAATGAGATGACTGTAGAACGGACCATTCAGCGTACACATGAACATATCAACCAGCTCCTTGTCAGTCAAAGGGGGTTGAACTCTTCCAGCTAAATCTCTCCACTTCTGAGCATACTCTTTAAAACTTTCTTTGGCACCCATAGACATGCTCTGAAGCTGCATGCGAGTGGGGGCTAAGTCAGCATTGTATTGGTACTGCTTATAGAAAGCTTCAGCAAGATCATTCCAGTCTCTGATGTTGACACTTTCCAACTGATAATACCACTCCAACTGAGCTCCAGATAAGCTCTCTTGAAAGAAATGGATCCACAACTTCTTATCAGCAGTGTGGGGTTGAATTCTTCTGACATAGGACCTCAGATGCAGCTTGGGACAAGAGACCCCATCATAAACAACAAATGTAGGAACCTTGAAACCAATGGGTATGACTACCCCAGATATCAAACTCAAATCCTCAAAATCCAGCCCAGATGACTTCTGCAACTCCATAGCATCCATCCTATCCACCAGCATCTTGAATTTGTCTTCATTAGGCTCATGGTAGTAATTAGCCTCAGAGTCAGAGTCCCCCATAGTGTTGTGGAGACTGCCTCCCTCTTTTTCAGATTCTTCAGATTCATAGTCTTCAGCTGGTTCTTTGGTCTTAGCAAGACCTTTGAACCTTCTTCCCATGTTGATCAAACCAGCAGACCTTCTAGTCTTCTTAGTCTTCTTGGCCAGCAGTGCCTTCAATTCATCCTGCCCCTTGGACAGGTTCAAGATCAGCTCTTGGAACTGTGCATTTTGTGCCTGGAGATCCTTAACTGATTGTTCAAGAGCCATTGCTGAAATAAACAGCGAGAAGATGAGAAACCTGTGCACAGTTATAAACCTGTGATGCAATGAAATGATATGGGAATGCATATGCAATGTTTTCAAGGACCGCAGGATTTAAATTTGCTTAAACAAACAAGAAGGTAAACTTTTATTAGTAATAAATTTATTTGCCCTTTGGGCTTACAAAATGAAATGAAATAAATACAAAAGATGGGGTTTTAAGTCTCCCATGGACGTTTCCTCTTTGTGTTGAGGTATGAGTTGAGGTTCCGTTCCTCATGAAGTTGCTTTGTTAGTTCTAGGATTCTTGCTTGGCTTGCTTTGTAATGAGCCTCGAAAGTATCCCTTTGCTCCTTCAGTTGGATCCATGATCTCTGCAAGTCTTCCATATCAGTAGGCATGTCTGGGTGAAGGATGGTATAAGCAGTGTCTCCTTCAGCAACAGGTTCCATGGTAACTGGTAGGACGGCAGGATATGGCATCATGAGAGTCTGAGCACGAGATCGTACCCATCTGAGATAAGCCTCCATAGGAATAGTGTACTTAGGCTCCAGTGTCTTGCTGTCAACCCTGTTTACCTTTCCCCAGGCTCGTATGAATCTCTGACGGTAACCCTGAAGATCGTTGTCGTAATCAAACACAATGCCCTGAATCAACATGTCATGTGGACCATCACTCCGAGCATAACCAAACTGTCGTAAAGCTAGAGAGGGGTTGTAGGTGATGCCTCCTCTTATGCCTAGAAGTGGCACATTAGGAAACTCCCCACAACGGTCAATGATGGTGACATTCTCCATAGATCTGGAGCACCAATGGATATCTGAGTGAGAAAGTGACATGATCCTCTTGGACCATCTGAACCCTTGCTCATTCTTCATTACTGAGCGAGGGAGGTGAGAAATAAACCACCTAGAAAGCAAAGGTATGCAGCACATCAAAGTTCCTCTTGCCCTTGTAGTACGGGTGTGAAGAGAATGCAGGATATCTCCAAGCAATGTAGGCACTGGATTGTGACTCAGGAATATATTGATGGCATGAACGTCTATGAACTGATCTGGATTGGGGAACAATACTAAGCCATATATCAGCAAGGCTAAGATCTCCTCAAAAGCATCATGGCTCATGGCCTTCAAGAACAACTGAGCTTTCTCTATCAACACCTTGGCAAGAATACCCTTGACTCCACTTCTCGTCTCTAGAACAATGTCAGACTTCTTCAGATGTAGAGCTGCAGCAATAACCTCTAGTTTAAGCTCCTTCTCCAAGCCTGTGAATGGTCTTTGATCAAGAACAGGTATACCCAGAAGTTTAGAGAACTCCTCCATTGTAGGAACCAACTGGTAGTCAGGGAATGTAAAGCAGTGGTGCTTAGGGTCAAAGAACTGAAACAGCACACTCATCATGTCTTCATTGAACCCTGAAGTGACTAAGTCCAATAGGTGACCATGTCTCTTGATGAACTGGGAGTGATCAGACACTTGAGAAACCAACTCTTTAAGCTTGGCAGGTATGCCCACAAAGTTGATCCTGATGGTGTTTCTACGAGCAGAAGCCATGACCTACAACAAAGAACAAAGATAAATCCCTTGGTCCTTGAAATGGTTAGTGAAAATGCTATGCTTATGATGCATGATAATGTCATGATGTTATGCTCAATCACAAACATGTGGCACACACAAACAAGTCACACCATAGCCCTAGGTTTAAAGGCTTGCATGAGGTTCAAAGGTAAGTACCCTCCCCTGAAGTTAGATGGTTCATCCTGTCCTACAAAAGTAACCAGGTTCTAAGGGATCTCAATATCATTGATCCTTCACAAGGGTGGTTGTTCAGAAGGCAACTTACTTGCCAACCAAAACCCTCCAAGTTCAAGATCTCAATGAGCGTAGTATCGAGTGTCAACCAACTTCAGTCTGCACCAAAGCCGGTTACCTCACTACTTTCTAAAGGCCAAGATGGGATAACTAGGGTTCTAAAAGTTAGTTAGTGCATTGACAACATATGGCAGCCTCATATTATCCTCAACTTGACTTAAGGAACATAAGCACCAACCAAGAAGTCGCACTAACTATGGCCACCAGATCAACCATATCGATATACGTCGTACAGTTTCCTTGGTCTATTGCCATTTACCTAAGGTACACTAGATCCGGGTTAGGATCTTTCACACATAAGAGCACCCCAACAAGTAATATAAAGCAAACAAGGCAAACAATTTAAAGTGATCTTAATTCCTAAGGGTACCCCTCTTAAATTTAAATCCCCAGCAGAGTCGCCAGTTCTGTAACACGGTGGGAGAACTGACTTTAGTTATGTTGCGGATAGCAAGAGTCGCCACCGACTTTTATTTTATCCAAAGGAAATGCATAAAAGAACAGGAAAGACCTTTAAAAGATTTTTGGGTCCGGGGGGTAGGTTATGTAAAGGGAAGGTGTTAGCACCCTTTACATCCATGGTTATCCATGGGCTCTTAGTTACTTAGCTCACTTTTGAATTGTTTTTGAAAATGTGTAGTGTGTGAATAGAAAATTTTCATATGAGTTAATAATGATCCATGTACGGATGCGTAAAAACTTGTGTTTGAAAATTTGTTTGAAATTTGTTAAGTGTTTGAAAAATTTGAATGAAGTGAGCAAGCAACTATGAGGTACCTACCCTAAAGTTTAGGTCTTTCTGTTCTTTATCCTTTAAATGGTAAGACTATCCCTATTATTAAGGAATAGGTAGTCGTTACCTTGGATGTAAGGGACATATGAGGGACATCTGTTTTGTGAAGGCAACTGTGAGGTGTATTAAGCATTTAGGAGGGACTATCATCATTATTCGAAAAGGGACTTGATCTTTAAAGGCAACCATTAGGGACTTGATGATTTTTCTTTTAAGGGACTTGCTTTATACACCCCACTTGACCTTATGATTAGGCAACAATGAGGGATAGCCTTAGAAATGTGAGATGGCGATTAAAAATCGACTTACGTGTGTGAGTGTTCAATTTTATTTATCTTATAATTAAAGTGATCTAAATTTTATTTTAAATAGAATACATGTTTACACTCCCTAAATTACTAACCATAGCATAAAAATTAAATAAATTAAATATTACAAAATTTACACCAAGGAGCAATTACATAATTATAATAAGCAATTAAAATAAATAGCAAATAAATATAGAAGCAAAATATAAATAATAAGCAAAAATAAATAAATAAGCAATAAGTAAATATAATAGGGGTTAGTAATAATAATAATTAAAATAAAATAAAGTTAGTGAAATAATAATAATAATCATAATAAAAAAATATATATATTAGTAATGATGTGGTTAGTACTAATAACAATAATTAAAATAAAGAGAATTAGCAAAAATATTATAATAACATGATGAAAATAACAAACACAAAATTAAATTTTCAATATAGATGAACAATTAAATAATTATTATAACATTTTAATTTAGGTACAAATTACTAAATTATTTCTAAGCACATATTAAAAATTATTTATATATAACAATTTAAAAAAAATATTTACATATTATATGGAGAAAATAAATTATAATTATATTTAAAGATTACATTTACAAAAATTAATCATATTTACAAAATATTATATTAAGTATTATATTTACAAAAAAAAAAATTAATTTTATTAATCATTATATTTACAAAAGTTATATTAAATAAATATATACACTACAAGAAAAAAAGAGATTTACGACACTTGAGTTGCGACAGTTATCCCAAAACCGTCCTTATTCCTGAATTGTGACGGTTGTCACGACGGTTAGGGTCAACTGTCGCAGATTTTTTGCGACAGTTATCACAAAACCGTCCTTAATCCTGGATTGCGACGGTTGTCACGACAATTAAGGTCAACTGTCGTGGCTATTTTGCAACAGTTATCACAAAACAGTCCTTATTCATAGATCGCGGCCGTTAGAAACTGGACCGCGACAGTTGTTACAACAATTATCGCAGAACCGTCTTTATTATGTTTTTTACTTAATTTTTTATTTCATAAAATGATTTTTTTCCGTTGAGCACTAAATAACTTTTTATTTGGTCACCTAGTATAGACTATAACATAATATTATTTTTTAAAATGATATCTATCATTCTTACAAATATTTCACACTTATAATTTTTTTATTAAAAACTTGTTAATATTGTTCTCATATAATTTATTTTATAATTTTAATAAAATATTAATTATAGGAGACCTTTCTTGTATGTTTGATAAAGAAATTGTAAACATGTCCCCTATTTGGAATCGAAAGTCTTCCTCATTCTAACAAATTATGAGTGCTTCTCGCACAAATTAGGGTTTAGTTTCATCATAGGAGAGAGCGTGAGAGACAAGAAGAAGCAGCAACCACGGAAAAACTTGAGCAAGTTTAGTGTTTCGGCCGCAAGAAGAACGTTGTCACCGTCACCTACTGCAAGTGCGGCCGTGGTTTGATCAAGATCAACAGCGCCCCCATTGAGTTGTTCGAACCTTAGATCCTCAGGTTCAAGGCCTTTGAACCAATCCTCTTGTTGGGGAGAATCTGATTCGCCGGTGTGGATATGCGAATCCGTGTCAAGGGAGGTGGTAAAACCTCTCAGATTTACGCCATCAGGAAGAGCATTGCTAAGATTCAAGATTCTTTGCTACTTGAAATAAAATGTAAGGACTCCAAATTAGCTTTTCCTATTATTGACACTTGTTATTATTTTGTTTGAATCTACTTCTTCAAATTTATGAGCCCTAAATTGCAAACCCTAACACAAATCTGAGAGTCATATCCATTATGCTCTGTTCTCTCCAACATTAGAAAAAATGATCGGTTATAGGATTTATGTGAGAAATAACTAGTTGCGTATTTCACCTCATATGATGGAGTCTATGATAGCTTTGATGCTATGGGGCTGCAGGAAAATCATCTCCGAGGCATATATGCTTAAGGTAAGTGTTTTTTATTTTAAGTTGTTGTGTTGGTTTCTTAGTAAGTACTACGACAACGTATTTAAAAGAATAAATGTTACTCTTGCTACAGTTACTACAAAATTTTGTGTGTGATGTTTTATTTTGCTATATAGGTTTTGAGAGGCCTTCCATAATCCAGCAAAGGGGAATTGTTCCTTTCTGTAAAGGTCTTGATGTCATTCAATAAGCTTGTTCAGGTTCGACTTGTTCAGAGTTTTTTTGTTTATGTTTGGTTTTGGTTTTTAGATTCCATGGTTCAGAACTTGGTTTGAATTCGTTTCATGTTTTGGATTCAGTTTTAGTTTGAGTTCAGAATTGATTCAACTTAGTTTGTCTTTGGTTCATGTAATGGCCAATTTTTTTTTTTGCAATGAGGTAAGTTATACACTTGTATATTTAACCATAGTAAATTTCTCTTCCTTTATGTTGGTATAGATGTCGTGTAGACATGTATACTTATGTCAACTAGTATTCCCTTTTAAGGAATTCTTTACATGTAAAGTTATCATCACTAGTTCTATTCAAGGTCATAATTTGGCGGTCTCGATGAACATTTAGTTAGCTTAAACAAATTATAATTAACATGTAATATCAAGCATTGAGTTTAGCATTATGGTTGACCAAGCATTGATTTTAGCATTATGGTTGACATGAATATGGGAAAGATTTTTAATACAGTTTTCACTTCTTCTAATTCTTTTACTGTGCATTTTAATTTTGCTGTCAGTTCATTCGTTCTATCGGAGTTCAGCACGGGAAAATGAGAGACAAAGGGCAACTGAAAGTAGCCAGGAATATCTTGCGGTAAAGGAGGAAGCTGACACTCAAGAAGGTCGTGCGAGACAGCTTGAGGAAGCGATTAGAGACCTAATACAGAAACACAAGCATGATGTGAGGATTATGATGTTTTCTCTATTAGAAATAGTTAAGTTTCATATTCTCTATTATGTGTGCTTACACTGTCTTCGGTAAGCCCTGCATTTTGATTCGTGATATTCTTAAAAAGTGGACAGTTTCGGTTTTAACTTTTGTTACTGAGACTGAAATTATTCATTAACCAATGTTCTTAGAAAGCTCAAGATGTTATTGTTTTAGGAATATGTAAATTTGAATTAGTGTTACCGCGTTGCAGGTATACTTAATTTTCTGTCTATTGAACTAAGGTCATTCAACTTATCATTGCTGGTGCTGAAACCATCAGCTTCCTTGGTTTCTTGGAAGTATTTGACATGATCAAATGTTAAAGGCATTTTCAATAACTTTCCAAAAGACTTGGGAATTGATTTCACTACTTTCTTATTCTAGCAACATTTATTGTAGGTACTCATTTTCATGATTGTTGTTGTAATCTACTTATGGTCATATAAAATATACTTTTTGTAACTTTCTATCTGTATATTATCTGGAGGAACAACTTCTTCAGCCATCAACTACAGCTCCTGCTGCCACATCATATGTCCCAGCTGGAAGGAAACCTACACACCATGTTCCTGTAAAGCCTACTCCTGGGGAAGATGAATTGGCAGCTTGGCAGGCTGAGTTGTACAATGAATGTTATGGATACAACTTGAACTGGTAGATATCGAGCAGTAACCTTGAATATATTTTACGATATGCAAAGTTGTGTTGAAAATTTCAAAGGAGGTCTTAGATTGGAACCACATACTACCATCTAATTGTGTTTGTTTTTTGAAATTTAGTTTTGTATCACTATTGATTGGTTCATACTCACCAGATTGGATCTTATTTCACACCTGTTATGTTAACATAGATTAAGGAGTCCGAGCAATACGTTTGAAGTAGGCCTAGGAAACTTGAAACTTATTTACTCATGGAAGGAAGCAAAACTTACTGAATATATTAACAGAAAAAGGAAGGTATATGATTTGGTTGACACATTACTTATATATGAGTTTTATTTAATATGATATGAGTTTTATGTTTCTGTTCTAATGAAAGGTCAAAGAATCGCTAGATCAGAAGTACAAGTTTTATGCTGAGATGACTTTACAGATAATGCTCAGGTGATAATGTTTCTCTAATACTTCTATTTACTGGTTTGATTGTGTTTGTTTATATCAGGGCCAGCCATACCCTCTGGAGTGCGACATGTGACGATATATGGCATCTCTGGTACCAAATCTGAATTAGAATTAATCAAATATCTACTTTTATTTTCTCCTGAGCTAGAGCATATGATCGTGAAGCCTGATCCAGACGTTAAACCAGAGTTGATGACTGAACTAATTTGATTCAGGAGAGCATCAGTCCAGGTTAAAGTTATTTACTATGCTGCGTAAACCTCTTTGTAATGTTTTTTATTATCCTCAAATCATCTAATGTGTTATGCTAATATAAGTTGTTAAATCTTCAATCCTTGTGGTGGTCTGTCAACAAAGGTTAGCTTACTGTTTAAATTTCACAATACTTTTAGTAAGATACCCAGAAAGGGACACCAGTGGTGGTGAATATGGAGAACCCCAATTTCTCTATTGTGGAGATTAATGGTGCAGATGCTGAATTTTGTTTCTTTCCATCTGCCCGCTGGTCATTTTACTGTTTTCTCCACAATGCTCCCATTTACTTTTATCTCTGTAATTGTTATAGCTTTTAAGTTGAATGGTGCTACCTCTTGCAGAAATATAGAGCAAGATGATTCTGCTGATGGAAAAGTTTCTGGTGGTGATCGAAAGCTTGCAGGTGAAAACTCTTCTGTGGAGAAACAGGTCAGTGTTCATGGAAAACTGTAAGGACATGTTGTTCTCCTTTTTTTGCTTGTGCCAATGATTTTAATAATTGAAACTAACCATAGACAATGAATCTACATAGTTGGGTAATTGGAATGATATTTTTGTATACTCTCAACTTCTATTTGCATGCTGTAGGCCACTGTGGCTGCTGATAGCAGCAGATCTCAAGATGAAAGTGCCTCAGATTCTAATTTTCCCAAAGAAAAGAACTGAAAAGGCAGATGATTTCTCATCGGATGAGGTTTTTACCTTAGCCATTCATGAGAAGTCCTTTCAACAAACTGGTTGTGGAAAAGTCTCATGATGGAGAAGTGGGTAGTTCTGAGCCTACTGGTAATCAGGAAATTTCAAATGCCAATGAACTTCATCAAGTCACGATGAATGGAGAAGTTGGATCACCACAGTCAAGAGTGGCTAATAAAGTTGGAGTAAAAGAAAGTTCTGTCAATAATGGAAAAAAATCATTTGCTTTTGAAAATTCATTAAGAGTGAAAATTCATGTAAAAAGGAATAAATACTTTACTTTTACTGATGAAAAATTTATTTCCAATTAAATATGGTGATAGTTCTTTGCACCTTTTAATTTGGTTGTATAATGTGTTCATGCTCATTATGCATTTCACATCTTTGTGTTCATGACTTTATTATTAAACTTTGAGAACTTCAATCTTTTCTTCCGTTGGAAATGCAGTTTGGTGTTTGTGGTGTTGTGGCAGCAACAAGAGCAGCGGTGGCTGCCTCAGTTGCATTTTTTTAAAAATATATATTATATAATTATGGCGGTTACAACCGTCCTATTTTAAATAAAATATATACTATATGATTATGGCGGTTACACCTGTCGCTATGTTCATGATAAAATATATACTATATAATTATGGCGGTTACACCGGTCGCTATGTTTCTAATAAAATATATATTGTATAATTATGGCGGTTACAACCGTCGTTATTTTTATTTGAAAAAAAATCAGTAAGCAAATTAAGACGGTTAGTAACCGTCATAACATAGAGATTACGTCAGTTAAATATCCGTCGTGAAAATAACGACGGTTTGTATGACGGTTTACACAACCGTCGCTATTTGGCCTCGCGACGTACGATTCAGCGACAGTACTGAAACCGTCGTAACTCATAAATTGCGACGGTTCTAACTGTCGTAATCTGCCAAAATGAACCGTCGCAATTTGCCAATTTTCTTGTAGTGATACATAATAATTATATTAAGAATTAGAAAATAAAAATTATTTAGAAAATAAAATTAGGTTTTACAAAATTAGGATTTATTTAGAAAATATTTTTTTTAGGGTTTATAATATAATGACAATTTCTTTAATTAAATAGTACATATATATATATTTTTTTATAATTTAAATAAACATACAATAATAGAAAATAATTTTTTTAGAAAATAATTTTTTTTAGGAACTAGAGCACACAATATATATATTTTATAATATAGAAAATAATAAAACAATACAATTTTAATTTATTTTATATATAATAATAATTAAATTAAAAAAACAAAGCAAAAGAAAAAAGAAATCAAAACCTGATGGGGCTGGGGTTTGAACCCAGTCCCCTATGCTTGCCAACCACAGCCTCTACCACTGGACCATCAGCACGCAGGTGAAAGAGAATATGCTTCATTTGGTTTTGTTTCTTATCTGGAAAAATCAGGAAAATAAAAGAAAGCAGAAGGCCTGGGGTGGTGTTGAACCCAGGACCTCATGAGTATACATACGCGCGCATGACCACCTGGCTGGAAGAGCCCATCTGATATTTGAATGGTAATATAACATAATATATTATGTATGCTTCACCTGGAAAAATAAGAGAAAAAAGAATGCACCAGCCAAGAGTAGAACCGGTGCCCTCAAGATACACACATATACATTTCCACCACTGGGCCAAGCAGCACGCGTGTGATATCAAGGCAACAATAAAACATAATATTTTTAAACAATAATTTAAATTTCCAGAACGCGCCAAGCTGCTTCTTCTTCTCCAAATTTCCTGCGAATATTACTGCCTTTTTTCCTGCGAATTTTGTTGCGAGTTCTTCATTGTTTTGAACCTGCGAAAATGAAACTCATACAAAACAGCAACGATTCATGAAATTAATTAGTGTTTCATGATCCTGGTGATTCATAGAACATTCCTATGTTCTTCAAATTTATTTAAACTTAGTAAATCATTAAGCCCTAAAACTGAGTTCTAAACCCTAACAATGGCCGCGTGTAGTTTAGGTCATGAAGCTTCAATTTCTCTGCCCAGAATCACTCTATACATCATCACAATCAACAATATGAGGTTAGAAATCATTAACAATACACAAATAAACAGAATCGAAAAATTGAAACATGATGAACAATTTGAATCGGATTATGCCAATGGGGGAGTTCTTGATGCAAATGAGTATTGGTTTAGCTTCATGGATGCCCAAGGAACATGTCTATGTTCTTATTTTACCTTCTAGAGCCCTGGAAATCCAAAACCGAATGTGAGTTTTTGGATGGTTTTTTGAACAATGGAACTTACACTTAGAGGCAGAGAATTCGTGGCTGGGCAATGGGGTTGTGTTTAGTATATATAAGTGATTGAATTTAGGTTAAAAAATTGATTGGTTGTGTTCAAGATTTGATTCAAAAAGATTCACAATGATCATGCTTTAAAATCCAAATATTCATGTATTAAGGCTTGCTATCTTTGGACAAATCTCATGATCTTATTCCTTTTCAATTCCAATCAGCATTGAAGACATTCTAGAAACCAAATCTCCATCAAATATCATATTTTCATATTTTATTTCTATTTAAAATGATTTTTTATGAATTAAATCAAAATAAATCAAAATAAAATAATAAAAATTCTGATTTTTAATCATTTGGGTCGTGCATGATGATAGTGTATGGATTGGATCATAATTTGGCCAGTCCATTTGGAAAGAATTGGTTCTAGACCTCCATTTTCATCATAAACCATCACAAAATTTCCCAACTTTGCAAGGTCACATATCTTTCAATTTTAATGCTATTAGGGTGTTCTTGGACATTTTGGAAAGCTTGAAGAGTCCTATAACCAACCCCATTGGTTTCATGTCCATATCATTTACCAATCTCAAGTTATGCCCTTTTGAAGTTGTTGACTTTTTGTTGACTTTTGAAATGACCTATAATGTCTTAGCTCATACCTTCCAAATGAAGCATTTTTGGGCTTGGCTTGTGAGACACAAAGTTGTAGAGAATTCAATTTCCTTCAAAACGAGCTTTGAGTGGAGACTTGGTGATGAAGTATGTGAAAGTTATGGCTGGTCAAAGTTCAGTTGACTTTTACTGAGGAAACCCTAATTTAGAAACTCCTGATTCTTGATGATCTGGAATCTCCTTGATGAATCATGATCAACCCTTGATCAAATGATGAATTTTACTTCATATACTTGATGTTGGCAAAAAATCATGAAGTTTGACTTAGGTTTGACCACAGTTGACCTCAGTTTGACTTTTTAACTACATTGACTGATTTTGATTTATCTGATCATCTGACTGAGCAAACTTCTGAGAAAAGTCTTGAAACTTGTCATGGGGGTTCTTATACATATATAAGATGTTATGAAGCTCACTTGAAGTCTTGGAAATCCATTTAGCCTGATTAAATTCAAAACCCTAGTTTTGGATGCACTGCTTAGGAGGTGCATTGTCTGAGGGAATTGTCAACTTTTCTGACCAATTGTGAACTTTGTGAACCTTGTGAACCATCATAAAATGTCTTGTGAACCTTATGGGAGGTATTGTGAAGCTTGTGAACCTTGTGAACCTCATAAAGTGACTTTGTAGACCTCATGAACCTCAGGAAAGCTTTGTAATCATTGTGAATCTTGTGAACCTTGTGAACCTTCATAAAGTAACTTGTAGACTTCATGAACCTCATGAAAGGTTATATAAGCATTGAGAAACTTGTGAACCTTGTGAACATTCATAAAGTAACTTGTAGACTTCATGAACCTCATGAAAGGTATTGAAAGCATTGTGAATCTTGTGAACCTTGTGAACCTTCAAGAAGTAACTTGTAGACTTCATGAACCTCATGAAAGGTCTTGAAAATGTTGAGAAACTTGTGAACCTTGTTAACCTTCATAAAGTAACTTGTAGACTTCATGAACCTCATGAAAGGTCTTGTAAATGTTGAGAAATTTGTGAACCTTGTGAACCTTCTTAGAACACAAAGTTTTGTATTGTGAGGGCAAATTTTGGGGTGCAACAGGAGTATGCCAGGATAAAGCTTGGTAAGAGTGTTTGCTTCTCCGTAAGTGACTCTCCAATGGCTCCTGAGGCTTCTACTCTAGATGATTTTGTTGGCCCCTTCCTCATGAAAATCAAAGACAATTTCTTCAAGAGGGATATTCGCACTACCTTGGACGCAGATCCCAGTGCACGTCTCTGGCTGAAGGACAATCTGCAGATGCTGGATCTGCAACTATTGATCCCAAAGTTTTTGCTGCCCTTATGAAGCTGAGTGATCAGGTGAACCAGATGTCTGATGATTTGAAGTTAGCCCTAAGGGTTGATGATGTCATCCAGAAGGTTGGACCCTAGAGCATTAATGCATGGAAGTGAGCAAGGGAGGCTGAAAGTAGGGTCGAACAGCTTGACCGTCAAAAGTCTAAGAGGGAAAGGCAAATATCCGCAAACATCATAGTCATTGAGGTGTGAGAGAAAGAGCTTGAGGAACTTCAGAAGAAAATTGCTGATGTTAAGCAGCAAAATCATGAGTTGAGCAAAGCTGATAGCATCGAGCTAGATGATAAATTGAAAATCACTATTGACCTTATCAACGCTGCTGAGGCTCTCGACAAGAAACTTGCTGAGGCCAAGCTTGATAAGGCCTTTTGTTAAAATCGTGTTTTGATTACTGTAACACAGTGGGAGAACTGACTTTTAGTCATGTTGCGGATAGTAAGAGTCGCCACCGACTTTTATTTTATCCAAGTGGAAAGGACATAAAAGAACATGAAAGACCTATTTTAAAAGACTTGGGTTCGGGGGGTAGGTTATATAAAGGGAAGGTGTTAGCACCCTTTATATCCATGGTTATCCATGGGTTCATAGTTACTTAGCTCACTTAAATTGTTTTTGAAGAGTGTAGTGTGTGATTATAAATTTTTCTAAGTACTTTGTAATGATCCTCGTATGAATGTATACAAAGCCTTGTTTTGAAAAACGTTTAAGAAAGTGAGGTGTAAAAAGTAATTTTAAGAAGTGTGAGCAAGCAACTAAGAGGTACCTACCATAGATTAAGTCTTTCATGTTCTCGTATGTTCTTTCAATGGTAAGATTGTCCCTATTATTAACGAATAGGTAGTCATTACCTTGGATGTGTTAATGGACAAACGTAGGGTCATCGTATGGTCAATGAAGGCAACTTAAGGGATGTCTTTAGCAATTCGGAGGACTATCATCATTTATTCGAAGGGACAAGATCATTATTCCGTAGGCAACCTCGAAGGGACTTGATCTTTTAAATCTGTAGGGACTTGATGATTTATATGTGAAGAGACTTTGCTTAAGACACCCCTATATTCGAGGGACTTGACCGTTTTATTTTAAGGCAACCAAGAGGAATACCCTAGGAAGTGCAAGATGGCGATCAAATATCGACTTACGTGTGTGAGTGTTTATTTTCAAATATTTATCTTTTAAAGTTAATTATCTAAATTAATTTTAATTACAAATAGTTTCCACACCCTATTTACTAACCACGCCGTTAATATGAAAAATAAATGGCAGAAAATAATTCCTACACTATTACATGGCTTAGGGGCAGTTACATAATAATAATAATAATGACGGAAAATAATAAAAAAAAAACAATTATTACAAAGGCGAAGCAGTTACATAATCAGGCAAACAATGAATGAATAACATAAAAATGAGTGAATAAATTAGAAAAAAAAAGTTTGCAAACTAGGTTAAGAAAACAATTAGGGTTAGGGTTTGAGAAAAATTTTAAGGTTTAGGAAAAATTTTAGGGTAAAAATTAGGGCGAAATTTGGGTTTTAAGATAAAGATTAGGGCTAAATTTTTAGGGTTTAAAGTTTATGAAAAAAATTAAGACTTAGGTTTAAAATTAAGGTTTAGGGAAAAAATTTAGTTTTATGAAAAAAACTAAGGTTTATAATAAAAAATATAAGTTTTAAAAAAAAGATTTTATTTTATCTTTTAGAAATTAGTTTAATAATAATAATAAGGAAATTCAAAGAAAATACATTATTAGATGAAAAGGGGAAAAATAAAGTTAGAGATACCCAAAATATTGGGGGTTGGTGTTGAACCCCTGACTTTGCCTTTGCCAACAAAAACCTTCAGCCACTACGTTACGCCACGTTTCTTTGCAAAAATGTTGGGAATGAGTGTTGAACCCACGTTTCTTTGCCAAAATGTTGGCAATGAGAGTTGAACCCACACCCTCATACTTTCAACCTTAGGTCTTTGTCACTAGGCCAATCAGCGCATGCCACACACCATCTTCTTCCTCCCACCTGCATATTTTTGGTATATACTATTGGAAGAATAAAAAAAGAAATAAACAGGATCAAATAAAATCGCTGCAGATTTTAAAATAATGAAAAATAAGAAAAGCAATTAAAATAAAATCTAAAAAATATTAAAACGATGCTAAAAATCTAATAAAATCAAATAAAGTACGCACAATTTGTTTTAGATTTTTTTGAGAATATGAAAATAGAAAATAAATCAAATAAAATAGAAAAAAGAGGAATTTGCGATTTTGAGGGTCGAAATTTTCTTAGAATTATATTCTAAAAGAGTATTGTTTGTCGATTTTTTTTCTGAACTTCTGAAAAAATTCGGAGTAAATCGAAACAGTAGTACTTACCTGACTTACCTGTCAGCCTGGAATGTTTATCACTACTGCAGCCTTCGAAGTATCGACAAAAACAGATTACAGCAGATTAACCAATAGTTTAGTTCTCCATGGTGCCCTATGATTCCTGCATCGAAACTTAAATCCAACTATCCAAAAACCATCTACACAATCAAACAAACATATTATGTAATCAAAATCAATTAATCATGCATAAATCATTGAAATTGAAAAAAATCAAAAGAAAAGCAAGAATATGAATTTGGTTTGTATGATTTGGCATGAATTTGATGATGAGGATGATTGGAATAGGTTCAGAAAACCTCAAGGATTCATTTGCAGCCTTTAATCAACTTGTAAAAGTAGTGGATTGTGGAAACCTAATTTTGAATTATGTGAAATTTTAAAGTACGAATATCATCCTCTTGCTCTCCATCCTCTTTTTTGTCTTGTGATGTTGTTGTAGTTATATAGTAATGTAATTAGGTTAAGAATTTGGGCCTTGGTTGGAGTTGTATGGGTTGCTTGAAGGTGAAGAAAGCTATGGTCAAAAATATAAAAAAAATAAAATGATATGTTTCCAAATTGGTTGTGCCCGAAATTGGAGAGTATCAAATCAACTTAAATGATGTTTAAGAGCTTTTAGAAGAAGAATCAAATCAAATATTTGTATTTTCATATTTTATTTTGATTTAAAATGAATTTTAATGAATAAAATCCAAATAAATGATAAATAAATTATAAAAATCAGAAAATATTTGAATTGGGTCGTTCTTGATGTTATCATGAAGATTGGGTTGCAAAATGATAGGCCCATTTGGAAAAAATTAGATTTAAGCCCTTATTTTCTTCATACACCCCTCAAAAATCTCCCAACTTTGACATGACATAAATCCCTCAATTTTAAGGCTATGAAAGTGTTCTTGGACTTTTTGGAAAGATTAAAGAGTCCTCTAACCAACCTTTTTGGTCTCATGTCCATATCCTTTACCATTTTCAAATTATGCCCTTTGGAAAATGTTGACTTTTTGTTGACTTTTAAAATGACCTATAATGTTTTAGCTCATACCTTCCAAATGAAGCATTTTTAGGTTTGGCTTGTGAGATACAAAGTTGTAGAGAATTAAATTTCCTTAAAAATGAGATTTGGATGGGAAATGTTTGATGAAGCATGTGAAAGTTATGGCTGGTCAAAGTTCAGTTGACTTTTCCTATGAAAACCCTGACTTAGAAACTCCTGATTTTTGATGATCTGAAATCTCTTTGATGAATCATGATCAACCCTTGATCAAATGATGAATTTTACTTCATAAACTTGATTTTGGCAAAAAAAAATCATGAAGTTTGACTTTGGTTTGACCACAATTGACTTCAGTTTGACTTTTTAACCACTTTGACTGATTTTTGCATATATGATCATCTGACTGAGCAAAATTTTTGGGAAAGCCTTGAAACTTGACATAGGGATTCTTGAAGACATATAGGATTTTATGAAGCTCACTTGAGGCCTTGGAAGTTCATTTAGCCTGATGAAATCCAAAACCCTAGTTTTAGGTGCATTGCTTAGGAGGGGACTTTGTCTGAGGGAACTTCCAAATTTTCTGACTAATTGTGAACCTTGTGAACCTTGTGAACCTCTTGGGATACCTTGTGAACCTTGTGAACCTCTTGGAACACCTTGGGACACAATGCCTTGACTAGGGGAGGGTAAATTTTGGGGTGCAACAATTACCAAGCACAACTTCCTCCAGTTGCAATCAAGGCTTCCCTTCTAGGCTTTCGACGGTTTTTACCATCTTTCAGCTTTATTTTTATCATCATTTATGTTGGCCCTATTGTGGCCATTATGTAATAAAAATTAGGGCCCTGTTTCCCCTTTAATTTTTATGCTCTTTATTACCTTTCGAATTTGCATTATAATTCTGCTTTCACATAAGTAATACGTTAATCTGGCCATCGAAATAGCCCTTTAAGTCATATTGGATCTAACTTAAAATTAAAGTAAAGCATTTTATTGTATTAATTTAATTATTGACGATGGTGTTTCAGCTTTTTGCGTCTCATAATTACATGGCACAATTTCCAATTCAAGGATGAAGCCAAAACGTCTTTTTGAAATGTCATTTTCAATGAAAAGTTCATGCACCCCTTTATTGCATTTTGTCTGTCCAATCAGCACATAGTTTTTACCTAATAAATAACACTTTCATTTGCTCCATTATCCACATCGCGACATCATGGAGAACTCTGCAAAGAAAGTTGATGGCACTCCTTCGCACCAACAAGGCAAGAGCACCAAGAAGAAGGAAAGTCCTTCTCTAGCTATGGAAGTGATCACACACTCCATGGCTAAGGAGGAAAACACCACTCCTCCTGACACGATTCCTCCCAAGCATCTACTTCCAAATACTGATGAAGAAGTTGACGCAGATTGGATGGATTATCTCAACTGCCTCACCTGGGAGGATTTAAAAGTCTAGGGTTTTTTCATTTGGTTACTAAACCATGTTTTAAGACTTCTATACTTGTAGGCCTTTTATGGTCCTTTTTCATCAATAAAAAAATTATTTTCCTATGTGAATCTCTTGCAGTATTGGTCTGTATCTTTTCAGATATTTCCCATTTAGTTTAAGACTCTTAAGTCTGCTCCAATTTCATGAATTTCATAAGCACTGTTACTGAACACTTTGGTGATTTGGAAAGGGCCTTCCCATTTAGGTGACCATTTCCCTAAAGATTTATTCTTTCGATCCATGGGTAATATGACTTTCCACATTAATTCACCAACTGCGAAGGATTTTAATTTAACCTTCTTATTATAAGAATTTTCTACCTTCCTCTTTTTACTTTCTAATAATTGTAAGGTATGAAGTCTCTCTTCGTCCAAATCAAGCAATTCATCTAGCACCATGACCTAATAAGTATCAGTTGGGATTTCATGGTGCCTTTGAATTCTTGTGGATTGAAGATAAATTTCAAGAGGCAAGATAACATCATGGCCATAGGTTAGTCGAAACAATGTAGTATTGGTTGCTTCTCTGGGTGAAGTTCGACATGCCCCAAGGATTTGGTCTAGTGTCTTGTGCCAATTTCTTGGATTTTTACCCAAATGTTTTTTAATCAACCCAATAACTATTTTGTTTGCTGCTTCGACCTGGCCATTAGCCTGGGCATAATAGGGTGTAGATGTTAAGAGCGTAAAGCCCATTTCAGTGGCAAACTCTTGCATATTTCGACCAGTAAACACATATCCTTGGTCTATAGTGATTATTTCTGGTATGCCATATCTATATATGATATGTTTTCGAATAAATTCAATTACATCTTCTTGGTTAACATTTGGCAATGGGATAGCTTCCACCCATTTGGAAAAATAGTCAATTCCTACCAAGATGTATTTGTGATTCTTTGAAGATGTTGGTCGAATTTCTCCAATTAAATCCAAAGCCCATCCTCTGAAAGACCAAGGTTTTATTATAGAGTGTAATTCACTTGCAGGGATATGTTGGATGCCCGCGTTTACTTGACATTCTTGACATCCTCTGGAAAATTCTATGCAGTATTTCAGCATAGAAGGCCAATACACACCTTGTTGAAACAACAACCACTTCATTTAGTGACCTACTTGGTGTGCTCCACATGTCCTACTGTGGACCGTCAAAATAGATAAATATGCTTATGCCTCACTAAGGCATTTCAGCAATAATCCTTCAACAGACTTTTTATACAGATCATTTCTCAATAGAACATAGCTTAAGGCTTGGTATTTGATTTTTCTGTCCGTCGAAGATGTTGGATTTTCTAAGTAGTCCACTAAGGGCTTCCTCCAATCTTTGTCACTTATATTGTCGACCATCAGAATTGCGAAGTTTTCTTTATCAACATACCCAAGCTTAGTTTTTCCTAAGTCTGATGGTGCTAAGCCTACTAACACAACCTTTCCTCTAACCTCAATTGCATTTTGTATCTTTTCTTTTGAAACTTTGTATCCTGATGCAATTTGAGCCAAGTCATTTGAGACTTGATTTTGTAATCTAGGGATGTGTCAAAAGGTGATTGTTTGAAATTGTTTCAACAGTCTATTTACTATTACAAAGTACATAATTAAGTTTTCCTTTATGCACTTGTATTCTTTGGTAACTTGTTTTATTACTAACTCTGAGTCTCCCATTATTTTGACATGAGTTGCCCCCAATTCCAACAATACCTAAAGTCCAACTATCAAAGATTCATATTCAACTTCATTGTTGGAACAATGTCCGTCAATTTTGTACTTGAGTGTTGTTGTAATTTTGTGAGGAGAAATAACAAGTATCCCAATTCCAGTCCCATTCTTGTGACTAGACCCGTCGAAGTATAACTTCCAAGGCTCAATCTCCAGATAGTTCAGAGGATTTTCATTTATAGAGTGGTTGACTATAAAGTCTACAACCACTTGCCCTTTAACTTCTTTTATAAGTTTATAAGTTAAAAAGTACTCAGTTAATGCTAGTGCCCATTTCCCAATTCGACTATGCAAAATAGGTTTAGACAACATATGTTTAATAACATCAAAACATGAAGAAACATAAACTGGCTTTATATATTGCTTTAATTTAGTACAAGAGTAATACAAACATAGGAATAACTTCTCTATCATACTATACCTAGTTTATGCATCATTTAAAACTCTACTAAGGTAATAAATGGCTCTTTCGATGCCATCATCATCCTCCTGGGCTAACATACTCCCTAAAGTTCTATCTGAAGCAGCTATGTACAATCTCATACTTTTCTTTTTACAAGGTGGAGAAAGGATTGGAGGATGACTCAAGTACTCCTTGATCTTGTCGAAGGCTTCTTGTTGTTCTTTACCCCAATGAAATCCTTCCTTGCTCATTGTAACACGGTGGGAGAACTGACTTTAGTTAAATGTTGCGGATAGCAAGAGTCGCCACCGACTTTTATTTTATCCAAAGGAAAGGGCATAAAAGAACAGGAAAGACCTTAAAAGATTTTTGGGTTCGGGGGGTAGGTTATGTAAAGGGAAGGTATTAGCACCCTTTACATCCATGGTTATCCATGGGCTCTTAGTTACTTAGCTCACTTTAAAATGTTTTGAGAAGTGTAGTGTGTGATTAGAAATTTTCTTAAGTACTTTATAATGATCCATGTACGGATATATATATAAAGCCTTTGTTTTGAAAATTGTTTGAAATGTGAAGTGTAATAAAGTATTTTGAAAAGGTGAGCAAGTAATTAGGAGGAACCTACCCTATAATAAGTCTTTACTGTTCTTATGTGTTCTTTCAATGGTAAGACTATCCCTATTATTAAGGAATAGGTAGTCATTACCTTGGATGTTGTATGGGACATATGAAGGGTCATCTGTGATTAGGTAACTGTAAGGTGTCTTAGCAATTCCGAAGGGACTTATCATCTTTTATTCGAAAGGGACAAGATCATTTACGAAGGCAACGTCGAAGGGACTTGATCTTATAATCTTTAAAGGGACAAGATGATGTTAATGAGAGAAGGGACATTTGCTTTATACACCTTACTTGACCTTTTATTTAGGCAACATGAGAGGTATCCTCAAGAATGTGAGATGGCGATCAAAGATCGACTTATGTGTGTGCGTGTACAAATTCAAATATTTATCTTATAATTAGTGATCTAAATTCAATTTTAAGATACAAACATATTTACACTCCCTATTTTACTAACCATAGCAATTTAAATAAATAATAAAAATTCTACAACTATTACATAATTTGCACAATTACATTAAAATAATTTAAATATATAAGCATATAATAAATAAATAAATAAATAAGTTAGTAATAATAAATAAAATAAATATAAAAGAGGTTAGTATAATGATATTGAAAACAAATTAAAAGTTCAAATTTAAATAAATAATCGTTTTTTAAGAATTTTAAGAAAAAAGAAATAAATAATAATAATTATATACTAATAAATATGATTAATAGTTCTAATAATTTAATTATATATACATATTAAAAATATTTGTTAATTATAATTAAATAATAAATTAAGATCATAAAACAAAATTAGGGTTTTTAATTGTTTAGAAAAAATAAATTAGGGTTTATAATATAATTAGGGTTTTTTAAAATAAATTAGGGTTAACTATTTAATCTAAACTTAATTAATTTATTTATATAAAAACAACATACAACATTAATAATATACAATGAAATAAATATTAAATAATTTTATTAATAAAGTTTGAATTTTTAACATATGAGTTTTTTATAAGAAAAGAATATAAATATTTTATTTTAGACATTTATTATTAATTAAATTAAATAAATATAATATAAACAAAACAAAGTACATGAAAAAAAATGAGAAAAAAGAACTTACCTGGGGCTGGGATTCGAACCCAGGCCCTAGGCTTCACATCTCTAGGACCAATCTCCCTTCCACTGGGCTGCGCTGCGTTTGGTGATAGTGAATGAGCATCAATGTGTTTTGTTTGTTAACCTGTAAAAATCATTAAAAAAAGCAAAACAATACAAAATGGCCTGGGGGGATTCGAACTCAGGACCATCAATCTCACGCGCACACACACAAACCAACTGAGCCAAGCTGTTCTTCTGAAATAATATCCACAACAATATCATAAAATATAAAACCCAATTTTTAAATACGAATTTGGCGCCAGACTTCACCTTCCTCATTCAAATTACCTGCGAAATTTCCTAGGTTTTCTCCTACGAATTTTCCTACAAACTTTCAAAACCAGAATCCTATGTTTTTTTAAACATCAATCAAATCGCAACATCAATTCAAATTAACAGCCCAGATCAATTATACAAGTCTCATAAATCACAACCATGTTTTTAGATTTCGTTTAAAGGCCCTAAATTATTGGTTCCCGATTTGAAGCTTCAAACCCTAGCAATAGTGAATTTCAACACAGTCCATAATAATTGAATTAAATCATCCAGAAAGTTTCTAAACATCACAACAAACACAAATCCACAGTTAGTTTTCAATATTAATGTACAAATCATTCAAATCGAATTTTTTTTAAAGATGAACAAGATGCATTCGGTTTTCACGATTCAAGGCATGAGTGAATGATGTTATGATCCAGAATCAATCCATGAACTCCAAGGAACAAGTTGCAACCTTTAGTTTGTCTTGAAAGAGGCTCTAAGTATCAAACCGAATTGGTGTTTTTAGTGTGAAAATTGAAACTTTGTTCTTACCCTTGGAGGCTGTAATTTTGTCCCCTCTCATTGGCAATGTGTTTATGTATATATATGGATTGAATTAGGTCAGAAATATGCTATCACTCTTTGGACTTTTTGGATGTTTGAAGATTGAAAAAGATTTGTCATGAAATTTGATTTTTTTCTTTGATCTAACATTGCTATTTTGGGACAATCCTCATAACTTGTGTATCAATCTGATCCAAATATTATTTATGACTTTCTAGAAGCAAAATCCTTTTTCAAATATATGATTTTATATTTTATTTCAATTTAAATTGTATTTTAATGAATAAAATTCAAATAAATATGAAATAAAAAATAAAAAATCAGAAAATAGGTGGGTTGGGTCGTGCTTGGTGTTTTTGTAAAGATGGGATAGCAATTTGGTAGGCTCATTTAACAAAAATTGGTTTTAAAGCCCTATTTGCTTCATAAACTTCCCAAAATTTCCCAACTTTGCAAGGGCACAAATCCTTCAATTTTAATGCTATGAGGGTGTTCTTGTACATTTTGGAAATCTTAAAGAGTCCTCTAACCAACCTCTTTAGTCTCATATCCATATATTTTACCATTCTCAAGTTATGCTCTTTTGAAGTTGTTGACTTTTTGTTGACTTTTAAAAGGACCTATAATGTCTTAGCTCATACCTTCCAAATGAAGCATTTTTGGGCTTGGCTTGTGAGACACAAAGTTGTAGAGAATTCAATTTCCTTCAAAATGAGATTTGGATGGAAAATTCTTGATGAAGCATGTGAAAGTTATGGCTGGTCAAAGTTCAGTTGACTTTTCCTAAGGAAACCCTAATTTAGAAACTCCTGATTCTTGATGATCTGAAATATCCTTGATGAATCATGATAAACCCTTGATCAAATGATGAATTTTACTCATATAATTGATGTTGGCAAAAAATCATGAAGTTTGACTTTGGTTTGACCATAGTTGACCTCAGTTTGACTTTCTAACTGCTTTGACTGATTTTGACCTATCTGATCATCTGACTGAGCAAATCTTTGGGAAAAGTCTTGAAACTTGTCATGGGGATTCTTGAACACATATAGGATGCTATGAAGCTCACTTTAAGTCTTGTAAGTCAATTTAGCTTGATTAAAGTCAAAACCCTAGTTTAGGATGCACTGCTTATGAGGATGCATTGTCTGAGGGAATTGTCAAACTTTCTGACTAGTTGTGAACTTTGTGAACCTTGTGAACCTCATGAGATGTCTTGTGAACCTTGTGAGCCTCTTAGTACACACTGACTTGTCTTGTGGAGGGCAAATTTTGGGGTGCAACACTCATGCGCAACAAGGGTGAAAAAGCTTGAGTCTTTCCACTTAGGTTTGATATGAATCTTCTCAAGAAGTTGATCTTGCCTAAGAGTGATTGAAGCTCTTTCTTCGTCGAAGGCGCTTTAGCCTCCATAATAGCTTTGGTCTTATTTTGGTTGATTTTGATCCCTTTCTTGTGCACCACAAATCCTAAAAAGTCCCATGCCTACACACAGAAAGCACATTTAAGAGGGCTCATTTTGAGACCATGTTTTCTCATTCTTTCAAAAGAACGTCTAAGATGACTAACGTGATCTAGTCCAGAGATGGACTTTACAACTATGTCATCTATGTAAATTTGCATAAACGTATCTATGAAATCATGAAAAATTGAATTCATTTCTCTTTGGTAAGTTGCCCCTGCATTTTTCAAACCAAAAGGCATGACTACCCATTCATAGGTGCCCAAGGCCACTGGGCATCGAAAAAAAGTCATAGGGACATCTTCCTCAGCAATGAATATCTGATTGTATCCTGAGTAGCCATCTAGCATACTTAGGTACTCATGTCCTGCAGCAAAGTCAATTAGCATTTCTGCTACAGGCATCGAATATTCATCTTTAGGGGTTGCAGAGTTTAGGTCTCTAAAGTCTATGCATACCCGTAAAGAGCCATTCTTTTAATTACTGGTACGATATTGGCTAACCATTCGACGTACTTAGATGTGCGAATGAACTTGCATCGAAGCAGCCTCTCAATTTCCTCTTTAATCTTAGTGAGAATTGCTAGGGGGAAGCGTCTTGGATTTTGTTTGACAGGCTTTTTCCCAGGTTTGATTGGCAACTTGTGTTCGACAAGCCCTCTCTTTAAGCCAGCCATTTTGTCATAGTCCTAAGCAAAGCAATCTTTAAATTCCTTTAGCAAGTTGACGAATTCAACATTGAGTTCTGGGTGGAAATTGGCACTGATGTAAGTAGGACTTTTTGCTTCCCCATCTCCCAGGTCAATTTCTTCTAAGGGGTCCTGAGCCAGCATTTTAGTACTTTCTGACAGAGGATCCTTTTCGAATCCCAAAGGCTCATTGTCATAAATTGCATCAAGCCTCTGGTCTGAATCTTCTTGAGCCTTATTTGGAGGCTCTTGGTCTGAATCCTTCACATGATCTTCTTCTACAAATTATGTAATGGCTTCAACATCCATTTCACTTCTTGCAGCCTCTAAGGCCTCTTGTATTCTTGTTTCAGCCACATAGGCCGAAATCCTTTTTAGAGCATCGAAGTCAATCATTATTATTGCCTTCACTCCCCTAGCTTGTGGGTCGGATTTCAGGATCAGGGAAATATGGTTGGAGGTTACATGTTTCCCCTACAAACTACCTATCCCAACAGATTCCTTCAATAGGATGGAGTTTTAGCCTGCAGTATAAGTGATCATCTTGTATGAACTTGAATGTCGCTGGTACACATGGGCCAATGTGTGCCAAATTCTTGTCGAACTCCACACATTCCACATGATTAACTGGTACTTTGAAGTACCCCTGATCAGCTTCAATGTTTACGACGATGTCATCTAGCCTCCAGATGGTAACCCTCTGATGCATTGAAGATGGCACTGCACCAATGCCATGTATCCACTCCCTTTCCAACAGGAGGTTATAGTTGGCCTTGGTTTCGACCATCATAAAGAGAGTGGGCCTGGTGACTGCTCCCACAGTTAAATCTACCTGTAGGACCCCTATAGTAGGTCCAGTTTTCCTTCATAGTTTAATAGGACCAGGTTATGAGGCTTGAGGTCTGTGTCCAACTTGCCAATGTTAGGCAACAATAAATGTGGCATAATGTTTACTGTGGCACCACAATCCACCAGAAACTTGTTAATTGCCACATTTTCCACCTTGTCGGTTATGTACAGGGTCTTTAGGCACCCCCTTATGGCTTCAGAAGGACGCTCGAAGAAGGCATTTTGCTATTGAACACACCCATTGTTCATGACATAGTAGCACACTGGCTTGTGTGCAACCATCTCTGCCTCAGTGTTGGCATCCATGTTATCAACCTCAGAAATACGATTGTATTCCCTGGGCATAACTGAGACTATGTTCACCAGGACATCAAAGGATGCTTCAGATCCACACTCAAAGTTATCTGTCATTTCTTCATCTTCGATTAATTCAGTTATGATCTCTGCTCTGATTTCAGCTCCCTTGTCCTTTGATGAACGTGTTTTGTGCCCCACAGGCATTTTTTCATTGCTTTCATCTTGAGGTTGTTACCCTTTTCACCAACCATGTTCGTGCTTGATTCAGTAACATCCTTTTTGGAGGCTTCTCTTTTATCCTTCCTTCTTCGTTGCTCCCTACACCACTGTGACCTGTTCATAGGGTTGTTACCTTTATAATTCTCAGACACATACGCAAATTTGTTCGACGTTCTGGTCTCCCTTCTGTATCCCATCGACGACCCTCTTTCGATATCAAAATTCTTCCATTTCTGGGTTCCCTTTTTGTTTGACTCACTGGGCTTATACCATTAGTCACTAAGGACTTCCCCACCTGACTTAAATGAGGGACGCTTCGACTTGAGAGGTTGGTCTTTGTTACCCTAGTCAGAGCATCGTGGGTCGAAACGCCTTTGTTTCTGCCCTTGATAATCTTTTTGCTTTAGTTTTCTACCAGCCTTATCAACTTTCTGAAGGCTTTTGGCAGCTTCCTTGTTGAAGATAGAACTGCACCTGGGACACAGCATAACCTCTGAATATTTGTTTTGACATCTCTATAAGAAGTCAACAATGGTCTCATCTTCCTTAGGATAAGCCTTTTTGTAGTTATTCTTCTGAGGCAACAAAGCATCAACCTGGGTCTCCTGGTCTTCAGTTATTTCGACTATGTTAACATTAACTTAATCCTTCAATTGCATTTTGGAGAAGTCTAGGTCAAGACCCTTAATGGCCTTGTCCATGTTGGTAAAAACTTCAGTAGTTTCCTTGGTAATCGTGGGAGATTCACTTCTTCAATCCCTGCATCTGGGCCAGCAGTGACTCCCACATCAAATCTTTTGACATCAGGTGATGTCTTGAAGAATCCTTCAGCATCCATACATATCTGATGCTCTAATTGTTCCTCAGTCAACTTTGTTTCAACCATGACCACCGTAGCATCATGGGAATGGTCTTCAGCAACCCTAACCATCACAGGCTCCTTCATGGCTACGACTATCTCTAGGGTGTCGTCATCATCACCAACTTGATCAACAACATCAACCAGATTTAGTGTCGTAGGTTCAGTATAATTAGCCTCAGCCAGTTGAAGAGGATCCGTATCAATCTTCATCCGTGCCTTTGGCTTATCTCCAAACTTGAGCCTTCCCTCCTGGATAGTATTTTTCACCAAATCCATGAAAAGAAAACATTGAGAAGTTTTATGACCTAGGTAACTATGGTATTTACAAAAACCTCTTTTATTTCGTTGATCTAATGGTGGCATTTTAACGCCCGGTGGCACCATTATTTGGCCATCCTTAACTAATATATCAAAAAATTTGTCACACTTAATAACATCGAAAGTATATGTTTTCCTAGGATATCTGTCGTTCCTTTCAGTTTCGACAAGGTTCTTTCCATCAGAGGGAACTAACAGCTTGCAAGAATAAGGAGGGCCCTACTTAAGTTCATCTAGATATATCTCATTATCCTCTAGAGGTACGAATTCGTCATGGACTCCTCCGACCTCATCTTGATAGTCTACTTAAGTTATCTTCTTATGTTTATTCTCCCTAGATTTCTCATACTTAAGACGCTCAAGTTGTCGAACTCTATCTGCTAACTGGGCCATATCCCTCAGGTACTGGGTATCCAGTTTCTTCCTAATAGAATAGTCAAGGCCATCAGGAGCCATTTCGACCAATTCACGCTCAGGCACTTGTGTAAAGCATCTGGCTTTAAGTATTCGAAATCTGTTCAAGTAATCATCAATCGATTCATTAAACTTTCTCTTGACACTAGCCAATTCTTTCAAGCTAAACTTGGTCTGTCCCATGTAATACTGCTCATGAAACAAACACTCCAATTGAGTCCAATTACAAATTGAACCAGGTGGCAATGTAGTAAACCAAGTGAAAGAATTCTTGGTGAGGGAACTGGGGAAATACTTGACCCTAAGACTTTCGTCATTTGGTAGTTCTCCTGCTTCTATCATATATCGTGCCACATGTTCGACCGTAGACTCAATCGTATCTCCTGAGAATTGGTAAACTTAGGGACCTTCGTCCTAGAAGGTAGTTCTGATTGGATAAGTACTCCGCTATTGGCGAAGTGAAATTTGGCCTAGCGAAGCCCGTATTTATTCCACTTCTAGCCATTATTCAATTGACCATGGCTTCCAAATTATTTTCTATTTCCAAATTGTTCTGTCGAACTTGGTGAACCACTTGATTTGCATATTGATGCCTGTGCACTACCATTACTATTGGTTCGTCCACTTTTGGGTTTTTCCTTTGATTCTTGATAGATGGATCTTCAAATGGTTCGACCATAGGTGGATCCACGTGATCTGGTGGCTGCACAGCGTCTCCCACATTCATTCCTTGATCTGTGCGTCGATGTAATGCTGAGACTCCCATGAATTATGTTATGCGTTCCATTTGGGTTACCATCTGTTGATTTTCCTGAGTCGTATTCTGAATCAAAGGTTTGAAAACCTCTCCCATTGTCTGGAAAAGATTGTGAACCATTTACATGTTGCTTTCATCCATTTGTTGCCTTAGATAGGTTGCATACTCATTTGTTAGATTATGACTCTGCGTCGAATGCCCCAATGCACCAACTTGGCTATTCCTTCTCATGTTTATTGCTAAGCCTGATTCCTGTAATGGTGAAGGGACAACATGATCAGAAAAAACAGGATGTGCATTCCTCGCTCCTGCTATTGTGGTAATTGATGGCCCAAAGAGTCTAGGGTATTGCTGAGCAAGAGTAGGTCCAAAAGGTGTAAATGCAGTTGAACTGGGTGGTGGAGTTTGTGCACTTGGCCCAATATACACCAACACTGGTTGAGAATAAGTCCTGTTAACTGTTTCCCCTGGACCCATTGAAAGGGTTGGTTCTGACACCACTGTTTGTGTTGTTGAAGCCCATGTCGAAGGGTTGGAGACTGGTATGGCATTGATAACATGAAATCGTATCATATATTTTCTACATTTTGTCTTCGTTTTATTATGATTTTTATAGACTTAACTCCCGATTTTCCCCAAGTTTTCATGTTTTCCGCAGGTATTATGTTTCTCAAGTCAACAACATGCAAAAAGAAGAAATGAAGAAAACCAACATGAAAAACCAGAAGAAACAAGCAAACTGAAGTTCTACATAATTTGCAGTTGTGACGGTCGTCACAGCCTTATGACGAGCGTCATGCATAATTAGCGTGTGACGGTCGTCACGCATCCAGAATAGAGGAAACGCTCGTCATAACCCCATGACTCTCGTAAGTGTTTCAAAACCAGTTTATACTGAACGTGAAAACATGGAAAACAGAAGCAGCGGAAATTCATTCTATTTTCCTAATTTCTCTCAACCTCAACTTAAAGGAAGCAAACTGAGTCATCCCACTTCCTCCTCAAATTTCTCAACCGCCCACTACTCCCACTTTCTCCACCACTCATTATGCTACATGGAAGTTACATAAGGAAGAATACCTCTATAAATAGGAGTCTTCGTAGCTTTTCGAAGGCATCCAAGTTTTTGGGCGCAAAAGCGCTGCTCACTTTGTTCTTAGTTTTTAGGCAGAAATTACCATTGTAAAAAGGGTAGTTTCTTACACCGAGGAACTACTCCACCATTAGTGTTTAGGCCATAAATCTATGTAACTGCTTGGATCAATTTATTGAAGTTATTTCCAGTTTCTTCTAATTCAAGTCTCGTTTATTTTCTCGTATTACAGGTTCTTTATTTTATCGCTTTATTACTATTATTGTTACTGCATCTTTTAATTGTTAAAGTATGTTGTTATTAATTTCAATCTTTATGTTTATGTCGTTTCCATTTAATTATATGTCTTGCTAAATAGTTTAGAGTCCAGCGTATGAGGACCATCGTTACCGACGGGACTCGGTAGAAAATAATAGGTGCGAATTAATAACTACAATTCTGTTTTGATTATAATTTCTATGCATAATTTAATTAGCATTGTCATGAGAGTGAGATGTTAGTTAACATTGCTTTGTCATGAGAGTGAGAGGCATATAAAGGTTGGAGCCAAGATCCGCGAGAGCGTGAGGAGCGAACCAGATAGTAGAAATTAGGTAACTTATCTAAAAACAGCGAGAGCACTTTAGAGACGTTTATGACACTATTAGCTTTCAAAGAGTGTTTCCTAGTTACCGGGCGAGCGAGAGCAAAATCTTGGGATTAGGAAGTATGATTTTAGTTAAGACCGCGAGAGCGTGAGACAGAGTCTTTAAGTTGGTATATTCTACGGAATAGGAGTATAGTCGTAATTAACACCTCAATCTACGAGTCCCTTAGGAGCGCGGAAACCATATCCTGGCCTCGTTCTATTATTATATTTTCTTAGTTTTATTCTAGTTTTAGTTCTAGTTTCCCTTTAATCACTTATCATTAGCCTTAGCTTTACAAAGTAACGATAGATAACGATAGGTTGATATTGGTCTCTGTGGTTCGACAATATTTTATATTACTTCGATAAATTCGTGCACTTGCAGACGCATTAAGTTTTTGGCGCCGTTGTCGGGGACCAATAGTCAATATTGTTATTTCGATATTGCACCATATAGACTAAGGCATTTTCTTTCTTATTTCTTTAACTATGTTCCACCCAAACTCTTTCTACAATCCCCATTCCCAGTATTTCGAGGAATCTCAAGAATACCATAATCCCAACCTCGAAATACATATGGAAAATTTCAATCCTTCGTCTGCCCATTCTCGCACAAATAACCTCTATAACTATCAATTCTAAAATTTTGAGGAATCGCACCCAAATCTTCCCGATGATTATCATTCCCAATATTTCGAGGAACCCCAAGAATCATACAATTCCAATCTTGAAATACTAATGGGAGATTTCCATGCGACGCTGTCTCATTTTCGCCCAAATTACCACTCTCAATATTTTGAAGAACCGGAAAAATCCGTTCAGTCCAATCTCGAAACATTAATGGAGGATTTCGTTGAAAAATCGACCAATGATAGAATAAAATCTATGATGGAGCACTTTATAGACGCACACATTATCCATAATGAAGAACTTAAAAGACAACATATCGATAATCATGAAACCCTTAGGCGGCTGAACACGATGGTCGAGTCCCTCGTGATTCACACTGAGGCATTGGAGACCCAAACCTTACTGCATGCACTGACACCTATAGGTCCCTCCCTTGAGGATAATGCTTATGTTATAACAACCAGTAGTGAAAACCAAATCGAAAATCCTGAAGAGAGTGATAATGAGGTTGATGAGAGTTATGGTGTGGAAATAGTTGAGATTGAGACAAATTCACCAACACCATCCACAAACGAGGTTGTCGAAGAGGTAAAGAATGAAGCACGAACTGTTGATCACCCTTGTCATACCCTAATTTTTGACCCTAAGATTTTTCGCATCTCATCTGCATTTCGCATACAAACAAGATCACGTATGGGTTCGTCTACCCTTTCCAGTTGCAGGTCTATGCCTCACCAGGGGATCACTGTGTTTCTACTTGCTTTTATTTGTTTATATTTATCACTAACCAAAATATCAAAAAAAAATATGTTTCAGTTTGCTTCTTCTTCTCTCTGTGTTGCAGGATTTCAAAGATATGGCAGTGATTTTAATTCAGATGTGGTTGTTCAGTTATGATTCGATTCAGATGGACGTTTGACCTAATATTGGTCAAACTATCAGAAGATTGTTTCAACTGCAAGTTGTGTGTGCCAGTGACTTTTCCTCAGACAATGCATATTCAAAGTTCAAGTTATGTTGTGTGTTAAGTTCATCAGTTCATAAGAGGTTCATCTGTGGACTTATTTTCTTCAGCATGGTTTCGAATTATCAGGGCAATTTTCAGACGATTTCAGTGACTGTGGTTGAATTGGCAAGTTGTTTAGTGGTTCAGTAATGGCTGTTTTCATTTTAATCAGTGGCTTGTGAGAAAAATCAGAAGTTGGTCGTGGGCCTTAAAAAATCATCATTTCATATCCATCATCCATTTTCCGATTAAACCATTTCTTTTTATTTTCAATTTTTCTATTATCCATTTCTATTCATTTTCTAATTCTTACCGATTATTCATTTTTCATTTCCATATTAAATTCACCTTTCAAAATTTCCATTCTTTTCGAATATCCATATTCCACCGATTTCCAGTTAATCAAATTCCTTTATATTTCCAAATTTTAATCACCACAAATTAATTTCTTTTTATCATAAACCTTTTATTTTCATTTCTATTTCTTTTAAACCATAAAAAAACAAATTATCAAAGCCCTTCTTTTTTTGCTTAAGCCCATTTATTCTCAGCCCATTTCATTTTTTAAAAAAAATACATAAAAAAAGAGAATAAAAGAAATAAGGTTTTTTTAAGCCACTTGATGAAGCCATTTTATACAAAAGAAAACAAGTTGCCTACACTTCAACTTTCATCAGCCCAAGCTTTCATGTCATCAGCTTTACCAAGCCCAAGTCAATATCACAAGCCACATGTGAACACTAGCTTTAATGTCGTGAGCACACGCAAGCAAAACGTAACAACTCTCACAAATGAATACACACCACATGTGAACTGCACTTGCCCAGCCGATCTGCAAGCATCAGCAGCTTCAGCAAGCCATCCAAAAATATACTTCAGCAAAAACAAGTTTCACGCGGACGATTCCTTCACATGCGGATCAGCTCCACATGCGGACGATTCCTTTACATCCATGGTTATCCATGGCTCTTAGTTACTTAGCTCACTTTGAATTGTTTTTGAAAATGTGAAGTGTGTGAATAGAAATTTTCATAAGAGTTTAATAATGATCCATGTACGGATGCGTAAAAAACTTGTATTTGAAAATTGTTTGAAATTGTGAAATGTTTGAAAAGTTTTTTAAATGGTGAGCAAGTAACTATGAGGAACCTACCCTAAAGTTTAAGTCTTTTCTGTTCTTTATCCTTTAAATGGTAAGACTATCCCTATTATTAAGGAATAGGTAGTCATTACCTTGGATGTAAGGGACAAGTGAGGGACATCTGTTTATAAAGGCAACTGTAGGGTGTATTAAGCAATTTTGGAGGGACTGTCATCATTATTCGAAAGGGACAAGATCATATTGAAAGGCAACCATTAAGGGACTTGATCTCTGATTATGAAGGGACTAGATGACTTTTCTTTTAAGGGACTTTGCTTTATACACCCTACTTGACCTTGTGATTAGGCAACATTGAGAGGCAACCCTAGAAAGTGAGATGGCGATCAAAGATCGACTTACGTGTGTGAGTGTTTAATTTTAAATATTTATCTTTTAAATTAAGTGATCTAAATTATTTTTAAACAACATACATGTTACACTCCCTGTTTACTAACCATAGCATGAAAATTAAATAATTTAAATATTACAAAAAATTACACTAAGGAGCATTTACATAATAATGATAAGCAATTAAAAATAAATAGCAAAAATAAATAAATAAGCAAAATATAAATAATAAGTAAAATAAATAAATAAGCAATAATAATTATAATAGGGGTTAGTATAATAATATAATAATAAATAAGGTTAGTGAAATATTAATAATAAGCATAATTTAAAAAATAAATGGATTAGTAATAAACATGATTAGTAATAATAATAATAATAAACAAAATTTTAATGGCTTAATAGAAAAATAAGAACAATTATATTAATTAATCATAAAATTTAAAATTATAAACAAATTAAATAAATTATGAACATATTATGAGAAATTATTAAATTTGCAAAATTTTTTAGAAATTATTTTCATATATAATTAATTATAAACAACAAAAAAATATTTTCATATTATAAACAAATTAAACATTTTAATTTCTACACATATTTATATACAAAATTTTAAGTTTATAAATAATTTATTAAATCAAATATTTTAATTAAATTATGAATACAAATAATGATATAAAAGGAGAAAAGAAAATTAGGGTTTAATTGTTTAGAAAAATAAATTAGGGTTTGTCAAATATTAGGGTTCATTTTATTTACAAAATTAATTTAATGAATATATATATATATTATAAATCTAAATACCTAAAAAACTAATTTTTGAATTAAGAAAATAATATTTTTTTAGAATTTAGAAAATATAGTATAAACATATTATAATTTAAAAAAATCATTTTAATTTAATTTGTGAAATAAAAGGAAAACATAACAAAAGAAAAGACAATAAGAAACCAAAAAACAAGACCTGGGATTTGAACCCAGGTCCTTTACCTGGAAAATGAAGAGTCTTGCCACTGGGCCACGCTGCACTTGGTGCAAGAAGAATGAACTCAAATTTGTTTTGTTCTTTAAACCTGAAAAATCAGAAAAATAATGAAAAAGCAAAAGGCCTGGGGGAGGATCGAACCCAGGACCTCTCAAACACACACACAAGTACATGACCAATCCTGCTGGGTGAGCGCATCTGTTAATATCTTCACAATAATGCATAATATATTATAATAGCTTAATACCTGGAAAAAGAAACAAAAAGGAACTAAAGCCAGGGTTCGAACCCCTGCCCTTTGCTTCATGCCTGCGCCTCATTACCAACTGATCCACATGTCATTTGTAATAACATAACAGAAACATAATATAATAAAATAAGTTTTTTATTTGAATTTGACTTTCGCGCCAGTCAACTTCTTCTTCTTCCTCATAACCTTCGCATTTACCTGCGAATTTCCCTACCAATTTTCCTGCGAATATCAAATTGCAGCAATACCTACGAAACTCAAACATTGACAAAACAGCAAAATTTTGTGAAATTGATTAGTGCATTACATTCTACAAGGTCTATACAACTCAACCATGTCTCTAAAATTCATTTATAGTTGATGAATCGAAGAACCCTAAAACGGCCATAAAACCCTAACTATGGTGGATTACGATTCAAGCCATGAAACTTTGATTCAATTGTCCAGAAACAATCTATACAACATCACAAACAGAATTATACAAACAAAATTCGTTAGAATGCATTGGATTAGTGTAATCGAAAAATTTATATTCAAGAACAAATGTGATTCGGTTAGCATGATATGGAGTGTTTGGGATGCATATGAGTATTGGTTTCGATTCTATGATGTCCAAGGATCATAGTTGTGTCCTTAGTTTACCTTCAAATGCCTTGGAATGTCAAAACCGAATTTGAGTTTTTTGCTTGAATTTTGAAAAGTGAAACTTACTCTTGAGGCTGTCAAAATTCGTGGCTTGTGATTGTAATGTGTTAAGTACTTATAGGAGAATGAATTTAGGTCAAAAAATCAAGTCATTGTGTGGAAAATTTGATATGAAAAGATTCAAAATGATCATGCCTTAAAAATCCAATATTCTTGTATGAACACTTGCTATTTTTGGCTAATCTTCATGATTTCTTTCCACTTCAATTCTAATCAAATTTATGATTTTCTAGAAGCTTGATCCAATTCAAATCTTACATTTTCATATTTTATTTTTATTTAAAATGATTTTTAATGAATTAAATCAAAATAAATAAAAATAAAATAATAAAAAATCTGATTTTTATTTATTTGGGTCGTGCATGAAGTTATTGTATGGATTGGGTCATCATTTGGCAAGCCCATTTGGAAGAAATTGGTTTTAGACCTCCATTTTCATCATAAACCAACCCAAAATTTCCCAACTTTGCAAGGGCACATATCCTTCAATTTTAATGCTATAAGGGTGTTCTTGGACATTTTGGAAAGCTTGAAGAGTCCTCTAACCAACCCCACTGGTTTCATGTCCATATAATTTACCAATCTCAAGTTATGCCATTTTGAAGTTGTTGACTTTTTGTTGACTTTCAAAAGGACCTATAATGTCTTAGCTCATACCTTCCAAATGAAGCATTTTTGGGCTTGGCTTGTGAGACACAAAGTTGTAGAGAATTCAATTTCCTTCAAAATGAGCTTTGGATGGAGACTTGGTGATTAAGTATGTGAAAGTTATGGCTGGTCAAAGTTCAGTTGACTTTTACTAAGGAAACCCTAATTTAGAAACTCCTGATTCTTGATGATCTGAAATCTCCTTAATGAATCATGATCAACCCTTGATAAAATGATGAATTTTACTTAATATACTTGATGTTGGCAAAAAATCATGAAGTTTGACTTTGGTTTGACCACAGTTGACCTCAATTTGACTTTTTAACTGCTTTGATTGATTTTGACTTATCTGATCATCTGACTGAGCAAACTTCTGAGAAAAGTATTGAAACTTGTCATGGGGATTCTTACACACATATAAGATGCTATGAAGCTCACTTTAAGTCTTGGAAGTTCATTTAGCATGATTAAAGTCAAAACCCTAGTTTTGGATGCACTGCTTAGGAGGTGCATTGTCTGAGGGAATTGTCAACTCTTCTGACCAATTGTGAACTTTGTGAACCTTGTGAACCATCATAAAATGTCTTGTGAATCTCATGGGAGGTATTGTGAACCTTGTGACCCTCATAAAGTGACTTGTAGACTTCATGAACCTCATGAAAGGCCTTGTAAGCATTGTGAATCTTGTGAACCTTGTGAACCTTCATGAAGTGACTTGTAGACTTCATGAACCTCATGAAAGGTCTTGGAAGCATTGTGAATCTTGTGAACTTTGTGAACCTTCTTAGCACACAAAGTCTTTTATTGTGAGGGCAAATTTTAGGGTGCAACAGCTGCCCCTGTTCAATTTTCTGAAACCTGAGGGGTTAGATTGGTATATTTGCCAGTCGTGACCTGGAAGGTTGAAGGGGATTGAACACAAAAGCCCAAAAATTTGCACTCACCAGTGCATAAAGTGATATAGATGGCTAGTTGAATATACTTGAGTGGGCTTAAAGATGCCACTTGGAGAAAAGTTCTTAGATACATTTCTTGGAGGATAAAGCAGTCCAAAGTATGAAGGTATAATGATAGCTTTCAGGAGGATAAAGCAGTCCTGAAGTAATGATGATAGCTGTCAGGAGGATGGAGCAGTCCTGAGGTATTGATGTGCTTTCAGGAGGATAAAGCAACCTGAGGTATAAGAAGCTGTCAGGAGGATAAAGCAATCCTGAGGTAATAATAAGCTGTCAGGAGGACGAAGCAGTCCTGATGAGATAATAAGCTTTCAGGAGGATGAAGCAGTTGTTGGTGTAAGCCCTAGAGGCCAATACTTTTTGGTACTTGTATCGGATTATTCGTTTAATAATAAAAGGCATTTCTTTATTATGTTTGTCTTTCAGAATAATAAAGTCCCTAGAATAGTTAGTCTGTTTAATGAAATGTTAAGTGTGACTTAATCATGAGATCCCATTAAACATAAAGACATTATTCTTAAAATATCTGTAGTCAAGCTTTATTGCAAAGTGGGATAACATTGAAGCATTGAGACTATTATGAAGATAGACTGATGATCACATCTCATGGATCATGGATAAAGAGTTATCAAGTCTTGACATAGGTATAAATATTAGGAGTAATATTTATACCGGATTGACCCGCTATGAGAATACTACATAGTATGTTATGCAAAGTGTCATAAGTTATTCTCAAGGTGATAATGGTGTATTACCACCCTTCGACCTGAAACCACTGTGGACCCTAGATGTAGAGTCGGGTGCTTTATTGCTGATCAAACATTATCCGTAACTGGATGATCATAAAGACAGTTGATGGGCACTCCACGAAGCATACTGAGGGACATGAGTGTCCTAGATGGAATTTGCCAATCCTGCATAACAGGAGAAATGTCTAAGGGCCCAATATTGAACTGGACAAGGATGACACAGTGTATGCCTTGTGTTCAATATAGACATAGGGGCAAAAGGGTAATTGTACAAACATATATTATCACGAAAAAGGTTTTGTCAGATCACATGACATTTTTGTGACTTGGGTAGCAGTGATGTGTTGCTAGATACCGCTCACTGTTTATTATGTTAAATATATAATTTAATATAATTACCAACGTTACGAAATCCTACAGGGTCACACACATAAGGACAGTTTGATGAGAGATAGAGAAATCAAAGGAACACCGTAAGGTACGGTGCACTTAAGTGAAAATAGAAATTCGGATAATATAATAATAATTATTGTTATTTTATAATGGTTATAAAATAATAATAAAATAAATATATTTATTATAATAATAGTTATTATAATAATATATAATATTATTATGGATCATGTGAATTGGGCTTTTAGCCCGCAGCCCACAAGAGAGTCTATAAAAGGAACCCTTGTGATGAAGCTTTCACTTGATGCATTTTCGTTTTTGATTCTCTTTTCTCACTCAAATAATTTCGTTCGTAAGTAGCTAGCACTGTGACCGGAAGCTGTTCGTGTGGACTGAGTAGAGGCGTTGCACTTCATCAACGCTTGTGATCGCTGCATCAAAGATCTGAATCGCCACAAAGAGGTAACGATTCTATCACTGACCATGCTCATTCGTAAGGATCACTAAAGGAAAATTTTGTTTTCCGCTGCGTTTAGATCGCAATTTTCCTTCAGCAGTCCTGCTGTAGTAATATGTTTTCAAGAGGATGAAGCAGTCTTGAGAGATAATAAGTTTTCAGGAGGATAAAGCAGTCCTGATGTAGAATGCTTTCAGGAGGATAAAGCAGTCCTGATGTACTAGAAGTTTTCAGGAGGATGAAGCAGTCCTGATGGATGATATGCTTTCAGGAGGATAAAGCAATCCTGAGGGATGATAACTTTCAGGAGGATAAAGCAATCCTGATAATCATAAGTCTGTTTGCTGGATAATTAACCTGAAAACAAGGTAGCATTCTGTATGGTAAGATTAGTTTATGCATTATGTATGCATGTATGATATGATGCACTTAGGTAATGTACTATGTATCTATGGATATGTATGTTATGGTATGATGTAAATGATGTATGTATGATATGATGTTGCCGGAAGCGTCTGGATATCTTCGTATAACAACTGCTGGCCAGGGAAAATAAATCCCGATTCGTTGTTGAAGAATATGAGGAACTCATTCCCGTCTTGTGTGATAATATATTATACATAACCTTCCGTATGCTGGGGATAGCAAGGTATATATAACCTCCCGTCTGCTGGGGATAGTAAGGTATACATAACCTTCGTCTTCGTTTGATAGTAGGATAGATATAACCTCCGTCTTCGTTCGTCGTACCCTTATTGGAAAGTAAATTCCCGTATATCCGTATGAGGATAAAAGAGATGGATATAAATTCCAGGGGAGATGAGACTTTATGAAGATGGATTCGTCCTACTGAGGGTTTGTAACTGTCTTGTTGAGATGAACCGGCGAAGCTTCGTTGAAATCCTTCCCTCGTTCGTCCTTAGTAAATACTATTACTGCATTTTCATGCATTTCTGGTAAACATCAATCATATTAAGCATACATGCATTTCTTGTAAACATCAATCATATTCAAAAGCATACATACATTCAAACACAACCAATGGACGTTTCGCTTATGTAAATAGGGTAAAAGTAAATCAGGATTCAAAAATGGATTTTTATTTATATCAAAGAGTGACCCATATATGGGTAAATTTGTACAAGGAGACATAAACCCTAGTAAGAGGATTTTGTCATAAAGTTTTACAAAACAAGGAGAATCAGCTATGTGAAAAATAATCCTATTGAGTTTCAATTCTACTATTGCCATTATCTTCAAGTATCTCATCTTCTGCTGTTGAGACGGAAACGATTGGATTGAGCTTTAACTGTTCGAGCTTGAGTAAGTAACACAACTGGTCGCAGTTTCATGGGTGATCCAAACGAGACATAGTCATACGCTTTAATCCCTAACTTTTGCCTGGATTGCCCTTTCAGGTTTTCAATCCACCGGGATACCCTTTTTTGCCCAAGCCGCCTTTTCAGGTTTTCTACTTGCCGGGTGTACATCTTTTTATATATATATATCCCTAATTTTTGCCCAAACCCTTTTGGTTTGCCGGGATGCCCTTATTTTTGCCTAGGCCTGTCAACCTAGCGGGTCTCTTTTCATGCGTAGTATTTTTTAACTATGTCTGCGTTTACAGGCTGTGGGAAGTCTTCACCATCCATTGTAGTAAGTATCATGGCACCTCCCGAAAACACTGTCTTGACTACAAATGGTCCTTCATATGTTGGAGTCCACTTGCCCCTAGGATCACCCTGTGGTAATACGATACGCTTAATTACCAAGTCACCAGCCTGATATACCTTTGGCTTAACCTTCTTGTTAAAAGCTTTGATCATTCGTTTCTGGTACATCTGGCCATGACAAACTGCTACTAACCTCTTCTCGTCAATCAAATTTATCTGGTTAAGTCGAGTCTGAACCCACTCATCTTCATCCAAGCCTGCATCCTTCATAATTCTTAAGGAGAGAATCTGAACTTCAATGGGCAGAACTGCTTCCATACCATAGACTAAGGAGAATGGGGTTGCCCCTGTTGAAGTACATATTGTGGTACGATAACCATGAGGAGCAAATGGTAACATCTCATGCCAGTCTTTGTAAGTAACAGTCATCTTCTGTACAATCTTCTTGATGTTCTTATTAGCAGCTTCAACTGCCCCATTCATCTTTGGACGATACGGAGAAGAGTTATGATGCTTAATCTTGAACTGCGTGCAGAGATCAGTAATCATAGTGTTGTTCAGATTAGAGCCATTGTCAGTGATAATCCTTTCAGGGATGCCATACCTACATATGAGATTATTCTTAATGAATCGAGCCACCACATTCTTAGTAACAGATGCAAATGAAGCTGCCTCCACCCACTTCGTGAAGTAATCAATAGCAACCAGGATGAAACGATGCCCATTAGATGCAGTAGGCTTGATCTCACCAATCATATCAATGCCCCACATGGCAAAGGGCCAAGGAGCAGTCAACACATTCAATGGTGATGGAGGTATATGTACTTTATCAGCATAAATTTGACACTTGTGACATGTTCTGGAGTGTTGATAGCAGTCAGCTTCCATGGTAGACCAATAGTAACCTGCTCTCAGTATCTTCTTTGCCATGGTGTGACCACTAGAATGAGTGCCAAAAATCCCATCATGCATATCTTCCATGATCTCAATTGCTTCCTTCTTATCCACACAACGAAGCAAAGTTGAATCATGATTGCGCTTATACAGAATGCCATTACTCAAAAAGAACTTAGCAAAAAACCTTCTCAGAAATTTCCTATCTTTGACAGATGCCCCTTCAGGGAACTCCTGAGCCTCAAGATATCTTTTCACTTCATAGAACCAAGGCTTCTCCTCTGCCCCTTTTGTGTCAATCTCATTGCAGTATGCAGGCTTTTCAAATCTATCAATGGTAATCTTGGGAGCTTCATCATCCCAACTGATCTCAAACATAGATGCCATGGTGGCCAGTGCATCTGCCAACTAATTCTCTCTTCGGGGAATATGTTCAAAGGTAATCTCTTTAAAATGTGGGATCAAAGACAACACATGCTCTCTGTAAGGAATGAGGTTATCATGTTTGGTATCCCAATCTCCTTTAATTTGACTTACTACCAGGGCTGAATCTCCATACACATCAAGGAACTGAATCTTCATATCAATAGCAGCTTTAATACCCAGGATACATGCCTCATACTCAGCCATGTTATTGGTACAATAGAAACAAAGTCTGGCAGTAATCGGGGTATGACAACCTTCAGGGGAACTAATCACAACACCAACACCATTACCAAGTGCATTAGATGCACCATCAAAAACCATAGTCCATCGGGATCCTTGTTCAGGTCCGTCATATTGTCCAGGTTCTTTGGTAATAATCATAATGTCTTCATCAGGGAACTCAAAACTCATTGACTGGTAATCATCCACTGCTTGATGAGCCAAATGATCAGCAACAACACTTCCTTTAATGGCCTTCTGAGTAGTGTACTGTATGTCATATTCTGTCAAGATCATTTGCCATCTTGCAATTCTTCCGGAGAGAGCAGGTTTCTCAAATATGTACTTGATTGGATCCATCTTCGAAATCAATAAGGTAGTATGAGTCAACATATACTGTCTTAGTCGGCGAGCAGCCCATGCCAAAGCGCAACAAGTTTTCTCGAGCAGTGAGTATCTTGTTTCACAGTCGGTAAACTTTTTGCTAAGGTAGTATATTGCCTGCTCTTTTCGACCAGACTCGTCATGTTGCCCCAACACACACCCCATTGAATTGTCTAACACTGTTAAGTACATAATCAAGGGTCTTCCATCAACTGGTGGCATCAAAATTGGAGGTTCTAGTAGATATCTCTTGATTTCATCAAAGGCAGTTTGGCACTCATCATTCCATTCCATCACCTGATATTTCTTCAGCAACTTGAAAATTGGCTCACAGATGGCAGTTAATTGGGAAATAAATCTTGCAATGTAATTCAATCGTCCCAAGAAACCTCTAACCTCCTTCTCCGTACGGGGAGCTGGCATCTCTCGTATAGCTTTTGCTTTTGCAGGATCCACTTCAATACCTTTTCCACTGACAATGAAACCCAGGAGCTTTCCAGATCTAACTCCAAAAGTACATTTGTTTGGATTTAATCTCAACTTGTATTTCTTTAGCCTCTCAAACAATTTATGCAAATGATCAAGATGTTGCTCTTCATTCTGAGACCTGGCTATCATATCATCCACATACACCTCTATCTCATGATGAATCATATCATGAAACAAAGCCACCATAGCACGCTGATATGTTGCCCCTGCATTCTTCAAACCAAATGGCATCACCTTATAACAAAAAGTCCCCCACTGTGTAACAAATGTTGTCTTCTCCATATCTTCAGGTGCCATCTTGATTTGATTGTAACCAGAGAAACCATCCATAAAAGAGAATACCTTATGCTGAGCAGTGTTGTCTACCAGAACATCAATATGGGGAAGTGGAAAGTCATCTTTGGGGCTGGCTTTGTTCAAATCCCTGTAGTCTACACACATACGTACCTTACCATCTTTCTTAGGAACTGGTACCACATTTGCAACCCACTGAGGATAAGAAGTCACAGCTAAGAACCCTGCATCAAACTGTTTCATTACCTCTGCTTTGATCTTTTCTGACATCTCAGGACGCATACGACGAACCTTCTGCTTCTTTGGACGACAATCTTCTTTTACTGGTAAACGGTGAACCACAATGTCTGTATCCAACCCTGGCATATCTTCATAGGACCAAGCAAAAATCTCCACATAGTCACGTAGCATCTGAATCAACCTGTTCTTGACACTATCCTCTAAATCAGCCCCTATCCTGACCTCTTTCCTGTTTTCTTCAGTTCCCAGATTCACAACTTCGACTGGCTCTTCATGTGGCTGTATAGCTTTTTCTTCTTGTTGTAACAACCTAGCAAGCTCTACAGGTACTTCACAATCGTCCTCATTTCCGTCTTCAGTTTGATAGATCGGATTCTCGAAATTATAATTGGCAATAGTAGAACTGTTATCAACAAGATCCAGAGTGGATGAGGATCTGCATTTTAGTGATGTGGGTGTGTGTAAGAACACATAGCTGATAAAGCAAAAAGTAAAAGAAAAGAAAGACAAGGAACACAATATTTACGAAAACGAAACGTCCACTGATTTTATTGAATGAAGTATGCAAATGAAATGACAACCCGTAACAAGCACACCATTGTGCCCCGGGTAAGGCACAAGGCTTAAGAGTTCAATTGTTCAAGAAATTACAAATTTAAAAGCAACAACACAGTAATAGTATTTACTCCTGACTAAAGGAGATAGGGATAACATCTTCAGCTTTCCAATTGTTGAGTCCAGCACCCACAGTAGGAAAAATCCAAGCATCCAGATTGTAGTCTTCATCATAGTCTCCCACAGCATTGATCTGATCTTTCATAATCCCTTGATTGGTGATACGAACAGCACGAGCACGACGAACATCCTTCTGGGACTCTGCAGTGAAACCCAAACCAAATTTGTCAGACTTGTATGGGATATCAGGAAGCTGACCCCAAATAGTACAACCACCTTCATCCACCACAGCTCTAGCATCATTGAGGGAGGCCATTGCCATTGTTGGAGGTTTTCTGGTGACCACGGGAACTTTCTTCGCAACAGGAGGAGCTACATAATCATTAACAATCCAAGGAACCACTTCAAACGTCTGACACGGAGTTTCAATGTATTCACCTTCCATTTCCAGATACTTGAAGGTATTCACATGGCTGACAAAGTATTCTTCTTCTCCATAGACAGTAACAACCTTCCCTTCTACCGGATATCTTAGCTTCTAATGCAATGTAGAGGTTACAGCACCTGCCCCATGGATCCAGGGACGATCAAGCAAACAAGAATACGAAGGACGAATATCCATCACAAAAAATGTAGCAGTAAAAACCTGAGAGCCAACTTTGATTGGAAGATCAATTTCTCCATGCACTACTCTTCTAGAACCATCGAAAGCCTTCACCACAATATTGCTGGGCTTCAGCACAGCATCTTCAGGACTCAGCTTGTTCAGGACTTCCTTGGGCAACACATTCAGAGAGGAACCATTGTCTATCAATACATGTGACAGGGTAGTGCCCCTGCATTCAATTGAGATATGCAAGGCCCTGTTATGATCCCTCTTGGCAGGGGTCAAATCAGCATCAGAAAATCCTAACCCATTGTCATAGGTCAGGTGGGCAACACAATTCTCAAACTGGTCAACATAAATTGCATTGGGTACGTGAGCAGTCTTCAGAAACTTGATCAAAGCTTTTGCATGAGCTTCAGAACATAACAACAAAGACAGCATAGAAATCTTGGAGGGAGTATGCCCCAACTGATCAACAATGTCATAATCACTCTTGCGAATGATCTTCAATACTTCTTCCATCTGCTTAGAGAGATCATCAGCAGCTGGCACATCAGTAGGTATAGGTTCAATAACAGGACCTTTGCCCCGAGCGTCAGTGGTGGAGGTAACAGCAGGAGTAGCTGCATTCTTGGAAGTAACTGGAGGTGAGAAGACTCTTCCGCTACGTGTGATCTTACTAGATCCAGCAATATTGTCAACATCAACAGGCACATCAACTAAGGGTTCTTGTTTAACACCATGGATATAAACATCAGATCCATAATGCCAAGGCACAGCTTTATCAGACGTATACGGGATAGGACCAGGAGTAGTAATGACCATAGGAGCCACTCTGGCTTCAACAACAACTTTCACAGGACCTTCAGCAGTAATTTTGATTGGACCCTGATGAGTGATTTTAATAGGACCTTTGGAAGTGATTCTTACCGGCACTTTATCAATCATGTCAACCTCTTCAGTTTTCTTACCTTTAGTAATGTGCTCCACCATACTCTCCACAGATGGTGGTCTTCTTTCAAACACTATGGTGTAATTATTCATGAGACGTTGAATTCCGTCCTTCAACCTCCAACACTTATCTGGATTATGCTCACAATAAACACAATCTTCATGACAACCCGGAAAGAACCTAGCTTGTACTAACTTCTCTCTGATGACAGACAACGGTGTGGTCAACTCCGCAACTGAATGGATATGCAGATCTTCCTCAATGGCATTGACAGTCTTCTCGTGATTCGGCATTGGAGCAGTAATCACATTTGGAGTACCCGGAGGGTCAAACTCAATCTCTCCAGCATCAATCATATCTTGAATTTTGTTCTTCAAGACCCAGCAGTTATTAGTATCATGTCCCTGACAGTTTGAATGGTATGCACACCGTGCATTGGGGTTGTACCTGGGAGAGGTAACATTAGGATTCTGAGGAGCCTCTTTCAAAGTAATAAGTTCAGCCTTCAACAAGTGTTGCAATGCCTGAGCCATTGACATGTTGATCTTCGTGAACTGCCTTCTAGCCCTCTGTTGGTTGCCCTGTGGTTGCTCTGTTGTTGCAGGAGTTGGATTTGAAATATGAACTGCACTAACAGACTGATGCCTTCTGTTACGATCAGGCTGACCATAAACAACATTAGATTCTTTCTTCCCAGTGGGAGGCTTCTTTGCAGCACCTGATGAAGAAGTACCCACTTGGATCTTACCATTCTTTATACCATTTTCTACTCGCTCTCCTGTCATTATCAACTCAGTGAAGCCAGATGATGAGCTTCCAATGAGATGACTGTAAAACGGACCATTCAGCGTACACATGAACATATCAACCAGCTCCCTGTCAGTTAAAGGGGGTTGAACTCTTCCAGCTAAATCTCTCCACTTCTGAGCATATTCTTTAAAACTTTCTTTGGCACCCATAGACATGCTCTGAAGCTGCATGCGAGTGGGGGCTAAGTCAGCATTGTATTGATACTGTTTATAGAAAGCTTCAGCAAGATCATTCCAATCCCTGATGTTGACACTCTCCAACTGATAATACCACTCCAACTGAGCTCCAGATAAGCTCTCTTGAAAAAAATGGATCCACAATTTCTTATCATCAGTGTGAGGTTGAATTCTTCTGACATAAGACCTTAGATGCAGCTTGGGACAAGAGACCCCATCATAAACCACAAAGGTAGGAACCTTGAAACCAATGGGTATGACTACCCCAGATATCAAACTCAAATCCTCAAAATCCAGCCTAGATGACTTCTGCAACTCCATAGCATCCATTCTATCCACCAGCATTTTGAATTTGTCTTCATTAGGGTCATGGTAGTAATTGGCCTCAGAATCAGAGTCCCCCATAGTGTTGTGGAGACTGCCTCCCTCTTTTTCAGATTCCTCAGATTCATAGTCTTCAACTGGTTCTTTGGTCTTGGCAAGACCTTTGAACCTTCTTCCCATGTTGATCAAACCAGCTGACCTTCTAGTCTTCTTAGTCTTCTTGGCCAGTAGTGCCTTCAATTCATCCTGCCCCTTGGACAGGTTCAAGATCAGCTCTTGGAACTGTGCATTTTGTGCCTGGAGATCCTTAACTGATTGTTCAAGAGCCATTGCTGAAATAAACAGCGAGAAGATGAGAAACCTGTGCACAATTATAAACCTGTGATGCAATGAAATGATATGGGAATGCATATGCAATGTTTTCAAGGACCGCAGGATTTAAATTTGCTTAAACAAACAAGAAGGTAAACTTTTATTAGTAGTAAACTTGTTTGGCCTTTTAGGCTTACAAAAAATGAAATGAAATAAGTACAAAAGATGGGGTTTTAAGTCTCCCATGGACGTTTCCTCTTTGTGTTGAGGTATGAGTTGAGGTTCCGTTTTTCATGAAGTTGTTTTGTTAGTTCTAGGATTCTTTCTTGGCTTGCTTTGTAATGAGCCTCGAAAGTATCTCTTTGCTCCTTCAGTTGGATCCATGATCTCTGCAAGTCTTCCATATCAGTAGGCATGTCTGGGTGAAGGATGGTATAAGATGTGTCTCCTTCAGCAACAGGTTCCATGGTAACTGGTAGGACGGCAGGATATGGCATCATGAGAGTCTGAGCACGAGATCGTACCCATCTGAGATAAGCCTCCATAGGAATAGTGTACTTAGGCTCCAGTGTCTTGCTGTCAACCCTGTTTACTTTTCCCCATGCTCGTATGAATCTCTGACGGTAACCTTGAAGATCGTTGTCATAGTCAAATACAATACCCTGAATCAACATGTCATGTGGGCCATCACTCCGAGCATAACCAAACTGTCGTAAAGCTAGAGAGGGGTTGTAGGTGATGCCTCCTCTTATGCCTAGAAGTGGCACATTAGGAAACTCCCCACAACGGTCAATGATGGTGACATTCTCCATAGATCTGGAGCACCAATGGATATCTGAGTGAGAAAGTGACATGATCCTCTTGGACCATCTGAACCCTTGCTCATTCTTCATTACTGAGCAAGGAAGGTGAGAAATAAACCACCTAGAAAGCAAAGGTATGCAGCACATCAAAGTTCCTCTTGCCCTTGTAGTACGGGTGTGAAGAGAATGCAGGATGTCTCCAAGTAAGGTAGGCACTGGATTGTGACTCAGGAATATGTTGATGGCATGAACGTCTATGAACTGATCTGGATTGGGGAACAATACTAAGCCATAAATCAGCAAGGCTAAGATCTCCTCAAAAGCATCATGACTCATAGCCTTCAAGAACATTTGAGCCTTTTCTATCAACACCTTGGCAAGAATACCCTTAACTCCGCTTCTCGTTTCTAGAATGATGTCAGACTTCTTCAGATGTAGGGCTGCAGCAATAATTTCTGGTTTAAGCTCCTTCTCCAAGCCTGTGAAGGGTCTTTGATCAAGAACAGGTATACCCAGAAGTTTAGAGAACTCCTCCATGGTTGGAACCAGCTGATAGTCAGGGAATGTAAAGCAATGGTGTTTAGGGTCAAAGAACTGAAACAGAACACTCATCATGTCTTCATTGAACCCTGAAGTGACTAGATCCAATAGGTGACCATGTCTCTTGATAAACTGGGAATGATCAGACACTTGAGAAACCAACTCTTTAAGCTTAGCAGGTATGCCCACAAAGTTGATCCTGATGGTGTTTCTACGAGCAGAAGCCATGACCTGCAACAAAGAACAAAGATAAATCCTTTGGTCCTTGAAATGGTTAGTGAAAATGCTATGCTTATGATGCATGATGATGTCATGATGTTATGCTCAATCACAAACATGTGGCACACACAAACAAGTCACACAATAGCCCTAGGTTTAAAGGCTTGCATGAGGTTCAAAGGTAAGTACCCTCCCCTGAAGTTAGTTGGTTCATCCTGTCCTACAAAAGTAACTAGGTTCTAAGGAATCTCAATATCATTGATCCTTCACAAGGGTGGTTGTTCAGAAGGCAACTTACTTGCCAACCAAAACCCTCCAAGTTTAAGATCTCAATGAGCGTAGTATCGAGTGTCAACCAACTTCAGTCTGCACCAAAGCCGGTTACCTCACTACTTTCTAAAGGCCAATATGGGATAACTAGGGTTCTAAAAGTTAGTTAGTGCATTGACAACATATGGCAGCCTCATATTATCCTCAACTTAACTTAAGGAACATAAGCACCAACCAAGAAGTCGCACTAACTATGGCCACCAGATCAACCATATCGATATACGTCGTACAGTTTCCTTGGTCTATTGCCATTTACCTAAGGTACACTAGATCCGGGTTAGGACCTTTCACACATAAGAGCACCCCAACAAGATAATATAAAGCAAACAAGGCAAACAATTTAAAGTGATCTAATTCCTAAGGGTACCCCTCTTTAATATTAAATCCCCAGCAGAGTCGCCAGTTCTGTAACACGGTGGGAGAACTGACTTTAGTTATGTTGCGGATAGCAAGAGTCGCCACCGACTTTTATTTTATCCAAAGAAAAGGCATAAAAGAACAGGAAAGACCTTTTAAAATATTTTTGGGTCCGGGGGGTAGGTTATGTAAAGGGAAGGTGTTAGCACCCTTTACATCCATGGTTATCCATGGCTCTTAGTTACTTAGCTCACTTTGAATTGTTTTTGAAAATGTGAAGTGTGTGAATAGAAATTTTCATAAGAGTTTAATAATGATCCATGTACGGATGCGTAAAAAACTTGTATTTGAAAATTGTTTGAAATTGTGAAATGTTTGAAAAGTTTTTTAAATGGTGAGCAAGTAACTATGAGGAACCTACCCTAAAGTTTAAGTCTTTTCTGTTCTTTATCCTTTAAATGGTAAGACTATCCCTATTATTAAGGAATAGGTAGTCATTACCTTGGATGTAAGGGACAAGTGAGGGACATCTGTTTATAAAGGCAACTGTAGGGTGTATTAAGCAATTTTGGAGGGACTGTCATCATTATTCGAAAGGGACAAGATCATATTGAAAGGCAACCATTAAGGGACTTGATCTCTGATTATGAAGGGACTAGATGACTTTTCTTTTAAGGGACTTTGCTTTATACACCCTACTTGACCTTGTGATTAGGCAACATTGAGAGGCAACCCTAGAAAGTGAGATGGCGATCAAAGATCGACTTACGTGTGTGAGTGTTTAATTTTAAATATTTATCTTTTAAATTAAGTGATCTAAATTATTTTTAAACAACATACATGTTACACTCCCTGTTTACTAACCATAGCATGAAAATTAAATAATTTAAATATTACAAAAAATTACACTAAGGAGCATTTACATAATAATGATAAGCAATTAAAAATAAATAGCAAAAATAAATAAATAAGCAAAATATAAATAATAAGTAAAATAAATAAATAAGCAATAATAATTATAATAGGGGTTAGTATAATAATATAATAATAAATAAGGTTAGTGAAATATTAATAATAAGCATAATTTAAAAAATAAATGGATTAGTAATAAACATGATTAGTAATAATAATAATAATAAACAAAATTTTAATGGCTTAATAGAAAAATAAGAACAATTATATTAATTAATCATAAAATTTAAAATTATAAACAAATTAAATAAATTATGAACATATTATGAGAAATTATTAAATTTGCAAAATTTTTTAGAAATTATTTTCATATATAATTAATTATAAACAACAAAAAAATATTTTCATATTATAAACAAATTAAACATTTTAATTTCTACACATATTTATATACAAAATTTTAAGTTTATAAATAATTTATTAAATCAAATATTTTAATTAAATTATGAATACAAATAATGATATAAAAGGAGAAAAGAAAATTAGGGTTTAATTGTTTAGAAAAATAAATTAGGGTTTGTCAAATATTAGGGTTCATTTTATTTACAAAATTAATTTAATGAATATATATATATATTATAAATCTAAATACCTAAAAAACTAATTTTTGAATTAAGAAAATAATATTTTTTTAGAATTTAGAAAATATAGTATAAACATATTATAATTTAAAAAAATCATTTTAATTTAATTTGTGAAATAAAAGGAAAACATAACAAAAGAAAAGACAATAAGAAACAAAAAAACAAGACCTGGGATTTGAACCCAGGTCCTTTACCTGGAAAATGAAGAGTCTTGCCACTGGGCCACGCTGCACTTGGTGCAAGAAGAATGAACTCAAATTTGTTTTGTTCTTTAAACCTGAAAAATCAGAAAAATAATGAAAAAGCAAAAGGCCTGGGGGAGGATCGAACCCAGGACCTCTCAAACACACACACAAGTACATGACCAATCATGCTGGGTGAGCGCATCTGTTAATATCTTCACAATAATGCATAATATATTATAATAGCTTAATACCTGGAAAAAGAAACAAAAAGGAACTAAAGCCAGGGTTCGAACCCCTGCCCTTTGCTTCATGCATGCGCCTCATTACCAACTGATCCACATGTCATTTGTAATAACATAACAGAAATATAATATAATAAAATAAGTTTTTTATTTGAATTTGACTTTCGCGCCAGTCAACTTCTTCTTCTTCCTCATAACCTTCGCATTTACCTGCGAATTTCCCTACCAATTTTCCTGCGAATATCAAATTGCAGCAATACCTACGAAACTCAAACATTGACAAAACAGCAAAATTTTGTGAAATTGATTAGTGCATTACATTCTACAAGGTCTATACAACTCAACCATGTCTCTAAAATTCATTTATAGTTGATGAATCGAAGAACCCTAAAACGGCCATAAAACCCTAACTATGGTGGATTACGATTCAAGCCATGAAACTTTGATTCAATTGTCCAGAAACAATCTATACAACATCACAAATAGAATTATACAAACAAAATTCGTTAGAATGCATTGGATTAGTGTAATCGAAAAATTTATATTCAAGAACAAATGTGATTCGGTTAGCATGATATGGAGTGTTTGGGATGCATATGAGTATTGGTTTCGATTCTATGATGTCCAAGGATCATAGCTGTGTCCTTAGTTTACCTTCAAATGCCTTGGAATGTCAAAACCGAATTTGAGTTTTTTGCTTGAATTTTGAAAAGTGAAACTTACTCTTGAGGCTGTCAAAATTCGTGGCTTGTGATTGTAATGTGTTAAGTACTTATAGGAGAATGAATTTAGGTCAAAAAATCAAGTCATTGTGTGGAAAATTTGATATGAAAAGATTCAAAATGATCATGCCTTAAAAATCCAATATTCTTGTATGAACACTTGCTATTTTTGGCTAATCTTCATGATTTCTTTCCACTTCAATTCTAATCAAATTTATGATTTTCTAGAAGCTTGATCCAATTCAAATCTTACATTTTCATATTTTATTTTTATTTAAAATGATTTTTAATGAATTAAATCAAAATAAATAAAAATAAAATAATAAAAAATCTGATTTTTATTGATTTGGGTCGTGCATGAAGTTATTGTATGGATTGGGTCATCATTTGGCAAGCCCATTTGGAAGAAATTGGTTTTATACCTCCATTTTCATCATAAACCAACCCAAAATTTCCCAACTTTGCAAGGGTACATATCCTTCAATTTTAATGCTATAAGGGTTTTCTTGGACATTTTGGAAAGCTTGAAGAGTCCTCTAACCAACCCCACTGGTTTCTTGTCCATATAATTTACCAATCTCAAGTTATGCCCTTTTGAAGTTGTTGACTTTTTGTTGACTTTCAAAAGGACCTATAATGTCTTAGCTCATACCTTCCAAATGAAGCATTTTTGGGATTGGCTTGTGAGACACAAAGTTGTAGAGAATTCAATTTCCTTTAAAATGAGCTTTGGATGGAGACTTGGTGATGAAGTATGTGAAAGTTATGGCTGGTCAAAGTTCAGTTGACTTTTACTGAGGAAACCCTAATTTAGAAACTCCTGATTCTTGATGATCTGAAATCTCCTTAATGAATCATGATCAACCCTTGATAAAATGATGAATTTTACTTCATATACTTGATGTTGGCAAAAAATCATGAAGTTTGACTTTGGTTTGACCACAGTTGACCTCAATTTGACTTTTTAACTGCTTTGATTGATTTTGACTTATCTGATCATCTGACTGAGCAAACTTCTGAGAAAAGTATTGAAACTTGTCATGGGGATTCTTACACACATATAAGATGCTATGAAGCTCACTTTAAGTCTTGGAAGTTCATTTAGCATGATTAAAGTCAAAACCCTAGTTTTGGATGCACTGCTTAGGAGGTGCATTGTCTGAGGGAATTGTCAACTCTTCTGACCAATTGTGAACTTTGTGAACCTTGTGAACCATCATAAAATGTCTTGTGAATCTCATGGGAGGTATTGTGAACCTTGTGACCCTCATAAAGTGACTTGTAGACTTCATGAACCTCATGAAAGGCCTTGTAAGCATTGTGAATCTTGTGAACCTTGTGAACCTTCATGAAGTGACTTGTAGACTTCATGAACCTCATGAAAGGTCTTGGAAGCATTGTGAATCTTGTGAACTTTGTGAACCTTCTTAGCACACAAAGTCTTTTATTGTGAGGGCAAATTTTAGGGTGCAACACGCGGCAGCACACAAATCACAACAAGAAAACACACTTCCCTCGCTCACCAAAAACGCATATGAGAACAAGTCAAAACGCAAATTAAAAGGACCCAAAATGCAGAAGTGTCGCGCAATTCTCGTGACTCCTAAAACGCAGCAGAATCCTTCAAAAATGGCATTGAAATCTTCACTCATCCATCTATAAATTCAGTCGATTCCCTTTTCAAATGGAAGCTTGAAAGCCCCCTCAAACCTCTGCTTAAATTACAACTCAAGCTTCAAAATACTAAAAACACAGATTCAACCAATTTCCATCATCATTCTTCTTCAATTACTTCCTCAATTTTACTTCAAACCTGCATAATTCTCATATTCACATACAAATCTCGCAACAAATTTCCACCAACACAAACCATAATTGATCTCAATTATTTCAAACAACCAAATAAAAAATGATTCAGAATTGAGATGTAGAAAAAGGGATGGAGGAAGCGAATCGCGAGAGAAAGATGAAGTCAAAGAGAGAGAGTGAAATGTCGCAGATCAACGGTGATGTTCTGTTGCAAACTCGCGGTGAGTTTCTTTGAGAAGAGGTACAGCGGCTGCGTTTTGTGTTTCGTTCGTGAATACTATCGGCGGTGTTTTTGCGAAGAAGAAGAAGAACACGCGTTCTTCTGTTTGTTTTTTTTCCTAAATTTGTTCACTACTCTTTTGTTTTGTTTAGAGAATTTGTGATTGGGCTTAGACCTTTATGGACCATTACATTACTATCACCACCTTCAAATTCAGTTTATCACTCCCTGGCATTCTTTAATAGTTTTTTTTTATAATTTTATTATTATGATTGTGAATTTCTAAAAAATATAGTTCTAACATTTGGTTTTTTTTCTGAATTTTTTTTAATTCCATTTCAATTTGATTAAATTTCTTTTAAGAAAGTCTCTAATATTTTAGTACATATCCTCCTTTCATTGAATTTTCTTGATGACTATTTTAATTTGATTTTGTTTCTTTTTGTTGATTTTTTTTATGGATTCTATTCTAGATCCATTTTCCTTTTTCATCTTATTTTCATTTGGTCAATGAGATCTCCGATTCGTAGATTCTTGGTTTTCGAAGATGTTTAATCTTCATTATTTCAAATCTATGGATGAATGATCATTTGGATCATTCTCCATACTTTGGAATCGTGATAGATTGCATTCGATAATTCAATGTGAAATCTCGATTAAGATTAGACCGTCACCGCTTTTCTTTTCGTGTGACATGTTTTCGGAGAATGATCCATTATATCATTTCTCTAACATGTATTAGCACAAATATTTTCCACCTTAATTGGTGGTGGCCGGCCTTATTTGTAGGGTAATTACTTCGTAAATTACTCGGCGATTGCTTAACATAGACCTAAACTTGTCCCGAATTCGGAATAAGATCCAATTGGATCCGGTTGCCTCTCGATTTTGGTTATCTCTTTTTGGTTGTGTTTGATTAAGTTCATCATACCATTTCTATGTAAATATTTTTACACTATTAATATACTAATATTTTAATTCATTCTTGCACCTTATCCTCTTTATTTCAATCTCTCGCTCCTTATCTCTTTTATTATTCTTTTATTATGCTATATCATTCACCATATTGTTTATGTTTATATTGTTATACTTGTGATTTTTCTTTTGTCCATTTGGACACAAAAACATTAATAAAGGATTAAACATCTAAAAAGACTTGTGACTTTAACTTTGGACTATGGTTACTATCCTTAGCATTGGACTTGGAATTTGGACTTAGATTCTAGGATAATTCCTTTGCTTGAGCTATTATGGATTGAAGACCTTAGCCAATTTGGTTCATTCGCTTATGAAGACGGAAATCATATTGTTTCGAAGAATGTTCACCATACGGTTTGATCGTTCTTCCCTTAACTTTTACATTCAATTCTTAGGATAGTCCCTTCATCTCCTCCCACTTCTTAAATTTTCAAATCTCCTTCCTATTTTCAAAACCTTCTTTGTTTTCAAACTTCAAACGTTTTCACAATCAAACCTTGACTTAGGTCAAGCGGTTTTTACCTTTTCATTTCGTTTCTTAATAAATGCTAAACAACATAAGCATATCGAAACTTTCTTCTCAAATTACTTTAAAAAATTCAAAACTCATTCAATTGTTTTTGTGCCCTCGTGCACTTTTCTTTTAACCCCTTTTTTATGTTTAGATATGATTCATTCTTTCTAGCGGAATTATTCGCTAAAGAATGAGAACTTATCTTTACATTTTAAAATCAATTCAACGCATTGTTTCTTTTCACATTTTGTACCACGAACTACGAGGTTTTGATCTCGCATTGCACTTTATGGGTACGTAGGCATGAGACAATCGTCTCTTCAAACACAAAAATATTAAAAAACATTTCTCTTCTTATCTCTTCAATTTGTTTTCAAACAAACCATTTTCAAACCAAAAAAGCATTAAATATTTCAAAGGGCTCCCGTGGAGTACCACAGACATTTTGGGTGCGTAAAACCTTCCCAATTTGTAACATATCCCTTACCCGTTCTCTGTTCGATTCTTTTAGCTTTTTGCTTTTAGATTCATTAGGTTTTATTCGCCCTTTTTCCCATTTCCATTTGGAATAAAATAAAAGCGCAGTGGCGACTCTGTTTACCTTGAGTTAAGTTAACTAATAGCTTACACTCATGATTTTACCGCTACAACCCTCCATATACCCCACCATGTCCTTTCCCGTATAAGTTTGCAGGCTCTAAAACGTATGTGCATGTATGGAAAATTATCCACACACCCTTGTCTGAGGTTTTGCATAAAAAGAGAAAATTTGAAGACCAAACTAAGGAAATCATTAATGTTAAGAGGATAAGGTTTGACTTTAAGGTGATGGATGAAATGACTAAGACCAAACAAGAAAAGTTGATACTTAGCATAGATCCACCCCACAAAACAAAGAAAAGGAAAGGCGAGGGATATGTGAAATGGCTTGATAAATGGCCATGGAAACCGAAGAGTAACACTCTTAACCGTCGAGCTATCGACGTTAAACAAAACTTCGCGTGGGTGGTAACCCACGATTTTTCAATTTAATAGTTTCCTTTTATTATTTTTGTTTGCAGAAAAATAAAGAAATGTATTGCTTGTCACGTCTCAGCTGCATTTAGGCGAAAGATCTCTAGATGACAATCCCTCAAGATGAGATGGTGCCCACGCACATTCCTTTGAATGCCGCTGCTGGTGGTGACACCGATGTTGAGTATGATAGGATATGGCATGTCTCTCCCTTTCGTAACTCAGCTCCTCCCCGTTCTTTGCACTATATGGTTCTACCTATACACAACGCACCGTATTTTTCTAACAATTTTTTCAAGTACTTATTCCGAAAATAGGCAGTATGATGAGCGCTTCAGTAAAGTGAGGTTTTAGCAAATTCAAATATCATGTGGTATAAGACGTTGGAGTAGAAGTGATCAACTAAGACAGGGACAACAAGGGAAGAATCAGAGCGAATTTATCCGTGGTAGAAAACAATGGCATCCGTACAGATTCTATCATCCATTTTCCACCTTTTATCAAAACATTGAGGATAATGTTTGGTTTAAGTGTGGGTGAAGAACTCTATCGCTTTTTGTTGTACCCCAAAATTTTCCCTCCCACAATCAAATCCAGGTGTCCTTAGAATTCTCTCAAGGTTCACAAGATTCACAAGGTTCACAAAGTTCACAATTGATCAGAAAGTTTGAAAGTTATCTCAGACAAAGCATCCTCCTAAACAATGGATCCACAACTAGGGTTTTGAGTTTATATGAGATAAATGGACTTCCAAGGCCTCAAGTGAGCTTCATAACATCCCACGTGTATTCAAGAATCCCCATGTCAAGTTGCAAGACTTTCTCAATAAGTTTGACCAGTCAAATGATCAGATAAGCAAAAATCAGTCAAAGCAGTTAAAAAGTCAAACTGAGGTCAACTGTGGTTAAATTAAAGTCAAACTTCAATATTTTTTGCCAACATCAAGATTATGAAATAAATTTAGTCATTTGATCAAGGGTTGATCATGATTCATCAAGGAGATCTCAGATCATCAAGAATCAAGAAGTTTCTAAAATATGATTTCATAGTAAAAGTCAACTGAACTTTGACCAGCCATAACTTTCACATGCTTCATTAAAAATGTCCCATAAAAAGCTCATTTTGAAGGAAATTGAATTCTCTACAATTTTTGTACTCACAAGCCAAGCCTAAAAATGCTTCATTTGGAAGGTATAAGCTAAAACATTACAGGTCATTTCAAAAGTCAACAAAAAGTCAACTTTTTCCAAAGAGCATAATTTGAAAATGATAAAAGATATGGACATGAGACCAAAGATGTTTGTTAGAGGACTCTTTAAGATTTCTAAAATGTCCAAGAACACCTTCATAGCCTTAAAATTGTGGGATTTATGCCCTGGCAAAGTTGAGAGATTTTTAAGGTGTGTATGAAGAAAATAAGGTCTTAAATCCATTTTTTTTTCAAATGGGCCTATCATTTTGCAACCCAATCTCCATGATAACATCAAGAACGACCCAATTTCATTTATTTCTTATTTTTATAATTTGTTTATTATATATTTGGATTTTAATTGTTAAAATTCAATTTAAATATATATAAAATAAAAAAAACAAATTATGGATAAAATCTTTGATTGGAAATCATTGAGATCACATTTAGAAAGATTGGAAACCACTTGAAATCAGATTGAATCAAAATAGCAAGGTTTGGTGTGTTTTTTCTAACATTTATGGTGATTGATTTCTTCATGATCAAGGTATCCAAAAATCCAAACAATGCATCAATTTTCTGACCTAGTTTCACTCACTTATAAATGTATGACCTAACCAACACAGAGAACGGAATTTTTTGCAGCAAAGAGGCATATCCATATTCAAAAAAAAGTCAAGAAAACTCAAACTCAGATTTTCACATAGAGGCTTTTTTTCAACAAACCAAAGGTGGTAATACGAAGGTTATCCACTCGAAGGTTATCTCATTATTTTGGGACGTCGTTTATTCTTCCCAAAGGCTATTTTGAGACGTCGTTTATTCTTCTCAAAAGCCATATTGATACCTTGGGTTGTCGTTTATCCACCCGAAGGTTATCTCATTATTTTGGGACGTCGTTTATTCTTCCCAAAGGCTATTTTGAGACGTTGTTTATTCTTCTCAAGAGCCATATTGATACCTTGGGCCGTCGTTTATCCACCCGAAGGTTATCTCATTATTTTGGGACGTTGTTTATTCTTCCTGAAGGCTATTTTGAGACGTCGTTTATTCTTCTCAAAAGCCATATTGATACCTTGGGCCGTCGTTTATCCACCCGAAGGTTATCTCATTATTTTGGGACGTCGTTTATTCTTCTCGAAGGCTATTTTGAGACGTTGTTTATTCTTCTCAAAAGCCATATTGATACCTTGGGCCATCGTTTATCCACTCGAAGGTTATCTCATTATTTTGGAACGTCGTTTATTCTTCCCAAAGGCTATTTTGAGACGTCGTTTATTCTTCTCAAAATCCATATTGATACCTTGGGCCGTCGTTTATCCACCCGAAGGTTATCTCATTATTTTGGGACATCGTTTATTCTTCCCGAAGGCTATTTTGAGACATCGTTTATTCTTCTCAAAAGCCATATTGTTACCTTGGGCCTTCGTTTATCCACCCAAAGGTTATCTCATTATTTTGGGACGTCATTTATTCTTCCCGAAGGCTAGTTTGAGACATTGTTTATTCTTCTCAAAAGCCATATCATTACCTTGGGCCGTTGTTTATCCACCCAAAGGCTAGATTTTCATATTTGGGATTGCTTTCCTCTCAAAGAAGTATATCTGAAGAATTTTTCTCCTAATGGCATCTGTAAGCCTATTCAAGCATCACAACCAACCAACAGTATCATCCTACGCATCGGCGAGTGCAAATTTTTGGGCTTTTGTGTTCAATCCTCTTCAACCTTCAAGTCACGAATTGCGTACATGCCAATCTAACTCCTCAGATTTCAGAAAATTGAACAGGGGCAGTTGTTGTACCCCAAAAGTTTCCCTCCCTCAATCAAAACCAGGTGTCCTTAGAATTCTCTCAAGGTTCACAAGATTCACAAGGTTCACAAAGTTCACAATTGGTCAGAAAGTTTGAAAGTTATCTCAGACAAAGCATCCTCCTAAACAATGGATCCACAACTAGGGTTTTGAGTTTATCTAAGCTAAATGGACTTCCAAGGCCTCAAGTGAGCTTCATAACATCCCACATGTATTCAATAATCCCCATGTCAAGTTTCAAGACTTTCCCAATAAGTTTGACCAGTCAAATGATCAGATATGCAAAAATCAGTCAAAGTAGTTAAAAAGTCAAAATGAGGTCAGTTGTGGTTAAATAAAAGTCAAACTTCAAGATTTTTTGCCAACATCAAGATTATGAAATAAATTTCATCATTTGATCAAGGGTTGATCATGATTCATCAAGGAGATCTCAGATCATCAAGAATCAAGAAGTTTCTAAAATAGGATTTCACAGTAAGAGTTAACTAAACTTTGACCAGCCATAAAAAATGTCTCACAAGCCAAGCCTCAAAATGCTTCATTTGGAAGGTATAAGCTAAAACATTACAGGTCATTTCAAAAGTCAATAAAAAGTCAACTTTTTCCAAAGAGCATAATTTGAAAATGATAAAAGCTATGGACATGAGACCAAAGAGGTTTGTTAGAGGAATCTTTAAGCTTTCTAAAATGTCCAAGAACACCTTCATAGACTTAAAATTGAGGGATTTATGCCCTGACAAAGTTGGGAGATTTTTAAGGGGTGTATGAAGAAAATATGGTCTTAAATCCACTTTTTTTTCCAAATGGGCCTATTATTTTGCAACCCAATCTCCATGATAACATCAAGCACGACCCAATTCCATTTATTTCTTATTTTAATATTATTTTATTATTTAATTGGATTTTAATTGTTAAAATTCAATTTAAATATATATATAATATAAAAAAACAAATAATGGATAAAATCTTTGATTGAAAATCATTGAGATCACATTTAGAAAGATTGGAAACCACTTGAAATCAAATTGAATCAAAATAGCAAGGTTTGGTGTGATTTTTCTAACATTTATCGTGATTGATTTCTTCATGATCAAGGTATCCAAAAATCCAAACAATGCATCAATTTTCTGACCTAGTTTCACTCACTTATAAATGTATGACCTAACCAACACAAGGAGACCAATTTTTTTTGCAGCAAAGAGGCATATCCATATTGAAAAATAGACAAGAAAACTCAAACTCGGATTTTCACATAGAGGCTTTTTTTTTCAACAAACCAAAGGTGGCAATACGTTTCTGGGCAATCACTGAACATGTTTGCATCATCCATAGCATTCAAAATATGGCCATAATCCGTGACTGAACTCACATTTACCGTTTTCTTATTTTTTTCCGATTCCTCCTATATATGCATTATCAATGAATTTTGTTTGTATAATCTTGTTTGTTTAAAGCTTTAGAAAGATTCTAGATGTTTTGATTTGAGATTTGACGCAGGAATGATCGTTTGCCATTTTTAGGGTTTATACCTCCAATTTAGGGTTTTATAATCTAACAAATATAAATTGATTCTAAAGACACGGTTGAATCAAGCATGATATGAGGATCATAATGATGTATTCAATTTGAAGAAAAATTACAGGTATCATGATGGTTGAAGAAACCTAGGGTTTTCTGGGAATGAGAATTCGCAGGTAACCTCGTAGCAAAAATCGTAAGTAATTTCGCAGGTAAAAGGTTGAAGATGACTGGTACGAATTCTGAAATTTAAAATGCGTCTTATTTTGTAATCTTTCTTTTTCGTTTTATGTTTGAGTAGCGTGAATGGCCTGATGGTTTTGTTGTACGCGAATAGACATAAAAGATCTGGGTTCGAATCTTGGTTTAATATATTATGGATTGTTGCTGATTCATATCACCACGCGCGTGCAGCCTAGTTGGTCATTGGTTTCTTCATTCAGGTTAGAGACCTGGGGTTCAAACCCCAGGTCCACCTTTTTCCTTATTGTTTTTCCTTTTCTAATTTTCTTTGTATTTTATATTCTTATTTTTCAAAATAAATTTAATTAATAAAATTAAATCTTTTCTAAATAAAATAAAAACCTAAAAAATAAACAAATGTTATTTTTGTAAATTCATTAAAATTTTGTATATAACTTTTATCATAGAAATATTTTGTAAATAAAATCTAATTGACCATTTTTCTAATTGAATAATAATAATTCTAAAATCTTGTATATAATTAATTTATAAATAAACCTATTAACTTAATAATTTAATATTTTCTATAATCTTTATTTATTTTGTAAATACTAACTTAATACTTTTTTTATATAACTCTTTTATTTTATATCTTGTATATTAATAATATTGTTTTCTTAATTATAATATAATAAGTAATTATTTTATTCTTTTATAATTATTAAATTATCTAAACTTATACTTTCTTAAATAACTTCTAAAAAAATTATAATTTGCCTAACCTAAAATAATTTCTTTTTAAATTCTAATCTTTTTATTATTACTTTATTATTATTATTATTATTATTATTATTATTATTACTATTATTTCTATATTACTATTGTTTATTTATTATTTTATTATATCTATTATTATTGCTTTATAATTCATTTTTATCCGATTATTATGTATCTGCCAAAGCCTTGTAATAGCTTATAGATTTATTTTTCCGTCTTTATTTTCTTTGTAAATATTTAATTGTGTGGTTAGTAAATAGGGAGTGAAAACTAATTGAAAATTAATATAGACTTAGATAATTAATTAAATAGGATAAATATTTGAAATAAATCATTCACACACGTAAGTCGATCTAAGATCGCCGTCTACACTTCCTAGGGTATCTCTCTTGGTTGCCTTCTTTAAATGGCCAAGTCCCTCAAATATAGGGGTGTCTTAAGCAAAGTCCCTTCGAGTATAAATCATCAAGTCCCTACAGATTTAAAAGATCAAGTCCCTTCGAGGTTGCCTACGGAATAATGATCTTGTCCTTTCGAATAAATGATGATAGTCCCTACGAATTGCTAAAGACCCCTTTTAAGTTACTTTCATTGATTATACGATGACCCTACGCCTGTCCCTTAATGAAATCCAAAGTAATGACTACATATTCCTTAATAATAGGGATAGTCTTACTCTTGAAGAAACATAAAAGAATTTGAATGACTTAGCTTAGGGTAGGTACCTCATAGTTACTTGCTCACACTTTAAAACTATTTTTCACACATCACTTTTCTTAAACATTTTTCAACTTAAAGACTTTGTATACATCCATACGAGGATCATTACAAAGTACTTAGAAAAAAATTTAAACACACACTACACTTTCTTTTCAAAAACAATTAAAGTGAGCTAAGTAACTAAGAGCCCATGGATCACCATGGATATAAAGGGTGCTAACATCTTCCCTTTATATAACCTACCCCCCGAACCCAAGTCTTTTCGAAACGGTATTTCCTGTTCTTTTATGTCCCTTCCTTATGGATAAAATAAATGTCGGTGGCGACTCTTGCTATCTGCAACATGACTAAAAGTCAGTTCTCCCACCATGTTATAGAACTGGCGACTCTGTTGGGGAGTTACTAAGTAAAATAGGGGTACCCTTAGGAATTAGATCACTTAAATTATTTGCTTTGTTTGCTTTATATTAATTGTTGGGCTTAGGTGTGAAAGATCCTAACCCGGATCTAGTGTACCTTAGGTAAATGGCAATATACCAAGGAAATTGTACGGCGTATACCGATATGGTTGATCTGGTGGCCATAGTTAGTGTGACTTCTTGGTTGGTGCTTATGTTCCTTAAGTAAGTTAAGGATAATATGAGGCTGCCATATGTTGTCAATACACTAACTAACTTTTAAAACCCTAGTTATCCCATCTTGGCCTTTAGAAAGTAGTGAGATAGTCGGCTTTGGTGAATACTGAAGTTGGTTGATACTCGATGTTACGCTCATTGAGATCCTAAACTTGGAGGGTTTTGGTTGGCAAGTAAGTTGCCTACTGAACAACCACCCTTGGGAAGGATCAATGATATTGAGATCCCTTAGAACCTGGTTACTTTCGTAGGACGGGATGAACCATCTAAACTTCAGGGGAGGGTACTTACCTTTAAACCTCATGCAAGCCTTCAAACCTAGGGCTATTATGTGACTTGTTTGTGTGTACCACATGTTTGTGATTGAGCATAACATCATGACATCATAAGCATAACATTTTCACTAACCATTTCAAGGACCAAAGGATTTATCTTTGTTCTTTGTTGTAGGTAATGGCTTCTGCTCGTAGGAATACTATCCGAATGAACTTTGTAGGGATACCTCCTAAGCTTAAGAAATTGGTCTCTCAAGTTTCAGAAAGCTCCCAGTTCATCAAGAAGCATGATCACCTACTGTATCTAGTCACTTCAGGTTTCAATGAAGACATGATGAGTGTCCTATTTCAGTTCTTTGATCCTAAACATCATTGCTTCACATTCCCCGACTATCAGTTGGTTCCTACAATGGAAGAGTTCTTCAAGTTACTAGGTATACCTATTCTTGATCAGAGACCCTTCACAGGCTTAGAGAAAGAGCCTAAACCTGAAGTCATTGCTACAGCCTTACATTTGAAGAAATCAGACATTATCATAGAAACGAGAAGCAAAGTTAAGGATATTCTTGCTAAGGTATTGATGGAGAAAGCTCAAGTGTTCTTGAAGGCTATGAGCTATGATGCTTTTGAGGAGATCTTAGCCTTGCTGATTTATGGCTTGGTACTATTCCCTAATCCAGACCAGTTCATAGACGTACACGCCTTCAACATATTTCATACTCGTAATTCAGTGCCTACATTACTCGGAGATATCTTACACTCTCTTCACACTCGTACTACGAAGGCGAGGGGAACTCTGATATGTTGCATACCTTTATTGGCTAGGTGTTTATTTCTCACCTTCCTCAATCAGTGATGAAGAATGAACAAGGGTTAAGCTGGTCTAAGAGGATCATGTCACTTTCTCATTCAGACATTCATTGGTGCTCCCGATCTATGGAGAATGTTACTATCATTGATCGTTGTGGGGATTTCCCTTATGTGCCACTCCTAGGCATAAGAGGGGGCATTACCTACAACCCTTCTTTAGTTCTACGTCAATTTGGTTATGCTCGTAGTAATGGTCCTCATGACATGCTTATTCAGGGTATTGTGTTTGACTACAACAACGATCCTCAGGGTTACCGTCAAAGGTTCGTACGAGCTTGGAACAAGGTAAATAGGATTGATAGTAAGACTTTGTAGCCAAAGTATTATATTCCTATGGAGCCTTATCTCAGATAGGTGTGATCTCATTCTCAGAATCTTATGATGCCATATCCTGTTGTTTTACCAATCACTATGGAGCCTGTTGCTGAAGGAGATGTTCCTTATACCATCCTTCATCTGGACATGCCCACTGACTTGGAAGCGCTGCAAAAGTCATGGATTCAGTTGAAGAAGGAAAGGGATACTTTTGAGACTCACTTCAGAGCTGGTCAAGAAAGAATTATGGAGCTAATAAGGCAACTTCATGAGGAGCAAAACCTCAACTCATACCTCAATCCAAAGAGGGAGCGTCCATGGGAGACTTAAAACCTCATATATTTATTGTTATTTCCTTGTAAGCCCAAGTGGCAAAACTTATATTAAATATTTACTAATAAACTTTTGTTTTTGTTTTCTTTAAACAAATTTAAATCATGCGGTCCTTAAAAACATTGGATAAACATATACATACCATATCATTACATCACAGGTTTCTTATAAACAAGTATCTTATCTTCTCGCTGTTTATTTCAGCAGAAATGGCTCTCGAACAAACTGTCAAGGATCTCCAGACTCAGAATGCACAATTTCAAGAAATGATTCTGAATTTGTCCAGGGGACAAGATGAGCTGAAGGCACTTTTGACCAAGAAAAAGAAGAAGACCAGAAAACCAGTGGGCTTCATCAATCTAGGTAGAAGATTTAGAGGTCCAGTCAAGATAGATGAAGAGGTTGAGAATCTTGGGTCTGAAAATTCTGAGAAAGAAGAAGGCAGTCTCCATGATACTGTGGAAGATTCCGATTATGAGGAGAATTATTATCATGATCCTGCTAGTGAAGAGAAGTATAAGATGCTAGTGGACCGAATGAATGCTATGGAACTACAGAAGAATTATGGGTTTGACTTTGAAGATTTGAGTTTGATTTTTGGAGTCTCCATCCCTATTGGTTTCAAGGTTCCTACTTTTATGGTGTATGATGGTGTGTCATTTCCAAAATTGCATTTGAGGTCTTATGTCAGAAGAATTCAACCCCATACTCCTGATAGGAAGTTATGGATGCATTTCTTTCAAGAGAGTTTGTCTGGGTCCCAACTGGAATGGTATTATCAACTGAAGAGTACCAACATCCGCAACTGGAATGATCTTGTTGAGGCTTTCTATAAGCAGTACCAATACAATTCTGATTTAGCACCAACTCGCATGCAGCTCCAAAGCATGTTTGTGGATGCCAAAGAAAGTTTCAAGGAGTATGCTCAGAAATGGAGAGATCTGGCAAGTAGAGTTCAACCTCCTTTGACTGACAGGGAATTGGTTGATATGTTCATGAGTACGTTGACTGATTCTTTCTATAGTCATCTCATTGGAAGCTCATCATCTGGCTTCACTGAGCTGATAATGACTGGAGAACGTGTGGAAAGTGGGATACGAAGTGGAAAGATTCAAATAGTTGCTTCTTCAAGTACCACCAAGAAGCCTTCTAATGGGAAGAAGGAATCCAATGCTGTGTATGGCCAACATGGTCGTAATAATCGTAACCAAACCGTGGGAGCTGTTTTGATTTCTAATCCTACACCTCCACCAAAAGAGCAGCAACAAAATAGTCAGCCCAAGCCTATGAGGCAATTTACCAAGATCAATATGTCGTTGGCTCAGGCTTTGCAACACATGTTGAAAGGAGAGTTTATTACTTTGAAGGACCCTCCACAGAATACTAATACTTCCTCTCCTTGTTACAATCCCAATGCAAGGTATGCATACCATTCTAACAGCCCTGGCCATGATACTAACAGTTGTTGGGCATTAAAGAACAAAATTCAGGATATGATTGAGAATGGAGAAATTGAGTTTGACCCTCCGGAAACTCCTAATGTGATTACTGCTCCTATGCCTAAACATGAGAAGACTGTTAATGTTGTTGATGAGGTTGTTTATGTTCGTACTGGGGCTGAAATAACTACTCCTCTATCTATTGTCAAGAAGAAACTTGTGCAAGCCGGTTTATTTCCGGGTTGCAATGAAGATTGTTTTTATTGTGCCTAAAAACCTGATAGTTGTTGGAAGCTGAGGTCAGGTATTCAACGCCTGATAGATAACTATATTATACTATTTGAGAAGACCCCTTCTATAGAGAGTTTGTGTGGAGGTTTGGCTCAAGACTTGAAAGTTGAAGATGTGGCTATGGTTGACAAGATTCCTATGAAGATTACTTCCAAGGGTCCAGTGAGGATCACTTCTAAGGGTCCTGTGAAGATTACTGCTGAGCCAAAGGTGGCTCCAATGATTATTACTACTCTTGGTCCTATCCCATATACTTCTGACAAGGCTATACCCTGGAATTATGTTTCTGATATTTATATCCATGGTGTCAAACAAGAGCTTTTGACTGATGCACCTATTATTTATGCTAATCTTGATGTTGACAATATTGTTGGGTCTAGTAAGGTTACCAGGAGTGGAAGAATTTTCTCTCCAGAAGACACATCAAAGACTGCTGCTACTCCAGTTCATATCTCTAACTCGGGGCCAAGTACTGAGGCTCGGGAAAAGGACCAGTGATTGAACCTATCCAAGCTGAGGTACTGGTTAATGAAGATCTCTCTAAGCAGATGGAAGAAGTACTGAAGATCATCCGTAAGAGTGATTATGATGTGGTTGACCAGTTGAGACATACTCCCTACAAAATCTCCATGTTATCTCTGCTATTGTGTTCTAAAGCCCATGCCAAGGCTTTAATCAAATTTCTTAAGACTGCTCATGTACCACATGAAATCTCTGTGGTCCGGTTTGAAAATTGTGTTGCTCATCTAACTAGTGATAATGGTTTAAGTTTTACTGATGCTGATCTGAATCCTGCTAAAAGAAACCATAATAGAGCTCTGCACGTCTCCATTGAGTGTAGGGGCACTACTTTGTCTCATATGTTGGTGGATAATGGTTCTTCGTTGAATGTATTACCTAAGGAGGTTCTGGACAAACTTAACTTGAAGGATGTAGTGTTAAGACCAAGTAATGTGGTGGTGAGGGCCTTTGATGGTTCAAGAAGAATGGTGCATGGAAAGGTGGATCTTCCAATCAAAGTAGGCTCTCAAGTCTTTGATTCCACTTTTTATGTGATGGAGATTCGTCCTACGTACTCCTGTTTGCTTGGGCGCCCCTGGATCCATGGGGCAGGTGTTGTAACTTCCACTTTACATCAGAAATTGAAGTATCCGGTGAAAGGAAAGATTGTCACTGTTTATGGTGAAGAAGAATACATGGTCAGTCATGTGAATACCTTTAAATATGTTGAGATGTAAGGTGAATTTGTTGAGACTCCTTGCCAGATATTTGAAGTGGTTCCTCAAGCCGTTCTTGCTACTGAAGCCATCCCTGCTGTTAAAAGAGTTCATCTGATCACCAGAGTACCTCCTACAATGGCCTCCCTCAAATATGCTAAAGCTGTGGTTGAAGAAGGTGGTTGTACTATTTGGGGTCAGCTTCCTAACATTCCTTACAAGTCTGACAAGTTTGGTTTGGGTTTTACTGCAGAATCTCAGAAGGCTGTTCATCATACTCGTGCTATTCGTATCACCAATAGAGGAATCATAAAGGACCAAGTCACTGTTGTGGAAGATTGTGATGAAGGTTACAACCTGGATGATTGGATATTTCCTACCATGGGTGATGGACTCAACAATTGGAAGGCTGAAGACGTTATTCCTATCTCCTTTAGTCAGGAGTAAATGCTATTTTATTTTTCTAAATTTAATTTTTGTAACTTTGAACAATTAAATACTTTTAAGCCTTGTGCCTTGCCCGGGGCACAATGGTATGCTTGTTAGGGTTGTCATTTCATTTGCATATTTTCATTCAATAAAATCAATAGACGTTTCTCGCTTTCGTAAATATTGCGCTCTTTGTCTTTCTTTTACTTTTTCCTTTTATAAAAAAAAAGCTATGTGTTCTTACACACACCCACGTCACTAAAATGTAGATCTTTATCCACTCTGGATCCTATTGATAACAATTCTGCTATTGCCAATTATGACTTCGAGAATCCGATCTATCAAGCCAAGGATGGAAAGGAAAAAGATTGTGAAGTGCTTGTAGAGTTGGCTAGATTGCTACAACAAGAAGAGAAAGCTATACAACCACATGAGGAACCAATCAAAGTTGTGAACTTAGGAACTGAGAAAGCAGGAAAGAGGTCAAGATAGGTGCTAAGTTGGACGATGGTGTTAAGAACAGGTTGATTCAGATGTTACGTGACTATGTGGAAATTTTTTCTTGGTCTTATGAAGATATGCCAGGGCTGGATATAAATATTGTGGTTCACCGTCTACCAGTGAAAGAAGATTGTCGCCCAATAAAATAGAAAGTTCGTCGTATGCGTCCTGATATGTCAGAAAAGATTAAAGCAGAGGTGATGAAACAATTCAATGCAGGGTTTTTAGTTGTTACTTATTATCCTCAGTGGGTTGCAAATGTGGTGTCGGTGCCTAAGAAAGATGGTAAAGTATGCATGTGTGTAGATTACAGGGATTTGAACAAAGCCAGCCCCAAAGATGACTTTCCACTTCCACATATTGATGTTCTGGTAGATAACACTGCTCAACATAAGGTATTCTCTTTTATGGATGGTTTCTCTAGGTACAATCAGATTAAGATGGCACCTGAAGATATGGAGAAGACTACATTTGTTACACAATTGGGCACTTTCTGTTATAAGGTGATGCCGTTTGGTTTGAAGAATGTTGGGGCAACATATCAACGTGTTATGGTGGATATGTTCCATGATATGATTCACCATGAGATAGAGGTATATGTGGATGATATGATAGTCAGATCTCAAACTGAAGAAGAACATCTTGATCATCTGCACAAGTTGTTTGAGAGGTTAAAGAAATAAAAGTTGTGATTGAATCCAAACAAGTGTACTTTTGGAGTCAGATCTGGTAAACTTATGGGTTTTATTGTCAATGGTAAAGGTATTGAAGTGGATCCTGCAAAGGTAAAAGCTATACAAGAGATGTCTGCTCCTCGTACTGAGAAAGAAGTTAGAGGTTTCCTGGGACGACTGAATTACATTGCAAGATTTATTTTCCAATTGACTGCTACTTGTGAACCAATCTTCAAGTTGTTGAAGAAAGATCAAGTAATGGAATGGAATGACAAATGCCAGGTAGCTTTTGATGAGATCAAGAAGTATCTATAGGAACCTCCTATATTGATGCCACCAGTTGAAGGAAGGCCCATGATTATGTACTTAATAGTATTGGATAATTCAATGGGGTGTGTGTTGGGGCAACATGACGAGTCTGGTCGAAAAGAGAACACAATATACTACCTTAGCAAAAAGTTTACCGACTGTGAAACAAGATACTCACTGCTCGAGAAAACTTGTTGCGCTTTGGCATGGGCTGCTTGCCGACTAAGACAATATATGTTGACTCATACCACTTTATTGATTTCAAAAATGGATCCAATCAAGTATATATTTGAGAAACCTGCTCTCTTCGAACAAATAGCAAGATGGCAAATGATCTTGACAGAATATGACATACAATATACTACTCAGAACGCAATCAAAGGAAGTGTAGTAGCTGACCATTTGTCTCATCAAGCAGTGGATGATTATCAATCTATGAATTTTGAGTTTCCGGTTGAGGATATTATGCCTGTTACTAAAGAACCTAGACAATATGAAGGACCTGGACAAGGATCCCGATGGACTATGGTTTTTGATGGAGCTTCTAACGTGCTTGGTAATGGTGTTGGTGTTGTGATTATATGTCCTAAAGGTTGTTATACACCAGTTACTGCAAGGCTTTGTTTTAAATGTACCAATAATATGGCTGAGTAAGAAGCGCGCATCATGGGTATCAAGGTTGCCATTGAGATGAAGATCCAGTTTTTGAATGTATATGGAGATTCAGCCCTGGTAATTAGTCAAGTTAAAGGAAATTGGGATACCAAGCATCCTAATCTCATCCCTTACAGAGATCATGTGTTTTCTTTGATCCCGTACTTTGAAGAGATCACCTTTGGACATGTTCCATGAGAAGAGAATCAGTTGACAGATGCATTAGCCACCATGGTATCTATGTTTGAAATCAGTTGGGATGATGAAGCTCCGAGAATTACTATTGATCGATTTGATAAACCTGCATACTGCAATGAGGTGGGTACTGAAAGAGTAGAGGAAAAACTTTGGTTCTATGAACTGAAAAGATGTCTTAAAGCTCAAGAGTTCCCTGAAGGGGCATCTGTCAATGATAAGAAGTTTCTGAGGAGATTTTCTGCTAAATTCTTCCTGAGTAATGGAATTTTGCACAAGCGCAACCACAATTCAACTTTGCTTCGCTGTGTGGATAAGAAAGAAGCAGTAGAGATTATGGAAGACATGCACGATGGGATCTTTGGTACTCATTCTAGTGGGCATACTATGGCTAAGAAGATTATGATAGCAGGTTATTATTGGTCTACCATGGAAGTTGATTGCTATCAACACTCCAAAACTTGTCACAAATGCCAGATTTATGCTGATAAGGTTCATGTGCCTCCAGCTCCATTGAATGTTCTGACTGCTGTCAGACCCTAATTTTTGACCCTAAGATTTTTCGCATCTCATCTGCATTTGCATACAAACAAGATCACGCACTGGTTCGTTTATCCTTTTTCAGGTGCAGGTCTATGCCTTGCAGAGGATCACCATGTTCAGTTTCTATTATCTGTTTATATTTTACTAACTTCTAATCAAAATACAAAAAAATGTGTTGCAGTTGCTTTTTCTTCTTCTCTGTGTTACAGGATTTAAAAGACAGGGCTGTGATTCTCAATTCAGATGTGGTTGTTCAGTCACGATCCGATTCAAATGGACGTTTGACCTAATCTTGGTCAAACTATCAAGAGATTGTTTCGACTGCAAGTTGTGTGGGCCAGTGGTCTGTTTCTCAGACTGTGTGAAGTCATCAGATATCAGACAGTGTTTTGTGCGAAGTTTGTTTTGAATCTTCAAGTTTATCAGTTCATCAGTGGTTCATCTGAGGATTTATTTTCCTCAGTATGAATTCAAGTTATCAGTACAATGTTCAGACGGATTTCAAGTGGCTGTGGTTTAAGTGGCAAGGCTCAAGTTGTTTGATGGTTCAATAATGGCTTTGTTCATGTTATCAGAGGCTTGTTGAAAAATCAGGAGTTGGTTGCGGGCTAAAAAAAAATCATCATCCATTAAACCATTTTTTTATTTCCAATATCCATTTTATTTCTGATTATTCATATATCACACCATTATCCAAATAAACATTTTTTTTATCTTTTCATCAATTCCATATCCATTATCTTTTTTATTAAACCATTTCTATTTTTTTTAATTTTTTTCCCTATTATCCATATTCCATCAATTTCCAATCAAATAATCTCATTTTCATCCAATGTCCACCATTCTATCATATTGCCATAAATAAATTTCTATTTTTTTAGTCATTCATTCATAAGCCTTTTATTTCTATTTCCATTTTTTAAAAATCGTCACAAAATTATACCAAGAAAAAGTCCAATTTATTTTATCCTCTCATCATTTTTTTTCTTGTTCAATTCCAATTACAAAAACAAATAAGCCCATTTTCTTAGAAGCCCATTACAATCAAAGTTATCAAAAACAATAAATAACAAAATTCAAAAAGAAAGCCATTTTTTTCTCTACACAACACATTTCCTTCAGCTCTCCACGTGCGAATCAAGCCAACGTACACCAACAAACAGCTAACAATAACAAGAAGCTTCTAACAAGTTTTCCAAGCCTACCACACGCGCAAGGCTCCCAAACAAAGTCTTTCCAGCCCTTAACCCCACATGACAGCTGTCGTACCCCGAAAAATACGACCTTACGCGATCCGAAATGGACGGAGCCGCGCGCTGGACGGACTGAAGAGTCGCCACCTAATTCTATTTATTCCCGAAGAGGGAAAGGGAAGATATAGATACAACCCGGGAAGAAAAGGATGAGGACAAAGGTCAACGAAACCATTGCCTGGGTTCGGGAGTCGGTTATGCAGGGGGAAGGTATTAGCACCCCCTACATCCATCGTACTCGATGGGAACCATCTAAGTTAACGCGCGCGAAAGGATGTCTATGCTTAAACGAATTGCTTGCTAGAGGGAAATGAGTTGAATTATAAGTTAGATTGAACCTAGGTGCTCGGCAAGGATGGAGATCCTCGTGCCTACGTACTCCCGTGTGCAATGGGAAAGTCAGAGCCTCGTAGTTCGGCCTACTAAGGGTATGGATGTTGATTTTATTACCTTTCGTTGATGAAAGGGTTTAGGAGTTGAAATGCACTAAAGACTATGGATAGTTTATCTCGCCCAACAAGACGAGTGTCCTGCGTCGAAATAATCGGAGCGAGTAACGAAAGCTCGTTATCCCCCTTTCTACCGCTTAAGGCTCGTGGCGTACAGATCTTCTCGTATTTATTAGAATGTGTTTATTTCCTAAAGCCGCTTGACGTTGGATCAAGGGTTTGGATCTAATCAGAATATTTTGGTTTTTTTTGAGGTTTAGAGGGTGCATGCAAATAGAGTGTATTTTTGTAGTTTTGTCAGCGAGGCACGAATCGCTCGGCTCGCAAAGGATAGGTGGATCCTAATAAACGAAAATAACTGAAAAATAAAGTGCAAGTGTGCAAGTGCAATCGCTTGGCGTTGGACCAAGGATTCAGAAATAAAATGCGAGAAATAAAAGTGCGTACAAATTAATGGGAGAGGGATACAAAATAAATACAGGGGATTGCGAGAAATAAAGAGGTCTCGTTGTAGTTAGCCCAAGAGAAAGCGTGTGTGCAGTGTGTTTGAACTATTCGAAGGCGTTCGGCCTGTTTGATCGGGACGCAACTATTTGAAGGCGTTGGACCTTTTTCGAGCGAAAACAACTATTCGAAGGCGTTGGACCTTTTCGGGACGCGACGAAATTTTGTTCGTGAACTGCCTTAGAATCGGTTCAAAATGGGAACCATTCTATAAGGAGTCGAAACATAATTTTAAATGAATAAATTGAATTTGCTAGAATTTAATTAAATTGAATAAATTAAATAAATTAAATAATGATAAGAATAATAAATTAAATTAAATTGATTTACATGTTTGTTTTGTCGAAATAATAATAAAAATAATTACAAAGGGGGCCTCATATTGACCAAAAATCACCGATTAAAATCGGGCGAAAAATTGGCCTTTTATGATATCATTGGCCCTAAAAGTATTAAAATATAATGTGAAACAAAATAATGATAGAAAAATAAATAAATAAAACAAGAAAGAAAAAAAATCTAATTAGAAATCTTAAACAAAAACACAAAAAATGAGAAAAGAAAAGCCACTAACAAAACTAGTGAAAAAAAGCATAATAATAAAAAATAAATTTAAAACAAGGGAGAGGTGTGTATGAAACTGTTGTGTGGAGATAAAAAGATTCAGATATTGGGTTGAGCCAAAACTCTGTTTTCTTAACAAGTCATAACAACAAACCAGAGTTTATGATGAAAAAGAAACTAAAGTATCATATTAATAAGAATAATATAAAAACATATAAAAAGGTATAACATGCTTTTTTTATTATAAAAAAAGAACACTCAGAGAACACAAACGTGTTCCATCATAGTGATAAAATAGAAATAATAAAAAAATATTACTAGAAGTGAATGCATAGCATAATATTAATTAATATAAAATGCACATAAAAGAAATGTCATTGAATACACATAAAGACCAAATCGTTTTCTTACTAACTCAAAACAACAACTATTCATATTTCAAAATTAAAAGAAACGAAACTCACCCTCTGCAAATAGACCTCAGCGGCAGCAGTATCACTGTTTCAAAAAAGCAACGGCAATTTCGATTCTCAAGGTTTAAAACGATTTTGGCACGATCCGCTGTGGTTTTTGGTTCGGATTTTTTGATTCGAAAGCTTCACTTTGTTTAACGCTTCAGACTCGCGGTGATGGTTTCATTTCAGATGGTTCTAGGCCGGCAGATTCTGCTTTTTGTGGTGGCGGCGATGTGATGAAACGGTCTCGGATCTGTCTCAACGGCTCGCGGTAGGTTTCGTTTGTTTCACAGCTTTTCACGCGGTGATTGAGTTTTGGTCCGGTGAGGAACGACGTTTTTGGTGAGTTGGATGTTTCAGCGGTGGTTCTGTTTGCGTTTTGCAACGGTTTGACGGCGGCTTGGTTGTTGTGAGGTCGGTTGCGTTTCTGTTTGATCCGCGGTGAAGGTTTTTTTTTTTCAGGTTTTGGTTTGAGTGGGCCGGCTGTGAGTTGATTTGTGCGGCGGAAGGTGGATGGGGTTTTCGGAGATGGTGGTTTTCTGCGAAGGTGAGTTTGGTGAGTTTTGAAGATGGGCTTTGGGTTGTTTGGATAATGATTGAAGGAAGTCTTGTGTAAAAAAAAAAATGGTGCAATTTCTGGGTTTATTGAAGGTTTGTTTTGTTCTCAGATTTTCAAATCTCTTTTCATCTCACTTTTCTCTGGTTTTTGGTTTGGGCATTTGCAGAAGGTTATGTGTTTCTACGGTGAAGGTGGTAGCATTTCGCGTTTCGGAAAGGTTCTGGCACATTGTTGGTTTGAAGGAGCAGAATGGTTTGGCTTGTGTTTTCTCAGCTTCATCCCATCTTCTTTTTTTTCTTTCTATTTTTTTAAATGATGGTTTCAGTGTATATGGTTTTTATGGATTTGGAAGGTGATCTTGTAGATTTATTTGAAGGTTTTTTTTGGTATTTTCGAAACTTGGTTCTGTGTTTTTGCAGGGTAATAATAGGCTGTTCAAGCTTGATATGAAAGTGAGGAAATGCTTAGTTTATAGGATAAATTGTGAGGGTAAATGTGGCAGACTTGGGGAGAAAGATTAAAAAGGAATATGCTAAAAAGTTTGTTATTTGCAAGCTGTAAAATTGAGGTGTTATGGATTGCATTGTGGAGAATATTGAGGGTGGGAATGGATGCACGGTTTTGTGAGGTATTGGAGGAATATTGCTGAAGATTTTTATGATATGTGTACATGGTGGGGTCACAAATGAAGTGTAATGCTGAGGATGAGAGTGGATTGACTCAAGTGACTATCAAAATGGGACTGTTATGAATAATAGAAATTTTATTTAAACATGGTTGATAATATTAATAATAATAACAATAAGACAATAGAATTAACAATAATAATAAAAAATCAATAATAAAAAAAATGAAGTTAGTAACAACAAATAAACATAATTGTAATAATTGTGCGAATGATAAAATAATAAAAGTGATAATAACAGTAATAATAATAATAATAATAATAATAATAATAATAATAATAGTAATAATAATAAATAACTAAAAATAAAAATAGTAAGAATAATAATAATAAGTGAATAAAAATAATAATATAATAATAATAATTGAAATAAAGGTAAAGATAATAATAACAATAACAATGATAAGAATAAAAATGAAAAATAATACTTTTTATAGAAATAATAATAGTGATGAAAATAATAATAAAGATGGTAATATTAAAAATAATAGAATGAAAAATGGTAAAAAATAATAATAATGAGATTTTTATTTTGTATGTATATTTTTGGATAATAATTAAATAGATAACAAAAGTGAATTCTAATGATAAGAGAAATTAAATTTTTTTTTGAATGCTTTTTTTCTTGACTTTTGGTAATAATTTTTTATATCTTTATACATATAAAAACGGTAAATGAGCTAGTGAGTTCGAACTAACAAAGTGAAAATTGATTTCCTAGTTTTTGAAAATAAATGACATATTTTGGATTTTCTAATATCAGACAAAAAAGTAAAAATGATACATATATTTTTTGGATTTTTTGAAATAAATGATGAGACAGTAAAGTAAAAGGTGCGGGTAGGACAAATTTGGGGTATGACAACAGCCAAATAATTTTTGCACAACCTTCATAACACTTTGCAAGCCAATGCTTCTTTCCAGCCGCAACTTCCTACAGCTTCAAAACAATCCACCTCGCACAGCCAATCAAGCCAGCTACACTCAAGCCTTCACATCATACTCCACCGCTTGGCCCACACTCCAAAACAAACAACAAGCACAAATCCAAACCAACATTTTCCAGGCTCTTCCTATAACAACTACACGCGCATATGCCATCAGCCTAAACTCCAGCCTCAGCTCACACATCGCGCAAGCCCCAAAGCATACCACAAGCTGCCTTCACAACAAACATCTCACAAGCCAAACTTTAAGCCAGCCAACAAGTTTCCAGGCCCACGCCAATAAGCAACACACCTCGGCCAAAGCAACGAAACAAGTTCAAGCCGTACGCCACACTTTTCCGCCACACTAGCCTAAACTTCAAACATCAAAACGCATAACATATCAACATTAAACGCAACGCCAACCCGCAAGCAAATCCATCACACAGCTAGCACGCGGACCACACCTTCCCAGCCTTCAAAACGCAAAATCCTAATCAAAACGGCAGCATCCCAATCTTCATGAATCTTCTATTTAAACAATCCACTTCTCCTCTTCATCCTCTAAGCTTAGAGAGCCTCTTAATACCCTGCCTAATTCATTTTTGATCCAAATCTTTCAACTCTCCGAAACCTCCATTTCAATTCCACTTTTCATCGTCTCAAGGCTCTAAACAACTCAGACCTTCAAACGATTAGAAATCCAGATTCAAAGAAAAACAGAGAATCGAGAAGGAGAAGAGGATTGAACGAAATAACATCAAAAAATTAAATCCGTAGGGAGAAGAAGAAGGAAATTGATGAGGTTAAAGGTTTGAGAACGACGGGTTTCAGTTTCGGAAGAGCGATTTGTTTGATTGTTGTTCGGAGGTGAGGATTGGTCGTTACCTTGTTCGCCGCCGTCCTGTGTTAACGAAGAAGAAGAAGTTGTTCTTCTGTGTTGTTTTCATTTTTTTCGTTTTTTTATAATTTGTTTTGATTTTGTTTTAAGAAAAGTGGCTTTGGGCTTGGATCAATCCACCTATCCATATTGACCCGCGGATATACTCCTTCCTTCTTCCATTCTTCTTTCTTTTTTATTAATTTTCTTTAGTTTGTTTTTTTAAAGGATTTTGTTATAATTTATTGTTGATTTAAGAATTTTATGAAAAAAAAGTATTTTAAGAAAAACTTTAGAAAATATATTTTAGAAATATTTTAGAGAAAGAGATTTAGAAAAAAGGTTTTAAAAAAATATTTGAATTCTTTTTTTTGGATTTATTTTTTAGATCCACTTTTCTTCATCTTATTTTCTTTTTGGTCGATGAGATCTCCGATTCGCGATTATTGGTTTTCGAAGATGTTTAATCTTCATTATTTCAAATCTATGGATGAATGATCATTTGGATCATTCTCCATACTTTGGAATCGTGATAGGTTGCCTTCGATAAAACACAATGTGAAATCCCGATTAAGATTAGACCGTTCTCTTTCTTTTAGTGTGGCATGTTTTCGGAGAACGATCCATAATATCGTTTCTCTAACATGTTTTAACACGAATATTTTCCACTTTAATTAGTGGTGGCTGGCCTCATTTGTAGGGTAATTACTCCGTAAATTACTCGGCGATTGCTTAACATAGACCTAAAGTTGTCCCGATTCGGATTAAAGATCCACTTGGATCCGGTTGCCTCGACTTTATTTTTCTTTTCGTGGTTGTGCTTGATTAAGTTCATCATAGAAATTTATATTGTAAATATTATAATAATGTGAATATACTAACATTTAATTTTAATCTCTCGCACCTTATCCTCTTTTATTTCAATCTCTTGTTCCCTATCTCTCTTATTATGCTTCTATATCATTCATCATATTGCTTATTGTTTATATTGTGATACTTTTGATTTTTTTAATTTTGTCCATTTGGATATCAAAACACTAATAAAGGATTAAATACTTAAAAGACTTGTGACTTCTAATTTTGGACTATGGTTACTATCCCTTGCTTCGGAGAATGGACTTAGACTTTAAGATCTTCCCCCTTGCTCAAGTTGGAATGGATTAGAAACCTCGGCTTCAAATTATTTCATTGGCCTTTGAAGATGGACATCCGATTGTTTCAAAGAGTGCTTGCCATATGGTTTGATCATTCTTCTTTTAGCTTTTATTTTCAAGTCTTAGGATAGTCCCTTCATCTCTTCCCATCTTCTTCAATTTTCAAATCTTCTTCCTCTTTTCAAAACTTTCTTTGTTTTCAAACTTCAAACATTTTCGCAATCAAACCTTGACTTCGGTCATGTGCTTTTACCTTTTCATTTCATTTCCTTAAATAAATGCTAAACCACATAAGCATATCGGAACTTCTTTCTCAAAAAACTTTAAAACATTCACAACTCATTCAATTGCTTTTGTGCCCTCGTGCACGTTTCTTTTTAACCTTTTTTATGTTTAGATATGATTCATTCTTTCTAGCGGAATTATTCGCTAAAGAATGACGACTTATCTTTACATTTAAAAATCAATTCAACCCATTTGCCTTTTCACAATTTGTACCACGAACTACGGGGTTTTGATCTCGCATTGCACTTTGTGGGTACGTAGGCTTGAGACGTTCGTCTCTTCAAACACCAAAATCTTAAAAAACATTCTTCTTCTCATCTCTTCAATCTTTTTTTCAAGCAAACCATTTCAAACCAAAAAATGCAGTAAATATTTCAAAGGGTTCCCGTGGAGTACCACGGACGAGTCGGGTGCTTAAAACCTTCCCGGTTCGTAATCAATCCCCGTACCCATTCTCTGTTTGGATTCTTTTAGCTTTTAAGATTCTTCAAGGTTTTGTTCATTCTTTTACCTTTTTTCCATTTGGAAATAAATAAAAGTGCAGTGGCGACTCTGTGTACATCGGGTTAAGTTAATCAATAGCTTACACTCATGATTTTACCGCTACAAATGCTCCATGGCCTTTTTCCATGTGGAGCATTGATATGATTGGCGAGATCAAACCTATGGCTTCCAATGGGCATCGTTTCATCCTTGTGGCTATTGATTACTTCACAAAGTGGGTAGAGGCAGCTTCATTTGCTTCTGTTACCAAGAATGTTGTGGCTCGATTCATCAAGTATATTCTTATATGCAGATATGGCATCCCTGAAAGGATTATCACAGATAATGGTACTAATCTGAACAACACTATAATTACTGACCTTTGCACGCAGTTCAAGATTAAGCATCACAATTCGTCTCCATGTCGTCCAAAGATGGATGGCGCAGTGGAAGCCGCCAACAAGAATATTAAGAAGATCTTGCAAAAGATGACAGTTACATATAAGAATTGGCATGAGATGTTACCATTTTCCCTTCATGGTTATCATACCACTATACGTACTTTAACATGGGCAACACCATTCTCCCTTGTATATGGCATGGAAGCAGTTTTACCCATTGAAGTCCAGATTCCTTCTTTAAGGATTATGAAGGATGCAGGCTTGGATGAAGATGAATGGATTCATACTCGACTTGATCAGATAAACTTGATTGATGAGAAAAGACTAGCAGATGTTTGTCATGGTCAGATGTATAAAAAACGTATGATCAAAGCCTTCAACAAGAAAGTTAAGCAACAAGTGTATCAGGCTGGTGATTTAGTAATCAAGCGTATCATATTACCATAGGGTGATCCCAGGGGCAAATGGACCCCCACCTATGAAGGGCCATTTGTTGTTAAAAGGGTATTTTCTGGAGGTGCCATGATGCCTACCACTATGGATGGTGAAGATTTCCCACAGCCTGTGAACGCAGACATAGTTAAAAAATACTGTGCATAAAAAGAGACCCGCTAGGTTGACTGGCCTAGGAAAAAATAAGGGCATCCCGGCGAACCAAAAAGGTTTGGGCAAAAATTAGGGATATATATAAAAAAAATGTACACCCGGCAAGTCGAAAACCTGAAAAGGCGACTTGGGCAAAAAAGGGTATCCCGGTGGATTGAAAACCTGAAAAGGCAATTCAGGAAAAAGTTAGGGATTAAAGCGTATGACTATGTCTCGTCGGATCACCATGTAACCTCTACTAGATGTGTTATCTACGTCAAAATTCAACAGAGACAGATCAATCCAATCGTTTCTTCTCCGATAGCAAAAGATGAGATAATTGAAGATAATGGCAATAGCAAAGTTGAAACTCAATAGGATTATTTACACATAGCTATTTTTCCTTGTTTTTGTAAAAATTTCTTTGACGAATTCCTCTTACTAGGATTTCCGTCTCCATGTTAAAACTTGCCTGTTTATAGGACAATTTCTAAATAAATAAAATTCCATTTTTCGTATTCAGCTTTACTTTTCCCTCTTTATTCAGGTTTACTTTTCCCCTTTTACTAAAGCGAAAAACATTTGTTGATTATGTTTGAATGTATATATGCTTTTGAATATGATTGATGTTTACCAAAAATGCATAGAATACAATAATAGCATTTACTAAGAGCGAACAGAGGTAGGAATTCAACGAATCTTCGCCGGTTCATCCCCACAGATTAATCTTTACGGATATTCTTACGAAGTACTTCAAGTAATATCTTATACTTCCAACTCTACGAAGTCTCCAAACAGTTTCATATCCTCCAAAGAATTGATATTTGACCGGATAAGTCTCCCGGATCTATGTCCATCTCTTTTATCCTCAGTCAGGACATTCAGGAACTTAATCCTTCAATAAAGTACGAAGAACGAAAAACGGGAAGTTCTAAGTACGATGTTCTTAAACAAGACGGGAACAAAGTCTTCATACTCCTCAGCAACGAATCAAGATTTATTTTCCCCAGTCAGCAGTTGTTCTACGAAGCTACTTATACGCTTCAACTACATAATTCATACATACATCACATCATATCATATCATACATATTCTTATAAGATATTATCTTGCAGAATGTTATATACATCATGATATTTGCACCAAACTAACCTGGTTTTTCAGGTTAATTCTCCAGCAGACAAACTTCACCAGCAACTTATATTTTGAGACGTCATTTATCTTCTCAAAAGCCATATTGATACCTTGGGCCGTCGTTTATCCACCCGAAGGTTATCTCATCATTTTAGGACGTCGTTTATTCTTCCCGAAGGATATTTGAAGACGTCGTTTATTCTTCTCAAAAGCCATATTGATACCTTGGGTCGTCGTTTATCCACCCGAAGGTTATCTCATCATTTTGGGACGTAGTTTATTTTTCTCGAAGGCTATTTTGAGACGTCGTTTATTCTTCTCAAAAGCCATATTGATACCTTGGGCCGTCGTTTATCCACTCGAAGGTTATCTCATTATTTTGGGACGTCGTTTATTCTTCCCAAAGGCTATTTTGAGACGTCGTTTATTCTTCTCAAAAGCCATATTGATACCTTGGGCCGTCGTTTATCCACCCGAAGGTTATCTCATTATTTTGGGACGTCGTTTATTCTTCCCAAAGGCTATTTTGAGACGTTGTTTATTCTTCTCAAGAGCCATATTGATACCTTGGGCCGTTGTTTATCCACCCGAAGGTTATCTCATTATTTTGGGACGTTGTTTATTCTTCCCGAAGGCTATTTTGAGACGTCGTTTATTCTTCTCAAAAGCCATATTGATACCTTGGGTCGTCGTTTATCCACCCTAAGGTTATCTCATTATTTTGGGACGTCGTTTATTCTTCCCGAAGGCTATTTTGAGACGTTGTTTATTCTTCTCAAAAGCCATATTGATACCTTGGGCCGTCGTTTATCCACTCGAAGGTTATCTCATTATTTTGGAACGTCGTTTATTCTTCCCAGAGGCTATTTTGAGACGTCATTTATTCTTCTCAAAATCCATATTGATACCTTGGGTCGTCGTTTATCCACCCGAAGGTTATCTCATTATTTTGGGACATCGTTTATTCTTCCTGAAGGCTATTTTGAGACATCGTTTATTCTTCTCAAAAGCCATATTGTTACCTTGGGCCGTCATTTATCCACCCGAAGGTTATCTCATTATTTTGGGACGTCATTTATTCTTCCCGAAGGCTAGTTTGAGACATTGTTTATTCTTCTCAAAAGCCATATCATTACCTTGGGCCGTTGTTTATCCACCCAAAGGCTAGATTTTCATATTTGGGATTGCTTTCCTCTCAAAGAAGTATATCTGAAGAATTTTTCTCCTAATGGCATCTGTAAGCCCATTCAAGCATCACAACCAACCAAGAGTATCATCCTATGCACCGGCGAGTGCAAATTTTTGGGCTTTTATGTTCAATCCTCTTCAACCTTCAAGTCACGAATTGCGTACATGCAAATCTAACTCCTCAGATTTCATAAAATTGAACAGGGGCAGCTGTTGTACCCCAAAAGTTTACCTCCCTCAATCATATCCAGGTGTCCCTAGAATTCTCTCAAGGTTCACAAGATTCACAAGGTTCACAAAGTTCACAATTGGTCAGAAAGTTTGAAAGTTATCTCAGACAAAGCATCCTCCTAAACAATGGATCCACAACTAGGGTTTTGAGTTTATCTGAGCTAAATGGACTTCTAAGGCTTCAAGTGAGCTTCATAACATCCCACATGTATTCAATAATCCCCGTGTCAAGTTTCAAGACTTTCCCAATAAGTTTGACCAGTCAAATGACCAGATATGCAAAAATCAGTCAAAGTAGTTAAAAAGTCAAAATGAGGTCAGCTGTGGTTAAATAAAAGTCAAACTTCAAATTTTTTTTGCCAACATCAAGATTATGAAATAAATTTCATCATTTGATCAAGGGTTGATCATGATTCATCAAGGAGATCTCAGATCATCAAGAATCAAGAAGTTTCTAAAATAGGATTTCACAATAAAAGTCAACTAAACTTTGACCAACCATAACTTTCACATGCTTCATAAAAAATGTCCAATCCAAAGCTCATTTTGAAGGAAATTGAATTCTCTACAATTTTGTGTCTCACAAGCCAAACCTAAAAATGCTTCATTTGGAAGGTATAAGCTAAAACATTACAGGTCATTTCAAAAGTCAACAAAAAGTCAACTTTTTCCAAAGAGCATAATTTGAAAATGATAAAAGCTATGGACATGAGACCAAATAGGTTTGTTAGAGGAATCTTTAAGCTTTCTAAAATGTCCAAGAACACATTCATAGACTTAAAATTGAAGGATTTATGCCCTGACAAAGTTGGGAGATTTTTAAGGGGTGTATGAAGAAAATAAGATCTTAAATCCATTTTTTTTTTCAAATGAGCCTATTATTTTGCAACCCAATCTCCATGATAACATCAAGCACGACCCAATTCCATTTATTTCTTATTTTTATATTATTTTATTATTTATTTGGATTTTAATTGTTAAAATTCAATTTAAATATATATAAAATATATAAAAAAACAAATAATGGATAAAATCTTTGATTGGAAATCATTGAGATCACATTTAGAAAGATTGGAAACCACTTGAAATCAAATTGAATCAAAATAGCAAGGTTTGGTGTGATTTTTCTAACATTTATTGTGATTGATTTCTTCATGATCAAGGTATCCAAAAATCCAAACAATGCATCAATTTCCTGACCTAGTTTCACTCACTTATAAATGTATGACCTAACAAACACAAAAAAAACAAATTTTTTTGTAGCAAAGAGGCATATCCATATTGAAAAAAAGTCAAGAAAACTCAAACTCGAATTTTCACATAGAGGCTTTTTTTCAACAAACCAAAGGTGGCAATACGTTTCTGGGCAATCACTGAACATGTTTGCATCATCCATAGCATTTAAAACATGGCCATAATCCGTGACTGAACTCACATTTACCGTTTTCTTATTTTTTTTCGATTCCTCCTATATATGCATTATCAATGAATTTTGTTTGTATAATCTTGTTTGTTTAAAGCTTTAGAAAGATTCTGGATGTTTTGATTTGAGATTTGACGCAGGAATGATTGTTTGCCATTTTTAGGGTTTATACCTCCAATTTAGGGTTTTATAATCTAATAAATATAAATTGATTCTAAAGACACGGTTGAATCAAGCATGATATGAGGATCATAATGATGTATTCAATTTGAAGAAAAATTACAGGTATCATGATGGTTGAAGAAACCTAGGGTTTTTTGGGAATGAGAATTCGCAGGTAACCTTGTAGCAAAAATCGTAAGTAATTTCGCAGGTAAAAGGTTGAAGATGACTGGCGCGAATTCTGAAATTTAAAATGCGTTTTATTTTATAATCTTTCTTTTTCGTTTTATGTTTGAGTAGCGTGAATGGCCTGGTGGTTTTGTTGTACGCGTATAGACATAAAGGACCTGGGTTCGAATCTTGGTTTAATATATTATGGATTGTTGTTGATTCATATCACCACGCGCGCGCATCCTAGTTGGTCATTGGTTTCTTCATCCAGGTTAGAGACATGGGTTCAAACCCCAGGTCCACCTTTTTCCTTATTGTTTTTCCTTTTCTAATTTTCTTTGTATTTTATATTCTTATTTTTCAAAATAAATTTAATTAATAAAAGTAAATCTTTTCTAAATAAAATAAAAACCTAAAAAATAAACAAATGTTATTTTTGTAAATTCATTAAAATTTTGTATATAACTTTTATTATAGAAATATTTTGTAAATAAAATCTAATTGACCATTTTTCTAATTGAATAATAATAATTCTAAAATCTTGTATATAATTAATTTATAAATAAACCTATTAACTTAATAATTTAATATTTTCTATAATCTTTATTTATTTTGTAAATACTAACTTAATACTTTTTTTATATAGCTCTTTTATTTTATATCTTATATATTAATAATATTGTTTTCTTAATTATAATATAATAAGTAATTATTTTATTCTTTTATAATTATTAAATTATCTAAACTTATACTTTCTTAAATAACTTCTAAAAAAATTATAATTTGCCTAACCTAAAATAATTTCTTTTTAAATTCTAATCTTTTTATTATTATTATTATTATTGCTTTATTACTATTATTTATTTATTATTTTATTATATCTATTATTATTGCTTTATAATTAATTTTTATCCTATTATTATGTATCTGCCAAAGCCTTGTAATAGCTTATAGATTTATTTTTCCGTCTTTATTTTCTTTGTAAATATTTAATTGTGTGGTTAGTAAATAGGGAATGAAAACTAATTGAAAATTAATATAGACTTAGATAATTAATTAAATAAGATAAATATTTGAAATAAATCATTCACACACGTAAGTCGATCTAAGATCGTCGTCTACACTTCATAGGGTATCCCTCTTGGTTGCCTTCTTTAAATGGTCAAGTCCCTCAAATATAGGGGTGTCTTAAGCAATGTCCCTTCGAGTATAAATCATCAAGTCCCTACAGATTTAAAAGATCAAGTCCCTTTGAGGTTACCTACGGAATAATGATCTTGTCCCTTCAAATAAATGATGATAGTCCCTACGAATTGCTAAAGACCCCCTTTAAGTTGCCTTCATTGACTATACGATGACCCTACGTCTGTCCCTTAATAGAATCCAAAGTAATGACTACCTATTCCTTAATAATAGTTGTAAACACCCCAAATTTTCCCTCACTAAATTTAGACCATGGCTTGTGATTGTTTTTCATCTTTGCATAAGTTTAAGCATATCACCTCATATTGCATTTTTGTTTCATCTGCATAGTTCAAATTCATCTGCATCTAGGGTTTGTGATCTGAGCAATCCAAGGATCCATCTGAGCCACTCCAAAGGTCTCCAAGAATTCCAAGAGGGACCATGTGTGTTCTATCACCATATCATATCCCTCAAAGATCAAGGAAGTCAAGAAATCACAAGAATTGGCAAAGCATGGAAGCAGAGTTAGGGTTTCACTACACAGATGACCTGAAATTAGGGTTTTGGTTTCAGAGGTCGTACTCCAAATTTTTTGGTCATTTTTGTTTCTAATAGTCTCAATATGTTATAAGGATCATGTGTACCGAGTTTGATGAAGAAATTCATTGTGGAAGTCATATGTTCATTAGGTAACTTCTTGAGCAAATCAGAGCAAAATCAGGGCATCTAAGGCCCCCAACAATGGAACCAAAGTGATATTTTCATCAAATTGAAGTTATATGATCTTTATTTGATCATTTAAGTGCTTGGAAGTTCAAAAAATTGAAGAAATTTGAGCTAAACCAAAAGTTGCCAAAAATGGAAATGACTTGTAATGGAAACTTTCCATTTTGGGAAAGTTTTTCAACCTCCTCTTTCTCAATCAAAAATGCTTCAAATGAAAAATTGTTGGTCATGAAAGTTGTAGATTGGATCATTCCCTTTTTCAAAAAGTACAAGAACATGTTCTAATTCATTATGGAACTCAAGTTATGGCCTTGCAAAGTTGGCAAAAATCCTATAATTTTCACTTTCACACCAAAGGGGATTTTTTGCAAATTCACAAACCAAGCCATTTTGTGACCTCTAATACACTTCTAGGCATCATACAAACATAGTGTATTGCCTAAATATCAGAATTGGCCCAAGAATCTCAAGTTTATATGCCTTGCACATCAAGAAATCACAAAGGGGCCAAATTGAACAAAACTTGCAAAAACTCATACAACCATGCTTCCACTTGTGCCAGCTGAAAAATATGACTTCCATGGTTATCCTTGAACCAAGCTGACTCGAGCCATGCCTTGAAACATCCACTGAACCAGCCCATACCTCGAGTACAAATTATGTTGACATTTTGGCAACTTGCCCATACCAATCACCATAGGCCACAACAACTCCTCTGACCTATCAAAGCTTGTTATGTGGACCAAATGCAACTCATAACATACAACACACAAGGAAAAAACCTCAGAATCACTAAGTTCCCAAAAATCACCCCAAAAGCAAAAGCTTTCGAAACACTCTGCTCACACACTCAAACTCAAAACTTCTTTCATCAATCAACTTAGAATCACAAGATGATCATTTCCCACCCTTCATTGCAGCCAAAAAGCCCCCAAAACTGAAACACGATTTCTGGCCAGTTGAAGAACCACCATTCAAACCAGCCATTATAAACTCCTTCCAAGCATCAAAGCATCACCACGAGGATCATAAGAGTCATTTTGCACCAAAGAGGAGGCCAGATAGCTCAGATTGAAGAAGCTCCATCTCAGGTATCCTCAAGAACAAATTTTCCAGAACTTGTTTTTCTTGTTATAGAAATGTTCTTTATGCTTTGCTGATCACTATGATCTATTTTGTTTTGAAAATGGTTGCAAAATGAGCATGTACTGACTGTCTGAAAGTTTCACCATTTTTGTGTTCTTCTTCGAATCTTGAGTTTCAGCCATTAGAAATTAGTTTTGAGGTTAGATTCATGCTTAGGAAGGTGTGGGGGAGTGATCTGGAGCTTTAGAGCTCTGGAAATGGGCTAGGGAAGAAGTTGATGTTGGGGTGTTGTCGGAGAAGATGACCGGAACACTGTTCCGGTCACCTGAAAAGGATTAGGGCTGATTTTAGGGTTTAGTGTGCCAGGCGTGTTCTGGGCCCTTGGATCAGGATTAATATGAAATTGGTGGCCTGGATTAGTTCAGATTAGGTTTAATTGTGATTAATTAATTAATTAATTAGGATTTAGTCAGTTTGAATTGTGACCATTAAGATGCACGCGTGGTCTTCCCTCCAACCCCAGGTTTAAACCTCAGCCCTTGGATGCGTTGACCAGCCTTTAATTCATTTTTATTTTCATTTTATTCCATTTATTTTGTCTAATTTATTTAAAATACTTAGAAAATTCCAAAAATATTTTTCTTCTGCATTTTGATTTAAAATATTTTTCTCCACCCAAAAACATTTTTATTTTTATTTTTTGCATTAAAAAATCATTTTAAAAATATTTAAATGTTTATTTTAATTAATTAATGGAAATTAATTAATTAAAATACCATTTAGGTTTCTGAAAATTCCAAAAAAATTCACATTGCCTCTTAGGACATTTAGAAACATTGTCAAACCATTCATACAAATTTCTTTTTGGTTTTGATTCAACTTTGACATTTTTCTTGAATTTAGGGTTCATAAAAATCCCTTTTTGGAACCCTAACTTTGAAAATTATTTTCTGCCTAACCATGAAGGGTTTGACATTGGTTCTTTTTGCATTGTTCTTCATATAGCATGTAGTATCTAGCATATTTTTGTCACAAATTTATCTTGCATTTTCCATTTGATTTGCATTTTTCCTCTTAAGGTGCCTTAAAACCCTAGGTAACTTAGAAAAATCACAACTTTCTTTAGGTTAAGAGTTAGACCTTCTCCTTTGGGGTGTGATATCATATGTGGTTAAGGTTCCTTTGAGTTCATTTGAAATTTTTTATCTTGTGATTTGCTTCTTTTTTTGACATTTGCATCTCATCCTTCCATGTAACCCTAATTATGCATCCATACTTGCATCTTACATTGCATTGCATGAACATGTGAACTTGCCATGATATTCTAAGCATTTGCATGCCATCTTAGACATCTTAAGACATTGCTTGAACATTGCTTGGCCATTTCTTCATACATTTGCCATGCTTTGCATCCATTTCCTTTCATAAGCATACATGTGTTTTCATGCTTCCTACATGCTTCATTTGCATTCCATCTCTTGTATGCACATTCATAGCACTTGACATGCTTTTGTAGTATTTCATATCACCATTTGCATCATGTGTTTACTTCTGGTTTTGGTTTTACATTTGCATATGTTTCATTTTCATTTCATTTCTTTCCATTATGTTAACCTTTTCAGGTGGTAAGTAACTTGAGAAGTGAATTTGCCTTCACTTCTCATTTCTCTTCTCATTCTTCTTATGCATCATTGATGAATTTTTATTTGCTTTAGAGTGAGCTTGCTCATTCATGTTCACCATTCACTTTCTTTCTCCAAGTTACTTATCTTCTTCAGTGAAGTAAGTAACTTGTTTCTTCTGCTTCTCATCCTTTCATCTGCTTCTTCCATTGGTGGCTTCTCTGAAGATCTCTTTTAAGCCTCATAAACCATAGGAACATCTAAGCATGACAATAATTAGGGTTGTGATTAGTCCCCCTTAGCTTTTACCTTTGTGTCTTCTTTGTGTCTCTCTTCTCATCTCATCATTAGAGACTAAGCCTTTAAGGTCTTAAGACTTTGTGATTAAGGTTATGCCTGCATCCTTCTCTTAGGATGGAGTGTATAAATTTAATCCTAAGTGTTAAACCCTTAATTTGTTTAAACCTCTTAATCAATCCATCCTAATAATCATTAAGACATTAACTTGTAACTTGGGCCTTGCATTAGGGTTCTAATTCTTCCTTTATTGGTTAAGAAGGACTAACCCTAGTGTTAATGGACAAGTCCCCCTCAAGTTGTCTTACAAACCATAAAACTCATTTCTTAATCTCACCATTATTCAAAATCCACTTTAATAAAGGTTTGTTTTGTCACGAGGTTAATCCTTAATCATGGATTAAGTTGAGGTATCTTCCTCAGCTTAAGTGTGCTCATCTATTATCCTTCTATTAGGATGGTGTAATGGGTTCACTAATCCTTAATTATGGCTTAAACTCATTACTTAACATTAAACAAAAACTCAAAAAACATCTAAATAATCACAAGTAGGTTAATGATCTTAATCCTACATCATCATGGCAATTAAGTTGAGATGTTTATCTCATACTTAAGGTATTCTCGTTATCCCTAATCAAAGGGAGGATATGATGAGTTTACTAACCTTTGGTTTAGGCTTAAGCTCATTAACTTATGACAAACACAAAAAACAATAAAAGATTGAAAACACAAAAACAAACAATAATCGTCTCCTTCGGGATTCTTTCCTCATCACCTTCACTCACAAACGAGAACTCGCTTCTTCCGTCTAATGCAAGACAATTAGCACTCGAGCCAGGCGAGTCATACACTTGAGCATAGACAAGCAAGCAGTTCACAGTCAATTTATCTTTCAGTCTCTTTGAGTCGAACTATGGTGTTCTGACTTCCTCATTGCACGAGAGGATACGTAGGCATAACTTAACAGTTATCGAACAAAAGTCTCTGTGTCTTCCCCCTCTTTCAGCATTCTTTTTCTAAACCTCATTCCTGAGCATTTCACCTCATCTTTTTGCACTGACACTTGTACATTCCTTTTCCAGCTTTTGCACACAGACAACACAGACATTACCCCTTTTAAACACAATCTTTTAAGGGTGGATCCCGTCGAGTACGACGGACGATCTGGGTGCTAATACCTTCCCAGGTTGTAACCAACCCCTTTTCTCAGTTTCTCTGGTTCGCGACCGTATTATCCATATCTTTTCTAGGTTTATGCAACATTACCTTTCCTTCGGGGTAAAAATGCCTAGCTGGCGACTCTTTTCAGTTCATTCCTTTTCTCCTTTCGGCGACCGTTCGCGCTTGTACTGGGATGCAAATCTTCGGGAGCGACAGCTTGACGACTCTGCTGGGGACCCTTATATCGCAATCAGGGCTTCTGGTTCTTTTTGTGGGTTCCTCCTAGCGCTTGTTTGATTTGTGTTTACGGAGGTGTTATGTGCTACTTGTGCTTATTTATTTGCTTTATTTATTGCTTTATGTACAACTTTATTTATTGCTTTCATTTACAGCTTTTTATGCATTTCATATTGTCATTATCATGTGCTGGATTTGTGTCTTCCTTGGTTGGTGGGTTTCATTTAGTGATTAAGGTCCTATACCTGGGACCTGAGTGACACATAGGCTAGAGTGGCTTCATATTCTTTCCCATTCCATTTCGGTCTGGTGCGGGAATATGAAACACGGTTCAGACATGGGTTTCTTCTTGAGAACTCTGTGCTACAGATTTCCTGTAGTACTAGGGCTATCTGGGAAGCCTGCTAAGTCTGGATGACCTTTTTATGACCTTCAGCATCTGAGGTGAATTAGAGGAGGATCTTTTATGGTTATTGTAAACACTGTACCTCTGGGTTAGAAGTGTTTACACTTCTCATAACTGATCCAAGTCTGAGGATCCTTGTTCTAGAACATTACATGTGAGGGGGTTGGGATATTTGCAGGTTTGCAAGAACCCTTGGCCTCATCATACCTTGTTACTAGATTTGTTAAGGTTGTATTATTTGGACAGTTCTTGTGATTACCCTGGATTTGTGACTCTTTATTTGAGTCCCCCACCTGGTTACTGGATTTCTAAGCCTTCATCCGGACTTATGGACATACATGGACTTTTACCAAGGCAGATAAACAGATCCAGCACTTGATCACAAACCCTTTGCATATCATTTGCATACATCATTTCTGCATCATTTAACATTTGCTTATTTGTTTTACAGGGTATCCATCTTTATCTTTGGTTTGGTTTTGACCCCTTCTGCTGCTCAGACTTCTTCAGTCATCTTCTCCAGCACCTTCATCAGTTTGTCAGTGATTCTTCTCCAGCTACCTTCATCAGAGACCCATCTCCAGCATCTCATTCAGTGACCTTCATCAGCAGTTGCTCTCAGCTTCTTCATCAGTACCCATTATCAGAATGGACACTTCAATAAAGAGCAACATCACTTACCACTTCTTTGAACCCACCCTGACTAGCATCAGGCAGATCCAGTCCCTCATTACTCCTGATCATGTCCCACTGTTCAGAGAGCATTATGGAGGCATATTGGACATGGTCATGGATCTTGATGCATCTCAGAGGAGCATGATCCATACTTGCTTGCAGTTTTATGATCCTCCACTCAGGTGTTTCACATTCCCTGATTTCTAGATGGGACCATTGCTAGAAGAGTTTTCCTTGTTGTTAGGAGTTCCTATCAGGAGAGGGATTCCTTTCAACCCTGAGATGGTTGCTCCCAGAAATGAAGACATAGCCAGGGCATTGCATTTGGAGCCTGCCCTTATTGATCAGAACATGACAACCAAGGCTGGGGTTCTAGGCCTACACCTAGACTTCTTGATCTCCCAGGCTACCCTGCATGCTGCAATAAGGGAATGGAAGGTTGTTTGTGCACTTCTAGCCCTCAGTATATATGGGGTTATCTTGTTTGCAAATGAGCCAAAGTTTGTGAGCAAGAATGCCATTCACCTGTTCTTATTGAGGAACCCAGTTCCTACCTTGCTTGGAGACTTCTACTACTTAGTACATCAGAAGAATGAAAAGCAAAGAGGAAGACTGGTCAGATGATGTGCTCCCCTTTATTACTCTTGGCTGCTAAGACACTTGCCAAAGTCAGATGCCTTCTTGAACCCTCATCAGCAGAAGAACTGGGCTAAGAGATTTATTGCCTTGACATCAGATGACATTAGATGGTGCACTCAGAGCACTAAGGGCAAGGACATCATTACTAGTTGTGGGCAATATCCTAATGTGCCTTTGATAGGAGTGAAAGGTTGCATCAACTACAACCCTTTACTGTTTAAGATACAATTGGGATATGCTTTGGTTCATCCTCCCAGAGGACAAGATTTGGCTGAGACCCTCTACTGTGAAATCCAACCCAACTCTGTTGTTGCCAGACAAGCTGCCTGGGCTTGGGATAACATTCAGACCAAGGGAACAACCATCCTTGGCAAGTGCAACAACATTGCTTCAAAATAGTATTCTGATTGGTCTCGTACCAGAGCTCAGATCACCCGGATGCCATTTACCTTGGAAGATATACCTGGACCTTCTACAATACAACCTGCAGCTACAGTCAGTTTGGAAGAGTTTAAAAAGCTGAAAGAGAGGAATACTCAGCTGTCTGAAGCCTTGAAGAAGACTCTCTGGGAGAGAAATGACATCTGTCTGGACAATGAGAGATTGGAAAGGCTCAAGATTGAGCACTTGACTAAGATAAAGAAGACAAATGACTACATCAGGAAGGCAAGGGCAGGGGAGTTAGTACTGAAGAATGCTTGCAAGGAAGAAAAGACTCAGAAGGCTAGGGAAGAGCATTATCTGGAGGAAAGCCAGGCTAGGTGGATCAGGATCACTGAAGCCCGTGCACAAGAAGATCAAAGGACTCATGCTAAGATAGAGCAACTGGAGGCTAGTGAGAAAAAGCATCAGAAGGCATTAGTGGCAGCTCAGAAAGAGATATCTGAATTGAAACTCCGGGCGGGGTTGAAGAGGTCAAAGGATCAGGACAAACATAAGAAGTTAGCCAGTGCCATTACTACCAGGAACCTCCTCATCAGGACTATTACAGAGCACCCGGTTGGTCCAGTGACTGAGGCCCTCCTGAAGGAAGTTAGAGAAGATGACTTTGGACTGGATGTTTGATTCTTTTGCTTGTACTTTCATTTTGTTTGTACTTTTTGATTTTGTTGTTGTATTTTGACCCCACCATGGGGATGTTATTGTAATCAAACTATGTATTTTCACTCTTTAATATATCAGTTTGTATTATTGGTGGGCTTTATCTATCTCTACAACATCATCAACATTTCCTCGAGGTCTGGAAAGGTCAAAACTAAAGAACCAAACTGGATACCCTTGGAAGACAAATAGGCATATTGCATTGCATACTAACATTTTCTTTGTTTTGTAGGTTTTTGTTTTATTGCTGTTTCTCACTTTGTTGTGGTTTTAGGAAACATTGCTCGTAGAAGAGTGTTCCCTGTCAACAGAATACACCGGTACCCGACAAGAAACAACCTTCCGGGACTCCAGATGGATCAAGTTCAGCAAGACTTGAATGAAGTGAGGACCCAAATGGCCAATGAGAGGGTTGAGATGAGGAATCAGATGACCCAATTCATGACTGTAATGACTGGTTTAGCTCAGAGTCAAGAGAGATTGAGGGAGTTTGTTGAAAGGCAGACTCCTGAAGAACGCCATCCAGGTACAGGAGGTACCAGTAACAACGATCATGTGCACCCTCGCACTGATCCACCAGAGTTTGGGCCTCATCTAAACCCCGAAATCAATGCCATAAGGAATACTCAGGGTAACACTGCTGGAGGAAGGGTCTTGTAAGAGGATCCTCAAGAAGAGCAGTTTACAGTTGTTGGGGCCGGGGATGAAGTTTACGACCGTAGGTTGGATGAGATTGCAGAGAAGCTGAGGTCTCTTGAATCCCAGAATTCCCTAGGATTTGATGTAATGGACATGGGACTGGTGGAAGGGGTGAGAATTCCTCACAAGTTCAAACCCCCGTGTTTTGAAAGGTATAATGGCACATCCTGCCCACCCACCCACCTTCAATCATTCTTGGGAAGGTTAAAAGCATACACCATGGACGAAAAGCTATGGATGTTCTATTTCGAGGATAGTCTAATAGGGGCATCCCGAGAATGATATTCCCATTTTACTAGAGCCACAGTGAGGAACTGGAAATACTTGGCTGAAGCTTTTATCCGTCGGTATCAATACAACTTGGACATGGCTCCAAACAGGACCATTCTAATGGGAATGTCTCAGTATTCCCGAGAAAGCTTCAGGGAATATGCCCAAAGGTGGAGGCAACTTGCTGCTGCAGTTCAACCTCCCATGTCTGAATGAGAGATGGCAGACATGTTCATGAATACTCTCCAAGGGACCTACATTGACAGATTGGCTGCATTTTCTTCTACCAGCTTTGCAGATGTGGTGATAACTGGGGAAAGAATAGATAGCCTATTGAAGATGGGAAAGATCTCCAATAACGGTGACAGTTCAAGCAGTACAAGGAAACCATTTTCTGGGCCCCGTAGATCTGGTGAGACAAACTCTGTGCACATGGGAAGAGGGAGACCCCAATACTTGCCCAGAACAGTTGTTGCTGTTACTATCCCTGCTCCACCTCCTCAGTATACTCAACAACCACAACACTTTCCGCAACAACAACAGTTTCCGCAACAGAGATCATACAACAATAATAATAACAATCAACAACAACGCCCGTTTCAACAGCGGCCATCTCAGGTTAACCGAGTGATTGACCACATTCCAATGTCGTATGCTACATTGCTGCCACAACTCCTAAAGCTCAATCTTGTTGAGTTGAGGATATTGGCTCCACCTGATCCTCAAAACCTTCCAAGAAACTAAGATGTCAATTCTAGGTGTGCTTTTCACTCTAACGCACCTGGTCACTCTACAGAAAAATGTCGAGCTCTGCATATGAAGGTTCAGGATCTGGTAGATTCAAAAACCCTGAACTTTGCACCTCCTCCCAATGTAATGAAAAATCCTATGCCAAACCACAGTGGGCCAAGGATCAATGCTATAGAGGAAGGCTCACCCATAAGTTTAATAGAAGACATTGCATGTATTCAAACACCTCTGGCAGAGGTTAAAGCCCAGCTTTTAAAGTGCCAACTGTTCCCAGGTTGTGAGGCCCGTTGTGAATTATGCAAACTTTATGAGAATGGGTGTGCTAGCTTGAGGAGTGGAATTAATGGCTTGATCAAAGAAGGCATTCTGCAAATTACAACCACAGCTTCTACAACACCAGCAACCCTTTTGCCAACAACAAGCGAATCTTCTACAAATACAACAACCATTTTTCCAAGTGTTTCTTCTACAACTGCAACAACCATTGTCCCAACTGATTCAGCTACAACTTCAACAATCATTCCATCTGTCACTTCAACACACAACAATTCATTTGCACTGGCTACTACAACTTCAACAACCAACAATGATGTTTCCACTGTCACAATTTATTATGACCCGACAATGGTCCCGAATCCCAACAACTTTCAACAACATCAACAACAGTCTCAACCCAGCTTCAATTCACCTCCACCAACATCCACCAGAAGTCCTGTAACAATTTTCTATGATCCGCAGACTATTATAGTCCCAACATCTGCTGCAGTGAGCCCAGTCACTATCACGGTGCCAGGGCCAATTCCATATGACAAAGACAATGTTGTACCATGGCATTATGGTGCTGATCTATACTGCAACGGAGAGAAAGTCCTTCTTGATTCTCCAGTTCTCACTCCCCAAGTGGATAATGTTGGGGGAGGCGGAGGCTTCACCCGAAGCGGATGTCTCTTCGCATCATAAGTCCCTAGAACCAACACTGAGGCAGAGGCTGTTGCCAGAGCCAAAGGGAAGAGTGTGATACCAGAAGAATCTGCACCAAAATAAACTCATAAATCATACTTCGATCAAGATGTGGATGAGTTTATGAGAATTATTAAAAGAAGTGACTATAAAGTTGTGGACCAGCTTCACCAGACTCCTTCAAAGATCTCAATTCTATCACTGCTGTTGTGTTCCGAAGCCCATCGGAACGCACTACTCAAAGTTCTGCACGCTGCCTACGTGCCAGAAGAGATCACTGTGAATCAGCTGGAAACAGTAGTGTCAAATGTCAATGCTAGCCATGGGCTAGGTTTCACTAATGCTGATTTAACAACGGAAGGACGTCTCCACAACAAGGCTTTGCACATAACCCTGGAGTGTAAAGGAGCTGTTTTATCTATCGTTCTTGTAGACACTGGGTCCTCACTCAACGTCTTACCCAAGAAAACCCTTGTCAAGCTAGAATATGATGGGATAACTCTCCGGCCAAGTAACCTTGCGGTCAGGGCTTTTTATGGCTCCAAAAGATCTGTTCTTGGAGAGGTGGAGCTGCCAGTGATAATCGGTCCACAAGTCTTTAAGACCATTTTCTATGTGATGGACATACAACCTGCTTACAGCTGTTTGCTAGGTCGACCATGGATTCACGCCGCAGGCGCAGTAACATCGACCCTTCACCAGAAACTGAAGTACGAATGGGAAGGACAGATTATCACCATCTGTGGTGAGGAAGACATATTTGTTAGCCATCTGGCTACGTACAAGTATATTGAGATGGATGGTGAAATCCATGAGACAATGAGCCAAGGGTTTGAGGCCTTAAATGTCAATGAGACAACTGAAGTATTTGCTGCATCCCAGGAAGACGGGATGGGTACTTCAATTGTTTCCTATCAGCAAGCCCGAAAGGTTGTTGAAGAAGGTACTGCTCAAGGTTGGGGCAAGTTGCTTCCAGTGGAAAAGAAGGAAGATAGATTCAGTTTGGGTTACAGACCATTCCGACAAGATCAATCAGAGGCTGCCAAAGAGCCCAAATTCATCAGTGGGGGGATGCTCACCCCAGATGCTGTCAACAATCTGGAAGACGAGGCGGAAAGCGACCACAACCTGGAGAACTGGATACGTCCAAGGATCCCGGGGAACCAAGTCCTTAACTGGTCTTCCCAGGAAATTATAAGGGTTACTCCTGCAAAGTGATTATAATTTCCTGTCTTTTTTAGCATGCATCAAGTCCTGCATCTTGCCCAAGGTGTCAGGACTCATTTTGTAATAGGTCCATATTGTAATTTTGTGCAAACGATTAATCAATGAATATCAGACATCTTTTGCAAACGAGTCTCTTTTTTTCGCTCACTGTCTTTTCATTTTTCACTTTTGTACAAAACAATAAAATGGCAATGTTTTCAAAATAAATAACTTTATTTTTCTAAGCAAGATTAAAACTGATCACTAAAACGAACCAATCTCAACCCTTGCAGAGACTATCCTCCAGATTGCACCGACAACAACACCGCTATGACCTTGTATGACTTCGATAATCTGATTAATCAAGCTGATGAAGGGGTTGAAGAATACTATGAGTTACCTGAAGAGTTAGCCAGGTTGTTGAGGCAGGAAGAGAAAGTGATTACTCCTAATCAGGAGGAGGTTGAGACAGTTAATCTTGGTACCGAAGGAGACTTGAAAGAAGTAAAGATTGGGGCCAGTCTGCAGGCATCAGTAAAAGAACAGCTCATTGATATGCTTCGAGAATACGTCGACGTCTTTGCTTGGTCCTATCAAGACATGCCAGGTCTGGATACTGATATTGTTATGCACAAGCTGCCTTTGAAAGAAGATTGTCCTCCAGTAAAGCAGAAGCTACGCCGTACTCGTCCAGATATGGCTATGAAGATTAAAGAAGAGGTACAAAAACAGTGGGACGCCGGTTTCCTTGCTGTAACTAGTTACCCGTCGTGGGTTGCTAACATTGTACCAGTGCCTAAGAAGGATGGCAAAGTACAGATGTGTGTGGATTACCGGGATCTGAACAGAGCTAGCCCGAAGGATGATTTCCCTTTACCTCACATTGATGTATTGGTCGACAACACAACTCAGTTATCGATGTTTTCCTTCATGGATGGATTTTCTGGGTATAATCAGATCAGGATGTCACCCGAAGACATGGAGAAGACTACCTTCATCACACCATGGGGGCACATTTTGTTATAAGGTAATGCCATTTGGACTGAAGAATGTCGGGGCAACCTATCAACGGGCTATGGTGACATTATTCCACGACATGATCCACAAAGAAATTGAATGCTACATGGATGACATGATTGCCAAGTCCCTCACTGAAGAAGATCATCTGGTAAATCTGCTGAAGTTGTTCAAGCGTCTGAGAAAATATCAGCTGAAGCTAAATCCCAACAAGTGCACATTCTGGGTGTGTTCCGGTAAACTGCTGGGTTTCATTGTAAGTGAAAAGGGAATTGAAGTTGATCCTGACAAAGTCAAAGCCATTCAGGAGATGCCTGCACCTAGGACTGAAAAGGAAGTTTGGGGTTTCTTAGGTAGATTGAACTACATATCAAGGTTCATATCTCATCTTACCGCAACCTGTGAGCCCCTGTTCAAATTGTTAAGAAAGGAACAAACAATCAGGTGGAATGAAGATTGTCAGAAGGCTTTTGACAAAATCAAGGAATACTTACAAGAACCTCCAATTCTTATGCCTCCGATCGAAGGAAGACCTCAAATAATGTACCTGACAGTATTAGAAGGATCAATGGGGTGTGTGTTGGGCCAACATGACGAGTCTGGTTGAAAAGAGTATGCAATATACTACCTAAGCAAAAAGTTTACCGACTGTGAACAACGTTATTCACTTCTCGAGAAAACTTATTGTGCTTTAGCGTGGGCTGCTCGCCGACTAAGGCAGTATATGTTGACCCACACTACTCTGTTGATCTCAAAGATGGATCCAGTCAAGTACATATTTGAGAAGTCAACACTTACTGGAAGGGTTGCAAGATGACAAATGATTCTGACAGAGTATGACATTCAGTACACATCTCAAAAAGCCATCAAAGGCAGTGTACTGTCTGACTATCTAGTTGAGCAACCCATTGATGATTATCAACCAATGAGATTTGACTTCCCTGATGAAGACATCATGTTCCTAAAAGTAAAAGATCATAAAGAGCCTGTTCACACTGAAGGGTCTGACCCAGAAGAAGAATGGACAATGATGTTTGACGGGGCTGTCAACATGAATGGTCGTGGAGTTGGTGCAGTGCTCATTACACCTAAGGGAGTTCATATGCCTTTCTCGGCAAAACTCACCTTTGCATGCACTAACAACGAAGCTGAATACGAATCTTGTATCATGGGTCTTGAGGAAGCCATTGACCTCAGGATCAAGACATTAACTGTATTTGGAGATTCAGCTCTGGTAATCAATTAGACCAATAGAAAATGGTACACTCACCAAGAGCATCTGATCCTATACCGTGACTATACGAGGAGATTATTGACTTTCTTCACAACATTCAAACTTGAGTATATCCCTCGAGACGAAAATCAATTCACAGATGCTTTAGCTACCATTTCCTCCATGATCAAGGTTCAGATTGCCAATTATGTGCCTTGAATTTCGGTATCCAGACTAGACCGACCATCATACGTATTCTCCGTGGACATTGTTAAAGATGACAAGCCTTGGTTCCATGACATTAAATGCCTCTTAGAGGATCAGACATACCCACCCGGGGCATCATCCAATGATAAGAAGACATTGAGAAGGTTGGCTGGTAGTTTCTTCCTGAATGCTGATGGTTCGTTATACAAGAGAAACTTTAATATGGTTCTTCTCAGATGTGTTGATAAGAAAGAAGCAGAATTGCTGATGCACGAGGTGCATGAAGGATCTTTCGGTACCCATGCTGGAGGACATGCAATGGCTAAGAAATTGTTAAGATCAGGTTACTACTGGATCACAATGGATGCAGACTGTTGTGCCTATGCCAGAAAGTGCCATAAATGCCAGATTTATGCAGATACAGTGCATGTGCCTCCGAATCCTTTGAACGTGATGTCTTCACCTTGGCCCTTTACCATGTGGGGCATTGACATGATTGGAAAGATCGAACCGACTGCTTCAAATGGTCACAGATTCATATTAGTAGACATTGATTACTTCATCAAGTGGGTCGAAGCAGCTTCATATGCTAACGTCACCAGACAAGTGGTAGCCAGATTCCTGAAGAGAGACATCATCTGTCGGTATGGAGTGCCCGAGCGAATCATTACTGATAATGGTTCCAATATGAACAACAAAATAATGGTAGAACTGTACCGGGACTTCAAAATCCAACATCACAACTCTTCTCCTTACAGGACAAAGATGAATGGCACTGTCGAGGCAGCTAACAAAAACATTAAGAAGATTATGCAAAAGATGGTGGTTACATACAAAGATTGGCATGAAATGCTACCATTCGCGTTGCATGGGTACCGAACCTCAATCAGAACGTCCACTGGGGCAACACCGTATCAGCTTGTGTATGGTATGGAGGCAGTCCTATCTGTTGAAGTTGAATTACCCTCCTTACGGGTACTAATGGATGTAAAGTTGAATGAAGCAGAATGGGTCTGTTCTTGGTACAATCAACTGAATATGATCAAAGAGAAGATATTAGCTGCAATTTGTCATGGGCAGTTATATCAAAAAAGAATGAAGAAAGCCTTCGATCAGAAAGTCAGACTTCGGGAATACCAAGTAGGAGATCTTGTGCTGAAAAAACTCCTTCCTCCTCATACAGACCACAAGGGCAAATGGACTCCAAACTACGATGGTCCATTCATAGTGAAGAAGGTTTTCTCTGGTGGAGCACTGATGCTCACTACTATGGATGGTGAAGATTTCTTATCCCCTGTGAATTTAGATGCAGTTAAAAAATACTTCGCATAAAATGAACCGCTGGACATAAAAACAGAATGTAAGTCCAGGCAAAAATAGGGCATCCCGGCGAGTCAAAAACAAAATAAAAGACTCGGGCAAAAATAAGGGAAAAATCAAAAAATGTACACCCGTTGAGTTGAAAAGCCGCATTGGACAACTCAGGCAAAAATGGGTATCCCGGTGGATTGAAAACCCGAAAGGGAGATCCACGCAAAATCAGGGAATAAGCAAACAATTGCATTCTGAATTCGTCTGTATCACTCATAACACGACAAACATCGAAAGGATAAAGCATCGGTCAGAATCAGCCTTCTTCAGAAAGCAAGATGAGAAGAACGTCAAGGTCATACAGGTCATAGCAAAGGAAGCTCATCGGAGCGTCGTCAACATTGCCAACACCTTTACTTTTCTCAATTTGTAACAATCTCCTCATTTCAAGGAATCTGTTTCTTTGACTGTATTTGCCAATTCAGGGCACCCAGATTAATAAAATCAGAGTTTTCAGTCACACCTCATTTCGTACATTTCTGTTTTCATTTGCAAAATTTCCAGTATCCATGATATAATATTTGCATAAAAAAATGTGTCATTCTTATTAATTGCTTGCAGGAAATGTATTTACTCTCAGGAATATCTAACTCCTATGACGAAATCCGGCAAGGGATACCTCGACATACTTGTGCGTTTCTTTGTCTTAACAGGATTGCAGGTATTCAATACGCAGTATGGGGCATGCCAAAGATCACTTCCCCAACACATCTTCTTCGAGCAGCATCTGAAAATGCTTTTTCCCCGACAGAGTTGTCAAAGCCTCCTCGTCCCCAGTATAAGTTTATTCAACAAGAGTATCCCCAACCGGGATCCCCACAGAGTCCTCTAGGAAGATCGTCCATTGATCTTTCCTCCCCCAAGCAGAGTGCTAGGTCTCTCAAAGATAGAAGAACCATCTCCCCTCAGAGTTCCAGACTCTACCCAGAAGAGCAATGCCTGAAATTCTCACACTACAAAGTGACGGAAGCTTCCTTCTCCCCAGCTGGGTTTCTCCTTATCAGATAGATCTATCAGTGATCTATTTCCCCCAAGCAGAGCTGTATATCTTATTAGATCTACCAATGATCTCATCCCCAGCTGGTATATCCTTCCAAGAAGATCAGCCAGAGATCTTCACAGCAGCGGGATCCGAATCCCGAATCGGTTTCTTTTGCATAATCATAGCATTCACATCATTTTTCCCCACAAAGCGTAGCATTCTGTCTAATATGGAGCATTACGGCAAAAATCAAACATTTGCATGATCACAAGTCAGGTTCGAGCCAGTCACCTGTAAATACCAACAGTACCTCATCGACAATACATATAAAGACTCACATCCCTTGCAGATAAAGGCCAAAACGTCCCCTTTGCACTCACCAACAGATACATGTTCATATATACCTTTCCGACACTCGTCCGTGTCATATTATTCCCCTGCAGATATAAACCACAAACATCCTCTATGATTACAGATACCTATATACTCTTTTGACACCCGTCCGTGTCACCTCTCCCCAGCACAGTTGCCTAAACACTTATTGCAAACCAAGCACCTTCCTTTCGACACTCGTCCGTGTCATCTCATCCCCGCAGGTCACCGAAACACCTTTTATACTCTCACATACAAATATACATTCTCTTTTGACACCCGTCCATGTCATACTTTTCCCAGCAAGTTAAACACTCGTTCGTGTCTTGCTCATCCTTCATAACAATTGTTCATACTTATACAGATACTCGTCCGTATCTTGTATACATATATTATTCCCCACAGATTCAACACTCGTCTGTGTTATTTGTTAACCAGTTAGTACTTGTTCGTACCATCATCTCTGAACATGCGTCAACGTTTGTTTCTACCGATACTCGCCCGTATCATGTTCTTAAGGATGTTCGTTCGCATCTTTAATCTCTATACAGCGTCATAACACTTATACCTTTTATTCTGGAAAGCGTGAGCACTCGTCCGGGTTTACCATCCCCCGACAGAGCGAACTTTTCTTCTATCCGACATTCGTCCTATGTCGTGATACTTTTGGCAGCCGTACCCTGTCAGGTGATCGTCCTTCACCTTTGGATGACCGTCCCTCATCCTTCCCCCAGCGGAGTCTCCATTATTGGAACCCTTTTCTATCCGACATTCGTCCTATGTTGTGATATTTAGTAGTCGTCCCCTGCTAGGTGATCGTCCTTCACCTTTTGATGATCGTCCTTCATCATTTTATCCGATGGCCGTCCCCATTGTTGATCTTGTTATCCGACATTCGTCTTATGTCGTGATAAACCCCGGGAGCAGCCGTACCTTGCTAGGTGATCGTTTTTCACCTCTTGATGATCGTCCTTCATCATGCTTATCTGATGGCCGTCCCCATCGTCGACTTTTTCTATCCGACATTCGTCCTATGTCGTGATAAAGAGCAGTCGTCCCCTGCTAGGTGATCGTCTTTCACCTTTGATGACCGTCCCTCATCATTATTTCATTTATTCTTTAACCCGATGGTCGTCCCCATCATTGTTTACTTTTACTTTCCGAGCATAATGGTCGTCCCCGTCATGGTCTCTTTACTTCCCTAGCTTGTCGGTCGTCCCCGTCATTGCTTTATCCCCAGCAGTCGTCCTCTGCTCGATGGTCGTCCTCCATCGCCCGCATTTTAATAATTATGCTATACTATCTTTTACAATTTATATCCTTTTTCTTCTTCTCCCCAGTGAGTGCAAATTTTGGACTGTCTTTGGTATTCAACCACAAGTTATCTTGTCTGTCTATTAAGCCAGGTGCTTACATCCTGCACAGCTAACTCATGCTTGAATAGGGGCAGCTGTAAACACCCCAAATTTTCCCTTACTAAATTCACACCATGGCTTGTGATTTTTTTCATCTTTGCATAAGTTTAATCATATCACCTCATATTGCATTTTTGTTTCATCTGCATAGTTCAAATTCATCTGCATCTAGGGTTTGTGATCTGAGCAATCCAAGGATCCATCTGAGCCACTCCAAAGGTCTCCAAGCATTCCAATAGGGTCCATGTGTGTTCTATCACCATATCATATCCCTCAAAGATCAAGGAAGTCAAGAAATCATAAGAACTGGCAAAGCATGGAAGCAAAGTTAGGGTTTCACTGCATAAATGACCTGAAATTAGGGTTTTGGTTTCAGAGGCCATAACTCCAAATTTTTTGGTCATTATTTTTTCTAATAGTATCAATATCTTATAAGGATCATGTGTACCAAGTTTGATGAAGAAATTCATTGTGGAAGTCATCTGTTCATTAGGTAACTTCTTGAGCAAGTCAGAGCAAAATCAGGGCATCTGAGGCCCCCAACAATGGAACCAAAGTGATATTTTCATCAAATTGAAGTTATATGATCTTTATTTGATCATTGAAGTGCTTGGAAGTTCACAAAATTGAATAAATTTGAGCTAAACCAAAAGTTGCCAAAAATGGAAATGACTTGTAATGGAAACTTTCCATTTTGGGGAAGTTTTTCAACCTCCTCTTTCTCAACCAAAAATGCTTCAAATGAAAAATTGTTGGTCATGAAAGTTGTAGATTGGATCATTCCCTTTTCAAAAAGTACAAGAACATGTTCTAATTCATTATGGAACTCAAGTTATGGCCTTGCAAAGTTGGCAAAAATCCTATAATTTTCACTTTCACACCAAAGGGGATTTTTTGAAAATTCACAAACCAAGCCATTTTGTGACCTCTAATACACTTCTAGGCATCATACAAACATAGTGTATTGCCTAAAGATCAAAATTGGACCAAGAATCTCAAGTTTATATGCCTTGCACATCAAGAAATCACAAAGGGGCCAAATTGAACAAAACTTGCAAAAACTCATACAACCATGCTTCCACTTGTGCCAGCTGAAAAATATGACTTCCATGGTTATCCTTGAACCAAGCTGACTCGAGCCATGCCTTGAAACAGCCACTGAACCAACCCATACCTCAAGTACAAATTATGTTGACATTTTGGCAACTTGCCCATACCAATCACCATAGGCCACAACAACTCCTCTGACCTATCAAAGCTTGTTATGTGGACCAAATGCAACTCATAACATACAACACACAAGGCAAAAACCTCAGAATCACTAAGTTCCCAAAAATCACCCCAAAATCAAAAGCTTTCGAAACACTCTGCTCACACACTCAAACTCAAAACTTCTTTCATCAATCAACTCAGCATCACAAGAGGATCATTTCCCACCCTTCATTGCAGCCAAAAAGCCCCAAAAACTGAAACACGATTTCTGGCCAGTTGAAGAACCACCATTCAAACCAACCATTATAAACTCCTTCCAAGCATCAAAGCATCACCAGGAGGATCATAGGAGTCATTTTGCACCAAAGAGGAGGCCAGATAACTCAGATTGAAGAAGCTCCATCTCAGGTATCCTCAAGAATAAATTTTCCAGAACTTGTTTTTCTTGTTATAGAAATGTTCTTTATGCTTTGCTGATCACCATGATCTATTTTTTTTTAAAATGGTTGCAAAATGAGCATGTACTGACTGTCTGAAAGTTTCACCATTTTTGTGTTCTTCTTCGAATCTTGAGTTTCAGCCATTAGAAATTAGTTTTGAGGTTAGATTCATGCTTAGGAAGGTGTGGGGGAGTGATCTGGAGCTTTAGAGCTCTGGAAATGGGCTAGGGAAGAAGTTGATGTTGGGGTGTTGCCGAAGAAGATGACCGGAACACTCTTCCGGTCACCTGAAAAGGATTAGGGCTAATTTTAGGGTTTAGTGTGCCAGGCGTGTTCTGGGCCCTTGGATCAGGATTAATTTGAAATGGGTGGCCAGGATTAGTTCCGATTAGGTTTAATTGTGATTAATTAATTAATTAATTAGGATTTAGTCAGTTTGAATTATGACCATTAAGATGCGCGCGTGGTCTTCCCTCCAACCCAGGTTTAAACCTCAGCCCTTGGATGCGTTGACCAACCTTTAATTCATTTTTATTTTCATTTTATTCCATTTATTTTGTCTAATTTATTTAAAATACTTAGAAAATTCCAAAAATATTTTTCTTCTGCATTTTGATTTCAAATATTTTTCTCCACCCAAAAACATTTTTATTTTTTGCATTAAAAAATCATTTAAAAAATATTTAAAGGTTTATTTTAATTAAGTGGTAACCACTAGAGCTGTCAAAATGGACTACTCGATCTTAAACAAAGCGGTCCCAACGGGTCTGGGCTTTCTAGGGATGTGCCAAAAAAACTGTATTATAATATGGACTTGAAAATTACTATCTGAGTCCGACCCTAGATGGACCCTGGACTACCGGACCCTAAATGAATTTTTTTAAAATAAAAAATTAAAATAAAAACCCCGTAATATTTATCATAAATGAAATTAAAAATTATATTATTTTAAACATAATACATTTTTAAATAATATATTATATTTTATTAATACTATAATGTGTTTATAGATACACTACAAGTCTAAATTGTATACAATATTACTCAAATATTTAACATAAGTAATTAATAGAATATAAGAAAAAATGTTTATTATATTAATATATAAGATTTAAAAGAGAAAGATTGAATAGAATAGAGATAAAATTTAGTGAGGTGAGAAAAATCAATGTGTTATTTTGGAGTAAAATAAATATAGGCTAAATTACAATTTTGATCCCTCTATTTTATTAAACTCACGGTTTTAGTCCCCCTATTTTCTTATTAAATAGTTTTGATCCCCTATCCCAATTTTGATCCACAATTCATGTACTATTTATGTACCGTTCATGCACTGTTCATGTACGGATCATGCACTGTTCATGAACAATACATGATTTTTTGGACCAAAATTGGGATATGGGACCAAAAATGTTTAAAAAGAAAATAGGGAGACTAAAATCGTGAGTTTGGTAAAACAGAGGGACCAAAACTGTAATTTAGCCAAAAATATAAAAATTAGTATTTTTTTAATTTTTTTTAGCTATGCGGGTCTAATTGGCTATACACGGTCCATACGGGCTAGCCATAATGGGTAATGAACTTTTTAGGGATGGACTAAAAAAACCCTGAAAAATATAGACTCTAATTTAAATGCTCAATACTTATGATTTTTCGGGCCTGACAGACCGACTCATATGGACTAATCCATTTTGACAGCTCTAGTAACCACCCATAACCTCCCACTTTAAATTAATTTAACTCTATTAAATATTTCAAAAAATAAATTATACTAAATATATTTTATAAATATTCCAATGGATTCCAATTACTTACCAAAACATATAGATAGGAATAAAATTTCTGGTATTATTGTTTCAGGGAATAACAGTCCCAAGATTACAAATTTAATCCTTCAAACAAACACATCTCACTCCCAAGATTACAAATTTAATCCTTCAAACAAACATATCTCTAGGAGTGTAAGTGGATCAGAAAAAACTAATTAAATCGATAATCCAAACCGAAAAAAAATGATTGTTTTTGGTTTGGTTCAAAAATCGAACCATATCAATAAAAACCGAGGTGGTTTGGTTCGATTCTCGAATTTAGTTTTCAGAAACTGCCAAACCGATGAACCGACCCAATGACTTTAAATACATACTTAATCTTTTATTAGCCAATTAATAATCCCAAATTTTGTATCGGTCCAATATTTCTCCATCTTTATTTACATTTCCTTTCTTTGAACCAAATATTTAGCCAAAACCAAACTCCAAATATAAAAATACTAATCATAAGTCATAAAAACTTGTTCTCACCAAACCGCTGTTCTAGCTATCCGTCACCATTATTTCTCTCGCCACCTTCATTCTATAGGTTATGGTTTCCTTATTCATCTTCAAGTTCTCTTCGTTACTTTTCATCTTTTATTTTTTATTTTTATGTTTCTTCTTCAATGAATTTCCTTCTAGTCTTGTTACAAAATAATTTTGTTGTGTGTTTGAGGTGTGAAACATGTTAATTAACGTGAATTGAAACCTTTTATCTTTATTTTTATGTTTTATTTGCTAAGCTTTCAAATTCCTTCCCAACCTTCTCATGCCAAGTGTCAACTGTTGTATTCGATAGTGAATTTATTTCATAATGCAATGAAAAATATGTAAATGTTTCATATGGATTAATAACAACTTATAAGTTGTTTGAAAAGTAGAGCATGAAATATATCATATGAAATATATTATTTTAAAAATTATAACATAAAATACATCGAACAATATTAAAGAAAATGATACACAAATTAATATAATGTTTAGAAAAAATATGTTGTAAACCAATCAACCAAATCAAACTGAACCGAACCAAACCAAACCGATTAGTTTGATTTGATTTCATTTTTAAAAAACACTAAAAACTAAACCGAACCAAACCAATTGAGATATCATCCGATTTGGACAATTTTTTGACTGAAAACCAAACCGATTACACCCCTACATATCCCACGTCTATGATAATAAATGTCTAGTTGGTTATTTTTAATTTTTAATGAATAATAATTAAAAAGGAAAATATAATTAAATAAAACAAATACTAATAAATAAATAAAACAAATACATATACATAAATTTCAATTTCAATATAATTCCAATTCCACCTGTTCAACTTAGATTCAAGTTTCTTTTCCCAATTCAATTCAAGGATATCACATCGCATATTCACTGGATCTCGATTATCGAACCCAAAGCAGCACTAGAAGACAAACCATAATTTTCGTTTTCCTTTGTCGTTATTCTAATATCACCTTCCTTTTTTTTTTTTTATCAATAATAATAATAATAATAATAAAATACGAGTTTCCTGTAATAAATAAAAATAAAATTACATTTTCAATTTTCAATTGCAAGCTCACCGTCTCATGAACCAATCCATCATCATTACCAAGCTCAATTATCGCATTTGTCATTATTCTCACACAATATTCTTCAACCTTCGTTCTTCTATTCTTCTTCTTCCTCACCGCACAATCCCATCATCAATTTTAGGTTTTCTCTTAATTCGTTTCTGAATCTAACTAATTTCGTGGTTAAGTCTCTTTTTTATTATTTTTCAATTGAATTTCGTTGCCAATTGTTTTCAAATTTTAACCTAAAATCTTGTAGCTTATCTTATCTTATGAGAATTTCATGCTAGGTTATTGATTTTACGTTGTATATTGATTGTAGAGACTTGAACTAGTGGTGTGGTGCTGTTTATTCAAGTACCTGGAATGCAAAGGCCTGTGGCCGTTTCAGCTACACCTCGCGGTGGATTGCCTACCGACAGCAGCGACTCTGTCGTGACTTTGGATCAAGTTCCGCGGTGGAACGATACCGATCAGTCGTTAGGGTATGAAAATGGAGAGGCTCCGTTTTCAAATTCTTGCTTTCCTGATCCTTTAGCATCAACCTCGGGAGCAGATGGCAGTTCGTCTGTATCGAGATTTCCGGTTGATCATGAAATTAATTCCAGGATTTATTTGTGGAGGGGGAATCCCTGGAATCTTGAGGTGGATGCTGTTGTAAATTCGACCAATGAGGTCGGTACTGTCTTGCATTTTTTCTTTAGTTTATTGTTTATGTTTTGCTTCATTTCTTTTTTTCTATTGTTGAAGATACCAAAGTATGAGAATTTTATGATAAAATTACAAAATTTCCTGCTGGCTGAAAGTTACAGTACAAACATCCATCTTAATAGCCATTATTGCAGTGTTATGGACACTTAGATGACCTTTATGTTTCTTGCCTTATGTTATCCTTTGCTCATTCTTTTATGAGACGATAAAGACTCCTAGGGAGCATGTTGGACCATAAACAAAGGACACTGATGTGGTTAATTTATTATTCAAGTGTTTGTTTTGTCATGAAACATAAAAACTGAAAATGTTCTCCAACCCCTAGGCTATGAAGTACGGACACCTCGAACACGACCCCAACATTGACACGGAGACATCGGCAATAATTTAAAAAAATGAATAAATTAAACGTAATGACAAATATCGGTGTAGGTGTCCGACACGGACACGGACACATCTTTTTTAGAGGCGTCGGTGCTACATAGCCCCCAAGCCTTTTATACATTATAGGGGGACTGTTAGGACTGAGCACCAGTAAATAAAATGGGGATAAAGTTGTCCCCCTCTTTTTATTTAATTCTTATTAACTATTAGGATGTTAAGCATGTTAGGACTGAGCACCAGTAAATAAAATGGGGATAGTAATATCTTATTTCCTATCTGGTTTTCATTTTTTATGGTTGCAGAATATGGATGAAGCACACAGCAGCCCTGGATTGCATGCTGCAGCTGGATCTGGTCTTGCAGAAGAATGTGCGACTCTGGTATAGTTAATTATTTAGTAAAATTGTATTATGTGCTCCATGTTGGAGGTGGATAATAAGTGAGCTTGGGACATAAGATACAAATTTATTATTTTCTATTATCAGTTTTTTTATTATTATTTGTTGTTCACCATTTCAAAAACATATAAAAAGCAGCTTCAGTTAAATTGTAATATTTCAGTAACGTATTGGGGAAGAAACTTTCTTGATACGATGCTTGAGAATATGAACTAATGTCATCTTTATTGTCAACAGGGTGGATGTCGAACAGGGATGGCTAAAGTTACCAATTCTTATGACCTTCCTGCTAGGTTTGATTGTTGGCCTCCTTTCATTTACTTTTTCAAGTTCAAGAAGCAATAGTCTCTGTTTTATTAGTAGATCAGTTCTACAATCAATCATGATTTACAGTTTTTTCTCTTGTTGGTGGAATGGGCATTCTGAATGTATTTAAATGTGTTGTTGTATTGATTGAAAGGAGATCTCCCATACTTTCTTTGTAGAATGGTGGTTGTTAGGCATGGAACTTATATATTACTTGTAAATGTTATGATGCTGTGGTTTGGACTTGAGATGTTTAATGTGTCATGATGCTGCACAAATTATGCTGTTGTATTCCACATTTGTATCATTTGTCACTGAACTATACCGTGATCTTTACGTTAATAAATTTCCTGTAGGAGAATTATCCACACCGTTGGCCCAAAATATGCTGTAAAGTACCATACTGCTGCTGAGAATGCTTTAAGTCATTGCTACCGTTCTTGCCTGGAGCTTCTAGTCGACAGTGGACTTCGAAGGTTCCCCGTCACCCCAAATTGCTATACAATTTATATATTTTCTTGCAACATTTATTCATTTTGGGAGTCTAATGTTTTTTTAAGGATCACAACTTACTTAGTCATATGTTGATGTAGCATTGCTATGGGATGTATTTATACCGAGGCAAAGAACTATCCTCGAGAACCTGCTGCTCATGTAGCTATAAGTGAGGTTTTCTTTTTGGCACGATTTTACTTTTTCAGTTTGTTTCTTGTCATATTTTGCTCATGGAAATTGAAATTACAGAGATCATTATCACTCTTCCATTAAGTTCCAATTATACATAAATTACTAGGCATTAATGCCAAAGATCAGAAAAATGAGTTGCTGACTTGATATAAAGAAAAAAATATTTGAAGGGAAGGAGAGAGTGTAAATATAAAATGATAAATTGTCAGTCAATTCCCCACAATTTGCATTAATTGATTTTCTATGTTACCCAATGGTGTTTAGATTAAGATGATGGGGACGGATGATAGGTGCAGCCTGACTAAGAAAACAAAATGCATGAGTGTATCATATTTCTAATTTTTTTTTTTCATTCTAAAGTCATTCTTACCATAATGTACGAATTCTGAAGACTTCAAGTTAATTTATCATGTCCCTGTCATCTGTAGAATGCATGTAGTTTATATTTGATTCCTGTTAAGCTGAAAATTACTTCCAGATGGCTGATGGATGTTATCGTTACTCTTAGGCTAAATTTTCTTTTCTTTTCCTTTCCTTTTAATGTCTTCTATTCAGGAACTGTGCGACGGTTCCTTGAAAAGCAGAAAAACAACTTAACAGCTGTTGTATTTTGCACTACTAGTACAACTGATACTGAAATATATAAAAGGTATTTTGCCCCACATTTTCTCTTCCTTTCTATTTTAGCCTCTGCAGTTTTCTTTTCCTTTCTATTTTTATATCTGTAGTTAGTTTCCTTAAAACCAAATGTGTGTTATTTATTTTTACCTTTCATCTTTTTTCATCTAGGCTGCTTCCACTTTACTTTCCTCGGGATAAACATGAGGAGCAAGTTGCATTGTCGAAACTTCCTGCAGATGTTGGGGATGAAAATGGTGAGACCATCATAGATGAGCGTAAAATCAGAATAAAGCCTTTGCCTAAAAAGAGTGTTTCAAGACCATCTGATGTTACAGTTGATCTTCCTGTCAGTGATATTGGCCTGGTTCAAAAGTCAGTAATTTTTTTAAAATTTTAAAATTTTTTGTTGATTTCTCAGCATGTTTCATTGTGAAAATAAATACTAGGACTAGGAGTCAGGAGAGTCAAGATGCATAATTAATCCAAGCATATATAGATGTTGGTTGACCAGATTATATATTTAACATGTTCTATTACAAGTTTACAAGCCTCTAAAGAATGCGTCTGAGCATATTTAGATTCTCTTGCTTGCAGTTTAGTTGTATGTGCTGTAATGTTTTGGTTGTATTTGACTAAACAAACATCGCACATTTTTTAATATCACTTCTGATAGAATTTTCCTGATCTTTGTGTTGTAGGAAATCATCAAATTTAGATTCATTTTTAGATCCCGCCTTTATGTCCTTGATTAAAGACCCTGATCAAAGGCGTCTTGAGCAGTGGGAGAAAACTGCTGAAGCACAAAGAGGCTTTAATTGTGCTAAATTACTTGGATATGGTGACCTCGAGGGGCCTCCATTGTCTGCTGCCGAAGAATATTCTCTACACTCTAGATATCTTTCCAAAGCAAACTCTTTAAATCTTTCTGAAATTGCAGAAATGAAAATTGTGTGAGTATCCATTTATTTCATCATCTGGTTTGCATTTCTGAGTTCTAATAAATCAGTTTCATGTTTATACCAGTTCTGTTTTCATTCTTATAAGTAAAATTTAAATTTCATCTCAAGGTGGAGTTAGCCAATGCATTGTCCATGCTTGAAGCCCCAATGGGCTCTTGCATGTGGGTTGCTTCAAATACAAAAGTAACAAATCCATTATGTATTTTCACTCAACATAAGCGTTTGAGATATCTTGGTTTATTAAAAAATAATCTTATCGAATGTCAATCATCATTAATCGCATAATGAAGTTTAGAGCTATTTAAAACTTTACCTATTTTTGCTTTCCTTAGCCAATCAATGTGAATGCTTATGCATGTGTTCAGATTGATCTTTGCTTTTTCTCCCTAGTGAAAAAATGTTCAGGGGGAGGAGAGGTTGCCCCATTTCAAGGTTAGGGGCATGCCACATGTGATTTCTTCTATTCGTACTTGCATTTAATGACTGAAATACTTGTGATTTCCAGCTATCGTGGAGGGGTAGACAGTGAGGGTCGTCCTGTCATGGTTGTTGTGGGGGCTCACTTTTTGCTCAGGTGTCTTGATCTGGAAAGATTTGTGTTATATGTGGTAAAGGTAATTCAGTTATACACTTAAGCTGGACATCTTATGTACTTATGTTTGTAATTTCTGACCTTTGTTTTGTTCGTGTTGAACCTTAGGAGTTCGAGGCTGTAATACAAAAGCCTTATACTATTGTCTACTTCCACTCTGCCGCATCTCTGCAAGTGTAAGTGCAAATATTTGATTTCTTAGATGTACTGACTGGTCTGTTTTTCATAAAATATATAATATGTTTGCATTTTGCAATATGCCAAGGATTGTTATTGGAAAACATTTGAATGTGTAAGGAAAGATGGCTTATTGTTAATGCCAGCAACTTATTTTGTGTGAATGGTGTGATCACTCTGCCAAATGAATTAAAATGGTCTGGTAGCCTAAGTTTTCGTAATCACTTCTGCTTTTATATAATTAGAGAAGGGAACAAGAAATTCATTAGTCAAGACATGAAATATCAGTTATGCTGTACACATCTACAATAGTGTGTTGGTTTCCAAACTTACACTGTAATTGTAGTACTTTGCATAGTTCATTGAAAGTAGAAAGTCTGCCTGATCATTGGCTTAGGTCATGGGTATTGGATGGCATCGTATCATGAAGCCACTTAACTTTATGCAGTTACCAAGACTTGAAACAAAGCTGATTCGTCAAAAAGACTTAAATACAAAGGCCAATATTAAATCCGAGCAACCCTTTCGTTTGATTCAATGTAACTTTAAGCTACTTTGTTGAGGATAGCTTAGCTATTAAATGCATTTTTTTGCCGAGGGCATATATTCTTTACATTTACAAGGCTGCAGTAAATATAGGCAAGGATACCTTCTTTTTTTGGATAAATAGTGTTTAAATGAATTGAAGTTGTGCAAATGGGATGATGCGTGCTTGAATGAAAGAAAGAGGTAAATGGGGAGCTGGAAGAAAATCACATTTTGAAGCGCAAGTTGCTTTGTGAACTGTGTATAATAACTACATTTATTAGTTGCTCATGGTTTGTGTCCAAATCCCATGATGCTTGTTTGTCGACAGTAAACTTTTACCTTTCTCATCCTTTTTTGGTTTTAGGCAGCCAGACCTGGGTTGGATGAAAAGATTGCAACAAATACTTGGACGAAAGCATCAGCGCAATCTGCATGTATGTAGTTTTTTTTTATTTTTTTATTTTATTTTATTTATATTTTAAAAAAGGACTGATACAAATATGCACTATCTCTATTACCCTAATAATGCATTAAGCTTTTACACTTAGTTTTGTATTCTCAATCTTAATATGTGTAGGCAATATATGTGCTTCATCCAAGTTTTGGACTAAAAGCAGCAGTACTTGCACTTCAAATGGTTGTTGACAATGAGGTATATAGTGAAATCTAAATATATTTAGAATCTCATATTCATCTATATTATATTATACATTAATGAAAATCAAATTTCAGGTTTGGAAGAAAGTGGTATATGTCGACCGACTTCTGCAGCTCTTTAGATATGTACCCCGTGAACAGTTGACTATCCCTGATTTTGTGTTTCAGTTGAGTCTTTGTTTTCACAATCAACATTATTTCTAATGCTATTTTGTACAATGTTTTGCTTTCAGTTTATGGTTTCTAAAAATATTTGGAGTGGAAAAAGTGCTATCATATTGGGTATCACCACTAGTAGATGAGCTTACTAATTTGTTGTATACTTTCTATTCACGCAGGCATGACTTGGAAGTGAATGGAGGGAAGGGTGTCATTGCAGATCCGAGAACAAAGTTTGTGTATGATAAACCATGACTCGCATGCGGGTTCTACCATTAGCTGAGTTGGAAGGGAATCGTTTGTGCACTCTCCTCATTATTTGCCTTTTCCTTTGCTCTCTCCCTCATAACCAAGAGGGCTATGTGTTTTGTAATGTGTAGCATTCTTTTGATTTTAATCATTTTACCGTGGAAGCTTAGATGGTTGTCTCTTATGATTGCTTTGTACATTCAAAGAAGCATATTTTGAATAAAATCTTTGTATTATTATACTACTTGTAAATAGTATACTTGTGAATGTTCGAATGAAGTTTATTGCATTACTAATGATCAATTTTCTTTAGGGTGTGTTTGGTTGTGAAGACAACAAAGTAAGAAGAGAGAAAAAAAAATGAGAAAGAGTGTAAGAAGAAATAGATGAGAAATAAAGTAGATTTGAAGTATTGTTTGATATAAATGAAAAAAAAAAGTTTTGATCATTTTGAGGCTTGAATTAGAAACGAATAATCTCGGTAACACTTCCATCCTCTGAATCTTGCTAAAATATAGCTAACAATGGCAGTGATAAAATATTTTCATCAAATGAACTTAACTAACATTGCAGCTGGCACACTGATTATTTCTTTGCTAAAATTTTTGAGACAATTATTAATCTTTGAAAAAATAAAACATTGAAGAAAGAACACTAGAACATGAATAAAAAACCTCAAACACTGTCGTTGACATTATTCTTCCACATTTGAATTAGCTTCTGAATGGTAACCTCACATTCTCCACCCTTACTTATAGCCTTCATTGCTCCCTCTTTAACCTTGATCGCTTTATCTTTCAACAACTCATTCTCCATAATCTCTTTTATAGCATCTCCTATTTCATCTCTTTTCACTACACGTTCCCCACCCCAACCCCAACTCTTGTTCCAAATCCCCCACTCACTTATCTCAACCAACCCTGCATTTATCTTCTGATCTCCATTCTGTGGCCAGGCCAATATTGGTACACCATTCAAACTTGCTTCCATTAATGAGTTCCATCCACAATGACTCACAAACCCTCCCACACTTTTGTGACTAAGAATCTCACTTTGATCCACCCATTCCTTAACCACCAAACCCTTCTCCTTCATTCCTTCCACAAGTTCAATACCTAACACTTCATCTAACCCTACTTCTTGTTCTTCTTTGTCAACTATCTTATCCTTAACAACCCACACAAATTTGTATCCACTTCTCATTAACCCGTTTCCAATCTCCCTCATCTGTTCCCTTTTCAATGCAGTTCTGCTTCCAAAACAAACATAAACGACAGATCCAATAGGTTTATCATCTAGCCAACTAGTCAACGGTGTTGATGTGTTTTTCTTCTCAAACTCAAAAGGAAGAAAAGGACCAACAGCATAAACAGGAGGGATATTTTCGATAACTTGTCCATCGTTAAGAGCTTTTAGTGAGTGAGATTCGAGTGATTCAAATGTGTTGAGAAAAACACCGTGTAATTTTGATAGGTTAGGACTATCTTCTATTATTTGGTTTCTAAAAATAGTAGGTTGGAAAAGAATTGGTGGGATATATGAATATGGTAAAGGTGAAAACGGAAGACCTGGAAGTGGAAATGAAGTCTGAGGAGCATCATGATCACCAGATTTTGAGTGAGCAATAGTAGGGAAGTGAGAAAAGAAAGACAACATGGCAGCCGAAGAAGTGAACAAAGTGTAGTTAGGAAGAGAGAGTTTTTGAGTGATGGAAACAAGAGGGGTAAGAAGGAAGATATCGGAGATGAAAATAGAGATGGGTGGTGAGAGTGAAGAGATCAAAGGAGGGAGAAGGTGAGTTGAGTGGCGGAGAGTTTCGACTCGGTAGAAAAAAGGGTCAACGGAGGTGGGAGGAGGAGAAGGTGGTGGTGGAAGGTGAAATGGGAGGAGGTTGAGTTGAGGGAAAGAAGAGTGGAAGTGAGAGAGGAGGTGTGATTCGGCGTGAGAGACAGTGGGAAGAGGAGTGATGAGAGTGACTTTGCAAATTGCAATGGTGGTTGAGAAGTAAGGAAGCTAGTCTTAGGAATGGTGTGAGATGACCCATTCCTGCGCTTGGGAACATGACAACATGAACACAAGATTCATCAGACATGGTTTTTGTGAGTAATGGTTTATTTCCTAGATAGATGTTGGGTTTGAAAGAGAGAGATAGAGGTAGGTAGTAGGTATATGATTGCAATATTGTTAGATTTGAGAATTCATTTTTTTAATAGCCACATCAAGTCAACTTGTTAGATTTGAGAATTCATTTTTTTAATAGCCACATCAAGTCAACTATTCAATAATTATAGAATTATAGGATTAAATATATGTTTGGTTCCTATAAATATTTTAATTTTGATTTTTAATTTCTATAAAAAAATTGAGTTTTACTCCTTATAAAATTATTTTTATACACAATTTTAGTCTTTTTATAGGACTAAATCTGAGTGCAAAAGTAATTTTATAGAGATTAAAACTCGACGTTTTTTTTATAGAAACTAAAAAACAAAATTTAGATATTTATAGGGACTAAAAACATATTTAACCCCTAATTATATCTATTCTTTAACACTTATAGTACTAACTTAATCTGTTCTTCTAGTAATAGAGAGTAGTTTGTTTTAACCTTAAAAATATATATAATTAACTAATAGTTGATAAGCTAGTTGGTAGTTGGTAGTTGATAGCTGATGATTTATAGTTTATAGTTGATGACTTATAACTTATAGCTGATGATTTATAGCTGATAAGTTAATTTGAGTGTTTGATAAATTAACAATTACACTAGTCACTAACTGATAAATACAAAATGACATAAAAGAACATTATTAATTAAAAAAAATTAGTGGTCATATTTATCAAATTAATTTTTATTTAACAAAAATAAATGTATTAACAATGAAATACAAATTTAAATATAATTATAAAATTAAATATAACAAAAAAAGATATTAAACACTTACATATAAATTTTGAATGAAATTTAAATATCTAAAATAATAATATTTTTATTTGATATTATATTTCAATAAAATGCATATTTTTATCTCTTTCTTTTCTCTTAAAATTCATGATATGCCTACTAATAAACAAATATATTAATTCATTAATTATAATATTTATAAAAAAAACATTAATAATAAAAACTCAAGTAATAAATAATTAAAATAATAATTTAAAATTAATAAAAACAATTCATTTTAATGAATCAAAATATTCCATTAATAACAAAACGGAAGATAGATTGCATCATGAATTTGTTCCACAAAAATAATGACTAATCTTTTTTATTTACTCAACTAAAATGCAATTATTTTAATTTAAATTATATTAATATAAATGATAAAATTAAGTTTTTGATAAAATAGTGAGGGTATAAATGAAAGAAAAAGTTATAAACTCAAAAGCTACTTCAAATATTTTTTAAAAAGAAAACTAAAAGTTAATAAAAAAGCTACAAGCTAAAAGCAAAAAGATAGTTACCAAACATAGTTTTTTCATTGATATGAGCTGAAAAAGTTAAAAGTTTTTTTTTATGTCCAAACAGACTCTTAGGTGTGTTTGGTTGTGAAGAGAGTACGAGAGAGAGAGAGAGAAAAAAAGATAAGAAAGAGTATGAAAAGAGATAAATAGATAAGAAATAAAGTGGATTTGGTGTATTGTTTGGTATACGATAAAAAGAAGAGAAATAGAGAAGAAAGAAGTGTAAGTTATTTATAAAAGTATAAATATGCTCTTAAATAATAAAAAAAATACAAATCAATTTAATTTTAGTTAATAAATTATAAATTACATTATAATTATAATAAAAAATGTTATATTATTAATATGTTTATTTATTTAATTATTTATATGAATTTAATTTTAGTGGAATTAAGTTAATAAATCTATTAGTTTTTGTCTAGAAAAATAAAAAAAATGATTATATAAAGTATGTGACTAATGTACAACATTATATAAAAGGATAATAATAAAATTGAATAAAATATGAGTTATCGGTGTTCTTTCTTCGCTATCAAAAATGGCGTGGGTCCTACAAAAATTATATCTCTCTTCTCTATTTCTCACAATTCCAAACAGAGAAATAAAGCCTTTTTCTTGTACTTCTCTCTCCGATAACTCTCTCTTTACAAGTTCTATTATAACAAACATACCCTTAGTGTCTGTTTGGATACACGGAATACTCCCTGATGTGTGTTTGGTCAGAAGCTACACTCTGAGCACATTTGGATTAGCGGTGAAAAACATGTTAAACGTGCATTTGAATGAGAAGCTCCACTTTGTAGCTTCTCTTTTTCACGATGGAACTAGATTCAAACATCCATTAAGGTTATGTTAACGTGTATCCAAACATATATTTTGTAGTTTATGTATTTTCACGATGGGAAAGTATCAGGACATGAGAGATGAAGTTATTTTAGCCCCTAAAAAATTGACCAAACTCCTTCACTAATATTATATTGACTTTTTTCTTTCTAAATTCATTGCATACACTTATAACTAATTGTTGGAGAATACTAAAAAGAAGTAGAAAGTTAGATGAAACCGTGGTTAGAAGAAATTCGGGAGTTAGTTAGGATAACTCATTTTTGTCTCTTCAGTTAATTAATAGCTTTATATAGACTTAAATATATAGTTTACTATCATCCATGTACAAAATAATAAATTAGAATGCAATAAGATTTTGTAATATCTCTCTTTATGTTTCATAGTTCATTTAATATGATATTAGAGAATTTTGATTTAATCATGAGTTGTCTATCGTTTATATCCATCCACTAAATTTAAAAAAATGTTGATCGAAGGGGGATGTATTGGAAAATTCCAAATCTCACATTGATTAAACATAAAACTTGAAAATTGTTTATATAGGATGACATCTATGAGATATTGGAATGAACTCTAGGTTTAGCATGCCGTCAAAATTCGCTCACATGTTGTTGTCAAATATGACCTTGTGTTATGGATCCAATTGTTTAAGTTAGCTTGTAATGAATAATTGTTAAAAAAAACTCATTAGGTTAGTATGTTAGTTTTATTATAAATCGCATATTAGTCTCTCATCTTTTTAAAATAAGGAAAAGTAGGAAGATAAAATCCTAATTCAAAAGTTAGAGAGGTAATTTGTTATTCTTGTATACTTGTAATCTTGTTTCAAGAGAAAGGAAAGAATAACAGTTTATAACTAATCATTGTTTTTATCCTTGATTACCCTAAACCCTAACCCTTGTGAGTTTCTTGATCATAAATAAACCTATTATACTTTATTTCTAAGGTATCTGATTCATAACAAATTGATGTGATGAGCGTGGAGAAGATGCCTTCAACAAAATATGAGATTGAAAAGTTCACCGGATTGAACGAATTTGATCGGTGGCGCTTGAAGATGAAAGCCCTACTTGTTCAGCAGGATTGTTTGGAAGCGTTGAAGGGAGAGACATCCACGAACGTTGCGTTAACGACAACTGAAAAGACAACCACAATTGAGAAATCACACAACACAATATTGTTGAGCCTTGGTGATAAGGCTCTTTGACAGGTATCGAAGGAGACGACGATGTCAGGGTTATGGTATAAACTTGAAGGTTTGTACATGACCAAATCCTTGGTGAATCGACTCTACCTGAAGCAAACTTTGTATTCATTCAAGATGAGTGAAAACAAAGTGTTGGCTGAGTAGTTGGATATGTTCAACAAGATGATTCTTGATCTTGAAAATATTGATGTGAAGATTGATGATGAAGATCAAACGTTGTTGATGTTACGCGCTTTGCCTAGAACACATGCTCACTTCAAAGAAATCCTCTTGTATGGAAGAAAGTCCCTGACCTCTGAAGGTGTTCAATCTGCCTTGTACTCTAAGGATTTGAACAGACAAAAGTGGCATAAACCTTTCGACAGTTGGTGAAAGTTGGCTGTTAAGGATAAATTCTTACGAAAGGATGACAAGTTCGACAAAAAGAAGGGTAAAAGTCAACAGAAGTCTTATGGTGGTGAAACATCAGGTGTTCCATGCAATCATTGTAAGAATGAGGGTCACATTCAAAAGGTGTGTCATGAACGCCTGAAAGATCACGGAGGTAAGGATAATGGCAATGTTTCCATTGTTCAAGATGATTTCGACTCATCTGATGTTCTTGTGGTTTCAAGCGGAAAATTATGAAAAGAGTGGATTATGGATTCAGGTTACACTTGACACATGAATCTAAACAAATATTTGTTCGAGGAACTATGTGATCAAAATGGTGGATCGATGCTGCTGGGAAACAACAAACCTTGCAAAATTACAGGTATTGGATCTTTGAGATTCAAGCTCCATGATGAGTCAATAAGGTTATTGATTGAAGTCAGGTATGTACCTGATTTGAAGAGAAATATGATTTCTCTTGGAGAATTCAACAAGAAGGTATATGTCTTTCAAGGAGAGAACAATATCCTAAGAGTCATGAAGGGGTCGAAGGAAATCTTGAGAGGTGTGAATAAACAAGGCTCATATACCCTTGAGGTTGAAGTTGTAAGTGGTTCGAAAAATGTTGCATCCACAAAACTGTCGTCGAAGACAAAATTATGGCACATAATATTGGGCCATGTCAGCGAGAGAGGCATGGTCGAACTAGGGAAACAGAACCTACTAGGTGGTGAAAAAGTCGAGAAGTTGGAGTTTTGTGAACCTTATGTATTTGGTAAATCCTGTAGTATGAAGTTTAACTAGGGATGGCAACGGGACGGGTCGGGGCGAGTTTAAGCACACCCAGACCCGCACCCATTTTCCAGCACCAGACCCGCACCCGCCCCCAAACCCGTTCGAGACTAAAAATTGTTCCCCCGCCCCCACCCCCAATAAGAAACGGGTTCATCCGCACCCGCCCCGCCTCCACCCATATAAATTATATTTTTTTATAAAATGTATTTTTTTTCAATAACAATAAAAAATAATAATTAAATTAAATAAATGATTATTTTAAGAATAATTATAATGCTTGATAATTTTTATTTAAATTATATTTTAAAAAAATAAATAATAATTCTAATAAACATGATATTGTAATATTAAAAAGTATAAATGTGTAATAAAATTATTTAAAAATAAATAAATAAATTAAATTAAGTTGACGGGTGCGGATGCGGGGGTGGGTGCGGGGCGAGTACTAGCATCACCCGCCCCCACACCCGCACCCGTAAATAAAAGTCGGGTTATCCCCGCACCCACCCCCGTTTAAATCAGTTTTCCCCCGTTAATTTCAGGGCGAGGGCGGGCGGGGCCCGGCGGGGCCAGGTTTATTTGTCATGTCTAAGTTTAACAAAGGTAAATAAAGAACACATGGATCCCTTGATTACATCCATGCTAATCTTTGGGGGTCTGTGAGGAATCCTTCACATTCAGGTGTAAGGTATTTTTTATAGTTGATGATTATTCCATAAAGTTATGGGTATTCATTCATAAAACTAAGGATGAAACTTTTGAGAACTTCAAGAGTTGGAAGGTTCTGGCCGAAACTCAAACTGGAAGAAAGGTCAAGAGGTTGAAAACTAATAATGGCCTTGAATTCTGCAATGAAGCTTTCGATAGTTACTGTGTCGAGTCTGGGATTGCAAGGCATAAGACTATAGTAGGTGCTCCTTAACAAAATGGTCTAGCTGAGAGATTCAATCGAACAATCCTCGAAAGAGTTAGATCCATGTTGGTTAGTCCTAGATCGAAGAATGTGTTTTGGGCTGAGGCTATTTCGACATCAACATATCTGATACACAGATGTCCTTCGATTGCGTTAGATTTGAAGACACCTGAAGAAGTTTGGTAAGGACATCCACCAGATCTCGACAAACTAAAAGTATTTAGTTGTGTAGCCTATGCTCATATTAGGCAAGACAAGGTCGAACCTAGAGCTCTGAAATGCATGTTCGTGGGATACCTTGAAGGAGTCAAAACTTATAGGCTATAACTCCTAGAGCAAGGTCACATGAGGTGTATCATGTAACACCCCATTTTCTACCCACGAATTATAACAACAAAATCAGAGTCGTAAAATTTTCTACAAATGGGATATTACATATTCAACGTTAAACAATTTCCACTTTAAGGGAATCATAACCAATACATAACACTTTTTCTTAATTCGACAAAACAATGTCATTCACTCCAATAGTTCAACTTCATAAAATCTTACGCAGCGGATTCATAATTCTGATTCATAGCATCTTTAAGCAACATAATAACAACTTAACATAAGAAGTAAACAACCATAAATCTTTCAGACAATTAAAATTCAACAATAATTAAATGATCAACAAAGCAGACACGCGACAATCCCCCCGAGTGCTACGTATCAGAGCGACTGACCACCGACTCGACCCACGGTAACCGGCTACTTCTCAGGATTACCTGCACATTGTCACATAAGGACAACATTCGACAGAAAGGGTGAGTTACAATAATTCTAAGCAGTATATGAAAAACAATACAGTAGTTAAGGATCATAAACAAACACCGCTTCACAATTAAATTAAATATCAATACAACAAACCGACAACAATGCAACTTTAATGAGACTCGATTAGTTATGCATGTGGTACCATTCGAAGTAAAACTACCAACTTAAAATTTGCCAATTTATCGAGGCATCAAGGCATAAGCCTTCAACTTTCAACTTTTTGCCAATCCAGGCCAACGTGGTGTGAGCAACGGCTCCGACAAAATGCATATGAATTTATATGACATATAAGACTTCACACGCAAACAACATAGCCACATTAACAATACATATCAACTTGTACGACATAGGCAACTTAGAAATCAACTTTGGCATAAAAGCCTATGATATAACAACTTCGTAACTATTCCGTGAATCGGAACAACATTTCAACTCAGCTGTACTTATAGCAACATTTAGCAATACAATTTCCAGCAAAACAATTCATTAAAATTAACTATAACATTATCCGACTTAACCCGACGAATTTCGTTAAATTTCGAGCAACTAAATTTTCCGCCTAATTCGGCTAAACCGACTAATTTCAACACTGTTTTAACGTTTTGGGGTTAATACAACTCCTTCAGGAATTCTGTCAAAAATTCCATATTCTGAACTGTTACTGCTATATGTCTGTTAAATCATGTTTCTGTTAAAATTGTAACCCATGCTACTGTCAAGCTAAAACTACTCTGTTCTTCTTCATCACAACTGATAGGCAAGGCTATTGTGTAAAACAACTTATTATAGTTTATAAATTTTCTTTTTATTTATTCATCCAAACTGTGACCTATAGAACATTAATGTCTCTAATCATCATAGGTATTAATTTATCCTGAAGGAATATAATTAATTCAAATACAACTAATTAAAACTAAAGTTAATTAAAACAACTAAGTGAATTAATTAATAAACAATTAAGAGCACATAGCCCCCCACTATCTTATGGCCCACGCCATAGATAGTGTGGCCTCCGCCACTATCCTTGCCACTCTCACAACCTATATAAAGCCCCCCTGCGCCATATCCTATATATCATAAACAATTGTTTCTCCTTTAATTTATTATGACAGGATGTGATACATGATGTAATAATTAAACAAATAGTGAAAAGACCACCCACCCACACTAGCTATGGCCCGCGCCAGGAATTAATGAAGGTGGGAGGAAATATGTGGCCTGCGCCACAGATTGATGAAGGGGGAGGATGGCGTGCGCCATCCTAGGCCACGTGGGCCCCACCCAAAAATCCTCATCTCCCTCCTTATTTAATTCCACAAAATTCTTTCTTCTTCTTCCATACACAAATTCAAGAAAAAAAATCTATTATGCCTCTTATTATTTTCACAGCCAGTTTCCAGAACACCCATCATTCTTTAATATTACGCCATTATATATTAATCTAGTTCCATTTATATTATCTGCAAATTGATAATTCAGTGGTATATCGACACAGCTTCTACACAACCAATTAATATAAGATTTCCATAACAGCCACAAAATCAACGAAGACATATCGACCTAATTACCCAAATCAACCCAAATTAAAGTATTGAAATTCATACTCGATTATAAAAATCGAAGCCACCCTTACCTTAGATTGGATTGAAGGTTGCTCTTACGGTCGGATTCCAGAATTTGTTTCTCGTTCTCTCACGTTGCAGCAGTTCCACTTCCTCTTATTCTTTCTTAATTTTCTAACTTCCCCCTTTCTGTCTCTTTTTGTTTCTTATAACTTATATTATTTTTATTTTAATAAACTAATAACTATTATAATTACTAATGGGCCTAACATAACACCCCCTTATTTTACTAATTCAAACATGTTTTCAAGCCCACTAATTAAATAACACAACAACTATTATAATTAATTATAATAATATTTTTCTACGACTTTCGACTAAATTTCCGACTTATCTATTAATTTTAACTACAACATTAAATATTCCTACTAACCACAATAATTACTCAAATATTAACATAATAAATAATTATTTGGGCGTTACAACTCTCCCCCACTTAAAATATTTTCGTCCTCGAAAATTTACCTGCTTCAAACAGCTCAGGATAGGAGTCTCGCATCTTTCTCTCCAATTCCCATGTCATGCTTTCGCCCGTAGCTCCCAACCAAACGACTTTGACCAATATGATTTCTTTTCCTCGAAGAGTCTTTGTTTCACGATCTTCAACTCGTACAGGCTTTGTCTCCACTGTGAGATTATCCCGCACTTGCACCTTGTCCATACTAACCACATGAGACGGATCTGAGATATACTTCCGAAGTTGTGACACATGGAATACATCGTGCAAATTCGAAAGATTTGGTGGTAATGCCATCCGATAAGCAACTTTTCCAACTCGTTCCAAGATTTGATACGGACCAATGAAGCGAGGAGTGAGCTTTTTAGACTTCAAAGCCCTCCCAACACCGGTCACAGGCGTGACTCTCAAAAACACATGATCACCAGCTTGAAATTCTAAATCCTTCTTCCGCTTGTCATGGTAACTCTTCTGCCTACTCTGAGAAGCTTGCATCTTCTCTCGGATAAACTTCACTTTCTCGGTAGTTTCTCGAACTAACTCTGGTCCAAGTACCACACCCTCACCAGATTCATGCCAACACAATGGAGTTCTACACCTACGACCATACAATGCTTCAAAAGGCACCATTCCGATACTAGAATGGTAACTATTATTGTATGTGAACTCAATCAATGGAAGATAAGTGTCCCACGAACCTCCTTGCTCAAGAACACAAGCTCTCAGCAAATCCTCCAATGACTGAATAGTTCTCTCAGTTTGGTCATCAGTTTGAGGATGGTATGCCGAACTCAACCTCAACTTAGAACCCAACGAATCTTGAAAACTTTTCCAAAATTCCGACGTAAACCTCGGATCTCTGTCCGACACAATACACAAAGGAACATCATGCAACTTTACAATTACTCGAATGTAAATCTCTGCCAACTTCGCAATTGGGTAAGTGATGTTAATAGGTATGAATTGAGCCGACTTCGTGAGCCTATCAACGATCACCCAAATCGAATCATGCCCTTTTAAAGTAACAGGCAGCCCTGTTACAAAGTCCATAGAAATGCTATCCCATTTCCATTCTGGAACTTCCAACGGTTGCATCAACCCAGCAGGCTTCTGATGTTCAATCTTAGACTTCTGACAAGTCAAGCACGCATACACAAAATGAGCCACATCTTCTTTCATTCTGGGTCACCAAAATATTTTCTTTAAATCTTGATACATTTTAGTAGCTCCTGGATGAATACTCAAACTGCTTCTATGACCCTCTTCTAGAATGCTTCTTTTCATAACCGCGTCATCAGGAATACAAATTCTTTCACCTAATTTCAACACACCTCTCTCATCAATCTTAAAGTCACTCTTCTTTGATTGACCACAACGATTAAGGATATCTACTAATTTCACATCCAATTTCTGTGCCTCTCGGATACTATCCATAAAATCATTATTAATCTTTAGCATTTCTAACATTACACTCTGCAGGGTTACTTCGCAAACCAAACTCATATCACGAAATTGCTCAATTAATTCCAACTCCTTAATCATCATTGCTGACACATGCAAAGTCTTTCTACTTAAAGCATCAGCCACGACATTTGCTTTACCTGGATGATAATTCAAACCGAAATCATAATCTTTAAGCAATTCTAACCACCTACGATGTCTCATATTCAGCTCTTTCTGATCAAATAAATACTTTAAACTTTTATGATCACTGTAAACCTCGAATCTGGAACGATAAAGGTAATGCCTCCAGATTTTTAGCACAAACACCACAGCAGCAAGTTCAAGATCATGCGTAGGATAGTTCTTTTCATGAATTCTCAACTGTCGCGACGCGTAAGCAATTACTTTATTATTTTGCATAAGCACACCTCCTAAACCCATCAATGAAGCATCACAGTAAATTACAAACGGTTCCTCCGGATTTGGCAAAGTCAAAACCGGCGCCGACGTCAATCTCCTTTTTAATTCATTAAAACTCTCTTCGCACTGAACATCCCACACGAAAGCTTTACCTTTACAAGTTAATTTAGTTAACGGAAGTGCTAACTTAGAAAATCCTTCAATAAACCTTCTATAATATCCAGCTAATCCCAAAAAGCTTCTAATCTCGGTAGCCGACTTCGGAGTCTCCCATTGCAATACAGCTTCTACCTTGGAAGGATCCACATCAATACCTTTTCCTGAAATTACATGGCCGAGAAAACTGACGTCTCTTAACCAAAACTCACACTTGGACAGCTTCGCATACAATTTCTTATCCTTCAAAACATCTAACACTAATCTCAAATGTTCCTTATGCTCTTCTTCTGACTTAGAGTAAATCAAAATATCATCAATAAATACTACTACAAATTGGTCCAGATAAGTATGAAAAATACGATTCATGTATTCCATAAATACTCCCGGCGCATTAGTCACACCGAAAGGCATCACAGAATACTCATAATGTCCATATCGAGTTCTGAATGCTGTCTTCTGGATGTCTTCATTTTTCACTTTGATCTGATGATAGCCCGATCTCAAATCAATTTTACTGAACACACAAGCACCCACTAATTGATCCATCAAATCATCTATTCTCGGTAGCGGATACTTATTCTTGATCGTTACTTTATTCAATTGTCTATAATCAATACAAAGCCTCATACTACAATCTTTCTTCTTTACTAGCAACACTGGAGCTCCCCACGGTGATACACTTGGTCTTATAAACTTTTTCTCAAGTAAGTCTTCCAATTGCTTCTTTAATTCATACAATTTAGATGCCTACATTCTATACGGTGCCATCAAAACAGGCCTAGTACCAGGTACCAGATCAATAGTAAATTCAATTTCCCTCTCTGGCGGCACACTAGGGATCTCATCCGGAAAAACTTCAGGGAATTCTTTCACTACTAACAATTCATCAATCTTAGCTTTACTCTCAACCGACAACGTTGCCATCAAAGAAAACATCTGAGCTTCCTCTTTCATCAATTTTCGTAATTCTCTGAAAGATAATAAGCCAACTCCTTCCTCTTTCGGAGTGGAAAACCCCACAGACTTATGGTAACAATTTATATGAACATAGTTATACTCTAACCAGTTCATACCAAGGATTACATCCATCCCAGCCAACGGCAAACACACTAAATCAACATAGAAATCTTTATCGAAGATCGACAAAGGACACTTTAAACATACCAAAGAAGTAGTTATTGATCCCTTAGCTGGGGTCTCAACAATCAATTCACCATCCAAAGCGGACAATTTTAAACTCAGTCTTCGAGCACAGTTAGCAGAAATAAAACAGTGTGTAGCACCGGTATCAATAATAGTAATTAAAGGAGTACCATTTATGAAGCATGTACCTCAGATAAGTTTGTCCTCATTAGAGGTTTGAGTTCCGGTCAATGCGAACACCTTTCCAGTCTGAGATTTCTTTGGCTTCTGACACTGGCTACCAATATGCCCTTCTTCGCCACAATTGAAACAAATCATTTCCTTGTGCTTGCAATCAGCTATTGCATGCCCCGTCTTACCACAGCTAAAACACCTCTTTACTTCAGCAGTGCATACATTACTCTTATGACCAGCCTGACCACATTTGAAGCAAACTATACCAGCAGGAGCACCTCCCCCACTAGCTCTCTGAGCCGGAGCAGTTCTTTGTTTCCCTTTTCCAACTGGAGCATCATATGGCTTGCCACGGTTTTGATGTTGCTTGCCTCTACGATCACTGACAACCTTGTAATGAGCATTGTTGTCCTCTTCAAATATCCTGCAACTATCAACCAATTCAGTAAAAATGCGTATCTTCTGATACCCAACAACCTTCTTAATTTCAGAGCGCAACCCGTTTTCAAACTTGATGCACTTTGAAAATTCAGCACCAGCACCAGTGTAATGAGGATAAAATTTGGACTACTCCACAAATTTTGCAGCATAATCTGTGACAGACATATTTCCTTGCTTCAGCTCAAGGAACTTAATTTCTTTCTTACCACGGACATCTTCCGGATAATACTTTCTCATGAATTCCCTACGGAATACATCCCAAGTAATGACTTCACCTGCCGCGGTCAACCTCTCATGAGTCTCTAGCCACCAGTCATCAGCTTCGACTGCTAGCATATGAGTATCATACCGAACCTTCTGAGCTGGAGTGCAATCCATAACATGGAAGATTCTCTCGATCTCTTTCAACCATCCCAAAGCTGCATATGGATCATGTTTCCCTTTAAACACCGACAGATTCTCTCTTTGGAAAGTCGCCAAGCTACGTGATCCAGCATCTCCACCAGCATTTGGCAAGTTCTTCACAGCTTGTGCCATTGCTTGCATTGCGGCAACCATCGCAGCGTCATTTCTTCCAGCCATTTCAACTTATCACTACAACACAACTAAAAGTTATATTAGTAACAATACACAATTGTTAGACAATAAAGACACGACAACTGGCCGGACAGACTGACCTGCTCTGATACCACTATTGTAACACCCCATTTTCTACCCACGAATTATAACAACAAAATCAGAGTCGTAAAATTTTCTACAAATGGGATATTACATATTCAACGTTAAACAATTTCCACTTTAAGGGAATCATAACCAATACGTAACACTTTTTCTTAATTCGACAAAACAATGTCATTCACTCCAATAGTTCAACTTCATAAAATCTTACGCAGCGGATTCATAATTCTGATTCATAGCATCTTTAAGCAACATAATAACAACTTAACATAAGAAGTAAACAACCATAAATCTTTCAGACAATTAAAATTCAGCAATAATTAAATGATCAACAAAGCAGACACGCGACAATCCCCCCGAGTGCTACGTATCAGAGCGACTGACCACCGACTCGACCCACGGTAACCGGCTACTTCTCAGGATTACCTGCACATTGTCACATAAGGACAACATTCGACAGAAAGGGTGAGTTACAATAATTCTAAGCAGTATATGAAAAACAATACAGTAGTTAAGGATCGTAAACAAACACTGCTTCACAATTAAATTAAATATCAATACAACAAACCGACAACAATGCAACTTTAATGAGACTTGACTAGTTATGCATGTGGTACCATTCGGAGTAAAACTTCCAACTTAAAATTTGCCAATTTATCGAGGCATCAAGGCATAAGCCTTCAACTTTCAACTTTTTGCCAATCCAGGCCAACGTGGTGTGAGCAACGGCTCCGACAAAATGCATATGAATTTATATGACATATAAGACTTCACACGCAAACAACATAGCCACATTAACAATACATATCAACTTGTACGACATAGGCAACTTAGAAATCAACTTTGACATAAAAGCCTATGATATAACAACTTCGTAACTATTCCGTGAATCGGAACAACATTTCAACTCAGTTGTACTTATAGCAACATTTAGCAATACAATTTTCAGCAAAACAATTCATTAAAATTAACTATAACATTATCCGACTTAACCCGACAAATTTCGTTAAATTTCGAGCAACTAAATTTTCCGCCTAATTCGGCTAAACCGACTAATTTCAACACTGTTTTAACGTTTTGGGGTTAATACAACTCCTTCAGGAATTCTGTCAAAAATTCCATATTCTGAACTGTTACTGCTATCTGTCTGTTAAATCCTGTTTCTATTAAAATTGTAACCCATGCTACTGTCAAGCTAAAACTACTCTGTTCTTCTTCATCACAACTGATAGGCAAGGCTATTGTGTAAAACAACTTATTATAGTTTATAAATTTTATTTTTATTTATTCATCCAAACTGTGACCTATAGATCATTAATGTCTCTAATCATCATAGGTATTAATTTATCCTGAAGGAATATAATTAATTCAGATACAACTAATTAAAACTAAAGTTAATTAAAACTAAAACTAAGTGAATTAATTAATAAACAATTAAGAGCACATAACCCCCCACTATCTTATGGCCCACACCATAGATAGTGTGGCCTCCGCCACTATCCTTGCCACTCTCACAACCTATATAAAGCCCCCCCTGCGCCATATCCTATATATCATAAACAATTGTTTCTCCTTTAATTTATTATGACAGGATGTGATACATGATGTAATAATTAAACAAATAGTGAAAAGACCACCCACCCACACTAGCTATGGCCCGCGCCAGGAATTAATGAAGGTGGGAGGAAATATGTGGCCTGCGCCACAAATTGATGAAGGGGGAGGATGGCGTGCGCCATCCTAGGCCACGTGGGCCCCACCCAAAAATCCTCATCTCCCTCCTTATTTAATTCCACAAAATTCTTTCTTCTTCTTCCATACACAAATTCAAGAAAAAAAATCTATTCTGCCTCTTATTATTTTCACAGCCAGTTTCCAGAACACCCATCCTTCTTTAATACTACGCCATTATATATTAATCTAGTTCCATTTACATTATCTGCAAATTGATAATTTAGTGGTATATCGACACAGCTTCTACACAACCAATTAATATAAGATTTCCATAACAGCCACAAAATCAACAAAGACATATCGACCTAATTACCCAAATCAACCCAAATTAAAGTATTGAAATTCATACCCGATTATAAAAATCGAACCCACCCTTACCTTAGATTGGATTGAAGGTTGCTCTTACGGTCGGATTCCAGAATTTGTTTCTCGTTCTCTCACGTTGCAGCAGTTCTACTTCCTCTTATTCTTCCTTAATTTTCTAACTTCCCCCTTTCTGTCTCTTTTTGTTTCTTATAACTTATATTATTTTTATTTTAATAAACTAATAACTATTATAATTACTAATGGGCCTAACATAACACCCCCTTATTTTACTAATTCAAACACGTTTTCAAGCCCACTAATTAAATAACACAACAACTATTATAATTAATTATAATAATATTTTTCTACGACTTTCAACTAAATTTCCGACTTATCAATTAATTTTAACTACAACATTAAATATTCCTACTAACCACAATAATTACTTAAATATTAACATAATAAATAATTATTTGGGCGTTACATATCACCAGTTGAGATGTAGTTCTCAATGAAGCTGAGATGGATTTCAAGAAAACTGATGATGTTAACGAAGAGCTAGAACAAGGAGAAATTCCCGTTGAGGTGGAGCATAGTGATGCTGAATTGTATGACACATATGAAGTCGAAGAAGAAACAGAAACTGCTGTCTAAGATGAAGAGACTAATAATGACTATCTGCTGGTAACAGACAGGTCAAGAAGAGTCATTATGCCACCTCAAAGACTTGGTTATGCAGATCTTATAGCTTATGCCTTAATCTTTATAAGTGAGGTTCTAAACGGAGAACCTAAAAACTATAAGAAAGTTACGAGGAGTCGAAATAAGACTAAATGGCTTAAGGCCATGGATGATGAGATGAATTATTTTCATGATAAAAACACATGGAAACTAATCGAAATACCTATTGCAGCCAGGTTAGTCAGCTGTAAATGGATTTTCAAAGTTAAGGAAAGAATCGAAGAAGTGACTTCAAAGTGATACAAGGAAAGGTTGGTTGCAAGGGGTTTCACTCAGAAAGAAGGTGTCGAATTCAATGATGTGGTCTCTCCTGTTGTGAAACACATGTCTATTAGAATGTTGCTTGCCATGGTGGCACAGTTCGATGTTGAACTAGAACATATGGATGTGAAAATTGCGTTCTTGTATGGTAATCTTGATGAAACAATCCTGGTGAGGCAATCTGAAGGGTATGTCGAAGAGGGGGGAAAGAAGAGTATGTGTGCAAACTAAATAGATCTTTATATGGGCTGAAACAATCTCTTCGATAGTGGAATAAGAGATTCGACAAGTTCATGGCACACATAAGTTTCATCAGAAGTCAGTTCGACCATTGTGTTTACTTTCGATTTTGACCAGGTAATTCATTTGTTATTTTGTTGCTTTATGTGGATGATATTCTAATAGCAAGCATCAATGTTGAAGATGTAAAGAGGGTTAAAGATGAACTCAATAAGGAGTTCAATATGAAGGATCTGGGAGTTGCGTCTAAGACTCTTGGGATTGACATCCGAAGAGATAGAAAACAGTCAAAATTATGCTTATCTTAAGAGGCATACCTACAATAGATTCTCGAAAAGTTTTGTATGTCGAATTCAAAGCCTGTTATAACTTCGAAAAACCCTCAATTCAAGCTGAGTATAGATCAGTGTCCCAGTACTGATGTCGAAAGAACTTATATGGATAGCATTCAATATGCTAATATAATAGGTTCTTTGATATATGTTATGGTATGTACTAGACCCGATATAGCATATGCAGTAAGTCTTGTAAGCAAGTACACGGAAAATCCTGGAAAGGCTCATTGGCAAGCATTGAAATGGAATCTAGGGTACATAAGTGGGTCTCTGAGCAGAGTCCTAATTTATGGTGGAGCCTTGGGTGAAGATAGTAAAGAAAAAATCGAAGGATATGTCGACTCTGATTATGCAGGTTGTATGGATTCCAAAAAATCTATTTCTGGATATGTTTTCACTATGTTTGGCATAACAATTAGTTGGAAAGCAACACTTCAGAAGGTTGTTGCCTTATCAAACAATGAAGTGAAATATATCGCCCTAACTGAAGCTGTAAAGGAAGCATTATGGCTTGAAGCTTTTGCAAAGGAGCTGAAACTTCAAGGTCAAGGTATCACTGTTAAATGTGATAGTCAAAGTTCAATACACCTGTCGAAGAAATCAGTCTATCATGAGCGAACGAAGCACATTGATGTGAGTCAGCATTTTGTTAGAGGGGTAATCGAGTGTAGAGAAGTCCAAGTGCTGAAGGTTTTGACATATCATAATGCTACTGATACGATCACCAAGAGATTATCCAGTTGTAAGTTTTTCCACTTTATGCAGTTGATAAAGCTGTATGAAGAAAGATAGTTTGTTGCTTGTTGTTATAGAGATTGTTCCAAGGTGGAAATTTGTGAGATATTGGAACAAACTCTAGGTTTAACATGTCGTCGAAGTACGCTCACATGCTGTTGTCAAATTGGGCCTTGTGTTTTGGATCCAATTGTTTAAGTTAGCTTGTACCCTAAGTTAGCTTGTAATGGGTAATTGTTAAAAATCCCATTAGGTTAGTATGTTAGTTTTATTACAAATAGCATACTAGTCTCTCATCTTTTAAAATAAGGGAAAATAGGAAGATAAAACCCAAATTCAAAAGTGAGAGAGGTTATTTGTTATTCTTGTATACTTGTAATCTTGTTTCAAGAGAAAGGAAAGTATATCAGTTTATAATCAATCCTTGCTCGTTATCCTTGGTTACCCTAAACCCTAACCCTTGTGGGTTTCTCGATCATAAAGAATCCTATTATACTTTGTTTCTAAGGTATCTGATTCAAAATAACATCCATCACCTTACAAGTTAGTTTTATAAGGATGAGTTATGTCAAACTCTAATATGGTCTCATATATCTAACAAGGGACCACTTCCGATTCAAATTCATCTTCTTCTTCTTCTTTGACTTTTATTTTCTGCATGTTAAAGCTTTATATAAGTTTCCTTCCTATGTTCAAGACTTTCTACATATCAAATTATTCATCAAACTTCAAAGAAGCTTCAATTGAAAAACAAGAAAACTCACATCAAGACACACAAAACGTGGTTCGATCTTCGTAAGCTTTTTCATCGCAAATGGAAAATTTAAGCTCAATCAACACGTTTGGGACAAAGCTATCAATTAAAACCCAAGAAAAAAGATTTCTGAATGAACATGTAGAAGGTGTTATTTTACCTCACAAACTTCACAAAGTGGTGGTAAACCCTCACATACCTCCTATGTTCAAAACTGCCAACATAGACTAGTTAATGTTGTTTCTAAAGATAATGAGTTTTCGATTGTTCAAAATCAAACATTATTTACATGGTTGCTATATATAATTTCTAAAACTTTATTATCACATATGCTTTCATGCAAAAATGCCTATGAAGTGCGGGGAAGGTGCACAAAACCCTTCCATTCACAGACGAGAGCTTGAGTTCATTAACTAAGGTTTGAGTTGAAGACTGGCAAGAAAGGTAACCATCCAATTTTTGAGTACGTGCTTTGAAAATTTGAGCCATATCTAAGACTCTGCTTTATCTATGTCTCGTCCATGGTATTACCTCCCCCCCACATACATATCGTCGCCTCAAGTTCTTTCCTCTATATTTGTCTACTTTGAGAATGAGACAAAAATGTAGCAAGAATCATATTAGAATGTATAATGTCTTTCCCATATGAAAGAGTATTCACCATGTGATCATAAGAACTTGGTAACAAACTCATCAAGATAATCGCCTTAACTTCGTCATCAATCTTACCCCTAAGCCTCACCAGATCAATGATTATGTTGTCAAAAACATTGACACGTTTTTGCAAATTAAACTCTTCTTGCATCTTTAGATTGTATAATAGCTTCTTCACAAACAATTTGTTCATCAGCGTCTTTGAGATATTCTAACTCTCAATTGATCAAAACCTTCTTAGCCATTATTAGATCCAAGATATGATACATGTAACAACCGGGTCCCTCGCAAGACAATCTCGACACTGCCACCTCACGATATTCTAAGGTGTCTTTTTTGTAACAGCCCAGACCCCTCACAAGGAAATCCTGACACTGCCACCTCACGATCTTCTCTACTCCCCTCCCTAATAGAGTTTTTGCCTTCCGTGAGAATCGAACTATGTACCTGATACCTGTCGGCGTCTTGAAGAATGAGAGAAAATAATCTGTGTTTAAAACAAGATATTTATTACAAGGTTAAAACATATTATTCATTTGAAGAAAATAAATTATAATTTAAATATGATATTTATATCGTGAGGTAAAGAGAGAAAGAAGGAGACATCATAGTTAAAAAAGAGCACGGTTTGCCTCAAACAGTGTTTCAAAGGACACGTGTTTCCCACTGTATTTAACGATAAGGTAGACGCCATTAACATCTTCAACCACAATTTCCATTGATATTTCTCCTGAAAGAAAACCACTCAAAGTTTCTCATAGTTGAAAACCTGTTCAAATCTTGCAGAATCTAACTCCTGTAAATAAAATTATCAAAAAAACGGTAATGGCTTCTTCGGAATCTCACCACAACACAGGGAGCGGGGAAACGAAGAAGCACTCAACGAGTGAGCTTATGGCAAGCGCAAAATTGGTAGCAGAGGCAGCACAGTCAGGTTTCGGACCAGGACCTGATGGCAAGACGTTAGACAAAGGGAAGGTGGCTGATGCAGCTGGGGATCTTCTAGATGCAGTTGGTGATTATGCTAAACTGGATGATCAGAAAGGGTTAGGACAGTACGTTGATAAGGCTGCTGATTATCTTCATCACTATCATCCCACCACCACCGCCGCCGCCACTGCTGGTCATCCAACTTCCAAACCAGATCACCACAAAAGCGATGATGCTGCAGCCAAAACCGACGGTGGAGAATCAGGTGGACATGGCCATGGACTTGGTGATTTTGCAAAGGCTGCAGGAGGTTTCTTTCATAAATGAAAAGAAATATCATTGATTTCGACTTAGCATAGATTATGTTTGAATCAAGATCCTTCCTTGTTTATGTTTTAACTAATTCTGTTGTACGTAGTTATTCAATCTGTTTCCTTTCTTGTATTTAATTTAGTCTTTTTTGCTACATGTAATTTCGTTCCTGTCAATGATGAAACTTTGTTCTAGGATCCTGTTTCCTGTTTAGTAACATAACTTCATTAGACAATTATTATGGTTATGACTAGGGGTGGCAAACGGGCATACCCGCCCCGCAAAAGCCCGCAAATAAATGGGATGGGGCGGGGCAGTCATACGTAGTGTTGCGGGCTCATTTTCTAGGCCCGCCCCATTTAATGATGGGCATGCGGCATGCCCGTTATTCACTTTAAAAGAAAAAAAATTAAAATTCACTCATGATATAATTAAAAAAAAAACTCATAAATTGTAATACTACTAATAAAAATAAAAGACTATTATTATCCTACATTCAATAATTAAATTTAACAAACCTTAAATATTACAAATTCAACATAAGTTCAACAACACAAATTCATCAAAAATTAAAGTTTTACACCACAAATTCAACACCACAATTTCAACAAAAGATAGAAAATAAGTTTAATCTAACATCAAGGTCTCCAAATATTGTACAATAAAAAAAGATGCACTAATCAATCTTCATCTACGTCATGAACAAATGATGCTCCAGTTGTAATACTTTTGGTCAAACTTTCATCATCATTATCTTCATCGTCACCCACTACATCTATAAAACAATTTAAGTATAAGTAACTAAATTAACAATATTGAAAAAAATCACTATGTATTAAAAGAAACTTTAATATTGGATTATGTACCAAAACTATTAAAACCATGAAGCCAATTGCGAGTACAAATCAATGCCTCAACATTCTTCGACAACAAGCGACTTCTATATTTGTTTAGAATGATTGAACCAATACTAAAAGCAGATTCTGATGCAACGGTAGTAATAGGGATGCCTAACAAATCACGAGCCAATAAAGATAACTCTTTAAACCTGTTTGAATTTTCCTTCTACCATTGAAGAACATTCAAATCATCAAAATTTTGATAACTTAAATCCACACTTGCCTCCTCCAAATAAACATCAAGTTGAGACTTTTCGGTCTCTGTTGCAAGTTGTTGTTTGTATACTTTCAAATCCTATAATGATAAAAAAGAAAATGATAAAACATGTTACATAACTTTCATATTAAGTAGTGAATTATTTATAATTACATATTAAAACCAAGTATATAGCATATTAAATGATAAGGTTCTTAATCTAACCATGTTGACATGTGTACTGTGAATAATTATAGCTGTAATGTATTCAGTTCTGAAATGAAGTCAATTTCTGGCAGTGGATGTTTATGTTCCATTAGCCTTTTGTCTGTCATATAAAATATGGTTTATGGTTTATGAGTTGGACGCAGTTATTATTGAATAAGATGTGTTTGAAAATGGATTCAGTGACTTTCATCTCTCATGACTTTGATACCTTTAAGATTGTTATAATTCTGAATATGAATGATGTTCTTACAAGACTATTATCATTAAGAAAAAGTCAATCAATTACATCATTATTTAATAGTTTAATTTTATAATGGTGAACATATTTTAATTTTATACATATATTGTTCACAGTAATATTTTATACATATATAAATGGTGAACATATTTTAATTTTATACATATATTGTTCACAGTAATATTTTATACATATATTGTTTACAAATGATAAGGTTCATAGTATACAAGTTAATTGTTCACAGTACACAACATATTGTTCACAGTACACAACATATTAAAACAAGTTAATTGTTCACAAGATACAACATACTAAAACAAGTTAAAATTAGAACAAGATACTTACATTGAACAAGCTCTTAGTAAACGCGTGCGAACTTGATTCTCCTCTAGTGATGGAAGATGGGGTTTGAGAGGTTGTGGAAGACAAAGTCGGAATGCGACGATACAACTCAAATAGAGTGTACAACTTCTGCTTAATTTCTTCTGTTTTAAGCTTTGAGGTAAGTGGATCAACTTTTTCATACATGTATTCCAAAGATGTAAGTTTAATCCTCGGGTCAAGAACCGCTCCTAGAGCAAGAACCACACTATAATCACTCCAATACTTCTCAAACTTGATCATCATTTTTTCAGTCATGTCTTGAATAAGAGTGTCTTCATCTTTGATGCTTGCCATCAAAACTAACTGAATTTTCCAAATTTGCAAAAAATACAAATTGGAAGTCGGATAAGACGTTCCGGAAATCAAGTTTGTGGTCTCATAAAATGGCAACAAGAATGTGCATATCTTATCTCCTCTTTTCCAATCTTCTTCTGAAGGACAAACCTTATAATTATCATCATGAAAACCAAGACTTGCAAATACACGTCGGTACTTCAATGCACTTTGAAGCATCAAATAAGTAGAATTCCATCTAGTGGAAACATCGTAAGACAAACTAGCCGATGTTTCAACACCACCAATTAGTTCAATGCATTCCTTGAATTTTTTCATTCTACCCTCAGAGCCCTTCACATATTTGACACTTTCCCTAATCTTTTCCAATGCATCACCAAGTACTTTCAAACCCTCTTGCACAATCAAATTTAAAACATGAGCTGAGCAACGAACGTGAAATAACTCTCCATCAGATAATAACCAGTTTTGCAAGAGAAATTGTCTTTTCAAATGAGCTTGCATCACGTCATTAGCAGAAGCATTATCTAATGTGAGTGAAAATATCTTCTTCTCAATTCCCCAATCTGATAAAAAATCCAAGAATCTTTTTCGACATCTCGGATCCCGTATGTGGAGGAGGCATATGACAAAAGTTTAGAATCTTACTCTTTAAAATCCAATTGGAATCAACATAATGAGCAGTCAAGCATATATATCTTTCACTTGTACAAGCTGTCCACATATCAGAAGTTAATGAAATTCTAGAGGGAATATTAGCTAACTCCTTCTTAAGAGCTTCTTTCTCTGTCTTGAACATTTCATCAACATCAGCCTTAGCGGTATTTCTTGAAATTGGAGAAAATTCAGGGTTCAAATATTTCATCCAATCTCTAATTTTTTGGAACTCCATAAATTTTTACGGTAAATCATGTGCAATGATTGCAGCAGCACCCATTGACCTAGAAACCTTTTTATCTATTGTAAGATTCTTGATTCTACCTTGCAAGTCTATCATTACTTGACCTACATCAGCATATTTGATTTTAGTGCACTTCTTCATATGACGATTCAAACTCGTGGTACCATAATTCCTATCGCCACCCTTCAAAACCTTTGAACAACCATTGCACTTAGCCAATGGATTCCCATCTTTATCCGTCCCAAGTTTAGTAAACACTTTCCAACAATCAGCACTTGAAGTTTTGGCCTTCTTAGACTTAGGTAAAACATCATCTTCGGTTGCTCTTACTTCATTTTCACCTTGAACTGTTTCATTCTCCAAATCAACCACATTTACTTCATCTACAATTTCATTATCAACGGTTTGTGATTCCATTTCAAGTTATCACCTATGTGTTGTATCCAAATAAAAACCAATTAAAATTACTATCAACGAAATGTCATAGTGCAGTAAAAATAAAATTACTATCAACGGTTTGTGATGCTAACTTTCAATTTCAATTATGGTACTACTACTATCAATAAAATTACTATCAATTTCTCATCACTATTAAAATGTATTTATAGAAACAGGTTAGGGAAAGTGTCTAGTAAATTATATATCACAGTATGGCTAAAGTAGTAAATTATATATCACAGTATGGCTAAAGTAGAATAAAATTACTATCAAAATCAATTACTATCAGTATGTCTAGTAAATTATTTGTATTGCTGTTACAACAACTTTCAATTTCAAATATAATTTACATAGCAGGTCACAATAGGAGGAAAAAGAGTTAATGTGTAACTTTCAACTTTCAACTTTAGACTCAACTCACCCGTTCAAATTTAATGTGATGGTGGTTAATGTGTAACTTTCAAGCATGTTTATTTTCATAATTTATTTATTTATTTAGGGAGATAAAATTCATAACATAGTTCATAAAACTGCAACAAAAAAAAGGATTTTTGATTCATAAAATAAACAAATTTTAACTAGTTTCTAAAATAAAATTATAGATTACATTAATTATATGTTATAAAGAATTAATGTGATCATTATAGTTGTACCCAAAAAAAATCCATTGAAGGAAATAAGAAGACGAAAATAACGAAATACAACAAGAAGAAGAAGAAAATACAGCAAGAAGAAGACGGAAATAACGAGAGGAAGAAGAAGGAAAACAAATACCTGAAAGTTGAAACTGAAAGATGTTGAATCGGTGGAGAAGAAGGACATGATACGATGTTGCCTGTTGGAGAAGAAGGACATCACAGCCACAACCGCAGAAGTGATTTTTGGAAAGGAAAGGAACCCTAAATTTTAGTCTTATTATATATTAATGGGCTTTATGATCATCATGGGCCATAAATTGATTCTTATGTGTTTTAAACTCATACCCGCGGGCTACCCGCACCCGCACCGCGCCCGCCCCGTTTTTTTGCGGTGTGGGGCGGGGCGGGCATACTTACATACGCGGGCTCAATATTTAGGCTCGACCCGCAAAAAATGACGGGTAAAACGGGCTTTTCCCGTGGGCCGGGCCCGTTTTGCCACCCCTAGTTATGACTAGTGGTTTCCTAGTTGATAGCTGGAATTGTGAGATTTGTGTGAAGAACATATGTTAGATTTCAGATTTCATCTTTATGATAAGTTCATCCCTTCTTTGTGTATGTTTAACTCAGTCCCATTCTTCTTAAATTTTAACTCAGCGATACATTTTTTATTGCTTTTGTTATAAATTTTATATATTTAGGAGAAACATGATCACAATTTCAAATAAAGATTATATGGATAAAGAAAAAAAATTATTTCTTTTAAAAAGACACACTCCCTCCGTCTCATAAAAAATATCCTATTTGAGCAATGCGCGGTTCTTAAGAAAATGATTGGATGAGTTGGTTTTAGTGAAAAAACTAATATCTTTTACTAGAATATTCCTATTAAAAGTAAGTAATAAAGTAGTTGAAAAACGTGAAAATTAATAAATAGGGATATAGTAGTGGAAAAAAATAATAAATGTTGTGCTGGGATTCTAAAGAGACATTTATTTTAAGATATAGAAAAAGTGCAAATAAGACACTTTTTATGAGACGGAGGGAGTATCATTTAATTTGTTTGGTGTGTGATTAAATGACATGTGTAAGTTTTGTCACCACAAGGATTGTTACTCTAGTCTAGCTAGGGCTGGCCAAACGGTCCGACTTGGACGGGTTCTGGCTCAAATATCCAATCCGGCATAATTCGAGGAATCTACCTGTCACCCCATTCATACCTAACACACTCTAAATTTAATGAAAAGATAAAATTGATTCTGGAAGAAAAATATTTTCACATTTCCCACTTTTTCGGTACATCACGATTTTTTCAAAAAATTAGACGATACCGGAAATTTCGTTTGCACTATCGGAAATTTAGTTTTAACAAGTGAATTTTTCATGTTTTTTTCTAAATTATACCGGTGAGAATTACCGATTATTTTAAAAAACCCTGTAATATTTACCGGAAATTCAAAAATTACTGATAAATATTTCCAGAGATTTGAAATTATTGGTAATTCAAATTTTATGCTTTTTCTACCAGTAATTTGAAATTACCGGCAGTGTTATTTATTTATTTATTTTTCGTGAATTTCAAATTTCCGGTAGTTTTTTAAATTTTTTGTTTAATTTGTGTTTTTTGTTTTTGTTTTATGCAGTGAAGACCAGAGGCATTGATGGTAGCATTCGCGATTTGGAAGCACATGATAGGGGTGGGGTACAACCGTTCTAGATACTGAGTCTGCACATATACGAGCTGGACAAGTGGTCCCAACCGGTTCACACCGGAAGCGTTTAACCAAGCAGTATGGTCATTTCCAAGCACCTCGCGCCCTTAGGCGACATGTTGGAGAGTCTTCAGAGCAGGTGACGGCCAATGACGTCCCCGTTATTGAGCCGATGAAGGCTGTTGTTAGAGATGTTCCGGAGGCGGATGACAATATTGTTAGGGATGTGGTAGAGAAGGCTAGTGATGCTGATGTTGAGGGTGATCGCACTGGAGGGGTCGCCGGTACAGGAAACGTTGAGGAGACGATTGAGACATATGTCACAGTTCCTTCGATCGAGCCATCCGTACACACAGAGCCAGGATTCCCTGATGGGCCGATAGAAACGTATGCTTACAGAGTATAGTGAACATGTAACTTTACGTTTATGAAGGAGTTTAATTTGCTGCATTTTGGCCACTGCTCCCTGACCATGTTGGATGCAGAGCTGCTTAATGCCTTTGTCGAGAGGTGGCACAAGGAGACATCGTCATTTCATCTCCCATTTGGAGAGATGACTGTGACTTTAGATGATGTCGCTTCCTTGTTTCATCTCCCTATCGACGACAGATTCTGGACGACTCATATAATGAGTGTGTCCCATTCATATGAGATGCTTGTCCGTGATCTCTGTTTGTCTGACTCAGTTTGGGGTTGTGAGCTCTGACTCAGTTATATCATGCGCTCGGGGAGGCGACCCGATTTGAGACGAGGCAACTAGCTGGGTATCTTAGTTTGTTACAAGTATATCTTAATTCATGTTTACTTACTTGTCGTTCTAATTTTTTTTAATAATATTAGTTCTAATTTAGTGTTTGTTATGATCTCAGTGCTGGATCTATGAGCATTTTCCGCATATATGCGATATGAGGATCCAGCCCTATACAGCAGGGGAGCCATGGGCGAAGAGGTGGAAGACGAGGCAAAAACACCCATGAGGCATAGTTGAGTACAAGAGGAGATTAGATGACTTGATCGTAGAGGATGTCATATGGACACCCTACGATGATCATAGAGTCGTCTGTGAGTTCGAGGAGTCGTCATTATACTCCGGTTATATGCGGCGGGAGACTTTGATTTCCAGGCACCTTCTAGAGAGATGTCTGCGTCAGTTTGAATACATTCCGACCATACTGTCGCTCCCGAAGATTTGCATCCCGGTACAAGCGCGAACGGTCGGCGAAAGGGACAATGAGAACACACAGCAATGAACTCACTGGAGAATGAATAGAGTCGCCAGCTAGGCATTTTTATCCCGGAGGAAAGGCAATGCTGCATAGACCTAGAAAGACATGGATAAGACGGTTGCGAACCAGAGAGACTGAGAAAGGGGGTTGGTTACAACCTGGGAAGGTATTAGCACCCAGATTGTCCGCCGTACTCGACGGGATCCACGCTTAGGAGATTTGTGTTTTAAAGGGGTAGTGTCAGTGCAATTTGTGTGTAAAAGAGCTGGAAAGAGATGTACAGGTGTCAGTGTAAAGGAAGTGTGAAATGTATAAATGATGTGTCAGTGCAAGGAATAAGAATGAATTGCTCAAGATCATGAGGCTAAAAGAATAAAGCTGAAAAGAGGGGGAATATACAGAGACTTTTGTTCGATAACTGTTAAGTTATGCCTACGTATCCTCTCGTGCAATGAGGAAGTCAGAACACCGTAGTTCGACCCAAAGAGACTGAAAGATGAATTGACTTGTGAACTGCTTACTTGTCTATGCTCAAGTGTATGACCTGTCTGGCTCAGGTGCAAACTGTCTTGCATTAGACGGAAGAAGCAAGTTCGCGTTTATGAGTGAATGAGATGAGAAAAGAATCCCGGAGGAGACGATTATTGTTTGTTTTTGTATTTTCAGTCTTTTATTGCTTTTTGAAGTTCGTCATAAGTTAATGAGCTTAATCCTAAACCAATGGGTTAGTAAACTCATCACATCTTCCCTCTGATTAGGGGTAATGAGAGTACCTTAAGTGTGAAGTCAGATTCTCACACTTAATCACCTTTGGTGTAGGATTAAGATCATTAACCTACTTGTGATTAATTAGATGTTTTTGTGGTTTTTTGTTTAGTGTTGAGTAATGAGGTTAAGCCATAATCAGGGACTGAATAGACTCATTACACCATCCTAATAGAAGGATAATAGATGAGAATGTTTAAGCTGAGGAAAGCTCCTCAACTTAATCCATGATTAGGGATTAAACTCATGACAAAACAAGCCTTTGATTAAGTGGATTTTATTTGGTGATATGATGATGAAGTGGATTTTATAATTTGTAAGACAACTTGAGGGGGACTTGTCCATTAACACTAGGGTTAGTCCTTCTTAACCAATTAAGGAAGAATTAGAACCCTAATGCAAGGCCCAAGTTACAAGTGTGGTGTCTTGATGATTATTAAGTGAATTGATTAAGAGATTTAAACACATTAAGGGTTTAACACTTAGGATTAAAGTTATACACTCCATCCTAAGAGAAGGATGCAGGCATAAGCTTAATCACAAAGCCTTAAAGCCTTTAAGGTTTAGTCCCTGATTGTGAGATAAGAAGAGATGACTCAAAAGAGACACAAAGGTAAAACTAAGAGGGGAGACTAATCAAAACCCTAATCATTGTCATGCTTGGTTGTTCCTAAGGTTTGTGAGGTTTACAAGAGATATCTTCAAAGGAACCACCAGGAAGCAGATGAAAGGATCAAGAGAAGCAAAGCAACTTGCTTCATTCAAGAAGTCAAGTCACTTGAAGAAAGAGAGTAAGGAGAAAAAGAATGAGCAAGCTCAAACTCAAGCACATACAAAATGCAGCATGGATGCAAGAGAAGGAGATGAAGAGAAGGTTATGAGAAGTGAAGGCAAATTCACTTCTCAAAGTCACTTACCACCTGAAAGGTTAGAAGAGAAATGCAATGCAATGCAAAATGGGATGAGATGACATGATGAGAAACAAAACCAGAAGCATATACATGATGCTAATGATGCTATGAGATGCTACAAACATGAGGCAGCACATGGAAATGATCATACAAGTTCATGAATGCAAATGAAGCAAGTTATGAACCATGAACATACATGAAAAGTTATGAAGTGCACATAACATACAACATGGCAAATACATGATGCAATGATCAAACATGCTTTCAATATGTCTTATGATGTCAAATGAATCAAATGGATGCTTGAAATGTCATGGCAAGTCATGTTATGCAAGAGAATGCAAGATGGATGCATGTGGAAGCCCAAATTAGGGTTTATGAACAATACATCAAGCAAAAATCAAAATCAGAAGCAAACCCTAAGATAAAAAATTGAAAATGCAACTCAAAGGACCCCTAATCCTATACTAACCCAATGCCCAAAGGAGAGGTTTCAACTCTTAACCAATCTCAAGTTATGGTTTTCTTAAGATTTCTAGGGTTTTAGGGATTCTAAACAAGAAAATTACCAAACAAATGGAAAATGAAAGATCAAATCAAGGCCATTAAATCCCACAAACTACATGCTAAACACAATGCAATGCAAAAAGAATCAATGTCCAACTCCTCATGGATAGGCAGAAATGATTTTTGGAACTTTGGATCAAATTAATGCATAAAAATGATTTTAATTCAATGAAAAATTCTCAAAATGCATCAAGATCAAAAAATAAATTTGGTTTGAAGGTTGGACAATGTTTCTAAATGTCTTAGAACATTTCATGAATTTTTTTGTAATTTTTAAATACCTAAAAGTATTTTTAATAAATTAATTTTCATTAATCAATTAAAAATAAACTTTTAAATATTTAAAAATACTTTTTTAATGCTAAAAATGAAAATAAAAATATTTTTGTGTTTTAAAAATTAATGAAACTTTTGAGAAAAAATTTCATAATTTTTAAGCAATTTTTGCTATTTTAAATAAATTATGCAAAACAAATGAAATAAATATGAGAATAAATGAATTTAAAACTGAAAAAAGTAAAAGTAATCAGATCCAACGTGTGGGATTCAAACTGGCCTGCGCGCGAATTGACCTGGCGCCAAATCCTACGGCCAAAATTCAAACTCAGCTAATTAATGTTTAAACCCTAATCCTGCCGTTAAACACCCTCAGGTGACCGGAACAGTGTTCCGGTCATCTTCCCCGTTCACCCCAAAAATCAATCTCTCTCTCCAGGCCATTTTAGGAGCTCTAACTCTCCAGAAACCATCTACTAACTATCCTAAGCACGAATCCAGCATCAAATCATGTTTAAACTCAAACACAAACAAGAATCGAAGCAAAGAAATTTCTAGGTCAAACTTTCAGAACACCATAACATACTCATTTCTTGCTCATTTTCAAAAGTAAATAGATCCCAATGATCAGTGCAACATACAAAGCAAGATTCTAACAAGAAAATGGAGTTCTGGAAAAAAAGTTCATGGAGTCACCTGAGATGGAGCTTTTGATTCAGGAGCTTTCTGGATGGTTCTTTGGCTCAAACAGGTCCCAATGATCCCCCTTTGAAGCTTTGCACACTTGGTTGGAGTTTAAACAGCCTCTTGAGTGAGTTTGCAGAAGCTCTGGCCAAGGGAGTGTGAAAATCTTGTTTGTGATATGGGAGGTTTCAGGCCAAAACAATGGTTGGTTTCTGGTCAGTGGAGTGAGTGGAGATTGTTTGTGAAGTTTTTCTTTGTGTTTGAGGCTTGTGTAAAGAGATTCGAAGAGAAATGCAAGTTGGAGTGAGTTTGTGTATGCTGAGTTGTGTTCAGCTTCAGCCTTGCTTGATGTATGAAATGGCTAGCATTTTGTCCACATAAACATCTCTCATTGGTCAGATGATGTGACCTGCCCTTTATTGATTGGTATGGCCACTTTTGCAAATTGTCAACTTTTGTGTAAGAGAAAGTATGGGCAACTTCTAGGCTAGTACATGGGCTGTGTGATGCGCAGCAAGGTGAGGGGAGAGGGCTAGGGTGGTTCAGCATCCAAGGCAGCAAGTGGATGGAAGTGTGATGATGATTTTGCAACTTGATCACTTTTGAAACTTCATGAAAATCTCTTGCTTTGCCAACCATGAACATGTGATCTTTTGGTTCAAATCTGATTTTTAGAACTTGTATGATGCTTGAACATTGGTTAGACATGAACTAGAAGTCACAAATGCCTTGGTACAAAGTTTTTGCAAGTTTCTCATTTGAGGCATGTCTTGAAAATTAGTGATTTTTGCCAACTTTGACACACCATAACTTTTGATCCAAAAAGAATTAGATCATGTTCTTGTACTTTTTGAAAAGGGAAAGATCTAATCTACAACTTTCATGACCAAAGTTTTTCCATTTGAAGCATTTTTGGATCAAAAAGTAAGGTTTGAAAAGTGGCATAAAATGACATATTCTTTAAAAGTCAACCATGCCCTAAAAAGTCAACTTTGCAAAAACTTGTAATTTTTTGAATTTTGTGAACTTCAACCTTCTTCCATGATCAAATAAAGATCATATACACTCAAAATGATGAAGATCACCCCTTGGTTGGGTCATTGGGGGCCTCAGATGCCTTGATTTTGCACTGACTTGTCCAGAAAGTCAACTCTTGATCAGATGACTTACCCATGGAATTTCTTCATAAAAATTGATATGCATACTCCCTATACCATATAGAGACCAATGGAAACAAGAATGACCAAAAAATTTGGAGTTATGGCCTCTGAAACCAAAACCCTAATTTTAGGTCAACTGTGCAGTCAAACCTGGCTCTGCATCCATACCAATCCCAGTTCTTGTGATTATTTGGCATTTTTGACTTTGAGAGGATGTAATATGATATAAGAACACTCATGGATCCCTTTGAAGTGATTAGTGGCCTTTGGGGTGGCTCAAGAAGCTCCTGGATTGCTCAGATCACAAACCCTAGATGCAGATGACTTTGAAACAATGCAGTGACTCAAAAATGTGATATGGGATGATATGATTGTGTTTATGAATATGAGATGATCACAAGCCATGGTGTGAATGGGTGAGGGCAAATTTGGGGTGTTTACAGCTGCCCCTATTCAAACATGAGTTAGCTGTGCAGGTTGTAAGCAACGGCTTAACAGGCAAACAAGATAACTTGTGGTTGAATACCAAAGACAGTCCAAAATTTGCACTCACAGAATGAAGAAGAAAAGGGATATAGATTGTAAAAGGAAAATAAAGCATATTGTAAAGTGTGGGCGACGGAGGACGACCGTCGAGCAGAGGACGACTGCTGGGTAAAGAGCAATGACGGGGACGGCCGACATGCTGGGAAAAGTGCGGAAAATAAAGCAATGACGGGGACGGCCGACATGCTGGGGGTAAAAGAATTATGATGGGGACGACCATCAAGATAAAGCTGTAAAATTCTCTGGGGATTAATGAAACATGACGGGGACGACCATCAAGTTCAAAAAGTAAAGCAACCAACGATGGGGACGGCCATCGGGCTAAAAGAAAAGGGACCACGACGGGGACGACCATCGGGTTAAAGAATAAATGAAATAAACAGATGATGAGGTACGGTCATCAAAGGTGGAGGACGATCACCTAGCAGGGGACGGCTGCTCTGTTGGGGAATAAAGGAATTATGATGGGGACGGCCATCAAAGGTGGAGGACGACCACCTGGCAGGGTACGGCTGCCGAAAATATCGCGACATAGGACGAATGCCGGATAAAAGGTCAACGATGGGGACGGCCATCGGATGAGCATGATGGAGGACGACCATCAAGAGGTGGAGGACGACCACCTAGCAGGGGACGGCTGCTCTCAGGGTTTATCATGACATAGGACGAATGCCAGATAACCAAAATCAACAATGGGGACGGCCATTGGATAAAATGATGAAGGACGACCACCTAGCAGGGGACGGCTGCTAAAAATCAACGATGGGGACGGCCATCGGATGAGCATGATGGAGGACGACCATCAAGAGGTGGAGGACGACCACCTAGCAGGGGACGGCTGCTCTCAAAATTTATCATGACACAGGACGAGTGTCAGAAAACCAAAAACAACAATGGGGACGGCCACTGGATAAAATGATGAAGGACGATCATCAAGGGGTGGAGGACGACCACCTAGCAGGGGACGGCTGCTAAAAATCAACGATGGGGACGGCCATCGGATGAGCATGATGGAGGACGACCATCAAGAGGTGGAGGACGACCACCTAGCAGGGTACGGCTGCTCTCAGGGTTTATCATAACACAGGACGAGTGTCAGATAAAGAAGAAAATTTGCTTTGTTGGAAATCTACTGGGGAGTAGTAAACACGGACGAGTGTTTACATCCAAGAAACAAAAGGTATAAGTGTTTGGTATTTGTGTATAGATTAAAGATGCGGACGAGCACCCTTAAGACTACGATACGGACGAGTATCAGATAGAAACAAATACTGACGCGTGTTCAAAGATGATGATACGGACGAGTAGCAACTGGTTAACAGAGAACACGGACGAGTGTTGAATCTGAGAGGGTTCTTCTGGGGAATAGTAGACACAGGCGAGTATCTATATTCAAGAAGACATAAGTTTTTGACACAGTGTATGGATTAAAGATGCAGACGAGCATCCTTAAGACTATGATATGGACGAGTATCATGTAGAAACAAACGCTTGACGCATGTTCTGAGATGATGATACAGACGAGTATCAACTGGTTAACAAAGAACATGGACGAGTGTCGAATCTGCGGGGATATAAATGGTGTATACAAGATACGGACGAGTATCTGTATAAGTAAAATAAGTATTAGTGGTGTATAGACAGGTATTTAAACGGTTGGGGAGAGTGACACGGACGAGTGTCAAGAGAGAAAAGTATAATATGAACAAATATCTGATATACAAAGTGTAGGTGACTGTACTGGGGATATGACACGGACGGGTGCCAAAGGATTGTGTATGTAAGTACATGTGAGTGCAAAGAGGATGTCTTTGGCTTTCTGCTGGGAGTATGACACGGACGGGTGTCAGGAAGTATCTTGTAATACGGGTGGTGTTGTTTGCAAGGAGTGTTCAGGCGACTTTACTGGGGAAAGATGGCACGGACGGGTGCCAAAATGAGTATATACTGGTGTTTGTGAATGTGAGGCAACTGCTTTTGCTGGGGGGTCTGGTGGGGATTTTTTTTTGTACGTTGATGAACTGTCAATATTCACAAGTGTTGGTTCAAAACATGGCTTATGATTATGCTATATGTTGGATTTTTGCCGTAATGCTCCGTGTTAAAACGGAATGCTACGCTTTGTGGGTGAATATGATGTGAATGCCATGATTATGCAAAGATACCGAACCCAGGGGTCCGGGTCCCGCTGCTACGAAGATCTTCGGCCGATCTGCTTGAAGAAAACACCCCAGCTGGGGATGAGATCACTGGTAGATCTGATGATATGATATCTGCTTGGGGATTCGGGTCACTGAGAGACCTATTCCAATAAAATAAAGACCCAGCTGGGGTTTGTAGAAGCTTTCTTCACTCTGTTGTGATCTTCTATGCGCTGCTTTTCTGGACAGAGGCTGGAGCTCTGTGGAGAGATGGTTCCTTGATTCCTGTACTCGGCTGAGGATGAAATGACAACTCGGCTGGGAGCAGTAGCAAGTGGCAGCTCAGCTGGGGGAAGTCATGAGAGGCAACTCAGCTGGGGAGAGAGCACTCCGGGTGCCAAGATTGAGTGTTGATTTGCCAGCTTGCTGGGATGAAGCTTACATGCCCCATGTTGCGCTTCGGATTCCTGCAATCCTGCAAAGGTAGAAACATACAAGTGATCCCGAGGTATCCCTTACCGGATTCCGTCATAGGGGTTTAGGTACTCCTGAGAGTAAGTATATTTCCTGCAAGCATGTGTTTATTTGAAGATAGACATCTGTATTCTATGCAATCAATTTTTCTTTATCAGACATTTTTTGCAAATAAAAATGTACAAGACGAGACATGGCTGAAAAATCTAATTTTATTAATTCTTATGCCCTGAATTGGCGAGATACAGTCAAAGAAACAAATCCCCTGAAATGAGGAGATTGTTACAAATTGAGAAACAAAATGCTGGCAATGTTGATGACGCTTTAAGGAGCTTCCTCTTTACTATGACTCGTATGACTTTTGACGTTCTTCTCATCTTGCTTTCTGAAGAAGGCTGATTCTGACTGAGGCTTGATCCTTTCGAAGCTTACCAAGTTGTAAACGATACAGACGAATTCAGACTGCAGTTGTTCGCTTATTCCCTTATTTTGCATGGATCGCCCTTTCGGGTTTTCAATCCATCGGGATACCCATTTTTGCCTGAGCTGTCCAATGCGGCTTTTCAACTCAGCGGGTGTACATTTTTGTTTATTTTCCCTTATTTTTGCCCGAGTGTTTTATTCTGTTTTTGACTCGCCGGGATGCCCTATTTTTGCCTGGACTTACATTCTGTTTTTGTGTCCAGCGGGTCATTTTATGCGAAGTATTTTTTAACTGCATCTGAATTCACAGGGGACGGGAAATCTTCACCATCCATGGTGCTGAGCATCAGTGCTCCACCGGAAAAAAATTTCTTTACCACAAATGGTCCTTCATAGTTTGGAGTCCATTTGCCCCTGTGGTCTGTATGAGGAGGGAGGATTCTTTTCAGCACAAGATCTCCCACTTGGTACTCTCGGTGCCTGACTTTCTGATCGAAGGCTTTCTTCATTCTTTTCTGATACAACTGCCCATGACAGATTGCAGCCAACCTCTTCTCTTCAATCAGACTCAGTTGTTCGAATCGGGATCGGACCCACTCTGCTTCGTTCAGCTTAACATCCATCAGTACTCGCAAGGAGGGTAATTCCACTTCAACAGGTAGGACTGCTTCCATACCATACACAAGCTGATACGGTGTTGCCCTAGTGGATGTTCTGATTTATGTGCGGTACCCATGCAAGGCGAAAGGTAGCATTTCATGCCAGTCTTTGTAGGTGACTACCATCTTCTGCACAATCTTCTTAATATTCTTGTTAGCCGCCTCAACAGCGCCATTCATCTTTGGCCTGTAAGGAGAAGAATTGTGGTGTTGGATTTTGAAGTCCCGGCATAACTCAGCCATCATCTTGTTGTTTAAATTAGAACCATTGTCAGTAATGATTCGCTCGGGAACTCCGTATCGACAGATGATATCTCTCTTCAGAAATCTGGCTACCACTTGCCTTGTAACGTTTGCATATGAAGCTGCTTCGACCCACTTGGTGAAATAGTCAATGGCGACCAAGATGAATCTGTGGCCATTTGAAGCAGTCGGCTCAATCTTGCCGATCATATCAATGCCCCACATAGCAAAGGGCCATGGTGAAGACATTATGTTCAAAGGATTGGGAGGCACATGCACCTTATCTGCGTAGATCTGGCATTTATGGCACCTTCTGGCATAAGCACAACAGTCTGCATCCATTGTGATCCAGTAATAACCTGATCTTAACAATTTCTTAGCCATGGCATGCCCTCCTGCATGGGTACCAAAGGATCCTTCGTGCACTTCATGCATCAACAAGTCTGCTTCTGTCTTATCAACACATCTGAGGAGTACCATATCAGAGTTCCTTTTGTACAAAGAACCATCAGTGTTCAGAAAGAAACTACCAGCAAGCCTTCTCAAAGTCTTCTTATCATTGGAAGATGCCCCAGGTGGGTATGTTTGATCCTCCAAGAAGCACTTAATGTCATGGAACCAAGGCTTATCATCTTTGACAATGTCTGCTGCGAATATGTATGCTGGTCTGTCAAGTCTGGACACTGAAATTTGAGGTACAAAGTTGGCAGCCTGAACTTTGATCATGGACGAAATGGTAGTCAGAGCATCTGCAAACTGATTCTCGTCCCGAGGGATATACTCAAGCTTGACCGTTGTAAAGAAAGTCAATAACCTCCTTGTATAATCCCTGTAAGGTATCAGATGATCCTGGTGTGTGTACCATTTGCCGTTGGTTTGATTGATTACCAAAGCTGAATCTCCGAATACGGTCAATGTTTTGATCCTGAGGTCAATGGCTTCCTCAAGACCCATAATGCAAGCTTCGTATTCAGCTTCGTTGTTAGTGCAGTTGAAAGTGAGTTTTGCCGAGAAAGGCAGGTGAACTCCTTTGGGTGTGATGAGTACTGCACCAACACCGCGACCATTCATGTTAACAGCCCCATCAAACATCATAGTCCATTCTTCTTCCGGGTCAGGCCCTTCAGCGTGAACAGGCTCTTCATGATCTTTTGCTTTTATGAACATGATGTCTTCATTAGGGAAGTCAAACCTCATAGGCTGGTAATCATCAATAGGTTGCTCAGCAAGATATTCAGACAATACACTGCCCTTGATGGCTTTCTGAGATGTGTATTGGATGTCATATTCTGTGAGAATCATCTGCCATCTTGCAACCCGTCCGGTAAGTGCTGGCTTCTCAAATATGTACTTGACTGGGTCCATCTTTGAGATCAACAAAGTAGTGTGGGTCAACATATACTGCCTTAGTCGGCGAGCAGCCCACGCTAAAGCACAGCAAGTTTTCTCGAGCAGTGAATAACGCTGTTCACAGTCGGTAAACTTTTTGCTTAGGTAGTATATTGCATACTCTTTTCGACCAGACTCGTCATGCTGGCCCAGCACACACCCCATTGACCCTTCTAATACCGTTAGGTACATTATCAGAGGTCTTCCTTCAACTGGTGGCATAAGGATTGGAGGTTCTTGTAAGTATTCTTTGATCTTGTCAAAAGCCTTCTGGCAGTCTTCGTTCCACCTGACCGTCTGTTCCTTTCTCAACAACTTGAACAAGGGTTCACAGGTTGCTGTAAGGTGAGATATGAACCTTGAGATGTAGTTCAATCTACCTATAAACCCTCGAACTTCTTTCTCAGTTTTCGGTGCAGACATCTCTTGAATGGCTTTGACTTTATCGGGGTCAACTTCAATCCCTTTCTCGCTCACAATAAAACCCAGCAGCTTACCAGATCTCACCCCGAATGTGCATTTGTTGGGGTTCAACTTCAGTTGGTATTTCCTCAGACGCCTGAACAATTTCAGCAGATTTACCAGGTGATCTTCTTCAGTAAGGGACTTGGCGATCATATCATCCACATAACACTCTATCTCTTTATGAATCATATCGTGGAATAATGTTACCATGGCCCGTTGATATGTTGCACCAGCATTCTTCAATCCGAATGGCATCACCTTATAACAGAACGTGCCCCAAGGTGTGATGAAGGTTGTCTTCTCCATGTCTTCAGGTGACATTTTAATCTGATTGTATCCTGAAAATCCGTCCATGAAGGAGAATACCGAGAACTGAGCCGTGTTATCCACCAATACATCAATGTGAGGTAAAGGGAAATCATCTTTCGGGCTGGCTCTGTTCAGATCCCGGTAGTCGACACACATCCTTACTTTGCCGTCTTTCTTAGGAACAGGTACTATGTTAGCGACCCACGGTGGATAGCTAGTTACAGCAAGGAACCCGGCGTTCCATTGCTTTTGTACCTCTTCCTTGATCTTCATTGCCATGTCTGGACGAGTACGGCGTAGTTTCTGTTTAACCGGCGGGCATTTCTCTCTTAAAGGCAGCTTGTGCACGACGATGTCGGTATCCAACCCTGGCATATCTTGATAAGACCAAGCAAACACGTCCACATACTCTCGAAGCAGGTCAATCAGTTGTCTCTTCACTGAGTCTTGCAGGCAGGCCCCGATTTTAACTTCTTTCACGTCTTCATCTGTACCAAGATTGATCACTTCAACCTCCTCCTGGTGAGGAGTAATAGCCTTTTCCTCTTGTCTTAACAACCTGGCTAGCTCTTCAGGAAGCTCATATTCTTCTTCAACCCCTTCATCATCTTGATTGATCGGAGTGTCAAAGTCATACGAAGTCATAGCCGTGCTGTTGTCGGTGCTGTCTGGAAGGCACACTCTGCAAGGGTTCAGTTTGTTCATTTTAGTGATTTGATTTTAATCTTGTTTTTTTAAAAGTGAAATAAAGTTGTCATTTTGAAAACACTGCCATTTATTTTTTGTACAAAAAGAAAAATGAAAAAACAGTGAGCGGAAAAGAAAAAGACTCGTTTGCAAAAAGATGTCTGATATTTCATTGATTAATCTTGTTGCACAAAAAGTACAGATGGCCCGATTACAAAATGAGTCTTGTCATCTTGGGCAAGATGCAAGACTTTGATGCATGCTATAAAAATACAGGAAATAATAATTACTCTGCATGAGTAACTCTTATAATTTCCTGGGAAGACCAGTTTGAGATACTGCTCCCCGGGACCTTTGGACGAATCCAGCTTTCCAGGTTGCGTTCCTCCTCCAGCTCGTCTTCCAAATTGTTGACAGCATCAGGGGTGAGCATCCCCCCACTAACAAAGTTGGGCTCCTTCGCAGCCTATGCTTGATCTTGTTGAGTTGGTTTGTAACCCAACCCAAATCTATCCTCTTTCTTCTCCATCGATAACAGTTTGCCCCAGCCTTGGGCGTTTCCTCCCTCAACAACCTTCCGGGCTTGTTGGTATGATGATATTGAAGTACCAGGCACAGCAGATGTTTCATTGACATTCAAGGCTTCAAAACCTTGGCTCATTGTTTCATGGATCTCCCCATCCATCTCAATATACTTATAGGTAGCCAGGTGGCTGACAAAAATATCCTCCTCTCCACAGATTGTAACGATTTGACCCTCCCACTCATATTTTAACTTCTGGTGAAGGGTAGAGGTCACGGCGCCAGCGGCGTGAATCCATGGCCTACCCAATAGACAGCTGTAGGCGGGCTGTATATCCATCACGTAGAAGGTCGTTTTGAAAGTTTGCGGGCCAATCGTTATGGGCAACTCAATCTCTCCCAGAACCGATCTCTTAGAACCATCAAAGGCTCTCACCACCAGGTTGCTGGGTCTTAACGCCAATCCGTCATATTCTAGCTTCACCAGGGCCTTTTTAGGTAAGACATTAAGGGATGACCCTGTGTCTACCAGCACATGAGAAAGGACTGCACCTTTACATTCCATGGTTATGTGCAAGGCCTTGTTATGGTTGCGGCCTTCCGTGGTCAAATCAGTGTTGGTGAACCCTAGTCCATGACTAGCATTAACATTTCCAACCACAGCTTCTAACTGATTGACGGTGATCTCTTCAGGCACGTAAGCTGCGTGCAAGACTTTGAGTAGTGCATTCCGATGGGCTTCGGAGCACATAAGCAATGATAGGATTGAGATCTTGGAAGGCGTCTGGTGAAGCTGATCCACTACTTTGTAATCACTTTTCTTGATGATTCGCATGAACTCATCAACCTCTTGGTCAAAGGGTGTTTTCAAAGCTTCTTTAACAGTCTGCTCTTCCTGCACCAGGCTTTTTCCTTTTGCCTTGGCAGCAGCTTCTGCTTCGGCAGTGGGTCTCTGAATTTGTGGAGCAAAAAGACGTCCGCTTCGAGTGAAGCCTCCGCCTCCTCCCACATTGTCTATTTGTGGTGCAGGGGTTGATGATTCGAAAGTGATTCTTTGTCCTTCACAGTACAGGTCAGAGCCGTAATGCCAGGGGATGGCGTTATTACTTTCATAAGGTACTGGTCCAGGCATCGTGATAGTGACTGGACTGATTGCAGCTGCGGAAGGAATTGTGATAGTCTGTGGATCATAATAAATTGTGACTGGTGCTCTGATGGGAGCAACACCTTCTGAGTTGTAGGCAGAGTTGTTCTCAGGATCATAAAATATTGTGACTGTTGAGACGTCTTCATGATTTGTTGCTGATGTTGTAGGAGATATTGTCGGAGGGATGGACGTTGTTGTTGTAGGAGATTCAAACTGGAGTGGTGCTGAAGTTGTAGAAGGAAAATTTGTTGATGTCTGGTCAGTTGAAATGACAGATGAAATACTTGTTGATGAAGCTGAAGAGTTGTCAGGAACAATGGTTGTTGCAGTTGTAGAAGATACCGGAGTTGTTGCTGTTGAGATTGCTGGATTTGTAGGAAATGATGTGGTGATTTGAAGTTGGCCACTCTGAATGAGACCATCTATGCCATTCCTCAAGTTATCGCACCCATTTACTGAGATATTGCAGTAAGCACACCCTAACTCACACCCCGGGAACATTTGACATTCGAGGAGTTGAGCCTTGATTTCTACCAACGGTGTCCGGATCTGACCCACACTGGTTATTAAATAAGACGGCTTGTCTTCTTCAATAGCGTTAATTCTGGGACCACCGTGGTTTGGCATAGGATTTTTGTTGACATTAGGTGGTGGTGCGAAATTCAGAGCTTTTGAGTCTACCAGGTCTTGTACCTTCATGTGCAAGGCTCTGCACTTTTCTGTACTGTGGCCAGGTGCATTTGAATGAAAAGCACATCTGGCGTTGGAGTCATAATTCCTGGGTAAACTGTTGGGATCTGGAGGTGCCAACGTCCTTAGCTCAACTAGGTTGAGTTTCAGGAGTTGTGGCAGTAGTGTTACATATGGCATAGGGATCGGATCGATCACCCTATTGGCTTGAGATGGCCTCTGCTGAAATGGCCTTTGCTGGTTGTTGTTGTTGGTGTTGTTGTAGTTTCTCGGAGGATACTGAGCTTGTTGATGGTACGGAGGTTGTTGCTGATAGTTTTGCTGCGGAGGTTGATAAGCTGGTTGAGGATGAGCTGGAGCGGGAATGGTGACTGCTGCCACAGATCTATGGACATATTGGGGTCTACCCCTGTTGGTGTGGATGGCATTGGTCTCGCCAGTTCTTCTCGGGCCTGCAAAAGGCTTCCTTGTACTACTGGACGAGCTGGCACCATTGTCAGAAATCTTACCCATTTTTAACAGGCTCTCAATTCTCTCCCCAGCTATGACAACATCTGCAAAGCTAGTGGAAGAGAAAGCAGCCAGCCTGTCAATATATGTTCCCTGGAGGGTGTTCATAAACATATCTGCCATTTCCCTTTCAGACATAGGTGGCTGAACAGCGGCAGCCAATTGCCTCCATCTCTGGGCGTATTCTCGGAAACTTTCCCTTGATGACTGTGACATTCCCATTAGGAGGGTCCTGTTGGGTGCCATATCTAAGTTGTACTGATACTGTCTGATGAAGGCCTCTGCCAGGTCCTTCCAACACCTGATAGTTGCCCTTGTCAGGTGAGAGTACCATTCTCTTGAAGCTCCTGTCAAGCTATCCTCAAAATAGAACATCCAGAGCTTCTCATCCATAGTATAGGCCTTCAGCCTTCCCAGAAATGATTGTAAGTGAGTCCGGGGGCATGAAGTCCCGTTGTATTTTTCAAAACAGGGAGGCTTGAACTTATGGGGAATCCTGACCCCGTCTACCAAGCCCATATCCATAACATCAAAACCCAAAGAGTTTTGAGACTCTAAGGATCTTAATTTCTCAGCTATCTCATCCAACCTTCTATCATAAGCTTCCTCCCCAGCACCCATTACTGTGAACTGATCCTCTTGAGGGTCTTCTTGCAGTACCCTACCTGCGGTGGCAGTCCCCTGAACATTTGCAGGAATATTGACCTCTGGATGGAGATGGGGGCCAAATACAGGGGGGTTAACATGAGGTTGGACCCTTTCATTGTTGCTGGTGCCGGCAGTCCCTATATGTGGATCCTCTTGATTTCTCCCTTCCACCAGTGTTCTGAGCCTCTCCTGGCTTTGAGCCATGTTGTTCATTACCTCCATAAACTGTGTCATTTGGTTCCTCATTTCCAACCTCTCGTTGGTCATTTGGTTCCTGACCTCTGTAAGGTCCTGATGCATCTGATCCATTTGTATGCCCGGAAGGTTGTTACGGGTTGGATAACGGTGCGGACGGTTGAGGGGAAATACCCGGCGTCGAGCAATAGTTCCTGAGTATCACAACAGAGTTAGCAACAATAAAACAAAAACCTACAAAACAAACAAGAGGGTTAGCATGCAATGCAGTATGCTTATTTGTTTTCAAGGTATCCGGCTTGGCATTCAGTTTTGACCCTTCCAGACTCTTGATGATGCTGTTGATGTTGCTTTTGAAGTAAACTCGGATGGAACAAACTGATACATATATCACAAAAAACAAATAGTACATAGTTTTTTACAAATACAAACCCTCTGAGGGGCCAAAATACATTACAAGAAAATAACAGTACATGGAATGAAAGCAACAACAAGCAAATGGTCAAACACCAAGACCGAACTCATCCTCCCGAACTTCCTTGAGAAGTGCTTCGGTCACAGGATCAGCTGGACGCTCCGTGAGATTCCTGATGAGGAGATTCCGGGTTGTAACAGCTGCAGTTAGCTTCTTGTGCTGACTTTGGTCTTTTGACCTCTTCATTCCAGCTCTGATCTTCAGCTCTGATATCTCCCTCTGGGCTGCTGCCAGGGCTTCTTGCTGCTCTTTGGCACTAGCTTCCATTTGCTCTATCTTGTCTTGGACCCTCTTGTCCTCCAGAGTACGAGCCTCGGTGATCCTGACCCACCTAGCCTGACTCTCCTTTAGATACAAGTCTGTCCTTGCTCTCTGGAACTGGGCTTCTTTGCAAGCATTCTTCAGAATTTGTTCTCCAGCCCTAGACTTCTTGATATAATCCTCAGACTTCTCAATTCTAGCCAAGTGCTCCACTTTCAACTTTTCCAACCTCTAAATATCCAACCTACCATCACTCCTCTCCCAGAGGGTCTTCTGCAAAGCCTGAGTCAACTTCTCATTTCTTTCTTTCAAGCTCTCAAAATCCTCTAAGCTGACAGTGGCAGGAGGTGGTGCTGAGGATGATCCAGGCATATCTTCCATGGTAAAGGGCATTCCAGAAAATTGAGCCCTGGCATGGGACCACTCATAATATTGTGCTGATGCTACATTGTTGCACTTCCCCAGAATGGTTACTCCCTTGGTTTGAACATTATCCCAGGCCCAGGATGCCTGCCTAACAACAGCCAGATTGGGCTTGTTCTCACAGTAAAGGGTCTCAACCAAGTCCTGTGCCTTAGGAGTGTGGACCAGTGCATAGCCCCGTTGTCTTTTGAACAGCAGAGGGTTGTAGTTAATACTACCCTTAACTCCTATTAGGGGCACATTGGGAAAATGTCCACAGCTGGTGATGATATCCCTGCCCTTGGTGCTTTGGGTGCACCACCTGATATCCGCTGAAGTTAGTGCAGTGAGTCTCTTAGCCCAGTTTCTCTGCTGATGAGGATTCAAAAATGCATCTGTCCTGGGTAGATGCCTGAGAAGCCAAGTATGGAACAATGGAGCACAGCACCTCACTAATCTTCCCCTCTGCTTTTCATTCCTCTGATGCACTGAATAGTAGAGATCCCCCAATAAAGTTGGCACTGGGTTCTTCAGGATGAACAGATGGATTGCATTCTTGCTAATGAATCGAGGCTCATCTGCAAACAATACAATTCCATATATGCTCAGGGCCAATAAAGCACAGACAGCTTTCCACTCTCCTAAAGAAGCCTTCAGGGTAGCTTGAGAGATCAAGAAATCCAGATGGAAGCCAGGGATTCCAGATTTAGAAGTCATATGCTGCCCAATCAGGACTGGTTCCAGATGTAATGCCTTTGCTACTTCTTCATTACCAGGAAAGACCATCTCAGGGTTGAAAGGGACTCCACCCCTGATAGGTATACCAACCAATGATGAGTATTCTTCTAATAGAGGGCCCAGCTGAAAGTCTTGAAAAGTGAAACACCTTAGTGGGGGATCAAAAAACTGAAGGCAAGTGTGGATCAGGCTTCTCTGTGAGGGGTCCAGATCCATAACCATATCAAGTATATCTCCATGGTGTTCCCTGAACAGTGGTATATGGTCTGGAGTGATCAGGGTCTGAATCCTCCTGATGTCAGATAGTTCTGGCTGGAAGAAGTGGTAGGTGATGTTACTCTTTTTAGGTGCCATGGTCTTGAGGATGAGTAGAGACAGGTGCTGATAATAACACTGAAGAATGGGCCACTGATTGGCTGGTGCAGGTGACTGACGTGGATAGCTGATAGCAGAAGCAGGTGCTGATGAAAAGAGGTCAATACTGAAGATAGGGTCAAAACCAAACCAAAAATGAATGTGGATACCCTGAAACACAAATAAACAAATGTCAATATGATGCAATGATTATGTATGCAAATGATATGCAAGGGTTTGTGACTGAGCCGGATCTGATCAAATGCTCTGATATAGGTCCAAGTAGGTTCAAGAATTCCAGATGGAGGTCTATAAATCCAGTAACCAAGGTGGGGGGCTCAAATAAAGAGCCACATGTCCAGGGTTTAGAATCACAAGAACTGTTCCAACATGGAGTATTCTTAATCAAATCAAAGTAACAGGGTATTCTGAGGTCAAGGTACCTGCAAACCTGTAAACAGCCCAACCCCCTCACAGGTGGTGTTCTAAAACAAGGATCCTCAGACTTGGATCAGTTATGAGAAGTGTAAACACTTCTAACCCGGAGGTACAGTGTTTACAATAACCATAACAATTCCTCCTCTAATTCACCTCAGTTTCCGAAGGTCAATACTAAAAGGTCATCCAGACTTAGCAGGCTTCCCAGATAGCCCTAGCATTGCAGGAAATCTGCAACACAGAGTTCTCAAGAAGAAACCCATATCTGAACCGTGTTTCATATTCCCGCACCAGACCGAGATGGAATGGGAAAGAATATGAACCACTCTAGCCTAGGTGTCACTCAGGTCCCAGGTATAGGACCTTAACTCTCAATGGAACACCCACCCACCAAAGCAAAACCAGATCCAGCCAGACAGCATGACAGCATGATATATGTAAAGCTATAAATAAAGCCAATAAACAACTGTACATAAAGCAGTAAACAAACAAATATACAAACACAGATAGCACATAACACCCCAGTAAACACAAATCAATCAAGCGCTAGGAGGAACCCACAAAAAGAACCAGAAGCCCTGGTTGCAGTATAAGGGTCCCCATCAAAGTCGCCAAGCTGTCGCTCCCGAAGATTTGCATCCCGGTACAAGCGCGAACGGTCGGCGAAAGGGACAATGAGAACACACAGCAGTGAACTCACTGGAGAATGAATAGAGTCGCCAGCTAGGCATTTTTATCCCGGAGGAAAGGCAATGCTGCATAGACCTAGAAAGACATGGATAAGACGGTTGCGAACCAGAGAGACTGAGAAAGGGGGTTGGTTACAACCTGGGAAGGTATTAACACCCAGATTGTCCGCCGTACTCGACGGGATCCACGCTTAGGAGATTTGTGTTTTAAAGGGGTAGTGTCAGTGCAATTTGTGTGTAAAAGAGCTGGAAAGAGATGTACAGGTGTCAGTGTAAAGGAAGTGTGAAATGTATAAATGATGTGTCAGTGCAAGGAATAAGAATGAATTGCTCAAGATCATGAGGCTAAGAGAATAAAGCTGAAAAGAGGGGGAATATACAGAGACTTTTGTTCGATAACTGTTAAGTTATGCCTACGTATCCTCTCGTGCAATGAGGAAGTCAGAACACCGTAGTTCGACCCAAAGAGACTGAAAGATGAATTGACTTGTGAACTGCTTACTTGTCTATGCTCAAGTGTATGACCTGTCTGGCTCAGGTGCAAACTATCTTGCATTAGACGGAAGAAGCAAGTTCGCGTTTATGAGTGAATGAGATGAGAAAAGAATCCCGGAGGAGACGATTATTGTTTGTTTTTGTATTTTCAGTCTTTTATTGCTTTTTGAAGTTCATCATAAGTTAATGAGCTTAATCCTAAACCAATGGGTTAGTAAACTCATCACATCTTCCCTCTGATTAGGGGTAATGAGAGTACCTTAAGTGTGAAGTCAGATTCTCACACTTAATCACCTTTGGTGTAGGATTAAGATCATTAACCTACTTGTGATTAATTAGATGTTTTTGTGTTTTTTTGTTTAGTGTTGAGTAATGAGGTTAAGCCATAATCAGGGACTGAACAGACTCATTACACCATCCTAATAGAAGGATAATAGATGAGAATGTTTAAGCTGAGGAAAGCTCCTCAACTTAATCCATGATTAGGGATTAAACTCATGACAAAACAAGCCTTTGATTAAGTGGATTTTATTTGGTGATATGATGATGAAGTGGATTTTATGATTTGTAAGACAACTTGAGGGGGACTTGTCCATTAACACTAGGGTTAGTCCTTCTTAACCAATTAAGGAAGAATTAGAACCCTAATGCAAGGCCCAAGTTACAAGTGTGGTGTCTTGATGATTATTAAGTGAATTGATTAAGAGATTTAAACACATTAAGGGTTTAACACTTAGGATTAAAGTTATACACTCCATCCTAAGAGAAGGATGCAGGCATAAGCTTAATCACAAAGCCTTAAAGCCTTTAAGGTTTAGTCCCTGATTGTGAGATAAGAAGAGATGACTCAAAAGAGACACAAAGGTAAAACTAAAAGGGGAGACTAATCAAAACCCTAATCATTGTCATGCTTGGTTGTTCCTAAGGTTTGTGAGGTTTACAAGAGATATCTTCAAAGGAACCACCAGGAAGCAGATGAAAGGATCAAGAGAAGCAAAGCAACTTGCTTCATTCAAGAAGTCAAGTCACTTGAAGAAAGAGAGTAAGGAGAAAAAGAATGAGCAAGCTCAAACTCAAGCACATACAAAATGCAGCATGGATGCAAGAGAAGGAGATGAAGAGAAGGTTATGAGAAGTGAAGGCAAATTCACTTCTCAAAGTCACTTACCACCTGAAAGGTTAGAAGAGAAATGCAATGCAATGCAAAATGGGATGAGATGACATGATGAGAAACAAAACCAGAAGCATATACATGATGCTAATGATGCTATGAGATGCTACAAACATGAGGCAGCACATGGAAATGATCATACAAGTTCATGAATGCAAATGAAGCAAGTTATGAACCATGAACATACATGAAAAGTTATGAAGTGCACATGATATACAACATGGCAAATACATGATGCAATGATCAAACATGCTTTCAATATGTCTTATGATGTCAAATGAATCAAATGGATGCTTGAAATGTCATGGCAAGTCATGTTATGCAAGAGAATGCAAGATGGATGCATGTGGAAGCCCAAATTAGGGTTTATGAACAATACATCAAGCAAAAATCAAAATCAGAAGCAAACCCTAAGATAAAAAATTGAAAATGCAACTCAAAGGACCCCTAATCCTATACTAACCCAATGCCCAAAGGAGAGGTTTCAACTCTTAACCAATCTCAAGTTATGGTTTTCTTAAGATTTCTAGGGTTTTAGGGATTCTAAACAAGAAAATTACCAAACAAATGGAAAATGAAAGATCAAATCAAGGCCATTAAATCCCACAAACTACATGCTAAACACAATGCAATGCAAAAAGAATCAATGTCCAACTCCTCATGGATAGGCAGAAATGATTTTTGGAACTTTGGATCAAATTAATGCATAAAAATGATTTTAATTCAATGAAAAATTCTCAAAATGCATCAAGATCAAAAAATAAATTTGGTTTGAAGGTTGGACAATGTTTCTAAATGTCTTAGAACATTTCATGAATTTTTTTGTAATTTTTAAATACCTAAAAGTATTTTTAATAAATTAATTTTCATTAATCAATTAAAAATAAACTTTTAAATATTTAAAAATACTTTTTTAATGCTAAAAATGAAAATAAAAATATTTTTGTGTTTTAAAAATTAATGAAACTTTTGAGAAAAAATTTCATAATTTTTAAGCAATTTTTGCTATTTTAAATAAATTATGCAAAACAAATGAAATAAATATGAGAATAAATGAATTTAAAACTGAAAAAAGTAAAAGTAATCAGATCCAACGTGTGGGATTCAAACTGGCCTGCGCGCGAATTGACCTGGCGCCAAATCCTACGGCCAAAATTCAAACTCAGCTAATTAATGTTTAAACCCTAATCCTGCCGTTAAACACCCTCAGGTGACCGGAACAGTGTTCCGGTCATCTTCCCCGTTCACCCCAAAAATCAATCTCTCTCTCCAGGCCATTTTAGGAGCTCTAACTCTCCAGAAACCATCTACTAACTATCCTAAGCACGAATCCAGCATCAAATCATGTTTAAACTCAAACACAAACAAGAATCGAAGCAAAGAAATTTCTAGGTCAAACTTTCAGAACACCATAACATACTCATTTCTTGCTCATTTTCAAAAGTAAATAGATCCCAATGATCAGTGCAACATACAAAGCAAGATTCTAACAAGAAAATGGAGTTCTGGAAAAAAAGTTCATGGAGTCACCTGAGATGGAGCTTTTGATTCAGGAGCTTTCTGGATGGTTCTTTGGCTCAAACAGGTCCCAATGATCCCCCTTTGAAGCTTTGCACACTTGGTTGGAGTTTAAACAGCCTCTTGAGTGAGTTTGCAGAAGCTCTGGCCAAGGGAGTGTGAAAATCGTGTTTGTGATATGGGAGGTTTCAGGCCAAAACAATGGTTGGTTTCTGGTCAGTGGAGTGAGTGGAGATTGTTTGTGAAGTTTTTCTTTGTGTTTGAGGCTTGTGTAAAGAGATTCGAAGAGAAATGCAAGTTGGAGTGAGTTTGTGTATGCTGAGTTGTGTTCAGCTTCAGCCTTGCTTGATGTATGAAATGGCTAGCATTTTGTCCACATAAACATCTCTCATTGGTCAGATGATGTGACCTGCCCTTTATTGATTGGTATGGCCACTTTTGCAAATTGTCAACTTTTGTGTAAGAGAAAGTATGGGCAACTTCTAGGCTAGTACATGGGCTGTGTGATGCGCAGCAAGGTGAGGGGAGAGGGCTAGGGTGGTTCAGCATCCAAGGCAGCAAGTGGATGGAAGTGTGATGATGATTTTGCAACTTGATCACTTTTGAAACTTCATGAAAATCTCTTGCTTTGCCAACCATGAACATGTGATCTTTTGGTTCAAATCTGATTTTTAGAACTTGTATGATGCTTGCACATTGGTTAGACATGAACTAGAAGTCACAAATGCCTTGGTACAAAGTTTTTGCAAGTTTCTCATTTGAGGCATGTCTTGAAAATTAGTGATTTTTGCCAACTTTGACACACCATAACTTTTGATCCAAAAAGAATTAGATCATGTTCTTGTACTTTTTGAAAAGGGAAAGATCTAATCTACAACTTTCATGACCAAAGTTTTTCCATTTGAAGCATTTTTGGATCAAAAAGTAAGGTTTGAAAAGTGGCATAAAATGACATATTCTTTAAAAGTCAACCATGCCCTAAAAAGTCAACTTTGCAAAAACTTGTAATTTTTTGAATTTTGTGAACTTAAACCTTCTTCCATGATCAAATAAATATCATATACACTCAAAATGATGAAGATCACCCCTTGGTTGGGTCATTGGGGGCCTCAGATGCCCTGATTTTGCACTGACTTGTCCAGAAAGTCAACTCTTGATCAGATGACTTCCCCATGGAATTTCTTCATGAAAATTGATATGCATACTCCCTATACCATATAGAGACCAATGGAAACAAGAATGACCAAAAAATTTGGAGTTATGGCCTCTGAAACCAAAACCCTAATTTTAGGTCAACTGTGCAATCAAACCTGGCTCTGCATCCATACCAATCCCAGTTCTTGTGATTCTTTGGCATTTTTGACTTTGAGAGGATGTAATATGATATAAGAACACTCATGGATCCCTTTGAAGTGATTAGTGGCCTTTGGGGTGGCTCAAGAAGCTCCTGGATTGCTCAGATCACAAACCCTAGATGCAGATGACTTTGAAACAATGCAGTGACTCAAAAATGTGATATGGGATGATATGATTGTGTTTATGCATATGAGATGATCACAAGCCATGGTGTGAATGGGTGAGGGAAAATTTGGGGTGTTTACACATACCACCAGCAGTTCCGGATACATCCTCTAAGGGTATTAATAGGTGGTTTCAGACGCACTTCCTCAGTTCTAGTTGCACCGTTGTAGCTAGATCTGCATCTATGCAGTATCTCTCGTAGTGAGGATGTCTACATGGAGTGGTATCTTAGCGTATCTTATCCACACATTACTCCATTGTCGGTTGAGGAAGCACCTTCTGAGGATGTACCTTCTGGTGGCCAGGAGCCTGTTGATGATGCACATCTCCTCCTCCTCCAACACATCACCCTGATAGCACGCAACATTTTCAAATGATATCAGTGGTGGCTGATGAACTCATGGGATTTGTACACCCTGATGGTAAATGCTGGATTACATAGGATTGCACAGTTAGCCCGTGGAGGGATATTTAGTATTTTTTATTTATATATGATTTGTATATTGTTGTATTATATGTATATTATGGTAGAACCATATATTATTATTATGTCTTCATTTATATCCTTACATTGCAGTGATCTTGATTAAACAACTTAAACAAATAAAAACCAAACAATACAACATGATTAATCAATATTAAAAACCTAAAAACTACCAGATGCTTTAGGGAATTTCAACATCGCCATTATTTCATCAACTGATCTTGCCAGCTGCACATCTAATGCCAACGGACCCCTTGTTAACCTACGGCGAAATAATCTCCACATTTTGCTAACGTCTTCATCGTTCTTCAGCTCAATTAGATTATATTTCACACTACCATCCCCCAATCCTCCCGAAACTCGATCTTCAACATCTTTCTATTCTCATAATCAGGCAACAACTCTTTCAACTTCGAAGTCAGGCTGACAAAGGAGGTTATGTCATTTGGGAGTATGAATTTGACATACTGAGAATCTCTCTTGAAGTAAACTTATGCCTTAATTAAAAATGCTAGAATAACCATTTTTTTCATATTTGTTTAACCACAAGACCTAACCCATATTTATACAAACGTGCAACAATTCTGGACCACACAAACTATCGGTGCAATCACAACCATACAAAACCGTCTGCAAAATCTCGACCGTTTAAATAAAAAATAAAAAACCATTGAATTATGCCTTTGAAATTCCCGCTAACAAACTACATTTTTCAAAAATCCGATTTCATGGCAATTTACCGAGAATTTGAAATTACAGGTATACCGATAATTTCAAATGAACTACCAGGAATTTTATTAAATATCGAAAATTTCATTATGTCTACTGGAAATTTGTTCCGAAAATTGCATGTAAGAATTTTAGGGGCATTTTTGCCATTCTGAAAATTTGAGGGGGGGGGGGGGGGGGGAGGGGGGTAGGGTGCCAGGTATGAGTGAGGGGTGGCAGGTAGATTTCCCGCATAATTCATAGGTGTTAGGTGTTAAATAGTGGCCAATTTCAATTATTTCAATTTTGATTTGGTTTGGGGAAAATGTTACCCTATATTCCTTTAGTTATATCTATATCCCTATATTTAAAAAAAAATGCTAATTTTACCCTTGTTAATTTTTCATTATTTTATTTTTTACTTTTTATTTTTCGTGTCAGACCCGTTAGAGTTTCGAAAAATTCACCTCATCGACATCGTTTTGGAACACTTTTAGAATGAGTTATGATAAGTTAGTTTTACACACCGATAGACATTTTGCAAGAGATCCGGTTCACACACGAAAAATATACCGGAAGTGTTATTCACAGACTTCCGATTATGTAGCCTCACATTGACTAAACCGAAACAGTTATGTAATGTATTATGGTTTGCTTGGTTGATTGTACCAAAAGTCTTTCATCTTGTCTTCCAGTTTGATTTTACTGTACCAGAACTCTTATGGTGAGTCTTTCGTTTTGGATTTAGTAAATTTTTTTATTTTTTATTTTGTAGGTACGAAAATTCCTCCGCAAATAGGCGATAAAGACCAGATATGTGTAGATACCTATGATGTTTTTTCAACTACTCAAAAATTTGGTACACGAGAAGAGGTGATAAGGTGGATTAAAGATATCAAAATCCGAAATAAAGTAAGAGCTATCATCACTCGTTCAAATATTGAAACAGGCAAGAGAGGTAGAAGTAACAAATTAATATTTGGTTGTGATAAAGTTGGGAAACAGAAGGATATTTATAGTGGAACCCAAAGTGAGACAAACAAAATGTAGATGTCCATTTAAAATCAGGTCAACTCCAGTGAGAGATGGATCTGGATGGAAGGTTGATGTAAAATGTGGAGTTCATAACCATGGTTTACCTGATAGATTAGAAGGGTCACTCCTTTGTTGGTAGGTTGACTGCAGATCAGAAGCAACATGTTGTTGATTTGACTAAGAGAAAAGTTCCACCTAGACACATATTGCTTTCCTTGCAAGAGCAAGACCTAGAGAATGTCACTCGGATCATGCATATATAAAAGCACAAGAGTATGATAGAAAAGAGATAAGAGGTCCTAAAAGTGAGATACAACATTTGTTTAAGCTTATTGAGGGTGCATGCTATGTTTAATAAAGTAGAAAAAGAGATGACTCTGAAGTTATTAGAGATATATTTTAGGTTCATCCATATTCAATTAATTTGTTGAATATTTTCCCTATTGTCTTAGCTATGGATAGCACTTACAAGACAAATAAATATAGACAACCTCTGTTTGAAATTGTTGGCATGACATCAACCAAGTTGACTTTTGCTGTCACATTTGCTTATATTGAGTCTGAGCAGACTGAGACATTTTGTTGGATGTTAGATAAGCTTAAACAATTGTTTGTGAAGAAAGATTTGTGCCCACAAGTGATTTTGACATATAGAGATCTTGCTTTCATGAAAGCCATTGAAACTGTTTTTCCAAGGTCAAACAATTTGCTATGTCGATTTCACATTAACAAAAATGTTGGTGCTAAACATAACAATATGTGGTTAGTGACATGCAAGAGGCGATTAACACATTATGGACGGAAGTTTTATGAGCTAGTGAGGAGGTTGAGTATGATCAATGGTTGAGAATGCGTGTGTTGATGTTAATGAATTTATGGATTATGTGAAAGACACATGGTTGACACCACATAGATAAATATTTGTTGGAGCATGGATTAATTGAGTGCAACATTTGGGTAACACAATAACTAATCGATATTTATTTATTTATAGTATTTATGTATATTATTTTATTTGTATTTTTTATAGTATTTTTAATATGTATTATTTTTAGGTTTGGTCGACTCATTGAAAGTTAAAGCACATGTTAGGGAATAATGTAGGTGACATGGTCAAATGTTAGGAGGCTATGAATGGCACCATAAAGTTACAACTGGAAAACATCAGAGCTTCTTTTCAAAAGAGTTTATAAGAAGTTGAGCACGCAAACGTAAGTCCATTTTACAATAATTTACATGGTTCAGTGTCTCGAGCTACATTGAGACGTATTACCTTGCACTTGTGAGTTGACAAGATATAGACTTGGTGGTATACCGATACCAATAGATGTTGTGCATGTTCATTGGAGGAAACTAACTATGGAAGTTGAGTTGGAGGTAGATGCAGATGATCGATCAAAAATGGATATGAGTAGTGCAATAGATGAATTATGGAAAAGGCTTAGGTCACTAGATGTTGTTGGGAAAATGTTATTAAAAAGTAGGGTTTGTGAACTTGCCTACCCCTCAATGACTTGTTTTGTTTGTTTCCACCACATGATAAAATAAAAAACCAAATAGGGATTCAAGAAGAAAGGCAAAAAACCCAGTAGGATATGATGTTTAGAGGGACCCTTCGTATCATGAGTATGTTGATCAAGCATATCAATCTTCACAGAAGAAATCTCAACCATCTCAGGCTTTAAAGAAGTTGAAATTATCACAATCTTCACAAAAGAAATCTCAAACATCACAAGCTTCAAAGAAGTTGAAAGTATCACAATATTCACAGTCTCCACAATCATCTAAGCAATTCATCATTTAGTTTTCTATTCACATCAGGTCATATATTGAAGATGTGGTTAATGTTGCATCAGATGGTAATTGTGGATTTAATGTCATTACTTCATTGCATGGATATGGTGAAGATGGTTGGCCAATGGTTCGTCGAGACTTGGGGTTGGAAATAATACACAATGATAGATCGAGTTTGTATGACAACTTATTTGGTAATTGTTCTGGGTAGACACAACTCCCAGAATTGGGCCAAGCAAACCAACTTTGTGGCACGCTCGGCGTCGAGCAATGTTAAGAATGATGGTCTTTGCCGACCAAAGCCATACCGACCAAGACGAAGTCTTCCAACGGCTAGTTTTGACCGTTACTTATTCATACGGATTCCGCGATCCTCGCCCAACGGTTTGAACCAATAATCATCCACTTAGACCAATATATAAACCCTCTCATTTGAGAGGGACAGGTATTCAATTCTCTGACCTTAATTCTTGTACTTGCCCACTCTTTGCTCAGTGTCTTACTTCAGCATCGGAGTGCCTTGCAGGTACACCCCCTCCTCTCCTTATCCACCGTCCTTCAACAACGCTCGACGCCAGCCATATCGGATCCTGATCTCCAGGTACGATCAGGTGGCGCCGTCTGTGGGAATCTGATTTCCCTGTTCTTCTCTCTCAAAGTCTTCAAGAACCAAAGTTTTTACCAAGATCCATGGCTGCTCGAGACAAAAATCCGGACAACCGGTCGAACGACGACATGATCCTCACGCAACGTGAGAGCAACATTCATCATCCTCCGCACGAAGAAACCATGTAAGATCACCCAGACGGGAAGACAACCTCGCCTTCTCCCGACCGCGACCAACCTCTAGAGAGTTGCCCAGAAGTTCCTTTTCCCCCGACTCCTTCAGGATCTGATTTCTCCGCACTAGCTGAAATTCTGAATCAGACAAATTTGTTGCTCCTCGCCCATGGCGAGAAGATTTCCCTTCTCGAGGACAATAATTGTCGACCCCGGTCTCCCGCGAGACACCAAAGAAGGCGTAGTCCCTCTCCTCCCAAGAGAAAGAGGAAAAGACGCATCGACGAATCTACTGGGGATAAACGGCCTCGCATGTCTCCTTCTCGATCTTCCCCTCCAAGAAAATCAAGAAGGAGCAGATCAAGATCCGCATCACCTCGGCAAGCAAAGAAACGCGTGCCCAGATCCCCTTCATTCAACTCCAGCGATGATGAGGACACCCGGGCCCCCCTCTCGTTGGAGCATATCGAGAATATTGATGCTTTGCTCGACTACCGAGGGGTGCAAGGAGCAATCAAATGTCGCATCTTTCCTACAACTCTGAGGAAAGGAGCGATGATGTGGTACAAAAGCCTCGAAGCAGAGTCCATCACTTCCTGGAAACAGCTCGGACGCACGTTTTCCAGGCACTTCACCACCTCCAGGCGGCATCCAAAGACGGAAGCGTCGCTCGAAGCGATCATCCAAGGGAAAGACGAACCTTTACGGACTTATATCGAAAGGTTCAATAAAGAAGCAGTCCAGGTGTCCACAACGGACGACATGAAGAAGTACTTGCTGGAACGGGGACTACGCCCGTCAACCGATTTCCACCGGGCGGTTGGCATCGAGACCCCGGCCACCCTTGACGCATTCTTATTTAAAGCCTAAGCTTACATCCAATATGAGGAAAAGCAGGCATCTAGCTCCGTCCGAGACGCTCGACGTCGCGAGGACGCGAAGCCCCACCGGGTCGATGAACCCTCGACATCTCGTTGGGGAGGAGACAAAAGAAAGGATGATCGCTCCCGTGAACCGCGGGAGCACAGAGGACCCGTCGGCCGATTTCATGAATATATTCCCCTCCTGGTCTCTAGGGAGAAGAGCTTGTCCGAATGTGCCAACTCAGAATTCAGGCAAGCAGGAGTACGCTTTCCGAAGCAGCTGCCTAGCAAACCGGGCATGGACAAAACAAAGTATTGCAGATTCCACAAAAGTCACGGCCACAATACCGAAGACTGCATCCATCTCAAGGATGCAATCAAAATACTTATTAAGGACGGGCACCTTAAACAATTTACCAAATCCAGGGACACTCCTCGACAAGAAGCGTAGGAGACTCAAAAGATCGAGGAGGCTGTGCCCATTCCAGCAGATGCGAACATGAAAGTCGCCCTGAGCATCTATCGCCCGGAGGATTTCTTCCAGCCCGATCACACGGGGAGTCCGGGATATTTTTCCTCCCACCTCCCATGGGAGACCTTTCCATCTGCAATGGTCATCTCCGGGGGAGGTTTTAACAAAATCACGGTCGGATCCGTAAAGAGGAAATTCGACCAGCTGATTGCGAAAGGCCCTGCACAGAGCGCGACCCTGGACCCACCAAGAGAAGGCTCAATACCCCTTGCCTTTTACCAGGAGGAACTCTTAGGAGGGGCACCAAATGCCAGCATCCCGCTACTCATCCGAGCACGAATGGCCAATTTTGATGTAAGGAGAATCCTAGTGGACCAAGGCAGCTCCTGCGACATCATGTACTCCCAGTTATTTTCGACACTCCAGTTGAACGAAACACACCTGACTCCGTACATCGGATCAGACTTACCAAGTTTCAACGGAGCGATCTCCCGACCATGGGGCTATGTCGATCTGTTCGTCACTTTCGGGGCATCCGAGACCGCCAGAACGATTCGCGTCCAGTTCCTAGTCGTGGATTGCCCGACGCTGTTCGTCACCTAAAAATGAAGTATTATACTACTTCGGGCAAGGTTGCTACGTTGTATGGTGACGTCGAAGCTGCCCGCCGATGTTTTGTGGCGGCATCTAAAGGTCTTAGCTCAATATCTTACCAACCGAATCCTTCAGCATTGACTTTACCAGATACTCCACAAACATCCAAGGCTTTTCCTCAGGTAGACTCGATCGATCTGGACTGCAGGTTCTTAAACGACAACAAGGGCATTCAAAAGCTGACCGATTCACTTTCCCGGCCAATTCCAGACGGAGAGTTCGAGCTGATTCCTTTGGGATATGATCCGACTCGGTACGTTAAGGTCGGGGCACATCTGCCCGACTTGGCGAAATGACAGTTAGAGGCATGCCTCAAAGGAAACACGGATCTGTTTGCTTGGAGCGCCGCAGAAATGCCAGGGCTCGACCTCGAGACGTCCTGTCATCACCTCTCCATCGACCCAACACACAAAGCGGTCGCCCAGCTTAGGAGGAAGCAGATGACCGAGAAAACCAGAGCGGCCGAATCTACTGTTAAAGACCTCCTAGAGGCAAAATTTGTAACCGAGGCCAAGTACACAACCTGGCTCTCAAATGTTTTACTTGTCAAGAAATCTAATGGAAAGTGGATAATGTGTGTTGATTATACTGATCTTAACCGGGCATGCCCGAAAGATGTATATCCTTTGCATAACATCGATAAATTGGTCGACAATTCTTCCGGTTTCAAGCTATTGTCCTTCATGGACGCCTACTCAGGGTACAATCATATACCCATGGTCGTGTCCGACAAAAAATACACGGCCTTCATGATCGAATGTTGCACCCCAAAATTTGCCCTCACAAAACAAGACTTTGTGTGCTAAGAAGGTTCACAAGGTTCACAAGATTCACAACACTTACAATACCTTTCATGAGGTTCATGAAGTCTACAAGTCACTTTATGAGGTTCACAAGGTTCACAAGATTCACAATGCTTTCAAGACCTTTCATGAGGTTCATGAAGTCTACAAGTCACTTTATGAAGTTCACAAGGTTCACAAGGTTCACAATACCTCCCATGAGGTTCACAAGACATTTTATGATGGTTCACAAGGTTCACAAAGTTCACAATTGGTCAGAAGAGTTGACAATTCCCTCAGACAATGCACCTCCTCAGCAGTGCATCCAAAACTAGGGTTTTGACTTTAATCAGGCTAAATGAACTTCCAAGACTTCAAGTGAGCTTCATAACATCTTATATGTGTTTAAGAACCCCCATAACAAGTTTCAAGACTTTTCTCAAAAGTTTGCTCAGTCAGATGATCAGATAAGTCAAAATCAGTCAAAGTAGTTAAAAAGTCAAACTGAGGTCAACTGTGGTCAAACCAAAGTCAAACTTCATGATTTTTTGCCAACATCAAGTATATGAAGTAAAATTCATCATTTGATCAAGGTTTGATCATGATTCATCAAGGAGATTTCAGATCATCAAGAATCAGGAGTTTCTAAATTAGGGTTTCCTCAGTAAAAGTCAACTGAACTTTGACCAGCCATAAATTTCACATGCTTCATCACCAAGTCTCCATCCAAATCTCATTTTGAAGGAAATTGAATTCTCTACAACTTTGTGTCTCACAAGCCAAGCCCAAAAATGCTTCATTTGGAAGGTATGAGCTAAGACATTATAGGTCCTTTTGAAAGTCAACAAAAAGTCAACAACTTCAAAAGGGCATAACTTGAGATTGGTAAATGATATGGACATGAAACCAGTGGGGTTGTTTAGAGGACTCTTTAAGCTTTCCAAAATGTCCAAGAACACCCTCATAGCATTAAAATTGAAGGATGTGTGCCCTTGCAAAGTTGGGAAATTTTGGGTTGGTTTATGAGGAAAATGGAGGTCTAAAACCAATTTCTTGCAAATGGGCTTGCCAAATAATGACCCAATCCATACTATAACTTCATGCACGACCCAAGTCATCAAAAATCAGATTTTTTATTATTTTATTTTTATTTATTTTGATTTAATTCATTTAAAATCATTTTAAATTAAAATAAAATATAAAATCAAAAGATTTAAATATGATCAAGCTTCTAGAAAATCATAATTATGCCTTGGATCAAATTGATATGGAAGTTATGATGATTGTCTTAAAATAGAAGGTGTTTATGCAAAAATATTTGACTTTTAAAGGCTTATCATTTTGGATCTTTTTAGATCAAATCTTCCACACAATGACATGATTTTTTAACCTAAATTCATTATCCTATAAGTACATAGTGCAGCCCTAACACAAGCCACGAATTCCAGCCTCCCCAAGTGTAAGTTTGCATCTCACAAAAACCTCTCCAAACTCAAATTTGGATTCCTCAATACAAAGCTTTTTAAGGTATTTTAAGGACACAAGAAGAATCCTTGGACCTCACTGATCATGAATCATCACTCATATGCATCCCAAACCTCATGAATCACTCAAACCGAATCCATGTTCATGTTCATTCATAATTTTTCGATTTTTGATATTTACTCATGATTAATCCTATTTGACTATTGATTTGTGCTTGCTATGATGTTTAGAAACTTTCTGGATAAATTTGGTTGAGTTTAGCCGCGGGAATTGTAAGATGCCATAGCTAGGGTTTGCAAACCTAATTTAGGGTTCTTCGATTCACTAAATATAAATGAATTTAGAAGACATGGTTGTGTTGTATGGACCTTGAGGATCATATTTCATGTATCAATTTAAGAAAATTTTACTGTTTTCATGGTGATTGAGAATTGGCAGGAATTAGCACGCAGGAAAATTCGTGGAGGAATTCGCAGGTAAAAGCGAAGGTCATGAGGTAGAAGAAGAAGTTGACTGGCGCGAAAGTCAAATTCAAATAACAGGATTATTTTATTATGTATTGGTTCTGTAATATGTCACCAACGAGCGCGTAGCTCAGTTGGTTTTGCACGCAGGTGATGAAAGCAAGAACCAGGGTTCGATTCCTGGGTTGTACATTTTTGGCTTAAAATTCATTTGCTCAACAGGTTTATTATATTATTTTCATTGCTCATCTCAAAGACGCGCTGCACACGCAGCTCAGTTGGTTGGTGACTGTTGAGGGAGGCTGGGAGACGTGGGTTCGACCCCAGGCTCCAGCAGGTGAGTTTTATCATTTGTTTTTTTGTTTTTTCTTAATTTAATTGTTTTATAATTCTTTTTATTTTATTTTAATTAAATATTGATAAAAATAATATAAATAGATTAAAATTGTGTATATTAAAAATTAAAAATATGTATATTATAATAATTAGATTTATGTTTAATTTTGTTGTATATAAAATTTAATTTATTTTAATTAAACCCTAATTTTATAAACCCTAAAATATTTTTTCTAAAAAACCCTAATATTTTATAAACCCTAGTTTATTTTTTTCTAAACAATTAAAAAACCCAATTTTATCTTGTGATTTTGATTTCTAATTTTTGTAAATATAATTATTATGTACATATTTTATTTAATATAATTAAATTTTGTAAGTACAATTATAATCAATTCTATTTTTTTTATAATATGTAAATATTTCTATAACTTGTTTATAATCTAAATTTTATATATAAATATTTTTTAAATATATGTTTAGAAATAATTAAATCTATGCTAATTTAATCTTGTAATTATAATATGTTTATAATTAATTTAACTTTTATAAGTTGCATATAATTTAAGATTTTATAATTAAATTGTTCATATTTCCTTGTTAATTTTTAATTCTTGTTCATTATAATATTTTGGTTTATTATTATTATTATTACTAATCATGTTTATTGCTAACCCTATTTAAAATTGTTATTATTATTATTTTTTACTAACCCCTTTATTTTAAATTATGATTATTATTATTATTTCACTAACCCAATTTTTACTATTATTAAATATTTTGCTTTATTTATTTAAATTGTTTATTTATCATTGTTGTAATTGTTTCTGGATGTAAATTTTAAATTATTTATTTCTTATGCTATGGTTAGTAAAAATAGGGAGAGTAACATGTATGTATATTTAAAATTAATTTAGATCATTTAAATTATAAGATAAATATAAAATTAAACACTCACACACGTAAGTCGATCTTTGATCGCCATCTCACTTTCTAGGGTTGCCTCTCAATGTTGCCTAATTAAAAGGTCAAGTGGGGTGTATAAAGCAAAAGTCCCTTAAAAGAAAAGTCATCTAGTCCCTTCATAATCAAAGATCAAGTCCCTTAATGGTTGCCTTTCAATATGATCTTGTCCCTCCCGAATAATGATGACAGTCCCTCCAAAATGCTTAATACACCCTACAGTTGCCTTCATTAAACAGATGTCCCTCACTTGTCCCTTACATCCAAGGTAATGACTACCTATTCCTTAATAATAGGGATAGTCTTACCATTTAAAGGATTCAAGAACAGAAAGACTTAAACTTTAGGGTAGGTTTCTCATAGTTACTTGCTCACCATTCAAAAACTTTTCAAACACTTCACAAATTTCAAACAATTTTCAAACACAAGTTTTTTACGCATCCGTACATGGATCATTATCAAACTCTTATGAAAATTTTTATTCACACACTTCACATTTTCAAAAACAATTTAAAGTGAGCTAAGTAACTAAGAGCCCATGGATAACCATGGATGTAAAGGGTGCTAACACCTTCCCTTTACATAACCTACCCCCCGGACCCAAAAATATTTTAAAAGGTCTTTCCTGTTCTTTTATGCCTTTCCTTTGGATAAAATAAAAGTCGGTGGCGACTCTTGCTATCCGCAACATAACTAAAGTCAGTTCTCCCACCGTGTTACAGAACTGGCGACTCTGCTGGGGACATAATTTAAGAGGGGTACCCTTAGGAATTAGATCACTTTAAATTGTTTGCCTTGTTTGCTTTATATTATTTTGTTGGGGTGCTCTTATGTGTGAAAGATCCTAACCCGGATCTAGTGTACCTTAGGTAAATGGCAATAGACCAAGGAAACTGTACGGCGTATACCGATATGGTTGATCTGGTGGCCATAGTTAGTGTGACTTCTTGGTTGGTGCTTATGTTCCTTAAGTCAAGTTGAGGATAATATGAGGCTGCCATATGTTGTCAATGCACTAACTAACTTTTAGAACCCTAGTTATCCCATCTTGGCCTTTAGAAAGTAGTGAGGTAACCGGCTTTGGTGCAGACTGAAGTTGGTTGACACTCGATACTACGCTCATTGAGATCTTAAACTTGGAGGGTTTTGGTTGGCAAGTAAGTTGCCTTCTTAACAACCACCCTTGTGAAGGATCAATGATATTGAGATCCCTTAGAACATGGTTACTTTTGTAGGACAAGATGAACCAACTAACTTCAGGGGAGGGTACTTACCTTTGAACCTCATGCAAGCCTTTAAACCTAGGGCTATTGTGTGACTTGTTTGTGTGTGCCACATGTTTGTGATTGAACATAACATCATGACATCATCATGCATCATAAGCATAGCATTTTAACTAACCATTTCAAGGACCAAAGGATTTATCTTTGTTCTTTGTTGCAGGTCATGGCTTCTGCTCGTAGAAACACCATCAGGATCAACTTTGTAGGGATACCTGCTAAGCTTAAAGAGTTGGTTTCTCAAGTGTCTGATCATTCCCAGTTCATCAAGAGACATGGTCACCTATTGGACCTAGTCACTTCAGGGTTCAATGAAGACATGATGAGTGTTCTGTTTCAGTTCTTTGACCCTAAGCACCATTGCTTTACATTCCCTGACTATCAGCTGGTTCCTACAATGGAGGAATTCTCTAAACTTCTGGGTATACCTGTTCTTGATCAAAGACCCTTCACAGGCTTGGAGAAGGAGATTAAACCAGAGGTTATTGCTGCAGCTCTACATCTGAAGAAGTCTGACATTGTTCTAGAAACGAGAAGCGGAGTTAAGGGTATTCTTGCCAAGGTGTTGATAGAGAAAGCTCAGGTGTTCTTGAAGGCCATGAGCTATGATGCTTTTGAGGAGATCTTAGCCTTGCTGATTTATGGCTTAGTATTGTTCCCTAATCCAGATCAGTTCATAGACGTTCATGCCATCAATATATTCCTGAGTCACAATCCAGTGCCAACATTGCTTGGAGACATCCTGCATTCTCTTCATACCCGTACTACAAGGGCAAGAGGAACTTTGATGTGCTGCATTCCTTTGCTATCTAGGTGGTTTATTTCTCACCTTCCTCGCTCAGTAATGAAGAATGAGCAAGGGTTCAGATGGTCCAAGAGGATCATGTCGCTTTCTCACTCAGATATCCATTGGTGCTCCAGATCTATGGAGAATATCACTATCATTGACCGTTGTGGGGAGTTTCCTAATGTGCCACTTCTAGGCATACGAGGAGGCATCACCTACAACCCCTCACTAGCTTTACGACAATTTGGTTATGCTCGGAGTGATGGTCCACATGACATGTTGATTCAGGGCATTGTGTTTGACTACGACAACGATCTTCAAGGTTACCGTCAGAGATTCATACGAGCCTGGGGAAAAGTAAACAGGGTTGACAGCAAGACACTGGAGCCTAAATACACTATTCCTATGGAAGCTTATCTCAGATGGGTGCGATCTCGTGCTCAGACTCTCATGATGCCATATCCTGCTATCCTGCCAGTTACCATGGAACCTGTTGCTGAAGGAGACACTGCTTATACCATCCTTCACCTAGACATGCCTACTGACATGGAGGACTTACAGAGATCCTGGATCCAACTGAAGGAGCAAAGGGATACTTTCGAGGCTCATTACAAAGCAAGCCAAGAAAGGATCCTGGAACTAACAAAGCAACTTCACGAGGAACGGAATCTCAACTCATACCTCAACACAAAGAGGAAACGTCCATGGGAGACTTAAAACCCCATCTTTTGTATCTACTTCATTTCATTTTTTGTAAGCCTAAGAGGCAAAACAAATTTATTACTAATAAAAGTTTACCTTCTTGTTTGTTTAAGCAAATTTAAAACCTGCGGTCCTTGAAAACATTGCATATGCATTTACATATCATCTCATTGCATCACAGGTTTATAATTGTGCACAGGTTTCTCATCTTCTCGCTGTTTATTTCAGCAATGGCTCTTGAACAAACAGTTAAGGATCTCCAGGCACAAAATGCACAGTTCCAAGAGCTGATTTTGAACCTGTCCAAGGGGCAAGATGAATTGAAGGCACTGCTGGCCAAGAAGACTAAGAAGACTAGAAGATCAGGTGGCCTGATCAACATGGGAAGAAGGTTCAAAGGTCTTGCCAAGACCAAGGAACCAGTTGAAGACTATGAATCTGAAGAATCTGAAAAAGAGGGAGGCAGTCTCCACAACACTATGGGGGACTCTGATTCTGAGGCTAATTACTACCATGAGCCAAATGAAGACAAATTCAAGATGCTGGTGGATAGGATGGATGCTATGGAGTTGCAGAAGTCATCTGGACTGGATTTTGAAGATTTGAGTCTGATATCTGGGGTAGTCATACCCATGGGTTTCAAGGTTCCTACCTTTGTTGTTTATGATGGGATCTCTTGTCCCAAGCTGCATCTGAGGTCTTATGTCAGAAGAATCCAACCTCACACTGCTGATAAGAAGTTGTGGATCCATTTTTTTCAAGAGAGCTTATCTGGAGCTCAGTTGGAGTGGTATTATCAATTGGAGAGTGTCAACATCAGGGATTGGCATGATCTTGCTGAGGCTTTCTATAAACAGTATCAATATAATGCTGACTTAGTCCCCACTCGCATGCAGCTGCAAAGCATGTCTATGGGTGCCAAAGAAAGTTTTAAAGAGTATGCTCAGAAGTGGAGAGACTTAGCTGGAAGAGTTCAACCCCCTTTAACTGACAGGGAGTTGGTTGATATGTTCATGTGTACGCTGAATGGTCCGTTTTACAGTCACCTCATTGGAAGCTCATCATCTGGCTTCACTGAGTTGATAATGACAGGAGAGTGAGTGGAAAATGGTATAAAGAATGGCAAAATCCAAGTGGGTACTTCTTCATCAGGTGCTGCAAAGAAGCCTCCCACTGGGAAGAAAGAATCCAATGCTGTTTATGGTCAACCTGATCGTAACAGAAGGCATCAGTCTGTTAGTGCAGTTCATATTTCAAATCCAATTCCTGCAACAACAGAGCAGCCACAGGGCAACCAACAGAGGGCTAGAAGGCAGTTCACTAAGATCAACATGTTAATGGCTCAGGCATTGCAACACTTGTTGAAGGCTGAACTCATTACTTTGAAAGAGGCTCCTCAGAATCCCAATGTTACCTCTCCCAGGTACAATCCCAATGCACGGTGTTCATACCATTCAAATTGTCAAGGACATGATACTAATAACTGCTGGGTCTTGAAGAACAAAATTCAAGATATGATTGATGCTGGAGAGATTGAGTTTGACCCTCCGAGTACTCCAAATGTGATTACTGCTCCAATGCCAAATCACGAGAAGACTGTCAATGCCATTGATGAAGATCTACATATCTATTCAGTTGCAGAGTTGACCACACCATTGTCTGTCATCAGGAAGAAGTTAGTACAAGCAGGGTTCTTTCCGGGTTATCGTGAAGATTGTGTTTATTGTGAGTATAATCCAGATAAGTGTTGGAGGTTGAAGGACGGAATTCAACGTCTCATGAATAATTACACCATAGTGTTTGAAAGGAGACCACCTTCTGTGGAGAGTATGGTGGAGCATATTACTAAAGGTAAGAAGACTGAAGAGGTTGACATGGTTGATAAGATGCCGGTAAGAATCACTTCCAAAGGTCCTATTAAGATCACCCATAAGGGTCCAATCAAGATTACTGCTGAAGGTCCTGTGAAAGTTGTTGCTGAAGCCATAGTGGCTCCTATGGTCATTACTACTCCTGGCCCTATTCCGTATACGTCTGATAAAGCTGTGCCTTGGCACTATGGATCTGATGTTTACATCCATGGTGTTAAGCAAGATCCCTTAGCTGATGTTCCTGTTGATGTTGATAATATTGCGGGATCTAGTAAGATCACACGTAGTGGAAGAGTCTTCTCTCCTCCAGTTGCTTCCAAGAATGCAGCTACTCCTGCTGCTACTTCCACCACTGATGCTCGGGGCAAAGGTCCTGTTATTGAACCTATATCTACTGATGTGCCAGCTGCTGATGATCTCTCTAAGCAGATGGAAGAAGTATTGAAAATCATTCGCAAGAGTGATTATGAAATTGTTGATCAGTTGGGGCATACTCCCTCAAAGATTTCTATGTTGTCCTTGTTATTATGTTCTGAGGCTCATGCCAAGGCCTTGATCAAGTTTCTGAAGACTGCTCATGTACCCAATGCAATTTCTGTTGACCAGTTTGAGAATTGTGTTGCCCACCTGACCTATGACAATGGGTTAGGATTTTCTGATGCTGATTTGACCCCTGCCAAGAGGGATCATAACAGGGCTATGCATATCTCAATTGAATGCAGGGGCACTACCCTGTCACATGTACTGATAGACAATGGTTCTTCTCTGAATGTGTTGCCCAAGGAAGTCCTGAATAAGCTGAGTCCTGAAGATGCTGTGTTGAAGCCCAGTAGTATTGTAGTGAAGGCTTTTGATGGTTCTAAAAGAGTGGTGCATGGGGAAATTGATCTCCCAATCAAAGTTGGGTCTCAGGTTTTTAATGCTACATTTTTTGTGATGGATATTCGTCCTTCGTACTCTTGTTTGCTTGTTCGTCCCTGGATCCATGGGGCAGGTGCTGTAACCTCTACATTACATCAGAAGCTAAGATATCCGGTGGAAGGAAAGGTTGTTACTATCTATGGAGAAGAAGAATACTTTGTCAGCCATGTGAATACCTTCAAGTATCTGGAAATGGAAGGTGAATACATTGAAACTCCGTGTCAGACGTTTGAAGTGGTTCCTTGGATTGTTAATGATTATGTAGCTCCTCCGGTTGCCAAGAAAGTTCCTGTGGTCACCAGAAAACCTCCAACAATGGCAATGGCCTCCCTCAATGATGCTAGAGATGTGGTGGATGAAGGTGGTTGTACTATTTGGGGTCAGCTTCCTGATATCCCATACAAGTCTGACAAATTTGGTTTGGGTTTCACTGCAGAGTCCCAGAAGGCTGTTCGTCGTGCTCGTGCTGTTCGTATCACCAATCAAGGGGTTGTGAAAGATCAGATCAATGCTGTGGGAGACTATGATGAAGACTACAATCTGGATGCTTGGATTTTTCCTACTGTGGGTGCTGGACTCAATAATTGGAAACTTGAAGATGTTATCCCTATCTCCTTTAGTCAGGAGTAAATACTATTACTGTGTTGTTGCTTTTAAGTTTGTAATTTCTTGAACAATTGAATTCTTAAGCCTTGTGCCTTACCCGGGGCACAATGGTGTGCTTGTTACGGGTTGTCATTTCATTTGCATACTTCATTCAATAAAAATCAGTGGACGTTTCGTTTTCGTAAATATTGTGTTCCTTGTCTTTCTTTTCTTTTATTTTTACTTTATCAGCTATGTGTTCTTACACACACCCACATCACTAAAATGCAGATCCTCATCCACTCTGGATCCTGTTGATAACAGTTCTACTATTGCCAATTATAATTTCGAGAATCCGATCTATCAAACTGAAGACGGAAATGAGGACGATTGTGAAGTACCTGTAGAGCTTGCTAGGTTATTACAACAAGAAGAGAAAGCTATACAGCCACATGAAGAGCCAGTCGAAGTTGTGAATCTGGGAACTGAAGAAAACAGGAAAGAAGTCAAGATAGGGGCTGATTTAGAGGATAGTGTCAAGAGCAGATTGATTCAGATGTTACGTGACTATGTAGAGATCTTTGCTTGGTCTTATGAAGATATGCCAGGGTTGGATACAAACATTGTGGTTCACCGTTTACCGGTAAAAGAAGATTGTCGTCCAAAGAAGCAGAAGGTTCGCCGTATGCGTCCTGAGATGTCAGAAAAGATCAAAGCAGAGGTAATGAAACAGTTTGATGCAGGGTTCTTAGCTGTGACTTCTTATCCTCAGTGGGTTGCAAATGTGGTACCAGTTCCTAAGAAAGATGGTAAGGTACGTATGTGTGTAGACTACAGGGATCTGAACAAGGCCAGCCCCAAAGATGACTTTCCACTTCCTCATATTGATGTTCTGGTAGACAACACTGCTCAGCACAAGGTATTCTCTTTTATGGATGGTTTCTCTGGTTACAATCAAATCAAGATGGCTCCTGAAGATATGGAAAAGACAACCTTTGTTACACAGTGGGGCACCTTTTGCTATAAGGTGATGCCATTTGGTTTGAAGAATGCAGGGGCAACATATCAGCGTGCTATGGTGGCTTTGTTTCATGATATGATTCATCATGAGATAGAGGTATATGTGGATGATATGATAGCCAGGTCCCAGAATGAAGAACAACATCTTGATCATTTGCATAAATTATTTGAGAGATTGAAGAAATACAAGTTAAGATTAAATCCAAACAAGTGTACTTTTGGAGTTAGATCTGGTAAACTCCTGGGTTTTATTGTCAGTGGAAAAGGTATTGAAGTGGATCCTGCAAAAGTGAAAGCTATACGAGAGATGCCAGCTCCCCGTACTGAGAAGGAGGTTAGAGGTTTCTTGGGACGATTAAACTACATTGCAAGATTTATTTCCCAATTAACTGCCATCTGTGAGCCAATCTTCAAGTTATTGAAGAAAGATCAGGTGATGGAATGGAATGATGAGTGCCAGACTGCCTTTGATGAAATCAAGAGATATCTGCTAGAACCACCAATTTTGATGCCACCAGTTGATGGAAGACCCTTGATTATGTACTTAACTGTGTTAGACAATTCAATGGGGTGTGTGTTGGGGCAACATGACGAGTCTGGTCGAAAAGAGCAGGCAATATACTACCTTAGCAAAAAGTTTACCGACTGTGAAACAAGATACTCACTGCTCGAGAAAACTTGCTGCGCTTTGGCATGGGCTGCTCGCCGACTAAGACAGTATATGTTGACCCATACTACCTTATTGATTTCGAAGATGGATCCAATCAAGTACATATTTGAGAAACCTGCTCTCTCCGGAAGAATAGCAAGATGGAAAATGATCTTGACAGAATATGACATACAATATACTACTCAGAAGGCCATTAAAGGAAGTGTTGTGGCTGATCATTTGGCTCATCAGGCAGTGGATGATTACCAGTCAATGAGTTTTGAGTTCCATGATGAAGACATTATGATTATTACCAAAGAACCTGGACAATATGACGGACCTGAACAAGGATCCCGATGGACTATGGTTTTTGATGGTGCCTCTAATGCACTTGGTAATGGTGTTGGTGTTGTGATCAGTTCCCCTGAAGGTTGTCATACCCCAATTACTGCCAGACTTTGTTTCTACTGTACCAATAACATGGCTGAGTATGAGGCATGTATCCTGGGTATTAAAGTTGCTATTGATATGAAAATTCAGTTCCTTGACGTATATGGAGATTCAGCCCTGGTAGTTAGTCAGATCAAAGGAGATTGGGATACCAAGCATGATAACCTCATTCCTTACAGAGAGCATGTGTTGTCCTTAATCCCACAATTTAAAGAGATTACCTTTGAACATACTCCACGGAGAGAGAATCAGTTGGCAGATGCATTAGCTACCATGGCATCCATGTTTGAGATCAGCTGGGATGATGAAGCTCCCAAGATTACTATTGATAGATTTGAGAAGCCTGCATACTGCAATGAGATTGACACAGAAGGGGCAGAGGAAAAGCCTTGGTTCTATGAAGTGAAAAGATATCTTGAATCTCAAGAGTTCCCTGAAGGGGCATCTGTCAAAGATAGGAAGTTTCTGAGAAGATTCTCTGCTAAGTTCTTTTTGAGTAATGGGATTTTGTACAAGCGCAATCATGATTCAGCTTTGCTTCGTTGTGTGGATAAGAAGGAAGCAACAAAGATTATGGAAGATATGCATGATGGGATCTTTGGCACTCATTCTAGTGGACATACTATGGCAAAGAAGATATTGAGAGCAGGTTACTATTGGTATACCATGGAGGCTGATTGCTATCAACACTCCAGAACATGTCACAAGTGTCAAATTTATGCTGATAAAGTACATATACCTCCATCACCATTGAATGTGTTGACTGATCCTTAGCCCTTTGCCATGTGGGGCATTAATATGATTGGTGAGATCAAGCCTACTGCTTCTAATGGGCATCGTTTCATCCTGGTTGCTATTGATTACTTCACGAAGTGGGTAGAGGCAACTTCATTTGCATCTGTTACCAAGAATGTTGTGGCTCGATTCATTAAGAATAATCTCGTATGTAGGTATGGCATCCCTGAAAGGATTATTACTGATAATGGCTCTAATCTGAACAACACTATGATTACTGATCTTTGCACGCAATTCAAGATTAAGCATCATAACTCTTCTCCGTATCGTCCAAAGATGAATGGGGCAGTTGAAGCTGCTAATAAGAACATCAAGAAGATTCTACAAAAGATGACTGTTACTTACAAGGATTGGCATGAGATGTTACCATTTGCTCTTCATGGTTATCGTACTACAATACGTACTTCAACAGGGGCAACCCCATTCTCCTTAGTCTATGGTATGGAAGCAGTTCTGCCCATTGAAGTTCAGATTCCCTCCTTAAGAATTATGAAGGATGCAGGCTTGGATGAAGATGAGTGGATTCAGACTCGACTTGACCAGATAAATTTGATTGATGAGAAGAGGCTAGCAGCAGTTTGTCATGGGCAGATGTACCAGAAACGAATGATCAAAGCTTTTAACAAGAAGGTTAAGCCAAAGGTATATCAGGCTGGTGACTTGGTAATCAAGCGTATCATATTACCACAGGGTGATCCTAGGGGCAAGTGGACTCCAACATATGAAGGACCATTTGTGGTCAAAACATTATTCTCAGGAGGTGCCATGATACTTACTACTATGGATGGTGAAGACTTCCCGCAGCCTGTAAACGCAGACATAGTTAAAAAATACTACGCATGAAAAGAGACCCGCTAGGTTGACAGGCCTAGACAAAAATAAGGGCATCCCGGCAAACCAAAAGGGTTTGGGCAAAAAATCAGGGATATATATAAAAAGATGTACACCCGGCAAGTCGAAAACCTGAAAAGGCGGCTTGGGCAAAAAAGGGTATCCCGGTGGATTGAAAACCTGAAAGGGCAATCCAGGCAAAATTTAGGGATTAAGGCGTATGACTATGTCTCGTTTGGATCACTCATGAAACTGCAACCAGTTGTGATACTTACTCAAGTTCGAACAGATAAAGCTCAATCCAATTATTTCCGTCTCAACAGCAGAAGATGAGATACTTGAAGATAATGGCAATAGTAGAATTGAAACTCAATAGGACTATTTCCCACATAGCTGATTTTCTTTGTTTTGTAAAATTTTATGACAAAGTCCTCTTACTAGGATTTGTGTCTCCTTGTACAAACTTTCCCGTGTATGGGTCACTTTTTGATATAAATAAATTCCATCTTTTGAATCCAGATTTACTTTTACCCTATTTACATAAGCGAAACGTCCATTGGTTGTGTTTGAATGTATGTATGCTTTTGAATATGATTGATGTTTACCAAAAATGCATATATGCTTAATATGATTGATGTTTACCAGAAATGCATGAAAATGCAGTAATAGTATTTACTAAGGACGAACAAGGGAAGGATTTCAACAAAGCTTTGCCGGTTCATCTCTAACAAAATAGCTACAAACCCTCAGTAGGACAAGTCCATCTTCCTAAAGTCACATCTCCCCTGGAATTTATATCCATCTCTTTTATCCTCATACGGATATTCGGGAATTTACTTTCCAATAAGGGTACGACGAACGAAGACGGGAGGTTATATCTACCCTACTATCAAACGAAGACGAAGGTTATGTATACCTTACTATCCCCAGAAAACGGGAGGTTATATATACCTTGCTATCCCCAGTAGACGAAAGGTTATGTATAATACATTACCAAGCAAGACGGGAACGAGTTCCTCATATTCTTCAACAACGAATCGGGATTTATTTTCCCTAGCCAGCAGTTGCTATACGAAGATATCCAGACGCTTCCGGCAGCGTCATATCATACATACATCATTTACATCATACCATAATATACATATCCATGAATACATAATACATTACTCAGGTGCATCATATCATACATGCATACATAATGCATAAACTAATATTATTATACAGAATGCTACCTTGTTTTCAGGTTAATTCTCCAGCAAACAGACTTGTGATTATCAGGACTGCTTTATCCTCCTGAAAGTTATCATCCCTCAGGATTGCTTTATCCTCCTGAAAGCTTCTTGTCCCTCAGGATTGCTTTATCCTCCTGAAAGCATATCATCCATCAGGACTGCTTTATCCTCCTGAAAGCTTATTACTACTTCAGGATTGCTTCATCCTCCTGAAAGATTCTTGTACCTCAGGATTGCTTTACCCTCCTGAAATCATATTATTACCTCAGGACTGCTTTATCCTCCTGACAGCTTCTTGTACCTCAGGATTGCTTTATCCTCCTGAAAGCTTATTATTACCTCAGGATTGCTTTATCCTCCTGCAAGTTATCATCACTACCTCAGGACTGCTTTAACCTCCTGACAGCTTCTTGTACCTCAGGATTGCTTTATCCTCCTGAAATCATATTATTACCTCAGGGCTGCTTCATCCTCCTGATAGCTATTATCAATATCTCAGGACTGCTTTATCCTCTTGAAAGCCTATTATTGTCTCAGGACTGCTTTATCCTCCTGAAAGCCTATTATTGTCTCAGGACTGCTTTATCCTCCTGAAAGCTATCATTATACCTTCATATTTTGGACTGCTTTATCCTCCAATAAATGCATCTGAAGAACTTTTCTCTAAGTGGCATCTTTAAGCCCACTCAAGCATATTCAACTAGCCATCTGTATCACTCTACGCACTGGTGAGTGCAAATTTTTGGGCTTTTGTGTTCAATCCCCTTCAACCTTCCAGGTCACGACTGGCACATATACCATTCTAACCCCTCAGGTTTCAGAAAATTGAACAGGGGCAGCTGTTGCACCCCAAAATTTGCCCTCACAAAACAAGACTTTGTGTGCTAAGAAGGTTCACAAGGTTCACAAGATTCACAACACTTACAAGACCTTTCATGAGGTTCATGAAGTCTACAAGTCACTTTATGAGGTTCACAAGGTTCACAAGATTCACAATGCTTTCAAGACCTTTCATGAGGTTCATGAAGTCTACAAGTCACTTTATGAAGTTCACAAGGTTCACAATACCTCCCATGAGGTTCACAAGACATTTTATGATGGTTCACAAGGTTCACAAAGTTCACAATTGGTCAGAAGAGTTGACAATTCCCTCAGACAATGCACCTCCTCAACAGTGCATCCAAAACTAGGGTTTTGACTTTAATCAGGCTAAATGAACTTCCAAGACTTCAAGTTAGATTCATAACATCTTATATGTGTGTAAGAACCCCCATAACAAGTTTCAAGACTTTTCTCAAAAGTTTGCTCAGTCAGATGATCAGATAAGTCAAAATCAGTCAAAGCAGTTAAAAAGTCAAACTGAGGTCAACTGTGGTCAAACCAAAGTCAAACTTCATGATTTTTTGCCAACATCAAGTATATGAAGTAAAATTCATCATTTGATCAAGGGTTGATCATGATTCATCAAGGAGATTTCAGATCATCAAGAATCAGGAGTTTCTAAATTAGGGTTTCCTCAGTAAAAGTCAACTGAACTTTGACCAGCCATAACATTCACATGCTTCATCACCAAGTCTCCATCCAAATCTCATTTTTAAGGAAATTGAATTCTCTACAACTTTGTGTCTTACAAGCCAAGCCCAAAAATGCTCCATTTGGAAGGTATGAGCTAAGACATTATAGGTCCTTTTGAAAGTCAACAACTTCAAAAGGGCATAACTTGAGATTGGTAAATGATATGGACATGAAACCAGTGGGGTTGTTTAGAGGACTCTTTAAGCTTTCCAAAATCTCCAAGAACACCCTCATAGCATTAAAATTGAAGGATGTGTGCCCTTGCAAAGTTGGGAAAATTTGGGTTGGTTTATGAGGAAAATGGAGGTCTAAAACCAATTTCTTCCAAATGGGCTTGCCAAATAATGACCCAATCCATACTATAACTTCATGCACGACCCAAGTCATCAAAAATAAGATTTTTTATTATTTTATTTTGATTTATTTTGATTTAATTCATTTAAAATCATTTTAAATTAAAATAAAATATAAAATCAAAAGATTTAAATATGATCAAGCTTCTAGAAAATCATAATTATGCCTTGGATCAAATTGATATGGAAGTTATGATGATTGTCTTAAAATAGAAGGTGTTTATGCAAAAATATTTGACTTTTAAAGGCTTATCATTTTGGATTTTTTTAGATCAAATCTTCCACACAATGACATGATTTTTTAACCTAAATTCATTATCCTATAAGTACATAGTGCAACCCTAACACAAGCCACAAATTCCAGCCTCCCCAAGTGTAAGTTTGCATCTCACAAAAACCTCTCCAAACTCAAATTCGGATTCCTCAATACAAAGCTTTTTAAGGTATTTTAAGGACACAAGAAGAATCATTGGACCTCACTGATCATGAATCATCACTCATATGCATCCCAAACCTCATGAATCACTCAAACCGAATCCATGTTCATGTTCATTCATAATTTTTCGATTTTTGATATTTACTCATGATTAATCCTATTTGACTATTGATTTGTGCTTGCTATGATGTTTAGAAACTTTCTGGATAAATTTGGTTGAGTTTAGCCGCGGGAATTGTAAGATGCCATAGCTAGGGTTTGCAAACCTAATTTAGGGTTCTTCGATTCACTAAATATAAATGAATTTAGAAGACATGGTTGTGTTGTATGGACCTTGAGGATCATATTTCATGGTTGTTGTATATAAAATTTAATTTATTTTAATTAAACCCTAATTTTATAAACCCTAAAATATTTTTTCTAAAAAACCCTAATATTTTATAAACCCTAGTTTATTTTTTTCTAAACAATTAAAAAACCCAATTTTATCTTGTGATTTTGATTTCTAATTTTTGTAAATATAATTATTATGTACATATTTTATTTAATATAATTAAATTTTGTAAGTACAATTATAATCAATTCTATTTTTTTTTTATAATATGTAAATATTTCTATAACTTGTTTATAATCTAAATTTTATATATAAATATTTTTTAAATATATGTTTAGAAATAATTAAATCTATGCTAATTTAATCTTGTAATTATAATATGTTTATAATTAATTTAACTTTTATAAGTTGCATATAATTTAAGATTTTATAATTAAATTGTTCATATTTCCTTGTTAATTTTTAATTCTTGTTCATTATAATATTTTGGTTTATTATTATTATTATTATTACTAATCATGTTTATTGCTAACCCTATTTAAAATTGTTATTATTATTATTTTTTACTAACCCCTTTATTTTAAATTATGATTATTATTATTATTTCACTAACCCAATTTTTACTATTATTAATTATTTTGCTTTATTTATTTAAATTGTTTATTTATCATTGTTTTAATTGTTTCTGGATGTAAATTTTAAATTATTTATTTCTTATGCTATGGTTAGTAAAAATAGGGAGTGTAACATGTATGTATATTTAAAATTAATTTAGATCATTTAAATTATAAGATAAATATAAAATTAAACACTCACACACGTAAGTCGATCTTTGATCGCCATCTCACTTTCTAGGGTTGCCTCTCAATGTTGCCTAATTAAAAGGTCAAGTGGGGTGTATAAAGCAAAAGTCCCTTAAAAGAAAAGTCATCTAGTCCCTTCATAATCAAAGATCAAGTCCCTTAATGGTTGCCTTTCAATATGATCTTGTCCCTCCCGAATAATGATGACAGTCCCTCCAAAATGCTTAATACACCCTACAGTTGCCTTCATTAAACAGATGTCCCTCACTTGTCCCTTACATCCAAGGTAATGACTACCTATTCCTTAATAATAGGGATAGTCTTACCATTTAAAGGATTCAAGAACAGAAAGACTTAAACTTTAGGGTAGGTTTCTCATAGTTACTTGCTCACCATTCAAAAACTTTTCAAACACTTCACAAATTTCAAACAATTTTCAAACACAAGTTTTTTACGCATCCGTACATGGATCATTATCAAACTCTTATGAAAATTTTTATTCACACACTTCACATTTTCAAAAACAATTTAAAGTGAGCTAAGTAACTAAGAGCCCATGGATAACCATGGATGTAAAGGGTGCTAACACCTTCCCTTTACATAACCTACCCCCCGGACCCAAAAATATTTTAAAAGGTCTTTCCTGTTCTTTTATGCCTTTCCTTTGGATAAAATAAAAGTCGGTGGCGACTCTTGCTATCCGCAACATAACTAAAGTCAGTTCTCCCACCGTGTTACACCGAATCAGGCAACTACTATTATAATGTTAAGCCCTTCGGTCTAAAAAACGCAGGCGCGACATATCAGCGCATGATGAATAAGGTATTCCGGGCAGAAACCGGGGACATGTTTGAGGTGTACATGGACGATATGATCGTCAAATCTCAGCAAGAGACGGACCACGTGTCCCACTTACGAAAGGTATTCGATCAAGCTCGGAAGTGCAAAATGTGTTTCAATCCTGAGAAGTGCACGTTTGGGGTTCGAGAGGAGAAGTTCCTCGGAATCTATTTAACCGAACGAGGTTTCGAAGCCAATCCTGACAAATGTCGGGCATTCGCAGAACTTCCGACTCCTAATTCTAAAAAATCCATACAATCGTTGAACGGGGTCCTCACTTCCCTCGCACGATTTGTATCAAAATCCGCTCAGCACGCCCTCCCCTTTTACAAGCTCCTCCGCAAAGAGGCTACTTTTGAATGGAAAGAGGAATGAGAGTTAGCCTTGTCCCACTTGAAAAGGGCACTATCTGAACCCCCGGTTTTGTCCAGGCCCAAGGAAGGGGAGACGCTTTACCTCCGTAAGCGCGACCATCATACGCGACCTACCCGAGGGACAGAAACCTATCTATTTTACGAGCAAGGCACTCCACGGCCCTGAACTTCGGTACCTCCAGGTAGAAAAGGTGGCCCTGGCCCTCCTTTTTGCAGCCAAAAGGCTAAGACATTATTTCTTATCCCACACCATCATCGTGAGAACAGACCAACCCATAAGACAATTACTCGGTCGACCAGATATGGTCGGGCGAATGCTAAAATGGTCATTGGAACTGTCCGAATTCGACATCAAATTCGAAGGGAGACAAGCTCTCAAAGCTCAAGCCCTAGCCGACTTTGTGGCAGAGCTCACTTTTACCAAGCAGGAGCCGAATTCTCCGTCCAAATGGACTATCTTCGTGGACGGAGCATCTGGCCCGGCGGGTAGTGGAGCTGGAGTTATCCTAGAAAACAAAGAGGGAAACATCATCGAAGTATCCTTAACTTTATCCTTCCCCGCCTCTAACAACCAGGCGAAATACGAAGCCTTCCTGGCAGGCATACGACTCGCGACCGACCTGGAAGCAGAAGATATCACAATTTGCACAGATTCCCAGTTGGTCGCTAGCCAAGTCCGAGGAGATTTCCAGGCCAAAAACGACAATATGGCCGAATACCTGGCCCTTGTAAAAGCCGAACTAAAACGATTCGCAAGCGTGGATGTCAAACACGTATCGCGAGAGAATAATACCCGGGCTGATGTCCTTTCCAAGTTGGCAAGCATTGGACAATCTTCAACCCACCTAGACGTTAATCTCATAGGCGACGCAAACTGCTGGATGACCCCAATGTTTGACTACCTAACCAAAGGGGAGTTACCAGCAGACCCGAAAACGGTCAGCATCGTGCGTTGAAGGTCGTGCTCGTACTCTCTGGTAGGTGGACGTATGTATCGTCGAGGATTCTCTACACCACTCCTCAGGTGCGTAGAAGAAGAGAACGTCCCACACGTACTAAGAGAGGTCCACGAAGGAATTAATGCACAACACCCGGGCGGACGGTCGTTAGCCCGAAAGATTCTCCGAGCATGATACTATTGGCCTACACTCTAGCACGACGCAAAAGAACAAGTAAAAAGATGTGACAAATGCCAACGACACGGGGACGTACACGTAGCACCCCCTACCGAGCTAAAATTGCTATCTTCCCTGTGGCCATTCGCGTGGTGGGGGATGGATATCTTAGGGCCATTCGTCGTTGGATTCGGCCAAAATAAATACCTCATTGTGGGCGTCGATTATTTCACCAAATGGATAGAAGCTGAGGCCTTGGCCAAAATTACCGCGCTCAATATACTACGCTTCTTCAAAAGGAGCATCCTCGCCCGGTTCTAAGTACCGCTCGCCATTGTAACCGATAACGGCACCCAATTCACCGATAGACATTTCAAAGAATTTGTTGCGTCAGTAGGAACAAAACAACACTTCGCTTCCGTGGAGCACCCCCAAACTAACGGGCAAGCAGAAGCCGCAAATAGAGTAATCCTAAGAGGTCTAAAACGAAGACTAGATGAACACAAGAAACACTGGGTCGAGGAGTTACACAGCGTGCTGTGGGCGTATAGAACCACCCCCCACCCAACGACCGGTGAATCCCTATTCCGGTTGGCATATGGGACCGAAGCAGTGATCCCTGTGGAAATGCACATCCGATCCAGACGAACAGAGTCCCCAATGGACCAGGACACCAACTCCGAAGCTTTGAGAAACGAGCTTGACCTGGTCGAAGAAATCCGATCAGAAGCTGCTCTCCGAGAGGCCACTCTCAAACAGAAAATAGCTGCTCGATACGATTCTAAAGTCATAAGACGAACGTTCGAGGTGGGTAGTCTCGTTCTAAGAAGAAATCACAGAGACTCTCGCGAAGGAAAACTTACACCTAATTGGGAGGGCCCATACCGCGTCCGGGCAAAGATCGAAAACGGAGCCAATTATTTAGAAAATCTACACGGGGAAGAACTTGCTCGACCTGGAACTCCGAGAAGCTCAAGCAATATATCAGTTAACTTATAGAGTCACCTTGCTTGACTCTCAAGCGAGGAGCGATAGGTCCGACTATGAACTGCGTGCCCAGGTACAAGCACGACAGCCCAAAATAACATGATTGTTAGGGCCTCCTTCCAAGAGAAGGAGATAACTGTTGCACGAGCGGATACTCAAATGAGTCCGACGTCGCCTACGTACCACGACCATGCAAAACCCCAGCTCGCGATGGGACATTCAAGCCTTGGAGCCCGATCCATTACCTTGGCCCGGGCACCGACCAGGAGCCAGACTCCAAAATCAGGTTGGTCCCCCAAACCAACAGATCACAAACACACACCCCGTATTTGCTTAATCACATCCAATCATTACAAAGACGTCAAACACTTAGCGTTTATAAAAACATAAAGGGAAAAGTCCTCCGACAGACGCACAGTTAAACAGAAAACATTGTAAAATAATAAACGACCATCAAGAACATCGAATTTTACTGCAAAAATGCGACCCCGAAGGGCCGACTTGTTCATGGTTACATACAAAGGGGACCACGTCCCAAGGAGAAACACAATAAGTTACAAGATAACGGCACGCAGGCCAAAACTAATTACCCTCCCGTTCCGAAGCACCAGGTTGACCTTCGCCCTGGTTCGGCTGCACCTCTGACTGGCCAGGCTGAGCAGTCACCCCGGGCTGAGAATCCTCCGCGATCAAGTCCGAGGGAACCACTATCTGGCCATCCTCGACTTTGTAGAGATAACTGATCCGATCGGTATCCAAAGCCAGTTCAGGATTAAAAGCTCGTATCTGGTCCACGGCGTTTTGGAAACTGAGCTTAGTCGACGAGTTCAAATCTTCCATGTCCTAGTCGATCCGAGCAAGGAACTGGGCCCTGGTCACCAAGCTCTTGGTCTCAGCATCCTCGTCCTCCTTTGGGCAAAAGGCGTCCTTTAGCTTTTTGCTTTGCTCTAAGGCCCTCCTCTTTTCGACCTCCAGCTTGGCGATGATGTCCCCTCGCTCAGTCAGCTCTTTAGTAGTGGCAGTGGCTTCTTTAGAGGCCGCCGTCAACTTCCTCTCGGCAGCAGCCAACAGCTCCTTCAACCCTGCTACCTCCCTTTCTTGCCCAGGGTTTCCTTCGGCCGTCAACCAGGCCATGGACAAATCCCGCATAACAGCGCTCGCATCCTGAGCTTGAGACAACCGTCGGGCAGGGCGATCCATTGCCTCGACAAACAGAGAGTCCACCTATGTCAACCTCCATGCTCATCCCTTCAAAATATTTTCGCTTCACAAAGCAAGGCGGCAGCACATGCTTCGGTTTGGGGGGAGCATTGGCCGTCAAGTCTACGGTCGCTGCAGATTTATGTTTTTTCATAAGCGAGCCGGTAGACGCGCTCGGAGAACCTTGAACCAGGGGGCCCGACCCAGAGCCGCTCGTCTCGGTCAGCTTGGTTTGAACGACCCGCGACCTCTTCTTCTGTTGCTGACGCAGGCGCTCCTGAATCTTGTCAAGAGGGTTCGACAGGGAGCCTGCAAAGGAAAGAAAAAGAGCACACAAGATTAGTGACGGACGACAAAAAATTATCAAAATATCGTGACAAGCAGAAATAAAAACAAATACCAAAAAACTCAGACACTTCTTGCCCGGTGTTACACGCCAGCAGGTCTGTGACGTCTATCAAAGGACGCTCCACAACCTCTCCCCCATCCTTGTCCAACATTATTTTACCCTCTCCGTCCAGCAGAGGAGTCAGGGTAAACGAAGCTATCAATTTCCTAAATGCATCAAAGTTGGCCGCATCATCCTCGTTAAGGGAGTCCCCTACTTGGACAAATTCACTAACCGGTCGCCCGTATTGAGCGTAACTCCGCGAGAAAGGAAACAGCCAGAGCCTCCTCGGAATCACCTGTCATTGATCATCGAGTCTGGGCTCGTCATTTTCATCGGTGTCTATCCCCAAGAAACTCAGCGCCCTCACAGCTTCCGCGCTCACCGGTTTAATCAAAAAGTAATCCGTCTTGAAAGCCCGGATATACTCTGAGTGAGCTTTGAAAATCTTGGTCTGCTGCTTGAAGGAGACAAATCCCTTTCGGCCAGTCCCCCGCCCTACTTGGCGCTGCAGCGAGAACAGACGAAAGAACAAAGGAAGCGTGGCTCCAACACCCAGATGGGCACACGTTACCTCAAACGCTCTCAGAAACGCGTAAGAGTTGGGGTGCAGCTGGGAAGGGGCCACACCCAAGTGCCCGAGCACAGCGCAAACCAGGTCGCTGAATGGCAAGGTCACCCCTAAGACCCAAGTCGCATACTCGTACATTGAAAATTTGCGACCGCCGAAGTGTGAGAAGATACAATCATCGTCCCCCGGGAAAGTGACGACCCAATCCTCCGTGTCACCGACAGTGGGCAATGGCTCCGCGCGAGGCCTCGAAAACGACGACACTTTGTCGAGCAAGTCTTCCACTACCCATTCTTCGGGCGCGATTCTTATGTCTTCCGGGCAGCGAGGGGAATCCGTCGTCTCTCCAGAGTCAGGGGCTCCTTCTTCCATTGTGGTCGCGTCCAATTCTCCCGACGAGCTTCCGGAGTCGGAGGGAACAGATGCGGGAGAACCAGAGTCTTCCGAGGAGATATCAAGCGGGTCCATGAGCGAATTTTCACCTGAAAAGCAGAGGAAACGCGTCAGTGAATTCAATTAAGAATATCAAATCCACCCTTCCACCGCTCGACAAGTGAAAGGGCGCGCATCGGCCTAGGAATAAGATCCCGAGCCATAGCCCCCGGCTAACCACCGCTCAAGGTGATGGCCAACGCCCTACATCGGAGATGAGACGATCTAAACCTAGGTACTTTCCAGGTCCCAAGTCAAAGTCGACCAGGACCATCATCGACCACGAACTAGGGTTCGTAGTCGACGAACAACGGTGGCAGAAGATCTTTTACCTACTTATTTTAAACCTAAACTACTGGAAACGCTATCCTATGCCACATACATTGTTAAATATCAAGCCTATGACTAGTATAAATGCAAATAAAAGCCGTAGTTGAAGCTTGGGAGGCCATTTGCAGAAAAAAAATTAGCTTTGGAGGCGGTGGTCGACGGCTGAGAGCAACGGCTGACAAACGAGCAGTGTAATGGAGAAGAAGGCGAAACGAAAAAGCTTACAAGAAAGCCTTGGGATCCTATTTATAGGGAAGGGAACACGTGCAGAGACGCGTGACCCCTACCCCTTGCCAATAATTACCTACGCTCTAGCCCCTAGGATAGCCGTCAGAACATTAAATAGGCGCGAATTCCCAGACACGCCAACTTTTCGTTTCATATCCCCTTTTGTCGGGCGACGAAACAACTGCCCGCCTACCGAGGATCATCGACGATAACTTCCTGGTCCGCGCACGAAAGACACCATACGCACTGCATACACCTTGGACACAAAACCATCACTAAGTCACCGCTCCTCCGCAGGAGCAACGACTTGGGGGGCTCCTGTTCTGGGCAGGCCCAACCCCCAGAATTGGGCCAAGCAAACCAGCTTTGTGGCACGCTCGGCGTCGAGCAACGTTAAGAATGATGGTCTTTGTCGACCAAAGCCATACCGACCAAGACGAAGTCTTCCAACGGCTAGTTTTGACCGTTACCTGTTCATACGGATTCCGCGATCCTCACCCAACGGTTTGAACCAATAATCATCCACTTAGACCAATATATAAACCCTCTCATTTGAGAGGGCCAGGTATTCAATTCTCTGACCTTAATTCTTGTACTTGCTCACTCTTTGCTCAGTGTCTTACTTCAGCATCGGAGTGCCTTGCAGGTACACCCCCTCCTCTCCTTATCCACCGTCCTTCAACAATGCTCGACACCAGCCATATCGGATCCTGATCTCCAGGTACGATCAATAATTGTTTAGCATAATTGAGAGAATCTTTGATGATAGATGCAATTGGTCCTCAACCACCTCAGAAATGGTTGACTCTACCTGATATGGGTTACTTGATAGCGAATCAATATAATGTTGTACTTGTTTGTTTAAGTAATCCATGCTTGACTTTCTTCTCTATGAAAAGTTCGTATTCACCAAATGTCTCTATTTATTGCATTGGTTTTGTAAACGGTAATCATTGGGTTCAGGTACTTAGTTATTTCTAGTTAGTGTGAAAAACTTTATTTAGTTTATTTTATTAAATATATGACTTAATGTTATGATTTTTTTTATTCTGGTAAACATGAAAGAAGGGTTTCCATTGCCACTAGTGACATTAGCTTGGAGGAAGTATCGTTCTCCTCCTGCAACATCTTGGATGATTGGATTTGCAAGATGTCTACAATATTGACCACAACTTACACCTATATTACCATGAAACCAAGGTTGTCAGAATCAAGTTTTTACCTTGACTCATTTTAGCTAGGTAAAATCGAAATGTAAAATCGTAGAGTTTATGTCATGTTAAAATAATATTAAATATAAATTTAAATATGAAAAATAATCAAATTTAAATAATAAATTTTAACAAAAAGAGTAAGACACTAGAAAATTTGTCAAAAATATACACAATAAATCAAATCAACTTCTATTAAGTTTGTATATTAAAATAATAAAAATAGAAAAATATTGTAATAATCATTTAGATTACAAACCTTAGTAGCATTCAAAGACACAAAATAGAAAAACTAGGACTGTAACAAATATAGTAACACACCAAGGTCACGACTCACTTTTTAGAAACTTATAAATCAAAGAATAAAACTCATAAAATATTGCTGTTGAAAGTTCTGGTTCGACGTCGTACAAGTGAAGTAACGTTAAGATTCAAAAGTTTTTAATTTTCATTGCTCTTTTAAATGAAAAGTCTAATGTAAAAAAATGTTATTTAAAGTGAATAAAATAATAAACTAGGAGAAGTTTTATTGGGCTGAGTTTCTTAAAATAAAAAAACCAGGTAAAATCAAGTCAAGGAGTAAAATCCAAAGATTTTACAGGATATTAAAGATTTCAGAGAGATTTAAATCGTGTAAAATTGTTCTAGAATATGATTTTACTTAAAAACGATTTTACCTACGATTTAACACCAAATGCCGACTTAGAAATGTAAAATCTAAGAGTTTAGATTTTAAATCACGATTTTAACAACCTTGCATGAAACATCAAATGAATTATGAATTATGTTTTACAATGATTTTTATTTCAAAACATGACTCAATATTTTATTTCAAAAGAGGATTCATGCATTATGTTATTTATTTTTAATTTCATATGCCTCAATAACACATAATTGGATCCAAAATTAACATAACTCTAATATTTAACATATAAACATATCCCAACAAGGTCAATAAGTCTAATAGTTAGCACATAACATAAACATAAGTCAACAAGTCTAAAAGTTAACACATAAACATAAACATAAGTCAATGTGAACGAGCAATACATAAAGCTTCAAATAAATCAACAAATTGTGGGTCATCCTCTTCAGCATCAACCTGTCGAAGATATCGATGAATCAATGTAGAAACACGAGCCCAACTAGGATTAGATGGTCCTGCTTCATAAACAGGAACCATCACCTCTCTTGGCGCATCACGTTAGGGTGGTATCAAACAAGGATGTGAAATACGATAACACCACTGAAGATAATCATTATCTGTCTTAGATGGGGTGGTGGCCGGCACAGTTGAACGAATCACAACCCAATGCTCTGATGGTAACTAATCCATTCAACATCAATATTACCAGCCATCGTATAATCAAGAGGTGGTTGTGGAACATACTGCCTATATCCAAACTGAAACATACATTTGTCAGGCAAGTATGGTACAATAGTGTCACCCCACTTCAGACAACCCCTGTATAAATGTATATCATCAAACTAACACAATACTTTATGATCCTCGAATGGCCGCCATATGACATCGGCGGGTGTCAACTCGTCCAATATAGGTCGCAAGTCATCCACCTTCAGGACACATTGCTTAAAGGAACATCTCATCGCTCGAGGGAGACCAACATTATTAGTTGGTATTCAATTATCTCCTTTTTCTCAAGTGTTGGAAAATACTCATGAATCCAACACTATTATAAAATTAATACTATAAATTAACACAAAATAATTAATTATAACATAATAAAGTAAATAAATAAAATCAATATACTAAACTAATAAAATAAATAATTAAAACATAATAAACTAAATTAAAATAAAGACCTGTAGGAGAGTCGGATAACCACCGAGCTTCTTACAAATGAACATGGAATCATCTCCGAGATATCTGTAGAGGCTAACCAACGCAGCTGCTCCTCAACTGTATCGTGATAAGCCATCCAAGTCGATAAATAATGAGAGGTATCGTGCATTGAAAAACGTAAAGGTCTTGTCGGAAAAAATGATGCAACCCACTAACATCGACAACTATGTTCTAGTCGCATATGCCCATCTAGAAGCAGCTCTAAATTCTACAAAGCGATCGTATAACCATCCCAAATTGTAGTATGAACCCCTGCAGTCACAAACATGTTGTCGTGCCTCTCTCTATGACACTTCTAAGTAATCAATAGTCCATTCAACAATAAGATCTTCATTGATATCTTGAGGGCTCCAGAAGACTCCCCTAATGGGAAAGTGAAGCAGACAAAGAAATTGTCATCTCACCAAACGACATGTGAAATGAAGATGTCTCTACATGCCATCTCTAAAAAAATGCGGAAACCAGGTTTGTGTCTATCTTTGACAAACTGGTTCTCTGCAATGAAGATAGACCAAACCAAGATATTCAAGTCTCCATCTCTCGTGGAAGTTGTTGTGGAACCCTCTGATTCAACTTCAACCCATGTCGTGCGACCTTTAACTCTTTCTTCGAACATCTCTCCTAAAAATAATTAAAGGTAAGCATATTATACAATATAACATTAAAATTCACAATTTATTCAATATGATGTTCGTACTTAACCAAAAGCGATGTATCATATGATCCTCCTAGAAATCCAACAGGTTGTGCTGATGATCCATCAATACGCTCATCCTCAGCTAATCTCGATGATTCTTCCCGTCCTAAACCATGATTAGGAATCTTAACGTCTTTCCTCGTGTGCGCACCACTGTCAACATAAAATAAATCTAAAAAACAATTAAAATAAAAAACAAAAAAACAAAACCGGAAGACCCAATGCAACTCTTTCGGTATGCGAAACACGATGACCATTGGAAGACTCACAACAACTCTCACGGTATGTATTAAACCCTAAACCAGAAGATATTTGTCAACTCTTCTGGTGAAGAAACGCGTAGTTAATGAACCAGATGACTTACTAGATATGTGTAACACCCCAAAATTTTCCATCTTATTTACCACAGATTCCGAGTAGCTTATGCTTCGTGTCCGTGTCATCTTGCATATTTGCACATCCTTGCATGAAAAATTAATAAGAAAAATAAAATAAGTCATGTATCATTGGTTGGAGCATAAGGCATGTGATCTAGGTTTACTCAGTGGAAAAATCAACTATCAGAACTCAAGGTCAAGACAGGCTCAGAACGGACGACGGAGGGGTATTTTAAGAGTTTCCCACAAAAAGGAGGGAAAGTTCATTTTTTTCTTACGTTAACCGGTTAACACCTGCGAATTTTGGGAAAAACTTCAAAGTTCAGTTGGTTGCTTCTATCTCCTTTCCATTTTCCACTTTGCTTTGTGTTTCCATCAAACTCTAGAACATTCCACATTCTTCCCAAGGAATATATATTCCAAGAATATGCCAAGGAATACTCTAGGAATATTCCCAACCAACCCTTAGCTTAGGATCCAAGCCTTGTGCCCTAACCTAAACCTAACTCCAAACCTAATGCCTATATAAACTTTGTTCATCATGCAAAAAAGATTTAGCCATTTTTTCACAAAAATTCATCATTCTCACAATCTCAATTCTCTCATTTCCTTCCATTTTCCAAACTTACCAAAACTTCATCATCAAGATCCTTCAAGTTTCGCATTGAAACTCGATAAGATCGGAAGCTTAGCCTTCATCATCTTCACCGATTCAGCGGATAATCGAAGAAATTATTACTGTCGTGGTGTTTATTTTACTGTTTGGAAGCGTTTCGGATTCTCATTGATTGCATTTATTTTGCACACTCGCGGAACGAAGCTTTGGAACCTTCAGTATTCTCTTTGTTCGTGTATCGATCAACATCGCAACAATTCCCAAATTAAGTATGTGCTTTGTAGGTTGGTGAATCCGAAATCACTTCTTGCTTTAATTTATTTCTCTTCATCTCGCCGTAAGGAATTCTTCGATTTTCTTTCTTTTGTGATGCTTTATTTGGTGTGATCATTAGTATCTATAATCGTAGGGTGATCGTAGTGGTAATAGGTGTTAGAAGGTTGCATTTAGGTGACAATTTCGTGCTAGTATGGTAATGGTTGTATTAGGAGCTTTTGGAAATAACTTGATAGCTAGAAGTGTTTTTTTCTTTACTGTTTTTCAATTCTGGTTCAGTGTTAACCGGTTAACACACTGTTTTTGCCCCTGTTTAACTGATTTTTAAATCCGTTAATCGGTTAACACCCAGGGTTAACCGGTTAACGCTGTGTTGTTTTGGATTTTTGTGTTGTTTTCTTGCATGTTTGTGCACCACTCCTTCTTTTATCATCTTCGATCTTTAGATCATGATATTATGGAATTTTTAGGAGCTAGTTTAGTGCGAGTGTGTGGAGTTATGATAACGTTCGTCGTGTGTTTTGTTAGATTCTAATTTTTGGCATAAGCGTTACATATATATTCATAGCTTGTTATGATCAATGTTTACATGATTTAGCATTAGCTATAACATGTTAATAAGTGTTTACACTTCTGTTTTACATCACATTTGAAGTCCATTCATGTTTTGGTCAATTGTGCGCAAAAATGGAAAAAGTGCATATTGTTAAAACCACACAAATCATCTAGTTTGCATCCATTGATTGTATGATGACATGTTGCATTCCATTGTTAGTGATCCATTTCATGTTTTTGTATAACTTGCATGATCTTCGTGTTCCATTGTTTGCATTAAAACTCATGTTTTTCATTTGAAAAATAATGAAAATCTGCCTTGTTTTCATCGCTGCATTTTGAAACAGGAGATGTAAAAACATGCTACATTATTCTGTTTTGGTCTTTTTTACACCTATTTTCATGCTGTTTGGTAGCTGCAATAGGTTGTTTGTGTTGTGCATTGCATTTAGTAGTTGTTTGTACAATAGGAAGTTGCAGTAGCTGCTGAATTCAGGCTTTGCTTAGTTTTTAGGATCCTTAGACTTAGGATTGAGTCTAGTTTAGGCCATAGATGTATTATGAATGTTTGGTACTTGTTTACCTCCTTCATTTTATCATTTTAGCCTTATTCTACTAACCTTTATTTAGTAGGGAGGTTGAGGTAAGCCTTATTTATACTATTTCTTCCTCATCTTCTATATGCTTTCAAGTTGTGTTTGTCTTAGCACTTTGTGCCTTGATTGTTCAACTTCATGTTAATCCCTCTTTAGAAACAACTTAACTTCTTTATAAAAGTAAGTTGCTTTCTAGTTTCTTCTTCTTTTCTTTTTCTCATTAGGATTAGAAGACCATACAAACCATACGGTCTCCTATGCAATAAACAACTTAGGGTGAGTCTTAGTCCCATAATTTTCCCTTTCTCGATTTAAGTCTCACTTTCTCATCTCATACAGAAAAGAGTAAAAAAATACCTAATAAAGGTTGAGTTTTCTCGTACGCCAGGAGACTTTGCCGTGGGTTACTTATACACGTCCCATTTCGGGGCGAGGTGTAAGGCATCTACCACGATGAACAAGGCTTAGTATGAGAATGTTTCACAAACAACAAATCCAAAACACTTCTCTAAAAGACAACAAACAAACAACAAACGTATTTTCCCACGGGAATTATCTTCTCATCTCATTCGCTCACAACGAGAACTTGCTACAACTTATCTCTTTACAAGACGGTAACACACTCGTTCAAGGAGAGCCTGCAACACCTGGGCATATGCATAAGCAGTTCAGTTAATAAAAAACACAAAAAAGTTTACGCCTTAGTTAGGCAAACTACGTCGACTCTAATTCTCATTTCCCATGAGATATGTAGGCAGTGAGGTAGGGCCCATTCGAGCACATTCTTTATTTTCCTTACATTTTCCCTTTTCGATCTCTTTTCCAGTTCCCTTTCTCATTTCCATTCCAGTTAGCGATTTTTATTCAGAAGCAGTTTTACTCTTTACCCTTTGAAACAGACTAACAAGCGTAGATCCCGTCAGGTACGACAGACGATCTGGGGTGCTAATTCCTTCCCAGGCCGTAACCGACTCCCGAACCCAGTTCTTTGGTTCGCAGGACCTTGTCCTTTCCTTTCTTCTTAGGTTTGTGCAACATTACCTTTCCCATTCATTCGGGATAAAAATGCCTGGCTGGAGACTCTACCTTTCCCGCGCCACTTTTGCATTTGTACTAGGATGAAAATCCCGGGAGCGACAGCTGGCGACTCTGCTGGGGATCAAACCCAGAATCTTTGGTTTCCCCTTTGAGAGTCAATCCTAGCGCTTGTCTATTTTTGTTTCTTTGGGTGTTTAGTTATTTGTTGTTGTGTGCTTTAGCTTAGCTTTACTGCTCTTATCTATAACTTTACTTTACAAAATTTATTTACCGCTTTCAGTATTTATTTTCCATGCATCATATATACTGGACTGTCTGGTTTGGCTTTTTTCTGTGGGACGGGGTTACTGTGAGATAAGTCAAATACCCGGCTTGAGTTCACCCTAGGACTAGCGTGGACAGACACTGTACTCGCATGGTATCATGATGAGTGGTGGTGTGTTCCACACCCAGACTGCGACCGTCTTGGAATTATTCTGTGTGGGGATTTCCTCAACTTCAGGGTACGACCTTGATAGTTATATGCATTTGGTGACCGATCATCGAGGACCTTAGTGGAAACAACCCTCTCTAGTGATGACATTGGCATACCACATTTGTTGGCAAACCCACTCACATCCGAGGGCCCATTGGGAACTCGCATAGGATGGTCTGGTTCTCTCAAAGGAACTCAGTTAAAGAAAATTGTTCATATGACGATAGTATTGTATCCCAAGGGCTGAATATACTATTGTTTCTCGATTCAGTGCTTGAAGTTGGGGACTTATGAGGGATGCTTGTTTTCCCGGACTCAGCTGAGACCTCCATGAGTAGTGCATAATGCCAAACCGATTCCCTGATTTGGTCATAAGCCATCTCTCAGAGATGGTGAACGTATTATCGCTGCTTGACTTTAGGATTCTGTGATATTTGACCCGGAGCACACACCCGTGAGATGGGAGGGATTTACAGGTTTGCAGGAACCCTTGACCTCAACATACCCTGACTACCAATGTGATCTTATGTTCTAATCCGATTATTATGGTTCTGGAGTTCTTGATCTTTGGTTCTGAGTTCTTATCTGGGAGTTATTATTCAGAGAGATTGTGGCTTAGAACACTTGGCTCAGTATTCCACACCAGCACCAGATGGACACCAGTCCTTGATCACATGCCTGCTGTAACACGGTGGGAGAACTGACTTTAATTATGTTGCAGATAGCAAGAGTCGCCACCGACTTTTATTTTATCCAAAGGAAAGGCATAAAAGAACAGGAAAGACCTTTTAAAAGATTTTTGGGTCCGGGGGGTAGGTTATGCAAAGGGAAGGTGTTAGCACCCTTTACATCCATGGTTATCCATGGGCTCTTAGTTACTTAGCTCACTTTGAAATGTTTTTGAAATGTGAAGTGTGTGAATAGAAATTTTCTTAAGTGTTTTATAATGATCCATGTACGGATATATATAAAACCTTTGTTTTGAAAATTTGTTTGAAAATGTGAAGTGTTTGAAATGTTTTGAAGAGTGAGCAAGTATCTAAAAGGAACCTACCCTAAGTTTAAGTCTTTTCTGTTCTTGAATCCTTTAAATGGTAAGACTATCCCTATTATTAAGGAATAGGTAGTCATTACCTTGGATGTGCGGGACAAGTGAAGGGACATCTGTTATTTAGGCAACTGTGGGGTGTATAAGCAATTCGAAGGGACTAATCATCTTTATTCGAAAGGGACAAGATCATTACGAAGGCAACATTCGAAGGGACTTGATCTTTTTATCTGTTAAGGGACTAGATGATGTGAGATGAGGGACTTTGCTTTATACACCCTACTTGACCTTTTGTTTAGGTAACACGAGAGGTAACCCTTAAGAAGTGAGATGGCGATCCAGGATCGACTTACGTGTGTGAGTGTACCAATTTAAATATTTATCTTTAAATTTAATGAGCTAAATTAATTTTTAAATACAAACATATTTCACTCCCTATTTTACTAACCATAGCATTTAAAATAAATAATAAAAATTAATACTACAAATATTACATAAGGGATACAATTACATAATAATAATAATTAAAATAAAATAAATGAGCAAAATAAATAATAATAAATAATTGGGTTAGTAATAATAATAATAAAAATAATATATAAATAAATGGGGTTAGTAATAATAAAAATTAATAAGAATAAAAATCAAGAAATTAACATGATAATGAATAATAAATGCAATTTTTAATAGATAATTATTTTTTTAGATTTTTAAGAAGAAAAATAAACAATTCATATTATATACCAATTATTATAAAGATTTAAATTATATATACATGTTATAAAAAATAATGGTTAATTATAATTAAATAAACATATTATAAAAAGTAAATTATATTTACAAAATTAAATTAAGAGTTTTTAATTATTTTAAGCATAATCTAAAATTATTTACATACAAGAATTATATTAAATAATAATTATAAACAAATTATAAAAATATGCACATTATTAAAGTTTATAAATAAATAAATTAAAAGTTATAATATAATTAGATTTTATGTAAAAGAAAATTAGGGTTTGATTATTTAGAAAAATACATTAGGGTTCATTCCTTAATTAAAATATAAACAAGAATTATGAAATTAAAATAAATTAATAAATTAATATTTACAATTAGGGTTCATAATTAGGTCTTAAAAATATTTTAGGGTTTATGAAAATATTAGGGTTAATTATCTAATTATAAATTAATTATACAAAGTTATACAATATTAATAACATACAAAAATAAATATTAAATAATTTTTTATTAATAAAGTTTAATTTTGAAAAGATGAATCTTAAATTATAGAAAAGAAAATTATGTTATTAACATTTTATTTTATTATTTAAATTTATTTAACAATAATATAAACAAATAAAATAGAAAAACAAGAAAAATGAAAAAAAAGATTTACCTGGACTGGGATTCGAACCCAGTCCCTGAGCTTTCACCTTCAAGACCAACACACCAACCACTGGGCCATGCACGCGCATGTGAGAATGAGAGAACTTCATATTGTCCCTTAACTCAAAATAGTCCTTTAACTCAATCACTGGGTCCAATATGGTCCCTTATCTCTAAAAAGTGACAAAAAGATCCTTTAATTTGTTAAATTGTACCAAATAGATCCTTTCCGTCCATCACCCCCTAACAGACGTTAACTATGGTATAGGTGGCAGCTGACATGGCATCATCTTCTTCCTTTAAACTGAGAATCTTCATCTTCCTCCATTTCTAGGGTTTATGCGAAAATTTGTCTTCATCCATTCCCAAATTGATTCAAGAACCAAGAAAATCATAGAGTGACGAAGATGAAATCCAGTGGGTGTTCTTCGAAAGCAAAACACGGTTATGGTGGGTGTTCTTCGAAGGAAGAATCGAATGTTAACACAAGCACAACTTGGAAACCTATATGTCACTGTGGGGATTTAGCTGTTCTTCGTATGGCCACAACATTCAAGAACTATGGGAAACATTTTTGGGGATGCCCTAATTTTAAGGTATGTCATATGTATGTGTTTAAAATCTGTAGCTGTATTTGTGTTTTAAAATGGTTGATGTTGAAGATGCTATTTTGCAGGGATCAAGCAATGCCGGTTGTGGGTACTTTGGATGGTATTTTGAAGAGGTCAGAGATGAGAAGGAGCAATATTTGATGGATAGAATTGAGAAGCTCTCAAAGTCATTGGCAAAGGCTCAAGTGACTATTGAAGAACATGGGAAACAAATAAGCAAAATGGAAAATGACATGAAGAAGCTCATGAAGTTGATAAAATTTTGGAAATTGATTTGGTTCATAGGCCTTGTTGTAGTTGTTTTTAGAATCCTTTAGGATGTTGTTGAATCATTTTGGTCTCACTGTTTTTAGAATGATTTAGGGAATTGATGTTGAATTAAGGCAATTTGTTTTCAAATTGTTGTTGTTGTTGTCAAATGTAATGGATTATTTGTGATCAATGGTAGTTACTATTGTTATGTTGACAGTACCATAATGTTAGCATTTTACACAACAGAAATGTTAATTGCTACAGATTAGTTACATTGATAGAACTAATTGAAATAATTGAGATAATTGCCACAGAACAATAGTTGACAAAACAGAATTGACAAAAGCATATGTCTCCATCATTGACAAAACAGAATTCTAACATTGACAAAACCATATGTCTTACATTGACAAAACATTGACAAAACAGAATTTTAACATTTACACAATTGTCTTAACATTGAAAAAACATTGACACAATTGTCTTAACTAAACTTAACATTGACAGAATTGTCTTAACATTGATCCTAAGGTTTCCAAGTCTTGGTTGATCTCTTTGTTGGTGTACTTCTCCTTGTTGTTGGGCCTACAGCAGTCTTGGCTGCACTCATCCTGGTGGTTGGGCCTGGGGGCATGAAAGGCTTAGCTGGCCTTCTGTAAGACAGCTTGTTTGGCCTTCCTTGAGCTTGCTTGGTTTTGCTTGGCTGAGACTGTGTTGGTTCCTGTGATGGCTGGCCTTGTGACTGTGTTGGTTCCTTTGATGGCTGGCCTTGTGACTGAGTTGGTTGCTTTGATGGCTGGCCTTGTGACTGTGTTGGTTGCTGTGATGTCTGGCCTTGTGACTGTGTTGGTTGCTGTGATGTCTGGCCTTGTGACTGTGTTGGCTGCTGAGTCTGTGTTGGTTGCTGTGATGGTTGCTGAACAGATGCTTCAGATGGCTGGCCTTGTGATACCTGCTGACTGGTGTGGTCCTTGCAGGTCAGTTTATTATGACCTGCTTTTTTGCACCTGCTACACCTAACATTAAACCCTGTCCTTCTCATCTTCTTGTCAGAACCATCAATCTCACCTTGCTCTAAATTTCTTCTTTTCTTTGGCCTTCCAGGCATCTTCCTATACTTAGGAGGCTGCACATCTGGATATTCAGTTCTGGCCCACAAATTAGAACCATTAACTGGAAATATCACAAAGTTATAGACCTCCATGTATCTCTCCTTTCTATAATATTTTGGAATGTAGTCAGCAATGTTGTAGTTTCTACTCTTCATAGCTGATAAGGCATGCACACAAGGTAGCCCTGTCAGCTCCCATCTTCTACATGAACAACTTTGCTCCTTAAGGTCTATACTGAATTTATCTGCTTGGTTTTCTAGATGCCTCACCTCAAAAATATATTCAGATGCCATCCTATAAGCACAAAACAGAAATATGTTCAGAAGCCATGCCTCACCATCAAAACAAATCATAAATCATAAATCATATACCACTATAAGCAACTATAAGCAACTACAGAAATATGTTCAGAAGCCATGCCACTATAAGCAACAGAATTCAGAAATCATATACCACTATAAGCAACTATAAGCAACTATAAGCAACTACAGAAATATGCAACAAATCATAATTCAGATACCTGCCAATCCACTATATGCAACAAATCATGAATCATATACCTGCCAATCCACTATATGCAACAAATCATAAATCATATACCTGCCAATCCACTATATGCAACTATATGCAACAAAACAGAATCATAAACCTGCCAATCCACTATAAGCAACTATATGCAACAAAACAGAATTCAGACTTCATTTACCAATCACTAATAAGCAACAGAATTCAGATTGTCACTTATTAGCAATTAAGCAACAAAACAGAAATCATATACCTGCCAATCCACTACAAGCAACAAAACAGAATTCAGACCAATCAATAATAAGCAACTATAAGCAACAGAATTCAGACTTCATTTACCAATCACTAATAAGCAACAGAATTCAGAATTCACTAATAAGCAACTAAGCAACAAAACAGAATTCATATACCTGACAATCCAAAGGTTGGTGTAAGAACTTGTTTTTTCAACTTTCTTTCTTATGTTTGGTAGCACTTCCCCATCAGCCAGATTCTGATACCTCATCCTATTGTTTGCCCATCTTTCCATCATATATATCCTTATTTCTTCCACCATAGTAATTAGTGGTTTAGCTCTTGAATCCAGAATAACACTATTGAATGCCTCAGACATATTGTTGAGGACTGCATCACATTTGTTATGAGTCTTGAAATATGATCTGCTCCAATATCTTGGTGGAGTGCTGATCATGTGCTTGTATGCTTCCACATTGATATCCTTCATCACTTTCATCTCTCTTTCCCAAGCTTGGTAATATGTGGACTTTGCAGCTTTCCAGATTATTTCCTTGAGTTTCTTGCCTGGATATTTTTTTCTGAAATTATTATAAAGATGTCTGACACAAAATCTTTGCTCCACTCCTGGCAGCAACTCATCCATGGCAGGTAATAAACCCTTAGTGCAACAAAAATTACATAAGTTAGTACAAATAACATAAGGGCCTATAAGTGAACATAACTACAAAATTACATAAGTACCATATTTACCTTTTGTTGATCAGATATATAGGTGTATGTGAGACACCTTTCTCTCCCACCTAGATCATCAATAAGAAGCTCCAAGAACCAAGTCCAGCTATCTTTATTTTCACTTTCAACCACAGCAAATGCTATTGGTAGCATTTGGTCATTTGGATCTCTACCAATTGCTGCCAAGATTTGCCCTCCACACAACCCTTTCAAAAAACAGCCATCTAGCCCAATGAAATGTCTACATAATTTAAAACTCTCCTTACAAGCAGCCAAGCAAATGTACAACCTCTTAAAATATGGTCTCTGATCAGCTGAACCCTCTAGTACAGGATGCACATTGACTTTCACAGTAGAACCTGGGTTAGATCTCAAAAGTTCATGACAATAGTCATAGATCCTTGTATAGTCCCCAAGAAAAGAACCATCTACCATGTCTCTAGCAGCAAATCTTGCTCTTATGGCCTTTTGCTTGCTAACACCTACATTCCATTTTTTTTGTGCCTTTTCCTTTATGTCCCTAAGCTTCAATCTTGGATTGGATTTCAGTGAATTCTGTAGCCTCTTACTTAACCATTTTGTACTCATCAGCTTTACATTGTACTCTCTACTACAACTATGGTTGTCTATGATCTTCCTTAGTTGCCAAGAATCCTCATTAGGTAACTTTGCACAGTAGGCTTCCCAATCACATCCTTCCTTGCATCTAACCCTCACCCTTACCTTGTCATTCTTAATGTACCTAAGACCTCTGCCAGATTGCACAGCATATGATGCTATAGCTTCTTTAAAATCATCCTTGGTTGTGAAATACATCCCAATCTCCCATTTGAATTTGGACATGTCTTTCTGTAATCTAAAAATAGGGTACTTTTTCCTAACAACATCACTAGTATCATCACTTTCACACCCACTTTGTAAATCATCACTTTCATTATCACTAACTTTATCATCACACTTTTCTTTACCCTTATTCATCTTCCCCTCTTGATCATTTACAGATTCCATCACATCACCCTCCTCATCATAAAACTCATCTGATTCATCATCAAAACCAACTTCCATTGCACTGTCATAATTGAAGTTTTCATCATCACTATCATCATCACTGACATCAGTATTATCCCCTTCATTCTGATTCAAAACTTCCTCTTCCATCCTCGGATTCACAGGATCAGAGCTATTAACCTCAGCATTATTCACAGGACCAGAGCTATTAACCTCAGCATTATTCACAGGACCAGTTTCAGAATTATTCACAGGATCAATGTTATCCCCTTCCATCCTTGGAGTTGTATCATTCAAAGGATCTGTATTATTCAGCTCAGCATTAACTTCCTCAATCATCGCAGCAAGCACTTTTTCAGTGTCATCCTCTTCCATCACATCTGCTTCCACTTCATCAATTGGACCATCATAAAAAGCAGGTTGTGACAAAATGTGTGTGATGTATATGTCAACCCTGAGGTGAACCCTAAACAAATCAGCAATCTCTAAAGCTCCTTTGTCATCAACCAAGGTGCTCATCCCAAATTGTGGATCCTTATAGTAAATTTTCCCAATACATGTGTAACCTAGATCCTTAAAACAACCTAGAAGTTCAAAATAGCTCCATCTATCAACATCTACTTTCAATTCTGCAATCTCTCCCCCTTCGTATACACTCAGCTCGTCATCCACAAATGCACCACTGTGGTGAATAGTAAGACTCAAGAACTCACTCATCTCAACTGAAGTCAAATAACCCTAAATAGTCAATTAACCCTAAATCAGTAACTATTACGAAAAACCCTAAAACATATCAAATTGCAATCGAATAACTATTACGAAAAACCCTAAACTATTACGAAAAACCCTAAATTAAACAGTAACGGAAATCGAATAACATAGTAAAATAGAATACCTGGTGGATTATGCTTCACGAATGGCTTCTGCTTCACGAATGGCTTCTGCTTCAATGCTTCATGCTTCAATGGCTGCGCTAGGGTTCTTCTTACTAATTTTCACCAACATTCGTAATGACAGTCCTTGGTAGCATTTCCCTTCCTTATGCAAACACATCATACATGGCAGCTGAGTCACCCAATCATGGCAGCTGAGTCACCCAATCTAACCTCCACATGTGTATGCTAAGTTGACTTTGACTAACGGTTGCTGACGGAAGGACAAACGTGGTACAATTTAACAAATTAAAGGATCTTTTTGTCACTTTTTAGAGATAAGGGACCATATTGGACCCAGTGATGGAGTTAAGGGACCAATATGGGTATTTAGCCTTTATTTTAAATCCTGTTGAAAATCATAACAAAACAAACAAAATCACAAAAAGGGCCTGGGGGGGGATTCGAACCCAGGACCCTCACACAACACACCAGCACTCTTACCATCCAGCCAGAAGGGCGCATCTGATTATACAATCACTACAATCAATAATATATTAAGTCTAATAATTAAATGAACTTTTAAATAAAAAGAACCTGACCAAGGGATCGAACCCTGGCCCTCTACCATCACACACCAACGTCAAAACCAACTGAGCCACACGCTCAATGTGAAACATAATCAGAAACCAAACATTATATTTTAAGTTACTTTTTTAAATTAATTTTTCGCGCCAGATGGTCTTCATCTTCAACCTTGGTACCTGCGGGTTTAGCTACAAAATTAACTGTGAACTTTCCTGCGAATTTCTTAATACAGGAAACCTACGAAATTGAAACACCATCAAAACAGTACAATTTCATTAAATTAAGAGTGCAAACAAGGTCCAGAGGTTATTTGGAATTGATCCACGGTTTTAGAATTCGTTTATATTCATTTAAACGCAAAACCCTAAATTGAAGGTCAAGAACCCTAAAATGGCAACACACGATTCAGCCATGTTTTCTTCAATTAAACCGCCCAGAATTCATCACAAGCTTCAACTAATCATGAATCAATAAACAAAATTAGTTTGCAATGCATAAATAAGGAGAGTCGAAAATTTCAAAACCAAGAACAAAACGGATTCGGTTTAGGTAATATGCAATGCTTTGGATGCTGCAAATGGTTCAAATAGATTCAGTGATGTCCATAGAACATGTATCAACCTTCAAATTGCCTTGAAAGAGCCTGAATGATGGAATTCGAATTCAAGTTTTTGGTGATTTTTTTGAAAGTGAAAACTTACTCTTGAGGCAGAAGATTCGTCCCAATGCATTGTGATGGTTTGTATACTTATAGTTGAGTGAAGCTAGGTCAAAAGATTGGATCATTGTTTGGACTTTTTGATTTTTAGAGATTGAAAAAGATTATGGCTTAAATTTCATATATTTGTGAATGAGACCTTTCTATTTCAAGACAATCATCATCAATTGTGTATCAATTTAATCCAATTCATGTTAATGACCTTCTAGAACCAAAATATATTTTAAATTTTCATATTTGATATTTTACTTAAATTTAAAATGATTTTTAATATAAAAAATCATAATAAATAAAATAAATAAAATAAAATTATGAAAATATCAAATAAATTTCGTGCATGATGTCATGGAACACTTTGGGTCACAAAAAGTTTAGCCCATTTAGAAAAATTTGGTTTTAAGACCCTATTTCCTTCATACACCACCCAAAAATTTCCCGACTTTGCAAAGGCACACATCCTTCAATTTTAATGCTATGAGGGTGTTCTTAGACATTTTGGAAAGATTAGAGAGTCCTCTAACCAACCCCATTGGTTTCATGTCCATATCATTTACCATTCTCAAGTTATGCCCTTTTGAAGTTGTTGACTTTTTGTTGACTTTCAAAAGGACCTATAATGTCTTAGCTCATACCTTCCAAATGAAGCATTTTTGGGCTTGGCTTGTGAGACACAAAGTTGTAGAGAATTCAATTTCCTTCAAAATGAGCTTTGGATGGGAAAAATTTGATGAAGCATGTGAAAGTTATGGCTGGTCAAAGTTCAGTTGACTTTTCCTGAGGAAACCCTAATTTAGAAACTCCTGATTCTTGATGATCTGAAATCTCCTTGATGAATCATGATCAACCCTTGATCAAATGATGAATTTTACTTCATATACTTGATGTTGGCAAAAAATCATGAAGTTTGACTTTGGTTTGACCCCAGTTGACCTTAGTTTGACTTTTTAACTACTTTGACTGATTTTGACTTATCTGATCATCTGACTGAGCAAACCTTTGAGAAAAGTCTTGAGACTTGTCATGGGGATTCTTAAACATATATAAGATGTTATGAAGCTAACTTGAAGTATTAGAAGTCCATTTAGCCTGATTAAAGTCCAAACCCTAGTTTAGAATGCATTGCTTAGGAGGATGCATTGTCTGAGGGAATTGTCAAACTTTCTGACTATTTGTGAACTTTGTGAACCTTGTGAACCTCATAAGATGTCTTGTGAACCTCGTGAACCTCATAAGATGTCTTGTGAACCTTTTGAACCTCATAAGATGTCTTGTGAACCTTGTGAACCTCATAAGATGTCTTGTGAACCTTGTGAACCTCATAAGATATCTTGTGAACCTTATGAACCTCTTAGTACACAAAAGTCTTGTTTTGTGAGGGAAAATTTTGTGGTGCAACAGCTGCCCCTGTTCAATTTTCTGAAACCTGAGGGGTTAGATTGGTATATGTGCCAGTCGTGACCTGGAAGGTTGAAGGGGATTGAACACAAAAGCCCAAAAATTTGCACTCACCGGTGCGTAGAATGATACTGATGACTTGTTGTATATGCCTTGAGTGGGCTTAAAGATGCCACTTGGAGAAAAGTTCTTCAAATATATCTCTTGGAGGATAAAGCAGTCCAAAATATGAAGATATAGCTTTTGGGAAGATAAACAACATCCCAACATAGTGAGATAACCTTTGGGAAGATAAACAACGTTCTGAGGTATAAGTATAACTTTTGGGAGGATAAACAACGGCCCAAAGAAATGATATGCTTTCAGGAGGATAAACAACGTCCTGAGGTATGATGATAGCTTTCAGGAAGATAAACAACGTCTTGAGGTATCAGAAGCTTTCAGGAGGATAAACAACGTCCTGAGGTATGATGATAACTTTTGGGAGGATAAATAACGACCCAATAGTAATGATAGCTTTCAGGAGGATAAACAACGTCCTGAGGTATAAGTATAACTTTTGGGAGGATAAACAACGGCCCAAAGTCATGATATGCTTTCAGGAGGATAAACAACGTCCTGAGGAAATGGTAGCTTTCAGGAGGATAAACAACGTCCTGAGGAAATGGTAGCTTTCAGGAGGATAAACAACGTCCTGAGGTATGAAGTAACCTTTGGGAAGATAAACAACGGCCCAAGGTCACAAGTTGTTGATGAAGTTTGTCTGATGGAGAATTAATCTGAAAAACAAGATTATAACATTCTGTATGATAATATTAGTTTATGTATGCATGTATGATATGATACACTTAAGTAATGTATTATGTATTTATGTATATGTATGTTATGTAAATGATGTATGTATAACAACTGCTGGCCAGGGAAAATAAATCCCGATTTGTAGCTGAAGAATATGAGGAACTCGTTTCCGCCTCGTTTGGTAGTATAATGAATAATATGAGGAACTCATTCCTGTCTCGTTTGGTAGTATAGTATTCATAACCTCTCGTCTTCGTTCGATAGTAAGGTATCCATAACCTCCCATCTTAGTTCGTCGTACTCCTATTGAAAGAATAAACTCCCGACTATCCGTCTGAGGATAAAAGAGACGGATATAAATTCCAGGGGAGATGTGACTCGAAGTACTTATGAGGATGGATTTGCCCCACCAGGGGACTTGTAGCTGTCTTGTGGGAATGAACCGGCGAAGCTTCATTGAAATCCTTCCCTCGTTCGTCCTTAGTAAATACTATTACTGCATTTTCATGCTTTTCTGGTATGCATCAATCATATTCAAAGCATATATACATTCAAACATAACCAACAAACGTTTTTCGCTTTAGTAAAAGAGGGAAAGTAATCCTGAATAAAGAGGGAAAAGTAAAGTTGAACTCGAAAACAGAATCGTTTCAACTTTGAGAGTGTATAAACAATTGGATTTAGAGCTCCTGAGATTCTTAACTTTCCTGAATACCTTCCCAGAAATCCTCATAGCTGGATCTGAAGACATGATACTGACACCATCTGATACTATTGGCGTAGACAATTAATTTCCACAATGGCTTCTGCTGAGAATCCAATATCAAGGTAATACAATGAGAGGAACGTGTCTTCAAATTGTGTCGGACCATATACGCTTCGAGTATTAGATTTGAAAAGAAAGCATTGCCTCTTGGTTGAGGATGAATTGTCCCATAATGGAAGTATCTGAATGTAGTTACCTCAAGAGAAATAAGCAGAATGCCCCACAATAATATGCCCTTGACATCATGAACTTTGTAATGTTACCCTTGGTAATTCAAATATATGAGGAGAGTTGCCCCTGGCTATTAAGCACTGTTGAATCTGGACCTGATTGCCCCGAATGAATTGAACAGTAACTTGGTATGCCCCTTTGATTTGGAAACAGTGACTATGCCCCTGGCATTATGAACTCTGTAATGCTACCCTTGGTAATTTAGATAGATGAGGAGATCTGCCCCTAACTACTTAAACATAATTGAATTCTGTCTTGATTGCCCCAAATGAGTTAGGAAGTATCATGGCATGCCCCCTTGATTGGGAGATAATGACTATGCCCCTTTGTATACATGGACTTTGATCCAGGAAGCAACCTTGTTTATCGGAAGGACTTTGATTTATTGAACATTCATCCTGTAAGTTTCTCCGTTTATCAAACACTCAGGTATATGCAAACAAATATATTCAAAAATGCAATGCTTATGTTTGTCTTGAAGTTTTGAAAAAGATTTTTTTTTTAGAAAAACATTTTTTGTGAAAACTGTGATATTAACTCAAGTTTTATAATAAGCCTTAAAGGAGTCAAGATACCTTTTTGTGGCAATATGCTTTCAAACTAACCATGCTTCAGTTAGGACTTTTAAGGGGTTATAACGTGGCCTGGTTCACGGTTTAAGAAACAAAGGATAAAGGCTCAAATTTATTTGTACCCAACCCATTCTTCGTGATGTTCTTCAGTCCTATGCTCGGTTAACTTATGCATTGAGGTTCCAAAGTAGTTTGGAATTGTAGCACTGACATTTGTGATGGTTCAGAGACCAAAAATTTATTTGAACATTCGGTCATCTTTCTTTGTTGAGGATTCATAATGACCTCTTTTTTTTTTAACTTTATTATCCCTTCTTTTTGCCTGAACTGTTTATTTCAAGGTTACAGTCAGCAGGATATCTCAATGTTTACTAAGTTTCCTTCATAGGTTTTAACTTAGTGAGCTTTTCTTTTGCTAGATATTGACTTGCGGACTTTAGTGATTATAGAGAACCATCATTAGTTGTGTACAACACAAATAATTGGCATAGTTGAGTTAACCGAGTAACTACCCTGTCCCAGGTTATGAATAAGGGTTTTAATTTGTGCGAGAATAAAAACTCCTACTTCATAGGCTCAAAAGGGTTGACTAGGGATTAACTTCCTTATATCTCCACTGTTTAGGAATTGAAACAATGCCTGTACATCGTCAGCATAGTCTGTTCAAAAGCATACTGCATAAGATTATGATATTGTTTTCGTCATCCTCCCTCTACAGGCTTATAGCTTTATCAGGAGTTAAATATCACAAGATAGAAATAAGAAGCATAGTTTTAAATATAGTGAAACGAATGGATTAATTCAAGACAAACATATGCAATGCATTAATGAAAACAAAAGTCTAACATAATGGTAAGTGTTTAAACAAATAAAAGAAATTACAAATGAAAATTCAAATGTTGTTCCATCCAGTTGGTTGAATGTCTTCAATTGCAATCTGTGAACTTTGAGGAGCAGTATACTTCACCATGAAATCAAATTTACCACTTGGATGTCCCAAGGTGCCCCATATCTCAACAGGAATTGGTAGGCTTCCTTTCTTGCTACCCTGGGCAACTTGCCTTGTAGCTTCGGTGTTTGATGGACGATAGTAAAATTCAACTTGACCTTCTGGAGTAACCTCTAGGATTCCTTCGTCAATCAGGTCTTGAATCTTTTTCTTCAATGCCCAACAATTATTAGTATCATGTCCAGGACTGTTGGAGTGATACTCACACCTTGCCTTGGGATTATAGTGAGGAGAGGAAGTTTTAGGATTTTGAGGAGGATTTTTCAAGGAAATTAGCTCCATCTCCAACAAGCATTGCAGAACTTGTGACATTGGAGTGCCGAATGTAATAAACTGCCTTCTATATTCCTTGTGTTGAGGTGGATTAACCTTATCTGGTCCTTCTTCTTCAATTGAGGAACAATCAATGGCAACCTGTCCCTTACCTTCTTTTATCCTCATCTTCCTTTCAACCAGATCAACTTGTTTTAATGGGGGTTGACTAACACTTAGATTCCTAACTCCATTACTTTGATGTTTGTGGACAAAGGTTCTTAGCTCTTCTTGCCCATGAGCTAAACATTGAATAAGAGCCACCTGGTCATTCATCTGGGTTCTCATTTCTGTCATCTCAGCTTGTAGTTGCTCCAGTTGATCATCCTTGTTGTCCTCAGGATTCTTCTTCTTAGCCAGCAGTGTCTTCAATTCATCCTGCCCCTTGGACAAGTTCAGGATTAGCTCTTGGAACTGTGCATTTTGTGCCTGGAGATCCTTAACTGTTTGTTCAAGAGCCATTGCTGAAATAAACAGCGAGAAGATGAGAAACCTGTGCACAATAAACCTGTGATGCAATGATATGGTATGTGAATGTATATGCAATGTTTTCAAGGACCGTAGGATTTAAATTTGCTTAAACAACCAAGAAAGTAAACTTTTATTAGTAATAAATTTGTTTGCCCTTTGGGCTTACAAAAATGAAATGAAATAAATACAAAAGATGGGGTTTTAAGTCTCCCATGGACGTTTCCTTTTTGTGTTGAGGTATGAGTTGAGATTCCGCTCCTTGTGAAGTTGCTTTGTCAGCTCCAGGATTCTTTCTTGGCTTGCTTTATAACGAGTCTCGAAAGTATCCCTTTGCTCCTTCAACTGGACCCAAGATCTCTGTAAGTCTTCCATGTCAGTGGGCATGTCTGGGTGAAGGATGGTATAAGAAGTATCTCCTTCAGCAACAGGTTCCATGGTAACTGGCAGGATAGCAGGATATGGCATCATAAGAGTCTGAGCACGAGATCGCACCCATCTGAGGTAAGCTTCCAAGGCAAACAATTTTAAAGTGATCTAATTCCTAAGGGTACCCCTCTTTTATTAAATACCCAGCAGAGTCGCCAGTTTTGTAACACGGTGGGAGAACTGACTTTAATTATGTTGCGGATAGCAAAAGTCGCCACCGACTTTTATTTTATCCAAAGGAAAGGCATAAAAGAACAGGAAAGACCTTTTAAAATATTTTTGGGTCCGGGGGGTAGGTTATGCAAAGGGAAGGTGTTAGCACCCTTTACATCCATGGTTATCCATGGGCTCTTAGTTACTTAGCTCACTTTGAAATGTTTTTGAAATGTGAAGTGTGTGAATAGAAATTTTCTTAAGTGTTTTATAATGATCCATGTACGGATATATATAAAACCTTTGTTTTGAAAATTTGTTTGAAAATGTGAAGTGTTTGAAATGTTTTGAAGAGTGAGCAAGTATCTAAAAGGAACCTACCCTAAGTTTAAGTCTTTTCTGTTCTTGAATCCTTTAAATGGTAAGACTATCCCTATTATTAAGGAATAGGTAGTCATTACCTTGGATGTGCGGGACAAGTGAAGGGACATCTGTTATTTAGGCAACTGTGGGGTGTATAAGCAATTCGAAGGGACTAATCATCTTTATTCGAAAGGGACAAGATCATTACGAAGGCAACATTCGAAGGGACTTGATCTTTTTATCTGTTAAGGGACTAGATGATGTGAGATGAGGGACTTTGCTTTATACACCCTACTTGACCTTTTGTTTAGGTAACATGAGAGGTAACCCTTAAGAAGTGAGATGGCGATCCAGGATCGACTTACGTGTGTGAGTGTACCAATTTAAATATTTATCTTTAAATTTAATGAGCTAAATTAATTTTTAAATACAAACATATTTCACTCCCTATTTTACTAACCATAGCATTTAAAATAAATAATAAAAATTAATACTACAAATATTACATAAGGGATACAATTACATAATAATAATAATTAAAATAAAATAAATGAGCAAAATAAATAATAATAAATAATTGGGTTAGTAATAATAATAATAAAAATAATATATAAATAAATGGGGTTAGTAATAATAAAAATTAATAAGAATAAAAATCAAGAAATTAACATGATAATGAATAATAAATGCAATTTTTAATAGATAATTATTTTTTTAGATTTTTAAGAAGAAAAATAAACAATTCATATTATATACCAATTATTATAAAGATTTAAATTATATATACATGTTATAAAAAATAATGGTTAATTATAATTAAATAAACATATTATAAAAAGTAAATTATATTTACAAAATTAAATTAAGAGTTTTTAATTATTTTAAGCATAATCTAAAATTATTTACATACAAGAATTATATTAAATAATAATTATAAACAAATTATAAAAATATGCACATTATTAAAGTTTATAAATAAATAAATTAAAAGTTATAATATAATTAGATTTTATGTAAAAGAAAATTAGGGTTTGATTATTTAGAAAAATACATTAGGGTTCATTCCTTAATTAAAATATAAACAAGAATTATGAAATTAAAATAAATTAATAAATTAATATTTACAATTAGGGTTCATAATTAGGTCTTAAAAATATTTTAGGGTTTATGAAAATATTAGGGTTAATTATCTAATTATAAATTAATTATACAAAGTTATACAATATTAATAACATACAAAAATAAATATTAAATAATTTTTTATTAATAAAGTTTAATTTTGAAAAGATGAATAAAGAAAATTATGTTATTAACATTTTATTTTATTATTTAAATTTATTTAACAATAATATAAACAAATAAAATAGAAAAACAAGAAAAATGAAAAAAAAGATTTACCTGGACTGGGATTCGAACCCAGTCCCTGAGCTTTCACCTTCAAGACCAACACACCAACCACTGGGCCATGCACGCGCATGTGAGAATGAGAGAACTTCATATTGTTTTATTTTAAATCCTGCTGAAAATCATAACAAAACAAACAAAATCACAAAAAGGGCCTGGGGGGGATTCGAACCCAGGACCCTCACACAACACACCAGCACTCTTACCATCCAGCCAGAAGGGCGCATCTGATTATACAATCACTACAATCAATAATATATTAAGTCTAATAATTAAATGAACTTTTAAATAAAAAGAACCTGACCAAGGGATCGAACCCTGGCCCTCTACCATCACACACCAACGTCAAAACCAACTGAGCCACACGCTCAATGTGAAACATAATCAGAAACCAAACATTATATTTTAAGTTACTTTTTTAAATTAATTTTTCGCGCCAGATGGTCTTCATCTTCAACCTTGGTACCTGCGGGTTTAGCTACAAAATTAACTGTGAACTTTCCTGCGAATTTCTTAATACAGGAAACCTACGAAATTGAAACACCATCAAAACAGTACAATTTCATTAAATTAAGAGTGCAAACAAGGTCCAGATGTTATTTGGAATTGATCCACGGTTTTAGAATTCGTTTATATTCATTTAAACGCAAAACCCTAAATTGAAGGTCAAGAACCCTAAAATGGCAACACACGATTCAGCCATGTTTTCTTCAATTAAACCGCCCAGAATTCATCACAAGCTTCAACTAATCATGAATCAATAAACAAAATTAGTTTGCAATGCATAAATAAGGAGAGTCGAAAATTTCAAAACCAAGAACAAAACGGATTCGGTTTAGGTAATATGCAATGCTTTGGATGCTGCAAATGGTTCAAATAGATTCAGTGATGTCCATAGAACATGTATCAACCTTCAAATTGCCTTGAAAGAGCCTGAATGATGGAATTCGAATTCAAGTTTTTGGTGATTTTTTTGAAAGTGAAAACTTACTCTTGAGGCAGAAGATTCGTCCCAATGCATTGTGATGGTTTGTATACTTATAGTTGAGTGAAGCTAGGTCAAAAGATTGGATCATTGTTTGGACTTTTTGATTTTTAGAGATTGAAAAAGATTATGGCTTAAATTTCATATATTTGTGAATGAGACCTTTCTATTTCAAGACAATCATCATCAATTGTGTATCAATTTAATCCAATTCATGTTAATGACCTTCTAGAACCAAAATATATTTTAAATTTTCATATTTGATATTTTACTTAAATTTAAAATGATTTTTAATATAAAAAATCATAATAAATAAAATAAATAAAATAAAATTATGAAAATATCAAATAAATTTCGTGCATGATGTCATGGAACACTTTGGGTCACAAAAATTTCAGCCCATTTAGAAAAATTTGGTTTTAAGACCCTATTTCCTTCATACACCACCCAAAAATTTCCCGACTTTGCAAAGGCACACATCCTTCAATTTTAATGCTATGAGGGTGTTCTTGGATATTTTGGAAAGCTTAGAGAGTCCTCTAACCAACCCCATTGGTTTCATGTCCATATCATTTACCATTCTCAAGTTATGCCCTTTTGAAGTTGTTGACTTTTTGTTGACTTTCAAAAGGACCTATAATGTCTTAGCTCATACCTTCCAAATGAAGCATTTTTGGGCTTGGCTTATGAGACACAAAGTTGTAGAGAATTCAATTTCCTTAAAAATGAGCTTTGGATGGGAAAAATTTGATGAAGCATGTGAAAGTTATGGCTAGTCAAAGTTCAGTTGACTTTTCCTGAGGAAACCCTAATTTAGAAACTCCTGATTCTTGATGATCTGAAATCTCCTTGATGAATCATGATCAACCCTTGATCAAATGATGAATTTTACTTCATATACTTGATGTTGGCAAAAAATCATGAAGTTTGACTTTGGTTTGACCCCAGTTGACCTTAGTTTGACTTTTTAACTACTTTGACTGATTTTGACTTATCTGATCATCTGACTGAGCAAACCTTTGAGAAAAGTCTTGAGACTTGTCATGGGGATTCTTAAACACATATAAGATGTTATGAAGCTCACTTGAAGTATTAGAAGTCCATTTAGCCTGATTAAAGTCCAAACCCTAGTTTAGAATGCATTGCTTAGGAGGATGCATTGTCTGAGGGAATTGTCAAACTTTCTGACTATTTGTGAACTTTGTGAACCTTGTGAACCTCATAAGATGTCTTGTGAACCTCGTGAACCTCATAAGATGTCTTGTGAACCTTGTGAACCTCATAAGATGTCTTGTGAACCTTGTGAACCTCATAAGATGTCTTGTGAACCTTGTGAACCTCATAAGATGTCTTGTGAACCTTATGAACCTCTTAGTACACAAAAGTCTTGTTTTGTGAGGGCAAATTTTGGGGGTGCAACACCTGCCACATACATGACATCATGGCATTTCAGCACACATGTTTAGTTATTTTCGAGGATCTCATATCTGAATTATGTTGTTGGATTTTCTTCTGTATCAAAATATGGATCAAAACAAATAAATTCCCCAGAAATAACCGAACATGGCATCTCATAGCATTCATTCCATTGCATTGCATTTCAGTTCTGTAAGTAGGGTTCATCCATTCTTTGTTCACAATCCACAATTGAGATTCCAACTCTTGTATCAGACTTGAGGCAACTTCTGGACAAATCATGGACTCTGGGGAGAAAATCCAGTTTGCAAATGTTGGGTTGACGAGAGATTAGTGGGATCAACTTGTAGAGGCTATGACGATTTTGGCAAGGCAAGATGGCCGCAATTTCGCCCAAGCCCATCTAGCAGCAGATCTGAGTGGGGCTGCGAGTGGTGTTGCCGATGCTGAGTCATCCCATCTACGGGTAGGGTAAGTGGTCCCCACCGGTTCACACTGTAAGCGGATGGCCGAGCAAGCGAATCAGGGTCATTTTTTGGCACCTCATATCGTTCGCCGCCGTGGAGTTCGATATGTATCTCAGCCCACAAATGAGGTGGGTTCAGACATTCCTGTAGTTGATCAAGTCATTCAACCAATGGTTAAGTAGGTAGTTCATTCAGTGGTTGATCTGACAATTACTCAGGTAGTCGAGCCAATTCTTGTTCAAAAGGTTGTGGAGGAGGCTGCTAGGGAGGTTGTTGTGGGTGATGTTGAGGGTACTAGAGAGACTGAGGATACTATTGAAACAAAGGTCATGGTTTCTTCGATCGAGCCCTCCGTACACACTAATGGAGGATTTTCAGGAGGGTCCATCGACCGATCTGTGCTCACAGAGTATAGTAAGCATGTGGCCCTATGATTATGGAAGGGAGAGATATATGGTTTTTACACTTAATTTTAGCTTTTGTTTATTTATGCAAAAGTTGTTTAATTTTTGTTGTAAAAAAATATGGATTACATTAATATTTAAGGAGCTGAAGATTGAAGGGAAGAAGCTTATCGAATTAGCAATCGACAACACACCTATCAAGGAATGCCACGCTACATTGTACGGGCAAACATATAAAGACAATATTTCGTTTTCTGGTGGAGCAAGTGAACATTGAAAGGTTAGAGATGACACCCAGTCCAACTGAATCACAACTTGAAGATATTTTTACCAAAAGATTGAAAACTAATAGACTTTTAATTCTTAGAAACGAATTGAGTCTAATCCAATTCAATGAGTAAATTCTTAAAAAAAAAAGTCGAATTAAAAGAACATGGTAAAGAATAATTCAACCATGATTAATTGAAGAGGTTGATTTAAAGTTGGTTAGATGAGTAACTAACTTTATCAGTTAAATAGTGTGAGCAGCAAACTAAGACTTGTGGTCGTTAGAGGAACACGGTTTGCCGACAGTGAGAGGCAAAGAGTGATTCAAAGGACACGCAAACCCCACACTGTAGTATTATTTATTTATGAATAGTTAAGGTAGACCCACATGATCTTCAACCACAATCTTCACTTTAAAATTATCCCAACTAAGAATATAAATAATTGAACAACCCTAGTGAAGTCTTGCAGAAACCAATCAACAAAGAAAAGATGGCATCAAGTGGAGAAGAGAAGAAGTATTCAACAAGCGAGCTTATGGCTAGCGCTAAGGTGGTAGCAGAGGCAGCACAGTCAGGTCTCGGGAAAGAATCAGAGGTAGACAAAGCCAAAGCTGCACAAGCTGCAGGTGATCTTCTAGATGCGGTTGGTCAGTATGCTAAGCTGGATGATAATCAGGGCGCAGGACAGTATCTTGATAAGGCTGCTGATTATCTGCATGAGTATAAGTCCGGCAACAGCACCACCACTGATGCTCCACTGACTTCTAAACCAGATCAGCCCAAAGGTGGTGATGATGCACCGAAATCCGAAGAAGCCGTTAAATCTGGAGATGGAGGAGGATCCGGTGGACTTGGTGGATTAGGGGGAGATTTTGCTAAGGTTGCTGGAGGTTTCTTTAAATGAAAATTATGTGCTGTCTTGATTAATAAGGACACTTTATTTGCAAAGATCCTGTTGTTATCTTATCATATGATTAATTAATAGGATATGGTGTTGTGTGATGATGAATGTAATATGTAAGGTAACAGAGTTGTTTGAACCTAGATCCTCCTGTCCTGCTCTTATTTGTTTATGTTTTTCCCTAATTCTGCTGCATATGCCAGCATGTATATATTTGTTATTCAAACCTGTTTCGTTTCTCGTATTTTGTTTGGTTTTGGCTTAATGAAATTTTGTTCATTTTGTTAGCAAAAGAAAGAGGTGGAGCAGAAAGGAGATAAGGATTTTTTAAAATGACAAAAGTTAGGCACTAGAGTATTTAATATAAACGGTAGATATCATAAAAGAGTAACAGCGAATCAATGATATCTAAGAAGGAGGAAACCAAACGGTGGAGTAATTGTTATAGGTTGAATATAATGAATGAAGTGATAATGTGATTAATGTGTTCATTAAATATCCAACAATGAGAAATTTGAATGACAATCTTGTTAAGGGTTGTTTTAAGTTTTTGAAGATCTTGAGTAGGTTAGTCATGATTCAACCTCGATAATGTTGGATCATCACGAGGAGCATCTATATTAGATCAAGAACAACACCCAAATAAGAAAGATACTACATATTCACCCAAAATCTTAAGGTGATACGCTTATGGATCCTCTCACTTATAAATTGTTCAATCTCCATTTTTTTAAGTAATGTGAGACTTTCAACTCACATTTGACACAAGAATCTCTCTCTCAAGTGTGAGTTCATCCATTATACTTCTCCTCAAGCGGAAGCTCTTTCATCCACATATATTTGTATTGTTGTTGCAGACACTACAACGAAACACGCTGCCTGACCACCACATTGTCAGGAAGAATTTCGATACAAGGAGTCAGTCCCTTAATTGAACCATTGACTTTGATACCATTATTGAGTCATCATGAGGAGCATCCACATTGGGTCAAAAACAACACACAAGTGAGAGAGACACCACATATTTACCCAAAACCTTAAGGTGATAGGTGTGTGGGTCATTTCACTTACAAAGTGCATAACCTCCACTTTTCTAAGCAACATGGGACTTCCAACTCACACTTGTACACAACAGACAAAACAATTATGGGTCATATTTAACCATGACTTAACCATGAAAATCTATTATAAGGCTCTATTTAGCCACAATTTAAGCGTGGCAAATTTGAGGTTTTGTGATATATCCCATTTTACATGCACACCCCCAAAGAAGGTCCTACTTATTATCACAATACATATAAGTTGGTTCAAAAGAGAGATAACCATATTAGAAACAAAAACCTCAACCAAACTATTTGAGTAATGGTGGATGCCATAATACAATACTAAGTTTTTGTATATGAGAAGGATAACACCACGAAAGCTACATATCACCACGGTTGGAAGAAGGATTCCATTAATGTTGGAGGTCTGTGGAAATGAATGATGTGATAGTAAGTGTCGTACTTTCCACCATGGTTAGCTGATGTGATAAAAAATAGGACAATGCTCCATATTTCACCACAGTTGGAAAGTCAAATCATAGTAAAAAATGGCATGGTCATGAGTTCGATACCCGACGACCATATTTTGGTATTTTAAAATGGTTCATCTCTACATTTCACCATAGTTGCGTCTTTTAATAGAGGTGATATATAAATTGAGTTTATTATATTTTACATGCTAAAAAAGTACAAATATGTAGCAACCCTAAGCTAGTAGGAGTTTCTAGAGGCTTTAGTGTTTCTATGGGGTTAAAGTAAGCTCATGAGGGTGAAAAGTTGTGATTTATGGGTGTTTTCTAGGAATATCATATTGACCCTCCTCCACCATCAAGGTGAGGCTTTTATAGAGGCTTATGAGCCTAAAATTTAGGGATCATAAGATGTAGTAATTGTTCCACATTAACCACGAAGCTCGCAAACCACATAATTCTCAGGGAATCATGGTAATGACTGCTTTTGCAAGTGGTTATGGGTAGCATACATGTTACTATCATTGTTTCCTCCTCGGGGAAAGCATTGGTAAGGGGGTCATATCTAGGCATTAGTTATGGGTAACATACATATCATTATCCTTGCATAATAAGGGTTGGTCCCCGTGTCGTCCTAAGAGTGTCTTTTACAAATATGTCACTACTTAGTCCCTCAAGCACGATGACCTTTAAAAGGATGAGTGATTAACTTGTCTTCCATGTGACTTTGAACCTTTCATTCCTTATAAGGAAGTCCCATAGATGGAGGCGGCTCCCTTATTTAGGGGTGTGTCCCTTAGTTAGGGGATAATCCCTTAACTAGAGATGACTCTCTCAATTAGGGACGGGTCCTTTAGTTAGGGGAGACTTCCCAAGTTAGGGACGAGTCCCTCAGTTAGGGATGAGACCCTCAGTTAAGGACAAGTCCCTCAAGAGTAGGTACATCTTGAAGGTGGCCTGGGTGCACCTCGTGTTGTCACAAGAGTGATACCTTATCATTCAATCAATTTTTAGAGACGTCAAAATGTCAGTTAGTTATGGAAACTTGATCGCTTAGGGGGAAATAACATTCATGGCATTTAATGTTGCTCATGATAGTTTTCCATGGAAAACCTAGTCTAGTTTTTTTCCCATACGTGTGTTCATGACCTGTGAAACCTTTTCCATTTCTTGCAATTGTTGCACTGCCATGCAAGTATGTTTCTTGTGATATTACTTTTTTTCCTTATAAAGGGTCTTGGTTTGTTTTTAAAAAATACCTTCAACTCTCCCGCATGTTTTAGGAATTCCAATATTCAACATATGCGTTTCATAGATGCAATATCGCTTTTCTGACCTTTAAGCTTGGATAAGAGAGGATAAAATCAAGGGGTGCATAAGGCTTCCAGATATTCAAGTATCGAGACTTTATAAATTCTTCCACTTTTATTAGGAATTGATGTCTAGGAAGAATGCCAAATGTATCCATGTTCATGATATTGTATCCTTATATTCTGACTCAGATATGACTGCAAGTTTCTGTCGTAATATTAGGTTCTCAAGTACACAACACAAAAAACATGTAATCTTGGAGCCGTGTTCAAAACCAAAATAACTAATATGGCTAATTTATGTGGTTTATCAGCTCCTTATTTCTACATGCACCACTTTGTCATTCATGAATTAGGGTTCTTAATACCTTTTGCACCATTTGAAGAGGACTTTTTGGCGACTGCTAATGTTACCCCTCCCGAATAACGCCCTACTTATGGGGTAATATTAAGACCTTTGAGATTATTTGTCACCACATGGATGTCCTCCCCACCATTGGGATTTTTTTTCTTTTTAAATCATAGAGGTCATCCTTGCTAGAGGTTGGGTAACTCGATGTTCGTTTCCTGTTAGGGGTTTGTTGGATCCCTACACAGAGCCTTATGAGGATTGGAAAGATAGATTTAAGAGATTTAGAGGATGACACCGTGCTTCTATGGTGACCACGGAGGCCATATGCACCTCTTTCTTTCCTTTGTCATATATAAAGAACCTTTAGCTTATCAAGGGAATATACTCCAACAATCTTTCTCCCATTGATCCAGAGGTGATCCAAGTGTTGAGTTGCTTCCGAACTATCACTTCTTATACTCTAATCACATTGGATCAAGGAGATGAAGTTGGGGTAGATACATATCTAGGTAAGATTTGTGGGCTTAAGAGAATATTCTTACTTGCTCTCTTCCTCTCCCCCTCATTACTCTATATAATTTGTGCTTTTGTTTTACAGGGAAAATATATAAAAATATCACATGTCGAAAGAAGAGAGAGCTTGGTTCGGATGCAGGATGAACATCAACCAACAACCGCCTTTCAGTGTTGCCCTGGCCATTCATTAGTGGTTACGAAAAGGAGGTTGGGCGAGGCATGACTTAAGGGTGATGATCGCCTTACATAAAGCCAAAAGTAGGAGGAAAATCCCCTGAGGCTTTTAGGAAGCAACCAGATAGCTGCCACCGGAGCAGGGACAAATGGAGAGCCTTTTCCGATGGCAGAAACTCTTCGAACATCATTGTGGAATAACCCTTCTTTTAATTCTATCAAGTTCACCAGGTGATACCTCCCTTTTCTAGAGAATTTTCCCATTGAATATCGATCACTCCTTAAGAAGTATCCTCATAAGATGACAAGGATTTCATAAATTCAAATTATGAGATGCATCTTGGTGGATAAAGTCTAAAGGGAGAAACATATCCAAGTAACATGTGAGTTGACGTCCCAACTTGCTTTTGTCACCAGACGCTTCTAAGAATTTCAGAGGGCGATAAAAATCTTAGTGAAGGAGCAAACCGATTTGAAATACCTCATCAAGAAGGTGGCCTTATAAGGACATGCCTATGCCAAGGAGAGGTGTTACACAAACATATTTATTTCATTTCCTCTTCACATTTCAGGTACATAGACGTTTCCACCTTTCACTTCATCTTCACGTTTTTATTAATAAAAATTGTATGTTGTTTAAGTTATGTTTTTGTTGATAGAAGTTCTATGTTATTTAGGGTATGTTGTTGATCATAAAAGTTGTATGTTATTGATGATAAACATTGTATGTTGCTGATGATTTTATTTTTGTTGAGAAAAGTTGTATGGTGTTTAAGTTATGTTGTTGTTGATAAAAGTTCTATGTTGTTTGGGGTATGTTGTTAATGATAAAAGTTCAATGTTGTTTAGGGTACGTTCTTGATGATAAAAGTTGTATGTTGTTGGTTTGTTTTTGTTGAGCTATGTTGTATGTTTTTTATTGTATGATGTTGTTGATACAAGTTCCATGTTGTTGATGATTTTGTTTTTGCTAAGATATGTTGTATATTGTTTAAACTATGTTTTTGTTGATAAAAGTTCTATGTTGTTGATGATTTTGTTTTTGTTGAGCTATGTTGTATGTTGTTTAAAATATGTTATTGTTGATAAAAGTTATATGTTCTTGGTGATTTTGTTTTTGTTGATCTATGTTGTATGTTGTTTATAGAAGTTCTATATGGTTGATAATTTTTTTTGTTGATAAAATTTCTATGTTGGCTAAGGTATGTTTTGTTGATAAAAGTTATATGTTGTTGATGATTTTGTTTTTGTAGAGCTATGTTATATGTTGTTTAAAATATGTTGTTATTGATAAAATATCTATGTTGTTTATGATTTTGTTTTTGTTGAGCTATTTTGTATGTTGTTTAAAGTATTTTGTGATTGATAGAAGTTCCATGTTGTCGATGATTTTGTTTTTGTTGATAAAAGTTGTATGTTGTTTAAGGTATGTTTTTGTTGATAAAAGTTCTATATTGTTGATGATTTTGTCTTTGTAGAGCTATGTTGTATGTTGTTTAAAGTATGTTGTTGTTAATAACAGTTTTATGTTTTTTATTTATTTATAAAATTTGTATGCTGCTTAAGGTATGTTTAATGTTATTACTTGAACATTGCAGCTATCATGTTGTTCGTTCAACTTGTCCTAGAATATGAGTTTATTATATTATATGTGGTTGAAGTGTTTTTCCAGCCCCCTTAGTACTAAATAAAATTTTGAATTGAATTAGAAAATATAATATGAGAAATTAAGTTAAATTATAATATAATTTACACTTATCATTGTTCTACAACACTTTTGTAGGGGCATTATACGCATTTTCCTCTTTGACGGTTAGAACTTGGTTCAATGCTTATACTTCTTCAACTACACCTTCATTCACCTCTAATTTTGTTTGAAAAGTAAATAATATTTTTTAAAATGAACTAGAGTTGAAAGAAAAGGTATTTGAAGAACTGGAAGCATTGAAACAAGTTCTAACTATTAAAGAGAAAGAATATGGATAATGGGTTATAGAAAGCTCGTAAAACAATGATAAATGTAAGTTGTTTTCTAATTTAATTTAATTTTTCATATTAATATTTATAAATTAGATTGAAAGATGATATGTTTAGTGGGAAGCTGGTGAATTAATCATTCCACATAAGTTATAATAAATTCAAGTAAACATATCACCACGGTTGAAATCATGGATATTAATGATTTCTAAGTCTTTCATTACAATTGAACTTTATAACTATGATGAAATTTATTGAAATCTGCAAAAATTCAGGCGTTGGGTATCAAACCCCTGACCTCAACATTTACTATAGTTGGCTTAAACTATTTTTATAGTATATTACACACTATTGTGTTTTTACCACGACCAGTAGATGGTGGTTGCAAGTAGCCCAGTTACAACCACATGTTACTTTATAACGATGATGAAATTTATTGAAATCTGCAAAAATTCAGGCGTTGGGTATCAAACCCCTGACCTCAACATTTACTATAGTTGGCTTAAACTATTTTTATAGTATATTACACACTATTGTGTTTTTACCACGACCAGTAGATGGTGGTTGCAAGTAGCCCAGTTACAACCACATGTTACTTTATCACGGCTCATCAACCATAGTTATATCTCTTTCTCATCTGTAGTGAAATGTGTTATCTATAGTAGTGTCTCCTAAAAAGGGGCGACAAGGATTCCTTATAAGAATGCAAAATTTATTATCGTCTCGGATGAATGAAAGGATTCCTTATAAGAATCCAAGATTTCTTATCGCCTCGAAGGGCGAAAAGGATTCCTTGCAAGAAACTGAAATTACTTATTACCTCAAAGGGAGGCAAGGATTCCCCGTTAGAATCCATTATTTATTATCACCTCAAAAGCGGAAATGATTCCTTGTAAGAATCCATTTCTTACCGCCTCGAAGGGCGACAAGGATTCCTTGTAATAATGCAGCTATTTATTTACACCGATTTTTGGTAATGTAAACAACCATTATCCATTAACACTTTAGGACCGGATAAAAGTTCTTTTACAATGTTCGTTCAAGTCTCGCGATTTATGATATCAGATCATGTATTATTTAAGAACAAAATCATTGTTCTTATTAGTGTTAGAATTGTTTCCAACAAATTTTGTAAAACAAGTTGTCTCATGGCAACTTAAAAGAAATAACACTCAAATGAGCATTCAAAAGAAAGAAAAATAAAGGAAATGAAAAGAAATGTAGAATTGCAAAATGAAAAGGAAAATAAAGCACAAACAAAACAATTTTAAATTGAAGACAATGTAAAGGGTGGATGAATCCATCTTTGTTCGTCCCTGAACCCATTTTCCCTTGCGGCGTGGGTGTTACAAGACTTTGAAAAAATAGGATCCAACCTCTAATACATAGTAATTACAACTATTTATAAAGAAAAGAAAATAATTTCCTACATCTAAGATTATAACAAGTGTCTTATTAATAACTTCCTTAATCTAAGATTGACACGTGTATCTTTGGATAACTTCTATTAATAACTTCCGATAACTTCCAATAACTTCCGTGTAGGAGTTGTTTGCTTGATTGATGTAATACATCAATATTTGACTCTTTGAATGACTTCTTTGATTGTCTTTTTCGAATTCCTCTTTGAATGTCTTATAACATGCCATTTTTGGTTGAAAATAAAGCTTTCGAAAGTACCATACTATCTATAGTACCAACTCGAATTCCTTCAACATCCATCAATTTGCTCAATTTGCTGCATATAATTTTGTTGACAATCGAAATACAAATACTTTAATTTTATATATTAACACTATTACAACAAAAAGTATACATAATCATGGTTGGGAGAAGGATTCCATCATGAATGGTGATATGTGGTTAAAAAAAGGTGTGATAGTAAGTGCACTACTTTCCACCACGGACTAAGGTCGTGGTAAAAATCAAGAATCAAACTACATTCACTACTACAAAATGCGTAAACAACGACGCCATGTTTATTACGTTTCATTCCTACACTGTTGTGACATATCAAAACTAAGGCGCGATTGTATTATATTTGCTTTTTGATTAAAAATTATTTGTATATAACAATAGTTATTAATCCAACTGTGGTAATACCTTTAAGCTTTCATGAGTTCGAACCTCAGCGCCATCATATATATATATATATATATATATATATATATATATATATATATATATATATATATATATATATATATATATATATATATATATATATATATATATATATATATATATATATATATATATATTATTCCTTTTATATTAAGGCGCGCCTTTTCAATTTTATTTACTTTTAAATAAAAAATTTAAAAGTTATAACTACGGTTGTTTTGTCCACTGTTGTGATATAATTTTTTGTTTTTTAAATTCTTAATTCTAAATATAACTATGACGCTTCATTATGAAATTTCATTATGAAAGGTATATATCACAACGGTTTATAGTATTGACCGTCGTAGTAGTTTTACAATATTTTTAGTATCACAACGGTATAAGTATTGACCGTCGTAGTAGCTTTATAATATTTTTTGTATCATAACGTTTGATGTTATAGACCGTCGTAGAAGCTTTACTATATTGTTTACTAGCTCCTAGTATGCTTGTCTCTTCAATATCATTTTTTCATTGAAAATAGAAATTAGACAAAACGTTACACGATTTCAACGTTAAACTCTAATGTTCAATACCGTGAAACAATACACAATTTCAACGAAAGCTTGCATCATCAGTATTCATTCTTCACCGTGTTGTTATCATTTTTCGTCATCATCGTCATGATCGTTACAGAAGGAATATTATGCACTAACCAAGTTGTCACCGTCGATTAGGAAGATAACAACAACACCATCATTGTCGTAAGGAAGGAATACAATAACAAAAACACCAACACCAACATCTTTTACTTAGTCTTCACGTTTATGGTACGTAAAATATTTTCCTCATGCATCTACATTAAACCCATTTATCATTGTCGTGGTTGTTGTTCTTGTTGTTCATGTTGCTGTTGTTGTTGTTGTTGATGTTGTTTATGTTCTTGTTGTTCATGTTGTTGTTGTTGTTTATGTTCTTGTTGTTCATGTTGTTGTTTTTTTAACATATATGTCGACCTTGTCAAGTTCTTCATCAGGAAGCAACGAAGATACTCAAGCGAATGAGTGTTCTGCGAATACAACTCAAACGATTGATACTCAATTGAAAAGATCACATGGAGGTGTCACAATGATGCCCCAATTGACATCACTTCGCAACTCATCAAGTGTGAAAATTCCAATCGAGTTTGATTCGTTATATAGAGTAGTGGATTATCCACATGAGCCTACTATTAAGAGTTATGTTGCGTTCCTCGCACGTAGCAAAGTTAGTATACTGATAGATGACTGGAGAGAAGTGGATGTTAAAGTCAAAGACAACATATGGATAGACATTACAATATTACATAGTTTCTAATTCATACTTTATAGTTTCTAATTCACTACCTATAGTTTCTAATTCATACTTATATATTGATTTAAATATAGTTGAATTTTGAGATTGCCGATAACTCAAAATTGAAAAATAAGTGGCTTACTTATGCCGGTGTTCATTGGAGGGGATTTAAGTCACAACTCATGGCTGACTACATTACAAGGGCTAAGAGAGGTATTGAATGTTCGTGGATTCAATATAGTTTTATATCAAAGAAGGTGTGGCGCAAGTTTACGAAGAAACGTCGTTCTGAGGAATTCAAGGTTAGTACTGGTCTTATGTAACCAATAATGTTATGCTAATGATTTATAGATACTAATCATACACATTTTTCACTTTGTTAATAATAGGCTAAAAGCGAAGTAGGAGTTTAAAATAAGGCAAAAAACATGTATCCCCATAGATTGTCTTGTGAGGGTTACATGAAACTTGAGAAGAGAATCATACAGGAAAAACAACAACAAATATGAGATTGTGACATCCCATCTCCACCGTCAAGACATGAGAAATGGAAGAGGGCTCGAGTAAAATCTAATGGAGAGTACACCTCCAAGACTTCAAGAGTAGTTATTGAGAAAATTGTAAGTGTATGTTTTATTTTGCTTATGTTATTTAAATGTGTTTGCTTATGTAAGTTACTCATGTTGTGTAGGATAATTTGGTTTTGGAGGCCCATGAAGGAAAATTTGTTCCGGAAGCACGACATGACATATTAGTGGAAGCTATTGAAACAACTGAGTATGGAGGTTGTGTCTGTGGTGTTGGAGAAGGTATCAACTTGATGGCATACTTTGGTTCTCAAAGAAGAAGTACCGAACCCCTGAATTGAATGCTCAACGACAAAAGATTGAGAATGTTGAGAAGAAATTGGAAGAACAAAGGAGGATGTTTGAAGAGGATAGGGAAAAAAGGGAGAAAGACATGGAAAAGTTACAAGAGTTATATTGGGTATGTGCTTTACTTGAGATGTTAGTGTTTTATCAGAAATGTATGATATATATATATATATATATATATATATATATATATATATATATATATATATATATATATATTGTGCTTAATTTTGTTTTATGTAATGTTATGGTGTAGAGATGAGGTGAAAACCTCGAACAATGAATAAATTAAGATCACCATTACGTTGATGGTTATGATCAAACTCCAAGTAGAAGTGTTATAAACCGCGCTTCTACAAAAGAAAGTAATTGTACAACCCATCCCCCCGTAGATGACCGCACCAGGATATTGGACCCTAGTCCCAATGAAATAGCCACTTTATACTTGTACATTGCAACAACAAATACACCGCAAGCTCTTCTGCTAGAACATTGCCCGAAATTGGATGTAGTGTATTACACTCCTGAAGATGTAAAGGATTTTCTCGCAGGATTTAAGTGTCTTGACATATGTATATTTCAAGTTTCGTGCACGTAAGTATATTGCATTATAGAACATTATTATTTTTTGTATTTTCTCCCTTAATTTATTCATTTTCTTTGACCATTTAGGTACATTCACCGTCTTTGTATAGAGTTAAATAACTCAAGTATTTATGGAATCTTGAAGTCAACTTATATTAATTGTGCGGCATTGTTGATTCATGGGATAAGGTATATATGTCAAAAATGTTTACATATATTAATATATAGGTTGACTATTGAATTATTATCACGCATAATATTGTGTTTTTTGTTCTTTCTTATATAGGTGTTTAATGACCAAACCCTAATCCCATTGAAGACTTTGTAGATATTCGTAAACGATGGGCGTATATCCACAATGCGCTCAAGGGTCCTCCTGTTGTTTGATTTATCAATAACTTTCCTCACCATATATTTTTTGATGCACATATTTTTTTATGTATAGGATATCGTATTTGATGCATATAATGTAAATAATAATTTTGGCTTTTGATGCACATATTGTATTTGATGTAGAGGATATTGTGTTTGATGTACATAATATAATCAATAATATTGGCTTTTGATTCATGTATTATATTTGATGTAATCAATAATTTTGGCTTTTGATGTAAATTCTGTGATTCAGTTATAAGGATAAAATATATGAAGAATTGTGTTTGATGCACATATTGTGTTTGATATTCTATTGTAATTGTATGTTTCAGCTGGTGTTTTGGTGTTTTTGGACTGATAGAACTTGTTGTATTTTGGCATATCTTATGCCTGTATTTTATTATCAATTCATTTGGCCTTAAAAAAAACAGAAGCTGTTTTGACAGAATAAAATATAGGAAGAATTTGATTAGCAGCGAATTTTTATATTTAAAACAGAGGTTATGACAACGACTATAAAAACCTAACTGTAGTTATATGTTGAACGCTGACCAGAATAATATAAATAAAAAATGTTGTTGCTGAGTATTGAACCAGGCTACCTTTAGTTATATCGCAACGATTATAAAAACTAACCATCGTGAAATGGTGCACGCTTTCTAAAATACAACAACGGTCCCAAAACCGTCATTATAAGTACCACATATACAACAACACTCTACATAATAATGTCTGGAAGTTCCAATTGTGGTGAAATATCAATAAGGCCATTATTCACCACAATTGAAAGTTTCCAATTTTCCATTTTTCCACATGTTTTAGATGATTACTTTGAGAGCTAGAATATTAAATATTTATAACACAACAACAACAACAAAGATAGTAAGATCATAATCACTACTAGAATGATGCAAGTTGTACAAAAAATACAAGCAGCTACCTCTTGCAAGAGCTTAAGGCTTTATTTTTTCATGCCCTCCATTATTTTTTTCATATGAATATTTCAAATGATAATTACTTCTAATATAAACCTTATATATCTGCTTTGATATTTTTTTAAGAACCAAAAGGTTTGGTTTGGTGCTACTATTAACTATGTTTGAAACATGTTATTAGTTGCTTCACAGATATTGATTTGCATAAATTCAATTTTCAAGATCTTTTAATTTTCTTGCGTTTGATTCCTTATTTTGCGTGATCTATTATTATTTGCGTTTGATTCCATATATTCATGTTAGCATTGGACTACTCATTTCACTGCTCTTCTAGCATTAGACTGTAACTCACCTTATAGAAACCATGTTTCATTTCATATATTGACATTTTCTGATTATTGATACATATGTAGGATTTCCAGCTTGGAGAAGTGATAAGAAATGAGTCACACATCGATCATTGAAACACAAGAGCAAGTGTTTATTTAATTATTTCACACGCTACTTTCCAAAACTTGAATAATGGATTGAATTAGAAGTGTAATTGGGTTGTTGCTGTAGGATTTGTGTATTTGATTTGGCCCATTTAAAAATATTTTTAAAATAACAATTAAAAAATTAAATTAAATTAAAAAAATATAATACGAAAAAATTAAATAAAATTAAAAATAAATTTCAAAATATATAATATATAAAAACAGTAAAAATATTTAAAAATATATAATATATATTAAAAAAATAAAAAACAAATTAATCCAGATGGATTTTAATTAATAAATTAAAAATTAAATATAAAACTTAATTCATAGTCAACAATTTTTTAGCGGGGGATCACAATTTTTTTTATATATATAACAAAATCAATAAAATCATTAAACATTAAATTTCAACAGTAGCAACAATATTAAACATTTCACAAGACAACAACAACTAACATTTTTAACTTAAATCCATGGTTTCCTTGCATTATTCAAGTTGGAGAAAATATGATGCAATTTTGAAATTTATTAACGAAAGAAATGATATTTTTCGAGTTTTTTTTATAATGAAATGTTGTTTTCTAGTTTGGTTTAATAGAGAAACAAAATTTCATAAATGGAAAATGAAGTTTGAAGGTAGAAGATGAAATTTTTCTATGACAAAGTGAATGAATATGGATCGTTATATATATATCTTAAAAATTTGTCTAGAAACACCTTTTTGAGCAAATAAGTGTGTTGTTGGAAATAAAAATAACAAAGATAGATTAATCGTGAAGCAAATAAGTGTGTTGATATCTTACAAAAGTTTTACATATCTTAATGGAAGAAATTTATGCTTTATAGAGTGCACTAATTTATGTATAGTTTATTGTTAGATGATATCATAAGCAAAAAAATGTGAATAGGTTGGCTAACTAATTTTCTTTGGACTTAGTCCTCTCGAAGTAAAAAAAAAAACATTAACAAGATTGATACCTCTCACACATGATTCTAAATCCATCACTGAATGTTTGGCATAGTGACCACAATTGCTCGTCAGAAGAGTAACCGGAAAAATCTTCAAACACAATTGACTATTATTTTAAACTTTTTCTTAAAATAAGGCATTTTTGAATTTCAAAGCTTCGATTAGTTTTAAATCTAGAAAAATACAATTAATTTGCATGTCCTCTTTATTCTTTATTTGAAGTGCTGATAACATTTTATGAAACTTTTTGAATGATTTTAAAGCTATGTACAAAGTCTCAACATTTTTGAAAATGAATGAATACTTAGAAAATTAATTTGAATTGTATTTAAATTTGTATGTAAGTGGTTATTTAAATTATGATGTATTTTTCCTTAAATACATCCGAAGGAACCTCTATGAATTGATGCAAGAGTTTGAGACATTTTCATGAAGATTTGCAATAGTTTAGAACGATAATGACTTATGAAAAACACAATTTTACATTTTGTAGAGGACTTCTTAAATCAGTTAAATGGATAACTTATTTAACAAGTGCATAGTAATTTTTAAATTTCAAACAGTTTTTCTGACTTCAAAATTGTTCCTTAAATCACTTAGTATTAATTTTCGATCATCCATTCTCGATTTATGATATATGAAGTTCGTAGTAGATAGGACCAGAAGTCAGCGAGATCATCCATAAGAAGTTTTTCAACATTTCTTGGTAAATGTTTTGTGCGGCTTTGTTGGCGTCTTTGATAGAGGCCACGAGAGACTTCCTGCCATTTGGAGGTTAGGGTATATTTGAGGGAGCGAATGAGGCCGTATATTTGTCAAAGAACCAACTGTCTAGCTTTACCAAGGCTCATTTTCCTTTGCTTTTACATGTATACACTACGTTAACGTAAATTTTACCCCGTTCTCTACAACGTATCCTAAAAAACAAAATAAACTTGTGGTCATCAAACGACTTCATCAATTAAATAAACATTTACAAGTTAATTATACTTATAACTATTGTTACTAGGGATGACAATGGGAAGGGTTTGGATAGGGTACTATAGTACCCATCCCATACCTGCAATTTAAAAAAAAATCTCCATACACGAGCCCATACTTGCTTGGACGTTAACGTTAGCACCCGTACCAGTGCCTTATGGGTATGTAAGTATCCATACCCGTACTTGTTATTCGTATTTCTATTAAAAATAAATAAATCAGTTATTAAATATCATATAATTTTAAGTGTTTAAAAATATTGAAAAGTTTTCAAACAATTTATTATTGAAATAAACAAACACTTATATTAAATACATAATAGTTTAACATTGATATACTTTTTAAAATTGATATACATATATTTTTATATAATAATATAAATGAAAATATATAAATAAAAATATAAATATAAATAAATATTGTGCGGGTATGGATATAAAGGTGTCTATACCAGCACCCATATCCGTGTATTTTTGTGGATAATTACCTGAGACCATGCCTGTATCCATTTTTGTCTTTTTTATCCTATTCGTTGTGGGTAATTTTTCGGGTGCCCATTAGGGATGTGTCAAATTGACATCCCTAATTATTACTGGAATAAGGAGAGGTTTTGTCATGCACAACTTCACTATGTCAAACAAGACCTTAGACAACGCTTTTTTTAGCCATAGACATCGCTTTAAAGCGCTGTCTAAACCTCCGCTGTTAAAGGTTTAGACAGCGCTTTTTTAAATCTTAAAAGCGCTGTCTAAGAGCTGTCTAAGGTACCCTTAGACAACGCTTTTAGGAATACCTTAGACAACGCTTTTGATAAAAGCGCTTTCTAAGCCCTTATACCTTAGACATCGCTTTTGGTGAAAGCGCTGTCTAATCCCCTCCTATTTTAATTTTTTTAGGTATACCTTAGACAGCGCTTTTCAAAAGCGCTGTCTAAGCCCCCCCTTAGACAGCGCTTTTGCCAAAAGCGCTTTCTAAGCCCCCCCCCCCTTAGATAGCGCTTTTGTGTAAAGCGCTGTCTAAGGTATACGAAAATTTTTGCAGCTTTTGTTTTAAACCACATTTTTTCCAGGTTTATAAACCAGAATTTCTACCTGTTTTCAACCAAATTTTGGCAGACAAATATCACATTTTATATATGCCATTTCAAACCATTTTGGCCTTTTTTCTACCAATTTTTGGCTAACAAATATATATATACCAATTCAAACCAATTTTGCCTTAAATGTATCAAAATATATACAAATTTATGTACAAATTTACAAGTCATTACATATACTATAAATGTACAATATAATTACACATATTATCTAATCCATCCAAATTAAGCGTTGCTCCAAATATATACATAGGTCCTGAAACAACACAAAGTTTGTAATTCAATTAATAAACAATATTATAGAAATTACAACGTTACACATATCTAAATTCTCAACAATTAAAGTAAGACTACAATATTATACCTCATAAAACATTGAGCTCTATAATGAATTGACACCATTCCTCTTTGATTTCGTCCACTTGATCTTTTGTATAATATCGACACTTGAATTCATCAAAGTACTACATAATAATATAACATAGTTTGATTTAATTTCAACTATTTAATTATATGAGATATGTGTAAATATAAAAATAACTCATAAGTTAGAAATACATACATCGGTGGGAATCTCTAATCGGCCCAAAACAAGAGTATCTCGCATAAACCTCAACATGAAATACCCGCAATCTATTTGATTACGTTGCTGAGGACACTACATATGAAAAAAATATATGGATAAATCCTAAGTTTTATCAAGTGTCATCACTAATATAATAAAAAATGTGATAATTAAAAATATACCGCCACTCGAATCCATATAATGGAGTTGACGCCCCTCTTTGATGTTTGGATATCTCGTTGGGCTCAAAAAGCTTGTAGGGTGCTAATAAAATAAAAATGAAGTAATTAGAACAATTCACATAAACTAAGAAATACACACAAGAAAATTTTGAACATTCTCACATACGTGTCAATTATGACCTTCATATCCGGGTATGTTGTCCAATCATTTCCTAACGAGTCAAGATAATAAACGATTTCTCTGATAGGATTGATTGCGAGCAACAACCAATGTCCACTGTAATGATTAAGCAAATGTTAGATGTCAACTTGGAAAAAAATTATAATAGATGAATTTAGAATGAAATTCTAACCCGGTATTAAACGGTATAAAGAACAACTTCTCCGCATCTTTGTTGGCCATGAGGATCCTAAGAACGTACTCCGTCACGGTATCCGGTCTACTTAAGATTGAACTTAAGTTGACGGTCGCGGGTGCTAAGAATCCAAATGACACGTCCAAACCATTGGGGCGCATCAATTTTTCATACAAAAACCTTATATAAAAACATCATTAACATTAGACACCTCTTTTGAAACATAAAGTAAATAAGTTGTTCAATTAATATAACAAAGTAGACCGGATTTACCTGATATATGTATTGACAACAGTGACGCCGATTTCTTCACGACCAAAAACTTGCATGAAGTCTTCATTACCAATCATTTGGTCGTGATCAAAGCCGAAAATACCTACCTCCATATGCACAAGCCGAACACCTCCGGTCGGTATATCGGTCATCTCTAGAAATGTCTGGAGGCACGACCTATACTTGGTGGTAGGTTTTTTCCTAGCTACGGTCTTCTTAGCACCAACACTTTTTACCTGTGCGGAGGCGTTGCTAACCTCCTTTTTTTGTTGTGCGGAGGCGTTGCTAACCTCCTTTTCTTGAAGCTACATATCATATAAATAGTTAGATCAAATTAAGAATGTAACAACTTCCATGAATATATGCCATATAATTGTATTGTACATGTTTTCTTGAAACCACAGACTCGGTATGCCGCGGAATAGCATTATCTTTTGATTTGGATTTTGTGGGAGTCTATTTAACATAACCAAGGAAAATATGTACGTAAAATGCGTGTAAAAACTTTGAATATACACATTAAAGTTAACATATGTTTTAGGAATACCTCATATCCTACGCATATGAGGTTTGTCGGCCATGCAACAAACGAACCTACTGCTTCGTCCACCGTTGTTGCATCCGAACCATCGTTAGGATATGGTAATGATGCATTCGGCTCAACTGCAATATCAACCGATACTTTCAAACATCCAGCAGAGAGCTCTCTAGTGTGGAGTAATACTCCGCTAACGTTATGCACTTTTCCCTTGCCAACCATCTGATAGTATGGTGACGACAAATATAGCTGACAATGGGAAATGCCCTAAAACCAATAATAACAAGAAATTGTTAATGTGTATATATGTCAAATACATAATTTAAGCAAATAGTTCAATTTAAGACAATTATATGTAATTACCTCTGGAATGTTCGGCTGAAAGGTACAGTTGATACTGTCTTTGTCCGAACCATCTTTGAAACATGCTGAGGCGCTAGCCTCTCTTTCTCTCCTGAATGCATCAAGCTCAGCTTGCATGGCTTCCAATTTTGCATGAAGCTCCCGATTACTAGGAGCCTTTCCTTTTTTAACACTCAGGGAGGTCGGAGTGACTCCAAATCCCTTACCCCTCACCTGACCAGAATACTCAGGGACATCTAATGCCCGACTAAGTATGCTCCTAGTATCATCGGGAGATAAAGACTGAGATAGCGCCTCCTGAAAAATCAGATGAATAACGTATACTTGTCAAATATTTGTGTATAAAAATGTTATTAAATTAATGAAAAAATGTTATACTTACACATTTCTAGTATACGTGTAAAACGTCTTCTTGAGGAACTCCAAATTTGCCCACACGGGCTTCCTTCCACAAAACATGTATAGGAAGAGATGTTTCTGAACTTTTCTCCTTCTGCAGCTACACATTAAGTCATACAATTTGATCAGATAAAACTAATATATGATGAACAAATTTGTTATCGCAATTTATAAATACTTACCATGGATTGTTCTAAGCGTCCATATCCGACACGTCCTTTTCGGTACGGATATGCGGGACTTGATGCTCTTTCCCGATTTGTGGCACTTATTCTTTTAAAAATCGGGTCTTGTCGTTTGGATTTGAAAGCTTCCCATTCTTCAGCTGATATCAAACTTTCATATTTTTTAGGAAGCTCCGCATCCACATAATTACCATCCGCATCCCTAAGGAACTTGGATGATAAAAATGTTTGAAACCCTCTTAAAAGCTTTCCGGCCAATTTCATACAGAAACCTCTTCTTTCTTCTTCGATGTTAAAACATCGCTAAGAAAAACATACAGATTGATAGTTAGTACCGGTAATTGAAAAAACATAATTGATACCGTATAATTAAGAGCCAAATGATTGTACCTTTATCTCACTCCAAATTGTTTCTTTGGAGTCATTCAGCTCTTTGTTTCTCCAATCATCACAGGTAATGGGAATTTCATTCCTTACTAGTGCACCGATAAAACTAGTTAAGGTATGCCCATTAGGTTCTACAAGCTGTCCCTAGTGGCTCCAATGCACATCTAGTATGATGCCTCGAGATCTTCCTTGGACCACCCTTCTCATTACTATTATGCCTCTTCGAATCTCTTCTTCCGCGGATACTTTTTTACTAACTTCCTCATGTGTCGAATGCTCGTGATCATCATGTTGGTTATCAGCCATGTCTAACATGTAATAAACCAAGGAAACCATCAAATATCAAATATAACTTATAATCAAAGCAATTAAAAACAAAAAAATAAAGAAATCATGCATTATCAGATATAACTTATAATCAAAGCAATTAAAAACAAAAATATAACGAAATCATGCATTATCAGATATAACTTATAATCAAAGCAATTGAAAACAAAAAAAATAAAGAAATCATGCATTATCAGATATAACTTATAATCAAAGCAATTGAAAACAAAAATATAACGAAATCATGCATTATCAGATATAACTTATAATCAAATCAATTGAAAACAAAAAAAAATAAAGAAACCATGCATTATCAAATATAACTTATAATCAAAGCAATTGAAAACAAAAATATAACGAAATCATGCATTATCAGATATAACTTATAATGAAAGCAATTGAAAACAAAAAAAATAAAGAAACCATGCATAATTTACCTCAGTCACTAACATCTCTTTCTTTTCTTTGTTGGAATATTAATCACTTGTTTCTTAGCAATGCGTACGGATGAATTGATCCAAATTCTCTCATTATGATTGTTTCTTATATATGACTCATCCGGTATAAGATCCTCAACTTCATCATTTCTATTCAACTCATTCCGTCTAATGCATGACTCATTCTCAACATCAATATCACATTGATCGACACCACTATCATCAGTCACTTTGTTAGAGAAAAGCACTATAGACCATTTTGTACTCTTCGGGTCATTCACATAGGACACTTGTTTAGCTTGAGATGCTAGAATAAAATGTTCCGCAACCCCACTCTTGTACTCTTTGGTCATTCAATCGGCACAGATCCATGTTTTATCCATGGTTTTCCTACTTATTAAGGTAAACAATCAATCCAGGCGAAAATACATAACTAAGGTAGTATCTTTGAATATTCTAACAATTTTAAAGTTCAATTCATTTTATCACATTTAACAGAAATTTACAACTTTGAAGTTGAATATAGAGTTTCGTATAATAACAACAATATTAGTATCCTAAATGTTTTAAACAAAAATTTCGTATACTAAATGTTTTAAACAAAAATTCCGTATCCTAAATGGTTTTCCTACTTATACGTATTTTAATTGTATCGTACCTCAGTGTTAATATTTAGCTAAACTCAGTGTTAATCCTAACATAGTGTATATATAATCTCAGTGTATATTTTAATCCTAACTCAGTGTATATTTTAACACAGTATATATATAAACACAGTGTATATTTTAATCCTAACTCAGTGTTAATATTTAGCTAAACACATTGTATATATAAGAAAAAGAACAATATCCATCAAATGAACAAGAACAAGAACAATATCCATCAATCCTCATTATGTTCATATTGTATCTACATTGTAACTAACACAGTTTATATACATTATTCTGGAACTTTTCAACAAAAAACAAGCAAGAACAAGAACACCATGAACAAACAGTAGGGTAATCAATGGAGAACACATACCTTTTTGAACGAAACCGACGGTTGAAGACGGAGGTTGCCGGAGGACGACGGCGAGCTGGACGGCGGTGGGGTTTTATGGACGACGGTGGCAAAATCAGTGGTAGGGAAACAATGGCGATTTCACGGTCGCGTTTGATACTGAGAGGGAAAGGAAGAAATGAAAATAGTAACTGTATAATTTTAATATAATAAGACCTTAGACAGCGCTTTTGATAAAAGCGCTTTCTAAGGTAGGCCTTAGACAACGCTTTTTAAAAGCGCTGTCTAAGCCCCCCCTTAGACAGCGCTTTTGGTTTTAATTTTTTTAAAAGTTAAAATACTTTAGACAGCGCTTTTGAAAAAGCGCTGTCTAAGGCATACCGTAGAAAGCGCTTTCTAAAAGCGTTCTCTAAGGCCTACCTTAGAAAGCGCTTTTTCAAAAGCGTTGTCTAAAGTGGGACTTTAGACAGCGCTTTTTGATTATTTTTGAACAGTTTCCGTGTTTAGATTTTAATTTTAACCTTAGACAGCGCTTTCTTTTAAAAGCGCTATCTAAGATGCGCTGTTAAAAGTCATTTTTGGCGTAATGCTTATAGACTTAAGGACGTCTCCAGAATGGAATGTCGTGGTTGGTAACAAAATAGATGTAGATCCAAAATATTGTTGATCGATTATGTCCCAATCCACTGCATCAAATGGAATGCTCGAGAAACGCATGAGTTTGACTCGCCTAGTTAAACACCTAACCAATCTAGTATAGACCTCGGAGAACACGAGGGTTTAAAATTGCCAACATAGAAAAATAAAGTCTCTCAATGGTGGACCGAGTTGTTGTGTTAACTTGAAAGTGAATTTTTTTTAGAGGGAGTCATTTCCAAGTTAAAATTAGAGAATTTCTTATGGCACCCCTTGGGGTTATTAGGCACCTAGCGCGTTTTCTTAAATGCCCCCAGGTTTCAGAGATATATCTCTGGACGCACCTTTTTTTTTTACTTAACGTTAAATTGTTTCGGAGATGCATATGCGGGAGAAGTTCTAGAGATGCATCTTATGAGAAGAATTTTTTTAAATCCAGAATTTTGTTGTTCGCAGATGAAATACAAAATAACATACATACAAAAATATAATAATAATAATGTGTGTGTGTGTACATATATATATATATATATATATATATATATATATATATATATATATATATATATATATATATATATATATATATATATATATATATATATGTGTGTGTGTGTGTGTGTGTGTGTGTGTGTGTGTGTGTAGAATGTCATATGTCACAAAAGGTGCAAACAATAGTACATAAATAAAAACACAACAGAAAATATTGGGTGTGCTTGACAAACTCTTTCTCGTCTCCTCTGTCGCATCCTCTGCCTCTACCATCTCTATGAACGTCTGGTATGCGTCCTCGGCCATCAACCCCCTGTCCTCGCACGATGCCTGTGGTACGAAATTGGCCATTGTGCCTTTGTAGGAATGTCATCCAATATACGCCGGGTGTAACACCTCATTTAAGATAATTGAGTCGTTATGTGTATTGAGTTATTTAGGGGTATTTGGATTCAGGTGAGTAAAGGGTAGTATCTTTAGTTGAATAATGAGAATTAAAAACCTTAGCTTAATAATAATATAGTGATGAGTAATAATAGGGGACATAAATAATAATAGTAATATGGTTATTATTATTGTGAATATTGTTATTAACTTTACTAGGATTATTTAAATTATTAATTTATAAAATTAATAATGGGAGAGAATTAAGGATAGTAAAAACCTTTAATCTGAGATTAGTGAGGTTTAGTGAGATAACTATTCTTTTCACGTAAAAAGAGAAAGAGTTATAGAAGGAAGAACAATGGTTCTAGGGAAAGGTTCCATCATCAATTTTTGCAGGAATTCAGACCCAAATTTGAGGTTAGGGGGAGAATGGGATCAATATGGGTGATTATAACATGAGAGGGTAGTGAGGGTTCCTTCCCCTCGTAGGATTTTGTCTGTGTTATTCTCTATTTGTGAATCTGAGTTTTGTATGGATGCAATTGTTGTGAAATATGTATGAACTCGTTGATAATGACATGAATTGCATGAATGAACTCTATTGTTGGTATTGTATGAACTGTTTTATTGCAAATCTGTTTTATTAAAGGTTATGAGTGACGAATGTAGAATTGATAAGGAACGAATCTAGTAATAAAAATAGATGAATGTGGTAACTGAGATTATAGGTCCTAAAATTGATGTAGAAACACAGGTTAGGACAAATATGGATGTAGAATTGAGATCCTAGTGGAAGGATTCAGACTGGTATGGAAAAATGGATTTTAAGACATCTTTTGTCCATACGCATAACAAGGGGGTTATTACGCATATGGCCAGGCCTTCCTGAGGTAGTACGCATATGGTATGTAGAAAAACTTAGATCTGGAAAGACCTTCTACCCATACGCGTAACAGTGCGCATATAAGGCCAGACCTTACGAGTATGAAGGGGCAATACGTGTATGGGAGCGTCAGAGGAAATCAAAGAGAAGAAAATGTTCATGGTTATACGCATAGCAAGCAAGGATTTACGCATATGAGTCTGGAAAATACGCGTATAGGAGGGGATTTACGCGTATGGACAATGTGAGGTGTAGAATTTCATGTTTTCGCGATTTCTTTCATGATTTCGCATATGTTGCAGTTTCTTTTGGTCTGAGAGGTTGGGATAAATGTCAGAACTTGCTGAACCTAGTAATAGTAGTAAAAATGATTAAAATTGAATTTTGGTGGATTAATCGGACAAGTAGATAATTAAGGCCACATGTGGTGTTTTAGTGATTGTGTGCATTGTATGGATTGTCTTGGACATATGTGGTAATTCTAGTGAGAATTAAGGTGAGTAAAAGACTCATGTGTGATCAGGGAGGATCGTGTGAATGTATACTTGATTTTTATACATCTGATTGTACATCTTTTGTGTCATGCATTTCATGATGTGTCAGGTGGAGACAACTAGGTGGGAATCCATGATGGATGCCTAGTCTTGTCTGGACTCTGACGTGGAGTCGTGGTGGAGATGAATCATTGCACAGAGGAGTGTATGTGACTTATCCGGATTCCAATGGGAATCAGGTTCAATTGAATGAATCGTTAGATTGTGTTGGTACTACATGCATTGTGTTAGTTTAATGAGTCATATTGCATTTATACATGTTTTCTTGTTTGTGATTGGAAATGACGAGTATGTCATGATTATGTGTTGTATGTTATTGGTGTGAATTACTACTCCTTAGTATGTGTTATTCACCGTTATTAATTGAATGTAATTCTCACCCCTTTTCTTTTGTTTTATTTGTGCTCCTTGGGGAGTATAGATAATCAGGTACCTGAGTAGTGCTTGGAGTTTGTGTTGCTTGTCGAGTCTTAGGAGTCGCTCTGATACGTAACACAGGATTTTGGGATTTTTACTATATTTTTGTCTATTTGAATTTGTTATGTATTTTCATTTGTGGACTTATGTTGGACCACAGGTTTATATAGTTATTTTGCCGTTAAGGGCCTTAGTGTCGTGGAGTTTAATTAAATTCATTATTTTTGCTGTTTAATTCATTATTGAGAAAAGTAATAGATGAAGCATTTAAGTCTTCATAGTATTTTTATACGAGATGTGACATCCTACTTTTATGTGAACTCTGATTTATTCCGCAATATTTTTTGTATATTTTAAATTGGGTAAGTTGGGTGTTACAATTGGTATCAGAGCAGGTCGGTCCGTCCGGCCAGGTGTCTTAGTAGAGTCTATCTATAGAGTTGACATAGTTTTGCGTTCTTTTAACTTGTATTTTGATTGTGAATAGTATGGATGGAAGAGATATGACTCTTGCTGCTGCATTACGTGATATTGTGCAAGCGGTGCAAAGTATTAACCTGAAAGTTGAAGATGCCGAGTTCCGTAATTTGGGAATATTTCAGAGTAACAAGCCACTAACATTTGAAGGTACTCTTGATCCAAATGCCGCACATAAATGGATGAAGGCTATTAAGAAGATCTCCAGGACCATTGGGTGAAATGAGGCACATGAGGTACAATTTGGTACTCATATGTTGGGTGGTGAGGCTGAAGATTGGTGGGATAACAATCGTCAGAGGTTGGAAATGACATGTACTTCTATTACTTGGACATTGATTCTGGCTGAGTTTCTGGAGAGGTATTTTCCAAAAGATGTTCGCGGTAAGAAAGAGATTGAGTTCCTGAAATTGAAACATGGAAGTATGAGTGTCACTGAATATGCTGCTCGATTTAAGGAATCAATGAAGTATTATGCTCATTACAACACTGAGGAGGCTATGACTTCTAAGTGCCCAAAGTTTGAGAACGAGTTGGGTCCTAAGATCAAACTGGGGGTTAGTTATCAGAAGATAAGAAATTATCCAGAACTAGTGAACAAGTGTAGAATTTATGGTGAAGACAACAGGGCCCGAATTGCTTATTATAAGTCTCTGAGTGACCGGAAGGGTAAGCAGAGACATGGAGGCACACCATCATGTACTCCAGCTGATGAAGGGAAACAAAAAGCTTTCATGGGCAAGAAGCCAAGTGGGGGAGGATTCCTCCCAATCCTATCAAGTGTTTCATATGTGATGGTGTGGGTCACCGTGTTCGTGAATGTCAGAATGAGGTGAATAAAATGCTTCAAGTGTGGACGACCAGGTCATGTTGTGGCATATTATAGGGAAAATATACCTACTTATTACAAATGTGGAAAACAGGGTCTTATCAGCACACATTGCCAGAAGTCGAAGAAGTCTCAAGCAAGTGGTGGAAAGGTGTTTGTGTTAATGGGAGCCCAACCTACTAATGAGGATCGTTTGGTCAGAGGTACTTATTTTATCCACGACATTTCTTTGATTTCTATTATTGACACAGGTGCAACCCACTCGTTCATTTATGTTGATTATGTGAAGAGACTAAGACTTATGTCGTCTACTTTGAATCAAGGGATGGTGATTGATACTCCATCTATCGGTTCCATGACAACTTTGTTGGTGTGTTTGAAATGTCTGTTCACCATCTTTGGTAGAGATTTCAGAGTAGACTTGATTTGTTTTCCAAATAGTAATCTAGACATTATTCTAGGAATGAATTGGTTAGAGTACAACTGGGTGTACATTGATTGCTTTAGGAAGACACTGTTGATTTTACTCCAGAGGAGGAGTCATTGGTTAATTCTCTATCTACAAAGGAATTTAGGACCTTGTTGGAGGAGGAGGTGAAGGTGTTTGTGGTGTTTGCTTCATTATATATGGAATGCAAGACATTAGTTAATGAGTTGCCAATGGTGAGAGAGTTTCCAGAAGCATTTCCAGATGACATTACAAAATTTCCTCCGAAGTGAGAAGTTGAATTTGCTATTGATCTTGTTCCTGGTACTATTCCTATATCCATGGCTCTATACATGATGTCTGCAGCAGAGTTGACAGAGTTGAAATCTCAAATTGGTGAGTTACTTGATAAGAAGTTTATTAGACCTAAAGTATCACTGTGGAGAATTTCAGTGCTATCAGTTAAGAAGAAGGATGGTAGTATGCGTCTGTGTATTGATTACCGACAACTAAATAAAGTGACCATTAAAAATTAAGTATCTGCTTCCAAGGATCCATGACTTAATGGATCAACTTGTGATAGCTAGTGTTTTCAGTAAGATTGATTTGAGATCAGGTTACCATCAGATTCAAGTGAAGGACGAATATATTCAGAAAACGACTTTAAGAACATGTTACAGACATTACGAATATGCAGTGATGATGTTTGAAGTGTCTAATGCATCGGGTGTGTTCATGGAGTACATGAATCATATCTTCCATGAGTATCTAGATTAATTTGTGGTGGTATTTATAGATAATATTTTGATTTATTCCAAGTCATAAGAAGATCATGCAGAACATCAAAGGTTTGCTTTGTAGCTATTGAAAGATAATTGGTTGTTTGTGAAGCTTTCAAAGTGTGAATTTTGGTTGAAAACTGTAAGCTTTTTGGGACATGTTATTTCTAGTGATGGTATAGTGGTGGATTCATCGAAAGTGAGTGCATTACTTCAATGGGAACCTCTGAAGACAGTAACAGAGATTAAGAGTTTCTTGGGCTTAGCAGGTTATTATAGAAGATTCATTAAGGGATTTTCTAATTTGGCATTACCATTAACTCAGTTGACGTGAAAGGGTCAAGTATTTGTTTGGGATGTGGCGTGTGAAGAAAGTTTCAGAGAGTTGAAGAAGAATTGACTACATCGCCAATGTTAGTGCTACCAAGTCCAAATGAACATTTTGTTGTGTATTGTGATGCGTCTAAGATGGGATTAGGAGGAGTGTTAATGCAACATGGAAAAGTTTTGGCTTATGTGTAACGACAATTGAGGGTGCATGAAAGGAATTATCCTACTCATGACTTTTAATTAGTTACAGTTGTCTTTTTGTTAAAAATCTGGAGGCATTATTTGTATGGATTGAGGTTTGAAGTATTCAGTGATCACAAGAGTCTGAAATACTTATTTGACTAGAAGGAATTGAATATGAGACAAAAAAGATGGTTGGAATTCTTGAAGGACTATGAATTTAGCTTGAGTTATCATCCAGGTAAGGCTAACATTGTAGCAGATTCTTTGAGTCGGGATTCAATTCATATGTCAGCGTTAATGATGAGGGAAATTGAATTGATTGAACAATTTAAAAACTTAAGCATTGTTAGTGAAGTAACATCAGGGAGTATCAGGATGGGTATGCTTAAAGTGAATAATAACTTCCTTGATATTATAAGAGAAAATAAGAAGCTAGATTTGAAACTGGTGGATTTTATGCCAACAGGAGGAAATGATCATGAGAGTGATTTTAAAGTGGATAATTTTGGTGTGTTGAAATTATGGAGTAGAATTTGTGTGCCGAATAATCTTGAGTTAAAGAAAATGATCTTAGAGGAGAGTCATCGAAGTAGTTTGAGTATTCATCCGGGAGCTACAAAGATGTATCAAGACCTTAAGAAATTATTTTGGTGGTCTAGTATGAAGAAAGACATAACTCAGTTTATTTATGTCTGTTTGAGATGTCAGAAGTCAAAGGTAGAGAATAAAAAACCTTCGGGGTTGATGCAACCTTTAGAGATTCTGGAATGGAAGTGGGATAGTGTCACCATGTATTTGGTATTGGGTTTCTGAATACGACAAGAGGCTTTGAAGCTTTTGGGTAGTGGTGGATCGACTTACGAAATCCACACATTTTATACCAATCGACATCAGTTTTCCATTGTCGAAGTTGGCGGGAATTTATATCAGAGTAATTATGAAGTTACATGGATTTATGTCGAGTATAGTGTCAGATAGAGATCCGAGGTTTACTTTTGAATTTTGGAATAGTTTGCAGGAAGGTTTGAGTTCTAAGTTGAGATTGAGTTCTACTTATCATTCGCAGACCGATGGCCAGTCAGAGAGGACTATTCAGTCATTGGCGGATTTATTGAGAGCATGTATTTTGGAAAAGGGTGGTGCATGGGATACTCATTTTCCACTAATTGGGTTCATGTCTTATAACATTTACCAGTCTAGCATCAGAATGGCACCTTTCGAAGCATTGTATGGCAGGAGGTGTAGAACACCTTTATATTGGTATGAGTCAGGTGAAAATGTTGTTATTGGACCTGAGATTGTGCAACAAACTACATAAACAATTAAGATGATAAGGAAGGAGATGAAAACATCTCAGAGAAGGCAGAAAATTTATCATGATAATCGGAGGAAATAATTAGAATTCAGAAAAGGTGACCATGTATTTTTGAGAGTCAACCCTGTGACAGGTGTTGGACGTGCGTTGAAATCAAAAAAGTTGGATCCTAAGTTTATTGGACCATATCAGGTTTTACATAGAGTATGGGTTGTTGCATATAGGGTGGCGTTGCCACTAGAGTTTTCGAACTTGCACGACATATTTCACGTGTCGCAACTTCAGAAGTACATCTCTGATCCGTCTCATATTATACAGAGGGATGAAGTACAAATTTTAGATAATCTTACTATGGAGGCGATGCCGATAAGGATCAAAGATTGCAAGATGAAACAACTGAGAGGCAAGGAAATTCCTTTGGTGAGAGTAGCTTAGGGAGGAGTTGCCGGAGGGAGTGTGACCTGGGAGTTGGCAAGCAAGATGCGAGAATCGTATCCATAATTGTTTTCATCATGTACATTTTTTAGGACAAAAATATTTTATGTGGGGGAGAGTTGTAGTACACCATTTATGATAATTGAGTCGTTGTGTGTATTTTTGTGTGTATTGAGTTGTTTAGGGGAATTTGGGTTCGGGTGAGCGAAGGATAGTGTCTTTAGTTGAATAATGGGAATTAAAAACCCGAGTTTAATAATAATAATATAGTGATGAATAGTAATAGGGGGGTATAAATAATAATAGTAATATGGTTAATATTATTGTAGATGTCTTGAATTGGCAGAATTTTTGACCAACAAGAATTATTGAATTCAGTTCAGAATGTCCTATCAAATGTTGGGACATTATCAAACAGAGTATATGAACTTATTTCAGGATGTCTTACCAGATGTTGGGACATTGTGTAAATGACTTAAGTTCAGTTTTTCAGGATGTCCCAACAGATGTTGAGACATCTCAAACCTGCTACCAGAATTAATTATTGAATAACTAATCAGGGATATTTAAGGAGAGTTATCTGGAATTAATTAATGATGGATAAAAACAGAACAAGGCGCATCTGTAGGGAGTTTTATATTGAAGATTCAGATTAAAACAGAAGACCTAAATCACCTAGAATCTAGGAAGTAACAAACCCTAAATTCAAGGTGGAAGCTGCATGCGCATTAGGGCTGGATCATCCTACAGAAAGCCCAAATTACAGATACCTATTTAAGCAACAGAAACTCATAGAATTGAGTACGAATTTCAGAAGACCAAATAGGGTGTCTAGTGTTTTAATAGCAGGTTGTTTTTATTGTACCACTTTATGAGCTTTTAAGCAAAAGTGCATTTGTGACTTGATTGAAACTGTGAAGTAAGATCAAGCTGTTTTTGTTTGAAGTATGACTTCAATTTCATTAAACTTGTAAACAAAATCACTGTGTGATTGAGGGGGAGTGAGTAGGGTACTCTTATCTAAGTTGTGACTTAGGTAGAAATTGCATTGGGTAGTTATTAAGTGATAGATTAAACAGGGTGGTTTAAGTCTAGAATTAATATTACTTATAGTGGATTTCCTCCTGGCTTGGTAGCCTCCAGATGTAAGTGTGGTTATACACTGAACTGGGTTAACAAACTTCTGTGTTGTTTACTTTTCTTGCTATTTAAGTTTTGGTTAAATCTGTCAAGTGTTGGGACATCTCTTAGGACATCTCATACCTGATCACAGAATTTCAATTGGCATCAGAGCAGGCACCCTGCCTGTTTATACTGGGTGAGATCTAGGGAATACAAATTCTGTAACATGGACAGAGATATAGGGTCAGTAAATAGACCACCTATTCTGGATGGATCTAATTATGACTACTGGAAGCCAAGGATGATTGCATTCTTAAGATCACTTGACAACAGGGCATGGAGAGCAGTCAATATTGGATGGGATTATCCTGTTCAAGATACCAAAGATGGATCAAAAGTGCTGAAACCTGAAGAAGAATGGAGTAAGGAAGAAGAAGATTCAGCACTAGGAAACTCAAAGGCCCTAAATGCTTTATTCAATGGCATTGATAGAAACATCTTCAGACTTGTACATCATTGTGAGCTAGCCAAAGATGTGTGGGACACTCTCAAAACAACTCATGAAGGAACATCAAAAGTAAAGATGTCAAGACTTCAACTTCTCACCACCAAGTTTGAAAACTTGAGAATGAAGGAAGATGAGACAGTTCATGAATTCTACATGAACATTTTAGAAGTAGCTAATACTTCTGGAGCTTTGGGAGAAAAGATGACTGATGAAAAGCTTGTAAGAAAAATCCTCAGATCTTTTCCAAAAAGATTTGACATGAAAGTCACAGCAATAAAAGAAGCTCAAGACATATGCTCTATGAAAGTTGAAGAACTCATTGGTTCCCTTCAAACTTTTGAGATGGGAATGAATGACACAAATATTAAAAAGAACAAAAGCATAGCCTTGGTGTCAAATACTGATGAAGAAGAAGATGATGAATCAGAAAATGATAAAAGCTTATCAGACAACCTTGCTATGCTTGGAAGACAATTCAAACAGATTCTCAGAGGAATGGAAGGCAAATCCAAACCCAGTGGAAGATACACAAACTCTTCTGAGAACAGGAGACCTTATGATGCTAACAAAAGGTCAAATTATGCTGAAAAGACCAGTCAAGAAAAAGGAGTCAAATGCCATGGATGTGAAGGATATGGACACATCAGGAATGAATGTCCTACCTACTTAAAAAGACAAAAGAAAGGACTCTCTGTGACCTGGTCTGATGAAGACTCAGGAGGTGATTCAGAAGAAGAATCAGCTAAGCATATCACTGCTTTAGCTGGATTATGTGAGTCTGAAAGTGAATCCAGTGATGGAGAACTTACTTATGAAGCACTTGAGCAAGCATTCAAAGATCTATACAAAAGAAGCTCTGAAATATGCAGTGAGGTTATAAAGCTAAAGAAGCAGAATGAGGCATTAGAAGATGAAAAAGCAAGTGATCAAGAGATCATTGACACCTTAAAAAGTGAAGTAAGTCTTCTCAACTCCAAGTTGGAACATATGTCCAAATCTGTTAGAATGTTGAACAGCAGCTCAAATACACTGGATGTTATTCTCAACAACAATAAGCACTCAGGGGATAAAAGTGGACTGGGATTTAACAGAGTAAATAAAGATGAAGCTAGCTCTAGCAAAACAACTTCAAAATCCATACAGTCAAACAAGATGTCCCAACAGATGCTTCAACATCAGGAAAAGAACACAAAGTCAAACATAATGTTCCAACAGATGTCTCAACATTCTGAAAAGAACAAAATGAAGGAGAAGTATCAAAGATGGAGATGCCATCACTGTGGAAGATTTGGACATATCAAACCTCATTGTTATAAGCTGCATGGATATCCAAATCAGATGTATCAGCAACCTTCCAAGAAGAAAATAGAAGTTACCAAGAAAGTGATGCATAAACATCAAAGAAATCAGAAACCTCCTAAGCAGAAGACAGAAAACATCAAGAAGGTATGGAAACCAAAAGCTAGCACTGAAGCTGATCAAAGCTACAAGAACAAGATCAACAATCAAGCTTGGAGATCAGCTGATGAACAACACACAGGGCAGAGGCATCAAAAGAAATCTCAACTCAAATGGTCAAAGAAAAGTACTGCATATATAGCACATACATCACTAAGAGTATCAGCTAAAGAAGACTGGTACTTTGACAGTGGATGTTCAAGACACATGACTGGATTGAAGAATCTGCTAGTAAACTTAAAATCACATTCATCCAGGTATGTGACCTTTGGAGATGGAGCTAAAGGAGAAATCAAGGGAGTTGGAACCTTGGATTGTCAAGATGTTCCAAGACTAGATGATGTGCTGTTAGTTAAAGGTTTAACTGCTAACCTGATCAGCATAAGTCAATTATGTGATCAAGGGTACAGTGTAAACTTTACCAAAACTGAATGCATAGTGACTAACAAAGAACAAGAGGTTGTCATGAAAGGAGCCAGATCTAAAGACAACTGTTACATGTGGGAATCCCAAAATCTCAGTCTCACTTCAACTTGTTCTTTAGCTAAAGAAGAAGAAGTGAAACTATGGCACCAAAGACTAGGTCATCTTCATTTCAGAGGCATAAAGAAGATAATATCTATGGATGCTGTAAGAGGTATTCCTAAACTGAAGATTGATGATGGCAAAATATGTGGTGAATGTCAAATAGGCAAGCAAACCAAGATGTCCCATCCAAAGCTCCAACATCTGACAACTTCCAAAGTTTTGGAACTTTTGCATATGGATCTGATGGGACCTATGCAGGTTGAAAGCCTTGGTGGTAAGAGGTATGCCTATGTTGTGGTTGATGACTTTTCAAGATATACATGGATAAATTTCATCAAAGAAAAGTCTGATGTATTTGATGTATTCAAAGAATTATGTCAAAGATTACAAAGGGAAAAATCCAGCTGTGTGATCAGAATAAGAAGTGATCATGGAAAAGAATTTGAGAACCAAAAGTTCTTAGATTTCTGCTCTTCAGAAGGAATCAATAATGAATATTCTTCACCAATCACTCCTCAACAAAATGGGATTGTTGAAAGGAAGAATAGAACTATTCAAGAATCAGCAAGAGCTATGATCCATGCTAAAAAGTTACCTCTGTACTTCTGGGCTGAAGCTATGAACACTGCCTGTTACATCCATAACAGAGTTAATTTAAGGAAAGCAACTTTGTCCACAATATATGAAGTCTGGAAGGGCAGAAAACCCACAGTTAAGTACTTCCATGTATTTGGAAGTAACTGTTATATTCTGGCAGATAGGGAACAAAGAAGAAAAATGGATCCTAAAAGTGATGAAGGGATTTTCCTTGGATACTCCATAAACAGCAGAGCATATAGAGTATTTAATTCTAGAACCAAGGTTATCATGGAGTCCATAAATGTGATAATTGATGATGCTCCTACAGATGTCCCAGAAGATGTTGGAACATCTGCTGATATCAAGATTGAAGCTGAAGAAAAGAATGATCATTATAACTTCACTCAAACTGATACAAGGACAGAAGAATCCAGCAAACCTCCCTCCATCAGAATACAGAAGGATCATCCCAAAGATTTGATAATTGGTGATCCCAACAGAGGTGTGAGCACTAGATCAAGAGAAGTGATTTCAGGTTCTTGTTTTGTTTCCAAAATAGAACCTAAAAACATCAAGGAAGCTCTTACTGATGAATACTGGATTTGTGCTATGCAAGAGGAATTAGGTCAATTCACAAGGAATGAAGTGTGAAATATTGTTCCTAGACCTGATGACATAAATGTGATTGGAACAAAATGGGTGTATAAGAACAAGTCAAATGAACAAGGAGTTGTTACAAAGAACAAAGCTAGACTTGTAGCTCAAGGATACACTCAAATTGAAGGAGTAGACTTTGATGAAACCTTTGCACCAGTAGCAAGGCTTGAATCAATCAGACTACTTTTGGGAATTGCTTGTATCTTAAAGTTCAAGCTATTTCAAATGGATGTGAAAAGTGCCTTTTTAAATGGCTATCTTAATGAAGAGGTATATGTAGAACAGCCTAAAGGATTTGTTGATCCAAGCTGTCCAAATCATGTATACAAACTAAAGAAGGCACTTTATGGTTTGAAGCAAGCTCCAAGGGCATGGTATGAAAGACTGACCACATTTCTTGTCAAGCAAGGGTACAGAAAAGGTGGAATTGACAAAACCCTGTTTGTTAAAGATGAAGAAGGGAATGTCATGATTGCTCAAATATATGTTGATGATATTGTCTTTGGTGGGATGTCTGAAAGGATGGTCAAACATTTTGTCAAGCAGATGGAATCTGAATTTGAAATGAGTCTAGTAGGAGAATTAACCTACTTTCTTGGTCTGCAAATAAAGCAAATGGAAGACTCAATGTTCATCTCCCAAAGCAAGTATACCAAAAACATAGTCAAGAAATTTGGAATGGACAATGCTACTCATAAGAGAACTCCTGCCCCCACACATTTAAAGCTGACTAAAGATGAAAAGGGTGAGAATGTAGATCAAAGCTTATACAGAAGCATGATTGGAAGCTTGTTATACTTGACTGCTAGCAGACCTGACATAGCTTTTGCAGTAGGTGTATGTGCAAGATATCAAGCTGATCCAAAAGTCAGTCATCTAAATCAAGTCAAGAGAATTCTTAAATATGTTAATGGTACTTGTGACTATGGCATAATGTACTTTCATGGATGTAAACCAATTCTTACTGGCTTCTGTGATGCTGATTGGGCTGGAAGTGCTGATGACAGAAAAAGCACCTCAGGAGGATGCTTCTTTCTAGGAAACAATTTGATTTCTTGGTTCAGTAAGAAACAAAATTGTGTATCCTTATCTACTGCTGAAGCTGAATATATAGCAGCTGGAAGCAGTTGTTCTCAGTTGGTTTGGATGAAGCAAATGCTCACTGAGTACAATGTCCCACAGGATGTCATGACATTGTACTGTGACAACTTAAGTGCAATCAACATATCAAAGAATCCTATCCAACATAGCAGGACCAAGCATATTGATATCAGACATCATTTCATCAGAGATCTTGTAGAAGAAAAGGTGATTTCATTGGAACATGTAGCTACAAATCTGCAGTTAGCTGATATCTTTACCAAAGCATTGGATGCTACACAATTTGAGAACTTAAGGGGCAAACTTGGAATCTGTTTATGTGATATTTAGCAGTTAATGAGATGTGCCAACATGTCATATGACATTGTATGGCATAAGTTCCAGATGGCAAAACCAGTCTGGACAAGATCCTTGGGAATTCCATCTCTAATCATTTGCACTGTAACGGCTACTTATTTAGTAACTGTTTATAATCAGCTATCAAGATTCTCATCATACTATCACAAGCGAATCACATTAACTAGCTATTCTTCAGAAATCATAAATCCTAAAGCTTTTCATCCATCTTCCTCAACAATGTCTCAAAACCCTAACACAACTGAAGAAGTTCTCAATAAAGAAGACGTAGTTCATGCCACTCCCATCTCTGTGGTACCAATGAAATCAACTCCATTGGACGAACTCAGAGGAAGTGCTTCTCACACTAAAAAGCCAAGAACTCCAAAGAGAGCTAAAGATCAAGTCTGCAGCAAAGCCAAAGGAGGCATTCCTTCTCCTGCTAACATGCCCCCAAAATCTTCAAAATATGTAGATGATTCCATCAAGGAGACTGTCAACCAAATCCTTTTTGAACAGAGAGTGGTGAGTGGGATCTCTGTTCCTCTGAACACCATGCCTGCATCTCAAGAAGAACAAGCTCAAGATGCAGAGGACACTCCTGCAGAACAAGATGTCCCAATAGATGTTGGAACATCTGAAGATGAGAAAAAGAACTCATCTGATGCTGATTTGGAACAAACTGAGGACCAGCATAAGGCCTCAAATGAAAATGATGAAGAAGTCTCTGAGGATCAGAACAAAGCCTCAAATGAAGATCAAATCCCTGCTGATCAACCAGCTGAAGAGGAGACTGCTCAATCTCCTCCAGTGGTCAACCTGGAGCAGGACTCTGATACAGAGATCATAGCCTCTGTTAGACCTAGCATAGCCAAAAGGCTCAGGTCCAGGAAAGGAAAGATGCAAGCTGAAGCTGAAATTCCTGAGAAGAAGAAAGCTTCCCCAAAGAAAGGCAAAGCTAAAGCTACTTTTGGGCCAACAAAACAATGGAGTAAAGTTCAAACTCAGAAAAGAAAAGCTGTCACCCCATCGGACTCAGATGTTGAATCAGATGTCCCAACATCTCCTCCCAAAAAGAAACCAGCACCATCTAGGGCTTCATCTGCTGTTCCAGAAGCCCCCTTGGACAACATATCATTCCATCATGTCTCTAGTGTCAACAAATGGAAGTTTGTGTACCAAAGAAGGGTTGCCCTAGAAAGAGAACTGAGCAGCAATGCACTTGAGTGCACTGAACTGATTGACCTCATCTCTGCTGCAGGACTATTCAAAACAGTCTCAGATCTCTCTCCCTGCTATGAACTTCTAGTAAAAGAGTTCATTGTTAATCTTCAGGAGGATTGTTCAAATGGTAAGTCCTCTGAGTTTCAAAAAGTTTTTGTTAGAGGTAAATGTGTAGAGTTTTCTCCTCAAATCATCAATCAGTACCTAGGAAGAGAAACAGATGGACCCAATGAGCTAGGTAAGACAGATAACCAAGTCTGCAAGGTTATCACTGCAAACCAGGTCAAGGCATGGCCTGTGAAGGGAAAGCTCTCAGTGAGCATGCTTACAAGAAAATATGCCATGCTGAACAGGATTGGTACAGCTAACTGGGTGCCTACCAACCACACTTCTTCAATCTCCACTGGTCTGGCCAGGTTTATCTATGCTGTGGGAACTCAAACCAAGATGGACTATGGAGCTTACATTTTTGATCAGACCTTGAAGCATGCCAGCTCTTCTGCAACAAAGCTGCCAATAGCTTTCCCATCATTGCAGTGTGGTATAGTGCTCAATCAATACCTTGGAATTCTCACTGACAAGGATACAGCCTGCAAAAGAGAAAGCCCCCTGGCTTTTCACTACAAGTTATTCCTCAGTCATCATGCTGCAGATGTTGAAGCACCTTCTGGGACATCTGCAGGTCCTTCAACTGCTAAGACTCCAATCTCCAAGAAGGCTCTAATTGCTGAGCTTAAAAGCACATGCAAAGAACTTGAAGCAAGGAAGCTGAAGCTTGAAGAAATCATCCAAAGGCTGGAGAATGAAGAAGATCAGAAAGCTGCCTCTGATGAAGAAAGTGAAGCTGATGAAGAAATAGAAGTTGAGGAAGAAACTGAGAATGATGAATCTGAGTGATCAATGTATGTGAGGCAAATGTAATGACAGCAATGTATTTCTGGAATAGTGTCTTTGGCCCTAAATTTTGTGTCTACCAAGGGGGAGAACAACAACAAATTGTATTGTTGTTTAAGTATGAATGAAAAAATCTGTTTGTTTGCTTCTGAACTGAATAAGTTTTTTTCTGTTGCAACAAGATTGGATACATATATGTTTGAGGGGGAGTAATCTCAAATAAGAATCAACAGAAAAGTAATGCTATACTCTGATAAAAAGAACTTCTGCTGCACTCTGAAAACCAGAAAAGATGTTAGCCAAAAATTAGCCAAAGGGGGAGTTTGTAGATGTCTTGAATTGGCAGAATTTTTGACCAACAAGAATTATTGAATTCAGTTCAGAATGTCCTATCAAATGTTGGGACATTATCAAACAGAGTATATGAACTTATTTCAGGATGTCTTACCAGATGTTGGGACATTGTGTAAATGACTTAAGTTCAGTTTTTCAGGATGTCCCAACAGATGTTGAGACATCTCAAACCTGCTACCAGAATTAATTATTGAATAACTAATCAGAGATATTTAAGGAGAGTTATCTGGAATTAATTAATGATGGATAAAAACAGAACAAGGCGCATCTGTAGGGAGTTTTATATTGAAGATTCAGATTAAAACAGAAGACCTAAATCACCTAGAATCTAGGAAGTAACAAACCCTAAATTCAAGGTGGAAGCTGCATGCGCATTAGGGCTGGATCATCCTACAGAAAGCCCAAATTACAGATACCTATTTAAGCAACAGAAACTCATAGAATTGAGTACGAATTTCAGAAGACCAAATAGGGTGTCTAGTGTTTTAATAGAAGGTTGTTTTTATTGTACCACTTTATGAGCTTTTAAGCAAAAGTGCATTTGTGACTTGATTGAAACTGTGAAGTAAGATCAAGCTGTTTTTGTTTGAAGTATGACTTCAATTTCATTAAACTTGTAAACAAAATCACTGTGTGATTGAGGGGGAGTGAGTAGGGTACTCTTATCTAAGTTGTGACTTAGGTAGAAATTGCATTGGGTAGTTATTAAGTGATAGATTAAACAGGGTGGTTTAAGTCTAGAATTAATATTACTTATAGTGGATTTCCTCCTGGCTTGGTAGCCTCCAGATGTAAGTGTGGTTATACACTGAACTGGGTTAACAAACTTCTGTGTTGTTTACTTTTCTTGCTATTTAAGTTTTGGTTAAATCTGTCAAGTGTTGGGACATCTCTTAGGACATCTCATACCTGATCACAGAATTTCAATTATTATTATTGTGATTATTATTATTAACATTACTAGGATTATTTAAATTATTAATTAACAAAATTAATTGTGGAAGATAATTTAGGATAGTAAAAACCCTTAATCCGAGGTTAGTGAGTGTAGCTCAATTTTTGTGGTCTTTAATCACTATCGCAATTTTGCTACTTTCTGATTTCTTATTTTTTTCCTGGTGAAGCTAGTTATGGAAGGGAAAAGATATCTTAAACACACCCCACTTTGCATACTGTTATTTAACAGATGCCCACATGGTTTTGGGTTCATCTTTAGCTTATTTCACTTTTGGTTTAGTGCAAAATTTTTTTTTTTTTATATTGATGGGGTTTCTTTGATTTGGGTATGGGGGTATGAGATGAGTGTTGGTATGATAGGGTGATGTTGATGTTTTTGTGTTTCTGTATTATCATAATTTTCTAATGTTTTTCATATGTCTGAGACCCTAATTGTTGTTTTTTGTTTGGTGTGCTCGTTAAGATCTTACGACCTTTTGCCTACGTACCCTGTAACACGGTGGGAGAACTGACTTTTTTATAAATGTTGCGGATAGCAAGAGTCGCCACCGACTTTTATTTTATCCATAAGGAAGGGACATAAAAGAACAGGAAAGACCGTTTTTAAAAGACTTGGGTTCGGGGGGTAGGTTATACAAATGGAAGGTGTTAGCACCCTTTATATCCATGGTTATCCATGGGCTCTTAGTTACTTAGCTCACTTTGTTTGTTTGCAAGAGTGTAGTGTGTGATTAGAAAAATTTCTTTAAGTACTTGGTAATGACCCTCGTATGGGTGTATACAAAGCCTAGTTTAGAAATTGTGAGGTGTAAAAGTAATTTTGAAAAGTGTGAGCAAGTAACTCTGAGGTACCTACCCTAGATTAAGTCTTTCGTGTTCTCGTATGTTCTTTCATTGGTAAGACTATCCCTATTATTAAGGAATAGGTAGTCATTACCTTGGATGTTGTAAGGGACATGTGGAGGGTCATCTGTGTTTAGGCAACTGTAAGGTGTCTTAGCAATACGAAGGGACTCATCATCTTTTATTCGAAAGGGACAAGATCATTTACGAAGGCAACGTCGAAGGGACTTGATCTTATGATATTGAAAGGGACTAGATGATTTGTTTATGAGAAGGGACTTTGCTTTTTAGACACCTTACTTGACCTTTTGATTTAGGCAACATGAGGGATAACCTTTAGGAAGTGAGATGGCGATCAAAGATCGACTTACGTGTGTGTGTGTATAGGTTCATATATTTATCTTATTAAATTAGTGATTCTAAATTAGTTTTAAAATACAAACATATTATCACTCCCTATTTTACTAACCATGGCAATATAAACATTTATAAATAAAATAAAGACGGAAAATAAAACCTACAACTATTACATGGCAATATTATCACTCCCTATTTTACTAACCATGGCAATATAAACATTTATAAATAAAATAAAGACGGAAAATAAAACCTACAACTATTACATAAATAACGAAATAATAAAAAGGGGTTAGTAACAAAATAATTATAAAAAAGAAAATGTTAGCACAAATATACAAAACATATATAAATTAAATAAACAAATTTTAAGAATTTATGAGATGAAAATAAAATAATAAAGATAATAATAAACCATATACTAATTTATTTACAAAAAAAAAGCATGATTAATTATTTAATTATATACAGAAAAATTTATTAAGTTTAATATTTAAACAAAATAATTAAGGTAATAAATTAAGGTTTTAAAAAATTTAGGGTTTTTAGAAATTAGAGAATAGAATTAGGGTTAAGGATAATTAGAGTTACATATTTTAGAAAATAAAACTAGGGTTTATAATTTAATTTACTATTAATTTGATTATTAAATAAATATATACATATTTTAATTAAAATAACAAAAAACTAGAATTAAAATTTTAGAAAATAAATTAGAGGTTTTTTTTAGAAAACATAAAGTTAATATATTTACATATAATTATTTAAATATATTTTATTATAAGACATGTAATTAAAATTAATTATAAAAACAATAATAATAAAATAACATAATTAAAAAAAATAAAAACCAAAACTTACTTGGGGCAGGGATTGAACCCACGCCCTAGGCTTTTCCATCCTTTGGACCAGCAAGGCTTCCACCAGGCTGCGCGCGCGTTGTGAACAATGGATGAGTACAAGCCTTCATATATTAAACCTGGAAATACAAGTGAAATAAAGCAAAAAAAAAGATGGTGAAGCTGGGATTCGAACCCCTGCCCTGGTCTTCATACGCGCATACACTTACCAGCTGAGCCATTGCAGCGTTTTTGAAATATAACATAAACAATTCATAATAAAATAAGTCCAATTTTCAAATTATATTTTCGCGCCAGATCACTTCATCTTCTACCTCATGACCTGCGAAATTTCTTACGAAATTTCCTGCGGGTTTTCCTGCGTTTTTGTGTTCGCATGTAAACCTGCGATTCTCAAACTTCATACAAACCGTAAAATTTCACAAAATTAATGATACCATTGAGTTCCTAATGACATTTACAATCATTCCATGTCCTTAGAATTAATTTATTTTGGCTCAATAGTAAAACCCTAAAAGAGGCCAAAAACCCTAACAATGATGGAATTCGTTCTAGTCCATGAAACTCAAATCAAATTGACCAGAAAGCTTCAACACAATGAAACAAACAAGATTAAGCAATCAAAATCAATTAAAATGCAGTAAACTCATAGAATCGAAAAAATCAAATGTGAGATGAAAGGCAATACGATTTATGCGTTTTATGGAGTTTTGGATGATGATAAGGATTGCTATGCGTTCAGTGAACATCAAGGAATATGTTGAGACCTTTAGAATGCCTTGAAACCACCTTAATTGCCAAAACCGAAAGTTGATTTTTTTGTGAAAATTTGAAGCTTGGAGAATGCACTAGGAGGCTCTGAATTCCTGACTAGGGTTGAGCTTTATGTTGTATATATATCACTTAATGAATTTAGGTCAAGAACTTTAACAAACTTGTGGATTTTTGGACTTTTTAAGATTGAAAAAGATGTGATATTAAAATTTGATTTTATTTGATCTAGCCTTGCTATTTTGGTATGATCTCCATTATATTTGTATCAATCAAGTCTAAATATGTCTTAAGACCTTCTAGAAACCAAATCCTTTTCAAATATATGATTTTTATATTTTATTTCAATTTAATTTGTATTTTAATGAATAAAATTCAAATAAATATCAAATAAAATATAAAAAATCAGAAAATGTATGGGTTGGGTCGTGCTTGATTGGTTTTGTAAAGTTTGGATGGCAATTTGGTGGGCTCATTTAGCAAAAATTGGTTTTAAGGCCTTATTTGCTTCATAAATTTCCCAACTTTGCAAGGGCACAAATCCTTTAATTTTAATGCTATGAAGCTGTTCTTGGACATTTTGGAAAGCTTAAAGAGTCCTATAACCAACCTCTTTAGTCTCATGTCCATATCTTTTACCATTCTCAAGTTATGCTCTTTTGAAGTTGTTGACTTTTTGTTGACTTTTAAAAGGACCTATAATGTCTTAGCTCATACCTTCCAAATGAAGCATTTTTGGGCTTGGCTTGTGAGACACAAAGTTGTAGAGAATTCAATTTTCTTCAAAATGAGCTTTGGATGGAAAATGTTTGATGAAGCATGTGAAAGTTATGGCTGGTCAAAGTTTAGTTGACTTTTCCTATGAAAACCCTAATTTAGAAACTCCTGATTCTTGATGATCTGAAATCTCCTTGATGAATCATGATCAAACCTTGATAAAATGATGATTTTTACTTCATATACTTGATGTTGGCAAAAAATCATGAAGTTTGACTTTGGTTTGACCACAGTTGACCTCAGTTTGACCTTTTGACTGCTTTGACTGATTTTAACCTATCTGATCATCTGACTGAGCAAATCCTTTGGGAAAGTCTTGAAACTTGACATGGGGATTCTTGAACACATATAGGATGTTATGAAGCTCACTTGAAGTCTTGGAATTCCATTTAGCCTGATGAAAGTCAAAACCCTAGTTTAAGATGCATTGCTTAGGAGGATGCATTGTCTGAGGGAATTGTCAAATTTTCTGACTAATTGTGAACCCTGTGAACCTTGTGAACCTCATGAGATGTCTTGTGAAAATTGTGAACCTTGTGAACCTCTTGAGACACAATTTATTGTCTTGTGGAGGGCAAATTTTGGGGTGCAACAACCCCCAAAAAGAGAATTAAGGGATCAGAGCATCATAGTTCCTCCTAAAAGGCTATAGCTTGGAGGAAAAGGTTGATTTGTATCCTGGTTAAAGCACATGATGTTGATGCTCAAATGTTTGTATTTGTGTCTTGATCAAAGCCCAAGATTGAAGCTGAAAAGTTTGTTTGTGTCCTGATCAAATCCCAGGATTGAAGCTGAAAACAGTTGTTTGTAACTTGTTGGTTGGTTGCTTGAATTTCATATATCAAGGTATAAACTGAATGGTATGTTGATTTGCATAGCTCAAGAAAGGCTGAATGGGTACCCTGAATTGCATAGCTCAAGGAAGACTGAATGGTTGACCTGAATTGCATAGCTTAGGACAACTGAATGTGTTATCTTGATTTGCATAGCTCAAGAAAGGTTGTATGTTTTATCTTAGTTAGATTCCAAGACTATGATTGTGGGAAATTAGCTTAGTTAGAGTCCAAGACTAGATTGTATTGTTGTTGTTAGCTTAGTTTAAGTCCAATACTATGACTATATTGTTTGATTGTAAAGTGTTTTATTGTTTGTGCCTTGATTGAAGACCAAGGTTGAAGCTAAAAGGTGATAAGTAGAGAGAATTTTTCATCTAAAGAGGGAAGATTTGTTTTATATGTACCTTGATTGAAGCTAAACAAAGAAAACTGACTTTATGTGAATGTTTTATCTGTGTCCTGATTTGGAAGCCCAGGTGTGAAGCTTATTTGTGAGAAACTGACTCTTGATTTTATCTATATCTTATATGAAGCCTAAGATGGGAGATGGGAGGTTGAAAAATTGTTGGGAGACTGACTTTGTATGAAGAGTGTTTGGTTTATTAGGAAATTTATGAAAGATGTGGTCATCATACTTTCCTTTGTCTGGGAGGTTCAATTGTACAAAGCCCAAGAGGAAACTAGATTGGTCATCCATTGGGGAGAGGGAGACTATTGTATATATTTGATTCTAAAGGATTTGTTCCTATATTTTCAGGAAGCCTTTGAGGGTCCTTATGTTTTAAGCCCAAGAGGAGGCTAGGTTACCTATAAGAGGCCCATGTGTCCTTGAACAAAGCCCAAGAAGAGGTTGGGGAAGGATGAGTAAATTCTAAGCCTGAGAGAAGGCACCTTTAAGAGGCATGAGGGTCCTTAAATAAATCCCAAGAGGAGGCTATGTTACCTTTAAGAGGCCCACAGGTCCTTGAACAATGCCCAAGAGGAGGCTGAGTAAATTCTAAGCCTGAGAGAAGGCACCTTTAAGAGGCCCGAGGGTCCTTGAATTAAGCCCAAGAGGAGGCTATGTATTTCCCTAATAGGGTTCTAGTTATTCAAGAGGTTAGGTCTGGTGACAGTAACATGAGTACTTATATTCTAGCAGAGATGCAAATATATACAATAAAGATGCATGTAAATAAATAAACGTGTTAGTGAATGTGTTTAATAGTTTTTGATATTCTCTTTGATATGGTTTGAGTATTCTTAAGTGATTTGTTAAGAATGATGTTGGGGGTTACACTGGGAAGCAGAGGCCCAAAATGTTGGCGTAAGCCCTAGAGGCAAATACTTTTGGTACTTGTATCAAATTATTTATTAATAATAAAAGGCATTTCTTTATCATGTTTGTTTTTCCAAAATGATAAAGTCCCTTGAATAACTAGTTCATTTAATGAAATATTAAGTGTGACTTAAATCATGATATTCCATTAAACATAAGGATATTATTCTTAAAGCATCCATAGTCGAGCTTTAATGTGGAATGGGATAACCTTAAAGCATTATGATTATTATGTAGATGGACTGATGATAACATCTCATGGATCATGGATAAGGAGTTATCAAGTCTTGACATAGGTATGAATATTAGGAGTAATATTTATACTGGATTGACCCACTATGAGAGTACTACATAGAATGTTATGCAAAGTGTCATAAGTTACTCTCATAGTGATATTGGTGTATACCACCATTCGACCTGAAACTACTATGGACCCTAGATGAAGAGTCAAGTACTTTATTACTGGTCAAACATTGTCCATATCTGGATGATCATAAAGACAGTTGATGGGTACTTCACAAAGCATGTTGAGGGACATGAGTAGCCTAGATGGAATTTGTCCATCCTACATAACAGGATAAATGTCTAAGGGCCCAATATTAAACCGGACAAGGACGACACAATATATGCCTTGTGTTCAATATAGACATAATGACAAAATGGTAATTGTACACACATGTACTATCACAAAAGGTTTTGTCAGATCACCTGACAATTTTGTGACTTGAGTAGCAGTGATAAGTTGCTAGATATCGCTCACTGTTTATTATGTTAAATACAAGATTTAATATAATTGCCAACGTCGTGAAATCCTACAGGGTCACACACATAAGGACAATTAGAGAATATGTAGAATAAATAAGGTACACTGTAAGGTACAATGCACTAGAATGGAATACGAAAAATGGTAAGGTACCATGTGCTTAATTAACTTTGATATAATAATAGTTATTATTAATTTTATAAATGTTATAAAATATAATAATAATGATAAAATTATGTTTATTATAATAATAGTTATATAATAATATTATTATTGAGTTGGGCTTTTAGCTTGAAGCCCACACAAGTATTTCTATAAATAGAACCCTTGTGAAGAAGCTAAAAAGTTTGGTTTTGAAACCCTGGTCGTATTCTATTTTTCCTCTCCCTCACTCTAAACCTTCAATCTAATCAGCTAGCACTGTGACTGAAGGAAGTTGTTCGTGTGGACTTAGTAGAGGCGTTGATCATCGTACAACGCTCGTGATCATCCATCGATTCAGATTCAAAGGTTTCATCGCCACAAGAGGTAACTTTTCTATCACGGATCATGACTTTTCGTAAGGATCTCTAAAGGGAAATTTTTGTTTTCTGTTGCGTTTATATCGCAAATTTCCCTTCAGTGGTATCAGAGCCACTTACGAAACCACAAGTCTGGTAATTGTTTATTTTATGTTATTTTGTTTTAATTGGATTAAAATACGTTGTAGATGTATAGAATTGGCAGAATTTTTGACCAACAAGAAATATTGAATTCAGTTCAAAATGTCCTATCAGATGTTGGGACATTATCAAACAGAGTATAAGAACTTATTTCAGGATGTCTCACCAGATGTTGGGACATTGTGTAAATGACTTAAGTTCAGTTTTTCAGGATGTCCCAACAGATGTTGAGACATCTCAAACCTGCTACCAGAATTAATTAATGACTAACTGATCAGAGATATTTAAGGAGAGTTATCTGGAATTAATTAATGATGGATAAAAACAGAACAAGGCGCATCTGTAGGGAGTTTTATATTGAGGATTCAGATTAAAACAGAAGACCTAAATCACCTAGAATCTAGGAAGTAACAAACCCTAATTCAAGGTGGAAGCTGCATGCGCATTAGGGCTGGATCATCCTACAGAAAGCCCAAATTACAGACACCTATTTAATCAACAAAAACTCACAGAATTGAGTACGAATTTCAGAAGATCAAATAGGGTGTCTAGTGTTTTAATAGCAGGTTTTTTTCATTGTACCACTTTATGAGCTTTTAAGCAAAAGTGCATTTGTGACTTGATTGAAACTGTGAAGTAAGATCAAGCTGTATTATTTGAAGAATGTCTTCAATTTTATTAAACTTGTAAACAAGATCACTGTGTGATTGAGGGGGAGTGAGTAGGGTACTCTTATCTAAGTTGTGTCTTAGGTAGAAATTGCATTGGGTAGTTATTAAGTGATAGATTAAACAGGGTGGTTTAAGTCTAGAATTAATATTACTTATAGTGGATTTCCTCCTGGCTTGGTAGCCTCCAGATGTAGGTGTGGTTATACACTGAACTGGGTTAACAAACTTCTGTGTTGTTTACTTTTCTTGCTATTTAAGTTTTGGTTAAATCTGTCAAGTGTTGGGACATCTCATACCTGATCACAGAATTTCAATTGGCATCAGAGCAGGCACCCTGCCTGTTTATACTGGGTGAGATCTAGGGAATACAAATTCTGGAAACATGGACAGAGATATAGGATCAGTAAATAGACCACCTATACTGGATGGATCTAATTATGACTACTGGAAGCCAAGAATGATTGCATTCTTAAGATCACTTGACAACAGGGCATGGAGAGCAGTCAACATTGGATGGGATCATCCTGTCCAAGACACCAAAGATGGATCAAAAGTGCTGAAACCTGAAGAAGAATGGAGTAAGGAGGAAGAAGATTCAGCACTAGGCAATTCAAAGGCCTTAAATGCTTTATTCAATGGCATTGATAGGAACATCTTTAGACTTGTGCATCACTGTGAGCTGGCCAAAGATGTTTGGGACACTCTCAAAACAACTCATGAAGGAACATCAAAGGTAAAAATGTCAAGACTTCAACTTCTCACCACCAAGTTTGAAAACTTGAGAATGAAGGAAGATGAGTCAATTCATGAATTCTACATGAACATCTTGGATATAGCCAATACTTCTGGAGCCTTGGGAGAAAAGATGACTGATGAAAAGCTTGTAAGAAAGATTCTCAGATCTTTGCCAAAAAGATTTGACATGAAAGTCACAGCAATAGAAGAAGCTCAAGACATATGCAAAATGAAAGTTGAAGAGCTCATTGGTTCCCTTCAAACATTTGAGATGGGAATGAATGACACAAATGTAAAGAAGAACAAAAGCATAGCCTTGGTGACAAATACTGATGAAGAAGAAGATGATATATCAGAAACTGGTGAAAGCTTATCAGACAACCTTGCTATGCTTGGAAGACAATTCAAAAAGATTCTCAGAGGAATGGAAGGCAAATCCAAATCCAGTGGAAGATACACAAGCTCTTCTGAGAACAAAAGATCTTATGATGCTAACAGAAGATCAAATTATGATGAAAAGACCAGTCAAGAAAAAGGAATTAAATGCCATGGATGTGAAGGATATGGACACATCAAGAATGAATGTCCTACCTTCTTGAAAAGGCAAAAGAAAGGACTCTCTGTAACCTGGTCTGATGAAGACTCAGGAGGTGATTCAGAAGAAGAATCAGCTAAGCATATCACTGCTCTAGCTGGATTATGTGAATCTGAAAGTGAATCCAGTGATGGGGAGCTTACCATTGAAGAACTTGAGCAAGCATACAAAGATCTATACAAAAGAAGCACTGAAATATGTGGTGAAGTTATAAAGCTAAAGAAGCAGAATGAGGCACTAAAGGATGAAAAAGCAAGTGATCTAGAGATCATTGACACCTTAAAAAGTGAAGTAATTCTTCTTAACTCCAAGTTGGAACACATGTCCAAGTCTGTTAGAATGCTGAACAGTAGCTCAAGTACACTGGATGTTATTCTCAACAACAATAAGCATTCAGGGGACAAAAGTGGACTGGGATATAACAAAGTACATAAAGATGAAGCTAGCTCTAGCAAAACTACTTCAAAATCCATACAGTCAAACAAGATGTCCCAACAGATGCTTCAACATCATGAAAAGAATACAAAGTCAAACATAATGTTCCAACAGATGTCTCAACATTCTGAAAAGAACAAAATGAAGAAGAAATATCAAAGATGGAGATGTCATCATTGTGGAAGATTTGGACATATCAAACCTCATTGTTATAAGCTGCATGGATATCCAAATCAGATGTATCAGCAACCTCCTAAGCAGAAGACAGAAGTTACCAAGAGAGTGCTGCATAAACATCAAAGAAATCAGCAACCTCCTAAGCAGAAGACAGAGGTCATAAAGAAGGTATGGAGACCAAAAGCTAATCTTGATACTGATCAAAGCTACATACCCAAGAACAAGATCAACAAACAACCTTGGAGCTCTACTAATGAACAATATACAGGGAAAAGGTATCAAAAGAAATCTCAACTCAGATGGTCAAAGAAAGATGTTGCATATATAGCACATACATCACTAAGAGTATCAGCCAAAGAAGACTGGTACTTTGACAGTGGATGTTCAAGACACATGACTGGATTGAAGAATCTGCTAGTGAACTTAAAGTCACATTCATCCAGGTATGTAACCTTTGGAGATGGAGATAAAGGAGAAATCAAGGGAGTTGGGACCTTGGACTGTCAAGATGTTCCAAGACTAGATGATGTTCTGCTAGTTAAAGGTTTAACTGCTAACCTGATCAGCATAAGCCAATTATGTGATCAAGGTTACAGTGTAAACTTTAACAAAACTGAATGCATAGTGTCTAACAAAGAACAAGAGGTTGTCATGAGAGGAGCCAGATCTAAAGACAACTGTTACATGTGGGAACCTCAAGACTTCAGTCTCACTTCAACTTGCTCTTTAGCTAAAGAAGAAGAAGTGAAACTATGGCACCAAAGACTAGGTCATCTTCATTTCAGAGGCATAAAGAAGATCATATCTATGGAAGTTGTAAGAGGTATTCCTAAACTGAAGATTGATGATGGCAAAATATGTGGTGAATGTCAAATAGGCAAGCAAACCAGGATGTCCCATCCAAAGCTCCAACATCTGACAACTTCCAAAGTTTTGGAACTTTTGCATATGGATCTTATGGGACCTATGCAGGTTGAGAGCCTTGGTGGCAAGAGGTATGCCTATGTGGTGGTTGATGACTTTTCAAGGTATACATGGATAAATTTCATCAAAGAAAAGTCTGATGTATTTGATGTATTCAAAGACTTATGCCAAAGAATACAAAGGGAAAAAGCCAGCTGTGTAATCAGAATAAGAAGTGATCATGGAAAAGAATTTGAGAATCAAAAATTCTTAGATTTCTGTTCTTCAGAAGGGATCAATCATGAATATTCTTCACCAATCACTCCTCAACAGAATGGGATTGTTGAGAGGAAGAATAGAACTATTCAAGAATCAGCAAGAGCTATGATCCATGCTAAAAAGTTACCTTTGTACTTCTGGGCTGAAGCTATGAACACAGCTTGTTACATCCATAACAGAGTTACTCTAAGGAAAGGAACTTTGTCCACAATCTATGAAGTCTGGAAGGGCAGAAAACCCACAGTTAAGTACTTTCATGTGTTTGGAAGTAACTGTTATATTTTGGCAGACAGGGAGCAAAGAAGAAAAATGGATCCTAACAGTGATGAAGGGATTTTTCTTGGATACTCTATAAACAACAGAGCATATAGAGTATTTAATTCCAGAACCAAGGTCATCATGGAGTCCATAAATGTGATAATTGATGATGCTCCTACAGATGTCCCAGAAGATGTTGGAACATCTGTTGATATCAAGATTGAAGCTGAAGAAAAGAGTGATCATTATGACTTCACTCAAGATGATGCAAGGACAGAACAATCCAGCAAACGTCCCTCCATCAGAATACAGAAGGATCATCCCAAAGATTTGATAATTGGTGATCCCAACAGAGGTGTGAGCACTAGATCAAGAGAAGTGATTTCAGGTTCCTGTTTTGTTTCTAAAATAGAACCTAAAAACATCAAGGAAGCTCTTACTGATGAATACTGGATTTGTGCTATGCAAGAGGAATTAGGGCAATTCACAAGGAATGAAGTGTGGAATCTTGTTCCTAGACCTGATGACATAAATGTGATTGGAACAAAATGGGTGTATAAGAACAAGTCAAATGAACAAGGAGTTGTTACAAAGAACAAAGCTAGACTTGTAGCTCAAGGATACACACAAATTGAAGGAGTAGACTTTGATGAAACCTTTGCACCAGTAGCAAGGCTTGAATCAATCATACTACTTTTGGGAATTGCTTGTATCTTAAAGTTCAAGCTATTTCAAATGGATGTGAAAAGTGCTTTTCTAAATGGTTATCTTAATGAAGAGGTATATGTAGAACAGCCTAAAGGATTTGTTGATCCAAGCTGTCCAAATCATGTATACAAACTAAAGAAGGCTCTTTATGGTCTGAAGCAAGCTCCAAGGGCATGGTATGAAAGATTGACTACTTTTCTTATCAAGCAAGGGTACAGGAAAGGTGGAATTGACAAAACCTTGTTTGTGAAAGATGAAGAAGGAAATGTCATGATTGCTCAAATCTATGTAGATGACATTGTCTTTGGTGGGATGTCTGATAAGATGGTCAAACATTTTGTCAACCAAATGGAATCTGAATTTGAAATGAGCTTAGTAGGAGAATTAACCTACTTTCTTGGACTACAAATAAAACAAATGGAAGACTCCATGTTCATTTCCCAAAGCAAGTATGCCAAGAACATAGTCAAGAAATTTGGAATGGACAGTGCTACTCATAAGAGAACTCCTGCCCCCACACATTTAAAGCTGACTAAAGATGAAAAGGGTGAGAATGTAGATCAAAGCATGTACAGAAGCATGATTGGGAGCTTGTTATATCTGACTGCTAGCAGACCAGACATAGCATTTGCAGTAGGTGCATGTGCAAGATATCAAGCTGACCCAAAAGTCAGTCATCTCAATCAAGTCAAGAGAATTCTGAAATATGTTAATGGTACTTGTGACTATGGCATAATGTACTTTCATGGATGCAAACCAATTCTCATTGGCTTCTGTGATGCTGATTGGGCTGGAAGTGCTGATGACAGAAAAAGCACTTTTGGAGGATGCTTCTTTCTAGGAAACAATTTGATTTCTTGGTTCAGTAAGAAACAAAATTGTGTATCCTTATCTACTGCTGAAGCTGAGTATATAGCAGCTGGAAGCAGTTGTTCACAGTTGGTTTGGATGAAGCAAATGCTCACTGAGTACAATGTCCCACAAGATGTCATGACATTGTACTGTGACAACTTAAGTGCTATCAACATATCAAAGAATCCTATCCAACATAGTAGGACCAAGCATATTGATATCAGACATCATTTCATCAGAGATCTTGTAGAAGAAAAGGTGATTTCATTGGAACATGTAGCTACAAATCTGCAGTTGGCTGATATCTTTACCAAAGCATTGGATGCTACACAATTTGAGAACTTAAGGGGCAAACTGGGAATCTGTTTATGTGAGATTTAGCAGTTAATGAGATGTGCCAACATGTCATATGACATTGTATGGCATAAGTTCCAGATGGCAACACCAGTCTGGTCAAGAACCTTGGGTATTCCATTCCTAATAATTTGCAATGTAACGGCTACTTATTTAGTAACAGCTTATAATCAGCTATCAATATTCTCATCACTCTATCAAAAGCGAATCATATTATCTAGCTGTTCTTCAGAAATCATCAACCCTAAAACTCTTCATCCATCTTCCTTGACAATGTCTCAAAACCCTAACACTCCTGAAGAAGTTCTCAACAAAGAATATGTAGTTCATGCAACCCCCATCTCTGTGGTACCAATGAAATCAACCCCATTGGACGAAAACAGAGGAAGTGCTTCTCATGCTAAAAAGCCAAGAACTCCAAAAAGAGCAAAAGATCAAGTCTGCAGCAAATCCAAAGGCATTCCTTCACCAGCTAACATGCCCCCAAAATCTTCTGAATATGTGGATGCTTCCATCAAGGAGATAGTTAACAAGATTCTTTTTGAACAGAGAGTGGTTAGTGGGATTTCTATTCCTCTGAACACCATGCCTGCCCCTCAAGAAGAACGAGCTCAAGCTGCAAAGGACACTCCTGCTCAACAGGATGTCCCAATAGATGTTGGAACATCTGAGGATGAGAAAAAGACCTCATCTGATGCTGATATTGAACAAACTGAGGACCAGAAAAAGGCCTCAAATGAAAGTGATGAAGAAGACTCTGAGGATCAGACCAAAGCCTCAACTGAAGATCATATCTCTGCTGATCAACCAGCTGAAGAGGAGACTGCTCAATCTCCTCCTGTGGTGAACCTGGAGCAGGATTCTGATACAGAGATCATAGCCTCTGTAAGACCTAGCATAGCCAAAAGGCTCAGGTCTAGGAAAGGAAAGATGCAAGCAGAACTTGAAATTCCTGAGAAGAAGAAAGCTACCCCAAAGAAAGACAAAGCTAAAGCTACCTTTGGTCCAACAAAACAATGGAGTAAAGTCCAAACCCAGAAGAGGAAAGCTGTCACTCCTCCAGACTCAGATGTTGAAACAGATGTCCCAACATCTCCTCCAAAGAAGAAACCAGCACCCTCTAGGGCTTCAACTGCTGTTCCAGAAGCTCCCTTGGACAACATCTCATTTCATCATGTTTCAAGTGCAAACAGATGGAAGTTTGTGTACCAAAGAAGGGTAGCCCTTGAAAGAGAGCTGAGCAGTAATGCACTTGAGTGCACTGAACTGATTGATCTCATCTCTGCTGCAGGCCTCTTCAAAACAGTCTCCAATCTCTCTCCCTGCTATGAACTTCTTGTTAAAGAATTCATTGTCAATCTTCAGGAAGATTGTGCCAATGGTAAGTCTTCTGAATTTAGAAAAGTCTTTGTTAGAGGCAGGTGTAAACACCCCAAATTTGCCCTCACTCATTCACACCATGGCTTGTGATCATTTCATAATGCATAAACACAATCATAGCATCTCATATCACATTCTTGATTCATTGCATTGGTTCAAAGTCATCTGCATCTAGGGTTTGTGATCTGAGCAATCTAAGAGCTTCTTGAGCCACTCCAAAGGTCATCAATCACTTCAAAGGGGTCCATGTGTGTTCAAGTATCATATTATATCCTCTCAAAGTCAAGAAGGTCAAAGAATCACAAGAACTGAGAATGGCATGGAAGCAGAGCCAGGCTTGACTACACAGATGACCTAGAATTAGGGTTTTGGTTTCAGAGGCCATAACTCCAAATTTTTTGGTCATTCTTGTTTCTATTGGTCTCTATATGGTATAGGGAGTATGCATATCAATTTTCATGAAGAAATTCCATGGGGAAATCATCTGATCAAGAGTTGACTTTTCAAGCAAGTCAGTGCAAAATCAGGGCATCTGAGGCCCTCATTGACCCAACCAAAGGGTGTTCTTCATAATTTTGATTGTATATGATCTTTATTTGATCATGGAAGATGTTAGAAGTTCACAAAATTGAAGAATCTCAAGTCTTTTGCAAAGTTGACTTTTTGGGCAAGTTTGACTTTTAATGAATTGCCATTTTAGGCAACTTTTTCAACCTTTACTTTTTGATTCAAAAAAGCTTCAAATGGAAAAACTTTGGTCATGAAAGTTGTAGAATGGATCATTCCCTTTTCAAAAAGTACAAGAACATGACCTAATTCATTTTGGATCAAAAGTTATGACTTGTCAAAGTTGGCAAAAATCACTAAATTTCAAGTTATGCACCAAAGAGGCAAAGTTGCAAATTCACTTCTCAAGGCAAATTAAGTCATCAAATGCATTTCTAAACTTCACAACATGATCATGCAAGACCAAAAAATCAGAATGGGCCAAGAAACTTCTCACTTTTGTGGCCTATGGATCAAGATTTTTTCATAAGAATCAAAGGCAAGGCAAGTTGCAAAACTCATCATAAGACATAACCCACTTGTTTGCTAGCTTGCTGAACCATCCTAGGCCTTTCCCCACATCATGCTGCGTAGAACACACTTTTGTACTTGGCTAGAAAGTAGCCCATACTTCTCTTACACCAACTTTTACATTTTGGCAAAAGGACCCATACCAATCAATAAAGCACACATCACATCTTCTGACCAATCCCAATAGTTTATACAAGCCAAAGCAACAAGAGAGCAAGCCTGAAACACTCCATAACTCAGCATTCTCATTTTCACCTTCATTTGCAAAAGCATTCGAAACTCCTCATACAAGCTACAAACTCACAAAAAAACTTCACAGAACATATCACCACATCCTTCTGATCATTTCCCTGCCTTCATTCACCCTTGAAACCTCACATAAGCCAGATACGATTCTCACCTCACCTTGAGCAGAACCTCTGCCATTTTCCAAACCAGCCACTGCAAACTTCTTCTAAGCATCAGGACTTCATCAGGGGACCAAGAGGAGTAGTTTGCACGAAGAGAGAGGGTCAGAAAGTTGCAAACTGGGAAAGCTCAAAGCTCAGGTATACCAAGAACTTTTTTTCCAGAAATGAGTTTTTAAGTTTCTAATTTGTTCCTCATGCTTTGCTGATCACTCTGATGTTCTTAGTTTTGAAAATGGTTGAGAAATGAGTATTTAATCTTGTTCTGAAACTTTTCTGACCTAAAAATGTTTGGTTTCGATTCGCACGATTAATGAAAGATAAATGAGTTTTGATTAGGGGTTTTGATTCAGTGATGTGTGGGGATGATTTCTGGGCTTTTAGTTTTCATTTTGGTGAAGTTTTGAGGATTTTAGGGATTTTCAGGTGGGATTCCCACCGGAGAAGACGACCGGAAGTCTTCTCCGGCCACCTGAAAACAATTAGGGTTAATCCCTGTAATTAATGCAAGTTTGAATTCTGAGCATTGGATAGGCTGACCAAGGTTGACTCGCGCGTGTTTTGATGGCTGGGATTTGTCATTAGAAACCCTAATCTATATTTAACTTAATTAATTCAGTTTAATTAATTAAAATGGGATTTAGCTCAGTTTGAATGTCAGCCTTTAGATTGCGCGCGCAGTCAACAAATCCCTCCCCAGATTCAATCCTGGCCTCTCATTCAGCATACTTCTCATTAATTCAATTTTATTTTCTTTTTTATTCATTTAATTTGTCCATTTAATTTAAAATAGCAAAACAATTTTAAAAATTCTGAAAATTTTTATATAAACTTTTATTAATTTTCAGAAACCAAAAACATTTTTATTTTTATTTTTTGCATTAAAAAATATTTTTAAATTATTTAAAAGTTTATTTTTAATTAATTAATGAGAATTAATTAAATAAAAATACTTTTAGGTATTTAAAAATCACCAAAAAATTCATGAAACCTTCATAATCATTTAGAAACATTGTCCAACCCTCAAACCAAATTTCTTTTTTGATCTTGATGTCTTTTGAGAATTTTTCATGGAATTAAAATCATTTCAAGGCATTATTTTGATCCAAACTTCAAAAAATCATTTCTGCCTAACCATTGAGAGTTGGACTTTGATTCTTTTTGCATTGCATTTTGTTTAGCATGTAGTTTGTGAGATTAAATTGGCATGATTTGATCTTTCATTTTCAATTTGTTTGGCATTTCTCTTGTTAAGGTACCCTAAAACCCTAGGAAACTTAGGAAATTCATAACTTACATTAGGTCAAGAGTTGGAACCTCTCCTTTGGGCAGTGAGTTAGTATAGGTTTAGGGTTCCTTTGAGTGCATTTTCAATTTTTTATCTTGATGTTTGCTTCTGATTTTGGTTTTTGTTTGATGCATTGATCATAAACCCTAATTTGGGCTTCCTTTTGCATACATCTTGCATTTGCTTGCATACCATGACTTGCCATGACATTTTATGCCTCCATTTGATTCATTAGACATCTTAAGACATGTTAAAAGTATGTTTGATCATTGCATCATGTATTTGCCATGTTGTATGACATTTGCATCTCATGACTGTTCATGTGTGTTCATGGTTCTAAACTTGCTCCATTTTGCATCCATTGGTCCATATGATCATCCTCATGCCTTGATTCATGTTTGCATCATCCCATAGCATAATTAACATCATGTATGTGCTTCTGGTTTTGGTTTATATCATGCCATTTCATCTCATTTTGCATTACATTGCATTTTTCTCACTAACTTTTTCAGGTGGTAAGTAACTTTGAGAAGTGAATTTGCCTTCACTTCTCACAATTTCTTTTCATCTCTCTTATGCATCATTGCTGCATTTTACTTTGTGTTTGAGATTGAGCTTGCTCTTTCTTCTTCTTCTTACCTCCTTTCTTCAAGTGACTTGACTTCTTAAATGAAGCAAGTCACTTTGCTTCTCCTGATCCTCTCATCTGCTTCCTGGTGGTTCCATTGAAGATTTCTCTTGTTAACCTCACAAACCTTAGGAACAACCAAGCATGACAATGATTAGGGTTTTGATTAGTGCCCCACTTAGCTTTTACCTTTGTGTCTCATTGAGTCTTCTCTTCTCATCTCATAATCAGGGACTAAACCCTAAAGGCTTTAAGGCTATGTGATTAAGCTTATGCCTGCATCCTTCTATTAGGATGGAGTGTATAACTTTAATCCTAAGTGTTAAACCCTTAATGTGTTTAAATCCTTCAATCAATCCACTTAATAATCATCAAGACATCAAGCTTGTAACTTGGGCCTTGCATTAGGGTTCTAATTCTTCCTTAATTGGTTAAGAAGGACTAACCCTAGTGTTAATGGACAAGTCCTCCTCAAGTTGTCTTACAAACCCTAAAAATCACTTCATCATCTTATCTTTAACTAAAATCCACTTAATAAAGGTTTTGTTTTGTCATGAGTTTAATCCCTAATCATGGATTAAGTTGAGGAGCTTTCCTCAGCTTAAACATTCTCATCTATTATCCTTCTATTAGGATGGTGTAATGAGTCTGTTTAATCCCTGATTATGGCTTAATCTCATTACTTAACACTAAACAAAAATCACAAAAACATTTAAATAATCACAAGTAGGTTAATGATCTTAACCCTACATCAAAGGTGATTAAGTGTGAGAAGCTGACTTCACACTTAAGGTATTCTCATTACCCCTAATCTGAGGGAAGATGTGATGAGTTTACTAAACCCATTGGTTTAGGCTTAAGCTCATTAACTTATGACAAACTGTCAAAAAGCAATAAAAGACTGAAAACTCAAAAACAAACAATAATCGTCTCCTCCGGGATTCTTTTCTCATCTCATTCACTCATAAACGAGAACTTGCTTCTTCCGTCTAATGCAAGACAGTTTGCACCTGAGCCAGACAGGTCATACACTTGAGCATAGACCAGTAAGCAGTTCACAAGTCAAATCATCTTTCAGTCTCTTTGGGTCGAACTATGGTGTTCTGACTTCCTCATTGCACGAGAGGATACGTAGGCATAACTTAACAGTTATCGAACAAAAGTCTCTGTATATTCCCCCCTCTTTCAGCTTTATTCTTTAGCCTCATGATCTTGAGCATTTCACTCTGTTCTTACACTGACACTTCACTTATACACTTCACTTTTCTCTTACACTGACACCTGTACATCCTTTTCCAGCTCTTTTATACACAGATTGCACTGACACTACCCCTTTAAAGCACAAATCTTTCAAGCGTGGATCCCGTCGAGTACGGCGGACAATCTGGGTGCTAATACCTTCCCAGGTTGTAACCAACCCCCTTTCTCAGTCTCTCTGGTTCGCAACCGTCTTATCCATATCTTTCTAGGTCTATGCAGCATTACCTTTCCTCCGGGATAAAAATGCCTAGCTGGCGACTCTTTTCATTCCCTGTGAGTTCACTCCTGTGTGTTCTCACACCCTCCTCTCGCCGACCGTTCGCGTCTGTACCATATTTGAGCCCAGTCTCATCTTTTGGGAGCGACAGCTTGGCGACTCTGCTGGGGACCCTTATTGTGTAACCAAGGCTTCTGGTTCTGTTTGTGGGTTCCTCCTAGCGCTTGTTTGATTTGTGTTTACTGGGGTGTTATGTGCTATTTGTCTTTGTATATGTATTTTATTGCTTTATGTACAGTTGTTTTATTGCTTTCTTTATAGCTTTGCATATATCATACTGTCATACTGTGCTGGTTGGATCTGGTTTTGTTGCTTTGGTGGGTGGGGGTTCTACTGAGAGTTAAGGTCCTATACCTGGGACCTGAGTGACACCTAGGCTAGAGTGGTTCATGTTCTTTCCCATTCCATTTCGGTCTGGTGCGGGAATATGAAACACGGTTCAGATATGGGTTTCTTCTTGAGAACTCTGTGCTGCAGATTTCCTGTACTGCTAGGGCTATTTGGGAAGCCTGCTAAGTCTGAATGACCTTTAGTATTGGCCTTCAGAAACTGAGGTGAATTAGAGGAGGATCTTTTATGGTTATTGTAAACACTGTACCTCCGGGTTATAAGTGTTTACACTTCTCATAACTGATCCAAGTCTGAGGATCCTTGTTTTAGAACATCACCTGTGAGGGGGGTTGGGCTGTTTACAGGTTTGCAGGTACCCTTGACCTCAGCATACCCTGTTACTTTGTTTTGATTAAGAGTACTCCATGTTGGAACAGTTCTTGTGATTTTTAACCCTGGACATGTGACTCTTTATTTGAGTCCCCCACCTTGGTTACTGGACTTATGGGCCTCCATCTGGATTTCTTGAACATACCTGGACTTATATCAGAGCACTTGATAAGATCCAGCTCAGTCACAAACCCTTGCATATCATTTGCATACATCATCATTGCATCATTTAACATTTGCTTATTTGTTTTTCAGGGTATCCATACTTTATTTTGGCTTGGTTTTGACCCCATCATCAGCATAGACCTATCTACTTCAGCTATCAGCTACCTGCTTCAGTCACCAGTCTCAGCCTGTCAGTGGCCCATCATCAGTATCATTCTCCATCATCAGCACCTGTCTCAACTCTTCTTCAACAACATGGCACCTAAGAAGAGTAACATCTCATATCATTTCTTTCAGCCTGAGCTAGCTGACATCAGGAAGATCCAGACCTTGATTACTCCAGACCATATACCACTGTTCAGAGAACATTATGGAAGCATACTTGATGTGGTTATGGATTTGGACCCTTCACAAAGGAGCCTGATTCATACTTGCCTGCAGTTCTATGATCCCCCTCTGAGGTGTTTCACTTTTCAGGATTTTCAGTTGGGACCTTTATTAGAGGAGTATTCATCATTGGTTGGTGTACCTATCAGGGGTGGCGTCCCCTTCAACCCAGAGATGGCTTTTCCCAGTAATGAAGAGGTAGCAAAGGCATTACATCTGGAACCAGTTCTGATTGGGCAGAATATGACTACCAAGGCTGGAATCTCTGGCCTACATTTGGATTTCTTGACCTCTCAGGCTATTCTGAAGGCCTCCTTGGGGGAGTGGAAGGCAGTCTGTGCATTATTAGCCCTTAGCATATATGGGGTTATTTTATTTGCAGATGAGCCTAAGTTTGTTAGCAAGAATGCAATCCATCTTTTCATCCTGAGGAACCCAGTGCCCACCTTACTGGGAGATTTCTACTACTCTGTTCACCAAAGGAATGAAAAGTAGAGAGGAAGATTGGTGAGGTGTTGTGCTCCCCTTTTCCATACCTGGTTGCTCAAGCACTTGCCCAAGACTGATGCATTTTTGAATCCTCATCAGAAGAGGAATTGGGCCAGAAGACTCACTGCTTTAACTTCAGCTGATATCAGATGGTGCACTCAAAGCACAAAAGGCAGGGACATCATTACCAGTTGTGGGCAATTTCCCAATGTACCCCTGATAGGAGTAAAGGGTTGCATCAACTACAACCCTCTGCTATTCAAAAGACAACTGGGCTATGCATTGGTCCATCCCCCTAGAGCACAAGATTTGGTCGAGACCCTTTATTGTGAGATTAAGCCTAATCTGGCTATTGTCAGGCAAGCATCCTGGGCTTGGGACAATGTCCAGACTAAAGGAGTAACCATTCTGGGAAGATGCAACAATGTGGCCTCAACATAGTACTATGAGTGGTCCCATGCCAGGGCTCAATTTTCTGGAATGCCCTTCACCATGGAAGATATACCTGGACCATCTTCAGCACCATCTCCTGTCACTGTCAGCTTAGAGGAGTTTGAGAAATTGAAAGAGAGGAATGAGAAGCTGACTCAGGCTCTGCAGAAGACCCTCTGGGAGAGGAGTGATGGTCGGCTGGACATTGAAAGGTTAGAAAAGCTAAAGTTGGAGCATCTGGCCAGGATTGAAAAGTCAGAGGATTACATCAAGAAGTCTAGGGCTGGAGAGCAGATCTTGAAGAATGCCTGCAAGGAAGCTCAGTTCCAGAAAGCCAGGAATGATTTGTATCTGAAGGAGAGTCAAGCTAGGTGGGTCAGGATCACCGAAGCTCGTACTCAAGAAGATAAGAGGACTCAGGACAAGATTGAGCAGTTGGAGGCTAGTGCAAAGGAGCAACAGGAAGCCCTGCTAGCAGCCCAGAGGGAGATCTCAGAGTTGAAGATTAGAGCTGGTGTGAAGAGGTCAAAAGACCAGAGTCAACATAAGAAGCTAGCTGCAGCTGTTACTACCAGGAATCTCCTCATCAGGAACCTCACAGAGCGTCCACCTGATCCTGTGACTGAGGCACTTCTAAAGGAAGTTCAGGAGGATGAGTTTGGTCTTGGTGTCTGACTTTTGCTTGTTGTTGTTTTCATTTCATGTACTTTTATGTTGTGTTTTTGACCCCTCAGAGGGCATGATTTGTAAGAAACAGACTATGTATTAATCACTTTCTGTAATATATGTATTAGTTTGTTCTATCTGGGTTTCTTTCAAGCAAAATCACAAGCATCTTCCTCAGGGGTCTGGAAAGGTCAAAACCAAGTGCCAAGCCGGATACCTTAGAGACAAATAAGCATACTGCATTGCATGCTAACCTTTGTTTGTTTTGTAGGTTTGTTTTGTTTTTGTTACTAACTCTGTTGTGATCTCAGGAACTATTGCTCGACGTCGGGTATTCCCACTCAACCGTCCACACAGATATCCAACCCGCAACAACCTTCCGGGTATACAGATGGACCAGGTACAACAGGACCTTACAGAGGTCAGGAACCAAATGACCAATGAGAGATTGGAAATGAGGAATCAGATGACGCAATTTATGGAGGTGATGAATGGATTGGCACAGAGCCAAGAGAGGTTAAGAGCCTTGGTAGAGAGGCAGACTCAGGAAGATCCCCATCTAGGGACTGGTGGGACAAGCAACAACGAGAGGGTTCAGCCTCATATCAACCCACCTGTATTTGGACCCCACCTTCATCCAGAGATCAACATCCCCGCTAATGTACAAGGGAATGCTACTACAGGTAGAGTGCTGCAAGAAGACCCCCAGGAAGATCAGTTCAAAGTGATGGGAGCCGGGGATGAAGCCTATGACAGAAGGCTAGATGAAATTGCTGAAAAATTAAGGTCCTTGGAGTCTCAAAACTCCTTGGGTTTTGATGTTATGGACATGGGCTTAGTGGACGGGGTCAGAATTCCCCATAAGTTTAAACCACCATGCTTTGAGAAGTACAACGGGACTTCCTGTCCACGGACCCACTTACAATCCTTTCTGGGGAGGCTGAAGTCATATACCATGGATGAAAAGCTATGGATGTTTTATTTCGAGGATAGCTTGACAGGAGCTTCAAGGGAATGGTACTCGCATCTGACTAGAGCCACCATCAGATGTTGGAAAGACTTGGCAGAGGCCTTCATTAGACAATACCAGTACAATTTGGATATGGCACCCAACAGGACCCTCCTGATGGGAATGTCACAATCATCCAGAGAAAGCTTCCGGGAGTACGCCCAGAGGTGGAGACAGCTTGCTGCTGCTGTCCAGCCACCCATGTCAGAGAGGGAGATGGCTGATATGTTTATGAACACCCTCCAAGGGACATACATTGATAGGCTAGCTGCCTTTTCCTCTACCAGCTTTGCAGATGTCGTTATAGCTGGAGAAAGAATTGAGAGCCTATTGAAGATGGGCAAAATTTCTGACAATGGTGCCAGCTCATCCAGCAACACAAGGAAGCCTTTTGTGGGCCCAAGAAGAACTGGTGAGACCAATGCTATCCATACCAGCAGGGGCAGACCCCAATATGTTCATAGGTCTGTGGCAGCAGTCACCATTCCCGCTCCAATTCATGCACAACCAGCTTATCAACCACAACAACAAAATTATCAGCAACAAACTCAGTATCCTCCTCAGAGAAACTACAACAACACCAGCAACAACAATCAGCAAAGGCCGTTCCAACAGAGACCTTCTCAGGCCAATAGGGTGATTGGCCCGATCCCTATGCCCTATGCCACATTATTGCCACAACTCCTAAAGCTCAACCTGGTTGAGCTAAGGACGTTGGCACCTCCGGATCCTTCCAGTCTGCCCAGAAATTATGACGCCAGCGCCAGATGTGCTTTTCACTCGAATGCACCTGGCCACAGTACAGAAAAGTGCAGAGCTTTGCACATGAAGGTACAAGACTTGGTAGATTCTAAGGCTCTAAACTTTGCACCACCACCAAATGTTAACAAGAACCCTATGCCAAACCACGGAGGACCCAGAATCAATGCTATTGAAGAAGACAAGCCGTCTTACTTGATAACCAGTGTGGGTCAGATTCGGACACCTTTGGTAGAGATTAAAGCTCAACTCCTTGAATGTCAAATATTCCCGGGATGTGAGCTAGGGTGTGCTTATTGCAACATTTCAGTGAATGGTTGTGATAACTTGATAGATGGCATATATGGTCTCATCCAGAGTGGCCTGCTTCAAATCACAACATCAATACCTACCAATCCAGCAATCTCCTTAACAACAGTTCCCGAGTCTTCTACAACTGCAACAACCATTGTTCCAAACAACTCTTCAGTTTCATCAACAAATGTTTCATCTGTTACTTCAACGAACCAGATATCAACGAACACCCCTTCTACAACTTCAGCACCACTTCACTCAGAACCTCCTACAACAGCAACACCCATCCATCCAACAATGTCTCCTACAACTTCAACAGCAAATGTCTCAACGGTTACAATTTATTATGATCCTGCAAATGATTTTGCCTACAACTCACAAAATGCCACTCCTATCAGAGCACCAGTCACAATATACTATGATCCACAAACTATCATGGTCCCTTCTGCAGCTGCCATCAGTCCAGTCACTGTCACAGTGCCTGGGCCAGTACCTTACGAAAGCAGTAATGCCATCCCTTGGCATTACGGCTCTGATCTATACTGCAAAGGACAGAAAATCACTCTTGAATCATTAGTTTCTTCACCACAAATAAACAATGTGGGAGGGGGCGGAGGCTTCACTCGAAGCGGACGTCTCTTTGCCCCACAAATTCAAAGACCCACTGCTGAAGCAGAAGCTGCTGCCAAGACAAAAGGGAAGAGCATGGTGCAAGAAGAGCAAATTGTTAAAGAAGCTTTGAAAACACCTTTTGATCAAGAAGTTGATGAATTCATGAGAATCGTCAAGAAAAGTGATTACAAGATAGTGGACCAGCTTCACCAGACGCCCTCCAAGATCTCTATTCTATCATTGCTTATGTGCTCCGAGGCTCATCGGAATGCACTACTAAAAGTCTTGCACGCAGCTTATGTGCCAGAAGAGATCACAGTCAATCAGTTGGAAGCTGTGGTTGGGAATGTTAATGCTAGTAATGGATTAGGGTTTACCAACACTGATTTGACTACGGAAGGCCGCAATCACAACAAGGCTTTGCACATTACCATGGAGTGTAAGGGTGCGGTTCTTTCCCATGTACTGGTAGACACAGGATCATCCCTCAATGTCTTACCTAAAAAAGCCCTTGTGAAGCTAGAGTATGAAGGATTGGCATTACGCCCCAGTAACTTGGTAGTAAGAGCCTTTGACGGTTCTAAGAGATCAGTTCTGGGAGAAATTGAGTTGCCTATAACGATTGGCCCACAAACTTTCAAAACGACCTTCTACGTTATGGACATTCAGCCTGCCTACAGCTGTTTGTTGGGTAGACCATGGATTCATGCCGCTGGCGCAGTTACGTCTACCCTTCACCAGAAGTTAAAATTCGAGTGGGAGGGCCAAGTCGTTACTATTTGTGGAGAGGAAGATATTTTTGTTAGCCATCTGGCTACCTACAAATACATTGAGATGGATGGGGAGATCCATGAAACAATGAGTCAAGGGTTCGAGGCCTTGAACATAAATGAAACATCTGCTGTACCTGGAACCTCAATGACATCTTATCAACAAGCCCGGAAGGTTGTTGAAGAAGGGACTGCCCAAGGCTGGGGCAAGTTGCTGCCTGTAGAGAAGAAGGAGGATAGATTTGGGTTGGGTTACAAACCAACTCAACAAGATCAAGCAGAGGCTGCTGAGAAGCCCAATTTTGTTAGTGGGGGGATGCTCACCCCTGATGCTGTCAACAATTTGGAAGACGAGGATGAAAGCGACCGCAACCTGGAGAGTTGGATACGTCCAAAGATCCCGGGGAGCAGTATCTCAAACTGGTCTTCCTAGGAAATTATAAGAGTTACTCCTGCAGAGTAATTATTATTTCCTGTATATTTTAAGCATGCATCAAGTCTTACATCTTGCCCAAGATGACAAGACTCATTTTGTAATCGGGCCATCTGTAATTTTTGTGCAACAAGATTAATCAATGAAATATCAGACATCTTTTTGCAAATGAGTCTTTTTCTTTTCCGTTCACTGTTTTTCCATTTTTCTTTTTGTACAAAAAATAAATGGCAATGTTTTCAAAATGGCAACTTTGTTTCACTTTTCTAAACAAGATTAAAATCAACCACTAAAATGAACAAACTGAACCCTTGCAGAGAGTGCTTTCCAGACCGCACCGACAACAGCACGGCTATGACTTCGTATGACTTTGACAATCCGATCAATCAAGCTGATGAAGGGGTTGAAGAAGATTACGAGCTTCCTGAAGAGCTAGCCAGATTGTTGAGACAAGAGGAGAAGGTTATCACTCCTCATCAGGAGGAGGTCGACACGATCAATCTTGGTACAGATAAAGATGTGAAAGAAGTTAAAATCGGGGCCTGCTTACAAGACTCAGTAAAGAGACAACTGATTGACCTGCTTCAAGAGTATGTGGACATGTTTGCTTGGTCTTATCAAGATATGCCAGGGTTGGACACCGACATTGTTGTGCACAAGCTGCCTTTAAGAGAAGAATGCCCACCGGTTAAACAGAAACTGCGCCGTACTCGCCCAGACATGGCAATGAAGATCAAAGAAGAGGTGCAAAAGCAGTGGGACGCCGGGTTCCTTGCTGTGACTAGCTATCCGCCGTGGGTGGCTAATATAGTACCTGTGCCTAAGAAAGACGGCAAAGTAAGAATGTGTGTTGACTACCGGGATCTGAACAGAGCTAGCCCGAAAGATGATTTCCCATTACCTCACATTGATGTATTGGTGGATAATACGGCTCAGTTCTCGGTATTCTCCTTCATGGATGGATTTTCAGGATACAATCAGATCAAAATGTCACCTGAAGACATGGAGAAGACAACCTTCATCACACCCTGGGGCACGTTCTGTTACAAGGTGATGCCGTTCGGACTGAAGAATGCTGGTGCAACATATCAACGGGCTATGGTAACATTATTCCACGATATGATCCATAAAGAAATCGAATGTTATGTGGATGACATGATTGCCAAGTCCCTTACTGAAGAAGACCACCTGGTAAATCTGCTGAAGCTGTTCAAGCGTCTGAGGAAGTACCAACTGAAGTTGAACCCCAACAAGTGCACATTTGGGGTGCGATCGGGTAAGCTGCTGGGTTTTATTGTGAGCGAGAAAGGGATTGAAGTTGACCCTGATAAAGTCAAAGCCATTCAAGAAATGCCTGCACCAAAATCTGAAAAAGAAGTTTGAGGGTTTCTAGGTAGATTGAACTACATCTCAAGGTTCATATCTCACCTTACGGCAACCTGTGAGCCCTTGTTCAAGTTGTTGAGAAAAGAACAGACAGTCAGGTGGAACGAAGACTGCCAGAAGGCTTTTGACAAGATCAAGGAATACTTACAAGAGCCTCCAATCCTGATGCCTCCAGTTGAAGGAAGACCTCTGATAATGTACTTGACAGTTTTAGAAGAGTCGATGGGGTGTGTGTTGGGCCAGCATGACGAGTCTGGTCGAAAAGAGTATGCAATATACTACCTAAGCAAAAAGTTTACCGACTGTGAACAACGTTATTCACTGCTCGAGAAAACTTGATGTGCTTTAGCGTGGGCTGCTCGCCGACTGAGACAGTATATGTTGACCCACACCACTTTATTGATCTCAAAGATGGATCCAGTTAAGTACATTTTTGAGAAGCCAGCACTAACCGGACGGGTTGCAAGATGGCAAATGATCCTCACGGAATATGACATCCAGTACACTTCTCAGAAAGCCATCAAGGGCAGTGTATTGTCTGAATATCTTGCAGAGCAACCTATTGATGATTACCAGCCTATGAGATTTGACTTCCCCGATGAAGACATCATGTTCATAAGAGCAAAAGATCATGAAGAGCCTGTTCACACTGAAGGGCCTGACCCTGAAGAAGAATGGACTATGATGTTTGATGGGGCTGTTAACATGAATGGTCGTGGCGTTGGTGCAGTACTCATTACACCTAAGGGAGTCCACATGCCTTTCTCGGCAAAACTCACCTTCAACTGCACTAACAACGAAGCTGAATACGAAGCTTGCATTATGGGTCTTGAGGAAGCCATTGACCTCAGGATCAAAACATTTACTGTATTCGGAGATTCAGCTCTGGTAGTTAATCAGACCAACGGCAAATGGTACACCCACCAAGATCATCTGATACCTTACAGGGATTATACAAGGAGGTTATTGACTTTCTTTACAACAGTCAAGCTCGAGTATATCCCTCGAGACGAGAATCAGTTTGCAGATGCCCTGGCTACCATTTCATCCATGATCAAAGTTCAAGCTGCCAACTTTGTACCTCAGATTTCAGTGTCTAGACTTGACAGACCAGCATATGTATTTGCAGCGGATGTTGCCAAAGATGATAAGCCTTGGTTCCATGACATTAAGTGCTTCTTGGAGGATCAAACATACCCACCTGGGGCATCTTCCAATGATAAGAAGACTTTGCGAAGGCTTGCTGGAAGTTTCTTTCTGAACACTGATGGTTCCCTGTACAAGAGAAACTTTGATATGGTACTCCTCAGATGCGTTGATAAGACAGAAGCGGGTTTGTTGATGCATGAAGTGCACGAAGGATCCTTTGGTACCCATGCTGGAGGGCATGCCATGGCCAAGAAGTTGCTAAGATCAGGTTATTACTGGATCACAATGGATGCCGACTGTTGTGCCTACGCTCGAAAATGTCATAAATGCCAGATTTATGCGGATAAGGTGCATGTGCCTCCCAATCCTTTGAATGTGATGTCGTCACCCTGACCCTTTGCTATGTGGGGCATTGACATGATTGGCAAGATCGAACCGACTGCTTCGAATGGCCACAGATTCATCCTGGTTGCCATTGACTATTTCACCAAGTGGGTCGAAGTAGCTTCCTATGCAAACGTTACAAGACAAGTGGTAGCCAGATTTCTGAAGAGAGATATCATCTGTCGATACGGAGTTCCCGAGCGAATCATTACTGACAATGGTTCCAACTTAAACAACAAAATGATGGCAGAACTGTGCTGGGACTTCAAGATCCAACACCACAATTCTTCTCCTTACAGGCCAAAGATGAACGGCGATGTTGAGGCAGCTAATAAGAATATCAAGAAGATTGTGCAGAAGATGGTAGTTACTTACAAAGACTGGCATGAGATGCTACCATTTGCCTTGCATGGGTACCGCACGTCAATCAGAACATCCACCGGGGCAACACCGTATCAGCTTGTGTATGGTATGGAAGCAGTCCTACCTGTCGAAGTTGAATTACCCTCCCTACGGGTATTGATGGATGTTAAGCTGAACGAAGCAGAGTGGGTCCGATCCCGATGCGAACAACTGAGTCTGATTGAAGAAAAGAGACTGGCTGCAATCTGTCATGGGCAGTTGTATCAGAAAAGAATGAAGAGAGCCTTCGATCAAAAAGTCAGGCACCGAGAGTACCAAGTAGGAGATCTTGTGCTAAAGAGAATCCTCCCTCCTCATACAGACCACAGGGGCAAGTGGACTCCGAATTATGAAGGACCATTTGTAGTAAAGAAAGTTTTTTCTGGTGGAGCACTAATGCTCAGCACCATGGATGGTGAAGATTTCCCGTCCCCTGTGAATTCAGATGCAGTTAAAAAATACTTCGCATAAAAATGACCCGCTGGACACAAAAAACAGAATGTAAGTCCAGGAAAAAATAGGGCATCCCGGCGAGTCAAAAACAGAATAAAAGACTCGGGCAAAAATAAAGGAAAATAAACAAAAAATGTATACCCGCTGAATTGAAAAGCCGCATTGGACAACTCAGGCAAAAATGGGTATCCCGATGGATTGAAAACCCGAAAGGGTGATCCATGCAAAATAAGGGAATAAGCGAACAACTGCACTCTGAATTCGTCTGTATCACTTACAACTCGGTAAGCTTTGAAGGGATCAAGCCTCTTTTATAATCAGCCTTCTTCAGAAAGTAAGACGAGAAGAACGTCAAAAGTCATATGAGTCATAGCAAAAGAGGAAGCTCCTTAAAGCGTCGTCAACATTGCCAGCATTTTGTTTCTCAATTTGTAACAATCTCCTCATTTCAGGGGATATGTTTCTTTGATGTATCTTGCCAATTCAGGGCATTTGAATTAATAAAAACAGATTTTTCAGTTACACGATGTCTCGTACATTTTTATTTGCAAAGAATGTCTGATATCTTTAAAATATTGATTGCATAAATACAGATGCTTCTCTTTTAAAAAACTACGTGCTTGCGGGAAATATACTTACTCTCAGAAGTGTCTAAACTCCTATAACGGAATCCGGTAAGGGATACCTCGGGATTACTTGCGCGTTTCTCTACCTTTGCAGGATTGCAGGTATCCGAGGCGCAACTTGGGGCATGTAAGCTTCATCCCAACAAGCTGGCAAATCAACACTCATTCTTAAGCACTCAAAGCGTTTTCTCCCCAGCTGAGTTTCCACTCGCTATTTCTCCCCAGCCGAGGTGCCAACTATTCTTCTTCCCCAGCTAGGTACAATAGCTAGGGAACCACCTCCCCACAGAGTTTCGGCCTCTACTCAGAAGAGCAACGCCTGAAGGAATCACAACAGAGTGAATAAAGCTTCTACAAACCCCAGCTGGGTCTCTCGTTTATTGAGATAGGTCTATCATTGACCCTTTTCCCCAAGCAGATACATCTCATCGAATCTACCAGTGATCTCATCCCCAGCTGGGATGTCCATTTCAAGCAGATTGGCCAGAGATCTTCACAGCAACGGGATCCAAATCCCGGTTTGGTATCTTTGCATAATCATGGCATGTGCATCATATTCACCCACGAAGCGTAGCATTCCGTCTAATACGGAGCATTACGGCAAAAATCAAACATATGCATAATCATAAGCCATGTTCTGAATCGAACACTTGTGAATAATGACAATCCATCAGCAATATACAGAATACCCCCCAGATTCCCCAGCAAACACAGTTGCCTTACATGCCCAAACACCAGTATATACTCCTTGTGGCACCCGTCCGTGTCATATCCCCAGCAGAAAGCCAAAGACATCCTCTTTACACTCACATATACTTATATAATTTCCTTGACATCCGTCCGTGTCATTTTCCCCAGTGCAGTAACATAAACACTTTGTACATCAGATACTTGTTTATACTATACTCTTCTCCTTTTGACACTCGTCCGTGTCACCCTCACCAGCAGATTGAACACTCATCTATACACTACTCATACTTATTACTTATTTCACTTATACAGATACTCGTCCGTATCTTATATACACCATTTATATATCCCCGCAGATTCAACACTGGTCCTTGTTCTTTGTTAACCAGTTGATACTCGTCCGTATCATCATCTCAGAACATGCGTCAAGCGTTTGTTTCTACCTGATACTCGTCCGTATCATAGTCTTAAGGATGCTCGTCCGCGTCTTTAATCCATACACTATGTCAAACACTCTTGTTTTCTTGAATATAGACACTCGTCTGTGTCTACTATTCCCCAGAGGAGTCCCCTCAGATTCAACACTCGTCCGTGTTCTTTGTTAACCAGTTGGTACTCGTCCGTATCATCATCTCTGAACACGTGTCAGTATTTGTTTCTACACGATACTCGTCCGTATCGTAGTCTTAGGGATGCTCGTCCGCATCTTTAATCTATACAAAAACATCTAAACACTTATACCTTTTGTTTCTTGGATGTAAACATTCGTCCGTGTTTACTATTCCCCGGTAGATCGCCAATGAAGCGAATTCTTTATTCTACCTGACATTCGTCCTATGTCATGATAAACCCTGAGAGCAGCCGTCCCCTGCTAGGTGGTCGTCCTCCACCTCTTGATGATCGTCCTTCATCATGCTCATCCAATGGCCGTCCCCATCGTTGATTTTCTATCCGACATTCGTCTTATGTCGTGATATTTAGCAGTCGTCCCCTGCTAGGTGGTCGTCCTCCACCTTTTGATGATCGTCCTTCATCATTTTATCCAATGGCCGTCCCCATTGTTGATTTTGGTTATCTGGCATTCGTCCTATGTCATGATAAACCTTGAGAGCAGCCGTCCCCTGCTAGGTGGTCGTCCTCCACCTCTTGATGATCGTCCTTCATCATGCTCGTCCGATGGCCGTCCCCATCGTTGACCTTTTATCCGGTATTCGTCCTATGTCGCGATATTTTCGGCAGCCGTACCCTGCCAGGTGATCGTCCTTCACATTAGATGACCGTCCCTCATCTTATCCCCAACAGAGCAGCCGTCCCCTGCTAGGTGATCGTCCTTCACCTTTGATGACCGTACCTCATCATCTGTTTATTTCATTTATTCTTTAACCCGATGGCCGTCCCCGTCGTGGTCCCTTTTCCTTTTCCTGATGATCGTCCTTCATCAGTTTAGCCCGATGGCAGTCCCCATCGTTGGTTACTTTACTTTATGAACTTGATGGCCGTCCCCGTCATGTTTCGTTATTCCCCAGAGAATCTTACAACTTTATCTTGATGGTCGTCCCCATCATAATCCCTTTTATCCCCAGCATGTCGGCCGTCCCCGTCATCGCTTTATTTCCCGCACTTTTCAGCATGTCGGCCGTCCCCGTCATTGCTCTTTACCCGGCAGTCGTCCTCTGCTCGACGGTCGTCCTCCGTCGCCCACACTTTACAATATACTTTATTTTCTTCCACAATATATATCCCTTTTCTTCTTCATTTTGTGAGTGCAAATTTTGGACTGTCTTTGGTATTCAACCACAAATTATCTTGTTTGCCTGTTAAGCCGCTGCTTACATCCTGCACAGCTAACTAATGTTTGAATAGGGGCAGCTGTAAACACCCCAAATTTTCTCTCACTCATTCACACCATGGCTTGTGATCATTTCATAATGCATAAACACAATCATAGCATCTTATATCACATTCTTGATTCATTGCATTGGTTCAAAGTCATCTGCATCTAGGGTTTGTGATCTGAGCAATCTAAGAGCTTCTTGAGCCACTCCAAAGGTCATCAATCACTTCAAAGGGGTCCATGTGTGTTCAAGTATCATGTTATATCCTCTCAAAGTCAAGAAGGTCAAAGAATCACAAGAACTGAGAATGGCATGGAAGCAGAGCCGGGCTTGACTGCAAAGATGACCTAGAATTAGGGTTTTGGTTTCAGAGGCCATAACTCCAAATTTTTTGGTCATTCTTGTTTCTATTGGTCTCTATATGGTATAGGGAGTATGCATATCAATTTTCATGAAGAAATTCCATGGGGAAGTCATCTGATCAAGAGTTGACTTTTCAAGCAAGTCAGTGCAAAATCAGGGCATCTGAGGCCCTCATTGACCCAACCAAAGGGTGTTCTTCATAATTTTGATTGTATATGATATTTATTTGATCATGGAAGATGTTAGAAGTTCACAAAATTGAATAATCTCAAGTCTTTTGCAAAGTTGACTTTTTGGGCAAGTTTGACTTTTAATGAATTGCCATTTTAGGCAATTTTTTCAACCTTTACTTTTTGATTCAAAAAAGCTTCAAATGGAAATACTTTGGTCATGAAAGTTGTAGAATGGATCATTCCCTTTTCAAAAAGTACAAGAACATGACCTAATTCATTTTGGATCAAAAGTTATGACTTGTCAAAGTTGGCAAAAATCACTAAATTTCAAGTTATGCACCAAAGAGGCAAAGTTGCAAATTCACTTCTCAAGGCAAATTAAGTCATCAAATGCATTTCTAAACTTCACAACATGATCATGCAAGACCAAAAAATCAGAATGGGCCAAGAAACTTCTCACTTTTGTGGCCTATGGATCAAGATTTTTTCATAAGAATCAAAGGCAAGGCAAGTTGCAAAACTCATCATAAGACATAACCCACTTGTTTGCTAGCTTGCTGAACCATCCTAGGCCTTTCCCCACATCATGCTGCGCAGAACACACTTTTGTACTTGGCTAGAAAGTAGCCCATACTTCTCTTACACCAACTTTGACATTTTGGCAAAAGGACCCATACCAATCAATAAAGCACACATCACATCTTCTGACCAATCCCAATAGTTTATACAAGCCAAAGCAACAAGAGAGCAAGCCTGAAACACTCCATAACTCAGCATTCTCATTTTCACCTTCATTTGCAAAAGCATTCGAAACTCCTCATACAAGCTACAAACTCACAAAAAAACTTCACAGAACATATCACCACATCCTTCTGATCATTTCCCTGCCTTCATTCACCCTTGAAACCTCACATAAGCCAGATACGATTCTCACCTCACCTTGAGCAGAACCTCTGCCATTTTCCAAACCAGCCACTGCAAACTTCTTCTAAGCATCAGGACTTCATCAGGGGACCAAGAGGAGTAGTTTGCACGAAGAGAGAGGGTCAGAAAGTTGCAAACTGGGAAAGCTCAAAGCTCAGGTATACCAAGAACTTTTTTTCCAGAAATGAGTTTTTAAGTTTCTAATTTGTTCCTCATGCTTTGCTGATGTCGCTCCCGACAAATGAAAATGGGTCACATGAAGGTACAGACGCGAACGGTCGGCGAAGGGAACAGTGAGAACACACAGCCGTGAACTCACTGGAGATGAAAAAAGAGTCGCCAGCTAGGCATTTTTATCCCGGAGGAAAGGCAATGCTGCATAGACCTAGAAAGATACGGATAAGACGGTTTGCGAACCAGAGAGACTGAGAAAGGGGGTTGGTTACAACCTGGGAAGGTATTAGCACCCAGATTGTCCGCCGTACTCGACGGGATCCACGCTTAAAAGATTTGTGCTTTAAAGGGGTAGTGTCAGTGTAATCTGTGTATAAAGAGCTGGAAAAGGATGTACAGATGTCAGTGTAAAGAAATGTGATGTGTATAAATGTACAGTGTCAGTGTGAGATCAGGAATGAAATGCTCAAGAATATGAGGCTAAAGAATGAAGCTGGAAGGAGGGGGAATGTACAGAGACTTTTGTTCGATAACCGTTAAGTTATGCCTACGTATCCTCTCGTGCAATGAGGAAGTCAGAACACCGTAGTTCGACCCAAAGAGACTGAAAGGATTGACTGGTGAACTGCTTGCAGTCTATGCTCAAGTGTATGATCTGTCTGGCACAGATGCAAACTGTCTTGCATTAGACGGAAGAAGCAAGTTCTCGGTTGTGAGTGAATGAGATGAGAAAAGAATCCCGAAGGAGACGATTATTGTTTGTTCTTGTGTTTTCAGTCTTTTATTTCTTTTTGGAGTTTGTCATAAGATAATGAGCTTAAACCTAAATCAATGGATTTGGTAAACTCATCACATCATCCCTCTGATTAGGGGTAATGAGAATTACCTTAAGTGTGAAGTCAGATTCTCACACTTAATCACCTTTGATGTAGGGTTAAGATCATTAACCTACTTGTGATTAATTAGATGTTTTTGTGATTTTTGTTTAGTGTTAAGTAATGAGGTTAAGCCATAATCAGGGATTTAACAGGCTCATTACACTATCCTAAAAGAAGGATAATAGATGAGGGTGTTTAAGCTGGGGAAGGATCCTCAGCTTAATCCATGATTAGGGATTAAACCCATGACAAAACTAGCCTTTGATTAAGTGGATTTTATTAATGATATGATGATGAAGTGTTTTTTATGATTTGTAAGACAACTTGAGGGGGACTTGTCCATTAACTTTAGGGTTAGTCCTTCTTAACCAATTAAGGAAGAATTAGAACCCTAATGCAAGGCCCAAGTTACAAGTATAATGTCTTGATGATTATTAGATGGATTAATTAAGAGAGTTCAACACCTTAAGGGTCCAAGACTTAGGATTAAAGTTATACACTCCATCCTAAAAGAAGGATGCAGGCATGATCTTAATCACAAAGTCTTAAAGCCTTGAGGGTTTAATCCCTGATTATGAGATGAGAAGAGAGACACAAAGAGAGACACCAAGGTAAAAACTATGGGGGAACTAATCAAAACCCTAATTCATTATCATGCTTGGTTGATCCTAAGGTTTGTGAGGTTTCACCAAGAAGATCTTCAATGGAACCACCAGGAAGCAGATGAACAGGATCAAGAGAAGCTAAGTGACTTGCTTCATTCAAGAAGTCAAGTCACTTGAAGAAAGAAAGTGGGAGAAAGAAGAATGAGCAAGCTCAATCTCAAACACAAATAGAAATGCAGCAATGGATGCAAGGAAGATGAAAAGAAAAAGGTATGAGAAGTGAAGGCAAATTCACTTCTCCAGTTACTTACCACCTGAAATGTTAGAAACAAATGCAATGCAATGCTAAATGAAATGAAATGAAATGATGCTAGGCCAAACCAGAAGCATACACATGATGATTATGATGTTATGAAGTTCTGCAAACATGAGGCAAGACCTAGAGATGTTCATACAAGGTTATGAATGCAAATGATGCAAGCTAAAGAACATGAACAAACATGAAATGTTATGGAACATACAAGACAAATGACATGGCAAATATGCAATGCAATGATCAATGATGCTTTCTACATGTCTTAAGATGTCAAATGAATCATAAGAATGCACAAAGTGAAATGACAAGTCAAGTTATGCAAGGAAATGCAAGAAGGATGCAAATGAAAGCCCAAATTAGGGTTCATGGATCAAACATCACACATAAACCAAAAACAGAAGCAAACCTTAACATAAAAAATGGAAAATGGTACCCAAAGAAACCCTAGACCTATAATGAATCACTGCCCAAAGGGGAACTCTCAACTCTCAACCAAACTCAAGTTATGATTTTTACAAGTTATTAGGGTTTTTTAGGGTTTGTAACAAAAGAAATGCCAATCAATTAGAAAATGCAAGATCAAATCATGGCCTTTTTATCCTTGAAAGTTCATGCTAAATGGAAAACAATGCAAGAAGAATCAATGTCTCAACCTTCACCAATAGGCAGAAATGAATTTTCAAACTTATGAACAAAATAATGCATCAAAAATGATTTAATTCAATGAAAAATTCTTAAAATGCATCAAGATCAAAAAAGAAATTTGGTTTGAAGGTTGGACAATGTTTCTAAATGTCTTGGAACATTTCATGAATTTTTTTGTAATTTTTAAATACCTAAAAGTATTTTTAATTAATTAATTCTCATTAATCAATTAAAAATAATCTTTTAAATATTTAAAAATACTTTTTTAATGATAAAAATAAAATAAAAATATTTTTTGTGTCATAAAAATTAATAAAACCTTAAAGAAAAAGTTTCATAATTTTTATGATTTTTTAACTATTTTAAATAAATTGTACAAATTAAATGCAAGAAAAATGAATTAATATTAAATAAAATGAAAAGTAAACAGATTGGATGGCCAGGATTGTGTCTGGGTTTAAAAAGGTTGACTGGCGCGCAATCCTGTGGCCAGGATTCAAACTGAATTAATCTTGATTTATTAATTTAATTAAACCTAATTAAAACTAATGAACTGATCTGAACCACTCAAACACGCGCGCGAAACCTGATCCAATGGCCCACGTTTGAACCTTGCCCTAATTAAATGCAATTAACCCTAATCACTCTCAGGCTGCCGGAGAAGACTTCCGGTCGTCTTCTCCGGCCAGCCCTCACCTGAGAAACACCTAACTTCCTCAAAACGTAATAAAAATGAAAACTAAAGCCAGGGAAATGTTCCTCTCACCCTCACGAACCAAAACCCTAACCTAAAACAAATTTATATTACCTAAATCATCTGAATCGAAGAAACTAAGTTCTAGGGTTCGTAAGCTTCAAACTCAAATTAAATGCTTAAAACAAAACCAATTCAAAAACTAAAGGTACCAGAATGATCAGTGCATCATGAAGAACAAGTTTGTAACACAAAAAGAGATTTCTGGAAAAATTATTTCTGAGTTACCTGAGATTTGCAGCTCTTGATTTAGGAACTTTCAGGCCACTTCCTTTGATGCAAGCTGCTCCACTTGATCCCCCAAAGGTGCTTGAATGCTCAAATGGAGTTTAGATTTGCTGGATAATGAGATTCGAATGCTTCAGCTTCAGTTCAGTCAAAAATGGCAGATGAAATTCTGGCACTTTCAGGTCATGGTGATGGGGTGTTTGAGGTCCAGAGGATGTGTAGAGATGATCTGTGGTGTTGGTTTGTGTGTTTATGAGCTAGGGTGAGAGATTCGATAGAATCTGCAGCTTGAGGTGAATGATGGCAATGGAGTTTTCAGGCTTGTTTCAGGCTTATGCTTGGGGTGTTTCTTGTCTATGAGGTGTGGTGAGTTGAATGATGATGAGAGTTTGAATGTTTGATGGCTGTGGAGAGTGATTCGAAGGAACTTGCAATGAGGTCAGTTTTTGTGTGTGTGTTCAATGTGTGTGTTTCAGCCTTGGTTCTCATGTGTTATGGCCAGCAAACTGATTCAATAAACAAATGCAAGTGGCTGATGGATGTGACCTGGCCTGCAGAGATAGGTGTGGCTACTTTTGCTCAAAGTCCACTTTTGTGTAAGATAGGGCATGGCTCAAGTTTAGGCAAGTACAAGTTGGGTTCTGGTGCAGCATGGTGAGTGTGAGAGGCTGGCTTGACCCAAGGCTCAATGCAGCAAGTTGGTGAAAAGGTCATGAGTGTTTTGCAACTTGGTTGGCCTATGGTTCACATGTGACTTCTTAGCCTAACCAAACATGAAACCATGACATTCTTGGTCCAAAACTGATTTTTGTAACTTAGAGAAAGTTCACATGCTGGTTTGACATGAATTTGAGGCTGCATAATGCATTGGTTCAAGACTTAGCAAAATTTCCATTTAGTGCATAACTTGAAAAACAATGATTTTTGGCAACTTTGCATGGCCATAACTTTTGATTCAAGAAGAATTTGGTCATGTTCTTGTACTTTTTGAAGAGGGAAAGATGAGATCTACAACTTTCATGACCAAAGTTTTTCCATTTGAAGTCTTTTTGGATCATGAATCAAGGCTTGAAAATTGACCTAGAATGATGCATTCTTGAAAAGTCAACTATGCCCAAAAAGTCAACATTTGCAAAAACCCTAAATTCTTGATTTTTATGAACTTCAAACTTCTTCCATGATCAAATAAAGATCATATACACTCAAAATGATGAAGATCAACCATTGGTTGGGTCATTGGGGCCTCAGATGCCCTGATTTTGCACTGACTTGTCTGAAAAGTCAACTCTTGATCAGATGACTTCCCCATGGAATTTCTTCATGAAAATTGATATGCATACTCCCTATACCATATAGAGACCAATGGAAACAAGAATGACCAAAAAATTTGGAGTTATGGCCTCTGAAACCAAAACCCTAATTTTCAGTCAACTGTGCAGTTCATCCTGGCTCTGCATCCACTCAAACCCTAGTTCTTGTGATCCCTCTGCAATTTTGGCTTTGTGAGGATGTAACATGATATAAGAACACACATGGACCCCTTTGAGTTGATTAGTGGCCTTTGGAATGGCTCAAGATGCCCTGAGGTTGCTCAGATCACAAACCCTAGGTGCAGATGCCTTAGAAACTATCCAGTGAAACCAAATGAGACATGAGATGATGTGATTGTGTTTATGCATATGAGATGATCACAAGTCATGTGTGAATGGGTGAGGGCAAATTTGGGGTGTTTACAGCTGCCCCTATTCAAACATGAGTTAGCTGTGCAGGATGTAAGCGACGGCTTAACAGGCAAACAATATAACTTGTGGTTGAATACCAAAGACAGTCCAAAATTTGCACTCACAGAATGAAGAAGAAAAGGGATATAGATTGTAAAAGGAAAATAAAGTATGCTGTAAAATGGGTGATAGAGCAATGACGGGGACGACCGATATGCTGGGAAAAGTGTAGGAAATAAAACAATGACGGGGACGGCCGACATGCTGGGGATAAAAGGTAAAGCTAAGACGGGGACGGCCGACTAGCTGGGGAAAATGAAATTATGATGGGGACGGCCATCAGGATAAAGCTGTAAAATTTTCTGGGGATTAATGAAACATGACGGGGACGGCCGTCAAGTTCACAAAGGTAAAGTAACCAACGATGGGGACGGCCATCGGGCTAAAAAGGAAAAGGGACCACGACGGGGACGGCCATCGGGTTAAAGAATAAACGAAATAACCAGATGATGGGGTACGGCCATCAAAGGTGAAGGACGATCACCTAGCAGGGGACGGCTGCTCTGTTGGGAATAAAAGAAATATGATGGGGACGACCATCAAAGGTGGAGGACGACCACCTGGCAGGGTACGGCTGCCAAAATATCAACGATGGGGACGGCCATCGGATAGAAAAGGTCAACGATGGGGACGGCCATCGGACGAGCATGATGGAGGACGACCATCAAGAAGTGGAGGACGACCACTCAGCAGGGGACGGCTGCTCTCAAAGTTTATCATAACACAGGATGAGTGTTAGACAACTAAAATCAACAATGGGGACGGCCATTGGATAAAGTGATGAAGGACGATCATCAAAAGGTGGAGGACGACCACCTAGCAGGGGACGGCTGCTAAAATCAACGATGGGGACGGCCATCGGATGAGCATGATGGAGGACGACCATCAAGAAGTGGAGGACGACCACTTAGCAGGGGACGGCTGCTCTCAAAGTTTATCATAACACAGGACGAGTGTTAGATAAAAAGGAAATTTGACTGCGATCTACTGGGGATATGACACGGACGGGTGTTTACATCCAAGAAACAAAAGGTATAAGTGTTTGGTATTGTGTATAGATTAAAGATGCGGACGAGCATCCTTAAGACTATGATATGGACGAGTATCATGTAGAAACAAACTGACACATGTTCAGAGATGATGATACGGACGAGTATCAACTGGTTAACAAGGAACACGGACGAGTGTTGCATCTGAAAGTATCCTTCTGGGGAATAATAGACACAGACGAGCATCTATATTCACGAAGACATAAGTGTTTGACACGGTGTATGGATTAAAGATGCGGACGAGCATCCTTAAGACTATGATACGGACGAGTATCATGTAGAAACAAACATTAGACGCAATGTTCTGAGATGATGGTACGGACGAGTACCAACTGGTTAACGAAGAACAAGGACTACTGTCGAATCTGCGGGGATATACATGGTGTATATAAGATACGGACGAGTATCTGAGTAGGTGTACCAATGAGTAGTGAGTATATAATGTATAGGTGAGTGTTTATCTGCTGGGGATATGACACGGACGGGTGTCAGGAAAGTGTATATATAGGTATATGTAAGTGCAAAGAGGGTGTCTTTGGCTTTCTGCTGGTGACACGACACGGACGAGTGTCAGGATGTATCTGCAATACTGGTGATCTTGGTTTGTAAAGTGTATTCAGGCAACCTGCTGGGAAATGATGATTCGGACGGGTATCAAAAAGGAGATATGCACTGGTGTTTGTGATATGGGGCAACTGCTTTTGCTGGGACTCTGATGGGGATGTATTCTGTACGCCGACAGATTGTCAATATTTACAAGTGTTCAAATCACAACATGACTTATGATTATGCTATGCATTTGATTTTTTTGCCGTAATGCTCCGTATTAGACGGAATGCTACGCTCTGGGGGTGAATATGATGCGAATGCTATGATTATGCAAAGAGGCACCGATTCGGGACTCGAATCCCGTTGCTGCGAAGATCTCCGGATGATCTGCTTGAAACGGACCTCCCAGCTGGGGATGAGATCATTGGTAGATCTAATGATGCATCTGCTTGGGGATATAGGTCACTGGTTGACACATCCCTATAATACGGGACCCAGCTGGGGTTTGTAGAAGCTTTCTCTCTCTCTGTTGTGACTTCTTCGTGCGCTGCTCTTCTGAATAGAGGCCTGAAGCTCTGTGGGGAGATGATTCCTCGATTCTCGCATCCTGCTGAGGAATAATGGTTGGTATTACAGCTGGGAGATGCTGTTGGTAATTCAGCTGGGGCGAGCAATGGGAAGCAACTCGACTGGGGATAGAGCATTTCGGATGCCGATATCTTTTGTAGACTTGCCAGCTTGCTGAGACGTAACTTGTATGCCCCAAGTTGTGTTCTGGATACCTGCAATCCTGCAAAGATAAAGAAACTCACAAATGGTCCCGAGGTATCTTTTACTGAGATTCCGTCATAGGAAATAAGTACTTTTGAGAGTAAGTATATTCCCTGCAAGCATGTGTTTTATTTTTAGAGGGAGGCATCTGTACTTATGCAATTGTGTTTTTAGAGACATCAGACAACTCTTTGCAAAACATAAATGTAAAAAACGAGACATGACTGAAAATCTGATTATATTAATTCGTGTGCCCTGAATTGGCAAGATACAGTCAGAGAAACATATCTCCTGAAATGAGGAGATTGTTACAAATTGAGAAATAAAGTGCTGGCGGTGCTGGCGATGCTTTCAAGGAGCTTCCTCTTCTGCTATGACTCGTATGACAATGACGTTCTTCTCGTCTTGCTTTCTGGAGAGAGTTGATTCTGATTGCAGCTTGATCCCTTGGAGCTTACCAAGTTGTAGGTGATACAGACGAATTCAGAATGCAGTTGTTCGCTTATTCCCTTATTTTGCATGGATCGCCCTTTCGGGTTTTCAATCCATCGGGATACCCATTTTTGCCTGAGCTGTCCAATGCGGCTTTTCAACTCAGCGGGTGTACATTTTTTTGTTTATTTTCCCTTATTTTTGCCCGAGTCTTTTATTCTGTTTTTTGACTCGCCGGGATGCCCTATTTTTGCCTGGACTCACATTCTGTTTTTATGTCCAGCGGGTCATTTTATGCGAAGTATTTTTTAACTGCATCTGAATTCACAGGGGATGGGAAATCTTCTCCATCCATAGTGGTGAGCATCAGTGCCCCACCAGAGAAAACTTTCTTTACAACGAATGGTCCTTCATAATTCGGAGTCCATTTGCCCCTGTGGTCTGTATGAGGAGGGAGGATTCTTTTCAACACAAGATCTCCTACTTGGTATTCTCGGTGCCTGACTTTCTGATCGAAGGCTTTCTTCATTCTCTTCTGATATAACTGCCCGTGGCAGATTGCAGCCAATCTTTTCTCTTCGATCAGACTCAGTTGTTCGTATCGGGCCCTAACCCAATCTGCTTCGCTCAGTTTGACATCCATTAATACCCGCAGCGAGGGTAACTCAACTTCAACTGGTAGGACTGCTTCCATACCATACACAAGCTGATACGGTGTTGCCCCAGTGGATGTCCTGATTGATGTGCGGTACCCATGCAAGGCAAACGGTAGCATTTCATGCCAATCTTTGTAAGTGACTACCATCTTCTGCACAATCTTCTTGATATTCTTATTTGCTGCCTCAACAGCGCCGTTCATCTTTGGCCTGTAAGGAGAAGAATTGTGATGTTGGATCTTGAAGTCCCGGCACAGCTCTGCCATCATTTTGTTGTTCAAGTTGGAACCATTATCAGTAATGATTCGCTCGGGCACTCCATACCGACAGATGATATCTCTTTTCAGAAATCTGGCTACCACTTGCCTTGTGACATTTGCATATGAGGCTGCTTCAACCCACTTTGTAAAATAATCGATGGCGACCAGGATGAATCTGTGGCCGTTCGAAGCAGTTGGCTTAATTTTGCCAATCATGTCAATGCCCCACATAGCAAAGGGCCATGGTGAAGACATTATGTTCAGGGGATTGGGAGGCACATGCACCTTGTCTGCATAAATCTGGCATTTATGGCATTTTCTGGCGTAAGCACAACAGTCTGCATCCATTGTGATCCAGTAATAGCCTGATCTTAACAACTTCTTAGCCATGGCATGCCCTCCTGCATGGGTACCAAAGGATCCTTCGTGCACTTCATGCATCAACAAATCTGCTTCTGTCTTGTCAACACATCTGAGGAGTACCATATCAAAGTTCCTCTTGTATAAAGATCCATCAGTGTTCAGAAAGAAACTTCCAGCAAGCCTTCTTAAAGTCTTCTTATCATTGGAAGATGCCCCAGGTGGGTATGTCTGACCCTCCAAGAAGCACTTGATGTCGTGGAACCAAGGCTTATCATCTTTAGCAATATCTGCTGCAAATACATATGCTGGTCTATCAAGTCTGGATACTGAAATCTGAGGTACAAAGTTAGCAGCTTGAACTTTGATCATGGATGAAATGGTAGCCAGAGCATCTGCAAACTGATTCTCGTCCCGAGGGATATACTCAAGTTTGACTGTTGTGAAGAAAGTCAGTAACCTTCTTGTATAATCCCTGTAAGGTATCAGATGATCTTGGTGTGTGTACCATTTTCCGTTGGTCTGATTGATTACCAAAGCTGAATCTCCGAATACGGTTAAAGTCTTGATCCTGAGGTCAATGGCTTCCTCAAGACCCATAATGCAAGCTTCGTATTCAGCTTCGTTGTTAGTGCAGTTGAAAGTGAGTTTTGCCGAGAAAGGCATGTGAACTCCTTTGGGTGTAATGAGTACTGCACCAACACCACGGCCATTCATATTAACAGCCCCGTCGAACATCATAGTCCATTCTTCTTCTGGGTCAGGCCCTTCAGTGTGAATAGGCTCTTCATGATCTTTTGATTTAATGAACATGATGTCTTCATCGGGGAAGTCGAACCTCATAGGCTGGTAGTCATCAATGGGTTGCTCAGCAAGATATTCAGATAGTACACTGCCTTTGATGGCTTTCTGAGATGTGTACTGTATGTCGTATTCTGTGAGAATCATCTGCCATCTTGCAACCCGTCCGGTAAGAGCTGGCTTCTCGAAAATGTACTTAACTGGATCCATTTTTGAGATCAATAGAGTAGTATGGGTCAACATATACTGTCTCAGTCGGCGAGCAGCCCACGCTAAAGCACAGCAAGTTTTCTCGAGCAGTGAATAACGCTGTTCACAGTCGGTAAACTTTTTGCTTAGGTAGTATATCGCATACTCTTTTCGACCAGACTCGTCATGCTGACCTAGTACACACCCCATCGATTCTTCTAATACCGTCAAGTACATAATCAGAGGTCTTCCTTCAACTGGAGGCATAAGGATTGGAGGTTCTTGCAAATACTCCTTGATCTTGTCAAAAGCTTTCTGGCAGTCTTCGTTCCACCTGACCGTTTGCTCCTTTCTTAACAGCTTGAATAAGGGTTCACAAGTTGCTGTAAGGTGAGATATGAACCGTGAAATGTAGTTCAATCGACCTAAGAACCCTCGAACTTCTTTTTCAGTTTTCGGTGCAGGCATTTCTTGAATAGCTTTGACTTTATCAGGGTCAACTTCAATCCCTTTCTCACTTACAATAAAGCCCAGCAGCTTACCGGATCGCACCCCGAATGTGCATTTGTTGGGGTTCAACTTTAGTTGGTATTTCCTCAGACGCTTGAATAACTTGAGCAGATTCACCAGGTGATCTTCCTCTGTAAGGGACTTGGCGATCATATCATCCACATAACATTCGATTTCCTTATGGATCATGTCATGAAACAATGTTACCATAGCCCGTTGATACGTTGCACCAGCATTCTTCAGTCCGAATGGCATCACTTTATAACAGAACGTGCCCCAAGGTGTGATGAATGTTGTCTTCTCCATGTCTTCAGGTGACATCTTGATCTGATTGTATCCCGAAAATCCATCCATGAAGGAGAATACCGAGAACTGAGCCGTGTTATCCACCAATACATCAATGTGAGGTAATGGGAAGTCATCTTTCGGGCTGGCTCTGTTCAGATCCCGGTAATCAACACACATTCTTACTTTTCCGTCCTTCTTAGGCACAGGTACTATGTTAGCAACCCACGGAGGATAGCTAGTCACAGCAAGGAACCCGGCGTCCCATTGCTTTTGTACCTCTTCCTTGATTTTCATAGCCATGTCTGGGCGAGTTCGGCGCAGCTTCTGTTTGACTGGTGGGCATTCTTCCCTCAAAGGCAGTTTATGCACAACAATATCGGTATCCAACCCTGGCATATCTTGGTAGGACCAAGCAAACACATCAACATACTCCTGAAGCAGATCTATCAGCTGTCTCTTCACTGAGTCTTGCAGGCAGGCCCCGATTTTGACTTCTTTCACGTCTTCCTCCGTACCCAGATTAATCACTTCAACTTCCTCCTGATGAGGAGTAATGACCTTTTCCTCTTGTCTCAACAACCTAGCTAGCTCTTCAGGAAGCTCGTATTCTTCTTCAACCCCTTCTTCAGCTTGATTGATTGGATTGTCAAAGTCATACGATGTCATAGCCGTGCTGTTGTCGGTGCTGTCTGGAGGGCACTCTCTGCAAGGGTTAAGTCGGTTCATTTTAGTGATTGATTTTAATCTTGCTTTAGAAAAAAGTGAGATGAAGTTATCATTTTGAAAACACCGCCATTTATTTTTGTACAAAAAGAAAAATGGAAAAACAGTGAGCAGAAAAGAAAAAGACTCGTTTGCAAAAAGATTGTCTGATATTTCATTAATTTAATCTTGTTTGCACAAAAGTACAGATGGCCCTGATTACAAAATGAGCCTTGTCATCTTGGGCAAGATGCAAGACTTTGATGCATGCTATAAAAATACAGGAAATAATAATTACTCTGCATGAGTAACTCTTATAATTTCCTGGGAAGACCAGTTCGAGACACTGCTCCCCGGGATCTTTGGACGAATCCAATTCTCCAGATTGCGCTCCTCTTCCAGCTCGTCTTCCAGACAGTTGATAGCATCGGGGGTAAGCATCCCCCCACTGACAAATCCAGGCTCTGCAGCAGCCTTTGCTTGATGTTGAGTTGGTCTGTAACCCAACCCAAACTTGTCCTTCTTCTCCTCCACAGCTAAAACTTTGCCCCAGCCTAGGGCAGTTCCTTCCTCAACAACCTTCCGGGCTTGTTGGTAAGATGACATGGAGATACCAGATACAGCAGATGCTTCATTGACGTTCAAGGCTTCGAAACCTTGGCTCATTGTTTCATGGATTTCTCCATCCATCTCAATGTATTTATAAGTAGCCAGATGGCTAACAAAAATGTCCTCCTCTCCACAGATTGTGACAACTTGACCTTCCCACTCAAATTTTAACTTTTGGTGAAGGGTAGACGTTATTGCGCCAGCGGCGTGGATCCAGGGTCTACCCAACAAACAGCTGTAGGCGGGCTGAATGTCCATCACGTAAAAGATAGTTTTAAAGATCTGCGGGCCAATTGTCACGGGCAGCTCAATCTCTCCCAGAACCGATCTCTTCGAGCCATCAAAAGCTCTAACCACCAGGTTGCTGGGTCTCAATGCCAGTCCATCATATTCAAGCTTCACCAGAGCCTTCTTTGGTAAGACATTCAGGGATGATCCTGTGTCCACCAGCACATGTGAAAGGACAGCTCCTTTGCATTCCATGGTTATGTGCAAGGCTTTGTTGTGATTGCGGCCATCCACTGTCAGGTCAGAATTGGTAAACCCTAGCCCATTGCTAGCAGTAACATTTCCAACGACGGTTTCCAATTGGTTGACAGTAATCTCCTCGGGCACGTAAGCTGCGTGCAGTACTTTCAGTAGTGCATTCCGATGGGCTTCGGAGCACATAAGCAGTGAGAGGATAGAGATTTTGGATGGCGTCTGGTGAAGTTGATCCACAATTTTGTAGTCACTCTTTTTGATGATTCTCATAAACTCATCAACTTCCTGATCGAATGGAGTCTTCAGGGCTTCTTTGGCAGCTGGATCTTCCTGCACCGGGCTCTTTCCTTTTGCTTTGGCAGCAGCTTCTGCTTCGGCAGTAGGTCTTTGGACTTGTGAAGCAAAGAGACGTCCGCTTCGGGTGAAGCCTCCGCCTCCGCCCACATTATCAATTTGTGGTGCAGGTGCTGACGTTTCAAGAGTGATTCTTTTTCCTTCGCAGTACACGTCAGAGCCATAGTGCCAAGGGATGGCCCTATCGCTTTCATATGGTACAGGTCCAGGCACCGTGACAGTGACCGGACTGATTGCTGCTGCTGAAGGGACTGTTATTGTTTGAGGATCATAAAAGATTGTAACTGGTGCTCTAGTGGGAGCAGCACCTTCTGAATGGTAGGCGGAGTTATTTTCTGGATCGTAGAATATGGTAACTGTGGAGACATTTTCATGATTGTTTGCTGGAGTTGTAGGAGGTACCGTTGGAAGGACTGTTGTTGTTGTTGATGGAGAGTCGAAATGGAATGAAGCTGAAGTTGTAGCAGGAGTAACTGTTGTAAGCTGATCATTTGGTAGGACAGATGGAGTACTTGCTGATGTTGCTGATGAATTGTTGGGAACAATTGTTGTTGCATTTGTAGGAGGATCTGAAACCGTTGTCGATGGAGTTGCTTGAGTTGCCGGAAATGATGTAGTGATCTGTAGCAGGCCATTCTTAATAAGGCTGTCAATGCCATTCCTCAAGTCTTCACACCCATTCCAAGAAATATTGCAGTAGGGGCACCCTAGTTCACACCCCGGAAATATATTGTTTTCACGGAGTTGAGCTTTGATTTCTACCAATGGTGTCCTGATCTGATCCACACTGGTTATGAAATAAGACGGTGTGTCTTCTTCAATTGCATTAATACGGGGACCACCATGGTGTGGCATTGGGTTTTTGTTGACATTGGGCGGAGGTGCAAAGTTCAGAGCTTTGGAGTCTACCAAGTCTTGTACCTTCATATGCAGAGCTCTGCATTTTTCCGTACTGTGACCAGGTGCGTTGGAATGAAAAGCACACCTAGCATTGGAGTCATAGTTTCTTGGTAGACTATTGGGGTCCGGAGGTGCCAACGTTCTTAGCTCAACTAGGTTGAGTTTCAGAAGCTGTGGCAGCAAAGCAGCATACGGCATTGGAATTGGGTCGATCACTCGGTTAGCTTGGGATGGCCTTTGTTGGAATGGCCTCTGTTGATTGTTGTTGTTGGAGTTGTTGTTGTTGTAGTTGTTTCTTGGAGGATGTTGATTCTGATGATACTGAGGTTGTTGTTGGAAGTTTTGTTGAGGAGGTTGATAGACTGGCTGAGGATGAGCTGGAGCAGGGATAGTGACTGCTGCTATTGACCTTTGAGCATATTGGGGCCTACCCCTGTTGGTGTGGACGGCATTGGTCTCGCCAGCTCTTCTAGGGCCTGCAAAAGGCTTCCTTGTACTGCTGGACGAACTGGCGCCATTATCGGAAATTTTACCCATTTTTAACAGGCTTTCAATTCTCTCCCCAGCTATAACAACATCCGCGAAGCTAGTGGAAGAGAAAGCAGCCAACCTGTCAATATACGTTCCCTGGAGAGTGTTCATAAACATGTCTGCCATTTCTCTCTCAGACATTGGTGGTTGAACAGCAGCAGCCAATTGCCTCCATCTTTGAGCATATTCTCTAAAGCTCTCCCTTGACGACTGTGACATTCCCATTAGGAGAGTCCTGTTGGGTGCCATGTCTAAGTTGTATTGATACTGTCGGATGAAGGCTTCTGCCAGGTCCTTCCAGCATCTTACCGTTGCCCTTGTCAAGTGGGAATACCATTCCCTCGACGCTCCAGTCAAGCTATCTTCAAAGTAGAACATCCAAAGTTTCTCATCCATTGTATAGGCCTTCAGCCTTCCCAGAAATGATTGCAGATGAGTCCGGGGGCACGAAGTCCCATTATACTTTTCGAAACAAGGAGGCTTGAACTTATGAGGGATCCTGACCCCATCAACCAAACCCATGTCCATGACGTCGAAGCCCAAAGAGTTCTGAGATTCTAGGGACCTTAACTTCTCAGCTATTTCATCCAATCTCCTATCATAAGCATCCTCTCCGGCACCCATTACTGTAAATTGGTCCTCCTGAGGATCCTCTTGAAGTACTCTGGCCGCGGTGGCTGTCCCTTGAACGTTTGCAGGGATATTAATCTCAGGATGTAGGTGTGGACCAAACACCGGGGGATTCACATGCGGTTGCACCCTTTCATTATTACTGGTGCCTGCAGTCCCTACATGAGGCTCATCTTGGTTCTGCCTTTCCACCATAGCTCTCAGTCTCTCCTGGCTCTGAGCCATGTTGTTCATAACCTCCATGAACTGCGTCATCTGTGTTCTCATCTCCAATCTTTCATTGGCTAGCTGATTTCTGACATCAGCAAGATCTTGTTGAACTTGATCCATCTGAATTCCCGGAAGGTTGTTTCTAGTTGGATACCTGTGTGGCCTGTTGAGAGGAAATACCCGGCGACGAGCAATAATGCCTGAGATTTACAACAGAGGTTAGTAACAACAAAACAAAAACCTACAAAAACAAACAAAGGGGTTAGCATGCAATGCAGTTATGCTTATTTGCTCTCAAGGTATCCGGTTTGGTCTTCAGTTTTGACCCTTCCAGACCCTTGAAGATGATGCTGTTGCAGTTGCTTTTGAAGTGAACCCAGATGGAAACAAACACAAATATATTACAAAGGTAAAATAATACAAATTGTTCATTTTTTACAACACTAGCCCTCTAAGGGGTCAAAAATACATCACAAAAGCAAAAGTACATGGAAAAGGAACAACAACAAGCAAATGATCAAACTCCAAGGCCAAACTCATCCTCACGAACTTCCTTGAGAAGTGCTTCGGTCACAGGATCAGCCGGACGCTCCGTGAGACTTCTGATGAGAAGGTTTCTTGTTGCAACAGCTGCAGTTAATTTCCTGCTCTGACTTTGGTCCTTAGACCTCTTCAATCTTGCTTTGATTTTCAGCTCTGATATTTCTTCCTGGGCTGCTGCCAGGGCTTTTTCCATCTGCTCCATCTTATCTTGAACTCTCTTGTCTTCTAGAGTACGGGCTTCAGTGATCCGGACCCACCTGGCCTGACTCTCTTTCAAGTACAAGTCTGTCCTTGCTCTTTGGAACTGGGCTTCTTTACAAGCATTTTTCAGAATCTGCTCACCAGCTTTAGACTTGTTGATATAGTCTCCAGACTTCTCAATCTTAGTCAAGTGTTCCACTCTCAGCTTCTCCAATCTTTCAATCTCCCTTACACCTTCACTCCTCTCCCTGAGGGTCTTCTGCAGGGCTTGGGATAGCTTCTCATTTCTTTCTTTCAAGCCTTCAAACTCTTCCAAACTGACAGTAGCAGGGGGTGGTGCTGATGATGACTCAGGCATGTCTTTGATGGTGAAGGGCAATCCTGAGATTTGGGCCCTAGCATAGGACCACTCATGATATTGGGCTGATGCCACATTATTGCACTTCCCCAGAATGGTGATTCCCTTGGTTTGAACATGATCCCAGGCCCAGGCAGCCCGCCTAACAACAGTCAAACTGATCTTGTTCTCACAGTAGAGGGTCTCAACCAGGTCCTGTTCCCTAGGAGCATGAACCAGTGCATAGCCTAATTGCCTCTTGAACAACAGGGGGTTGTAGTTGATACTTCCCTTAACTCCTACCAAAGGTACATTGGGAAAGTGCCCACAGCTTGTGATCATATCTCTGCCCTTGGTGCCTTGGGTGCACCATCTGATGTCTGCTGCAGTGAGAGTAGTGAGCCTCTTAGCCCAGTTGCTTTGCTGATGAGGATTCAGGAATGCATCTGTCCTGGGTAGATGCTTGAGAAGCCAAGCATGGAATAGTGGAGCACAACACCTCACTAGCTTACCCCTCTGTTTCTCATTCCTCTGATGTACTGAGTAATAGAGGTCACCCAACAAGGTTGGCACTGGGTTCTTCAGGATGAACAGGTGGATGGCATTCTTGCTGATGAATCTGGGCTCATCTGCAAACAACACAATTCCATATACACTCAAGGCCAACAATGCACAAACAGCTTTCCAATCCCCCAGGGAGGCCTTCAAACTAGCTTGAGAAATCAGGAAGTCCAGATGAAAACCAGGGATCCCAGCTTTAGAGGTCATATGCTGCTCAATCAAAGCAGGTTCCAGGTGCAAAGCTCTTGCTACCTCTCCATTGCTGGGAAAGACCATTTCAGGGTTAAAAGGAATTTCTCTCTTGATAGGCAAACCAACCAAAGATGCATATTCTTCTAAGAGAGGTCCTAACTGAAAGTCTTGAAAGGTGAAACACCTCAATGGGGGGTCATAGAATTGGATGCAGGTATGGATCAGGCTCCTCTGAGATGGGTCCATGTCTATAACCAAGTCAAGTATATCCCCATAATGGTCCCTGAACAGAGGTATGTGATCTGGGGTCATCAGGGTTTGGACCCTCCTGATGTCTGACAGGTCTGGTTGGAAGAAATGATAGGTGACATTGCTTTTCTTTGGAGCCATGATGCTGAAGACTGGGTAGAGTGCTGATGACAATGCTGAAGTAGAGAAAACCACTGACTGGCTGGTGCTGAAGCAGACAGCTAAACTGAAGCAGATGCTGGTGAAGATGGGTCAAAGCTGCAGATGGGGTCAAAACCAAAACCTGATGAAAATGGATACCCTGAAAAACAAATAAGCACATGTTAATATGATGCAATGAGGATGTATGCAAATGATATGCAAAGGGTTTGTGACTGAGCTGGATCTGATTAACTGCCTTGGTATAGATCCATGTGTGTTCAAGAATTCCGGATGGAGGTCTATAAATCCAGTAACCAAGGTGGGGGACTCAAATAAAGAGCCACATGTCCAGGGTTTTAGAATCACAAGAACTATCCAACATGGAGCATTCTTAACAAAGTCAAAGTAACAGGGTATTCTGAGGTCAAGGTACCTGCAAACCTGTAAACAGCCCAACCCCCTCACAGGTAGTGATCTAGAACAAGGATCCTCAGACTTGGATCAGTTATGAGAAGTGTAAACACTTCTAACCCGGAGGTACAGTGTTTACAATAACCATAACAATTCCTCCTCTAATTCACCTCAATTTCTGAAGGTCAATACTAAAAGGTCATCCAGACTTAGCAGGCTTCCCAGATCCCCCTAGCACTACAGGAAATCCGTAGCACAGAGTTCTCAAGAAGAAACCCATATCTGAACCGTGTTTCATATTCCCGCACCAGACCGAAATGGAATGGGAAAGAATATGATTCACTCTAGCCTAGGTGTCACTCAGGTCCCAGGTATAGGACCTTGGCTCTCAATAGAACCCCACCCACTAAAACAAAACCAGATCCAGCACAGACAGCATGACAGTATGATATATATAAATGCAATAAAGAAAGCAGTAAATAAAGCTGTACAGAAAGCAATAAATAAAGCAAATATACAAACACAAATAACACATAACACCCCAATAAACACAAATCAATCAAGCGCTAGGAGGAACCCACAAAAAGAACCAGAAGCCCTGGTTGCAGTATAAGGGTCCCCAGCAGAGTCGCCAAGCTGTCGCTCCCGACAAATGAAAATGGGTCACATGAAGGTACAGACGCGAACGGTCGGCGAAGGGAACAGTGAGAACACACAGCCGTGAACTCACTGGAGATGAAAAAAGAGTCGCCAGCTAGGCATTTTTATCCCGGAGGAAAGGCAATGCTGCATAGACCTAGAAAGATACGGATAAGACGGTTTGCGAACCAGAGAGACTGAGAAAGGGGGTTGGTTACAACCTGGGAAGGTATTAGCACCCAGATTGTCCGCCGTACTCGACGGGATCCACGCTTAAAAGATTTGTGCTTTAAAGGGGTAGTGTCAGTGTAATCTGTGTATAAAGAGCTGGAAAAGGATGTACAGATGTCAGTGTAAAGAAATGTGATGTGTATAAATGTACAGTGTCAGTGTGAGATCAGGAATGAAATGCTCAAGAATATGAGGCTAAAGAATGAAGCTGGAAGGAGGGGGAATGTACAGAGACTTTTGTTCGATAACCGTTAAGTTATGCCTACGTATCCTCTCGTGCAATGAGGAAGTCAGAACACCGTAGTTCGACCCAAAGAGACTGAAAGGATTGACTGGTGAACTGCTTGCAGTCTATGCTCAAGTGTATGATCTGTCTGGCACAGATGCAAACTGTCTTGCATTAGACGGAAGAAGCAAGTTCTCGGTTGTGAGTGAATGAGATGAGAAAAGAATCCCGAAGGAGACGATTATTGTTTGTTCTTGTGTTTTCAGTCTTTTATTTCTTTTTGGAGTTTGTCATAAGATAATGAGCTTAAACCTAAATCAATGGATTTGGTAAACTCATCACATCATCCCTCTGATTAGGGGTAATGAGAATTACCTTAAGTGTGAAGTCAGATTCTCACACTTAATCACCTTTGATGTAGGGTTAAGATCATTAACCTACTTGTGATTAATTAGATGTTTTTGTGATTTTTGTTTAGTGTTAAGTAATGAGGTTAAGCCATAATCAGGGATTTAACAGGCTCATTACACTATCCTAAAAGAAGGATAATAGATGAGGGTGTTTAAGCTGGGGAAGGATCCTCAGCTTAATCCATGATTAGGGATTAAACCCATGACAAAACTAGCCTTTGATTAAGTGGATTTTATTAATGATATGATGATGAAGTGTTTTTTATGATTTGTAAGACAACTTGAGGGGGACTTGTCCATTAACTTTAGGGTTAGTCCTTCTTAACCAATTAAGGAAGAATTAGAACCCTAATGCAAGGCCCAAGTTACAAGTATAATGTCTTGATGATTATTAGATGGATTAATTAAGAGAGTTCAACACCTTAAGGGTCCAAGACTTAGGATTAAAGTTATACACTCCATCCTAAAAGAAGGATGCAGGCATGATCTTAATCACAAAGTCTTAAAGCCTTGAGGGTTTAATCCCTGATTATGAGATGAGAAGAGAGACACAAAGAGAGACACCAAGGTAAAAACTATGGGGGAACTAATCAAAACCCTAATTCATTATCATGCTTGGTTGATCCTAAGGTTTGTGAGGTTTCACCAAGAAGATCTTCAATGGAACCACCAGGAAGCAGATGAACAGGATCAAGAGAAGCTAAGTGACTTGCTTCATTCAAGAAGTCAAGTCACTTGAAGAAAGAAAGTGGGAGAAAGAAGAATGAGCAAGCTCAATCTCAAACACAAATAGAAATGCAGCAATGGATGCAAGGAAGATGAAAAGAAAAAGGTATGAGAAGTGAAGGCAAATTCACTTCTCCAGTTACTTACCACCTGAAATGTTAGAAACAAATGCAATGCAATGCTAAATGAAATGAAATGAAATGATGCTAGGCCAAACCAGAAGCATACACATGATGATTATGATGTTATGAAGTTCTGCAAACATGAGGCAAGACCTAGAGATGTTCATACAAGGTTATGAATGCAAATGATGCAAGCTAAAGAACATGAACAAACATGAAATGTTATGGAACATACAAGACAAATGACATGGCAAATATGCAATGCAATGATCAATGATGCTTTCTACATGTCTTAAGATGTCAAATGAATCATAAGAATGCACAAAGTGAAATGACAAGTCAAGTTATGCAAGGAAATGCAAGAAGGATGCAAATGAAAGCCCAAATTAGGGTTCATGGATCAAACATCACACATAAACCAAAAACAGAAGCAAACCTTAACATAAAAAATGGAAAATGGTACCCAAAGAAACCCTAGACCTATAATGAATCACTGCCCAAAGGGGAACTCTCAACTCTCAACCAAACTCAAGTTATGATTTTTACAAGTTATTAGGGTTTTTTAGGGTTTGTAACAAAAGAAATGCCAATCAATTAGAAAATGCAAGATCAAATCATGGCCTTTTTATCCTTGAAAGTTCATGCTAAATGGAAAACAATGCAAGAAGAATCAATGTCTCAACCTTCACCAATAGGCAGAAATGAATTTTCAAACTTATGAACAAAATAATGCATCAAAAATGATTTAATTCAATGAAAAATTCTTAAAATGCATCAAGATCAAAAAAGAAATTTGGTTTGAAGGTTGGACAATGTTTCTAAATGTCTTGGAACATTTCATGAATTTTTTTGAAATTTTTAAATACCTAAAAGTATTTTTAATTAATTAATTAATTCTCATTAATCAATTAAAAATAATCTTTTAAATATTTAAAAATACTTTTTTAATGATAAAAATAAAATAAAAATATTTTTTGTGTCATAAAAATTAATAAAACCTTAAAGAAAAAGTTTCATAATTTTTATGATTTTTTAACTATTTTAAATAAATTGTACAAATTAAATGCAAGAAAAATGAATTAATATTAAATAAAATGAAAAGTAAACAGATTGGATGGCCAGGATTGTGTCTGGGTTTAAAAAGGTTGACTGGCGCGCAATCCTGTGGCCAGGATTCAAACTGAATTAATCTTGATTTATTAATTTAATTAAACCTAATTAAAACTAATGAACTGATCTGAACCACTCAAACACGCGCGCGAAACCTGATCCAATGGCCCACGTTTGAACCTTGCCCTAATTAAATGCAATTAACCCTAATCACTCTCAGGCTGCCGGAGAAGACTTCCGGTCGTCTTCTCCGGCCAGCCCTCACCTGAGAAACACCTAACTTCCTCAAAACGTAATAAAAATGAAAACTAAAGCCAGGGAAATGTTCCTCTCACCCTCACGAACCAAAACCCTAACCTAAAACAAATTTATATTACCTAAATCATCTGAATCGAAGAAACTAAGTTCTAGGGTTCGTAAGCTTCAAACTCAAATTAAATGCTTAAAACAAAACCAATTCAAAAACTAAAGGTACCAGAATGATCAGTGCATCATGAAGAACAAGTTTGTAACACAAAAAGAGATTTCTGGAAAAATTATTTCTGAGTTACCTGAGATTTGCAGCTCTTGATTTAGGAACTTTCAGGCCACTTCCTTTGATGCAAGCTGCTCCACTTGATCCCCCAAAGGTGCTTGAATGCTCAAATGGAGTTTAGATTTGCTGGATAATGAGATTCGAATGCTTCAGCTTCAGTTCAGTCAAAAATGGCAGATGAAATTCTGGCACTTTCAGGTCATGGTGATGGGGTGTTTGAGGTCCAGAGGATGTGTAGAGATGATCTGTGGTGTTGGTTTGTGTGTTTATGAGCTAGGGTGAGAGATTCGATAGAATCTGCAGCTTGAGGTGAATGATGGCAATGGAGTTTTCAGGCTTGTTTCAGGCTTATGCTTGGGGTGTTTCTTGTCTATGAGGTGTGGTGAGTTGAATGATGATGAGAGTTTGAATGTTTGATGGCTGTGGAGAGTGATTCGAAGGAACTTGCAATGAGGTCAGTTTTTGTGTGTGTGTTCAATGTGTGTGTTTCAGCCTTGGTTCTCATGTGTTATGGCCAGCAAACTGATTCAATAAACAAATGCAAGTGGCTGATGGATGTGACCTGGCCTGCAGAGATAGGTGTGGCTACTTTTGCTCAAAGTCCACTTTTGTGTAAGATAGGGCATGGCTCAAGTTTAGGCAAGTACAAGTTGGGTTCTGGTGCAGCATGGTGAGTGTGAGAGGCTGGCTTGACCCAAGGCTCAATGCAGCAAGTTGGTGAAAAGGTCATGAGTGTTTTGCAACTTGGTTGGCCTATGGTTCACATGTGACTTCTTAGCCTAACCAAACATGAAACCATGACATTCTTGGTCCAAAACTGATTTTTGTAACTTAGAGAAAGTTCACATGCTGGTTTGACATGAATTTGAGGCTGCATAATGCATTGGTTCAAGACTTAGCAAAATTTCCATTTAGTGCATAACTTGAAAAACAATGATTTTTGGCAACTTTGCATGGCCATAACTTTTGATTCAAGAAGAATTTGGTCGTGTTCTTGTACTTTTTGAAGAGGGAAAGATGAGATCTACAACTTTCATGACCAAAGTTTTTCCATTTGAAGTCTTTTTGGATCATGAATCAAGGCTTGAAAATTGACCTAGAATGATGCATTCTTGAAAAGTCAACTATGCCCAAAAAGTCAACATTTGCAAAAACCCTAAATTCTTGATTTTTATGAACTTCAAACTTCTTCCATGATCAAATAAAGATCATATACACTCAAAATGATGAAGATCAACCATTGGTTGGGTCATTGGGGCCTCAGATGCCCTGATTTTGCACTGACTTGTCTGAAAAGTCAACTCTTGATCAGATGACTTCCCCATGGAATTTCTTCATGAAAATTGATATGCATACTCCCTATACCATATAGAGACCAATGGAAACAAGAATGACCAAAAAATTTGGAGTTATGGCCTCTGAAACCAAAACCCTAATTTTCAGTCAACTGTGCAGTTCATCCTGGCTCTGCATCCACTCAAACCCTAGTTCTTGTGATCCCTCTGCAATTTTGGCTTTGTGAGGATGTAACATGATATAAGAACACACATGGACCCCTTTGAGTTGATTAGTGGCCTTTGGAATGGCTCAAGATGCCCTGAGGTTGCTCAGATCACAAACCCTAGGTGCAGATGCCTTAGAAACTATCCAGTGAAACCAAATGAGACATGAGATGATGTGATTGTGTTTATGCATATGAGATGATCACAAGTCATGTGTGAATGGGTGAGGGCAAATTTGGGGTGTTTACAGCTGATCACTCTGATGTTCTTAGTTTTGAAAATGGTTGAGAAATGAGTATTTAATCTTGTTCTGAAACTTTTCTGACCTAAAAATGTTTGGTTTCGATTCGCACGATTAATGAAAGATAAATGAGTTTTGATTAGGGGTTTTGATTCAGTGATGTGTGGGGATGATTTCTGGGCTTTTAGTTTTCATTTTGGTGAAGTTTTGAGGATTTTAGGGATTTTCAGGTGGGATTCCCACCGGAGAAGACGACCGGAAGTCTTCTCCGGCCACCTGAAAACAATTAGGGTTAATCCCTGTAATTAATGCAAGTTTGAATTCTGAGCATTGGATAGGCTGACCAAGGTTGACTCGCGCGTGTTTTGATGGCTGGGATTTGTCATTAGAAACCCTAATCTATATTTAACTTAATTAATTCAGTTTAATTAATTAAAATGGGATTTAGCTCAGTTTGAATGTCAGCCTTTAGATTGCGCGCGCAGTCAACAAATCCCTCCCCAGATTCAATCCTGGCCTCTCATTCAGCATACTTCTCATTAATTCAATTTTATTTTCTTTTTTATTCATTTAATTTGTCCATTTAATTTAAAATAGCAAAACAATTTTAAAAATTCTGAAAATTTTTATATAAACTTTTATTAATTTTCAGAAACCAAAAACATTTTTATTTTTATTTTTTGCATTAAAAAATATTTTTAAATTATTTAAAAGTTTATTTTTAATTAATTAATGAGAATTAATTAAATAAAAATACTTTTAGGTATTTAAAAATCACCAAAAAATTCATGAAACCTTCATAATCATTTAGAAACATTGTCCAACCCTCAAACCAAATTTCTTTTTTGATCTTGATGTCTTTTGAGAATTTTTCATGGAATTAAAATCATTTCAAGGCATTATTTTGATCCAAACTTCAAAAAATCATTTCTGCCTAACCATTGAGAGTTGGACTTTGATTCTTTTTGCATTGCATTTTGTTTAGCATGTAGTTTGTGAGATTAAATTGGCATGATTTGATCTTTCATTTTCAATTTGTTTGGCATTTCTCTTGTTAAGGTACCCTAAAACCCTAGGAAACTTAGGAAATTCATAACTTACATTAGGTCAAGAGTTGGAACCTCTCCTTTGGGCAGTGAGTTAGTATAGGTTTAGGGTTCCTTTGAGTGCATTTTCAATTTTTTATCTTGATGTTTGCTTCTGATTTTGGTTTTTGTTTGATGCATTGATCATAAACCCTAATTTGGGCTTCCTTTTGCATACATCTTGCATTTGCTTGCATACCATGACTTGCCATGACATTTTATGCCTCCATTTGATTCATTAGACATCTTAAGACATGTTAAAAGTATGTTTGATCATTGCATCATGTATTTGCCATGTTGTATGACATTTGCATCTCATGACTGTTCATGTGTGTTCATGGTTCTAAACTTGCTCCATTTTGCATCCATTGGTCCATATGATCATCCTCATGCCTTGATTCATGTTTGCATCATCCCATAGCATAATTAACATCATGTATGTGCTTCTGGTTTTGGTTTATATCATGCCATTTCATCTCATTTTGCATTACATTGCATTTTTCTCACTAACTTTTTCAGGTGGTAAGTAACTTTGAGAAGTGAATTTGCCTTCACTTCTCACAATTTCTTTTCATCTCTCTTATGCATCATTGCTGCATTTTACTTTGTGTTTGAGATTGAGCTTGCTCTTTCTTCTTCTTCTTACCTCCTTTCTTCAAGTGACTTGACTTCTTAAATGAAGCAAGTCACTTTGCTTCTCCTGATCCTCTCATCTGCTTCCTGGTGGTTCCATTGAAGATTTATCTTGTTAACCTCACAAACCTTAGGAACAACCAAGCATGACAATGATTAGGGTTTTGATTAGTCCCCCACTTAGCTTTTACCTTTGTGTCTCATTGAGTCTTCTCTTCTCATCTCATAATCAGGGACTAAACCCTAAAGGCTTTAAGGCTTTGTGATTAAGCTTATGCCTGCATCCTTCTATTAGGATGGAGTGTATAACTTTAATCCTAAGTGTTAAACCCTTAATGTGTTTAAATCCTTCAATCAATCCACTTAATAATCATCAAGACATCAAGCTTGTAACTTGGGCCTTGCATTAGGGTTCTAATTCTTCCTTAATTGGTTAAGAAGGACTAACCCTAGTGTTAATGGACAAGTCCTCCTCAAGTTGTCTTACAAACCCTAAAAATCACTTCATCATCTTATCTTTAACTAAAATCCACTTAATAAAGGTTTTGTTTTGTCATGAGTTTAATCCCTAATCATGGATTAAGTTGAGGAGCTTTCCTCAGCTTAAACATTCTCATCTATTATCCTTCTATTAGGATGGTGTAATGAGTCTGTTTAATCCCTGATTATGGCTTAATCTCATTACTTAACACTAAACAAAAATCACAAAAACATTTAAATAATCACAAGTAGGTTAATGATCTTAACCCTACATCAAAGGTGATTAAGTGTGAGAAGCTGACTTCACACTTAAGGTATTCTCATTACCCCTAATCTGAGGGAAGATGTGATGAGTTTACTAAACCCATTGGTTTAGGCTTAAGCTCATTAACTTATGACAAACTGTCAAAAAGCAATAAAAGACTGAAAACTCAAAAACAAACAATAATCGTCTCCTCCGGGATTCTTTTCTCATCTCATTCACTCATAAACGAGAACTTGCTTCTTCCGTCTAATGCAAGACAGTTTGCACCTGAGCCAGACAGGTCATACACTTGAGCATAGACCAGTAAGCAGTTCACAAGTCAAATCATCTTTCAGTCTCTTTGGGTCGAACTATGGTGTTCTGACTTCCTCATTGCACGAGAGGATACGTAGGCATAACTTAATAGTTATCGAACAAAAGTCTCTGTATATTCCCCCCTCTTTCAGCTTTATTCTTTAGCCTCATGATCTTGAGCATTTCACTCTGTTCTTACACTGACACTTCACTTATACACTTCACTTTTCTCTTACACTGACACCTGTACATCCTTTTCCAGCTCTTTTATACACATATTGCACTGACACTACCCCTTTAAAGCACAAATCTTTCAAGCGTGGATCCCGTCGAGTACGGCGGACAATCTGGGTGCTAATACCTTCCCAGGTTGTAACCAACCCCCTTTCTCAGTCTCTCTGGTTCGCAACCGTCTTATCCATATCTTTCTAGGTCTATGCAACATTACCTTTCCTCCGGGATAAAAATGCCTAGCTGGCGACTCTTTTCATTCCCTGTGAGTTCACTCCTGTGTGTTCTCACACCCTCCTCTCGCCGACCGTTCACGTCTGTACCATATTTGAGCCCAGTCTCATCTTTTGGGAGCGACAGCAGGTGTGTAGAGTTCTCTCCTCAGATCATCAACCAATACCTTGGAAGAGAGTCTGATGGACCAAATGAGCTAGGGAAGACTGATAACCAAGTCTGCAAGGTTATCACTGCTAACCAGGTCAAAGCTTGGCCAGTTAAAGGAAAGCTCTCAGTGAGCATGCTAACAAGAAAATATGCCATGCTGAACAGGATTGGTACAGCAAACTGGGTGCCTACCAATCACACATCTTCAATCTCCACTGGCTTGGGCAGATTTATTTATGTTGTGGGCACTCAGACTAAGCTGGATTATGGAGCCTACATCTTTGATCAGACTTTGAAGCATGCTAGCTCATCTGCAACAAAGCTGCCAATAGCTTTTCCTTCATTGTTGTGTGGTATAGTGCTAAGTCAATACCCTGGAATCCTCACTGAGAAGGACACAGTCTGCAAGAGAGAAAGCCCTCTGGCCTTTCACTACAAACTGTTCCTAAGTCATCATGCAACAGATGTTGAAGCACCCTCTGGGACATCTGCAGGTCCTTCAACTGCCAAGACTCTAATCTCCAAGGCTGCATTGATTGCTGAACTGAAGACCACTTGCAAAGAACTTGAAGCAAGAAAGCAGAAGCTTGAAGAAATCATTCAAAGGCTGGAAAGTGAAGGTGATCAGAAAGCTACTTCTGATGAAGAAACTGAGGAAGATGAAGAAACTGAATGTGATGAATCTGAGTGATCATTGTATGTGAGGAAAAATGTATGACAGCTGCATTGTAATTTAGAATCAATGACTTTGGCCCCAAAATTTGTGTCTAACAAGGGGGAGAACAACAACAACAATGTGTATGCTGGTTAATTATGAATGAAAAATCTGTTTGTTTGTTTCTGAACTGAATCAGTGTGTTTTGATAAATATTTCTGTTGCAACAAGACTGGATACATATATGTTTGAGGGGGAGTAATCTCAAATATGAATCAACAGAAAAGTAATGCTATACTCTGATAAAAGATCTTCTGCTGCACTCTGAAAAATCAGAAAAGAATGTTAGCCAAAAATTAGCCAAAGGGGGAGTTTGTAGATGTATAGAATTGGCAGAATTTTTGACCAACAAGAAATATTGAATTCAGTTCAAAATGTCCTATCAGATGTTGGGACATTATCAAACAGAGTATAAGAACTTATTTCAGGATGTCTCACCAGATGTTGGGACATTGTGTAAATGACTTAAGTTCAGTTTTTCAGGATGTCCCAACAGATGTTGAGACATCTCAAACCTGCTACCAGAATTAATTAATGACTAACTGATCAGAGATATTTAAGGAGAGTTATCTGGAATTAATTAATGATGGATAAAAACAGAACAAGACGCATCTGTAGGGAGTTTTATATTGAGGATTCAGATTAAAACAGAAGACCTAAATCACCTAGAATCTAGGAAGTAACAAACCCTAATTCAAGGTGCAAGCTGCATGCGCATTAGGGCTGGATCATCCTACAGAAAGCCCAAATTACAGACACCTATTTAATCAACAAAAACTCACAGAATTGAGTACGAATTTCAGAAGATCAAATAGGGTGTCTAGTGTTTTAATAGCAGGTTGTTTTCATTGTACCACTTTATGAGCTTTTAAGCAAAAGTGCATTTGTGACTTGATTGAAACTGTGAAGTAAGATCAAGCTGTATTGTTTGAAGAATGTCTTCAATTTTATTAAACTTGTAAACAAGATCACTGTGTGATTGAGGGGGAGTGAGTAGGGTACTCTTATCTAAGTTGTGTCTTAGGTAGAAATTGCATTGGGTAGTTATTAAGTGATAGATTAAACAGGGTGGTTTAAGTCTAGAATTAATATTACTTATAGTGGATTTCCTCCTGGCTTGGTAGCCTCCAGATGTAGGTGTGGTTATACACTGAACTGGGTTAACAAACTTCTGTGTTGTTTACTTTTCTTGCTATTTAAGTTTTGGTTAAATCTGTCAAGTGTTGGGACATCTCTTAGGACATCTCATACCTGATCACAGAATTTCATACGTAAAAAAAAATAAAATCAAATTCGGATATTAAATTTTTTGCATCAGATTATGTACGGTTTGGATGGTTGATATTGACTATGCTTCGGAATCCGACAATAGTATGGTGAAGCACCAATATGTCAATCGTCCATAAGTTACACATTATGATCGATCTAATTCATATGTGATATGATTAACTTTAATGCAAAAATGGTATATTGGATATACTGTTTTATTTTGTCAGTTCGAATCACGTAATGATTATCATTCGTTTAAGCGATTTGTGGTTATCTGCTTCGGAATCTGACTTTAGTATGGTGAAGCGATGTCATACGGGTCAATCATACTGAATTATTAATCATGGTGTTTTGATGGTATGAAATTGTTGCATTAGGGTTCATGAAGGCACAAGGGTTGCACTGTTAATGAGGTCGTCAATGAAGTCACGTAAGTTTAATGGTCACCATAAAACAAGTGACGGTCGTCACATGGTCTTGAAGTGTGACGATCATCATAAGCACTGTGACGGTGCAAGGGTTGCGTCAATGTAGTTTGTGCTTGAGGTTATGCATTTTCCCAAAAATTTAATTTGATTTATTTAACTAACAGGATTTAAATTAATAATAATAAAATTTGTTTATTATTTTTCTTGTAGTGGTCAGTTATGGCCTTAGTTTATTTTTTTGTTTTGGATTTTATAAATACGACATGCATGTCGTTCCTCTCTCTTATTCTCATCATGTAACTTATTTTCTCATCTCACTCCCTCGTATGTAAAACGAGTTTCCTTTATGTAATATGTTATTATGAAGAAAGAGAAGACTACAAAACAAAGAAGGACAACCTTGGAGATCTTTCTTGGAGAAGTGAAAATCGTTATTAGGTTTAACTTAAGTTCTCTCATTGGCTTGGGAGAACAATTACGCTAGGGGCCATAACTGTTTCATTTGTATGTATGTTGATATATATTGTGTGTATGTTGATGCATGTGTGAGGAACGATTTATATGATAAATAAGTCGTGAGATCAAACTAATTAAAATTCCCTCAAAGCTAATATTAAGTTTTTACTTTCCATGTTTTAGAACTCATCAATACTAGTATCAAATATTGTAGGTTTCGCCTAACGCGAGGTGCATGTTCTATATTAGTTAGGTGCAATGGGATAAAAGTAATATCCAATTTCTAAAATAATGGGTCAAACTTAACTGAACAAAATATAATAAGATTATATACGTTTAGAAGCAAGAGTTGGGAATGATCCATATGATGGATTGGAATAAGGAGTTATTCACCAAACTGAAATATTCGAGAATTGTATTGGATGCAATTAGAAGGAGCTCCTTCCTAAATAGCCGAGTTTTGTGTAATCAACCTAACATTGACTTAAAACAAAGCGAAATATGGATCTCTATCTACTAGAAAAGCTTCCAACGGGATTTTCCGAATCAAATGATGAGGGTCATTTGTTTTGAGTAAAATAGTGGGAGCACATTTAATTAAAGGCCTAATTGAATATGTTTAATGATACTAATATCTCCACCATATTTTAATGTAGATTACCATGACAACAAACACATCTAATAACATTTTGCGATCAATCCTTGATAAGGAAAAATTGTCTAGGACAAATTTTCTAGATTGGCACTGAAATTTGAGGATTGTCCTCAAACATGACAAAAAATTGTATGTCTTAGAGACACTTGTTCCTGATGAGAAGCCTCTTAGTTTTGCTCCTAAGGCTGATAGAGATGCTTATAAGAAGCATGTTGATGATACCAATGAAACTGCTTGCCTCGTGTTGGCTACCATGAATACTAAATTGCAAAAACAACATGAAAACATGACAGTGTTCGATATGATCGAACATCTGAAGATGCTCTATCAAGAGCAGGCAAGGCATGAGAGGTTTGAAGTTTCGAAATCCCTTTTCCAAGCCAAGATAGCTGAGGGAAGCATAGTAGGTTCCCATGTACTCAAGATAATTGGGTATGTGGAGAATCTTGAAAGATTGGGTTTTCCCCTCAAAAAGGAGTTTGCAATTGATTTGATCTTGTAATCGTTTCCGAATATCTTCGGTCAATTTGTCCTTAATTTCAACATGAATGATATGGACAAATCTCTTACTGAATTGTTAAGCATGTTAAGAACTGTTGAGCAAAATCTGAAGTCAAAAGGGAAATCCATTATGATGGTCAGTAATGGAAGGAGACAGAACAAAAGGCCTATCAAGTAGGGTGGTAAATGGAAAGGCAAGGAAGTTGTCAAACCCAAACATATTGCACCTGCTTTGAATCCTAGTGGAGGCATAACTAAGGAGGGCACTTGCTTCTATTACGGTAAGACCTGACACTCGAAGAGAAACTGCCCAAAGTACCTGGAAGATAAGAAGAATGGAATGGAGACTTCAACTTCAGGTATTTTTGTTATAGAAATTAATTTATCTACTTCTACATCATGGGTATTAGATACTGGATGTGGTTCTCACATTTGTACCAATATGCATGGACTAAAAATGAGTCGATATTTGGAAAAAAAGGTGAAGTTGACCTACGAGTTGGCAATTAAGCAAAGGTTGCTACTTTAGCCGTAGGAATTTATGATTTTACTTTACCTAGTGGTTTAATAATTCAGTTAGAGAACTGTTGTTATGTACCTGCAATTAGCAGGAATATTATTTTCGTTTCTTATTTGGACAAGTTTGGTTTTTCATTTATAATAAAGAACAATTGTTGCTCTATTTATTTAAATGATATATTCTATGCTACTGCACAAATGAACAATGGATTGTATATCCTTGATCTTGAAATGCCAATTTATAACATTAATACTAAAAGGATGAAACCTAATGAGTTAAACTCAAGTTACCTTTGGCATTGTCGCTTAGGCCATATAAATGAGAGGCACATCTCCAAACTCCATAAAGATTGACTTTTGGATTCTTTTGATTATGAATCATATATACATGCAGATCTTGTTTAATTGGAAAAATGACAAAGACCCCATTCACAGGAAAAGGTGAAAGGGCAAATGATATTTTGACCCTTATACATATTGATGTATGTGGACCACTAAACATACCAACCAGAGGAGGTTTTCAATACTTCATCACATTTACTGATGATTTCTGTAGATATGGTTATGTGTATTTAATGAAACACAAATTTGAATCCTTTGAAAAGTTCAAGAATGAAGTACAAAACCAATTAAGTAAGAATATTAAAACTCTTCAATCAGATCGAGGCGGTGAATATTTAAGCCTAGAGTTGGATGACCATCTAAAAGAGTATGGGATTTTATCCCAACTCACTCCTCTTGGAACACCACAATGGAATGGTGTTTCCGAGAGAAGAAATCTAACCTTGTTAGACATGGTACGATCCATGATGAGTCAAGCCGATCTTCCAAACTCCTTTTAGGGACATGCACTATTAACAGCAGCTTACACACTTAACCGTGTTCCATCCAAAAGGGTAGAAAAGACACCATATGAGATATGTAGTGGTAAGAAACCACATATTTCTTACATGAAGATTTGGGGTTATGAAGTTTATGTGAAATGACAAGTTTCAACTAAGCTTGAGCCCAAATCTGACAAATGCTTGTTTGTGGGGTATCCTAAAGAAACAAAAGGATATTACTTCTACAATCCTTCTGAGGGCAAAGTGTTTGTCGCTCGAACTGGAGTCTGCTTAGAAAGGGACTTTATTTCCAAAGGAATCAATAGGAGGAAAGTAGAGCTTGAAGAAATTCAAGAATCACAAAGCATTGATACACCTATGGAGGAATTAGAGAAGGAACCACAAACAGTTGTGGAAGAGCAACCTGCTCAAGTAAAACAAAACCAACATAGGTCGAGAAAGATACATCACCAACCAGAGAGATATGGATATCTCATAACTGATCAAGGTGATGTATTACTCGTGGATCAAGATGAGCTTGTAACCTACCAAGAGGCCATAACTGGTCTTGAGTCTGAGAAGTGGCTGGAAGCTATGAAATCTGAAATGGATTCCATGTACACAAACCAAGTTTGCACCTTGGTAGAACCTCATATAGGGGTTAATCTTATAGGATGCAAGTGGATCTTCAAGAAGAAGACTGACATGTATGGTAAGGTACATACTTATAAGGCAAGACTGGTTGCTAAAGGTTATAAACAAATTCATGGCGTAGACTATGGTGAAACCTTTTTACCAGTTGCAATGCTTAAATCTGTTTAGATTTTACTTGCTATCGCTGCATATCATGATTAGGAAATATGGCAGATGGATGCCAAGACTGCTTTCCTTAATGGGAATCTTCTTGAGGACGTATATATGACACAACTTTAAGGATTTGACATACCTAAAGAATTCCAAAAGATATGAAAGTTACAACGATCAATCTACGGATTGAAGCAAGCTTCCAGAAGCTGAAATCTTTGTTTTGATGAAACTGTAAAACAATATGGATTCATAAAGAATGAAGATGAACCTTTTGTCTACAAGAAGGTTAGTGGGAGCATGATCGTTTTCCTGGTATTATATGTAGATGACATATTACTCATTGGAAATGATATCCCAACCATGAAACAAGTAAAATCTGGGTTAGGGAAAGGCTTTTCTATGAAGGACATTGGTGAAGCAACCTATATATTAGGAACCAGGATCTATAGAGATAGATCACAAAAAATGCTTAGCCTAATTCAGAGTACATACATAGACAAAGTGTTGAGACGCTTTAATATGCATGATTCCAAGAAAGGATTCATACCTATGCAACATGGCCTATGTCTATCAAAAACACAATCCCTTTCAACTAAGGAAGAAATGGATCGCATGGATACGATTCCATATGCAGATGCAATAGGATCTATCATGTATACCATGTTATGTACTCGACCAGATGTCTCGTATGCTTTAAGTGCAACGAGTAGGTACCAATCTGATCCCGGTGATGCTCACTGGGTAGCTGTCAAGAATACCCTTAAGTACTTGAGAAGGAATAAGGATACGTTCTTGATATATGGAGGTCAGGAAGAGCTCACAGTAATTGGTTACACCGATGCTAGCTTCCAGACAGATAAGGATGACTTTAGATCGCAATCTGGGTATGTGTTCTTCCTAAATGGTGGCGCGGTAAGCTGGAAACGTTCAAAGCAAGAGACGGTTGATGATTCTACAACCGAGGCCGAGTATATTGCTGCATCAAATGCAGCAAAGGAAGTTGTTTGGATCAAGAAGTTCATTAGTGAACTTGGCATAATCCCTATCATTGTGGATCCCATTGATCTCTATTGTGATAACAATAGTGCCATCGCACATGCTAAGGAGCCTAGATCTCACCAACGATCCAAACACATACTTAGGCAATGTCATCTCATTCGAGAGATAATAGATCATGGAGACGTGAAGATATGCAGAGTACCTACACTTGAAAATATTATTGACCCACTAACAAAACCTCTTATACAGCAAAAGCATGATGGTCATGTTGGTGTAAGCCCTAGAGGACAATACTTTTTGGTACTTGTATCGGATTATTCGTTTAATAATAAAAGGCATTTCTTTATTATGTTTGTCTTTCAGAATAATAAAGTCCCTAGAATAGTTAGTCTGTTTAATGAAATGTTAAGTGTGACTTAATCATGAGATCCCATTAAACATAAAGACATTATTCTTAAAATATCTGTAGTCAAGCTTTATTGCAAAGTGGGATAACATTAAAGCATTGAGACTATTATGAAGATAGACTGATGATCACATCTCATGGATCATGGATAAAGAGTTATCAAGTCTTGACATAGGTATAAATATTAGGAGTAATATTTATACCGGATTGACCCGCTATGAGAATACTACATAGTATGTTATGCAAAGTGTCATAAGTTATTCTCATGGTGATAATGGTGTATTACCACCCTTCGACCTGAAACCACTATGGACCCTAGATGTAGAGTCGGGTGCTTTATTGCTGATCAAACATTATCCGTAACTGGATGATCATAAAGACAGTTGATGGGCACTCCACGAAGCATGCTGAGGGACATGAGTGTCCTAGATGGAATTTGCCAATCCTGCATAACAGGAGAAATGTCTAAGGGCCCAATATTGAACTGGACAAGGATGACACAGTGTATGCCTTGCGTTCAATATAGACATAGGGGCAAAAGGGTAATTGTACAAACATATATTATCACGAAAAAGGTTTTGTCAGATCACATGACATTTTCGTGACTTGGGTAGCAGTGATGTGTTGCTAGATACCGCTCACTGTTTATTATGTTAAATATATAATTTAATATAATTACCAACGTTACGAAATCCTACAGGGTCACACACATAAGGACAGTTTGATGAGAGATAGAGAAATCAAAGGAACACCGTAAGGTACGGTGCACTTAAGTGAAAATAGAAATTCGGATAATATAATAATAATTATTGTTATTTTATAATGATTATAAAATAATAATAAAATAAATATATTTATTATAATAATAGTTATTATAATAATATATAATATTATTATGGATCATGTGAATTGGGCTTTTAGCCTGCAGCCCACAAGAGAGTCTATAAAAGGAACCCTTGTGATGAAGCTTTCACTTGATGCAATTTCGTTTTTGATTCTCTTTTCTCACTCAAATAATTCCGTTCGTAAGCAGCTAGCACTGTGACCGGAAGCTGTTCGTGTGGACTGAGTAGAGGCGTTGCACTTCATCAACGCTTGTGATCGCTGCATCAAAGATCTGTATCGCCACAAAGAGGTAACGATTCTATCACTGACCATGCTCATTCGTAAGGATCACTAAAGGAAATTTTTGTTTTCCGCTGCGTTTAGATCGCAATTTTCCTTCAGGTCATACTATATCTATGGGTATTAGGGGTATGCCTAATTGGCTTTAGTGCTAATGGGAGATTGTTAGTGTAAACCCTATAGGCCAATACTTTTGATACTTGTATCGAAATATTTATTAATAATAAAAGGCATTTCTTTATCATGTTTATTTTCCAAAATGATAAAGTCCCTAGAATAGCTAGTTCGTTTAATGAAATATTAAGTGTGACTTAAATCATGATATTCCATTAAATATGAGGATATTATTCTTAAAGCATCCATAGTCGAGCTTAAATGTGAAATGGGATAACCTTAAAGAATTAAGACTATTATGTAGATAGACTGATGATCACATCTCATGTATCATGGATAAGGAGTTATTAAGTCTTGACATAGGTATGAATATTAGGAGGAATATTTATACTGGATTGACCCACTATGAGAGTACTACATAGAATGTTATACAAAGTATCATAATTTACTCTCATGGTGATAGTGGTGTATACCACCCTTCGACCTGAAACTACTATGGACCCTAGATATAGAGTCAAGTACTTTATTGTTGATCAAACATCGTCCGCAACTGGATGATTATAAAGACAGTTGATGGGTACTTCACAAATCATGCTGAGGGACATGAGTAGCCTAGATGGAATTTTCCCATCCGGCATAACAGGATAAATGTCTAAGGGCCCAATATTGAACTAGACAAGGATGACACGGTATATGCCTCGTTTTCAATATAAACATAAGGGAAAAAGGTTAATTGTACACACATGTACTATCACAAAAGGTTTTGTCAGATCACATGACAATTTTGTGAATTTGGTAGCAGTGATGTGTTGCTAGATACCGCTCATTGTTTATTATGTTGAATACATGATTAAATATAACTGCCAACATTGTGAAAACCTACAGGGTCACACACATAAGGACAATTAGAGAATGTGTAGAATAAATAAGGTACACCGTAAGGTACGATGAACTGGAATGGAATACGTAATATGGTAAGGTATCATGTGCTTAATTAACATATGATATAATAATAGTTATTATTAATTTTATAATAGTTATAAAATATAATAATAATATTAAAAATTATGTTTGTTTTAATAATAGTTATATAATAATATTATTATTAAGTTTGGCTTTTAGCTTGAAGCCCACACAAGTAGTTCTATAAATAGAACCCTTGTTTCCGCTGCGTTTATATCGCAAACTTCCCTTCACAAAATCCCGAGGGAGAGAGAGATTACATATATATTTTATATTTTATTGTCTTTGTCATTAAGAAGTATTTTATTATCTTTGCTTTAGTATGAGGTAAAGTAAGATAGTTTTAAACAGCAAAACCCTAATCTAACAAGCAAACAACAGTTTAAGAAAACAACGAGAAGTTAGAGGAAGAAGAGATGGCTCAAAATCCAATAATTGATAATATACATAAGGATTCCTAAGGAATTAGTTTTGTATTTTAATTATCTTATGATTTCATACATAGGGTATGACTTTTAAGGAAAAACTTATTTACCGCCTAGAAAGTAACTCCACCTGGTTGTGTAGCTCAGTCTACTGCAGGTGTATTAGATCTTTAATTTGAAAGATAGGGTACTTGTAAACAAGTGTCCCAATATCTTTGTTTTGGAAATTTAAAACTATTTAAGAAAACAGTTGGGGGATCAAGACTTATACGAAAGCCTGGCGGGGTTTTAAAACAGACCGGAGAAAGTTTAAACAGTAAGAATGAGTCCCGAAACACAAAGGAGTCCCCATAACACATTTTCACAATTCATTTTTATTTAAAAGAATGTTATGTATAAAGAAATTCACAAAAAGATATTCACAGATGAAAATTATATGCGGTGAAAAAAGGCGATCGCGTCGAGTTTTTTGAAAATGGATCAGATGAACCCTAATGGTTCATTTTTCAAAAAAGGACGTGTCTTACACTCTAATAGAGGCCCAAGTGTGATAAAAAATCAATATGAGGGTGATTCAAATCAAAAAACCCTAGTTTTGGTATTTTAAATATTAAAAATATTTAAAACTTTGATAAATTTCAAACACAACTGAAAAACAAGTTAAAATCTTAGATCAATGTTTGAAAAATTATGTATTATCCATGAGATAACTTGAATATCATTTATGTTTGAAAATCAAGTAAAAGAAATGATTTTTAAAATGTTTAGAAACAAATAAATTAATTATTTATGAAAATAAATATATTAAAAAATATATTTTTGGTGATTTTTTCATGGAATAAAATATTTAGACATTTTTTAGAATTAATGAATAAATAATCATTTTAAAACTCAAAATAATCAAGGAAAAATTAATTTTGGAATAAATTAAATAAAATCAAAAAAATCAAATATTTTAAAATTCAAAAAAGGGCGCCAAGAACATATGAAGAACACACGCGTGTTCTTCATCTTGCCCAGAAACAAGGATTTTGCAAAATCCCTCATATTTCACTGAATATTTAATGAAATGATATAAACATCAATCTTGCTCGACTTTAACTCATGGACAACATGGTAATAATTAATTTCATTTATTTTTAGTATAGAATGAAAAATCAGTGATGAACACTGAAGAACCCTAATTTGGCATGAGTCTCATGAAATTCTACATGGTGATGATTTTGTGAAATTGATTGAGGGGAATTACTTAAAATATGATTACATACATATGGCAAAAAAATTGTGCGAGGAAATATGCATGTAATATGAAATGGCCAAGTTTTAGGCTTACTTGAACTTGAGCATGCACGTGGAGATGTCATTTTGAGCTGGAGGTGTTACAGAGATGTTGTGATGATCTGGACAACTTCCCTACACCATATGGAGTGTGTTTGAACACTTGGACTTGATTGCAAATGGTTGGATCAAGTTGTGGCCTTCAAGTTGCAGAAATAAGTTTCTTTGATGTTTTGAAGGGTATTTTTGGTTGGAGATGTTTCAAAGGTGATCTAAGTGTTTGAACACCTCATATACATCATATGTGATATGTTTGAGCAATTAGTTTGAGCTGATAGCGGCCATAACTCAAAAACTAGTAGTAATTGCTCAAAATATCAAGTTTTGAGTCTTTTAGGAGTGAAGGAGAGAAAGTTTGATGATCAGAGGCTTTGGTGTAATTTTTATGATCAAATGTGGTCTCTATTTATAGGCAAAAATGTTGAGATTGCTTAGCCCTTATGTCTTGAAGAGATGAGGTCACCATTGTGAGTCATGCTTTGTAAAAATATCTCTTACACGTGGAATGCTGACATTCTCAAATAGCTCAACTATGCAACTACAAAATTCACATTCCTCAGAAGTTTTATGCTTGGATTGTTTCCACCTATTGCTTGTTGAACAAGAGATCTAAGGATATGATTTTGGAGCTTGGTGACCCTTGGATCAAAATGCATAAGTGTTGAAATTCATAAATGCCATTTATGGGAATTCCTTGGAGTAATCATGAATTTGAAGGTTTGATAAGGTTTGTAATGATTGTTAAGATGCTTAAGACCACTTGACATTGTCATTTGACTCAAAAACTCAGATTTTAAAAGTTTTTGAAAATGTGTTTTTTGAAAAAATAGTTTTGGATGATCACTTCGATCCATGATTTCTTCATGTACAAGTAAGATCTTTTCATGCCAATTGATTCTTTGAATTGTTAGCAACATTTGCAACAACATCGGTGTTTTGAAAAGGATCTGAATCAACTTGGAACTAGGTGAAAAATCCCTCCAAGTTTTAGTGTTTTGTTTATTTTGTACTTAGACAAATTTTGTCTAAGTGTTGAAAATCAATATTTTTCTTGATTTTGATCCATCTTCAACTTAAAATCCATAATGAATTGGAGTTTTGTCTAGTTGAGTTATTTGTAGTTAGTGATGAGATCTTTCATTTGTTCTTTGGTTCACCAATCTGATGCTTGGATCACAAGTTATGATGCTTGGAAGTAGGCTACTTGAACATTTTTTTCCATAACTTAGAAAAAATTCTAAGTTTCAAAGATTGCCCCTTTTAGAAGTTATCTTCAAATTTCTGAATTTTTGTGATCAAATGCATTCATGGACCATATATTCTTGTAATATAGGTCATGAGGATCATTTTGGGTGAAAAAGTCAAACTTTGACTTTTTGGACCAGATGGAAATTACACCGGATACCCCTGATTTTATGATTTTTTGACTGGAATTCCTCTGAGGTATTTTGACCTTATGAATGGAATTCCATGAGGTATATGATATATTTAAACCATTATATATGGTATAGGCTCTTGTCCAGATGAAAATCTTGACTTTGGGATCCTCGATTAGTCAGAAACCCTAATCTGGGCACTGTGAAATCGTAATCTTGGAATCTTTGATCTCTGCACCTTTTGTACTAGTAAATGACTTATCAAAGTCATGTCCACATTCTTGATGATGTATGGATTTCTTGGCTCCTTTTTTCATGAAAATTTTCATCTGGAGGGCATCGGATGACTGCAACCCTAATTGGTGGTTCTGATGGCTCGGGGCTCAGATCACTGAAATTTTTGTACAATCTCTGAACTGTCCTTTGTAACACCCTTTCTACCTCATCACAATTAAACAATTTCAACTCAATTATCAGAGTACAACTCGTTTAAAGGGCATCACATTTACTTCTTAAATCCAAAAATCAAGTCCTGTCCCGCAACACGGGTTCACAAAATCATAAAAAAACACTATAAATCTTTTCTCAATAGTTATGCAGCGGAAAACATTAATAAGTCATAATTCTACTTTTATAAAACAAAACTCATAAGTCATATAAAATATCATTTTATCAAAATACTCAAATAAAACTTAACATCTTAATCCAATTAAAACATGAACATCCAAGCGAAACCCATCCCGATGTTACTGGACACAGAGCATGACTCCACTTCTAACTAACTCGATGACTCACTATCTCCGAGTTAAGCACGTACCAAACTAACCTTGATTATCTGCAGGATGGCATAATAGACCATCACCATGAGGCAGACAGGGTGAGTAAATTCACATTCCATAATATAATATAGAAATAAGAATTTAAAACAAAACCACAACAACAAATCATTTACTGCTCATTTACACATATCATCATCATCATCATCATCACATCATAGAAATATTCAACATGCTCATTTAATTCACATCATCAAGAGTTAAACGATCCAAATACATACTTAGGCGATGTCATCTCATTCGAGAGATAATAGATCATGGAGACGTGAAGATATGCAGAGTACCTACACTTGAAAATATTATTGACCCACTAACAAAACCTCTTATACAACAAAAGCATGATGGTCATACTATATCTATGGGTATTAGGGGTATGCCTAATTGGCTTTAGTGCTAATGGGAGATTGTTAGTGTAAACCCTATAGGCCAATACTTTTGATACTTGTATCGAACTAATTATTATTAATAAAAGGAATTTCTTTATCATGTTTGTTTTCCAAAATGATAAAGTCCCTAGAATAGCTAGTTCGTTTAATGAAATATTAAGTGTGATTTAAATCATGATATTCCATTAAATATAAGGATATTATTCTTAAAGCATCCATAGTCGAGCTTAAATGTGAAATGGGATAACCTTAAAGAATTAAGACTATTATGTAGATAGACTGATGATCACATCTCATGGATCATGGATAAGGAGTTATTAAGTCTTGACATAGGTATGAATATTAGGAGGAATATTTATACTGGATTGACCCACTATGAGAGTACTACATAGAATGTTATACAAAGTATCATAATTTACTCTCATGGTGATAGTGGTGTATACCACCCTTCGACCTGAAACTACTATGGAACCTAGATATAAAGTCAAGTACTTTATTGTTGATCAAACATTGTCCGCAACTGGATGATTATAAAGACAGTTGATGGGTACTTCACAAATCATGTTGAGGGACATGAGTAGCCTAGATGGAATTTTCCCATCCGACATAACAGGATAAATGTATAAGGGCCCAATATTGAACTAGACAAGGATGACACGGTATATGCCTCGTGTTCAATATAAACATAAGGGAAAAAGGGTAATTGTACACACATGTACTATCACAAAAGGTTTTGTCAGATCACATGACAATTTTGTGAATTTGGTAGCAGTGATGTGTTGCTAGATATCGCTCATTGTTTATTATGTTGAATACATGATTAAATATAACTGCCAACATTGTGAAAACCTACAGGGTCACACACATAAGAACAATTAGAGAATGTGTAGAATAAATAAGGTACACCGTAAGGTACGGTGAACTGGAATGGAATACGTAATTTGGTAAGGTATCATGTGCTTAATTAACATATGATATAATAATAGTTATTATTAATTTTATAATAGTTATAAAATATAATAATAATATTAAAAATTATGTTTGTTATAATAATAGTTATATAATAAAATTATTATTAAGTTCTTCTTTTAGCTTGAAGCCCACACAAGTAGTTCTATAAATAGAACCCTTGTTTTCCGCTGCGTTTATATCGCAAATTTCCCTTCACAAAATCCCGAGGGAGAGAGAGATTACATATATATTTTATATTTTATTGTCTTTGTCATTAAGAAGTATTTTATTATCTTTGCTTTAGTATGAGGTAAAGTAAGATAGTTTAAACAGCAAAACCCTAATCTAACAAGCAAACAACAGTTTAAGAAAACAACGAGAAGTTAGAGGAAGAAGAGATGGCTCAAAATCCAATAATTGATAATATACATAAGGATTCCTAAGGAATTTGTTTTGTATTTTAATTATCTTATGATTTCATACATAGGGTATGGCGTTTAAGGAAAAACTTATTTACCGCCTAGAAAGTAACTCCACCTGGTTGTGTAGCTCAGTCTACTGTAGGTGTATTAGATCTTTAATTTGAAAGATAGGGTACTTGTAAACAAGTGTCCCAATATCTTTTTTTTGGAAATTTAAAACTATTTAAGAAAACAGTTGGGGGATCAAGACTTATACGAAAGCCTGGCGGGGTTTTAAAACAGACCGGAGAAAGTTTAAACAGTAAGAATGAGTCCCGAAACACAAAGGAGTCCCCATAACACATTTTCACAATTCATTTTTATTTAAAAGAATGTTATGTATAAAGAAATTCACAAAAAGATATTCACAGATGAAAATTATATGCGGTGAAAAAAGGCGATCGCGTCGAGTTTTTTGAAAATGGATCAGATGAACCCTAATGGTTCATTTTTCAAAAAAGGATGTGTCTTACACTCTAATAGAGGCCCAAGTGTGATAAAAAATCAATATGAGGGTGATTGAAATCAAAACCCTAGTTTTGGTATTTTAAATATTAAAAATATTTAAAACTTTGATAAATTTCAAACACAACTGAAAAACAAGTTAAAATCTTAGATCAATGTTTGAAAAATTATGTATTATCCATGAGATAACTTGAATATCATTTATGTTTGAAAATCAAGTAAAAGAAATGATTTTTAAAATGTTTAGAAACAAATAAATTAATTATTTATGAAAATAAATATATTAAAAAATATATTTTTGGTGATTTTTTCATGGAATAAAATATTTAGACATTTTTTAGAATTAATGAATAAATAATCATTTTAAAACTCAAAATAATCAGAGAAAAATTAATTTTGGAATAAATAAAATAAAATAAAATAAAAATCAAATATTTTAAAATTCAAAAAAGGGCGCCAAGAACATATGAAGAACACACGCGTGTTCTTCATCTTGCCCAGAAACAAGGATTTTGCAAAATCCCTCATATTTCACTGAATATTTAATGAAATGATATAAACATCAATCTTGCTCGACTTTAACTCATGGACAACATGGTAACAATTAATTTCATTTATTTTTAGTGTAGAATGAAAAATCAGTGATGAACACTGAAGAACCCTAATTTGGCATGAGTCTCATGAAATTCTACATGGTGATGATTTTGTGAAATTGATTGAGGGGAATTACTTAAAATATGATTACATACATATGGCAAAAAAATTGTGCGAGGAAATATGCATGTAATATGAAATGGCCAAGTTTTAGGCTTACTTGAACTTGAGCATGCACGTGGAGATGTCATTTTGAGCTGGAGGTGTTACAGAGATGTTGTGATGATCTGGACAACTTCCCTACACCATATGGAGTGTGTTTGAACACTTGGACTTGATTGCAAATGGTTGGATCAAGTTGTGGCCTTCAAGTTGCAGAAATAAGTTTCTTTGATGTTTTGAAGGGTATTTTTGGTTGGAGATGTTTCAAAGGTGATCTAAGTGTTTGAACACCTCATATAAATCATATGTGATATGTTTGAGCAATTAGTTTGAGCTGATAGCGGCCATAACTCAAAAACTAGTAGTAATTGCTCAAAATATCAAGTTTTGAGTCTTTTAGGAGTGAAGGAGAGAAAGTTTGATGATCAGAGGCTTTGGTGTAATTTTTATGATCAAATGTGGTCTCTATTTATAGGCAAAAATGTTGAGATTGCTTAGCCCTTATGTCTTGAAGAGATGAGGTCACCATTGTGAGTCATGCTTTGTAAAAATATCTCTTACACGTGGAATGCTGACATTCTCAAATAGCTCAACTATGCAACAACAAAATTCACATTCCTCAGAAGTTTTATGCTTGGATTGTGTCCACCTATTGCTTGTTGAACAAGAGATCTAAGGATATGCCATTTTGGAGCTTGGTGACCCTTGGATCAAAATGCATAAGTGTTGAAATTCATAAATGCCATTTATGGGAATTCCTTGGAGTAATCATGAATTTGAAGGTTTGATAAGGTTTGTAATGATTGTTAAGATGCTTAAGACCACTTGACATTGTCATTTGACTAAAAAACTCAGATTTTAAAAGTTTTTGAAAATGTGTTTTTTGAAAAAATAGTTTTGGATGATCACTTCGATCCATGATTTCTTCATGTACAAGTAAGATCTTTTCATGCCAATTGATTCTTTGAATTGTTAGCAACATTTGCAACAACATCGGTGTTTTGAAAAGGATCTGAATCAACTTGGAACTAGGTGAAAAATCCCTCCAAGTTTTAGTGTTTTGTTTATTTTGTACTTAGACAAATTTTGTCTAAGTGTTGAAAATCAATATTTTTCTTGATTTTGATCCATCTTCAACTTAAAATCCATAATGAATTGGAGTTTTGTCTAGTTGAGTTATTTGTAGTTTGTGATGAGATCTTTCATTTGTTCTTTGGTTCACCAATCTGATGCTTGGATCACAAGTTATGATGCTTGGAAGTAGGCTACTTGAACATTTTTTTCCATAACTTAGAAAAAATTCTAAGTTTCAAAGATTGCCCCTTTTAGAAGTTATCTTCAAATTTCTGAATTTTTGTGATCAAATGCATTCATGGACCATATATTCTTGTAATATAGGTCATGAGGATCATTTTGGGTGAAAAAGTCAAACTTTGACTTTTTGGACCAGATGGAAATTACACCGGATACCCCTGATTTTATGATTTTTTGACTGGAATTCCTCTGAGGTATTTTGACCTTATGAATGGAATTCCATGAGGTATATGATATATTTAAACCATTATATATGGTATAGGCTCTTGTCCAGATGAAAATCTTGACTTTGGGATCCTCGATTAGTCAGAAACCCTAATCTGGGCACTGTGAAATCGTAATCTTGGAATCTTTGATCTCTGCACCTTTTGTACTAGTAAATGACTTATCAAAGTCATGTCCACATTCTTGATGATGTATGGATTTCTTGGCTCCTTTTTTCATGAAAATTTTCATCTGGAGGGCATCGGATGACTGCAACCCTAATTGGTGGTTATGATGGCTCGGGGCTCAGATCACTGAAATTTTTGTACAATCTCTGAACTGTCCTTTGTAACACCCTTCCTACCTCATCACAATTAAACAATTTCAACTCAATTATCAGAGTACAACTCGTTTAAAGGGCATCACATTTACTTCTTAAATCCAAAAATCAAGTCCTGTCCCGCAACACGGGTTCACAAAATCATTAAAAAAACACTATAAATCTTTTCTCAATAGTTATGCAGCGGAAAACATTAATAAGTCATAATTCTACTTTTATAAAACAAAACTCATAAGTCATATAAAATATCATTTTATCAAAATACTCAAATAAAACTTAACATCTTAATCCAATTAAAACATGAACATCCAAGCGAAACCCATCCCGATGTTACTGGACACAAAGCATGACTCCACTTCTAACTAACTCGATGGCTCACTATCTCCGAGTTAAGAACGCACCAAACTAACCTTGATTATCTGCTGGATGGCATAATAGACCATCACCATGAGGCAGACAGGGTGAGTAAATTCACATTCCATAATATAATATAGAAATAAGAATTTAAAACAAAACCACAACAACAAATCATTTACTGCTCATTTACACATATCATCATCATCATCATCATCACATCATAGAAATATTCATCATGCTCATTTAATACACATCATCAAGTACGTCTCATCATTACACAAAACATCAATGCACTCATGTTATGTCATTTAGAATGAAATGCAACCTCTCACTAAATGCACGTGGTACCGAAATATCCTCATGTGATGAACACTGGGCCATCAACCCTCCCTTAAGGGAGCACATCATAAACATCATATCACTTCATTCCATACAATGTGATTGAAGCTACCATTGGAACGAAGTCTCCTCAGAAATTCAATTCCATGAACGCAAGATGCAATATACATACATCATCCTCAAAACATCATAACATTGCAACCGCATTCATTATTAATCAATTATTCCTCATACTCATTCATAACATCAAATACATACTCATGGGACATCATATAACACACTCATCCTACATACTACCTCTACATCATGAAAATCATACATCATAACTTGAAAAAAATCAAATAATTCATCGTTCATCACTTAATTATTAAGTCTACTCATATAACCTCAAAGATACATCATTTGAAAATTTCACAACATCATAGCAACCTATAACATACTAACATAAAAACAATTTTCAAAATAAAGACATTTTTCCAAGTTTTCAAGGGCTCGCTAAGCGAGACATCACGCTTGCTAAGCACCCAACTCTCTGACTCTTCTCGCTAAGCGAGCTTCGCGATTCTGCAGAATTTTTCTATGATTTCAGCCTTCTCCTTCTGCGATTAAGCCCCTTAAAACCCTTAATTCAATAGAATTACATCAGAAAACCTCATTAACATCAACATTCATCATAATAACATTATCTACATCATGTACATCATTATACTCATCAAAAGTCATCATGAATTCATCATCAACAACACAAACTCATCAATCAAAACCATATTCCCTAAACTACTCCACAAAACCCCCAATTACATTCCCACATTATAATATCGAAAGGAAAATACTCCCCATACCTTAATTTTCGTAAGCTTTCAATAAACTCTTCGCAATTCTTTCTAACCTTTAAGCCCTAGTGTTGCACCCCAAAATTTGCCCTCACAAGACAAGCCATTGTGTACTAAGAGGCTCGCAAGGTTCACAATACATCTCATGAGGTTCACAAAGTTTACAACTAGTCAGAAAGTTTGACAATTCCCTCAGACAATGCATCCTCCTAAGCAGGGTATCCAAAACTAGGGTTTTGACTTTAATCAGGCTAAATGAACTTACAAGACTTCAAGTGAGCTTCATAGCATCTTATATGTGTTTAAGAATCCCCATGACAAATTTCAAGACTTTTCCCAAAGGTTTGCTCAGTCAGATGATCAGATAGGTCAAAATCAGTCAAAGTAGTTAAAAAGTCAAACTGAGGTCAACTGTGGTCAAACCAAAGTCAAACTTCATGATTTTTTGCCAACATCAAGTATATGAAGTAAAATTCAACATTTGATCAAGGGTTGATCATGATTCATCAAGGAGATTTCAGATCATCGAGAATCAGGAGTTTCTAAATTAGGGTTTCCTTAGGAAAAGTCAACTGAACTTTGACCAGCCATAACTTTCACATGCTTCATCAAGAATTTTCCATCCAAAGCTAATTTTGAAGGAAATTGAATTCTCTACAACTTTGTGTCTCACAAGCCAAGCCCAAAAATGCTTCATTTGGAAGGTATGAGCTAAGACATTATAGGTCCTTTTAAAAGTCAACAAAAAGTCAACAACTTCAAAAGAGCATAACTTGAGAATGGTAAAAGATATGGACATGAAACCAATGGGGTTGGTTATAGGACTCTTTAAGCTTTCAAAAATGTCCAAGAACACCCTCATAGAATTAAAATTGAAGGATTTGTGCCCTTGCAAACTTGGGAAATGTTTGAGTGGTTTATGAAGTAAATGGGGTCTTAAAACCATAATTCTTCAAATGGGATGACTTTTTTGTGACCCAATGTGTTCCATGACATCATGCACGAAATTTATTTAATATTTTCATAATTTTATTCATTTTATTTTTATTTATTATGATTTTTTATATTAAAAATCATTTTAAATTCAAATAAAATATAAAATGATGAAGATTTAAAAATATTTTGCTTCTAGAAAGTCATAAAAGTTGATTGGATTTAATTGATATGAAAATTATGAAGATTGTCTCAAAATAGCAATGATATATCAAAGAATATTCAAGTTTTATGACATGATCTTTTTCAATCTCAAATGATCAAAATATCCAAAGAACCATGACATTTTTTAACCTAATTTGATTCACTACATATAGAGGAACATAACACAACCAAAGACAAATTTGCAGCCTCAAGGATAAGTTTCACAAAGTCAAAATTCATCAAAAATTTGATATTCGGATTCTAACTTTTTGTGGTTTTTCAGGTGAATGGAGCATGTTAATCTCTTCCCTATACATCACTGAACATATACCAATGATCATATGCATCTAAGAGCCCATGAATTGGCCAAACCGAATCAAATTTTTTGACATTTATGAGTTTTTTCGTTTTCATACATTGGTGTAAAATAAATTATCTTTGACTGTTGATTCTTGTTTGTGATGAGCTAATCATTGTTTCTGGATACTTTGATTTGAGTTTTGGCACAGGATGAGTGATTCACCATTGTTAGGGTTTGAGGTAGCCGATTAGGGTTTATCAATAGACCAAATATAAATGAGTTTTAAGAACATCAATGAATCAGGAATGATGTGAGGATCATATTTATATGATTAATTTGTTGAAATTTTACGTATTAAGGAAGATCCAAATTCATAGGTTCTTGATGGTATAAAAAACGCAGGGAAATTCGCAGGTATATTCGAATCAAAATTCGCAGGTATAATGAAGAAGATGAAGTCCAGCGCGCGCTTTCTGGTTTTGAAAATTTGTTTTAATATTTTATTGAATTGTTTTTAATTTATTTCACAGATGTGTTGTTGGCTCAGTTGGTATGCGCGTTTGTTAATGAATGAATGGTCCTGGGTTCGATTCCCCCCAGACCATTTTGTATTGTTTTGCTTTTTTATGATTTTTTCAGGTGAAGAAACAAAACGCATTGGTACTCATTCCATATCACCTGCGCGTGCGTAGCCCAGTGGCTAGCTTGTTGGTCTTAAGGGTGTGAAGCCTAGGGCATGGGTTCGAATCCCAGCCCCAGGTATGTTTTTGTTCATATTTTCTTTTATTTTGTTTTTTGTTTATAATATATTATAATTAATTTAATAAATGATAAATGTTTAAAATAAAATTGTTATATTATTTTCTTGTATATAATTCCAAACTTATATTTTTTTAAAAATTAAACTTTATTAATAAAATTATTTAATAGATTATTTTATTGTATATTATTAATATTATATGTTTTTGTATAAATAATTTAATTATATTTAGATTAATTTATAAACCCTAAATTTTTATATGTATAAAAAAACCTAATATTTTTTATAAACCCTAATTATATTGTAAATCTTAATTTATTTGTTTGTAAATTTTAATTATGTATATTTATTTTATAATTTATTTATATTATTATTGTATGTAGTTTTTATATGTAAATAATTTAATTAATTAATTAACCCTAATTTATTTTAATATTTAAAAACCCTAACTTTATTTTATGAACTTAATTATAATTAACAAATATATTTTTATAATCATGTATATAAAATTAAATTATTAGAATTATTAATCATATTTATTAGTATATAATATTTATTATTTATTTCTTTTATTAAAATTCTTAAAAATAATTACTTATTTAATTTTGAACTTTTTTAAGTTATTTCTATATTATATTGTTATACTAACCATCTTATACTTTTTTTTTGTTTATTATTACTAACCCATTTAATTATTTATTTATTTGCTTATTTATTTTAATTATTATAATGTAATTGTACCCACTATGTAATAGTTGTAGAATTTCTTATTATTTATTTTAAAATGCCATGGTTAGTAAAATAGGGTGTGAAAACATGTTTGTATTTAAAATTGAATTTAGATCACTAATTTGTAAGATAAATACTTGAATTTGTACACGCACACATGTAAGTCGATCTGGGATCGCCATCTCACATTCTTAAGGATACCTCTCATGTTTCCTAAAGAAAAAGGTCAAGTGAGGTGTAAAGCAAAGTCCCTTCAATTATATCATCCAATCCCTTAAAAGATAATAAGATCAAGTCCCTTCATGGTTGTCTTCGTAAATGATCTTGTCCCTTTCGAATAAAGATGATAAGTCCCTTCGAATTGCTAAATACACCTTACAGTTGCCTAATAACAGTTGTCCCTTCACTTGTCCCTCAAACATCCAAGGTAATGACTACCTATTCCTTAATAATAGGGATAGTCTTACCATTTAAAGGATATTCAAGAACAGAAAAGATTTAACTTAGGGTAGGTTCCTCTTATGTACTTGCTCACTTTTTCAAAACACTTCAAAAATACTTCACATTTTCAAGCAATTTTCAAAACAAAGGCTTTATATATATCCATACATGGATCATTATAAAGTACTTAAGAAAATTTCTAAACACACCTTACACTTCTCAAAGACATTTTAAAGTGAGCTAAGTAACTAAGAGCCCATGGATAACCATGGATGTAAAGGGTGCTAACACCTTCCCTTTACATAACCTACCCCCCGAACCCAAAAATCTTTTAAGGTCTTTCCTGTTCTTTTATGCCCTTTCCTTTGGATAAAATAAAAGTCGGTGGTGACTCTTGCTATCCGCAACATTTAACTAAAGTCAGTTCTCCCACCGTGTTACAGAACTGGCGACTCTACTGGGGATTTAATAAAAGAGGGGTACCCATAGGAATTAGATCACTTTAACTTTGTTTGCTTTGTTTGCTTTATACTTATCTGTTGGGTGCTCTTATGTGTGAAAGATCCTAACCCGGATCTAGTGTACCTTAGGTAAATGGCAATAGACCAAGGAAACTGTACGGCGTATACCGATATGGTTGATCTGGTGGCCATAGTTAGTGTGACTTCTTGGTTGGTGCTTATGTTCCTTAAGTCAAGTTGAGGATAATATGAGGCTGCCATATGTTGTCAATACACTAACTAACTTTTAGAACCCTAGTTATCCCATATTGGCCTTTAGAAAGTAGTGAGATAGTCGGCTTTGGTGAAGACTGAAGTTGGTTGATACTCGATACTACGCTCATTGAGATCCTAAACTTGGAGGGTTTTGGTTGGCAAGTAAGTTGCCTACTGAACAACCACCCTTGTGAAGGATCAATGATATTGAGATCCCTTAGAACCTGGTTACTTTATAGGACAAGATGAATCCAACTAAACATCAGGGGAGGGTACTTACCTTTAAACCTCATGCAAGCCTTCAAACCTAGGGCTATTGTGTGACTTGTTTGTGTGTGCCACATGTTTGTGATTGAGCATAACATCATAGCATCATCATGCATCATAAGCATAGCATTTTCACTAACCATTTCAAGGACCAAAGGATTTATCTTTGTTCTTTGTTGCAGGTCATGGCTTCTGCTCGTAGGAATACTATCCGGATCAACTTTGTAGGAATACCTTCTAAGCTTAAGGAGTTGGTTTCTCAAGTTTCTGAAAACTCCCGGTTCATCAAGAGACATGGTCACCTATTGGATCTAGTCACTTCAGGGTTCAATGAAGACATGATGAGTGTCCTGTTTCAGTTCTTTGATCCTAAGCACCATTGCTTCACTTTCCCCGACTATCAGCTGGTTCCTACAATGGAAGAATTCTCTAAACTTCTGGGTATACCTGTTCTTGATCAAAGACCCTTCACAGGCTTGGAAAAAGAGCTTAAACCAGAGGTTATTGCTGCATATCTACATCTGAAGAAGTCAAACATTGTTCTAGAAACGAGAAGCGGAGTTAAGGGTATTCTTGCTAAGGTGTTGATAGAGAAGGCTCAAGTGTTCTTGAAGGCTATGAGCTATGATGCTTTTGAGGAGATCTTAGCCTTACTGATTTATGGCTTAGTGTTGTTCCCTAATCCAGATCAGTTCATAGACGTACACGCCATCAACATATTTCTGAGTCATAATCCAGTGCCTACATTACTTGGAGACATCTTACACTCTCTTCATACACGTACTACAAAGGCACGAGGAACTCTGATGTGTTGCATACCTTTACTGTCTAGGTGGTTTATTTCTCACCTTCCTCGATCAGTAATGAAGAATGAACAAGGGTTCAGGTGGTCCAAGAGGATTATGTCACTTTCTCATTCAGATATTCATTGGTGCTCCAGATCTATGGAGAATATTACTATCATTGACCGTTGTGGGGAGTTTCCTAATGTACCGCTTCTAGGCATAAGAGGAGGCATTACTTACAACCCTTCCTTAGCTTTACGCCAGTTTGGTTACGCTCGGAGTGATGGTCCACATGACATGTTGATTCAGGGTATTGTGTTCGACTACGACAACGATCTGCAAGGTTATCATAAAAGGTTTATACGAGCATGGGGGAAAGTGAACAAGGTTGACAACAAGACTCTGGAGCCTAAGTACACTATTCCTATGGAAGCTTACCTCAAATGGGTGCGATCTCGTGCTCAGACTCTTATGATGCCATATCCCGCCATCCTGCCAGTTACTATGGAGCCTGTTGTTGAAGGAGATACTTCTTATACCATCCTTCACCCAGACATGCCCACTGACATGGAAGACTTGCAGAGATCCTGGATCCAGTTGAAGGAGCAAAGGGATACTTTCGAGGCTCATTACAAAGCAAGTCAAGAAAGAATCCTGGAGTTAACAAAGCAACTTCACGAGGAGCGGAATCTCAACTCATACCTCAACACAAAGAGGAAACGTCCATGGGAGACTTAAAACCCCATCTTTTGTATTTATTTCATTTCATTCTTATTGTAAGCCCAAAGGGCAAACAACTTTATTACTAATAAAAGTTTACTTTCTTGATTGTTTAAGCAAATTTAAATCCTGCGGTCCTTGAAAACATTGCATACGCATTTATACACCATATCATTGCATCACAGGTTTCTTATGTACAGGTTTCTTATCTTCTCGCTGTTTATTTTAGCAATGGCTCTTGAACAAACATTTAAAGATCTCCAGGCACAAAATGCACAGTTTCAAGAATTGATCCTGAACCTGTCCAAGGGACAGGATGAATTGAAGACACTGCTGGCCAAAAAGACTAAGAAGACTAGGAGGTCAGGAGGCCTAATCAACATGGGAAGAAGGTTCAGAGGTCCTGTCAAGACCAAAGAACAGGTTGAAGATTATGAGTCTGAAGAGTCTGAGAAAGAGGGAGGCAGTCTCCATAATACAATGGGGGATTCTGATTCTGAAGCTAACTACTATCATGATCCTAATGAAGATAAGTTCAAAATGCTGGTGGATAGAATGGATGCTATGGAATTACATAAGTCTTTTGGGCTGGATTTTGAAGATCTGAGTTTGATATCTGGGGTGGTTATACCCATTGGTTTCAAGGTTCCTGCATTTGTAGTGTATGATGGTGTCTCTTGTCCCAAGTTGCATCTGAGGTCTTATGTCCGGAGAATCCAACCCCATACTGCTGATAAAAAGTTGTGGATCCATTTCTTCCAAGAGAGCTTATCTGGAGCTCAATTGGAATGGTACTATTAGTTGGAGAGTGTCAACATCCGTGATTGGAATAATCTTGCTGAGGCTTTTTATAAGCAATATCAATACAATGCTGATCTAGCCCCAACTCGCATGCAACTCCAAAGCATGTCTATGGGTGCTAAAGAGAATTTCAAGGAATATGCCCAGAAGTGGAGAGACTTGGCTGGAAGAGTACAACCTCCTCTAACTGACAGGGAGTTAGTGGATATGTTCATGTGTACCTTGAATGGTCCTTTTTACAGTCATCTTATTGGAAGCTCATCATCTGGCTTCACTGAGTTGATAATGACAGGAGAGCGCGTAGAAAGTGGTATAAGGAGTGGCAAGATCCAAGTGGGTGCTTCTTCGTTAGGTACTACAAAGAAGCCTCCTAGTGGGAAGAAAGAGTCAAATACTGTTTATGGTCAACCTGATTGTAATAGGAGGCATCAGTCTGTAAATGCAGTTCATATCTCCAATCCAACTCCTGCAACACCAGAGCTGCCACAGGGAAATCAACAGAGGCCTAGAAGACAGTTCACTAAGCTCAACATGTCACTGGCCCAAGCCTTGCAACACTTGTTGAAGGGTGAACTCATCACTTTGAGGGACCCTCCTCAGAACCCCAATGTTACCTCTCCCAAGTACAACCCTAATGCACGATGTGCATATCATTCAAATTGTCAGGGACATGATACCAATAGTTGATGGATATTGAAGAATAAAATTCAGGATATGATTGATGCTGGAGAGATTGAGTTTGACCCTCCGGGTACTCCAAATGTGATTACTGCTCCCATGCCAAATCATGAAAAGACTGTCAATGCCATTGATGAAGTTTCACATATTTCCTCAGTTGCAGACGTGACCACACCATTGTCTGTTATTAAGAAGAAGTTGGTACAAGCTGGGTTCTTTCCAGGTTGTAATAAAGATTGTTTCTATTGTGCTTATAAACCGGATAGTTGCTGGAAGTTGAAGGACGGAATTCAACGCCTCATGGACAATTACACAATATTGTTTGAGAGGACACCTTCTGTGGAGAGCATGGTTGAACATATAACTAAAGGTGCGAAGGTTGAAGAGGTAGATATGGTTGATAAAGTGCCTGTAAGGATTACTTCCAAGGGACCTGTAAAAATCACTCGTAAGGGTCCAATTAAAATTATTGTTGAAGGCCCTGTGAAGATTGTTGCTGAAGCTAGAGTGGCTCCTATGATCATTACCACTCCAGGTCCTATTCCATATACTTCTGATAAAGTTGTGCCTTGGCATTATGGGTCCGATGTTATATTCATGGTGTTAAGCAGGAATCCTTGGCTGATGCACCTATTGTTGGTGAAAATCTGGATGTTGATAATATTGCTGGATCTAGTAAGATCACACGAAGTGGAAGAGTTTTCTCTCCTTCGGTTACCTCCAAGAATACAGTTACTCCAGCTACTACCTCTACTGCTGATGCTCGGGGCAAAGGTCCTGTTATTGATCCTATACAAACTGATGTACCAGCTGCTGATGATCTTGCTAAGCAGATGGAAGAAGTATTGAAGATCATTCGCAAGAGTGATTATGATGTTGTTGATCAATTGGGGCATACTCCCTCCAAGATTTCTATGTTGTCTTTATTATTGTGCTCTGAGGCTCATGCCAAAGCCTTGATTAAGATTTTGAAGACTGCTCACGTACCAAATGAGATTTCTGTAGACCAGTTTGAAAATTGTGTTGCACACTTGACCTATGATAATGGGTTAGGTTTCTCCGATGCTGATTTGACTCCTGCCAAGAGGGATCATAACAGGGCTCTACATATCTCTATTGAATGTAGGGGCACTACCCTGTCACATGTGTTAATAGATAATGGTTCTTCGCTAAATGTGTTGCCCAAAGAAGTTCTGAATAAGCTTAGTCCTGAAGATGCTGTGTTGAGGCCCAGTAATATAGTGGTGAAGGCTTTTGATGGTTCAAGAAGAGTGGTGCACAGAGAAATAGATCTCCCAATCAAAGTGGGTTCTCAGGTCTTCAATGCTACTTTTTATGTAATGGATATTCGTCCGTCGTATTCTTGTTTGCTTGGGCGCCCTTGGATCCATGGGGCAGGTGTTGTGACCTCTACTTTACATCAGAAGCTGAGATATCCAGTAGAAGGAAAATTTGTCACTGTTTACGGAGAGGAAGGATATATGATTAGCCATGTGAACACATTTAAATATCTTGAAGTGGAAGGTGAATATGTTGAAACTCCATGCCAGACGTTTGAAGTAGTTCCTTGGGTTGTTAATAATTATGAAGCTCCTCCTGTTGTCAAGAAAGTTCCTGTGGTCACCAGAGTACCTCCTACAATGGCTTCCCTTAAAGATGCTAAAGATGTGGTGGATGAAGGTGGTTGTACTATTTGGGGTCAGCTTCCTGACATTCCTTACAAATCTGACAAATTTGGTTTGGGTTTCACTGCAGAGTCCCAGAAGGCTGTTCGTCGTGCTCGTGCTATTCGTATCACCAATCAGGGGATTATGAAGGATCAGATCAATGATGTGGGTGACTATGATGAAGATTACAACTTGGATGCTTGGATTTTTCCTACTGTGGGTGCTGGGCTCAATAATTGGAAGGCTGAAGATGTTATTCCTATCTCCTTTAGTCAGGAGTAAATACTATTACTGTGTTGTTACTTTTAAAGTTTGTAATTTTTGAACAATTAAACTCTTAAGCCTTGTGCCTTACCCGGGGCACAATGGTGTGCTTGTTTTGGGATGTCATTTCATTTGCATACTTCATTCAATAAAAATCAGTGGACGTTTTGTTTTCGTAAATATTGTGTTCCTTGACTTTCTTTTCTTTTATTTTTGTTTTATCAGCTATGTGTTCTTACACACACCCACATCACTAAAATGCAGATCCTCATCCACTCTGGATCCTGTTGATAACAGTTCTACTATTGCCAATTATAATTTCAAGAATCCGATCTATCAAGCTGAAGATGGAAATGAGGACGATTGGGAGGTACCTGTAGAGCTTGCTAGGTTGTTACAACAAGAAGAGAAAGCTATACAGCCACATGAAGAGCCAATCGAAGTTGTGAATCTGGGAACTGAAGAAAACAGGAAAGAAGTCAAGATAGGGGCTGAATTAGAGGATGGTGTCAAGAGCAGATTGATTCAGATGTTACATGATTATGTGGAGATCTTTGCTTGGTCCTATGAAGATATGCCAGGTTTGGATACATACATTGTGGTTCACCGTTTACTAGTAAAAGAAGATTGTCGTCCAAAGAAGCAGAAGGTTCGTCGCATGCGTCCTGAAATGTCAGAGAAGATTAAGGAAGAGGTGATGAAACAGTTTGATGCAGGGTTCTTAGCTGTGACTTCTTATCCTCAATGGGTTGCAAATGTGGTACCGGTACCTAAGAAAGATGGTAAGGTACGTATGTGTGTAGATTACAGGGATTTGAACAAGGCCAGCCCCAAAGATGACTTTCCACTTCCTCATATTGATGTTCTGGTAGACAACACTGCTCAGCATAAGGTATTCTCTTTTATGGATGGTTTCTCTGGTTACAATCAAATCAAAATGGCACCTGAAGATATGGAGAAGACAACATTTGTTACATAGTGGGGCACCTTTTGCTATAAAGTGATGCCATTTGGTTTGAAGAATGCAGGGGCAACATATCAGCGTGCTATGGTGGCTTTGTTTCACGATATGATTCATCATGAAATAGAGGTGTATGTGGATGATATGATAGCCAGGTCCCAGAATGAAGAGCAACATCTCGATCATCTGCATAAGTTGTTTGAGAGATTGAAGAAATACAAGTCGAGATTGAACCCAAACAAATGTACTTTTGGAGTTAGGTCTGGTAAACTCCTGGGTTTCATCGTCAGTGGAAAAGGTATTGAAGTAGATCCTGCAAAAGTGAAAGCTATACAAGAGATGCCAGCTCCCCGTACTGAGAAGGAAGTTAGAGGTTTCTTGGGACGATTGAATTACATTGCAAGATTTATTTCCCAACTAACTGCTACCTGTGAGCCAATCTTCAAGTTGTTGAAGAAAGATCAGGTAATGGAATGGAATGATGAGTGTCAGACTACCTTTGATGAAATCAAGAAATATCTGCTAGAACCTCCCATTTTGATGCCACCAGTTGATGGAAGACCCTTGATTATGTATTTAACAGTGTTAGACAACTCAATGGGGTGTGTATTGGGGCAACATGACGAGTCTGGTCAAAAAGAGCAGGTAATATACTACCTTAGCAAAAAGCTTACCGACTGTGAAACAAGATACTCACTGCTCGAGAAAACTTGCTGCGCTTTGGCATGGGCTGCTCACCGACTAAGACAGTATATGTTGACTCATACTACCTTATTGATTTCGAAGATGGATCCAATTAAGTACATATTCGAGAAACCTGCTCTCTCCGGAAGAATTGCAAGATGGCAAATGATCTTAACAGAATATGATATACAGTACACTACTCAGAAGGCCATTAAAGGAAGTGTTGTAGCTGATCATTTGGCTCATCAAGCAGTGGATGATTACCAGTCAATGAGTTTTGAGTTCCCTGATGAAGACATTATGATTATTACCAAAGAACCTGGACAATATGACGGACCTGAACAAGGATCTCGATGGACTATGGTTTTTGATGGAGCTTCTAATGCACTGGGTAATGGTGTTGGTGTTGTGATCAGTTCCCCTGAAGGTTGTCATACCCCGATTACTGCCAGACTTTGTTTCTATTGTACTAATAATATGGCTGAGTATGAGGCATGTATACTGGGTATCAAAGCTGCCATCGGTATGAAGATTCAGTTCCTGGATGTATATGGAGATTCAGCCCTGGTAGTAAGTCAGATTAAAGGAGATTGGGATACCAAGCATGATAATCTCATTCCTTACAAAGAGCATGTGTTGTCTTTGATCCCACATTTCAAAGAGATTACCTTTGGACATATTCCACGAAGAGAAAATCAGTTGGCAGATGCACTAGCCACCATGGCATCCATGTTTGAGATTAGCTGGGATGATGAAGCTCCCAAGATTACTATTGATAGATTTGAAAAGCCTGCATACTGCAATGAGATTGACACTGAAGAAGCAGAGGAGAAGCCTTGGTTCTATGAAGTGAAAAGATATCTTGAAGATCAGGAGTTCCCTGAAGGGGCATCTGCCAAAGATAAGAAGTTTCTGAGAAGGTTTTCTGCTAAGTTCTTTTTGAGTAACGGGATTTTGTACAAGCGCAATCATGATTCAACTTTGCTTCGTTGTGTGGATAAGAAGGAAGAAACTAAGATTATAGAAGATATGCATGATGGGATCTTTGGCACTCATTCCAGTGGTCATACCATGGCAAAGAAGATATTGAGAGTAGGTTACTATTGGTCTACCATGGAAGCTGACTGCTATCAACATTCCAGAACATGTCACAAGTGTCAAATCTATGCTGATAAAGTACATGTACCTCCATCACCATTGAATGTGCTGACTGCTCCTTGGCCTTTTGCCATGTGGGGAATTGATATGATTGGTGAGATCAAACCTACTGCTTCTAATGGACATCGTTTCATCCTGGTTGCTATTGATTACTTCACGAAGTGGGTAGAGGCAGCTTCATTTGCATCTGTTACCAAGAATGTTGTGGCTCGATTCATTAAGAATAATCTCATATGTAGGTATGGCATCCCTGAAAGGATTATTACTGACAATGGCTCTAATCTGAACAACACTATGATTACTGATCTCTGCACGCAGTTCAAGATTAAGCATCACAACTCTTCTCCGTATCGTCCGAAGATGAATGGGGCAGTAGAAGCTGCTAACAAGAATATCAAGAAGATTCTACAGAAGATGACTGTTACTTACAAGGATTGGCATGAGATGTTACCATTTGCTCTTCATGGTTATCGTACTACAATACGTACTTCAACAGGGGCAACCCCATTCTCCTTAGTCTATGGTATGGAAGCAGTTCTGCCCATTGAAGTTCAGATACCCTCCTTGAGAATCATGAAGGATGCAGGCTTGGATGTAGATGAGTGGATTCAGACTCGACTTGACCAAATAAATTTGATTGATGAGAAGAGGTTAGCAGCAGTTTGTCATGGCCAGATGTACCAGAAACAAATGATCAAAGCTTTTAATAAGAAGGTTAAGCCAAAGGTATATCAGGCTGGTGATTTGGTAATCAAGCGTATCATATTACCACATGGTGATCCTAGGGGCAAGTGGACTCCTACATATGAAGGGCCATTTGTGGTCAAAACAGTATTCTCAGGAGGTGCCATGATACTTACTACTATGGATGGTGAAGACTTCCCACAGCATGTAAACGCAGACATAGTTAAAAAATACTACGCATAAAAAGAGACCCGCTAGGTTGACTGGCCTAGGCAAAAATAAGGGCATTCCGGCGAACCAAAAGGGTTCGGGCAAAAATTAGGGATATATATAAAAAAATGTACACCCGGCAAGTCGAAAACCTGAAAAGGCGACTTGGGCAAAAAAGGGTATCCCGGTGGATTGAAAACCTGAAAAGGCAATCCAGGCAAAAGTTAGGGATTAAAGCGTATGACTATGTCTCGTTTGGATCACCCATGGAACTACAACTAGTTGTGCTACTTACTCAAGTTCGAACAGATAAAGATCAATCCAATCATTTCCGTCTCAACAGCAGAAGATGAGATACTTGAAGATAATGGCAATAGTAGAATTGAAACTCAATAGGATTATTCCCCACATAGCTAATTTTCTTTGTTTTGTAAAAAAAATTTACAACGAATTCCTCTTACTAGGATTTCTGTCTCCTTGTACAAACTTGCCTATGTATAGGTCACGTTATGATATAAATAAAATTCCATCTTTGAATCCAGATTTACTTTTACCCTATTTACATAAGCGAAACGTCCATTGGTTGTGTTTGAATGTATGTATGCTTTTGAATATGATTGATGTTTACCAGAAATGCATAAAATGCTTAATATGATTAATGTTTACCAGAAATGCATGAAAGTGCAGTAATAGTATTTACTAAAGACGAACGAGGGAAGGAATTCAACGAAGCTTCGCCGGTTCATCCCCACCAGACAGCTACAAGTCCCCCAGTAGGGCAAATCCATCTTCATAAATACTTCGAGTCACATCTCCCCTGGAATTTATATCCATCTCTTTTATCCTCAGACGGATAGTCGGAATTTTATTCCTTCAATAGGAGTACGACGAACGAAGACGGGAGGTTATGAATACCATACTATCGAACAGAGACGGGAGGTTGTGAGTACTATATTATTAAACGAGACGGGGACGAGTTCCTCATATTCTTCACTATATTATCAAACGAGACGGGGACGAGTTCCTCATATTCTTCACTATATTATCAAACGAGATGGGAACGAGTTCCTCATATTCTTCAGCAACAAATCAGGATTTATTTTCCCTGGCCAGCAGTTGTTATACGAAGATATCCAGACGCTTCAGGCTGCATAATTCATACATACATCATTTACATCATACCATAACATACATATCCATAAGTACATAATACATTTACTTAGGTGCATCATACTATGCATGCATACATAATGCATAAACTAATATTTCCCTTGCAGGATAGTTATATGCAGGTAAAATAATATCAACAACTTACAACAGGTCATCAATGATCCATACTCAAGATGTCCTCGAATAGCAGGCAAACGGTCCGTAAAAAGATCCATTCCCTGGTTCAAGACATCTTTCAGAAGAGCAAATCCTGACGCTCTTTTGGCCCCTTGTTCAAGACTTCTTCAAAAGAACAAATCCTGACGTTCTTTTGACCCTTAAGAGCAAATCCTGACGCTCTTTTGGCACCCTTGAATAGCAGGAAAACGGTCTGTAAAAAGATCCATTCCCTGGTTCAAGATAATTTTCAGAAGAACTAATCCTGACGTTCTTTTGACCTTGGAGAGTAGGCAAACGGTCTGTACAAAGATCCATTCCCTAATCCAAGATACCTCCAGAAGAGATAATCATCACAAGATTTATTTCTACTGGTCCATTCAACTACTCAAATCATGTTGCATAAATGGTTCAGAGACGGCCTATACAAAGACCTAGTACTGATATCCAGTATCAACATCAGAACATCATCACATCCTGATATTTTAGATGGCATCTCTAAGCTCATCTCTAGTTCATCCTGATGGCATCTTTAAGCCCATATCCAAGTGGCATCTTCAATCCCACTCAAGCATATACAACTAATCATCAGTATTACTCTACGCACCGGTGAGTGCAAATTTTTGGGCTTTTGTGTTCAATCCCCTTCAACCTTCCAGGTCACGAATGGCACATATACCAATCTAACCCCTCAGGTTTTAGAAAATTGAACAGGGGCAGCTGTTGCACCCCAAAATTTGCCCTCACAAGACAAGCCATTGTGTACTAAGAGGCTCACAAGGTTCACAATACATCTCATGAGGTTCATGAGGTTCACAAAGTTTACAATTAGTCAGAAAGTTTGACAATTCCCTCAGACAATGCATCCTCCTAAGCAGGGTATCCAAAACTAGGGTTTTGACTTTAATCAAGCTAAATGAACTTCCAAGACTTCAAGTTAGCTTCATAGCATCTTATATGTGTTTAAGAATCCCCGTGACAAATTTCAAGACTTTTCCCAAAGGTTTGCTCAGTCAGATGATCAGATAGGTCAAAATCAGTCAAAGCAGTTAAAAAGTCAAACTGAGGTCAAACCAAAGTCAAACTTCATGATTTTTTGCCAACATCAAGTATATGAAGTAAAATTCATCATTTGATCAAGGGTTGATCATGATTCATCAAGGAGATTTCAGATCATCAAGAATTAGGAGTTTCTAAATTAGGGTTTCCTCAGGAAAAGTCAACAGAACTTTGACCAGCCATAACTTTCACATGCTTCATAAATAATTTTCCATCCAAAGCTCATTTTGAAGGAAATTGAATTCTCTACAACTTTGTGTCTGACAAGCCAAGCCCAAAAATGCTTCATTTGGAAGGTATGAGCTAAGACATTATAGGTCCTTTTAAAAGTCAACAAAAAGTCAACAACTTCAAAAGAACATAACTTGAGAATGGTAAAAGATATGGACATGAAACTAATGGGGTTGGTTAGAGGACTCTTTAGGCTTTCCAAAATGTCCAAGAACACCCTCATAGCATTAAAATTGAAGGATTTGTGCCCTTGCAAAGTTGGGAAATTTTTGAGTGGTTTATGAAGTAAATGGGGTCTTAAAACCATAATTCTTCAAATGGACTGACTTTTTTGTGACCCAATGTGTTCCATGACATCATGCACGAAATTTATTTAATATTTTCATAATTTTCATAATTTTATTTTTATTTATTATGATTTTTTATATTAAAAATCATTTTAAATTCAAATAAAATATAAAATGATGAAGATTTAAAAATATTTTGCTTCTAGAAAGTCATAAAAGTTGATTGGATTTAATTGATATGAAAATTATGAAGATTGTCTCAAAATAGCAATGATATATCAAAGAATATTCAAGTTTTATGACATGATCTTTTTCAATCTCAAATGATCAAAATATCCGAAGAACCATGACATTTTTTAACCTAATTTGATTCACTACATATAGAGGAACATAACACAACCAAAGACAAAAATTTGCAGCCTCAAGGATAAGTTTCACAAAGTCAAAATTCATCAAAAATATGAAATTCGGATTCTAACTTTTTGTGGTTTTTCAGGTGAATGGAGCATGTTAATCTCTTCCCTATACATCACTGAACATATACCAATGATCATATGCATCTAAGAGCCCATGAATTGGCCAAACCGAATCAAATTTTTTGACATTTATGAGTTTTTTTGTTTTCATACATTGGTGTAAAATAAATTATCTTTGACTGTTGATTCTTGTTTGTGATGAGCTAATCATTGTTTCTGGATACTTTGATTTGAGTTTTGGCACAGGATGAGTGATTCACCATTGTTAGGGTTTGAGGTAGCCGATTAGGGTTTATCAATAGACCAAATATAAATGAGTTTTAAGAACATCAATGAATCAGGAATGATGTGAGGATCATATTTATATGATTAATTTGTTGAAATTTTACGTATTAAGGAAGATCCAAATTCGTAGGTTCTTGATGGTATAAAAAACGCAGGGAAATTCGCAGGTATATTCGAATCAAAATTCGCAGGTATAATGAAGAAGATGAAGTCCAGCGCGCGCTTTCTGGTTTTGAAAATTTGTTTTAATATTTTATTGAATTGTTTTTAATTTATTTCACAGATGCGTTGTTGGCTCAGTTGGTATGCGCGTTTGTTAATGAATGAATGGTCCTGGGTTCGATTCCCCCCAGGCCATTTTGTATTGTTTTGCTTTTTTATGATTTTTTCAGGTGAAGAAACAAAACGCATTGGTACTCATTCCATATCACCTGCGCGTGCATAGCCCAGTGGCTGGCTTGTTGGTCTTGAGGGTGTGAAGCCTAGGGCATGGGTTCGAATCCCAGCCCCAGGTATGTTTTTGTTCATATTTTCTTTTATTTTGTTTTTTGTTTATAATATATTATAATTAATTTAATAAATGATAAATGTTTAAAATAAAATTGTTATATTATTTTCTTGTATATAATTCCAAACTTATATTTTTAAAAAAATTAAACTTTATTAATAAAATTATTTAATAGATTATTTTATTGTATATTATTAATATTATATGTTTTTGTATAAATAATTTAATTATATTTAGATTAATTTATAAACCCTAAATTTTTATATGTAAAAAAAAACCTAATATTTTTTATAAACCCTAATTATATTGTAAATCTTAATTTATTTGTTTGTAAATTTTAATTATGTATATTTATTTTATAATTTATTTATATTATTATTGTATGTAGTTTTTATATGTAAATAATTTAATTAATTAATTAACCCTAATTTATTTTAATATTTAAAAACCCTAACTTTATTTTATGAACTTAATTATAATTAACAAATATATTTTTATAATATGTATATAAAATTAAATTATTAGAATTATTAATCATATTTATTAGTATATAATATTTATTATTTATTTCTTTTATTAAAATTATTAAAAATAATTACTTATTTAATTTTGAACTTTTTAAATTTATTTCTATATTATATTGTTATACTAACCATCTTATACTTTTTTTTGTTTATTATTACTAACCCATTTAATTATTTATTTATTTGCTTATTTATTTTAATTATTATAATGTAATTGTACCCACTATGTAATAGTTGTAGAATTTCTTATTATTTATTTTAAAATGCCATGGTTAGTAAAATAGGGTGTGAAAACATGTTTGTATTTAAAATTGAATTTAGATCACTAATTTGTAAGATAAATACTTGAATTTGTACACGCACACATGTAAGTCGATCTAGGATCGCCATCTCACATTCTTAAGGATACCTCTCATGTTGCCTAAAGAAAAAGGTCAAGTAAGGTGTAAAGCAAAGCCCCTTCAATTATATCATCCAGTCCCTTAAAAGATAATAAGATCAAGTCCCTTCATGGTTGCCTTCGTAAATGATCTTGTCTCTTTCGAATAAAGATGATAAGTCCCTTCGAATTGCTAAATACACCTTACAGTTGCCTAATAACAGTTGTCCCTTCACTTGTCCCTCAAACATCCAAGGTAATGACTAACTATTCCTTAATAATAGGGATAGTCTTACCATTTAAAGGATATTCAAGAACAGAAAAGATTTAACTTAGGGTAGGTTCCTCTTTTGTACTTGCTCACTTTTTCAAAACACTTCAAAAATACTTCACATTTTCAAGCAATTTTCAAAACAAAGGCTTTATATATATCCGTACATGGATCATTATAAAGTACTTAAGAAAATTTCTAAACACACCTTACACTTCTCAAAGACATTTTAAAGTGAGCTAAGTAACTAAGAGCCCATGGATAACCATGGATGTAAAGGGTGCTAACACCTTCCCTTTACATAACCTACCCCCCGAACCCAAAAATCTTTTAAGGTCTTTCCTGTTCTTTTATGCCCTTTCCTTTGGATAAAATAAAAGTCGGTGGCGACTCTTGCTATCCGCAACATTTAACTAAAGTCAGTTCTCCCACCGTGTTACACCTAGCTTCTCTTCTTCTCCAGAGCCTTTTCCCAAAAGTGCGATTGTTCCAAATGATTGTTCTCTCCAACTTTTCCTTCTTTTGTCACTCTTCCCCTAGGACCTCTTTTAGTCTTTCCCCATAAAACCCTCACTTATCCTCAACCAAAAGACCACAATGCCCTCATCCTCCAATTCCTTCTATTTTATTCAATTAATCTCAAATAATACATTAAACCCCACATACTTAATTATTCTAATTATTATTAAAATATTAAGCTACCCTCAAACTTCACAAAACATCAAATAACCTCATAAACATAAATAATTCACAAGAAAACACATCAATATAATTAAAATTGACTTTGGGGTGTTACATACTTCAACATTTGAGATTCATCAATCCTTTGATTGGTGATTGAAAGGTTGAAATTATTATGTGTTAATGATTGATCCTTTGCCTAAATTCTCTTAGGGACTCAGGAATCCTGATCCATTACGGGGATACTGTTCAAACCATTCTGGCACAGTCCTTTAGTCAGTGAATTTCTTCTGAAGAGGTATATATCTTAGGGTCAAAATTTAGGGTATGACAGATGCCTCTATTTAATCTTCTTGGACCCGAAGTTGCGAATGATGAAAGCATTGGGAGATTCAAGGTATAAAAGGATTAAATACCTTAGAATACTCGAAATTTTTATCCTAAGATGCGAGGTTGTTCATCATGTCGGCGATCTTGAAGTTGTAAAGGCTTGGTTACAGCGTTGCTTTAGAGGTTCAAGTTATCAAAACTCTAGAATTAACGTTCTTTCTAGGAAAGAACTAGAGAGAAGACTCTTTATCATGCGAGATAAATGCGAGTATGATTATGCAAATATAAATGCAAACATCATTATGAATGTATGAATGAATGTGTATACTGACAAAACAAACACAACACACAAGTTGACAAGACACAACAGAAAATATTGGGCTGATCCGGAGATGGTAATATCGTTGTGGCTTGGATGAATTGCTCATTGTAGAGGGGAGCTCCTGATGCTATTGATTTCTGGAGACATGGATTTGCAGGGAGGCTTAAGTTCATCCTCGTGGGATATTCTAGAGGTTTGGTTACTTTTGAAGCAACTGAATGATTTCCTTTTACGTTCACAGACCAAGGAGAATTGTAAATTTTACTTTGAAAAAAATAAAAGTGAAGTAAATTCATTTTAATTTCAAGAAAAAGGCAAATCATTTTTGAAAACGTCATTTTGCATAGCAGATAAACAAATAAGAGTTGCAAACAAATGTGCAAAGGCTCAAATTTTCATATATTGGGTGGTAATCAACCGAAGGTGTGATTCCACAAAGTAATACAACATAAAAATGGTAATTTATTGTGAAAAACGCTACATTGAAACATCATGAATCTTATCCTTCTACCAATTCTGAGTTTGGGGTCTTCAGAGCTTCTGCTGATGATGGCTTGATGAATGACTTTCTTCTGATGATCCAATCTGGTCGGATGCAATTACTTGCCATGAATCCCTAACATTTTTCCTAGATTTCTCTAGTGGGATATTTTTTTAATGTCTCTAATTTTTTCCTGGATCTCCCTTTCAGGTTTTCAATCCACCAAGACGCTCATTTTTTGCCTAAGTCTCCCTTTCGGGTTTTCAACTTAGGGAGTTGTTTTTTTAACTTTTAAGAGAAGTATTTCTTGACTGCATCAACATATGTAGGATAAGTGAATTCCTCACCTTCCATTATTGTGAGTATCAGGGCACCGCCTAAGAAGGCTTTCTTAACCACATAGGGGCCATCATAATTCGAAGTCCATTTGCCCCGAGAGTCTGTGAGAAATGATTGGATTTTATTGAGTAGGATATATCCTTCTTTGAAGACATGAGGTCAAACTTTCTTGTCGAATGCTCTCTTCATCTGTTGCTGGTATAACTGGCCATGACAGAGGGAATTCATTCTCTTTTCTTCTATCATATTGAGCTCGTCGAATCTGCTTTGGCACCACTCAACTTCAGTGAGTTTGGCCTCCATCAATATCCTTAATGACGGGACTTCAACTTCTATGGGGAGCATTGCTTCCATGCCATATACTAGTGATAAAGGGATTGCCCATGTTGAAGTGCGAACAAAAGTTTGATATCCATGAAGCACGTAAGGGAGCATCTTGTGCCATTCCTTGTATGTAACAACCATCTTCTGGAAACATTTCTTGATATTTTGGTTGTGTCTTCCATTGTGCCATTCATCTTTGGTCGATAAGGAGAAGAGTTATGGTGTTCAATCTTGAACTCTGCGCATAATTCCTTCATCATTTTGTTGTTTAAGTTGGACCCATTGTCAGTAATGAGTTGGCTCAGAACACCGTAACGACAGATGATATTGTTTTTTATAAATCGGACGACCACTTGTCGAGTTATATTGTCGTATAATGCTGCTTCAACCCATGATGCAAGCTTTATACTCAACCTCATTTTTGTACATTTGAATGTCAATCTGGAAATGAATGGAATGTGGGTTCCGTGTGGAGTAACAATGATTGCACCAATCCCATTTCCATAAGAATTAATTGCTTCGTCGAAGATGAGTCCCCAAAGGGATCCTGGTTCAGGTCCTTTGTCTGACAATGGTTCGTCACAATCTTTCATCTTAAGATACATGATGTGTTCGTATGGGAAGTGAAATGTGACTGGATCCTGATTACTGATGGGTTGATGATCCAAATGACCAGCTAGGATACTTCCTTTGACGGCCTTCTGAGCGTGATACTCTATGTTGTATTTTGATAATAACATTTTCCAACGAGTGATTCGTCCCGTTAATGCAGGCTTCTTAACACATATTTGATCGGATCCATTTCTGAGATGAGCAAAGTAGTATGATAAATCATATACTAGCAAAGACGTTTATCCGCCCAAGCTAAAATGCAACAAGTTTTCTCGAGCATTGTGTACCGAGTTTCACATTTAGTGAATTTCTTGCTCAGATAGTAAATAACATATTCTTTTCTTTTTGTTTCTTCTTACTGGCCAAGTACACATACCATGGAATCTTACAAAATGGTGAGGTACATAATCAATGGTCTGCCTTCAACTGGAAGAGACAAAATTGGTGGCTTTAACAAGTATTCTTTGATCTTTTCAAAGGCTTCTTGGCAGTCTTCTGTCCAATCATGACTTTGATTGTTCTGGAGAAGTTTGAATATTGGCGCACAAGTCGCATTCATGAGGAATATAAAACCGGAGATGTAATTGAGATGTCCTAGGAATCCTCGTACTTATTTCTCTGTTTTCGGAGCAGGCATTTCTTGAATTGCCTTGACTTTTTCAGGATCGAGTTCGATTCCTTTATGACTGATGATGAATCCTAGGAGCTTTCCTGATCGGACACCAAAGGTACACTTATTAGGATTCACTCATAGTTTATATTTTCTCAGATGTTGGAACAATTTCTGCAGATGTTCAACGTGTTCCTCCTTGGTCTTAGAATTGGCGATCATGTCGTCGACGTATACTTCGATCTCTTTATGCATCATGTCATGAAAGAGAGTTGTCATGGCCCTTTGATAGGTAGCACCAACGTTCTTTAATCAGAACGACATTACTTCGTAATAGAAGGTGCCCCAGGGTGTAATGAAAGATGTTTTCTTCATGTCTTCGGGTGCTATTTACCAGTATGTCAATGTACGATAAGGGGAAATCGTCCTTTGGACTTGTTTTGTTGAGATCCCTGTAGTCTACACACATTCTGACTTTTTTCGTCCTTCTTTGGTATTGGCACAATGTTTTCTAACCATTGAGGATATTCTAAAGTGGTGAGAAATCATGCATCAATTTGCTTCTGTACCTCTTCCTTGGTCTTAATAGCCATATCTAGATGAGTTCTTCTCAATCTCTATTTAACTGGCAAGCATTCTGGCTTCAACGGTAGATAATGTTCCACGATGTCGGTATCCAACCCTGGCATGTCCTGGTCGGACCAAAAAAATACATCAGGAAATTCTTTGAGTAATGAGACCAGGTTTTTCCTTTCAGCCAAACTAAGTAGTGCGCCTATCTTGACTTCCTTTCTTTCTTGTTCTGAACCCAAATTGATTGTTTCCAACAATTCTTTGTAAGGTTGAATGGAATTCTCCTCATGTCTGAGCAGTCTAGAGATCTCTTGTAGAATTTCTTTGTCACCTTCCTTTTCAGTTTCGAATACCGGGAACTCAAAGTTGAGAGAAGGCATTGGATCACGTGTTTCAATGGGGTTCAAAACAGTTAATCTACGTGATGATGATATCGAGAAAACACATTTAGAGATTGCAAAAGATAGTTTATGCAAATTAGTTTTGAAAAATGTTTGTTTTTATTTTTAGTGATTGTTTTTAGGGATTACCATTTTCTGAAAAAGAGAAAAGAGAAAATAGCAACAAGTGCAGAAATACATAATGACATTTTATTTATGATTTTTCGATTCTTGAAATACACAACCCTATACAGCAAAACTCTGTCACTTTGGGCTAAGTGAAGAGGACATTTACAACAAGTAAGCCCTATAAAACATTCCTTGTCATCCGGGAGAGATGAAAGGCTAAAATAAAACCAAACAATTACTTTGGAGTCACTAGTGCATAAAGTGTAATTTACACCCGTTTTTTTTAACATTTAACACCCGTTTTTAGAGGGTGTGAATTCAACAGGTGAGAAATGTCTGACGAATTTACACCCATTTTAAAACGGGTGTAAATTTCATGTTATATTCCACTCTTTTTAATAGAAATCGGGTGTAAATTATTACATATATACATTTATAGATGTTATATTACACCATTATTTTGTTTAAAAGGGATGTATATATTCCATTTTATACCCTATTTTATATAAAACGTGTGTAAATGTTTGACTAATTTCATTTCAATTCGATTTTACACCCGATTTTACTATTGATGTTGACAATTTTACACCCGATTTTACTATGGATGTTGGCAATTTTACACCCGATTTTTACTATTGATGTTGGCATGTTTACATCCAATTTTTTACTATTTATGTTGGCATTTTTACACCCGATTTTACTATGTTTTAGTTTCATAATTATATTTAGACCCTATTTGATTTAATCAAATATTTTTTAATACCACTAAACATTCAATACACAAAAAGTACATCCAAAACAAATATCCTAACATCATTGTATATATAAGTCTTATCAAATCATATTATTTAATAGCATAAAGTCTACATCAAAATCATATTAACATAAACTATCTATATAAAAAATTTCTTCCTTCGCTTTGGTTTTGGATTTGGAAATATTTGAATGTCTTCTTGGTCATCCTCTTCCACCATTTCCTCTTCCACCATTTGCATTTTCTCTTCAACCTTTTTTTGCTCTTCAACCATTTCCAGAAAAAATAATTGGCCCAAAGTTTTCGCATGTGGTCAATCGTCTCTATTTCATAGGATGATGTGTCTCTGAATACCTACAAGTTTACAGATAATAAGTTAAACAACTACATACTAAAACAATAATTTACATGTTGTTCATTAAATACATGCAATACAAAAATAATTTAACTTATTTACCTTGTTAAATCTTTCACCACTTTTTGTAGCTTCTAAAGAGTTTCTTCATCACTTCGTTTAAAGCACGGTCGCCCAACTGAATATGAAAAATGCAGTTTGTAAAAAGCAATAAATTTGATTGTCCAAATTAGAAATAAGGGATCAAGCCACAGTCATTCACTAAAACAACAAAGAGAAAAAGAAAACCTTGGGTCGTTGTTCATGTTTTGGATATTGTCTTATATGTACATTTGCAAGCAAAAGAATCAAGTTCTCCCTCTGATTTTCCACATTTCCCTTCCGCAAAGGTACAAGGAAATTATATTTGAACAAAATATTAAAAAAAAAAAAACGGTGGTCATAAATCAATTTAATCTCTACCTGGAAACCAAACATCAGCAGAAGCCAATCCATATTGTCTTTGTTAACTTTGTTACTGTGATTTGTCGGCCATGGCAAACCCCTAGTATTACGCAATGCATAGAAAGCAACTTGAATCAATAAATCAATAAATAAATGTAAGTAGTCTAGTCAACACTCTGAAAACAATTCAAACATAAATTATTCATTACATAAAAGTAGAGATGGACCCAAAAACTTTAAATTGTGGGGGTGAATTTTGCATATAAATTTTTATATGAAAAATATTATTTTCTCAATTTTTTATATATATTGCCTTAGAAAAAAGTTTTATACCAAATTATAAATTATATAATAATAACAAATTTATAATGTCCACATTTATATAATATCATAAATATATTCTTAATATTTGTGAAAATAAAAAAAAATTAATAGTAAACGAGAATATTATCTATTATTTAAAAATAAATATTGCTTTTCTAAATTTTTTAATATTATAAAATTATTAGTTCATAAGTCATTAATTAATTTTTAATTCAAAAGAAGTATCACTCCAAATGATAAAGGCTATTTTTAATTCAAAAGAAGTATCACTCCAAATGATAAGGGCTATTTTTAATTCAAAAGAAGTATATCCCCTACAAGTATATCCATTACAAATTAAAATACAAATCAAATCGATAAACAAAAGAACTAATTAATTTTATAACATTACTAGAATGTTTTATAAACATATTGGGGGCACAAACCCACACTCTTCCTAAGCTTGATGTCAGATTCTAGGAGAAGGATGAAAACATAAACTAATTCTCTCTCCTTAATAGTAAACTTGTAAAGTAAATATCAACATACAATAAATTTAATACCACTAACAACTTTCATAACTCTAGGGATTTAGTCAACAGGGTTCTATATTTAGGGAGAGAGCTTTTCTTTTTCTATTGGCTTAGTGGCAAACACATACTCATATAAACATTTGCGGGAGGCCATAAACCAGGAATTCCACATAAAATGTTCTCAAAACTAAACTATTATTCTATAACAACGAGAACAAGAACATAGCTAGTAACTTCAATGAAAATTGAATTAAAGCATAATAAAGGAAAACAAACCTCAGAATATCTCATTATAGCCTCTTTTCCACTTTCTGGATCAAGGAAAAAAATATTATAAGGTGCATATAATTGCTTCTTTTCCTCAACCTTGGTATGAGCTTCCAAAATCTACAATGAAACATTGGAATGTAAAAATCAAAGGAAAAAAGGAAGAATCTTAATATCATTTTATTTATTTCTATAATCCATTTGGTAACAAATAGAAAGCTAAAATGCTAATATCTGAAATAGTGAGAGACACTAATTTTACCTCATCAAATACTTCTACAACCTATGTTTGATTAACTGCTTTCAAAACCTCAAATAAGACAACAACAATTTTATATGCTTTTGTAAGTTGGGCACTGGAAAAACATGTGATGTTAATACCAATATGTCCCTTGTTGGTGAACAAATATACACATACAGAAATAAGGACAATTCGCAGATAATATCTGATATAAGAGAGATAAAGTTAAAGTCAATGTCCAAACTATTAATTGACTTCAATTATAAACTCGTCAGTCCTTACTAGCAACATTTTGTAACACTTGAATATACTTTTTGTAGTAATGCCGATAAAAGCTCTGCATTTCATGAGCATCATTCTTCGCTCTTGCCTCCAGTGTGATATCATTTTCCTGTAAAGAAAGGAAAAATACTACCACATATTCAAGTTTCAAATGAAAGACATTCCAATCTTTGGAATAATAATATGGGGTAGAATTATTTGTTCGTTCTTCTTTTATCGGAACATTAATATACTAAAAAAACGTAAAGTAAAGAAGCCATTAATATTCTTTGGAAAAACAATGGGTAGATCCTAATATGATTGAAGTTTGAAAGTATAAGAGAACTAAAACAAATGTAGAAATTCTTAAATAATATCAGAAGTTTACCCTTTCTAAACTTTGAAGAATTGTTGTTTTAAATTGACGAACATCGCGTCCACTATATGTGGGATCTAGTCTGTGAGTTTTTTCAAAAGTATAAATTTGTCCTAATTACAAAACAATCCAGTACTTTCGATAGAAAGTATGCAGATCGAAAGTATGTAGATCAAACTTCGTAAAACATTTCATTGTTGTGTCAGTAAAAATATGAGGCTAACATGTTATCCAAATAGAATAATCGAAAGAAGAGAGCGTCAAAGTAAAATATAAAACGATGAAAGTTACAACATACAACATAGTGGTTTCAAATTCAAAATAAGTAAACATGTTATGACTTTATAAAATTATCAAACTATGATGATCTAGCCAATTAAAGGAAAGAAATAATGAAACTTGTGCAGCAAATTTATTAACAAATCAAGAAAAACATAATGCCATAACACAACTATGAGTATATTTACACATTCACTCACCATTTCATTCTCCAACTAAACTACAAAAAATCACTCTCATGCATCATCACCACCTAGTTTCTCCTTTTTTTTCTTCAGAAAAGTGAACATACATCTCCATAATACTGACTCCATTCTTCTTTCACAAATCTCCAACACAAACTTCTCAATTAAACTCTCTCTCACTTCCAATACAGTTCATCACTTTACCCTTGAACCTGTTAAAGGAGTAATGTTTTCCAACTTAACCATAGACTTGGAAAATTGTTCAAAGAAAATATCATTTCTTGTTGCATAAGTTTTCACTAAATCTGCAGATACTTGATTCTTTGTCAACAAAAATTCATAAGAACTCAACAGACCCTTGTTCGCCAATAAGTTCTTGTAGTAGTTGTTATCGAATTTTATCGGGGTGACAAAGTCTAGGAAAAATAGATTTTGGTCTCCACCAGATCTCGGGCATTGAGCGTGCAACTGAGCTGCATAGTTTTGGTCAAGAGTGAAATCTGACTTGCCATTCCCAGTTTTGTTGTAGAGTCTTTGTCTAAATCTAGTGCATCTTGAATCACCTATAGTATGACTACCTATAACATAACAAGAAAATGTTTATACACTTGGATAATTGCGATCATCGCAACACGAAATAGATTAGTACTAAGATGTTTTACCAGATAGAGCAACTAGATCAACAATGTTCAGTCCCTTAAGCTTGAACTTAGTTAAGATGGTTTGGAATGTATTGTTAGGGGAAGGAATGTTGTTATTCAAACCACTGATGCTTGCACCGAGAGAATCCCTTATTCCCAAAGGTACATCCCAGTTTGGTCCACCAGTCTGCAAGGATTGAGTATTAGATTGATATTTAACTTTTGATGGTTAAAAGTAGAGTTCAAAATAAGATGAAATTTCTTACAAAATCAGTTGAATCTCTAGCTTTTATAGTCAAAATATCAGCACAAGAGACTGTATATGGACACTAGTTCTCTACTGCAGATTTAATTTCTTCAATAACTTCAAATCCTTTACTCGCGTTACGGTTTGGATTTGACCTCTTTTCACTGATGATAGTACCACTATTATCTAGCATCACAGATGCATCACAACCCTGCAACATCAATTCTTTGTCATGACACTATGATAATAAAAAATTTCTATATGCATTCACAATATTAAAAGCAAGTCTGTAATTACAATTGCGGCCGCAACTTTAAGGTTCTTAATGTGTCTGCGACCACGACCGCAATTTTAAATATTGTTTACTTGACCACTAAGTAGTTGGCCTGTTATATGTAGATACCTTGACAAAACAGACATGAAAATGCAGTCTCAGCAACGAAGCAGCCATGCGAGGTTCTTTAGTGACAACCTTGGAAACTACAAACTTAACAATCTCTTCGACTTTAGGACACTAGTCAGCAGATTAGCAAATATTTTGGTTCTCCACTGTCATGTCCTCTCAAGCAATACTTAACCTCAATGACGTCTAGTCTTTATCAACAGAATGTTAAACCAATGTGTCGGCTCTTCGAATATTAAATTTGCAGAGCGGGAAGTTGCTTTTGTCCGAAGCCATCGATTGATGCATCCACAGTGAAAATGGTGGGTACATGGAAGGCGATACAATTCTACCTAGGGGTAAAGAAAGATATTTTTAAATAGAAAAATCATAATCTAAAAAGCATACAACAATTTAAGAAAATAACTAGTAGTTAGAGGGAGAAGAGATGGCTCAGAAACCAATAATAGAGCTTACACATAAGGATGCCTATGGATTTTTTTTTGTATTTTAATTATCTTGTGATTTCATACACATGGTAGGGTTTAAGGAAAAGCTTATCTACCGCCTAGAAAGTAACTCCACCTGGTTGTGAAGCTCAGTCTACTGCAGGTGTAATAGATCTTTAATTTGAAAGATAGGGGACTTGTAAATAAGTGGCCCAATATCTTTGTTTTGGAAATTGAAAACTGTTTAAGAAAACAGTTGGGTGATCAGGACTTATACGGAAGCCTGGCGGGGTTTTAAAATAGATTGGAAAAGCTTAAAACAGTAAGAATGAGTCCTAAACACAAAGGATTCCCCATGAAACATTTTCACAATTCGTTTTTATTTAAAGGAATGTTATGTGTAAAGAAATTCACAGAAATATATTCACAGATGAAAATTCAATGCGGTGAAAAAAGGTGATCGCGCTGAGTTCTTTTAAAATGGATCAGATGAACCCTAATGGTTCATTTTTTTAAAAAGGGATGGGTATCACACTCTAATAGAGGCCCAAGTGTGATAAAAATCAATTTGAGGGTGATTAAAATCAAAACCCTAGTTTTGGTATTTTAAATATTATAAAATATTTAAGACTTTGATAAATTTCAAACACAATTGAAAAATAAGTTAAAATTTTGAATCAATGTTTGAAAAAATTATGTTTTATCCATGAGATAACTTGAATATCATTTATGTTTGAAAAATCAAGTGGAAGAAATAATTTTAAAAATGTTTATAAACAAATAAAATTAATTCTTTACGAAAATAATAAATATATTAAAAAATATATTTTTTGGTGATTTTTTAATGGAATAATATATTTAAACATTTTTAAGAATTAATGAAAAAAGAATCATTTTAAAACTCAAAATAATCATAGAGAAATTAATTTTGGAATGAATTAAATAAAATCACAAAATTCAAATATGTGAAAATTCAAAAAAGGGCGCCAAAAACATATGAAGAACACGCGCATGTTCTTCATCTTGCCCAGAAATGGGGATTTTTCAAAATCCCTCATATCTCAATGAATATGTAATGAAATGAAATAAACATCAATCTTGCTCGATTTTAACTCACGAACAACATGGTAACAATTAATTTCATTTATTTTGTGGAGAGTGAAAAATCAGTGATGAATACTGAAGAACCCTAATTTGGCCTGAGCCTCATGAAATTCTACATGATGACGATTTTGTGAAGTTGATTGAGGGGAATTACTTAGAATATGATTACGCGCATATGACAAAAAGATAGTGCGGGGAAATATGCATGGATTATGAAATGGCCAAGTTTGAGGCTTACCTGAACTTGAGCTTGCACGTGGAGATGTGATTTTGAGCTGGAGGTGTTATAGAAATATTATGATGATCTTGAAAGCTTATTTACACCATATGGAGTGTGTTTGAACACTTGGACTTGATTGCAAAAGGCTAGATCAAGTTGTGGCCTTCAAGTTGCATAAATATGGTTTCTTTGAGGTTTTGAAGGGTGATTTTTGGTTGGAGATGTTTCAAAGGTGATCTAAGTGTTTGAACACCTCATATACATCATATGTGATATGTTTGAGCAATTGGTTTGAGTTGATAGTGGCCACAACTCAAAAACCAATAATGATTGCTCAAAATATCAAGTTTTGAGTCTTTTAGGAGTGAAGGAGAGAAAGCTTGGAGATCAGAGGCTTTTGTGTGATTTTTATGATCATATGAGGTATTTATTTATAGGTAAAGATTTTGAGATTGCTTAGTCCTTAAGTCTTGAAGAGATGAGGTCACCATTGTGAGTCATGTTTTGTAAAAATATCTCTTACACATGGAATGATGAAATTCTCGAATAGCTTATCTATGCAACAACAAAATTCACATTCCTCAGAAGTTTTATGCTTGGATTGTATCCACTTATTGCTTGTAAAAAAGAGATCCAAGAATATTCCATTTTGGAGTTTGGTGACCCTTGGATCAAAATGCATAAGTGTTGAAATTCATAAATGACATTTATGGTAATTCCTTGGAGCAATCATGAATTTGCATGTTTGATCATGTTTATAATGATTTTCAAGATGCTTCAGACCAATTGACATTGTTCTTTGACTCAAAAAATCAAATTTCAAAAGTTTGTGAAAATTTGGTTTTTGAAAAACAGTTTTGGATGGTCATTTTGATCCATGATTTCTTCATGTACAAGCAAGATCTTTTCATGCCAATTGGTTCTTTGAATGTTGGAAACATTTGCAACAAAATTGGTGTTTTTAAAAGGATCTGAATCAACTTAGAACTAGGAGAAAAATCCCTCCAAGTTTTGGCGTTTTGCTAATTTTGTACTTAGACAAAAAAATTTCAAGTGTTGAAAATCAATATTTTTCTTGATTTTGATCCATCTTCAACTTAAAATCCATAATGATTTGGAGTTTTGTATAGTTGAATTATTTGTAGTTTGTGATGATATCTTTCATTTGAGCTTTGGTTCAGAAAAATCTGATGCTTGGATCACAAGTTATGATGCTTGGAAGTAGGCTACTTGAATACTTTTTTCCATAACTTAGAAAAAATTCTAAGTTTCAAAGATTGCCCCTTTTACAAGTTATCTTCAAATTTTTTATTTTTTGTGATCAAATAAATTCATGGACCATATATTCTTGTAATATAGGTCATGAGGATCATATTGGGAGAAAAGTTCAGACTTTGACTTTTTGGTCCAAATGGAAATTACACTAGATACCCCTGGTGTTCTGATTTTTTGAATAGACATCCTCTGAGGTATTTTAACCTTATGAATGTACTTCCATGATGTATATGAGATATTTAAATCATTCCCTATGGTATAGGCTCTTGTCCAGATGAAAATCTTGACTTTGGGATCCTCGATTAGATAGAAACCCTAATCTAGGCACTATGAAACCATAATCTTGGAATCTTTGATCTCTGCACCTTTTGTACTAGTAAATGGTTTTCAAAGTCATGTCTACATTATTGATGATGTATGGAGGTCTTGGCTCCTTTTTTCCATGAACAATTTCATCTGGAGGGCATCAGATTACTTAAATCCTAATTGGTGGTTCTAATGGCTCGGGCCCAGATCACTAAAATTTTTGTATAGTCTTTGAACTATCATTCATCTCAACCCTTGGATTGGTGATTGAAAGGTTGAAAATGTTATGTATTAATGATTATTCCTTTGCCTGAATCTTTTGAGGGACTCAAGAATCCTGATCCATTATGGGGATATTGTTCAAACTAGTCTGGCACAATCCTTTGGTCAATGGATTTCTTATGAAGAGGTATATATCTTATAGGTCAAAATTTAGGGTATGATCGTAAGGTTTAGTGAGATAACTGATGTTTTCATGTGAAAAGAGAGAGTTAGAGAAGGAAGAACAAGGGTGCTAATGCAAGGTTCCATCATCAATTTTCGCAGGAACTCAGACCCAAATTCGAGGTAAGGGGGAGAATGGGATCAATATGGGTGATTATAACATGAGAGGATAGTGAGGGTTCCTACCCCTCGTAGGATTTTGTCTGTGTTATTCTCTGTTTGTGAATCTGAGATTTGTAATGATGCAATTATTGTGAAATCTGTATGAACTCGTTAATAATGGCATGAATTGCATGAATGAACAATGTTGTTAGTGTTGTACGTGTAGCACCCTAATTTTTTACCCTAAGATTTTCCATATTTTCACTTGCATATTTGAATACTAACAAGATCACATACTGGTTCGTCTATCCTTTTTTATCGCATGTTTATGCTTCACAGGGCATCACCATTGCTTTTGTTTGCCTTACTAACCTCTAATTAAAATACAAAAATATTTTGTTTTCTTTTATTAACATTTCCAGGGGAAGAAGAGGTTAAAAATACAAAAATAGTAGTCCCACAGCTCGAATGAATTTCATCTGAATAAAGTCGAAGTTGATCTGCAAACAATTCAAATTTATCTAATCAAGGTTTCATCAAGTTTTCATTGATTTATTCAAGGAATTCCAAGGTTCGTGTGTTTATTTCCATGCATTCTTCGACGTGCAAAAGAATCTAGCCGAAACAACAACAATGCAATCAAAAGAAAAGCAAAATTTAAATTTTGGCTTGGTTAATCGATTAACCAATGTGTTAATCGATTAACCTGGATGAAATTTTGAAAATTTGTTTGAATTGTGCATCATCTCAGCCCTTGATCTCACTTGGAATATTCTAGATCACATTATTTTAATCCACCTACATCATTTTGATTATTTCCCACCATATACCTTCACCAATCACCACTTTTTTATGAATTTCCCTCCAAATTTGAATTTCAAGCCTAATTTTGATTTCACAAATCAAGCTCCATTCCAGCAAATTCCCAAGCCTAAACTCTTTAAATAGAGGCCTCTTTTCATTCTTTTCTCAAGCTTTAGAGAGCCAAAAAACCCCTTGCAAAATATCTCCTCAAACCACAAAATTCACCAAAGCTCATTTTTTCCTTTTGAAAGTTATCAAGAATTTGCATTGAATTCTTGACTAACTTTGAGCTAAACCTTCATCCTTTTCATTTTTCTTCATCAATTTGAGTAGATTAAGCTTGCTTGTGGAGTAATTTGGAGTTTGTTCTTGGTAATTCATCTTCTTCCATTGTTACACCTTCATCATCATCGTTCAAGATGTAGATCCTTGGTGCTCTTTGTTGTTGATCCCTTGGATCATATATTGTTGTTTGATTGCAGGGATTCCATTGTATTTTTCACTTTAAAATGCATGCCAATTCAGTTCATGATCATAAGGTGTTTGAATTTTTTTTTAAAGAGGACCATCTTGAATTTGGGCCAATTTTCTGCCTCGGGTTCAGTGTTAATCAATTAACTAGTTACATCACAAGCTGGTTAATTCATTAACCGGTGTAAAATGGCACATGATTTGAAATTTCAACGTGTTAACCGTGTAGAAGCATACTTCAAGCTCTTTGTTTTGATGACGTCAACATTATCCAAGCTCATTCCAGATTGCAAAAAGTCGAGATGACAACAAACGATCAAGACCATGGCTATGCATCATCAATGGAATGTTTCCGATTGATTCAAGATTTTGTGCTACACTTTCAAGACTTGTCTCAAGGCTTAGGTATATCAATAATTACTTCTTAAATATGATATACAAGTGTTCAACATAATCTTCATAATTTTATTGCATGTGCATATTTTTTTGAAAAAGAAATCGGAACTGGTTTAACACTTTTAACAGAAATATTTTTTTGTATTTTAACAGTGTTAACCGGTTAACCATATGGGTTAACCGGTTAACGGCAGCAATTTTTCAATTCTGTGGTAACGTTCATAGGCGTTAAACGATTAACCTATTTGGTTAACCGGTTAACACTGAAGAAATGTTGAAAAATTGTTTCCTTTCAAATTCAAATATTTTGTTAAAGTTATACCTCTTCATGATTTTATTTCATAAGTTTTTATACCTTTTCAAATAAAATTCTTTTCAAATTTTCATACCTTTTTGAATAGGTGTCTAAACTATTATAAATTCTAAAAATTTCAAATTCATAAACACCTCCTAGACAATTTCAAATATTTCCATACAATCAAATTCACTTTATTCAAATTCTTTTCATCTTTCAAAAGTGTTCATAAGTTCATAAATTTCATATTTTGTCTTGAACACTTGTGTTGAATATTTATAGTGAATTCTTGATTTTAGGAGAAGATCAATTTTATTGATATCATTTCATTGTACTCTCACTCAAAACAATATTATAGAAAGTGTCTTTCTATTTTGTGACTTGTGTTCCAAGGATTGTTTGGACATAAGGGTAAGTGTGGCAAGAGGATTGTTCTTGCACACTTGTTTGTATAGTTTGCTAGAAAGTAGGCCTCACCATTGAAGGTGTGATAGGTTATACTATTTTAAAGAAAACTAGTGGAAATCTCTTTCGTGTTGAAAGGGGACTGGATGTACCTTCGGATTGTGAATGGAACAAGGATAAACCTCTGTGTGTTCTTTACTTTTCTGCTTTACAATTTTCTTTCTTTAACCGTAAAAGCACAATCCATCCATCTAAGAAAAAGAATCGAGAAAATTTTGATAACACCTAATTCACCCCCCCCCTCTTAGGCGCATTCTGATTCTACAATTGGCATCAGAGCAGGTTTAGGTAACTTGTTCCTACAAGATCCTTATGGATTCCGCAAACTCGAACCCCGTTTTCAAAGATGGTGGAAGTAGCAACAAGCCTCCGCTCTTCTCCGGCGAATACTTCGATTTCTGGAAAATCAGAATGATGGCACATCTTGAAGCCCAAGGAGAAGGCATATGGGAAGCAATCGAAGAAGGTCCGCATAATCCCGTCAATGTGATCAACGGTGTTGGAACGGCGAAGTTGAAGAATATGTATGATGAAGATGATAAAAAGAAGATCCTAAATGAGAAGAAAGCAATCAACATACTTCAAACCGCTCTTAGTATGGACGAATTTTTTCGTGTATCACAATGCAAATCGGCGAAGGAGATTTGGGATACTTTGGTAGAAACACATGAAGGAACAACAAAAGTTAAAAGATCAAGGCTTAACACTTTAAGTCAAGAATATGAAATGTTCCGCATGCAGCCCGGAGAATCTATTGTGGCTTTACAAAAAAGATTTGTTCATCTAACCAACCATTTGATTGCACTTGGAAAGACCTTCACCAATGATGATCTCAACTTGAAAGTTCTAAGGTCTTTGACAAGGGAATGGCAACCGAAGGTGACCGCGATTTCGGAGAAGAAGAGTCTCTCAACAATGACATCCGCATCTCTATTCGGCAAACTTCAAGAGCACGAATTGGAACTTGGAAGGCTCGAGAAGCATGAAAGTCAAGAGAAAAAGTCCAAAGGAATTGCTTTGAAGATTGACATGAAGGAGGACAAAGATGACGAGATCTCCGAAGATGAGAAATTCATGCTTCTTGTTAAGAAGCTTGGTAAGTTTTTTAACAAAAATAATAATTCTTCTTTTCCTAAAAAGAATAAACATTTCAGGAAGAAGGATGCATCCACATCGAATCAAGAAGTTACATGCTATGAATGTGGAAAGCAAGGTCACATAAAACCGGATTGTCCAAGACTTGCGAAGAAAGGAGGATTCAAAGGCAAGAAGGACTTCAAGAATAAAAAGGCTTATGTCGCGTGGGATGACAATGAAGTGAGTTCCTCATCGGAATCGGAAAGCGACGAATGTGCAAATATGGCGTTAATGGCGTCACATCACTCCGATGAAGAAAATGACGAGGTTAGTAGTAACTTTTCAATTTATGAAAATGATGCACAAGAAGTCATAGATGAACTTCTAAAGGAATGTAAGACTTTGTACAAAAATATTTCATCCCAAAAGAAGAAAATATTATCCTTAGAAGAACAAAATAAATCTTTTGAAAAATACATTGAAGATGAAAAACAAAAGATAAAGGATGAAAAACAAAGCCTTACATGTAAAAATTGTGAGTCATTGTCCTTTCAAATTGTTCAACTAAAAAGAGTGTTAGAAAGATATGAAAAAGGTCAAATTGGCTTGGAGGAAATTCTTAGGCACCAAAGATATCCAAATGATAAAAGTGGCCTAGGATATTCTAAGTTTTCCAAACCAAGCACAAGTGAAACCGTTTTCATAAAAGCTAGTGAACAAATTGTTAAGGAAAAGACTAACAATGCTAAAACTATGCATCAAAGTCATAAAAAGAAAAGGATTATTAAGAAACAAAAATATGTTCCTAAATTCAAAAGTCAATTTCAACCTATTTGCTTTTATTATGGAATCAAAGGCCATACACCTAATGCTTGCTATGTGCGCAACATTGGTGTTGCTAAAGGGCATTATGTGTGGGTTGAAAAGAGTACTAACTATCAAGGACCCAAAGCAATCTGGGTACCTAACAAAACTTGACTTTGTTTTGTAGGTATGCTTGAAAACAACTTCTACGCAATGGTATCTCGATAGCGGTTGTTCAAAGCATATGACGGGCGACATCAACAAATTTTCAAGTCTAACACTTAAGGCCAAAGGATACGTTACTTACGGTGATGATAACAAAGGAAGAATTCTTGGAGTTGGAACCATTGGTGCATCTCCTCATACAATCATCGAAGACGTCCTTTATGTGGAAGGCCTTAAACACAACCTTCTTAGCATAAGTCAATTGTGTGACAAAGGGTTCCGAATCAACTTCATAAAGGAGGAATGTTTGATAGAACACGAAGTCACTCATGAACTCTTGCTAAAAGGTAAACGATTTAATAACATTTTTATGATTTCTTTTGATGACTCTCTCTTGAAGGTGAAGTGCTTAATGGAAAACAACAACGATGCATGGCTTTGGCATAAGAGGATCATGAAGTATCTCAAAGGAACAACGCATGTCGGACTATGGTATCCTAAAGGTAGTACTTGTTCTTTAATTGGTTATTCTGACGCTGATTATGCAGGATGTAAGACCGATAGAAAGAGTACAAGTGGTACTTGTCACATTCTCGGGAATGCTCTAGTGTCGTGGGCATGCAAGAAGCAAGCATGCGTTGCACTTAGCACGGCCGAAGCGGAGTACATTGCAGCAGGAAGTTGTTGTGCTCAAATCTTGTGGCTTAAACAACAACTTCTCGATTTCGGTATAGATCTCGGTTGTATCCCTCTCCGGTGTGACAACACAAGTGCCATTAATATCACGAAGAACCCGGTCATGCATTCAAGAACAAAGCACATTGATATTCGGCACCACTTCCTTCGAGATCATGTTCTAAATGGAGATGTCGATGTTACATTCGTGGATACACACAATCAACTCGCCGATATATTCACTAAACCGTTGGCTACAGAGCAATTTTACAAGATTCGACGAGAACTTGGTATTCTCAATGAAGGTGACATCTAACCTTTACTTTAAAATTGATTATTGTATGTTTTTATTGCATTTTATGTATGCTTGTTCACTTTTTTGTCATAAAAGGCTAGCACTCCCATTTCTCTATTTTTCGTTTTTCTCACTTTCGTATACCCGAAAATTATCGGTTTCAAAAAATTTTTTTGATCGAAAGTTGCGTCTTGATGAGTGCTAACACTTTATGAATTTGTTTTTATGAAAAAATGATTATTTTTAGGCTAAAACATGCTGCTGGATTTTTCAAAAAAATTCAAATTTTTTAACCGTTAACCAGTTAACCTATTACGTTAACCGGTTAACACATCCAAAACTTGAATTCCAGCGCAGGTTTCAGCTTCTGTCTGTTTGAATTGTTTTTGTTTTATTTGTTTTACTATGTTTTATTATATTATTCTAGTACACATATTGCATGTTTTGGTTCATTCTCTTCCACATGTTTTAAACTCTTCAACTCTTTGACTACCAAAACACTATTTATCATCCTCTTCCAACTTCCAACCTTCAACAACTTAAACCCTCATTTAAAACCCACTATCTCTTCATCTTTATAACACTATTCAAACTACATTAAACTCACCAAATATCATCTCCTCCATAAACCCTAACTCCATCATTGTTCATGGCACCCCAAAGGAAAGGAAAGGAACCAGCGTTTGTGTCAGAAGAAGCTCCATCTGTTGAAACAATGGAGTCTACCAAGAAGAGGAGGCTGGATTTCAAAGTCAGAGTCAGACCACTGCTTAAGGGTAAATATGTTCTTCTGAAATCCTTCAAACCTCCAACATTTAGATTTCCTACATTGCTAGAATTTCAAGGAATGCTTGATTTTGTTGCTGACAACGGGAGAATTTACCCGGATTTGGTCCAATCCTTTATGCATAATTTTTCTCTCAACATGGATAGGCATGGTAAACATAAGTTGCATACTCTTGTTCGGAATTGTGAAATTAAGGAGGATTTAGGTGCTTTGGCTGCATCCTTGAACATTCCATTTTCCGGTGTGTTTCTCCGCAAAGGTGTGAATCACATTGATGACATTTGGTCCGACTACAACAAAATGGAGTATTATTACTCAATCTGCCGTTTTCCAAAGGATGTTGTGACATCGGGACAACGCACTTCAAGAACTCTATGCTATGCGAAGAATTTGACAGTTGATGATCGGTTGTTACACTACATCATTTGCTATATGCTGCTGCCCAAGGATTCAAACCACTCTCAAATCAATGACTTGGAGATGCAAGTTCTATTTGCTATCAAGAAAAGAGTAAAGATTAATTGGATGCTTACTATGATGTATCACTTGAAGCAACAACTCTCTTTGAAGACAAGACTTCCGTATGCTAGGCTCATTTCTCGGATCATTGAGCAAACCGACTTGGTTATTGGTAGGGAACCTTTTATCACCATGAAGGCTTCGGCGAATGAAATCAATGAGATTACTATTGTGAAGAATACCGGAATTGTGTTACGCAACGATGGTTCTTATGAATATGCCGATGGTTCCTCCGCTCCATCCTTTCCTATTCCCGAAGGTGGCATAACCAATGACTTCCTTTACACCACCATCATGACACACCACCGAGAAGCTCAACAAAACCACCGTGAAACCCAACGCACTCTCAAAAGTCTTCGGAAATTGATTATCAGTTCTCACAACCAACCCGAAGAGGAAGATGAAAGTGAAGCCGGTAGTGAAGATGGTGAAGATGGTGAAGATAAAAGTGATGATATGTCGGAAGAGGAATGAACATGCTTGTCTTGTTGTTTTTATTGTTTTAGTTTTTAAAATTCTGTTATAAGTCCTACGTTTGTTAGGCAATTTTGATTCCGTTTCAATTATGTTCTCGTACTCTTATCCGTTTTTAATCCAATTATGTTTTTGTTATGTGTATGTGTTCATATATGCTTTCATACTAAGTTGTATCTTGCTGAAATTTATGCTGTATTTTTCATATTTTTTCTTGATCCTCTCTTCCTTTTTGCTAATGACAAAGGGGGAGAAGAGCTTTGGTTTCTAATATCTCTCTGTGTAGAATTTTGCCTCTGTTTTAGATAGGGGGAGCTGCTGAACATAGGGGGAGAAGCAAGTCTAGAACATCATTGATCGATCAAAGCTTGTACGCAAATTCGCTCGGTTGTCATCATCAAAAAGGGGGAGAATGTAGAAGCATACTTCAAGCTCTTTGTTTTGATGACATCAACATTATCCAAGCTCATTCCAGATTGCAAAAAGTCGAGATGACAACAAACGATCAAGACCATGGCTATGCATCATCAATGGAATGTTTCCGATCGATTCAAGATTTTGTGCTACACTTTCAAGACTTGTCTCAAGGCTTAGGTATATCAATAATTACTTCTTAAATATGATATACAAGTGTTCAACATAATCTTCATAATTTTATTGCATGTGCATATTTTTTTGAAAAAGAAATCGAAACTGGTTTAACACTTTTAACAGAAATATTTTTTTGTATTTTAACAGTGTTAACCGGTTAACCATATGGGTTAACCGGTTAACAGCAACAATTTTTCAATTTTGTGGTAACGTTCATAGGCGTTAACCGATTAACCTATTTGGTTAACCGGTTAACACTGAAGAAATGTTGAAAAATTGTTTCCTTTCAAAGTCAAATATTTTGTTAAAGTTATACCTCTTCATGATTTTATTTCATAAGTTTTTATACCTTTTCAAATGAAATTCTTTTCAAATTTTCATACCTTTTTGAATAGGTGTCTAAACTATTATAAATTCTAAAAATTTCAAATTCATAAACACCTCCTAGACAATTTCAAATATTTTCATACAATCAAATTCACTTTATTCAAATTCTTTTCATCTTTCAAAAGTGTTCATAAGTTCATAAATTTCATATTTTGTCTTGAACACTTGTGTTGAATATTTATAGTGAATTCTTGATTTTAGGAGAAGATCAATTTTATTGATATCATTTCATTGTACTCTCACTCAAAACAATATTATAGAAAGTGTCTTTCTATTTTGTGACTTGTGTTCCAAGGATTGTTTGGACATAAGGGTAAGTGTGGCAAGATGATTGTTCTTGCACACTTGTTTGTATAGTTTGCTAGAAAGTAGGCCTCACCATTGAAGGTGTTGTAATACCTCAAAATTTGCCCTCTCATTCCCCAACGTTTTGCATAGCATGTAGCATACATAAATTCATAAAATAACCAAAAACATTGCATCATAACCATCACAGCAGGGGCATAGGTTTGTGATCAGTGAACAAAGCAACTGAAGGCTATACAAAGGCAATCAAAGGACCAAAAAGCTTCTCAACCTTGTGCAAATGGTCCACAATATCCCACAAGTATTCACTTGAAGCCACAAGTCCTATACAGAGGTGCTTTGATCATGGGAGGCAAGCAGTGCAACATTTCCCAGCAAAAAGGAGTCAGATGAGGGTTTCTAATGAACTGGGCTTATCAATGAGACTTTGGTCCAAGCATGGTTTCATGGTTCTCTACATGATGTCAAGTACCTATGGTTCAAATTTCACCATTGGATTCATTTTGGAAGGTCCTCAATTGTTCAGTTGATTGAAAATCAGAAAATTGGAGAAAAGTCAACCAGGATGAGTAAAAGGTCAACTCTTGAATTTTTGGGATCAAAATCATGAAATTATGATCACAAGGCTCTTAGGGACCAATTTAAATCAAGAAAGAATGGAAAAAATCAGGAAAACTAAAACTTACCATTTTTGGAAAGTTTGGGTTTCCAAAAATGGTAAATTTTGGTCACTTTTGTAGCCACTTCAAGAGAGGTTTTTTCCCAAAAAAAAAGAGTCCTATGAAAAGTATACCTTGATAAAATGAAAGAGGACATCCTAAGCTTCAAAACCATATGTGGAACTCCTTCATAGGATCAAAATTGAGAAAGATATGGCCGTTCAAAGTTTGAAAAAAAAAACAAGGCAATACAGCAGGATGAATCGATTCATCTGTGTTATGAATCGATTCATAACAGTTAAAAAACTATTATGAATCGATACATCCATGTATGAATCGATTCATAATGCGTTTTTTTGCTAAAATTAGCTTTCTCTTCAGTATGTATCGATGCATAACCTTATGAATCGATTCATGATGCTGTTTTTTGCCATTTTGCTGCTGTTTTTGATGCAAAACAAGGGGGAATGCTATGTTATCTTTGGGGTTGAACGTGGAAATGATTGGTACACATTCTATAGCTCATTTAGCTTCACTTTAGTCTCAATTCAAGCTTCACCATTGCTGCTACATCAAAGTGGTCTTCACCACAAGTGTTCATGAGCTAGTATACTAAAGAAAGTTCTAGAAGAGTCAGCTCACCCTCTTCTACCACATTCTAGAGTTTTCTACAACCTTTCAAGGAGTTCTAGAATTCTCTAGAATCCCAGCTAACTCCTAACCTAAGCCAACTCCTAAGCTACCTCCAAGCCCAAACCTCATGCCAAACCAATGCATTATATAAATCCATCTCCTCCCAAAGCTAAGGGTAATCAACAATAATCACCACAAATCACTCCCTCCCTCATTCTTCACTCAATCACCATTTTCACAATCTCAAATTCATCACTTTCTCTACCACTTTTCCACCATTTTCACCATAGCTTTTCAACAAAAGTTCTTCAAGTTTCACATTGGAACTTTAAGATCTTAAAGCTTAGCCTCCAACTTCCATTGAATTGAGCATTGTGGAAGAAGAAGCTACTGTTTTTTGGTGAAGATTGTGACTTATCGGAAGTGATTAATCGAGAAGCGTCAAGACCGAATTGCATTTATTTTGCATTCGCGGATTCTCCGGTTTTCTTCTCCATTCGCACTCCGATTCATTGCAACAATTACCGAAACACTCCTCCGTTTCGTAGGTTGGTGATTTAACCATTATGCCTTAATTTATCCTCTTCATCTCGCCTTAACGACATTCTCCGCATGATTTTCGATTATGTTTGCGTTGTACCGTTCATTTTCGTTTTCGTTGCTTTCTTGCTTGCAATTTGCATTTGGATTATTAGGAATTAGATTTGTAGTCTAATCTAGGTCCTAGTAGGTGTAAAGAATCCCTTGTAAATAGGAAAAACGGTTCTCGCCATAGGAATTTAGATTTTAGCTTATTTGATAGCTTAGTCTTAATTCTTCATGCCTATCACCCCCATACATGTTTAGGTACTGATTTTAGGGAATTTTTAGGTCCATTTCCAGTAGCTAATTCCCCCATTTCGAGTCGTTTCGACACGATTCCGTTCATGTTACGTGTTATGCATTTGTGTGCTTCTTTGTGCATAGTTTAAGTTCTTGCATTTTGTCACCATGTTCATGCACCATTAGGCATATAATAATCATGTTGCATTCTGTTTTTACATGTTTGTAATGCCTCAAATCATTTTTTTTGCATTCCATTATGTTGAGGTATGTTGCATTTTGCATAATCATATGTATGTGCATTTGGTTGCATTTTGTTGCATGTTTTCCATATCAATTCAATTCTGAATTTTGCATTGAGTTTAGCATGTTTGTTGAGCTATCATGTTGCATGTTCATAATCAATAATCATCATGTGCATATACCATGTTCATGTACCATATTTTTGCATTACTTGTTGCATAATCAACCATGTGATGCATTCTTGCATAATCTTCAAAATATTCATGTTCTTGCATTTTTATATGATGATCCATGTTCAAATGTATGTTCATGATGGATTTAGTGCATTATTCCTTGAGTTTGTGCATTAAAATATAAAAATAATCAATTCTGGATTTTGCATTACATAGCTGTTTTTTTGCATAAGTGCTGTAAAATACATGCTGTTTGTTATAAATTCATGCTGTTTGGGACTTTTAACACCTGTTTTTGCATGCATATATGTGCTGTAAAATGTGTGTTGTTTGTTTGTAGTGCATGTTGTATTTTACCTTTTACACCTACTTTTTCATGTTGCATGATAGCTGTAGTATGCTGTTTGTGTTATGCTTTATTTTCATAGCTGTTTGTGTGTTTGAGTGCTGTAAATAGTTGCTGAATTTTGGTTTAGCATAGTGTAGGCACCCTTTAACTATAGATTGAGTTTAGTTTAGGTCCAAGAGCCTTAGGATTTAATTGTTGTGTGTTTGCTTTATTATTTTTGTAATAAAATGCACACTAATCATTTGTTTTTGTAGTGGGGAAGATTGAGGTAAGTTTCCTTCACCCAATCCTTTATTTTTATGCATTTCTTTTATGCATTTTAAATTCATTTTTCCTTCCACATTTGTCCTTGGTAGGATCCCCCTTTGTTAGGACCAACTTACCTTCCTTAGGAAGTAAGTTGTATCCTATTTCTTCTTTTTTTCTTTCCTTTTGCTCCTTAGGATTAGAAACCTCACTAACCTTTAAGATCTCCTTGATATTGAATAAACAACTTAGGGTTGGTCGTAGTCCCCCTTAGTTTTTGTCCTTTTGCAATTTGAGTCATTCTTTCTCATCTTCAAACAAAATCCAAAAACACTTAACAAATAAATGAAAGGATCCTTTGTGTATAGCCTTATTCCATGAAGCACTTGCATTCATTCCATCTTGGAGTGGTGTAAGCTTGTCTATCATGATGCACAAGTCTCATCAAGGGATTGTTTCATAAAACAAATAAATTCAAAATATTTCTCTTAAAAGACAAAAAACAAATAACAAGCGACTATCCTGCGGGAACTTCTCTTCTCATCTCATTCACTCACAACGCGAACTCGCGGCGACTTGTCTCATTTGCAAGACGGTGAACACACTCGTACCAGACGAGCCTGCAACACCTGAGCATAGACATACGCAGTTCCAGCTGTAAAAAACACAAACAAATAGTTCCCGCCTAGGTTAGGCGAACTACGTCGACTCTGATCCTCATTATCCCGATGAGGTACGTAGGCAGCGGGGTAGGGCCCGTTCGAGCACATTCTTTATTTTCCCTACATTTTCCCTTTTCTTTCCATTCTCTTTTCTTGTTTCATTTCTCATTTCTCATTCCAGTTCCAATTAGCGGTTTTATTCAGCAGCATTTATATTTTTCTCACCCTTTGAAACCAAACAAGCAAGCGTGGATCCCGTCGGGTACGACGGACGGATTGGGGTGCTAATACCTTCTCAATTCGTAACTGACTCCCGAACTCAGATCTTTGGTTCGCAGGACCTTGTCCTTTCCTTCTTCCTCAGGTTTGTGCAACATTACCTTTCCCATTCTTTCGGGATAAAAATGTCTGGCTGGCGACTCTACCTTTCCGCGCCACTTTCGCGTTTGTACTAGGATGAAAATCCCGGGAGCGACAGCTGGGGACGAACCTGATTCTTCCGGTTTCCCTTGTAGAGTCAATCCTAACGCCTGTTTGGTTTTTTTTCTTTGGGTGTTTATCTGTTTGTTGCTGTGTGCTTTAGTTTAGCTTTATTGTTTTTATTTACAGTTCTTTACAGCTTTACTTTATCGCATTTATTTACCGCTTTCAGTATTTTATTTTCCATGCATCATATTATACTGGACTGTCTGGCTGTGTTGGTTTTCATTTTTTCTGCGGGATGGGATTTATTGTGAGATAAGCCAACTACCCGGCTTGAGTGCACTAAAGGATTAGCGTGGACACGTTGTGCTCGCATGGTTACATGATGAGTGGTGATGTGTTCCACACCCAGATTGTGACTGTCTCGGGACTATTCTGTGTGGGGGTTCTTCTCCACTTCAGGGTACAACCTTGATAGTTATGTGCATCTGGTGACCGATCATTGAGAACCTTAATGGAAACAACCCTCCCCAGTGATGACAGTGGCAGACCACATTTGTTGGCAAACCCACTCGCATCCGAGGGTCCATTGGGAACTCGCATAGGATGGCCTGGTTCTCTCACAGGAATTCAGTTAAAGCAAAACTGTTCGTATGACGATAGTATTGTACCCTTCGGGATGAATGTACTATTGTTTCTCGATTCAGTGCTTGAAGCTGGAGACTTGTGAGGGATGCTTGTTTTTCCGGACTCAACTAAGACCTCCCTGCGTAGTACATAATGCTAAACTGATTCCCTGATTTGGTCATGAGCCATTTCTCGGAAATGGTGAACGTATTATTGCTATTCGGCTTTGAGAGTCCGTGATGTTGACCCGGGTAGCACACCCGTGAGATTGGGAGGGGTTTACAGGTTTGCAGGAACCCTAACACCTTCAGCATACCCACTTTGCCTTTGGTTCAGTTTTGTGATCTGGATTTCTGTTCTTAAGATATGGATCCCGGATCAGAGGGATGATTATTGTGATATCTGGATTTTGAGACCTTGCACCGACACCTGATTATATGATTGGCACATCACAGACACTTCACTGATCACATGCCTTGTCTTGCATAAACATCATATCATCATTAATCATTTGTGTTTCTTTTATTCTCAGGGTCTACATTTACTCCCGGTTCCTGGCCATATCATTGCTTCAGAATGGAAGACGTCAAAAAGAGAACTGTGCACTACAAATTCTTCGATACCAAGATGGACCTGATCAACCAATTGGTGTCTCTGATTACCCCGAGTCATTTGGGCTACTTCAAGGAAAAGTATGGAGATATTCTGGATCTGGTATTCAACTTGGATAGTTCTCAGAGAAGCGCCATTCATACTTTGTTGCAGTATTACGATCCACGGCTTAGGTGTTTCACATTTCATGACTTTCAGTTGGGTCCTTTGCTGGAAGAATATGCTGAGATTATGGGTGTTTCAATCAAGGATCAGCTTCCTTTTAATTCGGAGATGACGAGACCGACTCACAATGACATTGCTAAGGCTCTTTATTTGAGCCCATCAGAGGTGTCTTCTAATCTGGTTTCCACCAAAGCAGGAGTACTTGGTTTTCCCTTAGAGTTTCTGGTCAGGAGAGCTGAAGAATGTGCCGTGGAAAAGCAGTGGGATTCAGTTTGTGCCATCTTGGCGTTATCTGTGTATGGGATAGTTCTATTTGCCGATATGGACAAGTTTGTGGACATGAATGCTATTCATTTGTTTGTGTTAAAGAATCCGGTGCCCACCCTCTTAGGTGATTTGTATTATTCTGTGCATTATAAGAATGAGAAGAAGCGAGGAGGTCTTGTTAGATGTTGTGCTCCTTTATTCTACAAGTGGGTTATGAGACACTTGCCTACTACTAAGAGTTTTACTGATCCTAATTCTACTTGGGCTCAGAAGCTGAGTACTTTGTCTGCTGGAGATATCAGGTGGTTTACTTTGAGGTTGAAAGGAAGGAATTTCATTACCAGTTGTGGTAATTACCCTAATGTGCCTTTGTTAGGAGTATCGGGAGGTATCAACTACAATCCCATCCTCTTAAGAAGACAGTTAGGGTATGCGCTCAAGGAGGTTCCTGATGAGTCTGAATTATTCCAAACTTTCTATTTCCCGGTGAAAGACAATCTTCCTTTGGTCCAAAAAGCTGCAGGTTCCTAGAAGGTGATCAAGAGAAAGGGTATAGCATGTCTGGGTAAGAGCAACAATCGAATGTTCCCTGAATTTGAGGCTTGGATAAAGAAGGAGGTTCAAGCGGCTCTAGTCCCTTTTTCTGTACCAACTCCGCCTCCAACAACGGTACCTATGGAAGATTATCAGAAGTTGGAAGTTTTGGTTAAGCAGCTTAGGGTTGAGAATCAAGAGGCTCTTAATTCCTGTCAGAGACTGATGATCCAGAACCGTCGGTTGGAAGATAGAGCTATACAAGCCGAGGAAACAGTTCGTCTCAAGCAGAAGGACTTTGAAGATAGAGAGCTCTACTTCCGAAAAAAAGGGTTAGCCGAGACTCACAAGACGGCCCAGCGCCGAAGAGAGAAGAAAGATCTGAGTGAAGCCAATGAAGCTGTTACCTTATGGCAGGAGAGATGGGACGACCATTTGAAGAAGCAAAAGGAGTTAGACGCCAAGCACAAGCAGGAAATCAAAAGTCTTCAGGATTCTTTGGATGGGGAGAAAGAACTCCTCAGGAAGGCTTATCATCAAGAGAAGGACCGTCTCCAATGCTTAGCAGAAAGTCAACAAGCACTGAAGGTAGCTCAAAAGGAAATTGAAGAGTTGAAGTTGAAAGCTGATGTGAAGAGGTCGAGGGCCGAGTCGAGTCAAAGCAAGGAGAATGAGACAGCATTCCTACAACAGATTGAGGAGTTACACGCTTCTTCTGATACGAGGGACCTCCTCATCCAGAGACTCATCCAGGAGCCCGGTCATCCAGATGTAGTTCAGCTATTCCAGAACGTCAAACGCCTTAGCTGGAGATTGAAAGATATAGAGTTCCCTAGGGTTTAATTTCATGTTATTGTACTTGGATTACCCACAGGCTTGTTGTGGGATTCCTTATATCTGATGTACTTTTGTTGTTATTGTGATTGGCACCCCTCGGGGACTTTGTATTTTCAAACTCCAGTTTATATGATTGACTTGTTCTGAATTTCTTGTTCGTTATTTGTTGCACCGACACGGGGTAATGAGCACCAATTCTCCACAGTCGTTATTATATTTAAATATTACTTGGGTCTTCTTCCCAATTCTTATCTTCTTAATGCCAGGACCGGACACGGGAAAAGTCTCGGGAATAAAAGGAACACATTGCATTGCATACGCATCATTTGCATTTTGTCTTTGTCTTTGCAGGTTTTTTCTACGGGATGTTTAATTTATCTGTGTTCACCAGGCAAAGATTGCGAGAGCCGCCAAGACCCGGTACCTTCGACAAGATATCCCTCATCGGTATGCGACCCGCAACAATCAAAGAACAGCAATGGACGCCATGCAGACAGAGCTCAATGAAGTCCGTACCAAGATGGCAGAATTTATGACCCTGATGCAAGGGATGGCCCAGGGGCAACAAGAGCTAAGAAATGCAATCCAAGGGTTAACTCCTCCTAATACTAATGTCAGGCGACCACTTCCGGCGGGTTAGGGGCTCCTCCCAACACCAACAACGGTCCAGGTGGACCTCATGTTTCAGATCCAGCTATGGCAACGTTCGTTCCTGTGCACGATAGGCAGGAGGACCAATTCCAATATTTCAACAATGATATGGGTTTCGGCAGTGATGGAAATCTTAATGACTTCTTGGTACTTGCGGAGAAGGTCAAGGCCCTCGAGTGCAGAGACACTTTGGGGATTGACGTGTCAGACATGGGTTTAGTACCTGGGGTGGTCATTCCACACAAGTTCAGACCACCAGCTTTTGATAAATACAATGGAAGCTCTTGCCCGAAAACTCACCTACAGGCCTTCTACCGGAAGATCGCGGCCCACACGCGAGATGAAAAACTCTGGATGTACTACTTCCAGGATAGTCACTCAGGAGGGTCTTTGGAGTGGTACATGAAGCTGGAGAGCAGCTCTATTAGAAGCTGGAAGGATTTGGGAGAAGCCTTCCTCAGACAATATCAGTACAACATTGACATGGCACCCAGCCGCACTCAGCTTCAGAGCTTGACACAGAGGAGCTCGGAGAGCTTCAAAGATTATGCACAAAGGTGGCGTGAGGTAGCCGCCCGAGTGCAACCACCTTTATTGGAGAGAGAGATGGTCGACCTTTTCCTGAATACCCTCCCAGGGCATTTCATGGACACATTGGCTGGTTGTTCCTCAAGTGGTTTCTCGGACATTATCTTGACTGGAGAAAGAATTGAAAGCTGGCTCAAACAGGGGAAAATTCAGAATGGAGGCGCTTCGGTGTCTGGTATCAAGAAACCCTTTGTGAAAAGGAGGGAAGGAGAAACAGGTGCAGTGTACGCACAGAGGGGAATGATTAACCAAGGATATTATCAGCAAGTGGCCCCTGTCACTATTTCAACACCGCCCGTTCAACAGCAGGTCCAGCCTCCACAGCCGCAGCGCTCACAAGGGTATCAGCCAAGAGCCCCTCGTCCATACTACTCTCAGAGGCCGAAGGATAGACATATTGAAGCTCCGCCAATGTCTTACTCCCAACTTTTGAAGAATCTCCTACAGCTTCAAATGATTCAGCTCCGAACCTTGCAACCTCCGAAGCCAGGCCAAATTCCTGAGGGTTATGACTTAAATGCTAGATGCGAATTTCATTCCGGAGCTCCCGGCCATAGTACTGAGAATTGTAAAGCATTGAAGCATGTTGTTCAGGACTTATTGGATACTAAAGCGATCAACTTTGCTCCCTCTCCTAATGTGCTTCAGAATCCCATGCCTCCTCACAGGGGCACGGTTGGTGCAATTGATGAAGGGGAGAATTTGAATTTGGTGGATGATGTTGATGACTTGCAGACTTCATTGGTTGCTATCAAGGTTTGCTTGTTGAAGAAAGGTATCTTCCCTGGGTGCGAGGAAGATTGTTCGGAATGTGCGGAAGCTACCAACGGTTGTAAACGGTTGAAGGCCGGAATCCAAGGTATGATTGACGAAGGGGTGCTGCAGTTTGACAAGATCGTAAAAGAAAGTGAAGTCTCCACAGTAACTATCTTTTATGATCCATCTCAGGTTCCTTCACGGGCCAGAGCGGCACCAATAACCATTACCACTGCGGGACCAATAATGTACCAAAGTGACAGAGCTGTTCCTTGGAATTATGGTGGTGAAGTGTACTGCAACGGCCAGAAGCAAGAGTTGACCATGACTAGTATAACCCCAGCTCAAGTAGAAAATGTTGGAGTATGGGGTTTTACTAGAAGCGGAAGGTTGTTTGCGCCTGAAACATTGAGAAACAATGTGATACCACCTAGAGATATTGCCGAAGCCCAAGCTAGAACCAGAGGGAAGCAACCAGCAGTTGTCAATGATCCAACTCCATCAACTGATCCAGACCTCACCTTTGATAAAGAAGCTGAAGAATTCCTGAGGATCATCAAGAAGAGTGATTACAAGATTGTAGACCATTTGCAGCAGACGTCGTCGAAGATCTCCATCTTGTCCTTGCTCATGTGTTCCGACTCTCACAGGAAAGCTCTCCTAAATATTCTGAACAAGGCATACGTGCCTCAGGATATTTCTGTAAATCAGTTAGAAACGGTGGTGTCCAGCGTCAATGCCAGTCATGGATTGGGTTTCACAGACTTGGATTTGACTTCTGATGGGCGTGCTCATAATCGGGCATTGCATATCTCTCTGGAATGTAAGGGTGCAGTACTCTCCCACGTGTTGGTAGATACTGGATCATCTTTGAACGTCTTGCCCAAGAAAGCACTGATGAAGTTGGACTATGATGGAGTGGTTCTAAAGCCCAGTGATCTAGTAGTTAGAGCATTTGATGGGTCGAGAAGATCGGTGTTTGGAGAGGTGGAGTTACCTATCAAGGTAGGTCCACAGGTCTTCAATACCACGTTCTACGTGATGGATATACAACCTACATATAGCTGTTTACTCGGAAGACCTTGGATACATTCGGCAGGAGCGGTGTCGTTTACACTCCATCAGAAGCTAAAGTTTGTATGGGAGGGTCAAATTGTGACTGTCAGTGGGGAAGAAGATATCTTTGTTAGTCATCTAGCTTCATTCAAATATGTGGAGATGGATGGCGAAATAGTTGAGACCCCATGTCAGGCTTTTGAGCCCTTGAAGTCTGAGCAAGCATCCGCAGTAGCAACTTCTCCTGAAGTACCGAAGAAGGGGGTTTCCATAGCCTCTTATAAACAAGCGCTTGAATTGGTAGAATCTGGAATACGAGAAGGCTGGGGCAGTCCGGTAGAAGTTCCAGAGAAGAAAGACATGTTTGGGATTGGCTATCACCCTGGAAGATCTTCATATGAAACAAGTGCTAAAGGTTGTCAGAGCCCGGTCACTTTCACAAGTGAGGGGGTGGTAGACTACGAAAACATCGGTGCTGTGTAAGATGACGCTGTCGATAGTGATTGTGACCTAGATGAATGGATCAGGCCTGCCGTTCCAGGAACTCAGCTTAGCAACTGGACATCGAAAAGGCTTATTTCGGTCACCTCTTTCGAAGAGTAATAATGTTTTGTTTCTGTTTTTTCCTGTAGTAAAGCATTATGTCTTGCCCGAGGCATAGTGGCTCTTTGTAAGGGTTCATTTGTTCATTAACACAATCATAAATAAAATTGACGTTTCACATTCATTCATGTTGTTCTCTGTCTTTCGTTTTTTACTTTTGATTTTCAAAAAGAAAGAAAAGTTTTAAAATGGCAATGTTTCTCATTTTCTCAAGTTGTTGCTAAAGCCTTGCATGAATCATCATTCATGCAGGTGCTCGTCACCGGATCTTATCAATGACGACCCTGTTATGGCTGAGTATGACTTCGACAATCCAATTTATCAAGCCGATGAGAAAGGTGAAGAGGATTGCGATTTACCCGAAGAATTGGCCAGACTGCTTAAACAGGAGGAGAAGATGATTCAGCCGCACGAAGAAGATGTTGAAGTAATAAACCTGGGTACTGAAGAAGACAAGAAAGAAGTCAAGATCGGAGCTGCATTGGAAGAATTTGTCAAGACTCGTTTGATGGCTATGCTTCGAGAATACGTTGACGTCTTCGCATGGTCCTACCAAGATATGCCTGGTTTAGACACTGACATTGTGGTACACAAGCTACCTCTCAAAGCAGATTGTCCTCTGGTAAAGCAGAAGTTGAGGCGCACGCGTCCAGACATGGCAATTAAAATAAAAGAAGAAGTGCAAAAACAGTTTGATGTTGGCTTCTTGGCCGTGACCAGTTATCCTCCGTGGGTTGCTAACATTGTGCCGGTTCCCAAGAAAGATGGCAAAGTCAGGATGTGTATGGATTACAGGGATTTGAATAGGGCCAGCCCCAAAGATGATTTCCCTCTACCTCACATAGATGTACTTGTCGATAATACTGCTCAGTTTTCCGTGTTCTCCTTCATGGACGGATTCTCAGGCTATAATCAGATCAAGATGGCTCCCGAGGACATGGAAAAGACAACTTTCATCACTCCTTGGGGCACCTTTTGTTACAAGGTTATGCCATTTGGTTTGAAGAATGCAGGAGCTACCTATCAACGGGCAATGGTGACGTTGTTTCACGACATGATCCATCATGAAATTGAGGTTTATGTTGATGACATGATAGCGAAATCCCAGACAGAGGAAGAGCACTTGGTCAACCTAGCAAAATTGTTTGATAGGCTTCGAAAGTTCAGATTGAGGTTGAATCCGAATAAGTGTACCTTCGGGGTTCGTTCTGGCAAGTTACTCGGCTTCATTGTTAGTGAACGAGGAATTGAGGTTGATCCAGCCAAGGTGAAAGCTATCCAAGAAATGCCTGAGCCGAAGACTGAAAAGCAAGTGTGTGGTTTCTTAGGGAGACTAAACTACATTGCACGGTTTATTTCTCACCTAACGGCCACGTGTGAGCCCATCTTTAAGCTTCTGAGGAAGAATCAGGCCATTAAATGGAACGAAGACTGTCAGCAAGCCTTTGACCGAATCAAAGAATACTTGTTAGAACCACCAATTCTTATGCCTCCAGTGCCAGGGAGACCTTTGATTATGTATCTTACTGTGCTTGAAGGATCGATGGGATGTGTGCTGGGTCAGCAGGACGAGTCTGGTCGAAAAGAGCACGCCATTTATTACCTTAGCAAAAAGTTTACCGATTGTGAGACGCGATACTCACTACTCGAGAAAACTTGCTGCGCTTTGGCATGGGCTGCTCGCCGACTAAGACAGTACATGCTGACTCACACTACTCTTTTAATTTCCAAGATGGATCCTGTGAAATACATTTTTGAGAAGCCGGCTTTGACAGGAAGAGTGGCCCGTTGGCAGATGATACTAACGGAGTATAACATACAATACACTTCACAAAAAGCTATCAAGGGGAGTGTGTTGTCAGAATACTTAGCCCAACAACCAATCGATGATTATCAACCCATGAGGTTTGAGTTTCCGGATGAGGACATCATGTTCCTCAAGTCGAAAGACTACGAAGAACCACTTCCGGAGGAGGGGCCCGACCCTGAATCCAGATGGAAGTTGATGTTTGACGGGGCTGTAAACATGAATGGGAGTGGAGTAGGTGTTGTTATTATCTCGCCAGAAGGGGTCCACACACCTTTAGCCGCTCGGTTGACTTTCGAATGCACTAACAATGAGGCGGAGTATGAAGCTTGTATCATGGGGATCGAAGAGGCAATAGACTTGCGAGTCAAGAACCTTGAGATCTTCGGAGATTCTGCTTTAGTGGTAAATCAAGTCAATGGCAAATGGTTAGTTCATCAAGCTCGTTTGATTCCTTACAGAGATTATGTCAGGAGGCTGTTAACTTTCTTTACCAAAGTCAAGCTGAGCTATGTTCCTAGAGACGAAAACCAGTTCGCCGATGCTCTCGCAACTTTGTCGTCCATGATTAAAGTTTGTCGAGAGAATTTCGTGCCTCGAATTTCGATCTCCCGGCTTGAAAGACCCGCTTATGTCTTTGCAGTTGATGATGGTGAAGATAACAAGCCTTGGTACCATGACATCAAACAATTCCTGAAGGCTCAAGAATACCCGGCTGGGGCATCTAATAAGGATAAGAAGACCCTTAGAAGACTGGCAGGAGGTTTCTTCTTGAATCAAGATGGTGTGTTGTACAAACGGAACTTTGACATGGTTCTGCTCAGATGCGTGGATAGACACGAAGCAGACCTGTTAATGCAGGAGGTTCACAAAGGCTCCTTTGGTACCCATGCTGGAGGACATGCCATGGCCAAGAAATTATTGAGATCGGGATACTATTGGATTACCATGGAATCTGATTGCAGTAAGTACTCCCGCAAATGCCATAAGTGTCAAATTTATGCCGACAAGGTCCATGTGCCTCCGAATCCGTTGAGTGTCATGTCTTCACCATGGCCGTTCGCTATGTGGGGCATCGATATGATTGGAAAGATTGAGCCAACAGCTTCTAATGGTCATCGCTTCATCCTAGTCGCTATTGATTATTTCACGAAGTGGGTTGAAGCGGCTTCCTATACCAATGTCACTAAGCAAGTGGTCGCCCGATTTATTAAACGAGATATCATCTGCCGGTACGGAGTCCCTGAAAGGATCATTACTGATAATGGTTCTAATCTCAACAACAAGATGATGGCTGACTTGTGTCAAGACTTCAAGATAGAACACCACAACTCTTCTCCATATCGTCCGAAGATGAATGGCGCCGTCGAGGCGGCTAATAAAAACATCAAGAAGATTGTGCAGAAGATGGTTGTGACATACAAAGACTGGCATGAGATGTTACCATTCGCGTTGCATGGGTATAGGACATCAGTACGCACTTCAACTGGGGCAACTCCATTCTCATTGGTGTATGGTATGGAGGCAGTTTTACCAATCGAAGTAGAAATCCCCTCGTTGAGATTGATGATGGATATCAAGCTAGATGAAGATGAGTGGCTCTGATCCAGGTATAATCAATTGAGCCTCATTGAAGAGAAACGTCTAGCAGCTGTATGCCATGGACAGTTGTATCAGCGACGAATGAAGCAGGCTTTTGACAAGAAGGTGCGACCACAGAGGTACACGCCAGGAGATTTAGTGCTGAAAAGGATTCTTCCTCCTCTCAACGATCATAGGGGCAAGTGGACACCCAACTGTGAAGGACCGTTCGTGGTTAAAAAGGTTTTCTCAGGCGGAGCCTTAATGCTGACAACCATGGACGGAGAAGACTTCCAATCCCCTGTCAACGCAGACGCAGTAAGAAAATACTTCGTGTAAAAAGGACCCGCTGGATAAAAACAGAATAAAGATCCAGGCAAAAATGGGCATCCCGGCGAGCCAAAAATAGAATAAAAGGCTCGGGCAAAAGTTAGGGAAATCTTTTAAAAAAAAATGTACACCCGCTGAGTTGAAAAGCCATATCGGACAACTCAGGCAAAAAAGGGTATCCCGGTGGATTGAAAACCTGAAAGGGCGATCCACGCAAAAGAGGGATTAACACGAACGACTGCGATCTGCGAGATCCATGACCTACCTACAGTTGAGGCTATTCTAAGGGTTGGAGATCAGTTCACTTACTTTTTCTCAAGAGGCAGAGCGAGCGGAGCGTCTTGAAGACATACGAGTCATAACTGGGTTGAGACTTGATGAGATTCACTTCTCACATTGCCACTAGGATAGTTTGTTTTTCTTTTTAGTGGTTCCCTCATTCCAGGGAACTGCTTCCTTTGTATTGCCTATTCAGGGCCACCTTTCCAAATCAATAAGAATTCAACTTCAGTCAATTGACAATTTTGCTTCTTTGTTTTTGCTTTTTTCATCTAGCATTGATTGATTGTGAAAACGTCTAATAAATGGTAACTTGCATTGTGTGATGAACATTTGAATGCTTTCTAACTCATGCAGGAGAATAGAAACATTTAATACAAATCTGAAAGGGTGTTGAGGTGCCCAGACAATGATTCATGCTATGAGCCTGGGGCAAGCAGGTCCCAAACTAATTCTCTATGTTGCAGGTACTATCGATTATGTTCGTGCAGGTACAGGTACTGGTGTTGCTAACAAAGCTAACAACTATTATCCAGGATGGGCATTCCCTTTTGTTTGAACAGAAACGAGTATCTCCCAGGGTGTTTTCAATCATCCCCAGCCATGTGGAAGTTGAAATTTCACCCAGCAAGGTGGCAGAGAGTGGGTGCAATCCCCAAGCAGAAGGTTCCCTTCAGACAGGGGCAATTCCCAGCAGTACAAGGAGTTCTTTCCTCCCCAACAGTTGTTTCCTCGGCAGTGTCACGCCTTTGGTTCCCAGCCAAGCCAGGGGGTCCTAACTTCCCCATCAGAGTTCAAGAAGGGTCCACCTCCAGCAGGGTCTTGGCGCTCCAATCTCAAAGTACAATTTATTTTTGGCAGTGACGGCTGTTCGGAGCCGGTGTATTATCAACAACATTCCCCGCAGAGTTTTTTCTTCCTCACAAGGATTAACTAGATCAATGCAGTGATCATCAGTTCCTCCCCAGTCGAGCTATCTGGGATACCTGTAGTCTCCTTATTAGGAGATCCTTTGCATTTTCATTCACATAATCATCATTGCGTCTGCATCCTCCAAAGCGTAGCATTTTCATCGTCATGGAGCATTACGCCATAAATTCAAACATATGCATACCAGCATGGGCCAGTTTTGAGGTATATTACATAAGACCCGTTACATCTCCAATCAGATTGAAGTATTCCCCACAGAATGCAACTTCGTTTCCCAGGGTGGTTACTTCTACCAAGTCTTGTTGTTATCCCCAGTCGAGGATTGTTTCAGTACAACAGTCTCATTTTTTCGCGTCTCCGTTTCAGTACAACGGTCGCGTCTTGGGCTCTCGTTTAAGTACAACGATCCCGTTCCTTTCGAGTCTCCATTTAAGTACAATGGTCTCGTCTTTGAGGTTTGTTTCAGTACAACAGTCTCATTTTTTTCGCGTCTCCGTTTCAGTACAACGGTCGCGTCTTGGGCTCTCGTTTAAGTACAACGATCCCGTTCCTTTCGAGTCTCCATTTAAGTACAATGTGTAACACCCCAAATTTGCCCTCTTATTTTTAAGCATCATATCGCATCATGTTCATCATATTCATATCATTTTCATATTTTTGCGTTGCATCATTAGCATAGAAAAATGAAGCATAACATTCATTGTGGAAGCATAGCATAGGCTGGCAGTGATTTCAGTGCGGCCATCTGAGTCAAACGGACGCTTGACCTAATCTTGTTCAAATTGTCAGGAAATTAGTTCAGCTGTTGAATCCTCATGTTTCAGGGGTTATTTCTCAAACAGTGCGAATTCGGCGGTGAATTGTATTGTGTGCGAAAGTACTTGATTTTTCAAGCAGTGGTTCATGTGATGGTTGTGGATTCGGATATTCAGGCTTACCATGATTATAAGTTCAACTATGTGCGTCTGTGGATTCATTCTCCTGAGAAACAATTCGAATTAATTCGAAGTAATTCTGGTCAGATGCTCAGAGAATGATTTATTCATATGATCATGGTTTCACTTGTGAATTGTTCAATGGTAGTGTTTTCTCTCTGATTAGATAGTTTCTGTGGAAAGGATGAAAGATGGTTGAGTTGAATGAAGTGATTGATTGAGTTTCGTGGTTGTGCATGTGTTTGTGGTAATTGGTCCGTTTCACAAAATATCTGGTTCCGTATCCATTTCTACTCATCTTTATCATTTGAACCATAAACCATTTCTCATTTCGATTACGCTAACCATCATTTTTAATACCCAATTTCATATCCATTTTCGATTAAACCGTTCTTTATTATCCATATCCAATATTTCATATCAAATTTTGTTTTATCCAAATTTACTAATCATTTTCCTCAATCTATTCCTTTGTTATTATTATCCATTTTCTCTCATTTTATCCTTTTATATCCCATTTATCTTTTTATACCCATTATCATGCCTTACCAAAATTTCACAAAAAAATTTACAACCAATTAATATTTTTTTAACCTATTCCATTTCCTTTTATATACCAAAATTGAAAGAAAATTATCATTACATATAATTGGGCCCGTTGGCCCATTCCTTTTTTTTAAGACTATTCTCAGCTGTACCATCACACTTCCAACACCACATTCAGCTATCCCCCCACACCAAGATTTCACTTCACTACATCATACAAACTATCAACTTGCCCAACGCACGTGATCTCATATGACTCAGCTTTTCCACTTGCAAGCATACATTCCACGCGCTAGCTCACAACGTCACCCATCCTGCCACAAGCCAATACAAACCGCAGCTCACACTAAGCTTCAAGCTACTGCACACGCAAGTCACGTTTTCACACCATCCTGTTAAAACACCTGCATAACAATCAAAACGCAAAAAAATACATTCAAAACGCAGCAAGTAACAAATAACAGAAGTAACCAAAAAAAAAAGAGTAATAGAATTCGAAAAGAGGGAGTAACAAATTTTTCATAACCATTTTCACAATAACAGAATAACAGAATCACAAGTTTCTCACATAACAGAATTCTGATTTTCTCACCAAGTCTCTCTCACCAATTCTCTGAATCTTCAACCAATTCTTCAATCTTCATCAACTTTCTCCACAAATCTTGATCCAATTCTTCATAATTTTCGTCAACTCTCTTCAATCTTCTCAACACAAGAACTGAATCGCTCTTCCAAACTCAGCCAAGAACATAATCTTCATCGATTTTGTTCGCAGCATCTTCATCAATACTGTGGATTCAGCTTTGGCTTTCGATTCAAGTGCATATCCGGCATTCTGTTTCAACTGCTCCAATCAATTCAGTCTCTTCAATCGGTTGAATTCGTCACAGCAGCATTGATAAATCTGCGAAGCAATCCAATATACGTTCATATCAAATCAAGAGGAGCAAAACGAAATTACGAAGCTGAAGCAAAGCTCCATAGCAATAACGAAATGGCAAGTCAGTTATGAAGAGGTGAAGCGTTACCGAATCGAGGCAGATATCCTTGTAGCTGGCGGCATCGTCAGTTGAAGCTCATAATCTCGTATCAATTTCACGGCAGCTTCTTCAACTCCTCCAATTAACAGGTACGAATCTCAATTGGTAGATGTATATGTTTGCGGTTTGTGATTAGTTACCGTGATTCTGAGCATGTTGATCTGTTTGTTTGAGTTGAGTCCTGAGTCTATGGTTTCTGGATTTGTGCTGAGCGCGCGGTTAGGTTAGGTTTGAGTGGAGAAGAACGGAGTGAAATTGAGAGAGATTAGATTAGTTTTTTTAGGAGTGCGAGAGAAGGTGGAATCGGCGCCGATTGGTTGAGTGTGAGGCGGAGCTGGCCGATCGGGAGTGAGGGAAGAAGGAGGTGGTTGCGAACGGAGCCGGTTTGTTGAGGTTGAAATTGAGGCGGAAACCGGAGGAGAGCGGAGGGAGAAGTTTAGGTTAGGGCATGTGAGGGAGAAATTAGGAAGAAGGTGATGAGTAGGTGACGGAGACGCCGGGAGTGGAGGAGGTAGCGGCGGCGGCGTATGTGTTAGGGTTTAGGTCATAGAAGATGACGAAGGGTCGGCGGTGAGTATGTGGTAGCAGAAAGTTTGTGAGGATGCCGAAGAAGGTGATGGCCGGGAGAAGAGAGGCGGAACGGCGAAGAATGGCAGCGGCAGGTCTAGGGTTAGGAAGAGGGAGATGAGTTTTAGAGAGGAAGAGGAAATTTATTAGTGTTCTGATGTATATGTTTGATTTCTTCTAGTAATATTTAGCAGTATAATAATGTCTAATCAATTAGAATATTGTTTAGGATAAGAATCAATTAGAATATTGTTTAGGATAAGAATCAATTAGAATATTGTTTAGGATAATAATTGTTTAGAATATATTGTTTAGTAATTAGAATAATGATGCTTAGAAAATATAAGAAAAGATTAATCAGTATAATAGTATAATAATGTTTAGTAAGTAGAATAATGATGTTTAAAAAATGTAAAAAAGGTTTAATTAGTATGATAGAGATTAGAATAACAAGGTTTAGGGAATATAAAAAGCTTAATTAGAATAATGAGGTTTAAAAAGAATATAAAAAGTTTAATGATGTTTAGGGAATAAAAAGTTTGAGAAAGCTGTTTGTGTGTTTGAACCTGGGCTAGCGAAATTCCTGGGCCCAGGGAGTTGATTTTCGCACCCCCTTTCCCTTTGGGCCTATCTTGTTTCAATTTAAAGGGCCTGCTTACTGCACCCCATCCTTTTTCCTTTCTTAGTTCCTATTTCTTCACTTTTATTTTTTGTTTTGTTTCTACTCCTCTCCATTTTAATCCATTAAAAATAGTTCTTTTCATCTAAAAATTCCCAAAAAAATCATGAATGTTACTTTGTGTCTCTAAAATTTTGTCACATTTTTATTTTATTTTTTTCATTGATTAGCGTGCCAGAAATAATTCATCAATGTACATAGTTTCATTTGCTTCATTTCTTGACCAGTCTGTTTTGGTTATTTTCTATAGACTTCAATATTTGGAGTTTTGATCCCATTCTTTTTGAATTGTGTTACTAAGATATTCTAGTTTTCATGTGATTTTTGTTAGAATTTTTAGAAAATTATTTCTTGAGTTTTGATCTGGTATCTTGTGGTGTAAGTTTTCTGTCCCAGCTTGTGTTTGTACCTCCATTTGACCTAGTTCCTTTCTGAATTTTTGCAAATCCTTTTGGCAAGTTGATGTAATGTGTTTTAAGATCATTTGGTTTCAGTTGTAGAATTTTTAGATGGCTGGTTGATTATTTGTGGATTTTTGTTCTCACCTTGTCCCATTTTGCTTCTTTTGGTTTATTAGATCTCTTATAGGCTTAGAAGGGCACTTGTGCCAACTTCTTCTTCTCATTTGGGGTTCCTTTGGGGTATGGATACCTTCCTGGTCCTAGGAGAGGTCTTGCTTATTCTGGATTTTTGAGTTTGCTTCATATTCAAGTCATTTGTTTCTTTAAGGGTTTAAATTCCATCTTTTGGTTCCATTGCTTTTATTTTGATATTGTTTGGTATTGTATGACTTCTCTCTTCATCTTGCTGGCCTCTTAGGCCATTCTTTATATCATTTTGATTCTGTTTGTGAACTTTGTGTTTGTATTTTGTGTGTTTTGTATTACATCTTTCATAAGTGCGCATTTGTTTCCATATGTATTCATGTTGCCTCATTTTAAGTCATAAGCTTCTCATCTTTATTTCTTTGAGTTGAATTAGCATTAAGCATTTGTTTACTTCATTTCACTTCTGATTGTTGGATGATGTTATGTTAATTTGTTCATTTTTGTTCACTTGTGCATACTAACCTTGCAGGGGCTATGGTAAGTGTGAGATGTGGGAATTGAGTTCCACATCTCTAATTCTTATCTCTTCCTTTTATGTTTATAGGAGCTAACTCTCTTTTGTTTGGCCTAGGCCTTTCTCATCCCTTCTTCTATCTTCTTCTTCTTTCTTCATTAGGATAGAAACCTCACTAACCCTTAGGATATCCATGCATGTGAATACTTAGGATTACTTTAGTCCCCCTTTAGAATTTTTCCTTTGAGATCCTTTTGGTCCTTCTTCTCTTCTCATCTCATAACTCTTAAAAGATACTTTAATAAATGTGAAGTGATGTCTTGATCCATAGCCTTATCCCATGAGGTATGCTTGTAGTCTTCCCATCTTGGGATAGTACATGTTTACCTTGTGATGCACAAGTCTGATCAAGGTATTTTCTTCATAAAGAAAAGCGTAAAAAACACTTCTTCATCTGTAAATAACCAAAAAACACTTAATAAGTAAACAAGTTAGTGAGCCTAAGCCCTAATCTTTGGGTTCAAGTTTTGGGGATCTTCTCCTTACTTGAGTGTGCTTGTTCTATTATTCCATCTTGGAATGTAGCGACAAGTGCACATTCCATTGGTGAGAGTTTGAGTTCACTTCCTTGTGACACACTCATAAAAAGCTTCATAAAAAAAACACAAACAAACAATAAGCGTCTTTCCTTCGGGAATTCTTTTCTCACCTCATTCGCTCCGTACGCGAACTTGCTCCTACCTGTCACTTTGCAAGACGGTTACGCACTCGTCGTCCGAGCCTGCAACACCTGAGCAATGGCATAGGCAGGTCAAGCCTTAATTCACAAACAATTTCCCTTTGGTACCCCTAGTTAGGGGAACTACGGCGTCTCTGATCCTCATTATCCCGAGGAGGTACGTAGGAAGCGGGGTAGGGCCCGTTCGAGCACAATCTTTATTTTCCCTACATTTTTCCTCTTTGTTTCATATTCATTGCTTTTCTCAGTTTCTTTTCCAGTTCCAGTTTCTTTTCATTTTCATTTCTTTTGTTGCAGCTTTCATACCCTCACCCTTTGAAACATTTTCTTTTGCAAGCGTGGATCCCGTCGGGTATGGCGGACGATCTGGGTGCTAATACCTTCCCAGGTCGTAACCGACTCCCGAGCTCAGTCTCTTTGGTTCGCAGGACCTTGTCCTTTCTTTCTTCCTCAGGTTTGTGCAACATTACCTTTCCCATTCATTCGGGATAAAAATGTCTGGCTGGCGACTCTACCTTTTCCGCGCCACTTTCGCGTTTGTACTAGGATGAAAATCCCGGGAGCGACAACTGGCGACTCTGCTGGGGACTGCACACCAGAATCTCTGGTTCCCCTGTGAGTCTCTCCTAGCGCTTGTGTGTTGCTGTTTCATTGGGTGATGTTTGTTTGATGTGGCTTGTTGTATGTTATTGTTGTTTAGTTACAGCTTTCTTTACAGCTTTATTTACAGTTTTCAGTATTTATTTTCTGCATCATGTATATATACTGGACTGTCTGGACTGGTTTTCTTTGGTGGGATGGGAGTTACTGGTTCTTGAGAGATATGAGCCAAGTACCCGGCTCGAGTGCACCATAGGACTTAGAGTGGTTCCACTTTGGCCTCATGAGATCTTGTCATGGGGGTAGTAGTGAGTTCCACACCCAGGTTGCGATTGTCTTGGAAATGTCTTGATTTGGGGATCTTCCTCTCTCATTACATAACCCTGACAGTTATGTGCAGCTGGGGACCGATCATTGAGAACCTTTGTGGAAACAACCCTCTCCAGTGGTGGTAGTGGCAGACCACATTTTGTGGCAAACTCATTCGCACCCGAGGGTCCACTGGGGACTAGCATAGGATGGCCTGGTTCTCTTATAAGAACTCAGTCAAAGCATCTGATCGTATGACATTAGTACTGTATCCTACGGGCTGAATGTACTATTGTTTCTCGATTTCAGTGCTTGAAGCTGGGGACTTATAAGGGATGCTTGTTTTTCCCGGACTCAGCTGAGGCCTCCCTGCGTAGTATATAATGCCAAACCGATTCCCTGATTTGGTCATGAGCCATTTCTCGGAGATGGTGACAGTATTATTGCTACGTGGCTTTGAGAGTCCGTGATGTCTGACCCGGAGCCTTTTACCCGTGAGATTGGGGGTGTTTACAGGTGTGCAGGAACCCATGACCTCAACATACACTCATCTGTTCAGTGGTTCTTGTTATGATCTTTAGTCCTTTGATTATGATCCGTGGTTCTATGATTCTATGGTTCCGAAGTTATGGTTCTGGAATTCTGGATTTCTTGATACTGTGATTCTGAGATCTTCTATCAGAGGGTTATGATTATCAGAGGGTGTGACTCAGTAACTTTTGGGTTTGCCAGTTATTCAGAGGGGCCCTTGTCAGTGTTCCAGTCCAGATGGTCCCAGTTGGTCATATGCTTGCATTGCATTACATTTGCATCATTCTTTGCATTAACTGTTTATGTTTCCCATTTTTCAGGTCATTGCTCACATCTGTTCCCAGTTCTGGTATTCTTATCTCCATGGCAGAAATCAAAAGAGATCCGAGAAAAAAGAATGTGCATTATACCTTTCTTCAGCCGGAAGTTAAAAGTGTTCAGAGGTTAGCAGGTTTGATGAACGATCAAGTCTTGGGTAATTTCAAGAAAAGATATGGCCAGATACTGAAGTTTGTGGACAAGCCTACTGCAGACCAAAAGGACAGCTTGCATACCTTGTTGCAATTTTATGATCCCCTGCTGCGTTGCTTTATTTTTCCAGGTTACATCTTAGCTCCGACATTGGAAGAGATCTCCAGCATGTTGAGTGTTCCGATCAGAGATACATTACCGTTCTACGGGTCAGAGGTTGTGCTCAGAGATGAAGACATAGCCAAGGTTTGCAGGTTGCCAGTTGTTTCAGTCAGAAAGGCTTTGCAAGAGAGTAAAGGCAAAGGTCTACACTGGAGTGTGCTTATCCCAGAGGCTGAGAAGTATGCTACAGAGGCTAGGTGGAACGACTTTGGAGCTTTGCTTGCATTGATGGTATATGGGTCTAGCTTGTTTCCCGGAGAGAAAGAGTTTGTCAGCTTAGAAGTGATCTCAATCTTTGCAAAAGGCAATCTAGTGCCTACTCTATTGGGTGACTTTTATTTTAGTGTCCATTACAGAAATGAGAAAGGTAGAGGTGGTCCAGTGGTCTGTTGTGCTCCTTTGTTTGCTGAATGGTTTGCTAGACAGTTGCCTAAGTCAGGTGCCTTCAAGGACATACGAGACGAATGGAGATGGTCCAGAAGACTGATGGGATTGACTGAAGAAGACATTGCTTGGGGTTATGACAGGGATTTGCTAGGAAAAGAGTTGATGGTTAGTTGCGGAAGGTTTGCTGGAGTACCTTTGCTGGGAAGGAAAGGTGTCATCAGTTACTACCCAACATTAGCCAGAAGGCAGTTTGGCTACCCTTTGAAAGATCCTCCTCAGATGGAAATGTTTGCTGAATCTTTGTATTTTCCTGCTGACGGAAACAGAGAGTTAGTCCAACAAGCAGTCCAATCCTGGGCTCACAGGATAAGAAAAGGGAAGAAAGACTTCGGCCGAGTTGATCCCAAGACATATCCACCATATGCCGAATGGTTGCAAAGACATATCGAGTCAGTTCTCATGCCTTTTTTAGTCGAGGCTCCACTTTATCCCCGAGAGGTACCAAGTCCGAACAATACGGTTTCCTTGGAGGAGTACAAGAAGCTAGAAGCTCAGCTGCATGAGGTCAGAGTAGAGAATATTGAGATGGTAAGCCTATACCACCAGGCTAATAGAGCCAAGAAGGAAGTTGAAGACAAGCTGCAGAAGCTCCAGACCTCTTTAGAAAACAAAGAGAAGGATTTTGCCGGAAGAGAAGCCCATTTCCACAGATTGGGTATGATGGAAGCTCAAAGAGAAGCTAAGCACAAGGAGACTTTAAAGACTCTCAAGAGTGCTCGACAGTCCATTGTTTGGCTGAAAGGCCAAAGGGATGAAGAGCAAAAGAAGTTCAAAGAGAAGGAAGAGTTCTTTGAAGTTCAGATGGCTTTCAAGAAGGAGGAAGTGGAGCAAGCCCACGCCATCCGGAGGGAGAAGACCCAACAGTTAGCCCAAAGTCAATTAGCTCTGGAGGAAGCGAGGAAAGAGATCGAAGAGCTCAAGCTGAGAGCAGGTGTCAAGAAAAGCAAGGCAGAGGGGGCAGAGTCGGGGTCCTTAGCTTAGTTTACTTCTCAAACTACCTACAGGCTTGTTGTAGGAGTCTTGCTTATTTTGTATTTTGCCTTTATTCGATGTACTGATTTGTAACCCTTCGGGGAATATTCATGGATGTATTCTGACTTTTAGCCTATAGTGGTTTGTCCATATTCAGTATTAATGTGCAAGTTATCGTTTTGAATGTGCAAGACTCGTTTGTCTGGATACTGCTAATGTCTGAACACTTATCAAAGAGAAAGTTTGAAAGCTAAACACTGAAAGTGGTTGTCTGAGATAGATGCCAGAACTGGGACATGCCAAATGCTTAAAATTGGGAACATGAACAGTTACATTGCATTGCATATAACCTGTTTGTTTGTTTTGTAGGTGTTGTCTCAATTACTAACGTGTTTTGTGATCACAGACACTATAGCTCCTCGTAAAGTTCGAGAACAACCAGCAGTGCACAGATACCCAACCAAGACTAACAGAGAGCGAGCCATGGATCAGATGCAGGCAGATTTGGCAGACCTAAGGCAGAGAATGGATAACTTCATGACGCTAATGGCCGGCATGGGGCAGAATCAAGAGCGTCTGCGAGAGATGGTTGAGAATCAGAACCGGAACACTGCTGCTGCTGCTAATGCTGATAATCATACCGGTGCGGGCGCACGTCAGGGTGGAACTCCAGTTATACAACCAGGAGTGACAATAGTCAACGACGGGTTGCATAACATTCAGATGGACAACCATGATGACCAGTTCACTCTACTCGATGAAGCTGAAGGTCAAGGGGTAGAAATGAACAAGAGGTTTGAAGAGATGGCTGAGCAAATCAAGGCTATTCAGTCCCAGAGTTCTTTGGGATTCGACATAACAGACTTGGGCTTGGTTCCGGGAGTCAGGATTCCGTATAAGTTCAAAGTTCCTACCTTCGAGAAGTATAACGGCACTGCTTGCCCGAAGACCCATCTGCAGTCATTTGTTGGGAGAATTGCCGCTCATACAGACGATGAAAAACTGTGGATGTATTACTTTCAGGACAGCTTGGTGGGAGCTTCCCTTGAGTGGTACATGAAGCTCAGTAGGGTCAATGTCAAGAGCTGGAAAGATCTCGCTGAAGCCTTTGTGAGGCAGTACCAATATAACATGGACATGGCTCCGAACCGCACGTAGTTGCAACATATGGCTCAGACAGCAAAAGAAGGCTTCAAAGAATATGCCCAGAGGTGGCGCCAGCTAGCTGCCAGAGTGCAACCACCCCTGTTAGAGAATGAAATGGCCGATATGTTTATGGGTACCCTCCAGGGGGTATTTCTTGAGAGATTGGCGTCGAGTTCTGCTACTAAGTTCAACGATATTGTCATTGCGGGAGAAAGGGTTGAAACGTTGTTGAAAATGGGGAAGATACAAGACCCCGGTGCTAGTAGCTCAAATGGAGCGAGGAAAGCTTTTAGTGGACCTCCGAGAAGGAGAGAAGGCGAGACCAATGCTGTATTCGGCCGAAGCCAGGGTCGTGGTTACAGAAGACCCTATGAACATATGGCTGCTGTCACCATTCCTGCAGCTCCCGTACAACAGATGCTACCTCCACCACAACAACACCAGCAACAACAACAACCTCGAACCAACTACCAGCAGAGACCATATCAGCCGAGGCAGACTCGCCCGGCTAACAGGGTGATTGAAGCTATTCCGATGACGTACGCTGCCTTGTTGCCGAGACTACTAGATTTGAACCTTATTCAATTGAGGACTTTGGCACCACCACCTCCTGGAGAGCTTCCAGCTGGTTATGATGTCAACGCGCGATGCGCTTTTCACTCAGGAGCACCCGGGCACTCAACTGAGAAGTGCAGGGCGCTGCATCACAAAGTTCAAGACCTTGTAGATTCCAAGGCAATCAACTTTGCGCCACCACCGAATGTCAACTCGAACCCTATGCCTAATCATGGAGGGGCAAGAGTCAATGCTGTGGAAAGTGATGACAAGTTGAGTTTGGTGCTAAGTATCGATGAAGTCAAGACACCTTTGAGGGTGGTGAAAGAGAGACTGTTGAAGGGTCAAGTATTTCCTGGTTGTTGTCTCGATTGCGAAGACTGTATAAGTGCTGTGAATGGCTGTGAGAAACTGAAGACAGGATTGCAAGGGTTGATTGATGAGGGGTCCTTGCAGTTCAGTAAGACTAGTAATGAAGAGGCTGATGATGTGTCAACCATTACTATCTTCTACGATGAAGCTGACATGCCCGTTAGACAAGAGCCGGTTACCATTTACGCTCCTCAGATTAGTCCCGTGACTATAACTGTACCTGGGCCAGTGCCGTACACCGATAATAGGGCCATTCCTTGGCATTACGGTTCCGACGTTTATGTAGCTGGACAAAAGATGGAGAGTAGACCTGTTGCTGACCTGACTATTGAGAATGTAGGAGGTGTTGGGGGTTTTACTCGAAGTGGCCGTTTATTCGCTCCCCCTGCACTGAGAAAGGATCCTGAGGCCGAGGCTTCGTCCAAAGACAAAGGAAAACAGACTGCGAATGACGAGTCAACTACTCCTGTGGCTGGGCAGGGGACGTTTGAAAAGGAGGTAGAGGAGTTCATGAGGATCATCAAAAGGAGTGACTACAAGGTGGTTGATCAACTGAACCAGACACCTTCAAAGATTTCTATCTTGTCACTGCTGATGTGCTCTCCCGCGCATCGAGAAGCCTTACTGAAAGTACTTCAAATGGCCTACGTTCCTCAGGAGATTACGGTCAATCAACTCGAGGCTGTTGTCGGAAGTGTCAATGCTAGCCATGGCTTAGGCTTCACTGACAGAGACCTCACTTCAGAGGGAAGAAATCACAACAAAGCACTGCACATCACGATGGAATGCAAGGGTGTTGTGCTGTCTCATGTTCTTGTAGACACAGGCTCTTCTTTGAATGTGCTTCCGAAGAAGGCGTTGATGAAGCTTAACATTGATGGGATTGTTCTGACGCCGAGTGATCTGGTGGTTAAAGCTTTCGATGGTTCAAGAAGATCAGTTTTCGGAGAGGTTGAGTTGCCTGTCAAGATAGGCTCTCAAGTCTTCAAGAGTGTCTTCTATGTCATGGACATCCAGCCTGCGTATAGTTGCTTGTTGGGCAGACCGTGGATACATGCAGCTGGAGCTGTCACTTCAACCCTGCATCAGAAGCTTAAATACGTGGTGGACGGCCAGGTCATCACGGTTTGTGGGGAAGAAGATATATTTGTCAGCCACCTGTCGACGTTTAAGTATGTGGAAATGGATGGAGAAATCCACGAGACTTTGTGCCAAGCTTTTGAAGCAGACGTCAGTATCTTGACTCCGGTGAAGAAAAATAACGAGGGCACGTCCATTCATTCCTACCAGGAAGCAAAGGAGGTCGTCCAATCAGGCAATGCTCAGGGCTGGGGCAAGTTGTTGGAGATGGAAAAGAAGGATGATAAATTCGGCTTAGGGTATCAGCCTGGGGGATCTACTCAGAGTGGTAAAGCTATCACATTCACAAGCGCTGGGTTGCTTGACCGCGATCAAATCTGTATGGCAAGCCAAGACGGGGATAGTGACAGAGACTGGGACAACAATTGGATCCGCCCGTGTGCACCCGGCGAGGAGCTAGGAAATTGGTCTGCTGAAGACATCGTTCAAGTCACCTGGCTCTCAAAGTAATTGCTTTGTTTCCTTTTATTAGCATACTGCATTGTCAAATCCAGCATTCTGCCCAAGATGCTTGGATCCATTGTATTGGGCCACCATGTTTTGTATCGCATTGTTATTTTGCTATGAAATAAAAGGACATTTTCAGACAAACTGTGTTCCCTGTCTTTGTTTTTAAACTTTTTCACAAAAAAAGATATATAAAAATGGCAATGTGTTTTCTTTTTTTGCTTTGTGTTAGCGTCTCTTTTTCAAAATAAGCAGATTTTGAATAAGCACATCATTTGTGCAGTGTTGATCATCCGGATTCCACGGATAACGTTCCTGCTATGACTATGCATGACTTTGATAATCCAGTCTACCAAGCTGATGAAGGGGTTGAGGAAGACTGTGACCTCCCTGAAGAGTTGGTCAGATTATTGAAACAAGAGGAACGAGTTATGCAGCCTCATTAAGAAGAGATTGAGACCATCAACATTGGCAGTGAAGATGCAAAGAAAGAAATCAAGATAGGGGCCAATCTGCAAGCCGACGTCAAACAAGAGCTGATCAGTATGCTGAGAGAGTATATGGATATCTTTGCTTGGTCATATCAAGATATGCCAGGTTTAGATACCGACATCGTGATGCATAAGCTACCCCTGAGAGAAGACTGTCCTCCTGTAAAGCAAAAATTGAGAAGAACTCGCCCGGATATGGCAATGAAGATTAAAGAGGAGGTTCAGAAGCAGTGCGATGCCGGGTTCCTTGCCGTGACTAGTTACCCACCTTGGGTAGCTAACATCGTACCAGTACCTAAGAAGGACGGCAAGGTCCGGATGTGCGTTGACTATCGAGATTTGAACAGAGCAAGCCCAAAGGACGATTTTCCGTTGCCACACATTGACGTGTTGGTCGACAATACTGCTCAATTCTCAGTGTTCTCCTTCATGGATGGATTCTCCGGTTATAATCAGATAAAAATGGCGCTGGAAGACATGGAGAAGACAACGTTCATTACCCCATGGGGAACATTCTGCTATAAGGTTATGCCCTTTGGTCTGAAGAACGCCGGGGCAACTTATCAACGGGCGATGGTCACATTGTTCCATGACATGATCCACAAGGAGATCGGATGTTATGTGGATGATATGATTGCAAAGTCTAAAGACGAAGAGGAGAATTTGGTTAATCTAAAGAATTTGTTTGATAGATTGATCAAGTACAAACTGAGGTTGAATCCGAACAAGTGCATTTTCGGAGTGCGTTCCGGAAAATTGCTGGGTTTCATTGTAAGTCAAAGAGGAATTGAGGTAGATCCTGCTAAAGTGAAAGCTATTCAAGAGATGCCTGCACCGAGAACAGAAAAGGAAGTGCGCGGGTTCTTAGGTAGATTGAACTACATTTCTCGGTTCATATCTCATCTAACTGCTAAGAAAAGAGCAAACGGTCAGGTGGAACGATGATTGCCAAAGAGCTTTCGACAAAATAAAGGAATATTTGCAAGAACCTCCAATTCTGATGCCTCCAGTGGAAGGAAGACCGTTAATCATGTACTTGACTGTGCTAGAAGGGTCGATGGGGTGTGTGCTTGGCCAACATGACGAGTCTGGTCGAAAAGAGTATGCCATTTATTACCTTAGCAAAAAGTTTACCGACTGTGAATCCCGATACTCACTGCTCGAGAAAACTTGCTGCGCTTTGGTATGGGTTGCTCGCCGACTGAGGCAGTACATGTTGACCCATACTACACTTCTCATTTCCAAGATGGATCCTGTCAAGTACATCTTTGAGAAACCAGCATTGACCGGAAGGGTTGCTAGATGGCAGATGATTTTAACTGAATACGACATCCAGTACACTTCTCAGAAAGCTATCAAAGGAAGTGTATTGTCGGAATACCTTGCTCAGCAACCTCTTGAGGATGACTATCAGCCGATGAGATTTGATTTCCCTGATGAGGACATCATGTACCTCAAAACAAACGATTATGAGGAACCACTTCCGGAGGAGGGGCCTGACCCTGAATCCAAATGGAAGTTGATGTTTGATGGGGCTGTCAATATCAATGGTCGTGGAGTTGGTGATGTACTTATTACTCCTGAAGGTGTCCACTTACCCTTCGCTGCCAGAATTACTTTTGGCTGCACCAACAATGAAGCGGAATACGAGGCGTGTATAATGGGAATAGAGGAGGCAATTGATCTTCGGATTAAGAACCTCGACATATTTGGAGATTCAGCCCTCGTCATTAACCAAATTACCGGCAAGTGGTATACACATCAAGAGCATCTAGTTCCGTACAGGGATTATGCTAGAAAACTGTTGACATTCTTCACGACAGTTGAGCTCAAATACATACCGCGTGACGAAAATCAATTTGCCGATGCTTTGGCCACTCTCTCTTCGTCGATTAAAGTCCTGTGTTGGAATTTTGTGCCCAGAATTGACATCTCCAGGCTTGACTATCCAGCTTATGCTTTCGCTGTAGACGCCGTGTCTGACGAGAAACCTTGGTATTTTGATATCAAGTTATTCCTAGAGAAGCAAGAATACCCAACAGGGGCATCTTCCAAAGACAAAAAGACCTTGAGACGACTCGCTGCTAGTTTCTTCTTGAACACAGACGGGGTTTTGTACAAGAGGAACTTCGACATGGTCTTGCTCAGATGCGTGGATAGACACGAAGCAAGTCTGTTGATGCAGGAAGTCCATGAAGGATCTTTTGGTACCCATGCAGGAGGGCACGCCATGGCAAAGAAACTACTGAGATCAGGGTATTACTGGATGACAATGGATGCAGACTGTTGTTCATTCGCTCGAAAGTGCCACAAGTGCCAAATATATGCAGATAAAGTGCATGTTCCTCCTAACCCGCTCAACGTCATGTCATCTCCTTGGCCTTTCTCTATGTGGGGCATTGACATGATCGGGAAGATTGAGCCAACTGCTTCGAACGGTCATCGCTTCATCCTGGTCGCGATTGATTACTTTACCAAGTGGGTAGAAGCAGCGTCTTATGCCAATGCCACTCGTCAAGTGGTGGCAAGATTTCTGAAAAGAGATATCATATGCAGATATGGAGTGCCCGAAAGGATCATTACTGATAATGGTTCTAATCTCAACAACAAAATGATGGCAGACTTATGTCGGGACTTCAAAATACAGCATCACAATTCTTCTCCTTACCGACCAAAGATGAATGGGGCGGTAGAGGCAGCTAACAAGAATATCAAGAAGATTGTGCAGAAAATGGTTGTCACCTACAAAGATTGGCATGAGATGTTACCGTTTGCTTTGCATGGGTACCGAACGTCAGTCAAGACGTCAACAGGGGCAACTCCCTTCTCTCTGGTGTATGGCATGGAAGCAGTCCTGCCTGTTGAAGTAGAGATTCCTTCATTGTGAGTGATGATGGACGTCAAACTGGATGAGGCTGAATGGGTGCGTGCTCGTTACAATCAGCTATGTCTAATTGAGGAAAAGAGATTAGCGGCTATCTGTCATGGTCAGCTTTATCAGAGGAGAATGAAGCGAGCATTCGACCAACGAGTACGTACTCGAGAGTATCGAGTGGGAGAGCTTGTGTTGAAGAGAATCGTTCCTCCAGGTTCAGATAACAGGGGCAAGTGGACCCCAAACTACGAAGGACCATTCATAGTGAAGAAAGTCTTCTCAGGAGGAGCACTGATGCTCACCACTATGGATGGAGAGTGTAACACGGTGGGAGAACTGACTTGAAGTTATGTTGCGGATAGCAAGAGTCGCCACCGACTTTTATTTTATCCATAAGGAAAGGTTATAAAAGAACAGGAAAGACCTTAGAGATATTTTTGGGTCCGGGGGGTAGGTTATGAAAAGGGAAGGTGTTAGCACCCTTTTCATCCATGGTTATCCATGGGCTCTTAGGTACTTAAGCTCACTTTAAATTGTTTTTGAAAATATAGTGTGTGAATAGAAAAAATTTTCAGAATAGTTTAATAATAATCCATGTACGGATGTGTAAAAAACTTGTTTGAAAATTTGTTTGAAATTGTTAAGTTTGAAAAATTTTTGAAGTGAGCAAGTACATAAGAGGAACCTACCCTAATGTTTAAAGTCTTTCTTGTTCTTTTTTCTTTCCTTGGTAAGACTATCCCTACTATTAAGGAGTAGGTAGTCTTTACCTTGGATGTAAGGGACATGTGAGGGACAATTTGGTTATGAAGGCAACTGTGGGGTGTATTAAGCATATATGAGGGACTATCATCATTATTCGAAGGGACTCGATTCGTATAGGCAACCATGAGGGACTTGATGATTTTTTGTTTGAAGGGACTTACTTTATACACCCCACTTGACCGTTATTCGTAGGCAACTTGAGGGATAACCTTAGGAAGTGAGATGGCGATTAAAATCGACTTACGTGTGTGTGAGTGTTTATTTTAATTATCTTATGATTAAAGTTATCTAAATTTATTTTAATATAACATACATGTTTTACACTCCCTAATTACTAACCAAAAATAATTAAATAATTACAAATTTTACATCCAAGAAACAATTACAAAATTATAATAATAAGCAAAATAATTAAATAGCAAAAATAAATAAAATATAAATAAGCAATAAATAATAAATAATAAGGGGTTAGTAACAATAAAATAATAATAATAATTTAGAAATAATGAACAAGGTTAGAAACATAAAAATAAATAATAATATGGTTAGAAAATATAATAATAAGAATAATTAGAAGGAATAAACAAGTTTAAAATAATAGAAATATAATATAATAATACATAACAATTTAGTTAGTAACAATAATTAAAATAAATGGAAACCATATTATAATGATATTAACATAAAGTCTAATTCCAAATAAGAAAAAAATTTTAAGCACAATTTAATTATAAATTTTAATTATTTACAAAAATTTAATTATATAAAAAAAAATATTTAGACATTATATAAACTTTAAGTATCATAAGAACATATTTACAAAACTTTATATTAAATATTTACATTTATAAGATTTAATTTTATTTACAAAAAGTTATAATATATACATATTAACTATATTAAAAATTAGAAAAAATAAAAATTATTTGGAAAATAAAATTAGGTTAAAGTTCATTTAGAAAATATTTTTAGGGTTTTATTAGAAAATTAGGGTTTTGTTTATATACAAAAATTTATTTTTTTAACTAATTACATGACATTGTCTTAATTAATATAAATTGTAAAATTTAAATTGAGAAAATAAAAGTTTAGTATTACTTAGAAAAAAAAATAAACAATTTCACAAGTTATAACACATACCATATACATATTATAATATAAGAAAATTAAAATCATAATTTATTTTATATACAATAGTAATTAAATTAAGAAAATAAAATAAAAGAGAAAAAAAATCAAAACCTGGTGGGGCTGGGGTTTGAACCCAGTCCCCTATGCTTGCAGCCAAGAGATCACACCACTGGGCCATCCATGCGCAGGCAAGAGATATGAGAATGAGATTTGTTTTGTTTCTTATCTTGAAAAATTCAGAAAAAATAAAGAAGCAAAAGGCCTGTGGTGGGATTTGATCCCAGGACCTTATGAATGCAAGCATGCGCGCGTTACCGCCTGGCTGGGAGAGCCTACCTGATGACCAAACAGCTACTAATAATAATATATTAAACACGCACCTTAAATTGGAAAACATCCAAAAACTTGCTGGAGGCAAGGTTCGAACTCATGCCTTCAGACCACATATGCGTGCTTCTTACCACTGGATCACTCAACAACCTGTGCAAATTAAATACAAACAAATCTATATAATATAAAAAAGAAATTTGAATCCCAGAGACGCGCCAAACTTCGTCTTCTTCATTCAAATTTGCTGCGAATTTTCTTTTGAAATTTCCTGCGAATTTTCCTGGGTGTTCATGAACCAGAAATCCTAGGTTTTTGGATCATCACGCAAACAGCAAAATCAATACAAATTGATAGCCCAGATCAAACATACAGAGTTCATACAACATAATCATGTTTTTAAAAGTCATTTATATTCACTAAATCATGAATTCCCAATTTGAGAACTCAAACCCTAACAATGGTGTCTTTCGGTTTAGGGCATGTTTCTTCAATGTTTTTGTCCAGAATCCATCTAGGCATCATGATAAACAAGATTAAACACACAAAAACGATTTACAATGGTTAAATAAATGAAATCGAAAAATCAAACAAGAGTGTGAAAATGCATTCGGGATATGCAATATGAGGAGCTTTGGATGCAAATAGGTATTGATTTTGACTCAATGATGTCCAAGGATCATTGTAGTGTCCTCAAATTACCTTCTAGTGCTCTGAATTTCAAAATCCGAATGTGACTTTTTTTTGAATTTTTTGAAGTGTGATCTTACCTTTGGCTGCTGGAAAATCGTGGCTAGGGTTATGCTTATGATCAATACTTATAGGTGAATCAATCTAGGTCAGAAAATTCAATGGTTATGTGGATAATTTGATTTAAAAAGATTGAAAAAAATGGTGTTGTAAAAGTCAAATATTTGCTCTTGAATGCTTGCTATTTTGGGATAAATTATATGATTCTTTTCTCTTTTAACTTCAATCACCCTTTAAGACTTTCTAGAATCAATCACAAAAATATATCTTCATTTTTAATATTTTATTTAAATTTAAAATGATTTTAAATATAATAAATCATAATAAATTAATTAAATAAAATAAAAAATATGAAAATATTATGGAAATTTCGTGCATGATGTTATTGTATGGGTTGGGTCACAATTTGGCCAGCCCATTTGGAGAAAATTGCTTTTAGGCCCCCATTTTCAATATAAACCATCACAAAATTGCCCAACTTTGCAAGAGCACATCTCCCTCAATTTTAAAGGTATGAGGGTGTTCTTGGACTTTTTGGAAAGCTTGAAGAGTCCTTTAAACAACCCCATTGGTTTCAGGTCCATATCATTTACCAATCTCAAGTTATGCCCTTTTGAAGTTGTTGACTTTTTGTTGACTTTTGAAATGACCTATAATGTCTTAGATCATATCTTTCAAATGAAGCATTCTTGGGCTTAACTTTCAACATCAAAGTTGTAGAGAATTCAATTTCCTTCAAAATGAGCTTTGGATGGAGACTTGGTGATGAAGTATGTAAAAGTTATGCCTGGTCAAAGTTCAGTTGACTTTTACTGAGGAAACCCTAATTTAGAAACTCCTGATTATTGATGATCTGGAATCTCCTTGATGAATCATGATCAACCCTTGATCAAATGATGAATTTTACTTCATATACTTGATGTTGGCAAAAAATCATGAATTTTGACTTTGGTTTGACCACAGTTGACCTCAGTTTGACTTTTTAACTGCATTGACTGATTTTGACTTATCTGATCATCTGACTGAGCAAACTTTTGAGAAAAGTCTTGAAACTTGTCATGGGGGTTCTTATACACATATAAGATGTTATGAAGCTTACTTGAGGTATTGGAAATCCATTTAGCCTGATTAAAGTCAAAACCCTAGTTTTGGATGCACTGCTTAGGAGGTGCATTGTCTGAGGGAATTGTCAACTTCTTTGACCAATTGTGAACTTTGTGAACCTTGTGAACCATTATAAAATGTCTTGTGAACCTCATGGGAAGTATTGTGAAGTTTGTGAACCTTGTGAACCTCATGAAGTGGCTTTGTAGACCTCATGAACCTCAGGAGAGCTTTGTAATCATTGTGAATCTTGTGAACCTTGTGAACCTTCAAGAAGTGACTTGTAGACTTCATGAACCTCATGAAAGGTATTGAAAGCATTGAGAACTTGTGAACCTTGTGAACCTTCAAGAAGCAACTTATGGACTTCATGAACCTCATGAAAGGTTATATAAGCATTGAGAAACTTGTGAACCTTGTGAACCTTCATAAAGTAACTTGTAGACTTCATGAACTTCATGAAAGGTCTTGAAGATGTTTGAGAAACTTGTGAACCTTGTGGACCTTCTTAGCACACAAAGTCTTGCATTGTGAGGGCAAATTTTGGGGTGCAACAGCTGCCCCTGTTCAATTTTCTGAAACCTGAGGGGTTAGATTGGTATATTTGCCAGTCGTTGTAACACGGTGAACTGACTTTAAACAATGTTGCGGATAGCAAGAGTCGCCACCGACTTTTATTTTATCCATAAGGAAAGGTTATAAAAGAACAGGAAAGACCTTAGAGAATATTTTGGGTCCGGGGGGTAGATTATGAAAAGGGAAGGTGTTAGCACCCTTTTCATCCATGGTTATCCATGGGCTCTTAGGTACTTAAGCTCACTTTTGAATTATTTTGAAAGTGTAGTGTGTGAATAGCAAAAATTTCAGAATAGTTTAATAATAATCCGTGTATGGATGTGTAAAAAACTTGTTTGAAAATTTGTTTAAAAATGTTAAGTGTTTGGAAGATTTTTTTGAAGTGAGCAAGTATCTAGGAGTAATCTACCCTAATGTTTAAGGTCTTTTCTTATTCTTTATTCTTTCCTTAGTAAGACTATCCCTACTATAATGGAATAGGTAGTCCTTACTTTGGATGTTAAGGGACATATGAGGGACAATTTGATTTTTTGAAGGCAATGGTGGGGTGTAATAAGCATTTATAAGGGACTATCATCATTTTTCGAAAGGGACTCGATTCGTATAGGCAACATAAGGGACTTTGATGATTTTTACTCGAGGGACTTGCTTTTATACACCCCACTTAACCATTATTCGTAGGCAACGAGAGGGATAACCTTAGAAGGTGAGACGGCGATTAAAATCGACTTACGTGTGTGAAGTGTTTAAGTTAATTATCTTTGATTAAAAATTATCTAAATTTATTTTAACAACATACATGTTTTTGCACTCCCTAATTACTAACCATAATAATAATTAAATAATTAAACAACTTTACATCCAAGAAACAATTACAAAATAACAAGTAAAATAATTAAATAGCAAAGATAAATAAAATATAAATAAGCAATAATAAATAATAAAAGGGGTTAGTAAGCAATATTTAACAAAATAATAAGCATGATTAGAATATAAATAAGTTAGTAATTAGAAATAATAAACAAGGTTAGAAAAATATAATAATAAAAATATAATAACAAATAATAATATGGTTAGTAAATAAGAATAAACAAAATTAATCCAAATATTATAATAATAAGAAATTAACAATTTTTTTTTTTAATATAAATAACTAAAAAAAACAAATATGAATAAACAATTGTTTTAATTTACAAATTATTAAATTATATTTTAATCATGAAGTTACTACGAAAAATCTAATTATTATAAACACAATTATTTCTAAAAAAATATTTAGTTAATATAGAAAGAGAAAAATAAATTAGAAGTGTATTGACAAAAAATTTAATTTTTAATAATATGAAGTATATTTATATTTTAGATGATAGAAATAATTTGTGATTATATTCATAATATTTACATGAATAATACTAAACAAATGTTCATTATAATTATATTAGAAAAGAAATAAAATTGGATTTGTATTTTAAAAATATTTTTTTTTTAGAATTTTATGAAATTAGGGTTTCATGTGAGAAATAATTTTTCAAGGGGTTAGAATTAGGGTTTATACAAAAATGTTAAACAAACATACATCCTATAATTTAATTACAACATAGAAAATAAATTAAAAAAAAAACAATAATTTGAACTTTTTTAGAAAACCTATTAGGGTTGTTTTTAAATATATATTCATGCATATTTTGTTTTTAATTGAAATTAATAAGACAAACAAGTTAATTACATAAGGAAATAAAATAGAAATAATAGTAAAAGAAAAACTTACCTGGGCTGGATTTGAACCCAAGTCAATCTGATTGCCAGAAACAAACACCAACCACTAAACCAATTAAGCGCAGGTGAAAGGAGAATGAGAATGGTTTGTTTTGTTCTTTGATCTTGAAAATTCTGGAAAGAAAAATAGAAGCACAAAAGGCCTGGGGAGGGATTTGATCCCAGGACCTTTGACAATGCATACGCGCTCCTTACCGCCCGGCTGGAAGAGCCAATCTGACTATGGAGTGACCACAATACATTATATAATATATTGGCCTTTATCCTGAAAAATAACAACAAAACAATGCCATGGCCAAGAATCGAACCAGGCATCCCTCAATATACACAAGCAGCACTTACCACTAGATCACAAGCACGCTTGTGATAAACATTCCAAACACAATTCATAAAATATTTAGTTTAATATTTGAATTTTTAAAACACGCGCCAGAACTCTTTCTTCAACCTTGAGACCTACCATTTTTCCTGCGAAATCTCCCATCAAAATACCTGCGAAAATCCATTTTGCAGCAATACCTATGAATATCGTTCATGTTCAAAACTGTAAAATTTCAATAAATTGATTAGTCAAACATGATCACAAGATCATTTAGAATTGAACCACGTTTCTGGAATTAATTTATATGGTCTAGAACGCAAAGCCCTAATGGAGGACCTAAACCCTAGTAATGGCCAAATCCGTATAAGGTCACGAAAATACAATTAACTTGTCCAGAATCATTCCAAAGCTTTAACTAACATCAAATCAACACACAAATTTCATTAGCAATGATCAAATAATGGAAATCGAAAAATAAATTTGCAAGAACAACAAAGTTTCGGATTGTTCATATATGCATGCTATGGATGCGTATGGGCATTGGTTTCGCTTCATGGAAGATCAAAGAACATCTCTATGTTCTTAGTTTACCTTCTAATGTCCTGTAACTGCAAAACCGAATGTGAGTTTTTTTGGTGAATTTGAGAATTTGGAACTTACTCTAGAGGCAGTCAACTCGTGAATGAATGATAGGTTTATGATCAGCATATATAGGTGAGTCAATTAGGTTAAAGAAATTGATTGATTTAGTGAAATTTTGGATCAAAAAAATATTGAAAAAGATCAAGTGTTCAAAGTCAAATATTTGGTCATAAGGTCTTGCTATTTTGGGAGGAATCTCATGATTTCTTTCTCCTTTGACTCCAATATATAATTATGAATTTTTAGGAACAAAATCTTCACCCAAAAATAACTTTTCGTATTTTTTATTTATTTAAAATGATTTTTAGGAGTTAAATCAATAATAAATAAATAAAAAATAATAAAAATGATGATTTTTGTTCAATTGGGTCGTGCACCATATTAGGAGATGGATTGGGTCATGAATTAGGCAGCCCATTTGGAAAGAAATACTTTTAAGCCTCCATTTTCAACATAAACCATCCTAAAATTGTCCAACTTTGCAAGGGCACATCTCCCTCAATTTTAAAGGTATGAGGGTGTTCTTGGACTTTTTGGAAAGCTTGAAGAGTCCTCTAAACAACCCCATTGGTTTCAGGTCCATATCATTTACCAATCTCAAGTTATGCCCTTTTGAAGTTGTTGACTTTTTGTTGACTTTTGAAATGACCTATAATGTCTTAGATCATATCTTTCAAATGAAGCATTTTTGGGCTTAACCTTCAACATCAAAGTTGTAGAGAATTCAATTTCCTTCAAAATGAGCTTTGGATGGAGACTTGGTGATGAAGTATGTGAAAGTTATGCCTGGTCAAAGTTCAGTTGACTTTTACTAAGGAAACCCTAATTTAGAAACTCCTGATTATTGATGATCTGGAATCTCCTTGATGAATCATGATCAACCCTTGATCAAATGATGAATTTTACTTCATATACTTGATGTTGGCAAAAAATCATGAAGTTTGACTTTGGTTTGCCCACAGTTGACCTCAGTTTGACTTTTTAACTGCATTGACTGATTTTGACCTATCTGATCATCTGACTGAGCAAACTTTTGAGAAAAGTCTTGAAACTTGACATGGGGGTTCTTACACACATATAAGATGTTATGAAACTCACTTGAGGTATTGGAAGTCCATTTAGCCTGATTAAAGTCACAAACCTAATTATGGATGCCCTGCTTAGGAGGTGCATTGTTTGAGGGAATTGTCAACTTCTTTGACCAATTGTGAACTATGTGAACCTTGTGAATCTTCATACAATGTCTTGTGATACCTATGGGAGGTATTGTGAAGCTTGTGAGCCTTGTGAACCTCATGAAGTGGCTTTGTAGACCTCATGATCCTCAAGGAAGCTTTGTGATCATTGTGTAACTTGTGAACCTTGTGAACCTTCAAGAAGTGACTTGTGGACTTCATGAACTTCATGAAAGGTCTTGTAAATGTTGAGAAGCTTGTGAACCTTGTGAACCTTCAAGAAGTGACTTGTAGACTTCATGAACTTCATGAAAGGTATGGAAAGCATTGAAGGACTTGTGAACCTTATGAACCTTCAAGAAGTGACTTGTGGACTTCATGAACTTCATGAAAGGTCTTGCAAGTGTTGGAGAACTTGTGAACCTTGTGAACTTTCTTAGAACACAAAGTCTTGTATTGTGAGGGCAAATTTTGGGGTGCAACAGCTGCCCCTGTTCAATTTTCTGAAACCTGAGGGGTTAGATTGGTATATTTGCCAGTCGTAACCTGGAAGGTTGAAGGGGATTGAACACAAAAGCCCAAAAATTTGCACTCACCAGTGCATAGAGTGATATTGATGGTTGGTTGAACATGATTGAGTGGGCTTAAAGATGCCACTAGGGGAAAGTTCTTCAGCAGTATAATGAGAACTGTCAGGAGTCTGGAGTAATATTGATGTAGCAGTATGTCTTCATGAGGATAGAGCAATGGATAGCTCTAAAGCAGTCTTGAAGAAGTAATATGCCTTCAGGAGGATAAAGCAATGGATAGCTCTAAAGCAGTCTTGAAGATATGATTTCAGGAGGATAGAGCAATGGATAGCTCTAAAGCAGTCTTGAAATAATAATGTAATTGTCTTCAGGAGGATAGAGCAATGGATAGCTCTAAAGCAGTCTTGAAGATATGATTTCAGGAGGATAGAGCAAAGCAATGATAACTCTAAAGCAGTCTTGAAATAATGATATGACTCCAGGAGGATAGAGCAATGGATAGCTCTAAAGCAGTCTTGAAATAATAATGTAATTGCCTTCAGGAGGATAGAGCACTGGATGGCTCTAAAGCAGTCTTGAAGTCATGAGAAATTATCAGGAGGATAAAATAACCCTGAGGTTACAATAAAGCAGTCCCAAAGTAATAAGAAGCTCATCAGGAGGATAAAGTAACCCTGAGGTTACAATAAAGCAGTCCCAAAGTAATAAGAAGCTCATCAGGAGGATAAAGTAACCCTGAGGTTACAATAAAGCAGTCCTGGAGACCATAAGTTTGTTTGTTGGACAATTAACCTGAAACAAGGTAGCATTAGTTTATGCTTGATGTATGCATGTATGACATGATGCACTTGGGTAATGTACTATATGTTTATGGATATGTATGTTATGGTATGATGTAAATGATGTATGTATGATATGATACTGCCGGAAACGTCTGGATATCTTCGTATAATAACTGCTGGCCAGAAAAATAACTCCCGATTTGTTGTTGAAAAATATATAACCCACTGTCTGCTGGGGATAACAAGGTATAGATAACCTCCCGTATGCTGGGGATAGTAGGGTATAGATAACCTTCGTCTTCGTTTGATAGTAGGATAGGTATAACATCCCGTCTTCGTCCGTCATACCCTTATTGGAAAGTAATTTCCCGTATATCCGTATGAGGATAAAAGAGATGGATATAAATTCCAGGGGAGATGAGACTTTATGAAGATGGATTAGTCCTACTGAGGGTTTTGTAACTGTTTTGTAAAGGTGAACCGGCGAAGCTTCGTTGAAATCCTTCCCTCGTTCGTCCTTAGTAAATACTATTACTGTATTTTCATGCATTTCTGGTAAACATCAATCATATTAAAAGCATACATGCATTTCTGGTAAACATCAATCATATTAAAAGGCATACATACATTCAACACAACCAATGGACGTTTCGCTTATGTAAATAGGGTAAAAGTAAATCTGGATTAAAAAGATGGAATTTATTTATATCAAAAAGTGACCCATACACGGGTGAATTTGTACAAGGAGACATAAACCCTAGTAAGAGGATTTTGCCATAAAGTTTTACAAAAAGAATCAGCTATGTGGGAAATAATCCTATTGAGTTTCAATTCTACTATTGCCACTCAAGTATCTCATCTTCTTACTGTTGAGACGGAAACGATTTGAATTGAGCTTTATCTGTTCGAGCTTGAATAAGTAGTACAACTGGTTGCAGTTTCATGGGTGATCCAAACGAGACATAGTCATACGCTTTAATCCCTAACTTTTGCCTGGATTGCCCTTTCGGGTTTTCAATCCACCGGGATACCCTTTTTTGCCCAAGCCGCCTTTTCAGGTTTTCGACTTGCCGGGTGTACATCTTTTTATATATATCCCTAATTTTTGCCCAAACCCTTTTGGTTTGCCGGGATGCCCTTATTTTTGCCTAGGCCTATCAACCTAGCGGGTCTCTTTTTATGCGTAGTATTTTTTAACTATGTCTGCGTTTACAGGCTGTGGGAAGTCCTCACCATCCATTGTAGTCAGTATCATGGCACCTCCTGAGAATACTGTCTTGACTACAAATGGTCCTTCATATGTCGGAGTCCACTTGCCCCTAGGATCACCCTGTGGTAATATGATGCGCTTGATTACCAAGTCACCAGCCTGATATACCTTGGGCTTAACCTTCTTGTTAAAAGCTTTGATCATTCGCTTCTGGTACATCTGGCCATGACAAACTGCTGCTAACCTCTTCTCATCAATCAAATTTATCTGGTCAAGTCGAGTCTGAATCCACTCATCTTCATCCAAGCCTGCATCCTTCATAATTCTTAAGGAGGGGATCTGAACTTCAATGGGCAGAACTGCTTCCATACCATAGACTAAGGAGAATGGGGTTGCCCCTGTTGAAGTACGTATTGTAGTACGATAACCATGAAGAGCAAATGGTAACATCTCGTGCCAATCCTTGTAAGTAACAGTCATCTTCTGCACAATCTTCTTAATGTTCTTATTAGCAGCTTCAACTGCCCCATTCATCTTTGGACGATACGGAGAAGAGTTATGATGTTTAATCTTGAACTGCGTGCAAAGATCAGTAATCATAGTGTTGTTCAGATTAGAGCCATTGTCAGTGATAATCCTTTCGGGGATACCATACCTACATATGAGATTATTCTTAATGAATCGAGCCACAACATTCTTAGTCACAGATGCATATGAAGCTGCCTCTACCCACTTCGTGAAATAATCAATAGCAACTAGGATGAAACGATGCCCATTAGAAGCAGTAGGCTTGATCTCACCAATCATATCAATGCCCCACATGGCAAAGGGCCAAGGAGCAGTCAACACATTCAAAGGTGATGGAGGTACATGAACTTTATCAGCATAGATTTGACATTTGTGACAAGTTCTGGAGTGTTGATAACAATCAGCTTCCATGGTAGGCCAATAGTAACCTGCTCTCAAAATCTTCTTTGCCATAGTATGACCACTAGAATGAGTGCCAAAGGTCCCATCATGCATCTCTTCCATAATCTCAGTTGCTTCCTTCTTATCCACACAACGAAGCATAGTTGAATCATGACTGCGCTTGTACAGAATCCCATTACTCAAAAAGAACTTAGCAGAAAACCTTCTCAGAAACTTCCTATCTTTGACGGATGCCCCTTCAGGGAACTCCTGAGCTTCAAGATATCTTTTTACTTCATAGAACCAAGGCTTCTCCTCTGCCCCTTCTGTGTCAATCTCATTGCAGTATGCAGGCTTCTCAAATCTATCAATGGTAATCTTAGGAGCTTCATCATCCCAGCTGATTTCAAACATAGATGCCATGGTGGCTAATGCATCTGCCAACTGATTCTCTCTTCGTGGAATATGTCCAAAGGTAATCTCTTTGAAATGTGGGATCAAAGACAACACATGTTCTCTGTAAGGAATGAGATTATCATGCTTGGTATCCCAATCTCCTTTAATCTGACTCACTACCAGGGCTGAATCTCCATACACATCAAGGAACTGAATCTTCATGTCAATAGCAGCTTTAATACCCAGAATACATGCCTCATACTCAGCCATGTTATTGGTACAATGGAAACAAAGTCTGGCAGTAATCGGGGTATGACAACCTTCAGGGGAACTAATTACAACACCAACACCATTACCAAGTGCATTAGAGGCACCATCAAAAACCATAGTCCATCGGGATCCTTGTTCAGGTCCGTCATATTGTCCAGGTTCTTTGGTAACAATCATAATGTCTTCATCAGGAAACTCAAAATTCATTGACTGATAATCATCCATTGCTTGATGAGCCAAATGATCAGCAACAACACTTCCTTTAATGGCCTTCTGAGTAGTATACTGTATGTCATATTCCGTCAAGATCATTTGCCATCTTGCAATTCTTCCGGAGAGAGCAGGTTTCTCAAATATGTACTTAATTGGATCCATCTTTGAAATCAATAAGGTAGTATGGGTCAACATATACTGTCTTAGTCGGCGAGCAGCCCATGCCAAAGCGCAGCAAGTTTTCTCGAGCAGTGAGTATCTTGTTTCACAGTCGGTAAACTTTTTGCTAAGGTAGTATATTGCCTGCTCTTTTCGACCAGACTCGTCATGTTGCCCCAACACACACCCCATTGAGTTGTCTAACACTGTTAAGTACATAATCAAGGGTCTTCCGTCAACTGGTGGCATCAAAATTGGTGGTTCTAGCAAATATCTCTTGATTTCATCAAAGGCAGTCTGACACTCCTCATTCCATTCCATCACCTGATCTTTCTTCAACAACTTGAAGATTGGCTCACAGATGGTAGTTAACTGGGAAATAAATCTTGCAATGTAGTTTAATCGTCCCAAGAAACCTCTAACCTCCTTCTCAGTACGGGGAGCTGGCATCTCTCGTATAGCTTTCACTTTTGCAGGATCCACTTCAATACCTTTTCCACTGACAATGAAGCCCAGGAGCTTTCCAGATCTAACTCCAAAAGTACACTTGTTTGGATTCAACCTCAACTTGTATTTCTTCAACCTCTCAAACAACTTGTGCAGATGATCAAGATGTTGCTCTTCATTCTGAGATCTGGCTATCATATCATCCACATATACCTCTATCTCATGATGAATCATATCATGAAACAAAGCCACCATGGCACGCTGATATGTTGCCCCTGCATTCTTTAAACCAAATGGCATCACTTTGTAGCAGAAGGTGCCCCACTGTGTCACAAATGTTGTCTTCTCCATATCTTCAGGTGCCATCTTGATCTGATTATAACCAGAGAAACCATCCATAAAAGAGAATACCTTATGCTGAGCAGTGTTGTCTACCAGAATATCAATATGAGGGAGTGGAAAGTCATCTTTGGGGCTAGCTTTGTTCAAATCTCTGTAGTCCACACACATACGTACCTTACCATCTTTCTTAGGAACTGGCACCACATTTGCAACCCACTGAGGATAAGAAGTCACTGCTAAGAACCCTGCATTGAACTGTTTCATTACCTCTGCTTTGATCTTTTCTGACATTTCAGGACGCATACGACGAACCTTCTGCTTCTTTGGACGACAATCTTCTTTCACTGGCAAACGGTGAACCACAATGTCTGTATCCAACCCTGGCATATCTTCATAAGACCAAGCAAAGATCTCCACATAGTCACGTAACATCTGAATCAACCTGCTCTTGACACTGTCCTCTAAATCAGCCCCTACCTTGACCTCTTTTCTGTCTTCCTCAGTTCCCAGATTCACAACTTCGACTGGCTCTTCATGTGGCTGTATAGCTTTCTCTTCCTGTTGTAACAACCTAGCAAGCTCTACAGGTATTTCACAATCGTCCTCATTTCCGTCTTCAGTTTGATAGATCGGATTCTCGAAATTGTAATTGGCAATAGTAGAACTGTTATCAACAGGATCCAGAGTGGATGAGGATCTGCATTTTAGTGATGTGGGTGTGTGTAAGAACACATAGCTGATAAAGCAAAAAATAAAAGAAAAGAAAGACAAGGAACACAATATTTACGAAAACAAAACGTCCACTGATTTTATTGAATGAAGTATGCAAATGAAATGACAGCCCGTAACAAGCACACCATTGTGCCCCGGGTAAGGCACATGGCTTGAAAGTTTTATTGTTCAAGAAATTACAAATTTAAAAACATAACACAGTAATAGTATTTACTCCTGACTAAAGGAGATAGGGATAACATCTTCAGCTTTCCAATTATTGAGTCCAGCACCCACAGTAGGAAAAATCCATGCATCCAGATTGTAGTCTTCATCTTGATCTCCCACAGCATTAATCACCCCTTGATTGGTGATACGAGCAGCACGAGCACGACGAACAGCCTTCTGGGACTCTGCAGTGAAACCCAAACCAAACTTGTCAGACTTGTACGGAATATCAGGAAGCTGACCCCAAATAGTACAACCACCTTCATCCACCACAGCTCTAGCATCATTGAGGGAGGCCATTGCCATTGTTGGAGATTTTCTGATGACCACAGGAACCTTCTTCACAGCAGGAGGAGCTACACAATCATTAACAACCCAGGGAACCACTTCAAATGACTGACATGGAGTCTCAATGTATTCACCTTCCACTTCCAGATACTTGAAAGTGTTCACATGGCTGACAAAGTATTCTTCTTCTCCGAAGACAGTAACAACCTTTCCATTCACCGGATATCTCAGCTTTTGGTGCAATGTAGAGGTCACAGCACCTGCCCCATGGATCCAGGGACGACCAAGCAGACAAGAGTATGAAGGACGAATATCCATCACATAGAATGTAGCAGTAAACATCTGAGAGCCAACCTTGATTGGAAGATCAATTTCCCCATGCACTACTCTTCTAGAACCATCAAAAGCCTTCACCACAATATTACTGGGCTTTAACACAGTATCTTCAGGACTTAACTTATTCAGGACTTCCTTAGGCAACACATTCAGGGAGGAACCATTGTCTATCAGTACATGAGACAGGGTAGTGCCCCTGCATTCAATTGAAATATGCAAGGCCCTGTTATGATCCCTCTTGGCAGGGGTCAAATCAGCATCAGAAAATCCTAACCCATTGTCATAGGTCAGGTGAGCAACACAGTTCTCAAATTGATCAACAGAAATTGCACTGGGCACATGAGCAGACTTCAAAAATTTGATCAAAGACTTGGCATGAGCCTCAGAACACAGCAACAAGGACAACATAGAAATCTTTGAGGGAGTATGCCCCAATTGATCCACAATGTCATAATCACTCTTGCGAATGATTTTCAATACTTCTTCCATCTGCTTAGAGAGATCATCAGCAGCTGGCACATCAGTAGATACAGGCTCAATAACAGGACCTTTGCCCCGAGCATCAGTGGTGGTAGTAGCAGCAGGAGTAACTGCACTCTTAGAAGCAACTGGAGGAGAGAAGACTCTTCCACTACGAGTGATCTTGCTAGATCCAGCAATATTATCAATGTCAGCAGGCACGTCCGGTAAAGGCTCTTGCTTAACACCATGGATGTAAACATCAGACCCATAGTGCCAAGGCACAGCTTTATCAGATGTATAGGGAATAGGACCAGGAGTGGTAATGATCAGAGGAGCCACTCTGGCTTCAGCAACAACTTTCACAGGACCTTCAGCCGTAATCTTGATAGGACCCTGATGAGAGATCTTGATGGGCTTCCTTGCAGTGATTCTTACCGGTACTTTGTCAACCATATCAACCTCTTCAATCTTCTTACCCTGAGTCAGACGATCCACCATATCTTCTACAGATGCTGGTCTTCTTTCAAACACTATGGTATACTTATCCATGAGACGTTGAATACCATCTCTCAAAATGAAGCAACTATCCGGCTTATAGGTACAATACAGACAATCTTCACGACAACCTGGAAAGATCCCAGCTCGTACTAACCTCTCTTTGATAACGGACAATGGTGTGCTCAACTCCATAACTGAATAGACATGCAGGTCTTCCTCAATGTCTTCATCAATGGCGTTGACAGCCTTCTCGTGATTTGGCAGTGGTGCTGTAATCACATTTGGTGGATCAAACTCAATCTCTCCAGCATCAATCATATCCTGAATTTTGTTCTTCAAGACCCAGCAATTATTAGTATCATGTCCTGGACAGTTTGAATGATATGCACATCGTGCATTGGGATTGTACTTGGGAGAGGTAACATTGGGATTTTGAGGAGCCTCCCTCAAGGTAATAAGTTCAGCTTTCAACAAGTGTTGCAATGCCTGAGCCATTGACATGTTGATCTTCGTGAACTGTCTTCTAGCTCTCTGTTGGTTGCCTTGAGGCTGCTCTGTTGTTGCAGGAATTGGATTTGAAATATGAACTGCACTAACAGACTGATGCCTTCTGTTACGATCAGGTTGGCCATACACAGCATTAGATTCTTTCTTCCCAGTGGGAGGCTTCTTTGCAGTACCTGATGAAGAAGTGCCCACTTGGATCTTACCATTCTTGATACCATTCTCTACCCGTTCTCCTGTCATGATCAACTCAGTGAAGCCAGATGATGAGCTTCCAATGAGATGACTGTAAAACGGACCATTCAGCGTACACATGAACATATCAACCAGTTCCCTGTCAGTCAAAGGGGGTTGAACTCTTCCAGCTAAATCTCTCCATTTCTGAGCATACTCTTTAAAACTTTCTTTGGCACCCATAGACATGCTCTGAAGTTGCATGCGAGTGGGAGCTAAGTCAGCATTGTATTGGTACTGCTTGTAGAAAGCTTCAGCAAGATCATTCCAATCTCTGATGTTGACACTCTCCAACTGATAATACCACTCCAGCTGAGCTCCGGATAAACTCTCTTGAAAGAAATGGATCCACAACTTCTTATCAGCAGTGTGAGGTTGGATCCTTCTGACATAAGACCTCAAATGCAGCTTGGGACAGGAGACCCCGTCATAAACAACAAAGGTAGGAACCTTGAAACCAATGGGTATCACAACCCCAGATATCAAACTCAAATCCTCAAAATCCAGCCCAGATGATTTCTGTAATTCCATAGCATCCATCCTATCGACCAGCATCTTGAATTTGTCTTCATTATGCTCATGGTAGTAGTTAGCCTCAGAATCAGAGTCCCCCACTGTGTTGTGGAGACTGCCTCTCTCTTGCTCAGATTCTTCAGATTCATAGTCTTCAACCTGTTCCTTGGTCTTGACAGGACCTTTGAACCTTCTTCCCATGTTGAGCAACCCAGCAGACCTTCTAGTTTTCTTAGTCTTCTTGGCCAGTAGTGCCTTCAATTCATCCTGCCCCTTGGATAGGTTCAAGATCAGCTCTTGGAACTGTGCATTCTGTGCCTGAAGATCCTTAACTGATTGTTCAAGTGCCATTGCTGAAATAAACAGCGAGAAGATGAGAAACCTGTGCGCAATTATAAACCTGTGATGCAATGAAATGATATGGGAATGCATATGCAATGTTTTCAAGGACCGCAGGATTTAAATTTGCTTAAACAACCAAGAAAGTAACTTTTTATTAGTAATAACTTGTTTTGCCTTTTAGGCTTACAAAAATGGAAATGAAATAAGTACAAAAGATGGGGTTTTAAGTCTCCCATGGACGTTTCCTCTTTGTGTTGAGGTATGAATTGAGGTTTCGTTCCTCGTGAAGTTGCTTTGTTAGCTCTAGGATCCTTGCTTGGCTTGTTTTGTAATGAGCCTCGAAAGTATCCCTTTGCTCCTTCAGTTGAATCCATGATCTCTGCAAGTCTTCCTTATCAGTAGGCATGTCTGGGTGAAGGATGGTATAAGCTGTATCTCCTTCAGCAACAGGTTCCATGGTAACTGGTAGGATGGCAGGATATGGCATCATGAGTGTCTGAGCACGAGATCGTACCCATCTGAGATAAGCCTCCATAGGAATAATGTACTTAGGCTCCAGTGTCTTGCTGTCAATCCTGTTTACCTTTCCCCAAGCTCGTATGAATCTCTGACGGTAACCCTGAAGATCGTTGTCGTAATCAAACACAATGCCCTGAATCAACATGTCATGTGGACCATCACTTCGGGCGTAACCAAACTGTCGTAAAGCTAGAGAGGGGTTGTAGGTAATGCCTCCTCTTATGCCTAGAAGTGGCACATTAGGAAACTCCCCACAACGGTCAATGATGGTGACATTCTCCATAGATCTGGAGCACCAATGAATATCTGAGTGAGAAAGTGACATGATCCTCTTGGACCATCTGAATCCTTGCTCATTCTTCATTACTGAGCGAGGAAGGTGAGAAATAAACCACCTAGAAAGTAAAGGTATGCAGCACATCAAAGTTCCTCTTGCCCTTGTAGTACGGGTGTGAAGAGAATGCAGGATGTCTCCAAGCAATGTAGGCACTGGATTGTGACTCAGGAAAATGTTGATGGCATGAACATCTATGAACTGATCTGGATTGGGGAACAATACTAAGCCATATATCAGCAAGGCTAGGATCTCCTCAAAAGCATCATAGCTCATGGCCTTCAAGAACATTTGAGCTTTATCCACTAATACCTTGGCAAGAATACCCTTGACTCCACTTCTGGTTTCTAGAACAATGTCAGACTTTTTCAGATGTAGGGCTGCAGCAATAACCTCTGGTTTAAGTTCTTTCTCTAAGCCTGTGAAGGGTCTTTGATCAAGAACAGGTATACCCAGAAGTTTAGAGAACTCCTCCATAGTTGGAACCAGCTGATAGTCAGGGAATGTAAAGCAATGGTGCTTAGGGTCAAAGAACTGAAACAGGACACTCATCATGTCTTCACTGAACCCTGAAGTGACTAGGTCCAATAGGTGACCATGTCTTTTGTTGAACTGGGAATGATCAGACACTTGAGAAACCAACTCTTTAAGCTTGGGAGGTATCCCTACAAAGTTGATCCTGATGGTGTTTCTACGAGCAGAAGCCATGACCTGCAACAAAGAACAAAAATAAATCCCTTGGTCCTTGAAATGGTTAGGGAAAATGATATGCTTATGATGCATGATGATGTCATGATGTTCTGCTCAATCACAAACATGTGGCACACACAAACAAGTCACACCATAGCCCTAGGTTTAAAGGCTTGCATGAGGTTCAAAGGTAAGTACCCTCCCCTGAAGTTAGATGGTTCATCCTGTCCTACAAAAGTAACCAGGTTCTAAGGGATCTCAATATCATTGATCCTTCACAAGGGTGGTTGATCAGAAGGCAACTTACTTGCCAACCAAAACCCTCCAAGTTTAAGATCTCAATGAGCGTAGTATCGAGTGTCAACCAACTTCAGTCTGCACCAAAGCCGGTTACCTCACTACTTTCTAAAGGCCAAGATGAGTTAACTAGGGTTCTAAAAGTTAGTTAGTGCATTGACAACATATGGCAGCCTCAATATTATCCTCAACTTGACTTAAGGAATATAAGCACCAACCAATGAGTCGCACTAACTATGGCCACCAGATCAACCGTGTCGATATACGTCGCACAGTTTCCTTGGTCTATTGCCATTTACCTAAGGTACACTAGATCCGGGTTAGGACCTTTCACACATAAGAGCACCCCAACAAGATAATATAAAGCAAATAAGGCAAACAATTTAAAGTGATCTTATTTCCTAAGGGTACCCCTCTTAAATAGATCCCCAGCAGAGTCGCCAGTTCTGTAACACGGTGAACTGACTTTAAACAATGTTGCGGATAGCAAGAGTCGCCACCGACTTTTATTTTATCCATAAGGAAAGGTTATAAAAGAACAGGAAAGACCTTAGAGAATATTTTGGGTCCGGGGGGTAGATTATGAAAAGGGAAGGTGTTAGCACCCTTTTCATCCATGGTTATCCATGGGCTCTTAGGTACTTAAGCTCACTTTTGAATTATTTTGAAAGTGTAGTGTGTGAATAGCAAAAATTTCAGAATAGTTTAATAATAATCCGTGTATGGATGTGTAAAAAACTTGTTTGAAAATTTGTTTAAAAATGTTAAGTGTTTGGAAGATTTTTTTGAAGTGAGCAAGTATCTAGGAGTAATCTACCCTAATGTTTAAGGTCTTTTCTTATTCTTTATTCTTTCCTTAGTAAGACTATCCCTACTATAATGGAATAGGTAGTCCTTACTTTGGATGTTAAGGGACATATGAGGGACAATTTGATTTTTTGAAGGCAATGGTGGGGTGTAATAAGCATTTATAAGGGACTATCATCATTTTTCGAAAGGGACTCGATTCGTATAGGCAACATAAGGGACTTTGATGATTTTTACTCGAGGGACTTGCTTTTATACACCCCACTTAACCATTATTCGTAGGCAACGAGAGGGATAACCTTAGAAGGTGAGACGGCGATTAAAATCGACTTACGTGTGTGAAGTGTTTAAGTTAATTATCTTTGATTAAAAATTATCTAAATTTATTTTAACAACATACATGTTTTTGCACTCCCTAATTACTAACCATAATAATAATTAAATAATTAAACAACTTTACATCCAAGAAACAATTACAAAATAACAAGTAAAATAACTAAATAGCAAAGATAAATAAAATATAAATAAGCAATAATAAATAATAAAAGGGGTTAGTAAGCAATATTTAACAAAATAATAAGCATGATTAGAATATAAATAAGTTAGTAATTAGAAATAATAAACAAGGTTAGAAAAATATAATAATAAAAATATAATAACAAATAATAATATGGTTAGTAAATAAGAATAAACAAAATTAATCCAAATATTATAATAATAAGAAATTAACAATTTTTTTTTTAATATAAATAACTAAAAAAAAAACAAATATGAATAAACAATTGTTTTAATTTACAAATTATTAAATTATATTTTAATCATGAAGTTACTACGAAAAATCTAATTATTATAAACACAATTATTTCTAAAAAAATATTTAGTTAATATAGAAAGAGAAAAATAAATTAGAAGTGTATTGACAAAAAATTTAATTTTTAATAATATGAAGTATATTTATATTTTAGATGATAGAAATAATTTGTGATTATATTCATAATATTTACATGAATAATACTAAACAAATGTTCATTATAATTATATTAGAAAAGAAATAAAATTGGATTTGTATTTTAAAAATATTTTTTTTTTAGAATTTTATGAAATTAGGGTTTCATGTGAGAAATAATTTTTCAAGGGGTTAGAATTAGGGTTTATACAAAAATGTTAAACAAACATACATCCTATAATTTAATTACAACATAGAAAATAAATTTAAAAAAAAACAATAATTTGAACTTTTTTAGAAAACCTATTAGGGTTGTTTTTAAATATATATTCATGCATATTTTGTTTTTAATTGAAATTAATAAGACAAACAAGTTAATTACATAAGGAAATAAAATAGAAATAATAGTAAAAGAAAAACTTACCTGGGCTGGATTTGAACCCAAGTCAATCTGATTGCCAGAAACAAACACCAACCACTAAACCAATTAAGCGCAGGTGAAAGGAGAATGAGAATGGTTTGTTTTGTTCTTTGATCTTGAAAATTCTGGAAAGAAAAATAGAAGCACAAAAGGCCTGGGGAGGGATTTGATCCCAGGACCTTTGACAATGCATACGCGCTCCTTACCGCCCGGCTGGAAGAGCCAATCTGACTATGGAGTGACCACAATACATTATATAATATATTGGCCTTTATCCTGAAAAATAACAACAAAACAATGCCATGGCCAAGAATCGAACCAGGCATCCCTCAATATACACAAGCAGCACTTACCACTAGATCACAAGCACGCTTGTGATAAACATTCCAAACACAATTCATAAAATATTTAGTTTAATATTTGAATTTTTAAAACACGCGCCAGAACTCTTTCTTCAACCTTGAGACCTACCATTTTTCCTGCGAAATCTCCCATCAAAATACCTGCGAAAATCCATTTTGCAGCAATACCTATGAATATCGTTCATGTTCAAAACTGTAAAATTTCAATAAATTGATTAGTCAAACATGATCACAAGATCATTTAGAATTGAACCACGTTTCTGGAATTAATTTATATGGTCTAGAACGCAAAGCCCTAATGGAGGACCTAAACCCTAGTAATGGCCAAATCCGTATAAGGTCACGAAAATACAATTAACTTGTCCAGAATCATTCCAAAGCTTTAACTAACATCAAATCAACACACAAATTTCATTAGCAATGATCAAATAATGGAAATCGAAAAATAAATTTGCAAGAACAACAAAGTTTCGGATTGTTCATATATGCATGCTATGGATGCGTATGGGCATTGGTTTCGCTTCATGGAAGATCAAAGAACATCTCTATGTTCTTAGTTTACCTTCTAATGTCCTGTAACTGCAAAACCGAATGTGAGTTTTTTTGGTGAATTTGAGAATTTGGAACTTACTCTAGAGGCAGTCAACTCGTGAATGAATGATAGGTTTATGATCAGCATATATAGGTGAGTCAATTAGGTTAAAGAAATTGATTGATTTAGTGAAATTTTGGATCAAAAAAATATTGAAAAAGATCAAGTGTTCAAAGTCAAATATTTGGTCATAAGGTCTTGCTATTTTGGGAGGAATCTCATGATTTCTTTCTCCTTTGACTCCAATATATAATTATGAATTTTTAGGAACAAAATCTTCACCCAAAAATAACTTTTCGTATTTTTTATTTATTTAAAATGATTTTTAGGAGTTAAATCAATAATAAATAAATAAAAAATAATAAAAATGATGATTTTTGTTCAATTGGGTCGTGCACCATATTAGGAGATGGATTGGGTCATGAATTAGGCAGCCCATTTGGAAAGAAATACTTTTAAGCCTCCATTTTCAACATAAACCATCCTAAAATTGTCCAACTTTGCAAGGGCACATCTCCCTCAATTTTAAAGGTATGAGGGTGTTCTTGGACTTTTTGGAAAGCTTGAAGAGTCCTCTAAACAACCCCATTGGTTTCAGGTCCATATCATTTACCAATCTCAAGTTATGCCCTTTTGAAGTTGTTGACTTTTTGTTGACTTTTGAAATGACCTATAATGTCTTAGATCATATCTTTCAAATGAAGCATTTTTGGGCTTAACCTTCAACATCAAAGTTGTAGAGAATTCAATTTCCTTCAAAATGAGCTTTGGATGGAGACTTGGTGATGAAGTATGTGAAAGTTATGCCTGGTCAAAGTTCAGTTGACTTTTACTAAGGAAACCCTAATTTAGAAACTCCTGATTATTGATGATCTGGAATCTCCTTGATGAATCATGATCAACCCTTGATCAAATGATGAATTTTACTTCATATACTTGATGTTGGCAAAAAATCATGAAGTTTGACTTTGGTTTGCCCACAGTTGACCTCAGTTTGACTTTTTAACTGCATTGACTGATTTTGACCTATCTGATCATCTGACTGAGCAAACTTTTGAGAAAAGTCTTGAAACTTGACATGGGGGTTCTTACACACATATAAGATGTTATGAAACTCACTTGAGGTATTGGAAGTCCATTTAGCCTGATTAAAGTCACAAACCTAATTATGGATGCCCTGCTTAGGAGGTGCATTGTTTGAGGGAATTGTCAACTTCTTTGACCAATTGTGAACTATGTGAACCTTGTGAATCTTCATACAATGTCTTGTGATACCTATGGGAGGTATTGTGAAGCTTGTGAGCCTTGTGAACCTCATGAAGTGGCTTTGTAGACCTCATGATCCTCAAGGAAGCTTTGTGATCATTGTGAACCTTGTGAACCTTGTGAACCTTCAAGAAGTGACTTGTGGACTTCATGAACTTCATGAAAGGTCTTGTAAATGTTGAGAAGCTTGTGAACCTTGTGAACCTTCAAGAAGTGACTTGTAGACTTCATGAACTTCATGAAAGGTATGGAAAGCATTGAAGGACTTGTGAACCTTATGAACCTTCAAGAAGTGACTTGTGGACTTCATGAACTTCATGAAAGGTCTTGCAAGTGTTGGAGAACTTGTGAACCTTGTGAACTTTCTTAGAACACAAAGTCTTGTATTGTGAGGGCAAATTTTGGGGTGCAACAGTCGTAACCTGGAAGGTTGAAGGGGATTGAACACAAAAGCCCAAAAATTTGCACTCACCAGTGCCTATATTGATGGTTGATTGAATATGATTGAGTGGGCTTAAAGATGCCACTAGGGGAAAACAGTCCAAAATATGGATGTATAATGAAAGCTGTCAGGGGTCTGGAGTAATACTGATGTATCAGCATGTCTTCATGAGGATAGAGCAATCAATAATGATAACCCTAAAGCAGTCTTGAAGTAATAATATGATTTCAGGAGGATAGAGCAACTAATGGCTCTAAAGCAGTCTTGAAATAATAAGATGGCTTCAGGAGGATAGAGCAATCAATAGCTCTAAAGCAGTCTTGAAGTAGTAATATGATTTCAGGAGGATAGAGCAATGAATAGCTCTAAAGCAGTCTTGAAATAGTAATGTGATATGTCTTCAGGAGGATAGAGCAATGAATAGCTCTAAAGCAGTCTTGAAGTAGTAATATGATTCCAGGAGGATAGAGCAATGAATAGCTCTAAAGCAGTCTTGAAATAATAAGATGGCTTCAGGAGGATAGAGCAATCAATAGCTATAAAGCAGTCTTGAAGTCATGAGAATTTACCAGGAGGATAAAGTAACCCTGAGGTGACAATAAAGCAGTCCCAAAATGATAAGAAGCTCATCAGGAGGATAGAATAACCCTGAGGTTATGATAAAGCAATCCTGGAGATCATAAGTTTGTTTGTTGTATAATTAACCTGAAACAAGATAACTTTTGTATAATAACATTAGTTTATGCTTGATGTATGTATGTATGATATGATGCACTTAGGTAATGTACTATATGTCTATGGATATATACGTTATGGTATGATGTAAATGATGTATGTATGATATGATGCACTTAGGTAATGTACTATATGTCTATGGATATATACGTTATGGTATGATGTAAATGATGTATGTATGATATGCTACTGCCGGAAGCGTCTGGATATCTTCGTATAACAACTGCTGGCCAGGAAAATAAATCCCGATTCTTTTGTTGAAGAATATATAACCCTCTGTCTGCTGGGGATAACAAGGTATAGATAACTTCCCGTATGCTGGGGATAGTAAGGTATATATAACCTTCGTCTTCGTTTGATGGTAAGGTAGACATAATATCCCGTCTTCATTCGTCGTACTCCTATTGGAAAGTAATTTTCCGAATATCCGTATGAGGATAAAAGAGATGGATATAAATTCCAGGGGAAATAAGACTTTATGAAGATGGATTCGTCCTACTGAGGGTTTTATAATTGTCTTGTAAAGATGAACCGGCGAAGCTTCGTTGAAATCCTTCCCTCGTTCGTCCTTAGTAAATACTATTACTGCATTTTCATGCATTTCTGGTAAACATCAATCATATTAAAAAATACATGCATTTCTGGTAAACATCAATCATATTCAAAAGCATACATACATTCAAACACAACCAATGGACGTTTCGCTTATGTAAATAGGGTAAAAGTAAATCTGGATTCAAAAGATGGAATTTATTTATATCAAAAAGTGACCCATCCACGGGTAAGTTTGTACACGGAGACATAAACCCTAGTAAGAGGATTTTGTCATACATTTTTACAAAAGGGAATCAGCTATGTGGGAAATAATCCTATTGAGTTTCAATTCTACTATTGCCATTCAAGTATCTCATCTTCCTGCTGTTGAGACGGAAACGATTGGATTGAGCTTTATCTGTTCGAGCTTGAGTAAGTAGTACAACTGGTTGCAGTTTTATGGGTGATCCAAACGAGACATAGTCATACGCTTTAATCCCTAACTTTTGCCTGGATTGCCCTTTCAGGTTTTCAATCCACCGGGATACCCTTTTTTGCCCAAGTCGCCTTTTCAGGTTTTCGACTTGCCGGGTGTACATCTTTTTATATATATCCCTAATTTTTTCCCAAACCCTTTTGGTTTGCCGGGATGCCCTTATGTCTGCGTTTACAGGCTGTGGGAAATCCTCTCCATCCATTGTAGTCAATATCATGGCACCTCCTGAGAACACTGTCTTGACTACAAATGGTCCTTCATATGTTGGAGTCCACTTGCCCCTAGGATCACCCTGTGGTAATATGATACGCTTGATTACCAAGTCACCAGCCTGATATACCTTTGGCTTAACCTTCTTGTTAAAAGCTTTGATCATTCGCTTCTGGTACATCTGGCCATGACAAACTGCTGCTAACCTCTTCTCATCAATCAAATTTATCTGGTCCAGTCGAGTCTGAATCCACTCATCTTCGTCCAAGCCTGCATCCTTCATAATTCTCAAGGAGGGAATCTGAACTTCAATGGGCAGAACTGCTTCCATACCATAGACTAAGGAGAATGGGGTTGCCCCTGTTGAAGTACGTATTGTAGTACGATAACCATGAAGAGAAAATGGTAACATCTCATGCCAATCCTTGTAAGTAACAGTCATCTTCTGTACAATCTTCTTAATGTTCTTATTAGCAGCTTCAACTGCCCCATTCATCTTTGGACGATACGGAGAAGAGTTGTGATGCTTAATCTTGAACTGCGCGCAGAGATCAGTAATCATAGTGTTGTTCAGATTAGAGCCATTGTCAGTGATAATCCTTTCAGGGATGCCATACCTACATATGAGATTATTCTTAATGAACCGAGCCACAACATTCTTAGTAACAGATGCAAATGAAGCTGCCTCCACCCACTTTGTGAAGTAATCAATAGCAACCAGAATGAAACGATGCCCATTAGAAGCAGTAGGCTTGATCTCACCAATCATATCAATGCCCCACATGGCAAAGGGCCAAGGAGCAGTCAACACATTCAATGGTGATGGGGGTACATGGACTTTATCAGCATAGATTTGACATTTGTGACAAGTTCTAGAGTGTTGATAACAATCAGCTTCCATGGTAGACCAATAGTAACCTGCTCTCAATATCTTCTTTGCCATAGTGTGACCACTGGAATGAGTGCCAAAGGTCCCATCATGCATCTCTTCCATAATCTCAGTTGCTTCCTTCTTATCCACACAACGAAGCATAGTTGAATCATGATTGCGCTTGTACAGAATCCCATTACTCAAGAAGAACTTAGCAGCAAACCTTCTCAGAAACTTCCTATCTTTGACAGATGCCCCTTCATGGAACTCCTGAGCTTCAAGATATCTTTTCGCTTCATAGAACCAAGGCTTCTCCTCTGTCCCTTCAGTGTCAATCTCATTGCAGTATGCAGGCTTTTCAAATCTATCAATAGTAATCTTGGGAGCTTCATCATCCCAACTAATCTCAAACATAGATGCCATGGTAGCTAATGCATCTGCCAACTGATTCTCTCTTCGTGGAATGTGCTCAAAAGTAATCTCTTTGAAATGTGGGATCAAAGACAACACATGCTCTCTGTAAGGAATGAGGTTATCATGCTTGGTATCCCAATCTCCTTTAATCTGACTTACTACCAAGGCTGAATCTCCATACACATCAAGGAACTGAATCTTCATATCAATAGCAGCTTTAATACCCAGGATACATGCCTCATACTCAGCCATGTTATTGGTACAATAGAAACAAAGTCTGGCAGTAATCGGGGTATGACAACCTTCAGGGGAACTAATCACAACACCAACACCATTACCAAGTGCATTAGAGGCACCATCAAAAACCATAGTCCATCGGGATCCTTGTTCAGGTCCGTCATATTGTCCAGGTTCTTTGGTAATAATCATAATGTCTTCATCAGGGAACTCAAAATTCATTGACTGATAATCATCCACTGCTTGATGAGCCAAATGATCAGCAACAACACTTCCTTTAATGGCCTTCTGAGTAGTATGCTGTATGTCATATTCTGTCAAAATCATTTGCCATCTTGCAATTCTTCCGGAGAGAGCAGGTTTCTCAAATATGTACTTGATTGGATCCATCTTCGAAATCAATAAGGTAGTATGGGTCAACATATACTGTCTTAGTCGGCGAGCAGCCCATGCCAAAGCGCAGCAAGTTTTCTCGAGCAGTGAATATCTTGTTTCACAGTCGGTAAACTTTTTGCTAAGGTAGTATATTGCCTGCTCTTTTCGACCAGACTCGTCATGTTGCCCCAACACACACCCCATTGAGTTGTCCAGCACTGTTAAGTACATAATCAAGGGTCTTCCATCAACTGGTGGCATCAAAATTGGTGGCTCTAGCAGATATCTCTTAATTTCATCAAAGGCAGTCTGGCACTCATCATTCCATTCCATCACCTGATCTTTCTTCAACAACTTGAAGATTGGCTCACAGATGGTAGTTAATTGGGAAATAAATCTTGCAATGTAGTTCAATCGTCCCAAGAAACCTCTAACCTCCTTCTCAGTACGGGGAGCTGGCATCTCTCGTATAGCTTTCACTTTTGCAGGATCCACTTCAATACCTTTTCCACTGACAATGAAACCCAGGAGCTTTCCAGATCTAACTCCAAAAGTACACTTATTTGGATTCAATCTCAACTTGTATTTCTTCAACCTCTCAAACAACTTGTGCAGATGATCAAGATGTTGCTCTTCATTCTGAGACCTGGCTATCATATCATCCACATATACCTCTATCTCATGATGAATCATATCATGAAACAAAGCCACCATAGCACGCTGATATGTTGCCCCTGCATTCTTCAAACCAAATGGCATTACCTTATAGCAAAAGGTGCCCCACTGTGTCACAAATGTTGTCTTCTCCATATCTTCAGGTGCCATCTTGATTTGATTGTAACCAGAGAAACCATCCATAAAAGAGAATACTTTATGCTGAGCAGTGTTGTCTACCAGAATATCAATATGAGGGAGTGGAAAGTCATCTTTGGGGCTAGCCTTGTTCAAATCTCTGTAGTCCACACACATACGCACCTTACCATCTTTCTTAGGAACTGGTACCACATTTGCAACCCACTGAGGATAAGAAGTCACTGCTAAGAACCCTGCATTGAACTGTTTCATTACCTCTGCCTTGATCTTTTCTGACATTTCAGGACGCATACGACGAACCTTCTGCTTCTTTGGACGACAATCTTCTTTCACTGGCAAACGGTGAACCACAATGTCTGTATCCAACCCTGGCATATCTTCATAAGACCAAGCAAAGATCTCCACATAGTCACGTAACATCTGAATCAACCTGCTCTTGACACTGTCCTCTAAATCAGCCCCTATCTTGACCTCTTTTCTGTTTTCTTCAGTTCCCAGATTCACAACTTCGACTGGCTCTTCATGTGGCTGTATAGCTTTCTCTTCTTGTTGTAACAACCTAGCAAGCTCTACAGGTATTTCACAATCGTCCTCATTTCCGTCTTCAGTTTGATAGATCGGATTCTCGAAATTATAATTGGCAATAGTAGAACTGTTATCAACAGGATCCAGAGTGGATGAGGATCTGCATTTAGTGATGTGGGTGTGTGTAAGAACACATAGCTGATAAAGCAAAAAGAAAAGAAAAGAAAGACGAGGAACACAATATTTACGAAAACGAAACGTCCACTGATTTTATTGAATGAAGTATGCAAATGAAATGACAGCCCGTAACAAGCACACCATTGTGCCCCGGGTAAGGCACATGGCTGGAAAGTTTTATTGTTCAAGAAATTACAAACATAAAAAAGCATAACACAGTAATAGTATTTACTCCTGACTAAAGGAGATAGGGATAACATCTTCAGCTTTCCAATTATTGAGTCCAGCACCCACAGTAGGAAAAATCCATGCATCCAAGTTGTAGTCTTCATCTTGATCTCCCACAGCATTGATAACCCCTTGATTAGTGACACGAGCAGCACGAGCACGACGAACAGCCTTCTGGGACTCTGCAGTGAAACCCAAACCAAACTTGTCAGACTTGTACGGAATATCAGGAAGCTGACCCCAAATAGTACAACCACCTTCATCCACCACAGCTCTAGCATCATTGAGGGAGGCCATTGCCATTGTTGGAGGTTTTCTGGTGACAACAGGAACTTTCTTCACAGCAGGAGGAGCTACACAATCATTAACAACCCAGGGAACCACTTCAAATGACTGACACGGAGTCTCAATGTATTCACCTTCCACTTCCAGATACTTGAAGGTGTTTACATGGCTGACAAAGTATTCTTCTTCTCCATAGACAGTAACAACCTTTCCATTCACCGGATATCTCAACTTTTGATGCAATGTAGAGGTCACAGCACCTGCCCCATGGATCCAAGGACGACCAAGCAGACAAGAGTATGAAGGATGAATATCCATCACATAGAATGTAGCAATAAACACCTGAGAGCCAACCTTGATTGGAAGATCAATTTCCCCATGCACTACTCTTCTAGAACCATCAAAAGCCTTTACCACAATATTACTGGGTTTCAACACAGTATCTTCAGGACTCAGCTTATTCAGGACTTCCTTGGGTAACACATTCAGAGAGGAACCATTGTCTATCAACACATGAGACAGGGTAGCGCCCCTGCATTCAATTGAAATATGCAAGGCCCTGTTATGATCCCTCTTGGCAGGGGTCAAGTCAGCGTCAGAAAATCCTAACCCATTGTCATAGGTCAGGTGGGCAACACAATTTTCAAATTGGTCCACAGAAATTGCACTGAGCCATCTTCAGAAACTTGATCAATGACTTGGCATGAGCTTCAGAACATAATAATAGGGAGAGCATGGAAATCTTTGAGGGAGTATGCCCCAACTGATCAACAATGTCATAATCACTCTTGCGAATGATTTTCAATACTTCTTCCATCTGCTTAGAGAGGTCATCAGCAGCTGGCACATCAGTAGATATAGGCTCAATAACAGGACCTTTGCCCCGAGCATCAGTGGTGGAGGTAGCAGCAGGAGTAACTGCACTCTTAGAAGCAACTGGAGGAGAGAAGATTCTTCCACTACGAGTAATCTTACTAGATCCAGCAATATTATCAATGTCAACAGGCGCATCAGCTACAGGCTCTTGCTTAACACCATGGATGTAAACGTCAGACCCATAGTGCCAAGGCACAACTTTGTCAGATGTATAAGGAATAGGACCAGGAGTGGTAATGATCAGAGGAGCCACTCTGGCTTCAGCAACAACTTTCACGGGACCTTCAGCAGTAATCTTGATTGGGCCCTGATGAGTGATTTTAATGGGACCCTTTGAAGTGATTCTCACCGGTACTTTGTCAACCATATCAACCTCTTCAATCTTCTTACCCTGAGTCAGATGATCCACCATACTTTCTACAGATGCTGGTCTTCTTTCAAACACTATAGTATACTTATCCATGAGACGTTGAATGCCATCTCTCAAAATGAAGCAACTATCCGGCTTATAGGTACAATACAAACAATCTTCACGACAACCTGGAAAGATCCCAGCTTGTACTAACCTCTTTTTAATAACAGACAATGGTGTGCTCAACTCCATAACTGAATAGACATGCAGATCTTCATCAATGTCTTCATCAATGGCATTGACAGTCTTCTCGTGATTTGGCAGTGGTGCTGTAATCACATTTGGTGGATCAAATTCAATTTCTCCAGCATCAATCATATCTTGAATTTTGTTCTTCAAGACCCAGCAGTTATTAGTATCATGTCCTGGACAGTTTGAATGATATGCACATCGTGCATTGGGATTGTACTTGGGAGAGGTAACATTGGGATTCTGAGGAGCCTCCCTCAGGGTAATAAGTTCAGCCTTCAACAAGTGTTGCAATGCCTGAGCCATTGACATGTTGATCTTCGTGAACTGTCTTCTAGCCCTTTGTTGGTTGCCTTGAGGCTGCTCTGTTGTTGCAGGAGTTGGATTTGAAATATGAACTGCACTAACAGATTGATGTCTTCTGTTACGATCAGGTTGACCATAAACAACATTGGATTCTTTCTTCCCGGTGGGAGGCTTCTTTGCAGCACCTGATGAAGAAGTGCCCACTTGGATCTTACCATTCTTGATACCATTCTCTACCCGTTCTCCTGTCATGATCAACTCAGTGAAGCCAGATGATGAGCTTCCAATGAGATGACTGTAAAACGGACCATTCAGCGTACACATGAACATATCAACCAATTCCCTATCAGTCAAAGGGGGTTGAACTCTTCCAGCTAAATCTCTCCATTTCTGAGCATACTCCTTAAAACTTTCTTTGGCACCCATAGACATACTCTGAAGCTGCATGCGAGTGGGGGCTAAGTCAGCATTGTATTGATACTGCTTGTAGAAAGCTTCAGCAAGATCATTCCAGTCTCTGATATTGACACTCTCCAACTGATAATACCACTCCAGCTGAGCTCCAGATAAGCTCTCTTGAAAGAAATGGATCCACAACTTCTTATCAGCAGTGTGAGGTTGAATCCTTCTGACATAAGATCTCAAATGCAGCTTGGGACAAGAGACCCCATCATAAACAACAAAGGTAGGAACCTTGAAACCAATGGGTATCACAACCCCAGATATCAAACTCAAATCCTCAAAATCCAGCCCAGATGATTTCTGCAATTCCATAGCATCCATTCTATCCACCAGCATCTTGAATTTGTCTTCATTAGGCTCATGGTAGTAATTAGTCTCAGAATCAGAGTCCCCCATAGTGTTGTGGAGACTGCCTCCCTCTTTATCAGATTCCTCAGATTCATAGTCATCAATCTGTTCCTTGGTCTTGACAGGACCTTTGAACCTTCTTCCCATGTTGAGCAACCCAGCAGACCTTCTTGTCTTCTTAGTCTTCTTGGCCAGCAGTGCCTTCAAATCATCTTGCCCCTTGGACAAGTTCAAGATCAGCTCCTGGAACTGTGCATTCTGTGCCTGAAGATCCTTAACTGATTGTTCAAGAGCCATTGCTGAAATAAACAGCGAGAAGATGAGAAACCTGTGCATAATTATAAACCTGTGATGCAATGAAATGATATGATAATGTACATGCAATGTTTTCAAGGACCGCAGGATTTAAATTTGCTTAAACAAACAAGAAAGTAATTTTTTATTAGTAATAACTTGTTTTGCCTTTTAGGCTTACAAAAAATGAAATGAAATAAGTACAAAAGATGGGGTTTTAAGTCTCCCATGGACGTTTCCTCTTTGTGTTGAGGTATGAGTTGAGGTTTCGTTCCTCGTGAAGTTGCTTTGTTAGCTCTAGTATCTTTTCTTGGCTTGCTTTGTAATGAGCCTCGAAAGTATCCCTTTGCTCTTTCAGTTGGATCCATGATCTCTGCAAGTCTTCCATATCAGTAGGCATGTCTGGGTGAAGGATGGTATAAGCTGTGTCTCCTTCAGCAACAGGTTCCATGGTAACTGGTAGGACGGCAGGATATGGCATCATGAGTATCTGAGCACGAGATCGTACCCATCTGAGATAAGCCTCCATAGGAATAGTGTACTTAGGCTCCAGTGTCTTGCTGTCAATCCTGTTTACCTTTCCCCAAGCTCGTATGAATCTCTGACGGTAACCCTGAAGATCGTTGTCGTAATCAAACACAATGCCCTGAATCAACATGTCATGTGGACCATCACTTCGGGCGTAACCAAATTGTCGTAAAGCTAGAGAGGGGTTGTAGGTGATGCCTCCTCTTATGCCTAGAAGTGGCACATTAGGAAACTCCCCACAACGGTCAATGATGGTGACATTCTCCATAGATCTGGAGCACCAATGGATATCTGAGTGAGAAAGTGACATGATCCTCTTGGACCATCTGAACCCTTGCTCATTCTTCATTACTGAGCGAGGAAGGTGAGAAATAAACCACCTGGATAGTAAAGGTATGCAGCACATCAAAGTTCCTCTTGCCCTTGTAGTACGGGTGTGAAGAGAATGTAAGATGTCTCCAAGCAATGTAGGCACTGGATTGTGACTCAGGAAAATGTTGATGGCATGAACATCTATGAACTGATCTGGATTGGGGAACAATACTAAGCCATAAATCAGCAAGGCTAAGATCTCCTCAAAAGCATCATAGCTCATGGCCTTCAAGAACATTTGAGCTTTATCCATTAATACCTTGGCAAGAATACCCTTGACTCCGCTTCTCGTCTCTAGAACAATATCAGATTTCTTCAGATGTAGAGCTGCAGCAATAACCTCTGGTTTGAGCTCCTTCTCCAAGCCTGTGAAGGGTCTTTGATCAAGAACAGGTATACCCAGAATTTTAGAGAACTCCTCCATGGTTGGAACCAGCTGGTAGTCGGGGAATGTAAAGCAGTGGTGCTTAGGGTCAAAGAACTGAAACAACACACTCATCATGTCTTCATTGAATCCTGAAGTGACTAGATCCAATAGGTGACCATGTCTCTTGATGAACTGGGAATGATCAGACACTTGAGAAACCAACTCTTTAAGCTTAGCAGGTATGCTCACAAAGTTGATCCTGATGGTGTTTCTACGAGCAGAAGCCATGACCTGCAACAAAGAACAAAGATAAATCCTTTGGTCCTTGAAATGGTTAGTGAAAATGCTATGTTTATGATGCATGATGATGTCATGATGTTATGCTCAATCACAAACATGTGGCACACACAAGCAAGTCACACAATAGCCCTAGGTTTAAAGGCTTGCATGTGGTTTAAGGTAAGTACCCTCCCCTGAAGTTAGATGGTTCATCCTGTCCTACAAAAGTAACTGGGTTCTAAGGGATCTCAATATCATTGATCCTTCACAAGGGTGGTTGATCAGAAGGCAACTTACTTGCCAACCAAAACCCTCCAAGTTTAAGATCTCAATGAGTGTAGCATCGAGTGTCAACCAACTTCAGTCTGCACCAAAGCCGGTTACCTCACTACTTTCTAAAGGCCAAGATGAGTTAACTAGGGTTCTAAAAGTTAGTTAGTGCATTGACAACATATGGCAGCCTCAATATTATCCTCAACTTGACTTAAGGAATATAAGCACCAACCAAGAAGTCGCACTAACTATGGCCACCAGATCAACCGTATCGATATACGTCGTACAGTTTCCTTGGTCTATTGCCATCTACCTAAGGTACACTAGATCCGGGTTAAGACCTTTCACACATAAGAACACCCCAACAATAATAATAAAGCAAACAAGGCAAACAATTTAAAGTGATCTTAATTCCTAAGGGTACCCCTCTTAAAATACATCCCCAGCAGAGTCGCCAGTTCTGTAACACGGTGGGAGAACTGACTTGAAGTTATGTTGCGGATAGCAAGAGTCGCCACCGACTTTTATTTTATCCATAAGGAAAGGTTATAAAAGAACAGGAAAGACCTTAGAGATATTTTTGGGTCCGGGGGGTAGGTTATGAAAAGGGAAGGTGTTAGCACCCTTTTCATCCATGGTTATCCATGGGCTCTTAGGTACTTAAGCTCACTTTAAATTGTTTTTGAAAATATAGTGTGTGAATAGAAAAAATTTTCAGAATAGTTTAATAATAATCCATGTACGGATGTGTAAAAAACTTGTTTGAAAATTTGTTTGAAATTGTTAAGTTTGAAAATTTTTTGAAGTGAGCAAGTACATAAGAGGAACCTACCCTAATGTTTAAAGTCTTTCTTGTTCTTTTTTCTTTCCTTGGTAAGACTATCCCTACTATTAAGGAGTAGGTAGTCTTTACCTTGGATGTAAGGGACATGTGAGGGACAATTTGGTTATGAAGGCAACTGTGGGGTGTATTAAGCATATATGAGGGACTATCATCATTATTCGAAGGGACTCGATTCGTATAGGCAACCATGAGGGACTTGATGATTTTTTGTTTGAAGGGACTTACTTTATACACCCCACTTGACCGTTATTCGTAGGCAACTTGAGGGATAACCTTAGGAAGTGAGATGGCGATTAAAATCGACTTACGTGTGTGTGAGTGTTTATTTTAATTATCTTATGATTAAAGTTATCTAAATTTATTTTAATATAACATACATGTTTTACACTCCCTAATTACTAACCAAAAATAATTAAATAATTACAAATTTTACATCCAAGAAACAATTACAAAATTATAATAATAAGCAAAATAATTAAATAGCAAAAATAAATAAAATATAAATAAGCAATAAATAATAAATAATAAGGGGTTAGTAACAATAAAATAATAATAATAATTTAGAAATAATGAACAAGGTTAGAAACATAAAAATAAATAATAATATGGTTAGAAAATATAATAATAAGAATAATTAGAAGGAATAAACAAGTTTAAAATAATAGAAATATAATATAATAATACATAACAATTTAGTTAGTAACAATAATTAAAATAAATGGAAACCATATTATAATGATATTAACATAAAGTCTAATTCCAAATAAGAAAAAAATTTTAAGCACAATTTAATTATAAATTTTAATTATTTACAAAAATTTAATTATATAAAAAAAATATTTAGACATTATATAAACTTTAAGTATCATAAGAACATATTTACAAAACTTTATATTAAATATTTACATTTATAAGATTTAATTTTATTTACAAAAAGTTATAATATATACATATTAACTATATTAAAAATTAGAAAAAATAAAAATTATTTGGAAAATAAAATTAGGTTAAAGTTCATTTAGAAAATATTTTTAGGGTTTTATTAGAAAATTAGGGTTTTGTTTATATACAAAAATTTATTTTTTTAACTAATTACATGACATTGTCTTAATTAATATAAATTGTAAAATTTAAATTGAGAAAATAAAAGTTTAGTATTACTTAGAAAAAAAATAAACAATTTCACAAGTTATAACACATACCATATACATATTATAATATAAGAAAATTAAAATCATAATTTATTTTATATACAATAGTAATTAAATTAAGAAAATAAAATAAAAGAGAAAAAAAATCAAAACCTGGTGGGGCTGGGGTTTGAACCCAGTCCCCTATGCTTGCAGCCAAGAGATCACACCACTGGGCCATCCATGCGCAGGCAAGAGATATGAGAATGAGATTTGTTTTGTTTCTTATCTTGAAAAATTCAGAAAAAATAAAGAAGCAAAAGGCCTGTGGTGGGATTTGATCCCAGGACCTTATGAATGCAAGCATGCGCGCGTTACCGCCTGGCTGGGAGAGCCTACCTGATGACCAAACAGCTACTAATAATAATATATTAAACACGCACCTTAAATTGGAAAACATCCAAAAACTTGCTGGAGGCAAGGTTCGAACTCATGCCTTCAGACCACATATGCGTGCTTCTTACCACTGGATCACTCAACAACCTGTGCAAATTAAATACAAACAAATCTATATAATATAAAAAAGAAATTTGAATCCCAGAGACGCGCCAAACTTCGTCTTCTTCATTCAAATTTGCTGCGAATTTTCTTTTGAAATTTCCTGCGAATTTTCCTGGGTGTTCATGAACCAGAAATCCTAGGTTTTTGGATCATCACGCAAACAGCAAAATCAATACAAATTGATAGCCCAGATCAAACATACAGAGTTCATACAACATAATCATGTTTTTAAAAGTCATTTATATTCACTAAATCATGAATTCCCAATTTGAGAACTCAAACCCTAACAATGGTGTCTTTCGGTTTAGGGCATGTTTCTTCAATGTTTTTGTCCAGAATCCATCTAGGCATCATGATAAACAAGATTAAACACACAAAAACGATTTACAATGGTTAAATAAATGAAATCGAAAAATCAAACAAGAGTGTGAAAATGCATTCGGGATATGCAATATGAGGAGCTTTGGATGCAAATAGGTATTGATTTTGACTCAATGATGTCCAAGGATCATTGTAGTGTCCTCAAATTACCTTCTAGTGCTCTGAATTTCAAAATCCGAATGTGACTTTTTTTTGAATTTTTTGAAGTGTGATCTTACCTTTGGCTGCTGGAAAATCGTGGCTAGGGTTATGCTTATGATCAATACTTATAGGTGAATCAATCTAGGTCAGAAAATTCAATGGTTATGTGGATAATTTGATTTAAAAAGATTGAAAAAAATGGTGTTGTAAAAGTCAAATATTTGCTCTTGAATGCTTGCTATTTTGGGATAAATTATATGATTCTTTTCTCTTTTAACTTCAATCACCCTTTAAGACTTTCTAGAATCAATCACAAAAATATATCTTCATTTTTAATATTTTATTTAAATTTAAAATGATTTTAAATATAATAAATCATAATAAATTAATTAAATAAAATAAAAAATATGAAAATATTATGGAAATTTCGTGCATGATGTTATTGTATGGGTTGGGTCACAATTTGGCCAGCCCATTTGGAGAAAATTGCTTTTAGGCCCCCATTTTCAATATAAACCATCACAAAATTGCCCAACTTTGCAAGAGCACATCTCCCTCAATTTTAAAGGTATGAGGGTGTTCTTGGACTTTTTGGAAAGCTTGAAGAGTCCTTTAAACAACCCCATTGGTTTCAGGTCCATATCATTTACCAATCTCAAGTTATGCCCTTTTGAAGTTGTTGACTTTTTGTTGACTTTTGAAATGACCTATAATGTCTTAGATCATATCTTTCAAATGAAGCATTCTTGGGCTTAACTTTCAACATCAAAGTTGTAGAGAATTCAATTTCCTTCAAAATGAGCTTTGGATGGAGACTTGGTGATGAAGTATGTAAAAGTTATGCCTGGTCAAAGTTCAGTTGACTTTTACTGAGGAAACCCTAATTTAGAAACTCCTGATTATTGATGATCTGGAATCTCCTTGATGAATCATGATCAACCCTTGATCAAATGATGAATTTTACTTCATATACTTGATGTTGGCAAAAAATCATGAATTTTGACTTTGGTTTGACCACAGTTGACCTCAGTTTGACTTTTTAACTGCATTGACTGATTTTGACTTATCTGATCATCTGACTGAGCAAACTTTTGAGAAAAGTCTTGAAACTTGTCATGGGGGTTCTTATACACATATAAGATGTTATGAAGCTTACTTGAGGTATTGGAAATCCATTTAGCCTGATTAAAGTCAAAACCCTAGTTTTGGATGCACTGCTTAGGAGGTGCATTGTCTGAGGGAATTGTCAACTTCTTTGACCAATTGTGAACTTTGTGAACCTTGTGAACCATTATAAAATGTCTTGTGAACCTCATGGGAAGTATTGTGAAGTTTGTGAACCTTGTGAACCTCATGAAGTGGCTTTGTAGACCTCATGAACCTCAGGAGAGCTTTGTAATCATTGTGAATCTTGTGAACCTTGTGAACCTTCAAGAAGTGACTTGTAGACTTCATGAACCTCATGAAAGGTATTGAAAGCATTGAGAACTTGTGAACCTTGTGAACCTTCAAGAAGAAACTTATGGACTTCATGAACCTCATGAAAGGTTATATAAGCATTGAGAAACTTGTGAACCTTGTGAACCTTCATAAAGTAACTTGTAGACTTCATGAACTTCATGAAAGGTCTTGAAGATGTTTGAGAAACTTGTGAACCTTGTGGACCTTCTTAGCACACAAAGTCTTGCATTGTGAGGGCAAATTTTGGGGTGCAACAGAGAGGACTTCCCATCCCCTGTTAACTCGGACGCAGTTAAAAAATACTTCGCATAAAGAGACCCGCTGGACACAAAAACAGAATGTAAGTCCAGGCAAGAAAAGGGCATCCCGGCGAGCTAAAAACAGAATAAAAAGCTCGGGCAAAAATTAGGGAAATAAATATAAAAAAATGTACACCCGCTGAGTTGAAAAACCACATTGGACAACTCAGGCAAAAAAGGGTATCCCGGTGGATTGAAAACCCGAGAGGGCGATCCACGCAAAATAAGGGAATAAGCGAACAACTGTGATCCAAGTTGTCTGAACCACGTCATCGTTTCGTACAGTTTGACAATGTCAGAAGGATAGGAAACAGTTCCCTTGTCCTCTCAGAACGCCAAAGCAGAATGGAGAGTCTCGAAGACATGCAGGTCATAGCAGAAATGGAACTCCTTGGAATGCCGTGTACATTGCCATTAGGATAGTTTCTTTTCTCAATTTTATAGTGACTGCCTCTTTCCAGGTGGTTGCTTCCTGATGTAAATATTTGCCTATTCAGAGGCCATCCAATAAAAATAATATTCAGTCAAAAAGCTGTGTGTGTTTATTTTTGTTTCCAAAATGTCCTGAATTTTTGGCAAAAATAGCATTGCATCTAAACATGGTAATAATTTTGAAAAGAAAAAAAAACTGACATGCAGGGAAACTGTAAACTTCTTTGAGTGTCGGGTGACGATGGATGAACCGATCATTCCATGCAAATCCCCAGGACACACGTGTGCTTTCTGTTGTTGCAGGTTGCAGGATGGCGTCACATTCTCTCAAGCAATTTACTCTTCCCCAGTAGAGTATCTCCCCAAGCAGAGATTTCTTCTCCCAGCAGGTATCTGAAAGCCTGACTTGTCTAAATAGAGATTTTCCTCCAACCAAGCCTTGGCAGCAGCCCAAGCAGGTTCTTCTTCCCCAGTGAAGTAGCAGTCCATTCTTCCCTAGTGGAGTATATCCAGCAGGTGCCTGAAAGCCTGACGCCATCAGAGATGGAATTAACAGTATTCTATCCCCAGCAAGAATTCTTGCCTATCAGGTACCTGAAAGCCTGATATCCCCTCAGAGTCTTGAATCATCAGAAGCTTCCCCAGCCAAGTCTGAAGATGATCCGGTCCCCACAGAGTTCATATTTGATTTTTCACCTCCGTCCGTGAAATACTTCTCAACCAAGTTGCCATACTTTTGGGTATTTGATGATATAGCCAGGTATTCATCGCCTTAGTCAGAGTGGGTATCCAGACCTCTTGACTTGTCTTCCCCTGTAGAGTTGTATCTCTTGTTGTCGATCCGGCATTCGTTTGTTGCTCGTCTGCAATCTTCAACACTCATATGTGTTATCCCTAAGCAAGTTTTCCCCGGCAAGGACATATTACTGCTTTATTGCTGCTCGTATGCATCTTTCAACACTCGTCCGTGTTAGCCTTTTGGTATTGCTCAGTTGCTTTCTCCAGCAGTGGTTCTTGATTGCTTCGATTGAGCTCGTCTGCAATTTCAAACACTCGTCTGTGTTTGATTATATCAGTTGCTGTTTGCTCGTCTGCAATTTCAAACGCTCGTCTGTGTTTGATTATATCAGTGGTGATTGCTCGTCTTCAAATTCCAGCACTCGTCTGTGCTTCGAGATGTATTATTTTGTTGTTGATTCTCAACACTCGTCTGTGTTACGATACCTCTGTTGTTGCTCGTCTGCAATTTCCAGCACACGTCTGTGTTTGGTTATGATAGTTGCTCGTCCGCGACTCCTCAACACTCGTCTGTGTTTTGGCATGGTATTTGTTGTTGCACGTCTGCAATCTCCCGACAATCGTCTGTGTTTGGTATTGGATCCTTCGCTGCACTCGTCTGTGCCTTGATATGTATTCTCTATTGTTGCTCGTCTGCAATTGTCCAGCACTCGTCTGTGTTTATTTGAAGCTCGTCTTCTTTGATCCCCCAGAATTCGTTTGTGTTCTGAAGCTCGTCTGCTTTGCTTGGATACTCGTCTGTATCATCCTCAGCACTCGTCTGTGCTAGCTTACACCTGAATGTGAAGATTTGCTGTTTACCCTGATATTTCTGTGACTACTTCAAATGCTCGTCTGTGTTTGAATCTCTGGTATTCGTCTATACCAGTTGATGGTACTCGTCTGTATCATTGCTTGAGGCACTCGTCTGTGTTTCTCAGATCATCGTCTGATACTCGTCTGTATCATTGACTTATGGCACTCGTCTGTGTTATCCTGATGATCATCCAATACTCGTCTGTATTGAAGAGGTTTCGAATCCTGACAGTGGGAACTAAATGTCGAAATGGTTACCGGTCCTGGCGTAACAGGTAAATCCGAAAGAGGCTCGTCTGTCTCAAGCACCAATTATGGGTGCTGCACCTGGCGTAACAGGTTTTCTCAGGAGACTCGTCTGTCTTGTACCATATATCCGCAGATAATATATGAAGAAGGTTCGTCTACCTTGATTGCATGTCTATCCCACAGACTTAAGTGCATTACCGGTCCTGGCGTAACAGGTAAATCCGAAGGAGACTCGTCTGTCTCATGCTATATGCAGTGTTTGAGGACTCGTACGTCCCGCTCCTGGCGTCACAGGGTTGTTTGAAGACTCGTCTGTCTCAGATGATTGTATTGCAGTTTTTTGAGGACTCGTACGTCTAGCTCCTGGCGTCACAGGGTTGTTTGAGGACTCGTCTGTCTCAGTCATTGTTATTGAAGTGTTTTGAGGACTCGTATGTCCGGTTCCTGGCGTCACAGGATGGTTTGAAGACTTGTCCGTCAACATGTTCTTATTCCAGATATCAGTTTCAACTTGGAAGAAGCTCGTCTGCTTTTTCTCCACCTCATATCCCCAGAGCGTCATTTGGTCGGGTTTATTTCCCGGTGTTGCATTCTTCGTCAGAGTGCAAATTTCTGGTCTTCTTGGTATTCAACCACAATTTATCTTGAATGGTCGATAGCCCGTACTATCGTCCTTTTCAGATGAACAGTTGATTGAATAGGGGCAGCTGTAACACCCCAAATTTGCCCTCTTATTTTTAAGCATCATATCGCATCATGTTCATCATATTCATATCATTTTCATATTTTTGCGTTGCATCATTAGCATAGAAAAATGAAGCATAACATTCATTGTGGAAGCATAGCATAGGCTGGCAGTGATTTCAGTGCGGCCATCTGAGTCAAACGGACGCTTGACCTAATCTTGTTCAAATTGTCAGGAAATTAGTTCAGCTGTTGAATCCTCATGTTTCAGGGGTTATTTCTCAAACAGTGCGAATTCGGCGGTGAATTGTATTGTGTGCGAAAGTACTTGATTTTTCAAGCAGTGGTTCATGTGATGGTTGTGGATTCGGATATTCAGGCTTACCATGATTATAAGTTCAACTATGCGCGTCTGTGGATTCATTCTCCTGAGAAACAATTCGAATTAATTCGAAGTAATTCTGGTCAGATGCTCAGAGAATGATTTATTCATATGATCATGGTTTCACTTGTGAATTGTTCAATGGTAGTGTTTTCTCTCTGATTAGATAGTTTTTCTGGAAAGGATGAAAGATGGTTGAGTTGAATGAAGTTATTGATTGAGTTTCGTGGCTGTGCATGTGTTTGTGGTAATTGGTCCGTTTCACAAAATATCTGGTTCCGTATCCATTTCTACTCATCTTTATCATTTGAACCATAAACCATTTCTCATTTCGATTACGCTAACCATCATTTTTAATACCCAATTTCATATCCATTTTCGATTAAACCGTTCTTTATTATCCATATCCAATATTTCATATCAAATTTTGTTTTATCCAAATTTACTAATCATTTTCCTCAATCTATTCCTTTGTTATTATTATCCATTTTCTCTCATTTTATCCTTTTATATCCCATTTATCTTTTTATACCCATTATCATGCCTTACCAAAATTTCACAAAAAAATTTACAACCAATTAATATTTTTTTAACCTATTCCATTTCCTTTTATATACCAAAATTGAAAGAAAATTATCATTACATATAATTGGGCCCGTCGGCCCATTCCTTTTTTTAAAGACTATTCTCAGCTGTACCATCACACTTCCAACACCACATTCAGCTATCCCCCCACACCAAGATTTCACTTCACTACATCATACAAGCTATCAACTTGCCCAACGCACGTGATCTCATATGACTCAGCTTTTCCACTTGCAAGCATACATTCCACGCGCTAGCTCACAACGTCACCCATCCTGCCACAAGCCAATACAAACCGCAGCTCACACTAAGCTTCAAGCTACTGCACACGCAAGTCACGTTTTCACACCATCCTGTTAAAACACCTGCATAACAATCAAAACGCAAAAAAATACATTCAAAACGCAGCAAGTAACAAATAACAGAAGTAACCAAAAAAAAAAGAGTAATAGAATTCGAAAAGAGGGAGTAACAAATTTTTCATAACCATTTTCACAATAACAGAATAACAGAATCACAAGTTTCTCACATAACAGAATTCTGATTTTCTCACCAAGTCTCTCTCACCAATTCTCTGAATCTTCAACCAATTCTTCAATCTTCATCAACTTTCTCCACAAATCTTGATCCAATTCTTCATAATTTTCGTCAACTCTCTTCAATCTTCTCAACACAAGAACTGAATCGCTCTTCCAAACTCAGCCAAGAACATAATCTTCATCGATTTTGTTCGCAGCATCTTCATCAATACTGTGGATTCAGCTTTGGCTTTCGATTCAAGTGCATATCCGACATTCTGTTTCAACTGCTCCAATCAATTCAGTCTCTTCAATCGGTTGAATTCGTCACAGCAGCATTGATAAATCTGCGAAGCAATCCAATATACGTTCATATCAAATCAAGAGGAGCAAAACGAAATTACGAAGCTGAAGCAAAGCTCCATAGCAATAACGAAATGGCAAGTCAGTTATGAAGAGGTGAAGCGTTACCGAATCGAGGCAGATATCCTTGTAGCTGGCGGCATCGTCAGTTGAAGCTCATAATCTCGTATCAATTTCACGGCAGCTTCTTCAACTCCTCCAATTAACAGGTACGAATCTCAATTGGTAGATGTATATGTTTGCGGTTTGTGATTAGTTACCGTGATTCTGAGCATGTTGATCTGTTTGTTTGAGTTGAGTCCTGAGTCTATGGTTTCTGGATTTGTGATGAGCGCGCGGTTAGGTTAGGTTTGAGTGGAGAAGAACGGAGTGAAATTGAGAGAGATTAGATTAGGTTTTTTAGGAGTGTGAGAGAAGGTGGAATCGGCGCCGATTGGTTGAGTGTGAGGCGGAGCTGGCCGATCGGGAGTGAGGGAAGAAGGAGGTGGTTGCGAACGGAGCCGGTTTGTTGACGTTGAAATTGAGGCAGAAACCGGAGGAGAGCGGAGGGAGAAGTTTAGGTTAGGGCATGTGAGGGCGAAATTAGGAAGAAGGTGATGAGTAGGTGACGGAGACGCCGGGAGTGAAGGAGGTAGCGGCGGCGGCGTATGTGTTAGGGTTTAGGTCATAGAAGATGACGAAGGGTCGGCGGTGAGTATGTGGTAGCAGAAAGTTTGTGAGGATGCCGAAGAAGGTGATGGCCGGGAGAAGAGAGGCGGAACGACGAAGAATGGCAGCGGCAGGTCTAGGGTTAGGAAGAGGGAGATGAGTTTTAGAGAGGAAGAGGAAATTTATTAGTGTTCTGATGTATATGTTTGATTTCTTCTAGTAATATTTAGCAGTATAATAATGTTTAATCAATTAGAATATTGTTTAGGATAAGAATCAATTAGAATATTGTTTAGGATAAGAATCAATTAGAATATTGTTTAGGATAATAATTGTTTAGAATATATTGTTTAGTAATTAGAATAATGATGCTTAGAAAATATAAGAAAAGATTAATCAGTATAATAGTATAATAATGTTTAGTAAGTAGAATAATGATGTTTAAAAAATGTAAAAAAGGTTTAATTAGTATGATAGAGATTAGAATAACAAGGTTTAGGGAATATAAAAAGCTTAATTAGAATAATGAGGTTTAAAAAGAATATAAAAAGTTTAATGATGTTTAGGGAATAAAAAGTTTGAGAAAGTTGTTTGTGTGTTTGAACCTGGGCTAGCGAAATTCCTGGGCCCAGGGAGTTGATTTTCGCACCCCCTTTCCCTTTGGGCCTATCTTGTTTCAATTTAAAGGGCCTGCTTACTGCACCCCATCCTTTTTCCTTTCTTAGTTCCTATTTCTTCACTTTTATTTTTTGTTTTGTTTCTACTCCTCTCCATTTTAATCCATTAAAAATAGTTCTTTTCATCTAAAAATTCCCAAAAAAATCATGAATGTTACTTTTTGTCTCTAAAATTTTGTCACATTTTTATTTTATTTTTTTCATTGATTAGCGTGCCAGAAATAATTCATCAATGTACATAGCTTCATTTGCTTCATTTCTTGACCAGTCTGTTTTGGTTATTTTCTATAGACTTCAATATTTGGAGTTTTGATCCCATTATTTTTGCATTGTGTTCCTAAGATCTTCTAGATTTCATGTGATTTTTTTCAGAATTTTTAGAAAATTATTTCTTGAGTTTTGATCTGGTATCTTGTGGTGTAAGTTTTCTGTCCCAGCTTGTGTTTGTACCTCCATTTGACCTAGTTCCTTTCTGAATTTTTGCAAATCCTTTTGGCAAATTGATGTAATGTGTTTTAAGATCATTTGGTTTCAGTTGTAGAATTTTTAGATGGCTGGTTGATTATTTGTGGATTTTTGTTCTCACCTTGTCCCATTTTGCTTCTTTTGGTTTATTAGATCTCTTATAGGCTTAGAAGGGCACTTGTGCCAACTTCTTCTTCTCATTTGGGGTTCCTTTGGGGTATGGATACCTTCCTAGTCCTAGGAGAGGTCTTGCTTATTCTGGATTTTTGAGTTTGCTTCATATTCAAGTCATTTGTTTCTTTAAGGGTTTAAATTCCATCTTTTGGTTCCATTGCTTTTATTTTGATATTGTTTGGTATTCTATGACTTCTCTCTTCATCTTTCTGGCCTCTTAGGCCATTCTTTATATCATTTTGATTCTGGTTGTGAACTTTGTGTTTGTATTTTGTGTGTTTTGTATTACATCTTTCATAAGTGCGCATTTGTTTCCATATGTATTCATGTTGCCTCATTTTAAGTCATAAGCTTCTCATCTTTATTTCTTTGAGTTGAATTAGCATTAAGCATTTGTTTACTTCATTTCACTTCTGATTGTTGGATGATGTTATGTTAATTTGTTCATTTTTGTTCACTTGTTCATAAAATGATTTTTTTTCCGTTGAGCACTAAATAACTTTTTATTTGGTCACCTAGTATAGACTATAACATAATATTATTTTTTAAAATGATATCTATCATTCTTATAAATATTTCACACTTATAATTTTTTTATTAAAAACTTGTTAATATTGTTCTCATATAATTTATTTTATAATTTTAATAAAATATTAATTATAGGAGACCTTTCTTGTATGTTTGATAAAGAAATTGTAAACATGTCCCCTATTTGGAATCGAAAGTCCCTCACATATCTAGAAGAAATTTAGGGCTACAACGGTTGAGTAATAGTCGTCCCTCAAATATCCCTAAGACACGCTTGGAGAAAGAAGATATAGTTCGGGCTGAATCTCTTCATGTTTTGTTATCTGAATCTCTCTCTCAATCGTGAATCAAGAAAACTTCTTAGATCTCTTTGTTTGATACAAATCCACCACAAATCTATCTCCCAGTTCCCGTCGCCGTCAAAGCAACCACCACGAATCTATCTCCCAGTTCTCGTCGCCGTCGAAGCAACCACCACTACCATAAATCTTAACAGGGTTATCTTCTCAAACCCTAAGTTCCTTCTCAAACTTCAATATCTTCTTTATCTTCTTCAACTTTGATTCCTCATCACAATAATAACTCGATAATAACTCATTGGATTTTCTTCTTGTTAAGATTGTTGATTTTTATCTTAAGAACCCTTATGCGCAATTAACTCAACTTTACTCTCATGACAATACTACTGACTTAAGTCAGCTTTATGATCTCTTTGTTCAACTTAAGGTTAATCTTAGAGTTAATATCATGGGGTTTGTGTTAATCTTAGAGTTAATATCATGGGGTTAGTGTTTTTTATCTTATATTCTGCAAATTAATCATGACAAAAAAACATGAATTTGTTTTGGCATGTTCATCTTATGTTTGTTTTTGTTGCTATTGAGTTTTTGTTATGTGTGTTTGTGTTTTCCACTGACTCTTATTTTGTGTTATCCACTGACTCTTATTCTGTTCATCTTTTGAGTTTTAGTACGAAGTTTTCAGTTATATTTTGGATAACCTTGTATTCCCTTCATATTTTGCAACTTGAGTGTTACTTGATTTACCAAAGTCTTTCTTCCTGTTATACCTAGATGTTGCTTAGTGTAGAAAAACATTCTCCTAGTTTGAAGTAGATTATTGAATCTACAAACACATCAGGACCGCTGCCCTGATGAAGGATTTGACATTGGAATATGTCAAATGGATTTTTAAGAAGGAATATTGTATTCAAATTAGCTTTATATTTGTGTGGACCATGCTTGAGTATTTTAGTCACCAGAAGATATTATTCCTTTCTAAACTTAGTTTCTTAAAAAATTTTGAACAATATCGGATCTGCACTAGTTAAGAAATTAATTTTTCCACTATATTTGCTAAATAGTAGACTGATTATGAACTTTTTTGTCATAGGAATTTGCTGGTGCCAAACCTCTCTTGGATAAAATACTTGGCATTCTTGTGGAAGGCTTGATTGACATGTTCATCAGCATTTTTCACAAAAATGAAAGCACGGATCTTAGGTTACTCGATACAAATGGATTCTGTTAACTCATGTTTGAGGTATGTTTTATTACTCACTACAAGAAAAATATTTTTCTGCAACACATAGGTTGTGGCACAGTGATGGTTGTGTCTCTTAGTTTTTATGATAGCCGCTTCATTAAGCAATTTGTAAAAATTGTGCAGCTGAGAACGTAAACTTGCCATTATTGAACCTAAACACGTGCGACCTGCCATTCGTACCCTTCTTAATAAACTGGTAACAAGCTATTATCTTTTGTTTTCTTTTGGATTTTTTATAGGGTATTGAATGATTGTGTTCTTGGGGTTTGATTTTTAGGAACGTGATTTAGAGGAACTTGAAAGGACTGTGGAACCTTCATGGCCTAAATTGGTTGAACCATTGGAGAAAATTGTGGATCGGTTGACTGTTGTTTGGGATATGATCAATCATCTTAAAGCTGTTAAGGATAATGATGATCTCCGTTCAGCCATTGAAGATGTTCAGGTTATTTTTTTCTTTTATTTTCTTCTTTGTTATGTGTTATCATCTTGTTTAAAATATCTTCATGGTTTTTGGTCATTTATGTATTTGTGATTGACAATGATTCATTTATATTTGCAGGAAGAAAAAGTTAAGTTTCAGGTTAGACTCGACCAAAGCAAGCCTATTTATAATGCATTCAAAGCTATTCAAGAGTCTCCTGATTGGAACATACTTAGTGATGCTCGCAGGAGAATTGTTGAAAGTAAGTTGCCAAATGTCTTGTACTCGCATGTTAATTTACATTCACAGATTGCTTGATTTGTGTTGCGACTGATGCTGCTGTTAAGTTTTCGGATTCAGGCTTCCACTACTTTCATAAGAGCAATGTTGTGTGTGTTTCACTTGTTCATATTTTACTGGAAATATGAAGTAACTGTGACTTTACTCATAAAACTCGTGCAATTGCCAAATAACAGGCTGTTGTTCCATTTAAGTTCTACGGGATTTAAGACAAACTTGTTATTGTAACCCTTCAATTTACATTGTTTGTAACAATTGTATTTATGCCTATGCAGACAAAATAAAGGAGGCAGTTCTTAGTGGTGTTTCTCTTGAAGATGATAAAAGACAACGGTTTAGCGAAATTGAACAGGTGTGCTATTTTAACAACTAAAAACAAATGTTTAATATATTGTTAACACTCAAGTCTATTGAGTAAATTTCAATCATAGTTTTTGGTACAAACAACAAAATTTCTGGTTTATGCTTGTTAAATTTGACATATATCATGTTGGTTGTATCTGTAAATTCTTTCGCGGTCTTTTAATATATCCCTTTCTTCCCATCTGATGTTCCAAGCTCCTATAATTTTGCATCTTAATTATCAATACCAATTCATGTAATGCTATTAACCATGGAATTTTGAAGTTGTTCAAGCATGTTATGGTCTCCTTATACTGTTGCTGTTACATATTCATCCGTGTCCAAACAAAATAATTGCAAGGAACTGTTTTTGCAGATACATTTCACGAGGTCAAAAGAAAGAAGGACAGAAAAAAAGAGGTATATCTCGTTCTTACTGCTTGCTAGACTGTAGCAATCATGTTGATCATTGTTCCAAATTTCTGTTATGCTCAGTCTATCATGCCGTCTTTAGCCTTTTTCTGTTGTTTCAAATACACCTAGACCTAGCCAAATATCTATTTTTAAATACATGTAAAGTATCTATTGTCAATTGCATTAAACGAATATATGATTAGTTTTCTGAGGATGTTATGTGTGACTATAGCTGCTTTTGTGATATTTCATTCTAGTTGTTTAGGGGATCCTTCCCCCCTCTTACCTTCTCCTGACTTTGTTAATTGTTGTTCATTTCTTTTGGTCTCTGAAGCATGACTACACCATTTTGTTAGGTGTTCATGTATCAATAATGGTTTAGGAGAAGGACTTCAAATAATGGTTTAGGAGAAGGACTTTGCTCACTGGAGGCAGAGGGGGGAACTTTTAGGACTTTTAGAAGTTGTGCTTTGTTTGTCTATATGATACAATTTTTGTAATTTACTAATGCTCTTCCCTGTTTTAGCTGGCTAATTCTGTTCATGTTTTAACTTTCATTTATCTATGATTCTGCAGAATGTTAACAACAGAGATACTTTGGAGTCACATTCGAGACCTGGCACCCAAGGGCGAGCGGTTAGAGGTGGCCGGGGAAATTTTGCACCTCATCGCATAGTGCACGATGAAATAGCTATTCTGAATCACATCCTGTTTAAGTTTTTTCCGCACCTTTGTGTTCTTCGATTATTTCCTATTTCTCTCATTCCTGCTTACAAGTTACAACCCTCTAATTTTTCTACTAAAACAGTTTTTGCTTTGTTAACTTTAACTCTATTTATAACATGTTTGGAACACAATGCAGTAGCATTTGACTACTTTTCATCTCGAAAGTTATTAGTTGTTTCTTTGCCGTCATTAACATGAATAACTGGTCACTTGAATGAAAAGTTGTAGATGAAGCTGTATTTCTAATGTGCAATTATTAGGATATTGTATTTGGCTGCAGAAACTAAATTAACATTTTATGGGCTTTCTCTCAGATGCCCGTGGTGGCAAGAATTCTGCAACCGGCAAAGATAATGGGTCAAACCAAGAAACTTCAAAGGGCGTTCCTCCTTTGGCAGTTTCGCAAGAGACAAAGTCAACAGAAAAAAGTTTTGGAACAAGGTAAGTAGTGTGTATATTAGCTCTCATTTCTATCTTGAAGCAACACAAATTTAAGTTCCGATACATTTCAATCAAACTACATAACCATCTGTCGTTTGCAGCACTGTTCCAGTTATTGCCAATGGGCCTACAACTGTATCATCTGGAACTACTAATGTGAATTCATCCCCTTCATCTACCGGAAATGTAGATAGACTTAGTCCAACGGATGGTGGTAATATTACTGTTGTCGGTAAGGATCTTCCTTCTGATAGTTCAGACAAAGGTGCAAAAGTTGTTATTGGCAGTGAGTCAGTGCCTTCCATCAGTGACGGCTTAGGGACTAGACCGGCGTCGTCATCAGCTGTGTGTTTCTCTTCTTCAGACCCAGTACTGGTTCCATCGAATGATTCACGGTTTCCTGGTGCTGTTGGTGCAATTAAGCGGGAAGTGGGAGGCCAACGTCCTCCCACGGAATTAAATGTGGCCAACACTTCTGAGAATAAATCTTCAGGTTAGGACATTTATAAGTATAATTTTTTGCGTTTTAGCCTTTTTCAATTTAATTAATGAAGAATTTTCATTCCCTAACTGTATGGCAGCTTCTGAGACTGGTAGCTCTTTTCAAGGAAAGAGTCAAAGAAAATCACCGGCAGTGGCAAAGAACCACGTTCCTGAGGTGCCATCTTCATCAACATCTTCATCAACAGTAATACATGGGACCACCTCAGTTAGCAGGCCTTCATCCAACTACAATAACCGATCACAACAGATAAGTGGTCTTCAGAAAGGTAATTCACTCACATAAGGAGGCTTTTTGTGCACTCTATATCCATATTCTTCAGTATTTGATATTTCTTATTCAATTGCTACCTGTTTTTTTACAGAGGAAAAACAATGATATGTATATACATCATGTATAAATGTTTGTGGTCGATGTGTGTTTCGTTAACGACGACAGAATGAGTCGTGAAGCCGGAGCCATCAGATTTATAGCCACCTCCAGATCTGGACAAGCACGAAGCTCGAACCACCATCTGAAGGTCTCTACTGGCAAGGTTTGATAATGAAGTATCTGACATAATTTCATGTGAATCACGGTGTCGTCGCTGCCATCTGAAAGATAATTAGTTTTATGTTTCTTTCTTGTGAGACCTAAGATGATTAGTTTTATGTTTCTTTCTTGAAATTCATTATCAATTTATGAATGCTACTTGTTTTGAACATTCCTTGTTTTCCAGTAGAAAACACCTAAATCCACTTTCTGTCTGGGATTTACTCAATATATTGTGTACTCAATTGGGAAGCCATTGAAGTTGTGGCAGAGTTGCTAGATTGTGTGTTTTGTTGGAAATAAAAATGGCATTACTTTGAGGTTATTATATATATTGTATGAGACAATTAAGATCATTTTTATGTTTCATTAAGAGTGAAAATTCATGTAAGCAACAAGAGCAGCGGTGGCTGCCTCAGTTGCATTTTTTTTAAATATATATTATATAATTATGGCGGTTAAAACCGTCCTATTTTAAATAAAATATATACTATATGATTATGGCGGTTACACCCGTCGCTATGTTTATGATAAAATATATACTATATAATTATGGCGGTTACACCCGTCGCTATGTTTCTAATAAAATATATATTGTATAATTATGGCGGTTACAACCGTCGTTATTTTTATTTGAAAAAAAAACAGTAAGCAAATTAAGACGGTTAGAAACCGTCATAACATAGAGATTACGTCAGTTAGATATCCGTCGTGAATATAACAGCGGTTTGTATGACGGTTTTCACAACCGTCGCTATTTGGCCTCGCGACGCACGATTCAGCGACAGTACTGAAACCGTCGTAACTCAGAAATTGCGACGGTTCTAACTGTCGTAATCTGCCAAAATAAACCGTCGCAATTTGCCAATTTTCTTGTAGTGGGCTATGGTAAGTGTGAGATGTGGGAATTGAGTTCCACATCTCTAATTCTTATCTCTTCCTTTTATGTTTATAGGAGCTAACTCTATTTTGTTTGGCCTAGGCCTTTCTCATCCCTTCTTCTATCTTCTTCTTCTTTCTTCATTAGGATAGAAACCTCACTAACCCTTAGGATATCCATGCATGTGAATACTTAGGATTACTTTAGTCCCCCTTTAGAATTTTTCCTTTGAGATCCTTTTGGTCCTTCTTCTCTTCTCATCTCATAACTCTTAAAAGATACTTTAATAAATGTGAAGTGATGTCTTGATCCATAGCCTTATCCCATGAGGTATGCTTGTAGTCTTCCCATCTTGGGATAGTACATGTTTACCTTGTGATGCACAAGTCTGATCAAGGTATTTTCTTCATAAAGAAAAGCGTAAAAAACACTTCTTCATCTGTAAATAACCAAAAAACACTTAATAAGTAAACAAGTTAGTGAGCCTAAGCCCTAATCTTTGGGTTCAAGTTTTGGGGATCTTCTCCTTACTTGAGTGTGCTTGTTCTATTATTCCATCTTGGAATGTAGCGACAAGTGCACATTCCATTGGTGAGAGTTTGAGTTCACTTCCTTGTAACACACTCATAAAAAGCTTCATAAAAAAAACACAAACAAACAATAAGCGTCTTTCCTTCGGGAATTCTTTTCTCACCTCATTCGCTCCGTACGCAAACTTGCTCCTACCTGTCACTTTGCAAGACGGTTACGCACTCGTCGTCCGAGCCTGCAACACCTGAGCAATGGCATAGGCAGGTCAAGCCTTAATTCACAAACAATTTCCCTTTGGTACCCCTAGTTAGGGGAACTACGGCGTCTCTGATCCTCATTATCCCGATGAGGTACGTAGGCAGCGGGGTAGGGCCCGTTCGAGCACAATCTTTATTTTCCCTACATTTTTCCTCTTTGTTTCATATTCATTGCTTTTCTCAGTTTCTTTTCCAGTTCCAGTTTCTTTTCATTTTCATTTCTTTTGCTGCAGCTTTCATACCCTCACCCTTTGAAACATTTTCTTTTGCAAGCGTGGATCCCGTCGGGTATGGCGGACGATCTGGGTGTTAATACCTTCCCAGGTCGTAACTGACTCCCGAGCTCAGTCTCTTTGGTTCGCAGGACCTTGTCCTTTCTTTCTTCCTCAGGTTTGTGCAACATTACCTTTCCCATTCATTCGGGATAAAAATGTCTGGCTGGAGACTCTACCTTTTCCGCGCCACTTTCGCGTTTGTACTAGGATGAAAATCCCGGGAGCGACACAATGGTCTCGTCTTTGAGGTTTGTTTCAGTACAACAGTCTCATTTTTTTCGCGTCTCCGTTTCAGTACAACGGTCGCGTCTTGGGCTCTCGTTTAAGTACAACGATCCCGTTCCTTTCGAGTCTCCATTTAAGTACAATGGTCTCGTCTTTGAGGTTTGTTTCAGTACAGCAGTCTCATTTTTTTCGCGTCTCCGTTTCAGTACAACGGTAGCGTCTTGGGCTCTCGTTTAAGTACAACGATCCCGTTCCTTTCGAGTTTCCATTTAAGTACAATGGTCTCGTCTTTGAGTCTTGTTTCAGTACAACAGTCTCATTTTTTCGCGTCTCCGTTTAAGTACAACGGTCGCGTCTTGGGCTCTCGTTTAAGTACAACGATCCCGTTCCTTTCGAGTCTCCATTTAAGTACAATGGTCTCGTCTTTGAGTCTTGTTTCAGTACAACAGTCTCATTCTTTCACGTCTCCGTTTAAGTACAACGGTCGCGTCTAGGGCTCTCATTTAAGTACAATGATCCTGTTCCTTTTGGTCTCGTCTCAGTGCGCTGATAATGGATCGGTTGATACCATTTCCATGTTAGATCGGTTGATCTTATTTGAGTTATGAATCGGTTGATATCATTTCTTTTCGAGCTGTAAATCGGATGATATTACATTCTCGCATTTCTTGGTTATGGATCGGTTGATACCATCTCCATGTTAGATCGGTTGATCTTATTTGAGTTATGAATCGGTTGATATCATTTCTCTTCGAGCTGTAAATCGGATGATATTACATTCTCGCATTTCTTGGTTATGGATCGTTTGATACCATCTCCATGTTAGATCGGTTGATCTTATTTGAGTTATGAATCGGTTGATATCATTTCTCTTCGAGCTATAAATCGGATGATGTTACATTCTCGCATTTCTTGGTTATGGATCGGTTGATACCATCTCCATGTTAGATCGGTTGATCTTATTTGAGTTATGAATCGGTTGATATCATTTCTCTTCGAGTTGTAAATCGGATGATATTACATTCTCGCATTTCTTGGTTATGGATCGTTTGATACCATCTCCATGTTAGATCGGTTGATCTTATTTGAGTTATGAATCGGTTGATATCATTTCTCTTCGGGCTATAAATCAGATGATGTTACATTCTCGCATTTCTTGGTTATGGATCGGTTGATACCATCTCCATGTTAGATCGGTTGATCTTATTTGAGTTATGAATCGGTTGATATCATTTCTCTTCGAGTTGTAAATCGGATGATATTACATTCTCGCTTTCCGGGGTGGATCGGTTGATACCATTCCCATTATAGATCGGTTGATCTTATTTGAGTTCCATTCCGCCGATGGTCTCGTAAAGTCCCGTTTCGCCAACAGGCATTTTCCGTGGCTTGGTCCTGCCCAGCAGTCGCGTGTTTTCTTTGTGGCTTGGTCCTGCCCAGCAGTCACATTGACAAGATCTATTTTCTCTACCTATTCAGAGGTCAAAAAAAAAATATACCAAAAAAAAAAGAAAAAAAACGAAAAAAAAACAGATGGCATTCCTACTATCCACAGAGTTCAAATTTCCAGGTTTTATTCAAGTATTCAATCACTCCATACCTTGAACGTCTAAAAGCTCTCGCAATTATTCGTTCAGGCCTGCAGATGATTGAATAGGGGCAGCTGTAATACCTCAAAATTTGCCCTCTCATTCCCCAACGTTTTGCATAGCATGTAGCATACATAAATTCATAAAATAACCAAAAACATTGCATCATAACCATCACAGCAGGGGCATAGGTTTGTGATCAGTGAACAAAGCAACTGAAGGCTATACAAAGGCAATCAAAGGACCACAAAGCTTCTCAACCTTGTGCAAATGGTCCACAATATCCCACAAGTATTCACTTGAAGCCACAAGTCCTATACAGAGGTGCTTTGATCATGGGAGGCAAGCAGTGCAACATTTCCCAGCAAAAAGGAGTCAGATGAGGGTTTCTAATGAACTGGGCTTATCAATGAGACTTTGGTCCAAGCATGGTTTCATGGTTCTCTACATGATGTCAAGTACCTATGGTTCAAATTTCACCATTGGATTCATTTTGGAAGGTCCTCAATTGTTCAGTTGATTGAAAATCAGAAAATTGGAGAAAAGTCAACCAGGATGAGTAAAAGGTCAACTCTTGAATTTTTGGGATCAAAATCATTAAATTATGATCACAAGGCTCTTAGGGACCAATTTGAATCAAGAAAGAATGGAAAAAATCAGGAAAACTAAAACTTACCATTTTTGGAAAGTTTGGGTTTCCAAAAATGGCAAGTTTTGGTCACTTTTGTAGCCACTTCAAGAGAGGTTTTTTCCCAAAAAAAAAGAGTCCTATGAAAAGTATACCTTGAGAAAATGAAAGAGGACATGCTAAGCTTCAAAATCATATGTGGAACTCCTTCATAGGATCAAAATTGAGAAAGATATGGCCGTTCAAAGTTTGAAAAAAAAACAAGGCAATACAGCAGGATGAATCGATTCATCCGTGTTATGAATCTATTCATAACAGTTAAAAAACTATTATGAATCGATACATCCATGTATGAATCGATTCATAATGCGTGTTTTTGCTAAAATTAGCTTTCTCTTCAGTATGTATCGATGCATAACCTTATGAATCGATTCATGATGCTGTTTTTTGCCATTTTGCTGTTGTTTTTGATGCAAAACAAGGGGGAATGCTATGCTATCTTTGGGGTTGAACGTGGAAATGATTGGTACACATTCTATAGCTCATTTAGCTTCACTTTTGTCTCAATTCAAGCTTCACCATTGCTGCTACATCAAAGTGGTCTTCACTACAAGTGTTCATGAGCTAGTATACTAAAGAAAGTTCTAGAAGAGCTAGCTCACCCTCTTCTACCACATTCTAGAGTTTTCTACAACCTTCCAAGGAGTTCTAGAATTCTCTAGAATCCTAGCTAACTCCTAACCTAATCCAACTCCTAAGCTACCTCCAAGCCCAAACCTCATGCCAAACCAATGCATTATATAAATCCATCTCCTCCCAAAGCTAAGGGTAATCAACAATAATCACCACAAATCACTCCCTCCCTCATTCTTCACTCAATCACCATTTTCACAATCTCAAATTCATCACTTTCTCTACCACTTTTCCACCATTTTCACCATAGCTTTTCAACAAAAGTTCTTCAAGTTTCACATTGGAACTTTAAGATCTTAAAGCTTAGCCTCCAACTTCCATTGAATTGAGCATTGTGGAAGAAGAAGCTACTGTTTTTTGGTGAAGATTGCGACTTATCGGAAGTGATTAATCGAGAAGCGTCAAGACCGAATTGCATTTATTTTGCATTCGCGGATTCTCCGGTTTTCTTCTCCATTCGCACTCCGATTCATTGCAACAATTACCGAAACACTCCTCCGTTTCGTAGGTTGGTGATTTAACCATTATGCCTTAATTTATCCTCTTCATCTCGCCTTAACGGCATTCTCCGCATGATTTTCGATTATGTTTGCATTGTACCATTCATTTTCGTTTTTGTTGCTTTCTTGCTTGCAATTTGCATTTGGATTATTAGGAATTAGATTTGTAGTCTAATCTAGGTCCTAGTAGGTGTAAAGAATCCCTTGTAAATAGGAAAAACGGTTCTCGTCGTAGGAATTTAGATTTTAGCTTATTTGATAGCTTAGTCTTAATTCTTCATGCCTATCACCCTCATACATGTTTAGGTACTGATTTTAGGGAATTTTTAGGTCCATTTCCAGTAGCTAATTCCCCCATTTCGAGTCGTTTCGACACGATTCCGTTCATGTTACGTGTTATGCATTTGTGTGCTTCTTTGTGCATAGTTTAAGTTCTTGCATTTTGTCACCATGTTCATGCACCATTAGGCATATAATAATCATGTTGCATTCTGTTTTTACATGTTTGTAATGCCTCAAATCATTTTTTTTGCATTCCATTATGTTGAGGTATGTTGCATTTTGCATAATCATATGTATGTGCATTTGGTTGCATTTTGTTGCATGTTTTCCATATCAATTCAATTCTGAATTTTGCATTGAGTTTAGCATGTTTGTTGAGCTATCATGTTGCATGTTCATAATCAATAATCATCATGTGCATATACCATGTTCATGTACCATATTTTTGCATTACTTGTTGCATAATCAACCATGTGATGCATTCTTGCATAATCTTCAAAATATTCATGTTCTTGCATTTTTATATGATGATCCATGTTCAAATGTATGTTCATGATGGATTTAGTGCATTATTCATTGAGTTTGTGCATTAAAATATAAAAATAATCAATTCTGGATTTTGCATTACATAGCTGTTTTTTTGCATAAGTGATGTAAAATACATGTTGTTTGTTATAAATTCATGCTGTTTGGGACTTTTAACACCTGTTTTTGCATGCATATAGGTGTTGTAAAATGTGTGCTGTTTGTTTGTAGTGCATGCTGTATTTTACCTTTTACACCTACTTTTTCATGTTGCATGATAGCTGTAGTATGCTGTTTGTGTTATGCTTTATTTTCATAGCTGTTTGTGTGTTTGAGTGCTGTAAATAGTTGCTGAATTTTGGTTTAGCATAGTGTAGGCACCCTTTAACTATAGATTGAGTTTAGTTTAGGTCCAAGAGCCTTAGGATTTAATTGTTGTGTGTTTGCTTTATTATTTTTGTAATAAAATGCACACTAATCATTTGTTTTTGTAGTGGGGAAGATTGAGGTAAGTTTCCTTCACCCAATCCTTTATTTTTATGCATTTCTTTTATGCATTTTAAATTCATTTTTCCTTCCACATTTGTCCTTGGTAGGATCCCCCTTTGTTAGGACCAACTTACCTTCCTTAGGAAGTAAGTTGTATCCTATTTCTTCTTTTTTTCTATCCTTTTGCTCCTTAGGATTAGAAACCTCACTAACCTTTAAGATCTCCTTGATATTGAATAAACAACTTAGGGTTGGTCGTAGTCCCCCTTAGTTTTTGTCCTTTTGCAATTTGAGTCATTCTTTCTCATCTTCAAACAAAATCCAAAAACACTTAACAAATAAATGAAAGGATCCTTTGTGTATAGCCTTATTCCATGAAGCACTTGCATTCATTCCATCTTGGAGTGGTGTAAGCTTGTCTATCATGATGCACAAGTCTCATCAAGGGATTGTTTCATAAAACAAACAAATTCAAAATACTTCTCTTAAAAGACAAAAAACAAATAACAAGCGACTATCCTGCGGGAACTTCTCTTCTCATCTCATTCACTCACAACGCGAACTCGCGGCGACTTGTCTCATTTGCAAGACGGTGAACGCACTCGTACCAGACGAGCCTGCAACACCTGGGCATAGACATACGCAGTTCCAGCTGTAAAAAACACAAACAAATAGTTCCCGCCTAGGTTAGGCGAACTACGTCGACTCTGATCCTCATTATCCCGATGAGGTACGTAGGCAGCGGGGTAGGGCCCGTTCGAGCACATTCTTTATTTTCCCTACATTTTCCCTTTTCTTTCCATTCTCTTTTCTTGTTTCATTTCTCATTTCTCATTCCAGTTCCAATTAGCGGTTTTATTCAGCAGCATTTATATTTTTCTCACCCTTTGAAACCAAACAAGCAAGTGTGGATCCCGTCGGGTACGACGGACGGATTGGGGTGCTAATACCTTCTCAATTCGTAACTGACTCCCGAACTCAGATCTTTGGTTCGCAGGACCTTGTCCTTTCCTTCTTCCTCAGGTTTGTGCAACATTACCTTTCCCATTATTTCGGGATAAAAATGTCTGGCTGGCGACTCTACCTTTCCGCGCCACTTTCGCGTTTGTACTAGGATGAAAATCCCGGGAGCGACAGGTGTGATAGGTTGTACTGTTCTAAAGAAAACTAGTGGAAATCTCTTTCGTGTTGAAAGGGGACTGGATGTACCTTCGGATTGTGAAGGGAACCAGGATAAACCTCCGTGTGTTCTTTACTTTTCTGCTTTACAATTTTCGTTCTTTAACCGTAAAAGCACAATCCATCCATCTAAGAAAAAGAATCGAGAAAATTTTGATAACACCTAATTCACCCCCCCTCTTAGGCGCATTCTGATTCTACAAACCGATTAACCAATGTGTTAATCGATTAACATTGACCCAGAGGCATATTTTGGCTTATTTTTTGGATTGTTTTGCTTATTTTTACCCCTTTTCCCCTCTCTTCTTATTTTTACCTTGGGAGACATTTTTGGGACTGATTTCTCTTTAATTTCAATGAACTTTGGGTGTAGATTTGAGGAGTTAATATTCATTAGTTCAAATCGATCTTTAAGTGAATTATTTAATTCACTTTAGGTGCTTTGAATTAGTGATATATTTCAATACCTTGAATCCACCAAAATACGTGATTGAACTTAAAGAACAAAGAATACCATAAGTGTAACTCAATTTGGAATTCATATTTATTTTCGTTTGGCATTGAATTCCGATGGCGATTTACATATCGTTCATCTCGCATGTATTATCACACACATTATATCGGTTGACCTCATTTGTAGGGTAATGACTCCATAAATTACTCGACAATTTCTTAACATAGACCTAAATGTGTCCCTACTTCGAAATAAAAAATCTAATTGGATACGGATGACACTGAATTTTACCGTATTTTTTACTCTGATTTCGCATGCATTCTAAGTCCTTTAGTGCCATTTTGTTATGTTATTACTATGTTTTCCTTTGTTTTCAGGTATTTATCCATTTAAGAGTCACATGCAAAGAAACGAAGCAATTCAGATGAAAAACGGGAGAAATAGAGCAATTTGCACACAAGACGTTGTCCGACGATTTTGACCATAACTTTTGATCTGTAAATCAGAATGATGCCCCGTTCAAAGTGTTAGAAAGCTAACGCAGAGAGCTACACCATGGGAAATGGACCTAACACTCATGGCGGGTGCCATGGGGCACATGGCAGGCGCCACCTTCACAAAAACGGTTATGATAAAAAACGGTTAGAGAAATGCACCCATGATCACCACTAACCCATATGTCGGGAGCCATGGCCAGGGTGGCGGGCGCCACCTTTGTTTAATGTGTTTCCCTCCCAAAAGAAGTTGGAGGGAACTTCTGTATTTTCCCCTCCTTTCCCTTAGCTATAAATAGAGTACCCTTTGTTCATTTCTCTTGATCCAAACCTAGAATCTCTTAGGCATATATCAGTTTTAAAGTAGTAATCACTTCACATCGAGGTGTTACTAAAATCAAGTGATCGAGTCTATATACATCTGTGTGATTGAGTCTTGGAGCACTTTGGAAGGAAGTTAATCATGCCGCCATTTTAATTCCAATTCGTATTTTACTTTCCGCATTGGTTTACTTTATTTTATTTATGCACTTGCTTTACTTTATTTTATTTCTGCACTCGCACTACTTTATTCATTTCCGCACTCGCACTACTTTTATTTATTTCCGCACTAGCACTACTTTCCCGCACTCACACTACTTTTATTTACTTTGCCGCACTCGCACTACTTTTATTTACTTTCCTGCACTCGCACTACTTTTATTTACTTTCCGCACTCGCACTAAAAACCTTTTATGAAAAATATTAAAATGAACTTTTACTTTACCATGTCTAACTAATTTTATAAAGGTTAGAATGTAAGGATCATAATTGAACCGATAATCCGTACAACTGTTTGTAGAAACACTTAAGGGCTATTTTGACTTTCAATATAAGTTCATGTTCTTTAAAGTTTCGTTGGGTAAGATCGAAAGCCTCCCAACGCCTATTTAACTTAATTGTTTTTAACTATTTCAAAAACAGCCAAAAGCGCTTTGTCTAGTTCATTAGGAGTTGTTAGATTAAAAAGAAAAGAGATTTTAAAACTATTTTCGGACGCGTTAAGAACTTTAGAGTCTGGTTCATGAGAACCTCTTTTTGCTAAGAAATCCAGGTCAAAATACTTTTCAACTTAGTTAAGATACTACATTTCTTAAAAATAGGTTTACTACTCTAACGCAGTACATACTTTTTTATCCGTGACAATAAGAGGGTTTGATTAGGGAGTACAACTCGGTTTTGATTACGCGAAAGCGACAGTTCCCGTTAAATTAGTTCTTTTCAAAGTAGAAAACATTGCATATAAGTAGTTTTATTAACAAGTACTTGATTATCAATTGATTATGTGAATTGCATTCGAACCTGTCTTTATCAATTAATTAAATATACTATTTTGTTTATCATTGCGCACTCTTTAAAACCATTATTTCCAATTGCCTTAGATACACACCATAACAACAGATAACGATAGATTGACACTTGGTCTCTATGGATTCGACAATCTTTTATATTACTCTGAAGTGTTCATACACTTGCGAAAAACACGCATCAAGTTTTTGGCGTCGTTGCCGGGGACCAATTTCGTCAAATTTTGTACCCCGTTATTATACTGTTTAGACTAAGGCACTCTTTTATAACAAAATAATAATAATAATTAAAAAAAATTACTATGCTTCACCCAATTTTTTTCTACAGTCACCACTTCCAGTATTTCATGGAATCACAAGAATTACATATGTCCAACCTCGAAATACAAATGGAGAATTTCAATGCATCACAAACTCATTCTCACCCAAATCACCACTCCCAAAATTTTGAGGAGCCACACCTAAATTTTCTCTACAATCACCAACCGCGAGACTTCCAGTATTTTGAGGAACCGCTAGAATCTATTAATCCAAACCTCGAAAGATTATTAGAGAATTTCATTGAAACAACAATTAATTCTAGGATATAATCTATGATGAAGCGCTTTATGGAGACACAAAGCCTCAAGAATGAAGAGTTTAGAAGACACCATCTCGATACTTATGAAACCTTTAGGCAAATAAACACTATGGTTGAGTCCCTCGTGAATTACACTAAGGCATTAGAGACTCAAATCTTCCTACTTGCACAAACACCTGTAGGACCATCCCCTGAGGAGAATGCGTATGTTATAACAATTAGTAGTAAAAAACAGATCAAAAATCCTAAAGAGATGGATGGTGAGCATGACGAGAGTTGTGGTGAGGAAAGAGTAGAGAAAAATCCACTGAAACCATCTAAAAGGAAGGTTGTCATAAAGGTAGAGAATGACGCAACCATTGTTGTTACCCCTCCATATATCCCACCATTTCCTTTCCCGCAAAGTTTTGTGGAAGCTAAGGTAGAATCCCAATCCAAAACATACGTGGAGGTATTGAAATATACCTGCACCAATGTACCATTATTCGAGCTCCAGCATAAAAAGAGAAAAATTGAGGACCATGAAGCTAGGGAGATAATTAGTGCTAAGAGGGTAAGGCTAACCTTTGAGATGGTGAATGAAATGACTAAGCTCGAATTTGAAAAGCTAATACTTAGCATAGATCCAGAACCACCACCACAAGTTCAAAAGAATGAGCCAACCTATAGAAGGAAGAAAAGAAAAGGTGAGGGATATGTGAGATAGCTTGATAAGTGGCCATGGAAATCAAATATTAACGCTTCTAATCGTCGAGCTATCGACGTTAAACAAAACCCTGGGTGGGAGGAAACCCACGAGTTTTTAATTTAATGTTTTCCTTTTTGTGTTTGCAGAAAATAAAGAATTGTATCGCTTGTCACGACTACATTTAGGCGAACGATCTCTAGATGACAATCCTTTAAGATGAGTTGGTGCCCATGGACGTTCCTACGAATGTCGTTGCTGGTGGTGACACCGATGATGAGTATGATATGAGATGGCATGTCTCTCTCATTCATAACTCATATCCTCCTTATCCTTTTGTACGACTAGGTTCCACCTGCACATAACACACCATATATTTTCTAACACTTTTGCAGGTTCTGTTCCTGGATTTTATATTACCGAAGAGATGTGGCATGACCACATGGCTAGAGAAGAAAGGCGAGATGGCATGATCTCTACCATTCAGCAACAACTGGCGGATAACATGAGCTTCACGGAAGCATCACGATTGAGGGATAATCGATCCTATGAGATAGTTCGTCACACCTTGCTTGCGATCACAGCCGAGCAATCCCGTCAGCCGAACTTCAACCGCCGACATTTCCAGCTTTTGGAGGCCACTCCGGGTTCTGTGTTAGGTAACCTTCGAGAGGTCAGAGATGCTCAGGCAGCCTTATCATCCCAACTGGACCGGAGAGACCAGCACCGCAGTAGATCCCGTCGTTCCAGGCATTCCCAGCAAGATGACGAGGGCACCAGTGATCCACAACAGTAGTATTACAGGTTACTCTCCTTATCTTATTTCGAAACATTGGGGATAATGTTCGATTTAAGTGTGGAAGGGGATTTTATTGCTTTCTGTTTTTTCCTTTTCTTAGTTATTTATTGGCTTTCTGTTTTCTTCTATTTAGTTAGTTATTTAGTTTAAGTTTTTTTTAGATAATGAATGAGTCTGATGAGTCACTAGTACAGTGTATCTTTAGTGCATCCTCATTTTCCCCATTTCTTTAGCCTTACCAAAAAAAAATTCAAAAGAAAACAATGTTGTTCCACACGTTTTTTGGGCTTTAAGACAGGTTTGGATTAGGATGTGGTGACTTAGGTGAACTTTTTGGAACATCAATATCGTTTTAGAACCATAGACTTCATAAATATAGGAATCACTCCTAAACCCAGCATACCATGACCTTTATTATCATTTAAAAATTATCCTAAGTAGCTTATTCTAGCAGTCAACTCCGGCCTAAGCATGCTCTATGTAGGGGACCGATGAACATAAGTGAATGATCCAGTGCTAATAAAAAAGAGAAAAAGGCAAAACTCTGGGATAGGTGACCCTCACAAAGTCATTTAAACCAAAAAGAAAAAAAAATTGCCACAAAAAAACAGAAAAAATTGCAGTCACCCATTGATAGTTGGTTCAGAGGTATCTGGCACTGAACTCGGTAGGGAGGATTACGATCTGATCCCCCACAACTGCAGTTGGGTCAAATAAAGGGGTTTACACAGACTTATGTGCCGGAAACCCTATATTATGGATCAAAATCACTAACTGGTCACTCTACTATGAAGCATGTACAGATAACGGGCTTAATGTGATTGCACCTGAATGAAAGGGACCCAAAAAGAGATGAAGAGGTAAGCCTAGGTATTGTGGGATGATATGTGTTGGTTAATATAATAATGAAGTTTATGTCTGTATCTGCGGATAAGTGTCACTACGATACCCTTGGTACACTTAGTTAGTACTTGTCACTGCATCCTGACTTGAACTTAGAAGCCCTTTTAGCCCAAATCACGCGTTGACGCTAGTTTTCTTCCTTGAGTTTTTAAATGTTTTGCTTGAGGACAAGCAAAGGTCTAAGTGTGGGAGAATTTGATGACACTGAATTTTACCGTATTTTTTACTCTGATTTCGCATGCATTCTAAGTCCCTTAGTGCCATTTTGTTATGTTATTACTATGTTTTCCTTTGTTTTCAGGTATTTATCCATTTAAGAGTCACATGCGAAGAAACAAAGAAATTCAGATGAAAAACGGGAGAAATAGAGCAATTTGCACACAAGACGTTGTCCGACGATGTTGACCATAACTTTTGATCCGTAAATCAGAATGACGCCCCGTTTGAAGCGTTAGAAAGCTAAGGCAAATAGCTACACCATGGGAAATGGACCTAACACTCATGGCGGGCGCCATATGGCACATGGCGGGCGCCACCTTCACAAAAACGGTTATGATAAAAAACGGTTAGAGAAAAGCACCCATGATCACCACTAACCCATATGGCGGGCGCCATGGCCAGGGTGGCGGGCGCCACCTTTGTTTAATGTGTTTCCCTCCCAAAAGAAGTTGGAGGGCACTTTTGTCTTTCCTCTCCTTTCCCTTAGCTATAAATAGAATGCCCTTTGTTCATTTCTCTTGATCCAAATTTAGAATCTCTTAGGCATATATCAGTTATAAAGTAGTAATCACTTCACATCGGGGTGTTACTACAATCGAGTGATCGAGTCTGTATACGTCTGTGTGATTGAGTCTTGAAGCACTTTGGAAGGAAGTTATTCTTGCCGCCATTTTAATTCCAGTTTGTATTTTACTTTCCGCATTGCTTTACTTTATTTTATTTCTGCACTTGCTTTACTTTATTTTATTTCCGCACTCGCACTACTTTATTTATTTCCGCACTCGCACTACTTTTATTTATTTCCGCACTCGTACTACTTTATTTTTTTCCCGCACTCGCACTACTTTCATGCACTCACACTACTTTTATTTACTTTCCCACACTCGTACTACTTTTATTTACTTTCCTGCACTCGCACTACTTTTATTTACTTTCCGCACTCGCTCTAAAAACCTTTTATGAAAAATATTAAAATGAACTTTTACGTTACCATGTCTAACTAATTTTATAAAGGTTAGAATGTAAGGATCATAATTGAACCGATAATTCGTACAACTGTTTGTAGAAACGCTTAAGGGCTATTTTGACTTTCAATATAAGTTCATGTTCTTTAAAATTCCGTTGGGTAAGATCGAAAGCCGCCCAACGCCTATTTAACTTAATTGTTTTTAACTATTTCAAAAACAGCCAAAAGCAAATTGTCTAGTTCATTAGGAGTTGTTAGATTAAAAAGAAAAGAGATTTTAAAACTATTTTCGAACGTGTTAAGATGTTTAGAGTCTGGTTCATGAGAACCTCTTTTTGCTAAGAAATTCAGGTCAAAATACTTTTCAACTTAGTTAAGATACTACATTTCTTTAAAATAGGTTTACTACTCTAACACAGTACGCAGCTTTTTATTTGTGACAATAGGAGGGTTTCATTAGGGAGTACAACTCGGTTCTGATTACACGAAAGCGACAGTTCCCATTAAATTAGTTCTTTTCAAAGTAGAAAACATTGCCCATAAGTAGTTCTATTAACAAGTACTTGATTATCAATTGATTATGTGAATTGCATTCGAATCTGTCTTTATCAATTAATTAAATTTATTATTTTATTTATCATTGCGCACTCTTTAAAACCATTATTTCCAATTGCCTTAGATACACACCATAACAACAGATAACGATAGATTGACACTTGGTCTCTGTGGATTCGACAATCTTTTACATTACTCTAACGTGTTCGTACACTTGCGAAAAACACGCATCAGATACTCGCACTTTCATGGACTGGACCTCGTGTTGGTCGCGTCATCCCAATGCTGGTTAATCATTTGTGTTAGATCCACGACATTTAAAGCTTGATGCGTAGTTGTTTTGGGTATCCCAATCTTCTTTCAAGTCTTCATCGAATTTGGGTCTAATCGCATCGGTTAATCACTATAGTGTAAGATACTAAGCGGAATCGGTTGCCTTTTCGGTTTTGGCACTAAGTGCTTTGTTACTCTTTTGGTTGTGGATGATTAAATTCACCATACCATTATTATATATATATATATATATATATATATATATATATATATATATATATATTATTACTACTACTATATTAATATTTTACTTTCCTCTCGCACCTTATCCTCTTTAATTAATTTCTTGCTCCCTTATCTCTTTTACTTTTATTATGCTTTATCATCCATTATCATGTTTATGTTTATGTCATTTTATCTTTGTGTTATTTTTCCTTTTGTCCATTTGAACACAAAAATATTAATAAAGGATTAAACCTCCAGAAAAACATGTGATCTTGATCTTGAACTATGGTTACTATGCTTTGCATTAGAATTGAAGTTTTAGACTTAGATCCTAGGACACTTTTCCTTTGCTTTGATCATCATGGAGTTGGTACTTTAGCCTTTATTTGGCCATTGTCTAGCTTATGCTTTTAAGAATGAAACTCTCGTACTTACGCTTGGAAGTATCATCAAATTGGTTAGATCTCTCCTCCCTTATCTCTTTTATTTTATTTTTAGAATAGCCTCTTCATCTCCTACCCTTCTTCAATTTTCAAAACTTCCTCTCTTTTTCAAAGAATTCTTGTTTTAAGAACCTTCACCACTTTAATAAATCAAACCTTGGCTTTTATCAAATGACTTTTACTTCTTATTTTCTTTAATAAATTTCAATGAATTAATCATTTTTACTTCAATTCAAAAATAAAAAGAACCAAACTCATTCAAGTTGTTTTGTGCCTTTGTGCACCTTTTTTCTTTTCTTTGCAAGTTTAGACTATGAGTCATTTTTTCTAGTCGGGTGCAAGTCTCTCAATCTCCATAGTTGTAGTTTGATGTAATTGACTCTCTTGTCATTCGTGGGGGTTTAGTGGCATACTCGTTGATTTTATCCGAGTTGGCATCCTCCCTATAATGATGTATGAGTCCATGTCCTCATTCTCATGGTAGATTTGTAAAGTTATCCACTTGAAAGTGACAAATTATCTTTACTTAATAAAATCAATCAAAACCAACCAATTTTCACTATTTGTACCACGAACTACAATGTTTTGATCTTACATTGCATATTGTGGGTACGTAGGCATGATGTGGTAAACTTCTCCAAACACAAAAAATATTAAAAATTAATTCTTTTCTTATCCCCTCATTCTCATTTAACAAACAATTTTCAAACCAAAAATAATAAATTTTTCAAAGGGATTCCATGAAGTACCACATACATTTTGGGTGCTAATATCTTCCTATTTTGTAACCAACCCCCTTACCCTTTCTATGTTTGTTTATTTAGATTTTTGATTTTAGATTCATTAGGATTTATTCGCTCTTTTTTCCTTTCCCTTTTGGAATAAAATAAAATTGTGGTGGAGACTCTGTTTACCTTGAGTTAAGTTAATCAATAGCTTACACTCACAAATTTTACCGCTACAGTACGAACTATATTGTTGCAGATCTATTTTGTTGCAGGTTATGAGTGACGAATGTAGAATTGATAAGGAATGAATCTAGTAATAAAAATAGATGAATGTGGTTGTAAACACCCCAAATTTTCCCTCACTAAGTTTCACCATGGCTTGTGATTCTTTTCATATTGCATAAGTTCAATCATATCATCTCATAGTGCATTTTTGCTTCACTGCTTTGGTTCTAAGTCATCTGCATCTAGGGTTTGTGATTTGAGCCATCCCTGAGCTATCTAAGTCACTCCAAAGGTCTTAAATCATCTCAAGAGGGTCCATGTATGTTCAAACATAATATTATATCCTCCCAAGGTCAAGGAAGTCAAAGAATCACAAGAACTGAGAAAGGCATGGAAGCAGAGCCAGGTTTAACTGCACAGATGACCTAAGATTAGGGTTCTGGTTTCAAAGGCCATAACTCCAAATTTTTTGGTCATTCTTGTTTCTATTGGTCTCTATATGTTATAAGGATCATGCATACCAATTTTCATGGAAAATTCAATGGGGAAGGCATCTGATCAAAAGATGACTTCTTGAGCAAGTCAGTGCAAAATCAGGGCATCTGAGGCCCCCAATGACACAACCAAAGGGTCTTCTCCATCATTTTGGATGTGTATGATCTTTATTTGATCTTAGAAGAAGTTAGAAGTTCACAAAATTGAAGAATTTCAAGCCATCTGCAAAGTTGCCATTTTGGGAAAGTGACTTGTAATGCAAACTTGCCATTTTGGGAAAGTTTTTCAACCTCCTCTTTTTGATTCAAAAATGCTTCAAATGAAAAATTCTTGGTCATGAAAATTGTAGATTGGATCATTCCCTTTTCAAAAAGTACAAGAACTAGATCTAATTCATCATAGAACTCAAGTTATGGCTTTGCAAAGTTGGAAAAAATCACAAAATTTCACTTATGCACCAAAGAGGGAAGTTTGCAAAAAACACTTGCCAAAGCATTTTGTGACCTCAATTTGACTTCTAACCATTACACAAACATCATACATGACATAAAACTCAGAATTTCCCAAAGAAATTCCAAGTTTCATGCCTTTAACTTTACAAAATCCAAAAGGGGCCAAAACTTCATGAATTTGCAAAATGGATCAAAACCTTTCATCCACTTGCCACAGCTCATCAAATCTGATTTCATAACACTCCTTGATCCTTGCTGCGCATAGCCATACCCCTGTCTCAACCTGCCACTTGCCCATACCTCAAGTACACCAACTCTTGACATTTTTGCAACTTGCCCATACCAATCAACATATGCCATCACCCACCCTCTGACTTATCCCAACATGATATGTGTACCAAAAGCAAGCCATTCCATAACATAACACAAGCTGAAACCTCCAAGAAGTCAGCAATCACAAAAACTCCCTCTTATGCAAAATCCTTCGAAACTCATAGCTCATCCATCAAACCTCAAAACAAATTCCACCATTCAACTCCATATCCATTGCTGATCATTTCCCACCCTTCATTTTGCCCTAAAACACCCTGAATCAAAAACACGATTTTGACATGGCTTGAACTGAACTTCTGACAACTTCATTTAGAGCCCATATAAACTCCAACCAAGCATCACAAACTCTTCAGGAGGATCATTGGAGCTGATTTGAAGCAAAGAAGCAACCAGCCAGTGCCATTTTCGAAAGCTTCAGTTCAGGTGAGCTCAAGAACTTTTTTTTCCAGAACCTTCATTTTAAGTTCTTAATTGATTCTATATGCTCTCCTAATGATCATGATGTCTTTACTTTTGAAAATGATTGAGAAATAAGCATTTCATAAGCTTCTGAAATTTCTGTTATGTTTTCCGTTTTGCTTCGATTCATGGTTTTTGATGATGAATAAATGAATTTTGTTGTGTGATTCTTGTTGGGGTTAGTGTGAGGATCATTTCTGGAGAGTTTAAGGGCTTAGGGTTGCGTATTGAGAGAGATAGCATGAGGGGATAGCCGGAGAAGATGACCGGAACACTGTTCCGGTCACCTGAAAGTGATTAGGGTTCAGATTAGGGCTTAAGTGTGTAATTAGCGTAGTTTGAATTCTGGCCCTTGGATAGCGCGCGAAGTCAATTCCCTCCCTTTTCCATTTGAATCTGGGCCACTGGATCAGCATACTTCCATTAATTCACATTTTAATTTCATTTTAATTGCATTTCTTTGTACATTTTATTAAAAATAGCAAAACATTTTCAAAAAATTTTACCTCTTGCATTTCCCTTTCAAATATTTTTCTCATTCTGAAAATAATTTTTATTTTATTTTTTGCATAAATTTCGTATTTTTAAAATATTTAAATGTTTATTTTAATTAATTAATGAGAATTAATTAATTAAAATACCATTTAAGTTTCTAAAAATCACCAAAAAAATCATATTGCATCTTGATACATTTAAAGACATTATCAAACCCTTCACACAAATTTCTTTTTGGTTCTTGACCTATTTTGACATTTTTCTTTGGATTTAGGGTCCTTAAAAGTCAATATTTTTACCCTAACTTGGAAAAATCCTTTCTGCCTAACCATGAAGAGTTTGATGTTGGTTCTTTTTGCATTGCATTTCTCATATCATGTAGTTTCTAGGATAAAATGAGCATGAATATATCTTTCATTTTCAATTTGTTGTGCATTTTTCCTTTTGAGGCATCCTAAAACCCTAGCAAACTTGAGAAAATCATAACTTCCATTAGGTTAAGGTTTAGGTCTCCTCCTTTGGGCAGTGAACTTGTATAGGTTTAGGGTATCTTTGATCCTATTTTCAATTTTTTTATCTCATGTCTTGCTTCTGGTTTTGAATTTTGTATTGCATGTTATGTATAAACCCTATTTTTTGCCTTTATTTGCATTCATCCTTCATATGCTTGCATACATGAATTTGCCATGACATTTTGTGCATCCATATGACATATAAGACATCTTAAGATACATTAGAATCATGTTTGATCATTGCATCATCCATTTGCCATGTTATGTATCCATTGCATTTCATAAGTTTTCATGAACTTTCATGCTTCTTGCTTGTCTCATTTGCATTCTCATCTCTTATATGATCATCCACATCTCATGTCTACCATTTGCACCATCCCATAGCATCAGTTTCCTCATGATATGCTTCTGATTTTGGTTGGCATCCTTGTATCTCATCTCATTCTCATTTCATTCCATTCCTTGTTGCTAACTTTTCAGGTGGTAAGTGTTTGAGAAGTGAATTTGCCTTCACTTCTCATAATCTCTTCTCATTTTTTATGCATCATTGCTGCATTTTGTATTTGTATTAGAGTGAGCTTTCTCATTCATGCTCCTCTCCCCCTTTCTTTCTTCAAGCAACTTATCTTCTTAAGTGAAGTAAGTTGTCTTGCTTCTTCTGTTTCTTCCTCCTTTCATCTGCTTCTACCTTGGTGGCTTTTCTCTTGAAGATCTTTTGCAAGCCTCATAAATCCTAGGAACATCCAAGCATGATAACAATTAGGGTTTGATTAGTCGCCCATTAGTTTTTACCTTTGTGTCATCTTTGTGTCTTCTCTTCTCATCTCTCAATCAAGGACTAAACCTTAAAGGCTTTAAGGCTTTGTGATTAGGGTTGTGCCTGCATCCTTCTATTAGGATGGAGTATATAACTTTAATCCTAAGTGTTAAACCCTTAATGTGTTTAAATCCTCTAATCAATCCACCTAATAATCACTAAGACATCAAGCTTGTAACTTGGGCCTTGCATTAGGGTTCTAATTCTTCCTTAATTGGTTAAGAAGGACTAACCCTAGTGTTAATGGACAAGTCCCTCTCAAGTTGTCTTACAAACCATAAAATCCACTTCTTAACCTCGCCATTAACTAAAATCCACTCTAATAAAGGCTTTGTTTTGTCATGAGATTAATCCCTAATCATGGATTAAGTTGAGGAGCCTTCCTCATCTCAAATGTTCTCATCTATTATCCTTTTATTAGGATGGTGTAATGGGTCCATTTAATCCTTGATTATGGCTTAAAGTCATTACTTAACACCAAACAAAAACTCCAAAAACATCTAAATAATCACAAGTAGATTAATGATCTTAATCCTACATCATGGTGATTAAGTGTGAAGTGTTTACTTCATGCTTTAGGTATTCTCATTACCCCTAATCAGAGGGAGGATGTGATGAGTTTACTAACCCTTGGTTTAGGCTTAAGCTCATTTTCTTTTGACATACCACAAAAAGCAATAAAAGATTGAAAACACCAAAAACAAACAATAATCGTCTCCTCCGGGATTCTTTTCTCATCATCTTCACTCACAAACGAGAACTTGCTTCTTCCGTCTAATGCAAGACAGTTTGCACCTGAGCCAGACAGGTCATACACTTGAGCATAGACAAGTAAGCAGTTCATCGGTGAATTCATCTTTCAGTCTCTTTGAGTCGAACTACGGTGTTCTGACTTCCTCATTGCACGAGAGGATATGTAGGCATAACTTAACAGTTGTCGAACAAAAGTCTCTGTATATTCCCCCTCCTTCCAGCATTATTCTTTAAGCCTCATAGTCTTGAGCTTCACACTCTTCCCTTACATTGACACTTTCTTATTTCACTTCACATTTTTGTTACACTGACACCTGTACATTCTTTTCCATCTTTTGCACACAAAATAGCACTGACACTACCCCTTTAAACACAAACTTTCAAGCGTGGATCCCGTCGAGTACGACGGACAATCTGGGTGCTAATACCTTCCCAGGTTGTAATCAACCCCCTTTCTCAGTTTCTCTGGTTCGCAACCGTCTTATCCTTCTTTTCTTAGGTTTATGCAGCATTACCTTTCCTTCGGGATAAAAATGCCTAGCTGGCGACTCTATTCATTCCTTCTCTTTCGCCGACCGTTCACGTCTGTACCCTATTTGACCAGGTGTCATTTGGTGGGAGCGACAACTTGGCGACTCTGCTGGGGACCCTTATATTGCAACCAGGGCTTCTGGTTCTTTTTGTGGGTTCCTCCTAGCGCTTGTTTGATTTGTGTTTACTGGGGTATTATGTGCTATGTGTGTTTATTTGTTTTGCTTTATTTATTGCTTTATGTATAGCTTTACTTACTGCTTTCTTTACAGTTTTTATATGCATCATACTGTCATTGATGGATCTGGTTTTCTTTGGTGGGTAGGTTTCCATTGAGAGTTTAAGGTCATATACCTGGGACTTGAGTGACACCTAGGCTATTGTGGATCATGTTCTTTCCCATTCCATTTCGGTCTGGTGCGGGAATATGAAACACGGTTCAGATGTGGGTTTCTTCTTGAGAACTCTGTGCTACAGATTTCCTGTAGTGCTAGGGCTATATGGGAAGCCTGCTAAGTCTGGATGACCTTTATTATGACCTTCAGAAGCTGAGGTGAATTAGAGGAGGATCTTTTATGGTTATTGTGAACAATGTACCTCCGGGTTAGAAGTGTTTACACTTCTCATAACTGATCCAGGTCTGAGGATCCTTGTTCTAGAACACTACCTGTGAGGGGGTTGGGCTGTTTACAGGTTTGCAGGAACCCTTGGCCACATCATACCCTGTTACTGTTTTGTTTAAAGAGTGCTTCACTTTGGACAGTTCTTGTGATTAACCCTGGACATGTGACTTTTTATTTGAGTCCCCCACCCTAGTTACTGGATTTCTGAACCTCCATCTGGACTTTTTGAACATACATGGGCCCTATATCAAGACAGATAATCAGATCCAGCTTGATCATAAACCCTTGCATATCATTTGCATATATCATCATTGCATCATTTAACATTTGTTTATTTGCTTTTCAGGTTATCCACTTCATTATATCTTGGTTTTGGTTTTGACCCCTTCTTCTGCATAGACCTCTGCTTCAGCTGTTTTCATCAGTTATCTACTTCAGTTATCTCCACCCTCACCAGCACCAGTCTGTCAGTGGTCCACCTTCAACATCTCAGTCTGTGATCTTCATCAGCACTTACCTTCAGTTTCTCCAGCAAGCACTTATGGCTACTCCCAGGAAAAGCAACATATCCTACCACTTCTTTGAGCCTGTGTTGACTGGTATCAGGCAGGTCCAGTCACTCATCACACCAGATCACATCCCACTGTTCAGGGAGCATTATGGAGGTATCTTGGATATGGTTATGGACCTTGACCCTTCTCAGAGGAGCATGATTCACACATGCCTGCAGTTTTATGACCCTCCATTGAGATGCTTCACATTTCCAGACTTTCAGCTAGGGCCTCTACTGGAGGAATTTTCTTCATTGATTGGAATACCTATCAGTGGTGGAATCCCTTTCAACCCTGAGATGAAAGCTCCCAGAAATGAGGAGGTAGCAAGGGCATTGTACTTGGAGCCTGTCCTGATTGAGCAAAGTATGGCAACCAAGGCTGGGATCCCTGGTTTGCACTTGGACTTTTTGGTTTCTCAGGCCATCCTGAAGGCCTCATTGGGAGAGTGGAGGGCAGTCTGTGCTTTGTTAGCCCTCAGCATATATGGGGCTATATTGTTTGCAGATGAGCCTAAATTTGTCAGCAAGAATACCATCCATCATTTTCTTCTGAAGAACCCAGTACCCTCATTGCTAGGAGATTTTTATTACTCCATCCATCAGAGGAATAAGAAACAAAGGGGGAAGTTGGTTAGATGTTGTGCTCCTTTGTTTTACACCTGGCTGCTTAGACACCTGCCTAAGTCAGATACTTTCCTGAATCCCCACCAACAGAAGAATTGGGCCAAGAGGCTCATTACCTTGACTTCAGATGATATTAGATGGTGCACCCAGAGCACCAAAGGCAAGGACATTATCACCAGCTGTGGACAATACCCAAATGTGCCTCTAATAGGAGTAAAGGGTTGCATCAACTACAATCCTTTACTGTTCAAGAAACAGCTGGGTTATGCCTTGGTCCACCCTCCCAGAGGACAAGATTTAGCTGAGACCCTGTACTGTGAAGTGAAACCTAATTCAGCTGCTGTCAGACAAGCATCCTGGGCTTGGGACAACATCCAGACAAAAGGGGTAGCTATTCTTGGAAGATGTAATAATGTTGCTTCAGCTCAGTACTATGATTGGTCCCGTACAAGATCTCAGATTACCATAATGCCTTTCATCTTGGAGGACATACCTGGGCCATCCACAGTACAGCCCGCAGCAACTGTCAGCCTAGAAGAATTTGAGAAGCTGAAGGAAAGGAATGAGAACTTATCTCAAGCCTTGAAGAAGACTCTCTGGGAAAGAAGTGATGGTTGTCTGGATATTGAGAGATTGGAGAAGCTTAGGGTGGAGCATCTTGCCAAAATTGAAAAGACAGAGGACTACATCAGGAAAGCAAGAGTCGGGGAACAAATATTGAAGAATGCCTGTAAAGAGGCCAAAATTCAGAAGGCTAGGACTGAGCTCTATCTGCAAGAGAGTCAGGCTAGGTGGGTCAGAATCACTGAGGCCCGTACACAAGAAGACCAGAAGACTCAAGCCAAGATTGAACAACTAGAGGCAATGAGAAGAAGCAGCAGGAAGCTTTGTTGGCAGCCCAGAAGGAGATTTCAGAGTTGAAGCTCAGAGCAGGATTGAAGAGATCAAAGGACCAGGACAGGCATAAGAAGCTGACCACTGCCATTGCTACCAGGAACCTCCTCATTAGGACCATTACAGAGCACCCAGTTGGTCCAGTGACTGAGGCACTCCTGAAGGAGGTCAGAGAGGATGAGTTTGGGCTGAATGTCTGATCATTTTCTTGTTGCGTGTTTCCTTTTGATGTACTTTTTCTTTTTTGATGTATTTTGACCCTTCAAAGGGCATGTATTGTAAAACAGACTATGTATTGCTCCATCATTTGTAATATATTTTGGGCCTTCTCTCAACAACATCAAGCATCTTCCTCGAGGTCTGGAAAGGTCAAAACCAAGAACCAAACCGGATACCTTGGAAAACAAATAAGCATACTGCATTGCATACTAACTTTGTTTTTTTGTTTTGTAGGTTTTGTAATTATTATTGTTTCTAACTTTGTTGTGATACCAGGAAACATTGCTCGTCGCCGAGTGTTCCCTGTCAACCGCACGCACCGGTACCCGACTCGTAACAATCTTCCCGGCATTCAAATGGAACAAGTACAGCAGGATCTGACTGAGGTCAGAAATCAGATGGCCAATGAGAGAGTGGAGATGAGAAATCAGATGTCTCAGTTTATGGCAGTAATGACTGGTTTGGCCCAAAGTCAAGAAAGGTTAAAAGAGCTGGTGGAAAGACAAACTCCTGAGGAGCCTCATCTGGGAACAGGAGGAACTAGCAACAATGAACGGGGCCAGCCTCGTATTGACCCACCAGTATTTGGACCTCATCTGGATCCAGAAGTTAATATCCCGAGAAATGTGCAAGGTAATACTACTGAGGGGAGAATCTTGCAAGAGGATCCCCAAGAAGAACAGTTTACTGTTATGGGGGCTGGAGATGAAGTATATGACAGGAGATTGGACGAAATTGCTGAAAAGTTAAGATCTTTGGAGTCTCAGAATTCTTTGGGCTTCGATGTGATGGATATGGGACTAGTGGATGGGGTGAGAATTCCCCACAAATTCAAACCCCCTTGCTTTGAAAAGTACAATGGCACTTCCTGTCCTCGCACTCATCTGCAGTCTTTCTTGGGAAGGCTTAAAGCGTATACCATGGATGAAAAGTTGTGGATGTTCTACTTTGAAGACATTCTAACGGGGGCTTCAAGAGAGTGGTATTCACATTTGTCTAGGGCCACCATAAGATGTTGGAAGGATTTGGCCGAGGCTTTCATCCGTCAGTATCAATACAACCTGGACATGGCTCCCAACAGGACCCTTCTGATGGGAATGTCCCAATCTTCTAGAGAGAGCTTCAGGGAATATGCCCAAAGGTGGAGACAGCTTGCTGTTGCTGTCCAACCACCCATGTCAGAGAGGGAAATGGCTGACATGTTCATGAACACATTGCAAGGGACCTATATTGATAGACTGGCTGCTTTTTCCTCTACCAGTTTTGCTGACGTGGTCATAGCTGGTGAAAGGATTGAAAGTCTATTAAAGATGGGCAAGATCTCCAACAGTGGTGCAAATTCCTCCAGCAATCCCAGGAAACCTTTTGCGGGACCCCGAAGGGCAGGTGAAACTAATTTCATTCATACAAGCAGGGGCAGGCCTCAATATGCTCACCGGTCAGTAGCAGCTGTTACCATTCCAGCTCCAATCCCACAACAACCATCATATCCTCAACAACAACAACCACAGTATCAACAACAATCTCACTATCAACAACAATCTCATTTTCCGCAACAGAGAACCTACAACAACGGTAATAACAACCAACAGCAGTGTCCCTTCCAACAAAGGCCATCACAGGCAAACAGGGTGATTGACCCAATCCCAATGTCGTATGCTGCACTCTTGCCACAACTCCTGGAGCTCAACCTAGTTGAGTTAAGGACATTGGCGCCTCCGGATCCCACCAATATGCCAAAGAACTATGATGCAAATGCCAAGTGTTCGTTCCACTCAAATGCACCGGGGCATAATACTGAAAAATGTAGGGCCTTACAGATGAAAGTCCAAGATCTGGTGGACTCAAAAGCTCTCAACTTTGCACCTCCTCCGAATGTCACAAGGAATCCAATGCCTAGTCACAACGGGCCCAGGATTAATGCTATTAAGGAGGGCAAACCATCCATATTAATTAGTAATGTTGCACAGATTCGAACACCTCTGGTTGAAATCAAAGCTCAGCTGTTAGAATGCCAAGTGTTCCCCGGGTGTGAGCTCGGCTGTGGATATTGCAACATTGCCGTTAATGGATGTGAAAGGCTGAGAAACGGCATAGATGGTCTTATTAAGGATGGTATCCTTCAGATTACGACAACAGCAACTACAACTCCAACAGTTCCTTCATCAACAGTCATGGATACTCCTACAACGTCAGAAACCATTGTTCCAACGGATTCTACTACAACTCCAACAACTGCTCAATCAATCACTTCAACGGATATAAGTTCAGTCACCATTCCTTCTACAATGACAACACCCATTATTGCTTCATTTCCTGCTACAACTTCAACACCCGTCCAATCAACAGTACCATCTACAACATCAGCAACAATTAATGAAAGTGTTTCAACAGTTACGATATACTACGATCCTGCAAATGTTCCTGCCAACAACTCACAACAAAATGCTACTCCTGTCAGAGCACCAGTTACCATATACTATGATCCACACACCATTGTGGTCCCTTCTGCAGCTGCTATCAGTCCGGTCACTATCACAGTACCTGGGCCAGTTCCTTACGAAAGCAATAATGCCATTCCTTGGCATTATGGCTCAGATCTATACTGCGAGGGGCAGAAAATCACTTTAGAATCATCAACTTCCTCACCTCAGATAGACAATATGGGGGGAGGCGGAGGCTTCACTAGAAACGGACGTCTCTTTGCCTCGTAAATTCCAAGACCCGTTGCTGAAGCAGAAGCTGCTGCTAAGGCAAAAGGGAAGAGCATGGTGCAAGAAGAACCAGTTTCTAGAGAAGCTTTGAAGACTCCTTTTGATCAAGAGGTTGATGAATTCATGAGAATCATAAAGAAAAGTGATTACAAGGTGGTGGACCAGCTTCACCAAACGCCTTCCAAAATCTCCATACTATCATTGCTAATGTGCTCTGAGGCTCATCGGAACGCACTATTAAAAGTCCTGCACGCAGCTTATGTGCCGGAGGAGATTACCGTCAATCAGTTAGAGGTCGTGGTTGGAAATGACAATGCTAGTCATGGACTAGGATTTACCAACACTGATTTAACAATGGAAGGTCGCAATCACAACAAGGCTTTGCACATTACCTTGGAGTGTAAGGGTGCAGTTCTTTCTCACGTATTGGTGGACACGGGGTCATCACTCAATGTCCTACCCAAGAAAGCCCTTGTGAAGCTGGAGCATGATGGATTGGCATTACGCCCAAGCAACTTGGTAGTGAGAGCCTTTGACGGTTCTAAAAGATCAGTTCTGGGAGAGATAGAGTTGCCAATAATGATTGGCCCACAGGTTTTCAAAACGACCTACTTTGTGATGGATATACAGCCTGCCTGCAGCTGTCTATTGGGTAGACCATGGATACACGCCGCTGGCGCCGTGATGTCAACCCTTCACCAGAAGTTAAAATTCGAGTGGAAGGGCCAAGTCATTACCATTTGTGGGGAAGAGGATATCTTCGTTAGCCAGCTGGCTACTTTCAAATACATTGAAATGGATGGGGAGATCCATGAAACAATGAGTCAAGGGTTTGAGGCCCTGAATATCAATGAAACATCTGTTGTGCTAGGGACTTCCATCACATCATATCAACAAGCCCGGAAGGTTGTTGAGGAAGGTACCGCCCAAGTCTGGGGCAAGCTGCTGCCCGTGGAGAAGAAAGAGGACCGATTCGGGTTGGGTTACAGACCAACTCGACAAGATCAACCAGAGGCTGCAAAGGAGCCCAAGTTTGTTAGTGGGGGGATGCTCACCCCGGATGCTGTGAATAGCTTGGAAGATGAGTCAGAAGACGAGCGCAACCTGGAAAGCTGGATACGTCCAAGGATCCCGAGGAGCCATGTCTCAAACTGGTCTTCCCAGGAAATTATAAGAGTTACTCCCGCAGAGTAATTATTATTTCCTGTGTTTTTAGAGCATGCATCAAGTCCTACATCTTGCCCAAGGTGTCAGGACTCATTTTGTAATAGGGCCATCTTGTATTTTGTGCAAACGATCAATTAATGAATATCAGGACATCTTTTGCAAATGAGTCTCTTTTTTTCCGCTCACTGTTTTTCATTTTTCATTTTTTGTACAAAAATAAAATGGCAATGTTTTTCAAAATAACAAATTCATATTCACTTTTTCTAAGCAAGATAAAACTGATCACTAAAATGAACAAATCTAAACCCTTGCAGAGAGTGCCCTCCAGACTGCACCGACAACGACACTGCTATGACTTCGTATGACTTTGACAATCCGATTAATCAAGCCGATGAAGGGGTTGGAGAAGATTATGAGCTACCCGAAGAGCTAGCCAGATTGTTAAGGCAAGAGGAGAAGGTTATCACTCCTCATCAGGAGGAAGTTGAGACGGTTAATCTTGGTACAAAAGAAGACTTGAAAGAAGTGAAGATCGGGGCCCGTCTGCAAGATTCAGTGAAAGGATAACTTATTGATATGCTTCGGGAGTATGTGGATGTTTTTGCTTGGTCTTATCAAGATATGCCAGGGTTGGACACCGACATTGTTATGCACAACTGCCTCTAAAGGAAGACTGTCCGCCAGTAAAAAAGAAGTTGCGCCGTACTCGCCCGGATATGGCAATGAAGATAAAAGAAGAGGTACAAAAACAGTGGGACGCCGGTTTCCTTGTTGTGACTAGTTACCCGCTGTGGGTTGCTAATATTGTACATGTGCCTAAGAAGGATGGCAAGGTGAGGATGTGTGTGGATTACCGGGATCTGAACAGAGTCAGCCCAAAAGATGATTTCCCATTACCTCACATTGATGTATTGGTCGACAATACAGCTCAGTTCTCGGTGTTCTCCTTCATGGATGGATTTTCAGGATATAATCAGATCAAAATGTCACCTGAAGACATGGAGAACACAACTTTCATCACACCCTGGGGCACGTTCTGTTATAAGGTGATGCCATTCGGATTGAAGAATGTTGGTGCCACTTATCAACGGGCTATGGTAACGTTATTCCATGACATGATCCACAAAGAAATTGAATGTTATGTGGATGACATGATTGCCAAGTCCCTCACAGAAGAAGACCACCTGGTGAATCTGTTAAAGTTATTCAAGCGTCTAAGGAAGTACCAATTGAAGTTAAACCCCAACAAATGCACATTCGGGGTGCGATCCGGTAAGCTGCTGGGATTTATTGTGAGTGAAAAGGGAATTGAAGTTGACCCTAACAAAGTTAAATCCATTCAGGAGATGCCTACACCGAAGACTGAAAAAGAAGTTCGGGGGTTTCTAGGTAGACTGAACTACATTTCAAGGTTCATATCTCATCTTACTGCAACCTGTGAACCCTTGTTCAAGTTGTTGAGAAAAGAACAAACGGTCAGGTGGAACGAAGATTGTCAGAAGGCTTTTGACAAAATCAAGGAATACTTACAAGAGCCTCCAATTCTTATGCCTCTAGTTGAAGGAAGACCTCTAATAATGTACTTGACAGTATTGGAAGAGTCAATGGGGTATGTGCTGGGCCAGCATGACGAGTCTGGTCGAAAAGAGTATGCAATATACTACCTAAGAAAAAAGTTTACCGATTGTGAACAACGTTATTCACTGCTCGAGAAAACTTGATGTGCTTTAGCGTGGGCTGCTCGCCGACTAAGGCAGTATATGTTAACCCACACCACTTTATTGATCTCAAAGATATACCCAGTTAAGTACATTTTTGAGAAGCCAGCACTTACCGGACGGGTTGCGAGATGGCAAATGATCCTCACAGAATATGACATTCAGTACACATCTCAAAAGGCCATCAAAGGCAGTGTATTGTCTGATTATCTTGCTGAGCAGCCCATCAATGATTACCAGCCTATGAGATTTGACTTCCCTGATGAAGACATCATGTTCATAAAAGCAAAAGATCATGAAGAGCCTATTCACACTGAAGGGCCTGACCCAGAAGAAGAATGGACTATGATGTTCGATGGGGCTGTTAATATGAATGGACGTGGTGTTGGTGCAGTACTCATTACACCTAAAGGAGTTCACATGCCTTTCTCGACAAAACTCACTTTTAACTGCACTAACAACGAAGCTGAATATGAAGCTTGTATTATGGGTCTTGAGGAGGCCATCGACCCCAGGATCAAAACTTTGGCTGTGTTCGGAGATTCAGCTTTGGTAATTAATCAAACCAACGGCAAATGGTACACTCACCAGGATCATCTGATTCCATACCGGGATTATACAAGGAGGTTACTCACTTTCTTCACTACTGTCAAGCTTGAGTATATTCCCCGAGATGAAAATCAGTTTGCAGATGCTCTGGCTACCATTTCATCCATGATCAAAGTTCAAGCTGCCAGCTTTGTACCTCGGATTTCAGTGTCCAGACTTGATAGACCAGCATACGTGTTCTCGATAGACCTTGCTAAAGATGATAAGCCTTGGTTTCATGACATCAAATGCTTCTTGGAGGATCCAACATACCCACCTGGGCGTCATCCAATGACAAGAAGACATTAAGAAGGCTAGCTGGTAGTTTCTTCCTGAATGCTGATGGTTCCTTGTACAAGAGAAACTTCGATATGGTACTTCTCAGATGTGTTGATAAGACAAAAGCAAATTTGTTGATGCACGAGGTGCACGAAGAATCCTTTGGTACCCATGCTGGAGGGCATGCTATGACTAAAAAGTTGCTAAGATCAGGCTATTACTGGATCACAATGGATGCAGATTGTTGCGCTTATGCTAGGAAATGCCATAAATGCCAGATTTATGCGGATAAAGTACATGTGCCTCCCAATCCTCTGAATGTGATGTCTTCACCCTGACCCTTTGCCATGTGGGGCATTGATATGATTGGCAAGGTTGAACCGACCGCTTCAAATGGCCACAGATTCATCCTGGTAGCCATTGACTATTTTACCAAGTGGGTCGAAGCAGCTTCTTATGCAAATGTCACCAGGCAAGTGGTAGCCCGATTCCTGAAGAGAGACATCATTTGTCGGTATGGAGTGCCCGAGCGAATCATTACTGATAATGGTTCCAACTTAAATAATAAAATGATGGCAGAGCTATGTCGGGACTTCAAAATCCAACACCACAATTCTTCTCCTTATAGGCCAAAGATGAACAGTGTTGTAGAGGCAGCTAACAAGAATATCAAGAAGATTGTGCAGAAGATGGTGGTCACTTACAAAGACTGGCATGAAATGCTACCGTTTGCCTTACATGGGTATCGTACGTCAATCAAAACATCCACTGGGGCAACACCGTATCAACTTGTATATGGTATGGAGGCAGTCCTACCTGTTGAAGTTGAATTACCCTCCTTACGGGTATTGATGGATGTTAAGCTGAACGAAGCAGAATGGATCCGATCCCGGTACGAACAACTGAGTCTGATCGAAGAGAAGAGATTGGCTGCAATTTGTCATGGGCAGATATATCAGAAAAGAATGAAGAAAGCCTTTGATCAGAAAGTCAGGCTTCGAGAGTACCAAGTAGGAGATCTTGTGCTGAAAAGACTCCTTCCTCCTCATACAGACCACAGGGGCAAGTGGACTCCAAATTATGATGGTCCGTTCATAGTAAAGAAAGTTTTCTCTGGTGGAGCACTGATGCTCAGTACTATGGATGGTGAAGACTTCCTGTCCCCTGTGAATTCATATGCAGTTAAAAAATACTTCGCATAAAATGACCCGCTGGACATAAAAACAAAATGTAAGTCCAGGCAAAAATAGGGCATCCCGGCGAGTCAAAAATAGAATAAAAGACTCGGGCCAAAATAAGGGAAAATAAAAAATGTACACCCGCTGAGTTGAAAAGCCGCATTGGACAGCTCAGGCAAAAAGGGGTATCCCGGTGGATTGAAAACCCGAAAGGGCGATCCACGCAAAATCAGGGAATAAGCGAACAACTGCATTTTGAATTCGTCTGTATCACTTACAACATGGCAAGCTTCGAAAGGTTAAAGCATCAGTCAGAATCAACCTTCTTCAGAAAAGCAAGATGAGAAGAACGTCAATGTCATACGAGTCATAGCAAAAGGGAAGCTCACTGAAGCGTCATCAACATTGCCAACACCTTTTTTGTTTCTCAATTTGTAACAATCTCCTCATTTCAGGGGATCTGTTTCTTTGACTGTACTTGCCAATTCAGGGCACTCAAATTAATAAAATCAGATTTTCACTCACGTTTCGTCTCGTACATCTTATTTTCGTTTGCAAAAAATGTCTGATGTCCTTAATATAATGATCGCATAAATGCAGATGCGTCTTTTCTAAATTACATGCTTACAGGAAATATATTTGCTCCCGGGAGTGTCTAAACTCCTATGATGGAATCCAGTAAAGGATACCTCGGGATACTTGTACATTTCTTTGCCATAGCAGGGTTGCAGGTATTCAAAGTATGTCATGTGGCACAAGAGCTTTTTCCCAGCAAGCTGCCAAATCGTTACTTACTCATCACATCTTCCAAATAGCACCAGAGATGCTTTCTCCCCAGCTGAGTTCCTCATCCTCAGAAGGATCCTCATGGACATCTCTAGGAAGATCGTTCAATGATCATTCATCCCCGGCCGAGTGTTAAACAGGGAGCCATCTCCCCGCAGAGTCTCAACCTCTATCCAAAAGAGCAATGTTGAAGATTTCACAACAAAGTAACGAAAGCTTCCGCAAACCCCAGTTGGGCTCCTCATCATTAAGATAGGTCTATCAGTAGCCTACTTTCCCGAGCAAAATCGTATATCAGTTCTACCGGTGTTCTCATCCCCAGCTGGGATGTTCTTTCAAAACAAGATCAGCCAGAAACCTCTACGGCAACGGGATCCAAATCCCGGATCGGTATCTTTTGCATAATCATAGCATTCGCGTCATATCTTCCCCCAGGGCGTAGCATTCCGTCTAATACGGAGCATTGCGGCAAAAATCAAACATATTGCATAATCATAAGCCATGTTTGAACTAGTCACCTGTGAATACTGACATACCATCAACAACATACAGGATACCACTCAAATTCCCGGCGGAATATCAAAGCATTTTTCCAAAAGAAAATACAGATACATGCTCCCTTTTGCACTCGTCCGTGTCATCTTTCCCCAGAAAGTCGCCAGGGCCTTTTCTACAAACAAATACTTCCACATAACGGATACTTCTTGACACTCGTCTGTGTCATATCCCCAGCACAGTTGCCTAAAACCTTGCTTATTATACTTTCCAGACACTCGTCCGTGTCATCCTATCCCCACAGGTCGTCAAACAACTTTTATATTTATAAGTTCATAACCTATACACTTCCTCTTATGATACTTGTCTGTATCTTACTCTCCCCAACAAGTTGAGCACTCATCTGTGTCTCACTCATACTTTCTTACTCATACAAAAACTCGTCCGTATTTTATGCACACTTATTTCCCCTCAGAGTCGACACTCGTCCGTGTTCTTTGTTAACCAGTTGGTACTCGTCCGTACCATCATCTCGGAACATGCGTCAACATTTGTTTCTACCGATACTCGTCTGTATCGTAGTCTTAAGGGTGCTCGTCCGCATCTCTAATCTATACACTGTGTCAAACACTTATCCCTTTTTCTTTCTTGAATTTAGACACTCGTCTGTGTCTATCATTCCCCAGAAGAGTCCCCAGCAGATCCCAATAAATTATCTCCTTTCTATCTGACATTCGTCCTATGTCATGATACTTCCGGCAGCCGTACCCTGCCAGGTGATCATCCTTCACCTTTTGCTGATCGTCCTTCACCATTCCCTCAGCGGAGTCTCCATTATTGGACCCTTTCGTATCCGAAATTCGTCCTATGTCGTGATGTTTTTAGTAGCCGTCCCATGCTAGGTGATCGTCCTTCACCCTCTTGATGATCGTCCTTCATCATTTTATCCGATGGTCGTCCCCATCGTTGATCTTGTTATCTGGCATTCGTCCTATGTCATGATAAACCCCGAGAGCAGTCGTACCCTGCTAGGTGATCATCCTTCACCTCTTGATGATCGTCCTTCATCATGCTTATCCGATGGCCGTCCCCATCGTCGGCCTTCTCTATCCGGCATTCGTCCTATGTCGTGATACTTTCGGCAATCGTACCTTGCCAGTTGATCGTTCTTCACCTATAAACGACCGTCCCTCATCTTACCCCCAACAGAGCAGCCGTCCCCTGCTAGGTGATCGTCTTTCACCTTTGTTTTCATTAACCCGATGGTCTTCCCCATCATTGACATTATCTATAATCCCCAGAGAATTTTATTGTATTTGATGGTCGTCCCCCATCATGATCTCTTTGTCTCCCCAGCATGTCGGCCGTTCCCGTCATTACTTCATCCCCGGCAGTCGTCCTCTGCCCGACGGTCGTCCTCCGTCACCCGCACTTTATAATCATACTTTACTCTCTTTTACAATCTATATCCCTTTTTTTCTTCACCCGGTGAGTGCAAATTTTGGACTGTCTTTGGTATTCAACCACAAGTTATCTTGTTTGTATGATAAGCCGTCGCTTACATCCTGCATAGCTAACTCATGCTTGAATAGGGGCAGCTGTAAACACCCCAAATTTGCCCTCACTAAGTTTCACCATGGCTTGTGATTCTTTTCATATTGCATAAGTTCAATCATATCATCTCATAGTGCATTTTTGCTTCACTGCATTGGTTCTAAGTCATCTGCATCTAGGGTTTGTGATCTGAGCCATCCCTGAGCTATCTAAGTCACTCCAAAGGTCTTAAATCATCTCAAGAGGGTCCATGTATGTTCAAACATCATATTATATCCTCCCAAGGTCAAGGAAGTCAAAGAATCACAAGAACTGAGAAAGGCATGGAAGTAGAGCCAGGTTTAACTGCACAGATGACCTAAGATTAGGGTTCTGGTTTCAAAGGCCATAACTCCAAATTTTTTGGTCATTCTTGTTTCTATTGGTCTCTATATGTTATAAGGATCATGCATACCAATTTTCATGGAAAAATTCAATGGGGAAGGCATTTGATCAAAAGATGACTTCTTGAGCAAGTCAGTGCAAAATCAGGGCATCTGAGGCCCCCAATGACACAACCAAAGGGTCTTATCCATCATTTTGGATGTGTATGATCTTTATTTGATCTTAGAATAAGTTAGAAGTTCACAAAATTGAAGAATTTCAAGCCATCTGCAAAGTTGCCATTTTGGGAAGTGACTTGTAATGCAAACTTGCCATTTTGGGAAAGTTTTTCAACCTCCTCTTTTTGATTCAAAAATGCTTCAAATGAAAAATTCTTGGTCATGAAAATTGTATATTGGATCATTCCCTTTTCAAAAAGTACAAGAACTTGATCTAATTCATCATAGAACTCAAGTTATGGCTTTGCAAAGTTGGAAAAAATCACAAAATTTCACTTATGCACCAAAGAGGGAAGTTTGCAAAAACACTTGCCAAAGCATTTTGTGACCTCAATTTGACTTCTAACCATTACACAAACATCATACATGACATAAAACTCAGAATTGCCCAAAGAAATTCCAAGTTTCATGCCTTGAACTTTACAAAATCCAAAAGGGGCCAAAACTTCATGAATTTGCAAAATGGATCAAAACCTTTCATCCACTTGCCACAGCTCATCAAATCTGATTTCATAACACTCCTTGATCCTTGCTGCGCATAGCCATACCCCTGTCTCAGCCTGCCACTTGCCCATACCTCAAGTACACCAACTCTTGACATTTTTGCAACTTGCCCATACCAATCAACATAGACCATCACCCACCCTCTGACTTATCCCAACATGATATGTGTACCAAAAGCAAGCCATTCCATAACATAACACAAGCTGAAACCTCCAAGAAGTCAGCAATCACAAAAACTCCCTCTTATGCAAAAGCCTTCGAAACTCATAGCTCAGCCATCAAACTTCAAAACAAATTCCACCATTCAACTCCATATCCATTGCTGATCATTTCCCACCCTTCATTTTGCCCTAAAACACCCTGAATCAAAAACACGATTTTGACATGGCTTGAACTGAACTTCTGACAACTTCATTTAGAGCCCATATAAACTCCAACCAAGCATCACAAACTCTTCAGGAGGATCATTGGAGCTAATTTGAAGCAAAGAAGCAACCAGCCAGTGCCATTTTCGAAAGCTTCAGTTCAGGTGAGCTCAAGAACTTTTTTTCCAGAACCTTCATTTTAAGTTCTTAATTGATTCTATGTGCTCTCCTGATGATCATGATGTCTTTACTTTTGAAAATGATTGAGAAATAAGCATTTCATAAGCTTCTGAAATTTCTGTTATGTTTTCCGTTTTGCTTCGATTCATGGTTTTTGATGATGAATAAATGAATTTTGTTGTGTGATTCTTGTTGGGGTTAGTGTGAGGATCATTTCTGGAGAGTTTAAGGGCTTAGGGTTGCGTATTGAGAGAGATAGCATGAGGGGATAGCCGGAGAAGATGACCGGAACACTGTTCCGGTCACCTGAAAGTGATTAGGGTTCAGATTAGGGCTTAAGTGTGTAATTAGCGTAGTTTGAATTCTGGCCCATGGATAGCGCGCGAAGTCAATTCCCTCCCTTTTCCATTTGAATCTGGGCCACTGGATCAGCATACTTCCATTAATTCACATTTTAATTTCATTTTAATTGCATTTCTTTGTACATTTTATTAAAAATAGCAAAACATTTTCAAAATTTTTTACCTCTTGCATTTCCCTTTCAAATATTTTCCTCATTCTGAAAATAATTTTTATTTTATTTTTTGCATAAATTTCGTATTTTTAAAATATTTAAATGTTTATTTTAATTAATTAATGAGAATTAATTAATTAAAATACCATTTAAGTTTCTAAAAATCACCAAAAAAATCATATTGCATCTTGATACATTTAGAGACATTATCAAACCCTTCACACAAATTTCTTTTTGGTTCTTGACCTATTTTGACATTTTTCTTTGGATTTAGGGTCCTTAAAAGTCAATATTTTTATCCTAACTTGGAAAAATCCTTTCTGCCTAACCATGAAGAGTTTGATGTTGGTTCTTTTTGCATTGAATTTCTCATATCATGTAGTTTCTAGGATAAAATGAGCATGAATTTATCTTTCATTTTCAATTTGTTGTGCATTTTTCCTTTTGAGGCATCCTAAAACCCTAGCAAACTTGAGAAAATCATAACTTCCATTAGGTTAAGGTTTAGGTCTCCTCCTTTGGGCAGTGAACTTGTATAGGTTTAGGGTATCTTTGATCCTATTTTCAATTTTTTATCTCATGTCTTGCTTCTGGTTTTGAATTTTGTATTGCATGTTATGTATAAACCCTATTTTTTGCCTTCATTTGCATTCATCCTTCATATGCTTGCATACATGAATTTTCCATGACATTTTGTGCATACATATGACATATAAGACATCTTAAGACACATTAGAATCATGTTTGATCATTGCATCATCCATTTGCCATGTTATGTATCCATTGCATTTCATAAGTTTTCATGAACTTTCATGCTTCTTGCTTGTCTCATTTGCATTCTCATCTCTTGTATGATCATCCACGTCTCATGTCTACCATTTGAACCATCCCATAGCATCAGTTTCCTCATGATATGCTTCTGATTTTGGTTGGCATCCTTGTATCTCATCTCATTCTCATTTCATTCCATTCCTTGTTGCTAACTTTTCAGGTGGTAAGTGTTTGAGAAGTGAATTTGCCTTCACTTCTCATAATCTCTTCTCATTTTTTATGCATCATTGCTGCATTTTGTATTTGTATTAGAGTGAGCTTGCTCGTTCATGCTCCTCTCCCCATTTCTTTCTTCAAGCAACTTATCTTCTTAAGTGAAGTAAGTTGTCTTGCTTCTTCTGTTTCTTCCTCCTTTCATCTGCTTCTTCCTTGGTTGCTTTTCTCTTGAAGATCTTTTGCAAGCCTCATAAATCCTAGGAACATCCAAGCATGATAACAATTAGGGTTTGATTAGTCCCCCATTAGTGTTTACCTTTGTGTCATCTTTGTGTCTTCTCTTCTCATCTCTCAATCAAGGACTAAACCTTAAAGGCTTTAAGGCTTTGTGATTAGGGTTGTGCCTGCATCCTTATATTAGGATGAAGTGTATAACTTTAATCCTAAGTGTTAAACCCTTAATGTGTTTAAATCCTCTAATCAGTCCACCTAATAATCACTAAGACATCAAGCTTGTAACTTGGGCCTTGCATTAGGGTTCTAATTCTTCCTTAATTGGTTAAGAAGGACTAACCCTAGTGTTAATGGACAAGTCCCCCTCAAGTTGTCTTACAAACCATAAAATCCACTTCTTAACCTCACCATTAACTAAAATCCACTCTAATAAAGGCTTTGTTTTGTCATGAGATTAATCCCTAATCATGTATTAAGTTGAGAAGCCTTCCTCAGCTCAAATGTTCTCATCTATTATCCTTCTATTAGGATGGTGTAATGGGTCCATTAAATCCTTAATTATGGCTTAAAGTCATTACTTAACACCAAACAAAAACTCCAAAAACATCTAAATAATCACAAGTAGATTAATGATCTTAATCCTACATCATGGTGATTAAGTGTGAAGTGTTTACTTCATGCTTTAGGTATTCTCATTACCCCTAATCAGAGGGAGGATGTGATGAGTTTACTAACCCTTGGTTTAGGCTTAAGCTCATTTTCTTATGACAAACCATAAAAAGCAATAAAAGATTGAAAACACTAAAAACAAACAATAATCGTCTCCTCCGGGATTCTTTTCTCATCATCTTCACTTACAAACGAGAACTTGCTTCTTCCGTCTAATGCAATACAGTTTGCACCTGAGCCAGACAGGTCATACACTTGAGCATAGACAAGTAAGTAGTTCATCAGTCAATTCATCTTTCAGTCTCTTTGAGTCGAACTACGGTGTTCTGACTTCCTCATTGGACGAGAGGATACGTAGGCATAACTTAACAGTTATCGAACAAAAGTCTCTATATATTCCCCCTCCTTCCAGCATTATTCTTTAAGCCTCATAGTCTTGAGTTTCACACTCTTCCCTTACATTGACACTTTCTTATTTCACTTCACATTTTTGTTACACTGACACCTGTACATTCTTTTCCAGCTTTTGCACACAAAATAGCACTGACACTACCCCTTTAAACACAAACTTTCAAGCGTGGATCCGGTCGAGTACGACGGACAATCTGGGTGCTAATACCTTCCCAGGTTGTAATCAACCCCCTTTCTCAGTTTCTCTGGTTCGCAACCGTCTTATCCTTCTTTTCTTAGGTTTATGCAACATTACCTTTTCTTCGGGATAAAAATGCCTAGCTGGCGACTCTATTCAGTCCTTCTCTTTCGCCGACCGCTCGCGTCTGTACCCTATTTGACCAGGTGTCATTTGGTGGGAGCGACAGTGGTAACTGAGATTATAGGTCCTAAAATTGATGTAGAAACACAAGTTAGGACATATCTCGACTGTAGAATTGAAATCCTAGTGGAAGGATTCAGACTAGTATGGAAAAATGGATTTTGAGACATCCTTTGTCCATACACATAACAAGGGGGCTATTACGCGTATGGCAAGGCATGCCTGAGGCAATATGTGTATGATATGCAGCAAAACCCAGATCTGACACGACCTTCTGCCTATACGCGTAACGGTACGCGTATGAGGCCAAGCCTTATGCGTATGAATGGGCAATACGCGTATAGGTGTGTGAGAGGAGATTAGAGAGAAGAAAACGTTTCTGGTCATTCGCGTAGCAAGCAAGGCCTTAAGCATATGAGCATGGGCAATACGCGTATGGGAGGGGCCTTACGCGTTTGGACAGTGTGAGGTGCAAAATTTCATGTTTTCGCAATTTCTTTCCCGATTTCGCATTCGTTGCAATTTCTTTTGGTGGGAGAGGTTGTGATAAATTTAAGAACTTGCTAAACCTAGTAATGGTAGTAAAAATAATTAAAATAATATTTAGGTGGATTAATCATGGAGGATTGTGTGAATGTATAGTTAATTTTTATACATGTGATTGTACATCTTTTGTGTCATGTATTTCATGATGTGTAAGGGGGAGACAACTAGGTGGAAATCTATGATGAATGCCTAGTCTTGTCCGGACTCCAATGTGGAGTCGTGGTGGAGATGAGTCATTTCTTAGAGGAGTGTGTATGACTTATCCGAATTTCTACGGGTATCAGGTTCGATTGAATGAACCGTTGGATTGTGTTGGTACCGCATGCATTACGCCAATTTAATGAATCACGTTGCATTTATACATGTTTTCTTGGTTGTGATTGGAAATGACGAGTATGCCATGATTATGTGTTGCGTGTGATGATGTGAATTACTACTCCTTAGCATGTGTTATTCACCGTTATTTATTGAATGTAATTCTCACCCCTTTTCTATTATTGTGTTTGTGCTCCTTGGGGAGTATAGATAATCAGGTACTTGAATATTGCTTGGAGTTCGTGTTGCTTGATCGAGTCTTAGGAGTCGCTCTGATACGTAACACGGGATTTGGAGATTTTTACTATATTTTTGTCTATTTGAAAATGTTACGCATATTCATTTGTGGACTTATGTTGGACCACCGATTTATATGGATGTTTTGCTGTTAAGGGCCTTAGTGTTGTGGAGTTTAATTAAATTTATTATTTCTGATGTTTAATTAATTATTGAGAAAAGTAATATATGAAGCATTTCAGTCTTCATGGTATTTTTATCTGAGATGTGACATCATACTTTTATGTGAACTCTAATTTATTCCGCGATATTTTAGTGTATTTTAAATTGGGAAAGTGGGGTGTTACACCTGCCACTAGATCCCTTAGTGAAGAAACCTACCTTAATGCCTGAATGCGTCATCTCCACTATACGACGACAAAATGCAGGACATCCTGAGTATGATACAGCCGAGACTACTGCTCCTCTAGAATCTCCTGATGAGCTGGTCTTAGTGGTGATCCTGGAGCAGTGGGCACCATGTACGGATGTGAGACCTCGAAGAACCAACTGATGTAATCTTCAATGGTGTTCCATTCATTCATCGCTATGGTCATCTGAGCCTCGTCAAGTATCAGGTGGCTCTCATAGTCAGTAAACATCTCATCGATATGTATATAGGTCAAGTCAAGAGGAGCGGACACAACAAGGTGCCTAGGTATCGTCTGGGTGTACCCGAACTTCCACATGACACGCTCGAGGAGATAAGGAGAAGTGGTCGTCAAATTGCATGCCAACCATCCAGAGTATAATAAAATGCCATAAAAAGGATGCACGAAAGGTGTTCGACATAACAATTGTAATGGATGTCCTCAGCAGCCAACTGATCGAGATAGACTATGAAAGGCTTGACCGCCTAGTTCCATTTGAGCGGGCAAAAGCACGGGCACAAGTCATGTCCTCGGTGTACTAATCAAAACTAGCTTAGCTAGTGATCCTCAGGAAGTGCTGGAGAATCCAAGCCTGAAAACTTGGCCACACCGTAACTGGTCAAGCATAGTTCCTTCAAACCAGAAGCAATGAGAACATCCTAAAACCAAGGCTCATATGACTGGGTCAAACCTAAGATCTTCCGCCCATGGTTCAGAAACTTCTGAGGATCACGTGTCTGAAAATTTCCATAAATAATCAATGTCAATAAGAATCAATGTTACAAATAATCAATTTCCAATGAAAAAATAACAACAATCTAAGTAATATTACCTCTTCCTCCCAGACAAATCTGGAAGTGTGGTCGTGGTACAATGGTAGTATGGACAAATTTGATAGACCCCCTAGATAACCCTCTGGCTGAACAAAGTGGTCATCAACAACCTCTCCCTCAGATGGTGGGACATCACCCTCCGAAATCTAACGTTAAATAAAAAACATTTATAAAAAAAAATATAATATTAAATATAAAATATAGATCCGAAGATACATTTCTAAAATCTAAAAACATTTATAAAAACACGCTAGATACTTATTAACTCATGATTGCTCGCTATGTTAATTATATTTCGGTTAAAGTCTAACCTACAACACTCTAACATCTTTTAAGCTTTCTTATTGATAAGAACAAGTTTAGTCTTAATTCTTATATCCAACTAATCCAAGTCCACATCATAAGTATCACATGACTTTTCTATATGACGTGGTATTGATAACCTCTAACTATACAACCACAAACATAACTTCGCTCTCAGTTACTTTTTAGAAAAGTCATCTCAATCTCAAGTATTTTATAGGGGCAAAAACTTTTTGATATTACAACTGGCCTTTCAGAACAGTCTTCAATAATTTTCTTAAAAATCCCCCTTTAAATATTTTATATATATATATATATGAAAAAAAAAATATAATGAGTGGTGGTAGTAAAACCAACGCGCCTTGCCGACATAGAAAGTAAACAGTGTTTAAAAGGACACATATAACATACTATATTACTATGTATGATATGTCAGATACATTAAAATCTCCAACCACAATTTTCCATAGATATTTTCCCATTGCAATATAAATAATTGAACAACCGTTCAAGTCTTAAAGAAAGTAAGCTATCATCAAATCAACCATTCCTTAAAAACAATGGCATCAACCGGAACCACCGACAGCGATCTTGTAAAGAATGCAAAGGCGACAGCAGCATCAGCAAAGACAGCTGTGGGGGAACAGACTGCTAAGGTTACAACCGCTGCTGGAGGGTACGTGGACAAGGCTGCTGATTATGTTCATTCCAAACCAGATCCACCAGCAGCTGAACCAGGTGTTTTTAGTGGTGTTGCCAAGGCTGCTGGTGATGCCCAGAAGACTGTAGGAGAGTTCGTAACCAAGGCTGTTGATTATGTTACTCCCAATCCCAAGCCAGAACCAGTCGCTAAAACAGAAGGTGCGGTTGCTGGTGCTACAAAGGCTGCTGGAGACTTGTTTAAAAAATGAAATGTCATCTTGTGATTCATTAATAAGGAAATACTAAATTTGTCGTTGCTTTCAGATTTACTCAACCAAATTCATCTGTTGTGGTTTCAAAATCCTAAACATCATTTTTTAGGAAGGATTTTAAGGGAAAAACATCTTTTATGGCGAAATATTTGAAGGTCGTGTGTTGTTGATGTTTCATTGGAGAAATTAATTTTATTTATACTATAATCATAGTCTTTAAATTAAATTTAATCTAATAATTAATTATTAATTGAATCTAATTTAATTATTTATTGAATCTAATTTAAAAAAATATGATTATAGAGTAAATTATTAAAAAAAATTTACAGGTAAGAGTACTATTTTTGATCATACTAAGAAATTATTACAATGCAAAAATAAAATGGTAGATGATAAGAAATTCTTTATAGTTAATTATTTTCATTTTGAGTTTGCAATATAAATATATATTATTTCAGGTGGACAAAGAGGAAAAATCTTGATTTTGTATTTAAAGAATTAAATTTTGTTTATAGACGGATCTTAGTCATCCTTTTATAAAATATCAACATGTTCTTTTTACTGCACAACAAATTCAAACATATTATTTAAATAAATCAGAGTTCAACACACAAGGACATCATATTTTCAACATAATCATCAAATAAATATCGCGTATCTGTCTTGTCCCGTAACACGAGTTGCAATATATGTCATAAATGTTTTCTCCCATGCATAAATGTTTTGACAACAACAATAATATTTGACATCATCAACACAAAAGGACATCACATTTTCAACATAATCATCAAATAAATATCACGTATGTGTCTTGTTCCGTAACACGGGTTGCAATATATGTCATAAATATTTTCCCCCGTGCATAAATGTTTTGACAACAACAACAATATTTGACATCGTCAACACATTGATTTTTACTTATTCATCATGTTTCTGGTACATAAATGTTTTCCCCCATGCATCCTTGTATCTACAATAAACTTCATTTTCCATTGTGTTTGTGTTTGAGTGTATGATGTTATTGTTGTTAATGATGCCTTTGTTGTTGATGATGTCATTGTTGTTGTTGATGATTCTATTGTTGTTGATATATCATTGTGTTCATAACGCCTTATGTTGATTATGTCATTGTTATTGTTGATGCATTTGTTGTTGATGTTGTCATTGTGTTGATGATGCCTAGTGTTAACGATGCCATTATTGTTGATGATGCATTTGTTATTGATACTTCCATTGTGTTGATGATGTTATTATGTTGATGATGTCATTGTTGTTTATGTAATTTATTGCTCTTAATGTTACTGTGTTGATGATGTCATTGTTATTGATGATGTAATACTTGTTGATTGGCTTATGTCTTAATAGATGACCTCTTCTTCATCTAGTAGTGACGAAACTACTTATACAAATGAAACTTGTACAAACGATTCTCAATCTATTGGCGGGAAATAGAAAAAACAAAGAGGTGCTACAATGATGGAACAGTTAGCAAAAGTCCATAAGTCGGTGTCAAATATTTGGTCAAATTTAGTCTCATATATACAGTACTCGGTGGTCCTCATGCTTCTACTTTTAAGAGTTATGTTGTATTACTTAGATGTATCAAAGTTAGCATATTAATAAATGATTGGAAAAAAGTACCAAAAACGTAAAAAAATATCATATGGACAAATGTTTAGGTATTAATTTTAATTTTCATCGATTCAATATTACTTTATATAATCACTAATACATACTTATTTATGTAATTGTGTAATTGATGTTTGAGTTTTTCGATGATCCTAAGTTGAAAAAATTGGATCTCTTATACTGGTATGTCTTGGAGGGGCTTCAAGTCACTACTTACAAGCGACTACATTAGGAAGCCTAAGTCCAATCTTGTGCTTCAGTGGGTGAGATGTAATTTTCTTGAAAATGAGGTTTGGAAAAAGTTTGTCAGGTCTCGTAGTTCAGAGGAGTTCCTTGTTAGTACTAATTATTTTTTCTAATCATTTTATGCTTATACTTTATATATACAACCACACAATTTAATATTTTTACTATGTTTAAAATAGGTTAAAAGTGAAGCTGGACAGTTGAATAAAGCAAAAAACAAATAATATTCCCATAGATTATCTCGCAGGGATGCAAAAAACTTGAGAAAATAATTTTTGCTGAAAATACAACTACTAGAAGATGAGGACTCCATGAGTCGTGATCACATCCCATCTCCACCACCGTCACAACATGATAAGTGAAAGATGGCTTAATAAATAATAAATGGAAAGTACACTTCAGATGCCTTCAGAGAAGTCATTGAGAAAATTGTTAGTTGGATTTGTTATGCGTGTTTTATATGTTGTTTAAATTGCTTTGGTAATTAACAATGTATATCTTATCATGTTGTGTACGATTCTTTAGTTATATTGGCCCGTGAAGGATCCTTTGTTCCAGAACCACGACATGATATATTATTTTAAACAATAGGAACAAAGGAGCATGGTGGACATGTTTGTGGTGTTAGAGATGACATTGGTCTGAGAGTATGATTTGGTACATATAAAACAAGCTCCGCCCAGGTCAAAAAATAAACTTTTTGTTAGGTCTTTGATTGGATGCATTTTATTAAAATAAGTTTACAGCAAGATATTGGGTAAGATGTTCTGAAATGGTTGCTCATACATCAGTACAAATGTGGTTATAATACTTGGCAGATTTATTTTGAAAGATGTTGAGAAATATTTTGTAACATCTTCATGAACTGTTATGACATTATTACTCTCATGTGTTTCAGACAAATGTCATGACATCTTGGTCAGATAGAACAAGTGTTGTTGTTTTACTGTTATGTGATTTTCAGACATATATCGAAGACAATGTCATGATATTTTGGTCTGGTACAATAAGTGTTGTTGTTTGGTATTTTCTTGAGAGATTTAATTTAATTTTCTGAGGTTCCTTTTGGATATATCTCAGTTATGTTTGCAGGTCAAGAAGATATAATCTGGAACAAGTGAATCAAATATGCATCAACATTAAAGTTTCTAAATTTGGTTGTTGAGATGATTTTGGATACTTGAAGATTTGTTCCAAGATTTAAGGAGATATTTTCTACATCAATCAACACATGGATCAAGGAATAATTGGGCAGTGAATTCGAAGCCCATGGGCAGCTGAAGCCTATAAAAGGAAGACCAAGGTATAGGGAAAATTAGTTATTGTTAGTTCCTTTTGTTTAGTTTAAAAATAAGGGTTTATGGGTTTGAGAGTCTCTCATGTATCTTGTAATGCAAGTCACTCTCTATATCATTTGATACTTTATGGTAGACATAGTTGTTCTAACTAAGAAACCTTTAGGTAATGAGTTGAGTATTGTTCTCCTCGAAGCTATTAAGCAAATGATAATTATGAGTATTGAGTGAGTGTGTATCACATGGTGATTGTAAGGGAAGTGAGAGGGTCTCATATCTAGGAGTGTCTTAGATAGAAATAACACTGGGTATGGATTAAGTGAGGGGTTATAAATATGGGAGCTTAGCTCTAAATTAATACTGTTGATAGTGGATTTCCTTATTGGCTTAGTATCCCCCAGACATAGGTGTTGTTGTACACCAAACTGGGTTAACAATTGACTGTGTGTTCTTTACTTTCTGCAATTTTATTGTGTTTCTTCCTTGTCATTGTGATTAGTGTAAAGATCAGCGTCTTAACATCTCATAAGACATATGAAATCTGCATACCAGAATTTCAATTAGTATCAAAGCTGGCATCCTATTCTATTTTTGGGTGAGATTCAAGGAAGATACTTTTTGGTTCAATAGACAAGGAATAATGTGTGAACATACCAACCATAATTGATGTGTTCGTGGGTATTGAAAGCTAGGATGATAACGTTTTGGATCTAGCATGACAACTTCTGATGATTGTTGAGGATGATGTTGATTTGTCTCCTGCTGCATATATCTCTGATGGACGACCTCTATGAGTTCATTATGTGTCTCTGGTGTTAAGGATTTAGAAAGATATGCTCATGGAATAGTTTGGTTGTTTTATGTTCATAGAATTGATAAGGATTTGCCAGGTTGATAATCATGTGTTCTGTTGCTAATTTGCTTGCTTTTGGTTGATTTCCCTTAATGTATAGTTGCTTGATTTGTCATATGGCTAAAAAAAGGGAGAAGTAAGTATGTCGTGTTATTTGGTTGTTTCCTTGAGGGGAAGATGGATTGGTTATTTCCTTGACAGGGAGCTGGATGTGTTATTGTTGTAATGTCAAATAGAATGTCCTGACATGTTGTTTAAGATTTGTGTGAGGCTAACAGTTTTTTTGCTGCTGGATCTCTGACGTTTTCCTATGTGTTTGATTTATTTTCAAACCTATGTTGTTCTGCTGCTAGTTGTGGTATGCAAAGGTTGTTTTAGACAATTTTCCAAAGGGGGAGATTGTTAGGTCTTTGATTGGCTGCATTTTGTTAAAACAAGTTTGCAGCAAGATATTGGGTAAAATGTCCTGACATGATTGCTCAAAGATCAAAATAGATGTGGTTAAAATACTTGACGGATTTATTTTGCAAGATGTTGAGCAAAATGTTGTAAAATCTTCATCAACTGTCATGACATTATTATTGTCATGTGTTTCAGACAGATGTCAAAGACAAATGTTATGACATCTTGGTCTAATACTGCAAGTGTTTCTGTTTTTCTGTTATGTGATTTTCAGACAGATGTTGAAGACAATGTCATGACATTTTGGTCTGGTACAACATGTGTTGATGTTTGGTATTTTCTTGAGATTTCATTTCATTTTCTAAGATTCGTTTTGGATATATCTCAGTTATGTTCGCAGGTCAAGAAGATGTAATAAAGAACAATTGAATTAAATCTCCATCAACATTAAAGTTTCTAAATTTGGTTGTTGAGCTAATTTGGGATGCTTGAAGATTTTTTCCAAGCTTTTAATACATCCCCAATTCTATTTTTGAATTGGGGGCAAAGGTAACCTTAGCGAGGACGGTAGGGGAGCTTCCTAAATAAATCTGTGTGTTCTTTGTTTTTCTCTTTTCGTTATATTTTTGCACAACTTGAAATAGTGTAACGTTGAAAATTCTGTTTTGCAAATTTTGGTGCACTCTAGGTGTTTGTGAAATTGTTGCTATCAAATTTGATAGTAACTTGAGAAAAATTCTGCACCACAAATAATAGCAAAACAAGCTTGGAGTGGTGTGCCCACCAAGTGTTTAACAAAATTCAAAATACACTATTTCATTATCCTTGTGCTATTTTAATTTCTTTTAACATTGTTGGAAGTAGTTAAATCAATTGTGTAAAATTTAAGTGATTAATTAGTTAGCTATTGATTTGTTTATCTTTAGCATCTCATTTGGTTTCATAATGCATATCCGATCACCGGTGACTAAATCAATTTTAGATGTGATTTTTCCAGGGAGCTTTCACAACCCGTTTTCAACCAAATTTCAAAAGTTGGAATTTTTTTAAAAGGGATCTATTCAACCCCCCTTCTAGATCCGTGCAATCTTCTAACAAGATACAAAAATGAACTAAAGTCCTTCCTTTTATAATACTCTTGCTTGCATGGGGAAACGTAAAAGACACCCATCATTACCATAACCTAGATTCCTTGGGCCTTAACAAGGTAATTTATGCGTCGTCACACATGTCAATTGGATACCAATCGATTCACCTTCCCAAGGAAAAACTATGTATTCAAAAATAAAGCAACTCCCTAACTTCCTCGCACATTCCTACCCAACATCTGAAAACTCTGTTTCAAACGACCTCGTGATCGCAGACTTTTGACACCTCTTTTTTCGGCCACATTTGAACGTCCCCGCAATATACTTACTATGAAGCTATCCTAAGTCATTGCCCTACAAACAAGATCAATGACTTGGAAGGCTCCTGTTATGGACTGGACTGGTAGATGCCCAACAATTAGATAAGGCCCAACCCAGTCCAGATTTGGGCACAACCCAATAAGGAATATAGTCGTTAGAGTTATAGTCTTTGGGAATCTCACCCTCACGCGCTTTATAGTTGTTGGGGATCTCCCCCTTACGCGCTTGATCGTTACCATGCGACCAACTTCCCCTTCGAAACTCACGGAACCAGTTGAACCCAGTCGCATACCACGCGCCCGCATGTCCCAACAAAATGCCCTTATAAATATCCCCTCCCTTGGAGGTTCAGGTATTCAATTCTATCGTACCTAATTCTAAACTTTTCTAATACTTTTGTCTTGCATTCATTCTCCCATTGAAACTTACTTGAGTGTCGGAGCACCTTGCAGGTACCCCCACCACCTCTCCTACAACTATTGTGGCTGCCCCAGTTGAAGGCCACGAGAACTTGTTCGGAATATTTCTGTACAACCTATAATACATGGTTTATTACATCAGTGTATTTAAAAAAAAAAGCACTACGCCAAAATTGAGGTTTGACAGCGCAACAAAGACAATGTTTTTATGCAAAAGCGCTCTTATATGTTTTTTTAAAAAAATCACTAAAAAAAGCGCTTTTAAAGGGTAACCTTAGAAAACGCTTTTAAAAAAGCGCTGCTAAAGGCCTTAAGTTGACCCCATCTTTGAAAACGCTCTCTAGAAAACGCTGCTAAAGGCCCCACCTTAGAAAGCGCTTTCTCAAAAGCGCTCTTATAGGTAGCCTTAAGAAATTGCTTTTCAAAAAAGCGCTCTCTAAGGTCAATAGGGGGTCGAACCCACGCCCTTGAGGTTCCTGAAAAGAATATTATTATTATTATTTTGGTATAAAGCATTAAGAATTTTATTACCAACAAGAAAAATATCAAGGATTAGTGGTCTCCACCAATCCTATTGTCTCTTACATATTTATCCAACTTTCTATTTAAACTACACCTAGCCAAAATAATTTGCATAACCTTATCTACAACATTGGTTTCAATCTCTATATTATAAAAAAAACTTTGCTATTTCTACTGTACCAGATTTGGTATACCACTTCTGCAATAGTTATTTTGAGAAGTTTGGTTTTCCAATTCTTCCTCTTTGTCTCTATAATGATCCATTGTTTTTCATTATTCCAATTGGCTCCAACATGATTTATACCAATTTTCTGCAATATGTCTTTCCAAATGAATTTTACACCAGTAAATCAAAGAAGAGGTGTTCAATAGTTTCATCAGCTTCGAAAAATCCGCAAGTATGGTTCTCAATATTCATGAATTTCAACACTCTATCTTTGGTTAACAATCTTCCATTCAACAACATCCAAAGCACAAACTTTTCCCTAAGTCTAGCAAAGTTATCCATTAACACTTTCCTCTATATGGCTGGATTTTTTTCACCTCTCAGCTCCTGATACATAGCAACTTTTTGGTACTTGTTTTGGTCTGTCAAATTCCTCCAGTAATTGGTGGTGCACAGTTTTTCCTGACTCCCAACAATCTTCTTTATCATCCACGAGCAGTTATCTTGGATCTCCCATTCAAGAATCTCCTTTCCTTTCAAGTAATATATATTAATCCACCTGATCCAAAGTCTGTCAGCTTTAGCTTGAATATTCCAAAGCAACTTTCCTATGGTGGCTTGGTTCAACTCCTTTAAAGATGTGATATTTAAACCACCAGCTTTCTTCGGGTCACACACTTTCTCCCATGCCACAGGAGCTTTCATTGTGAAATATTTTCTTTAAAAAATATTATAATTTGATTAATTTTAAATATTCTAAAGAAATTAATCAAATATTTTCTTTGAAATATTTAAAATTAATCAAATATTATTATGATTTTTAAAATTCTTTAAAATATTTTAAAGAAATTAATCAAATATTATTATTATTATTTAAAATTAATCAAATAATAACATTTTTTTTGTTATTTTTGTGAAAATAATATTTTGCATGTATGAATGAATTATGTGCAAAATATATTCAAAAATAATTTATTTTGAGTGTTTAAATAATTAATTAAAAAATAATATAAAAATATATTTAAAATAATAATATTCTTTTCAGGAACCCATATATTTATCTTTGCATTTTAATTCATGGATGTATCACCACCCTAGTGGTTAATGCGCTTTTGTGATTTTTAATGTTTTTCATAAAATTTCAGAAACCACCCTAAGACAACACTTTCTATAGAAAAAAACGCTCTTATAGGTAGACCTAAAAAAACACTTTTTTAAAAAACGCTTTCTAAGGTCAATTACTAATTAAAATAAATAAAAATATTAAAAATAGTAATATTCATTAATTTTAAAGAAATTAATCAAATATTTTAAAGATTTTAATCAAATATTATTATTATTTAAAATTCTTTAAAATATTTAAAATTAATCAAATATTATTATTATTATTTAAAATTCTTTAAAATATTTTGAATAAATTAATCAAATATTTTAAAGAAATTAATCAAATATTTTCTATAAAAAAATTATGATTTAAAATTCTTTAAAATATTTTAAAGAAATTAAGAAAATATTTTAAAGAAATTAATCAAATATTTCAAAGAAATTAATCAAATATTATTATTATTTAAAATTCTTAAAAATATTTAAAATTAATCAAATATTATTATTATTTAAATTTTTAAAATATATTTTAAAGAAATTAATAAAATATTTTAAAGAAATTAATAAAATATTTTAAAGAAATTAATCAAACATTTTCTTTAAGAAAATATTATGATTTAAAATTCTTTAAAATATTTTACAGAAATTAAGAAAATATTTTAAAGAAATTAATCAAATATTTTAAAGAAATTAATCAAATATTATTATTATTTAAAATTCTTTAAAATATTTTAAAGAAATTAATCAAAGAAATTAATAAAATATTTTCTTTAAAAAATATTATTATTTGGTTAATTTTAAATATTTTAAATAAATTAATCAATTTTTTTCTTTAAAATTCTTCAAATTTTTTAAATTAATCAAATATTATTATAATTTAAAATTCTTTAAAATATTTTGATTGTATGAATAAATTATGTGCAAAAAATTATTCAAAAATAATTTATTTTGAGCGTTTAAATAATTAATTGAAAAATAATATAAAAAATATTAAAGTTAATAATATTCTTTCCAAGAACCCATATATAGTTATATTTGCATTTTAATTCATGGATGTATCACCACCCCAGTGGTTAATGCACTTGTACAATGTCTTTCCCTACCTTAAGAGAAATTTTAGAAACCACCCACGCTCTTATAGGTAGACCTAAGAAAGCTCTTTTTAAAAGGCGCTTTCTAAGGTCAATTATTAATTAAAATAAATAAAAATTTCATAAACCACCCGCGCTCTTATATGTAGACCTAAGAAAGCGCTTTTTAGAAAGCGCTTTCTAAGGTCAATTATTAATTAAAATAAATAAAAATTTCAAAAAACATAAGAAAACGCTTTCTAAGTAAAACGTTTTCTAAGGTCAATTATTATTTAAAATAAATAAAAATTTCAGAAACCCAAAGAAAGTGCTTTCTAAGGTCATTTATTAATTAAAATATAAAACTTCCAGAAACCCTACTATTCATTTCTAATCATTTTCACTTGCTTCTCTTGTTGTTTCTGACTGTTTCATTCAAGCTTCTCTTGCTTCTCTTGTTGTTTCGTTCTGTTATACACTGTTATACATTGTTCTTGTTGTTTCGTTCAAGCTTCTCTTGCTTCTCTTGTTGTTTTGTTCTGTTTCGTTTCGATTCGGGCCTCTCCTTCTGTTTCGTGAAGTGTGTTCGTGATTATACATTGTTCTTGTTGTTCTTGCGGATGTTGTTGATGTTAGGGTACATTGTTGTTTTTTGGTGTTGTTGTCGCTGCCATTGTTGTTGTTAGGGTACATTTTTTTGGTGATAATTTTTGTTTTGTTTTTAGAATTGCGTTGTATATTGTTGTTGTTGTTGTTGTTAGGGTACAATTAGTTAGTTGTCATAGAGAGTTAAGTTTAGTTAGGATCGTGTGGTTCTTTGTTATGGTTAATTAGGTGCAATAGAACTTAATGGATGAATAGGTCTCGTTATGAGTTAGTGTTTGAGATGCTAGCACTATCAGTAGGGTAATTTAAATTGTTAGGAGGTCATTTGTTACTAGAACGAATATGTAGTTAAAACAGTTAGTAGGATGGTTTGTCATTGTTAATTCTAGTGTTAATTGAAATGAGGAAAATTATTGAACTAAATGCATTATAACTTGTTACTCTAAACCATTAATATTGAATTATTAGTTGTTTAGTAGTTAGTTGATTGTTGAAAGTGATGTTAGCACACCATATATGTTAATTATTCACAGAGATTGCAAGCTATTAGCATTTGGAATTGGATTAAAAGTTAGCATGCTAAACTTTGATTATGAAACTTGTCGGAATTGATTGATGTGTTATGGATGATTATGAGATTATAATAAAATTAGGAACACTAGGATAATCATGAAATTGGTTTGAAGTCATATTTTTTTAGAAGTTATGTTAATGAAGTGAAATTAGTGATTTGGATGTTGAAAGTATAATGGTTTGTTAGTGTAACTGTTGCTGTTGTTAGTTAAAGTTATGGATGATTAGCTAAATGTGCTATTGAGACATGTATGTTGATCTGTTAAATTTATTGTTTGCATTAGTGATTAAAAGCGATGAGTGAGTAAATCAGATTGAAAGTTAAATTAGGTGATGTTACAATATAGTTAGAATCAGGGAGAATTAGGAAAATATGAATCTATTTGGCTAAGTGAACCTTTGAAGGATATTGATGATTGGCTTATAACTGAACTATTGGATTATTTGTGAGGTTCTATTTATACTATTAGTGTTAGGAACTTTAGATGTTAAAGGTACTGAATCGAATTGTGCTAAATTTTTGGATGGTCACTTGGGATTATTATAGATGTTATGTTAACTGATTAGGGAATTATGCTAAATGATTTGTTATGCTTGAACTAGTGTGATGAGTTAGAATTGATGAAATGAATTTAGTGAATTACTTAGGAATCTGTCACATAACATTTACGGAAGAATTTAGTGAATTGCTTAGGAATCTATCACATAACTAAGTTGTACATTGTTGTTGTTATTGTTGTTGTTGTTGTTGTCGCTGCCATTGTTGTTGTTGTCATTGCCATTGTTGTTGTACATTGTTGTTGTTGTTGTCGATGTACATTGTTGTATGATATGATTAAATTAAGCCATGAAATTGAATGTTGATGATATGATGAAATTGAATTTGTATGAATTATGATGAATTTGAGTTTGAAAGTAAAACTTATATGCTTTAATGGATGGTGTTTTGAATTTGAATGCTATTAAATTGTTATATTTGAATTTGAATGTTATGGAATTGTTATGTTATGAGTTAAAATGAAATTGATTTTGAAAATGCTATGAAATTGTTATGTTTGAATGGATGATGTTTTGAATTTTAATGTGAAACTAATAGATAGAATTTGGATCAAAATATGTGTGAATGAATTATATGCTTGAACATGTTTGAATGAAATTACTTGATTAATTAATTGAATGAATTGTAATGATTATGAGCATGTATGATTATGATTATGGTTATGTGCATTTGCAACTTACATGTGAATTGTGGGCTTGGTAAGTTTAAATGTGAATGTTTCCACTTATCAAGTTATGGCTCATAATTGGTTAATTAATGATATTTCATTTTATGATACGTGTACAAGGGGATCTTGGTAATTCTAACCTACCTGGATATTGTGTGAGTCTAAAAGGTGTTTACATCTCTAAAAGTAATTAGTTGCTCTTTCTCGCCACTGTAATTAGTAGTGCTTTGAATGAACTGATGTGATGGGGTTTCTAACTTATTGAATTTTCTATATATATGGGTTACTTGTGATCAAAGTGTGAAAGTCAGATCGTTTCCCTACAGGTAAATATTTTTTATTATTGTTTTTGTTTAGTTTAATAATATAAGTATGGATAAGAAATGGATATCTTCAAGTCGATTGTCAAATGAGTACGGGAATGGGGTATCAGAATTCGTTAAGTTTGCTGTTGCGCACGCCAAAGACCCCCATCGAATGAGATGTCCTTGCTTGGGTTGCTGTTTTGTGGGTCAGGTTGACACAGTTCAGTTGGCATCGCATTTAAAGAGGCATGAAATTGATCGAAGTTATACATGTTGGAATTTGCATGGTGAGAAAATTAACGGGAATGTTGAACCAGGGGATAATACGACCTATGCTTCAAACGAAAATGGCATAAATACATACGATTATGATCGAGTCGAAGAGATTGTAGAAGCACTTGAAGATGATCTTAAGGATTATCCTGAAATGTTTGAGAGATTGGTAAGCGATGCAGGAAAACCGTTGTATAATGGTTGCACTAAATTCACAAGATCGTTTGCGGTATTAAAGTTGTACAACTTAAAGGCGGGCAATGGATGGTCAAATAAAAGTTTCATAAAGTTATTGGCCCTTATGAAAGATATGCTTCCAGAGGATAATGTTCTTCCCAATCCTACATATGAGGCTAAAAAGATGTTGTACTCTATTGGCATGAGCTATGATAAGATACATGACTTTCCAAACATTGCGTCTAGTTTCAAAACGAGTATGCATTGTTAAATGGGTGTCCTAAATGCGGTGTTTCTCGATATAAGAAGAAGTTGCCTCCAGCAAAAGTCTTATGGTATTTTCCTATAATTCTGAGATTCAGACGTATGTTTCATAGTGAAACCGATTCAAGACACTTGACTTGGCATGCAGATAAAAGAATTATTGATGGAAAGTTTCGACATTCGGCAGATTCACCATAGTGGAAGAAAATTGATGATGATTATCCTGAATTTGGAAAAGAAGCAAGAAACCTTCGCTTGGAATTATCTACTGATGGAATGAACCCACACGGTCTTCAAAGTATCTCACATAGAACTTGGCATGTGATTTTAATGATTTATAACTTACCTCCATGGCTATGTATGAAGCGTAAGTACATGATGTTATTTATGTTAATTTCTAGCCTAAACAACCAGGGAATGACATAGATGTATACTTGACACCCTTAATCGAAGATTTAAAGTTTTTGTGGGAGAATGGTGTGGAGATTTATGATGGATACAAGAAAGAAAGTTTCAATTTGAGGGCAATGTTTTTTAGAACAATTAATCATTTTCCAGCATACGAAAATCTATCAGGGGTACAACATAAAAGGTCAATGTGCATGTCCTATTTATGAAGATAAAACAGATTGGACGCGATTGGAGTTCGGTCAGAAGAATGTCTTTCTCGGTCATCGTAGATTCTTAAATTTGAAACATCACTACTGTGGGTGGAGAAAAGCCTTCAATGGAGACACATAACAAGGTAGAGCTCCACTTATATTGACAGGTGATCAAATTTTTGAAAAGGTGAAAAATGTGAGTACTCAGTTTGGCGAGCCTTTTGCACATACACTTGTCAAGAAAGGGTGGAAGAAGGGGTCAATTTTTTTTTGAACTGACATATTGGAAGTTGTTGTATGTAAGACATTTTCTCGATGTTATGCATATTGAAAAAAATGTGTTTGGCAGTGTTATTGGTACGTTACTCAATATACAAGGAAATTCTAAGGTTGTCCTTAAAGCAAGAAATGACTTGATTGTGATGGGTATAAGAACTGAATTAGGACCCTTGAAGAAAGGAAAACAAACATATATATCACCTACTGCATATACTCTATCTAGAAAGGAGAAAAAAGTATTGTGTAAGTTTCTAAGTGAAGTTAAAGTTCCATAAGGATACTCTTTAGATTTTAGAAGACTTGTGTCTATGAAAGACCTCAAGTTAAAGAGTTTAAAGACACATGACTGTCATGTTATAATGGAACATTTTCTACCAATAGGTATATGTTCTATTCTTCCTGAAAAAGTAAGAAGCACAATAACTAAATTGTATTTTTTCTTCAAGTCAATATGTAGTAAGGTGATCGATCCTGCGATCTTACCTACATTGCAAAAATAAATAGTTATTACTTTATATGATCTTGAAATGTATTTTCCTCCCTCCTTTTTTGACATAATAGTGCATCTAATTGTCCATCTGGTGAAAGAGACACAATTATGTGGACCAGCTTATATGAGATAGATGTACCCTGCTGAACATTATATGAAAATATTAAAAGGGTATGTGAAAAAGCAAAGTCGACTTGAGGGTTGTATTGTCGAACAATACATTGTTGAAGAAATGATTGAGTTTTGTACTGAATATCTGTCCAATGTACAATCAATTGGTCTCCCCAAATCTCATATTGTCGAAAAAAAGTAGGAAAAAGTTAATTGGAAATGAAGGTGTGATAGTATCAAGGGTTTAACGAGATCAAATGCATTTGTATGTTCTGCACAATGAGAATGAGGTTGAGTCGTATGTTGAAATGAACAAGGATATTCTCCGAGGTTTAAATCTGAATAGAAATGCGAATTGGATAGTATGAAAGCACAATTGAAGTTCCATGCCTTGGTTTAATGATCACATTTTTTAAAAGTATTATTCAGATCTTGCTTCAATAACAAAAAGATTGAGATGTTTAGCATATGGTCCAAGTTTGGTTGTGTTTTCTTATAGCGCATACGCAATTAATGGATACACATTTTATACCAAACAACAAGATGATAAAAGTACTATGCAAAATAGTGGTGTCACCGTGGTAGCTGAAGCAATGCACATTTCAAGTGTGAAAGACTTAAACCCCAAATTTGCAAATCTGCCACATTTTGGGGTTATCTAGCGCATTTGGGTGTTTGATTATGAGAAGTTTCAGATTCCTATATTTCGTTGCAATTGGGTTGAAAACAATATGGTGTACGAATGGATAAGTCGGGAATTTTGCAAGTGGATCTTAATAGGATGGGGGTACAAAGATGAGTCTTTTATGCTAGCCTCTCAAGATAAACAAGTGTTCTATGTCAGTGATCCTACAAGTACAAAATGGTCTATAGTGCTTATATCTAACAAAGTAATTGATGAAAACATTGGAGATCAAGGTGATATTGATGTTGATATTGAATCATTTACAAGAATGGATTATAGATTATGGATTTTTATAATTGATGAAAAACGTCATTTAATTTGTCATGTTATATCATTCAATGGATTATAGATTATGGATTTTTATAATTTATCATTTAATTTTTGTCTTTTTTTTCTTTAGTACATGTCTAATGGCTAGTAATGAGGAAGACACACACGAGACACATGATACAAATGAAGCTCAGAATGAAGCTTCGAAGGTAGAAAGTGAAATAAAACGTGGAATAACAATTATGAAGTCAATTGTTCGTGCTAGAGACAAAGGGGTGAAACTTTATGCACATTGGAGTGTGGACAACCAACTACTTGAACCTAACGGTTCAATGTTGTCTTCATACATTGGTTCACTTGTCTGCCAACACATTCCAATTACCAGTGATAATGGGAGGAATCCATTGTTGATAGTTGATAAAGATAAGACATGAAGTGAGATACAGGTACTTACCAAACATGATTGATGTGTTATTAGATTTTTGACTTATACTAACACACTTTATGTTTATATGTGTATGTTTTTTTGTAGAGGTCCTTTAATATTGATGAAAGTCGACGGAAGTATTGTCTCCAATTGGCCGGAAAGAGATATAGAAGGTTTCGAGCTTTATTATCAAACAAATATCTAAGGGATGATGATTTTTTTGGTTGAAGCAGAACTTCCACACTTGTATGCAGATTTGGTTACACCGGAAGAATGTGGCGCCTTTGTAGCCAAATGAAAAACCGAAAAATTCAATGTAATGTTATCTTTTCATATATATTAATTATATTATATACTTGTTGCATTAGTTTGTTCTGATATGACTTAAACTTGTTTATCCAGGATTTGAGTGCCATTAATCGCCAACGAGCATCAAAACCCGCATATCCATACAGAAAAAAGCGTTTGGGATATGCACACTTACAACAACAAATGGTAACTATATATAAATGATATGATCTTATTAATTGTCTTAATATGTTATAATTGACGATCTTATTATTTATCTCAATGTGTAGTTAGAAGAGGAGAAAAGTGAAGAAAAATCTCTTCCGGACATATTTTGTGGAAGGCTACTCGTGTGGGCAAGAGTGGGGTTGCTAGTGAAAATGTTCAACATGTTTATGAGGAATGTGTAAGTATTAAATTATGTATTTAAAATATTATAATTTTTAATCCCCACTAATAATTTTCAATTTGTCAATGAATTTCAGGAGACTCTATCTAAATCATTAACCACCAGTAAGGAGGATTGTAGGAGCATTCTTAGTCGAGTACTAAATGTTCCTGAGTATTTCGGTCGGGTGAGGGGTAAAGGATTTGGTGTGACTCCATATTCCTTGTATAAGCAACCAAAGAGGAAAAATCCCAGCAACCAAGAAGTCATGCAATCATTGGAGGAACTAAAAGCGCAAGTTCGTGAATTGCAAAAGGATAAAGAGAGATATGAGGCGGAAAAGCGCGGTTCTGGGTTGAAAGATACTAGTGACAAAGCTAGTATCAATTGTGAAAATAAAATTCCCGAGGTAATTAGCACATATTTATTTTAATTAAATTAACACATTTATTTTAATTGACCTTTATACAGATTAACAGTTATGCATTCACTATTGCTTCAGGGCATTTCATCTTGTCGATTGTATTTGTCGTTACCGACTTATCGCATGGTTGGAAAGGGCAAATGAATAACATAGTGGGAGAGTTACTTCACCATAATACGCTCCCTCATGGATATCTGAAAGTGTCGGTTGATATCGTTTTAGATACGGATGCGGTACTACCAATGCCTGACTCGGTTTCAGAGGTTACATTGTTGCGAGATGCAATAGGGTTGTATATTGCATGGCCGTCAGACCTCATTTCCACAGATGATGAGGTATGTCGAAAACCATTATGAATATCTTAGTAGTAAAATGTCAATTCTGAACCATTACGTACATTTTTTTACACGGTAATGTTAGACTCCTACAAAACCCGCATCTAAGGATAAAAGGATTTTGCCGAAAAAAGAGTCGGTTGCATCACAAAGAGAGGTACATTTAAAGTGTTATTCTATGATCCAGATTCAAAAGTTTCATGATTTTCTACTTTACCTAACTTATATGATTGTTAGGTTCCTGCTCAAGCTTCACAACATGTCATCAGCAAGAAAAAGGTTCTTGCAAGGACCACGCATGCAAAAAGAGCTCCTGCAAATCGCTTTCGGTTGTGTCTTGAGACACTTGTGTCAACATCAAGTGTGATGCAATTTTGTATTCGTCAAATAGACATGGACGATGGTGTTTTTGGTTTTCCTCATTCCGAGATAATCAGAAGAGAGGACATGGAGCAGATTTTCAAGCATCTTGAATTAGGCATTAGTGTTATGCATTCATACATCTGGTACTCCGATCAATCTATTATTTATTTAGTTGAAAATTTTATTTACATATTTCAATGAAAATAGTCTAATGTTTATTATATATGTTTTTATTTAAGGTTCTTGTATGAAAAAATCATGCGCGGGATGCAATTGTCAAACAGATTTTGTTTCTTTGCTTCCACCCGTGTCAATGCAACGACAATTGGTTTGAGTTGAGTTTCAGTAAGAGACCACTTAATTGAGAGATTTACGGAGACCAATACACAAAACTTTATTTTTTTTACTGTATAATACTAGACACAAGTAAGATTTTCATTCTAATCTTTGTATTTTTTGCGTAGAAATTATCCAACTAAACTTTTGTTATATTTTACAGTGGACACTGGTTTTTGGTTGCCATTAATCCTACAAAATAAGTGGTCTATTATATAAATTTATTGGAGCATGATTGGTCAACATATCCGAGTATGAAGGAAGTAGTTGATACGTAAGTGATATTGTTCGAAATATTCGCGTGTATTTGTATATTTAATTCTTTATGTGAGATTGTTCTAAATTTACGTTTTTCTTTTATAGATCTATACTAGTATACCGAGCACAAAGAGATGCTTGAGTAGCACGGGCTAAAGTAAGCACTATTCCATGGGTCCAAGTGCAGGTATATTAATTTAATTTTCACAATATTGCTTATCATGATGCTACTTGATAACACAAAACAACTATATATTAATTCTTATTTGTTTGTCTATGTGTAGTATCCTCAACAGAAAAATGGTATAGACTGCGGGTATTACGTTTTGAGGTTTATGAGAGAAATTCTTCAATTGGATCGATTAGAGATTCCTATTCAGGTATGCATGAATTTATAATTTAGGATTTATTTTAATATTTATCGGATATGTCATAATTTATTATTTTAAACTAACTAATGCATATTTTATTTTGTTATGTAATACTTTGATGAACACGCGTGTTCTCATTACACGCCCTCAAAAGTGGGTGAAATTATAAAGGAATTGTGTGAATATATTATTGAAAAAGAATAGTTTAAGGTATATGATTATGGGATTATGTGAATGTTATTGACTTGTGGTTTATGTAAATGACATGTGGTTTATATAAATGACTTGAATTGTATAGTTTTGGATTGAAATGGTATTAGTGGTATTAGTGAAATGATATTAGTTTTGAGATGTAAATTACTTGAATTGTATAGTTTTGAATTGAAATGGTTTATAATGGTATTTGTGGTTTATACAAGTTTATAGAAATGTGAATTATACAGGTTTATTGAAATGGATTGAATTATACAAGTTTCTGCATAAAAAATGGTTAAAATGAGATTAAAAAAAATCATTAAAATTATACGTATAGAAAAGACAACGCTTTTAAGAAAAAACGCTGCCTATAGTCCACAAAAGAAAGCATTTTCTCTAAAAAAGCGCTCTCTAAAGGTATAGAAAAAATTCATTAAAATTATAGGTATACATTAGAGAGCACTTTCAAAAGCGCTGTCTAAAGAGGGACAAAAGAAAGCGTTTTATCCTAAAAAAGCGCTCTCTAAAGGTATATAAAAAAATTCATTAAAATTTTATACGTATACATTAGACAACGCTTTTAAAAACGATGCTAAATGCCCACTTTAGAGAGCGTTTTTTAAGGAAAAAGAGTTGCTAAAGGTCTAATTTAGAAAGCACTTTTAAAGGTAAAACGTTTTCTAAAGTAGGCCTTTAGCAGCGTTTTTTCCTTTAAAAAATGCTATTTTTTCTTACGAAAGCGCCACCTTAGACAACGCTTATAAGCGTTGTTAAAGGTAAAAAAAACGCTATCTTAGCCCTTGTTTGGCATAGTGAAGTCAAAATTTATTGTCTAAGATGATTACATAAGTGTATATCTGTAACTTGTTACAGAGATGCATCTCCGAATCCATTTATGTATAAATGAATGTGTCAGTTGGTAAGGCATAGGGTGTGTATGCCATATAATATAAATACAGAAGTGCATCTCCAGATCTATTTATGTTAAATGAGCACGTCTCAGTTAGGAATAAATGTAATGTTTATAAAATGAATACATAAATACATCTCTAGACTATTTTCAAACATAAAAAAAATTTTACACATGCATTTGATGCAACAAAAATGCTTTAAAAAATTCATTTTTAAATTTGCATGGACATTTTTTTTATATTTTCCTTAAAGGTACACAACTTGTGGGAGGAGCAATCTTTTTTCTTGGTTGAGAAATCATGATGATTTCCACGTAATGTATTTGTATGGTTGCATGATATTTCTCACTTATTTGTTTCTAGGATGGGACCATAATATCTTAAAATTCCTAATCTACTCAATAACTCATTCTGATTCCATACATTTTTTTTATAAGCAAGTTATCTATTGATATGAGTACAAAGGGTACTCCACCTGATTACAAAAGAGGAGCGAACCACTGCTTAACTAAACAAAAAGGATAAAAGAAGAAATTACCAACCGATTACAACTTATGACAAAAATAACAAAGGGTCTTTGTCAAAGTCATAAAAATTAGAATCGGGATAAGCAATGTCTCCTATAAAAGACCATTTCCAAATTGTAAATTTGATCATTCACACAATATCTAGAATATTCCACCTCGAAAAGTTAAAAATAATATTGTTTCTAGTCTTCCAAAAGATCCAACACACCTCTAACCAAACACTTCCTTCTCTACCTTTCCTAATCTTCTTCAATTTAGCCATATAATACCGATTCGAGAAGTTCTTCTTAGCGTCTACCACTCCATGAACACAAAACCCCAACCAATCAGAAACATACCTCCAGACCAACTTCGCCACTACATAACCACACAAAAAATGATTCAAAGATTCCGACTACGATTCATAAAACACACACGAAATATTTCCCAATGCCGGAATAATGTGTCTTTCGGATAAAATAACCTTTGAAGGTAATCTATTATGAAAGCATCTCCAACCAAAAGCACAAATATTATAAGGAACTAGCACCTTCCAAAGAAGTATAAAGGCATTATCTTCCCAAATAGGTAGTCCGTGAGGAATATGATTCAAAAGAGCAATATGATAGAAGGAACTTACCGAAAAAGTTCCGGATGTCTCTGCCATCCAAACAACAGAACCCGTGTTACTGCCCTAAACATTAAAGTTGTCCAAAAACTGATAAATTCTAGATATAACAGCCGACTCATTTCTGCCAAACACAATAGTTATACTGGAATTATCCTGAACATAGTGAACATTCGAATCCAAAATAGTAATCGTGCATGCTATATTTATATCCAATTCCTCACCATCAAAGCCACTGAAACACTCTGCAGATTTAAGGCGAAAAACACAGTCGGGTGCAGACGCGACAACGATCCCTCTCTTGTCCAATTTCCCATCCAAAAAGATGTAGAATAACCATTTCCCAACTTAAACCTACAGTTGTCCATAAAGATATTCTCCGTATAGTTATTATCTAACGAAATAATATCTGCAAACCACGAATAGGTGACCATTGTAATTTTAGTTTTACCCTCATCCGACATCAAAAGACATAAGTTGCCATATCTATCCTTCAACACTTTAGCCCATAAGTCCTCCGATCCGCTAGGATTATCCATCTCCACTTTTTCAAAAGAACTACATTAAAAACATTGATTCTCTTGAATCCCAAACCACCCTTGTTCATAGGAATACAAAGTGAATCACCGTTTATCCAATGAGTTTTACTCTTCACTTCCGAACTTCCCCATAAAAACCTACTTTGAATCCTCATCATTTCTTTACAAACACTAATCGGAGCTAAGTAGAAAGAAATATGGAAAATGGCTAAACTACTTAACACCGATTTAATGAGAGTTATCCTACCCCTAAAGCTAAGAAAACACCATTGCCAAGAGGCTGACCACTTTTTAAACTTATCAAGTAACCAAGACCAATTTGCCACTCTTCTAGGATTAGATCCAATAGGAATACCAAGAAAAGAAAATTCATATGATTCCCTTCTATAAGATAAATTTTTTTTCGCTGCTTCCATAAAACTATTATTCACATTAATGCCAATAAGTTTGCTTTTGTGGAAATTAATACCTAAGCCCGATACCAATTCAAAATCCTTAAGCAACGATTTAATAGCCTACATGTGTCTCCATCCTCCATCACCAAATAAAATTGTGTTGTCCGCAAATTGAAGGACATCTATGTGACATTTTCCATTGATATTAAACCTGGAAAATTCCCCAATATTCGCAGAATTTTGAATTAAGCCTGTCAATCCCTCCGGTGCCAACACAAATAAGAACGAAGACAAAGGATCTCCTTGTCTCAAGCCTCTCTCTACAAAATATTCTTTTGTCGGACTACCATTCACCAAAACATACATTTTCCTAGTAAAAATCAAAGCTTCCATCCACGCCATCCACCTATCTTCAAATCCGATCCTCCTCATTATATACCTAAGAAATCCCCAAGTCACTTTATCGTAGGCTTTCTCAAAGTTCACTTTAAAAAATACACACTACTTCTTCTAATTAATAGCATAATCCACCACCTCATTGGCTATTACAACTCCATCAAGAAGTTGTCTTCCCGGAACGAAAGCGGTTTGACAAGGGGATATTAAACAATTCAACACCTTTTTCAATCTAAAAGCCAAAACCTTAGACAAAATCTTATAGATGCAACTAACCAAGAAAATTGGTCTATAATCATTAAGGCCCGAAGGATTCTCTTTCTTTGGAATTAACGTCAAGAAGGAAGATATAATCGCCTTGGAAACAATATCCCCACCATGAAAATATGTCACCAACCTAATCACATCATCCTTTAAAAAGTGCCAACATTTTTAAAGAACATCAAAGTAAAACCGTCTGGCCCCGGACTTTTACTTCCATCGCAACACCACACCGCTTCTTTAATCTCCTCCTCCGTAAATGTAGTCTCAAGCGAAACTCTCTCTTCCAAGGATAACAATTTGAACGAGACCCCTTTAAGGGTAGGTCTATCTTTATCCGATTCAATGAATTTCGTAGCAAAGAAATTGAAACTTCCTCTTTTACCCCCTCTACCGACGAAATCACCCCCGCTCCGTATTGATGGAACCTAAGAAATTGCGTCTCCTCATATCTTTCATCACATAATGAAAGAAACGACTATTATTGTATCTGTCATTCCTCCAATTCAATCTAGCCTTTTGGATAAGTAAGTTCTCCTTTATCCTCAAGTTCATCCAAAACCGGCTAGTAGCCTCTTAACGTTTGCTCACCAATTGGTCCAAAGAAACCCCTTCATACAAATAAATATCCTCATCCAAGTTGTTTAATTCCCTCACCCCCTGTTCTACCTCCAAATCATACACGCCAAAAGTCTTAACATTCCATCTATGCAAGCTACCTTTAAGTAATCTCAATTTCTCCTTAAATACAAAATCACTTCTACCTTGAATTTTAAAATTCTTCCATTCCTTCTCGACAAAAGGTATAAAATTCTTATCATTATACCATTTGTTGTTAAACTTGAAAGGCTCCGGACCCCAATTAGAGGAATCTGACACCAACCACACCGGACAATGATCAGATATATCCCTAGAACCAATGAGTTGGCCCTCAACTCCCCATTTACAAATAGCCCCATTCGATAACAAAAATTTGTCCAACCTACTCATAGATCTCCCATCTCCACTGTACCAAGAAGATTTCTTCTCTTTGCAAGGAACATCAATAAGATCACTATCCGAAAAAAATTATGAAAATCCCCTCGATTCCGTCGACTCTCCACCTAATCCCATACCCTTCTGCTCGCTAGAATTATATACCACGTTAAAATCGCCTTCTCTTCTGCTCTTCTATCTCTATCTCCTCTCTCTAGCTCCTCCAGTCTTGATTCATATTCCTTCATCTAATTAGGTACCATCACTCCAAGTGCAGTAATAGCCTCCCAAATATTCCCACCCTTGTTAGTTGCCAAATTATTCCAAAGCCTTAAGTTGCTTCCGAAAATATCTGATTCCTCGGATTGGTCCAAAAGCATCTATTATCAAAAACATTGTTGTCCTTTGAAACCATTCAAAACCAATTCTAACTTTGTTAATCCCACTGCCAGAGCAAGAAATTCGATCTAATTCCTTATGCATATTGTCTTTAACATTGTCTACTTTCCTTAATCCTATCTTCCATGTGGGTCACGCCATGTGGTTTAAAATTTTCAATTTTAATTCCTTTTTGTGTCTTGGGATTCGTTGACTACTTTTATCAAAAGCCAAAAGTTGTTGAGTCCCTATGTTACATTCACCTTCCTCAAAAAAGTACTTCTAACTATGTCTACATCAGACCCTACCTCTTTCCCCTGACCCGCTGAAACAATGTCATTTTCTGCACAAAGGCTAGGCCTGAAAAGGTCCTTTTTTTGACTTCTGAATAGCCGAATCAAACACTCCATCATTTTTATGCTACATCCTTTTTTACGAAAACCTGCTGCAAAAATGCTGCTACTGCTATAGGCCCTACTCCCCATCGAAACAGCTTTAGCTCTCTCTCTCTCTCTCTCTCTCCTTCTCTCTCTCTCTCTCTCTCTCTCTCTCTCTCTCTCTCTCTCTCTCTCTCTCCAAAACCACCTCTCTCCTCCGGCATACTTTTTTCCGATCAACTCCTCATCTGCCCATTCACCTTCCTCACGGTCAGATTCACAAGTTTGTTCATCATCGAACTTTCCCGTTCCAGATATTGAAGAAGAAACATCTGATGCATATAAATTTTTTATTCCTTCATCTTCAGAACTCCTCCCCAAACCTATCGATTCATCCCTCAATAAAATCTCAAAATCTATGTCGTCGATAGTCACCATAATATTCTCGTTCATCACAAATGAAGAAGACACTATTATCATGAATCTTGCAACCTCCATAGATAAACCTTTTGTTGTCCCTTCATCCACATATATGAACTTCCCAAGAGTGTTAGCTAAACTCTCGAAGAAAACAACATTCCATATGTGGCATGGCACCCCGAAAGCCCTAATCCAGACAGTTCTATCTCCATCGACATCTTTAGCTCTCCACTCCCTTATATGACTAAACCATTGACTCCACCAAAAGCTCCCATCTTTAATAAGATCCACCATATCTCCCTCTTCTAATTCTTCCAGCAAACATTTTGACGCTCCCAACGACGTAATCTTGATGTACAACACCCTTTCTGAAGCAAAATTCCTCTTAATATTTGAAACCATACCCGAAAAGTGAGTGGTGGCTACAAACGCCTTCTGCATTCTTTGTAAATCCTCAGGCCATGAAGTGTATTTCAAACAACTCATGTTATGTTGATGTTGCTCCCTATTTGACATTGCTTCTGCAAATGACTTGACTGGTTTAGTCCCTCCACTTAAACTCACTCAAAATACTTGATTCGTTCCTCTAACAATACCATCCTCTTTACCTGCCAAGACTTCCTTCTCTAACTTCCGAGACACATCAAAATCTCTCCTTACCTGTCCTCTCATAAATCTAGGAGGATTGGCATGTATTTTTTCCATCAATCATGATATTGTCCAACTTAATCCCCATCATTCTCATATCTTCGACGTCAGTGAATCTTGCAAAACTGAAACGCCTCCTCTACTTGTTCCTCCTAGGTGACACCACAACCTCCAATACATTACCAATACATCCAAACAAAACGAAGAGATCCCTAGCACATATTCGATTAGGAAACTCTGAAATGTAAAATGAACTGATTTCCCCCTTATCCAATCCATTAGAGTTTCCTTCAAAAGGAAAAATGTCCCACCACGAGTGATCATGTTGAACTTTCCTCCTACTGACTTTAGTCCAAGCCATATAGTAATAACTTAAAATAATCTCACACTAGCCTCATATTTTATTAACAAAATTATCTTCAATTATAAGAAATTTTAATGAAACACTACAAAAATTTCAGAATAAAAAATGACTATTAAAAATAAAAATAAGAAAAACTAAAAAAAAAATTGAAATTTTATTTACTATTAGACATTTGAATTTTGAATTTACCGGAATATATTTCTGTTCAAATATTTTCAAAATAGAATGATAGTGCTTTATTCCATATTTACTTTTTTAAGTATAATTTTTTCTCTAAAACTATAACCTTTTGTATTTATTTTTTATAAACATTTTTATCAAATATTCCTCTTCCACATATTTTTTATTAGTAAGTTTAGTTTTAATTCTTCTGATACATATCTAACTAATTCAAGTCCACATCATAAGTATCACATGTCTTTTTATATGACATGGTATTATTAAGCTCTAAAATACAATTAAATAACATATAAAGAAAACAATAATTAATGAATGAATGGTGGTAGTAAAAGGAAAGAACCTTGCCGACATAGAAAGCAAACAGTGTTTAAAAAGACACGTATAACATATTCGGTATTCCCTACCCTACTATGTTAAAATCTCCCACCCCAATTTTCTATACATATTTATTCTTCGCATAATATCGCATAATATAAATAAGAACAAATCTTCAAGTAAGCTATCATCAACCATTACTTAAAAACTATGGCATCAACCGATAGCGATCTTGTGAAGAATGCAAAGGAGACAGCAGCATCAGCAAAGACAGCCGTAGGGGAACAGACTGAGAAGGTTACAACCGCTGCTGGGGATGCTAAGAATACCGTAGGGGAGTACGTTGACAAGGCTGCTGATCATGTTCATTCCAAACCAGATCCACCCGCTGAACCAGGTATTTTTAGCGGTGTTGCAAAGGCTGCCGGTGATGCTCAGAAGACTGTAGGAGGTTTTGTTACCAACGCTGTTGATTATGTAACTCCCACTCCAAAACCAGAACCAGTCGCTAAATCAGAAGGTGTGGTTGCTGGTGCAACAAAGGTTGCTGGTGATGCCAAGAAGACCGTAGGAGAGTTTGCTACCAAGGCTGTTGATTATGTTACTCCCACTCCAAAGCCAGCACCAATCGCTAAATCAGAAGGTGTGGTTGCTGGTGCTACAAAGGTTGCTGGGGATGTTCAGAAGACTGTAGGAGATTTTGTTAACAAGGCTGTTGATTATGTTACTCCCACTCCCAAACCAGAAGGTCCGGTCGCTAAAACAGAAGCTGCGGTTGCTGATGCTACAAAGGCTGCTGGAGACGTGTTTAAAAAATGATAATATCATCTTGTAGTGATTTATTAATAAGGATACTAAACTTGTAGTTGCTTTCAGTTTTACTTTAACCTTAACATTATTCTCTGAAAGGAATTGTGTACAAAAAGGATAACTGGCATAATTGAGTTAACCGAGGAATTATCCTATTCCAGGTTATAATTAAGGATTTTAATTCGCGTGAGAATGAAACTCTTACTTCATAGGCTCAAAAGGGTTAATTAAGGATTAACTTCCTTATATCTCCATTTTTTAGGAATCGAAACAATGTTTGCACATCGTCAACATAGTCTATTCAAAAGCATACTGTATGAAATTATGATATCGTCTTCGTCATCCTCCCTTTAAAGGCTTACAACTTTAACAAAAGTTAAATATCACAAAAGAGAAGAATCATAGTTTAAATATATTGAAACAAGTAGAGTAATTCAAAACAAACATATGCAATGCATTAACGTGAAAACAAAAGTTTGACATAATAGTAAGTGTTTAAGAAAAAAAATACAAATGAAAATTCAAATGTTCTCAAAGCCGCCTCCTTTAAACTTGTCACTCCGGATGTCTGGCAGCTTCGATGTTTGATGGACGATAGAAGAATTCAATCCGGTATTTTGGCGTAACCTCGAGGACTCCTTCGTCAACCAGGTCTTGAATCTTATTCTTCAATGCCCAACAGTTATTAGTGTCATGTCCAGGACTATTGGAATGATATGCACACCTTGCATTAAGATCGTAGCGAGGAAAGGAAGTAACAGGTCTCTGAGGAGGTTCCCTTGACGCAACCAAATTCATCTCCAACAGGCATTGCAAAGTTTGCAACATTAGCGTGTTGATTTTGGTAAACTGTCTTTTATGTTCCTTGTGTTGAAGCGAATTAACCATATAAGACCTTCTTCCTTTAATTGAAAGACTATCAGTAGTAACCTGTCTCTTTCCTTCTCTTATCATCATCTTCCTTTCAACCAAGTCAGTTTGCACTACTACAAAAATGATATTTAATAGCGCACTTAGACAGCGCTTTAATAAGAAAGCGTTGCTATAAGTAAAAAAAATAAAACACGGAAACTGTTCAAGAAAAATAGGAAAAGCGCTGCTAAAAATCATACCTTAGACAACGCTTTTGGAAAAGCACTATCTGAGATAGACCTTAGACATCGTTTTCTGAAAGCGCTTTTAAAGGTATATCTTAGACAACGCTTTTGAGAAAAGCGCTGTGTAAGGTCTTTTAATTTTATTAAAAAATAAAATCAAAAGCGCTGTCTAAGGTTGACCTTAGACAACGTTTTTCCAAAGCACTGTTTAAGGGCTCCCTTAGACAGCGCTTTCCACAAAAGCTCTGTCTAAGGTCTAATTATATGAAATAATTAGAATACTCAGTTTCTATTTTCATATCTTTCTTTCCCTCTCTCTGCGAACGAACTATGCGAACGACCATTTTCGACCTAACGAATCTTCAATCGCCACCGTCGTCCACCACCATGCTCATCCGTGATGATTACTGTTGCCGTCGTGCTCTTTTCTCTATCGTACACCGTCTCATTTTTGTTAAGTTTCTTCTTTTTCGCAAGCACGAAATCAATTCATCTCTGTTTAGGGAAAACACGAAAATAGTTGACATTGATGATAGAAGTAGCTTATAAAGATGACATTGATGATATAAGTAGCTTATAAAGACAAAAATAGCTTATCCCTTTTTGAATATTGTTGACATTGGTTGAAGAAGTGCTTATTATTTTAAGCTCTTTTTGTATATAATTGACATTGTTGTGGAAATTCTTATTAGTTTAATATCTTTTTGCATATGGTTGACATTGTTTGAAGAAGTGCTTATTATTTTAATCTCTTTTTGAGATTGAGGAAGTGCTTATTATTTTAATGAGAATAACTTATTATTTTAATCTCTTTTTGAGATTGAGGAAGTGCTTATTATTTTAATGGGAATAGCTTATTATTTTAATCTCTTTTTGAGATTGAGAAAATGCTTATTATTTTAATCTCGTTTAGTTTGATTTGTTAGTACACGTTTAGTTTGAGATTAAAGAAGTGTTGATTAGTAGTTATAGCTTAGAAAGTCCGTGTTTAGAAATATTGTGTGGCTTATTTGTGAATAACGTGTGATAGTAGAATAATATATTGGTGGTACTGTTCGTTAACGACATTCTAAGTATTTTATTTTGTTTTCCTTAATAAGTAGGAAACCCATGGATAAAAAATGGATGTTTGCCGATCAATTGACCAAAGAGTACAAGAATGAGGTTGCGAAATTCGTTAAGTTTGTTATTCAACACGTTGAAGACCCCAGGCGAATGAAATGTCCTTGCTTGGATTGTTGTTATATTGGTAAGGTTGACACAGATGGATTGAAATCGCATTTACTGAGGCATGAAATTGATCGAAGTTATCAGTGTTAGAAATTTCACGGTGAGAAAATTAACGAGAATGTTGAACCGAGTGGGAAAAGTAATACGACATATGCTTCAGACGACAATGACACGAAAACATACAATTGTGATCGAGTCGAAGAGATTGTAGAAGCACTTGAAGAAGATCTTCATGATTGTCCTGAAATGTTTTAGAGGTTGGTAAGCGATGCAGAGAAACCGTTGTATAAAGGTTGCACTAAATTCACAAGACTGTTTGCGGTCTTAAAGTTGTACAACTTAAAGGCGGGCAATGGATGGTCGGATAAAAGTTTCACATATTTGTTGGCCCTTATGAGAGAAATGCTACCGGAGGATAATGTTCTTCCTAATCGAACCTATGAGGCAAAAAAATATTGTACTCTATTGGCATGAGCTATGATAAGATACATGATTGTCCAAACGATTGCGTTTTGATTCGAAACGAATATGCATCGTTAACTGAGTGCCCTAAATGTGGTTTGTCTCGATATAAGAAAAAATTGTCTCCAACAAACGTCTTATGGTATTTTCCTATAATTCCGAGATTTAGGCGCAGGTTTCCTAGTGAAACCGATGCAAGACACCTAACTTGGCATGCAGATACAAAAATTATTGATGAAAAGTATAGACATCCGGTTGATTCACCATAGTGGTCGAAAATTGATAATGATTATCCTGACTTTGGAGAAGAAACAAGAAACCTTTGATTGACATTATCTACTGATGGAATGAACCCGCATGGTCTTCAAAGTATCTCAGATACCACATGGCCTGTGTTTCTTATGATTTATAACCTACCTCCATGGCTATGTATGAAACGTAAGTACATGATGTTATCTATGTTAATCTTTGGGCCTAAACAACCAGGGAATGACATAGACGTATACTTGACACCTTTAATCAAAGATTTAAAGATTTTGTGGGAGAACGGTGTGGAGGCTTATGATGGATATAGGAAAGAAAGTTTCAATTTGAGGGCGATGTTGTTTGGCACAATTAATGATTTTCTAGCATAAGGGAATCTATCTGGGTATAACATTAAAGATCAACGTGTGTGTCCTATTTGTGAAGATGAAATCGATATGATTCGATTGGAACTTTGTCAGAAGAATGTGTTTCTTGGTCATCGTAGATTCTTACATTCTAAACATCACTACCATGGGTGGAGAAAAGCATTCAATGGAGATACCAAACTACGTAAAGCTCCACCCGCATTGTCAGGTGACCAAATTTTTGAAAAGGTGAAAGATATATGTACTGAGTTTGGCAAGCCTTTTGCACATAAAGTTGTCAAAGGTGGGTGGAAGAAGAGGTCGATATTTTTTGAATTTCCATATTGGAAGTCTTTGTACGTGAGATATTTTCTCGATGTTATGCATATTGAAAAAAATATATTTGAAAGTATTATCGGTATGTTACTCAATATAAAAAGAAAGTCTAAGGATGACCTTAAAGCAAGGGAGGACATGTTAAAAATGGGAATGAGAACTAAATTAGCACCCGTGAAGAAAGGAAGACGAACATATCTACCACCTGCTGCTTTTACTCTATCCAAAAAGGAGAAAAAAATTGTGTAAGTTTCTGAGTGAAGTTAAGGTTCCAGAAGGATACTCTTCAGATATTAGAAGACTTGTGTCTATGAAAGACCTCAAGTTGAAGAGTTTGAAGAATCATGATTGCCATGTTATAATGGAACATTTTCTACCAATAGGTATACGTTCTAAAAAGTGCCATAACTAAATTGTGTTTTTTCTTTAGGTCAATTTATAGTAAGGTGATCGATCCCGAGATCTTACCAACACTACAAAAAGAGATAGTAATTACCTTGTGTGAGCTTGAAATGTATTTTCCTCCCTCTTTTTTTGACATAATGGCACATCTAGTTGTTCATCTTGTGAAAGAGACACAATTGTGTGGACCAGCTTATATGAGATGGATGTATCCTGCTAAACGGTATATGAAAATATTAAAAGGGTACGTGAAAAACCGAAGTCGACCTGAGGGTTGTATTGTTGAACGATACATTGTTGAAGAAGCTGTTGAGTTTTGTATTGAATATTTGTCCGATGTTCAATCGATTGGACTCCCCAAAGCTCATTTTCAAAAAAAAAGGAAGGTAAAAAATTAATTGGAAATAAAATTGTGATAGTATCAAGGGACGAACGTGATCAAGTGCATTTGTATGTTCTGCACAATGATAATGAGGTTGAGCCATATGTTGAAATGCACAAGGATGTACTTTGAAGGTTAAATCCGAACATAAATGAAATTTGGATAGTACGAGAGCATAATCAAAGTTTCATACAATAGTTAAAGAATCATATTTATTCGATGCGCTCTTCAAATCCTGCTTCGGTAACAAAAAGGTTGAGATGTTTGGTATATGGTCCAAGTTTGCATGTGTTTTCTCATAGCACATACACAATTAATGGATATACATTTTATACCAAAAAACAAGATGATAAGAGTACTATGCAAAATAGTGGTGTCACCGTGCTAGCTGAAGCAGTGCATATATCAACTATGAAGGACTTAAACCCCAAATATTTAAATTTGTCATATTTTGGAGTTATTAAGCACATTTGGGTGTTTGATTACGAGAAGTTTCAAATTCTCATCTTTGGTTGCAAGTGGGTAAATATTAGTAGCATACGAATGGATAAGTTTAGATTTTTGCAAGTGGATCTTACTAGGGTGGGGTACAAAGATGAGCCTTTTATTCTAGCATCTCAAGCTAAACAAGTGTTCAATGTCAATGACCCGACGAGTACGAATGGTTTATAGTGCTTTTATCTAACATAGTGGTTGATGATAGCGGTGTAGATCAATGTGATATTGATGTTGAGAATGAGTCATGCATTAGACGAAATGAGTTGAATAGAAATGATCAAGATGAGGATCTTATAGCGGATGAGTCATATATCAGAAATGATCATAACAAGGGAATTTGGATCAATTCATCCGTCCGTATTGCTAAGAAACAAGTAATTAATATTCCAACCAAGAAAAGAAAGAGGTGTTAGTGAAAGAGGTAATATAATAAAATGTTATATATTATGTCATTTTCAATAAATTTATATGTTTTTCCTAATTTTTCCTAATTTTTCATAATTTATATTTGATATCCTTGGTTTCTTTATTTTTCATTTTCAATTGCTTTCATTATAATTTATATTTGATATCCTTGGTTTCTTTATTTTTCATTTTCAATTGCTTTCATTATAATTTATATTTAATATCCTTGGTTTCTTTGTTACAGGTTAGATATGGCCACTAACAATGATCACCCACATGATGATGATTCTACGCATGAAGGAGGTAAGAAAAAGGTATATATGGAAGACGAGATTAGAAGAAACATATAAGTGATGAAGAGAGTGATCCATGGTAGAGATTGAAACATCATTCTAGATGTGAATTAGAGCCCACATGGGCAGCTTATAGAACCTAACGGTCATACATTGACTAGTTTCATTGGTGCACTAGTAAGGAATGAGATTCCAATTACTTGTGATGATTAGAGAAATAAACATTTAAAAGAAGCCAAAGACAAACTCTGGAGTGAGATAAAGGTACAATAATTATGTCTTTAATTATGAAAACTAATTATGTCTTTTATATTATTTGTACTAACTCACAATGTGTATGTTTTTCTTAGAGGTGTTTCAACATCGAAGATGATAGAAGAGATTTTTGTCTTAAATTGGCCAGAAAGCTACTAAGAGGGTTTAGAACATTTTTATCATCCAAGTATCTTAGGGATGAAGATGGTAATCATGTTGATGTGGAGCTTCCAAAGAAATATGAAAGTTTGATTTCACAAGAAGAATGGGACATGTTTAAATCCAAACGTAAAACCCCAGAATTTAAAAGAATAAGTGAAACAAATTGGAAAAGAGCATCAAGTCTCGTGTATCCATACAGAAAAGGACGCGTCGAATATGGATGCTTAGAACAATATATTGTAAGTATATATAAATTGCAATAATATATTTGTTCATCATGAGTCATATTTGATCATATTATTTGACTTAATGTGTAGTTGCAAAAGGAGAAAAGTTTTGAAACATCTCTTCCCGCACATGTTTTGTGGAAGGAAGCCCGTGTGGGAAAGTCTGGAGTTGCTAAAGAAGATGTTCTACAAGTATATGAGAAATGTGTAAGTAGAACATTATTTATTTAATTAAATCAAAACTTTATTAATAAATATTTGACAAATATTCGATATTCATCTGATTTTCAGGAGGCGCTATCTCAGTATTTATCTCCAGATGATAATAGGAGCATACTTAGTCGGGCATTAGATGTCCGTGAGTATTCGGATCGGGTGATGGGGAAGGGATTTGGGATCACTCCGACCTCCTTGAGTATTAAAAAAGAAAAGGCTCCTAGTAACAAAGAACTTCAGCTAAAATTGGAAACACTGAAAGCTGAAGTTCGTGAATTAAGAAAAGAAAAAGAAAGTAGCATTTCAACATGTTTTAAAGATGGTTCGGACAAAGACAATATCAACTGTAAATTTCAACCGAATATTCCAGAGGTAATTATATTTATTTTTATGAAATTAAATTATTAGCTTAAATTATATTAATTGACATATATACACATTAACAATGTCATATTTATTATTTGTTTTAGGGCATTTCCCTTTGTCAGCTATACTTATCGTCACCGACATATCGGATGGTTGGAAAGGGAAATTGTATAACATTGCGGATCAATCACTTCACAATAACCCCCTCCCTCCTGGATGTTTGAAAGTATCGGTTGCAATTTCTATAGAGTCTAATGCATTATTACCATTTGTTGTTGGTTGCAATTAATCCTATCAGAGAATTTGTTTATTACCTTGACTCGTTAGGAAATGATTGGACAACATACCCGGATATGAAGAACATGATTAACACGTAAGTGAGATTGTTCTAAATATTCATGTGTGTATTTATTTATTTATGTGAATTGTTCTAAATTTTCATTTATATTTTATTAGCATTATACAAGCTTTTCGGGCCCAACGAGATATCCAAGTATCAAAGAGAAGAGCCAACAACATTATATGGATAAAAGTGGTGGTATATTAATTATAGCATTTTTTATTATATTAGTGATGATACTTGATAAAACTTATGATTTATCCATATTTTCTTTTCATGTGTAGTTTCCTCGACAATGTAATGGTATAGATTGCGGATATTTCATGTTGAGGTGTATGAAAGAAACTCTTTTTTTAGACTGATTAGATATTCCAATCGATGTATGTATTTCTAACTTATGAGTTATTTTAATATTTAACACATATTTCTCATATAATTAAATAGTTGAAACTAAATCAAACTATGTTATATTATTATGTAGTACTTTGATGAATTTAAGTGTGCATGTTATTCAAGAGATCATTTGGAAGAAATTAAAGAGGATTGGTGTCAATTCATTATGGAGCTCGGAGTGTTAAGGTATATTGGACTCTTACTTTAATTGATGAAAATTTTAAGTATGTGTATATAACTATAGACATATTGATTATGACTTGTTTTAATTGATCAATTATAATATTTTTGTGTTGTTTCAGGTGATAGTATAGTTGAATGAAAATGTATAGCTCGGAGTGTTATCAAATTTTTGTTTATGTAGATTTCATTTGAATAACTATGTTGTAATAACTATGTTTATTTAGTTGGATGAAAATGATTTGTAATAACTATGTTGTATATTTAAATTGGTGCGTAAATTGGTACGTTTGTATAAATTGTTTCGTAGATATTTGTTTAAAAAACTTATTGTTTTGTATATATAAATCGGTGCCTAAATTGATACGATTTAAATAGGCAAATTTGGTGCAAATTCTGGTTGGAATGAACAGGTACAAATTCTGGTTTAAAAACCAGGTGAAAAACGTGGATGCAAAACAGGTGCCTATAATTTGGAAAATCCAGACAACGCTTTTTAAAGGAAATTATTTTAAAAATTTCGTATACCTTAGACAACGCTTTCAACAAAAAGCGCTTTCACTAAAAGCGTTGTCTAAGGTGGGGTTTAGACAGCGCTTTTAGTGAAAGCGTTGTCTAAGGTATACCATAAAAATAAAAATAAAAGCGTTGTCTAAGGTATAATAAAAAAAAGAAGCAAAAAGCGTTGTCTAAAGTGGGGTTTAGAAAGTGCTTTTGACAATAAAAGCGTTGTATAAAGCACCTTTGGAAAGCGCTTTTGACATTAACCAAAATGCTGTCTAAACCTTTAGCAGCGCAGGTTTAGACTGCGCTTTAAAGTGTTATCTAAGGGCAAAAAAAAACGTTGTCTAAGGTCTTGTTTGGCATAATGTTGTTTCACCGGAGGTTGACTGGTGATTAGATCCCCGACTTTGTTGTCTTGAATTTTATTGACGAAGACTCTCAGCTCTTCTTGCCCTTGGGCTAAGTTTTAGATAAGAGTCACCTGACCATTCATCTGGATTCTCATCTCTGTCATCTCGGATTGCAGTTGTTCCAACTGATCATCTTTGTTGTCTTCATGATTCTTCGTTTTCATGTCGTTAGTGAGGAGGGATTTCAACTCTTCTTGCCCCTTGGACAAATTCAGGATCACTTCTTGAAATTGAGCATTCTGGGTCTGGAGATCTTTCACAGTTTTCTCGAGATCCATTTCTTTATTGAAATAAACAGTGAGAAAGTGAGAATTATGTCTTTGAATGCAATGATATGGTATGAAAATGCATATGCAATGTTTTCAATGACCTTATAGGATTTAAATTTATCAAATAGGAAACAGAAACAAAACATTCTTATTAGTAAGTTTAAATTATAATTGCCTTTTGGGCTTACAATAAAGGGAAAAACAAGAAGTAAATTGCAAAACTAAGATTCCAGTGACTCAAGTCTCCCATGGACGCTTCCTCTTTATGTTGAGATAGGAGTTAAGATTATGTTCTTCATGAAGTTGCTTTGTTAGTTCCAAAACCTTATTTTCACTAGCATAGTATTGAGTCTCAAAAGTACCCATTTCTTCCTTCAATTGGATCCAGGATTTCTGCAGCTCTTCGAGATTGGTAGGCATGTCTGGATGGAGAATAGTATAAGTAACGTCTTTCTCATTACCAGGCTCTACAATTACTAGGAAAATGGCAGGATATGGCATCATAATACTTTGAGCACGAGATCACACCCACCTGAGGTAAGGCTCCAAAAGATTAAAGTTCTTTGTTCCCATTGTTTGAGTTTCAATTTTATACACCTTCTCCCATGTGCATATAAACTTTTAACAGTAACCTCAAGAATCATCTTTATAGTTGAACATAATGCCCTGAATAATCATATCATGAGGACCTTTCATTCGAGAGAAACCAAACTGGCGCAAAGCTAATGAAGGATTGTAAGTAATACCTCCCCTAATCCCAATGAGTGGCACATTAGGGAATTCCCCATAATGATCAATAATAGTAAAGTCATCCTGATATCGGGCACACCAGTAAATGTTTGTATGAGAGAGTGACATTATACTTCGAGACCAAGGCATCCTTTGCTCATTCTTCAACACTAATATGGGAAGATGAGTATTGAACCACTTGGATAGCAGAGGTATGTAACACATAAGAGTTCCTTAGTTCCTTGTCTTTTAGTAGTACGAGTGTGGAGTGAGTGCAGAATATCTCCCAACAAAGTAGGCACTGGGTTGCGAGATAGAAATATCTTGATTGCATGCACATATATGAATTGATCTGGGTTAGGGAATATCACTAATCCATATATCAATAGAGCCAAAAACATCCTCAAAAGCATAGTAACTCATAACATCAAGGAACAAACAAGCTTTCTCAATCAAGAACTTAGAAAGAAGACCTTTGACTCCACTCTTTGTTACCCAATTAGACACAATATATGACTTCTTCATATGTAAGGCTACTGCAATAACTTCATACTTTGGAACATTCTCTAAACCTGTGAAGGGTAGCTCATCAAGGATGGGTAGATCAAGTATCTTAGAAAATTCCTCCAGTGTAGGTATCAACTGATAATCTAGGAAAGTGAAACAGTGATGCTTTGGATCAAAGAATTGGAGCATGACTCTCATCATGTCTTCTTCAAAACCTGCAGTAACCAATCTGGGTAGATAACCATGCCTTTTGGTGAATTCAGAATTATCGGGAATCATTGAGACCAATTCTTTGAGTTGGGCAGGAACCTTTACAAAGTTGACTCAGATGAAATATTTGGTTACCATGACCTACGACAAAGAACAAAGATAAATCCATAGGTCCTTGAAATGGTTAGTGAAATGATATGATGTTATGATGTCATGTTCAAAACAAGTGATTGGAAAACACAAATAAGTCACACAAGAGTCTCATGTTTAAAGGCTTGCATGAAGTCCATAGGTAAGTACCCTCCCCCACTGAGGTTTAATTGGTTCATCCTATCCTAGAATAGTAATCGGTTTCTAGGGATCTCAATATCACAGATCTTTCTTGAAGGCTTTATTTTGGTACGACACTCAAGTGGCCGACCAAAACATCCTTAAAGTCAGATCTCAATGAGTGTAGCTTCGAGTATCAACCAGTCTTCGGTCTAAATCCAAATCCAATTATCTCACTACTTTACTAATGGCCAAAGATGAGTCAATTAGGGTTCTAAATATTGTGACCATCATTTCAACTAGTTTGGTACATTCTAAGCAGTTTCCATGATCTATTGTCACTTACCTAAGGTATCATTAGATCTGGGTGTAGGATCTTTCTCACAGTAGCCCCAAGACAAAAACCCTTAAAAGTAAAGCATACAAGTCAAAAAAATTATAAAGTGAACTAATACTCTAAGGTAACCCCTCTTTAAACAGAAGTCCCCAATAGAGTCTCCAGTTTTGTAATACGGTGGGAGAACTGACTTTGTCATTTTTGTTTTCACAAAAACAATATTGCAGATAGCAAGAGTTGCCACCGACTTTTCTTTTATCCAAAATAGGAAAAGAAGAAAATAACATGAATGAACTTGAGTAGGTAGGAAACCCTTAACTTCTTGCTCACAATTTCAAAGAAAAATTATTCTTTGCACCTCACACTTTCAAAAACCTTCCAAAAGACTACTTTGTATACATTCATATGAGAATCATTACAAAGGTGGACCTTTTTCTAAACACACCACCACCATTTTCAAACAAAAAAACAAAGTGAGCTAAGTAGTTAAGAGCCCATGGATAACCATGGATATAAAGGGTGTTAATACCTTCCCTTTGTATAACCTACCCCCAAACTCAAAAATCTAAACCAAGGTCTTTCCTGTTCTTTTCCACCTTTCCTATTTGGATAAAAAAAAGTCGGTGGCGACTCTTGCTATCCACAACATTTTTTTGTGAAAACAAAAATGACAAGGTTAGTTCTCCCACTGTATTACAATATGCCTTGTCATGTTTATATGTAACAAATAAGATGTTTCAACATCATATTCGACATATGAGTCTATCATACCAGAATTTCATAGTGTTAGTCCATGAGGTGCACGCCTTGTATGGATAACATGAATATTTCACTTAGATTAGACCTTTTCGCGAATCTCGTCATAAAATGGCTCGCCTATTGCATGACGGAGACTTAGATAAGTTTTGTGACTCTAGGAACCTATTAGAACCGATTTGAGTATGGAAGTTGGATAATGTTAGTTCGGATGTGCACACCTCGTATGGATAACATGAAAACTCCCCCTAGAGTAGATTTCTTTTTCAAATCTTGTCATAAAATATCTAGCCCATTGCATTACGAAGATTTGGTTAAGGTCCTTGACTATAGGAACCTTTTATCAACAACCCTATAGATAACCTCTTTGAGGGGTTTAGATAGAAAAACTTAGAACTATCCTATTATGATGAGCCTTCCTAAATATGATGTTCTATTGATGGTTGCTTGCACCATTCCAAATCCATATTTTCTACATCCATACATGACATGGCATTGTATTTTCATAAAAAGCTTTTGACATATCCAAAAAACAAAAATCATATACCTGTCAAACTGTGCATCGTTACCAATCAACAAATCCTAAAGATACCCAATCAAGGGAGATATTTTAGGATCTTGAAGAAATGTTGAGAATAATTTAATGGATAGATAATTACAATCTAAACGCCTTCAATATATGCTTGGTCGATGATTTGATGGTTCCTCCAAAATTCAAAGTACCCAACATCAAAAAGTACAATGGGCTCAATTGTCCAAAGATCTATTCAGTCATGTATTATAGAAATATGTTTCCTCATGCTCAAAATGATAAGCTATTGATTCATCTTTTTCAAGACAGTCTACCTAGGGAAGCTTTAAATGGGTACATGCACCTCAAGAAGGACCATGTTAATTCTAGGAAAGATTTAGCTGAATCTTTTGTGAAGCGGTACAAATATAACATTGGTTTGGCCCTTAACTTATTGCGACTGTATGACACGACAAAGGCGAATACTGAGACCTTCAGATAATTTGCTTAATGTTGAAGAGAAATTTCTTCCCAAGTTGATCCTCCACTTTTTGAGAAGGAATTGACATCCATGTTTGTGTATACACTCAAATACCCCTTTTATGAGAGAATGGTTAGAGCCCTTTCACTAATTTTACATGGCATAGTCACTATTAGGGAGAGGGTCGAAATGGGTATTATGTTTGGAAGAATCATTGACGGTCCTCCAAAGGCAGTAGAATTCAAGGTTAGAGGAACCTGAGAAAGAAGACTTAAATGATGTTAAAGAAACCTGAAGCGATTTCTCAACTTCGACAAACCTATCGACCTCAATCTTCGAGCATATGTAAATTCAACTAAACAATTAATCAATCATGACAGTTCACCCTCAACGCGGATGGTCATTTGGCTATTTCAGAATTTTCAAACAATAAGGAGTTAAGGAATTAATCCCTATTCAACCTCTTCGTGCTCGGAAGTTGGTGTTTCTTTTTGTATTAAAAAACACTTATGATTAACCAGGGGCATGGTAATTTTATTCAGTTACTTTGACTGTGCATTCAAATTTCAAGAGAATAAATTTTTCTATACACTTTCCAATAAGAGGTTCAACAACATTTTCTTCCTCGCACACGTCTTTAGGCCCATGGTGATTCTTGCACCTCCTGTGTATATGCATACACTTCTCTCATGTTATTTCTTTTCTTTTCTTTTTTATTTTATTGTTTATTTGCATTTCTTTTTATTAATTTAATTATTTGAATTATTCAGTTTATTGATTAATTTTTTATTAGTTTATTAGATCTTAATTAATTATTATTTTTTAAATGCTAAGTAGATTATTTTTAATTATTTGACTTCAATGTGTTTAGTCATTTAATTAGGTAATTTGTCTATAAATATCCATACCATCACATACGTAAATAATCGCACTCGATATTTCGTGCAATTTAATAAATCTTTTTCAAATCATTTCATAATCATTCTGTAATGCAAAAATCAAACATCGATCAACATAAAGAATATTTTACCAAATAAAATAAAAAACACTTAATCATTATCAAATTTTTTTCCACAAATGAGGATGAAAAAAGAACCTGATGTATATCGCAATATCCCGAGGGTTAGGATATGAGGTGTGTATCTCGACCATCTGAACCCCCGTCATCCTTTTCAAAAAATCTCAATGCGACCGATGCCAAAATCATTGTTTTACAATAAATATAAGACGAAAAAGTAATGTGGTGTATATCATGAGCTCTTGATGGTTTGGATACGAGGTGTATATTTCAACCATCCAAATGTTTGTCCTCTAACCAAAATACCTAACTATACCAAAAACTTTTTACAAATAAATTGAAAAAGGAATGTGATGTATATCACGACCTCTTAGAGTGTTTGGATACGAGGTGTATATCTCGACTATCTGAATGTTCATCATCACCCAAAAATATATCCAACACATCCAAACCATTTTTCCTTTTGGCTTTCACGTTCAAACTCTTTCTTAAACAAAAGATGTTTTGTCTCTAAACGATGCAAAACAACACTTCGTCCACATATGTGTGAGTGAGATAAGTGATGTTTTCCCGTGAATATTGAAATAGAAATCCATTATGTTGTGATAAAACCACCCCTCCTCTAACTGTTTAATTTAGATCAGAAATGTTTTTCGTTTGATTACGATAACAATAACTTTTGCTAAAATCCATCCACTAACAAACATTGTCTACCTATAACTACGTAGCATTGAGTTTTCCATCATGCTCAGAGAAACATAGGAGAGAAATCCAAAGTCCCGTCTGGGACCATATTAAAAAACTTACCTTTTAACCATTGCCTTTCTCTCTCTCAAACTTTTAATAATTAGAAGAAAGCAAACAAATGAAAGCTAACTCTTATTCGCAAAGCTAACTAAATAGTTCACGTTGAGTACAATAGATGTGACAGTTCCAAATATCTCTCCATTACATAATCCACTCATGAACCTGATTTGGTTGAGATGACCATATCATATTCATCTTTAGGGGTTTTATTGATATTTTCCCTTTCCTTCTTTGAAATAAATAAAGTTCGGTGACAACTCTGTTAGTCATCCGCGAGCGTGTGATACGCTCACGAGGTTGTATTTTTTTTAGATGTAAGAAAACATTTGCAAGGTTCAAAGGCAATTATCAGCATGATGGTTGGTTTGTAGCAGTTTTTAACATTGAAGACGCGTGGAAGCAAATTAGAAGGATGAAGCCCGCGTAAGGGCATACATGTCAAATCTTGTGGAAATATAATTGTTGTCGACGGTTACCATTGTATTAGTATATAAGTTGATCTCATTGTTGTGATAAAGGTTCACAAATTTCATTTATTCTCTATAGAACTAAAGTATCTAAGTCACAAAGAGAAACAATATTTGAAAAAGTGTATGACTACGTCCTTTCTTTACAATCTTTAAGTCTTTTCAATTAAAGCATTTAATTTTATAACAATTATTATGTGTTGTGTGTTTTTATTTTTCCAAAACAATTTTATATTGTTTCAATTAGAATTTATGTGTAGTTTGTCAACATTCAAACATCTAAAATTTAATCACACACACTTTTTATTGCACTTTTCTACACAAACTGTCCTTATGTTTTTTCCGATTTCAATCCATTCAATGAATTAAAACTTGTGATTGTTTAATAACAATATAAGTATTACACCCAATTAAAAATGCATGCAGTGCATATAAAATATTAATACGAAAGTGCATTTCCTGATCCATTTATGTTAAAAAAAATTATTTTTGAATTCATGCGAACATTTTCGATTTTTCTTGAGGTACTTCCTCACAACTTATTGTAGGAAAAGTAATCCTTTTTCTTGGTTGATAAATAAGCATAATTCTGAAGAACCTTTGTCCCAAAATAATTGTCGTATCTTATAAAATTATTTGTCCCAAAATAAGTGTCACATTTTAGTTTCAAATACAATTCTAATGTTTATCTTCCAATTATGTTGTCAAATTAACACTTTCAATTTATTACTCTCTCATTATGCATTTATGATACTTTTTTAAAAGCAATTTTGAATTAATCTGAATACAAAGGGTATTCTCCCATTACAATCAAAAACATGGAAAGATGGGTACAAAAATAGAGAAGTTCACCTCCAACTCCTAAATCTTAATAATAAACAGGATTCAAAGGAAAAGCTAAAAAATTGGTTTTTGTAAGGTGAATTTCACTAAAATAAACCCACTTTCAAACTAGAAACTCAATATCCCAACAAATATTATTAACACAAAAATTCTCCTCTTTGAAAATATAACCATTCCTACTCCTCTATAATGTCCAAACTGTTGCTAACCATATACAAATTAGTCTCAATTTCCCTTTCCTATTTGATGCATTATCACTCCACATTATCATAAATTCACAGTGGCAGATTTGGAAAAAATCTGCTATCCCACACAAGTTAGCTATGGAGCGCCACACTGCAGCCGAAACTGGGCAAAAGAAGAAGAGGTGAAAAAAACTTTCAGCAAAATTTTCACAAAAAACACACCTTAAATCCGCCAATTCTACCCCTCGAATAAATAATTGATCCTTCGTAGAAATTCTTTTCTACAAGAAGCGCCAACCAAAAAGTTTGATATACAACTTTTGAGTTCAATAATAGATTAAAAGCGCCAACCTGTTCAGGATTTAAAGGCTCCAAGTTTCGACTTTTTGCTAAGAGCATTCTGACTTCTCTGGTAGCAAACCAACTGTTTGATCCATTTTTCTAACAAACCATATCTTTAACTCCTTGTTGCGATTTAACCGCGTTCAACAACAACTGCAGAGTAGAAACCTTCATGCTATCAGTCCCTGCCAAGCCACCAAAAACTCCCTAAAACCACTCACCTTGAACAAAGTTTCCCATTGAAAAAATGGCTTCCTTTTTGTTACTGCACTAGGATAACTCGATAAATGGCTCCTTAAGCGGAGAACCATTGAGCCATGAGGCTGACTAAAAAGGGGTTGCTCTCCCTTCTCCAATAGTATGAGATACCTCGCCTGCAAAAGAGAAGACATTGTTAGTATAAAATGCCCTAATTTGGATAATATCCTTCCACCAATAAGATTCATCTCTAGTGAGGTTCACATTCTCCTCAAGACCTTCCATTTAGCCAATAATGAGACATTGAAACCGTTTAAGTCTAGACTCCCAGACCACCCTCCTCCTTCGGACGACACACGATCTCCCAACCAACCCAATGTATTTTATTTTTAACTTCGTTTCCTCCCCACAATAATTTTTTCCGGATAGAGCCAATCTTATTTAAAATCGTCACGAGAACTTTATAGAAAGAAAGCCAAAATATATAAAGACTAGTGACAACCGATTTAATCAAAGTGATTCTACCCGCTAATGACAAGAATCTAGATCTCCATTTATCCAATCTAGAAGCAAACATATAAACCAAAAATTTTCAAGAACCAACCCTCCTAGGATTACATCCCATCATAATTCCCAGGAACTTAAAATAAGAATTTTTAACCTTACAAGAGAGGAAATTGGCCTCTTCCGCCAAGAAGTGGGGGTTGCTATTAATACCAATCAGTCTGCTTTTGAGGAAATTAACCTTTAAACCGGAAACTAGATAAAAAATTCAAATAATAGCTTTAATACTCCATAGATTATTCCAACCATCCTCTCCAATAACGAAGGTACCGTCCGTAAATTGAATGATCTCAACTTTCAAACTAGGATTCACCTGAAAGTCTTTGAACAAACCGCAATCCGATGCTCTTTTCACAAGCAGAGTTAAGCCCTCGGTGACTAAGATAAAAAGAAACAAAGACAAGGGATTTCCTTGCCTTAGAGCACGCCTCATCTTGAAATCTTTCATCGCACTACTGTTCACCAATATAGAAATATGGAAATTAAAAATGCAAGCCTCCATCCATCTTCTACATCTACTTCAAAACCCCATTACACACATCAAGAAACGTAAAAAAATTCCAATTCGTGCAATCATATGCTTTCTCCAAATCTACCTTAAACAAAAGACAATCTTTATTCTTCCTCGTGGCCATGTCGAGAATCTCATTAGCAATCACAACTCCTTCCAACATCTAACGACCTGGAACAAATGACGATTGGCTAGGAGAAACAAGACCCCCAATAACCAACTTAAGCCTCAAGGCCAACAATTTATATATGATTTTATACATACTCCCCACAAAGAAAATTGGTTTGTACTCCCCCAAACTAATAGGATTATCCACCTTACGAATAAGAGTGATGAAGATGAAACTGAAAGCTTTAGGAAGAAAAGCCTGAAGGGAAATTAGCGATATAAATGCAGCGCAAAACAAAAATTTCCCTTTAGATATCCTTACGAAAGATCATGATCTTTGATAGAAAAGTTACCTCTTGTGACGATGAAACCTTTGAATCCGAAACAATAGAAAAGTCAAAAAATTGTCATGTGATCCCACAAAACCTTTCATGATAGTACTTGTGTGTACAATTATCCTTTTTTTCACTTATGTCTATATTGAACACAAGGCATATATCGTGTCATCCTTGTCCAATTTAATATTGGGCCCTTAGACATTTATCATGTTATGCATGACGAGATTATTCCATCTAGGCTACTCATGTCCATCAGCATGCTTTGTGAAGTACCCATCAATTGTCTTTATGATCATCCAGTTACAAACAACTTTTGATCAACAATAAATTACTTGACTCTACATTTAGGGTCCATAGTAGTTTCAGGTTGAAAGGTCGTATACACCACTATCACCATGAGAGTAACTTATGACACTTTGCATAACATTCTATGTAGTACTCTCATAGTGGGTCAATCCAGTATAAATATGACTCCTAATATTCATACCTATGTCAAGACTTAATAACTCCTTATCCATGATCCATGAGATGTAATCATCAGTCTATCTACATAATAGTCTTCATGCTTTAAGGCTATCCCATTTCATATTAAAGCTCGACTACGGATGCCTTAAGAATAATGTCCTTATGTTTAATGAAATCTCATGATTAAGTCACACTTAATATTTCCTTAAATGAACTAGCTATTCTAGTGACTTTATCACTTTTGGAAAAACAAACATAATAAAGAAATGCTTTTTATTATTTATAAATAATTCGATTCAAGTACCAAAAGTATTGGCCTCTAGGGCTTACACCAATAAAACCAACTGATGAAAGTCTTTCAAAAAAATATGAAATATCCTCCGTTAAAAACTGTCAGCACTTCTTTAAAAAGAAAAAAATGAAATTGTCTGGTCCCTGACTTTTCGAACTATCACAACTCCACTTGGCGGCACGAATCTCTGAATCAGAAAAAAGGGCTTCTAAAAGGCTAACCTCTGCAATAGAAAGAGTTTTAAAATCACAACCCTCTAAAGAGGGTCTATCTACATCTGGTTCATCATACTTGGTTTTGAAGAAATTCCTGACCGCACCCTTAATACCCTCCACCAAATCAATTATTTCTCCATCTGACTCAACCGACCCTATGAACAGGCTCTTATACCCTCCACCAAACCACTTCTTTCTAGCCTTTTACACAATAAGATTTTCTTTGATTTTCAAATTTCTCCACATTGATTTGCACACATCCATCCTCTTCCCTACTAATCCATCAATTTCCTTCAAGCTACACTATTCTAAACTCCTATCAATCTCACTCATCTCTTCCACCCCTTCCTCCACTAATAGGTCGTACCACCCGAACACATGTCTACTCCACTCTCTAATCATCCCCTACAAAATTCTAAATTTTTCCTTTAGCACAAAATCGCTCCGACCAGTAACGCGAATATCTCCCCACTCCTTATCCACAAACTTCAAGAAAGACGACTCATCAAACCAACAATCATTAGATTTGGAAGGCTCAGGGCCCCAATAAATTTGAGTTTCACCCATATCAAATAGTGATATGAAACATCCCTCTTCCCCATTGTCAGCTCCACTATACGCTATTTATCGATAACCTAACTTCCTACATAAAATTGTTACCTCCCACTGATAAGTCTATTAACACAGAATGAATAATCAAGGCTTCAAAATCCGCCATTTCCGCTCCTCTTGAGTTCTGAGAAGAATCAATTCTTTCGGAAGAATTAGTTACAACATTAAAACCTCCTCCTAAGATCCAATGACCATCCGTACATTTACTCTTCAGATTAATAAGTTCACGCTACAATTTTCGTTTTGAAGAGATATCACACCCTGAGTAAATATTAAACACATCGAATAATTCCTCCTTCCATTTTATTTTTGTTCCTAAGTAACTTCCCCTTTAAAAGAACATATATGTTTGATCTCCCTCTCCCTCCACATAGTTATTAAACCACCTGAAAAATCACAACACCACTAAAAGACCATCCCACTCCTTGGATATTCCACGGACTATTAACACAAACAGAATCAACAACCTTCAGTTTGGATTCTTGAATAAATAAAACATCAGCCATAAAATTATAGTGTTGCTAATCCTCTTTCTCTTCACCCTCAATCCTCCTCCTCGGATGTTATAAGAACCAACAATCATTGGGAAACGTTTTTGTTCACCTTCTTCGAATAATAGTTGTTTTTATCAGTTTTATCCATCTCATCCAATTTTCTAATAATCTCTCTTGCTCCACCTTGTGCTAAGACACCCATATTGGATATTTTGCTCCAAATCTTAGCTCCCACCTTTGTTTCTTGTTGGCTCCATAATTTGTTGTTGCAGAAATGCACATCAAATTCAGATGTCTCATCGCAACAAAGAGCAGTTTCCGCTGATTACAAGTTAGAATTTTATGTTCCTGAACAATGAGAATTCTTGGAAAGCTCTACTACAACGTTAGGTTTTCTCAGTAAAGGACCAAAAAAAGAATTTTGTGAGAATTCTTCAATTGGGTCTTCAGAAGGTGATGGATCGGTTGGCACAACTTGACCCAAAACTCTTTTAACTTTATCTTTTACGAAGATTTTACCCCGCACCCCCCCACCTATACCTGTACCCCCACATTTTTTTAAAAATGCCCATTTTAACCTTAGATTATTTTATTATTTTATTTTATTTTTTTTACCATTTGTGTCAGACCGTCAGATTAAAGTAAAAATTTGTCAAAAATTACACGTTCCGGAAGACTTTGGGAATGAGTTCCGGTACGTAAATTTACATACCGGAAGACTTTATGTAAGTCTTCCGGTATTATGATGTTTGTACACCGGAAGACTTAATAAAAGTGTTCCGGTACGGAAGACTTTTATTAACTCTTCCGGTAGCAATGAATATGTGTACCGAAAGACTTTATGTAAGTGTTCCGGTATTGTAAGAGTGCAATACCGGAAGACTTGCATAAAGTCTTCCGGTTTGAATTTTTTTTTTTATTATTTAAGTTTTTTTAATTCATTTTTTAAAAAAATATTATTATTTTGTAGGTGCAGTACCTTTACACGAAAAAGAACCGATATGTGTGAATACATCAGATGTATTTACAACGACAGAGATATTTGGTACACGAGAAGAGGTGATAAGATGGGTCAAAGACACCGGATTACGAAATAAAGTGACGGTCGTCATCACTCGTTCAGATACACAAACAGGCAAGAGAGGAAGAAAGAACAAAATAATATTTGGTTGCGATAAAGGTGGGAAATACAAGGATATTCGTAGTGGAATAGAAAGTGCGACGAAGAAATGTGGATGTCCATTTAAGATCAGGTCGATTCCGACAAAAGATGGATCTGGATGGAAGATTGATGTAAAATGCGGCGTTCATAACCATGATTTACCCGATAGATTAGAAGGTCACTCATTTGTTGGTAGGTTGACAGCGGATCAGAAGCAACATGTTGCTGATTTAACAAAGAGAAAGGTTGCACCCAGAAATATATTGCATTCCTTGTACGAGATTGATCCAGATTGTGTCACTCGTATCACACAAATATACAAGCAAAAGAGTATGATGGAAAAAGAGATAAGAGGTCCTAGAAGTGAGATACAACATTTGTTTAAGCTTATTGAGGCTGCAGGTTATGTTTATTGGAGTAGAAAAAGAGATGACTCTGAAGTTATTAAAGATATATTTTGGGCACATCCAAATTCAGTTAAGTTGTTGAATATGTTTCCTATTGTGTTAGTTATGGATAGCACTTATAAGACAAACAAATACAGACAACCTTTGTTTGAAATTGTTGGAATGACATCTACCGAGTTGACTTTTGCTGTCGCATTTGCGTATATTGAGTCTGAGCAGACTGAGACTTTTTGTTGGGTGTTAGATAAGCTTAAAAAATTGTTTGTGAAAAAAGATTTATTTCCACAAGTTATGATGACAGATAGAGATCTTGCTTTGATGAAAGCCATTGAAACTGTGTTTCCGAAGACAAATAATTTGCTATGTCAGTTTCACATTAACAAAAATGTTGGTGCAAAAAGGAAACTATTAGTGGATCCTGATAAGCAGGAGTCAATTGGCAAATTATGGACGGATGTTGTATGGGCTAGTGATGAGGTTGAGTATGCACAACATTTAAAAGAACTTGAGCAAGAGTGTGTTGATTGTCCTAAATTTTTTGAGTACGTGAACGACACATGGTTGACACCACATAGACAAAGGTTTGTTTGCGCATGGATTAATCGAGTCCTACATATGGGTAACACGACGACTAATCGGTATGTTTTGTTTTAGATCCCAAAATATACTTTTTGTGAATTTTTTAATTTTCTTACTTAGTTTAAATATGTATTATTATAGGGTTGAGTCTGCTCATTGGAAGTTAAAGCAGATGTTGGGTAACAGTATTGGTGACATGGTCAAATGTTGGGAGGCCATGAATGACAACTTAAAGATACAAATTAGCAACATTCGAGCTTCTTTTCAAAAGAGTGTGTATGAAGTTGCACATGTCCATTCAAGTCCATTTTACACATATTTACGTACTTCAGTGTCGCGAGCTGCATTGAGGCGCGTTGCTGAAGAGTTAAAGAGAGTTGATTATATTGGAACTAACAAAGACAGATGCCGATGTACTCTTAGATCCACCTATGGATTACCTTGCGCGTGTGAGTTGGCAGGGTATAGAATTAGTGGTATTCCGATACCAATTGAGGCTGTGCATGTACATTGGAGGAAACTAAGTATGGAAATTAAGTTGGAAGAAGACTTAGATGAGGAATCAGATGTGGGTATGAAATCTGCAATGGATGAGTTATGGAAAAGGTATAGGTCACAAGATGTTGTTGGAAGAAGGGCATTACATAGTAGGGTTTATGAACTTGCATTTCCCACAACGACTTCTTTGTTAGCACCACCTGAAAAAATAAAGACAAAAGGTGGAGTCAAGAAAAAAGACAAAAAACCTGAAGGGTATGATGTTTACAGGGATCCTTCGTATCATGAATATGTTGATCAAGCATCACAATCTTCACAACGACAATCTCAACCATCACAAAATTCAAAAAAGAAATCTCAACCATCTCAACCATCACAACCTGTGAAAAAGAAGTTAAAATTAACACAAACTTCACAGTCATCTAAACGGTTCATCCTTCAATTTCCTTATCATATTAGGTCATTTATTGATGACGTTGTCAACGTAATGTCAGATGGTAATTGTGGATTTAGAGTGATTGCTTCATTGCGGGGTTATGCCGAAGATGGTTGGCCAATGGTTCGTCGGGAATTAGAATTGGAAATTATACATAATGAAAGATCAGCTTTATATGCCAATTTATTTGCTGATCGGTTAGCTGAAGTGAGAGATTCTTTGAAGATAGAGGGAAGTGGTTCTCAACCAATAGAGAAATGGTTGACTCTACCAGATATGGGTTACGTGATTGCGAATCGGTATAACGTGGTACTTGTCTGTCTAGGAGTCGAATGTTTGACTTTCTTCCCTATGACAACTACATTCTCACCCAATGTCTCATTTTATTGCATTGGATTTGTAAACTCAAATCATTGGATTCAGGTAAACATTGTTATAATTTGATATTATTAGTAAATTATTTGAGTAACATTAAATAATGTATTGTTTAATTTTGAATATAGGTTAACATGAAAGAAGGATTTCCATTGCCACCAGTGACAACAGATTGGAGAAACTTTCGTTCTCCAGCAGTAACATCGTGGATGGTAGGATTTGCTGCGCGTCTACAACATTGGCAACAACTTACGCCTATATTACAAACTCATTATAAATTATAAACTATGTTATTCATTTTAATTTCATTATGTTTTTTATTTTTATTTTCACTTAAATAACATATAACATAAATTGGATTCAGGTAATCGAAAAACTATAAATAACATATAACATAAATATCAGTTCAAATGCCAATATATTAAGAAACAAAGTCTAAGAAATAATATGACATAAACATAACTATACATCACTGTGAACGAGCAATACGTAAAGCTGCAAACAGATCAACAAAATGTGGATCATCCTCTTCAGCTGCATTCTGCTGAAGGTAGCGATGAATCAAGGTGGACACAGAACCCCATGCAGGATCAGATGGTCCCGCATCGTACTCAGGAATAGATGCAACTGGCGGCTCATCATAGGGCTCATCATAGGTAGGAGGTACCAATCGAGGATGCGAAACACGATAATACCACTCTAGGTATCCATCCTCTACCTCAAATGGGATAGTCGCCCGTGTAGCAGAACGAATCACCTGGCCAGCGCTCTGGGTGTAACTAATCCACTCAACATCAATGTCACCAGCCATCCTAGGATCAATGGGTGCAGGTGGAATGGACTGACGGTATCCAAACTGTCGAAGACACCTGTCAGGCATGTATGGAACAATAGTATCTCCCCACCTCAAACAACCCCTGAATAGAGAAATCTCATCAAAACGACGATGAACTCTATGATCCTCGAACGGCCTCCATATGACATCAGTCGGTGTCAGCTCATCCATAATGGGTCGCAACTCATCCACCTTTAACGCCCCCTGTTTGTACGTCCACCTCATCGCACGCGGGAGTCCACAGTTCTGAGCAGGTATCCAATTCTCTCCTTTTTTCCCAAGTGTAGGAAAATACTCGTGAATCCAGCACTGTTAAAAAAACAATAACATAATAATTAAATAGAACATAATGAACATAATAAAATTAAAATTAGAATTAAAAGAAAATCAATAAACTAAATTTAATATATAACTTTAACATAATAAACTGAATTTAAATATATACCTGTAGGAGAGTCGGATAACCACCAAGCTGTTTGCAGCTAAACATAGACGCATCTCCAAGAAACCTATACAGTGTCACCAATGCAGCTGTTGCCCAACTATAGGTGGACAACGCATCCAGGTCCCTAAATAATGCCAAGTATCGCGCCTCCACGAGTGTAAATGACTTATCCGCAAAGATGGTGCAGCCCACTAACACCATCAAATAACATCGGGTCGCAAATGCCCAACGTGAAGCTGCTCGATGCTCTACGAATCGATCATATAACCACTCTATCTTGAAGTACGATCCTCTGCACTCACGAACCTGGAAAAGTGCCACTCTCGATGTCACTCCAAGATAGTCAACAGCCCACTCAATGGCTAACTCCTCACTGATGGGTTGAGGGTTCCAGAATACCCCCCTAATAGGCAAATGAAGCAGACATGCCACATCATCGAGAGTAATCGTCATTTCACCGAACGGCAGGTGAAATGAAGATGTCTCTATATGCCATCTCTCCACAAATGCAGAAACCAAGTTTGCATCAATCTTCTTCAAACTCGATCTCTGTAAGGAAGCTAAACCGGATCTCGATATGATACCCTCAATCTCCGGTGGAAGCTGCTGTGGAACCATCTGGGTCAACTTCAACCCATGTCCCGCCACCTTCAGTTCCTTCTTCGCCCCCCTCTCCTGAAATCAAATAAAATTAAACAAATTAGATAAACAAATTATATAATTTCGGTTATTTATTCAAAACTAAATAATTATAATTTCATTACCTCGCCAAACCATACACGTCTCGCCACGTGATGCTCGTACGAAACCAAAAGTCTGGTATCGTACGGACCACCAGGATACCCCACAGGGTCAGCTGCAGCTGCAGATGTACCAGCATCATCTGCGTGTGATCTACTCGTCTCGCCCCGTCTCATCGATCGCACTGGAATCCTCCCATCTCTGCCGCGTGATCGCACCACTGAAAAAAAACAGAAAAACAATTATTTAATAAAAAAAAAAATTTAAATTTCCGGAAGACTTTCTTCAAGTCTTCCGGTACACAAGAAACCATTCCGGATGACTTCAACAAAGTCTTTCGGTAGGCATTTTTTAAAAAACATTCCGGAAGACTTTGATGAAGTGTTCCGGTAGTCATCCAAACCATACCGGAAGACATTCATAAAGTCTTCCGGTACCGGAAGACTTTTACAAACTCTTCCGGTACATAATTTTTCATTCCGGAAGACTTACTTGTAGTCTTCCGGTAAACACGTACGAAAAGTGAAATTTTTTTTCTCTCTGTAACTTTTGGAAGAACGGTAAAAATGGAAAGTGAAATTGAATTAGTAACTATTTATATGAGGGCATTTTGGTCAAAAAAAATTGGTGGGGGGTACAAGTATAATTGGGGGGTGCGGGGTAAACTCTTCATCTTTTACACGTTCATTACCCATCAGGTCCAATATTTCCACCACCTTTTTTACTTTAATTTGAATTTAACCTAATTGATAACACCTTTTCATAGTTCGAATATATCAATAGTACACAAGAATAATTTGGTACAAATACTATTATCTCCCTTTCATTTATTATAATTTTTTTTAGTTTTTGTGAAATGATAAACTACAATTATTTTGAAACCAGAAATAGTATATTTGTATGGTTGCATGACATTTGTGACTTACTTCTAGGGTGGGACCATAATATCTTACGTATCCTAATCTACTCCATAACTCACTCTGGTTCCATACGTTTCTTAATTTCACTAAATCTCACACTAGCCTCATAATTTCTGAAAGTTTTATTTACTTTTAGACATTTGACTTTACCAAAATATATTTCTGTTCAAATATTTTCATATACATAAAAGGAGGAGCTTAAATCCATATAAGAAAACTACATCGGAATTATTCGTATTAAAAATTACATCGGAATTATTCGTATTAAGTAGTATAATTTCAAATTTTTATCCATATAACTTATTTTTTCAATTAAATATTCAAACTAACTCAGTTTTCACTTATTTTTCAAACTAACTCATTTTTAAGCAAAAGAAAATTCCAACACAAAAAAGACGTCAATCCAATTGGCGATAGTTTAAAACACATAAGATAAAACATCAATTCAATTGACCACAATATACAACTATATAAGAGAGAAGATATATTCACTCTCCTACATGTTTGTATTTGTCGTCAATTGAATAAATGTTTGTTTTAATGCTTGTTTTAATGCGTGTACAATATCGCCAATTAGATTATCGTTTTTTTTTGTTAATTCTTTGTTTGTTTGAAGGTGTGTTAATTTGAAAAAAATTGAGTTAATTTGAGTATTTATTTGAAAATAATAATAATTTTTGTGTTATTGAATGGTATAATTTTGTCTCTAAAATTATATCATTTTGTATTCATTTTTAATAAACACTTTTATCAAATATTCCTCTTGCACATATTTTTTTATTAAGTTTAGTTTTAATTAGTTTTTTTACATATAGAGAAAACAATAATGAGTGGTGGTAGTAAAAGGAAAGCACCTTGCCGACATAGAAAGCAAACAGTATTCAAAAGGACACGTATAACGTATTCACTATTCCCTACCCTACTATGTTTTTTTATGTATAATAATATGTCGATAAAGCGACCCACGTTAAAATGTCCAACCACAAATTTCCATGATATTTATTCATCACATAATATCACCACCTCACTCATACATTATAAATAACCGAACAACCTTCAAGCTAAGTAAGCTATCATCAAATCAACCATTACTCAAAAACAATGGCATCAATAACCGGAAATACCGATAGCGATCTTGTGAAGAATGCAAAGGAGACAGCAGGATCAGCAAAGACAGCTGCAGGGGAACAGACTGAGAAAGTTACAACCGCTGCCGGGGAAGCTAAGAAGTCCGTAGGAGAGTACGTTGACAAGGCTGCTGATCATGTTCACTCCAAACCAGCAGCTGAACCAGGTGTTTTTAGCGGCGTTGCGAAGGCTGCTGGAGATGCTAAGAATACCGTAGGAGATTTCGTTAACAAGGCTGTTGATTTTGTTACTCCCACTCCCAAACCAGAAGGCCCAGTCGCTAAAACAGAAGCTGCGGTTTCTGATGCTACAAAGTCTGTTGGAGACGCGTTTAAAAAATGAAATATCATCTTGTGATTCGTTAATAAGGATACTAAACTTGTCTTTGCTTTCAGTGTTAATTATTGTGTGTCTTATCATCGTGTATATGGTAGGATATACTAGGTTAGCACTGTGTTAGGATGGATTCAATTTGTAAGGTTCCATTTCACTGTCTTTGAACCAACATCCTTCCCCTCTTGATTTGATTCTGTTTTTCCTGATTCTGTTGCATATATCATTCAATCATATGCTTCTCTTTTCGTATGTTGTTGTTCTCTTTGGCTTCATCCATATTTTCTCTTCCAATGGGTGTTAACTAAATTATCCGTAACTGTATTTTGATCTTCTATTTTTACTAAAACAACTAAATTCATCATATTTTAGAAACTAATCATTTTTACTGACAGCCTGAAGTATAGTATTTCTTTCTAGACATATTGGTTACATCATATATATATATATATATATATATATATATATATATATATATATATATATATATATATATATATATATATATATATATATATATATATATATATAGATATATAAAGTTGTATAGATAACATGAACATATATGAACATAACAGTGATTTCTTAACAGTTTAGGTGTGAACTATTGTCCTTTCTTTGATTGCCTTTAAAATCATATCATTGATCTGTACCAATAACAGATTGAGTGTTTTTCTTAGTTCTGAGGTAGGTAATGGTTTGTAGTTTTGATGCTCTCTTGAAGGGTTCTAATCTGTTGATGATGGGATTGGCAGTGAGCTCTAACATGTTTTGATTTTTAGTAGTTCAGACCTTTATTTGCAATGTTTGTTGGTTGTTGTTTACTTTCTTTAATTTTATTTATTTTTAATTCTTTAATCACTTTTTATGCTATCCGACTATTTATGTATTTCGGTGATTTTTATCTTTTATTAATATTTTTTTTAATTAAGAGATATATTGTAAAAAAGAGTACAAAAGATATTCCACTTGAATATAAAACGGGGGGTCAAGACAAAGTTTGCCACAACAAAAAGATATTACAAACCAAATTGTCCTAAGACAAGAAAAACAAAGGATTTTTGTCAAACTCATATAAGATACAATTGGGATAAGTAATCTCCCCATCAAAGACCACCTCCAAATGGAAATCTTAATCTTCCAAACAATGTCTAAAATATTCCAATTATGATTGCAAAAAATGATCTTATTCCAAATCAACCAAATATTCCACACCATTGCCAACCACAAACTTCCTTCTCTATCTTTCGCAACATTTCCGGATTTACAAAAGGCGAACCAATCCAAAAAGCTACCCTTTACATCTAAATCAACGCCTTTCTTGAAATCTACCTGAACTGAAATATTCATCCAAACTAGTTTAGACACCGTGCATTTTAACAAAAGATGGTTCAAAGTCTCGGGATGCAAAGAACAAAAAGGACATAATTGAGCGGTATAATCAGAAATGACTCCTCTCCGCTTCAACGCGCTTCTAGTAGGCAAAGAATTTGAAAAACTCCGCCAATCGAAAGTCTTGACTTTGAAAGGGACCACCGTTTTCCAAACCAAATCAAAAGCCTGGTCGTTCCTATTGAAAAGACCAAACGGAATATAACGCAAAAAAGCTAAATTATAATAGGAACATACCGAAAAAATCTAGTTAGTATCGCCAATCCAAATTAGCATATCTTTAACATCTTGAATCGGTCTAAACTCCTCCAACAAACACCTTAACGTACGATACTCCAAACAAACCTTGGTTTCATGACCCGGATGCCTCATAACATCCGGACCAACAACCTGCTCCGCTGAAACACGCACATCTGAAAGAAGCTCTTCTTGCCCCGTATCAACTGATTCAACTGTATGCTCATCCTGCAATTGAAAAGTTGAAAAAACCAGTCCCGTAACTGTGTCCTTCGAACCTGCAGAACCGTTCTGCAATTGCCACTCCAGACTCCCCGAACCGATACCTGCAAGATCAGAAGCACAAGAACAGTTCATCACGAACTAAGACAGAGAAGTAATTTCAACTTCCTCCCTTGTAGCAACCAAAACAGACAAGCCACCCTCAGACTGAGCCAAAACACCACGGTCAAGACTACCGAGAGTATACACATTCACTTCACCAGTAGAAGTAGTAACAAGTCTCCTAATAGGAACACCACTATTTTGCCCATCCTGTAACAAAAACCAGTACCTGCCACATCATCAACCGAGACAGCATTAACTAACTCCTGAGCATGATACCCTAAATCACCATATTCCCACTGATCCTCAACCCAACCGCCCATCACCGCAACCGACACATTCTCCAAACACGAACCGCGAAGACTTTAGGAAAAGCAAGTGAAAGTGGACCTCTCCCTGTCCAATCCATTTTCCAAAAAGAAGATGCAAAACCGTCTCCTAGATCAACTCTACAATTATCCACCAACACATCCCGATAACAAGATTTACAAAACGATAACAAATCCAAAAACCAAGCGGAGAACTTCGAATCTTTACTAAGAATTGCATCTTTGTTCCACATCATCATCCTAATATCCCCGTATCCCGCCTTTAAAACTCTAAACCATAATTCATTCGTCCCGTTAATGATTTTCCAACGCCATTTATTAATAAGGGCTTCATTGAAAACGTCCATCCTTTTTAAATAACTCCCACCATTAGAATAAGGCAAACACAAAGATTTCCATTCCTTCCAATGAATTTTTCTTTTCGACACCGAACTTCCTGTCATACTCCAAATTTGTCCTACTTATAATCATTCTCATTCGTATTTTCAATACTAACCCTTATTAAAAAAAATTCAAAAAAATATAATATACATGTATTATTTCTTCTGCTTTAAGGCTCACGTTCTTACAAGGATAAAACAGGGTTCAGGAAAAGTAATCAGGTCAAATTTGTGTAAGGGTGGTTGTAATTCAGGGTGTAATTAAATTCAAAATGCTCTATGCGATCGAGAACCGTCAAAGAACGGAAATTTGACCTTGTACCCCTACGTTTGCCCAAGTATCCCTACGAATAATTTTTAGACGAAAATGCTCTCATATAAATAGTGTGTAATTCAAAAATTAAACTTTTGGAAAGCAGATTTCGTTCCCGGAACACCCAGCAACAAGACATCTAGTTTAGGTTTTTACACTCCGGAACTAGCAAGTAAGCTAAATCCAGTTTATAATTTTTTACGATTACACACTGGAAATAGATGTACTACTACTTCCGGTTTAGGTTTTTTTCCAGTTACACACCGGAAGTAGCTATATTGCTACTTCCGGTTTGCATTTGTTATGGGTTTACACACCGGAAGTAGCCTTTGTGCTACTTCCGGTTGAGTTTCGTTTTTTATTTATTTTTATTTTGTTTTATTTTGTTTTTTGGTTAAATTTTTAATTTTATTTTTTTTGTTTATATTTTTTTAATTTTATTTTGGTTTATTTTTTCAGTGTCTCACATTAGAGGACGCGACGAATATATTCATCGACGATTGCCTGATGGAATGACAGTTCTGACGCATATAATTATTCAGATGAATTCATACAAAAATAACATGTAAACAATCGTGCATTAGAAATATAAAATGACATGAAAATATATCATAATATAATATGTTTTGGGAGAATCGGTGTAAGCTTGTGCCAATGTTGTAACCGTCCAGAGAATTCTGTTATCCAAGATGTTGCATCTGATGTGCAATTATTCTGCCAATCCACTATGACTAGGGGTGGCAAAACGGGTCGTGGCCCGCCGGGCCGGCCCGCTCACCCGCCAAAAAGTGGCGGGTTGGGTTGGGATTTTAGGCCCGCCGCCCACCAAAATCTGCCCCGCTAAATCCCGCCACCCGCCAAAATCCGCCGCCCGCCAAAGCCCGCCACACCTATATAATAGCTCTATTTAAGTATTTGGAAGAGCCTATGAAAATAGTTTGTGATATGTACATAAGTTGTTATTAGATTATTATGATTAATCTATTTTCTCTTTCTTTATTGTTGGACAAATATTTTGAATTTTTCTAATGAATAATGACAAAAGTGTGATCGAAATTTGAATTTAGATCATTTGAAATACTAAATGTGATGTTATATATGATAAGAATATTATTTCACTAAAAGTTGATGTTTTAGGCTAATAAAAATTATGCTTTTTAAATGTTGGTTTGATGTATTTTTATTGAAATGTAGAAAAAAGAACTACGGAGTATTTAATTTATTTAAAAAAAATAGAAAAAAATATTAAAAAAGAAGGTGGGCAAGCCCGCCGCCCGCCAACCCGCCACCTTGGCGGGGCGGGCAGTCCGTTTTGCCACCCCTAACTATGACTGGCGGTAAGGGAAATCTTTCCTTCATGTTTACCTATTACAAAAATATATTAGTGAGATGGAAAAATAAATAATATAATAGTTTTGTAAAATAAATGTTTATAATATAGGGGTATTGGGCAAACGTAGGATAAAATTGAAAGTTAAGAATATGTAGGGGTATTGGGGCAAACGTAGGGGTACAATGTAAAAGTTAAAATGATACATCACGCTAAAGATCACTTTTCAAGAGTAGAACCATGAAAGCACATTATATCATTTGGAATCATTTATGTGCTTTAGTATCAATTTGTGTTTTGATGTCTTACAATTTGATTGCATATTTTTAATTTGTATGTTATCTCAATTCATTTATGTGTTTATACTATTCATTTCCATTTGGTTGTAATTGCTTCAGCTACTTAATTGTACCATTAAGAACTCTCTACATTTCATGATTATATTCATTTGATCCTTGTTGGTGTCCCATCTCGAAAATACGATCCTTCACGAGGCGTTCACACGCTCTCTAGAAAATAATTCGAATAGAGTTACCATCGAACTTTATTTATTCCCGAAAAGGGAAAGGGAAAATATCAATAAAACCCACAAAAAACAAAAATAAAGGGTTGTCGCAACAAAAATCGGATTCGATATTCGCTTATGCAAGGGGAATGTATTAACACCCTTCACATCCTTTGTACTCAACGTGAACCTTTTAGTTAAACTTGCGATTGAATGTTAGCTTATGTTAAATGTTTCCTTCAAGTGATAAATAAATGTAAAAGGAAAATAAAAAGGTTGCAAAAATGTTTTTATTATGGTTCTTGATGAGATTGCGGGTCTCGCTCTTAAGTATCCTAAAGTATAATGAGGATTTCAAAGATACGTAGTTCTGTGTAGAAAATTACGCTTTGGTTGATTAAGAGTGTCACTTTAGACTTTTCGAGTGATTAAAACTTTGTTTGTTGCTCACTCTTGGAGACTTAAGTCTTTGTTTGTTTCACGTCGAAATGGATAAAGCAAACTCATTTCTAAAAAGAAAATTTTAATCAGTTGATTTTTTTTATCGGACAAGTGCTTAGGTCACATTATAACGGTTAAATCTTGGCTTGCATACTTGCAGATGAGACTTAAGCGCTAGTTTCTACACACATTATGTCGGACTAAATAATTCCCTTTGGAAAAGGTTTTCGCCTGTACGAATGCAAGAAAATAGATTTGATGTGTTAAGTGCTTTTTAGGAGAATGACAAACGCTTGATGAGAACGAGTCCTATATAGAACTTCTCATGGAACAACCTTTCTAAACGAGTCCAATCATTTATGGAATGGGGATGGAAGGTCGTAAACCATGTAAAAGCATTTTTTGTGAGAGAAATAGGAAACTATCTCATTCTTGATTTCTCATTATTCATTACGTCCCCTACCTCAGTTAGGTATCGAGCATTATGATTGACATTAAACTCATTAGTATCACCAAAGAACTTTGTGAATTTTGGTACTTTCCATCTCCTTGGAAGTTATACTTGCAATACATATTTTCATAGGGGATACATGTATTTTGGCATTTGCAAGCCCATATTTACACCATTTTGCGCCATTATCCTTTTGACCATGGCTGTAAGATTATTTTCCCCCACCAAGTTATCTTGTCGAACTTTCTTAACGACTCCACTACATCTTGATTTAGATTTACTATCCAAACATGTGGACGCTCAACCTTCCTAGGCATTGCTTGTTTGACCACATGGGGCACAAATTGTTTCCCCTAATTTACTGTGTTTTCGTAAAATAATTATTGCTTCATTTCGAATTGGTGATGCCACTTGAGGTTGAACTATGGGTCGAACCTGCATCGGGGGTGCGCCAAAGAAATCAACAATTCAATTCATTTGAGTTACCAATTATTGGTAACTCTGATTCGTATTCTAAATCAGTGGGTTATATATGGTACCTATTTATTGGGTGAGAGTATTGTCTCATTGCCATCACATAATTAGTAGTGAATGTCGGGATTTCTTGGGAACCAAATCCCATTCCTAATTGGGGTTGTATGGTTCAACCATGGCTACCTATGGCCGAGCCAGATGCCAGTATTGGCGAATACGCATTTGCTGCATTGTCATCAAATGTCAAAGGTTTCGTTTGCAGGTTTTCCATCATGGATGTTGGCATACCATAAGGTTATTCACGTCCAGGCATGGGAATTGTAAAGTTTGTGGAAAATGTCTAAATATTTGTTGCCATATTTGGTCTATGATTCATTGGGTGACTGTGCAAGATCGAAGGGGAAAAACAGTCCCTTATTGTGCAGTTGATGGCGAAACTATTATTAACGGTATGGTCGTCGTACTTACAATTGAAGGGATTGGCTCGGTTGAATGGACAATGACTGTTCCTGGCACCGTGCTATTGGATAGTTGTTTTCCATTATTATTTCTGGGAGAAGTTCACTACCCCTCAATCTCATGCACACTCACACCTTGAGAAATTTCTTAAACGAAGAAGTTTACAAAAGTGATTTTCACAAACAAAAAGATAAAAATCCTCACAAAAAGATCCCACTGGGTATGCCAATTTGTTTATTGTGAAAATTAGTAATTAAAAGAAGTTTCAATTAATACTTAAGGGATTAAACCCGAAAAGATCCCATGACATATTTGTGTGAACCAAGGATTTAGAGCAAAGTGACATTAATGTCGAAATATAATGTTTGAGTATAAACTGAAAGAAAACTGATCGAAATGTAAATAGACTTAAAAGTAAAATGACCAAAGATAACTTGAATGCAGATAATAACTTGAATGAAAAAGACTTGTATTCATAAAAGTGTAACACATACATACATACATTCTTCACTCGTTTCTCAATCAAAAATACTTAGAGTTTTGTAGAATTTGAGTACAATTATTGACCCTTAGAACATAAGCAAACATCTACTTATATATTACTCTAAAATAAATGCTCTACAACAGTCGACTAAACATATCACGCCACGTCTTTTCCTTCATGTAGCCTTCGTCTTCGACATATTTCTATGTGTCCCTGAATAACTACATGATCTTATCCAATTTCAACTCATTTTCCAGATAAAATAACCAACTTAGATATTCAGAAATCTCACTAAATTCCAAATGTAAGAATGACTCCTCAATTTCTTGCTACATTATTCGACCAAAGCTAATGTCATATTTTGACAAATCAAATTCCTCAAATAAACTTATGGTCTTGATTGACCATCCTCACTTCACAAATCATTATTGCATGTTCTTTTGTCATGTCTGCCATTAATACTTGTGTAAAAAATATGAGATTACATGTTGTTAATTAGCTATTTTTCATATTCAATCAAAGATCAGATTCACAACCGCGTCATCCCTTTTGATTTAAGGCCATATAAGCTCACTTGAAAGCTTTCTTCCACCGGTGAGCTTAGTCTCAAACTTGTTTGTGAGTTTAAACGAGGTAAAATGCTTATTACTCATTGGAGAAAATTTGTTTGGTCTCAATTTTTACCTCGCTCTAAGTCCTTTATGGTGAGGCAATTAATTTTTAACAAGAATTCCACTGATGAGATTTTAAAGAGAAGATGCTTTTGTTTCCCTTATGTGTGCAATCCCTGTAACTCTTGTGAAGAAACTTCTCTTCATTTGTTTTTTAATTGAAGCTATGTTTCAAAGCTTTGGGTTGATTAACTTCTGCCCTTAATATTCATGCTCGTATCTGTCATTGGGATGATATTTGGAGCATTTGTCGTAAGCTTTGGTCTGAGCAGTGTTCTAATGTAGTACATGAGATAATTGTTCATCTTTTTAATGCATCTTGCTTTGCAACAAATAGTGTTAGATTTCTGGAAAAATTGATCCATGTTTCTTCTTCGATTTCGTGCATTGTTGTTGCTTGTTCTATTTCTGGGCCTTGTTCTAAAGCTTGCTCGCACCTCCCTATTTTTTATTTTCAGGTTCTAAAGAAGTTTAAGATGAAAATTTTGCCTCCTAATTCCCCGAAAATTGTGGAGGTAATTTGAAAACCCACCCTTGAAATTGGATTAGAGTAAATTGTGACAGGGCTTCTTTATTTAACACGGGGACCTCGACTTCTGGTGGTATTTTCAAAGATCACAACGGCGGTTTCATTGGGGCTTTTTCTCATTTCTTAGGTGTCTCGAACTCACTCATTTTCGAACTCTCGGAAGCTATGTCAATCATTGAGTTCGTCGACGAGAAAGACATGAAGAATCTTTAGTTAGAATCAAACTCTATTGTTGTTGTTAAGACTTTCAACCCCCTTCCTCCCTTAGCGTGCCTTGGCAGGTTCTCAGATTCATACTAGATGGATTAATTATGTTAATTTAACTATTCAAGTGTCTTTTATTGTCTTACATTTATAAAGAAAGGAATACATGTGCATACTCCCTAGCTAACCTTGATCTCACAATTATAAAAATAAAATAAAAATTGTATTCTTCAAAATTATTTCTAAAGATATATAGAAAGATTTAAAAATAATTTTGTCTATATACAATTAGAAACTTTATTATTTGTCTTCTATACACATTTCTTCGATACTATTATTTGTCTTCTATACACATTTCTTCAAACACTTATCGATTATCTTATCTTCCACATATTTTTATATTAAATTTAGTCTCGCTAGTTCTCCTTAATGAAAATCGACGTCACAAGTATATGAAGAGAAGTAACGAGTGGTGGTAGTAAAAGGAATACAGGTTGCCGACATACGAAGACAACGGTATCTAAAAGGACAGTCATAAATGTATTCGTATGCCCTACCCTACTGTATTATTCATGTATGACCACAATTTCCATAGATATTTTTTCATCATCACAACTTCAGTAACATATTATAAATAACCGAACAACTCTTCGTATCATCAACCATTCCTTAAAAACAATGGCATCAACAGAATCTAACGATTTTTTGGCTGGTGCAAAGGATGCAGCAGCTTCAGCACAGAAAACTATAGGGGAACAAGCTTCGAATGTGGCAACTGCTGCTGGAGGTGTTCAGAAGACAGTAGGAGAGTACGTTGGGAAGGCTGTTGATTATGTTAATCCCCCCAAACCAGAACCTAAGCCGGAAGGTGTGTTTGCTGGTGTTTCTAAGGCTGCCGGAGATTTGTTTAAGAAATGAAATATCATGTTGTGTTTCATTAATTAGGATAGTAAAGTTGTCATTGTTCCTTTTATGTCTTTGAACCAACATCCTCATCCTTTTTGTTTCTGTTTTTTCTTTTCTAATTCGGTTGCATATTTTCTTCAATTTAGTTTGTCGTCTTTTGTTATCTTTTAGCTACATCAAATTAGTTGCTCTATTGACATATGTTAATTAATTTTTAGAATTTTTTTTAATATCATGTTGTGAAATTGAAGATTCAAACACACAAAAGAAATATGATTTCTAGCACAAAAAGAACAGACCCAAAAACACACCAATCTCAAATAATAATAAATAATCAACCTTATGTAAAAGCAAAACGAACAATAAAAAAAATGATGAATTTTTATCTAGTCATTCTAAAAAGTTAGGCAGAATTAATCATAGAGTAAATTAGAGTAAATTTCATTTGAAATATACAAAATTTAAATTATTAATTATATTTGTCAGATTTATTAGATTTAATTATAGTTTTCAAAATGTTGTGGATATTTAATATATTTAATATATTTAAATATTTAATATATTTAAACAAACAATTTTAAACTATTAAAGATAAATTTGGCTAATAAATTTTTTTTAGTGCATTGGAAATCTATAAAATTTAAATAAATTTTTCTTAGCCAGATTTATAGTATCCACTTTACTAACATAATTTATATTTATATATCCCTCCACAAAATCTATCCATTTACCTTTGTGTACATCAAACCACATTTCAATGAACCATTCAAATATATCAACACCTACTTCAAATCTTCCTAATGAACGAGGGCCTGATTGTCAATAAATTGACTTTCTATAATAATTCCATATGCTAAGTCTAATCTATTACAAAACATATCATACATGATGCTTTAAATATCTACTTATTGAGGGAGTAGTCTTTATCATCTTCTTCTCAACTTCAGTTTGACGATATTGCACAACAAAAAGATTAGGTGATGACCCAACAAGGTGTTAACGGTTTTAGCATCAAGCATTCTAAACTGCTCCACCATTTTCTTCTAGAAAGTAGATTGAGATAAGAACAATTCACTACTTTTGTAGTTTCTCATGATATCCGTTTTTAGGATCCTCTTGACCTCCCCAATATCTTTCATTTCAAACTCTTCATTCAAATTCTCGTTGAGCATACAAATCTCCTCTCTTTTAGAAATTTCCATTAAGATATCATAGACATATGGAAGTTGATAGATAATGACTTCCTCATTCCTTTTCAATATGTATACATAAATATAATAACCACGCTTAATAAGAAGGTCATCAAACCAACAATACCATTTTTATAGGGTTATGATTTAACCCATACAAATATTTCTTCAAAAGACATTCCTTAGACTTGTCCTCTACAAAAACTCTAGGTAGTTTCATATAGATTTTCTCTTCAAGGTCTCCATGTATAAAACGATCTTGAAAATCATCTGTTTAATCTCAAGATTATAATGACTCACAATAGTTATAAGGACCCTTATACAATAATGATTTGCCACGTGTGAAAATATTTCATTGTAATCAATTTGTTCCATATAAATGAAACCATTTGCTACAAATCTTGCATTATACCTTGGTTTTTCAATAACCATAATACCTTCATTATTTTTGAAGATCCACTTGCATCCAGCCACTCATTGTCTCTCAAGTAGTGGCACGAGTTCCCAAGTATGGTTGATCTCAAATGAATATATCTCATTATTCACTGCCTTCAACCATTTCTTACTAATCTTTTTCATTTCAAGCGACTCCCTAAAGATCTTTATTCCAAGTCTTGAAGCCCTTTAACCACATGTAAATCATAACAAATAAGACCAACATAACCATATATTTGAGGTGGTAATAGCTTCTTACTTACCCTATAAGATACAACTAATAGTTTGGAGTCAAAGTAGGTTTCCCTTCCCTATAAAAATAAGTTAGAGCTTAAACATCATCCTCATCTCTAGTATCACTAGTAGTAATCTACCCCTCAAACTAAGTACTCCAGTCTCCAGCTTAGTTTTTAATTCTTTCATTTTCTAGTCTTTTCACTTCATCATTACGAGTCTCATCAAAAGTAATATTCATGCTTATGATAAATTTTGATGGGCAAAAACACTAAAATCTTCAAATACCTTTAAATTAGAGTAGTCTAGTGGTTTCCCACTCCAAACCTCCGTAGATTTTTTGAAGCACATTCTTGTGGATGACCATCGATTAATCAAATAAGGTATAGTAGAAACAACTTCACACCATAAAATCTTGATTAACTTATCTCCCAATAACATGTACCTTAACCACTCCAAAATGATCATATTCATGCATTCAACTAGGCCTATTTGTTGTGGTCTGCTAGTGATAACTCATTTATTGTGAGATATTTAAGTCATTAATTCTTGGATTATTTATGAAAAAAATTCTTAACTAGGTTTACTTTATTATGATAAAAACACAAGAAATTGGGGGTTGAATTGAGGTTTTCACTCTTGGCTACTTTTCGCACTTTGATGAGTTACGTCAAGCTATGCTATGAATGTGTTACGGAAGCATAAAAGAATATAAAGCATAAAGCAAGAGTAAATAACACACGATATATCCTGGTTCACTTGAGAACTTCTCAAGCTAATCCAATCCACTTGTCAAGGTGATTTCGCCTTAAACAATGACTTAATCCACTATAACCAAATCCATGATTACAATTACACATCAGCATTGTGACTCACTCAATGAACTACTCAGGGATCCAACAGGACATAACGTTCACTGACCCAGCATAAACTCTGCCAAGATTTCTTGCGCAACATACAACCGTGACTAATTGCACAGAACATCTGCGACTTCCTGCGCGGCAACCTGTTATGACTAACTGCACAACACCACGTGTCATGACTTCAGGCTCCAGAACCAACTGTTCTGAGTTGCACCAGAACCTTAGCCCCATAACATATCATCAGTACACATAGTTCTATGAATGCACTAGCAACTAATTTATGTGCATTCCTAAAGTTCTGACATCCACCCAGTCCTTTAGGGAAAGGGTTGTTTACAAATGTTTTGCTTCTTACATAAGCAGATTCTAAACTCACTTAAGTACATCAGAAGAACCTAAATAAACACTAAGAATATTACATTTTATTATTGCTCCGTTGTGTGGTCTTCTGCTTCTTCAAGTTGCTTCTTCATTGAGCACTTGAAGGTTGAAGCCTTATTCTTCCTCAAAAGCTTTGCTAGCTTGGTCTTCATTGAGGCACAAGAAGTACTTCTTTGTCTTGATTCACTTTAAGAACATTTTTGGATAGCAGGCCACGTTCTTCTTCAATCCAATGATCACGTTGGTTACACACCATTCTTGTTGTGGATTTGTAGCTAGAGCTTCCATGATCATCAAAATTGTCTTATGTAACTTTGCAAGTCTTCTGCAACATATGAAGTTAAGCACATTTGTGATTTCAAGATCTCTCTAGTTTTAGCATATTGTTGTTAGAGTAATCAGATAGAAGAGCTGCCTATTCAATCAAACTCTTTGCGGCTTGTTCAAATGTTGTCTTTGTTTATCATCAACCTTATGTGATTGTACTACAACATCAAAAACATGGTTCAAAGACCATTTGACAACTTGGTTGTAAGTGTGTTCAGAAACCTTTCGGTTATATCAATCAACATCAACACACAAACCAATTGTTTGTATCCAAGATTACTTCACATAGAAGACTAATAAGTTTGTGGATAATCAACCTAATTGAATTCCTATTCAAAATTAACAACACTCAAGAGTGTGGTTGTTTGTTTGAATATTGAGAAAAATCATCCAATTCTTTTAGGCTTTATTTTTACCCGGTGAGTAGTGTGAGCATTTGCTAGCCAATTTTGAGCCTTCGCTAAACTAGAATGAATCATAAAGAAAAAGTCGACAAAATGTCGGGATACCATTCATCGGTGATCCTTGTTGTTAAAAAAAACCATTGTGATTCATTATAGTTTGAATTTTTGTATACACTTTACCTCTTTGTTTGAACACACTTCTTGAAGAACATTGTCATTATATTATGGTATGGTTTAAAGTTGGAGTGAGTAGTTGAGTGTGAAAAAAGAATAATTGATGGAATTGGTTCCTCTTGAGAACATAGACAAGAAAAGAAAAAATGAAAATGAGATTTGTTAAAAGCTTTGCACTCTAAGTTAGAGTTGCTTGATAAGAAAAGATCATTTGAAAGAAAAAATTGAGAGGGGGCACCATAAAGAAAAGAAGAAAGGAAGAGATATGGAAAAGTGTGAATTAAGTTGGTTCATTTAATTGGCATGTTCTTCATTTTTCAAAAAACTTTTGAAAACCACTTTGAATCATTGGCCTTTATATATATATATATATATATATATATATATATATATATATATATATATATATATATATATATATATATATATATATATATATATATATATATATCACTTTCTTGTTAACCCTTGCCCCATTACAACAATGAGAAGTCCTTATGAGATCTTTGTTTCCTTGATTTTCCTCTTGAATTGATTTGATACTTGCATGAATTGTTCTGGATGCTAGCACAATTACATATGAAAGTGATTTGTCCCTTGTAGATATTGAGCTTGATTTAGTTAAGTGATTAGGTGATTCTTGTTTTAACATTTTATTACTTGTGTTGTTTGCTTGTCATTTGTGTTTAGGAGTTAGTTCATGATTATGTTGCGATTCTTTGTGAAACCGGACATTAGCGTAATCTTTTGGTTTGAACCATCAATTTGGGTGTGTTATCTTTGTCTGATTTTGTTCTTGTTTCTCTTTGATCTCACCTTTGTTTGAGGACAAACAAAGAAGCAAGTTGGGGAGAGTTGATAAGTGTCAATTTGTGTTAATATGTAGTATAGTTTTTGGCACTTTTCTTGAGCTTATTTGATTTTCTGATGCTTTTTCCCATTGTTTTCGGTTAGTATTCGTGGTATAGTTTATTTTCTTTAATAGTATCGTTTATTTAACTTTTGCTTTAATAGTTTATTTGCTTTAATAGTATCGTTTATTTAACTTTTGTTTATTTTAACTTTTGTTTTTATACTTTAATAGTTGTGTTTTTCAACTTCTATAAATAGGGTTGAATAGTCATTTTTTGAGGGAGAACTCATTTTTCTTAGAGAAAAAACCCTAAAACTCATATTTTCACTTGTTTTCGAAGAATCGGTGCATCAATAATCGGGAGATCGTCTTTGATGCTTTGTCTTCTTCATCTTCTTCTTGTAATGAAAGCTTCCATGATTATGGCTAACTAAACTATTTATATGTCAAGGTTAGAAGGTAGATAAGTCTTATATTTATATGTATAGCCTTTGATCATTGTGTATGAACTCTTGATGATAAATATATGGTGAAAAACTTTGTGTTTATGAAATATTACTTGTGTGGTTCATGATTGAGAAATGTGTTTCACACTTGACCTAAGTTCTTCATCCATCAAATAACATAAGCTAGAGATAGTTATGAGACTTGATGTTCACCTTGTATTGATCTTTAATGTTGCCATTTTGATAGATTGAGTGATGTCATACCCTAAATTTTGACCAGAAATTTTTCGTTTTGTTCATTTTCTGACGCATTTTTGCGATGTATGGAAAATCAGGCATGTTTGCATTTTTTAGATTAAACATATCATTAATCATAAATCATGCATTTTCTATTTAATTTCACCATTTCAATGTCGTTTTAATTTTGTTCTGAATTTTAGAATTTTTCTCGATTTAAAATTATGTTTTTATCATTTTGTAGTTCAATAACTTTTACTTTAATTTCCAGTTAAGTAATGATATTAGATTATCTAGACTTAAGTTAATATCTTTTCATTTAAGAATAATTTAAGTTTAGTTAAATAGTTTAACTAGTTCTCTTTTTCTTTTAAATTAATTCATTTTTATTAATTTACTTTATTTGAATTTAATCTTAATTAGTTAAATAAATTAGTTTAATATTTAATTTAGTTCAATTTTATTCAAACTTAATTATTTTATTTTAATTTATATTTTAATTTAATTTAGCTTAAATTTAATTTATTTAGTTTAATTTTTTATATTAGAATAATTTTTATTTAGCTTTAATTTAATTAGTCTAGTTTAAATTTAATTTGATTAGTTTACTAGTTAGTTTCAATAGTTACATTACATTACATTGGTCTCATCTCATAAACCATTGGTCTATATACTTTTTCTGCTACACACTTTTTCTGTTACAACAATATCACACGCCACCCCTTTTATACCAATCTGTCTTCATCAACTTTATTTTCTTAGTCCACACTCCACACCATTCCAAGCATTACCTCTACTGATGTATTAAGTGTTATACACTCCAAAAAAGATCATCCAAGAAACCTGCAGACAAAACCAATATCCAGATCAAGTTAAAGGTTGAATAATACACATGCCTCTGAAAGGGACTTGACAAGATTTTTTCTGAACAATTTTTTTCATAAAAACAAAGAAAGCAGAAAAAACAGGAGGGGGATCCTCACCTTTTTCACAGCATCCATTACTCCTCCCAACTGATCCTTAAAATCAGAACCCCTTTACAAACCGCTAAAAAAAAAACTTTGGAACAAAAAGTCTTCAGACCTCCTCCGCCATTAACAACCATCAAACTTTAACACAACCAGCAACCCTCATCAAAAATACTGATGAACAGAGAAAAAATTTCTTTTGTTCTAAAAAAAAAGGGGCAAAAAAACTCTTGAAACACAACAACCACCTTCAACGCCTCAATCACCTTCATCTTCAAAACTCACTGCAAAAACCTTTGAACCTCGCTCAAACAAAACCACAACCGCTCACCGCAAACATCGCTGCAGATCCGAAAACGCAAAAAAACACAAACACAATTTGAGCTGTGAGAGAGGCGAAGACGACGGAAAAGCAAAACCTTGAGAGCAAACCAGTGGCGAAAACCACCCATCACCTTTCCGCCGAAAAACAGCCCCGAATATGCACGCAAATCGCGGACAAACCCACTGAAAAACAAACCATCACCATCAAACCACCGTAGAACGAAATCGCCGCAGAGCGCAACGTAGAATTGAAGTCGTCGGGAACAAAACAAACTGTACAGTCACATCCGAGGGAGATAAATGCAGTTGTTGATGGAGATATAGGTTCACGAGAGTTGAGAGGAAAGTTTGCATCGTGTGAGTTTCTTTTCTCTACTGTTACTTTTCTTTCTTTGTTTTAATTACCATTTTATTTAGATTTTTTGTTATTTTTCTAAAGGGAAAATGGAGTGGGCTCAGCCTTGTTTAATTTAAACAGTTCACTATATTATACCTTTTATTACATTACATACTCCTTGTTTCGTTATTACTTAGCATATTAGTCACTTTTAGATTTCTATTTAAACATACTGTTATTTTGTATATTGGAAAGTTAATAGTTTAGACATACTGTTATATTTGTTTTTCTTATATATTAGAAGTTAATATTTTGATGGTTTCTTATGTAATTATAATTTTAGTTTTAGAATTTTGATTATTGTAATTTAATTAGATTTAATTTAATCTTCTGAAAAGTTAGTTTGTTTATTTCGTTTAAGTTTAGATAGTTAGGTTTTTACTTAAATTCTAGTTTCTAATAAATATAATTTATTTAAATATAAATTAGTTATATATATATATATAAGGTTAGTTAAGTTGGGAATTTTATATAGAAGAAAAAATCTGAAATATATTTTTAGGTTAGTTTAGTTGGGTAGTCTTTAGGTTTGAACCCAAGGGCCAATGATATAGTAAAAAGCTACGATAAATCGATTCCGATAAATCGTGACTAATATGAGGCCATTTATTTTATTTTATTTCCATAAGCTTAATTGATTTTTATTCCATAAGTTTATTTTATTTCATTAATTCTATTTATTTATTTACTTTATTTTTCGCATTTTTAATATAATGTCAAGCTAACGGTTCCAAAATACCGTACACCGCACACACGCTTTCTCTTGGGCAAATTACAACGAGACCCTTTATTTCATCGCATTCTAGTGTAAAATTCTTATTATATCCCTCTCCCGCTTTTCTGTGCAATTTATATTTCCGCATTATTTTACCGGTTTCGATTTAGCGTTATTAGGAACATTTAGGAATTAGGATTAGAATCCATGAAATCAATTAATAAAACAAATCATTCTCGCCTACACTTCACACACGTAAGTCGGTCATTTGTGATCGCCATCTGCACCCAATTCATCTTAATTAATTTACGAAAAAAAGGAACTCCGGAGTCTAGCATTCCGCACGTTCTGGATTGAACCGCAAATGGGCTAGCCTCACGCGTTGGTTCAATCACCATTCGTATAAAAATAATTCAATTCATTTAATTTAATTTACGAGAAAAGGAACCCCGGAGTCTAGCATTCCGCACGTTCTGGATTGAACCGCAAATGGGCTAGCCTCACGCGTTGGTTCAATCACCATTCGTATAAAAATAATTCAATTCATTTAATTTAATTTACGAGAAAAGGAACCCCGGAGTCTAGCATTCCGCACGTTCTGGATTGAACCGCAAATGGGCTAGCCTCACGCGTTGGTTCAATCACCGTTCGTGTAAAAACAATTCAATTCATCTTAATTAATTTACGAAAACAGAATTCCGGAGTCTAGCATTCCGCACGTTCTGGATTGAACCGCAAATGGGCTAGTCTCACGCGTTGGTTCAATCACCACTCGTATTCAAAACAATTCAACAATCTTAAAGGATCAGGCATGATTCATCTCCATAGGAAAGTTGTTCCTCCTATCCCCACAAACACAAACAAAAATCTTACAAACAATTACTTTCAAAGGAAGAACGTGGCATTGCTTGTCGATACGAATATCCAAGTTTAAAGCTTCTTCCGATTTTATTTATTTTCAAAGAAAGAATGTGGCATTGCTTGTCGATCTTATATCCAAGTTTAAAGCTTCTTTCGATTTCTCATTTCTCAAACGTTTGTGGTGGAATAGGTGAGATACTTCTCTTAAAGATGACGACTTGTCTCTTTCTTTCGCATACAAATTAAAATTTACCAACCAATTCAAATCATTTTCATAATTAATTAGCGAGTAACTGAACTCCGGAGTCTCGCATTCCGCACGTTCTTGAATGCAACCGCAACATGGGCTAGCCCCACGCGTGGTTCATTCGCCCTCTCGTTTAAAACACCCTTAATAAAGATCAAATATCTTTTCTCAAAACGAACGTTGTTTAAATCTTTCTATCTCGCAAATAAGCTAACGCTTAGCAGTAGAATGCATTTTCAAACAGTCGTTCTATAAAAAACACAAATCGCCGTCTGCACGAACTACGAAGCTCTGACTTTCCCATTGCACAAGGGAATACGTAGGCACGGGGATTTTAATCCTTCGCGAGCATAATAATAATAAAAACTCAATCTTTTCTCCGCCATAAAACACAATAATAAAAAACTTAACAGTTTCCCATAACAAATTATAATTAAAACTTTCCCTTTAATAAGCAATCTTTAATCATAAAGAAGACAATAATAACAAGTTAACAATTTTAAGCGCAAACTAGACTAAGAGGTTCCCGTTGAGTACAACGGACGTGAGGGGTGCCTAACACCTTTCCTTTGCGTAACTGACTCCCGAACTTAGATTAGTGGTTTCGTTGACCATTCTCATCCTTTATTTAGGTTGTGTCTATATCTTCCTTTTCTCTCGTAGAATAAATAGAATTAGGTGGCGACTCTGTTGTTTATTTTAGGATCGTATTTTTCGAGATGCGACAAGTGAGAGATCATCAATGGATCAAAATGGTAAAACTCACAACTTTTGTTAGAAATAAATATCTTGAGAGTATATTTTGATTGTGTTTATCGTTTTAACGAGTTCATCCGCTTGATCGAAACTATTCGTGCAAATGGGTTTATTGAACCCTAAACTTGGCATGTGTTTTTTATAAACTTTCACCAACAGATATTTTTAACTTGTAGCTTTTAATTCGAATGCAAACTAAACGTTCCGTTAACAAAACCAAAACCTCGTGTGACCATTGAGTCTTAAAACTAGCACAACTGCAGAAACACGGTGATATCACAAAACAATCTATATGGATCGATAACAAAAACCCAACTCTATTTGTACTCCAACAAATTAACCTTGGCATGTGCTTTTTATAAACTTTCACCAACCGATATTTTTAACTTGTAGCTTTTAATTCGAATGCAAACTAAACGTTCTGTTAACAAAACCAAAACCTCGTGTGACCATTGAGTCTTAAAACTAGCACAACTGCAGAAACACGGTGATATCACAAAACAATATATGTGGATCGATAACAAAAACTCAACTCTATTTGTACTCCAACAAATTAACCTTGGCATGTGCTTTTTATAAACTTTCACCAACCGATATTTTTAACTTGTAGCTTTTAATTCGAATGCAAACTAAATGTTATGTTAACAAAACCAAACCCTTGTGTGACCATTGAGTCTTAAAACTAGCGCAACGGTAGAAAGGCGGTGATATCACAAAACAATCTCTGTGGATCGATAACAAAAACCCAATTCTATTTTTACTCCAACAGTTGGCAAGGTAGCACGAAAGATAAGAGGAAAACTCATTGGTCTAGATGGGGTGATCTTTGCTTACCGGTAGAGAACGGCGGGTTAAGTATGAGAAGAATTGACGATTTCAATTTAGCTTTACTTAACAAATGGAGATGGAAAATTTTAAAAGGGTCGGACAGCTTGTGGCTTAAGGTGTTGAAATCTCGATATGGTGATTTGTGTCTTTGTGTGTCGGGTTGCGCTCCTAGAGGATCTAGTTTGATTTCTTCTTCGGTTTGTTGGAAGGATCTAGTTTCCTTATCAAACAAACACCCAGAGGATCTCTTCTTGGATAACTGTAGCTTTAATGTGGGAAATGGCTTCTCCACTCCGTTTTGACATGTGAATTGGACTGGAGGCGGGTGTCTTAAATCTATTTTCTTGAGCTGTTTTGAATTGTTGCTTTTGAAGGATGTTTCGGTGGCGGGGATGAGAGGTTGGTGTCGCGATGTGTGGGAATGGGGTGATCTTGGTTTGAGTAATGTTGGGAGGTTTAGGCAGTCTCGTATGCCTCAGCAATTTGCTTCTGACCAGTTTTTTTCTGCAGGTTTTTTAAATTTTGATGATGTTGTTTATCAAGATGCAATCCCTCTTTCTCAATCTGCAACAGGGCTCGGTGATGTGTTCAACATTAACGTTCTTCCTTTTTGGGCCAACAGGAACATGCAGAATATGCAACAGGTCTCGCAAGAACAACGCCTAATCTCTTCTCATGTTTCTCTGGACAACACATCTTCTATTTACCAGGATCAGGTTGAGGATGGGAGTCATTTTGTGCAGACATCATTTGAGTCCAGCCAACATATTTTTGGGTCGCAGCTTGCTCTGACGCAACAGGCTATTTCGGAACAGCAGCAGGGAGAAATGGCAGATCATATTCTGTCGACCCAAACTATCTCGGCGGAAGAGATTACCGGTATGGATAATTTGATTCAAGGCGTATCTCTGGATTTTGCAGTGAAGGGCAATATGGAAGGAAATGGATGCTTCTCTGTTAGTTCTTGCTACGATCTTTTTGGTAAAAAACACATCCCGTTTGGTCCTTCGAATAAGTTCGACTAAGCTATTGGATTGCTTTAGAAAATAGTTGTGCCTTCTAAAATCAAAGTATTCGGATGAAGGTGTTTGTTAAACAAATTACTATTGAAGGGTATTTTGATATCTATAGGGATTATTCTGATTGATAGTGATCCCAAGTGTGCTTTTTGTAACAACTATTTGGAATCTTTATCTCACTCTTTTTCATCTTGTTCGGTGGTATTTTTGGTGTGGAAAGAAGTGGCGGATTGGATCGGTTTTGATGGAATTGGGGGTATCTCTTTGGCGGGAGACTTTTTGGATTCTTATCGTTTGTGCAAATTTAATTTTGTTAGGTCGGGTAGAGAGGGTTGTATCTGGTTGGCGATTTCCTAGAATTTATGGATTCTTCGGAACAAATCATTTTAGAAGCATTGGATGGAATGTCATAGATTTAGTGTAGTCGATTAAATAAACGGTTTGAAGATGGTTGTTCATCGGCGATATTAGGTATCCCATTTGTAACCTTTACGAATTCGACAAAAACTCTTTTATTCTATTTGTCTTAGGTGTTAATGGGTGGGTAATTTCCCTCTCCTCTTTTGTCAAGCTTTGTCTCGCACTGTTTTGTAATTAAGCTTGAGTACCCTTACTACTCATATTAATATACCCCTTGCTTAAAATTAAAATAAAAAATAAAAAACTTAAAAACGAAGAAATACTGAAGAATATTTTAGTTACTGCTTAAATCAACTATTAATATTATACACACATCTTCATAGATTTCATAGAACAGTGAAACAAATAATCACAGAACTTGTTCAAACCAATTAACATTATGTACATATGTATCTATCGTTGTTCTTGTTTATTTGAAGCAGGTACATGCCCCTGGAAGCTTGCCTGTTGTTCTAATTATATTAGCTTTCTCTTTTGCCTTAACTGTTTCACTCTTTCTTCTCTCATCTGATTGTGCTCTAGCTCCTGCTGCAATCCCATCTATGTATTTTATCTTCTCTTCATATTTCTTCCATGCTTTCTGCTTTTTCCTCTCATTTTCACTTTGCTGCATTTTCACAAAGGTACCACTAATCAAAAACTAAGCATAAAGTATGGTTAAGTTGAATAGAAATATTTCTAACCTCATGCTTATTTAGCTTGCGTCTTGCTTTCATCTTCTTCCTCTTTTCCCATTTCTCTATTGTCTCTAACAATCTCTCATACCTGATAAATCAATTATATTTTTATTGCATGCAATGAATCAAGTTAGAGATTAACATAGTGTTGTTGAAAAATATAATTATTTGCATGCATGCATGCATGCGTATACCTTTCTTTGATCTTGTTTAGCTCTTCCCTTTCCCAAGCATCTGCTTTTGTATCTGTTGCACCTAGTCTTCTTCTATTAGAGATTGAAGTTTGCCTTATTGGTGGCTGTGGTGGCGGCGGTGGCGGTGGCGGTGGCGGTGGCGGCGGTGGTGGTGGCAGTGCTGTTCTAAACATGGTTGGATCATCAACTCGTGGAAGAGTTTTTGGTCGCGAGGTCTCAGATTTTGACTCATCAGTGTTATTAAAGTAGTTATCACCAAAAGTTGGAGTCTTTTTTGGTGTTTGCATATCAGGTTTTTTATTTTTCCTTGATTTATGAATAAAAGGTTCAATATTTTCCAATGATGGTGCTGACGGGAAGGTGGTTGTCTTTTCAGGCCTCTTTTCTTCTTGAATAGTTGATGTTGATGTTGTTGGCACCTTGTTAACTTGTTCATCTGTGCTTTTAAACGAGCCTACAATTTATGCAGATAGATTCAGTTCATCATAATTCTATTTTCGTGTTTTCTTAACTACTTGTTTGAATCGTATGCATATTGCAGTTCCATCTATCTCGAGGGACTCGTCTCTGGTTCTATCCAGCTCGAGGGATTAGTTTCAGCCGTTACGACATATTGGATACCGAATTTAAAAAAAATAATAAAAAAAATAAAGAATGAATTTCATTACCTGACAATCTTTTAGATGAAGAACCTAATTGGGATAATGTAGATTTTCTATCAAACACATTGCTTCTGGTTTTGGTCAACGAGGTTTCAGAAAAACCAGTGATGTTCTTCTCATGTGTTATTTCTGAGACATGTGAACTAATTGCAAATGCTGCTGCAGCTACTGCTGTTGCATGTTCTATTTCTATAAAATCATAATCATGACTCATATTCCTTGAAAGTTGTCTCTGAAACCAATTATTTGCCTTTTTCTTCTCTGCAGAAACTTTTCAAATGATTGTCTCATTCAGTTTTCAGCCAAAAACAAAACTAGAAAGAGCATTAATAGTTTCAGCACCTTTGAAAGATGAACTTTTCTGTATTGGTATTTTCTGGTCCCTGCTACCACCAAAATCAGCTATATTCTCTTCTTCTTCTGCACCAATCAATTTCTCTCTACCAAAAAATTGTTTAGCATAAAACAGAAAGCACTTTCTATATTAAGAATTGAAAGTTTTAAATTTGGTATTAGGTGGAAAGTAAAAAAAATGACTAACCTGATTTGCTTAATCCAATTGTCCATTCTATACAGGAAGAAATTTTCTGCTTTAATTATGAGCAGTTGTACTTTTAGGTGCTTATTTGAAAGAGAAGAAACCAATGAAATTTGAACCTTTATTAGGGTGAAGCAAGGTTTGATATACTTTGCATGTGTAACATGATTTGGAACTCTAGTGCCTTGTGAGGGAAGACAAGTATTCTTTTCTTGTTTAGAGATTTTTTGCCATCAAGTATAGGATCTTATTTGACTTTGTTTGTTTAGCTTGTTTTATAATCCAGTTTTGTGAGATGAAATTTTAAGAGATTCTTATTAAAAATGCTATAGGATAAAAAGTATGTTAGATTTTAAGAGATGCTAAAGGGAATAAACAAGTGGTTTTCTTAGCAAAAAGGAAAGAGAAACCTTTGTGCAATGGAGACTTTTTAAATATTTAATTTTTTAATATCTTTACGAGTGAATATTAAATTATGTGGATTTTTATTTTTGGATATGGTTGTGAATAATTTAAATAACCGATTAATTTGAGCATCTTCGATTGTAAGAAAGAAGGTAAAGAATTCTAATGCGAGTTTAGTTTAGATGGGAATAATTTAGAGTTTATGGTAAACGAGTAACATTTTAATATTTAACAATGTTATTTCTTCTATTATTATGTTGTCTTTAATATCAAAATGCTATCTTGGTTTTGGCTAGTTTATAATTTTAGGTTGAAGTTTCATGTCATAAATTTGTAATTTATATTGGATTCTAGTACCCTTTATATTTTTATACTAATATTTAATTATAAAAAAAAATATTAATTATATTAAATTTCTCTGTCCCTAAATTCAGTTTTGTCATCTTGAAGTTTTATTTCTCCCCCTTATAAAATCAAAAACAATATTTCATTACACCTTTTACGTGTTTGTGACTGGACATACATTTCTGTATACACATCACTCTAGGGCCACCGCCACTTCATCATCTTCCAACCTTCAACACAAACCCCTCACCTCTACATCCACTTCATCTTCTTCCAACCTTCAACACAAACCTTGAACAAATTGATTCACACAACCAACTCATTTTCGTCTTGCTCCACCACCATTAACGGTTCCCCTCCTTCTAGTGTCACCGCATCTGTAAACATTACCGGAGCCTCCATGGAAACTGTCGGAATTTGATTCTTAAACCCCAATTTGAATGTTACTGCTTCAATTGGGTGGTTCGAACTTGGTACGTTGATGTTGCGATTTGGCTAACTGTTTCAATTCACTCAAAGACCTAAAAAATAAAGCGAACCATAAGATTCAACTCGAATAAAGTGAAATTGAAATCGAAGAGAGTGAAATTGAAAATTGAAAAGTATGAACCTCTTTTTCGTTACAGAGTTTGAAACGGTTATCGAGGTTGCTACTGTTATCGGCGGAGAGAACAAGTGGAGCTAAAGGAGGTGATTCTTCTATGTGCGGTGGTGTATGATATGGAATTGTAGGGTTTTGTGATAAAACGGCGTCGTTGGAGAAGAGAGATGAAGTTCAATTTTGTGAGGTTGAAATTTGTGTTTGGCTTTCTCAAGCTTTTTTTCGTTGTTGTGAACTCAAAGTATAGCTCTGTTGTGTATTTAGTTTGTTTCTAGTGTGCATTGCAGGTCATCTATTATTGTTGGTTGTTGGGAAAACCTTGGTTTGGATGTCGCAGCTTGGCAGGTGGAAGAAAATCAAGAGCCGCATAACCAAGATTGAAATCCAGTTTGTACATTGAAGTTTGAAGATAGTGCTATCAATTTGAAGATTGAAGTTGAAACCCAGTTTGTACATTGAAGTTTGAAGATAATGTTATCACTTCTGCATCTGAACAATTCGGATCCGGTTGAATTACTCGCCGACGACGAGTTCTCTGACGAGGAAATTAACGTTGCAGGATGTGTTTAAGAGAGCTATGGGTGAGTAGAGGAAATTGTCCAGTATTTTGATTTTGGAAGTTCTTGATATTTTCTCTCAAATATTTGCTCTTTTTATATATACATACATTTTATTTGCTCTCTGCATTTTATGTTTAGTTGCTAGTTTATTGAAGCTTTTTAATTAAAGTAAGTTTATGGTTCTTTACTTTCGGAGAAGTCAATATAAGCTTAATGGTGTTGTGTTTAGGGGATTAGTGGTGGCGATGATGGCAACCAGGGACGTCCAGTCAGCATGCCCAATCAGCATAAATTGTAAAAATGATAAAAGGGGCAGTAAAATCTGATTTTGGGTTTTATAAGGGGTTTTATAAAAAAAACTTCAGGGGAATATCAAATTTTGCCCTAATGACAGAGGGTTTAATATAATTAACCTTAAAAAAAATAGAATTAAATATGATTGTATTCATTTTTAGTCCATTAAAATAGTTTATTTAAAGAATGGTACTCCTAAAAATTTGTATCCACATTTTTTATTCCTAATATTAAAATTGTCGCTAAAATCGTCGTTAATTCAGTTGCTAAGTAATAAATTGTTATTGAAACCGTTGCTAATTTTATTGCTATGTTGTAAAAATCGTCGCAAATTTACAAAAAAGACCAAAAGAGTGGATGAAAAATTATAATTGAAAATCATTTTTTGAAACAAATATCGTAAAGAACAAAGATTAAAAATTAAGATATTTTAGAATGATTACGAATATATTTAACCCAAAAAATTAATAGTTAAAAAGTAGTGTAAACCATTATGAGTAGAAATTTTGTACTTTCCCCATAATCACAATGCATGGGATGAAGAGAATCTTCACTATTATTGGGAAATTTTACCTTGTATCCTTGCGTTTGTCTCAATACCCCTATATATTTTAAATATTCTGATTTTATCCTTTCTATTTATTTAATTATTTTTAACTTTTACCTTTTACCCCTACGTTTGCTCCAATACCCTTACATATTTAGAAATTTTACCTTGTACTCCTGCATTTGCCCCAATACCTCTGCAATTTTATAATATTTCAATTTTATCATTTCTATTTATTTAATTATTTTTAACTTTTACCTTGTACCTCTATATTTGCCCCAATACATGTACATATTTTTTACTTTCAATTTTATCTTACGTTTGCCCTAATACCCCTATATTATAAACATTTATTTTCCAATACTATTATATTATTTATTTTGTCATCTCACTAATATATTTTTGTAACAGGTGACATGAACGAAAGATTTCTCTTACCGTCAGTCACAGTGGATTGGCAGAATAATCGTACATCAGATGCAACATCTTAGATAACAGGATTCTCTGGACGGTTACAAAATTTACATAAGCTTACACCGATTCTCCCAAAACATATTATATTATGATATATTTTAATATATTTTTTTATATTTCTAATGCACGATTGTTTACATGTTATTTTTTTATGAATTCATCTGAATAATTATATGCGTTAGAACTGTCTTTCCATCAGACAATCACCGATGAATATATCTGTCGCGTCCTCTAATGCGAGACACTGAAAAAATAAACCAAAATAAAATTAAAAAAATATTTAACAAAAAAACAAAATAAAAAAAACGAAATTCAACCAGAGGCTACTTCCGGTGTGTAAATCCAGAACAAATGTAAATCAGAAGTAGCAATATAGCTACTTCCGGTGTATAACTGGAAGAAAAAAAATCTAAACCGGAAGTAGCACAGATGCTACTTCCGGTGTGTAAAGCCAGAACAAATGTAAACCGGAAGTAGCAATATAGCTACTTCCGATGTGTAACTAGAAAAAAAAATCTAAACCGGAAGTAGCAATACAACTACTTTCGGTGTGTAAACGTAAAAAAATTATAAATCAGATTTAGCTTAAATGCTAGTTCCGGAATGCAAATACCTAAACCAAATGTCTTGTTGCTAAGTGTTCTGGGAGCGAAATCTGCTTTTCAAAAGTTTAATTTTTGAATTATACACTATTTATATGAGGGCATTTTCGTCTAGAAAAATTATTCCTATGGATATTGGGACAAACGTAAGGGTACAAGGTCAAATTTCCCTATTATTGTTACTAATAGGAAAAGAAAATCTACATTGTCTGGACTTATGAAAAATATTACAACAACTATCCTTATTTGAATGGAAATTGCATGCAAGTACATGAGAAAGCTTTTAAAACTCTTAATTTAAAGGATGGCCCATTCTGGAGGGCCAAACTTTGGACATGACAAGTTGAACGGCAGCTAGAGAGAGGTACAAGTTTCATTCATCAATTTGTGCACTGAAATTAGACTGCAATTGAATTGAGGCACAAATAAAACATTTTTCAATAGAATATTTTATTAAGTGTAAACTCTCCAATTTTTCTACCAAAACTGATTTTTCTGTGGTTATATAGAATGGTTTCTCAATGTTGGAAATTCAACTCAAAATAGAACATAAATTAGTCATGTGGATTTAGAACTTTCCACATCCTAATGTAAAAAAAATTGATCACTGAATGATTCCTCCCTTTGGACTTGGTGTCAGAAAATTGATCACTGTCAAACATTATGGATTTATATGTTTAAAAGTTAAAAGTATTGTCAATGTGATATAAGACGGTAAAGTTTGTTGATAGTAAAGCTACAGTCAACTGATTGGTTGTTTGGTTTTGATGATGATAACACCTAATATCAAATGATATATAATGAAGTTTTTATTTCTTGAAGATAACTCAAACAGTCGAAGAAACTCAACATGTTTTATCAAGTTAGCCTGAATAAAGCTTTCCTTTTTTAATATGCTCTTAAAGATCAAATCATCCTTTTGAAGTCAACACTATAGTCAAACGAATTTCAAGTGAAGACTTTTGTTTCAAGGTTCGCCAATGGTTTGACCATTCTGATGATGATAATCAACTTGAAATTATTGCAAACTTCAATAAGCTAGAAGACTCAAAGTTCTTGAAACCAAGATTTGAAGATTCAGAGTTGTAAAAAGAGAGAAAATATGAAAGCTTGCTTGATCGTGTCACTTTGAGTTACTTGTGTCTTGTAAAGGCACAAGGGTACTTTTGAAAATACTATGGCAAAATATCACACACACACACACGCACACTCATAAAAAACCTTTGAGAAGCCTCTCATATTTTAGTAAAACCACCTGAATTTTTTTTTAATGCCTAGCTAATTGATTAAGGGATTGTATGATCAATTAGATGACTTTTTACAAATGTATAATCGATTGTTCCTAATCATTTAATCAATTATTTTCATTTGGTTGAGTCTAAAATCAATAGGGATAGTCTCATAATAAATGGTAACGGATAAATATCAAAATCTTCCATTTTTGTCTTGAATATATAATCGAATATTGGGGGGGGGGGGGGGGGGGGGGTCAATAATTGACTTTCCTAATAGATTATGGCATTCATTTCACTCATGGATTATTTCCAATTTTAAACAACAATTTGCCTTGTAAATAGAGAGCTTATATATCATTTCAAACCACTCAGAAAACGAGCTTTGATCTCACTTTCTTACTCTCTCTCTCTCATCATTAAATTTCTCATTTATCTCACTTATATTTATCCATTAGTGCTTCGAGAGTATTCTTGGGTCTGTAACGCCTCGATTTAACTGTTTAATTATTTATTCGATTAATTGGAAAGTTATTGTATGTTGTATGAATTGTAAAGATTGATGGTGTGTTGTTGTGCCTTATTGATGGGTTGTGTATCCTTAGTGAAGGGTAGTGGCATTGTGAGGTAGGTTGGCGTGTTGAGTAAAAAGAATTATATTATTTTAATTAATATAAGTTTAATAATTTATATTATATATTGAAATAATTTAATTATTGGAATATTAAGTGGAAAGGATAGGTTAGTAAATAGGTGAGTGGTTAGTGAGGGCGAGATAGGGATTCCAATATTAGGGGTCCAAGGGTTATGTTGGGGAATTGGAGAAAAGAAAAAGAGAGTTTGTAGAAATTGATCGTGGAATTGAGAAGAGTGTAAACAAAAGAAAGGAAGAAGAAGTTAGGGCAAGAGCTAGGAGAAGAGAATTCCGACAAGGGAGAGAAATCATCCTCCGAATCAAGGTAAGGGTGAGATTTCTTTCATCTCCTAAGGGTAAAATAATATGAGTATTGAGTAGAGAATCATTAGGTTGGAATCCATGGGGATTGGGGGAAAACTTGATGAAAAAGTATGATAGCATGATTAGGAATTGATGAATTGTTGTAGTTGTTTGATTGGATGATTGTATATAGGATGAATGTATTGTATGTATGAAATTCTGTGATTTTTTGAGGTTAAGAAGGGTTTTGGAAGAGGGAAATTGCATCAGGAGATAGGCTGAAACCGTAGAGTATTTCTGCAGAATTCGTCGTTCCCGCTTAGCGCGACATAGCGCGCTGTTGGGAAATTTTGCCTCTTTCAGGCAGAGACGAGCGTGCTTAGCACGGGAGTGTGGCCGCTCAGCGCGGTCTGGAACCAAAAATAAATTATTTTTATTATGAAAAATTCCAGAAATTATTTATTTTATACCCTGGTGGTTATGTGTTGGTGTGGTGGTGTTAGGGACATGTATTGGTAGGCTATGTGCTTGTTTTATAGTATGTTAGAGATAATGATGTTAAAACATGAGTTAACATGTATACATATGTTGTTGATGTTGTTATATGGTGTTGTTGATGTTGTTGTTATATGTTGTTGTTGATGTTATTACATGTTGTTGTTGATGTTGTCGCATGTTGTAGTTGATGTTGTTGCATGAGGTCGTTGTTGTTGTTGACATTGCATATTGTCATTGATGGTGCATGGCATGTGCATAGTTATGGGATGGTGTACCAAGGTAGTGTAACAATGTCCATCTGACTTCCTTGAGGGAATCGTTGTTGGTGCGGTCATAAAATAGGGACCGTACATGACCATGAAACATGGGTCGTGGGTGTGATCATGAAAGAGGGATCATACTAGACCATGAAATAGGGGTCGTGAATTCCGACGAGAATTGGATCATGAAACAGGGATCGTTAAATGGTACCACATGCATTGAGTCTGGTGGAGTTTCATTTGCATGAATTAGTTGATGGTTTTGCGTAATGTTGATATGTGTGTTGGTGTGAACGTTTATTCTGTTAATTGATGAGAAGTGGTGGATACCTGGTGATGTTTATATCTTATTTGTATTAATTTTTCTTTCGTTGGTGTAAGTATCTCACCCCTTTTGTTTGAATATTACCTCTACGTGGGTAAGTGCAAGTGATCATGAGTAGTAGAGTCAGTTGTTGGTGAAGTCAGTGCACTTCATATTAGAAGAGTCAGCTCTGATACGTAACTTTGGGGGGTTGGGAACGATGTTCGAATTTTTATAATTTAAGACAAAAGACTAAGTTATTACTGAAATATTATGTTTATTTTCCTAGCAAATTCCGTTGTATGAACAATTTTTATGTTATGTATCGTTTGAGCTATGTTTTGGAAGTAATGTAACACTTGAATTCCGATTTTTATTTTGTCACTCTGATTTTAAATTAAGAATTTTACGGGGAAATTTGGGTGTTACAGTGTCTAAGTAAGAATCATTGTCTCGAGTTAGAGCCTACTTGTAATTTATCAAGAGTGTATTATCTCTTAAGTAAATACTTATTCTATAAGAATTATTTGGTTGTTATCTAAACTAGTAAAACTTCTTATTTATTTTAGGGAATTGTCTTAGGAAGTATTCATTTAGTTAGTGAGTTTCACTGAAAATAAAATCCTTCTTTTGGTTTGTGAAGATTAGCCAAAAAAATCTCCACGATGGTTCCTAAACTCAACACGGTGTAAAAGATCTTTGGATTCGAGATTAACCTATGTAAAACTCTATCTTGGTTGGAGGATAACCTCTGTAAACCCGGTTTATTGTTTTGTTGGAGGTTAGTATTTAAACATCATATCCTTGAATAAGGAGGTTCATAGGCACATCAAATTTAAAGCTCTCAAGATTAATGGATACTCTCAAGAAGAATTCTTAGGGAAAGGAATAAGTTAATTTGCGTCGAACTTGTATAAATCTCTTTCTCTCTCTCTCTCATTTATTTTCTTTCATTAGTTTTTTCGTTGCTTATTTACTCGTTTGTTTTTAAAATGTTTTCAAACTATGATTTTGTTTTCAACCCAAGTTTTCCAAACCTCCGCAATTCACCCCCGATTGTGTATGGAGAATATGATTATTCAAAAGTCGAGATTAAAGTAGATTAATGACAGAGATTCCAACACCTAGTATTTTCATAGGGTGATGAAAGGGAGGAGGAGTAGAAATCATTTAGGCCCTTTGAATACGGTGAATGGTGTGGTGGAATCGGTAGTGGATGTGAAAGAAGAGGTCTGACTCCACTTTGCTTCTAAATTTGTGGAGCTGGAGCCCATGAGACCTATTCTTAATGGGATCCATTTGAACTCGATTTCGCTTTTAGAAAGGAATTCGTTATAAGCTCCTTTTACGGAAGTTGAAATTAGAGAGGCGATATGGAGTTGTGAGGGGTCTAAGAGTCCGGGTCCAGACGGGTATATTTTTTTCTTTATCAAGAAGTGTTGGTCCTTTATGTAAGAAGACTTCTTTAATTGTTTTAATGATTTTTATTCCAAGGCCCTTCTATCAAAGTCAATAACTTCTTCTTTTCTCACCTTGATTCCCAAGAATTCCAACCCTTTGTCTTTGAATGATTATAGACCGATAAGTCTCATTGGTTGTATCTATAAAGCAATATCCAAATTGTTGGCGGCTAGATTGAAATTGGTCCTTAATTCTATCATATCTAAGAGCCAAAGTGCGTTCGTTCCAGGGAGACAATTGCTAGATGGTGTTGTGGTTACTAATGAGATGTAGAATTTTGCGTCTAAGTAAAATAAGGAATGCTTGCTTTTTAAAGTAGACTTTGAAATGGCCTATGACAAAGTCTCGTGGGATTACCTTAAGTTTATGCTTCGGAAGATGGTTTTCGGTGAAGTTTGGATGAAATGAATGGAGGATTTGATTTTGTCTAGTGACATGTCATTTTTGGTGAACGGTAGTCCTACTAAGGAATTTAGGTTGGAGAGAGGTTTGAGGAAAGGAGATCTCATATCTCCGTTTCTTTCTGTGATGGTGGCGGACGATTTGAGAGGTTTGGTGACCAAATTCGTGGAGAACGGTAATTTTATGGGATTTAACTTCAACGGTAAATGTTTGGTGGATATGCTCCAATTTGCGGATGATACTCTTTTGGTTGGAGATGGGAGTTGAAATCATATTTGGGCTATTAAGGCGGTCTTAAGGGGCTTTGAACTAGCGTCGGGTTTGGGAATTAATTTCCATAAGAGTAAGTTGATTGGTGTTAATGTTATCTCTAATTTCCTTGACGTGGCTTCTTATTTTCTTTCTTGTAGAAAGGAAGAGAATAGATTCACTTTTCTGGGGATTCCCGTTGGTTGCTTTTCTAGTAGTGCGTCTTTGTGGAGGGAGTTAATTTCTAGATTAAAAAAGAAATTATCTTGTTGGAACAACCATATGCTTAGCTTTGGTGGTAGATTGACACTTTTGAAGTCGGTTCTTTCTAGCCTCTCTATTTGTATGCTTTCCTTTTATAAAGCACCAGTTAAGATTGTTAAAGAATCAATTTGATTCAAAGTAATTTTTTGTGGGGTGGATCGGAGTTGAAAATAAAAATTCATTGGGTGAGTTGGAATGATGTTTTCCTTCCTATTGATAAAGGTGAGCTTGGATTAAGTAGAATTGGTGATTTTAATATAGCTCTTCTTCATAAATTGAGGTGGATGATTTTTCGGAACATAATTCTTTTTGAGGGAGGTGTTGAAGGCTAGGTACGATGATGTAAATTTGAAGATTATGAATGCTGAAGTTTCTTTAAAACATGATGGTAGTTTATCTCATTGGTGGAGGGATATAAGTAATTTAGGGAAAAATATTCTGGAAGATTACTTTGTGTCTAATGTTAATTTTGAGCTTGGTGATGGTTATAATATCCCTTTTTGGCATTCTTGTTGGTTTGAAGATTCATGTTTGAAAGATAGATTTAAGGAGATTTTCAACCATTCTAATCTTAAGAATGTGGAAATTTCTTGCATGGGAGGATGGATAGATGGCGTGTGAAGGTGGGGTGATTGGGGGATCTATGGTCGAACTTCATCGCAGGTGGCGGCGAAAGGGTTGGCCTTGTCCTTGTTGTTGTTGCAGACAACGAATTCCCCTTCGGAGCGCGACGCGACTTTGTGGATGGGGAGAGAGCAACCCCGTTATTGGTTGGTAGCTTTCTGAAAATTTCTAGTAAATATCATTATCCTTTGGGCCCTCATAATCTTTTTGATAAAGCTTTGGTTTTGGTTTGGAAATTAAATGTTCCATCTAAAATTAAATTCTTTGCTTGGAGATGTTTTGTTAATAGATTACCAACCAAGGATTTGTTAGCTATTGGAGGTTGTCATAACTCTAATGATAATGCTAATTGTGTTTTTTTCCAAGTGGAAAGTGAATCGTTATACCACTTATTTATCTCTTGCCATGTTATTATTTTGGTGTAGAGGGAAGTCGTGGATTGGTTTGGTTTGGAGGATTTTACCGCTAAAAATATGCGAGAAAACTTTATAGGTTGGTTAGATTATAGTAAATGGAAGAGGGTGTTGAAAGGAAAAGCCGAAAGTGCGTGGTTGGCTACTTGTTGGATTATTTGGTCAATGAGGAATGCCATTATTTTTCAGAAATGACTCTTGGAATGTTTTGGATATGGTTTGGAGCATTAAAGCTTTAATTTGGAAGTAGTCTTTTATTGGGAATATTACTTATTCCAATTGTAACTTTTAGGATTTTAGTAAAAATCATTTGTTATATCTTTCTTAAAGTTCAATTGGTTTGTAATCTTCTCGTCGAGTGTTTGTCTCGTGCTTTTGTAAGCAGGTTTGAGAATTCAAACCCTTAGTTCTCTCATTAATGAATTTCTTTCTTATAAAAAAAACTATTAATTTTGAATAGAAATCATATTTATGATACCTAGCTTTATCTTTTTATCGTAACTTCTAGAATTTTGTTTTTGTAAGCAAGATATATATTGATAAGAGTACAAAAGGTACTCAATCCTGATTTTAAAAGATAAGAGATCAAGGCTAGAAAAAAAACCGAAATTGTTTCTACCAATTGCAACCTAAGACAAATAAAACATAGGATCTTTGTTGAATTCATATAAATTATAATTGGAATGAGTAATTTCTCCGATGAGCAACCATCTCCAAACAATAATCTTCACTTTCCAAACAATGTCCTCCATATTCCAACCTGAATTCTTAAAAACAATATTGTTTCTAAGAGTCCACAAGCTCCAAGAAACCGCTAACCAAATACTTCTTTCTCTCCCCCCCCCCCTTTACACGCTTGGATTTACAAAAAGAAAACCAAAGTAAGAAGCTCTCCATGAAACCGCTAAACCCACCTTCTGAGAAACCAATCCACTCTGAAACATCTGACCAAACCAATTTTGCAACTGAGAAATTTCGTAAGATATGATTTAACGTTTCCGAAAAGGAATTGCAAAGCACACACTTTAAATCATTCGTCGAAAGAATACCTCTTCACATAAGTCTATCCTTAGTCAGAAATTCAAACAAAAACGCCATCCAAAGGCCTTAATTTTGAAAGGGGCACCACTTTCCACGATAAATCAAAGGCAATGTTGGCTCTATTAGGAGGACCGTAAGGAATTCAAAAATTATGGATCTTATGGTAAAAGGATCTTACCGAGTATTTTGAATCTACCTCTATCGACTAAGAGATATCATCTTCTATAATATAATCTGGTTGCCAACCCGGAAGAAAGGTGAAGAAAAACCTCAATTGTTCTCGGGTCCTAGAATTGCCCACTATAGCAGGCCTCACCTCTGAAGCAGAAGGCAAAATTCATGCATCTGTATGTGCAAAAAACACAGCAGTAGAATAAATTATCTCTGTTGGCATAGCTCCATCAGAATTTGGTTCCATAATCATCGTATGACAGCTGCTTCCACCAACCAGAGAGTTTGATTGACCTCCCGCCTCCATTGAAAAACTTGTTGTTCCGGTACGAAGCTCGATAAAACCAACACCTGCATTCGTTTGAGAAGTTGCTTCGACATCAGCAGAAAAAATAGAAGCTTCCACTGTGGTAGGATTAGGCACAACAGTAGTCGCTGCCAAAGAAATTCCCGGGAAGTCACAGATCGAGTTTATGATATATTTGCTACTGCTTGTAGTATTATAATTATATCACCCCTCCCTTTCCTCTAAAATACCTTTCGTGCCCAAATGATTGTCTATATGTTATCCCTATTTTTCGATGCTAACAATTAATGAGGTCTTTTCCTTAATAAAGAGTTTTTTTGTTATAAGCTAAAAATGAGGTTTTTCGACCTTGCTCATTAAGAGGATTAGAGTCGAAGGAACCCACTTACAGGTTCTGTACTTAGAGAAATTCTGAGTTAAAATATTTTCTAAGTGTTGGGATGATTCGACCATGCAGCAATTTGACAAAAACGGAAGTTACATAAGTTTGACACGTTCAAGTTGGGAGGGAAGTTATGTAATTTTCCATTCAAATACAGGGACAAGTGGCGCAAAGATCAAGCTTCTTTAGCACGTTAGTGGGACAAATGTCATCATCATAGGATAGTCTTAGGAAGTAACCGTCGAAAACGGTTACTTTTTAATGTATATAAATAGTTTAGTCTAATGTTAGAATAAGTGTGTGGAAATCATATGCAGTAGTAACTCCGTATACTCAAAGTATCCGCGTGTAGAGAAAAGAGTGCAGTGAGAATGTACGTGATTGAAACACCACCAATTTATCTTCAAATATCAATTTATCTTCAAGTTATTTATCTTTGAAGCCATTTAAACTTTCAAGTTTTTTATGTTAAAGCATTTATCTTTCAAAGTCATTTACTTTTCAAGCAATTTACTGTGTTTTCCTTTACAATTCCTGCCATTTACTTTTTCAGCACTTTTACATTCTACCTTGCACTTATCTTTCCTTTACACTTTCAGTCATTTAAATTGCCTTGCCTTTAATTTTTCATTTACCTTCAAGTTTTATCGTTATTTTTCTTTTAAGTCTTCAAGCCTTGCCCTTTCTTTTTGTTTTACTTTGAAAGTTCTTGCTTTTACTTCATTTTCTTTTATTTTAAAACACCTTCTGAATCCCTTTGAAGGATTCAAGACCTTTTTCCCAAAAACATTACAAGTCACAAACCTTTTAGCACATGTTCTAGGATCAATCTGGTCGATCATGTGAGTAACTGGGGGTATTTTGGTATCTTCAGAGGACCAGCGGTTGTTTACCAATTTTGGGGGTAAACGAATTGGCACGCCCAGTGGGACAGTGCTAAAAACGGTTTTTAGAAGTTTTATAACTTCTCTTGTCATAACTTCCTTTTTATAACTTCCTTTGTAACTTCTTTTACATGGGCATACTGGTCGAAAGAATGGTTACTTTTGTTGCATACATTTGAGAAGTGAGAAAGTAGCCACTACAAACCATTATATACCCAGAAGAAGAAATACATAGAGGGTGGCATCTAGCCAGGGAAACCCAAGTGATTCAATTCCCGTAACAAGTGGGTCGAATCTCCAAGTGAGCAGTTCAAATGTTCATAGTATGAATACACAGGATGGGCCTAGGAGTGAGGCCATCCAATTCTCCAACCCTTCGACGGGGGCTTCGATGACACCAAGTGTGGTGTCAGAACCAACTCCTTTGATGAGACCAGGATCAGTAGTTACTAGCACATATACTAGTTACTATGATCAACCAGTGTTGGAGTACCTTGGGCCAAATGCTCAAACTCCACCACCAAATTCGTCTGCATTCAGACCTTACATGCCTACAGGATTTTCTCAGTCTGTGACTAGAAATCCACCATATGGTATGCCAACAACCATGATGGCGAACCTAAGAAATGCACCTCAAGTTTTTTCAGATAATGTTGCCTCTTTACCTCTACAAGAATCTGGTTCTGCAATAAACATGAGAAGGAACAGCCAAACTATTGGTTTTGGGCATTCGACTCAGGGTCATGCTTTAACAAATGAGTCTGCAACCTATTTGAGACAACAGATGGATGAGAGAAACATGCAAATGGTTCATACTCTATCCAAAACCATGGGAGAGGTTTTTCAGCCTTTGATCCAAAATAGAACCCATACAAATCAACAAATGGTGTCTCAAATGGCGCGCATAGAAGAATTCATAGGAGTCCTAGCACCAGTTCGACAACCCAATCGTATGCCAAATGTAAGAGAGGTTATGCATCCACCAAATCAAGAGAATCCGCCAGTGGTCGAACCATTGGAAGTCAAACCCATCAGGGATCAAAGACAAATGCCAGTAGATGAGGAACCAAAGGTGATAGTGGTGAATAGGCACCAGGATGCAGACCATGTGGTTCAAACAGTTCGACAAAATAATTTGGCAGTAGAAAACAATTTGGCAGCCCATGTCAAACGAATAATGGCTAGAAGTGGGATAAATACAAGTTTTTCCAGGACAAATTTAACTTCACCAATAGTAGGATATATACTTCAGTCAGAACTGCCTCCTAGGACAAAGGTTCCCAAGTTCACTAAGTTCTCAGGAGATACAACTGGATCTATGGTCGAACATGTGGCACGTTACATGATAGAGGCTGGGGAGATTGCTAATGATGAAAGTCTGAGAATTAAATATTTCCCTAGCTCCCTCACCAAGAATGATTTCACTTAGTTTACTACGTTGCCACCTGGTTCAATATGTAACTGGACTCAATTAGAGCGTTTGTCTCATGAGCAATTCTACATGGGTCAGACCATAATTAGTTTGAAAGAATTAGCCAGTGTCAAACGAAAGTTCAATGAGTTAATTGATGATCACCTGAACAGATTTCGACTGCTCAAAGCCAGATGTTTTACACAAGTACCTAACCATGAACTGGTCGAAATGGTTGTTGTTGTCCTTAACTACTCTATCAGGAAAAAGTTGGATACCCAGTACTTGAGAGACATGGCTCAATTAGCATATAGAGTTTGACAGCTTGAACGTCTGAAAGACGAAAAAGCCATGGCAAATAAACATAAGAAAATAACTTACGTCGAATATCAAGATGAGGTCGAAAACGTCTATGAATAAATTCTACCTCTAGATGATAATGAGATAGACCTAACTGAGCTTAAGGAGAGTCCTCCTTATTCCTGTAAACTTCTAGTTCCCTCAAATGGAAAGAATCCTATCGAAACTAAATAGAATGATAGGTTTCCAAAGAAAACATACACTTTCAACGTCACCAAATGTGACAAAAAAAATTATTTATTAGTTAAGGATGGCCAAATACTTATGCCTCCTGGTGCTAAAATGCCACCTTTAGATCAAAGAAAGAAAAGTGGTTTTTGTAAATACCATAATTATTTGGGTCATAAAACTTCTCAATATTTTATTTTCAGGGATTTGGTGCAAAATGCAATTTAGGAGGGAAGACTCAAATTTGGAGACAAGCCTAAGGCAAAAATGAAGATTGATATTGATCCTCTTTAGGTGGATGAGGCAAACTATACTTAACCCTCTACAGTGAACTAGATTGAGGTTGCTGAGCAACTTGCTAATGACGACAGCAACCCTGATTCAATTGAAGCTATAGTAAATCCTGTGGTAGTTGAGGTTACTGAAAACTTCAACAATGATGTTATGTTATTAAAGGCTAATGAAGAACTGACTAGTGAGCAATGGGAACACCTGATATGCAAGGTTGCTAAAGGATTCTTCAAGACATCACCAGATGTCGAAAAGTTTAATGTGGGGGTTACCATCATCCCTCATGAGGAGGTCGAAGAGTCAAGCCTCCCACTGATTACAAAAGAAACTGCTGAGAGTTTCGTGAAGATGGACAAGGCTATTGATGGCCTTAAACTAAACTTCTCCAAGATGGAACTTAGGGATGAAGTTAATTCCAATATGGTCGAAGTGACAAATGACCAAGTGGTAAAGGTAGATCATTATGCACTTCATAAGGATCAGTACAAGAAGGCTTATCCCAAGGAGGATGAGACAATTGTTGATTTCTTGCATAGATGTCAAAGCAAGAAGTCAGAAGTAATGTTGTGTCCAAGATGTAGTTCCATCTTTGACAGAGAAGCTTCCCAAAGCCTTCAACAGGCGAATAAGGCAAATGGGGGAAGAAGTTGAAGGCTGCCCAAAAGCATGTCCGCTTCGACCCAAGGCATGCTAGTCCCTATCAACAAAGTGGTATGCCCCAATCTCTCAAGTCCAAACAACCCACATTTAAACCAAGTGGGGAAGTCCCCTAATGACAAATGGTTTAAGCCTGATGAGTCAGGTAAAAGGGGAAGCCAGAAGTGGAGGAAGTTCGAGGTCGAAAGAGGGCCTTCAATGGGATACAAAAAGGAGGCCAGGACTTCAAACAAAGCTGCATATGTATCTGAAAATTACAAGGGTAAAAACCCTATGTCTAGGTCGCAATGGCATAGAGAACAACGCAGGCGGAAGGCTCAGAGAGAAGCCTCCAAAGGTGATTGTGTTGAATCAAGCATAAGTGTACTTGGTGAAGTTGGGGGCAACCTTAAAATAATAATAAACAATGTGTCTTTGGGGCGCAAAGGACTTTCGTCCAGAGACAAAGAAACTGAGATAAAGGAAGAAATTAAGGTTGAGTTGAGAGTTGTCGAAGATGAGGATATGACAGACAATTTCGACTACGAGTCTGAAGCGTCTCTGGACGTTTTGGTCAATGTAGTTTCGGTAATGACCAGAGTATGATTGTATTAGTAATGTTGAAAATCTGGATGCAAACACTGAAGTAGAAATGGCAGCACATCAACCAGTGTGCTACTATGTAATGAACAATGGGTGTGTCGAAGAACAAAATGCTTTCTTTGAGAGACCCACTGAGGCCATGAGGGGGCATCTAAAACCCCTATATATCACTGGGAAGGTGGAAAACATGGCCATCAATAAAATTTTGGTTGACTGTGGCGCCACAATGAACATAATGTCACGCTTCTTGCTGGCCAGAATTGGCAAATTTGACACAGACCTTAAATCTCACAACTTGGTCCTGTCGAACTATGAGGGCAAGACTTGACCTACTATAGGGGTCCTACAAGTTGACTTAACTGTGGGCACAGTCACAAGGCCCACTCTCTTTATGGTAGTTGACAGTAAGGCCAACTATAACCTCCTGCTAGAAAGGGAATGGATAGATGGCATAGGTGCAATGCCATCTTCAATGCACCAAAAGGTCACCATATGGAGGCCAGATGGCATTGTTTAAAACATTGAAGCTGACTAAGGGTACTTCAAGGTGCTAGTGAATCATGTGAAAGGTGTAGAGTTCGACAAGAACTTGGCACACATTGGCCCATGTGCACCAGCGGAATTTGAGTTCACGCCTGATGATCACTCATTCTGCTCATTACACTTTCATCCCGTCGAAGGTTTCCAATGGGATAAGGAGGTTGTAGAAGAAGCAGGCAATATCCTACCATATTTTCCAGATCCTGCAATTCAGCTCACAGGGTGGGGAAGCGAAGGCAGTAACAATGACTGACTTTGATGCATTGAAAAGAATTTTTGCCTACGTGGCTAAAACAAGAATACAAGCGACCTTAGAGGCTGCAGGAAATTATATGGTTATTGAGGCCATTATAGAATATATTGAGGAAAATCCTGTGAAGGATTTCGACCAAGAGCCTCCAGATAAGGCTCAAGAAGACTCAGACCAAAGGCTTGATACAATCTATGATAATGAGCCTTTGGGATTTGAAAAGGACCCTTTGTCAGAAAGCACTAAAATGTTGGCTCAGGATCCTCTAAAAGAGATTGACCTAGAAGAAGGGGATTTGAAAAGTCCTACTTACATTAATGTCAACCTCGACCCAAAAATCAAGGGCGAAGTGGTCTACTTGCTAAAGGAATTTAAAGATTGTTTTGCTTGGGACTATAATGAAATGTCTGGTTTAAAAAGAGAGTTTGTCAAACATAAGCTGTCAATCATGCCTGGAAGAAGCCTGTCAAGAAAAATCCAAGATGGTTCTCCCCAACAATCCTCACCAAAATTAAAGAGGAGATTGAGAGGTTGCTTCGATGCAAGTTCATTCGCATAACTAGGTACGTCGAATGGTTAGCAAATATTGTACCAATAATTAAAAATAATGGCTCTTTAAGGGTGTGCATAGACTTTAGAGATCTAAATTCAGCAACCCCTAAAGATGAGTACTCAATGTCTGTGGCAGAAATGCTAATTTATTCTGTTGCAGGACATGAGTATCTAAGTATGCTGGATGGCTACTCAGGATACAATCAGATATTCATTGATGAGGAATATGTCCCTAAAACTAATTTTCGATGCCCAGGGGCCTTGGGCACCTATGAATGGGTGGTAATGCCTTTTGGTTTAAAAAATGCACGGGCAACTTACCAAAGAGCAATGAATTCAATTTTTCATGATTTCATAGATACGTTTATGAAAATTTATAATTATGACATAGTTGTAAAGTCTATTTCAGGACTAGACCACGTCAGTCATCTTCAACGTTCTTTTGAAAGAATGAGAAAATATGGTATTAAAATGAATCCTCTTAAATGTGCTTTTTGTGTGTAGGCAGTGAACTTTTTGGGATTTGTGGTCCACAAAAAAGGGATCGAAATCAATTAAAATAAGACTAAAGCCATCATGGAGGCTAAAGTGCCTTCAACAAAGAAGGAGCTGCAATCACTCTTAGGCAAAATCAACTTCCTAAGGAGGTTCATATCAAACCTAAGTGGAAAGACGCAAGCCTTCTCACCATTGTTGCGAATGGGCAAAGAAGGGTTTTAATAGGGGCAAGCTCGACAAGAAGCCTTCGACAAGATCAAGGAATACTTGAGCCATCCTCCAATTCTTTCTCCACCTTGTAGGAAGAAAAGTATGAGATTGTACATAGTTGCTTCAGATATAACCTTAGGGAGTATGTTAGCCCAAGAGGATGATGATGGCGTCGAAAGAGCCATTTATTACCTTAGTTAAATGATGCAGAAACTAGGTATAATATGATAGAGAAATTATGCCTATGTTTGTATTACTCTTGTACTAAATTGAAACAATATATAAAACTAGTTTATGTTTCTTCTCGCTTTGATATTATTAAACATATATTGTCGAAACCTATTTTGCATAGTCGAATTGGGAAATGGGCACTAGCATTAACTGAGTATTCATTAACTTATAAACCTTTGAAAGCTATCAAAGGGAAGGTGGTTGCAGACTTTATAGTAGACCACTCCGTAAATGAAAGTCCTTTGAATTATCTTGAGATTGAGCCTTGGAAGTTATACTTCGACGGGTCTAGTCATAAAGATGGGATTGATATAGGAGTGCTTGTTATTTATCCTAATAAAATTCCAACAACCCTCAAGTATAAAATTGAAGGTCATTGTTCTAACAATGAAACTGAGTACGAGGCTTTAATAGTTGGACTTGAGGTAATGTTGGAATGGGGGGCAACTCATGTCGAAATAATGGGAGACTCAGAGTTGGTAATAAAACAATTCACTAAAGAATACAAATGCATAAAAGAAAACTTAATTATGTACTTTGTAGTAGTAAATAGACTGCTGAAAAAATCTGAAGTAGTAACCTTTTGACACATTCCTAGACTAGAGAACCAAGTTTCAAATGACTTGGCTCAAATTGCATCAGGATACAAAATTTCAAAAGAGAAATTACAAAGTGCAATTAAGGTAAGAGGAAAAATGGTGTCAGTAGGATTAGCCCCATCAGATCTAGAAAATACTAAGCTTAGGTATACTGATGAAGAAAGTTTTGCAATATTGGTGGTCGACAGCATAAGTGACAAGGATTGGAGGAATCCCATAGTGGACTACTTGGAAAATCCAACGGCTTCGACAGAAAGGAAAATCAGATACCAAGCCTTAAGTTACGTTCTTTTGGGAAATAAGTTATTTAAAAAGACTCATAAACGAGTATTGCTCAAATGCCTTAGTGAGGCTGAAGCATATTTAGCTCTTTCAATTATCCATAGTGGGGCATGTGGAGCACACCAAATAGGTCACAAAATGAAGTTGCTTTTATTTCGACAGGGTGTATATTGGCCCACTATGTTAAAAGATTGCATTGAATTTGCTAAAGGATGTCAAGAATGTCAAGTACATGTTGGCATCCAACATGTGCCTATAAGTGAGTTGCACTTTATAATCAAACATTGGCCCATTGGAGGATGGCCTTTGGACCTGGTTGGAGAGATTCGACCAGCATTTTCAAAAAATTACAAATACATTCTGGTAGGAATTGACTATTTCTCTAAATGGGTCGAAGCTATCCCATTGCCTAATGTCGATCAAGAAGATGTAATTGAGTTCATCCAGAGGCACATCATTTATAGGTATCGCATTCCAGAAATAATCACCATAGACCAAGGGTTTGTGTTTACTGGTCGAAAGATGCAAGAGTTTTCCACTGAAACAGGTTTCAAACTCATGACATCCACTCCTTACTATGCGCAGTCTAATGGCCAGGTCGAAGCAGCGAACAAAATAATTATTGGTTTGATCAAGAAACATGTGGGTAAGAAGCCAAGAAATTGGCATAAAACATTGGACCAAATTCTTTGGGGATGTCGAACTTCACCTAAAGAGGCAACCAATACTACCCCTTTTCAACTCACTTATGGGCATGATGCAGTCTTGCCTCTTGAAATTTACCTTCAGTCCACAAGAATTCAAAGGCACCATGAGATTCCATCTAAAGTCTATTGGAATATGATGCTTGATGAGTTGCTAGATTTGGACGAAGAGATACTTCATGCTTTAGAATTACTAGAAAGGCAGAAGAAAAGGATAGAAAAATCCTACAACGAGAAGGTTAAGGCAAAGACCTTTTCAGTTGGTGAATTAGTGTAGAAAGTCATTTTGCCCATGGATCGAAAAAGAAGATCCCTAGGAAAATGGTCACCCAAATGGGAGGGTCCCTTCCAAGTTGCTAAAATATTTAGTAACAACGCTTATGAGGTACATGAGATTGAATTTGATTTAAGAATCTTGAAAGTAAATGGGAAATATTTAAAAAGATATAGGTCAATGCTTCAAGAGACTCATATACGAACATACAATTTTATTAATGATTAGAAGGGCCATAAATGGACCACAAGTACAGAAATCCAAAATATGGTTTAACAACCAGAAAAGAAAAACTATATTATTAAGCTTCCTCCCAGGTAAGGGAGTTAAAATAATTCATCCAATCTTCAACAGCTTCATCATCATCATCATCTGGACGTTCACCCTTTGGAGGCTCCTTTTTGGGAGGGGTTTTTCTACCTTCCTTAGTCTTGGAGCAAGTGACCATCCCCACATGAGAAGAAGGAGTTCCCTTCTTTTTTGTGCTTTTGCCTTGCTTGTGTGAGATAGTACCATCCACCTTCCTTGCAGAATTTTTCATGTTTGTTGTGATGAATAAGATGAACTGAGTAGGGGGTTATTTATAGGGGAAGGACGTGTACGTTGATTGGCCAGTCAAAAGGCAGCCAAAAAGCACATGAATTCTTTTTTGGAAATAACACCCTAGTTAGGCGTTAGCTATAGCTGTTAAATGGTAACTTGTGCCACGCAATTATGCAAGGCATTAAAAGCTATAACATTACCATAATAACCAAGGTCAAAGCAATTTTATTTTTGACCCAAGTTTTAAGTTGAAGTTTTTGACTTAAAGGTTGTTTCGACAGCCACTTGAATTTTACTTATGCAGAAAGATAAAGTACAAGTCGAAGAGTAATAAAAGGCTTGAAGCATAAAGTAAAATGGGGAAAGGAGGCCCAAAATTGTCGTACATAAAGGCCTCATCAGGGCCAAAAAGGATAAATACACAAGAGGAGAAAAAACACAAAGTCCTAAAATATTACAAAGCCATTGAAATCAAAAAGGGAGCTTTCCTTGTAGCTGAAGAAAGTTATGCTTGGAGGAGATTCTCACACAAAGCCTTGTCGAGTTTTGTTTCCGCAAGCTCCTTGTTGAGAACTTCAACAGTATCAATAAGGTCAATGGTGCGCTTCAATTCAGCATCCAATTCAGCACTGTCAAACTGACTCAGCTCAAGGTTACGCTGTTTAGCATCAACAATTTTCTTTTGGAGTTCTTCAAGCTATTTCTCCCAAACTTCAATGGCTATGTTATTGGCAGTTCTTTCCCTTTCCCCCTTGGTCTTGATCTGCTTTAGTCTTTCGACTTCATTCTCAGCTTCCCTTGTTAAGTCCTTATAGCTTTCCAGTGATCAGCCTTAGTTTTTACCAATCTAGTCATCCAAAGACCAAAATCATTGAACTGGCTTACATCCCTAACCAACCTAGTACCATTATGAAGGTACTTCAAGTCAAGTTGATTGAGATGAGGTGGATTAGATGAAGAGTCATCATCTTTAGGGAGATGTTTGTGCCCTAAAGGTTGAGTTTTATGGTAGCAAGGAAATAACTCTTTCAACTTTTCATATGTGTTCTTAACCGTAGCCAAAGGACCAGACAAAGAATAAGGGCAATCATTGTCAGTAAAAGGGATCATTACTTGGTATTTGTAAAAACTCCTCATTTCAGCATCCTTGGGTTTTGGTGCGAACTAGGGTTTTTTATTGTCTTTGGTTCAGTGATGTTGTTAAAGGAGGGGAGAGTTTGCTCGAAGGTGAAATCCTTTGCTTTTTTACCTTTCTTCTGGGAAGTGTTAGACTTGGAATACGCCATTGATGGAGATGAAAATGGAGTTTTTTAGGGTTCTTAGAAGAAAATCGGAAGACTTTATCAAGAAAGAGACAAAGTTTGCAAGAGTTTGGAAATGTTTCTTTGTTATGCTGAAGGATGTATTTATAGGCGTAGGAAATGAGAAGTTGTGAAGTCTAGCCACTTAATGCAAATGTGAAGTGGTGGGACATGTGGCACTTGGGATCTGATGCGTTGAGGTAGCAGTTAATACAAAAGACGTTTGGCGCATTGTTTCAAGGAAAACCTTATAATCAGGAAGCAGTAGATACGACTGATGGGACTTTTGGGATTTTTGCCATTATGACATGACGTCATGCGCATGGGTGAAGAATCACAATAGTTTTTAGAATGTGGGTTAGGTGGTTCCAACCATACTTTCGTCTGACCAAAGTTGGCGTCGAAAATTATGAATATCAAAAAATGATTTTTTCATCAAGATGGTCGAAAAGAACATTTTTGGGGGGCAATTTGTTATCCCTAAATTTCGATGCTAGCCATTAATGAGGTCATTTGGCTTAATAAAGAGTTTTCTTGTTATAAGCTAAAAATGAGGTTTTTCGACCTTACTCATTAAAAGGATGAGAGTCGAAGGAACCCACTTACATGTTCTGTACTTAGAGAAATTCTGAGTTAAAATATTTTCTAAGTGTTGGGATGATTCGACCATGCAGCAATTCGACGAAAACAATAGTTACATAAGTTTGACACGTTCAAGTTTGGAGGGAAGTTATGTAATTTTCCATTCAAATGCAGGGACAAGTGGCGCAAAGATCAAGCTTCTTCAGCACGTTAGTGGGACAAGTGTCATCATCATAGGATAGTCTTAGGAAGAAACCGTCGAAAATGGTTACTTTGTAATGTATATAAATAGCTTAGTCTAGTGTTAGAATAAGTGTGTAGAAATCATATGTACTAGTAACTCCGTATACTCAAAGTATCCGCGTGTAGAGAAAAGATTGTAGTGAGAATGTACGTGATTGAAACACCACAAATTTATCTTCAAATGTCAATTTATCTTCAAGTTACTTATCTTTGAAGCCATTTAAACTTTCAAGTCTTTTATGTTAAAGCATCTTTCAAAGTCATTTACTTTTCGAGCAATTTACTGCGTTTTCCTTTACAATTCCTACCATTTACTTTTCCAGCACTTTAACATTATGCCTTGCACTTATATTTCCTTTACACTTTCAGTCATTTAAATTTTCTTGCTTTGCCTTTAACTTTTCATTTACCTTCAAGTCTTGTCTTTACTTTTCTTTTAAGTCTTCAAGCCTTGCCCTTTCTTTTTGTTTTACTTTGAAAGTTCTTGCTTTTACTTCATTTTCTTTTATTTTAAAACACCTTTTGAATCCTATTGAAGGATTCAAGACCTTTTTACCAAAAACATTACAAGTCACAAACCTTTTAGCACATGTCCTAGGATCAATCTGGTCGATCATGTGACTAACTGAAGGTATTTTGGTATCTTCAGAGGACCAACAGTTGTTTACCAATTTTAGGGGTAAACATTATACTACCTGCACTTAAAGAGATGAATTGCAATCACCCCAAAACCACCTGCTATCATGCCAACCACCCATTGTCGTGATGAAAACATTTTTTAAAAGAGAGAGTGAGTAAAGATCCGGAAATAAATTCTTCAAACTCCCGTCGTCCATCCAATTCCCAATCCAAAAGGGGATATGGTAACCGTTTCCTAACCAAAAATTGCAATTTTCCATGAAGACATATTCTCGAAAATTCTTATTAATGGATAACAAATCAATCCACCAAGAAGAGTAAGATTTCTAACGATATATGGAAGAATCACAATCCACCATAAATAAACTAATATATTTGTATCTAGCCTTTAAAATTTTGAACCATAAGTCCTCCGATCCACCAAGAATCATTCATCTCAATTTGTGAAGAAGACTTAAATTGAAATCTTCGATGCTTTTTAAGTTTAAACCACCTTTATCACATGGTAAACAAAGAGAGACCCAATTAATCCAATGAATCCTCCTCTTATCTCTCGAGCTACCCCAAAGAAAATGACTTTGAAGTTTGTTAATCTCCCTTCAAATCTTCACCAGAGCCTTGTAAAAGGATAGGTAAAAAATAGGAAGACTACCAAGAACAAATTTAAGAAGAGTAATTCTCCCTCCCAAACTCAAGAAATGTCCATGCCAACTAGACAACCTCTTCTCCAACTTTTCTATAAGAGGCAACCAAGTCGATATCCTCCTAGGATTAGAACTAATAGGAATGCCGAGGAAAATAAATTCTTTCAATTTCGTCCTACACGCTAAGAAAAGAGTCGTCACTTCTAAATAGGCGAAAGAAGTATTGATATCAATCAACTTGCTTTTATGGAAATTGATGCCTAATCCTGATACAAGTTCGAACCCTCTAAAAACTGCTTTGATAGCCCACAAATGTTTCCAACTACCATATCCAATCAAAAGAATGTCATTCGTGAATTGGAGAATGTCAAGATAATAATTCCCATTCACACTAAAACTCGAGAAGTCTCCTAAACCAACCGATCTCCTTACCAACATAGATAACCCTTCCGCTATCAACACAAAAAGAAAAGGAGATAACAAATCACCTTGTCTCAAACCTCTCTCCACCTCGAATTCTTTAGTGGGGCTACCGTTCACCAATACGAACATCTTACTAGAAAAGATCAAGGCTTCCATCCAACGCAACCAATTAGTGCCAAAACCTATTTTCCTCATCATAAATCTAAGAAAATTCCAACTAACTTTGTCATACGCTTTCTCGAAATCCACTTTGAAAAGAGAAACCTATTTATTCTCTTTACTAGCATAGTCGACTAACTCATTGGCCACTAGAACACCATTTATAAGTTGTCTACCCAGTATGAACGTGCTTTGGCTAGGAGAGATTATGGAATGTAACATTTTTTAATCCTAGCCGCCAAGAGTTTAGATAAGGCCTTGTATAAACAACCGACTAAACAAATAGGTCTATAATCGTCTAACCCCAAAGGAGGTTCACACTTCGGAATTAAGTTCAAGAAGAAAGAAATAATGGACTTAGAAAGAGTCGCCCTACTATAAAAGTCATTGAAGAATCTAAGAAAATCTGCTTTAAGGAAATACCAACATTTTTTTATGAAAATGAAAGTGTAACCATCGGGACTCAGGCTTTTAGCCCCATCACAACCCCAAACCGCTTATTTGATCTCCTCCTCCGAAAAAGGCCTATCAAGGAAGGTCCTCTCTTCTTGATTGATTGTCTTGAAATCCATCCCTTCCAAAGTGGGCCTATCGAAATTCGGTTCCAAAAACTTATTAGCAAAATGGGTCTTCACCTCCTCCTTAACCTTTTCCACCAACACCAAAACACCTCTACTAGAATTAATATAACCAATGTGATTACGCCTCCTTCTCTCCTTCATAACACAATGAAACCGACCTTTGTTATCACCTTCGTTAAGCCATTTTGATCTAGACTTTTGGATAAAAATATTCTCCTTAATCCTAAGGTTCAACCAAAATCGACTAGAAGCCTTCTTACGACACTCAATATTATCCGTCGATAACAATCCATCAGCCAAAGCGGCCGAAACGTCTCCCTCATTGATCTCCCCGACGCTATCTTTAATCTTCAAGTCAATTTACCAAGCACCTCCTTATTCCATCTCCTAAGACTTCCTTTAAGTAATCTAAATTTCTCTTTAAGAACGTAATCACTTCTTCCCTCTATGTGCAGATTGTTCCACTCATTTTCAACTAACGATAAAAAAAAATACTTGTCTTTGAACCATTTATTATTGACTTTGAAAGATTTCGAACTCCAATCCGAAGAATCAACTACCAACCTCGTACTCACACCATGAATAACATAATTTGTTGTAGATATAACAAAATTTGTTATGGATTGTGTATAACTGTTGACACTATTAACTAATGATCGGATGAAGATTATATTCATCATGTTACAATTTTGTGCAATATAATTTAAAATGAAAAATATAAATCATCTATTGTCTTTACAGTAACCAACATAATAAGAAGCATTTTATATTTGGATCCCCAAAATAATTTTGAAAACTTAAAATTAATTTTAACATTTTATACTATCAACGTCACAACCATTTATAAATATAATTTTAAAAATAAGTATGATAAAAGTCAAACATTTCTACTAATTAATAATTATGAACCATAACAATATAAAAATTATCTATGCAATAATTATGATAAAAGTCAAACATTTCTACTAATTAATAATTGTGATCAATAACAATGTAAAAAATGTCTATACAAATTAAATCCTTGTTTAAAACCAATATCTTGTTCACACAGCCATAAAAGTTATAGCATAAACAAGTCAAGAACAGCGTCAAACAAATAATCAAAATATGATATAATAATAAATAAAACAACAGAATATGTCATAATATATTTTCATAGATTGAATTCAAATACCAAAGTCCTATACATGAATAAAAAAAATGATGTTGACTCCATACATAATATTCTTGTGAGCAACAACCATAAATAGATAGTCCTATAACTATAGCTGCCTCCTCATTAATGAAACTCATGGGGTCCTCCTCATCTTCTTTCAACTTTCAACCATCATCTTCTCTCTTTCACCATTTCCATTCTTGTTTTCAGATTCTGTCTTTTTTCTACAAAATTAAACCTTGTACCCTCATAGTCACTCCATGTAACCCTAGTTCCAAGACCAAGAAAACCAAATACAAACATGGAAATGGAAAATCTATATATTATTGCCCCATTATAACTTAGGGCAAAAGAAACATTACAATATTACTGATACAAAGAAATCAAAGAAATGTAAAAGATTGAACAAAAGATTGTCTCTTTCTGCATGGAAAAATATAAAATATGTGAAAATGTTACCTTACCTTAGTATGTGTATATATAGATATATAGATATATATAGTGATGGTGATTCAGTTGTGAAGAGGGTTTGGTCCAGAGGGGACTAGTCTCTTCTCTACACCGTACTTTGGATCAACTTCAACTCCGATATTCGTCTGAGGAGGATCAAGATTGTGATGATGGTGTATTCTTTGAAGGTTATAGCACAAAGAACGTGAGGTTCTGTTAGAAAAAGAATTACAATGGTGGTGGTTTCTTGAGGAGGTAGGGTCAGGGGTAGGGATGAGTCTGCAGTTTGCTGAGGAGAGGAAGAAGAGAAAGAGAAGGAGCAAGAGGGTGATGGTGAGTGAAGAAAGAGAGGTCTTCATTGCAAGGGGAGGGAGAGAGAGGAGGATGGAGATGGAGAGAGATTAAGGAGAGGGATAGGAAATGAAATGATGGGGGAGTTGTGAAAGAGAGAGAGAGAGAGGTGATGAGTGTGTGAATGTATTAATGAGAAACAAGAGACACATGAAGTGATATAATTGCTGAGGAAAGGAAAGGAAAGGGGGCTCACTTTATTCTTTATTCAACTCTATTTATTGGGTCTTGTAATTTGTCACCAAATACATCATCTCTTAGCAAATAAGTCACCAAGTTTTTTTATTTGGTTTGGAATTTATATTTGCCCAATTCACGATTACATAGGAAAAACTAGTTAACTAAAAATAGTAAAGTGAGTCGTTTGGTTATTCTTTTTACTTGGTGAAATTATTTTTTCTACCATTATAGGCCATTAGAGTTTTTCTAATATTTCATTCCTTTGAAAGTTAAAATATTCGTTTGGCTCTTGATTCTTAATAAACTATCGACCCGTTCGAATCTAGTCAGGAGAGGTATTATCGACAACGTCCACGAGAAGGTATGTGCTTTTTGTTTCTTTGAGTTGGAAAATACTTCTTCAACTGTCATAAATCCATCTCGATAAGGAAGAAGGTTTGCGAGTGGATGAATGAGTGGTTTAGTGAACATGAATGTTGTAGACATTTCATGTGATAGAGAGTTTTATTAATAAATATTAGTTAAAAATATTAAGTTATAATTTTAATATATTAATTTAAATTAATTATTATAGTATTCTAAAATATATCTTTGTTTCGGTGGAGTAGTTCAATTGACACTTGCTAGTTGGGTTAGAAGGGTATAAGTTGTTTGTCAAAGGTTCAACTCATGGCAACGACATTTATTTGTAATTTCAAGTTGATCATATTTATAAATCAACAATTAAAAAAAAACATATATTGACCTTATTAATAAGACTCTATGTCATCATGTCTTAGGTCGTGCGTTTAATTGGTAGATGTAGAATTGAGACGGTCTTGTGTATTTGGTTTTTGTTCATCCTTTATATATATATATATATATATATATATATATATATATATATATATATATATATATATATATATATTGTTAGAAATAATGAAAGATTATTTCTATTAAGTTGTTCCAATCATGACAAAGTGGGTTATAGTTAATTGGCAATAAATGCTTAAGTCCCACATTGGAAGTGGAGTAAAATTAAATAGCATTTATAAGACTCTTGGAACAATGTACTTTCCAAAGGAGCCAAAGAGGATAAAGTGCCACATAGTCATATGTGGTGGTCCCAAGCATTATGTCACTTGTCTCATACAAAACACCTCTCGCCGGTGTCGCCACCGGCGACACCGGATCCGAGGGCGTGGGCGTAGAGGCGCTAGTGGCGGCTTGTAGACGGCACTTGAGCACTTAGGCACGACGCATCAGAGCAATCGGGCTATTCGCGGCGCCGGTGGCGCTCCGGCCGCCGGCCCGGCCGAATTTGTTTAAATTATAGCTCCAGATTTTATTCGTTGCCTAGAGTTTGATTTTGAATTTAAAATTCGAAGTACATAACATTTCATGAAAGGGTGCATGACATTTTATTTGAACCATTGCAAATATTCATTAGAGAGTGTTGTTTCATGAAGAGTTGCAAACTTCTGAAACGACAAATGCATGGCTATAAATATATGATTGTTACTTCGAAATTGATTACTCCAAAATCTGATATCCTCTTCTATATAATTCCAACGTTTTCCTTGCATTCGAATCTTCACCGGTCTTGTGCAGTTTCGAGAAAAAGGCTGACTTATCCTGGGTATTCAGGCCGTTCCAACTCTAAGACAATTTGAGAGTGTGCTTGAAATACTTTTAAGGAAAGTGACTTCGTTCACGATTCAGTCTGGATCCATTAAACATTGTAGAATTATCTAACAATCTTAAAAGTATTTGTATCATGGATTCCGACGCTGCTGTTTCTAGCATCAAGGTTATGAATCAGGATCTGGTCAAATTGGATCGCTTTGATGGAAACAACTTTACCAGATGGCAAGACAAGATGACATTCCTGCTTACTGCACTCAAGGTTCACTATGTCTTGAATCCTGATCTACCACCGATTCCAGAACCAACTGAAGATGATTCTGACCAACTCAAGAAGGAGCGCATGCTGCGAAAGGAGGACGAATTACTATGCCGTGGACACATTCTGAACACACTGTCTGACCGTCTATACGACCTATACACCGACAATCCGTCGGCTAGAGACATATGGAAGTCACTGGAGTTTAAATTCAAAGCCGAAGAAGAAGGTACGAAGAAGTTCTTAATTTCAAAATATTTTGATTTTAAATTTATTGATTCTAAGCCCATACTTCCCCAAGTGCACGAATTGCAAGACCTGGTGAACAAAATCAAGGCGGTGAAAATAGACATTCCTGAAACTTTTCAAGTTGGTGCTATCATTGCTAAGTTACCGGCTTCGTGGAAAGGCTATAAAAAGAAACTGTTGCACAGTTCTGATGATTTTTCTTTGGAGAAAATCCAGAAACATCTTCGAATCGAGGAGGAATCGAAGGAGAGGGAAAAATCAGAATCTGCGGGTCTTTCCAAAGCCAATGCTGTGTCCAACAAGGAAAAGAAAAAACATGATGTCAAGAAAAGTCACCTCGCACCAAAAAGGGAACATACCAAGTTTAAGAATTCTGGTGGTCCGAGGGGTCCTAAGAATGGATGCTTTGTATGTGGAAAACCTGGACACTATGCTCGAGATTGCAGGAACAATAAAGCAAAAAACGAGATCAATGCAGTTAATGCTAATGATGATATAATTGCTACTGTGAGCGAAATTATGGCAATCAAAGGCAAAGTCCAAGGCTGGTGGTATGATACGTGTGCTACGGTTCATGTCTCGTATGACAGGGCTGCATTCAAAACATATTCTGAGACAAATGATGGACAAGAAGTACAAATGGGAAATGAAGTACGATCTAAAGTTGTTGGAACCGGATCGGTTGAACTCAACTTCACTTCTGGAAAGAAAGTTACTCTTGTCAATGTACTTCATGTTCCAGACATGAATAGGAATCTTGTTAGTGGGGATTTGTTGGGAAAACCGGGTATTAAATCTGTGTATGAATCGGGCAAACTTATTTTAACCTGTAATGGTGTATTTGTTGGAAAAGGATATTCCGCTGAAGGAATGATCAAACTATGTATCACCAATAATATGATTAATGAAATTTCTAATTCTGCTTACATGCTTGATTCAGTTACTTTATGGCACAATAGATTAGCACATATTAGTATTAGTTCAATGAAGAGACTAATAAAATTTGGCTTGATATCATGTAATATCAAAAATTTCAATAAATGTGAATTATGTGTTAAATCAAAGATGATTAAGAAACCTTTCAAAAGTGTTGAAAGAAATACAAATCTGCTTGATCTTGTACATTCAGATTTGTGCGAATTTAATGGCATGTTGACCCGTGGGGGAAATAGATATTTCATTACTTTCATTGATGATTGTTCTAGATACACATATGTATATCTTTTAAAGCATAAAGATGAAGCTTTTAATGCCTTTAAAATTTATAAAGCAGAAGTGGAAAATCAATTAAGTAGAAGTATAAAAGTCCTTAGGAGTGATAGGGGCGGTGAATACTTTTCTACTGAATTTGATGCATTTTGTGAAGAACACGGTATAATACATGAATGTTCGGCGCCTAGAACACCACAACAAAATGGCATAGCCGAAAGGAAAAATCGAACATATCAAGAAATGATGAATGCAATGTTAATGCATTCTGAACTACCTTTCAATTTGTGGGGTGAAGCTTTATTATCCGCTTATCACATAATTAATAGAATTCCTTTAAAGAAAACTGGAATTTCTCCATATGAAGTATGGAAAAACATGACACCAAATATTAGCTATTTTAAGGTGTGGGGGTGTGTGGCATACTACAAAAACATGGATCCTAAGAGAACCAAGTTGGGTCCTCGAGGGATAAGATGTGCTTTTGTAGGATATGCACAAAATAGCAAAGCATATAGACTTTTAAATTTAGAGTCTAATGTTATTGTTGAATCTCGGGATGTAGAATTCTTTGAAAATCTTATCACTAAGGATAAAGATTTAGAGTCGGCCATAAATAAAGAATCTTGTGAAAAAGATTCTTCTCGGATTGTAGAAATACAACCTGAAGGTACTTCTCGAATCATTGAATCACAACCTGAACCTAGGATAAGCAAAAGAGTCCGGAAACCAAAGAACCTAGGACCAGACGAAATTGATTCTCAATCCATTTCATTTTATCTGGTTGAAGGGAATAATACAAAATTTATTAAAAGCATTCCGGTAATTCTTCAAGTCGGGGAAGAACCCAAAACTTATAAGGAAGCAATAGCTTCAAGAGACTCCTCTTTTTGGAAAGATGCTATCCGAGATGAAATGGATTCAATTATGTCCAACCGCACTTGGGAACTTGTTGATTTACCAAAGGGATCAAGACCCATTGGATGCAAGTGGGTGTTTAAAAAGAAATATCATAGTGATGGTACATTAAACACTTATAAAGCTAGATTAGTGGCAAAAGGATTTAGACAAAAGGAAGGTATAGACTATTTTGACACTTATGCACCTGTAGCAAGAACAACCACTATAAGGTTGTTATTTGCTTTAGCATCTTTGAATGATCTGATTGTTCATCAAATGGATGTTAAGACAGCGTTCCTAAACGGAGATCTCGATGAGGAAATCTACATGGAACAACCAGAAGGATATGTCCTTCCTGGAAATGAACGAAAAGTGTGCAAACTTGTCAAATCTCTATATGGCTTAAAACAAGCGCCAAAACAATGGCATCAAAAGTTTGATTCTACAATAATGTCAAATGGATTTATTCCTAATTCTTGTGACAAGTGTTTGTATACAAAAGTGAATAATAATACTGTAATATTCTTGTGTCTTTATGTTGATGACATGCTAATAATTAGCAACCAACTTAATGGAATTTTAGAAACAAAAAGGTTTCTAACTTCCACTTTCAAGATGAAAGATCTTGGACTTGTTGACACAATTTTAGGAATAAAAGTTAAGCGAAATAGTGGGGGTTATGAACTTAACCAAACACACTATATTGAGAAAATGCTTGATAATTTCAAACACCTAAAATTTAAGGAAGTCACTACTCCATTTGATCATGTAATCAAACTTGAAAAGAATGATGGAAGAGCAGTGGCTCAATTAGAATATGCAAGTGCGATTGGCTGTCTCATGTACTTAATGCAATGTACCAGACCCGATATATCGTTTGCAGTTAGTAAAATGAGTAGATTTACTAGTAATCCAAGTAATGAACATTGGAAGGCAATCACAAGGATTTTTGGTTATTTGTTGAAAACCAAAGATCTTGGCCTTCATTATGGTAGGTTTCCTGCTATATTAGAAGGATATACTGATGCGAGTTGGATCTCTAACGTGGGAGATCATAAATCTACAACTGGGTGGATATTTACCCTAGCTGGAGGAGCAATTTCTTGGAAGAGCAAGAAACAAACATGCATCACTCTTTCGACCATGGAATCAGAGTTCGTGGCTCTCGCTTCCGCTGGTCAAGAGGCAGAGTGGTTAAGGGATCTTCTTTTGGAAGTTCCTTTGGCTAAAGACAATGTTTCAAAGGTGATGATACACTGCGATAGTCAGGCCACTTTGGCAAGAGCATTTAGCGAAGTGTATAATGGAAAGTCTAGGCATATAGGACTTAGACATTCGTTCGTGAGGAAACTGATTAAGGATGGAATCATTTCACTCACGTATATACGAACAAACTATAATTTGGCTGATCCGTTTACTAAGCCACTGGCCAGAGACTTAGTAAAAACAACCTCGAGAGGTATGGGGTTGAAACTCCTTGAGTAAGAGTACCGACAACGACGGTAACCCAATCCTAAGTTAACAGAACATTAACTTTAAGATTTTCAATGGGTAATAACAAGTCGTTGATTTGGATAATTGTCTAACATTTCGTGATTATGTTGACCTTGGAAATGAGGGTTGAGTTTTATTTTAAACTCTTAATGAAGTTCAATACCGAGGGTACGTATCTATTGGAAACAGATACAATATGAACTTCACCTATGTGAATTCTGAGATGGTGCCGTCTCAAAGTGAGGGTTGGAGTTTCTCTCATAAAAATTCATGAAACAGGATAGCACATGGCCATAAATAAGTGCTAAGCGAGTTATGCAGAGGAAGAATCTTTAAGGAGTGTGTGTAAGGCGACACCGGTTTATTCATATGGATTCATGGTTTAAAAGCATTGCTACCTAATATTCCGATTAAACTTTGTGTTATCCTTACTAAGGTTAAGTTTAAAATCGAAAGATACTTAACTGTACTAACACTTCTTATATCTTATTTCTGGAATTATTATTTTGTCATTATTAGAACAAGTGGGGGATTGTTAGAAATAATGAAAGATTATTTCTATTAAGTTGTTCCAATCATGACAAAGTGGGTTATAGTTAATTGGCAATAAATGCTTAAGTCCCACATTGGAAGTGGAGTAAAATTAAATAGCATTTATAAGACTCTTGGAACAATGTACTTTCCAAAGGAGCCAAAGAGGATAAAGTGCCACATAGTCATATGTGGTGGTCCCAAGCATTATGTCACTTGTCTCATACAAAACACCTCTCGCCGGTGTCGCCACCGGCGACACCGGCTCCGGCTCCGGAACCGGATCCGAGGGCGTGGGCGTAGAGGCGCTAGTGGCGGCTTGTAGACGGCACTTGAGCACTTAGGCACGACGCATCGGAGCAATCGGGCTATTCGCGGCATTAATGAGGCGGCGCCGGTGGCGCTCCGGCCGCCGGCCCGGCCGAATTTGTTTTAATTATAGCTCCAGATTTTATTCGTTGCCTAGAGTTTGATTTTGAATTTAAAATTCGAAGTACATAACATTTCATGAAAGGGTGCATGACATTTTATTTGAACCATTGCAAATATTCATTAGAGAGTGTTGTTTCATGAAGAGTTGCAAACTTCTGAAACGACAAATGCATGGCTATAAATATATGATTGTTACTTCGAAATTGATTACTCCAAAATCTGATATCCTCTTCTATATAATTCCAACGTTTTCCTTGCATTCGAATCTTCACCGGTCTTGTGCAGTTTCGAGAAAAAGGCTGACTTATCCTGGGTATTCAGGCCGTTCCAACTCTAAGACAATTTGAGAGTGTGCTTGAAATACTTTTAAGAAAAGTGACTTCGTTCACGATTCAGTCTGGATCCATTAAACATTGTAGAATTATCTAACATATATATATATATATATATATATATATATATATATATATATATATATATATATATATATATATATATATATATATATATTTAATAATTTTACATTATTTTAGTTAAAACCTACACGGTACATTTTTGAAAAAAGAATTTTGAAACATCTTCATCATTATCCTTGTGTATTTTAAGGAAGACTAAATAATAAAATATTTTGCATTCCTTAATTGAAGTATATTTATTTTCAATGATCTTTCATTCATTTGATCTGGATACAGAAAATTTTAAAAAGGTTAGATATGGAAACTAATTTATCATGTATAAAGATAAGAGATTAGGTAAAGAACACAAATCTTGAATCAACAATATTTTCTGCTTTTACAGTCCATCAGAAAGATTATTTTCAAACTTCTTTGTTTCACTTTTTTCATTTCTAATTATTTTCATTATCAATGTTTGTGATTCATATTATATGTGATTGAGATATATATTGTGTCGTTCTATTCTCAATGGTTGTCATGACAGTTTCACGTGGATCACTAATTTTACTTGTGGATTAATGTGATGGTGGTTTCAAAAGCGTTGATCGATATAAATGGGCGGCAAGGATTTGTTTGTGGTTGGTAAAGAAACTCAATAAAATCGCTTATTTATTTTTCAGTGGATTGTAAAACCGGAGGTAAAGGTTTTTTCTTTTTAAATTAAAATAGGGAGTTTTCCCTTCGATTTTTAAAAATATTGAGGTGATAAATTACTTCTGTTGCAAAAAAATGGTGGATGAAAAAAATTTGAAAGTAGCTTGTATTGTTTCCTTTTTCAATTTTTTTTACCATTCACCGATATCTTTGTGTGTTGAAATAATCAAACAAATGGCTCTACTCTAAACAAAATGTTCAAGATCTTATTTCGTGAAACAATAAAATTCAGTATGATTAAAAATAAATTTTTCAATATTGTCAAGCGAAGAAATGAATATATTATAGAATATTTTCTTTGGCTGAAAACATTGGAAAGTTATCCCACAATATAATTGTTTTCTCTTACCATTCAACAATTGACAAAAGGTGGAAACAACACTATTATTTGAGATATATTGCAAGAACAAAAAAATATTTTGTTCAAGGTTGTTGTTAGAAGAACAACAACATAGAATCATTTTTTTTGTCTTGCAACTCATCCCAAAGAATGATATTTATGAGTATGAAGTTGTCGTAAATGTGTTTGATTTAAGATACTACTAAGTCAGCAAATCTTTTTCTTAAATTTTGATATCATATCTCTCAGTTATTAAAATAAATGAATGAGTGGAGTAATTAATATTTAAATAAAAATAAATAAATATACACCAATTTTAATGAGAATAAAATATAATATGTAGTTGTTGGGATTCAAAACAAGTACCCTAAATTACTTTAACCCCTCAATTATTTACTATTACCGACATAATAAATGGTATTTTTTTGAAGAAAACAACTTGGCGCATGTAAGAATTATACCTCGGGTTTTTGTTGAGCGAGGTGAAAATATTGTCATAAAATGTATTATTTGTAGTAACGAAAAAAAAGAGTTTAATAGTCAAAGGCAAGTGGTTATTAAGTGATATCCAAGTAAAAGCTCTTAGAAGGAAGCAAATTACATGTACAAGGTCCAACAAATTTGGCTCTAAAAGGCCATAGTGAGGAGGAATCTACCAGCCACCCTCCAAATCGTACCTACCCCCCCCCCCCCCCTCCATTTTTTCAATATTCTCATATTATTTACAAAAAAAAAGACTTATTTTATATAAAAAAAATCACTTTTTCAGACCCAAAAAAACAAAGAAATTTGGTAGTGTAATTCAAAAAACCTGGTAATCTCTCAACTGAATTTCTCGAAAACAAAATCTCCGATAGTAATAATCTAAATTTACTAGTACTCCATACCGGGAATTCTTAAATTAATGGTAATAATTACCGATGATTTCAATATTACCGATGTTCATTTGCACACGAATATCGGGGAATTTTAAATTACTGGTAACTTTTAAACTACCAGGAATTTCAAAGGTCCGCTATACCAGGAATTCAAGTTTTACACGAAATTTCCGATAATAGGTTAGTTTCTTCAAAAATGTTTGTCATTTGTGCTCCGGAACCATCAGGGTCTTCTACCGACTCGTGTAGTGATTACACTCAGTTCTTCACCAAATACAAAGTATGTATTATACGTAGATGCGTAAAATTTAATATTATTTCGTTTGATTTCATGTTTTGTGTTACTATAAGGTCTTATGTTTTCTATCAACAAATTTTTGAGAGTCGATCTGACGCATTAGCTTGAACACAGAATATTGGGAAGCAACATGGTATTATAGTTGTGACAATTTTTTTTTGATAGTGTAATTGGCCAACAAGGAATGAAGGATAAATTGATAATGAGTTGTGATAAAGGAGGAAATTATAAAAGAAACAAGTCTGAAAGTAGCCATTCATCGGAGAAGGATGGTTTCGCTAGAATGAAAGTGAAATGTCTCTTTCGGCTGAGGTCTTCGTTAAGTGGTATTGGTTGGAGGGTAAGTGTTATTTGTGGGTTTCACAATCATAGATTATCTCAAGATTTATCAGGGCATGACATATTGGACCGTCTAAACCCTCATGAAAGACAATTTGTGAATGAAATGACGAAGTATAACATGCCTCCGAGACACATAATTTCCGCCTTGAAAGACCAAGATCCAGAAAACCTCACAAGTGTTAAGCGAGTATATAAAGCTAGATCTACGTACCATGAAAGCAAGAGAGGTTCATTGATGGAAAGACAAATGTTGTTGAGTCTTATTCATAAAGAAAAATACATGTGTTGGACAAGAAATAGGGAAGACTCGAATGTTATTGCTGATATTTTCTGGACACATCCTGATTCAGTGAAGTTGTACGTTTCACTTGGCTTTGATTTTGATTGTACATACAAGACCAATAGGTACCGGTTACCGTTGCTTGAGATTGTTGGCGTTACGTCAACAAAGTTGACATTTTCGATAGAGTTTTCCTATTTGGAACATGAAAGGGAGGGGAATTTAAAATATGCAATGGAGAAGCTGAAAGAGTTATTTTTTATTGTAGAAATTGCTACCAAATATTGTTGTGACAGACAAAGAACTTACCTTGATGAATGCACTTGAAGTTGTGTTTCCAAAATCAACACACCTATTATGTGTGTTCCACATTTCTAAAAATGTTAGCATGAAATATAAGGAATATGTTAAATCAGAAAGACATGAACTTGTCATGGAGCTGTGGAACAACATCATGTATGCTAATAGAGAGAGTGAGTATCTCATACACTTGAAGCACTTTGAGACTGTTTGTGTTGATATACCTTTGTTTGTTAACTATGTGAAAGAAACTAGGTTGACACCGTATAAAGAAAGGTTTGTTTCTACATGGACAAACAAAGTTACTCATATGGGAAACACAACATTGAACAGGTATACTGACATATTATTTGATTTAATTATTTAGCATAATTGATGTCTAATTGTGCTTTAATTATTGTTGTTTAGGATGTAGTCTTCATATTAGATACTAAAAAAATATGTTGTCACATAGTCGGGAAGATTTATGTCGCAGTTGGGATGTTGTTAACACCATGATGAAGTTGTAGTTAGGCTCAATTAGAGCGTCGTTTGAAAAGAGTATTGTGAACATTGAGCATCAGTATAACACTCCATTTTACACTAACTTGCACAGTTTTGTGTCAAGGCAATGTATACAACACATAGGGAGGGAGCTAGAACGGGTCAAATTTGTTGGTATAAACAAAAATATGTATGGTTGTTTCATTAGATCTACACATGGTTTACCTTGTGTGTGTCAACTTGTTGGTTTTCAAATAGAAGGTATGTTTATTCCTTTAGAAGAAATTCATGTTTTATGGTAGAAATTATACATTCAAGAGCATACTGAAGGTCCAGAGGATAGTGGTTCAAAGATAGATTTAGACGCATAATGTGAAGATTTGAAGACATATTTTAATTCTTTGGATATTATAGGTCAGATGGTGTTGGAGAAGAAAATTAGAGAACTGACTTATCCAGCCACATCTTTTATGAGTCCACCGCCGATGAAGTACAATTAGAAGAGAGAAGTTAAGAAGAGCAAAAAGGGTGAAGAGAGTGACGTGTGTCATGATCCCTCGCAGTGGGAGTATAGTGAGGCCTTGCAGGGGATTCAAACTACAAAGACATCATGCACAAAACCAACAGGAAGTCAACCTTCCTGTCAACCATCCACTGTATCTTCTAGGCATAAATAGTTGTCCCAGTTTCCTCTTTCATGCATTCATACATTGATGACATAATTAATGCGAGTAACGATGGAAATTGTGGTTTTCGGGCTATTGCAACATTACTTGGATGGAGTGAAAAGTCTTGGGCGTTTGATTCATAATTAGTTGGATGCTCAAATTTATCAACAACCAAAATTGTTTGTTTTATGACACCGTTGATGTGGTTCAAAGTTCCTTAAAAGTAAGACACTTTGGTGTAAAGGGTAGAGATAAATGGATGTTGATTCCTGATATGGGTTATCCTATTGTGACCCGATACAATTTGGTTTTTGTCTCCCTGTCAAAGACACTTAACCAAACATTTTTACCTCTTACCATAACTCTATCTATGTTTGCAAGTAGGCATAAAATGATTGTTGTTGGCTTTGTCAACGACAATCATTGGGTTTAGGTGAAATTAAAACCTGATAGTCCTTTGTCTCCCGTCACGACCCGATGGAGAGAGAACTGCACTGAAGAGGTAAGAGCCTGGGAAACAACATATGCATGATGGATTAGGCATTGGGAAGAAAAAATTAGGAAGTCACATTAATTTTGTATGTAATCTTGTCGATGTTCTTGTTGATCAAGCACTTTAGGAAAAAAAATGAAAATAGCAAGTTTTTCATATTTTTTTCAAGTTTTGGACTGATACCAAAATTTTCAGTTTGTCTGAAATTCCCGTTATACCGGGTATTTTAATTCCCCAGTAATTTCAAATTTTCTGTAAAATTATGAAATTTGGTACATGTTATACCAGTAATTTGAAAATATCCGGTGGATGTTACCGATATTTTAAAAATGACCTGCACTACTTGAAAATTCAGGTAAACACACTGAAAATGGCTGAAAAATCCGGTAATAGGCAAAATTACTGGTATGACACCGGAAATTTAAAAAAAATGGAATTTTTGACATGGGTAAAATGGACTTTTTGCTTGTAATGGAGGGTGTCATGTATGATTGGGGGTGACAGGTAGATTCCTCCATAGTGAGGGAGGGGAAAAGGTTAGAACCTCAAGTTGAAGAAACAAGGAATTAATTAGACTAAGGAAGTGTGAAGGCTCAGAGAACGAAACGAGAAAAAACTCTAATTCAAAAAAAAAGGATAGACACGACGATAAAGTGGAATAGAATTAGAACAAGAATAAGCCAACCATCAAATCCTCAAATCTGATCCTCAAGTCATCCCAAACAAAAATAAGAATAAGAAAAATCACATCCTTAAATCGAAGAGAATTAGCCAACCATAATCATCAACATCAAAGGATTCGTCTTCACACTTTTCAGAGGGATACATCTTATGGTGCTAATCAACTACCAATTTAGATGTTAGCACTATTACAAAACATGAAAACAACAACGTCAAAGTAACAACAGTTTCCTATTCACCGTAGAAATATGTGATATTTAGTTATTTAAAAAATACTTTTAATCATAGTTATTTAAAAAATCGTGATTACAGGTAAAGTTTGGTCATGGGTTCAAGTCTCAGCACCAACATTTTTGCTTTTTTTACTTATTTTTTCAAAATGTTTACAGACGTTTCACCATAAATATTTAAAAAAACTGTGATTATAGGTAGTGTTTTTTTACTTATTTTTTTACCTTTAATTACATCTATTTAAAAAATTGTGATTATAGGTAGCTTCTAGTCATGGGTTCAAGTCCCAGCACCAACATTTTTGTTTTTTACTTATTTTTTCAAGTCCCGACACCAACATTATAGGTGGCACGCTTATTGAGTTTATTCATTGTCCTTAAACAAATATTGGTCGTCTATTTATTGATTATCAACAGTCAAGACACTACTATTAATGATCCGCATGAAACCTGAAACTTAGACAAACTTCCAACTTAGACGAACTATATATTCTACCTCCAAATATCATCTTTCATTTACGATACTCTATTTCTCCAATAAACCAAACTCGAAACACAACATTTTTTTATAAATAAAACACAAAAATATCATTTCTTTCATTAACAAATTTCAAAACTCCATCATCTCTTTTATAACTTGAATGAGACAAGAAAAACATGAATTCGAGTTAGCAATGTTATTTGTTGGTGTTCTTTTTTTTATTATTGTCGTTGTTGTTGTTATTGTTGTTGTTTTGTTGTTGTTTCAATTGTTGTTGTTATTGTTGTTGTTGTCCTTGCTCTTCTTCTTCTTCTTCTTCTTCTTGTTTTTGTTTTTTGTTGTTGTTATTCATAGTGTTGTTCTTGTTGTTGTTCTTGATGTTGTTGTTCTTGTTCTTGTTCTAATGATGCTTTTTTATTTTTATTTTATCAAATGACATACAACAACGAGTGTTTAAAATAAGTGATTATAAGTAGTTTTAATGTTGCATTTTTTTATTTATAATTTTATTAAAAGACATACAACAACGGATATTTAAAATAATTGTGATAATAAGTAGTTCTAATGTTGCATTTGTTATTTATTAAAAGACATATGTCGCTCCCGAGATTTTCATCCTAGTACAAACGTGAAAGTGGCACGGAAAAGATAGAGTCGCCAGCCATGCATTTTTATCCCAAAGGAATGGGAAAGGTAATGTTGCACAAACCTAAGGAAGAAGGAAAGGACGAGACCTTGCGAACCAAAGATATGGGTTCGGGAGTCGGTTACGACCTGGGAAGGTATTAGCACCCCAGATCGTCCGTCGTACCTGACGGGATCCATGCTTGCTTGTTTGTTTCAAAGGGTGAGGAATAAAGTGTTGTTGAATAAAAGAAATGCTAACTGGAATTGGAATTGAAATGAGGAAGGGAATTGGAAAAGAAAATGAAAAGAATGGGGGAAATGTAGGGAAAATAAAGAATTTGCTCGAACGGAACCTACCCGCTGCCTACGTACCTCATCGGAAAAATGAGGATCAGAGTCGACGTAGTTCGCCTAACTAAGGCGGGAACTACTTTGTGTTTTTTAGGATGACGTTGCCATAGTTCTAACTCAGGTGTTACCGACTCTGACTCGAGGGTGTTTACCGTTTCGTTGTTTGAACTGACGAGGCAAGTCGCATTCGTGCACAAAGATTAGGAGATGAGAAGAGAATACGCGATGTCTTTGTTCGTTGTCTTTTATGAGAAGTGTTTTGAGTTTATCATTTGTGAAAGTAGCCTCATGATTAGACTAGTGTGTCATGCTAGACAAGCTCACATTATTCAAGGATGGAATGAATATGAGTGTCCCATGGAATAAGGCTATACACAAAAGGCTATTTCAATCCTTTATTAAATGTCTTTTGAATTTTCTGTTTGGAGATGAGAGAAGAAGACTCAAATGGAAAAAGGACAAAACTAAGGGGGACTAAGACACAACCCTAAGTTATTCATTCAACGGATGCCCTATGGTTAATGCGGTTTCTAATCCTAATTAGTAAAAGGAAAAGAAAAAGGAATAGAATGCAACTTACTTCCTAAGGAAGTTAAGTTGATTCTAAAGAACAAAGGGGAACTTATCAAACACAAACATGAAAGGTAAAGGAAATAAATGCATAAAGAAATGCATAAAAGAATTAAAAGGATAAGGTGTAAGGAAACATACCTCAACCTCCCTACAAAATAAGGGTTAGTGGTGTACATTTAATAAAAAGGAATGAGGTAAACGCATACCAAATAATTCCTAAGGCAACTTGGACCTAAACTAGACTCAATCTTAAGTTTAAGGATGCTTACATTATGCTAAATTAAGGTACTGAAAATGGACCTAAAAATTCCCTAAAATCAAGACCTATCAATATATGGTGGTAAAGGGAGAAGTAATTCCCAAGAAAAAGAGGGAAAAAGCACTCCTTGCAATCGACTTATTTCATAAAGCTCCTAATGCAACTATTATCTAGTGAGCACAAATTTTACACCTAAAAGCCATAATCTAAACCTTAATGGCACCTAGAATAAGCTATAATTATAACTACGAACAAACAAAGTGATCAAATCGTAATCAATACGAAATTAAACGGTCAAGCGCATACACAACGATAAACACATGAAGAATGCCGTCATGGCGAGATGAAGAGAATAAGTTAAATCGAGAAGCGGATTTAGATCACCAACCTACGAAGCGGAGGATTGCTTTGGTGAGTGTTGCGATGTAGATCGGAATTCAAATGGAGAAGAAAACCGGAGAGTCGAAGCTTTGATCCGCGAACGCGCAAAATAAATGCGGTTGATGATGCTTCTTGATGAACACTTGATCAATAACCTCCAATAAGCTCAAAACTCTTCCAAAATCAGAATTGATTCTTCAAATAAGCCTCACAATGAGATGATTAATGGAGGTTTTAGCTTCAAGTTCTTCAAATTCCAATGAAGAATTTGAAGAACTTCTAGAAAGAAGCTTTGGTGAGAGGTTGAAAATGGTGGAAAAGTTTGAGAGAAAAATGAAAGAGATGAAGTGAAAATGATGAAGAATAGTGAGAGAAAAATGAGAGAGCCTTTAGCTTTGGGATGAAGTGGGTTTATATAATGTGTAGGCTTGACATGAGGTTTGGGAATGGAGGTTGCTTAGGAGTTAGATTAGGTTTGGAGTTAGTTAGGGCTCTAGAGAGTTCTAGAGTATTCTTTGGAATATTCCTTAGAATATTCCTTGGAAGGTTGTAGAAGACTCTAGAATTTGGTAGAGTAATCCAAAAGAAGAGTGTGGAACAAATGTGAAGAGTGTGGAACAAGGCAAAGAAAGAAAAGGAAAAAGTGGAGGAGAAGAAACTGAAAAAACAACAAAAATAGCTTATGTATCGATACGAAACTCCTATGTATCGATACATGTTAGTTTTATAACTGGTATGTATCGATACAAAAATGTATGCATCAATACATGTTAGTTTTATAACTGATATGTATTGATACGAAAATGTATGCATCGATACATACTGTTGCTTTGGTTATTTCCAGCAAATTAACTCACTTATGCATCGATACGAAACTCGTATGTATCGATACATACAGGCTTATGTATCGATACAAAATGAGCAATTTTTTTTTATTTCTCCACCATTTCTTGATCAAAAAGAGAGGGCAAATTTTGGGGTGTTACAATATACAACAACAGGTATTTAAAATAACCGTGATTATAGGTAACATGTTTTCCGATTTTCTACCATAGACATTGAACTGTGATTGTAAATAACTCATATACAACCACACACTACTTAACAACGTCAGGTCCCGCGTGATCATATATCATTCTCAACCGTTGTCGTATGCCTTTTCTGTAGTAGTGTAGGCGAGAAAACAAGATATTTTGGAAAGGTTTAGATAAGGGAATAGCAGAGAAGGTGTGGAACACAATTACTGATCAGGGTATTTCGTGTGAGGAAAGAGACGAAGTCTATGTGGAAGCAATTAAGGGAATGAAGCGAAGGGAAAAGAAGGAAAGAGGGCTAGGAAGGAAAAATGACACAAATCCAATGAATTTAATGTCATTCAACATACGAGGGAAAACATAACAAAGCCCTCACCCTACAAAACAAAGGTAAGGGCTTTGGGGAAACTGTTATAGGCAACTAAAGGACCCATAGAGCAGAATGACTCACTGCATCGCATGCAGAGCAGATGCACTATCCTAGTCAAGAAAGCAAGTGATCTCAATCCAAAATCAATCAGACGGATATCTCCATCTCATTTTGATAGATCAACAAGCTGTTATTACTGTCTTACTATATAAGAGGGAGAACATCTCATTTCTCAAGTAATTCGAATTCAAATCACATTTACTTCATCTTACATTCATACTAACTTGGACGCTGGAGTGTTAAACTTGTAGGTCAATCGTTTTTCCATTATATCAAGATCTCAAGTCCATTGTTGTGGTCCACACCCATCGTTCGCCGATCGTTTCTGATTTTCCACAAAACAATTAGTATAAATTTTTTAAAATAATGTCAATTATATTATATTGAACTAAATCAAATCAATCAGTTTTTCAGAAGTTTAATTTTTTATTTATTTCCAAATAAAAAAAATTATAAAAACAAAATCTAATTAAATATTTTTTATTAATTTGAATTTACTTATTCCAAAATTAGATTGAAACTAATTTCTTCCATCTATATTCATGATAGAATAGTATACATTTTGAATATAGATGTTAGAATTTTGAAATAACATGCAATTTGAAACTTGAGATATGTTAGAATTTAAGAGCATGGAGATAAATAAATAGTATGCAATTAGCTGCTAAAAAGAGGAAGCCACGTCAGCCGTATTAGATTTGTAAAATTGATTTCGTGTGACACAGTGTTAATCATTAATTAATCATTTCGTATAGAAGACTGTGTTTGACTCCTCGCCGTTAATGACGTAAACGTAAATTCATTTTCTTACCTTTCTAATTAATCCATCTCGTTTTATTTTTAACTTAAGGAAAATGAAAATATTATTTGCTTTTGGATAAAACGTTTATGAATTGAAAGAGAATTTTAAATTCTTTATACGTTGCGTTTGGAAATTGTTATTCATGATTATTTTTTCACTGGGCTTATTCCATTATCACTTTGTGTAATATTTGAATATTCTAATTATGGATTTTACACGAAGAAAATATGGATTCATAATTAAAGTTTACTTTTATATTATTTTAAGACCCAGTAACATTTATTTATGAAATCTATAAGAAAAATTGTTTTCCCCAACTTTTACTATCTTTATTTTACCAATAACAAAAAATTAACATTTTAAATTTATTAAATAATAAATGTATTTGATCTATTACACATATCAAATACATTGATTATCTAATAAACTTAAAAAATATTTTTTCTTTTATAAATAAGATTGGAATTATTAGAGTTCAATCTACCACGCTTTTAAATATATTTTCTTTCATACGGCTCCTTTCAAATATTTATTATTATTATTATTATTATTGTTATTATTAAATTATTATTTTAATTGTTTATTTATATCTAATTAAAATAAAGTGAACATTCCGATATCATTGGATTTGATTGGATACCAGTACATTTAATCAATAAAAAAATATTATTCAATGTCATGTCATTTTATTTATTTTATTTTATTTTAAAATTTTACCATAATTTGTACGAGAGGTACAAGTATCCAAATACTTATCATGATATCTAAGAATTTGCCTTAAAATAATTAGTATTTTTTAATTATAATTTTTTAATATATATATATATATATATATATATATATATATATATATATATATATATATATATATATATATATATATATATATATATATATATATATATATGGGGGCAAGAAAGGTAAGAAAAACTGAAAAATATATCTCATGCATATCGATTATGAATGATAAGAAAATTCAATATATCAACGTGTTAAAAATGACATAGATGTCATTTCCATATTATGGGATGCTTAATTCAAACAAAATTGAAGAAATGACGATAGATTCATTTCCATATTGAGGAAAACTCTATTGAGTATATAGACTTCGTCCCATTTTAGTTTATTTTAATGTGCTTTTTATGTATCATGAAGTCTAAAAAATCATCTCCATGGACACCAAAAATATTCATTTTAATTTATATTTCTTCGTCCTTTCAAAGGACTGTTGAAGGTGGTCTAAACGACCATTTTTCGACGACGATTTGATGAATATGTCTTCTATATAAACCATCATAAAAGTTTATATGAAATCATGAAACATGAGATCATTACCCTTTGGTATATTGTACCAGCATTCTTCAAGCCGAAGGACATCACTACCCACTGGTAAGTTGCCAAGACCCTGAGGCATTGAAACACCATTTTTGACACATATTCCTCTGAAATAAAAATTTGGTAATATCTAGAACAACCATATAAAAGACTCATATACTCAAAACCAACCGTTGAATCGACTAGCATTTTTGCAAATGGCATTGAGTATTCGTCTTTTGGTGTAGTTGCGTTTAGGTCTCTGAAGTCAATACAGACCCTTAGAGTCCCATTATTTTTAATCACACGAACAATATTTGTTAACCATTCAACATACCCAGCGATCCTGATGAACTTAGTTTTAAGAAGTCTTTTGATTTCTACTTTGATCTTCGACATGACCTGTGGTGCAAACCTTCTTAGAATTTCCTTTATCGGCTTCTTGCTAGGTCTAATTGGTAGTTTTAACTCCACCAAATCCCTCCTAAGTTCTAACATCTCGTTGTAATCCCAGGAAAAATATTTCTTGAACTGCTTCACTATTTCGATTATTGGTGTCTCATGCTTGGATCGATTTTGGCACTTATATAAGTTATCCTTTTGATCACCTCATCCTTTAAGTCTACCTCTTCCAAAGGATATTGAACTTGCATCCTTCTGATCGTAGTTACTGGGTTTTTCTTAAACCCTAAAGGTTCATCATCATAGACGCAATCGAGTACGCGACTTTATGAAGTTGTTTCTTGGACATTTTGGTCAATTTATGAGGTTTCAACAATTTCAACAGTTGTGGCTTTGATAGTTGCCCTTGGTTGGGACATAACCTCTAGGGATGCTTTTAGTCTATTGTCAGCCACATAAGCCGAAATTCGAGCTAGTGCGCTCGACTCAGGCATTGTCGTCTTCTGATTCAGACCATCTACTATGTCCACCGATGGTCTTGTAGTCCCACATGAACTCGTGAGTAGGGTGAAACTTAATTGAGTAGTAGACACCTCCCTAGAAAGAAAATCCAGTTCCAGTTGGGGTACATGGCGAAATGTTCTCCAATATTCTGTCAAAGTTATTCTCGTCGATATGATTCACATATGCCAAAAGTAACTTTGTTCATCCTCAATGTTATCGACAATGCCATCAAGTTTATAGAGGGTGATTCATTGATGCATAGTCGAAGGTAGTGCCTCAATCCCATGAATCAACTCCCTGCCAATGAGTAAATTGTAATTGGAACCATTGTTCAACATACAAACAAATTAAGTTATGGTATCAAGTTTAGTCTTTAACAATGTGACTTCTTTTTCCAGATCTAAAATGGTTGAACTAAACTTCTATTTTCAAGGAGTAGAACACTTATGGTCTTATTTTATTTCTCTTATCTCAACCAAGATTCCTTCCATTCTGTGAGAAACTTTATATAAGTTTCATCAATATCTTCAGGTGACTTCTCTTTTTACCAGACTACTACAAAAAACGCTTGTTACCTCAGACGCGAAATGCATAATACCTCGGCTATAGAATCGAGATAATGAAGGGTGACAGATAACTCACAACTTATCACTTGTGTTATTAAAACCGAGATAAAGTTAAATGCACATGAGTTTGAACCTCAATAACATCACTTTTATTATTTTCAAAACTAATGTAAATTTCATCTCAGTTTATCTTGAAAACTGAGGAGTTAGATATATATTTTTTAAATTGTTACATTGTTTACATAAATATTTCCTAGAAAATTAAATTGTTTACAAAAAATATTACATTGTTTAAAATAAAAGTCAAACTCCCTAGAGAATAAGGTAAAAATCAAATTCCCCGAAGATCTAGATCTTAGATCTTTGGATGATTGAATCTTAGGGAAGATCAAATGTTGGATGCAAGGTTTGTATCTTCGAATCTTGCATGCATTTGTTTCTGAAGTAAAACAAAATAAGGATTAGATAAATAAAATCAATATTAAAATATATGATTTTATGCTCAAATAAATATTTAAGAGAGCAACCCTTAAACCTAAGTAGTTTTCTGCTCTCTTGCAATCCATCTTAGATAACTTTTCCAAACATCTTTATGTTTCAAGCGCTTCATGTTTCATTTAGATTAGATTTTCAATATTAAACATGCTTTTATAACGAATTCCCCTTAGCTTTCACGCGGATCACTAATGGCAGATTCATGAGCGTTGATAAACATTAAATGGACGACAAAGATTTGTTTAAGGGCGTTGAATATAGTAAAAAAAAACGCTTAACTATCCCCTCGACCAAGAAGAAAACTGAGGTGAATAAGTTTTTTCTTAATTACATTATTTATATAGAATATTAAAAATACATTGTAAAATATGTAGTAGCAACTCGTGATAGAAATAGACGATGGTGAATATTTCCTCTCTTTGGAGCGACTACATACGTTGACCCCCTCGAATTTGCCCCAACAACATTAAGGTAAAATATGTTTAACGAGTGTTTTAAAAGTAAAATATGATTACTAACCACCTCGATTTTACTATAAAATTGAGGTTTTATATTAACTATCACCTCGGTGATAAAATAAACCGAGATGACTTTTTTTTTTAATATTTTAAAAATACATTGTTTACACAGAATATTAAAAAAACATTGTTTACAACAAATCTTAGGTGATATGTAAATTTTGTTGCATACCCATTGGAACATTTTTTTATAAAACTAGAATGATTTTCTACACTTCCAATATATCAACGGGTTACTCTTCAAAGGTTGAGCCGGTTCCCTTCTTTGTTGGTTAAGCTCCATTCTTTATTTAACTTGAAGTAAGAATGATTTTCTGAACTTGCAATATCAACTGAGCTATTTTCAAAGGTTGAGCTCACTTCGTTGTTGGTTAAGCTCCTTTCTTTGGGTAACTTGAAGCAAAAATACTTTTATGCATTTGCAATCTATCAACTGAGTACCCTTCTTTAATTGAGGATAATTTCAAAAAAAAAGACAACAACAACAACAACATCAACACCATTATGTGAGATAAATTGCAAAAGCAGAAAAAATGTTTTGTTCAAGATTGAAGAACATTTTTTCTGTCTTGCAATCTATTCCAAAGAATGGTGCTTTCGAGTTTGAGGCGGCTTCATACACGTATGAATTAGGGTAAAATCTATTTAGCGAGTTTTTTTTATAGTAAAATCTTATTATTTAATACCCCAGTTAAATAGAAAACCAAAGTGTTAGAACATTTTGTTTACACTTATAATCAAATAAAATCATAAATTGTGATAGCTGAGAATCAAAGCTTGTAAACCGAGGGGATTTATGTTTTTTTATTGTTTTAAATAATAAAAAAATAGCGTGCCATGACTTTATACCTAAGTTTTCTATTGTTTGAGGTGAAAGCTTTGTCATGAAAAGTGTTATTTATTGTAGTGGACTCAAATAGAGTGATTAACATATCTTTTTTCTGTTTTCTTAGAAAAGTGGGACATTCAGCTATAGTGTAGTCAAACCCTTTACATTCATAATATTGAGCTTTTTTACCTTTGTTATCTTTTAAATCATCTTTGTTCCCGTTCAGTGGACTTATGCATGAACTCTTGTCTTGGACATTTGTCCTCCATTTTCTGTACAACTTTTTCAAATCATCATTGAAGTTTCTTCCAATAAGGGATATAGCCTCTAAAAATCTTTCTCCACCTTGATCTTCATCATCTTCAGTGTTGGACACAAATGTTATACTTTTGTTTTTCTTTTCTGATATGTCATTCAAGGTCATCTCAAAAGTTTATAGGGAACCAATGAGTTCAACAACCTTTATACTACTTAGGTTCTGATTTTCTTCAATATAGCAATTACTTTCATATCAAATCTCTTTGAAAATGATATGATAATTTTCCTGGCAAGCTTTTCTTCAGACATCTTTTCATTTAAGCTAAAAGAGGTGTTGGTAATATCACGAAATTTGATGTGGAACTCACAAATAGATTCTTCTTCATTCATCCTTAGGTTTTTTAAATGGTCCAATTTTTTCTTTCTATTTTGTCTCATTTGACTCCAAACTTTAGTTTCTTCTCCAACTAATTTCATTATATTTTCTATTTTTCATTTTTTCATTTTTTTTCTCTTTTAAAATCTACTATTATTTTAATAATTTATATTACTTTCTACTAGTATAACCATTTTAATTCAATTTTTTCCAACAATTTTTATATTACTCTCCATTTTTATTTTTATCTATAACACATTTTTTGTATTTTTGGCATTCTAATTTTTTTTCTTCATATTTTTTTCCCTTTTTGATCTTTCCGTATCAATTACATAAACAATACCAGTACCAATGCGAATGCACGGGTATCCCACTAGTTATCTTAAAAATTATATTCATTAAACTAGAAGGCACAATATTGTTATGCATATCCTTGAATTCTCGATAAAATATACTTTGTCTCTGATACTAGTAAACCATAAGTGTCAAAGGAAAATTGTATGATAATTTGTTGATTGGAAGAACACGTTTCTCATGTTTGACCATTTTACTTGACGCGACTTTGAGGGTTTTCCGTCCCACTAGTGGAGAAATCTCTATCAAGCCCACACATGCATGTTTCCCTCCTACCAAACCGTACACCAGGAAATTTGTTGACCTACATGTCGATCTCCCATATTCTGCGTTAGTCAAGAAATTTACAAGCACCTATTTATTCATATATACCTCGACCCTTCGAAATAAATCAAATATGACATCCCTAACAAGACCATGTCTATATTTAAAGTCTGAAAGATCCTTTTATATATATATATATATATATATATATATATATATATATGAATCACATGTTTCCTAAATGTATCAAAGTACGTCTTGTGACAAACAAGACAAACTTCATCAATAAGAAATATGAGAATCATAAAGGGATATAAGGATAATATGATACTCCACCAGAGATATGTGTTATCCTAACCCAACCATAAAAATAATGAAGAGAAAATCTTGAGCATGTGTTGCTTGCAAACAACCAAAACTGCTTTATGTCTTTTGGTCATATCAACTTTTATGTCCATGTCTTGAATACTTTTGCTAAAAAGGACACTCGACAAAACATATTGTGAATTATGAAGGACAATTTCTTGCTAGTAAAACTGCTAAGATTAAAATTTAGAATCACAACACTCAGACAATCTAAAGATTTGCCGAAATCATAGTCCATGCCATATATCCCATTGACTTTCAAATATATGGTCATGTAACACCCAAGATTGGGTGTTATAAGCCACAAAAGCGTATGAGTCATCCTCTACTACCGAGTACAAACCCAATCACTAACTCTAATGGGTAAAAAAACACCCTCTATTGAAGGTCCCCAAAGAAAGGACCTCCACAAGTCATGATGTCTTTAACCGTCCTTTGCAACTATTTATTAAACTAAATAGTTGCTTTCTCCATATGATTAGGTTGACACATTCTTATGCCAAGAAAATAGTTTCACGATACCCATGCAAGATTGAAGTATAAGAAACTCACTCTAAGGATCCCTTAGTTGTGGTCGAAGATACATTAACTCAACATCCTTAACAACTCTTTTCATAGATAACTCCTTAATTAAGCCTCCATCTTGACTAACAGTATCTCCAAGCAACTTCATCTCAAACATCGATCATCCAATGTTCGAAGGGAAGAACTTCCCACGAAGTTTACTTATGGGTGACAATTGGATCCATTAAGACAAAATTCATCCAATCCATCCACTACATAAAAAATAAGTTAATGGATTGGATTAAATCCATCCACTTATATTCATAGATTGATCCAATCCATCCAACATTTTTAATGATCCAATGAATTATTTTTATCTCCATTTATTTATTTAAAAAATAATAATAAATTGGATTTAAAAATATATATTTTTTTTTGAAAAAAATCGATTGTTTTTCGAAAAATTAAAAAAATCGATTTTTTGAAAAATACGAAAAAAAACTGAAAATAAAAAATAATTTTTTGGATGGATGAATATCCATCCACTAAAAATATGTTAATGGATTGGATGAATTTTTTCCTTAATGGATGAATTTGATTGAATATTTTTAAGAAAAGTTTAGTGGAATGTAGATGGAATAATGAATTGTTTTGATCCATCCATTCATAGTCCAATCCATCCATTTTGACACCCCTAAGTTTTCTCATATTACACGAATGCCAAAAGATTTCAGTATTACAAATATTCGAGACATAATCATGGACTTGTCTATTGGATAATGTAAAAGGCTTCAGCCACCTCATTGAATCTACTATGATGATCACGTCATCAAGATACCAAACATGAAAAAAAGTTTACAACGTCTATAATTTGATGAATGAGTGAATGTACGAGAAGATACCATGAATGCGTGAAATCCATCGTAAATATAACCAAAGAACAATTTTCATGTCACTCACTTCCTTAACACCACATCATATTTACACCGTACAAAATAACCTTAACACTATCTGATACTCGACCCCGGACCCCAAATTAAAAATTATTGAGATATCACACCACATCTTTACTTATCCCTTTCATAACAACTTTAGACCCTTTAACAACCTTGATTGTCATGTTTAAAATAGTATAAAGTTTAAGAACATCTGCGATCCTAGTGCTACATTGTTGCTTAGATTTTTTAGGATTAGAGTAGATACCTCATGACATTAAAAATTGTTTAGAGATTCTAAATAAAGTAAAAAATATTGTCTTTATTTTAATTTTAATGCAATAAATTTAACTAGTACCAGCATATTTATATAAAACAGCAGAAAATTTAATATTATGAAGAAGAATATACCAAATGGATTAACATGAAGGTTGAAGAACAGTGAACAATCATATTCCATTTCATCTTCTATTCATTCAATTTCATACAATTCCTATTCACAATCCCAATGATTTCTCACACCACACTCTTCCTTTCTCTTCTATTCATCTTCACCTCAAACCTTGCACAATCAAAACCCTCCATCAACGTAACCCCAACAACCTTATCCAAATCCGGCGACACCGTAGAAATCCGGTGGTCCGGTATCCAATCCCCGTCGGAGCTAGACTGGGTAGGAATCTACTCACCACCAACCTCCTCCCACGACAATTTCATTGGTTACCTCTTCCTCTCCAAATCACCAACATGGCAAAACGGTTCCGGCTCCCTTTCACTCCCTCTCGTCAACCTCCGATCCAATTACTCTTTCAGAATTTTCCGATGGACTCAATCCGAAATCAACCCTAAGCGTCAAGATCACGACCGTAACCCTATACCGCAGACGCATAAATTTCTCGGTTTCTCTCAAGAGGTTTCGTTTGCTTCCGGTAAGGGACCGGAGCAGATTCATCTGGCTTTCGCGGATGAAGAGGATGCTATGAGGGTTATGTATGTGACTTGGGATCTGAAGGAGAGTTTTGTTAGGTATGGGGAGAGGGAGGATAAGCTGGATGGTGTGGTTGTGGCGGATGTGAAGAGGTATGAGAAGGAGCACATGTGTGATGCTCCGGCGAATCAAAGTATCGGTTGGAGGGATCCTGGTTATATACATGATGCATTGATCACTGGTTTGAGCAAAGGAAAAAGATACTACTATAAGGTAGTATGTTGCTTTCTCTGTGTTGTGCTTCCCGTGACATTACTTTTTTTAGGTTTTGCTTTGATAAATATTTTGTGTTTCTTACTTTGATTAGGTGTGTGTTTCTTTCTATGGTAAGCAAAAAGTATTATAAATGAATTGATTTACTTGAATGCAAAGTGGTTCGTATATATTTGGGGGAAAATTCTACTGTGGACTATCGAGGACTAATATTTAAATATCGGTTGAAACTCCAATGACAACATACTTTACTTTGCCTTTTAGGAGTAGAAGCTTGGTTTTTTGTTGTCATAATAACGACCGAAAAGATGACTCGATCTGTGTCGGTTCAAGAGATGTTTGGCTACAAAACTATTTGTATTTGGGTTTCCTTTAATTTTTGTCAAATTGACATTAATCAGACTACCGTCTCTGTCTCGTGATGAAGATGATTGTGAGCTTCCGCTTTCGAGGGATGTTGTCGATGTCGTTGAATGTTTGAGCGGTTTTTACCTCTCTTTAGTTTGCTTTGTTAGGTGATCAAAGGAGAACCCACCTATGTTTGACTACATATTTTTGTTCAAAACCACATTTAGAAGCAAAAACTCTTTAATCTTAATTTAAGTTAGAAAATAAGAATCCATTATAGAGATGAAATTTATTCTACTTGAGATGTGAGAATACTCTAATATGTTAAAAAATTGTTTGATGAATATGTAGTAAGATAAAATCATATTTTGCTGTAGTCTTAAGTCTGATTCATTTAATCATTTAGTAATATGGTCACCAGAACTTAATTTGGATTATGGTATTTTCTGTATCCCAGGTTGGAAATGACAATGGAGGTTGGAGTGCAACTCATAGCTTTGTATCGAGGGATAGTGATTCAAATGAAACAATAGCTTTCCTTTTTGGTGACATGGGAACAGCTACGCCATACAATACATTTGTACGTACACAAGATGAAAGCATATCAACCATGAAGTGGATCCTCCGTGATGTTGAAGCTCTAGGAAACAAACCCGCCTTTGTGTCACACATTGGAGACATCAGTTATGCAAGAGGTTATGCATGGCTGTGGGACCATTTTTTTGCGCAGGTTGAACCTGTTGCAACCAAATTGGCATACCATGTATGCATTGGAAATCATGAGTATGACTGGCCTTTACAGCCATGGAAACCTGATTGGGCTGCTTATGGAAAAGATGGGGGTGGTGAGTGTGGTGTACCCTACAGTTTAAGGTTCAACATGCCTGGAAGCTCTTCAGAACCCACTGGAACTGTAGCTCCAGCAACTCGGAATCTTTATTACTCATTTGATATGGGAGCAGTACATTTTGTGTATATATCCACAGAGACCAATTTCCTTCCTGGGGGCAACCAGTATAACTTCTTAAAACATGATTTAGAATCAGTTGATAGGAACAAGACTCCTTTTATAGTAGTCCAAGGGCACCGGCCCATGTACACAACAAGCAATGAAATTAGGGATGCTGCATTAAGAGGAAAGATGATTGAGCACCTGGAACCTCTGTTGGTGAATAACAATGTCACTCTTGCACTTTGGGGTCATGTTCATAGATACGAGAAATTCTGTCCGCTGAATAACTACACTTGTGGAAATCATGTGGGCCGGAAAGCAGGGGAAAAAGAAGGATATACTGTTCATCTTGTGATTGGCATGGCAGGGCAAGACTGGCAACCCATCTGGGAACCAAGACCAAATCATCCGGATCTCCCAATCTATCCACAACCAAAACGATCTCTGTACCGTGCGGGTGAGTTTGGATATATTAGACTGGTAGCTTCAAAGCAGAAGCTTGTGATTTCTTATGTTGGAAACCATGATGGCGAGGTGCACGACACCATGGAAATTCTGGAATCTGGAGAAGTTGTCAATGGTTATGGTAATGGTAATGGTGGTATTGCTACTGTTAAGCCTGAAGGCCGGATTGAAGAATCCACATTATCATGGTATGTCCAAGGAGGAAGTGTACTGGTGCTCGGGGCCTTTCTGGGATACATTCTTGGTTTCGTTTCACACGCCAGGAAGAAGCCGGAGTCCATGACTGGTTTTTCTCCCGTGAAGACTGAGGAAACATAATTAGTTATTACTGTGGGTGAACTTTTTTTAATAGGAAGATATTTGAAGTCAGTATCACTGTTAATTGTTTCATCAAAACCCCTGAGTTGCAATCTGGTATACTTGGGGAGTTAAGTTTGTACATACGCAATTTTTCTTGCTGAAAACTTGCCATTTAAGTCAATCTCTTGGATTGACTTTTGTTATTGTATACTAATTTTCAAGTTATATGATTTACAGATAGAGCATACTTATTGCACAAGAAACTGCCTTAAATTCTCTCCGCTTTATCTCTATGCTGGTCTTTGAATAGAAGTTACTCAGCATTTTTTCTTTCATTATTGTGTTTTTAATTTTATTTCATATTTTGTATTTTAGAGATAATGTCTGATTGGTGAGTTTATGCAAACCTCAATGTCAGTCTCATATATTGATGTCTTCCTGAATGGAGAAAAGAACAAACAGTGAGAATATTGAAGCTCTCAATTTGATCGATAACTCCATGTCTTTTTAAGATACACAAATGTAGAAGAACAGAGATATGTTTCTCTCCCCAGTCAAGAATCAAGTTTCCTCGTGTATCTAGGATTGTAGGGATAAGAAAAAAATTGTATTTTTTTGTCCAAGTTGCCACATTTGGACAGTAATCCAGGATGGCAATATCAATACATGAACCGAAAGTAAAACAAAAATCCAAACGGGCAAGACAGAAAAATAGAATTATTTGAGGGGTGATTTGGTCATTAACTAGTTTCAACTTTTATGCATATGCAGTTTTTTTTTTCTGCTTAAGTAGCCTAGTGGTTGGAGTTCACTTTATTATTATTAAAAATGAACAAGTGGGATGTCGCGGGTTCGTACTCGCGCTCCTGCATCTGATGACCGTACACAACTTTAACAGGACTGTTGGTCAAGAAGGAGGAGGACCAACCAACTAGTGTCACAAAAAGGTAAGTGAATAATGACAGCATATTTTAGCACGTGTTTAATATGATATGTGCATCCTCTCCAAATACCAAGATATACTCAATAAAGATAAGACACACACACTTCCTCTTTCACTAGTTTTTTTCTCTTCATCACAAGTTAAAATAACATAACATTGTTTTTGTTCTGCGGAAATCCTACTTCCTCTGAGACACATAACAAGAAAAGCCTTGCAGCAATGTCTGCTCTACCTTTCTCAACAACCTGCAGACATTCCAACACACCTTTGCATCCACATTCCAAATCAAGCTTCGCAGGCTTCGGTCAAAGAAACAATATTTGGCAGTTGTTTGTCATCACAAAGTCAAATTCTAGTAGAGCTGTAAGAAAGCTGTGTGTGAAGAATGTTGCCAGCGACAAAAAGGAGGAACTGAAAGAGCCACTCACGGGACAAGGTTGTTAGCTGACATTTGTGTTTGTTTTGTGATTCTTTCTTCACTCCACTTATTTTCGTTTTCGAATATTATTCAGAAAATTCATGCTTATAATTTAAGTAGTCGTATTTGTTCAGCCAGGCTTGCAGGAATTGTAGTTTAGGGAAAATTTGCTGGGTTTAATGGGTGGCTACTAGTGCCTTGTTTTGAAAGGTTTTTAAAAGTAAGGAGTGGGAAACCATGGTTATGCTTAAGCTTATATCGAATTAAATTGTCAGTGCACATTATGGTTAAAATGACTCCTTGGCGACGCTGAATTCAGTTAAAAAGGACTAGCAACCTATGAAACACGAACTCCGACACAGATACCGGGACACGACACAGACACTCTAATACCGATAATGTCCAAAACGTAAGACACTGACACCGTTATATATAAGATAATATTTGAGCTTTATTTATTCATATATTTTTAAAAGAATTGAAAATATTCTAATCAAAATTAATATCTTTATTGATAACATTGCTTCAATATATTGTTAAATCTTTTAGATGTGTGTGAGATTTGTCTAAAAAATGTATAAAGGTGTGTTAAAGCAAAAAAAAAAAAAAAATTTTATTTGAAAAACTTGTCTGAGTTGTCTGACAACTTTGGTATTAGTGTCATATGAGTGTTAGACATTGATTAAAAGAGTATCGAAGCAAAGAAAAAAAGTTATTTTTAAAAGTTATTTTTAGGAGACACTTGTCTGATTTTTCTGACATTTGTTTGACTTTTCCGATACGTGTCGTACGAGTGTCACACAAGTGTCTGACACCGCAACACGGCTACTTCTAGAGGTGCCATGCTTCATAGCTAGCAACACATTTGAGCAATTCCATAGCCAATAAAGCAGTGTCCTCTTGAAGTTAAAAGGAATTCTAAATTTTCTCACCATCTTTAGGTTTATATCAAACTTAAAAATCCAAGATTTATGAGTATTATAGCCCTACAATATTGTTTCTTCTTCTGCAAACATGCTCCTAAATATTAGTTCTTTATTGCTAACACTTGCAGTTGCAGGCACTTCAAATGAATTTGTACCAGATTCTATAGCTATAGCTTCAAGCATCAAATATCATGCTGAGTTCACCTCATCTTTTTCACCTGAGAAGTTTGATCCCAGTAAAGCTTTCTTTGCAACTGCGGAGAGTGTCCGTGATTTCCTCATCATAAATTGGAATGCAACATATGAATATTATGAGAGGATTAATGTTAAACAAGCTTATTACATGTCTATGGAGTATCTACAGGTTTATATTGAGTTTTCTTTATGAGACGCAACTAATTTCCATTGCAAATGAAAATTAATTTTCATTACTACCTTTTTTTTTCTTTCCCAATTATGAAGGGCAGGACATTGCTAAATGCAGTTGGGAATTTACAACTCTCAGGTCCTTATGCCGAAGCCCTTAGAAAGCTTGGTTACAGTTTAGAAGACATGGGTAATCAGGTTTTTTCTCCTATTATCATTCTCATTTGTTGCTGTGTATCTGCTTTTGTTAGAAACTACCAAGTGATTTAAGTCTTGTTACCTTTTTGTTATTTGTCATCATGAGGCTTTCTCTTGACAACAACGGTTACGTTCATATTTGACCTAAGATTGTAAAAAACTTCGTTTTTTTGAAAAAATGATTTGGTATGGAAAAAAAGCAAGTATGTTTAACAGTTACATGTATTCATCTTGTGTGGAAACATACTGATAAAGAACCAATAAGAACTACAGAAGAACCATGAACCTTTCAGGAATAAACGATAGTAATATGGATGTACTGCAAATAATTAATCAGAACTTATTTAAAAGTGAACTCGCATACAATCCACAGGAGCCAGATGCTGCTCTTGGGAATGGAGGATTAGGCCGGCTTGCTTCTTGCTTCCTAGACTCCTTGGCGACACTGAACTACCCTGCATGGGGATATGGACTTAGATACAAGTACGGTTTATTCAAACAGCTTATAACTAATGACGGTCAGGAGGAAGTTGCTGAAAATTGGCTTGAGGTATTGTTATTTATATGGATATTCTATTGTAAAATCGGTTGGAAGTCAAATCTTCATTTTAGTGAAGGCATGCTTGCTCTTTAAATGTTCTAACTTCTATCACTCTTTTTGGAAGCTTTGCAAGTTTTTCTGCAGTGAGATTCACTGACTGATGTGTCTCTTTATAGATGGGGAATCCCTGGGAAATTCAGAGAAACGATGTTTCTTATCCAGTTAGATTCTATGGAGAAGTTATTTCAGGGCCAGATGGAAGTAAACAGTGGACTGGAGGAGAAAATATATCGGCTGTTGCATATGATGTTCCGATACCTGGATACAAAACTAGAACCACTGTAAACTTGCGATTGTGGTCCACTAAAGTTTCAACTGAAGAATTTGATTTGCAAGCTTTCAATACCGGCGATCATGCCAAAGCATATGCTGCCATGAAGAACGCAGAGAAGGTCTGTGGCAGCCTTGTTTCTTTGTGATTCATACATTTGCATCTAAGTTCGGGATCTTCCTTTCAACTTTTTAAAAGCGCATTCTGGAAGATTCTAAATATCCACTACTGATTTGAGAATTTATTGCGTAAACATGAAGTGAACCTTATTGTCTTCGCGAATCTTTTTTTTTTAATTTATTTTATTTTATTTTTATTTTTTATATTTTATCGTTCATTGTAATCAGATCTGTTACGTTCTATACCCTGGGGATGAATCAATCGAAGGAAAGACTCTACGGCTAAAGCAACAATATACATTATGCTCGGCATCTCTCCAGGATATTATTGCACGCTTTGAAAAGAGATCAGGAAGGACTGTAAATTGGGAGACCCTCCCAGATAAAGTGGTGGTACAGATGAACGATACTCACCCTACACTTTGCATTCCCGAGCTGATTAGGATCCTGATAGATGTTAAGGGCTTAAGCTGGGAGAAAGCTTGGGATATTACTAAAAGGTGCTTCTTTTTGCATCAACTGCATATCCTATTTATATTTGAAAGATATCAAGCCATTTTTAGGACTTCTATGTACTTGCAATTTTAGTAGAATTGATTTAAGTAGTACTGCTTCTACATTTTTTCAAGTATTAGCGTGCAAACTTATACAAATAAACCGAGTTTCTATTTTTAAAATTTACAGCTTCTCAGTAACAATATTTCTAATGTATCCATGGCGCTTTGTTGAGTCACTTTCCAATATAATTACTACTTTGATCACTACACTTACTACATTGATCCCTCTTTTAATGGCTCTTTTGTTAGAACGGTTGCTTACACAAACCACACAGTTCTACCAGAGGCACTAGAGAAGTGGAGTTTGACGCTTCTGCAGGATTTACTTCCTCGACATGTGGAAATAATACGAAAGATAGATGAGGAGGTAACGTTGAAAACTTATGTGGCTTTGGTGTTCAAATTGTTCTTAATTCATATGCCCGTCATATGGCCTTTATGAAATTCTATATCTAATGTCCAATATCTTTGTTTTCTTGACCAGTTTATACATGAAATTATTTCCGAGTATGGGACTGGTGATCTTAACTTGCTGCAAGAAAAGCTCGGAAAGATGAGAATACTTGAAAATATTGAGTTGCCTGATTCGGTGGTTGAGCTGCTTAATAATACAATTCCTGCTGTTGATCCTGTTGAGGAAATTGATGTTAATGATAATGATACAAAAGCAACAAACAATAAAGATGGAGACGAAGAAGATGACGATGATGATGAAGATGAAGCGGGGGAAGAGGAACAAGAAGAAGATGACGGGGATGCCCCCGTTGTCGAAAACAAAATAGAATTGACATTTAAAGTTGATCGAAAACTGCCGATGATGGTTCGCATGGCTAACCTATGTGTTGTTGGTGGATTTTCTGTGAATGGGGTGGCTGAGATTCACAGTGAGATTGTAAAAGAGGAAGTTTTTAATGAATTTTACGAGGTACCAAAGCCAGCAGATTCTTTCTCTGTAAATATGAACAATTATTTATTGGAATTGCTAGGTATAGACATCCATGAAATAAGATACTCATTAAATTTCTGTCATTGATATGACAGTTGTGGCCTGAGAAATTCCAGAATAAAACAAATGGAGTGACACCTAGAAGATGGATCCGTTTCTGTAATCCCGATCTTAGTAAAATCATAACCAAATGGATTGGAACCGAAGACTGGGTAACAGATCTTGAGAAATTGGCTATACTTCGCAAGGTAAATCAATATAACTAAACATTGTTAGTAATATCTGAAAATGAAAAAAATTCTATGCAGTAACTTCCACAGTTCGCAAATGGCAACAAGCATTATAGTAGTCGAATGTCACAGCACATATTTTTCATGCTCAAATTCTATTTTAATTCCTACATGTTTATTTCTTATGGATAAATTTTTCTAACAGTTTACAGATAATGAAGATTTACAATTAGAGTGGATGGAATCAAAGAGAAGAAACAAGATTAAGGTTGCATCATTTATCAAAGAGAGAACGGGTTATGTTGTCAGTCCCAATGTAATGTTTGATGTACAGGTTGGTTTTCCATCATCAAGAACTTCAATTATTTCTTCTCCTGTTTTAGTTAACATTTGAATAATCGCAACCCTCACAATGTTTAATGTATGGAGTGTATATTTTCACCTTTTTAAGTAACAAACATTATTTCTTGCTCCTAAAATAGGACAACCATAAAAATTCCGATGGCATGTTGTTTAATACATTCAATTTATGGTTATTAATATATGGCACATCTATTTTCAGGTGAAACGAATCCATGAATATAAACGGCAATTGCTGAATATCATGGGAATTGTTTATCGGTACAAGAAAATGAAAGAGTTGAGTGCAGAGGAAAGAAAACAAGTATTTGTTCCTCGGGTTTGTATTTTTGGCGGGAAAGCATTTGCGACATATGTTCAAGCCAAGAGGATTGTAAAATTCATCACAGATGTAGGAGCCACAGTTAACCATGATCCAGAGATCGGAGATCTTTTGAAGGTATAAGTCAAACTCGGTGATAGATAACTGACATTAAAGGCATTCCAAAAATTTGGTTGTCTTGTTCGTCTGAAGTAGTTTACAAATTTGTGCGATTCTTCTTGCGTAACAATACTGGCCTCCTCATCTGCAGCAAAAATAGAATTATAGGATGCTAGCAGAAAATTTGAGGCGGTTCTTATAAAGGGTGTTAAACTATCGTCATTATCTACTTTTTCATAAGACTAATCGTGTTCCTGGTCTTAATCTGCAGGTTGTATTTGTTCCCGATTACAATGTCAGTGTAGCTGAAATGCTAATTCCTGGCACTGAACTGTCTCAGCACATTAGGTATAGATAAATTGTTGTAACAAAATATTTTACATTTAATTTACAATCAATTTAGCAGTTTTTGTTTCTGAATGCTTTTTTTCGAGCATTTAGCACAGCTGGTATGGAGGCCAGTGGAACAAGCAACATGAAATTTGCAATGAATGGATGCGTACAAATTGGAACTCTTGATGGGGCTAATGTTGAAATAAGAGAAGAAGTTGGAGAAGACAACTTCTTTCTTTTTGGCGCACGAGCTCAAGAAATTGCAGGGTTAAGGAAAGAAAGAGCAGAGGGAAAGGTAAGCTTTAAAGCAATCAGAAAACCAGAATAATTGGTTCAATGCAATAGTTCTTTTTCTTTCACAAAATATATCATCTAATGTTCGAAGAGTCAATAAAATTTGACGTCTATAGATCCTTTAAGTCGAAGCCAACAAAATCATGTGGCCTGTTGTATAATATATGCAGTTTGTACCAGACCCGCGATTTGAAGAAGTGAAGTCATATGTTAGAAGTGGTGTTTTTGGCAGTTATAACTACGAAGATTTGATAGGATCTTTGGAAGGGAATGAAGGGTATGGCCGTGCTGATTATTTTCTTGTTGGCAAGGACTTCCCTAGCTACTTGGAGTGCCAAGAGGAAGTTGACAAGGCATACCGTGACCAAAAAGTAAGTAACAAGTCATGAACAGACCATTATTTTTCGACTATTACCTTGTCGAATCTGTTACGAAGATTAAAATGTATAAACCATGAAATATTGATGTGTTGTTGCAGAAATGGACAAGAATGTCAATATTGAACACAGCCGGTTCGTATAAATTCAGCAGTGATCGGACTATTCATGAATATGCTAGAGATATATGGAGAATTGAGCCAGTTGTATTGCCTTGAAAAGTTATACTACATTCTTTGGTTATGCAATAAGCCATATTTAACTTATTCCTTCTCTCAGAATGAAGTTCAAGAAAGACTCAAAAACTGTGGACGAAGAGAGTTCTTTTGAATCACCAAACCAGTTGAAAAATATCTTTTGAACATTTGCTAGATAAATTTCCAAAATATTAAATTAATAAATATTAATGATTTAATTAATTTGATGAATTCTTTGTTAAATTATCATTAATAAATATGGTCAAAAGTTGTAACACTTGGAATCAAATAAGAGATTTTATAATGATTGAGTGTATGGTCAAAAGGTGTCACCACTACACCAACACAATTTTTCATGAAAAAGTTTTCTCCTCACCGATTGGTACAAGCTTTTATTATAAATAGAGATACTTTTTAGGAATAAAAAATACACAAAAATCACTTGTTTCAAGTGCCAAATATCTAAGTCATTCTTTTATTTTTCTAGTGCACAAGAATAAATGAGAGAACTTTATTCTGTAAAATATCGTTGATTGATATGCTTGATGTGAATATGCTATTCATGTTAAGATTTCCAAAGTATTCTGAAGGGGATTCACCGGTTAATCCATTTGCATCCAAGTTTCCTAAATTGGTGGGTGCGAGTCGAACCTAAAGGTTAGTGTAAACACACGTTTTGAAATTTATTTTGTGCAACTTTCATCGTACTGTCTTCATCATCTTCTGATTCATATTTTGCAACAGACCCCCAACACATGTTAGAACTTTCAACGTACTATCTTCATCATCTTCTGGTTCATATTTTGCAACAGACCCCCAACATAAGTTCTAACATATTTTATCTTCATTGAATTATTTATGCATTAAGTAATGCACACACAAGATACACTAATTGATAATCCCATTGAATTATTTATGCATTAAGTAATGCACACGCAAGATACACTAATTGATAATCCTATTGATGCTAAGTTAATAAAAGTCGCACACGGTCCTATTAGTGAAAATCGCGAATGAATCTTTTCTATTAGGTTCTCTTTCTTTCATAGCGATACTGATATCCCTATTTGGAATATGCAATTAAATGCCTTTAAATGTGTTTGACTCGGTTGTTAATCCTGCTCAGCTTTGATGGAAGGAATTCTTATATCTGATGCCCATAATTAGTCGTCAATGCATAACTTAAATACTTTGGTCGAAGAGGTTTATACTGAAAATTGATAAACACCCGTTAGTCTCTTATTAAACGTTACTTATAGGATCAATTAGGAAATCCTAGGATGTATTGTTAAAAGTTTCTTGTATGATTTTGATATAAATGAGAGAGATTTCGACTTCGACTTAGTCGAAATTGTCATGAAAAAGATAAGGCAACTTCGACAGTAGAGAAAAATAAGAATGTGGTGAAAATAAAGGTAACATGATAAGACAATTGCAATAAAGATGAAAGTAATTGGACAAAAATTGTAAATTGAAATGAAACCTTTGCATTAAAGTAAAAATGGTATTTCAAGGTTCATACATTTTCTCAATGAAAACTTATTTATCTAATGCTGGTAGTGTAAGTGAGATTTTGTAATGAAATGAGCATCCCAGATCTAAACAATAGAATCCCTATTTATACTAGTATGAAATAACTTCTCCCTAACGTTCACATCTTCAGTTTTCACCACATAGACATCTGCACACACACACACACACACACACACACACACTTCGCTTCTACATTCCCTCCACTTAGCCTTAAGGATGAAACTAAGTAGTTAACTGTTTTTTTTAATAGAATATATGCGCACCCAAATAACTGTCAGTTCGACGCGCCTAATGCCGTTGAAAATGTTGATGTTGAAATGTCTCCATAACATTCCTAAAAAATGTTAAGTCTCATTTTCCTTCTCTTTCAGTAATGTACACGTCATCAAAGGTCCATATACCTTTAACTTTGACTTATGCCGAGGTTTTACCCTTGTCGAAAATCCCAACTAACAAAAGATTAATCCATATAAGAACCAAGTCGATATCTTCTACCCAAACTACTAGTATGCCTAAGCCGTTAGGTGCTATTTGGTTGGCATGCGATCTGTATCCGTGTTTGGCCACTCAAGCAAACTTATACAACTATAGAGTTTAGCTTCCTAAAAGGGATGAGATCTATGTCGTGTTCGCGCCACCATAGCTTATATGATTTATGAACACATAATGAATATTCTCCTATGGCAAGTGACACATCCATATTCACTTTTCAATTAAGAATAAGTGTAACACCCCAAATTCGATTATGAGTAATTGTTGCTTATTTGAGGATATATGATGATTTTGACAATAAATGGTTATGTGGCTCGATGCATTGTGGTGAAATTATTTTAATAATAAGGATAATCATGTAGTATTATTCAAATTATTGTTTATTATTTAAGATAATAGAAGTGGGAGTATGGAGATTATGTTGGTCATTTGGGAGTACAAGAGTATTTTTTAGATAATATAAATAATTAGTGTATTATTATACTATTATTAATATTATTAATAAAAATATTGAGGAAAAATGGCAAGGTGGTAATAAAAGAAATATAGTAAGGATAACTTTGGAAATCCCTAGAATGGAATATTTGGTCTAAAGAATGAGAAGACGAATCAAATTCTTATTCTTCGTATTTTTATGAAGAAGAACTCTGAGGAAGAGAAGAGAAGAGGAAACTCTAGGGTCTGGAGGAATTGTCAGAAAGTATTGAAGAACAAAGGTGAAGTTGTGAAATTCTCTAAGGCATGGAGAGTTTTCATGGTTTATTATAGTTCTATAGCGGTTGGTTTGTGAATAGATTAAGTTTTGTGTATTTTTGAGTAATTGTTGTGTTTGATGACATAAATTGAGTTAGAAGTGTATGCGTTGATGAATTAGGATGTGTAGAATGATTTGGAATGATGTATTTGATGTCTAATTTGATGCATTGTTGCTATATGTGATTAATTATTGATTGGTAAGAAGTTTTGGGTTACATTGAGATGAATTCGTATGAAAAATTGAGGTATTTTGGTGCAGATTTCGAATAAAACAGCAAGAAAACTGCTTATGTTCAAGTGTTAATCGATTAACCAAAATGGTTAACCGATTAACCAGTGTAAAATACGCGTTTTGGGCAAAAACTGAGGTGTTAACCGGTTAACCGATTAACACTGTAACAGGGAAAAATTTTATTTTTGAAAAATCTTTTGTTTTGTGGCGAGTAATCAGACTCTCGATTGAAAATTATTTTGTTTTGTGGCGAAGAATTTTTTTAAAATCTTTCCAACCAGGGGGTGGTTTGTCAATGATAACAGCAATTTGAAATTGTTCATTGAAGGGTATACATTCTGTAATAATTTCATGAGCAATTTTCTGAATTTCGTGGCTTTGAGCTTCCACAGACTTTTTATCCACCATCTTGTAGTTCAAATAGCGGCTGGCAACATATTTCTTCGCACCTGCTTCTCCAGTATCATATTTCCTTTGCAGAGCCTCCCATACTTGTTTAGTAGTCTTATAACTACTGTAGTAGTCGTACAGATCATCAGCAAGACCGTTCAGAATGTGATTTTTGCACATATAGTCATTCTCGTGCCATAGGGCGATTTCTTTCCTGAGTTGTAAGTCATCTGCTGCTGCCTTAGCTTTTGCAACATCTGATTCAGGCGTTTGAGAAGTTCAGTCTGATTTTGCAAGTGACTTACCATTAGATAGTTCAGTTGATCCAGAAAGGACAACCAGAATATCCTCAGTCAGAACGTGGACAACCTTTTTCAGAGTTAAGAAAAATTTCATCTTAGCTTACCAACGTTTGAAATTGGAACCCTCAAACTTGAACGGTTTGTCAGAGACAGAAGCGGCCGCAATAGTATCGATAATTTCCTCATGATAGTTATGAAATCGTATTAAAATTGTTGTTTCCGATTTGAAAAATAAAAATTGGCATAGAGAAAATTATCGGGACGAGTCGCGTACTAGGTCGCCACCATTTCGTAATTAATTAATATTAAATATTAATTAATTTTCTACTAAATAATTAAATAATAATATTGAATTTCTATCAAATTAATTAACTAATGATAATCAATTATTGCTAATTCGGGTTCAAAAAATTAATTCATCTAGACCGGGCCAGTCGGACGGAGGCGGCGCGCGCGTCTAGTTGGCTTATGGGTGTGCCCTCATACCTTTTAAAAAAATTGGGTGCCCATTGGGGCCCAATCCCAATTGATCAAGTTAAAATATATATATTACTAATATTTGTATTCTCTCCTATGTGGAACTAAAATGAACCTTTCAAACTCACTTCCATATTAGTTCTACCTTGCGTGCATTTATTACTCATTTAATGTCAATAAATCATTTCAACTCCCACTTCAAATTAACATCATTCAACAACAACTTTGGTGTAACTGTCCTCCAGTTTTTCAATATTTCAAGACAACACCGTACTTTAACCGATTACATCTTTGGTATAATCGGTTACATGTCTAAAAAATCTGTTTTTATTTGTCGATCAGTTTCATCTTTGAATCTCGTTCTCTCCATTGTTCATTTGTTCTCATTTTATGATTGAGTTCCCCTTCAATATTAATACCTCAAACTTGTAATAATGTGGTGATTTCCACTATTATAAATGTTTTAAACTTCTCATAAAGAAAAGTCTTAAAAAAAAAAATTTCAAAGTATTCATCCACTTACATCACATGGACACTTCTTATCCATGGCAATTATTCAACCTCCTCTTACCCTTTTTTTCACAACTTTTATTGAGCCCACTCTAGAACGAATCAATGATCTTATTCTTATTAAGCCAGACATCATAGTCTGCACACAGTTTAACAGAAATTCTATTGCAGACAAATAGTCACTACTACTTTTCTTCAATATTTCAATTATAAAGTCAGTAGTAATAACTTAGTACTAGTACTACATACCTTGTCATAAATTAGGAAAATTTAGGTGTATACTTTAATTTTAGATGACCTCATAAAATTGTATGGTAGATAATATACTTCAAGGAATACATTATCGCATCTTAGTTGATAGTTATAAAGAGATATCAGATTGCATGAACCACTCAATTTAGATGATAGTTGAGTGCATGTTCGAATCTGCGACATCTCATTTATTCGTTTTTAATAAACTCTTTCATTCCAAAAAAACTACAGTTCCTAGTATTTTATGTTTTCCTGCCACTTGAACAAAACAATTTTTGATTCTGCCGGCCAGGCAATCTAGATAAATACTGTCCATATTTTTGTCACACTGAGGCAGAAAAGTTGATGCTTAGCAGTTTACTTTATGTGTAATAGAGACAACAATTGTTCCCTCATCAATAAGCATGATCACACTAACCCACTTATTGCACTTAATTACCATTGACTCTTGCGTTTCAATTCACCAACAAATTCAGATTTATAGAACCAGACAAAATTGCACAAAATCAAACGACACTTATATTTTAATTACAGTGGTCTCATAATTTAATCACTAATGAAAATCTCTTCCACATATACCTTACAATTTTGTTCATATGCGAATTAATTTGATTCTTGAGTGCTCCAAATTTGTTTATTGAGCCCACATGATAGATCAGAAGGTAGTATGATGATACCTTTGTGGTCCTCTCATAAACCACATATATAGTAATTGGCATGAAGAGAAAAAGTATACAAATTCTTCTACTATTAGAACTACGTGTTATACACGTACACATGCTCCAACTATGTGCTTCTCCTACCTTAATCCTAGGCAACCTTACAACTACCTCAACTCACAATTATTTAGAATATTGATTCAATCAATCAAATGTGAAACAATGTTTTCAAGACTATGTAATTGTCATGTTCCATTATTAACACGAACCTCAACGTGAACATCAGCGTTTGAACCCTGAATCTCAGGGTTGTGTGTGTGAGTTTCTGGTGGTTATTACTACTTACTTCGTTTGCATTGCAATTTGCTATTATCATATGGGATAATGACAAAAAAACATTCTTAAAATTCAAGATATTCATTAAGGTACCTTAATAGAAGAAGCTTAAAAAAAAATGATGTAAAGGTAAAATCAAAGATAACCCATTTGGTCATTTGGTTTATTCATCAACAGGAGCAGGTAGATTGAGATCAATCAAACATGGACCAGCATTTTGTTTGATCACAAAAGTAGTGTTCTCTTCAGATCCTCCAACAAAATGTGATCTTTTATGTCCTCCTAATGCTTGTCCTGACCTGAAAATTTTGTAGCAAATTGGACATTCATATTCCTTGCTTTTCTTTGACTTCAACTTCTTCTTAGCTTTGTTACTTGATGTCTTCTTTTTACTGTGATGAGATTTTGCAGCAGGAAAAGAATCACTTTCTGAACTGTTTTCTTCATCACTCTCTTCATCTGTTGTTGAAACATAAGAAGAATCATTGTCCTTTTCACTACCATAAAACTTGTATTTCAAACCGTTTCTAACATCTTCATGGATTTCTTCATTCATGTTATTGTTATTGTTGTTGTTGTTAAAACCAAATCCTTCATAGTTCGATTTCTTTCTCAAATCCTGATCCAAATCCTTATTCATCCCTGGTTTCTTAACCACAGTTGTTGTTACATTGTATTTGCTTTTGCAATCCATAAATCCAGATTTATCTTCTTCATCTTTCGGCCTCTTGAATTCAAAGTTTGAAACTTTTGAATCTACAATTTTGATCTTCGAAACACCAATCCCAACAGACTTCAGCTTCAGCTTCTTATCGGCAGCTTCATGATGATCAATACTAGAGACAAAATTGTTACGATTTCTAATTACAATTTTTTTATCAGAAATGTACGGTTTTGTCTCTAAAACAACAGAGCTATTATTATCAGAAGATTCAGAAACAAAACGACCCTTATAACTAAAATAATCTCTGGACAAAAGCATCAAACACATAGCAACCTCTTGTTGTTGTTCTTGTTCCATCTCAGACATAGATGAAGAACCATTAACAGAACAAGAAGAAGGTTGATTTTGATTCTGATTCGAAAGAGTAAGAGACTTGAACCTAATTCTTCTCTTCGATTTCCTCAGATTCATAGTTGCATCATCATCATCATCAGTATCATCATCAGATTGACTATCCTCCATAACTTGATCAAATCTGTTAACCTTTTTCTCTTTCTCAGAATGAGAAGCCATGTGACCACAAAGAGCTTTCGACGAAGGAAATCCCTTCCCACATTCTTTACAGAATCTGATCATTTCATGCTCCATAGCCGCGGTTGCAGCAGCAGCAGCAGCATGATCATCATGACGACGATGTTGATGTTGATGAGAATGAGAATGCACAAACCTCATCGTTTTCCTCGGGTTCTCTCTAAGACCATAACTGTTGTTTCCATCAGCAGCAGCAGCAACAGTTTCAGAATCTCTCTTGTTTCTAACAGCATCCACCTTGAAAACACGAGCATCGGCAGCAGCAGCAACAGCAACAGCAGCAGCATTATGAGTTCTTTGTTCACTCATATGTGTTCTGATGTGACCACCAAGAGACTTCCCACAAGGATATCTCTTGAAACAATACTTACAAACAAACTTCCTCTGCTTCTCCTCCATTGATTCACTCACAATCACAACACTGAAGAATTATATGAATCTGATCTAAATATATATAAAAAAAACTACTAAGAAGCAATATCACAAACATGAAATGTGCATTATTTCATGATCATGATTCATGATGATGGTGAAGATGTGACAGTTGTATAAGTACAAGATCCGACCCACAAAAAGGGGAGAGACCCCTTCATTTCCGTTTCACAATAGAATGAACAAAAATTAAATTTTGATTAAATAAAATTAATGGGGTTGTAAGAAAATTAATGAGGTGTGTTCAAGAGTTGAAGTAATAACATTAAGAGGTAATAAAAGCATCAGAATGACTCTTTCTTTCATTTGTTTGTGTGGGAGGAGAATTCCATGCATGAAAGCAACAAGTTAAAAATGTGTGATTGGTGCACGTGTACTTGTGTGAGAATAATTGGGAGATTATTTCAACGGCTAAGATTTGTTTAGGTTTTTTGGATAGTAAGTATGGTAACCATATATGGCATGCCAAAAATGAAGGATCCAAAACTAAAACTATGACTTAAAATTTGACAACTTGCTTGCTTATGATTTTAAAGTGTCACAATCTCCAATCGTTTTCTTCACAAAGAATTTCAACTTTTGTTTTTGATTTTAACTTTTAGTTCTTTCTAATGAGTAATAATGTTCTAGTTGTGATTATTGCCACATTCTCGCATGTTCTCCTATAAACTTTTGAACTTTAAATTAAACATACATAACTTACACTTGTTGATTAATTTGATATATTCTTATTAATTGATTGAATATCCTTATGAGGTCTATTTCATAGGAGAAGAAATGGAGAGCAAGCAATTGAAATCATCTTACTCCCTACTTCATGGCCTTGCTCCTTAAAATCAAGTTTATCAATAGGTACATGCACCAACTCTAATAATATGCAATGAGGTAGTGGGAAAAAAAATCTAACTTTCATATAAACGTGTACATGACCAATATTTTAATTTGGGTTAAATTCTAAAGCGGACATGAGACAATTTGATCCAATAAAGTTAATCCTTGTTAATAATCCACCCAGAAAAATATGATTGTGTTGAAATAACTAATGGTCGAATTGGTTATGTTAGCCTAAGTCTAACGCATGACAATATTTAATTAAGATACGATTAGGAATGCATTTATGGCTAATAGGAGATATGATTTGAGATTTAGAACAATCAAATATGATTCCCAATTACCATGAAGAGGTCATATCAATCAGAATCAACCATATTAAATTGTCTCTGACGAGATTTAGTGTAAGGCGCGTTAAAATTTTTATATAAGAAGAAGAACACAAGAAGAACAAATGTTCACAACTAATAAGAGAATTCAAGCGCGACTCTGGTTCTCACTAGTAGAACTATCATTGGTGTACTTCTATAAGTACATATGGAACCCACCGTGAGGTCCGATAAAATTGAATTGGACCACAAACACCTATTCCAACAGTGAATCGAGCTCATCTCATGATGATAAGAGCGATACATAATAGCAACAACAACCACAACAATAATTATGCTACCATAGCGGAGATGCTAGTCGTTATGGATGAACTGCGTTGCCGTAACGAAGCGCTACAAGAAAACGTCTATGAATTACAACAATAAAAACACATAAGGTCAAATGTAGTTTAGGAAGAGGAGCTCATCATTCCTCAACCATTCGCAGCAGAGATTTGGTACGCCCAGGTCAACGAAAACTTCAAGTCACCACTTATAGTCATTTGATAAAAAGAGTGATCTCTGAGATCATATCATCATCATCAACATCTAGATGAATATAATTGGTGTAGACAACTCATTGAACTGAAAACTAATGGCTAGAACCCTCAAGGAGGTCGCCTCATGTGGTACATGACCCTTCTAAATTTTTTCGACGTCGAGCTACCAATGTTCGGAGAGAAATATGGTTCATCATTTTTCGGCCAACAAACATAGAAAAGTTTTGACCACCTGCCTATTTAATATTCAACAAAGATATTATACATTATTGCACAAGTCTTTACTCACATTTAATGAAAAGAACATCAAGGTCGCCAACCCCAACCAAGAGATGTTTGTTGGAGCCTTCTAGAACGACCTTAAGGATGAACACTTCAACGAGTCATTGACCTAGAAGTAAGCAGCTTTGATGGAAAAGATTGTGGCATGAGCAAAATGTTGCATCAATGGGGAATAAAACAATGCTGAAAAAAGAACCTGAGTTGCAAGAGAACGTGGTGGTGAAAATTCTAAAGTATTTGTTCCAACGAAGGAATCAGAACGTGATAGCAATTCAAGAAAAGGTTGCATTCAAGCCTTCCAGAATGTCATTAGAGCAGTTCACCCAATTGGACACGAGTAAGGAGTAGATCCCGCAAGATGTCTACCTCGCAAAGTGATTCCTAAACCCTTTTCCCCCAAAGCACATAGTGCCTAAAGGATTATACATGTTGATTTAGACCCCGACCCAACTCTTTAGAAGATCGGTTGACGCCAATGGAAGAGTTCAAGGCCATCAACAATGAAGCTGAGTACAAGGCATTGATAGTAGAAATAAATTTGGTAAAAGAAATAGAAGCAAGCATCATCCGCGTAAGAAATGTCTTCCAACTTTTTTGTCAACTAGATTAAAGGAGAATAACATACAAAGGAGTTCTAGTTGTTTGAAATATTTCCAGAAGGTTCAGGAGATGGCTAAATACTTAAAAAGTTGTGTTGAATAAGTGACGATGGAGTGAATTGTGATATTCAAAATTTGTAACTAATTTATGAAATCCTTTTATTTTTAAAATGTTCATGTTATAGGTCAAAAAGAACGAAGAAAATGAAGAGAAACACAATGAAAATAAAAATATTTAACATAAATTAAAGAAAGAAGAGTTTAGAGAGATCACCCGATATTTATACAAGTTCTTCCTAATAAATTGGCCTAATCTTATTCGTAAGAGTTTCCTATAGAGAGTTCCACTTATATCATACTTGAGTTGCTACAGGATCAGCCATCAAACCTTCAATAATCAAACAAAGATTTTAACATAAGTTAAGCTCAAGAACCTTCATCCATTTTTTTAGGTTTATCTTACAACCTATAAGTCTTGATAGAGACAACCCGCAACAAATTTGAACTCTTGAATAGATCAAATGAAATACAATACTTATTACATCAAAACTCTCACAAGGGATATTTGGTCTTTCAACACTATGAAAATATTTGTGAAAAGTAAATATTAAAATACAGGGAGTAGAAGAAGATCGAAGGTAATCTGGTTAGAAATTTGGTGTAAATAAAATGATGAAAAGCCTCATTTATATAGGAAAAATTTTGGCTCAAAAAGGAAATAATACATGGACCATTTTAATGATTTAATCGATTACCCCTAGTTTTTAATCAGTTAAAAGATTTCAAAATACAAATACCCAAATCCAAAAAAGGAAACTCTAAAATAACTATATGCATTGATCGATTAAAATCTTTTCTAATCGATTAAGAGGTCTTACCTTGCTCTAATTGATTGTCAAGTCCTTAATTGATTAGGAAGTGTAAAAAAATTCTAATTGATTAGAAATACTTCTTAATCAATTCCACACAAGTCTTTATATGTTTTCAAGAGAATTCATGAAATAAGAGAGGGTTTAAAATATTTTTGTATCGTGTGTGTATGTGTGCGTGCGTGTGTGTGTGTGCGCGTGCATGCGTGTGCGTGAGTGTGTGTGTGTGTGTGTGTAATTTCCCTAATACACCAATAATAGGGATGCCATTTTACATATGTTAACATGGATTCGCGTGGGGATTATCAATTCGGAACTTCGAAATCAGAGATTTTTCCTCCGCGGGGACGAGAAATTGAGAATGGAGGGAAAAGTTACCCCGATGACACTTTGAGGTGGGGATTGGGGAAGTATCCCCTTCCCCGACTATATTATTTAAATTTAATATACAATATATATATATATATATATATATATATATATATATATATATATATATATATATATATATATATAAAAATTTATATTTATATAATTTTGCAAGTTTTATATGAATATACTTAATATATTAGGAAATAAAAGTCATCAGTGGATCATTTTTTGTTTCTTTGTATAATGTATTGTTTCACTACCTAACTACCCAACCCTAAAAAGTGCACTCATTACATACATTGTACATACCATCTCATATTCTTCTTTTCTCAATTCTATATTTTCCCTCCATTCCTCATATCCTTTGTTCTCATTGATAACGTGAAATTATATCGTATATTTTACTTGACTTGCATGAATTTCTATTATGTTTTATTCACTTTTTCCCAATTTATGCTTTTTATTACTCACATTTATTTATGTTTTTCAGGTACTCGAGCTGGATCGGAATTAATCAAGATAAGTGAAGAATTTATGAAGAAATGAAAAGAAATTAGAAGGAAGGAAAAAGGAGAGAAAGAAATATGAGAGAAAAGAAGAAGGAAAGAAAAAGAAAATAAATAAAAAGTGGCGAGGCCCACCACACCACACATGTGGTGCAAGCCACATGGGGGTGGCGCCCACCACCATCAACAACGTGGCTCCCACCACCATCATGTGAGAGAGAAGAGGTGGCTTGCGCCACCTATCTCTTAGGAGATATTTTCTCCACTCTCTCGCTTGGTCTCCACAACCCGTCTTCTCCGCACTTGTTTGTACGAATCCAATAAAAAATACCAAATTTTTTTGATGCTATTTTCACGCCAACTGAAGCTACTTTTCAGGAACAAGATTCATTATAAATTAAACGTAATTTTTCCATTAAAGGGGTCCGTGAATTTAGCCAGAGAATTTTTCCAGATTTGATTTTTTCAGCTTTTTTATTTTTCAATCTCAATTTTCCAGCAAACAATTGTTCTTGTTATTTTTATTTTTCTGTCATTGAGTTGTAATCGAATCCAACAAGCTTGGCAGAATCATCCTTCAAGTCATTGTTTCCAGATTTATACAAGTTAATTTAATTTCCAGGTTTCAATTTACATGCTTTATATTTATTGTTTATATTTTGTCAACATGCTTAATATTATTAGTTTTTATCGTATAAGTCTGATTACTTTCGAAACCATGTTCGACTAATTTAATTGATATCAGTATGTAAGCAAATCGATCACAAGGAATTAAATAATAATCGGTGTTGATTTTTACAAATTATTGTTTAGGCGGTGGTTTCTTATTTTAATTAAATCAACTTTTGTTACGAGAGTAAAAATGAGTAATTAAGGTTAAGTTCAAGATAAACGAGAGTTTGAAAGTTTAATCGAATAACTGAAACTAGACATTAATTCTAAACACAACGGAAATACTTTAGAATCAATTAGGATTTATTTATTTTCAAAAAGTATTTTTAAATGCAAATGATACAGGGAGAGCGCTCATTCTGATTAAACGGTATAATCTGAATCAATAAACACGAGAGTGTGAGATAAGGTCTTTTAAATAAGTATTTTCTACTGAAGAGTATTTTGGCACATAAACCTACATCGACAACTTATTAAATTCCTGACGATTGATGTGTTGCATACTGCTATCTCTTTATTAATTATTCTTATTAAAAGTTTAGTATTCTTATATTTAATTCTTGTTGCTCATACCCTCTTTTAAACGATTCACCTTAGCTAAACGTAGTAACAATCCGATAGCATTAGTTTGATTATCAGTCATGTGAGTTCAATATCTTTTAAAACTAAGAGATTAGATTATGCCCTTGCAGTTAGTATACCCGATAGACTCATAAAGTCACGATCACTCATTCATCATCATCACAACACCCATTCTCCTTTGTTCATTACGCTTATGACAATTGCTCTTCAACTTTATTATAACTCAATTAATAACCTGTTTTTTATTCAATTAGTAAATTAGTGGTTATGTTTTTGTAACTGCGAGTGCATTTTCAGTTTTTTGTTATTGATGTAAAAGGTGTTTTTATTTAAAAAAAAATAAAGATGCAAAATATATATTTTTAATAAAAAAGAAAAAAATAACGAAATACTAGTGTTATAGTTTTGATCAAAAGTATAAAAAAAAATAAGATTCGGTCTTCATGGATATCTGATTCTCTATGGGGAGGGGATGGGGGAAAATATTCCCCCATGGTGGGGATCAGGGATGGGGATGGGGAAAATATTGGGGGCGGGGAGCGGGGAAGCATCCTCCGTACATTCCCTTCCTCGTTGACATCCCTAATAAAAAATTACTCTTGACCTTTTACATTTGAACTTATGACTCTAAGACATGAAGCACATGATTAGGTGGGCTTTCACATTTTCACAACTTCAAGTCTTCAAGTTCTCTTGCTGGATACAACCATGTCTTAGCACTTCAAATAGAACTTGAATCTTCTTTCTGATTAGGGTTAAGATATCTTCTTAGTCATGCGCCATCATAATAATCTTTACTTTGTTATCTGAACTTAACTCCACCTATAATACCCCGTAATTTATTTAACACTCTGTATAATATTATTTGATATTAATAGGGTTCCAGATTATTCTAAGAGATTTTAGCCGAAATAATTAGAGCAATCTACGTGATTTTATTTTATTAACTAATATTAGCTGACTCAGAGATTTTATAAAATTATGGAATAAGAGACATTTTTGGATACTCTCTAATTGGACCCGTCGGTAGGAAATATGTTTTCCATCTTTAAGACTTTAGTTTCTTTTTATGTTTTATAGAAATAAAAACATAGAAAAAGGAAAAAGAAGAAGTTAGTAAAGAGGAAGAAAGAAGGAAAAGAGGATGAGAAGAGGAAGTGAACCCTAGAGCTCCAATCCACAATTCTTCATCATCCGTTCGCCGAATCGACTCATTCTCTTTGCCAATCTTCATCTCTCGAGGTGGGTTCTTAGTTAGAAGCTTTTGTTTTAGATTTTGGTTGAGTTTTAGAGTTTATGAGTTTTTAGGTTTTTGTTGAAAAATCTTAGAAATTTAAAGTTTAACGGTTAAAACTCGATTAAAATCAAAGTATGTTGGTTAATATATGATAATAATCATGTTTGATAGTTGGTTCCTCTGTTTTGGTGATGTTTGGATGGATTTGTGGCCATTTGGAGAAGTTCCCCATAAGCTGTTTTTCTGAAAATTCGCAGAGCTCGCTTAGCAAGCAGGTTATTCCCGCAGAAGGGTTTCTGTTCTGGTGTAGCTCGCTTAGCGAGCAAGGCCGCGCGTAGCGAGCCTGGAGGTTTTATGGTTTTTGTGTTTTATTCCGTAACTTTTGTTCCAGGTGTCCGTTTTTAGTGCTCCACATACCTTTTGAAAGCAAAAATTATACACTATCACATGATGTTGAGAAATATTATTTTCACCCGACTTTTACCCAACTTTTCAAATAACCGGAATTATGTTAAATTGGAAAGTGTGAGCTTTTAGAAATAAAAAGGTACAATTTGTGAGGTATCTAGGTTTCCCTTAGGCTAGTGTGATTTGTGGCTCGTATTGCACTAGGTCCTCTGTAAAGTCTTGAGTAAGTCTCTATACGGGAAACTTTGCATTCCGCGAGAGCATCCGTAAAGATTTGAGGTACCGTCATAAAATGTGGAAAGTGTTTAAGACGTGTATGTTACAATTCCTCCATAAGGTCTTGAGTAAGTCTTGAGGTGGGCTACCCTTAGTTCCACGGGAAGCATCCGTAAATACTTGAGGCGAGTGCTACACTAGTTTTGCGGTAAATCTTGAGTAAGTCTTGAGGTGGGTTACCCTTAGTCCCACGGGAAGCATCCGTAAAGATTTGAGGTTAGTGTTATATCGAATCCTCCGTAAGGTCTTGAGTAAGTCTTGAGGTTGGTTACCTTTAGTCCCACGAGAAGCATCCGTACAGACTTGAGGTAGATGTTTCACTTATTGTGTATTGAAAGCAGGCATGGACCTTGTGTCCATTTGGCTTGGGTTTCTCGTCAGAGAGTGGGCAAGTCTTGAAATTATTGGAATCGAACCCTTAGAGCCGAGAGAACTCTAAGATAGGGAACTCACTGAGATGTTTTATCTCACCCCATGTTGATGTTGTTATTTCAGGTACTTCAGGTTCCACAAAGGGTAAAGATAAGGCGACTTGATTATCTTTGCTTGTTTGGTGGCTTTTCTTCCGCTGTGGACTTTTGTGATCTTCGGATCTAGTTCTTAGACTTTTTATTTTTGTGAACATCTTGTATCATTTATAGACTTTTGTATTAGTACCTTATGTTGTAGTGGTTATATTTATGCAATGTGTTACTAAGAACTTGTTGTATTTTAGTACCAAACTTAATTTTATATATGAAAAATATGCTTTGATGTATGTCTTTTATATATGGGTATTATACCACATGTCACAAAGAAATCTCAACATCCACAAGTAGTTTGACCTATGTAGTTATTGTCTTTAACACTTCTTCATTAGTTGCCATCAACAAAACCAACTAATGGTCATATTTGTAAGCATATAGATCTATAATACTCCCCCTTTTTATGATGATAATGCATCTCTTGTGGTGGTTGTAAACAAAAAAATAGCAAGTAAAGTTTTGGAGTGATTAAACTCCCAATCATAGATTGATAGATTACACTCTTCTCCCCCTGAGAGTACTTTTCCCCATTTGGAATAATAAAAAGGAAGGAAAAATATAAGCATATTGGTCATGTAAAACGCGTGGAGAATGTGAGTGCTACTTTTAAATTTTGTTCCATTTCCTTTTTATTTTATAAGTAAGCTTTTAACTTTGCATGTTGCTAGTGTTTCAAATGACTAATATTCTTGATGTATGAAGTAGTTTATAAATATTCACTTCCAAAAATTTCTTTTGATGTATGTCAATTATATGTTTATAGTGATGTTGTGTTATTCCATTGATCCGCGTGTCGCGCACGAATAAAAAACGAATAATTTTTGAAAACGTAGTATATCGACAATGACTCGAATCGTCTCACAAAGATTCTTGTATTGTTATTAACCAAACAATTGTAACAATGGGGGGTTTGATTTTGGTTTCGAAATAAAAGTGATATTGGTCATGTAAAACGCGTGGAGAATGTGAGTGCTACTTTTATATTTTGTTCCATTTCCTTTTTATTTTATAAGTAAACTTTTAACTTTGCATGTTGCTAGTGTTTCAAATGACTAATATTCTTGATGTATGAAGTAGTTTATGAATATTCACTTCCAAAAATTTCTTTTGATGTATGTCAATTATATGTTTATAGTGATGTTGTGTTATTCCATTGATCCGCGTGTCGCGCACGAATAAAAAACGAGTAATTTTTGAAAACGTAATATATCGACAATGACTCGAATCGTCTCACAAAGATTCTTGTATTGTTATTAACCAAACAATTGTAACAATGGGGGGTTTGATTTCGGTTTCGAAATAAAAGTGATTAAAATAAAAGTGATTTTTTTAAATAAGTTGAAACGGTTAATCTGCTGTTTTGATTTCCCAACTTATCATCGACCCAAATAATTCCCAATTCCTAAGCGGACTCTATTTCCTTTTTGATTATAATAACAATCAAACAAGCGTAATTGATATTATATGATAAATATTCCTAACTTCCGAATTAAGCAAACAGATGAAATATATCAATCGTGAATTAAGCAAACACGATAAACATACGCGAATTAAGCAAACACGATTAAAGTATAGGAACATGCAATCATCGAAATAAATCAATCTAACCTTAGATAAATCGAATTAAGCAAAAAAGATATCAAGATCAGAATTGAAAGGAAATAAATTAATTGGAAAATATAAGAACCTCAAAGTGTCGGCGAAAATCGATTACAGCAGATTAATCCTTGGAATTAGTTCTCCATAATTCGGCTATTCGATCGTAAAAAATTAAAATCCTAAAAAATGCATACAAGAGCAGATGAGGCTGCTAGGTTAAATAGAAAAACCCAAATGACCCATTTACAACCCAACTGGGTCAAATACATAACTCAGACCCAATTCTAAATGACCCGAAACTAAATAAAACTAATGCAGCAACTTCAAACGAAATTTTGGAAAATATGACTCCGAATATGACTTCGACTCCAACATGAAAGTTGTAGCTCTCTCTTAGCTTTCCATCGACTGGTAGAACGCCTCAATCAGATTCCTGGAACTCCGGTTATGATCATTTCCGTAAAAGCTGAAAATTAAGTACGAAAATTAAATTAAGCCAAAAATAAAGTAAATTAGAAAAACAAATTAAAATATAAAAATAAACAAATAAAACTAAAGAAATGCCTAAGTGCAATCATGTAGGAATGTGCACCAAAATGCACTGATCAAATTCCCCCACACTTGAACTTTTGCACTCCGAGCAAAAAAATAAACTCAAGACTCAAGAAACACAACATCATTCAGATACTCATTCTAGGCTACAAACTCTTCTTCGATTAAGATAGCATCGATAGGTACTAATATTACAAACTAAGGATATCGTAAGAACACAAATCCGCAATTGTACGATCATAAGCCTCCATCATATACAAACCATTTCGAATCATGTTATTATGCCTAAGCCTAACTTACTCATCCTCCCTTTTGCTCTCTTTCATTCTAGTGTAATCACATTAAGCCCGTTATCTATTCATGCACATGGTAAATAAGCCTGTTAGTGATTATGATTCATACTTGAGAATATTTTAAAGTTACTTTAGTAACAACAAGAATTTTTTTTCTTAAGGTTTCACATCCGTTAGGATAAATGACCAGGTGAGGGTCACCTAACTTATAAGGTGGATTCCTATTCAGATATCTTTTTAAGCGCAAGATCATTCACTTATTTGCATCAACTTAATTACTTAGTGTTTGATTTCTAGATGGTGCTGACTGCTAGATAAACTACTTAAGAGATATTAAAGGATGAGAACTCAAGGCTATGGCATAACAAGTATTCAAAATGATTTCCATATTCAGGAGACTTAAGGTGTTAAAACGATACCGGTCTTGTGAACTTTTCCCAAGTCTCCACAACTAACCTCAAAACAATCTATAGCCTAAAACTTTCAACAAAAAAAAAAGTCTAGTGTTTCTAAAACAAAACAAAACAAACAAAAACAAAACAAAAACAAAGAAAATAAAGTATTCTCTCCCCCGCACTTAAAACAAGCATTGTCCTCAATGAAAGGACATAAATATAAAATAAGAGGGAGAGAAAGGAAAGAACACACCCGAGTAGTCAAGGTGGATAAGTGATCATATAAACAACATTTCTTAAAGAGATCTCTTCTATAGTCTCTTCTTCCAAAGTGGGGATCTCATAGAGTAACTTTGGGTAGTATCAATTAATCTTGGAGTTTTTATTAGTGCCTTCGTCTTTTATTCCAGGATCAAAGAAGAATCTTCGATAAGTAAAAGTGTTAAATGTGCAGGTGATAATGATCTCCTTTTCTACAACTTCAAGAATCAAAGGATTAAGGGGTTGTCTCACTATTTTTGTTCCATCTTCAATTGAGATCCTATGCATACTCATGGATGGGCTAATATCACAAGTGTCAACCAAAGTCCATCCAATTCCCTTCTTATGTTCATGTAATGATTTCTCTTCTTGCACAAATTCAAATAAATTATTAGGAAGTGGCTTCAGCTCTAAAGAGGGAGATTTCTCGATGGATGGTTTGTTCCGAGAAGTCGGGGTGTCGAGAGCTTCATTGACATGAACAACTTCATTTGCAACCTCATTTGCAGTAAGAATATCAACTTGCAAGGCAACCTCAACTTCAGCACAAACAAAGCAAATTTTAGTGTCAGTACAAACATCACAAGAGTAAACATCATTAAAATCAGACAATGATGGAAAATCAGCTGCAAACAAATTAATACAAGTATCATCAACAGTTTTAGAAGGCAACTCTATTTGAAAAATAGAATGTTCTTCCGAAGGTTGTTGGTTTGATCCTTGAGCTTGCTGCATATCATTCACCGAATTGGTAAGTTGATCAAGCTGTGTTTGCAAAGCCTGAAGACTATAATCTGTTTGTTGCTGAAACTTAAGATTATTTGCAGAAATTTGCTTGACAAGGTCCTCTAGTGAAGGTTCGGAAGGTGCAGAGTACACAACCTGAAATTCATTCATATGCTTATGTGGATCCTCACCTGCAAAACCATTAAAACTTGGCAACAAGTGTGTTAAACCAAATTTCAATTTGAAAGGTGCATCAACAACATCAGGATATTCAATACATAAAGCATTATAATTCAGAAGTGCAGCCAGTTCTCTCAGAGTTCTTTGATCAGTCACGATATGATTATAAATTTTTTCAACACAGAATCAAATAAAATCACTGCAGATTTAAAAATAATGGAAAATAAGAAAATAAATTAAAATAGAATCTAAAAAATATAAAAATACCGCTAAAAATCTAATTAAATCAAATAAAGATCACACAAAAAAATTTAGATTTTTTTGAATATATGAAAACAGAAAATAAATCAAATAAAATAGAAAAACGTAAAATTTGCGATTTTGAGGGTTAAAATATTTTAGAATTCTATTCTAAAAGAGTATTGTTCTTCGATTTATAAGTAAGCTTTCAACTTTGCATGTTGCTAGTGTTCCAAATGACTAATATTCTTGATGTATGAAGTAGTTTATGAATATTTACTTCCAAAAATTTCTTTTGATGTATGTCAATTATATGTTTATAGTGATGTTGTGTTATTCCATCTATATGCTTGGAATATGTACTCTTGGTCCAACTGGCTTGTTATGTATTCTTGCATAAACAATGGTTGGACATTTTATAATGTTAATTGAATTCTTGTTGTGTGTCATTGTTATGCTAACATCTCTACTTTTGGTTTGAGTGGTGATAAATTTGTGTATCACCTTGCTAGAGCACATGTGTGTGTAGCATTTTGGGAGCATCAACGACATATGTCATGTAATCGTGTCACTTTTGTAGCAACTCAAGAATTTGTGATTGCATTGTATCCTTCATTGTTCATGTTTTTGTTATGTTATTTGGAATTAAGTGTGACAATTATGTTATATTGTTTCTTGATATGCTCATATTTATGTTTAGGTATTATTTTTTCAATGTGTATACCATTGTATGCGAGTGCTATTATGTTGATAGTCTTATCTTTTCAAATTGCCTTTGTGTGGTATTTTGGTTTGTATGTGATTTAAGATACTTCTCATAGTTTGCTTGTTCTTTCTGTTTATGATATCAAAGGGGGATAAGTATACAAGATGAAGTTGGATGCAAATATTCAAGGGGAGTCTTCATGAAGACACAAACATCGTGAAACGCATTGTCTCATATTTTGCCATTGTAAAAAGGGGGAGTATGTGAGTACTACTTTTTAATTTTGAATGATGTCAAAACTAGGATATTATAACGTTAATGTATATTGGAAGATATCTTCTGGTTCTAGATGTGCATCATAGCATTAGGAAGCATTAAAACGGTTTAGAAAAATATCATACATTATACATGCATTGAAAATAAGGATTTTGTTAAAAATGTATTAAAAAAATGTATTAAAAAGAAAGTTTATATGATAACACTACATGATAGGTTGACACACACGCATGTAGCTTGACCTATTGGAGCTTTTGCTTTAGTATAGATCGACACATAAACTACTCAGGTTGACCTCCACACATCAATATTAAAGGTTGTAGCCACTACCTATAGGCTGACCAAGTTAGGTCAACACAAGACCTTTACATGCCGACCTAAGACCTTCACAGGTCGACCGAATTGCCTTGGTAGGCCGACCTATTGCTTTTATAGGTCGAAACATGCGATGCTCATTTAATAAAAACATTTTTCCTCCATCCATTTTCATTCTTTTTTCTCCATATCTCTCATATATATATATATATATATATATATATATATATATATATATATATATATATATATATATATATATATATATATATATATATATATATATATATATATATATAGTAAAACCTAAATGAAACAAGAATTACAAAGCATAATCATCATCATCAACTTCTCTTCTATGCATACACATAATTAAACTACACATAATTATTTTTTGATTGGGTGAACATTTAGATTAGGGTTGATAACGTTCAATTATGTTGATGTAAATGAGAATATTGGGTTGAGTTCTTTGTGTGTTTCAAATAAGAAAACCAAGCTAGGTTTTTCCTTTAAGATCATTTAGAATTTAAAGTTTTTGGACAAGATTATGCAAATACGGATCCGATCGAGTGAAGGCCTTGTGACAAGGTGGTTTCCTGCAAGGGAGTAGCATGATATGGTGGATCGTGTTCGTAAACTTTGGGTTCAACAAGTGCATGCTTGGGATTAATTCGACCAAGCGAAAAACCTTGAGGCGAGAGGTTTTTAAAGGTAGTAACAACAATTAGTGGATTGAAGTAACATTGTTGGTGACTTTATTAAACTATGATCAAGGGTTTTGGATATGGTAGAATCAACAAAAAACTATAGGGTTTGTAGAGTTAAATTTATACATCTCTTGTATATACACTTTTTTGCAAAGTAAGGTTAATTGTAACTATCCCAATTCGAATTTGATTTGAGGGTAGACGTACCCATAGCGAGGCCGATTAGGGAACTTCCTAAACAAATCCACTCTGTCTCTCTCCCTCTCTTTCTCTAAATATTTAATTTTTTATTGTGTAAATTATCGAATTCGTTGTTATTTTGATCAATTTGTTTGGAAAACAAATTTTGGTTATATTTTGAATTAAGGTTTGTCTATATAATCATAATTTGTGATTGGCTTTAACATCAACAAAACAAATTAAACTTCTAAACATTATCGATTTCATAAATTTTTTTTGATAAATTTCCTTGTGTGCTTTTAATTGATTTTTGATAATTGGAAATAAGCCTAGCATTTAATTGGTTTGTGATTAAACATTGTCGAACAAATTATCATTCAATTGTATAACTTTACGCATATCCGAGCTTTTCGATAGTAGGTTCGGTTAGACTATTTGATTCAGGTTATATCTGATGTGCCATAAAACCTTTTAAAAATATTTTTGCCAAAAGTTTGAATTTTAAATTTGCGGTTTATTCACCCCCTTCTCTAGATCAAATCCTATCGATTAACAGATAAAAGGAACAAGAAGAAGCAGAATTAACATTTAGCATATCAATCCATGCATGATTGGTTTAATTTTCCTAACTCAATTTGTATGAAAAGTACATTTTATTTAGGAATAGGTTTCGAAAAGATAACTTCCAATTGATTAGATAAGGACACAAACTCAATTACACAATCTCCTTTTTCGACATGATTCCCAATGTGTTTAATCTTATAATGAATTACCTAATTTTTGGGATGTTTATGATGCTAGTGTTGTCACATTTTATCGGGACAAATCGTAGATTTATTCCATAGTCACATAAATTTTGTTTCATCCAGATAACTAACGCATAACAACTACCCATTTAGTTATATTATGCTTTAATGTTCATGGATTATTTAACCTTCCATTTATGATAATTCTAATAACTTAATTTTTTTTTATTGAGATGTTATTGCATATCTATTTGCATGTTTGTTGCATGTAGCATGTATATCTTCGTGTTCCGTATCTGATCTCTGATGTTGTATATTCTTCTTAGCTTTTTAGCTCTATGTTCATTTGGAATTATTTCTCTTTGTTGGTGGTTTTTAGGTGTTTTAGACTCATTGTCAAGGGGGAGAAATTGTAATGTGAGAAATTGTAATGTGAGTCTAGAATTGTTTTATTTGTTTTATGAAGTTGTTTGTGGGGTGCAATGTTTCGGGGAAACACAAGCGTTAGTTTGCTCTGGCTCAAATTCGACTCAATTCCAAGTGAAAGCTCGCCAAACATAAAAAAACAGGGAGAATGAAGCTGCATGTCTCTAATATATTCAGGGGAGAAGCCAAATACGATTTTGTTGCCTGTCTTTTACGTTTTCAGTTTGTTTATCATTGTTTATTGAGTCTCCTTCATAATTGTACATATTTGAATCAAGTTTTGAATCAATTCATTTTAGCATGCATAACCAAATTGTATGTATTTGATTATGATCACTATGATTTTAGTCAATTTCTTGAGTTAATGGAACAAGAACCATATTTGAATTTGGTTCAAGTTACGTGGGAAGTGAAATCTCAAACTATTTTGAAAAACTTGAAGAAAAAAAATGAGATTTGGTGTGTATGACTCGGGTCACTCACATTTCTTGAATCAAATCAAATCAAATGGAGGAGAATATGATAATTTGGTGTTTGTAACTCGAATCATAGTTTACACATGATTCAAAACATGTAATTATGTGACTCGAATCACAAATCTCTTGTTAGTCGTTGTCTGATTTGATTCAAATCACACATCCTACACGACTTGAATCCCAAGTTGTTTCAATTTTCCTGATTGATTTTGATTAAGTTGAATTGAATTAATGTGTATACACGACTCGAATCATGAACCTTGATGAATCAAATCACATCTTTAACCTGACTCAGATAACATGAAATGGGTTACTTTTCTTTATGTTGATGTTGTTTCGCTCTACTTGCTCATTTGACTTAAATCAACAAATACTCTTGACTCGAATTTAACAACCATTTTTCACCTATTTTTGTTCATAATCTCTAGCACATATAAATTCATTTTGTCACTTCATTTTCACAAATCCCTCTCATAACCAATATTGTGATTGTGTGAAATCAACAATCTCTCATTTTTTAAAATTCAAAATCACTTGCAAACAAAACTTATTTCATCTTCAACCTTTAGTTGATTTTAGATCTTGATCATGGAGATTTGTAATTATTGAGGGAGACATTGTCTTGAAACTAACAGTTTTTGATGGCTAGGTAATGATTTTCAGAAAGCTTGGAAGATTATGGTTGTTGCGACTGGTAGTGATAAAATCTAGTAAAAAATAAAGAGGTTGTTCTCTCTAGGTTGACCTTGGTGGTGGTGTATTGAATCCTATAGACAAAGTAGGATTCTTCACAATCTTCTAATGGTTCTTCGCTCAAGAAATCAGTGGGATCAAGGGTGATTTTCACATACGAAGATTGTGAGAAGATTGGTGAAGCTGAAATATTCAATAAGCGAGAATCAAGTGATATTTCGTATAAAGTTCAGCGTCAAGGCTGCATACAAGTTAAGATCCTTATAGGTGATTTACTTTTTCTCAATATTATTGTGTATTGGTGATTGTATGAACTCGTATAATATTTGTCAAACTGTCAAAACATAATGGAATAAAAACTCTCAATGAGAAATCATTGAAGAGTGGAGTAGGCTCCTGCGAAGATGATAAAGTCGAATCACTATACATCTTTGTGTACTCTCTCTTTATCATCAATAATGGAATAAAAACTTTATGTAATAAATCGCTACCAATGATAATTAACTATACACTATACTCAGAAATCAAAACCTAAACATTCAATATTCCTATCCAACAAAGTTAACCAGGTAAATTAAAATGATCACAAAATTGAATTAAGTCGAGTCTGTGTTTTGAAAAGGTATGTTTCGAACTCAAGTTAAATTTTAAGTCGAACTAACTTGAATAGAAAAATGCTAAGTTGAATTCAACTCATTTTCAATCTTCCTCCTCTTTAATTTGGATGTTAGAATTTTCAACCCTGGTTAATAGTAAGGAACTGATTCCAACCCCTTGACATTATTCTTAGTGGCCAAAATTCTTACCATCCTGACTAAACACATGCTGATTCTTGTGTTTTTGGGGGAATATTGTGAATTGAAACACAAAAGAATGAAGAGAATTGCAAACAATGACAACGTTAGACTAATCGTAGGGTTGAGATGTCAAATTAAGTCATTGGTGGCTTTTTTTAATATTTTATTTCCATTTCAAGAATTTGACTCCTTTAAAATAAGTAATGTGTAATCAATAGTTCATGATTTGTTACGATTTACATATAAACACATTTTTGTAAATTAATGATTAATAATATTTATTATTCACTCTATTAATGAGTTATTTACTTGATGGTACAAGTGACGACTGAGATCATATTTTCATGCTATCAAAATAGTTTCTTGGTAGGACTATTACAAGGTTAGGTTTAGGTTGTGTAGTGTTTATTTGGGATCTTAGAACGAGAAGCTCTCTATTGTTTATGAGGAGGGTAATAATATTCTTTTTTATTTTATTTACGACGTCATTTCTTATAAGGATTCTGATTAATGGAGTAATAATCATGTGAAGAAGATTCTCACTAGAAAAAACCTCTTACTAAAGAAGGTTATTATTGATCAGAACAAGGAAGATTATTTACGAGCTCATATTCCATGTCCGATAGTTAGTTAACTCCATTTAGGGTTAACTCATTCACTTGTTTACCTGATCGCTCCAGTTTCGGTAGCTCACTCCCTCACTTTTGTTTGCGAAAGAGCAAGGGGAAAAATCTTTAAGAGCTCATATTCCACAGTCTTCGGTCGTTCATTAACCCCATTTAGGGTTAATTCACTTGGTTGTCCCACTTCGAGTACCTTTCTCTTTAATTTTTCTCCGCCACTAATTACATAAATGACTACGGAAAATCGAAGAGTACTCAAGTGTTACAAGACATTAGTTACAGGAAGTTCACTTGTGACCCGTGTTAATAGCAATCATTTCCTAAATAACCCTATTAATACGGTCGAACCGAGTGAAATGTGCTATATTTATAAAGGGTGGTTGAGTTAGTCTCTCATTTTTTTTTTAATTTACAAGTTAGCGACATTGTGGTAAAATTGTTTTAGATAATTAGGGTAATATTTTGCTAGGTTCGCACTTTCTCTCAAATGTTAAATTATCTTCATCTAAAACTTCAACTTGGCTATTAGAGACGCATGCGTGGATAATTAACTCTTTTTTTCTTAAATTTAATTATTAACTAATATAAGATATAATATTAGATGAAATTTGATTATGGTTTTATGAACCTTCCCAATCCAAATCAATTTGTCCCAAAATTATAATTAAAGGTTTCAAAACGACATTCTAAGTTAATGGCAATGAGCTCTTCAGGTAGCGTAGGCACGAAATTCACTTTTCAGTAACAAGCTTCATCCGATTTGCAATAACAAAACAAAGATGAGACGAGACAATATTGGTTACAAGCTTCATCCGATTTTCAAAAACCAAAAACATGGGAAAATTGTGGACTAAAACTATGGCAATGTTGAAGGGTAATTCAATATTTTAGTATTTAGCCTATGTGTCACTTTTGTTTGTGTATATATACTAGTGTAGCCGACAATAGTTGTACAGACACTGAGTAACAAGTAGTACGCGTAATCAATGTAGTGGAATAACCATTTTTTGTAACTGTTTTGTAAGAGGAGTGGAAGTTTGTTATTTTCTCTCTCTCTTATTCCATCTTCATCTTCTTCACCTTATGCACCAATAATTGGTATCTAAAGCTCCAGTTCAAATCCACAGGGAAACAAAAGGAAACATGAGTGAAAGATGAGGCATTGTGTGATTGATTTTGTTTTTTTTATATTTTTATTTTGTGTTAAATTTCTTGATCCGAATTGTAATAGAATCACATTTTTTTATTCGGTGGGATTGGGAAACACAAGTGTTTGGTGAGATATGAGTGATTGCATAAGGTTAAAGATAAATGGAACAATAATCTGAGTATCAAGCTTCCAGTGTTTGATGGCAAGAACTGAAATTAGTGGATGATTCATATATGTATGTTGTTTGTCGCTCAAGATGTTCTTGATCTTGTCAATGAAAGTTATGCTTCGGTTATAACGGATGCAACATAAGCACAAAGAAACGCGCAAAGAAACGAGGAAGAATGATCAAACGACGTTGTTTTACATCCATCAGTGTGTAGATGCAAACATGTTTGGGAAAACCATTGATTCGACGACGACAAAGGTTGCGTGGGACACACTGGTACGATGCTACGGCGGTGATGCATCAGTGAAGAAGGTGAAGCTCCAGTCTCTACGTAAGTAGTATGATAATCTCATCATAAAGATCAATGAGAAAGTACCCGACTACATCTCTAGAGTGATTCTGATCACAAATGAGATGAAGTCATGTGGAAAAACTCTCAGTGAAGAAAAGATCATTGAGAAAGTACTTAGATCTCTTACTCCTCAGTTTGATTACATTATGGTAGTAATTGAATATTCTAAGGATCTTAGCACCATGAGAATTCAAGAGCTACAAAGTAGTCTAGAAGCACTAGAGTTGCTTTTGACTGAGAGAAACTTTGAAAGAGAGGTAAAGCAGCAAGCTCTGAAAGCAGTTTCTAGTAAGAAATATCATAATCACTCATGGTCAGAAGCCAGAAAGAGATTTGATGGTGCTCAGAAGTCAGAAACCTGAACTTCTGAAAGGCAGAAGAGTGCTCAGAATGGGAAGGGGAAGTATGACAAGTGGAAGGTTTAGTGTTACTGTTGTAAGAAGTTTGGCCATTTCACTGCTAATTGTTGGTCAAACAAGGAAAGGAAGTTAGAAGAAGAAAATGTAGCAAGAAGAGATTTTGATGATGAATCTGTGTTATTGATGGCGTCTGAATCTGATGATGCGTATTTGGAAGACTGATTGTATATGGACACTGCCTTCTCAAATCACCTGACTTAAAATTAGAAATAACTGGTTGATTTTGACTCTAGAAAATAGGACAAAGATCAGATGTGTTGATGATAAATACATCAATACTAAAGTTATAGGAAGTGTCATAGTAGTTATGAATAATGGTAAAATAACATTGATTCAGAATGTGTGGTATGTGCTTGACTTGAAAAGAAATTTGATGAGTGTAGGCCAATTAATTGAGAAAGATTTTCCAGTTACCATAAAGGATAACCTTTTGAAGTTGTATGACTGTAATTAGGAGTTGAGAATGAAGTCAGAACACAGAAGGAATAGAATGTTAAAAGGAAATGTTAAAATTGCAGACTCAGAATGCCTTAGTGCAACAAACGTTGTGAAGGAAAGTGATTTGTTGCACAAAATATTTCATCATTTGAACTTCAGAAACTTAAGGCATCTGAATTCGAAGAAGTTGGTACATGGAACAAAATATGATCTTGCGTTATCCAAGCTTCATATTTTACAGAGACATTATCATCAATTTTATCTTGTTCATTCTTGATCTTCAGTGAAAACTAAGGCTTCACTACAATTTTTTGCACTCTATGAGTGAATATGAAACCTTTAACTTATTGATTCTAAATGAGGTAGTTGTTATCTTGAATATTGATGGAGAGTTTCTTTCTAAAATGATGAGAGGAGTTTGAATCGGATGTATTGTTTAGAAATGTTGGTGTTGGTGGGGAAAGAGAGCCAACATTGACAACTGGGGAGGACTCTACCATGGAATCTCCAATGAGAAAGGTAGAAGATGAAGTTTGATCCGTTAAAGATAACCGATGGATGATGCCATATTATATTGAGTAAATCTTGAGTGAATCTTAGCTTGAATGATTGAAATGTTTACAATGCACAACATGCTTATATATAGAGTTTACAGTAATAGTACATGAGTGTGTATGACCTCCATAGCCATGCATGCATTCTCATGCACGTGTATGTTGCATAGCATGCTTTACATGACTTACTCCGACTACATTTTGTACATTCAATTTTATCAGTTTTAATATATTGCAGTTTATCAGTTTATTAATATTGACAATTATAGTACACATTCCATTTTATTAGTTATAATGCAATATATTGATAAATAAAGATACAAGCATAAAATATTATGTTTTCTTTTTGTAACATTGAGTATCACTTTTGGATACATTCAAAGACCATTATATTTGATAATATTGATAATACAGAACTTGAACCCGTTATTATAATTCCTCAAAACAAAATTACATAAACTTATAAATGATTGTTAATAAAACAAGGAGAAATAAGAATAATATGAGTAAATCAATCTTCTTCAAAGTAACTCTTAACCTTCTTCTTTAGTTTCTCAATCATTTTTGAACTTATTTCTTTCCCAAACTCTTTTTTTGAATTCAACTCCAAATTGCTTCAAGTAACCTTTCATTATTTCACAACTATAACACCAACTTCAATTTTTGATGAAATTGATGCTCCTCCAATTTTTTCACTAAACAATTCATCATCACAATAAAAACATTTCATTATCTTCATCTTTATGAAAAAAAAATCAAATAAAGGGATATAAATTCAGAAAACAATCAAGGGAAGAAAGAACATGAAAAACTAAGTATCAAACTAACCCCTAAAACTTTCATTTCCAATATTTTCTTTCTGGATTTTATTTTGACACTAGCATTTTCATCCTTAACTCATGTCCACACTTTGGATAAATTCTTCCACTTGAATGATCAACATTGTTGACAATGCAAAAGAAATACTTCGATGCTTTATTCATTGGAAACTAGGCTTTTAAATAGCCTTTACAAAATAGAATTGGAACAGAATATTCCTAAAACTAAGGAAACAAATCAGCTAGCAAAAATTATGGAATCAGAATGAACGTTACATTTGATACCTATCTTACAGGCCTTTTATTGACTGACAGTAAAAATAAAACCCTTCAATCCCTCCTTTAAACTAAAATGCATTAGCATTTAGTTTACTTCTGGTGCTTCAACCATTCCTAGCATGTCTCGAAGCTTTAAGAACTGCTCCATCTTTATCGGCTTTGTCATAAGATCTGCTATTTGCTCATGTGTTCTACAATGCTTCAACATTACCGTTCCACTGCTCACCAAGTCCATTAAGAAGTGAAACTTCACATCTATATGTTTACTCTTTCCATGAAACACTGAATTTTTTGAAAGCTGTATAGTTAAGCTATTATCACAATTGATTACACTGCTTCCCTCTACCATATGACCGAGATTTTCAAGCAGTTTTTGTTGCACCCCAAAATTTGCCCTCACAATACAAGGCTTTGTGTACTAAGAGGTTCACAAGGTTCACAAGACCTTTCATGAGGTTCATGAAGTTTACAAGACACTTTATGAGGTTCACAAGACCTTTCATGAGGTTCATGAAGTTTACAAGACACTTTATGAGGTTCACAAGGTTCACAAGACCTTTCATGAGGTTCATGAAGTCTACAAGACACTTTATGAGGTTCACAAGGTTCACAAGGCCTTTCATGAGGTTCATGAAGTTTACAAGACACTTTATGAGGTTCACAAGGTTCACAAGACCTTTCATGAGGTTCATGAAGTCTACAAGACACTTTATGAGGTTCACAAGGTTCACAAGACCTTTCATGAGGTTCAACAAGATTCACAAGACACTTTATGAGGTTCACAAGGTTCACAAAGTTCATCATGGGTCAGAAGATTTGACAATTCCCTCAGACAATGCATCCTCCTAAGCAGTGCATCCAAAACTAGGGTTTTGACTTTAATCAGGCTAAATGGACTTCCATGACTTCAAGTGAGCTTCATAACATCTTATATATGTCCAAGAATCCCTATGACAAATTTCAGAACTTTTCTCAAAGGTTTGCTCAGTCAGATGATCAGATAAGTAAAAATCAGTCAAAGCAGTTAAAAAAGTCAAACTGAAGTCAACTGTGGTCAAACCAAAGTCAAACTTCATGATTTTTTGCCAACATCAAGTATATGAAGTAAAATTCATCATTTGATCAAGGGTTGATCATGATTCATCAAGGAGATTTCAGATCATCAAGAATCAGGGGTTTCTAAATTAGGGTTTCCTCAGGAAAAGTCAACTGAACTTTGACCAGCCATAACTTTCACATGCTTCATCATATGTTTCCCATCCAAAGCTCATTTTGAAGGAAATTGAATTCTCTACAACTTTGTGTCTCACAAGCCAAGCCCAAAAATGCTTCATTTGGAAGGTATGAGCTAAGACATTATAGGTCCATTTGAAAGTCAACAAAAAGTCAACAACTTCAAAAAGGCATAACTTGAGAATGGTAAATGATATGGACATGAAACCAATTGGGTTGGTTATAGGACTCTTCAAGCTTTCCAAAATGTCCAAGAACACCCTCATATCATTAAAATTGAAGGATATGTGCCCTTGCAAAGTTGGGAATTTTTTAGGTGGTTTATGAAGGAAATAGGGTCTTAGAACCAAATTTTTCTAAATGGGCTGAACTTTTGGTGACCCAAAGTGATCCATGACATCATGCACGAAATTTATTTAATATTTTCATAATTTTATTTTATTTAATTTATTTATTATGATTTTTATATTAAAAAATCATTTTAAATTTAAATAAAATATCAAATGTGAAAATTTAAAATATATTTCTCTTCTAGAAAGTCATAAATATGATTTGGATTGAATTGGTATAACATTGATGAAGATTGGCTTGAAATAGAAAGGTCTTATTCAAGAATATTTGAAATTTAAGCTTTAATCTTTTTCAATCTCCAAAATCCAAAAAGTCCATGCAATGATCAAATCTCTTGACCTAATTTGATTCTACTATAAGTATACAACATAACCCAATGCAAAGGACACGGATTCCCTGCCTCAAGAGTAAGTTGCCACTTTAAAAATTCATCACAAAATCTCAAATTCGGATTCTTCCATAGAGGCCATTCCAAGAAGTTTTGAAGGTGTAAACATGTTTATTGGACATCCTTGAATCATTCTCAATACACATTTGCATCCAAAGCACCCTATATTGCATAAACCGAACCAACATTGCTCTTGTTTATATTTTTTTCGATTTTCATTATTTGTGTAGTAATAATGCATTCTAACCATGTATTTGTGTTGAGTATGATGCCTAGATGATTTCTGGACAAAAAGATTGAAGAACCAGGCCCTAAACCGCAAGATGCCATGGCTAGGGTTTTTGAATGGAATTTAGGATATTTCGATTTAGTTAATATAAATCAATTCTAAAACTATAAATGAACTGTGTGATGTCTGAGGATCATGAAAATGTGATCAATTTGATGAAATTGTACGTATTTATGATGATATGAAATTGGCAGGTCTTGAGTGCAGGAAAAATCGCAGGAAATTTCCCAGGAAATTTCGCAGGAAAACCTGCGAAAATCCAAGGAAGAAGATGAAGCCAGCGCGCCATATTTCAAATTTGAATTTTGTTATAATATTTTTAGAATTGTTTGTTGAATTATATCACAGCTGCAGCGCTAGCCCAGTGGTGAGGGACGCACGCGTATGACCTTAGAGCCTTGGTTCGAATCCTGGGCTCAGTAACTTTTTCTTATTTTTTCCATTTAATTATCAAACTTCATATATTATGCAATGTTGTGGATTAACTACCAGTTGCGCCCTCCTGGCTGGATGGTAAGTACGTCTACATGTTATGAGAAGGTCCTGGGTTCGAATCCCCCCAGGCCTTTTGTATTATTTCTTTTTTTTGCTTTGTCATGTTTTTCCAGGTTAACAAGAAAATCTCATGGAGTGCATTGCTTATCACCTGCGCGCGCATGGCCTGGTGGCTGGTGTATTGGTCTTGGAGATTGCATTGTCCAGGGGTTGGGTTCGAATCCCAGCCCAGGTAAGTTTTTTTCATTCTTTATCTTTCTTGTTTTTTTTAATTAGTTTATATTATAATTAAAATAAATCTAAATAATAAAATATAGTGTTAATAACATTATTTTCTTTTCCATAATTTAAAATTCATCTTTTTTTTTTCAAATTTTATTAAAAGAAATTTGATTTATTTTTGTATATTATTAATAGTGTATAATGTGGTATAATTAATAATTTTATTAATCCTTATTTATTATTCTAAAAAATATATAAAACCCTAATTTTCTAAAAAACCCTAAAATATTCTTTTAAAACCTAGTTATTTTTATAAAACCTTAATAGTATTTTAAACCTTAATTATTTCATGTAAATGTTAATTATGCCCATATTTTTTTTTCATTTTTGATTTAATTTTAGATAATTAATTATAACTTGCTAATTGAATTTTGTAAATATAATAATATGATTATTTAATTATAATTAACCTTATTTTTATAATATGTATATATTTTATAATTTGTTCATAATTATTATTTAATTCTTGTATGTAAATAATTTTTAGTATATGCTTAAAAATAATTAAAACTTGTTAATTGAATTTTGTAAATATAATTTATTTTCATAATATGTTTATAATTAACCTAATTTTTATAATTTGTACATAATTTAAAACTTTATGATAATAAGTCTATAATTGTTTATATTTTCTTCTTAGTCTTAAAAATAGTTGTTCATACAAAAAATTGATCTTTTAATTATTATGCTAATATTCTTGTTTATATTATTAATTATGGTTATATGATATTTATTTTATTATTACTAACCCCATTTATATATTATGATTTATTATTATTATTATCACTAACCCAATTATATTATTATTATTATTTTGCTTATTTATTTAATTTGCTTTAATTATTATTATTATGTAATTGTTTCCTTTATGTAATATTTTAATAGTAATATTTAATATTTATTTTTAAATGCTATGGTTAGTAAAATAGGGAGTGAAACATGTTTGTATTTTAAAATTAATTTAGATCACTAATTTAAAAGATAAATATTTAAAATTGTACACTCACACACGTAAGTCGATCCTGGATCGCCATCTCACTTCCTAAGGTTGCCTCTCAAGTTGCCTAAACAAAAAAGGTCAAGTCGGGTGTATAAAGCAAAGTCCCTCATTTCACATCATCTAGTCCCTAAACAGATAAAAGATCAAGTCCCTTCGAATGTTGCCTTCATAATGATCTTGTCCCTTTCGAATAAAGATGATAAGTCCCTTCGAATTGCTTATACACCCCACAGTTGCCTAAATAAACAGATGTCCCTTCACTTGTCCCATACATCCAAGGTAATGACTACCTATTCCTTAATAATAGGGATAGTCTTACCATTTAAAGGATTCAAGAACAGAAAAGACTTAAACTTAGGGTAGGTTCCTCTTAGATACTTGCTCACTCTTCAAAAATATTTCAAACACTTCACATTTTCAAACAAATTTTCAAAACAAAGGTTTTATACGCATCCGTACATGGATCATTATAATACACTTAAGAAAATTTTTATTCACACACTTCACATTTCAAAAAAAGTTTAAAGTGAGCTAAGTAACTAAGAGCCCATGGATAACCATGGATGTAAAGGGTGCTAACACCTTCCCTTTACATAACCTACCCCCCGGACCCAAAAATCTTTTACAAGGTCTTTCCTGTTCTTTTATGCCTTTCCTTTGGATAAAATAAAAGTCGGTGGCGACTCTTGCTATCGGCAACATTTAACTAAAGTCAGTTCTCCCACCGTGTTACAGTTTTCTCAGTCAAATGCATTGACAAGCGCAAGATGCAACATCTATATATTCGGCCTCAGTTGTGGACAAGGTTACAACGGGTTGTTTTTTCGAAGACCAAGAGATAACTCCCTTCCCAAGCAAGAACACGTATCCAGATGTACTCTTCCTGTCATTGAAATCCCCTGCAAAATCACTATCTGTGTATGCAATTAAATCAGTCATTCCTTCATTCCTGTAAAATATTCCCAGCTCCAGTGTTCCTTTAAGATATCGAAGAATCCTCTTTGTTGCATTCCAATGTGCCTCTGTTGGAGAAGACATAAACCTGCTAATGAGACTCACCGCATACGTTATATCTGGTCGTGTTGTTGTTAAGTACATAAGGCTGCCAACGACTTGCTTAAACATTGTTGAATCAACTTTTTTCCCTTCTTCATCCTTGCAAAGCCTTGTCTCTGGCAGAATAGGATTTCCCACTGCATTACTATTCTCCATTCCAAACCGAGCTAACACTTCTCGAGCATATTTTTGCTGGCATATGAAAATTCCATTCTTATTTTGAATTACTTCAACTCCCAAGAAGTACCTCATTTTACCCAAGTTGGACATATCAAACTCATGCATCATTGAGTTCTTAAAATTTTCAAACAAAATTTTATCATTTCCAGTGTAAATCAAATCATCTACATAAAGACTCACAATTAAAAGCTTACCACCCTCCTTTGCTTTTGTAAAGAGCGTATGTTAGCAGAAGCACCGTTTAAATCCTTCACGAGAAAAATATGTTTCGATCCGACTGTACCATACTCTTGGTGCCTGTTTGAGTCCATACAACACTTTGTTGAGCTTATACACGTTATCCTCTTCACCCTGTTTCTCGAAACCCAAAGGTTGTTATACGTATACCTCTTCTTCGAGATCTCCCTGAAGAAAATCACTTTTCACATCTAACTGAAACACCTCCCATTTATTTTGTGTCGCAGTTACTAGGATGAGCCTTATTGTATCTAGCCGAGCAACTAGAGTGAATACCTATGTGTAGTCAATTCCGTATTGTTATGCATACCCTTTAGCAACTAACCTTGCTTTGCATTTTTCCATCTCTCCAATTTCATTTAGTTTTGTCTTGTAGACCCATTTGACTCCGATTAGTTTGACACCTTTCGGCAAATTACATATACTCCATGTGTCATTCCTTTCTATGGAGTCAATTTCTTTCTCCATTGCATCTCTCCATTTCTTACTTTTTACAGCCTCATGGTAGGTCACTGGATCATCCTCTGACATCATCATCATTACAACTTCTTCTTCTTCAGAGAGTCCCTCCCCTGAAGTATATTCTGACATCCAAGCTGGTGTTTTATGTTGTCTTTTTGGCCTTTCTGTTTGAGAATTTGGATTGGTTTCATCACATGAGTTTAATGAATTGTCCACTTCTTCCGGTTCAGCCTCGTCATTTTCTTCCTTTTTATCGTTGTCACCGTACTCCAAGACATCCAAGCTTTCTTCATTCTTGCTTCTCTTCCAGTCCCAACCTACATTTTCCTCAAATACGACATCACGACTTATGCATATTTTCTTTGTGGTCGGATCAATGAGTCTATATGCTTTGGACTCTTTGCTTACTCCAAGGAATACATGTGCTCTGCTTTTGTCCTCTAACTTGCTTCTTCTTTGATCTGGAATGTGTACATGTGCTAAGCAACCAAAAATTCGAAAGTAGTCTACCTTTGGTTTAACGCCATTCCAAGCTTCTTGTGGAGTTTTGTCATCCAAGGCTGCTGTTGGACATCTATTTAGAATATGAATGCACTAGTTTGCTGCTTCTGCCCAATACTCTTTTGGCATATTCTTCTCAACTAGCATGGATCGAATCATGTTCATGATTGTTCGATTCTTGCGCTCAGCAACACCATTTTGTTGAGGTGTATATGCTGTTGTGAGTTGTCTGCTAATCCCATGCTCTTTGCAAAATTCTCTAAATTCGTTTGAAATGAACTCACCACCCCTATTTGTTCTAAGGCATTGAATGCTTGCTCCAGCCTCCTTTTCCACACATGCTTTAAAACTTTTGAACATGACAAAAGCTTCTGATTTCTGATTTAGAAAGAATATCCATGTCTTTCGTGAGAAATCATCAATAAAACTTAATATGTACCTTTTGTTGTTGTTCGATGTCGGCGTAATTGGACCACATATATCTGAGTGTATCAACTGCATTTTATGTGCTGATTTCCATAAGCTCTTCTTTGGGATGTTCTCCCGGTGTTGTTTACCTACCAAACAATTTGAGCACAATTTCTGCGGAGCTGTAATGGTGGCCGGCAACCTTTCCACCATTCCTTTGTGATAAGGCATGTAAACCTTTGTAGCTTAAATGCCCGAATCGACAGTGCCACAAGTGTGACTCATCCATGGACTGAATCTGCATACACCTTGGAGTTTTTGAAACCATATCAGCTAGAAAGTAGAACATCTTATTCCCACTCATGTCTGAGTGCATAATCACTCCCTTTCTTTCATGATACACCTTGCATGTACCATTTTGGATTAGCACTGCTAACCCTTTTTCCTGTAGTTGACCTATACTAAGTAGGTTATTCTTTAATTCAGGAATGTAATACACATTTGATATTACCTGAACAATTTCATTGACTTGCATCCGCACACTTCCTTTTCCCATAACAATAATACGACTATCATTACCCAGCTTTACAGTTTGTTTGAAACTTTCATTCAATTCTGAAAACTATTCTCAATTACCACTCATATGGTTGCTACACCCTGAATCGAGAAACCAAATTTCATCTCTAGTAGCTTTGTATTTTTCTACGTAAGCCATGAGTAGAAGCTACTTATCATTATCAAACTCTACAAAGTTTGCTTTTCTATCCCACTCAGGACACTCATATTGATAGTGTCCTATCCTGTGACATTGATAGCATTCAATCAATGCTCTGTTGGTGGGTTGTCTCCCTCGACCTCTTCCTCGATCGCTTCCCGCCATGCCTCGACCGCTTCCAGCCATGCTTCTGCCTCTGCCTTGAGTGTTTCTCTCTTCATATGTCACCTTTAATACTTGCTCTTCTTCTATTTCCTTCCTTCGAAACTTTTGTTCATGTACGACCAACGAGCTTTGTAGCTCATCAACAGTTAGGCAATTTATGTCATTTGCCTCTTCAATAGATATTACGATGTAGTTGAATCTCTCGGTGAGAGTTCGCAGTATCTTTTCCACAATCTTGATGTCTTGCATGGTCTCTCCATTGTTACGCATGTTGTTTGCAACCAACATTACCCGTGCAAAGTATTTTGTGACCGTCTCATCTTCCTTCATCTCCAAGACCTCAAACTCCCTTCGAAGAGCTTGCAGTTGTGATCTCTGCACCCTTTTACTCCCTTGATACTTCCTCTTCATTGAATCCCATAGTTGTTGAGCAGTCTCCTTCTAAAGGATTGTCTTCAAAATTCTCTTGTCGATGGCTGCGAATAAGTAATTTTTAACCTTCAAATCGTTTAGTTTTAGATCTGCTCTCACAGCTACTTGTGCCTCGGTTTGTTCTACCCCAACCTCTGGTTCACTGTAACCTGGATCAATGAGATGCAACCACTCTTTTGATCGAAGTAGATTTTCCATCAACATACTCCAGTGGTCGTAATCGCCGTCAAATTTTGGGATGCTCAGTAGGTTTTGCCCTTCCTTCGCCATCTCTCTTCACTCTTTTATGTGTTTTTGAAGTCAGACTTTTAACCTAAGCTCTGATGCCAATTGTTGACAATGCAAAGGAAATACTTCGATGCTTTATTCATTGGAAACTAGGCTTTTAAATAGCCTTTACAAAACAGAATTGGAACATAATATTCCTAAAACTAAGGAAACAAATCAACTAGCTAAAATTATGGAAACATAATGAACGTTACATTTGAGACCTATTCTACAGGCCTTTTATTGACTGACAGTAAAAATAAAATCCTTCAAACACTTGAGTTCAAACTTCCAACCATTATCTCCTTTAGATCTTGGGAAGTAATAAGACTGAAGTTATGATAAGAATGATGAGATTGAGAAAATGATTGAAGCTTAGTTCGTCAATGCCAAAACAAAAACGATTGAAACCCAGCTGTGTGCAAAAATCTTAAACGATAATAGTCATTTTAAAACAAATGGAGTATCAGATATCGTTTGCGCGTAATTGCATAGACTAATCTCTCGAACTTATAGGACCACAATAGGTGATAAACTCTCCTAAGAAATTTAACACTGGTGCATGCTCAACTAGATTCAAACTCAGAACTTCTAATTAAGTGAATGAGACATCGTCATCTTATCCAAATACTCTTAAATTTTATCCTTCCATTTCTTCTTCCAACTTTTTTCTTCTTCTTTCAAATGTCTTCATAGTGTGACATTGAGATCAATACCAAAATAACTCATAACATAATAATTAATAATTAGTATAAAATTAATATAATAAGCATGTAGTTTTCAATTATAAAAATCATTAGAATATTAAATTCAGAGGACATTCCCAAAGAAAATGCAAGCTAAATTATTCAACTGTACATGTCTACGTACAGACACATTAAACAAGAAACAATTGAAGAATATAAATTCTGACATATAATAAAATAAGATAGCAGATCTAGACAATTTATTCCACTACACTAGAATAGTACTTAATTAAACCAAACTATACTATAAGAAGAAAAAAAAGTGTCCAAGGCAAGTATGAAGAAGTAACTTTGTCTTGAATTAATCTGAAACAAAATAAATGTTATCAATTTATAAGGTGTTCCGTCTCTTAAATCTTTTAATCAAATTAATTCACCTCTCTTCAAACCAAATGAACATAAAAACACTATTATTGGAAACACACTCTTATATATGTACAACTATTTAGCTGGTTTTGGTTTCAGAAAGTTCTGGAACCATTGGACAGATTGTTTAGGATATCTCTTCAAGTTGTCTTTGTAGTCAACAAAATACAGACCAAATCTTGAAGAATATCCAGCTACCCACTCCCAATTATCCAGCAATGACCAAGCAAAATATCCTTTCACATTGCAACCATCATCTCTGCAATTAGACAAATCAATACTTCATTAATTAACTTCGAAAATTGGTCATGGACTGTAATGAACTATAAGGTAAGAACAACTGTTACATACTTGATAGCAGTTTGTAGATAAGATAAATAGCCACTGTAATATCGAATCCGTTTCTCATCCTTTAAAGCGTCTTTAAGAGAGATAAATATACTATTTGGATCATCCATTCCTGTGAAAATCATGTGCAACAAGATTTAGCTAGCAAGTTCTATTCAGTTTTTCAAGCTTCTACTGTTTTATAAGAGTTTGAAGATTACCACTTTCGGTGATAAAGACGGGAGGGTTCCCATATTTTTGTTTGATGTAGTTCATTAAGGTTCTCATACTTTGTGGCACAATGTATAACCATATTGAATTTGCCTGCAAGTCAGAATTTATATAGATTAGTGAAACTGCGCCATTGACTGAATTTCAATTGAGGTATATCATAGAACTTACCCTTTCTGCAATAACTTTAGTGCCGTTGAATGCTGAAAAAGAAAGGAAGAGAAGGGAAGTGATAACTTAGTGGCAATGTAATAACAGAAAAATTATAAAGCATTTTGATAAAGGTAATGATTGTTTGATAATGTTTGGTCTGAAACTTACGAAGGGTAATGGCACCGGAGTCTGCAATAGCATCATTGAGCAAAGTTCCGATTACATGAGTAGAATTGTTTCTAGCAAAATATGTGGTGTAATGGTTGATTCCCACAAAATCTAATGAACCCTTAACAAGAGCAGCCTCGGATGGAGAAAATTTTGGCAGCCTGTTTCCTACTCGGCTTCTCATTGAACTTGGATAATCTCCAAACATCAAAGGATCAAGAAACCTATCATTAACACATTTAACAATTAGTAATTAAGATTGAGTTATTATCACTTTCTTAAGCCATACTTTCTAATGTAAGCAAAAGGTTATTAGTCTTTTTATTACTGATCTTCAAAAGTGGATATGGAAATTTCAATCTATGAGGTACTATGTGAATGACTTACCAGCCTAGTTGAAAATCTTGAGCTCTCTGAGCTGCTTCAATGTCTTCTTTAGTGTTAGTGGCAGGCTCATACCAAATGACATCAAAAGCTACTCCAAGTGATCCACCTTGTATACTCTGTCAAATAACCGAGTTATACGTAGCAGCTTATATCCCAAGTGGCAAATAATCAACAATTTTCTGTGGATTTCAAGTTGAATTTTTCAGAAAGGTTCTTCCTAGTTGGACTAATGATTCATTCTAATGCATTTTTAACAGGATGGAAACTTTATAACCACCAATAAAATTCATTTCTATCTGAATTTAAGTAGTCCAAAAATCCATAACTTTTTACCTTATACTTTTTCCTATAAATATCTGCTACTGTTGCATGAGTAAGTAGGACATTGTGAGCAACAATGTAAGGTTCAGTAGAAGAGTTTCCTGCTTTACAAAACAGATGAAAGAGAATAGAGCACCGTCCGGGCGCTTGTAAACCGACATCATATCCTTGTATAGTAAATGTATGTGGCTCATTAAATGTGATCCAGTGCTTCACCCTGTCTCCGAATTTCTGAAAGCACGTCTCAGCATAAGCTGCAAAGTCCTTTCTGCAGCACACATAAGATGAATCATATAAGTATTTTTTTCCCCGTATCACATGTCATAAGAATACTGAAAAATCATGTCTAAAATAATTAGTAACATTTCTTGTACATGATCTCAATGCTGAGCCATCCCTTATACTTGTCATCCAAGGCTTGAGGTAGGTCCCAGTGGTAGAGTGTCACATAAGGTTCAATTCCTACGAATGTAATGGATCAAGCAATCAGAAGCATGCATCTATAGACAGATTGAACTTTTTTAAGTTCAAAGGTAAAATACAGAATCTATCAAATGAAACAGTTACATATGGATAACGAGAGCTACCTTTTGCTAGTAATGCGTTGATGAATTTATTATAATGATCAATTCCTGCCTGATTGATCGCGCCAGATCCATCTAACAAATGAAACATTTATGGCTTCAGATTATAGTTATGAGTAACTGAAACAGCATTACAAAGAATTTGGCAATGTACTCATTTTGAAGTTAATGTTGAGTATAAAAGTTGCTTACTGCGAAAAATCCGAGACCAAGAAATGGAAAATCTATAGGCATCCATCCCCAAGTCCTTCATGAGTTGTATGTCTTCCTGTATACATAAATTTTAATGTTCAAAAACATCCTTTGAACATTAGTCTATATCTCATATGAAGCATTGACTGAGTCGCAAGTAAGAATTTGAAAAAATAAATATTTTGAACTTAAGCACATGTGTCATGTGATGTTGTCAAACACCGGACACGCCTTAGATCAAAGATGTATTAAAGCCATAGTAATAAATAAATAAATAAATTTGAAATCTTTGGAATCACTTCTGTCTCTTCTAAAAGGAATCTCAGCTTGCACTAAAAGACATCATAAAGTCATTAACAAGACACAGACTGAGGTGTCTTTAATAGTGACTTACTTCGAATCGGTGGTATTGATCCACTGCAACATCAGCATTACTGAAATCTGTTACCTTGCCTGCAACAAATTACAAATGTGAGGTAATGATAAGCCAGCATTGTAGCATATTACAAGAACCATGCATGTGAAGCATTTGAAATAGCAGTAGAAATGAAGTATGCAAAAAATAAGACAGTGAATAAGTGTGTCTTTACCAAAAGTATGAGAAAAGGTATCCCACACAGATGGTCCCCTTCCATCTTCTTTCACAGCTCCTTCATACTACACAGTAGACACAAGTTATATCAATTTGAGTGAATAATTACTATCACTGATTCAAAATAATTATTTCATTTTGAAATTAATTTAATGTGGATATAATTACTATTCCTAGCCAATAAAAAACTACTTCATTTTAAATAAAATATTTTTTAATTTCTTAAATTACAAACATAATTAAAAGAGATTTATTTATCATCAATATAAATGACATTGAGAACTAAAAAAAACCATAATAAATAACATTAAGAACTAAAAAAACATAATAAATGACATACTAAAATAACAAACAATTTGGCAATATTATTTCTTTGGAAAATATTAACATTCCAAAATATTAACACATCCTTTAAGACTATATATATTAAAAAATTAAATGTGTAAATATTATTTTGAACATTTAAATTTTTTTAAACTCAAAATAAATAAATAAATGTTTTTTAAAACTTTAATACTATGTGTTATGATGACATGACTCAAAAATAAAATTCAATAAAAAATTCATTTATAAACAAACGAAAAGATGTACTGTATTATTATCAATTAGCAAAGTTAATTAATGAGAAAAAAACAAAGATGAACGACAAATTCAGTTGGTTATTAGAACCAACCAGTAGGTAGTGTAGCTTAATGAATCATTTCGTTCTTTGTCGTTTACTGTATTCGCTCTGTCGTTTCCATAGTTTCTAAATGTATGAATAAATAAATATAGTACATGGTTTTTTAATGTCAAGGAATGTAAATAGATATCTGGGACGGATAATATAATATCTGTATACATTTCGCTGGATAAATATGATATTTATGAATATTTTTATCTATTTTATCCACGAATATCCACGGATATAAATATTTTTATCATTCCTATTGAGCACCATTCATTCGCACCGAACAAAAGTAAATAAAGAGAAACATTCCTTCAAAAAGTTGATTTATAATAGTACAATTTACTTTACTATCATTATTTTCAGAAAAAATAAAAACAAAATGAATAAAAATAATGGAGAGTGAGTTTTTGATGATCCGAAACTGGAAACCGTGTAACTAACCTGAAAAGCAGAAGAAGCAGTGCCAAAGGTAAATCCATGTGGAAAATCAACCCGGCTAATCTGCGCCGATAAGCATAACTGAATCTCTAACAATATTGTAATTATCGCAGCAAATATAGGAACGATCGTTCTAAACGCCATTGGAGATGGTGAATGAAAGAGAAACAGAAAGAAAAGTAGTGAATAATTTCACGAATTGGTGCAATAATGAAGGAGGATATATAGGAGACGAAATGGGCGAAGAAATAGTGCAAGAGTGAGTGGGAATGGACTTAGGAGTTTGGACTTTTGAGTGTGAATCGGCAATGGCAATTGGGAACGCGTTGGTGAATGGTGAACTTAATTTAATGTGGCATGGCCCCCAATTAGTTTGGAAACTGCTTTTGCCTTCACATTTACTCATCAAACTATTGCGAAATTTAGCAGATACTGTATCAATAACCGTTACCAATCTAATCGTATAGTAATATCATTTTTCATGTTAAAAAGGACTATAATGAATGGCTTTCAAAAAATACCAATCTAGGCATATTTCTTAATAAATAATTAATAACTTACTACTTCTCTATTTCGAGTATAATCTATTTCTAACTAGAGTAAGAGAAAATATAAAAAAATTATTCAATAAATTAATATTTACTTCAAATGATGGAGGATAAGGATGTCACATTTATATAGAAAAGTATGAATAATTCATTTATTCTATTATTAGTCCAATTATTGGAAATTTTCAAAAATACTCTCGATAAATATTGATAAATATTGAAACTAAGACTTATGTTGTATATAGAAAATTTTGAGGATTTCTTAATACATCTTATAAGTTTTTTAGACACAGCGCGAAATTCGACTTATACCTTTTAATTTCAGATGTACAAATCAGGACGTACCATGACGTAAAAAAATATTTGTTCTGGATGTGCATATGCGGAAGGTATCCGTATATATAGATCCGGAGGAATTGATGATATATTTGAACATGCATGATCACTCCCCCATTCTCCCCATTCTCAACCTTTCATTCACCCTCACCAACCTAAAAAACCTTTATCAATATCATTTCTCACTCAAAAACTTCAACTTTTTGGTGCAACAAATCAAAAGGAGCAAGAGAAGATCGAATTTTAGGTAAATATTCAACTTCATCCACTATATTGCTCACATTATCAATCAACTTTTTGAAAAAAAAAGTTACGCGGCTTCCGAATGTGTAAATCCAGAACTTATTTAGGATAAACTTGTCCGGTTGTGCACATCCGAAAAAATACCGGATGCTATATTATTGTTTATAAGTAGATATGGTGCACCCCGATAGCATGTCAAAAGAATTAGTTTCGACGATTTCTCTGAAAGTTGAAGGGATTATCGTAAAGTCGGTTGATATCGGCGGTGACTTTAATAACAAGCAAAAGTTTGATGATTGTGATAACATGCTTGCATATATTCGTAGGATGGCTATTGGCATTGGTTTTGGTGTGAATATCGGAAGATCGAATAATGGTTCGGAAAGAAGAAATGCTTTTGTAATTTTGGGGTGCGAACGAAGCGATAAATATCAGGTTCCTCTATGGAAGTTAAAAAAAGACGATACCGGTAATAGAAAATGTGAGTGCCATTTTTAGATTCGTGGTTACATTTTAGCTACCAAAAAATGGAGATTTAGTGTTGTTTGTGGTATACATAATCACAAATTGTGCTCAAAGTTTCAAGGTCATCCTAGTGTATGTCGGCTCAAGTCGGAAGAGAAGACATGTATTGTCGACATGACCTTGAATCTTGTCCAACCGAAAAATATACTTGCCACGTTGAAACGGAAGGAACCCGACAATGTAGAAAATATAAAGCAAGTGCATAACATTCAGTATCAAACGAACAAAGCAATTAGGAGAGATAGAAGTGAGATGCAACAACTGTTGAAATTGTTGGATGATAACAATTACGTGTCTAGGTACATATATTACGATGATGGAGTTACGGTCTGAGATATATTTTGGACTCATCCGGATTCCGTAAAGTTGTTCAACACGTTCACGACAATGCTCATTCTCGATTGTACATATAAGACGAACAAGTATCGACTTCCATTATTTGAGATGGTTGGTATCACGTCTACGGATAAGACATATGTCGTTGGTGTTGCATTTTTGGAGTGCAAAAAATAAGACAATTTTACATGGGCATTGGAGACGTGTCGGTCACTTTTGAATAAACATGTTCCAATGCCTAAAGCAATTGTTATAGATCGCGATACCGCTTTGATGAATGTGTGTGCAGATGTATTTCCTTCTTCTAATACATTATTGTGTCGATATCGCATAACAAAGAATGTGAGAAGTCGGGTTAAACTTGTGGTGGGTGTTAAAATAGTAGAGTCGAAAGATGGAAAATTGGTTAAGGTCGCTGTCATTGTAGAAAAAATATTGGATGCATGGAATCATACTATAAATTCTTCAACAAAATAATTATATGCCGATTCGGTCATGAAATTTCGAAAAGTGTGCGAAAAGTACCCGACTTTGTTGAAATACGTTGAAAGCACTATTATTGATCAAGTGAAGGATAAGATAATATGTATGTGGACGGATAATGTTCGACATCTAGGAAATACAATAACCAATAGATTTGAGTCGGTACATGCTACTTTGAAGAATTGGTTGGGTAAAAGCAAGGGCGATTTATGTCGAGATTGAGACTCGGTGAATCTCATGATTAAAACCAACATAACGAGATACAAACCACATTTGGTCGGAGTATTACGGTTTCGGGACATTGGTTTAAAGGTAACTTTATTTACTCTCAATTGATCGACAACATGTCTCGGGAGGGTTGAGTTATATTTTTTACGAGGCCAACGGAGCCGAAACGGTTGGTTCCGATAGCACAAAGTGTGGTTGCACTATTGTGAAATACTATTGTCTTCCGTGTGCTTGTGCTATTACTACGAAGTCGAAACTATGTGAGCCAATACAAATTGACAAAGTTTTCCCTCATTGGATGAGACTTAGTTTTGATGATGATGGTTGCATGGAAGGAGATAAACTGTATATCTCTATTTTGGCCGAATTGGAAGCGATTCAAGCGAGATTTTTGAAGGTTGATGAAAACATGAAGCTACACATCAAAGAAGAATTGAGGAAGATTGTCTTTCCCGAAACAACCGACATGATACCTCCGTCACAACCGGTAAAGACAAAATGTGCTCCAAAGAAGATGAAGCATACACCGAATGATAACTCAATAACTCGGTCTTTTTCATATTGTGAGCACGTTGACAAAGTATTTTCGGACTCACCGCTTCCTAACTCTCTAAAAAGTTCCATGAAGGGAGCTCGCATTACCAAACCAACTTCGACACCGATTCCACGGGTTCCGACACCGAATGCACCGCTTCTGACACCGATTCTACCTATAATTTCCTTTATCGACGAGATGCCGAGCCGTTTCGACTCTATTTGGTAGAGGAAAGGAAGGTCATGGGCTTGTTTGTCATCAACTTATCCTAGAGTTGGAGACGCATAAAGAAGCATATTTGCGTTTGTATGAAAATAAAGAAAACTACGATAAGGTTTACGAGTCACTTGTTTTGTGGTTGAGTGATCCGACCCCGATGTCAAAATGGATGAGCTTCCCCGAGATGGGTCATCATATCGCATGTGCATATGATATGGTGTGTATTGACTTGACGCGATACGGTTTTTCGGAAACCTTTTTTCCATTCCGCACCAAACCACCATCCAATCCAAATGATCGCATGATGTGTATCGGATGACTTGGGAAATCAAGGCATTTTGTACAAGTTATCATGAAACCCGGATACCCCATACCACCAAAATCACCGCAATGGACGATGCATGCAACCACAATTGCCGAGTCATGGCCAAATAGTTTTGTTCAAAGGATGGTTGAATTTGATAGATTTAACGAAATTGAAAAGGTATCAAATGCGAAAAAGTCCAAAGGTCAAGCTCCGATAGATTTAGACAGAGACTTTTGTTTTAACTCTTTTGTATAATCTAACGACAAAATGAATTTTTTTGATGTGAAATATATTGATTTTTATTCATATGCATTTTTAATGCACTAATACTTTTTATTCCAATGAAAGCATTGCATAACATATTCAATTTTGTTTGAAATATGTATCAGTAAAATATTTTGATTTGCAGCTACGGGAAAGTTCCGAATGTGCACACCCGAAACCAATATTTATAGGATTTTTCCGTATCTGCAACTCTGGAAAGAAGTTAGGCAGAAATTAATTTATCCTAGGCTTTCTATAAATTAAGGGTTTCATTTGATATCTTTCACACAAACACAAAATGTCTCAATTGTATGAAATCAAAATTCATTGGTGTGTCGCAAGTGTCTCTTACACTGATGGTAAAACACATGGTCGCACGTTTAAGCTAATGGCACATCAATCCATCAGTGAGATCATTAACGAGATCAGACACCTCCTACCTTACCGAGACAAACGGAAGCTTGCGAAACTTGAGTATTTTTCACCTTCGATTGAAAACGAAGGGAACATTGCTTACAACATTTTTGAGCTCAAGAATCAAGAGTATGTTACAACGATGCGGCATACCTTTTTCGGGTAAGAAGAACGAGTTCCACTCGAGTTCGAGGCGACTTTCCAAGTTTGAAGAACGGTTGATGACATCTTAGAGATGTGCAAGCATCGACCGGGCTATTGATCTTTGTAATATTTAAATTTTTGTCAATGTAATACCGAATTGAATGTAATACTGATTTTATATTATGAATGTGAGAAACAATGTTGAATTTTTGTATTCTGCATCTGGTTTTCTTCCGTGTTTGCAAATGCGAATTTATACCGGATGCACACATCCGAAAAAACTGGAAAAAAGGTGCGTCCGGATTTGCACATCTGGAACACAAGGTGCTTAAAAAAATTAGTGATGACTCGTGTCATGTTAGAAGAAGTAAAAAAAGTTGTTTGCATTTTAATTAAGTTGACTTGATAAGTATGGAATTACTGCATTCGGTAATGCATTTTAAAAAATGAAGTTATTTAAAAATTTAGTTACAAGGGACTACTACATTAAGATAAGGAACTACTTGATATAAAGTATTATAACCAAAAGAATATTGCTCTAAGAGAAGGTTTAAGATAAGGTTTAGGGAGGAAAAGTTATTTAAAAATTTAGTTATGATCTTTTCGGTTGATCAAAACCTTGAGTGGGTCGTGGACTGTGTCGTTGGTGTTTGATTGTCGAGGAGAGGAATGGATGTACCTGTAAGACACTTAGATGTTAAAGTAAGTATCAGGGGGAGAATTGGACAAATACCAGAGAGAGAGAGTATTCTTAGAATGAATATTGGCTACCTGACCCTTTCATGTGAGAGGGTTTATATAATGCCCCTAGCGCTTGGTCATTGGTCCTTATTTTGGACCTGAATCATGGATCGCCCGAAAATAGGTAACTTCCAGAAACTAGTCGTTAGAATTGGCAGACCTGCTAGAATCAGGGATTGGCGTCGAGCAGGATATGATACCGAGCATGGCCAATCCTGAACTACTTCTGGGTGACTTCCCTCGAATGTCGGGCAGAAGTCCTGAGGAGGCAGAGATGAGCGACCAGGATCATGGCTGGTCGGTCATCTCTCACCGGCTGAGGGGCAGGGGGGAAGTTGGTCCCCTTTGGCCTTAATGGAATTAATTTGTAATATTGGATCGTCCTGGATGCATTAGTAGATTGGACCATGTCTAGTCATTAGGCCAGTCTGAAATAAGTTATATGAGACTATTGCATTTGCTAATGCATTTTTAAAAAATGAAGTGAAAAGAAAAGACAAAGATAGTGAATAAAATCATGTACTAGAAACAAGAGAAATCATGTGTATTTTACTCTTAATAACGTATCATATTCATTACAAATGAGATCTCATCAGGTGAAATACCTAGAAAAATAAATAAAGTAGTACAAATAGAATCTACAAGTTCAATATTAACCAAAAAGTTTGGAAATGAAATTAATGAAATAGTCAACCCATGCATAAACTTAAAGTTGAGTCTTTGACCATATGACAATGTGTTCACATGTGTTTTTAGCGAACAATCACAAGTTTAAAAGTTTGTGAGATTAATTCGAAAAATCGAGGAAATTTTTTTGCAAATACGTTTACAAGGAAATGTGTATATGAAGTGACTAAAATGTTTTGTGTTCAAAAAGGATAAATATAAACTTTAAATACAAAAAATCTTAAAGTAAAATAAAAGAACTTTTCAATAAACAATATTAAATAAATATAGTAAATGAAAGAAATAAAATATGTTTCAATTAAGGAAACATAAAGATAATAATATAAAAGGGACGCAAACTCACAAATTGTTTCGCACTATAGCATGGGGATTCCAATTGTATAGAGAAAGTATACGAATTTTGCGCCCTTGATTACAACCTATGAAACTGCTATATATATACTAAACTAAGGATAATTGTCTCCAATAGTTTACTCACAAAGAATCGACATGTCTTCAAAGTCATACAACTTAATCTTCGGATGCACTGTCACGGCGTCAATACTTAAAAATTGCTGAAAAACCATTGTCACACGTCCGTAATGACTTTTAGGGAATGCTAACGGTCTACTCGTCGAAGGTGGTTACTGATAGCTCTAAGTCCTTTCTTTAGTCTTTGGTTTCCTAATTCCTCCTATAAGTCTTTGGAGTTCTTTGAAAGTTTCAACCTTGACATGGTGTCGAGTGATCAATAAAATATGTTCCTGAGACTCCTCTAAATCATATCTCAATATCTACTATTAAGATTATTCCAAACCATAGTTCAAGATGCTAGTCGAAACGCTCCAATTGACATACTCATTCTTGTGAACTTATGTCAATCAATGCTAACAGATCCCCCAATGCATAATTTTCCCAATGTTTAGTTGCATCCTCCTTTTGCTTCAGTCATTGATGAACCACTCTTCTTGAACAATCGCGCCTACATTCATGAATTCCCATGAAGGATGGAAGAAGAAACATCTGGTATTATGCTTCTTTGATCCCCTAATTCGTTGCAGGTACCGTTCATACATTCATGGGTCCTCTCTCTAGGCGAATTAAAAAAAACCCAAATACTAAAAAAAATCCTTCCTTACCTACCCTGATTATGAACCTTTGGTGTTCCTGGATGCCCCATTTAATTTTAACTTCTTTAAGAATAAAGTCGTTTATTCTTCTCCTCCGACTAAGGATGTTGAGTATATGAAATGGTTGGATAGGGTCAAAGAAAAGAAGAAACGTTTTTGGAGGGATTTGAGCATCTTTGACCTAATCCAACTGTCACGAGTTGGTCCAAAATACAACTCTCGCATGCTCATTGAAGTCATGTATTTCTAGGATACCTCGACCAACATGTTTCACCTTCCTTGTGAGATGATAACCTATACACTCTACGACATTGTTTCTATTGTTGGCCTTCAACCAACTAGAGAGGTCTTTGAGCCTACAACAAATACAAAAACAAATATTTGGTTTACCTTCAACATAACTGCTTACAACTTCTTTATCGAAGATTATCAAGCTTCAACAGATCGAGTAGATGCTCAAGAACAAATTGCTTTCCTGACCTACTGACTTTCCAGGTACGTTTTTTGTGCTTGAAGATAGAAAACTTTTCCTCAGTAGTATAATTATTTGTGGTCTATATGAATCTCTAGGGTTGGCCTCCCAAGACTTGAAGAAAAGGATGAATCTTTATAGCCTTTAGATTGGTGGTCCTATCTAGCTTCTACAATTGTGGCTCAATTCCACTTTCGAGGCTTCTCTCAATACCAAAATCCCTCATTATAGGTGGGAGTTAAAGGTCCAAGGTTTTCCTAACTTACTCCCAACAATGGAAAAGTTGTGTCTTTGGAGGTCTTCAAGAGTTACTTATAAATGTTATATAAGTGCAAGACGTTTACTTCGACTATGGCATCATTTTCTAGTTGACAGTGTGGTCCTAAAAGGTTCAAGAAACCATTTTCTAATCCTTATCGACAAGAAGAGAAGGATATACATGCTACTTTGCTCGCATGCTTCAGTCTTATAGCTCAATGGACAAGACTTACCTTATTTAAGTCGTGATTAAGGGCAATTCCTTAATAGCCAAACTTGGTAGCCAAGTAGTTTGGTTTGAGCCAAATGCTACCTAAAAGTTCAGTTCCTCAAGGAAAGGCTTTTTTATTCTCCACCGACACACCCAACGAAAAGTTGCTTAAAAGCGGCCACTTATTTTGAAAGAGTAATGAGGTTTTCCTCAATTCCTTCAATTTAATCTCTACGTACAACTCAATATTGGTTGGAAAGGTTAGAAAACGACTTTAACTCATCCTTCTTGGTGGATTAAAAGAAATGGATACAAGTGATTAATAGTCATGCAAGAAGAAAAGGAAAGGGGCTTTTTTATTATTAAAAAGAGTGGAGAAGTACAAAGACTGATTTCCTCATGGATCAAAACAAATTACATCGCCTAATCTTCCTCAAATTCCTCTAGAAAATAAGCACGACAACTGAGGAAGTTTGGCCATTTAAAGGGGAGTTCGTCAACATCTGACTTTCATAGTCAGAAGAACGATCAGGGATTTTCTGAAGTCTTTTTTTTCTTCTTTTTCACGGATGGTTTGCCTACCTTTAATGCTCTTGATGAATCTTCCCTTGGTTTTGAACCTTCAGCCTTTTTATTCCGACACTTTAGCATTCTTGAAGTGTCCTTAGTAACTACCTAGTTAACCTCACTTGGAAGGCCCTCATTGGAATATATTTAGCGAACTGCTCATGATTTCTGAAAAAGTATGTTAATTTTGGATGGAATATGATTTTGCTTGTATAAAAACTATGCTTTTATAGAAATTTTTTGTTTAAGTAAAATTTGTTTTGGATATTGAACACCAATTATAATTAGAGAGCAATAAATTCATTATATTCAAACACGTCTCTCCAGACTTTACTGCTTTAATTCTCTTTAAAACCTAGCTGAAAGATCCTACCTTTAGGGGTGTTTGCGGTGCAGTTTGGACGGTTTTCACGCAAAAAATCATCTGAACCGCAAGAGATAAAAGCATGCGGTTTGGGTTGGTTCGGTTGACTTTAAGAAATAAAACCGAACCGAACCAAACAAAACCAATGAGGTTTGGATTGGTTCGGTTGGTTCGGTTTTTTACAATATTCTTATTGAATCATACATACACCTATATAGAACAACATAACTTTGTATTTAGTCATTCATACATTATCAAATAGCAACAAAACTCATCATATTTAGACAATAAATTCTCATTCAATATACAAAAATAAGATTAGACCAAAGTGGTATAAAAAACATAAAATAGTAGTATAAAACAATATTAAAAATATTACAATAAAAAGAAAAAACGGAGGAGAGGAAAGATTAGAGAAGATTAAAAAGAAAGATCATAAGATATGCAATATTATAGAAGAAAGATGCGATAAAAATGTAATTGGAAGAGAAAACAATAATATAAAAAAGGAGAAGATGAATATGAAAAAGAAATAACATAAGATAAGAGAGATTAGAGTAGAAGAGATGAGATATACATAGCAAATATGGTGAGAAAAATGTGTGATATTGCTCGAAGAGATTTGAAAAGGTTGAAACTAAAACCCTAAACATGACTAAGAGAATATTTGTATGGTTAAGGCATAATAAGTTTGACTTTTGGATTGGAGTGGGATAAGTGAAGTTTGGGTTGTAACATAATGCGGTTTGGTTTGGTTTAGTTCGGTTTGCAAAATATAAACCGCAAACCGAACCGAACCGCGCAGTTTTGTAAAAAAATGGCCCAAATACATCCGAACCAAGTGCGATTTTTTTTGCGGTTTCGATTTGATTTGGTTTGGTTAACGGTTTTTTATTAGGTTGGTTTGGTTTTGAACACCCCTGCCTACCTTGACCATCTTCAGAAGTTCAGTAGGTTTTTCCAACCGTTCAAATCAATTTTCAAATCTTTTATCTAAAAGGGAAATCAAATATTTTTTTAAAATATTTTTTATCCAATTCTGATTTCATCCTAAATATTTATTTATTTTTTTAAAAATATTTAGTATATTTTCTACTTCATTTTTTTAACGACAAAAGGGGAAGTAAATATAGAAGTATTTAAGCACCTGAAAGCTGTCTGTTATCATCTTGTTTAAATTCGGAAGAACTATTTACGTGTTTTAAATGTTTAAATTTAACTAACCTGAAAAGTACTTTGGGGGAGCTTACAAACTTAACCCTATATATGGACTATAAGACTCAAGGGGGCTTAAAAACTGATGACTCTGCAGTTAGCTAGTTAATTAAATTAATTATTGTTCTTAAATACTTATATTTGTCATCATCAAAAAGAGGGAGATTGTTGGAACAAAATTGGTTTGTCTCATATCCCTTGGATTTTGATAAAAATAAAGTATTTAAAAAACAATAGGATATACTAATGTTTGTTCAAGTGTGTAGGACCATAAACTAAAATTCATAATAAATCCAAGTATTGGTTCTGACTCTGAACATCCAAAGAGAAGCGTGAAGAGCATATTCTGATTTATCATTAGCTGAAGAACCGACTCTGAAGAAGTCATCTTCTAAAAGAGGTCAACATTGTAAGATCAGAATCCACTTTTAAAAGACTTTCAAGAGATAGATGTTAACAATGCCTTTTTAAATGGGATATTGGAGGAAGAATTTTATATGCAACAACCTACTGGTTTTGAATCCTCTGACACAACTTTAGTTTGCAAACTTAACAAGGCTTTGTATGTCCTCAAACAAGCTCCTAGGATTTGGTTTGACTCAGATAAGCATCAATACAATATGATTACACAACCAGCAAATATGATCCTAGCTTGTTTAGGCTTAAATCTGGTTCCTTCATGTCATTATTTTAGTGTATGTTGATGATATTATTATCACTAGGAGCTCTCTATCGCATATTCAACAACTCATCTCTAAACTCAACACTGAATTTTCCTTGAAACTCACAATAGAAGACTGCCAAAGACACCCAATATTATAGCCACTGAGCCAGCCACTCAATATTTCTTTTCGAAACACAGGGAGATCCCACCGTTTTCACCAACACCAACTCTCCCAATTGAAATAGTTATTTGAAATACAATCTTATATTCTTACAACTATTTAGCTGGTTTCAAAAAATTCTTGAACCATTGAACAGATTGTTTTGGATATCTCTTCAACTTGTCATTATAGTCCACAAAATACAGACCAAATCTTGAAGTGTATCCAGCTGCCCACTCCCAATTATCCATCAATGACCAAGCAAAATATCCTTTCACATTGCAACCATCATCTCTGCAATTATCCAAACCAACACTTCATTAATTTACCTGTTAACTTTATAAATTCATCATGGAGATAACTAACTAATTGCATACTTAATAGCTTTTTGTAGATACGATATATAGCCGCTGTAGTATCTAATCCGTTTCTCATCCTTCAAAGCTTCATCTATGGAGACAAGTTTACTATTTGGATCATCCATTCCTGTGAAAACATTACCAAATAAAATTTATACTTTATCATAAACACCTAATATCAATTATGTAGTTATTGCAGATGGAACTTCTGAGATATCATTGAGTTTGAAGATTACCATTTTCGGTGATATAGACAGGAGGGTTCCCATACTTTTGTTTGATGTAGTTCATTAAGGTTCTCATACTTTGTGGCACAATATATAACCATATTGAATTTGCCTGCAACTCAGAATTTATATAGCTGATTATAATTGAGTATGATAACAAAAGACTACATTACATTATGATGTAGAACCTACTCTTTCTGCAATAACGTTAGTGCCATTGAATGCTGAAAAAGAATGAAAAGAAAATAATCACTTAGTGGCAATTCAAAAACAGAAAAATTATAAAGCACTTTGCCAAAGGTAATGATTGTTTGATAATGTTTGGTCTGAAACTTACGGAGGGTAATGGTACCGGAGTCTGCAATAGCATCATTGAGCAAAATTCCAATTACATTAGTGGAATCCTTTCTTGCATAAAACGTGGTGTAATGGTTGATTCCAACAAAATCTAATGAACCCTTAACAAGAGCAGCCTCGGATGGAGAAAATTTTGGCAGCCTGTTTCCTACTCGGCTTCTCATTGAACTTGGATAATCTCCAAACATCAAAGGATCAAGAAACCTATCATTAACACATTTAACAATCAGATTAAGTTATTATCACTTTCTTAAGCCTTAACTTCTGTGATTGATTTTCAATCTATGATGTACTGTGTGAACGATAACTTACCAGCCTAGCTGAAAATCTTGAGCTCTCTGTGCTGCTTCAATGTCTTCTTGAGTGTTTGTGGCAGGCTCAAACCAAATGACATCAAAAGCTATCCCAAGTGATCCACCCTGTATATTCTGTGGAAAAGCTGAGTTATTAGTAGCAGCTTATATTCTGTGAAAAATCCATCTCTCTCTGAAACTTTACCTTATACTTTTTCCTGTAAATATCTGCTACCGATGCATGAGAAAGTATGACATTGTGAGCAACAATGTAAGGTTCGGTCGCAGAGTTCCCTGCCCTACAAAGCAGATGAAGAAGAATAGAGCATCGTCCAGGCGCTTGTAAACCAACGTCGTATCCTTGTATAGAAAATGTATGTGGCTCATTAAATGTAATCCAGTGCTTCACCCTGTCCCCGAATTTTTGAAAACACGTCTCAGCAAAAGTCGCAAAGTCCTTTCTGTAATACACATAAATCATACATGTTTTGTTTTCAATTTCATATCCAGAATCATAAGAATACTTTCAAATCGTGTTTAAATTAATTTGTAACATTCTATACATTATCTCAGTGCTGAGCCATCCTTTATACTTGTCTTCCAAGGCTTGTGGTAGGTCCCAATGATAGAGTGTCACATAAGGTTCAATTCCTACAAACACAATCGATCAAGCAAACAGAAGCACACATAACTAACTATACACAGATTTAATAAGATGAAACAATTGCAGATGAATAATAACGAGAGAGAGCTACCTTTTGCCAGTAACGCATTGATGAGTTTATTATAATGATCAATTCCTGCCTGATTGATCGCGCCAGATCCATCTAACACATGAAATAATGTTTCATGGTTTCAGATAACCTTTCAAAGTAGCTAGAACGAATAAGAAAAAACATTGAAAGAATGAAAGTTGGTTACTGGGAAAAATGCGAGACCAGGAAATGGAAAATCTATAGGCATCCATTCCCAAGTCCTTCATGAGTTGTATGTCTTCCTGTATAAACAAACAAGACCTAAGATGCTTAGTAATTAAACTAACAAGAATGTATAGTGAAGTATGATTAAGTCTGATTTACTTCGAATCGGTGGTAGTGATCCACTGCAACATCAGCATTGCTGAAATCTATTACCTTGCCTGCAACAAATGTGTGAGGTGATGATGAGCGCCATAATAGAAATAGTAAGAATTACACTCAATTGTTTAAAAATATTACCAAAAGTATGAGAAAAGGTATCCCATACAGATGGACCTCTTCCATCTTCTTTCACTGCTCCTTCATACTACACACGCAACACAAGTTAATTAATTAGCACTTAATTAATATTTTAATCATAAATATAATAAAGTCTATACAGAAATATAATAAGCTGGACAAATAACCTGAAAAGCTGAAGAGGCAGTGCCAAACACAAAGCCATTTGGAAAATCTATCCTACTAATATCCGCGGATAAACATAAATGAATCTCTAATAATATTAATACTGGAACAACAATGCTTCTAAAAGCCATCAAATTTAATTAAGGGGATTTAGCTTGGTAAATATGAGTATATATAGGAGACGAAATGGCAGAACAAAATAGTAATAATGAAATGGAATGGAGTGAATGACAACGCATAGGTGAAAGGTGAATATCATAAATAGCATTGCTATTTTCGAAAGTCTTTTTCATGCCATCTAATCAATGAAAGAAAAATACTTGCTGGCCAAAAATAAGGGGATTCCTATTATTATTAATTTTATGAAACGCTCATTTACAAGTTTTTATATTCTTTTTAATTAAAATCAACATAAAGAAATTATAAAAGTAAATTTTTGGATACCCATAAACTTAAGTTGATTATCGGTATTTTTATGAAACTTATTTTAAAATAAAATAAAAAAATTGATGAGACATCGAATTATGTCCAACTAAATTAAAAAAAAAAAAATTGGATAACGAATCACACACTACCACTCATTTGCATGAATTCACTTGCTTTAGTACTATATATCATTATCCTATTATTCATGCTGAAACATAAGTTTCACTCTATCGATTAACAATGGGGCAACTTCATTATCCACCATAAAAAGTTGAATAATATATTTTCGATCAATCCACTAATGTCATATTATTTTATTTTATTTAATTATTTATTTAATATTTTAAAATTTGTAAATTTCCAATGCAATATAGCCTAATTTATTTAATGGATAACTCTATCCAACTTTTTAAGACGAATAGATAAGAATAAGAATTTTTACGATATTAATCTATATAATTGCGCATGAAATTCTGTGATCAGGTACGAGATGTCGAATGAGATGTTTAAACACTTGAATACTTAACTAAAACTTAAAGTGCAGGAAAATTAAACAACACAGGAATTTGTTAACCCAGTTCAGTGTATAACCACACTTACATCTGGAGGCTACCAAGCCAGGAGGAAATCCAATATAAGTAATATTAATTCTAGACTTAAACCACCCAATTTAATCTTTCACTTAATATCTACCCAATGCAATTTCTACCTAAGACACAACTTAGATATGAGTACCAACTCATTCCCCCTCAATCACACAGTGATATGTTTACAAGTTTAATAAAATTGAAGTCATACTTCAAACAAAACAGCTTGATCTTACTTCACAGTTTCAATCAAGACACAAATACACTTTTGCTTAAAAGCTCATAAAGTGGTACAATTAAACAACCTGCTATTAAAACACAAAACACCCTATTTGGTCTTCTTAAATTCGTACTTTATTCTGAGAGTTTCTGTTGCTTAAATAAGTGTTTGGATTTTGGGCTTTCTGCAGGTTTATCCAATCCTGATACGCATGTTGTCATCACCTTGAATTAGGGTTTGTTACTTCCTAGATTCTAGGTGATTCAGTTCTTCTGATTATGCTGAAGTCACATAACAAAACTCCCTACAGATGCGCCTTATTCTGTTTTATTCATCCATAATTAATTCCAGATAACTTCCCTTAATTTACTCAGTTCTGTTAGTCATTAATTAATTCTGGTAGCAGGTTTGAGATGTCACAACATCTGGTGTGACATCCTGAAAACTGAACTTACTTCATTTACTGATACAATGTCACAACATCTGGTGTGACATCCTGTAAACTGAACTTATTTCATTAACTGATACAATGTCCCAACATCTGTTGTGACATCCTGAATTAAGTTCATTTACTTATACTCTGTTTGATAATGTCCCAACATCTGATGTGACATCCTGAACTAAATTCAACACTTCTTGTTGGTCAAAAATTCTGCCAATTCTAAACATCTACAAACTCCCCCTTTGGCTAATTTTTGGCTAACATACTTTTCTGGTTATCAGAGTGCAGCAAAAGTTCTTTTATCAGAGTACAACAGTTCTTTTCTGTTGAGTCATGTGAGAGTTTACTCCCCCTCAATTCTACATGTGTTCAGACTTGTTGCAACAGAAATTTTTCATTAAAATTACAGTTTTAGTTCAGAAGCAAACAAAAGTTTTTCATTAATCAGTAATCAGCATCATACATTGTTGTTGTTGTTCAGTTCTCCCCCTTGTTAGACATAAATTTGGGGCCAAAGTTACTAATTCAAAAATACAATGCAGAAGCAGTCATTACATATTCCTCACATACAAGTTTCACTCAGACTCCTCATATTCAGTGTCTTCCTCCTCTTCAGTCTCTTCATCAGAAGCAGCAACTTTCTGAGCATTTTCTTCAATCTCCAACCTTTGGATAATCTCTTCAAGCTTCTGCTTCCTAGCATCCAGCTCTTTGCATGTATTCTTCAGCTCAGCAATCAAGGCAGCTTTGGAGATTGGAGTCTTTGTCTTTGAAGATCCAGCAGATGTCCCAGAGGGAGCCTCAACATCAGCTGCTTGATGACTCAAGAATAGCTTGTACTGGAAGGCTAGAGGGCTTTCTCTTTTGCAAATTGAGTCCTTCTCAGTGAGGATACCTGGATACTGACTCAGCATTATTCCACACAGCAAGGAAGGGAAGGCAATTGACAGCTTTGTTGCAGATGATCCAGCATGCTTCAATGTCTGATCAAAGATATAAGCCCCAAAATCCAGCTTTGTTTGGGTGCCCACAGCATATATAAACCTGCCCAATCCAGTTGCTATTGAGGAGGTGTGGTTGGTAGGAACCCAGTTTGCAGTCCCAATCCTATGCAGCATTGCATACTTTCTTGTTAGCAAGCTAACAGAAAGTTTCCCTTTAACTGGACAAGTCTTGACCTGATTTGCAGTGATGACCTTGCACACTTGGTTATCTGTTTTTCCCAGCTCATTAGGTCCATCAGATTCTCTTCCAAGGTAGTGGTTGATAACCCTAGGAGAGAATTCCACACATCTCCCTCTGACATATACTTTTCTGAAGTCAGCAGACTTACCATCACCACAGTCTTCTTGGAGGTTGACAATGAATTCCTTGACTAGCAGCTCATAGCAAGGAGAGAAATTTGATACAGTTTTGAATAGCCCAGCAGAAGAAATGAGATCAATTACCTCAGTGCACTCAAGTGCATTGTTGCTTAGCTCTCTTTCAAGTGCTACCCTTCTTTGATATACAAACTTCCATCTGTTCACACTTGATACATGATGGAAAGAGATGTTGTCCAGAGGAGCTTCTGGAACAGCAGCTGAGGACCTTGAGGGTGCTGGTTTCTTCTTTGGTGGGGATGTTGGGACATCCTCTTCAACATCTGAATCTGGAGGGGTGACAGCTTTCCTCTTCTGTGTATTCACCTTGCTCCATTGTTTTGTAGGACCAAAAACAACTTTAGCTTTGTACTTCTTTGGTGTAGATTGCTTCTTCTCAGGAGTTGCATGTCCTGCATTACTCTTTTCCTTCCTAGTCCTAAGCCTTTTGGCTATGCTAGGGTTTACAGAAGCAATGATTTCTGTATCAGAATCATGCTCTATGTTTACCACAGAAGGAGGTTGAGCAGTCTCCTCTTCAGCAGGTGGATCAACAGAGGCTTGATCTTCAGTGGAGGCCTTGTGCTGGTCCTCAGAAGTTTCATCATCACTATCAGTGGAGGCCTTTTGCTGATCCTCAGATGTTTCATCAGCATCATTTGAGGAGGCCTTTTGCTGGTCCTCAGATGTTTCAACATCTATTGGGACATCCTGTTGAGCAAGATTGTCCTTTTCAGCCTGATTTTGTTGTTCTTCTTGTGGAGCTGGCATGGTGTTCAAAGGGATAGATATGCCACTCACAACTCTTTGCTCAGACAAGATCCTGTTCACCAGTTCCTTTATAGAATCATCAACATATTCTGAAGCTTTTGGAGTGGTGTTTGATGATGAAGGCATGCCTTTGGCTTTGCTGAAAACAGGTTCCTTTGCCCTTCTTACAGTAGGGGTTCTTGGCTTTTGAGCAATAGGAACATTTCCTCTGATTTCGTCCATTGGAGTTGAATCCATGGGTACCACAGAGATGGGGGTTGCATGCACCACATCTTCCTTGTTGAGGATTTCTTCAGAGATGTTAGGGTTTTGGTGTTGAGCCATTTTAGAATGTGGTGAAGAAAGAGATTAAGATTGGTTGAGTTTGATGATCTCTGAAAGTTAGCTATAGCAAGCAAGTTATTGTGAGAGAATGATGAGAAGATGAATAGCTGAAAGTGAGCTGATATTCTTATAAGAGCCGTTACTTGGAGAATTTCTAGGAGTGGAATACACAAAGTGCTTGACCAGACTGGTGTTGCCATCTGGTGATCATGCCACACGATGTCATATGACATGTTGGCACATCTCCATAACTGCTAAATTTCACATAAGCAAATTCCCAATTTACCCCTTAGGTTTTCAAATTGGGTAGCATCTAAAGCTTTAGTAAATATATCAGCCAATTGCAGGTTTGTAGTTACATGTTCCAATGAGATTACTTTCTCTTCCACAAGATCTCTGATGAAATGATGCCTGATATCAATATGTTTGGTCCTGCTATGTTGGATAGGATTCTTTGATATGTTAATAGCACTTAAGTTGTCACAGTACAATGTCATGACATCTTGTGGGACATTGTACTCAGTGAGCATTTGCTTCATCCAAACCAACTGTGAACAACTGCTTCCAGCTGCAATATATTCAGCTTCAGCAGTAGATAAGGATACACAATTTTGTTTCTTACTGAACCAAGAAATCAAATTGTTTCCTAGGAAGAAGCATCCTCCTGAAGTGCTTTTTCTGTCATCAGCACTTCCAGCCCAATCAGCATCACAGAAGCCAGTGAGAATTGGTTTGCATCCATGAAAGTACATTATGCCATAGTCACAAGTACCATTAACATATTTCAGAATTCTCTTGACTTGGTTTAGATGACTAACTTTTGGATCAGCTTGATATCTTGCACATACACCTACTGCAAATGCTATGTCTGGTCTGCTAGCAGTCAGATATAATAAGCTTCCAATCATACTTCTGTATAGGCTTTGGTCTACATTCTCACCCTTGTCATCTTTAGTCAGCTTTAAATGTGTGGGGGTAGGAGTTCTCTTATGAGTAGCATTGTCCATCCCAAATTTCTTGACAATGTTCTTAGCATACTTGCTTTGGGAAATGAACATGGAGTCCTCCATTTGCTTTATTTGCAGTCCAAGAAAGTAGGTTAATTCTCCTACTAGGCTCATTTCAAATTCATATTCCATCTGAGTGACAAAATGTTTAACCATCCTGTCTGACATCCCACCAAAAACAATGTCATCTACATATATTTGAGCAATCATGACATTTCCTTCTTCATCTTTAACAAACAAGGTTTTGTCTATTCCACCTTTCATGTACCCTTGCTTGATAAGAAAAGTAGTCAGCCTTTCATACCATGCTCTTGGAGCTTGCTTCAGACCATAAAGAGCCTTCTTTAGTTTGTATACATGATTTGGACAGCTTGGATCAACAAATCCTTTAGGTTGTTCTACATATACCTCTTCATTAAGATATCCATTTAGAAAGGCACTTTTCACATCCATTTGAAATAGCTTGAACTTCAAGATACAAGCAATTCCCAAAAGTAGTCTGATTGATTCAAGCCTTGCTACTGGTGCAAAGGTTTCATCAAAGTCTACTCCTTCAATTTGTGTGTATCCTTGAGCTACAAGTCTAGCTTTGTTCTTTGTAACAACTCCTTGCTCATTTGACTTGTTCTTATACACCCATTTAGTTCCAATCACATTTATTTCATCAGGTCTAGGAATAAGGTTCCACACTTCATTCCTTGTGAATTGACCTAATTCATCTTGCATAGCACAAATCCAGTACTCATCAGTAAGAGCTTCCTTGATGTTTTTAGGTTCTATTTTTGAAACAAAACAAGAACCTGAAATCACCTCTCTTGATCTAGTGCTTACACCTCTGTTGGGATCCCCAATTATTAAATCTTTGGGATGATCCTTCTGGATTCTGATGGAGGGAGGTTTGCTGGATTGTTCTGTCCTTGCATCAGTTTGAGTGAAGTCAGGATGATCACTCTTTTCTTCAGTTTCAGTTTGTCTGTCAGCAGATGTTCCAACATCTTCTGTAACATCTGCAGGAGCATCATCAATTATCACATTTATGGACTCCATGATAACCTTGGTTCTAGAGTTAAATACTCTATATGCTCTGTTGTTTATAGAGTATCCAAGAAAAATCCCTTCATCCCTTTTAGGATCCATTTTTCTTTTTTGCTCCCTATCAGCCAGAATATAACAATTACTTCCAAACACATGGAAGTACTTAACTGTGGATTTTCTGCCCTTCCAGACTTCATAGATTGTGGACAAGGTTCCTTTCCTTAGAGTGACTCTATTATGGATGTAACAAGCTGTGTTCATAGCTTCAGCCCAGAAGTACAAAGGTAACTTTTTAGCATGGATCATAGCTCTTGCTGATTCTTGGATAGTTCTATTCTTCCCCTCAACAATCCCATTCTGCTGAGGAGTGATTGGTGAAGAGTATTCATGATTTATTCCTTCTGAAGAACATAAATCTAAGAATTTTTTATTCTCAAACTCCTTTCCATGGTCACTTCTTATTCTGATCACACAGCTGGCCTTTTCTCTTTGTATTCTTTGGCATAAGTCTTTGAATACATCAAATACATCAGACTTTTCTTTGATAAAATTTATCCATGTGTACCTTGAAAAGTCATCAACCACCACATAGGCATACCTCTTACCACCAAGGCTCTCAACCTGCATAGGTCCCATAAGATCCATATGCAATAATTCCAAAACTTTGGAAGTTGTCAGATGTTGGAGCTTTGGATGGGACATCTTGGTTTGCTTGCCTATTTGACATTCACCACATATTTTGCCATCATCAATCTTCAGTTTAGGAATACCTCTCACAGCTTCCATAGATATGATTTTCTTTATGCCTCTGAAATGAAGATGACCTAGTCTTTGGTGCCATAGTTTCACTTCTTCTTCTTTGGCTAAAGAACAAGTTGAAGTGAGACTGAAGTCTTGAGGTTCCCACATGTAACAGTTGTCTTTAGATCTGGCTCCTCTCATGACAACCTTTTGTTCTTTATTAGACACTATGCATTCAGTTTTGGTAAAGTTTACACTGTACCCTTGATCACATAATTGACTTATGCTGATCAAGTTAGCAGTCAAACCTTTTACCAGCAGCACATCATCTAGTCTTGGTACATCTGGACATTCCAAGGTCCCAACTCCCTTGATTTCTCCTTTAGCTCCATCTCCAAAGGTTACATATCTGGATGAATATGACTTTAAGTCTACTAGCAGATTCTTCAATCTAGTCATGTGTCTTGAACATCCACTGTCAAAGTACCAGTCTTCTTTAGCTGATACTCTTAGAGATGTATGAGCTATATATGCAACACCCTTCTTTGACCATTTGTATTGAGATTTCTTTTGATACCTCTGCCCTGTGCATTGTCCATCAGTAGAGCTCCAAGGTTGTTTGTTGATCTTGTTCTTGGGCATGTAGCTTTGATCAGCATGAAGACTAGCTTTTGGTACCCATACTTTCTTGATGACCTTTGTCTTCTGCTTAGGGGGTTGCTGATATCTTTGATGTTGATGTCTATGCAGCACTTTCTTGGTAACCTCTATCTTCTGCTTAGGAGGTTGCTGATACATCTGATTTGGATATCCATGCAACTTGTAGCAATGAGGTTTGATATGTCCAAACCTTCCACAATGATGACATCTCCATCTTTGATACTTCTTCTTCATTATGTTCTTTTCATGATGTTGAGACATCTGTTGGAACATTGTGTTCTTTTCATGATGTTGAAGCATCTGTTGGGACATCTTGTTTGATTGTATGGAATTTGAAGTAGTTTTGCTAGTTCTAGCTTCAACCTTATGAACTTTGTTAAATCCCAGTCCACTTATATCACCTGAATGCTTATTGTTGTTGAGAATAACATCCAGTGTGCTTGAGCTACTGTTCAGCATTCTAACAGATTTGGACATATGCTCCAACTTGGAGTTGAGAAGATTTACTTCACTTTTCAAGGTGTCAATAATCTCTAGATCACTTGTTTTTTCATCCTTTAGTGCCTCAATCTGCTTCTTTTGCTTTATACTCTCCATGCATATTTCAGTGCTCCTTTTAACCAGTTCTCTGTATGATTGCTCAAGCTCTTCAAAAGTAAGCTCCCCATCACTGGATTCACTTTCAGATTCACATAATCCAGCTAGAGCAGTGATATGCTTAGCTGATTCTTCTTCTGAATCACATCCTGAGTCTTCATCAGACCAGGTTACAGAGAGACCTTTCTTTTGTCTTTTTAAATAGGTAGGACATTCATTTCTGATGTGTCCATATCCTTCACATCCATGACATTTAATCCCTTTTTCTTGACTGGTCTTTTCATCATAATTTGACCTTCTATTTGCATCATAAGGTCTTTTGTTCTCAGAAGAGTTTGTGTATCTTCCACTTGGTCTGGACTTGTCTTCCATCTTTCTGAGAATCTTTTAGAATTGTCTTCCAAGCATAGCAATGTTTTCTGATAAGTTTTCTTCAGTTTCTGATTCATCATTTTCTTCTTCTTTATCAGTATTTGACACCAAGGCTATGCTTTTATTCTTCTTTACAATTGTGTCATTCATTCCCATCTCAAATGTTTGAAGGGAACCAATGAGCTCTTCAACTTTCATTGTGCATATGTCTTCAGCTTCTTCTATTGTTGTGACCTTCATGTCAAATCTTTTTGGCAAAGATCTGAGAATCTTTCTTACAAGCTTTTCATCAGTCATCTTTTCTCCCAAAGCTCCAGAAGTATTGGCTATTTCTAAGATGTTCATGTAGAATTCATGAATTGTCTCATCTTCCTTCATTCTCAAGTTTTCAAACTTGGTGGTGAGAAGTTGAAGTCTTGACATCTTCACCTTTGATGTTCCTTCATAAGTTGTTTTGAGAGTGTCCCAAACATCTTTGGCCAGCTCACAGTGATGCACAAGTCTAAAGATGTTCCTATCAATGCCATTGAATAAAGCATTTAAGGCCTTGGAGTTGCCAAGTGCTGAATCTTCTTCCTCCTTACTCCATTCTTCTTCAGGTTTCAACACTTTTGCTCCATCTTTGGTGTCTTGGACAGGGTGCTCTCATCCATTGTTGACTGCTTTCCAGGCCCTATTGTCAAGTGATCTTAAGAATGCAACCATTCTTGGCTTCCAGTAGTCATAATTAGATCCATCCAATATAGGTGGTCTATTTACTGATCCTACATCTCTGTCCATGTTTCCAGAATTTGCAGTCCCTAGATCTCACCCAGTATAAACATGCAGGGTGCCTGCTCTGATGCCAATTGAAATTCTGTGATCAGGTACGAGATGTCGAATGAGATGTTTAAACACTTGAATACTTAACTAAAACTTAAAGTGCAGGAAAATTAAACAACACAGGAATTTGTTAACCCAGTTCAGTGTATAACCACACTTACATCTGGAGGCTACCAAGCCAGGAGGAAATCCAATATAAGTAATATTAATTCTAGACTTAAACCACTCAGTTTAATCTTTCACTTAATATCTACCCAATGCAATTTCTACCTAAGACACAACTTAGATATGAGTACCAACTCACTCCCCCTCAATCACACAGTGATATGTTTACAAGTTTAATAAAATTGAAGTCATACTTCAAACAAAACAGCTTGATCTTACTTCACAATTTCAATCAAGACACAAATACACTTTTGCTTAAAAGCTCATAAAGTGGTACAATTAAACAACCTGCTATTAAAACATAAAACACCCTATTTGGTCTTCTTAAATTCGTACTTTATTCTGAGAGTTTCTGTTGCTTAAATAGGTGTTTGGATTTTGGGCTTTCTGTAGGTTTATCCAATCCTGATACGCATGTTGTCATCACCTTGAATTAGGGTTTGTTACTTCCTAGATTCTAGGTGATTCAGTTCTTCTGATTATGCTGAAGTCACATAACAAAACTCCCTACAGATGCGTCTTATTCTGTTTCATTCATCCATAATTAATTCCAGATAACTTCCCTTAATTTACTCAGTTCTATTAGTCATTAATTAATTCTGGTAGCAGGTTTGAGATGTCACAACATCTGGTGTGACATCCTGAAAACTGAACTTACTTCATTTACTGATACAATGTCACAACATCTGGTGTGACATCCTGTAAACTGAACTTATTTCATTAACTGATACAATGTCCCAACATCTGTTATGACATCCTGAATTAAGTTCATTTACTTATACTCTGTTTGATAATGTCCCAACATCTGTTGTGACATCCTGAACTAAATTCAACACTTCTTGTTGGTCAAAAATTCTGCCAATTCTAAACATCTACAGCGCACACCATACATTTTGTTTATCCAAAAATGTAAATTGATATAGCCTTATTTTATTTTATTTTTTCTTTGAAATTTTTATGCATATTAATCTTTGCAATGTAATTATGATTAAATTTTTTTTTCCAATTTAAAAATATTTCTTAGAATAAATAGGTTTATAAACCGTAACACTCTATTTTTTTCCTAAGATTTTATTTTGCATTTGCATCATTTGCATATAAACAAGATCGCACACTAATTCCTATCTTTTTTTATTGCAGGTTTATGCCTCACAGGGGATTATCATTGTTTTTGTGTGCCTTTTATTTGTGTATGTTTACTAACCTTTAATTAAGATCCAAAAATATTTTGTTTTCTTTTACTAACATTTTCAGGGGAAGAACATGTTAAGAATACCGAAAATAGCAACCCCCAGCTCGAATGAATTTCATCTGATAAAGAGTCAAAGTTGATCTACAAACAATTCAAATTCATCTGATCAATGATTTCTTGAGTCTTTATTGATTTATTCAAGGAATTCCAAGGTTCATGTGTTTATTTTCATGCCTTCTTTGACAAGCAAAAGAATCGAGTCGAACAACAAGCAATGAAATCAAAGAAGAACAAAAATTCAAATTTTTACTTGGTTAATCGATTATCCAATGTGTTAATCGATTAACCAATGTCTTAATCGATTAACCTGAACGAAATTTGAATATTTTGTTTGATTTCAACATCATCTCAGCCCTTGATCTCACTTGGAATATTCTAGACCACATCATTTTAATTCCCTACATCATTTTGATCATTTCCCACCATATACGTTCACTAATCACCACTCTTTGATTATCAAAGCCTAATTTTATTCCACCAAATTTCCAAGTCTAAAGTCTTTAAATAGAGACATCATTTCATTCATTTCTCAAGCTTTAGAGAGCCAAAAAACCTCTTGCAAAATATCTCCTCAAACCATAAAATTCACCAAAGCTTATTTTCTTCTTTTGAAAGTTATCAAGAATTTGCATTGAATTCTTGATTAACTTTGAGCTAAACCTTCATCCTATTCATTTTTCTTCATCAATTTCAATAGATCAAGCTTGCTTGAGGAGTAATTTAGAGTGGTTCTAATCTTTGAAGTGGTATTTCATCTTCCACAATTGTTACACCTTCACATTCATCATCCATGATGTAGATCCTTGGTGCTCCTTGTTGTTGATCATTTGGATCATATATTGTTGTTTGATTGATGGGTTATACTATATTTTTCACTTTAAAATTCGTACTAATTCAGTTCATGATCATAAGGTGTTTGGAAAATGTTTTGAAAGAGGATCATGCTGAATTTTGGTCGATTATATGCCTTTGGTTCAGTGTCAATCGATTAACCAGTTGCAGTACAAACTGGTTAATTGATTAACCAGTGTATTTTTACGTAGAATTTAAATTTTTGACGTGTTAACCGATTAACCAAAGTGTTAATCGATTAACATTGATCCAAATTGTGTTTTTGGCTCTATTTTAGGACTTTTTGCCTCCTTTTCCCCCTCTTCCTCTCTCTTCTTATTTTTTTACCTTGGGAGACATTTTTAGGCTGATTTATGTTTAATTTTAATGGACTTTGGGTGTAGATTAGAGGAGATGGTATTCATTAGTTCAAAATCTATCTTTAAGTGAATTATCTAATTCACTTTAGGTGCTTTGAATTAGTGATATATTTTCATACTTGAGTCCACCAAGATGAGTGATTGAACTTAAAGATGAAATAATATCATAAATGTGACTCAATTTGGTATTCATCTTTAGTTTCCTACGGCATTGCGTTCGGATGACGATTTACATATCGTTCATCTCGCATGTATTAACACATACATTATATTGGTCGGCCTCATTTATAGGGTAATTACTCCGTAAATTACTCGACGATTGGTTAACATAGACTTAAATGTACCCCTATTTCGGAATAAAAAATCCAATTGGATACTTTCACTTTCGTGAACAATACCTATATTGGTCGCGCCACCCCAATGTTTGTTAATAATTTGCATTAGATCCACGACTTTTGAAGCTTGATGCGTAGTTGTTTTGGGTATCCCAATCTTCTTTCAAGTCTTCATCGAATTTGGGTCTAATTGCATCGATTAATCACTATAGTGTAAGATACTAAGTGGAATCGGTTGCCTTCTCGGTTTTGGCACTAGTTGCCTTGTTACTCTCTTGGTTGTGGATGATTAAGTTCACCATACCATTATTATATATGAAATCTGTGTATCAGATATGTGATGTCGAAAGCGATGTCACGACATTACTATCTGAGCATTAACAAGGTAAATACAATAAAAAGTATAGCAACAATAACACAATAGATTGTTAACCCGGTTAAGTGCAAATTCACTTACTCTGGGGGCTACCAAGCCAGGAAGGAAATCCACTATTAATAGTATCAATTCAGAGTTAAACAATCTCAGTTTACACCCCTCACTTAATCACTACCCAATACAATTTCTATCTAAGAATCCTTAGATAAGAGAACCCCCGCTCACTCCCCTTCAATCACAAACTGTGATAATCAACCAAAACCTTACAAAGAAATAGAAGAACACTCTTCCAAGATAAACAACTTGATCTTGATTAAAAGCTTCAATCAAGAACAAACACTCATGCTTAAAATCTTAGAGTGGACAAAATACAACTAAAAAATCAGTCCAATTCAAACATCTAGGTGATGTATGAATTGCTCACAAATAACACACACACACACAAGGAAACCCTACAAAATCAAAAGCACTAAGCTTCACAATACAAAAAATATTCCACCCCGTTACAATTATGTTAAGCATCTTGTATATAGAGAATTATGAATGAACCTGGATCAGATCAGAAACTTCCACAAATAAGAACACATGATTTACTCCAAATCAAATATGAAAAGATCTTTAAAATCTCCAAAAACTAAACACATAGTATATTTTTGTATTTGAGAGAAAATATCCCTTGATTTTCGCACAAAACTAAGTAAATCACAAAAATAAAAACCTACTAAAATATGCAAAAAATAAATCAAGTTTTCTATATCAGCACAACACAAATGTTACGGACATCTGCTCTGATATCACAGAAAACCTACACAAATCTTCTTCAAGCATGTCAGCGGCATCTTACAGGACATTAGAACACATGATAATATTTTTCTACACATGCTGTCAAACCAAGAACTTGCAATCTCCCCCTTTGGAAAATTTTGGCTAAAACATTATCAGAACCAGTCAACCAGAACCAGAACCACAACAAAAACACAAAACTCGGAGATTAAGGCAGCAGAAAAAAAAATTATGGTTGCACAAAATAGAACATCTGGTAAAACTTCACCCTATCAGAACAACAACTTTCCTCAACCAGTCCATCAGACACAACAGCAGAACAAACACATTAGATTTAGCTAACTCTCCCCCTTTTTAGCCATAATATGACAACTATACAAACATAATTGCTCCCTCATAATTGCTCCAATATCAGTAGTGAAAGCAACATCATTGTCAGATTTAAGAACAATATTCTTTGCAACAACTTTCTTTCCAGGGATAATGTTTTGACCATCATTTTCAATATTAGGCACATCAACATTCTTCAACTTGCTCTTAGCAGTAAATACAACAACAAATTTTCCTTTCCTTGTATTTATTCTCATGGCAACACCAGGATGCTCATTCTTGATCAATTCATCTTCAGATGATGTAATACCATATGATTCAACATTTTATCAAGCATCTTCTATAAGTACATAATAGGGATGATATGGGAGACAATATAATTGAAACACTTAAACAATTTGCAGTTAGAGAACAGAAATGACTTGACTAGTCTTTTTACACAATATTAATTGCTATAGATTCTCATTGATGAAAATCCCTAACTTACCCCTTAATATTTCAAACTAATTAGCATCCAAGGCTTTAGTGAAAATGTCATCTAGTTGTAAAGCAGTGGCTACATGTTCTAAAGAAACAATCTTTTCTTCAACCAACTCTCTAATGAAATGATGACGGATATCAATATGTTTAGTTCTGCTATGTTGAATAGGATTCTTGGAGATGTTGATAGAACTCAAATTATTACAATATAATGTCATGATATCTTGTAAGACATTGTATTCTGTCAGCATTCGCTTCATCCAACCCAACTAAGAACAACTGCTTTCAACTGCTATGTATTCAGCCTCAGTTGTGGATAGAGAAACACAATTTTGCTTCTTACTGGACCAAGATATTAGACTGTTTCCCAAATAGAAGCATCCTTCAGATGTGTTTTTTATATCATCAACACATCCTACCAAATCATCATCATAATAACCACTTATCACAAAATTGGAATCATGAGAGTATAACATACCATAATCACATGTACCATTGACATACTTTAAGATTCTTTTGACTTGGTTGATGTGACTTATCTTGGAATTAACTTGATATCTAGCACAAACACCCACAACAAAAGCAATGTCAGACCTACTTTCTGTGAGATATAATAAGCTCCCAATCATACTTCTGTAGAGACTTTGATCCACATTCACACCCTTTTAATATTTAGACAACTTCAGATGAGTAGGATCATGTGTCCTTTTGTGGCTAGCATTATCCATCCCAAACTTCTTAACTATATTATTGGCATATTTACTCTGAGATATGAATATAGAGTCTTCCATCTATTTGACTTGAAGACCAAGAAAATAAGTTAATTCACCAACTAGGCTCATCTCAAATTCAGACAACATCTATTTGGCAAAATGTTGAACCATCTCCTCAGATATTCCACCAAACACAATATCATCAACATAAATTTGGGAAATCATGAGCTTCTTTCCTTCTTCTTTAACAAAGAGAGTTTTGTCTATGCTACATTTTCTGTAGTGTTTACCCCCAAAATTGGTAAACAAGCGCTGGTCCTCCAAAGATACCTAGAATACCCTTGGTTACTCGCAGGATCGACCAGATTGATCCTAGAACATGTGCTAAGATTTGGTTAGTTGCGTAATTGCAATGTTTTTGGGAAACTGTCTATGAATCCTTAATCAAGACTCAAAGATCGTTTTGAACGAGGAAAATAAAGTAAAAGGCAAAAGCTTTAAAAATAAAGGAATGTAAAAGAATAGACTTGAAATTTAAATGAAAGTAAAGACAAGGCAAGAAATTTAAATGAATTTTAAAGACAAGGCAAAGAAATATAAATATGCTTGAATTGTAAATAAACACAGTGAAATGCATGAAAAGTAAATTGCTTGGAAACGTAAATGACTTTGAAATGTAAAAAGGATTTAATGTAAAAGTTTGCAGAAAGTAAATGACTTCAAAGATAAAAGACTTGAAAGTAAATTTGACATTAAATATTAAATTGATATGAAGATAAATTTGGTGGTGCTTCAATCACGTACATTCTCACTGCACTCGTTTCTTTACACGCGGATACTTTGAGTCTACGGAGTTACTAGTACATATGATTTCCACACAATTATTCACATATTAAACGTAGTTATTTATATACATTACAAAGTAACCGTTTTCGACGGTTTCTTCCTAAAACTATTCTAATATGGTGATAATTGTCCCACTACTTGTTGTAGAAGCTTTATCTTGTGCCACTTGTCTCTGTATTTGAATTGAAGATCACCCACTTTCCCTCCAAGTTTGAACGTGTGAAGACTCTTGGTAACTGCCATCTTTGTCGAATACGCCCTTGGTCGAATCCTCCCAACACTTAGAAAATAATTCAAACTTAGAAATTCACTAAGTATGAAAATAGTAGGTGGGTCCCTTCGACTCTCATCCTTTATTAAGTAAGGTCGAAGACCCCTTTTTAGCTCATAATATAATAACTCATTTTTTAAACCAAAATAACCTCATTAATTGCTAGTGTCGAAATATAGGGATAACAAATTGACCCCCAAAAATGTTATTTTCGATCATATTGATGAAAAGATCATTTTTTGATGTTCATCATTTTGACGTCAACTTGGGTCAGATGAAAGTATGGTTGTAAACCACCTACCCCACGTTCTAAAACTGTTGTGATTCTTCGCCCACGCGCATGACGTCATGTCATAATGGCAAAAATCCCAAAAGTCCCATCAGCCGAATCTGCTGGATTTTAATCATGGGCGTTTACTTGAAATAATGCACGAAATGTCTTTCACATTAACTGCCTCCACAACGCGTCAGATCCTAAGTGACATGTGTCCCACCACTTTATGTCTCCATTAAGTGACAAGACTCCATAACTTCACATTGTCTTTGCCTATAAATATTGTCTTCAACAAACAAAGAAACTTTTTCCAAACTCTTACGAATCCAGTTTCTTAATTGCTAAAGTCTTCTTCTTTCTTCAAGAACCCTAAAAAACCTCCATTTTCATTTTCTACAATGGCGTCTTCTAAGGCTACCGCTTCCCAGAAGAAAGGTCAGAAGGCTAAATCCTTCCATTTTGAACAAACTCTCGAACCTTTCACCAACATTACTGAACCCAGAATCCTCAGTTTGCACCTGAACCTCTGGTCAACGAAATCAAGAGCGTTTATCCTTCTCAGGTAACAATCCATTTTCTTGTGAATGACTGTCCCCTAAAGTTGATGACGCTTCAACTGACGCACCAACTCTCACTCAGTTGAACCTAAAATATATTTATGATGGTACTAGACTGGTTAGAGTTATCCCGGTTTGCCGAGTTTGATGAATGGTTGGCTAGGTTGGAGGAAACTAAGGCTGACCACTGGAAGGATATTGGGATATATGATCTTTTGATGTTGTTAAAGACTCACATCCCTTACTGCTTAAACCTTCTGGCTGCCTCGTTGTATTTCTGGGATTGCACCCATTATAATTTTCACCTGCCATGTGGGATGGTTACTCCCACCCTCTTCGACATAGCCGATATAGTAGGGTTTCGTCCTGATGGACCTACATATGATCCCATTATTGATGTTGAAGACACTATTAGCTTCCATGCATCCAAGCTGACATACACTCCCTTCCTCCAACATCATTCAAAACCAGATCCAGAGGTAGTTTCTGATGAAGAACATATTGCTTTTCTGACTCTCTAGCTATCCAGATTGTGTCTTCTGCACCAAATTCTATCAGGTGGCGAAGAAGTTTCTTCTGTTAGCCCAACAACTTCATAACAAGAGGAAAGTATGTTTGAGCGAACTTATTTTAGCAAACCTCTACGAGTCTCTCTGTGAAGGGGTGACTCGACTGAGGAACTCAAAAGATGACTCTGGTTCCCTGAGTCTTACTGGCCCTCTATGGCTCCTGCAACTGTGGTTGAATGCCACCTTTGAGCCATCACTTCCCAGGAAAGGGAAGGTTAATAAATAATCAGAAGAAATAAGGCTCATGACCATAAAAGGTGTTCGACTAGCGAAGCTTACGCCTAGTGACGAAGGTGTAACTCTGAAAGAGGCTTTCTTCAGCTTCTTGATTATGTTTGCCCTTCAATATGAATTTACACCATTTATGGATCCTTTTATGGAGAGGAGGTGTGGGCCTAGATGGTTCACGAGGGCTTTCCCCAACTCCCCCACAAGGAAGCTGTATTTGGACTCTGTTTCAATCTGGGAAGCCTTTTTTAATTCCCAGGTTCCTTGTTTACAGGATGAATGGTGTAAGGATTAGAAGATTTGTGTGATTTCCTCCACACCGGTGGTGACACTTGTCACCGTCCGGTAGGACCACTCCACCATAATCCCACGCACGCTAGTCCACAATAGTATCTTGCTCCCTCATTTCATGACTGTCTGATGAGAATACTTGGATATGACCTTGATCTAACACTACAGATTGGAGTCAATCTTTGACTGTAAACCACCGTGCACCCTCAGACCTTGGTGCGTGTGGGCCTTAGCTCCTCTCGCTGTCCACACCCCCTCTTCAGCCCATTCCTATTTTTCAGCTTCATAATTACTAAGCCACACCCCTTCTTCTTCTTTTTTTGTTTTCTTATTTTCTTTTTTGCATACTTTCCACTTTAATTCATAAAAAAATACTAATATTCATTAGAAATTTCCTCAAATATTATTTTAGTATATTAACTCATTCTAGAATTTTTATATGTTTTTTATTTTCTGATTTCGATGGTTTTTCATTTTTATTTTGATTTTTCATTTTATTTCTTTTTCATTAGATTTCCACATTAACACCTCAATTTGTCCAATTTATTTCTTCCACCTCAAGCAACATTTTTACACCATTATTTTTACATATTTTAAAAGACTCAGACAGGAACCTAAAAATATTTGTTTTCATATTTTTGAAATCATTTTCTCCATAGTTTTGGAAGCCTTGTTTGTGCAAGTTTGCAAGTCATCATTAGGTAACTTTGAGTGACCATTTGGTGGAGTTTAATTGTGAATTTTTGGGAGATATTTTAACATAATGTTGTATTCTGGTTGGTTACTTTAGGGACTTAACTTGCTAATTTTTTCATGACCATTGTTATTTGTTTGATGTCTTGCTTCTCAAGTAACTTTTTCTTCAGGCTCCTTTCTTCCCTAATCCTAAAATGGCCTATGCTTGCTCACTTGTGGTTAATTTGTGCCTCTAATATTCATGTCAATATTCCATCTAGATTATGAATTTCTTATGGAAAATTCATCTTTGCTTGTTCAAGTTTGACTTGTGTTCCAAGTTAGAACTTTTCTTGTGAAACAATTTGTTCACTTCTCGTTTCTTTCTTTTCCATATAATCTCTTACACTTGAGTAATTCTTCTCATTCTTTATGTATACTCTCATTTACTATTTAAGACACTTTTAATTGATTTTAGGTTCTGAATTTAGCATTTAACCATGGTTTAGTGCATGTTTACCTTGCATTTTCATTCAATCTTCTTCATCTAACTTCACCTTGAACTTCTTTGGTGTTTACTACTTAGTTAGGGCTTAGTTTGTTAGTGTTTGATCTTTTAACCTTAGAACACCTTAGTAGGGTTTAGCTACTGACTTTAGAGGATTTTTATCATGTAGGATCATTTTCCTTTAAGACTTAGCCTTAGGAAGCCCTTAGTGTTTTCATGACTTGTTTGGCTTTTGTATTTGCGTATGCTTTCAATATGCAATGTTTATCTAACTTTTGTTTTGTAGAGGGTTAAGGAAAGTCATGTGTGTGGGAGGGTATCCCCCATACAAATTCTTTCTTCATCTCTTTATGCTTTTAAGTTGGAATTGTTTTAGCACTTTGTGCTTTGTTTGATTAACTTCATTAATCTCCCCTAGAAAACAACTTAGCTTCTTTAGAGAAGTAAGTTGTCTTCTATTTTCTTCTTTTTCTTTGCTTTCCTTCTTCCTCTTTAGGAATAGAGAACCTCATTAACCATAGGATCTCCATGATATAATAATTTAGGATGAGTCTTAGTTCTCCTAGTTTTTCCTTTTTCGTTTTGAGTCCTTATTTCTCATCTCAAAGAAAAAACAAAACACCTAATAAAGGTTGACCTTTCTCATGTGCTAGGAGACTTTGTCGTGGGGTACTTTTACACGTCCCATTTTGGGGCGAGGTGTAAGACATCTATCATGATGAACAAGTCTTAGCGTGAGGATGTTTCACAAACGACAAAATTAAAAACACTTCTTTTAAAAGACAATAAACAAATAAAAAACATCTTTCCTGCGGGAATTCTCTTCTCACCTCGTTCACTCTAAACGAGAACTTGCTACGACTTGTCTCTTTGCAAGACGGTAAACGCACTCGTACCAGACAAGCCTGCAACACCTGAGCATGGGTATAAGCAGTTCAATCCGTAAAAAACACAAACAAATTCCTGCCTTAGTTAGGCGAACTACGTCGACTCTGATTCTCATGTCCCATGAGATACGTAGACAGTGGGTAGGGCCCATTCGAGCACACTTTTTATTTTCCCTACATTTTTCCCGTACCTTTTTGTTCTCTTTTTCCAACTCCCTCTCTCATTCCAGTTCCAGTAGCAGTTCTTTTGTTCAGTAGCATCTTATTTCTCACCTTTTGAAACAGACTAACAAGCGTGGATCCCGTCGGGTACGGCGGATGATCTGGGGTGCTAATACCTTCCCAGGTCGCAACCGACTCCCGGATCCAGTTCTTTGGTTCGCAAGACCTCGTTTTTTCTTTTTCTCTTCGGTTTATGCAGCATTACTTTTCCCATTCATTCGGGATAAAAATGTCTGACTGGCGACTCTACCTTTTCTGCGCCACTTTCGCGTTTTTACTAGGATGAAAATCCTGGGAGCGATACTTAGTACTCGGTATGTGTGTGAAACACCGTCGGTATTGTTTGCGGGTATCTAGTTGTTGTCTGCAGGTGTTGGGTTGGAATTAAGTGGGGGAGAGGCTTACTCCCGGGCTATTCTTGGAATTTAGAAGTTTATTAAGTTGATGTTGATTGCACAAGTGCAAGGTTGATTGAAGCGATGTTGTCGCAGACCGACAAGAGCATAGACTCACGAATTCGTATCGGTCGGGTTTGAGAAGTGCATAGATTTTTTGATGGGAATTGTTTGAGAAGGAGGATTTATCCCAAAGGAAAAGATAAGTTGATGTATCAAGTCAATAGATTGATACACCTTGAGTATAGTTGGATTAAAGTCGAGTAATTTCGTGGTTGGATGGAGAGCAAATATTTTTGGTTGATCTTGGAAGCAAGAAGGAGAGAGATGGAACTTATGTTCATCAATCTCAAATTCTATTTTGTAATTTTGGAGTAGTTTTCAATAAAAGAGGTATAACTTTTTGCTCGTGATTCTGATTGAGGCGATTCCAGATTTTTTGGAAAGCTTATGAAATTACCTATAGTTTGCAAATAATATGTCTTCTGGAGGTTTATGAAGAGAGAGATAAGTTTGTTTTAATAGTTGGGTCTGCTGCTAATTTTTGGAAAATTCTGCATACGGGAATTCTGAACTAGTTCCATTGCAAGGAGGATAGCTTTTTACTCGTGATTTGGATTCAAGAGATTCTTGAAGTTATGGAATCTTCACGAAATTCTCTTCATGCTGGAATATAATTTTGTGATTTGGAGGTCTTTATTGGAAGATATAATTGTGTTTGAAGTTGAGCGATTATTGCTGAAAAATTGGTAAGATGAAAATGTTGATAAGGAATAAAATGTTGGTATTAGAGGAATGTGACGGTATCAGAGAATGCATATAAATATGATTTATGTCGAATGAGGACGATTAAAGTGCCAATGTTAGATTATGGTAATTTTGAGGGGAAGACGAATGTTGATGAGTGTTGTCAAGAATTTCTAACTTGGATGAAAGTTGTAATTGGAAGCGAACCAAATTGGATTATACTTGATATTGTGGCGACTCCGGTGTTAGAAGAATATTTAAAGTTGTGTTACGCTACGAACGTGTATAAGAGATTGTGTATGGGATTTTGGATGCGTTGGTATAATGGATGAAGTCGGAACTTAAGGAGACTAAGAAGACGTTGATAAGCCTTAGAGAGTTAACGAAGCATTATGCTTACGGACTTTGGGCACGAGTTGAAGTATGCTATTGTGTTAGGTAATGATGATTTATGCCACCGTTATGGTTGTCGGATGTCTATTGACAAATTGAGGGACTGGTCACCCTTAATCTATTGTTGATAATAGACAGAATCATAATTGATGAATATATGTGTCATGTCGACTAGTATCGTATGTACGTTGAATTGGTCAAAGTAAAGCTAGGTGCTTGAGTATTGTTTGTTTTGTCGATGCAGGTTATTATATGAGAGTATTAGTTGGATGTAAAAATGATAGCATGAAGCTGTGTTAGGATTAAATAGTATTGAGGAAACTCATTCTTAAACACTGAATAATTGGAGTGTTGTTTTGTGATGAATTAAGCGGCATGAGACCTGAAGTTTTCTTGAGATAATTCAAGAGGAGAGTATATGGAGATGTAGGACCGTGATCTGACAAGAATGTAGGATAAAGTTGAGTTGAAAAGTATTAGAAGGAGTGAAATTATAAGTTGGTTTATTAAAATGCGATATTTTATTGGAACAAGAAGAGTTGTTTGGTTATGTTGATTCGAATAAGAATTTATGAAGAGTTGTATCAGTATGAGTAGGAATCGAGGATTCGATATGATGAATTAGTTGGAAATGAAGAATATGAGTTATCTTGTGGAAATTCGTTGGACCCTTGTACCTTATGTTATTGTAATGATGTTGCGTGTTTAAGATGATTTTCGAAGGACATGTTATTAAAAGATGGTAAAGTTGTAGTTGCATTGATGATAATTTGGAATTATATGAGTATTTTATCCAAGGATTGGGAAGTAGTCACCGTTTTAATTATGTCGAACATTCAGAGTTGTTGTCTTATGGATCTAAGTTGGAAGTATTCTGTAACTACAAGAGTTGGAATGCCTGTTGGCACGAAATTCCAAAGGATTAAGTCGAAGGCTTTGTTGATATGTCGATTTTGGTGATTGTAAGTTGGAGTTAAACTCGATAAAATTGGTATTTTGCAAGTAATTAGAGTGCACAGTGAACGTGTGGTGTAGTATAGTTGTTCGTATGTGAATAAAAAAGATGTTGATAGTTGATTGAGTTGATGTTGTGTTTAAGTTGTGTGTTTCTATGTTGTTGTGTTTGAGTCCTTAAATCAGTGAATTCATAAGTTGGTTACTCGTCGTGTTGTGTTGATAGTTATCAAGTGCATCGCTTGAGGGTTGTTCGTGTTGTTGTTACCATTAAATTTGTGAAATTATTGTTTATAGTATGCGTAGGTTTCCTTCGGAGATGAGAGTTGATTAGTCGGATGGAATAAGTAGTTGGAGTAGTTGAATATGATGAATTTCCGAGGATGGAAATATTCTAAGTGGGGAGAGTTGTAACGCCTGTTTATTTAATTAATTATTTAATTAAATATAATTGTGGTATATTGTGGTAATTCGCGTTGGTTTGAGTATATTTGTCAATTTGAGTTGCTTCGTGTGGAATTATGTCGATTTGTGTTGATGGCCGAATTTATCGGAATATTATGTTGATGGTTATAAGTTGGTTTAAGTCGAATTTAATTATTTAAGTCGATATAAGTTGTGGAAAACGATATGGAGTATTCTTCGTTTGTTGTTGGATATATTGATTGGAATCTTTGGACCATTTGGTTGATAATCAGAAGTTAATCTATTAAGTCGGGAGTAAGTAGTTAGTCGCGAATTATTATTCGATTGATTTTATGTTGCAAAGAATTAAGTTGTTAGGTCGGATTATTAGTCGAAAAGTCGAGGAAATAATATTAGAAGTGATATTATCGATTATTGGAACATGTTGGTTAATGGGCTTGGATTGCATCAAAATTAGCAATTAAAAGGGTGTATGACTTAGGCCCAATATAATAGAATTATATGATAAGAAAATTAGGTTAATTGGTAGCAAGAGAATATGACATGGAAGTTACGAGGAAAAAGTCTTAGAGAAGAATAAGGGTTTTAGAGGAGAGAAAATAGCTTGGGAGCAAAGAAGGAGAAAGAAGAACTCATGATCATATCTCCATTTTTGCACTTACGGTACATCCTCCACTAAACAGGTAATAACTTTTTACTTGTAATTCTGATTAAAGCGATTCTTAAATTTCTGGAAAGCTTATGAAATTCCCTTCAATTTGATATATGATTTCGTATCAATAAGTTCGGTATTGAAGGAGAAAAACGCATTTGAAGTTTGGAAAATCATGCTGGAAATTGGTCAAATAGTAGTTACGAGATTGATGATGATGGAGGCTGAATTTTGGTTAAGATAGGAACTTAATGACAACATGTTTGTATTTCTAATCTCCATGGATGAAAGAGGAGAGGAAAAGAGTCATAGAGGCAAAGGGTTGGAAATTCGATCAGAGAACTTTAGAGACTAACCGGAAAATTATTAGAGCAACCGCTAATCCAAGGTAAGGGTGGGGTTCAGTCTTTATAACCGGGTTTGATAAATGATACTAGGTTCGGGTGGTTATTTATGTTGTGTTTTGTTGATGTTGATGTCGTGTATAGAAATCGGTAACTTGTTACTTCAATTATTGTTTTGTGTGAAATTGTTGTTCGATTATTAATTATAAGTTGTTTATAATTGTTGATTATATGTTGATATAATTTATTCTGGTTGTGCTGATTTTGTTGATTTTACTGTGTTGCGTGAAATCCTGAAAAAATGTTGGTTTGGGAACGATAACAGAGACTGGTAGTGGAAGGTCCGGCGGGAGCCACTTTCTCTCTAAGGGCACATGGTGCAAGCCATGGTCCAAATGGCGGGTGCCACAAAAATGGTGTGGCTGGCATGATCAAAGTGGCGTAAGCCACATGAAGTATTAGGAAGGGTGGCGCAAGCCACCCTGTTTGTGGGGGAAGGATTATTTTAGTGTTGTTTCACTGTAGCACTTTAGTAATTAACTTATACTTTATGCAATTGTTTTCTTAATTAATCCATTAAACCATGTTTCACCAATTTAAGTATTATCAAATATAATTTCATGAATTATAATATGCTAAAACCACAAGTTGTATTAAAATTGTAGAATTCAGTAGCAATGATCAGTAGGAGTAAAATATTAGTTGTGAGGAACAAAATATAGATATCAGTCTGTACCGAACTTTTTGACAGAAAAAGTAATATTTTAGAAATTGACAGAAACAGAAATATTGCCATAAACTATGTTGTTTTTATGACAGAAGAATTTATCAAAAATTACTAGCTTTTGACAGAATTTTCAAAGGAAGTTGTAATAATCGCAGAATGTCGAAAGCAATGTCGGTTTAGTCGGTTTATCCGAATTAGGCGAAAAACTTAGTTGCCCAGAATTTAATGAAAATCGTCGGGGTAAGTCGGGTAGTTTAATAGTTGATTTTTGTTGCATTGTTTTGTTGAAGAGATGTTGTAAAGTCGAGTTGCAGGTACAGGTCGAATTGGTAAGTCGTTCTGGTATACGAAAAATATAAGTTGTTTATGTTGGAGGCCTTACAAGCCAATGTTGAATTTATGTTGTTCACGTCGTATAAGTTGTTTATGTTACTTGTTGATGTTGTTTAAGTTGCTCATATTGTCTAAGTTTTTTTGTGTTGTGAAGTGGTTATGTTGTTCAAGTTGGAGGCTTAATAGCCAACGTTGATTTAAGTTATTCAAGTTGCATAAGCTGGTTGTGTTGTTTGATGTTGTACATTGTTATGTTATAAAGTCGTGCATGCTATGTAGATCATTTTCATTTTTATGTCGGAGCCATTGCTCATACCATGTTGTCCTGGATTGGCACTAAGTTGAAAGTTGAAGGCTTATGCCTTGATTGCCTCGATAACCTGTCAATAATTTTAAGTTGAGAGTTTTACTCCGAATGGTAACACATGCATTTGCATAGTTGAGTCGTATCTGAGTTGTGCTATTTATGTCGATTACGTTGTAAATGTTGCTCAAGTTGATAAGTTATTTAGGTTGTGATAAGTTGTTTAAGTGGTTGTTATGAGAGTGATGTGGTGATACTTGTATAAACTTTTATTTGTGTATTATTTATCATATATCGTTTATAATTATCGATATCTCACCCCTTCTGTTTGAATGTTCCCCCTATGTTGGTAATGTGCAAGTAGCTTGTAGGAAAATGGTTATCTTCATTAGTTTGAGTCGGTGTCGGTGCTCTGATACGTAACACTCGGGGAATGAACGCTTAGTTGTTTTGTGTTATTTTCAAGTTGTTTTAGTTTAAATATGTTGTTACTAGGTTGTTTTAAGTTGAATAACATGTTACATCATGTTTAGTTGAATAATTTGAAAATCCGCTGCGTAGTTGTAAAAGTTGAATTTGGTTTCTTAAATGAATAAAAGTTGTTTTTAGTCTCTTATGAACCGAAAGTGTTATGTATCAATTTTCTTGAAATTAAATGAAGTTTATATAAGTTGAAAATGTAGCATCCTATTTGTGCACTTACTAGTTGATACTCTGATTTTCATTATATTCGCTGGGTAGAAATGGGGTGTTACATTTCCTCTTAAAAAGATAACACACTACTTCTTTCGAGATAGAGAAGTCCCCCATAGAGGATGATAGAACAATGTTGATTCTCCGTTTTGTACTTCATCGGGGCGTTTATGGGTAGATCATCCCATGATGTACAAAGTTGTCCTATCGGTTGAACCTTACACTAGAGAATATGGGTTTTTGTTAAGGATTCGTTGCTCCCTTCTTTCTCGGCCTCATGTGTCGTCCATAACTGTTTCATTTTCTCAATCTCTCTTTTATATTCTAGAATATTCTTCCGGAGATTCTTTTGGAAAGTGTGAAGTCTTCTCTAGACATTAGTTATTTGGCCAACACATTTTTAGAATTCGCCATGAAAGTAAATAAATAAAACAAAAACAAAAACGTTAAAGATCATTAACTCAGACGGGGTCAAATTGTCCGACAAGTGTATCATATAAATTTCTGTTGTCAACATTATTGTTTATAATTATCAATATCTCACCCCTTCTGTTTGAATGTTACCCATATGTTGGTAACATGCAGGTAGCTTGCAAGAAGATGATTATCTTCATTAGTTCGAGTCAGTGTCGGTGCTCTGATACGTAACACTCGGGGAATGGACGCTTAGTTGTTTTGTGTTGTTTTCAAGTTGTTTTAGTTTAAATATGTTGTTACTAGGTTGTTTTAAGTTGAATAACATGTTACATCATGTTTAGTTGAATAATTTGAAAATCCTTTGCGTAGTTGTAAAAGTTGAATTTGGTTTCTTAAATGAATAAAAGTTGTTGTTTTTAGTTTCTTACGAACCGAAAGTGTTATGTATCAATTTTCTTATAATTAAATGACGTTTTTATAAGTTGAAAATGTAGCATCCTATTTGTGCACTTGTTAGTTGATACTCTGATTTTCATTATATTCGTTGGGTAGAAATGGGGTGTTATATTTCCTCTTAAAAAGATAACACACTACTTCTTCCGAGATAGAGAAGTCCCTCATAGAGGATGATAGAACAATGTTGATTCTCCGTTTTGTACTTCATCGAGGCGTTTATGGGTAGATCATACCATGATGTACAAAGTTGTCATATCGGTTGAACCATACACTAGAGATCCCTCATAGAGGATGATAGAACAATGTTGATTTTGTACTTCATCGGGGCGTTTATGGGTAGATCATCCCATGTAGTCTGACAAGTGTATCATATAAATTTCTTTCTGTGAAAAATAGAGAGATTTAATCTGGTTTTTTTAATGTGACGTGTCATAGACTTTTATTTTTTTCATTTAAAGTGACTTTATGACTTTCTAAATTTCATGTGGCATTTTTTTATAATTTTTTTGCAGCAGCCCATAATTCCAAGTCTTTCATTGGTTATTGTGTAAATTGAGATATATATACACTCAAATTTAAAAACCCACAAACAATGTGGGACTATAGTTATTACCCATATCTTTTAGTTGAAGCAGAAACAAGGAATTGGTATTGAATACAAAGATTTTGCTGATCTGTGTAACAAACCTGAAGTTGTCACTGAGGTCCTGCAGTGCATTTCCAAGGTTAGCTAATATGTGGGATGACTCTACTTTTTTGTTGCTAATCCAATTTATAGATTATTCATTAATGATTTATCAATTTGAAGATGAAGTAACACTTATAACACACTTTTTTGTTTATTTCTATTTGATTTGTTCCTACCTACATTATCACTATTTTTTCTTGATTTCTTTAGTATTCCTTTATATAATCTTTATGTTTTGACAAAGAAATAATCTCTATGTTTATTAAAAACTTTGACTTTTACAACATCACGTCTTCATATTCATTGTTAATGTTATTTTCTTCGCCTTTGACTATGGATGTTCATCTTCCTCTTCACTATTTCTTCACAGAACCATGGAAGAAGAAAATTATTTGGCTTTGACTTTGCACGTTTCAGGTAACTTTTTTACTAAATGTTTTTCTAGAGTGTTTTCAACTACCATAAATATATAACTCTGACTTTTACAACATCACATCTTAGTTTAGTTATGATAATGTTCATCACTTGCAACAACTCCAAACAGAACATGCATCCTTTCTGATAACTTCATATTTTGGTATTTTCACTCCAATTTTTCCAAATATTAAACTCATTTCAAAGCTTAAGAATGAAATAAGTATCTAAATAAAGTGAATAATCTCAACTTCAGTTTTGAATTCTCTCAACTTCAGTCTCACATCGTTTGCTATTGGAAAAAACAGAATGTTTAAATACTCAAACACAATAGACAATATAATAATGTGTTGGGTTTTATAACGGGCTTGTGTATGTTTCAAATGGCCCAATACAACTAAATTTTAATAAAAAATAACAATTTAAAAAATTAAAATTAAAAGTCCACCAAGATGACACGTCATATTAAAAAAATAAAAACCAACAAAAAAGAGAATCTTCTTCGAATTATATGAATGAAATTTGTATTTTTCTTTTTACAGGTTATTTTTGGGATCTACCTAATATAACACGGGACAAAAAAAGGGTATTAACCATTTATTTAATAAATTGGATGAAGATAAAGTGGTGTGGGTTCTAAGTAAATTTCCCGTTTATTTTGATTCTATTTGTTCTCGTTAACTTTAATACTAAATTCTATCTCTTTATTCTTATCAATTGAATGATTAAGATTTTTGACATTAAAAAACATGTAAAACTGTTAATATTAACTTCAATATTTTGTGGTATAACTACATAATATGATTTCAAATGAAATGATAAATACATGTCTAGCATAAATAGTAACAAACTATATAATCTTTATTGTTAAAATGTTCGTAATTGAGTCAACGAACAAAAGTAATGTGCATGTCATGATTTCTCTATCTCAACCATCATAAGACATGATTTTATGTTTTCTTTACCACTCACAAAATGTTATTACATGTATAAATTATGATATTATGTAGATAAATTTATAACTTATGAAATTGTATTTAGAATATATATATATTATAAGGCACTTCTTATTAATATGTGCAATTTATGTTATATAATTAGTGGGGATACCAGTGCGAATGTACGAATACCAGTCGGGAAGCGCAATGAATATTAAAAAATATATATAATAAAATAGAAATAAATTTTGGAAAAATAAGTAGAGATATAGTAAGATTAATATGTAGTAACTGAATATATTCCAATGGAAAAAAATTGATAGCAATATTTAATTGTACAAAAGAAATATTGGTCAAAAAGAAATATTGTAGTAGTTAAAATATGGAGAAATATATATTTCAACAAACGACAAGTGTTTGAATCCAATTCTAAATATACCATAAAAAAGAAAATATAATAGAAAATATTTGAATTTAATTGTAAAAAGAAAAAATAAGAAGTAAAATAAATATATATATATATATATATATATATATATATATATATATATTATATATATATATATATATATATATATATATATATATATATATATATATATATATATATATATATATATATATAAGTTAATCAAAGATAAATATTTAAAATAAAAACAAAATTGTATCAATTTTCCAATTTTTGAAAGAAAGACATCAATAATATATATTTCATTTATTCATATATTATCTTAAAAATAATTGTATTTTAAAATTAATTTCAAAATAAAAATATTATATATTTGTGCGTTCACAACGATTTTGGTCTGGTTATCGGTGCATTTACACGGTACTCGTACCACTCGTATGTTCACAATAATTTTGGTCTGTTACTCGTGCATTCACATGATAATGTGTGTTACCCGTGCCTTTACACGCATTTTGGTCTAGTTACTCGTGTGTTCGCACGGATTCTGATGTGGACCGCAGATACATCACCAATTAGGTTATGAAATATTAGTTAAAAAGATCAAAAATAAAATAATTTAATTGTAAATAAAAAATATTAAAATGATACACCCAATAAATAAATAATTAAGATAAAAACAATTAAAAAAATAATATAGAATAGTAGTTATAATAATATGTGTTGATGATATTAAAATAGAAAGAAAAAAAAGTAGAAAACATTGGAAAAAAAAGTATTTGAGATTAAAAGTGTTAATAAGAAAAATAAAATGATTTTGTGAAAATTGTTAATTATTTATAAAAGAAAAATAAAAATGCTTCCCCCTGCATTCGCATTCATTTTTAAATTTTTTATTTTTTATTTTTTTAAATTGTACAAAATAATATAATAACTTGTGTTCACACTGTAGTGGTGTTTTTATCCGTGCATTCACACGATACATGTATGTTATTCATACGTTCACACACATTTTGACCTAGTAATTCGTGCACTCACACGTACGTTCGCATGGGTACCTGTCGATGACGCGTAGTTATTTATATTTAAAATTTGAAAAAAATAAAATTAATAAAAATCATTTAATATAAAAAGTATAATTTATATTTAAAAAATAGAATAAATACTTGTGGACTGGTACAATATTATTTTACTAAAAATGTTTTTTTTTTTTTTTATAAAAGAACTTATTTTGTTTATATTTGAAACATAAATATAATTTTTTCATATATACAAATATTTGGATCAACCATATATTTTGAGGTGTATATATGAATTTTGGTTTGATATTTTTTACAAAAATATTTATGAAGTGATTTAGTTTTATAAATATTGAACAATATTTAAATTATAATATTGTATAATAATATTTTTAAATATGTATTGATAAATTATAAGTGCAACAAATTATGAATGTTATGGTCATGAACATTTAATAATTGTTTATGCATTTGCTATGGATTAGGAAAATGAAACATTGTTATGTCAGTTTATACATTGAAAATGCAAAAGCACATTGCAGAAGCAGAAAAAGACAGGATTAGTAATTGTTTCGAATAAGATTGGAAATGTAGAATTTATATATGCTAGACTCTATATCAGCAACTCTATACTTGTTAGAATTTATATATGCTAGACTCTATATCAGCAACTCTAAAAGATTGGAAGCATTGTTATGTCAGTATCTACTGAAAAATATCGGCAACTCTATACTTGCTAGACTCTAATGAAAAATATCAGAAACTTTGTACTTGCTAGGCCAAGGCACAATATATGCAATACATGCAATGATTTGACATGTGGAAATAATGTTAAAGTAATAGAAATATATCAACTATTGGAAGTCCTTAATAATTCAAATGCTTGATAGAAGCTTTAAAAAGCACTGCAGTGAAAACAGCTTATTGGATAAGTTGTTTTGGAAATAAGTTGTTTTTTACAATTCTGTTTTTTCTGTTATTCTTGGGCCTGTTTGTGGTTCCAATTTGTACCCTATAAATAGACATTGTATGTCATAGTTGAATGGTTAATGCCATATGATTCAATTCTCTCAATCTTTCTCTATTTCTTTATCTCTCTCTATTCACATAATCATCTTCATCTTTCCCAAACACACTGTTTTTCACCACTCCATTTCTGGTTTTTTCCAACATTTGGTATCAGAGCTCCGGTTATTGATCCTAATCCGCTGCAATAATGGCTACTGTTTCTAATGATCGAATTCCCACCAATCTCCCAATTCTTGATTCGAAAAACTACGACAAATGGGCGAAGCAAATGAAGGTTTTGTTCGGCTATCAAGACGTTCTTGCGGTGATCAAAGATGGTGTTACGTCTCTTGTCGAAGGAGCTACGGATGCTCAAAAGGCTACGTTCAAAGAAGAGAAGAAGAAGGATTACAAAGCGCTGTTCTTGATCCATTCTTGTGTCGATGGTGACAATTTTGAAAAAGTAGGTGATTGCGATTCCGCAAAGCAAGCGTGGGAGATTCTTGAGAAGGCTTATGCAGGGGCTGCCAAAGCCAAAGTGGTGAGGTTACAAACTCACAAGCGACAGTTCGAGTTAATGCAAATGGAGGACAAGGAGTCGATAAATGATTATGTGACGCGTATTACGCGTGTGGTGAATCAAATCAAGTCGTGCGGGGAAACTACGGTAGAACAGAATGTTGTGTCGAAGATCTTGCGTTCTTTAACGCCAAGATTCGACAACATTGTCGTTGCGCTTGAAGAATCGAAGGATTTATCGTTGTTGTCGAAGGAGGAGCTTCAAAGCTCACTAGAAGCTCATGAACAACGAATGGATGAGAGGGGAAACGATAAAGCGAAGTCGGAAATAGCGTTGCAAGCGCGACTTCATGAGAAGAGTAAACGATCGGAGAGGAAAGGGCATCCGAGAGGGAAGTCCAATTTCCAGAATTTTGGTGGTAGAGACTCACAAAATTCAAAGGGGCAAAAAGGTGAGGGAAGCTCCAAGGAGGGTGATCAAGGAACCCACAAGCCATTCGACAAAAGTAACGTGAAGTGTTACAATTGTCAAAAGCTTGGGCATTTCATAAAGTATTGCCACGCAAAACGAAGATAAAATCGCACGGATGAGGCGAAGGTTGCTAGGGAAGAAGCGAATGATGATAATACGCTTCTTGTGATGATCACGGAAGAGAATTATGGCATGAGAGAAGGGCTGGACGCAGTGGCAGCAGTGCAGACAATTCTGTAGAAACGCGTTCGGAGAAAAACGCAATGGTAACGGTTCGAGATGGAATTCAAAGTAGCGATGAGTGGTACTTGGATTCTGGTTGTTCGACTCATATGACGGGAAGAAAGGATTGGTTTGTCAAGATCAATCAAGCCACGAAGAATAAAGTGAGATTTGCCGATGATACGACGTTATCCGCCGATGGCGTTGGAGATGTCTTGATCGTGAAGAAAGATGGTGGCCGTTCATTAATCAAGGATGTGTTGTACATTCCAGGAATCAAATGTAATCTCTTGAGCATTGGCCAACTACTCGAGAAAGATTACATTATTCGCATGGAAAACAAGGTATTGCGCGTTTTGGACTGAAAGGGAGTTTTGGTACTTAAAGCACCGATGGCTGCAAATCGAACTTTCAAGATAGCATTGAAAGTAATGGAGCATCGATGTTTAGCTACAACGGCAAGTCGTGAGGAGTGGTTATGGCATTACCGTCTTGGTCATCTCAATTTTCGAGACCTCGACGCGTTGCATAGACATGGTATGGTGATCGGGCTGCCAAGAATCGTGGTTCCAGCTGAGTTGTGTGTTGAATGTGTTCAAGGGAAGCAACACAAGAGTGTTTTCAGCAAGGATACAGGTCATAGGACCAAGCATCTTCTTGAGGTGGTGTATTCGGACGTGTGTGGGCCGATGCAAGTCAATTCGTATGGAGGTAACCGATACTTTGTCACGTTTATTAATGACTTCAGTAGGAAGCTGTGGATTTATCTAATCAAGAGGAAGGATGAGGTGTTTGATATGTTCAAACGATTTAAATCCATGGTTGAGCGACAAAGTAGTCACAAACTCAAAATTCTCAAAACCGATGAAGGAGGAGAATTTACTTCGAGGGAATTTGGGAGTTATTGTGACGATGAGGGTATTGTGCGTGAGGTTGTACCACCCTATACGCCTCAGCAAAATTGTGTTGCCGAGAGAAAAAATCGGACGATTATGAACATGGTACGTAGCATGTTGAAAGCGAAAAATCTTCCGAAAGAGTTGTGGGGATTTCTACAGCTGCCTATTTGATAAACAGGTGTCCTACAAAGAAGCTGGACATGGTTACTCCAGAAGAGGTATGGTGTGGACACAAGCCAAGTTTGAGTCACTTGCGTGTTTTCGGTTCAGTAGCGTTTCGACATATTCCGGGTCAGATTCGAAAGAAATTAGATGACAAGGGTGAAATGATGTTGCTGGTTGGTTATCATCCTACCGGAGGCTACAAGCTGTTTGATATGAGTAACAAGAAGATTGTGATAAGTCGAGATGTGATCGTGGACGAGTTTCGGCAGTTTGACAGCAGAAAATCTGCCATATCAGTTCAGGAAATCGATTTGCCGCAAGATGAAATCGATTTCCTGCAGGAAAATCAGCATTCTGGAGCTGCTGGAATTGGTTCTGGTGAGGTTGAAATCGATTTCATGCAGGAAAATTTGAATTCTCAGCCTGCTGAAGGTGCTGTACAACAACCTTTTGTAACCGAAACAGGTGAATCAAGTAGACGACCAACAAGGCAAAGAGGATTGCCTCAAAGACTCCGGGATTGTGAATTATTCCGAGATAGCGAGATCAACAATGAGGGTGATCTTATTCACTTTGCTCTAATGGCCGAATCCGAACCGGTGAATACGGAGGAGGCATTAAGCGATCCAAAGTGGATGTGTGCGATGAAAGAAGAACTGAATTCGATTGAGAAGAATAGTACTTGGATGTTAGTTGATTTACCGAAAGGTAAAAAGGCGATAGGTGTGAAGTGGGTCTACAAAGTGAAAGCGAATCCGAAAGGCGAGATAATCAAGCATAAAGCTCGATTAGTAGCAAAGGGATTTTTGCAAAAGGAAGGGATAGACTTCGATGAAGTGTTTGCTCCAGTTGCAAGGCATGAAACCATTCGGTTAGTTGTTGCGATGGCAAATAACAACAACTGGCCGTTGTATCAAATGGACGTCAAATCTGCGTTTTTGAATGGTCCACTTGATGGGGAGGTATATGTGAGACAGCCACCTGGTTTTGTGATCAAAAATCAAGAGGCAAGGGTCTATAAGTTGAGGAAGGCACTCTATGGTTTGAAACAAGCTCCAAGAGCTTGGAACAAACGCATAGATGGATTTCTTAGCGATGTTGGTTTCAAGAAATGCGTATCCGAACATGGAGTTTATGTGAAACCGGATGCAAGTGAGGGAGTAATCATTCTTTGTCTTTATGTGGACGATTTGTTGATTACCGGCAACTGTGAAAAGAACATTTCAAAGTTCAAAGGAGAGCTTATGAAGGAATTTGAAATGAGTGATCTTGGTATCATGAAATATTTCTTAGGCATAGAGTTCCAAAGGACAAAATTGGGACTGCTCATGCACCAAAGAAGGTATGCCATGGAAATTCTGAAGAGGTGTGATATGGAGCATTGCAATGCTGCCACAACACCAGCCGAGACACGATTACAGTTGTCCAAGAGTGAAGAAGAACAAGATGTGGATCCTACTCAATACCGGAGATTGATAGGATCATTGCGTTACTTGTGCAATACGCGGCCAGATTTGGCGTTTAGTGTCGGTATTGCGAGTAGATTCATGGAGAGGCCGAAGGTATCACACTTGGCAGCAGTTAAGAGGATCCTTAGATATGTGAAAGGTACTCTTGGCTGTGGAATTTTGTTTCCGGCAAGCGACATGGGCAGAAGTTGTGAGTTACTCGGATACACCGATTCCAATTGGTGCGGAGATAAAGATGATCGAAAGTCTACGGCGGGGTATCTCTTTATGTTCGGTAAGGCACCAATCTCTTGGTGTTCGAAAAAGGAACCGGTTGTAGCCCTCTCTTCTTGCGAGGCTGAGTATATAGCAGCGTCGATGTGTGCATGCCAAGCTGTGTGGCTGGTGAATCTATGTAAGGAGCTGGACAGCAGTAGAAATGGGGCTGTTTTGCTACTTGTGGACAACATTTCAGCGATAAACCTTGCTAAGAATACCATAGCACATGGGAGGAGCAAGCATATTGAAATGCGATTCCACTATTTGAGAGAATTGGTGAGCTCCGGACAGTTGCATTTAGGGTACTGCAGAAGCGAAGAACAAGTCGCGGACTTGTTAACGAAAGGCGTGACAAATGATGTGTTCAAGAGACTTGTGAAGAAGTTGAGCATGATGAGTGTGGAGCATTTGAATTAAGGTGGTGTATTGGAAGTCCTTAATAATTCAAATGCTTGATAGAAGCTTTAAAAAGCACTGCAGTGAAAACAGCTTATTGGATAAGTTGTTTTGGAAATAAGTTGTTTTTTACAATTCTGTTTTTTCTGTTATTCTTGGGCCTGTTTGTGGTTCCAATTTGTACCCTATAAATAGACATTGTATGTCATAGTTGAATGGTTAATGCCATATGATTCAATTCTCTCAATCTTTCTCTATTTCTCTATCTCTCTCTATTCACATAATCATCTTCATCTTTCCCAAACACATTGTTTTTCACCACTCCATTTCTGGTTTTTTCCAACATCAACATGGTGTGGTACAACTTCCATAAAAAATTCCATAAACTTTGTTCCATTTTCGGTCAAATTCCATAAAAAATTATTCTTCACATCAACATGGTGTGGTACAGCTTCCTTGGATGTAGTAAAAGAAATATATCAATATCATTATACATTAATCCAAACAAAAAAATATGAAGACTTCACAATGGATGTAGTTTGTTACTATCAACACTACTGAACAACTGAGCTCACTCAAAATTAAAACATGTTATGGTTCGACATGAGTCATTCTGGCAAAAAATAATTATATTTTAAATTACTTAGAACTAAATTAGATCTCCATTGAAAATTCGTATCTAATATTGGTAAAAATTCTTGACAAATAGAAACACAAATAGGTTAAAAGCTTAGATAAAAATATTGTTCAATGATAAAATTATCATTAAACTACAAATCAACCAACTATCAACCATAACCAAACAATTATATGTCACCTGAATCCAAAAACTTTGAGTGGTTGTAGATCATGAAATGCATTGGCAAAACCAGTCAAAATCTGCAATTTATGCAATAGTGTTAGTCACAGACACCTAATACATATAAACCATATCCATAGATTTTCAGTGTAACTCAATGAATACATGTAGGACAACAGGAACCAAGAGTATCAGTTATATTTGAAGCTTCATCAACTAATGACTCAAGAGTATCAATTTCCATGTAGCCAAAACCACCTCGTCTTGCAGCAGCCCCTGTATCACTGGAAACCCATAACTTGAGTGCTTTTCTAAACTCTAACGACCACAAAGCTATTAGCATCTAAATTTCCAAGTATCTGAAGCAAAGACATGAAAGACAATTTTAGCATCTAAATGTTCCAAGAGAATAGCAATAAATTTTATTGTTTCACAAATGTATACCAAGGTAAACATAATGCAAAAGGAAGTAGTGCTACAAACTTGTGCGACAATTTTCTATAAAAAACAAATCATCAAATAATTCACGTTTTACGTTGTTGCAACATTAGAGCTAAACTTGTCAAATAGGGACCTTGTCCAGCAATACCCAATAGAATATCATCTGCAGTCGCTCCATCCAATTGTATTAGAGGCCAATAAAGCAAAGCAGCAGGAACACATATTTAGAAAAGCAATAAGAAAATGTACAATTAATTGCATTGGGACAATGACATGTCCTTGTAGACGAAGTGTCATTGTTGCAGTCTCATAATCCATATGGTAATTATTAGGGTAGTTGGATCTTTTACCAGGTTCTTCCTCATTAGGCACAAAGCCTTAGATCCGCACCTACGAGAACATAACAGAATGTGTAAAGATCTGGTTTGACGCCATGTTTACACATTGTTGTGAACATTCTCAAAGCTTCTATGTGACAACCAGCTTGTGAATAGGCTGTTATCATTACATTCCATGGGGCTAACCAGAAAAATCATGAACTTCGAGTCAAAAAATACATGTGCATCAGACATAAACCTACATTTATAGTACATATCAATAATAGTTGTTCCAACTGAATCATTGCAGTCCAATCCCCATTCAGAAGCATACGTATGAACTTTAATGTACTTTTTAATGTCACCTAGCAGTCCAGTCACATTTCCATGATGATTGGACTTAGCAAATTAACCAATATATAAGCCAATCCAAAATATATATATCTATCCACATATATTTTGTAAATTAGTTGGGACATTCAATGTATTATGCAAAGGATAGTTTGCAATTGAGTGAAACTGTGAAGCAATGACAAACACAAGAAAACCGACACAAATTCAATCAGAAGTAATATCAAATAAAAATAATTTCAACTTGGAGAGTTTCCTTACTTGGAGAATGGAGTTCCAGGTACTGAATCATCAAAAGCAAATGGGCTTTTTTCCAGGAAAGCAAATGAACACTCTATAAAAATGACTCAACTTACCAACTAAACTATCAAATTTCACTAAGCTGAGCATTTGCATGAGAGTACCATCCTCCTGAAACAACAAACATTGCAACATTCTGATTCGAAAGAAAAACTTTACCAAAGTCACGATTTATCGACGGTACATTGTAAACAACTTTGAAAGCCATCTCATACTCCAATCTCCTGAGGTAAAATTAAAATATTAGCAGAAATATCAGTTGATGATAGTCACATTGACAGACCAATCATAGTTGAAATAACCAAGAGAAGCAAAATTCTCTAAATTGAAAACACGAATTTGGGAATCATTATTTGCTGCAATGACCCTCAATTAACGATTGCAAAGAGGCAGTCGAGTAACAAACCAACCAAGTTATAATAATTAGACATAAGCTTATGTATTTATATGCTTACGTGGGGTTGCGGAAGACATCCACTACAGTGGTTGGAGCATTATCTTCTGTTCTTATTTTACTGCAGAATGTAACTTGAGAATGATTCAAATTCTAGTACAAAAATAATTTAAACACGTTAAAAAAGGGACCTTCATAAACTCCTAAACTCATGAAATCACAGATCACAAAAGAGCCCATCATCTGAGTTTATTTAATTTCCACTGATTTTCCTATAATTACCACAATATTCTATGACATAAATTTACTAAATTTATTTCTGGATCAATCATGAAGCACTATTCCAGTCCGATCAAACAAAACACGTACAAAGTCAAAGCTCAATCACATGCCCCAAAAAGCCCCTCACTTGCAGATGCAGATAAAGAAGTGTGACCTGGAATTCCTTCAATATAGTTATGATGACAAAAAGAATCATGTTCTCAATTGTTAAAAATTACATTTTATTGCTGAAGTGTTAACATTCAACATTTCACAGCTTATAGAGATATAAACATAAAGATACAACTAAACCAATAGCCAATTCATCCAGACCAAAGAAGTTACTAACATAAAGTATACAACAAAAACACTAAACTAAACACGGGTATAAAATTAAGTTAAGGCATAAAAAAGTCTCAAATCAAAAGTACCTCCTCATGTGAACCAATTGTAACTCATCTCCTATATGGCTTCAAATAATAATTTTGAAACTCTTAACCAAATGTTATTAACACTTGATCAAGCCTCTTCTTCAATCTCCTCCAAATCCTCAACATATCAGATTGAATGAGACCCCTATAAAGTTTCTTAAATCTAACTTTTTTAGGAAGAAACCCCTTCTCTATCATCGCAACAAAACACTGACAAGCCTCCCTCCACTTCTTCCTCTCACACAACCCATCACTATGCCAAAAATGACATTTAACAGCGCACCTTAGACATCGCTTATTTAAAAAAGTGCTGCTATAAGTGAAAAAAATATAAAACATGGAAAATGCTCACAAATATTTTAAAAAGCGTTGTCTAAGGTGCCTTTTAGACAGAGCTTTCTCAAAACGCTTTTAAAGGTATATCTTAGACAGCGCTTTTGAGAAAGCTCTGTCTAAGGTATTAAAATTAAAAAAATAATCAAAAGCGTTGTCTAAGGTCAACCTTAGACAGCGCTTTTCAAAAGCGCTTTTAAAGGCCGCCCTTAGACAACACTTTCCTCAAAAGCGTTGTCTAAGGTCTAATTAAATTAAAATATTAGACCTCAGTTTCTATTTTCGTTCGTTTATGTTCTTTCTTTTCCCTCCTGCGAAACGCGAAACCTAACCTGAAAAACCTCCATAAACCTTGAATTCTCTTCATTTCTCGGTTTTGATAATTTTTGGAAGTGTTTGAAGAATCGTGAACAGTTGAAGAACAGGTTGACTGAGTTTTTGTTGAAGAACAGGTACGTTGTTCTCTCACAGTCTACTGAGTTCTCATAATGGCGATTCCACAAAGAATCTTTTTAGTTATGGTCAACTGATTAGTCATTAGGGTTTGAAAATGGTTCTTGTTCTGCTTGTTTTTGTACCTGTAGACTGAGTTTTTGTTGAATTTGCAGAAGAAGAGTTTGTTATATATGTTATGTTCTTCTTGTTTGTATCTGTAGACTGAGTTCGATAAGCTACCGAGTTCGTCCATTTTCTTGATTGAGTTCATTCGAGTTCGTCCTCTACTAAGTTCTCATAAGGTACATTGTTGTTGTTATGTTCGATAAGTCATAATATTGTTGTTATTTTCTTGACTGAATTTTTGGTTATAATGTTGTTTATTGATTCTAAAATTGTTGTTATATTGTTGTTATTTTGTTGTTATGTTCGATAAGTCTAATATTGTTCTTAAAAGTTATGCGGCACACAGGTATGGCAAGTGTAGTAAGATCGTAATACTTAGTAGCATTGTATTTAGGATATTAGAAGATACTACCTGACTATTAATCTAGCTTATTGGCTGCTGCAATATCAATCTAGTTGCTTCTCATGTCCAAAACTCTATAATATTATTTTTACATTTTTGACTGATTTTGTGAAAATAGTATAGGTTATTGACTGATTTTATGAAAATAGTATATGTTATTGTCGTTTGGATTTACATTGGTTATGTATAGGTTATTTTCGTTTGGATTTACATTGGTTATGTATATATAGGTTATTGTCGTTTGGATTTACATTGGTTATGTATACGTTATTGAAGTTGATATTGATTGCTTATCTTAATAAGTAGGAAAACCATTGGATTTACATTGGTTATGTATATATAGGTTATTTTCATTTTCAATTGCTTTCATTATAATTTATATTTAATATCCTTTGTTTCTTTATTAAAGGTTAGATATGGCCACTAATGATGATCACCCACATGATGATCATTCTATGCATGAAGGAGGTAATAAAAAGGTATCTACGGAAGACGAGATTAGAAGAGGCATAACAGTGATGAGGAGAGTGGTTTATGGTAGAGACCGAGGCATCATTCTAAATGTGAATTGGAGCGATCTTGGGCAGCTTATAGAACCTAACGGTCATACCTTGACTACTTCCATTAGTGCACTAGTAAAGAATGAGATTCCAATTACTTGTGATGAATGGAGAAAAAAAGAGTTGAATGAATCCAAAGAAAAATTTGGACTGAAATAAAGGTACAATAATTATGTCTTTAATTATGCGAACTAATTATGTCTTTTAAATTACTTGTACTAACGCACAATGTGTATGTTTTTCTTAGAGGTGTTTCAACATCAAAGATGATAGAAGAGATTTTTGTCTTAAATTGGCCGAAAAGCTACTAAGAGGTTTTAGAACATTTTTATCATCCAAGTATCTTAGGGATGAAGATGGTAATCATGTTGATGCGGAGCTTCCAAAGAAATATGAAAGTTTGATTTCACCAGAAGAATGGGAAGCGTTTAAATCCAAACGAAAGGACCCAACATTTAAAAGAATAAGTGACACAAATCGGGAAAGAGCATCAAGTCCCGCATATCCATACCTAAAAGGACGTGTCGGATATGGACGCTTAGAACAATCTATGGTAAGTATCTATAAATTACAATATATATTTGTCCATCATGAGTCTTATTTGATCATATTTATGACTTAATGTGTAGTTTTAGAAGGAGAAAAGTTCTAAAACATCTCTTCCTGCACATGTTTTGTGGAAGGAAGCCCGTGTGGGCAAATCTAGAGTTGTTAAAGAAGAGGTTCAACAAGTATTTGAGAAATGTGTAAGTATAACATTATTTCTTTAATTAAATATAAACTTTATTAACAAATATTTGACAAGTATTCGATATTCATCTGATTTTCAGGAGGCGCTATCTCGGTCAGCTTTATCTCCAGATGATACTAGGAGCATACTTAGTCGGACATTAGACGTCCGTGAGTATTCGGGTCGGGTGAAGGGTAAGGGATTTGGGATCACTCTGACCTCCTTGAGTATTAAAAAAGGAAAGACTCCTAGTAATAAAGAGCTTAATGCAAAATTGGAAGCACTGGAAGCTGAAGTTCGTGCATTAAGGAAAGAAAAAGAGGCTAGTGCTTCAACATGTTTTAAAGATGGTTCGGACAAAGATAGTATCAACTGTAACTTTCAGCCGAACATTCCAGAGGTAATTTTATATATTTGTCTTAAATTGAACTATTAGCTTAAATCATGTAATTGACATATATACACATTAACAATTTCATATTTATTATTGGTTTTAGGGCATTTCCCATTGTCAGCTCTACTTATCGTCACCATATTATCGGATGGTTGGCAAGGGAAAAGTGCATAACACTAGCGGAGAATTACTTCACACTAGATCGCTCCCTACTAGATGTTTGAAAGTCACAGTTGATATTGCAGTAGAGCCGAATGCATTATTACCATATCCTGATGATGTTTCGGATGCAACAATGGTGGAACAAGCAATAGGTTCGTTTGTTGCATGGCCGACAAGCCTCATTAGCATATGATACGAGGTATGCTTAAAACCATTATGAAACTTTGTTAATCTTAATGTGTAGATTCAAAGTTTTTACGCGCATTTAACGTACATTTTTTACATGGTTATGTTAATTAGACTCCAACAAGATCCAAATCAAAAGATAAGGCTATTCCACGGCATATACCAAGTCCGTTGTTTCAAAAAAACAGGTACATTACAATTATATGATATTTATGCATGGAAAATGTTAAATTCTTGATTTTATACTTCATCTAACTATTTATATGATATGTAGCTTCATGATAAGGAGGTTAGAAACGTCTCCACACAACAACAAAAGGTTGGCGCTAAGAAGACCGCGGCTAGGAAAAAACCTACCTCCAAGTATAGGTTGTGCCTTTAGATGTTTCTAGAGTTGACAGATATTCCGACCGGAGGTATTTGACTTATACATATGGAGGAAGGTATTTTTGGCTTTGAATATGAAAAATCAGTTGGTAATGAAGAATTTGTGCAAATCTTTCGTCTTGAAGAAATAGGCGTCAGTGTTGTCAATACATATGTGAGGTATATCCAGTCTATTTTGTTATATTAATTGAACAACTTATTTACTTTATGTTTCAAATGAATAGTTTAATGTTAATGATGTTTTTATTTAAGGTTTTTGTATGACAAAGTGATGCGCCCAAGTGGATTGGACGAAAAATTTGGATTCTTAAGCCCCGCGTCCGTCAACTTAGCTTTAATCTTAAGTAGACCAGATGACGTGATGGTGTACGTTCGCAACCTCTTCATGGCCAACAAAGATACATAAAAGATGTTATTTTTATCTTTTAATACCGGGTTAGATTTTCATTCTATGTTCATCTATTATAATTATTTAGTATTTTGATGTCGTTTAGAAAATTTTCATCTAACATTTGTTTAATCATACAGTGGACATTGGCTGTTGCTCGCAATCAATCCTATCAGAGAAATTGTTTATTATATTGACTCGTTAGGAAATGATTAGACAACATACCCGGATATGAAGAATATGATTCACACGTAAGTGAGATTGTTCTAAATATTCTTGTGTATTTATTAATTTATGCGAATTGTTCTAAATATTCATTTATATTTTATTAGCATTATACAAGCTTTTCAAGCCCAACGAGATATCCAAGTATCAAAGAGGAGAGCCAACAGCATTACATGGATAAAAGTGGCGGTATATTATTAATTATCACATTTTTATTATATTAGTGATGATACTTGATAAAACTTAGGATTTCTCCTCTTTTTTTTCACGTGTAGTGTCCTCTGCAACGTAATGGTATAAATTGAAGATATTTCATGTTGAGGTTTATGAGAGAAACTCTTTCTTTTGGTCGATTAGAGATTCCATCTGATGTATGTATTTCTAACTTATGAGTTATTTTAATATTTAACACATATTTCTCATATAATTAAATAGTTGAAACTAAATCAAACTATGTTATATTATTATGTAGTATTTTATGGAATTCAAGTGTGCGTATTACTCAAGTAATCATTTTGATGAAATTAAAGAGGAATTGTGTCAATTCATTATAGAGCTCGGTGTTTTATCAGGTATAATATTATACTCTTATTTTAATTGATGAGAATTTAAATATGTGTAACTTTGTAACTATAATATGGTATTCTTTTAATTGAATTACAATCTTTGTATTGTTTCAGGACCTATGTATATTTGAAGCAATGCTTTGGTTTGATGCAAAAGTAGTATAAGTAATATGTACATTTGTAGAAAAAATATAATGATTTGTAATTATAAATTGGTATATATATATATATATATATATATATATATATATATATATATATATATATATATATATATATATATATATATTGGTTTGAATTGCCAATTCTTTTGAATATATAATTTTGGTGCATAAATTGGTACATTTAAATAGGCCAAATTGGATTGATTTGAATCTCCAAATTGTGATATTTTTCTGGAAAAAAATTGGTTGAAAAACAGGTCAAAATTCTGGTTGAAAAACCTGGTAAAAATTGTGGTTTAAAAAATTTTATATAAAAATTTTCGTATACCTTAGACAGTGCTTTAAACAAAAAGCGTTGTCTAAGGTGGGGCTTAGAAAGCGCTTTGACCAAAAGCGCTGTCTAAGTGTCGTACCTCGAAAAATATACGATTCTAAAACAAACAACAGAGTCGCCACCTAATTCTATTTATTCTACGAGAGAAAAGGGAGATATAGATACAACCTAATAAAGGATAAGAAATGGTTTGCGAAACCACTAATCTAAGTTCGGGAGTCAGTTACGCAAAGGGAAGGTGTTAGGCACCCCTCACGTCCGTTGTACTCAACGGGAACCTCTTAGTCTAGTTTGCGCTTAAAATGTTAACTTGTTATTATTGTCTTCTTTTACTGATTACAGTTTTTAAGGAAATGTTCCGATTATTATTCGTTATGGGGAAAGGTTAAGTTTTTTTATTATTGTGCTCGCGAAGGATTAAAATCCCCGTGCCTACGTATTCCTCTGTGCAATGGGAAAGTCAGAGCTTCGTAGTTCGTGCTACTACGATTTGTGTTTTTTATTGAACGATTGTTTAAAAATGATTTCTACTGCTAAGCGTTGGCTTATCTGCTCGCGATAGGAGGCTGAAGCGCTAGCTTGTTTGCGAGATAGAAAGATTTAAACAACGTTCATTTTGAGAAAAGATGTTTGACCTTTGTTAAGGTGTTTTAAATGAGAGGGCGAATGAATCATGTCGCGTGGGGCTAGCCCAGGAGCGGTTGCATTCAAGAACGTGCGGAGTGCTAGACTCCGGAGTTCAGTTACTCGCTAATTAATTATGGAAAAATAGTTTATATTGGTTGGTAAGTTTTAAATTGTATTTGAAAGAAAGAGACAAGTCGTCATCTTTAAGAGAAGTATCTCACCTATTCCACCACAAACGTTTGAGAAATGAGAAATCGAAAGAAGCTTTAAACTTGGATATAAGATCGACAAGCAATGCCACATTCTTTCTTTGAGAATAAATAAAATCGGAAGAAGCTTTAAACTTGGATATAAGTATCGACAAGCAATGCCACGTTCTTCCTTTGAAAGTAATTGTTTGTAAGATTTTTGTTTGTGTTTGCGGGGATAGGAGGAACAACCTTCCTATGGAGATGAATCATGTCTGATCCTTTAAGATTGTTGAATTGTTTTGAATACGAATGGTGATTGAACACCTCGCGTGGGGCTAGCACAGTTGCGTCCAATCCAGAACGTGCGGAATGCTAGACTCCGGAATTCTGTTTTCGTAAGATTAATTTATGCGATTATTTATATTTTGGTATACGAATAGTGATTGAACCATCGCGTGGGGCTAGCCCAATTGCGGTCCAATCCAGAACGTGCGGAATGCTAAACTCCGGAGTTCTGTTTTCGTAATTTAATTTAAAAGCTAACTCGAATATTTTGGGTATACGAATGATGATTGAACCATCGCGTGGGGATAGCCCAGTTGCGGTCCAATCCAGAACGTGCGGAATGCTAGACTCCGGAATTCTGTTTTCGTAATTTAATTTAAAAGATAACTCGAATATTTTGGTATACGAATGATGATTGGACACATCGCGTGGGGCTAGCCCAGTTGCGGTCCAATCCAGAACGTGCGGAATGCTAGACTCCGGAATTCTGTTTTCGTATAATTAATAGTTTGAAAGTTTTTTAAGTGTTTTATGGTTTTGACCCGATGGTGATGTACAATTAATCAAACGTAAATGCGGCATCAGGACTAAACGCAAAAAGAGATAAAGTTGAGTTTTTAGCAGTACCTAACGGAGAAGGTACGTTGCCTCTTTAACATGCATAAGAATTTCAAAGATAAATGTCAGAATATTCTCATGACCAATCAAAATATCCTCAAATGTTTCAAGAACACAAGTCCTCCTAGGTAGTTCGGTCGAAGCTCTATTGACTAAACTCAAATCACGTCAAGATTAACACGGAGTTGAACACGATATTCAACGAAGTAAATATCAAGAATTAAAGATTACAAACAACTATCCTAAGAAACATTGTCAAAAATTCTTAATATATGATTTGCAACGACTATTAAGAGGCTTCTAATAAAAATTAATAACTATGTCAATAACTTAAACTGACTAAACAACAATCATGAATAGAAATGATTTAAATATCAACATATTTAGTTATTTAGAAAATAAAATATATAAAATAAAAACTTTGTTTAAATAAAATATATATAAAAAATAAAACTTTGCGAAACAAAGAACAATAAAATAAAAAAAATGAAATATAACTTGCAAAAGAAGAGGAAAATGGCGTTGGGAAAGAATCTGGTGGTGTAGGCAGTGAGGCCTCATGGGCTAAAAAGCCCAGCTCACTCAGCTTAACCTCGCTCACGGCAGTCTCGATGGTTTCTCTCTTGCTCTCAACGATCTCACGGCGGATTCGTTCAGCTTCTCACGTAGATCTATCTCTTCCTCGCGGCTGTCTTTTTGATCTCGCGGACGTGACTCCGATTTCGCGGCCGTTTGAATGGATTTGGAGGGCTTATGGCGGAGGGTTGACGGCGAGAGGTTTCAGCAAACAATTGTTGGTTCGGTGAGCGGCTCTGCGTTTATGGTTGAACTGTGTATGGTTCAGAGTTGTTGGCGGAGACGGTGAGTGATGGATGTTTTCGGCGGTGAGAAGGGCGGCGAGGTTATGGAGGTGAGGGAGAGTGGAAGCGGTTCGAAGGGGAAAGAGGTGATTTCAGTGGTTCGCGTTTTTTTGAGTGAGTTTGAATGGTGGGGCGGTTTGCACGACGAAGGGTTTTGAAGGGTTGTTGAAGGTGTGAGTTTGAATGGTCGGCCTGAAGAAGGGAGAAGGCGTTTGGATTTGTGTTTGAAGAAGTGGCGGCCGGTTTCGCGTTTTGGTGATTCACGGCGTGGAAGATTGAGGGTGGTGTTGCTGTGTTTTCGGAAGAATGAAGGGGAGTGTGAAGGCTATGATTTGAAGAGGTGAGGTTGAGGGTTTCGAAGAGTTGCGAGTTATGATTTGAAGGTTCGAAAGGTTTGTTGGTTTTTCCAGTTTTTTGTTGTTGAAAGAAGATGAGTCCGGTTTGAGGGAGGTGAAGGAAGGGAGGTGGTGAAGAACGTCGTTTTGGTTGTGACCGGCGATTTGTTGAGGGATTCTGATTTCTTTGTGTTGCGGTTATTGTTGTTTTGTGAGGGTGGCGAATGAGAGGGAAGAAGAAGGGTGTTGGTGGTTGATGAAGGAAAGGGGTGATGTTCTGAGTTGAAGGAGGTGGGACGAAGTGTTGGTTCAGTGCGGTGAAAGAGGAGTTGGTTTTTAGGTGTCAATGGTGAGCTTTTTGAAGTCTATCCCTCTTTCTTTGGCTGATATCCCCTTCCATGTTTATGGTTGCAGAACAAAAAGTTTTTCAATGGAGATGGAGGGATCTTTTTTTTATGTTGCTCTCCTAGGGATTTTTTTTCTCCCTTTTGTGTGGCTGCCCCCTCCGTTGATATAAGTTTTTTTTAATTTTATTCTCAGGTTTTTTCTTTGGTTTGTGTTTTTGCCCAGAGGTCCCCGAGGTTTCTCCCTCCTTTATCTATTGACTTCTCTTTTTTCTTTTTCATTGTAGGTTTCATTTTTTCTAAATCTGTGAAAAGAATACAGGCTGGATTGATGCAGTAATATGTTGCAGATTTTTGTAATGCAGGCACTGTGTATTGCTTGTGTAGATATGCAGGAACTTTTGGCTTGTTTTGTGATGGCTTTTGGAGCAGTAAAATATGTTGTTCTATTTGGATGCAAATTCAAGGTTAAAAAGTGTAAAGGTGAATTGGTGTAGGCTGTGTGGGGAGTTGTTGTTTGACTTGGACCAATAATGTACACTCTAAAACTAACTAGAACAATTCCAACCCAACCAAATAAAACCAGATTAAATAATCTAATAATTAAAATAATAAATAAAAAGTAAAAATAACAAAAATACCAAAAATAACAATAACTCTTATAAACTAATTAAGATATAAACTAATTAAGATATAAACTAAATGAACAATTAAATTAAATCCAACTTTAAGTGAAATTAAAGCTAATTCTAAATAGTCAAAAAATTAAAAAGTAAAATTAACCAGCTTAATAAACTAATTAAAATACCTAAATTAAACTCAAATTGATTCTTTTAGAAAGTAATAACTAAAATTTAAAATAAAAAAGAAATTAAATTAAGATGTAAACTTAAATTACAGTAAATAAATAAAAGAAACGATTTAAAAAGAACAAACAAAAAACTAACTAATTTCTAAAATTAATTTAATCCTCCGAAATCAAGTATAAAATAAAATGATACTGAATAAAAATCGAACAAAAATACAATAATCAATGATTGATGATATGTTTTAACTTAAAAATGTAAAACGATCAATTTCCGATAAATCGACGGAAACACGTCAAAAATGAACAAAAATTTAAAAATTTCTGGTCAAAATTTAGGGTATGACACTAAGGTATACCTAAAAAAGTTTTAAAAAGGTGGGGCTTAGACAGCGCTTTCACTAAAAGCGTTGTCTAAGGTATACCTAAAAAATGTCAAAACGCGTTGTCTAATGGTACCATAGACATCGCTTTCGATTAAATATACCCCTTTAGACAGCGCTTTTGAGATTAAAAAGAGCGTTGTCTAAACCTTTAGCAGCGCAGGTTTAGACAACGCTTTAAAGCGTTTTCTAAGGCAAAAAAAACAATGTCTAAGGTCTTGTTTGACATACTGCATGTATCAAAATCTTATAAGAATCCAAATCCGGTCCAACCCCGCTCTCTATCATATCACTCCATCAAATTCTTCTATAGCATGCTAATTTATCTCTAAAGTATAGACATTATATTAGTGAAGACTATAAATTGACTTTGAATATTATATTTACTTCTCATTATGATAATGATTAATATAACATCAAAAAGGTTGTATTGTACAATCAGTTGTCGATATTCCAGTTTGGTGTGAATTTTATTTCTCTAACTTCTATCAGTTGAACTTCCAGACTGAAAAAATGACAAATGTTTTATAAAATTCACATTCCAACAGAAACATGCTTCAATATTATTTGAAAAGATAGTGTGACAGTGATTAAAAATAAAGTCATATACTATAGTATTTTCAAAACAAAGTGTGTGGTTTTTTAAAAATGAAATAAAACACTATTAGGTTCAATACACTTCTAACATATACTGAAAGGTAGTAATAAAAAGATTGCAATAAAAAAACACCCGAAAAAGCCAACCTTGTAACCAAAAGTCTCACAGCATGCCCTCCGAAAAACTGAAATTTTGTCTGCAAACACAATCTTGTATCTGTTTATGTTTCAACATCTCTTGTTATTCAAAAATCATCTTGGTAACAAAAAACACATACTATACCAAAAGTAGCAACTTATATACCCACCTCTCTTTTCGCTTGTTTAGTTTGGAAAACCTTATTATTATTGAGCAGGGCTCCCTAAAAAACTTTTGTTGGAACAATGACTGAATAAACGGTAGAGAACCTATTAGCTTTAAATCAAACAATAACAACATTTATGCAAGACTTACCTAATCAAATGTACCCAACAAAATAACTTTCATAAACCATTTATTTAATAAATGGGATGAGGATAAAGTGGTGTGGGTTCTAAGTAAATTCCCCTCTTATTTTGATTCTATTTGTTTTTATTAACTTTAACACTAAATTCTATCTCTTTATTCTTATCAATTCAATGACTAATATGTCAAATGATATCCTCCATCTCTCTTTTATATATATATATATATATATATATATATATATATATATATATATATATATATATATATATATATATATATATATATATATATATATATATATATATATATATATATATATTTACATTAAAAGTCATGTAAAACCGTTAATATTAACTTCAATATTTTGTGGTATAACTATATAATATGATTTCAAATGAAATGATAAATACATGTCTAGCATAAATAATAACAAACTATATAATCTTTATTGTTAAAATGTTCGTAATTGAGTCAAAGAACAAAAGTAATGTGCATGTCATGATTTCTCTATCTCAACCATCAAAAGACACAATTTTATGTTTTCTTAATTACCACTCACAAAATGTTATTACATTTATAAATTATGATATTATGTAGATAAATGTATAACTTATGAAATTGTATTTAGAATATACATATTATAAGGCACTTCATATTAATATGTGCAATTTATGTTATATAACTAGTGGGGATACTAGGGCGAATGCACGGATACCGGTCGGGACGCCCAATGAATATTAAAAATGAAAAATATAATGAAATAGAAATAAATTTTAGAAATCCGCTGCGTAGTTGTAAAAGTTGAATTTGGTTTCTTAAATGAATAAAAGTTGTTGTTTTTAGTTTCTTACAAACCAAAAGTGTTATGTATCAATTTTCTTGAAATTAAATGAAGTTTTTATAAGTTGAAAATATAGCATCCTGTTTGTGCATTTGTTAGTTGATACTCTGATTTTCATTATATTCGCTAGGTAGAAATGAGGTGTTACATATCCTCTTAAAAAGATAACACACTACTTCTTCCGAGATAGAGAAGTCTCTCATAGAGGATGATAGAACAATGTTGATTCTCCGTTTTGTTCTTCATCGGGGCATTTATGGGTAGATCATCCCATATGATGTACAAAGTTGTCCTATCGGTTGAACCTTACACTAGAGAATATGGGTTTTTGTTAAGGATTCGTTGCTCTCCTCTTTCTCGACCTCATGTGTCGTCTATAACTATTTCGTTTTCTCAATCTCTCTTTTATATTCTAGAATCTCTCTTCCGGAGATTCTTTTGGAAAGGGTGAAGTCTACTCTAGACATTAGTTATTTGGCCAACATATTTTTAGAATTCGCCATGAAAATAAATAAATAAAACAAAAACGTTAAAGATCATTAACTCAGACGGGTCAAATAGTCCGACAAGTATATCATATAAATTTCTTTTGTCAACTAAATACAGAATAACTATATTTTATCAATGGTGTAACTATTCGTTTATTTAAGGGTTAATAACATTTTTGTCTCCTACCATATGGGGTGAATCCCAAAAACAACCCTGAAAAAAACACAGATTTAATCCCCGTAATTTTGTGAAAAAAACACAGATTCAATCCCCGTAATTTTGTGGAAAAAAACACAGATTCAATCTCGTAATTTTAAGATTCCTTGTTTTAGTCCTTACTCTGCTTTGTTTGCTACTTTTTTTTAACGCGACGTGTCATATTTAATGGATTTTTATTTTTTCATTTTATTTTAATTTTTAAATTTCATGTGACACTTTTTTTTTAAATAAAAAAATTTAATTCTAAATTTTTTTTCTTATTATTTTTATTTTTAATGTAATTTTAAAAAATAAATTAAAATTTTATTGAACCTAATACCAATGTATTTTAGCAGCAGCCATGATTCCAAGTCTTTCATTTGTTATTGTGTGAATTGAGATATATATACACTCACAAACAATGTGGGAGTATAGTTATTACCCATATCTAAGCCCATATCTAAGCAGAAACAAGAACTCCACCTCGGTCTCTATTTCTCCATGGCAACGACAACATTCAGTCCCTTGAAAAGTGGGCTTAAGAAATTGGTATTGAATACAAAGATTTTCCTGATTTGTGTAACAAACCTGAAGTTGTCACAGATGTCCCGCAGTGCATTTCCAAGGTTAGCTAATATGTGGGATGGCTCTACATTTTTTGCTGCTTATCCAATCTATAGATTATTCATTAATGATTTATCAATTTGAAGATGAAGTAACACTTGTAGCACACTTTTTGTTTATTTCTACTTGATTTGTTCCTACCTACATTATCACTATTTTTCTTGATTTCTTTAGTATTCCTTTATATAATCTTTATGTTTTGACAAAGAAAGAATCTCTATGTTTATTAAAAACTTTGACTTTTATAACATCACCGTCTTCATATTCATTGTTAATGTTGTTTTCTTCGCTTTTGACTTTGGATGTTCATCTTCCTCTTCACTATTTCTTCACAGAACCATGGAAGAAGAAAATTATTTGGCTTTGACTTTGCATATTTCATGTAACTTTTTTACTAAATATTTTTCTAGAGTGTTTTCAACTACCATAAATATATATCCATGTTAACAAACTTCAAATAACATTATTAAGTGTGTGTTGTATTATAACTCTGACTTTTACAACATCACATCTTGGTTTAGCTATGATAATGTTCATCACTTGCAACTCCTCCAAACAGAACATGCATCCTTTCTGATAACTTCATATTTTGGTGTTTCCACTCCAATTCTTCCAAATATTAAACTCATTTCAAAGGTTGAGAATGAAATAAGTATCTAACTAAAGTGAATAATCTCAATCTCAACTTCAATCTCACTTCGTTTGCTATTGAAAAAAACAAAATGTTTAAATACTCAAACACAATAGAATACATAATAATGTATTGGGTTTTATAATGGGCTTGTGTACGTTTTAAATGGCTCAATATAACTAAGTTTTAATAAAAAATAACAATTTAAAAAATTAAAATTAAAAGTCCATCAAGATGACACGTCATATTAAAAAAATAAAAACCAACAAAAAAAGAATATTCAAATTTATGAATGAAATTTGGATTTTTCTTTTTACTTTGGGATTTACCTAATATAACATGGACAAAAAAAAGTATTAACCATTTATTTAATAAATGGGATGAAGATAAAGTGGTGTGGGTTTTAAGTAAATTCTCTGTTTATTTTGATTCTATTTGTTCTCATTAACTTTAACATTAAATTCTATTTTTTTATTATTATCAGTTTAATGATTAAGATGTCAAATGATCTCCTCCATCTCTCTTATATATATATATATATATATATATATATATATATATATATATATATATATATATATATATATATATATATATATATATATATATATATATATATATATATATATATATATATATATATATATATATTCTTTTTTGACATTAAAAGTCATGTAAAATCGTTAATATTAACTTCAATATTTTGTGGTATAACTACCTAATATGATTTCAAATGAAATGATAAATACATGTCTAGCATAAATAGTAACAAACTATATAATCTTTATCGTTAAAATGTTTGTAATTGAGTCAAAGAACAAAAGTAATATGCATGTCATGATTTCTCTATTTCAACCATCAAAAGACATAATTTTATGTTTTCTTTACCACTCAGAAAATGTTATTACATGTATAAATTATGATATTATGTAGATAAATATATAACTTATGAAATTATATTTAGAATATACATATTATAAGGCACTTCATATTAATATGTGCAATTTATGTTATATAATATTTCTTCATCTTCGTTTAGAAAAATAAAAAAAAATTCCTTGAGCTTTGTGTGGTTGATTATCGTTTTTAATATTTCATTTACAACAAAAAAGAATTTACACGAGTATTTTTCTCATCATCTGAATTCTTTTGTTTTAAGTTTGTTTCATATTTTTATTTAGTATGTTAAAACACTTAGAAACTTGAGAATATAATTTGAATTGTTGTTTTAAAATTTTTAGTAACATATAATGTTTTGTGTTACTAAAATATTGTACAATTTAAAAATAAGAATTAGTTTTCAATTGCAAATTAAGAATCAATTATATAGTGTTAGTAATTGATTTTTTTACTAATGTCTACGGATAAGAATATATATGCTCTTTATTGTTAAAAAAATATACAATTATAATTGTTATTTAAAATAGAAATTTTTTAAATAAGAATTAATTATTTTGTTAGTAAGAATCAATAAAAATCAATTATAATTAAATCAATTATTTATTAAAAAAAACTAATTAATATTGTCAATTATACGATAGTTTCAATAGACAAAATAATTTATTTTTATTCTAAAGTTGTTTATTAAAATTGACATTTTTCTATTAAAATTGATTCTTAGATTAAATTATTTGTATTTTTTACTTCAAAAATAATAGATATACTGTGACTTATTATTTAAATCATATTTATTAAAATTTAATTAAATAAAAATTATTTCACATCTGACACATTTATAACTAAAATCAATTTTACATATTTAAATTTATTGAAATTAAATCTTTTCCACTATACAATCATAACATAAAACCAATTATTCTAATATTCTCTCGTTTTCTTAATACTTCAAAATTTTCACTTATGTTATGCACTTTATTGAAATTAACTAAATGGAAATATATTATCCAATCAAATTCATTATTTTTGGCAAATAGTCTCCCCAAATCTTTCATGTACCCACTATGTTATTTTAGAATTTGTATCAGCTCCATTTAGACCCAATCCATTTATTCTAGTTTTAACTATGGATCTTTGACACGTGTTACCCAATCCATTTATTCCAGTTTTAACTATGGATCTTTGACACGTGTTAAAAAAAAATTAATGGTTGTGATCTAATAATAAAATATTAATGATAAACAAAATAAAATTACTATTCATCTTCTCTCTTTCACTTGTTTTTGTTTCTCCTTCTAAACCCTTTACCTATTCATAAATTAAAAAAAAAATACAACTCTCGTTTCTTAAATTTTCATTTTATCAATATTGTGCTACTGATTCGTCTACCAGTGACCGGTCACCACGTCGTCGTAAATAGTCGCCTCTGTAATTTTTTACTGTTCATCTTGTTTCAAGGAGGTATTATTGTTATTCAAATTTATTTTATTTTTATTTTGTTACTTTTCATCTTATTTGCAAAAAGTCCTTTAAGAACTCCATATTAGAAACAGCATATTTTGTTACTATTCATCGCGTTTTAGTTGTTGTTAGTTTACGGGTAACTTCATAATAGAAATAAGGGCTCCTTTAACACAAAAAAGACAATGAATAAAATATTTATTGTATATTATTTGATGTACATGAAATAAATTACTGTATCATTATTTGAAACAATTTACAGGATAAATTATTATAATAATTTCTCATTACTTTCTTTAATTATAAACGATTTTTATATTAAACTACAGTACAAAATAAAGTAGGAAAAAACTATGTTTTTTATTTTATCATGTTTGTGATCTCTTTGAATTATGTTTATGTATATTATTAATTTTATAGAATTATTAATACGATGATGATTATGTTATTTTTTAGATGAATATGTCGTCAATTCCGGTAGTCGATTGTGTTAATAAATAGGTGAATAATATCCATGAAAAAAAATGTAAATGGGCGAGATAATATTGTCAACATTGAACCTCACATGGAAATGAAGTTTGAATCTGAGGCGATGACTTATGACTTTTATAACGAGTATAGAAAAAGAATTGGATTTGGCATTCGTAGAGAATATGCAAATAAAAGTAGAATAGATGGAGTTTTGACTTCAAGAAGATTCACGTGCTTTAAAGAAGGTATACGAGGTGTTGACAAAAGACGACATTCAGTAGGAGAGCCTAGAGCCGAAACCAGAACGGGTTGTCAAGCGCGCATGGTTATTTCACTTGATCGCAAGATAGGGAAATATAAAGTTGTTGACTATATAGCTCAACATAACCATCCTCTTCAACCACCGGAGTATGTTCATATGATTCGCTCTCATCGACGCATTTCTGAAGCACAAGCATCACAAATTGTATTGGCAGATGAATCTGGATTAAGACCAAAGGATGTACATGAATATATGTCCAAGCAAGTCGGGGGAATAGAGACTATTGGTTTTACAAGACGTGATCTTAAGAATTACCTTCGAACAAAAAGGAGTCAATCACTAAAGTATGGTGAAGTGGGTGCATTGATGATGTATTTTAAACAAGAAAGTGAAAATCCCTCATTTTTTTATGACTTTCAAATGGATGTTGAAGAGCAAATAACAAATATATTTTGGGCGGATGCACAAATGATAAATGATTATGGGTACTTTGGTGATGTTATCATTTTTGACACTACATACAAGACAAATAAGGATTATCGACCGTTGGGAGTGTTTGTTGGACTTAATAATCATAGACAAACAATCATTTTTGGGGCAACATTGCTATATGATGAAACAATTCCTTCTTTCCAGTGGTTATTTGAAACTTTTCTCAAAGCAATGGGTGGAGAAAAGCCTAAAATCATTCTTACAGATCAAGATGCTGCAATGGCTAAGGCCATTTCTTTAGTTATGCCAGAAACATTTCATGGATTATGCACTTGGCATATAAGACAAAACGCTCTAAAGCATGTGAATCATCTATATCAAAAAAGTGCACAATTCAGTTCAGATTTTGAAGCATGCATAGATCTACATGAAGAGGAAGGTGAATTTTTGACTGCATGGAATTCTTTACTTGTTGAGCATAATGTTTTGGATGGTTCGTGGTTGCATATGATTTTTCAACTGCGAGAAAAATGGGCATGGACTTATGTCCGAAAAACATTCACTGCAGGTATGAGATCTACTCAATTAAGTGAGAGTTTTAATGCGGATTTGAAAACTCATTTGAAGTCCGATTTAAATTTGGTACAATTTTTTACACACTTTAAAAGGGCCGTCAATGGTAAACGAAACAACGAGTCTGAAGCGAAATATGAATCAAGACATAAGATACCTAAATTGAAAATGAAGAAGGCTCGTATGCTCATACAAGCCGGAAATGCTTACACTCCAAGAATTTTTTAGGAATTTCAAGAGGAATATGAGGAATATCAAAATACTTGTATAAAGAATTTGAATGAAGGTATGTATGTTGTTACAAACTACGATAATGAAAAGGAGAGGATAGTAATAGGAAATCCTATGGAACAAAAAGTTTCTTGTGATTGTCGTAAATTTGAGACACATGGTATCTTATGTAGTCATGCTTTGAAAGTTTTGGATGTCATGAATATTAAATTAATTCCCGAACACTATATACTAAAGGGATGGACAAGAGATGCAAGATTGGGAAACAATCAAGATGGAAAGGGGGGACATGTTGAATTAGACACAAAAGCCCATTTCATGAAGCGATACAATGAGTTATGTCCTCGAATGATTAAATTGATCAACAAAGCTTCGGAATCTCATGAAACTTACATATTTTTGTCCAAAGTTTATGAAGAGTCCGACAAAATAATTTATGATATGTTGGCCAAAAAGTATGAGGATGGAGAATCAAGTGGAATGGTTCATGTATCCATATCAATTGGAGATGATGAAAATGATACTATTGGTGGTGCCAAAAGCATAAAGAAGCGAGATTGTTCTCGTAATAGTAAAAAACGAGATAAATCTTGGGTTGAGAGATTAGCTAGAAAGAGAAAGAGACACTCACAAACAAAAAGAAAATTTCAAGAGGTAATTATCATCAATTTATACAATATTTTTTAATGATACCATTCACTTAACTTTTTTGTATTATGTAGCAATCTACAAATCAAGTTGGCTCATTGAGGGTTCAACATCCAGCTACAAGTCAAGTTAACACATTGCAACTTCAACATCAAGCTACAAATCAAGTTGACACATTGCAACTTCAACATCAAGATACAAGCCAAGTTTACACATTAGGATATCACAATTTCTTTTAAGAATATTTTGTAGGGATTTTGATATATTTTTTTGGATACATTATTTTGTCCTATGTTTTGAAACTTATTGTTGTTCAATGATTTTTGGAATTTGTTTTCTTGTAACAAGAGTTGCATTTTTTGATTTATCATTCACTGATTTTTTCTTCATTTCCTGGTTTTGGTATATTTTGATTTTTTTCTTCATTTTCTGGTTTTGGTATATTTTGGTTTTGGTATATTATTCTTTTGGCATTTTATGGCTTTGATATTTTCTACTGCTTTTAGATTTAACATATTTTGATTTATGTTTTTGGCATTTTATGGCTTTGATATAATCTACTGTGTTCTTTTTGCCTTTCTTCTTCTTCTTTTTCTAAAAAAAATTATACAGCAACAGGAAAACCTTATCACTTTTTTGGTACTTAAAAACTATATTATACCACAACATAAATTTCAATTTGTATGAACTTTATCATCAATGGTCTTCAATTTGTATGAACTTTCTCATCGGTATAAAAAAAAAATGCTTTAATATTGAAATTGAACTTTCTCATCAATGGTCTCAATTAATCTCAAATAATATAAAATAGCTAAAATTGTTGGCAATCAATAACTGAGAAAGAAAAGAACCATGGTCTATTACCAATCTTATTATCAATTATTTTGAAATTATTTTTTTAGTAATAATTGCAACAAATACTGATTATCTATCTTTAATCACCAACAAAAAATACAGATTTTCCATCTTCATTCACCAACATCAGTAAAGAAATGGAAAGTGCAATACACGACAATGAGGAGGCTGAGGTCACGGCGGTGATATTGATGAAGAGATCTGAGCTCACAACGGCGAGAGATCGGAGAGTTTCGAATCACAATGGTGAAAGATTTGAGTTTACGGTTCTGAGAAATCTATTGCAATCATGATAGGGAAAGGGCAAAACAATTTTAAAGTGAGGAAGAAGAATAAAAAAAAAATTGAGTTTTTCATAGTATTTTAGCATTTGAGCGTATTAGGAAGAAGAACAGAAAAAGAGATTTTATTATATTTTTATTTATTACCAAAATTAAGAAATATTTATTTAACTTTTAATCTGCACCTTTAAAAAATTTAATTGCCACATGTCACTTATCTATAAAAAGAATTGGATAACTGGATATTCTCACTGGAGCAGCAGATACGGTCTCGTTATTTTAGGCCCTAATTAACTAAATGGAAATGTATTATCCAATCAAATTTATTATTTTTGGCAAGTGGTCTCCCCAAACCATTTCTTGTACATTTGGCAAGATTATTTAGATGAATTCTTATCTACATATTACAAATAAGTTGGGTAAAATTACCCAACTAACATGTCAAAAGCTTAATGGTCTACGTGTACTTTAATTTTTCAAATTTTTAGAATGAATAATTCATTTTCATGTAATTTCAATTCAATCCCATTTTCATTAATGGTATTTAGTTATCAAGGAAAATTATGTTCCCAAAAACTTCTCCTCTCTCACAAGGACATTATTTCTCTATGCACTTTTATTGTCTCTATAATTATTTATTGAAATTTGATTTTTCTTTATATTTTAGAAATTATACTCTTAAATTATTTTATTTTTTAGTAAAGATGTTTAATTTCAAAAATCTATTATATTGTATTCGTTAATATCTTAAGTTTCAAAAGTTCAATTTTTTATACTTATATTTAAACTTTAATGATGATGTTTAATTTTTTAATAATATGTTATATTTATTAATATCTTGGGTTTCAAAAGTTTGATTTTTTTTTATCATTTGAAGATGTTTAAACTTTAAAAAATAATATTGTATTTTTTGTCCTACCTCGTTCTTAAAAACAAAATCTTGTGTATTTAATTTTCTTAAAGACCACCACAATAAAAAAAATTGTTGAAGTATTAAATAGATTGACAATTTATATAATCACATAATTTTAAGAAATAAAAATACATAATACTAGTTAAGAAAATAAAAAATATGTAATTTAATAAATTTTGAACAAGTGATACTAATAATTCTTTTTCAAAAACATTTTTCTCAAAAAAATTTCCTCAGCGTGAAATTTTTAAATATACAATTAAAATTCTAATAAATTATATAAAATATATATTAGAAAAAATATTGTTCTGGCTTAACAGGTATTCTACGCTCAATTAAGACTCAATTCAGATTACCTGGTTTCGACCTTATGATCGTTGAGAATAGAACCGTTAGAATATAGCTCACCGTGAGAAGATTCTGACTGAATGCATCAATACCGAGTTCAAGCAAGGAGGCGCTCGCTTCTCCAAACCAACTGCGATGATTACTGGAAAAATATGAGAATGTGATGGTGGACCTCTCGGAGCCTGATTAATGAAAAATTATAATCGGTGATCTTCTAGTGAAGGAAATAGTCAGTTAAGAATGACCATTTATAGTGGAAGACTTGTGAATTGTGATTCGGGAAGGTGATGGTAGATCGTTGGAAATCCGATTGATGAAAATTTTAAATTTATTTGTTTATTGGTCCATATGTAGACGATAGATGGTGTTCTTCCGGTTAAGAAAATAGTTAGTTGAGAAAGACCCTCTAATGGGAGACTTATGAATTTTTATTTGGTAATGAAATTTTTGAAATTGCTTATTTTTAAGTCTATTTTTATTTGTTTATTAGTTCATTTTACACATTAAAGAACATAGGAAAATTGAACCTTGTACCCTACACTTGTCCCCTACCCCTACATAATTTTCAATATTCCAATTTTGTCATTTTAATATTTATTTAATTATTTTTAATTTTTACCTGAAGTACCATAGGTAGGTTTTTCGGTGTAAAAATTTCCAAACCGGAAGTAGCTAGGATAGGTTATCAGGTTCACAAAAATCTTTCACCGGAAGTAACACACTTGTGTTATCTGGTTTAGGATTTTCTTAACCGGATGTAGCTATATTGGGTTTTCCGGTTTGTATTTTTTTTATAATTTTGATAATTTTTTACAATACGCGTACCTGCCTAACGCTCTGGTGGTAACTGACTCAATCAATGACTATATCCAGTGAATCAATGTCAGGGGATGTGATGGTACGTACTGCTGGTATCCAAACTCTCGTACTGTCAGGTAAATAAAGGACAGATGTATCGTACCACCGCATATCACCCTTATACAAAGTGATATCATCATAGGGTTCTGTGTTTCCTATGATCCTCGAATGGGTGTCATATCACATCACTGGGTGTCAATCCATCTAACTGAGCTCTGATCTCGTCAACCTTCGTCGTCGATTGCTTGTAGCACCACTTCATCGTCATCGGAAGTCGACTACCAACACCAGAAATCTTCGAGAATCCTCGCTTCCCAATAGTTGACCAAAAATTGTCAAAATTAAAATAAAATAAATTAAAATAAAATAAATACGAACCGGAAAACCCAAGATAGCTATTTGCGGTTAAGAAAATCCTAAACCGGATAACACAAGCGTGTTACTTCCGGTGAAGGATTTTTGTAAACCGAATAATCTATCCTGGCTACTTCCGGTTTGGAAATTTCTACACCGGAAAACCTACCCATGGTACTTCCGGTTCTTCTCGTCCAATGTAAAAAATAATATTTTTTTAATCTAACTTCGCGGTAAAAATTAAAAATAAGTAAATAAATATTGAAAGGACAAAATTGGGATATTGGAAATTATGTAGGGGTAGGGGGAACAAATGTATGGGTACAAGGTTCAATTTTCAGAACATAGTCAGTTGAGAAAGACTATTTCTAATAGTCAGTTTATTTGTTTATTAGGAAGATTGTACCATATACCCCTACATAATATTTTTTTGAACTTAAATGCCCTCATATAAATAGTTAAAAGAATAAATTTTGTTTCCATTTTTACTTTTCACAGCGTTGGCAAAAAAAGAATTTTCTCAAAATCTTCCCGGAAGACTCCAAGTAAGTCTTCCGGTTTGTTTTTAATATATCGAAAGTCTTTGTTTATGTCTTCCAGTTCATAATTTGTTTGTGTTGCATATCGGAAGATTTTCATTAAGTCTTCCGATTTTATCTCTTTTGGCGCAGATGCATTCTGAAAGTCTTTGTTTAAGTCTTCCAGTTTATAAATTATTTGTGTTGCATACCGGAAGACTTTCATTAAGTCTTCCATTTTTATTTTCAAAAAATTATGTACCGGAACTCTTATATGCAAGTCTTTCGGTTTTCAACTTTTTTTTATTAATTTTTTTTTGCAGAGGTACGCACACGAGGCAGAGATGGTAGGATAAATGTTCGCTCTATGGGACGAGGTGATACGTCTAAAAGGACACAAGAAGATCATATCGGTACATCTGCAACAGCATCAGATCCAGTTGGATATTTATTCAGGAGGACCGTACGATACCAGTGTTTTGGTTAAGTACGAGCATCATGTTGCTAGACGATTATGGTTCGGCGAGGTAAGTAAATTATAATTATTTAGTATTGAATAAAAACTGAAATTTATATTGTATTATATAATTTTCTTAATTTTTTTTTCCAGGAGAGAGGTGCGAAGAAGGAGTTGAAGGTTGCAGGGCATGGATTGAAGCTGACTCATATGGTTCCACAACAGCTTCCACCAGAGATGGGGACTTGGATATCTAGGTCCGGTTTAGCTTCTCTACAGAGAACCAGTTTTAAGAAGATAGATGCAAACTTGATTTCCGCATTTGTTGAGATGTGGCATCTAGAGACATCTTCATTTCACATGTCGTTTGGAGAAATCACGATTACTCTGGATGACGTTGCTTGTTTGCTTCACCTGCCCATCAGGGGTATTCTGGAGCCTTCAACATATCAGTGAAGACCTAGCTATTGAGTGGATCGTTGACTACCTAGGAGTGTCACAGAAAGTGGCACTATTTCAGGTCCGTGAGTGCAGGGGTTCGTACTACAAACTGTAGTGGTTATATAATCGATTCGTAGAGCATAGATTTGCTTCATCGTGGGCATATGCGACCATTTTTTTAGTAGATAAAGTTTGCACCTTATTTTTAATTCAGTCAAGGTGTAACTTTGTAATGTGAGCCGATAGTTGGCCGAGATCGATAAATACATGATGACTATAGCATCACGTCTAAACTTTCAAACGATAGAGATAAATACAAAAATTTGAACGGAATGAATTAAGATATAAATATCGATGCAAATAGATATTAGTTACATTTATTTGAAAGATAATTTTAATTATTATAATAAGTTAATGATTCAGATTTTATGGGAAATACATAATGTATTTTTTTTTTACTTTTAATATATTTTTACATGGAAACTTAATATTTGGGTTTGAACGTGAGTTATTGTTTTTCAGTTTGTTTGCTATTTAGAATAGTTTAGTAGTTTATACATTCTTTTGGTTCAATTTAGTTCTATATATTAAAACCATTTAAATATATATTATAATGCAATTTAGATATAAACATTGTTTGAAATTTTTGAAATCTGGCAATAAAAGAAGTGAATGAATGTGTGAAATGTTCAGCATACCATGATGCATAATTAGTGGAAGGCAATAAGAAGAAAATTAGATAATTAATGAGTAGAGAAATGGGTGGCTGAGATGTGTTTCTCTTACATCAGTAAGGTGCTATTGATAATCATAGTGAGTTCATGTCCATTTTCTCCATTTAAATTAGTATTAGTCTAGAAAGATGAACCTAAGAATGATATTTGCAAAAGAAATTTGATAAAGTCTTTCAATTATGCACCAATAACTCATGTCATAAGAATTGTTTTAATGAAAATAAAATTTTCACTTCTAGGCATCATACAATCAGTGATTCATACTAAGTTTTATTTGTTTTATATGTTTACCAACTCAACACTTTTCATATGTGGAAAATATTAATCTAAAGATGTATTTATTTCTATTCAACTAAAGTGATAGAAAGCTTTATAGAATTTTTTTGTTGTCGGTTTGATAAACTATAATTCATATGATTTGAAATAATTGTGATCATGATGATTCATGTTAAGTTCATTAATATAAATGCTCTTGGTTATAAACTTTTAAGGTAAAAATTGGTGTCAGAGTTTAATATGATCCTTTGTTAGAAGATAAATTTAGACCAGTAATGGAAGAAAACTATTATCTTAATAACCATTTTTTTTTTGTTAGAACTAGATCACACACAAACAAGTACAATGTAATACAAACTCGAGAATTGAATATTCTTCTTTACCACGTGAAGTCTTAAAAAAAGGTGATGTTTCAGAAACATATTAATCTTGAGTATTTCTTAATACATCACATGGGTTTCTATGACATCTTACAAATTATCTTTTATGTTCTCAGTTTTTGGATGTGCACATCCGGACGCATCAATTTTTTATAAAATATTGGTTTTTTTCGGATGCGCATATCTGGAAAGCTCCACCGGATCTGCACATCCGTAAAAATACCATAACTTTATTTATTTTTTTAAATCAATTTTGTTAGTTTGTCGCGGATGTTAAATTATCGTCGCAACTCAATATAAATTTGAAAACATCCATATATAAAATAAAACGATAATCCTGTCAAAATACATTACAAAAATGTAAAAAAAAGTACATTAAACAAAAACTATTGCGTATGCCTAAGAATCTCTGTTGGTTCCCCTGCTCCTACCAGTCGTCCTGGCTCGTTGTCGACGGTACTGAAGTGCCCCACGAGTAATCTCAAGGATCATGTCCATGGCAAGTCTGCCACTAGAGCCCTCAGGGAGGTGACCGTCCGCAATGACCTCCCACTGTATCTTCTCTATCTCACGACAACGAGGTAGGACATCTTGCGTATGATCCAACTGAGATTACTGCTCCTCTAATATCTCCTGATGAGTAGGTCTGGGCGGTGATCCCTCTGCAGTGGGCACCATCAATGGGTGTGAGACTTTATAGAACCAGGAGATGTACCCTACAACAACGCTCTAGTCTCTTGGGCCCTAGTCTCCCGAGCCTCTTCCTGTACCAAGTAGTTATGGAAGTCATCATATCTCTCACCTATCTCCCCACGGGTCAAGCCAATTGGAGCAGACTCAAGATGCATCCTGGGGATGGTCTGAAAGTAACCGAACTGACGCAAGACGTGCTCCGAAAGGTATCGAGCAGTGATGGTCGAACTACATGTCAACCATCCTGAGAACAGCGATGCATCTTCAAACGGGTGTGTCACTCGGTGCTCGACATAAGCGTCATAAAAGATATCCTCAGCAGCCACACGATCAAGATAAACTATGTACAAATTGGGCGCGTGGTTCCCTCTGAGCAGGACAAAGGTAGAAGCACACGACATCTCCTCAGTGTACTCCAAGACACTCCTCCAACCAATAATCTTATGAAAGTGTTGTAATATTCACGCCTGGAATTGAAAACATAACATCAGTGTTAAACATTATAATGAATATAGAAATAAAATAAATGAAAAATATGACTTAGAATATAAGATTGTTACCCTGTATATCGTGCAACTTCCTGCCACAGTCTTGGTTGCCCAACGGCAACCATCTGAGATCCTGGAGTAGGTGTATGCCAGCATAGTCGCCCCCAGTTGTACCAATGGTAAACGATATCAACATAAGTGAAACTGGTGTCTACAAACAGTCGTGTCCCAAGAAAAAATAGATAGAAGCATCTCAAGGCACACTGCTTGTGGATCTCTACCTCAACTGCATTACCATATTCCCGTGCTGCCTAAACAAACTCCACACGAAATCTGTCTGTCAGAAAAGAGAACCGGACATGTGCACCTCTCAACATGGTTACCTCCACAAGTGCATCAACATGGGTAGCCTCGAGCTCCTCAGTAAGCATCTTTATTGCGTCCACCTTCGTTATCCTACCGTGACAGAGCAATGTGCCCGTGATCAGTAAATGTAAAATGCAAGAGATGTGGTCTAGTGTGATCGTGAGCTCGTCGTACGGTATATGGAATGAGGATGTCTCAGGGTGCCATCTCTCAATAAAGGCCATCAGCATACTGTACGTGATCTGAGAATACCCAATCCTTCCTCTGAGACCAGAGGTAGAAAGTCTAGTACGGAACCACTCATTATTTGGATGCTCTGTAACCATGTCTAAGACCTTACCCCCATGGTTATAAAACTTCTAGGGATCCTTCTCCTGAAAATTTCCAAATAAAACAATGTTACAAAATGAATATATTTTCAACAGAAACAATTCTAAACAAAGAATACTTGTCCTAGCCAGACATATCTGGCAGTATGCTTAGAGTACCCCAAGAGTAGGGACATATCAGACGGTCCCCTAGGGTAACCCTCTAGCTCATCGAAGTCGTCATCACCCTCATATGCCAGGTGATCACCCTCAGGACCAGGAATAGTTGCCTCAATGGGTGCATCACGAACAACCTCCTGAGGTGTGGCTGATGGAACAATAGCAAGTGTGGGAATGGTAACATGTGTAGGAACAAGAGCAGGTGTAGGAGCAGGAGTCACCCGACGATGCTTGCGTGTGGGGACCTAGATGAAGAACCAGTAGTAACCCGACGCCTCCGAGATGAAGAAGTTGTGGTTGTGGTAAGAGTGGCATGTGACGTGAAAGGTTGTGGTGTAGGATATCCCGCAGTTGTGGTGGGAGTGGTATGTGATGTGGAAGTTGGAGGTGTATGATGTCCCTCGTTAGTATGGGCACTGGGACATCCTCTGCGCCTAATATCTTAGCTCTAGCTTGCGTCCGCTCATGCCGAACGGATGCATGATGCGCTGGTCGGTCGTGTATCATATGATCCTCTCTATCATCCATGTAATTTTCAAAGGATATAAATAAACTAGAAGTTTATAAATATGATAAATAAATAAAACACAAGTTGCTTCCGGATGTGCACTTCTGAAAGTACTCAGAATTTATAACGTTGTGTTTTTCCCGGGTGTGCACATCAGGAAGAAAACAACGTTGGAAACTTCTGGATCTGCACATCTGGTACATTTTCATACTACCTAAAAATTCCTACACCTAAATGTCTACTCTAAATTGATTACTTGTAAATAAATCTGAAACTCTAAAATTCAAAAACTTACCGATTAAACTGATATACAGAGGTTGTGAAGTGTATTGATCGTTGTAGAAGTTGCTATGCACCGAACTCGAGTGAAAAAAGTTGAGATTTGAGGAAATGAAAAATTGAGAGTTTGAGAGAGTTGGAATGTGAAAAGTGAGGGGAAGAAGCTCTGACGCGAATTGTTATATGAAATACTTCCGGATGTGCACATTTGAACGTCTTCCTGATATGCACATGCTGAACAAATTAACGTTTTTTTAAAAATTGGTGCGTCCGGATGTACAAATCCGGAAACAGAGGGTAAAAAAATAATTTTGTGTGGTGGCTAAGTAATGAGGTGTATTAAGAAATTATCTTAATTTATATTTTACTCATTCAAATCGAAAATCAAATTGTATTGGTATTGCTTCATTTTCAGATGAATTTAACCAACCATTACATACCCACCAAATCAGAAAGGAGATAAATCATGATGAAAAAAAATCGAGTATATAAGAAACTAATAGAATTGACTATTGAAAAGAAAAATCAAGACCTATCTTCTATAGAGGATGTAAGAGATACTCCTAATGCGAGCAAGACGAAGGATTATAGAGATGCATCATTGCGCTTAAAGAAGAAGGAAGAGAATCACAATTCTACATTCAAACATTTGTACACCATATTACATGTTGATAACTTAAAATAGTGTAATTATTATAAATTAGTTTTATTTATAATTAATTAAATTTAATTCATGATTTTAGTCGGTGCAACAACAGATTGAAGACCAGAAAGATCTTCAAAAAAACTCAATGGGGAGAATCGTGATCTAGAATAAAAGCCGATACACTCTCGTTTTGATTGGAAATAAATAAATAAAAATGTATTGCATTGAGATTTTTACACTAAAATAAATAAATAAAACATAAATAACCCGATCAATTCCATTAAAACTATCATATTTCTAAAATTCAAAAAACAGATGTACTTAATTTATGTTTGAGGATTTCTTAATACACTCCTTGCATTACTTAGACATCGCGTGAAATTCCACTTATGTCCCCTGATTCCAGATGTGCAAATCAGGGCGCACCACTTTGTTTTAAAAAAACTTTCGGATGTGCATATCTAGAAGGTCTCTGTATATGTAGATCCGAAAGAAATGCGGATATATTTCAAACTGCATTATCACTCCCCCATTCTCTCCATTCTCAACCTTTCTTCTTCCACACTCACCCTCACCAACCTAAAAAAACCTTATTTCATCAATACCATTTCTCACTCAAAAATGCCAACTTTTTGGTGAAAAAACTCAAAGGGAGCAAGAGAAGATTGAATTTCAGGTAAATATTCAACTTTATCCACTATATTGCTCACATTACGAGTCTACTTTTTCTGAAAAATAAAGTTACGTGACTCCTGGATGTGCACATCTGATAGCTATTTTTTATGAACATTTCCGAATGTGAACATCTGAAAGAATGTATGGCAATGGTTAATTTTAATTTTCAGAATTTATTATTTGGATTTAGTTATGTATATTTATTGTTATGTTATTGTTTATTAATAGATATAGTGCACCCTGATAACATCTCAAAAGAAATATTTTCGACGATTTCTCCAAATGTTGATGGGATTATCATAAAGTCGGTTGATGTCGTCGTTGACTTTAATAACAAGCAAGATTTTGATGATCGTGAAAGCATGCTCTCATATATTCGTAGGATGGCTCTTGGCCTTGGTTTCGGTGTCAATATTAGAAGATCGGATAACGGTTCAGATAGAAGAATTGCTTACGTAATTTTGGGATGCGAAAGAAGCGGAAAATATCAGGTTCCTCTACGAAAGTTAAAAAAAGACAACACCGGTAGTAGAAAATGTGAGAGTCCTTTTAGAATTTTTTGTTACACTATAACTTCTAAAAAAATGGAGATTTAGTGTTGTTTGTGATATACTTAATCACAAATTGTCCTCAAAGTCTCAAGGTCATCCAAGTGTATGTCGGCTCAATTTGGAAGAGAAGACAAGTATTGCCGACATGACTTTGAATCTTGTCCAACCGAAAAATATACTTCCCATGTTGAAACTGAAGGAACCCGACAATGTAGCAAATATAAAGCAAGTGTATAACATCCGATATCAGACAAACAAAGAAATTAAGGGAGATAGAAGTGAGATGCAACAACTGTTGAAAGTTCTGGGGGATAACAATTATGTGTCTCGGTACATATATCGTGATGATGGAGTTATGGTCCGATATATTTTTTGGACACGTCCGGATTCTGTAAAGTTGTTCAACACTTTCTCGACAGTGCTAATTCTTGGTTGTGAAGCTTGAGTATCGTTCACATTCGGTTGACAACGAAGGAAACATCACTTACAACATGCTTGAGCTCAAGAATACAGAGGATGTTAAAGCGATGTGGCAAACGTATTTCCAGTACGAAGAACAATTTTCGCTCGAGTTCGAGGCAACCGTCCGTAGAACAGTCGACCAGATCTTTAAAATGTGCAAACTTCCACCGGGCTAGTGATCGTTGTAATATTTAAATTTATGTTGATTTAATGACGAATTGAATGTAATCCGATTTTATGGTATGAATGTGAGAAATGTTGGAATGAGGTAATTATGCACTGGTTTTATTCTGAATCTGCAAATGCGAATGGTTTCCGGATGTGCACTTCCAGAAAAAAACTAGAGGAAAAAAGGTGCGTTCAGATTTGCAAGGTGTCTAAGTAAGTCAATGGGTGTATTTAGAAATTCTCTTATGTTTTATATCTATCATATATCATAAAACTATTGGATTTATTTTTTCATTTCATTTATTTTTTTTTTCATATGAAGGCATCATTGGAAATTCAACATACTAAAGAGATTATATGATGTCTAGATTTACAAACATGGAGAAGACAATTATCTAATCATTATTGTCCAAGAATACAACAAAATCTTTTCAATTGATGAACTTTATTTGTTTACACACGACACAAGATTGAAATGTATATGTAATATATATATTTTTTATTTTAAAAATATCAGTGTTTAGTTTTTTTTTCATTAACAAGATTCATTAAGAAGAGAATAATGAGCTCTTAAAACCACTTACAAGAAGTGAGACAAAATTTGACAAAGGAAAATTACAAACCAATTGAACCTTAAGAAAGGTAGTATAAAAGAAATTTTCTAAATTCATAAAAGTTACAATTGGAGCGAGTATTTTTCTTGATGAAAGACCATCTGCAAACCAAAGCCTTGATATTCCACGCCATATCTAAAACATTCCAAGGCTTATTCCTGAAAATAATTTCATTCCTCAAGGACCATAAACTCCAAGCGGTAGCCATCCAAATACATCATTCCATCCTTCTTTTCACCTGGTGCCTCTTGCAAAACAGATACCACTTCAAAAAAACTTTCTTTGATGTTATTCGACTCAAAATCTATGAAACCAATCCACTTGGCCACCTCCCTCCAAACCAAGCAAGAAACACTACAATACAAAAGAAAATAATCTACCGATTCGCAAGTATTAAGGAAAAAAAACGCACTCAACACCATTATTCTGAAGAGAACATCCTCTAATAAGGAGGGAGTCCCTTAGTAGGAAGTCTATTAATGAAGCATCTCCACCCAAAAGCCTTGATTTTAGAGGGAACATCCAAATTCCAAATTAAACTTAAAACCTCATTAAAAATATTATTCAGACCGAAATGAATGCGAAGCTTACTAGAAATATCAAAGAAACTACTCATCGAGAATACTCCCTCTGAGTCCGACAACCACCAAATGGAATCCAGGACAACAACGTCAAGTTGCATGTGATACAGAGCAACCCGCAACAACTGCATTTCCAGGACAACAACGACTATTTCTGGATCAACCACCCCAAAATTCCCCCATATGCACTCAATTCCCTGCCAAGCTCTCATGCAAGCAATGACGACGTCTTTAAGATGAGAGAGATTGAATAAGAACGAAAATTTATCTTTAAGACAAAGATCTCCTAAACACCAAGAATTCCAAAAAGAATAGGTAAAACCATTACCAATGGAAAATCTACAATTCAGAACAAATATATTATCCGAGAAACATTTGTTCAAGCTAAGTAAATCCCTCCACCAAAATGAAATACAAATCGTCCCCTTCAAAGAATCACCAGAACAAACCACCTTCAAATTGATATCGTCGTATCTAGCCTTTAACATTTCATACCATAAAGCATTAGATTCGACCAAAATCCTCCACCTCCACTTGTGAATGAGAGCCAAGTTAAAATCATTGATCCGTCTCAACCCAAGCCCCCCTTCTCAATCGGAAGACATATCGCCTTCTAACTCACCCAATGATTTTTTTTATCCTCCGAACCACCCCAAAGGAAATTACTTTAAATCCTAGTAATCTCCTTGACAATCTTCATCGGAGCTTTATAAAACGAAAGCATAAAAATCAAAATACTAGACAATACCGATTTCAAAAGAGTTAGCCTCCCCCCAAAACTAAGCATCATATTACTCCAACAAGAAAGCCTATTCTTTAACTTTGCCAATAAACCCATCTACATAGGAATACAACTATAATTGTAACCAACAGGAATGCCAAGAAAAATAAAATTATTCTCCTCCATCCTATAAGAAAGGAAATAAGTAGCCACCTCCATAAAACGAGAACTAATGTTTATGCCAATAAGATTGCTTTTGTATAAATTAATCCCCAAACCTGAGACAAGCTCAAAGCCCATCAACACCGCTTTAATAGCTCAAATGTGCTTCCAACTACCATTTCTAACCAATAAAGTATTGTCTGCAAATTGGAGAATGTTGACAAAACATTTTCCATTAAAATTGAAACCCACAAAATCTCCACTCTCCACCAACTTACTAACCATACCCCTCAATCCTTCTTCCATTATAACAAAGAGAAACAGAGAGGGTCTCCTTGTCTCAATCTGCTCTCAACTGTGAATTCCTTCTAGGGCTTCCGTTGACTGAAACCGACATTTTACTCGAAAATATCAAAGCTTCTACCCACTTCACCCAAACCTCACCAAACCCCATCTTCCTTAACATAAACCTAAGGAAGTCCCAACACACTCTGTCATAAGCCTTTTCAAAATCCACTTTAAAGAGCAAACAACCTTTTCCCTCCTTTTTGGAAAAATCAACCAATTTGTTAGCCACCAAAACCCCATCAAGTAATTACCTTCCCGGAAAGAAAGCATTTTGGCTATTAGAAATAATATAATTCAAAACCTTCTTTAATATTTTCGTCAATTGTTTTGGTAAAGCTTTATAAACACAACCAACAATACAAATAGGTCTATAAACACAACCACACTTGGTTTATACGCTAATAAAAACCTAAAACAAATTCAATTGCAAACTAAATTAAACTCAAATGTAAATGAATCTGATTTATATCTAACACCTTCCCTTAATTAATATTCCGCTAATCAAAATCAACAACACCAATTCCATCCCTCAAATGGATGAAATGTCCAGTCTTGATAGCCTTAGTCAGTACATCTTTCAGTTGCTTCTGAGTGTTACAATGAACAACTTCAAGCACTGCATTCTGGACTTGATTTCTCAAAAAGTGGAACTTCGTGTCAATATGCTTGATGCTTCCATGCAACACTGGATTCTTGACAAGGTTTATAGTCGATTTGTTGTCAATCATTAAATTCATTAGTTTGCTCACCTTGATCTTTAGATCCTACAACAAGTTCAAAATCCATACAGCTTGACAAGCAGACAAAGCACCTACAATATACTTCGTTTCACATGTTGACAATAAAACCATTGGTTGCTTCTTGGAGCACAAAAAATATGACCTCCCAGATACTTGAAGAAATATCCAGAAATACTTCTTTTGTCAATTATGTCTCCACACAAATCAGAGTCTGAATAGCACATCAGCTCTGACTCATATTTAGAATCAGAGGGGAAAAACTCCATACCTCTGAGTCCCCTTATAATGTATCTCAATATCCTGATAGCAGGCTGGTAATATGACCATTTTAGTTTGTTCATAAACTTACTCATCATTCCAACTGCGTAACAGATATCAATTCTAGTATTACAGAGATATCACAATGAACCTACAAATTGATAAAAAATTATAGCATCCACATCATCACCCTCAACATTAGAGTCCAACTTGTGATTTGTTTCAATCATTGTTTATTTCCAATTAAGTGATTTGAGCCGCCAATGTACATCAAATTCATAAGCCATCAATAGCACAGGTTCATCATCTGATTATCATATGCCTATGTTTACTTTTCCTAATTTCCTTTCCTTGTTTAACCAACAATCAGCAACAAAGTGACAAAACTTCTTACAACAATAACATTGAATCTTCTTTTTGTCATCCTTCTCCTTTCCCTTCTGATGTTTCTACTCATCAGAGTCGGAGGCTTCTGACTTTTAATAACCACTACCATGTCTCTTCTTAGTCTCTGACCAAGACTGCTTCTGATTCTTCTTACTATAAGATTCCTTTATAGCCTGCTCTACCTCTCTTTCAGAGGTTATCTCAATCAGATGCAACACTTGTGCCTCTAGACTACTCTACAACTATTCATTTTTTATAAGTTTTTAAATATAATTATGTTTTACTCTTGTATTTTAATATAAAGAATAAAATACAATATAAAAATAATAAATTCATACATATTTAATAAATAGGCCGGCCTGATAGGCTTATAAGACTTTTTATATGACATGCGACCTAACCTAATTAACTAAGTTGGCATATAGAAAAAGCCTAGGTCTTTTCTATTTAAAAAAAAGTCTAGCCTGATTTTAGCCTATGTAGACTAGGCCTTAGGCCCCTCTTAATTGATCTGACATATTCTCATCCCTAAAACTTATAAAGCTTTGGAGAAATATATAATCACAATTGAATACAAACTTAAAACAAGCCATACTCGGTGACATGTATATCCAAGAGTTCCAACAATACGTGCGTGAAGTGTAGTGTTTCCAACTTAATAAGTTTTGTCAAGCCAAGTAGTGGCCTAAATATTAGGGTTTTATCAAATGGGGTTTTTTTGACACCTCTACATACACAACATCAACAACCATTTATAATAAACCAGAATTTAAGTTTTATAACAGAACATTATTCTTAATCAAGTAAATAACTTATCTATAAGAGCAATTGTCCTGAGTGTGGTTCCTAAAAAAAATGTATATTATTCCAATAAACAATATTGGTATACTGGCGTTATACTAGATATTACATTGCTCTGATGACAGCAAAGTCTGCAAATCAGGCTAGCTAGCATCCTTACTATAGTTGCTAAGTGTCGCTCCCGGGATTTTCATCCTAGTACAAACGTGAAAGTGGCGCGGAAATGGTAGAATCGCCAGCCATGCATTTTTATCCCGAAGGAATGGGAAAGGTAATGTTGCACAAACCTGAGGAAGAAGGAAAGGACGAGGCCTTGCGAACCAAAGATCTGGGTTCGGGAGTCGGTTACGACCTGGGAAGGTATTAGCACCCTAGATCATCCGCCGTACCCGACGGGATCCACGCTTGTTTGTTTGTTTGTTTTAAAGGGTGAGAAATAAAGTGCTGCTGAATAGAAACTGCTACTGGAATGGAACTGGAGATAAGAAAGGAACTGGAAAAGAAAAGGAAGGGAAAAATGTAGGGAAAATAAAGAATGTGCTCGAATGGGCCCTACCCCACTGCCTACGTACCTCATCGGGAAAATGAGGATCAGAGTCAACGTAGTTCGCCTAACTAAGGCGGGAACTATTTGTTTGTGTTTTTTTATAGCTGGAACTACGTATGTCTATGCTCAGGTGTTGCAGGTTCGTCTGGTACGAGTGCGTTTACCGTCTTGCATGCGAGACAAGTCGTCGCGAGTTCAGGTTGAGAATGAATGAGGTGAGAAGAGAATTCCCGCAGGAAAGTCGCTTATTGTTTGTTATTGTCTTTTTAAGAGTTTTTATGAATTTGGCACAAGGAAGTGAATTCAAACTCTTTTCCATGGAATGTGTACTTGATACTGCATTCCAAGATGGAATAATAGAACAAGCACACCAAGCAAGGAGAATTTATCCAAGACTTGTTTCCAAGAATTAGGGTCTAAATTCACTAGCTTGTTGAACTTTATTACATGTTTTTGTAGCTTTTATGAAGAAGTATCTTTTAGATTTTCCTTTGTGAAACAACCCCTTGATAAGACTTGTACATCATGCTAGACAAGCCTACACCACTCCAAGATGGAATGAATATAAGTACCCAATGAAATAAGGCTATACACAAGGGATCCTTTCATGCATTTATTATGTCTTTTTGGATTTTGTTTGAAGATGAGAAGAGAAAGACTCAAATCGGAAAAGGACAAAATTTAAGGGGGACTAAGATACAACCCTAAGTTATTTATTAAAATAGTGTCCTATGGTTAGTGAGGTTTTTCTAATCCTAAAGAGCAAAAGGAAAAGAGAGAAGAAAGAGGATTCAACTTACTTCCTAAGGAAGATAAGTTGGTCCTAACAAGAGGGAAACCTACCAATCATAAATATGGAAGGAAAAAGTGAATTAAATGCATAAAGAAAATGCATAAAAAATTAAAAAGGATAAGGTGTAAGGAAACATACATTTCCCTCCCTACAAAACAAATATTAGTGTGCATTTTATTAAAAATAATAAGGCAAACTCATACCAAATAATTCCTAATAACTCTTTGACTCAATCTAACTCTATTTTAATTCTAGAGGAACTAAAAAATATGCTAAAACAAAAATTCAGCACCTACTACAGCCCCTAAAGTAACAACAGCTAACAAAACAATGCATAACATAAGGTAAATTTCTACAGCCCACAATCAACATGTAAAGATAGGTGTAAAAAAGTCACATACAACATGCAAACATAACAAACAACATGTATTTTACAGCACCTATATTAACAAACAGCTATGAAAACATGGGGCAGATTTGATCATTTTTATTTATGTGCACAGAATGAATGATAAACAACACATTAATGTGAATCAAAATGGATCTACCTACATCACACAATAAATTCAAACATGTGAATTTATTTTCATCATTTATTTAATTTAAAGGAACAATGATCAACAAGAATAACCACATTTTTTCATATTGCACAAAATAATCATTTATCATGACTTTGAACAAGTATCGCTACAAGCATCAATTATTTCACATGTATTGCATAAAAATCAGAATTGAACTCATGTTAAGATATGATCAATTAAACACAAGAAACTTGCATGAACATGTGAAGTATTTAATCACTTTTGACAACAAAAAAATCAATCATGACATTTAATCACTTTATCAATCAAGCAAGCAATGACAATAATCATAAAGCACATATTGAATTTAAGCAAGCACTTAACATGTGAAACAAATGATTAAAGTGTATCAAAACACATCAAGAATCAATTATATCACATTTACACATTTAACACAAAACATGGAAAAGTGAACGGAATCATGTCGAAACGACTCGAAACAAATGAATCGGCTACTGGAAATAGACCCAAAAATTCCCTAAAATCAATACCTAAACATACATGAACCATAGAAGCACTACGAAGCAAGATTGAGCAAGAAAATAAGCTAAAAAACCAAAAACTAACAGCGTTAACCGGTTAACCAAATGGTTAACCCGTTAACGGACCCCAGACAACACTAAATTTGGCCAAAAACGCATGCGTTAACCGGTTAACCAAACCGTTAACCGGTTAACGCTGAACAGAAAATGAAAAATGCTTTTGAAATAAGTGCTTTTGGCCACAATCTTCCTTCTAAACAATCCTAACCCCCACCTAATCATGCTAACACGAATTTCTACTCAATTAGGGCTTATTAACACATACTAGAATCTATAACGAGCTATAACCTAACTTCTAATCCATTAAAATCCACATATAGTAAGCAAAACGTAACGAAAACATAACCAACCACAAGTAATACGAAAAGCACTTAAAGAATGCCGAAATGGTGAGATGAAGAGAATAACTTAAAGGAAAAGTGATTTTAGACCACCAACCTACGAAGCGGAGAAGTGCTTCGATAAATGTTGCAAGAATCGGAGCTTGATCAAAGAGAAAACCAAGAAAACCGCGAATCCGCAAAATAAATGTGTTATTGATACTTGAGCCTTCTTGCACTTCCGATAAGTCGAAATCTTCACAAAAATCAGTAGTTTCTTCTTCTACAATCCATACTTCAATGGAGGTTGGAGGCTAAGCTTTAAGATCTTCAAGTTTCAATGTGAAACTTGAAGAGCTTCTTCAAAAAAGCTTTGGTGAAAAGGGAAATGAAGGAAAAGTGAGAGAGAAAAAGTGATTCTAGAAATTATGAGAGAGTGAAAAATTGGGAACCTTTTTCATTGAAGTGATTAATGATTATATAGGGGCTAGGCTTGGAGCTAGGTTTGGGAATGGAGTTAGGTTTAGGAATGGAGTTAGGGTTGTAGTTAGTTAGGGTTAGGGTTGGAGAAGGAATATTCCTTGGAATACTCTAGAAGGTTGTGGAACATGGTAGAAACATCCAAAGGAAATGGAGTGGAATTGAAGTGGAAAAACAAGAGGGAAAGAATGAAAGGAAATGTGGAAGGAAAGTGGAAGGAAAAGTGGAGGGAAAGGTGAAATTAACCACTTTTCAAATGATTTTTTTTCTTGTTTTTTTATGATTCCTCCATCATTTCTTGACCAAATTTGAACCATAGGATCATTGTAACCCTAATTTCATGATTTTGATCTTAAAAGTCAGGAGTCGACCTTTTTTACCAAGCTCGGTTGCCTTTTCCCCGATTCCTCGATTTTCAGTCATCTGGCCAGTTGAACCTCTTCCAAAATGATTTTGTGGACGAAATTTGAACCCTAGGCACTTGACATCATATATAATACAAAGGAATCCAATTTGAATCAAAACTTCATGGAGAAGCCCAGTAGAAGTGAAACCTTAATTTGGCCTTTTTCATCAGGAAATGTTGCACTGTTTGCCTCCTTTGATCAAACTCAATCTTTCCATGGCTTGTGGCTTCAAATGAGAACTTCTGGGATGTTGTGAACTATTTGCACCATGTTGAGAAGCTTTATGGCTTTTTGATTGTCTTTGTATAGCCTTCAATTGCTCAAATCATTGATCACATACCTATGTCTGAGCCATGATGAATATGATGCAATGTTTTTGATTATTTCATGAACCTATGTATGTTAAATGCTATGCAAAATGTTTGAGGAAATGAGAAGGAAAATTTTGAGGTATTACACTAAGCTTATCTTTTTAGTTTAAGTGTGTAGTTATTTCTCAATATTGGCATATATATAGAAACTAGAACTATTACTCTGTAACTCTTTTTAAGCATTCACTGAAGCACATGTTTAGAAAAAGGTTTATGCATAAACCTAACTAGCGAGGGACAACTTATCGGTGGGAGGAGAGTGTTTTAGAAAAGGGACGCAATTTGAAGTCTATCATTTCAGGTCGTTGGATATAAACGAAGGAATTTGAGAAAAAAATATCAGTTGGGATTAAGGGTTTAGAATGATTTGAGGGTGTAAATGGATGGAGGAAATTTTCAATTTAGGGATTTTCTTACGGGAGACAAAATGTTGTTGTTGATGATAATTCATTACTTTAAAAAAAAATCATTTTAAGAGAGGTTTTTGAGATACACCATGAATATGAAGGATTTGAATGATTGGAGAGTATTTTTTCATAGGATTTTTTTGTTATAAGAAGGAGGACAGAAATTCGAGTGAGTTAGCCGTATATGTGTATTTTAAGCATTTTTACAAAACAAAATTTACCCTAATTGGTTCTAAATACAAAAAAAAATTGGGACAGTTGTCTAGAACTGTCGTGAACACTCCCACAAAATTCACATTGCAACGGTTGATTTTTAACTGCCGCAATTTATTTATGTGTCGCAAAATGACTATTTTTTTTATAGTGATTCATGTCCAATGAAGTTAGGTTATCCAATCTTTCTTGAGTAGAACAATCGTTTACACAAGGAACCAGTATAGTCGAATAAAAGTTATTGCAAGATTATTGTATCTAACAAGATTGTTGGATCAAAATCACTGAAAAACTTGAATTTAGACAATTGAGTAATTTGCTTCAATAAAAGGGTATATCATTTTATATATGTTTTGGTTGAAGCATTGGGTTTTAAGTGTTCAAATTGGTTTTAGGAGTGAAAACTAACTCGACTATTCTCACTCCTAAAATAAATTAAGTGATTCAACGTGGATATGTTATTAGATATATGGATTAAACATTCTCGACATTGGGTCGACCTTCTGTGCACCAGTAGTTTCTCTTACAAGCACCGCACCGATGTTAATTATAGTAGTTTATTATCATTCTGAGACCACATACATACGTGTTTAGCATGGCCAATCCATTGAAATAAACGTGGCAGTTCCTGCATTGGCTACCGTCGCCAGCACCGCCTAACCTCTCAAATATATATAATACGCTCTTTACTTTTGATCAATATCCATAACACCATAAATCTCATCATCTATAAACATTGGTTTCTCAAAAATGGCACAACAACAACAACACCGTGATGAAACTCAACATATTTCTAGAACAGACGATAGTGAGATAAATGACCGTGATATTCGGAAGAATGATGGCATGTTCGGAACCGGAACTCCCGCGGACCCTGTAGCCGTGTATGCTTATGAAACTACCGGGAATGCCCCTGGTATTGGTGCTGGTGTTGGCGACATGCCTGAGTATGGAGCAAGCATCACCACAACAGCTGAATACACCGCTGTGTATGGTACTACTGCTGCTCCTGGATTTGGTGCTCCCACTGCCGGTGCTGCTGCTGGAGGCGGTGCAAGTCCGTGGGGACAAGAAGCAAATACTGGTCGTGGGGGTGCTACTGGAGGTCAGTGGGGACAGGAAGCAAATACTGGTCGTGGTGGTGCGGTTGGAAGCCAGAGGGGACAAGAAGCAAATGTTGATCGTGCTGCTACTGGTGTGGACAATACTGGAAGGAACAAGAACAGGAACGTGGGAAGGGATCAGAAAAAGTGATGCATCATTGATCAAACAGCAAGCTTATAATGCTTAGTTAGTTAAGGTTGTGTCATGTGTGTTGCTATAAATAATGTTACACGATCATAAGATCTATGTAAGAAGAACGAAGTCTCTTTTAATTAATTTCCCTTTTAACCAAAATATATAATAAATAAAGGCTGCTTATATAATAAATAAAGGCTGCTTGTTTTTGTTTATCCATAAATCTATAATAATAACACCAACTAGCAAAAATTGCTGATTGCATTCTATGATGTGAGTCCAAGCAATTTAAAGTTAGTTTTTTCTATGTTTTCAAAAGTTTGAAAATTGCATTCTATGATGTGAGTCCAAGCAATTTAAAGTAAGTAGTTTTTTCTATGTTTTCAAAAGTTTGAAAAAATATTTCGGTATTTTTAAATTTGGTATTTTAAAATTTAGTTGGAAAAAATATTTCAGATTTAGTTTGGTACCGATACCTTCTATTCAATATCATATCATTTTATTATTTTATTTTATTTTAAAATAAATTAAAGTTTTATTATCATTTATATTAAAGGAGTTTTATTACCATTTATATTAAATTTATACTAAAGGTACCATATCATGAATATCTGAATTTGTCTTTTTAGAATCTGTTTTAATTTGTCTTTTTAGAATCTGTTTTAACACTATTCAAATATATTGGATTAGAATAGAGAAAAATGCACAAAATCTAATATATTCTATTAGAATAGAGAAAAATGCACAAAAGATTTTGTTCATTCGGTTTAGTCAGAGTTTTAGTTTATCTAAAATTTGTTCCAACATTAATTCAAATATATATAGTGAGAAAAATGCTTGTTCATTCGGTTTAGTGAGAGTTTTAGTTTATCTAAATTTTTAATTAATAGTTTTTCTGAATAAACAAGCATCTTTATATTTTTATCCATAATTATCTTTAACAATATTAATTATATTCTCAATAATTGATTATAGAAATTAGATAGTTTATCTCCTATTAAAAAGTTCAAGTATTATTAATAACTCTAATTGTTCATCAAATAGATTATCATAATGCAACTGAACATCTTGAATATCCAACTATTTCAGTAACCTTTTAAGTTACAATTTAGGCTATGATCATGTATTTTGTCTTAGTTATAGATAGAAATTACTATTGATTGAACTTTCTATAATTTCAACTGCTATCATGTATTTTGTCACAGTTGCAGATATAAACTACTATTGATTGAGCTGATGATTTCTACCATATTTATCTCCCTTGCAAGAGTATATATTATCTGTATAATCATAATCTACATATTTCACATTAGATGGAATACTTGATTTCATGTTGAACATGGTACCACGATCTGATGTACCTTTCATGTATCTTAGGATCCACTTGACTGCTTTAGTTTGAACATGAACCAATCATAACATACTTTAACCAATCACCTGCAACATATATATCTATATTTCTCTTTACTATCCATAGTCTCTTAAAAAGTATACGGGTCTCTCGAACATGTAAGAAGAACATATGCTCTTAAGTCTTCAAACTTATATTGTTGTCAATCAGATACCTTAGAAATAAAATATAATAGATTTCTTTATGATCAAGAAACCCACGAGGATTACGATTTAAGATAACCAAGGATACCAAGGATTTGGTTATAAATTGTTATTCTTTCATTTCTCTTGAAACAAGATTACAAGTATATAAGAATAACAAATATAACCTCTCTCATTTTATAATTAGGATTTTATCTTCCTATTTTATCTTATTTAAAAGATGAGAGACTAATATCTTATTTATAAGAAAACTCACACACTAATCTAATAGTTTTTTTAACAATTACCCATTACAAACTAACTTAAACAATTGGATTCATAACACAAGGTCCAATTTGACAACAACATGTGAGTGAACTTCGACGGCATGTTAAACCTAGAGTTCGTTCCAATATCTCACAAATCTTCACCTTGGAACAAACTCTATAACAACAAGAAACAAACTAGCTTTCTTCATACAGCTTTATCAACTGCATACAGTGGAAAACCTTGTAACTGGACAACATCTTTTCACCTGCCGTTAACGCAATATTCATGGTTGTCTCTCCCTTCAAAGCTTCCAAGCAACCCTGCTAAACTAAAAGGAATTTCATCTTCAAGCGTCACATATCAAAATCGTTCACTTTGGTGAAATTTTCAATCTCATACTTTGTTGAAGGCATCTTCTCCACGCTCACTGCACCAATTTGTTGTGAATCAGATACCTTATAACCAAAGCATAATATTTTTCTTTATGATCAAGAAACCCATAAGGATTAGGGTTTAGAATAACCAAGGATAACAAAGATTTGGTTATAAACTGCTATTCTTGGTGATCATATCAGCAACATTATGACATCTCTAAACCTTCAGCATTTGTACTATCACATTTAACAGTGATACCTCAACCTTGAAATTTCAGCTCCTTTTCAAAATCTTCAAGCCACAATGCTTCCTTTACAACTTTAGTTAGGGCGATATATTCTGCTTCAGTGGTTGATAAGGCAACAACCTTCTGAAGTGTTGCTTTCCAACTAATTGTTGTGCCAAACATAGTGAAAACATATCCAGAAATAAATTTTCTAAAATCCATACAACCTGCATAATCAGAGTCGGCATATCCTTCGATTGCTGCTTTATTATCTTCATCCAAGGATCCACCATAAATTAGGACTCTGCTTAGAATCTACTTTAATGCTTGTCAGTGAGCCTTACTAGGATTCGACATGTACTTGCTTACAAGACTTACTGCATATGCTATATCGGGTCTCGTACATACCATAGCATACATCAAAGAACCTATTATATTAGCATATAAAATTCTATTCATATAAGCTCTTTCGACGTCAATACTGGGACACTGATCTATACTCATCTTGAATTGAGGGTTTGTTGGAGTCACAACAGGCTTTGAATTCGACATAGCAAACTTATTAAGAATCTTCTTCAAGTATGTTATGATTGAGAAAGCATACAGCACAATATTGTTGAGCCTTGGTGATAAGGTTCTTCGACAGGTATCAAAGGAGACAACGGCGTCAGGGTTATGGTTGAAACTTGAAGGTTTGTACACGACCAAATTATTGGTGAATCGACTCTACCTGAAGCAAGCCTTGTATTCATTCAAGATGAGTGAAGACAAATTATTGGCTGAGCAGTTGGATATATTCAACAAGTTGATTCTTGATCTTGAAAATATTGATGTGAAGATCGATGATGAAGATCAAGCGATGTTGTTGTTATGCGTTTTTCCCAGAACACGTGCTCACTTCAAAGAAAGTCTCTTGTATTAAAGAGAGTCTCTGACCTTTGAAGATGTTCAATCTTCCTTGTACTTTAAGGACTTGAACGAACGAAAGGAACATAAACCTTCGACGGTTGGTGAAGGTTCGGCCGATAAGGCAAAATTCTTGCGAAAGGATGGAAAGTTTGACAAGAAGAAGGGCAAAAGTCAGCAGAAGTCTTATGGTGGTGAAGCATCTGGTGTTTGATGCTATCATTGTAAGATGGAGGGTCACATTCTAAAGGTGTGCCTTGAACGCCTGAAAGATCATAGAGGTAAGGATAATGGCAATGCAACCATTTTTCAAGATGATTTCGACTCATCTAATGTTATTGTGGTTTCAAGCGGCGACTCAAGAAAAAAGTGGATTATGGATTCAGGTTGCAATTGGCACATGACTCCAAACAAATATTTGTTCGAGGAATTATGTGATCAAAATGGTGGATCAGTGTTGTTGGGAAACAATAATGCTTACAAAACTGCAGGTATTGGATCTATGAGATTCGAGATCCATGATGAGTCAATAAGGTTATTGACGGAAGTTAGGTATGTACCTGACTTGAATAGAAATTTGATTTCTCTTGGTGAATTCGACTAGAAGGGATATGTTTTTCAATGAGAGAAAAGTATTCTAAGAGTCATGAAGGTGTCGAAGGAAGTCATTAGAGGCATGAAGAAGCAAGGCTTGTATACCCTTGAGGCTGAAGTTGTAAGTGGTTCGACAAATGTTGCATCCGCGAAACTGTTGTCGAAGACAAAATTATGGCACATGAGATTGGGTCATGTCAGCGAGAAATGTCTGGTCGAATTGGGGAAACAGAACCTGCTAGGTGGTGACAAATTCGAGAAGTTGGAGTTTTGTGTACCTTGTGTATTTGGTCAATCCTGTGGGATGAACTTTAACAAAGGTGAACAAAGAACACAATGATTACATCCATGTTGATCTTTGAGGGTCTGCAAGGAATCCTTCACATTCAGGTGCAAGGTATTTTCTATCCATAATTGATGATTATTCCATATAGTTATGGATATTCATTCAGAAGACAAAGGATGAAACTTTTGAGAATTTCAAGAATTAAAAGGTTCTGGTCGAAACTCAAACTTGCAGAAAGGTCAAGAGATTCATTTTTTTCATCATTTTTCATGGATATATAAGATCAAGGAAAGATTAATGCATATTAAAATAGAGTAGATGTCAATGTTATTTTAGTAAAGCTCAAAGAAGATGAGTATAATTTTCCCTCTATTATATATTAATTATGTTTGGAATCTATAACCTAAAATATTTAAAATCACGTTTTGGATCCTGATACTAAAATTCAATAAGCACTTTGAAAAGATGAAGAATTTTTATTAGCTTTCAAGTTCCACTTATTTATAAGGCTTGTCCCACACACATATCCAGCAAGTATTCATTGGCAAAGTAGTTGCCTTTCCCATGTCTAACGGGTTCTGGTGGAGGAATCATCATCATTGTGGTGGGAGTATCGTTTCCTTAAAATATATCACACCACTAGTTTAGTTAGAATATCACACCAGTGATAACTTTAGAATAAGAGTATTTAATTTCAGCACCAACTCCAACTGCATATCATATTTTCTCTTTCATTTCAGCTTTGAGACACATACACCATACTTCCATTCCAAAAAAGAAAAGGGCAGTAGTGCAGTACTAGTGCGCCCACCTACCACTCCTCAAGAGTGAAAAAAAAAAGACAGTTGCTTTGTTTCCAAATATAGATTAGATGGAAATGAAAAAAGTTAAGCCTTGGCCCACACTAACTATACCTCTTTAATGATTACCCTACATGTCCATTTGGGGAAACTTTTGTGCTTGTAAATCTACATTCAACTAATGGCTACAATAATAAGTGAAACATATCCAAGGAGATGTTAAATATGTTTCATTTATTTGATAAATTAGGGATGAGTTGAAACCACATTTCTACTATATATAGTCTATAACTAAGTTGAAATTTTAAAAATATTCTATTCCTAAATGCTAAATTCGTTTTAAGAAATTATTGAGAAAATAAAATAATAATTAGAGTTAAATATATTTTTTATATCTATAAATAAGCGATCTTTTAATTTTAATTTTTATTAAAATATAAAAAATAATTGATTTTTTCTACTGTATATATGATTAATCTCTGCTATTAATTTTCGTTTAATTAAACAAATATGTATATCTTATATGTTGGGGGAGTTTTTACTAAAAGCATTGAATATTATGAGATTTTATTTTTAGAGCAACACTTTGTGAGAGACACATCACATATTCACCTAAAATTTTAAGGTGATATGTGAGTGAGTTCTCTCACTTATAAATATTTAAGTCTCTGCATTTCTAACTAATGTGAGACTATTACTCACACTACTCACACTTGTTACATTCTCAACACTCTCCCTCAAGTGTGAGTCAACAATGTTTCCCCTCAAGTGGAAACTCTTCTTACTTCCACAAACTTGTGTACCACACAAAACCTTTCTTATTCACCACCCTTGTGGCACTGTTGACACTCTTCAACGAGACGTTTCTTACTCACCACCCTTGTGGCGCTGTTGACTTTTGATACAAGTAAGTCAATCTCTTTCTCGAACCAAAGACTCATGATACCACTGTGGGACTTCCTTTTTAGAGCAACAACTTTGTGAGAGACACACACCACATATTCACCTAAAACCTTAAGGTGATATGTGAGTGAGTTCTCTCACTTATAAATACTCAAGTTTCCACATTTCTAACCAATGTGAGACTATTACCCACACTACTCACATTTGCTACAATAAATAATACAATTTTTTATCCATTGCAACAAGACAATAGTTTCCACATGACCCATTAAACCTTCGTCTAAATCATTATTCTTAAAATTTTCTAAAGGTTCATCTTTTTCAATTTCATCATTTTTATCATTCCATATTATTGTGCCATTTTTTTTTAGACACATAGTAGACATCGCCATCATCGAGACCATCATTATGATATAGGATTTTAGGATAGTATAAATGGTTAAGTTTTTTTTTTTGCTTTTATGGTGAAAAAGGACTTTGTTTTATGAACTATTTTGATTTGAAGCGAAATCAAGAAAATAAGGACGAAATAGTGGAATTGGAGAGATATTTGAGACGATGAATATCATATTGATAAAGTTTCCAAAGTTTTTTTTTCATTTTATGAGAGACACTAGTTGAGAATGTTGTTTGTTGGAAAATAATCTAGGCAACGAGTAGTGACAATGTCAATTATTTTCACGTGGATGACTTTAAGAATTGCACGATCGAGAGAGTACTAGTTGTCACAATATGCTTCAATTAGGGCAATGATTCCTTACTATATCAAGCATAGTGGAGAAGAAGGGGGTGATGAGGCCACAAAGAGGAGGAGTGGATAAATGGGATACCATAGGGATGATATAATATTAGATTTATAAGTTAAGGGTTATAAGGATAGTAATGGTGGAGGAAGGAAAGAACATAATTTTTAAGGGAATAATTATGAATGTGGTGGAAGAGAAAATTGTGATATGTCGATGAGTTGGGTTGAAGAGGATGGTGCGGTTAGAAATGTGATCTTGGAGACCACTATCACTTATATAAGAGGGAGAATATGAACTTTTAAAGCAAGTTACTGAAATTAGGAGTTTAATTATTTGGGTCGGATAAAGTGATTCATAGACTTAAGCCTAATATCAAATTAAAGATAAAAAAAATTACACATATGATGCATACAAGTGGCAGTTTTGTTTGTCCAATAAGAGACATGTTATTCATAGACTTAATTGGCTTTAGAGACATGTTATTCTTTACTCTGTTGGTCTCTCCAGTAGGTTATGTTATGTGCCTCTTGAGGTGGTCTTTCATTTGTTTGTCACTTATAGTGTGGTGAAAAACCCGGGGTATAGAATCTTTCGGTGGCTAGGGAGGGTTGTGGTTTTACAGGGAGACATTGTCTGGCTATTAGAGATAATTTCTTTCTTAGGGGTTCTTATTAGGATTAGAGGTGCGCTTATCACGATTTGATACTCAATAGTATGGATTATTAGAAAGTATAATGATTTCATCTTTACAGACCGCTGATTATTAAAGAATACATGGAGGAAAAGTATCTCCCTTGCGTGCAATTTGTTTCTTGGTAGGTCACTATATTATTCGTGTTCTTCTTTTAACTAACTATCAAATCTTATTCTTTATTTGAGTCAATAGCGATTCGAGATTGTCACCTAATTTCTTGAGAATGTGGAATGAACGTGCAAATGATTAAACATATATTGATACGATGTAATCAATGAAAAATTAAAAAAAAAATTAATTAAAATATTCAACTCTTTTAATAATAAATGATTAGATAAAGATCTAATATTATCGTATATATAGTGGTTTCATGTCTTATGACATTATCGATATCATCAGAGTGTGTATCATATTTTGATGATTATGTCAAAATTTATGTATTATAATAATTTTATAAATTTTAAAATATATTTTTCTTGTAAATATATTATAGATTATTTTCTTGCCCCCACTACAAAAATTTGATAAGAATTAAAATTAGAAAATGGTCTAATTTTAAGGAAAAAAACATTTAATTTTGATCATTAAATTGAATATTATAATATTTTTACATTCTTTATTATTCCTTGTCTCTGTTATCAAGTGTTTATTAAATATATAATTAGTGCTTGCAAATGTGTTAAATTGGTTTTGAAAAGTTAAAGAGATAACGCTAAAGATATATATTTTAAAACGTAAACAATGTATATGATGATAATTATCATTTATTAATTACCTTATTTTTCTAACTTGAGAAGATATTTTCCAATAAAATATTCTAAACCTATTTGATGGATGTTTGTTTTGTTGGGAATTTTTTGAATGCTACGATGTCATATCATATCTGTCTGTAATAACATGCTGTACAGTAGTAGCTGGACGTGCAGCACATACATAACATAAGTACAGTTTTGAGCTGTACATAAATTAATATAATAAAAAATGTAAAAACTTAAAAATAAAAATAAATAAAAAATGTTAGTACTTTGCAACACGAGATGTACAGTCCTAACTCCAAATCAGAAAAGATATTAATTTATCCAATAATTCCTTCTTTTTTTTATTCATTTTAAAATGAAAAAAAAAAAAGTCTTGTACGATGAAAAACCTATGAATGTTTCCCACCAGAGACATCACCCTGTTTAATACTTGATTAATGAAATCGTGTTTCTTGACTCATCATTAGTGCTCAATTAAGACTTTTGAATTATGATAGGTGTAAATAATAAAATTAATGAAATTAATTGTTTACATTTGTATATAACATTAAATTTGAATTATTTATTTCAATTCAACTATTACAAATATATTAAACATGTTACTGACATCATAAAATTACATAGTGACCCACAAATCCACTTAAATAACAAGTCTTGTTTGAAGTGTTGGTAAAAAAATTTATTCTGAATTTGAGTTAAAAATTAGGAGAATAAAATAAGAAACCAAACAACTATAAACTAAATAAGAATACAAAAATTAATTACTATTATTCTTTCAAAAATTAAAACATTTATAAATAAAATTATTCGTAAAATTTTAAAATTATTAATGATAATTTTGTCATTTACATATAATATATAGCATGTCTAGCATATATAATGAATTATTTATTTACTCATTTTTAATAAATAAAAAATAATTATTTAATAGTGTGAATAAATTTTAATAAAAAATATCAAAACATATTTAATCACTTTAAATTTATTTTGTATTATTATTTAATTATTAAATTAATAAATTTTTTAAAGTAATTGTAAAAATATATAATTAATTTTGAAGGGTAATTTTATAATTTAAATATAATATATATGGTGTCATTAGTAAATGTAAATCAAACAAATAAAATAATAAAAGGATATCATTGTTTTTTTTCTTCATGAAACACATGATATGAAATGATGTGTTTGGCATATTCTATCACTATCCAACTCATTTAAAGTTTTTCATTTATATATTTTTTTTATTTGTTCCTTAAAGTATTTTCTTGTTTTGTAACAAAATCAAATAGATGTGATCACTAAAGTTACGATGAAAGAGAGTTTTTAGTGCGACGAAATGAGAGGTGTACCTGTAAGGTTAGCATGCTAACGCTTAAGTCAACATGTAAGTGAGAAAGAGAGTATTCCTATACTGGTACGAATAATAGGGGAAAATAGGTCTCGTTTCCCAAGTATTTTCTTTAACATTTTCGAAGTGTGTCCTGTTTTAAAGGGTGTTGTTGACCCCAAAGAATTATTAATAAAATCAGAGTAATTTTAACTTCATCAAAACATTTGAGTGTCACAATTCTACAAAAATCACACGTGGCTCAATAGTACGTTTTATAAGAAAATATTCAACTCGCAGCGAAAATTCAAAATAACTAGTCATAATCTCATTACAAAAATCGTTTTATTAAAAATAAAATAAAAAGTGCAACGTCGTCCCGACACCCAAAGCGACGTATCAGAGCTATCATCCTAAAGATGAGAAGTACACCGACTTCACTAACCACCACTCGACTTATCCTGCTCACCTACACGTTACCAACAGGAAGGTAACATTCAAACAAAAGGGGTGAGATACTTACATCATAAAGATCATATAATAAGAATTAAGCAAATATCCTAAAATACACCACTTCTCAACAAATATTATTCAACAACAACTTATACAACAACTACACATACTCACACATCATATACAACAACTACAACAATCATGCAATGAGACTCGACTTGACTTTATGCATGCGGTACCATAATCTGATCTCTATTTCAAGATTCAGTTCCCGTCGGAACTCTCGACCCCTCTTTCGTGGTCCAGTATGATCTCTATTTCATGATCACACCCTCGGCCCCTATTTCATGTCCACGTACGATCCCTATTTCATGATCGCACCAACATCACAACAACGACATACCCCACCTTGATATGATGCAACATGTCATGCAACACCAATGACATACATCCATACTCACTACAACTACATCATACAGCATCAACAACAACAGTCACATATCGTAACATCTATCAATTACTACTAATCATCATCAACACAATTATCATGCGTTTCATAATTTATAATCATATAATTAAGTTCATATCACAACAACGCAACTTAACATATACAACATATCACGTACTCATATATCATCACTAAACGTATGAAACATACCAACACAACACTACTCAACAACATCAACGTCAACAAACATGTATATTATATTTAGCTCAATTACACTAATTATCCCTACAATTAGGTGTATAACTCTCCTCTCGCTACTTATAGCTACCCCACATCACTTCCTAAGCATTACTAATGAATTAAAATAATTTTCTGTAATTTTTTGGAATTTAAAATTTATTTTTCAAGCTCCCGGGCTCGCTATGCGAGACCCACAACTCGCTAAGCGCCAAACCCCCTGACCCTTCTCGCTAAGCGAGCTCTGCGATTTCTCAAATCGCAGCTCTGCTTTCAACACCCAAACCTGCTACGAATTTCTCATGTATCCAACACCAAAAACAACCAGAAACCACAATATTCATCAAATTCACCATTTAATCCATACAAGTAACATCTAACAACAATCAACAACACATAATTAAACTTAATCCCTCCTCAATCCACCACAATCTCAATCCCTAATTTACAACCTACCCAATTCCCATTATAAAACCCTTAAGATGGAAGAATCCCACCTTTACCTTAAATTCGTTGAGGAATTATTCTCCTTCATGAACTCTTCTTCCCGATTAAGCATTTTCCTCTTCTTCTCCTCTTCATACCTTTCACGATCGTTCTTGCTCTTTCCCAAATACGATTATGATTTTCCCTTTTCCTTATTTCCAACATAACCCTTAAGACCCAACTTGTGATCTTTCCCTTTTACCCTTATTACTTTCACCAACTGACCACCTTGTCCTTATCTCCTATTTATTCAATTTATTTTATTTAACCTCTAATAATACAATTATCCACCAAAAATATAATTTAATATCCCAATTATATTCGATAATATATATTATTCTTCACACATCATAATACAACATTCTCAATAAAAAATTTAAATAAATTCGGGGCGTTACAGAAACCCTGTCTTCAAGGTTTACATTGACAGTTGGAAGAATTTCAAATCTTACTACTTTTTAGCCACACCTCTTACTAATCCAGCTCATGATGAATTTTATGTTGTTTCTTATACTCTTGACGGTCGCTCATGTTGCATACATAGATGGCATAGATTTGGGTATTTGGAACACTTCTCCGAGTGTGCCAAGATTCAGTGGGTATCTCAAGACGTTCTTTGATACCTTGTAATGAAATGGCGAAAACCATCTCTATGGAGGAGCGGAAAGGGGTGTTTAGTGAGTCATCTACTTTGTTTCCTTGTTGAACATACTGATTTATTTAATTTATAAATATCTCTTCCTTTCAAATAAGTACAAGAATAATTTGAACTCGTTAGGAACCAGGTGATCCTGATTATTCTGGATTCTCTTGGAGGTCGTCATGAGAAGAAGCGGGTCAGGATCAGTGATGCTGCCCCATCAAAAATCGAGAAAAATGGAAGAAACAAGCAAAGGTTGACTCTACGAGTGATGTTGTCGGAGGTACAAAAGGTGTGTCTCCTTATATGCCTCATTTGTTGTTTGATCCTTCTTTTTAATATTCTGAGAAATAAAAGAATCTTTTCCCCATTGGGGATCATGTTTTTGTTGGTCATCTTTTTTCTTTTAGCCATATTAAAATGGTAAAAGGAGATAGCTATTGGGGTTATGAGGATAATGCCTCTCCTTAACCAGTTAGTAGTTAAGCTTGAAGATTTTTTTGGCTTATTTTGTTCTTCCTCAAGAGGCGTATTTGTTAAGGGTTCGGGGTGACCTTGCCGAGACGAAAAAGGGAAAATCTTGAGGAAGGTCGTTTAGCGCTATAAGGTCGCGTAGAGAATTAGTCCTTGTTGTCGGAAGAAAAGTGTCTCTATGGATCTTCAACAAAATTAGTCGAACAGGTCTATAATATTTAGGGCCAACTTAAGAGGATGGAAGTTGATGCTTTCTTGGGCGAAATTGAAGTGGAAATTGTGTCCCTTGTTATTCGCAATATTATGGAGGAGCTGGCCGGATGGGAGAAGGATATGTTGACAAGAGAGGAAAACCTCTGGGGTCATTCGATTTTACTTGAGGCTAAGTATACAAATATTGATTCTTTAAAAAAAAAACTGCTTGTCAGAATGTCTTGTATCAACTGGAATCTTTAGCTTTGGAGCTTCTTGCTGTTTATACTTTTTTCCGTATTTTCTAATTACTTTGTCGTGTATTGCTTCCCCTAATACCCGCATGCATAACATCATATGTAGTTGTTTTGTATTTATGAAAACCTTGTTGTAGGTAGTATTTAGAGTTGTTTATTTTTTCACCTTGTGAGATGCAATCATGCCTCTATCTTTGTACAACACTCCTCGTCACAGAGGATTGTTCCCGACAAACGGAAGAGGATCCCCTTCCCTACCCTAAGGTATGACTTAGAACAAGGTGGAAGTCTCTAGGCTTCACCATGCTCTCCTTCGGATTGGCTAGATCCATAGGGGTTCCAAATACGCATAAAAGCATGTATTTCTTTAACAAAAGGGGTGTCGTACCCCAAATTTTGACCCGCTTCATTTGCTTTCTAGTACCACTCTATATCGAATTAATAAAATGACACAATTTCTAGAAAGAGAGATATAAGGGTTATAAGTGTGAGAGGTTGTGAGTTTGAATCTCACCTTCCTCACTTTGAATGTTTTATTTGTTTTTTCTTTACTACTAACTTTATCTATTTTTATTTTTAATAAAAAATTCACAAAAATAGCATTTTTTTATTATTTAATTTTTAATTTTTGTATTTCTATTTAATGCATTTTTAAAAATATGATTTGTTTTCATTAAAATCATTATTTTATGGAAACAATCTCAAAAAAATCACAAAAAAAAATCATATTTTTTTATCATCATTATTAGGTTATTATTTTTATTTTAAAATATATATTTTTTATTTAAATTCACCAATCCATCCAGATTCATTGCATATGCATTAAGAAATATGGAGAATCGGGTTAAATTGAATCATTCCTAAATAAGACAATCTCATTCAATTCTTTTAACATAATTTTACCCTATAAATAGACTTCATGTCTCTCCTATTTGGACCACCCACAATTCACAGAGAAAAAGCCTAAAAGTTGTTGTTCTTCACATCGAAGAACAACAACAACTAAAACCCTAAAAACCCCTACAAATAACTATTATGTCTAGGGTGAAAGGAAAAGCGGGATTGGTGGCGTGAAGGAAGCAAAAAAAAACGAAAAGGATTGGGATTGGTTGCGTGAAGGGAGCGAAAAACAAAAGGGAATTATGTTGCTCACCTGGATAAACCTCGATCTCGTAGGTTGGTCTCATTTTAGTGCAATTTTTGTTCGCTATTATTTTTTATTGTTTAATATTTATTTAGGATATCGTTCTATTTTTTTTTACTATATAATAATGTATGATCTCTTTGCTGGTTGATTTTCCTTACTATAAGCATACTTATTTCATTTGGGTTCACGATTGAGTTTTTGTTTTTTATATTATGTTTTAACAGTAATTTAAATCATTATCATAAAAAATCTTGCAATAAAAGTCACCCTTACATACAATTGAGTTTCTAATTAGTTTATTAATACTCGTTAGTTTAATTACATATAAATTAGAACCTCAATAAAAAAGGATCATTTAAGAACGCGAGGGAGATAAGAGGAAATAATTGTTTTGTTGTTATAATAAAAATAAAAGAAATAATTAATATATATATATATATATATATATATATATATATATATATATATATATATATATATATATATATATATATATATATATATATATATATATATATATATATATAGGGGCGCCACCCCCTTTTGTGGGTGTTCGGTTTTTCTGATTCTTTTTAGGACTAGATTTTTAGAGTTTCATGGCTTATGGGCTTGCGCCCATCACTCTTACACCCTACTAAGTAGCCCAAATACTATTTTAACTATAAATTACACACCCTTGGAGTTTTCTCATTAATTCAATTAATTAATTAATTACTTAATCAATTATTTAATCAGGTTTATATTTTTTTAGGGATTAATAACATGATTAGGGATGAATTCTGGAATGTTATTCTTAAGGTTAAAAATATTAATAATTTTTTTTTATTTTCTTTTTGTTTGGGTTTATTAGTTAATTAATTAAATTCTTAATTACTTAACTAATTAGGATTTAGATAATTTACTAAGGGGTTTTATGAGGGGTTAGGAATCTTGTGAAACTATTAACTTATTTATTTTTGGGATTTTGAATAAATATTGGTTTCATTTCATAGTAATTATTCTTATAATTTATTTTTATAATCGTATTATGATGTTTTTATACTTAGGGGAAAATGAGATTTCTAGACATTTTTCTATAAAAATAGTAATATATTCTTTATAAACTATGAGGTTAATTTATTTTAGGATTTATTATGTAAAAATAATATTTTGGGATTAAACTATATTTTGGGGTTTTAAAATATGTTTTTTTTAGGGATTTAATCATGGGGTTTCGAATTAGAGTTTTGAGGTCTTTTATAAATATCTTGGGGGTCTACTTAAGAGATATTTAGGGGTTTCAAGTGTGGGAATTTTCATAATAAAAGTAGGGATTTATAAATAATAATGTTAAACGAGTTTAAAATAATGATTTTAATAATTTGGTAAAAGGGTAGTTAGAAACATTAGGGTTAGGGATATGGGAATCGAACTACGACGCTCTGATCCTTCAAATTGAAGGTACGTAGGCATAAGATTTGTACAAACCTTAGCGAGTGCAATTAGGGTTTTATTTTTTTTCTTATTTTATTTCACTTATTTTATTTATTCCATACAAACAAACAACCCTAGGAATCTAGAAAGAATCCTATTGGATACAATAGAAGTGAGCGGTATCTAACACATTCCTCTCATTTAACCGATTTCCGAACCAAAGGTATCTACCCAAGAAATTTAGGTTTATCACTATTTTTTTACCTAAAAATATGATGGCAACTCTTAATTTTTAAGTCGGTCGTGACAGCTGGCAACTCTGCTGGGGATACTTAGAAAGTCAATCATAGTTTAGGATTTTTAGGGTTTTTTGTTTGTTGGGTTTGTTTTATTTTTATTTTTTGTTATTTTTGGATTTATTTTCTATTGTTTTATTTTATATATTTATTTGAATATTATTTCTTTTGTTTTATTTATATATTTTATTTAGATATTATTTCTTATTATCATATTGTTATTATCATATTTTCTTATCATGCATGGATTGGGTAATCAAATTGTGAAGCGTAAACCCAAGCTTGAGTATAACCCTAGATATTAGGATGTGGAATGAAAGTCTCTTTGATGAGGTTTACATCTTATTAATGCATGAAGGCCGCACTCGGAATAGATCCTCCAATGGGCATATCCCCATTAAGGTTAACCTTTGACGAAGGATGATGACTTGGTAGTTAATCCATGACTTCGGGAACCTAGAAACCCTACCTTTTTTGATAAACTTGTGTATTCACCCCAAATGGGTCGTTACCAGGTTTTTGCCTAAGTTTGGACTTATCCCGAAGGATTGACGTAGGAAGGCTTGTTCCTTCTCATGGTAAAACAAAAGTATAGTCCTAAACTCTATGACTTATCAAAACTTTATATCCTACATGAAAGGGGATTGGGTGTAAACATCTAGAACTATCTTAATCTAGGGAATTCACCCAAGTTAAGTCATGCTTGCAGGTTACCCTACCAAAATTTATTTTAAAAAATTTCATCATCATCATGTTCATCATTCATGAAACTTTTGCATGTTTCACATAATGGGTCTTAAACATTTTGTAGGAAAATTTAAAGTCAAGGGAATATAGGAACCAATAAGAAGAAGACCATTGCAATTAGGATAAGGACTTCTGATATTGAAGGGTTAAAGGCATATGCTTCAAGGGTACTTCAAGAAAGAAGGAAATCAATCATTCGTAAGTACAAAAGATTCTAGATCTTACTACCATTACATTCAAATTGAAAGAACTTGAAAGGAAGATAAGACTCCAACAAGAGGTATATGATGAGTTAAAAAGTAAGGAGCACATATGAGGAGGTATATACCCAACAATTGGAAGAAACTAATAACAAAGATAGGGAAATCATAAGGAAACTCTTTATGAAGGAATAATACTTTAGGGAATGATATTTGAAGTTGGTCATATCTTCCAACAACCTCATCCATAAAATTCCCCGAAGTTTAAAGGAAGCAGAGGATACACCAATCATTTTGAAGCTTAAGGAATAAATTATGGATTTTCTCAAGATATGCCTTCACAAAGTGGAAGAGTTTAGGAAGAGAATTAGGAAGCACTCCTAGAATTGCAATGAGTTTTCTTTAATTTTTTTATTCTCGATGTTTGAATAAAGGGTTACGACTCTAGTTTGGATCTTCAATATGTAACAGATAGGGCTTTGACCCTTGTACTTTCTATCTTAAGGATTAATAAAGCATTTTGGGTTTCTATTTACTCTTGACTTTGCTTACAACTAATTAATGTTTAAGATCCCGACCAAAATAAATACTTTTCTTTGACATAATCATACATATATTAGCATGCATATAACATACATCAATGAAATTTTTTTAAGGGGTTAAAATGGAAAATCATTTATTTCAAAATAACTTATCATAGAATCATCGAGCTTGGCAACCTGACTTCCCGACCTCGCACTCGAGCATTCCAGAAGCAAGTTTTGGATCAATTGGAACAAAATCAAGCAACTCTTAAAGGATATGTGGACACTGTCAAGGAAAATGTGAATGACATGAAAGCGAAAATCGATCAACTAACTCTCGTTATCCGCAATTTGATAGCCAGGGACAGTGAGAATAACCAACGGAGAAATAACCCTACTCACCCTCTTGAGGATGATAACCCATTATGTGGTTATAACTTGGAGAATAAAGAAGCTCGGGCGGGTAAACAAAGGGTTAATGATCTACCTATTGAAGGAGTAGTTCCACCACCTGTTCATGGTGGGGCACCTAGACTTCCTTACACTTATGGTCCTCTAGCCAACCAGGGTGATTGGGATCTCCAATACCAATATAATATAGGAAATACCCGTTACCGGGGCACGTTGGGGCAATTGTCAATGCCATTTAAGGAATAGAAGATAATTTCCTAATCAAGAGGGGAGACATGACAGACTGGGGCCGTTTGTGGGATGAAGAATTTGTTCGGGCTGGGTTACAAATCGGCTAATCAAGGGATCCAGGGTTCACACGCAAAGGAAGTTCCTTTTATCAATGAAACGTTCCATAGTGTTGGGGTCAAAGGTCAAGTGACTACAATAGAAGGGGATGATAAAGGGATATACAACTTGGTGTGTCATTGCTCATCAGACACGATCCTTGAAAATTAGAAAACAATTGAGATTCCTTAGATGATTTATATTTCAAAGTAATTTTCTTTTTCAAGCAAGGGCTACCCTATATTTCTTTGTGTTATTTTAACAATAAAATTTTATTTTGTTTTCAATCAAGATATTATTTCTTTCATTTGCAATTATTTCAAAAAATGGCAAGACTTTTTTTAATAGTTTCATTTCAAATACTACCCAATCTAAATCGGGAATAATAAAAATCTTTTTGCATGCAGATTTAAAAATAAACCTATTGAAAATAACACTGTTATAATACTGTATGACTTCGAATTACCGATTTACCAAGCAGAAGAGGGTGATGGGGACGATTGTGATCTTCCGGTGGAATTACCCAGACTGTTAAGGCGGGAGGGTAAAAAAAGCAACCTCATCAAGAACTAGTAGATGTGATCAATATGGGAACTGAAGATCAAAATTGGGACTTCTTTGGACAGGGATATAAAAGACAAATTAATCAAGGTGTTACAAAGGTATACATATGTATTTAAACAGTTATTTTTGAACCAAGAATACCCTATAAATGCTTCAGGCAGGGATAAAAAGACTCTCAGAAGATTGACTGCCCAATTCTTCCTCAATAGAAGATGTAGTGTGCAAAAGGAATTGGGATATGGTATTGCTCAGGTTTTGAGAGGGATATGAAGCCAATGGACATATAAAGACTAAGGAAATTCTCAAAGCATGATATTAATGGTTGACCATGGAATCATACTGTTTTAAATATGTCAAGAAGTGCCACAAGTGTCAGATATATGCAGGAAAAATTCATGCGCCACCAACTAACTCGAACGTCATAATTGCTCAGTGGCCATTCTCTATGTGTGGGTAGAAATCACCCGAATGATTAAACTAGGGGCATCTAATGGACATTGTTTCATATTGATTATTATTGACTACTTTCAAATGGGTGGAAGCGGCCTCGTACAAGCATGCGACAGGGAAAGTAATAGCCCAATTCCTCAAAAAGAGAAATAATTTGTCACTATGGGGTTTCTAAGAAAATTACCAGGGATAAAGGAATTAATCTAAACAAAGTGATGAATGAGCTATGTAAAAGCTTCAAAATTGAGCATCATAACTCTTCACCCTATCAATCAAAGATAAACAATGCCATGGAAGTTGTTAATAAAAATATCAAGAAGATTGTCCAAAAAGTGGTTAAAATTTACAAGGGTATGGAATAGAAACAATACTCCTAATTAAAGTAAAAATTTTGTCCCTAAGGGTTATAATGGGAGCGAAACTGGATGAAACATAATGGGTTCAGACCAGATATGACCAGTTGAACCTCAAAAAAGAGAAGTGCATGGATACCATATGTCACAGTCAACTGTATCAAAGGGAGATTAAAAGGGTATTCAACAACGAAGTTCATCTATGCATATTCGAAGAGGGAGACTTGGTGTTAAGAAAAATATTACCCATCAATAAATATCCATGCAGAAAATGGACCCCAAACTATAAAGGGCCAAATGTCGTGAAAAGTATCTTCTCTGGCGAAGCACTAAGGTTAACAAACATGGATGGAGTGGATTTACCACGACCGGTGAATTCTGATTCAGTCAAAAATATTATGCCTAGAAAAAGAGGATAAGAAGTTCGCTGAGTCGAAAACCCTAAATGGCGACTTAGGAAAAAGTTAGTGCATCTCGGTGGATTGAAAACTCTAAAGAGCAATTCAGGCAAAAGTTAGAGACTTATAAAAAAAATAAACTCGATAAGTCGAAAAACCCAAAAGGGCGGCTTATGCAAAAAAAGGTATATCATCCCGGTGGATCAAGACTCTAAGAGAGCAGTCCAGGCAAAAATTAGGGATATCCAAAAGGCAAAAATTAATGAATTTTCATTTTATTTCCATTTTTACATCTTTCTATATTTGCGGTGATCGCTCCTTATGGGAATTACCTTCCTATGTACTTTCGCCCATTTTCGGGCTTATCATTAACAAAATTGGCTTTTTCAAATCATCTTATTTGTTCCTTAATAACTTTCCACTTGATTACGAAAAAGGAGTTTACTTTGATTTTAAAATCGTTAAAGGGTTCGTACATTTCCAAATCAAAAACATGGTTTACAAAATAAGTAGTCACGACAATGACCAATACGGGAGTTTCTTTAAATATTCTTAGGGATCAAGGATTATTGCAAATCAGGGACTGAGGAATTATGGGTTGTCACATTCTCAGGGATTAAGGAATTATGGATTATCACATCACAAAGATTAATGATATCATGGATCATTATCACGGAGTTAAGGGTTAGAGAGTCAGGATGTTACAAAAAAAAACTTATAAAAACTGGGATAAACCTGGACAAACATAAAAGAGGCGTTAATCCAAATATTGTATCATACATAATTAATGCATCATACATGCATGCATGCATTCATAAACACAAACATGCATTCATGCATAAGAGTTTGAAAATCAATTCAATATAGAGTTACAAAAGGTTGTCATCAACCAACTGGGTTACCAAGGGTTCTATTTACAAAGATGTTATCAAGGATGTTACTTGGGAGTTTTCTATTAGGATTATATTAAGGGATCATTATGTAAGGATGTCATTTACGGTTCACACCAAATTCGATCAACAAAATTTGTCAAAAGGATTCTATAAGACGTTCAACAAAGAATTTACCAAAAGGGTTTTCAGCGAGGGTTTAAGGGTTTGTAAAGTTTTGTCAAATAATTTTAAGGGATTTCATCAAAAAGGGCTCTATTGGAATTTCCTCAAGGGATTGAACTGTATTCCATTAACGGAATTTATCAAAGGGGTATATCAAAAGAAGTTTACTAAGTGCCTTATACTAAGAGATTTCTCGTCAAAAAGAGTTCTACTATAATATTACTCAAAGAGGGGTTATATCAGGGGTTGTATCAAGGGTTCACAAATTTATTATCGGATTTATTATCCAAAAGGTTATATGGGATTTTACCAGATGTTCGTCCAAAGGGGTTATAAAAAGGGGATTCATGGGGTTCTACGGAAGGGGTTCTATTGAGGTATTTGCACTGATGGGATTTCATCAAAATCGTATCAAGGGGTTCTACTGGATTCTTATCCAAGGGATTTATCAAGGGGCTTTAATCAGAATTTTTAAGGGGTTCTACCAAATTATTTTTTTCAAGGATTCTACTAGAATGTTATGAAAGGGGTTCACCAATGTCTTATCATGGGGATTCATCAGGGTTTTATTAAAGGGTTTTAGTAAAAGGTCTCACCAGGGTCTTATCAAGGGGTTTTATATCAAGGGATTTTGTCGAAAGGGTTTTTATCCGAAGTTTCATCCAAGGGGTTCTATTAAAAGGTTCTACCAAAATTTTACTAAGGTATTTTCATCAGAGATACCATCAAGGGATTTTATCAAAGGATTTTATCCAAGGGATTTTATTAATGGGGTTCAATCAAAAGGGATTTCATTAAGGGATTTATCAAAAGGATTTCATCCGGATTTTCCTTTTTTCTCTTCAAGGGGTTTTACTAAAGGATTTATCAAAGGGGTTTTACCAAGGGGTTCTATGAAGGGATTTTTTTATCCAAAAGGGGTTCTATCGGAATTTTTTCAAGGGGGTTCTATCACAGTTTTATCCAAGTTCTATCAAGGGATTTTTATCCAAAAGGAGTTTTATTGTATTTTATCTGAGAGTTCTACCAAAATTATATCGAGGAAATGCTAAAGGAGTATTATACAAAGGAGTTTTACTTTAGGGGTTTCATAAAAGGAGTTCTACCAAGGGGTTATATCAGAATTTTATACCAGAGAGTTTCACCAAAGGATGGTTTTACTAGATTGAAGGGATTTTTCAGAGAATTGTATCGAATGGGTTCTACCGGATTTTTATTTAAGGGGTTCTATCAGGGATTGATAAGGGGTTCAATCGGGGGTGTATTCAGTTGATAATTGACGTTAAGGGGTTCCATCGGGGTTTTAACAAACAATTAAGTTAGAAATTGCCATATGATATTCTATCGGGGTTTTATCAAACAATTCAGTTAGGAGTTGTCATAAGGGGTTCTATCGGTTTTTTTTATCAAAGCAGTTCAGTTTGGAATTGTCATCTGAGGTTCCACCGGGGTTTTACCTGAATAGGATCAGATTTGTAAGAGTCTTATTTGACTTCTATAATCAAGAATATTATACGCAGAGATATTAGGATGTTAACAGAGCACAAAGATTTGATTTGCTATAAACTTATCGATTTCGCAGTCAAAATTAAGGGTCCTCTTATATTTAATCGTCTCCTCTTCAGAAAGATGAAAGTTCGTCGACTTCGTCATTCTGATTCAAAGTCGATTAAATAGGGGCAGTTGTCGTACCCCAAAATTTGATCGGCTTCATTTGCTTTCTAGTACCACTTTATTTCGAATTAATAAAATGACATAATTGGTAGAAATAGGGATATAAGGGCTATAAGTGTGAGAGGCTGGGAGTTCGAATCTCACCTTCCTCACTTTTAACGTTTTATTTGTTTTTTCTTTACTACTAACTTTTTCTATTTTTATTTTTAATAAAAAAATAAAAAAATAGCATTTTTTATTATTTAATTTTTAATTTTCGTATTTCTATTTAGTGCATTTTTAAAAATATGATTTTTTTCATTAAAATCATTATTTTATGGAAAAAATCTATAAAAAAATCACAAAAATAAAAAAAAAATCAAATTTTTTTATCATCTTTATTAGGTTATTATTTTTATTTTAATATATATATATATATATATATATATATATATATATATATATATATATATATATATATATATATATATATATATATATATATATATATATATATATATATATATATATTATTTAAATTCACCAAGCCAACAATCCATCCAGATTCATTGGCTTGAGCATTAAGAAATATGGAGAATCAGGTTAAATTGAATCATTCATAAATAAGACAATCTCATTCAATTCTATTAACCTAATTTTACCCTATAAATAGACTCCATGTCTCTCCTATTTGGACCACCCACAATTCACAGAGAAAAAATCTAAAAGTTGTTGTTCTTCACATCGAAGAACAACAATAACTTAAATCCTAAAAACCCTACAAATAACTATTCCATCTAGGATGAAAAGAAAAGCGAGATTGGTGTCATGAAGGAAGCAAAAAGCGGAAAGGATTGGGATTAGTGGCGTGAAGGAAGCGAAAAATAATAGGGAATTATTTTGCTCACCGAGATAAAAAGCTCGATCTCGTAGGTTGGTATCAATTTAGTGCAATTCTTGCTCGATATTTGTTTTGATCGTTTAATATTTATTTAGGATATCGGTCTATCTTTTTGCTATATAATAATGTATGATCTCTTTGTTGGTTGATTTTCCTTACTATAATCATACTTATTTCATTTGGGTTCATGATTGAGTTTTTGTTTTTTATATTATATTTTAACAGTAATTTAAATCATTATCATAAAAAAAAATCTTACAATAAAAGTCACCTTACATACAATTGAGTTTCTAATTAGTTTATTAATATTCATTAGTTTAATTACATAAAAATTAGAACCTAAATAAAAAGGGGTCATTTAAGAACGTGAAGGAGAGAAGAGGAAATAATTGTTTTGTTGTTATAATAAAAATAAACGAAATAATAAAAAAGAAAAATATGATAGGGGCGCCGCCCCCTTTTGAGGGTGTTAGATTTTTCTGATTCTTTTCAGGACTAGATTTTTAGGGCTTCATGGCTTATGGGCTTGTGCCCATTACTCTTTACACCCTACTTAGTAGCCCAAGTACTATTTTAACTATAAATTACACCCACTTGGGGTGGTGAGACAGTTATTGAGACTCCTGCTTCAGGGTTGATAACTACGTCTTTGGTGTATGTAAGTTGTCCTTTGACCTTGTATGGTAAAGACTTCATCTTGGATTTAGTTTGTTTGTCGTTGGAGGGATTGGACGTAATCTGGGGTATGAATTGGTTGCAATGTAATCGAGTTCATATAGATTGCTATCACAAGTTAGTGAGGTTTCCTTCTTTGGAAGATGATGATGAAGATGAGAGCTTCCTATCCACTAAAGAGTTGAAGAAACTTTTAGCGGACGAAGCTCAATTGTTCGGTTTGTTTGCATCATTGTCGGTGGAGAGTGAAGTTGAGCTCAGTGTGTTCCCAGTGGTGTGTGATTTTCCAAAAGTGTTTCCAGAGGATATTAAGGATGTACCATCAGAAAGAGAGGTTGAGTTTTCTATTGATCTAGTTCCGGGTACTAGACCGATTTCGATGGCACCGTATCGTATGTCAGCATCAGAGTTGGTAGAATTGAAGAAGCAATTGAATGACTTATTGGACAAGAGATTTATAAGGCCAAGTGTTTCTCCTTGGGGTGCTCCGGTATTGTTGGTAAAGAAGAAGGATGGGAGTATGCGGTTATGCATTGATTATCGACAGTTGAACAAGGTGACAATTAAGAACAAGTATCTGCTTCCAAGGATCGATGATTTGATGGACCAATTGGTTGGTGTGCGTGTTTTTAGCAAGATTGATTTGAGATCAGGATATCACCAGATTCGTGTGAAAAGATAGGATATTCAAAAGACGGCTTTTAGGACACGGTATGGTCATTACGAGTATTCCGTGATGCCATTCGGGGTTTTTAATGCACCGAGTGTGTTTATGGAATATATGAATCGTATTTTCCATGAACAGTTGGATCGTTTTGTGGTTGTGTTCATCGACGATATTTTGATTTATTCTAAGTCTCAAGAGGAGCATGAAGAGCATTTAAGAATTGTGTTACAAATTTTGAAAGAGAAACAATTGTATGCTAAGTTGTCGAAATGTGAATTTTGGTTGTCAAAAGTAAGTTTCCTTGGACATGTTATTTCCGATGGTGGTATTAGTGTTGATCCATCCAAGATTGATGCGGTGATGCAATGGACGATTCCTAGATCGGTTACGGATATTCAAAGCTTTTTAGGCTTGGCGGGTTATTATTGGAGGTTTATTGAGGGATTTTTGAAGTTGGCACTTCTGTTAACGCAATTGACTTGTAAAGGAAAGGCTTTCATTTGGGATATTCATTGTGAAGAGAGTTTCATTGAACTAAAGAGAAGGTTGACAATGGCTCCGATCTTGATTTTGCCAAATCCGAGAGAACCATTTGTGGTGTATTGTAATGCTTCATTGTTTGGTTTGGGTGGTGTTTTGATGCAAGATGGAAAAGTTGTGGCTAATGCTTCAATACAATTGAGATTGCATGAAAAGAATTATCCTACGCATGATTTGGAGTTAGCAGCCGTGGTGTTTATTTTGAAAATTTGGAGGCACTATCTTTATGGTGCAAAATTTGATGTTTTTAGTGATCACAAGAGTTTAAAATATTTATTTGATCAAAAAGAGTTGAACATGAGACAAAGAAGATGGTTAGAGCTTTTGAAGGATTATGATTTTGGTTTGAATTACCATCCGGGTAAGGCAAACATGGTGGCCGATGCCTTAAGTCGGAAGTTGTTACATGTGTCTGCATTGATGATGAGAGAATGGAAAATTTTGGAGAATTTTTGAGACTTGAGTTTAGTTTGTGAAATGACACCGAGAAGTGTGAGACTTGGTATGTTACATGTTACGAATGATTTTCTTGCAACCGTATGTGAAAAGCAAAAGTTGGATTTGAAGTTCGTTGATTTGATGATGAATGAGAATGAGGATTTCAAGGTTGATAATTTTGGAGTTTTGAGATTATGTGGTCGTATTTGTATTCCCGATGATGCGGAGTTGAAAAAGATGATATTGGAAGAAGGACACCGAAGTAACTTAAGTATTCATCTGGGAGCAAATAAGATGTATCAAGATTTGAAGAAGATCTTTTGGTGGTCCGGATTGAAGAGGGATGTAGCTCAATTTGTGTATGCATGCTTAACTTGTCAAAAGTCTAAGGTGGAACATCAGAAGCCTAGTGGATTGATGCAATCGTTGGACATTCCAGAGTGGAAATGAGATAGTATATCGATGGATTTTTTTACGGGATTGTCGAATACGCAAAGAGGTCATAATGCTATTTGAGTAATCGTTGATAGGCTTACTAAATCTTCTCACTTTATTCTAATTGATATTAGTTATCCTTTGGAGAGGTTAGCTAAGATTTATGTTCTTGTGGTTGTGAAGTTACATGAAGTTCCTAAGAGTATTGTATTGGATAGAGATCCTAGATTTACATCGAGGTTTTGGGAGATTTTGCAAAAGACTTTGGGTTCTAAGTTAAGATTGAGTTCAACTTATCATCCGCAAACGGATGGTCAAACCGAGAGAACAGTTTAATCGTTGGAAGATTTATTACGTGCTTGTGTGCTAGAGCAAGGTGGTGCTTGGGATAGTTATTTAGCATTGATTGAGTTCACCTACAATAACAATTTTCATTCAAGTATATGTATGGCACCATTTGAGGCTTTGTATGGTCGGAGGTGTCGAACACCTTTGTGTTGACATGAAACCGGTGAGAGGATGATAGTTGGACCAGAGATGGTACAACAAACGACAAAGAAAGTGAAGTTTATTCGGGAGAAGATGAAAGCTTCTCAAAGTATACAAAAGAGCTATCATGACAAGAGAAGGAAAAATCTTGAGTTTCAGGAAGGTGACCATGTGTTTTTGAGGGTTACACTAGTTACAGGTGTGAGTCGTGCTTTGAAGTCAAAGAAGTTGACTTCTCATTTTATTGGCCCGTATCAAATTACTGCACGGGTTGGTGTTGTGGCTTATCGTGTGGCGTTGCCCCCGAATCATTCGAATTTGCATGATGTGTTCCATATTTCGCAACTTCAGAAGTATGTTCTGGATCCGTCACATGTTATTCCTATGGTCGAGGTTGAAGTGAGAGATAACCTTACGGTTGAAGTTTTACCGATTAAGATTTTGGACCGTGAAGTTAAGAAGCTAAGAGGCAAGGATATTGCGCTTGTGAAAGTAGCATGGGGAGGTGTTTTGGAAGGCAATATGACTTGGTAATTAGAGAGTGGGATGCGCGAGTCTATCCGGAGTTATTTGAATCAGGTAATATTTTCAAGGACGAAAATTTCTAAAGTAGGGGAGAGTTGTAATGCCCCGATTCCGATTATTTCATTTTTTTGTTGAGTCTTTTATTTAAATTGAGTGATAATTATTTTATTTATGAAATTGGTATGTTAATATAATATGTTGACATGTTATGTTATTTTTCCGTTTTTGAGAGTTTTTGGGAAAATTAGAATGGAGGGTATTTTAGACATTTCCTAATTGATGATAAATTAGAAATTTAAGTGGAATTAGAAATTGTGAGAAAATGAATATTTGAGTGGAAAGAAAAGAAATAGAAAGAAAAGATATAATAGTAGAAAAGAGAAAGAAAAGAGAGATAGAAAGAAAGAGGAAGAGGAGGAAAAGAGGAAAACCTAAGAAATCTTCAAGATAGCTCATATGAATCGAATCAAACGGGTAAGGGTGTGAAATCTTATTATCTTATCAATGTATATCATTATGTATGTGATTGTTTGAATGTGTTCTTGTTGTGGTTGAGTTTAGAGGTTATGAGTTTTTAGGGTATTTTGTGAGAAATTCTAAAATCGGTGATTTAAACGGTTAAAACTCGATTAAAATGTAGTATGATAGTTAGTATGTGATAACTATCATGTTTGTGCTTTGTTTCCACTGATTTGGTGAAGTTTTGATGGATTTTGGAGGTTTGGGATGGTTTTCCCGTAGCTTGTGTTTTGGAACTTCTGCTAAGTTCGCCCCGCGAACATGATTCGCGCCGCGAACTAAGCATGCCTGTGAAGTTTGCCTCGCGAATAAGGGGTCGCGCCGCGACCTGTAGCTTATGCAGAATGGTGGTTTTCTTAAAAATAAGTTTGATGTTTATTTCGTACCTTTTGAACCGATTATCCGTTTTTAGCGTTCCACGTATCGTTTTGAAGCTAAAATTATGTATTTTCTCATGATGTCGAAAAATATTATTTTTTAATCGATTTTTACCCGACTTTTCCGATTAATCTTAATTATGTGAATTAAGGAATTGTGGAATTTGATTGTGTGTTGTGGCCGTTTGGAAACATAAATGCATTGTTCGAACTAAACGTGAATGCATGGTTATATTGTGAATATGTATGCATTTCAAGAGTGTTTGAGTCATTTTGTGTGTGAAACATAATGATGTACATTCTTGTGTTGTGGGATTCTAATGTGAATCCGTTGTAACATCGTGTGCCTATGTGAGGTGTGAGCGATGATTTCAACATGATTGTGTGCCCATGTGGGGTGTGAGCAATCCATAAACATTGTGTGCCTATGTGAGGTGTGAGCAATGGGTGAAATAATCACGAATGAGTGTGTGCCCATGTGGGGTGTGAGCAATCGGATTGTGTGCCCGTGTGGGGTGTGAGCAATCCATAAACATTGTGTGCCCGTGTGGAGTGTGAGAAATGGGTGAACATCGTAGGCCCGACGGGGAGTTACATTGGTAACGAGTGATGGTTCCAATAAGTTCTTGAGTGAACTTGAGATGATTGAGTCGATACCACATTGCATTTGCATAGAGTCGTGAGTCGGTCTCTATGATTTGCATTTTGTCATCTTTGTATTTGTGCATTGATGAGTAAACATGAATATGTATGTTTATATGGAGTGAAGAAAATGGTGGAAGTATGCATGATGAATATGCTTGATTTTATATATATATATATATATATATATATATATATATATATATATATATATATATATATATATATATATATATATATATATATATATATATATATATATATATATACATTGTGATGTATTTGTGTGATTGGAGATGAATTGTGGTGAGAGTGTATTAAATGTGTATTTATATGCTAAGATATATAATTATATGCATTGTTATTATGATAATATTTCTCACCCTTCTGCTGTTTTATGATGCTCTATGAGGCATGGCATATTAGATATGTTGGAGGTCTTTTTGTGAAGCATGTCTTCATTCTTTTGTCGGTCGACTCTGATATGTAGCACCTGGTAGCTAGGAATTTTGGTTGTGATGCCTTTTGTGGTGCATTTGTATATGTATCTTGGTGATGGATGTTTATGTAAACATGAATTATGTTGGTGATCAAACTTGATGATATATATATATATATATATATATATATATATATATATATATATATATATATATATATATATATATATATATATATATATATATATATATATATATATATATATATATATATATATATGTTTGATATTATTCAATGTTTAGATTTTCCGCTTTTATTCTAAATATTGAGATGTGGGTGCAAGTATTTAGCTACTCCACTGTTGCATATCTATCGTTGAACAAGTGTTGGATGTTTTAATTTCATGTATAATGTGACATACCTCTTTTATACTATGTTTCTAATTATACTCTGATGGAATTTTAATATATGCCTAAATGATTATTTGATTATTTGGGGGTATAGAAAGGGGGTGTTACAACTGACACCCTTCATAATCCAACCATAAAATTTATGGGCAATACCAATCTCAGTAAGCACAATTTCCAATGTTGTCCAGTCCACCATATCATAAGCTTTATGCAGATCCAGCTGCATCATACATCTAAGGCCCCCCCTTTCCTATTGTAGCCTTTTAGCAGCTCAAATGCCAGTAGGATATGGTTATGAATTACTTGACCAGGCATGAAAGCAGCCGGGATATGATGAATAACCTCAGTCAAAACACTACTAAGTCTTTTGGTAAAAATCTTATAAGTGATTTTATAAAAGGTAGTACAACTTGCAATATGTATGTAATCATTTATAGCCTTAGCATTCTACTTTTTGGAATCAAGGTAACTATGGTTCTATTGAAGGCTTTAAACAAGTTACCTTTATCAAAGAATTCTTGGACACAACTAACACATCAACCTTGATGATTTGCCAGCTAGTTTTAAAAAACTTAGCACCAAAACCATCTATACATGGGGCCTTAAGGTCACCAATATCTTTTAAAGCTATAACAATCTCTTCTTTAGTAACCTCTACAATTAGAGACTCTCCTTAAGCTCTACTGACCTAGGTGCCTTTTCTCATAGCTTCTACATCCACATGAGTTAAATTATGCTCTTTACTCCCCATAAGGGCCCCATAAAAATGCAGGACCTCTTGTTGTAAATCAATTTGCTCAGGAACAATGCTACCATCTTCCTTCTGCAGACTATTTATGCTCTTGTTGTGATATCTACTTATCACTGATGCAAAGTAGTAAGCATTATTCTCATCACCCTTCCTAAGCCAATAAATCTTAGATCTTTGCATTAAAGTTTTTTCTTCCAGCTCATTCAATTGTATAACATTTTTAGTAAACAATTTAACCTTTTCCATACACTCCCTATCCATTTTGTTCAAGTTGAGAGCATGTTGAGCACCCTTCAGATCATGCCTAGCTTGAATCACCTTCTGGTGCACCCCTCACAAGATTTACTCAATTGATTCAAGTCAGGTTTGAGTCTTTTAAGTTTGTTCCAAAACACATACATAGGAGAACCAATTATAGGATTATTCCAGCTTCTCAAAACCACCTCTTCATAACCCACAAGATCTGCCAGGTAATTATAATATCTAAATCTCTTAGTCTTTCTCTTGATATTATGCTTGTTCTCCACATGTAACAATGCATGGTCAGAAACACTATGATGCATAATATTGAACTTCATATCCATATTACCCCTAAACCACTCCACATTGCCAAGAACCTTATCTATCCTAGAATAGATAGTACCAACAGAGTGATTGTTGCACAAAGTAAAGTGGTCTCCCAGACTGTCCATCTCACTCAACCCTACTTTTTCCGTCATATCCTTCATATCATTGTATTCAGATTCTACTACCAATTTACCTCAAATCTTGTCATTAGAGGTGGCCACATTATTAAAGTCTCCCATAATACACTAGGGTCTTTGATTATTAGGCTACAGATCCACCATATCTTTCCACAAAAGTTTCCTTTTCTCAAATTTATTATACCCATAGATAATATTTAACCAATACTTAAGCCCTCTCATGCTATCTATGACCTCACAATGAATAAACTGATCAGTAGCCTTAATGACTATAACATCCACTCTAGTATCATCCAAAGTAATCCATATCCTACCATTATCATTATGGAGGTAGTTATCAACACACATATTATACAAATTAAGTTTCTTTCTAATCTTGCTAGCTTTGTCCAACTTAACTCTATTTTCAATGAGAATCAGAACTTCAGGCTTCATCAAATGGAGACGGGAGCTAATCTCCTTGTTAGCTTTGTCCAACTTAACTCTACTTTATTCATCCCCCTAACATTCCAAGATATTAACATGCCCCCTATCTAAGGTCACTAAAGGGTCATTCAAAACCCTAAGTGCCTCAAATCCATTCAAACAGTTAATACTTAAAGATGAACCAACTAGAATTCTCTTACCTTTGTATCTAGTAGATGAGCTAACCATAGTCTAAGGCCCTTCATGCTCATCATTCTCTTGAACAACTTGATCTTCTTTATGAACTACACCTTCATTAGCATCACTTTGCTTTGCCACCATCTCATTGTTGTTAGTTGTAATAGAACCAGGAGGCTTGACTTTAGGCTTTCACTACTTGGTACCATTGACCTTATATTGGTGTCCTATTCTTTGGCATTTGGAGCAATATAACAGTTTCCACTCATACTCTACTTGCTGCAATAATTCTTTCCCTTTGCTGTCATGAATAAGAACCTTCTTAACCAATTCCTTAGTGATGTCAACTTCTACAAGAATCTGAGCATAAGACACTTGTAATCTCCTTGTTGTACATTCATAAGTCACCAGAGGAACTCCTATTGCACTCCTATTTTGCTTAAGCTTTCACCACCCATAGTTGCAATGGAAGTTTAGGAAGTTTTACCCATAAATGAATGGTTCACAACATATCTTCTTTCAAATCAAAATCAGATTTCCACTCCTTCAGCAGCAATGGAACATTTCTGATTGAATAAGGGCTTTTCATCATAACTGCATCCTTGTCCTCATGCAAATTGAACCGAATGATAAAGTATCCATCATCATGATAGTACAATTATGATAGCTTCACAAAATTCAACGTCTTAATCATATAATTCTTCACATAATTCATACTAAGATCCTCTCCAAGAGCATACATGATGAGTGATGTTTCCTAGAATGCGATCTCCGATGCGGTATCATCATCTTTAATCTCAATCTTCACAACACCATCAACCAATTTTGGGGCAACATAGTGGATTGTTAATCCCTTGGAAGGGTTACGATTCTCAGATAGGACCTCAACTCATAGCTTCCATCCTCAATCTTAATCCTGATACCTATTCCATCCTCAATTTCAAGGTCTCGCTTCATTTCTAGGGTTTCCACCATTTGTTCTTCGACTTCAACATTACTATCGAATCTGTTTGTTGTACCTCAATCACAGTGGTGGATTTGTGGTTTTCGGAGACACTACATTTGGTGGCCTCCCCTTCCCCGTTTCCCTCTCGGCATTCCCATTTTTTCAAATTAATATACTATGTCTTTAATTATTATTTTTTACACATACTCGTCATTAGTAGTAATACTATTTTATTTTATAATACGAGATGTTAAAAATAATTACATTAATACACAAAAGGTACCGGCAAAATAAAGCCATTAAATTCACTTATCATTTTTCTAATATAAGCAGGGGAAAAGTGCTTACATTAATTAAGAACTAAGAGAATATTAATGAATAGAATCTTATAAACGAATCCCAAGTTAATCCCAAAAGTAAAAAAGTAGTATAAAAACTGTCATTAGTTAACTTATAATCAAATTATTCCACGTATATATATCTTTAATTTCATATTTTATATTCACGTATATAAACACTCTGGATTATACGCAAGGAATAGATTACACATAAATGTGCCTAAAATAAACAATTACACATAAAATGCTAGACAAAAAGTATTTAAACCAAACCCAGAAATAAAAATAGAAATAAATAATGTTGCGTGTTTTTGGATCTGTTTAATAATGATAAGGCGGTATATATATATAAAACGAAAGAAAGATAAAAATACAAAGCTGCCAAAGGAAGTAAAGTTAGCAACAACAATCCAAACAGTTTGGACCCAACCGGAATTAACGCTCTTCTTCACCACCATTCACAATTGCTTCTTCTTCAAATCAACAATCTCACTCTTCGTTTCACCAAAAACCCTAATTCTCCATTTTCCTCTCACAATTCACGATCGGATTCGCGTTGGAAATTTCAATTCAGCCGTCGGCGATCTGGTTCATCTCTTGATCTGTTTGTTGTTCTTTCGATCGGCATTACTCGATCTTGTTCCGGAATTGCGCGATTCAGACGCGGATTTTGTTTTCAGATCAGTGTATTGTTTCAATGCTTGTATGCGTGGATACGATTCGCGGTATTACAATAGGTTATGGTGTTTATAATTACGATTTAGTTTGAATTTTGGAAATCTCGGTCTTTGTACGTTGAATTCAGTGGGAGTTTCACGATTTTGGACATGAGAAGCTCTTTGTCGAATAAATTGTGGATGATTTTCGGCCCTAAACCGCCAGTGAACTGGTTGATATTGTGTGTGATTAGTGTTCTGGCTTTGATTATTGTGTTGGGTTCGTCGTCTTCCAATGCGATTGATTCTTCGTCACGGAGGCCGGCTTCTCTTATCTATACAAACTACAGGAGGATAAAAGAGCGGGTGGCGGTTGATTATTTGGAGCTGAAATCTGTTTCCAGCGGTGGTTTGAGGCAAAAGGAGTTGGGGCTTTGTGGAAAAGAAAGGGAGAATTTCGTGCCATGCCATAATATCACTGCTAATTTGGCGTCGGGATTTGAGCAGGGGGAGGAGCTGGATCGGCACTGCCACGTGTTGAAGGAAGAAGATCAATGTTTGGTTCGTCCTCCCAAGGAATATAAAATTCCCTTGCGCTGGCCCAGTGGTAGAGATATTATATGGAGTGGGAATGTGAAGATAACCAAAGATCAATTTCTTTCGTCTGGAAGTATGACCAAAAGGTACTTACTTTCTTTGGATATAAATAAATCTTCTCGGTCGTATTTGCTTTGCAATTGGTAAATTTGTGAAAAATTGTCACCACAATTTGTAACCCTTGTAAGTTGTAACTATGGATTGATTGAATGGTTTTTAATTTTGGATGATAGACTGCTTGTGAAAGTAATGTAGTTTTTTTTATCAGTTCTTTCTGGGCTGTGATTTTTGATATGGTTTATCTAGGTTGATGCTACTAGAAGAGAATCAAATTGCCTTTCATTCAGAGGATGGTATGATCTTTGATGGCGTGAAAGATTACTCCCGCCAAATTGCAGAGATGATAGGGCTAGGAAGTGATACAGAGCTTCCTCAAGCTGGTGTAAGTCTTCCATTCACCATATTCGACCAATTGTTTTTTTTTTTTTTTTTTGGGATTCATAGTGTTTTACGAGGACAGGGTTTGTGCATAATAGAGTACAGCAAAGGAAGATTATGCTATTAAGCTACCTATATCCTCTTCTTGATTCTCATCAAGGACTGTGGTCTTTAGGTTGCATAATATATGTTACTGATCTATTTTAGCTCATAATATAACAGGTTCGAACAACGCTGGACATTAATTGTGGATTTGGTAGCTTTGGAGCTCATTTGTTGTCACTTAACATAATGGCGGTTTGTGTTGCGGGATATGAGGCAACTGGCAGCCAAGTTCAATTGTCTCTTGAGAGAGGCCTTCCTGCCATGATTGGCAACTTCATTACAAGACAGCTTCCGTATCCATCATTATCATATGACATGATTCACTGTGCTCAATGTGGCATCATTTGGGATGAAAAGGGTAATTTTATAGTTATGAGCATTACTCTTCCATTCTTAGCTGAATGAATTTCCTTATCGATTTCATAAAGCTCAACCCTTTTTGTCAGTATAGTCTCTTACGGACAATCGGATTCATGTCATATATTTTGTGAAATTTATATTTTAAATTCAAGTTGTATTTATCAAAACTTGTATTTGATGACTAAATAAGATAGAAAACGGTGTAGGGTGTGTATTTATTAATATATTGCTTATAGCATAAATATGTTCGGATTTATTAAATCATAGGTGTTCTGTTTTAAATTAATTTGTTTTTCACCAATCAAATAAATGATTTAAACTATGTACAAAATGTTTCTATAACAATAAATTAATGAGCCGCCTCATTTGCTTCCATTCACTCTATATCACTGCCATTTCCTTTTTTCACCATTCCCTGACTTTTCTATAACATACTGAATATTGTTTAGCTTCTGCATCATATGCTGTACTTTGGTCTCTAATATTGACTTTATCCTACAGATGGAATGTTCCTCATAGAAGTTGACCGTGTTCTTAAACCCGGAGGATATTTCGTTTTAACATCACCTACAAGCAAGCTACCAGGTTCATCGCGGGAGAAAAGGAGAATCACGTTGAACCCATTGCAAGAGCTGACCCAGCAACTATGTTGGACACTCCTAGCCCAGCAAGATGAGACTTTCGTCTGGCAGAAGACTGCTGACCTGAATTGTTATGAATCACGGTAAGGATATTTGTATTAGTGTAGGTGATATAAATGGTAAATGTTGATTATCAATAGACTGTTTATTCGAGATGACTAGTAGTATCAACTACTGCTAGTTATGATGTTGTCTTTCTCTGTTGATCACTGACTACGATAATATAACCTCTAGCTTTTCTGTGATATTTATTTCTTTATTGCAGCAAGCAGAATACAATTCAACTATGTAAAGAAGGGGATGATACTCAATCATACTATAAGCCTCTTGTATCATGTATAAGTGGGACATCTAGCAAGCGCTGGATTTCAATACAGAACAGATCCTTTGATTCTGAATTGAGTTCAGCTGAGCTTGAAATTCATGGAAAGTATTATTTCTTAGAAGCTTTCTGCTTACAATTTACATGCTCTTCATTCTCTGATATTTCCCCCTCCCCCCCACCTCACCCCACCCATTTTATTCTGCTTTTCCTTTTCATGAATTTCCCTTAATTATTGCAGGAGTTCAGCCTGAAGACTTTTACGAAGACATGCATTTCTGGAGATCAGCTGTTAGTAATTATTGGTCCCTGCTTACACCACTAATTTTCTCTGACCATCCAAAGAGACCTGGAGATGAAGATCCACTGCCTCCATATAATATGATTCGGAATGTTATGGACATGTATTCTAATTATGGGGGTTTGAATGCTGCACTGCTGGAGGCGAAAAAGTCAGTGTGGGTCATGAATGTTGTTCCTGCCAGGGCTACTAATGCACTTCCTCTAATACTAGGTAGAGGTTTTGCAGGTGTTATGCATGACTGGTAAGTTGCTGTTTGTTCATGATCTAGACAAGTTGTGTACGATCTAGACAAAGTTTCTCTATGATTTAAAAGTTGACTGGAGATCAGATTATTTTGGCTGAGGGTGATAAACTGATAGTACCTCTAAAGTCTGATAAATGTATTTCTCTTACATCATCACTGGCTATGCTTATGACAAACAACAAAACAGTAGTGTATGCTAGTTGGAAAAGTAACACTACTTTTAGTTAATTTACTTCAAAAGATATTGATATTCATGATTATTTTATTCCTGTAAATGGTTTAGCAGTGTTTGCTAAAATGTGTCCAAAATAATTCCCTAGCAACTTCTTGTTTTGTAAAAATGATATTACATTTAATGCGAGACTCATTAGTTTCATCAATATGTCAATAATTTCCTTTAATAAACATACTACATATGCGGTGCTGAAATTTCAGTACCACATATTATGTTTCTTTTATCCAAATCACCCTTAGCTTTCTTAATTTTGTTTTCCTTTTGAGAATGAAATGAAGCTAAATTTAGCACTCACCTGATTTCTTGGATTGAAACTCCACCTATTTTAGTGCAAAACCCAATTCTAAAGAAAATCTTCCGCAGTTTTGTAGTTCCATCTCTAAATTCTCTTATCTTTGGAATTCATTGACAAAACTCTTTGTAAATCAATGTTAATTTGTATGAACTTCGAGCTAATTGTTTTGTTTCTAATTATTGATTTATTGATCTTTCAGGTGCGAACCTTTCCCCACCTACCCGCGGACATACGATATGCTTCATGCAAATGGACTTCTGTCACAGTTCATTTCAGAACGGTGCAGCCTGATAGACTTGTTCTTGGAGATGGATAGGATACTACGACCAGAGGTATGCTCATGGTGTTTGTATTCCTTTTCATAATTGTGCTTTAAAGTTTCATCATTGATTTTTTTTAAGATTAAGCAGAACATTAATCTTGTATAAGTAGTTGTCGATTTCAGTGTAATGTAAAAGGTCTATGGAGCCTAAAATTTTGTTACACATCATTATTTTTGTAGGGATGGATCATTCTTTCTGATACAGTGGGAACAATTGAAATGGTACGCACGCTTGCAACTCAAGTTCGCTGGGAAGCAAGGATAATAGATCTTCAGAATGGCAGTGACCAGCGGTTACTTGTATGCCAGAAACCATTTTTGAAAAAATGATTGAACACTAATATATTTCACCAATCACCATGACAGACGAACACAATTTTTTTGCTCTGGTAATTTCTCTTGACTTTTTTTTTTTTTTTTCTCTCTTTCTACAATCCGGGAAATTTTCTTGTTTTGGTAAAAATAGGTAGCATTTAAGTTAAGTATAAAATTAAATATTATGGTTGCAATAAAAAAACTTGTGCCAGTCTGAGAGAAGCAAGGTTCATGATGTGGATTCCTTTAGGGACCAGTCATGTTTATTTTGTGAGGGCTCTATAGTGGGTCCTATATGAGTCATCCTGTAATATTGTTGGATAAAAAACGTCCATGATAACTCAAGTCTTCCTAGAAACTCTGCAATTCAGATAATGGTGTTTATATTGACAGCTATGAATTTGCGTAGCTATAACATACATCTGAAATAATGTTGCAATTTATACAATTTCAGGGAACGATTGTTTTAATTGGGACGTGTATATATAGAGCTCAGAGCCTTGACTTCAATATTTACCACAACTGGATCTAGATATTGAAGCTGTAGATTGTGAAGGTTCATGTTGAATTTAGTTACAGTTAATTTTTTTTGTCAATGTTTGTAGTAATTCATTCATCCAATATCTTGTTAGCATTTTTTTATTCTTCTTTATTTCTTTTTTGATCGTTGAACTTCTAGCATTTATATTGAACAATCACAAGTTTTTGAGAAAGAAATGGCCATAAAATTCAAGAATGAACTTGAAATAGTAGCACAACCTTCCCTTACTCTATATGCTCTAGCTAGGTTGGCTAAGGATAATCTTCATATTGCTTTCACGCTGAGAAATGAGAACACGGGCATTGCATAACAGTTTTATTTGTTGATTTACTGGATCAAAGTTTCTGCAAATACACTTTCAGTCTTACTTTTTCAAATTAAAAGTTCTAAGGAAAAACATTAAAATTTGAGAAAGTAATGCTCTCATTCTGACAGATTCTTGCAAGTACAATTACATTACAAATTACAATTGTATATGCAATCTTTCATTTCCCTTTTGAATAAGATTATTTATAAGTTATATTACCCTATTTTAAGTCATTCATATTCTATATAAGGGAGAGGAAGGGATTAGAATTTCTAACATATTTTGATTCCTTCAAATTGGGAGATTTGGAAGTGAGGGAAAAGGATGAGAAAAACAAGTATTATAGACAAATATGAATGACAATATGACCCTTACCACCCCACCCACAGTTCTAGCAGACAACCTCCAATCTTTCATAATTTCAACACTACCCGAAAATTTTAAATTTCAAATTACAGGTATTGTGTGTACAATATCGGTAATTTGAAAATCCCGGTAGTAAAAGAAAATTCAAAATTTAAAATTTTTTAAAAGTGAAATTTTTTTCACTATCGAGAATTTTAAATTATTAGTATATCGGTAATTTAAAATTCCTGGTAGTGAAAAAAATTTCACTTTTAAATTTTTTTTTAAGAAGTGAAAATTTTTACATTATTAGGAATTTCAATTTCTAATATCATGTGAAAAGTATCGGGAATTTGAAATCCCTGGTAGTGGAAAAAATTTCAAATTTAAATTGTAATTTTTATTGGTAATTTCAAAATCTCAGTATTTTTTATTGGTAATTTTGAAATCCTCGGTATTTTTCAAAATCTTATGTATAACCCCCAGATTTCATAATTTTTGAAAGTTTTGGAAAACATAAAAATGATATTTTGCTACATATGAAGGGGGTGTCAAGTGTAAGTATGGGATGACAAGTAAATTCTTTCTATAACGGATAGGATAAAGTCTCCAAAATGGACTAAAATGGGTCCGGATAAATATCCACTAAAATAAACATTGTGGATATACCTATATAATATATATATATTTTATTATTATTTATATTATTATTTTTTAATTAACTTTTATATTGTTATATAAAAGTGCATGTCTATCCATTTTTTTTAAATACCATTATAATCACATATTTTAATATAAATATTTATTTATTTTATAGTTCAATAATAAATTCTTAAAGTTTTTCTAAAATTGCTTAATTTTTTAAAATATTGATCAATTTATTTTTATTAAAAATACGGGTAACAGATATGAGTATGGTATTTAAATACCTATAGAGAACGAGTAGTCAAAGATATTGATACTTATATGGTTTGGGTTTAGATAAGACTGTTTTTTTAAAATATGAATACGAGGGTTTGGACTAAGATACAATTGTTTTTTTATTATTTTTAAATATGAATACGAGGGTTTGAATTCAAATACGTTTGTAAACATTTTATAAAATATCAAAATCTAGAAATTGTTCTAGTAGTTTGATTTGTACCGAAGAGTTGTATAGATTCTTATTAAAAAAGTTAGTATGAGCTTTTAAGAAGAAATAATATGTGTGAAGAAGAAAAAGATCAAATTATTAACATGTGTTGTATTAATTTTAAAATCTCTTCATTCTCACTTAAACAAACATATACTTGAACTAAACAGTTTATTCAAAGGTTGATGGTTATTCCTTTAGGTGATCTCAACTCAAGATATTTATACATCTATAATAGGTTGAAGTATTCTTTATATTCTCTCTCATAAAATTTTCTTATAAAAAAAGACTTTATTCAAACGGTATAAAAATATGATTTTGGACGTATAACATTTTCTTAATATTAATTGCTAAAAAGAAACAAATAAATGAAATGGTTTGGATTTAGGGTTGTAGCAGAACTTATTTAAGTGGTATACAATATTATTCGTTTTCCTATAACACAAACAGTTAGATTCCATGAATCGGTTTGATTCGATTTCAAGAGAATCTAATATCTAAATCGATAAAAAAAAATATTGATTGATTCAATGAATAATCACGAGGGGAAACATTCATATTATATTAAATATTTTTACTTAAAAGTCAAAGACTCACATTTTCTAAGTAATGTGAGATTTAAAACTCACATTTGTTTTTCAACATTTTTTTTTATAATCAAGAATAAATTAACCTAAGTACTAGGGATACTTCAATCCGATAAACAAAATCCAATGAGAGAAACTACAACACAATCCAGAAAGAAAATAAATTACAAAAAATCTTTTTGATGGTTAAGCCAATCATAAAAGGAGCACGAAGGAAATTGTTTAGCCGACTTCAGAAGCCATATCCAGGAAAAGAAAAGAATCCTATAAAAAATGATTCCTGGGTCAAAAATCGCATCGTTGTACATGATGTTGTTCCTGAAAAACCAAATGCACCAGCACGCTACCATCCAAATCATCGTCGCATTAGATTTATGACCGGAAGAAGTAAAAACATCTTGCCGTTTGAAAAGAACATAACAAAGATTCACTCTAGGAACCGGAATATCCCACCAATTCTGATTGTACCTGAGATCGGGATCTCTGATGGCTGCTGACGTGGATTCCAAGGTCGGCTCGAATGCTGAGGAGAACGGGGGAATGTACCTGCAAGGTATTCCGATGCCTAAGTCAAAACGGGCAAAAGGAATAACAAGTGCAATACGAGTGTTAAGGATGGATATTTGATACCTGACCCCCTCAGGTGAGAAAGTTTATATAGAGGGACCCCAACGCGTGGCCAACGGTTCCTATTTTTGGGCCTGGATCGCGGATCCCCCTAAAATAGGTAACTGCCAGAAACTAACCGTCGGCTGAGCATCCTAGTCATGATAATGTCACATTGGGTACAATATCCTCTGAGTAGGGACCAGCCAGGCCGAATCTAGGAGATCTCTGCCGTTGTCGGGAAGAGATCAGGAACGAGGAGGACCAGACATGATCGATGAGTCGTGGCCAATCCAGGGCGAGCAAGATGTACTAGGTCCCCTTGACATTTAAGCTATTGGGTCATTTCATGGGTAAGAGAATATTGGGTCATACTCAGTCGTCGGTCCAGTCCAGTACAGGAGCCCCTAAGTAGTTGCTTCTGGTCGTGGAGGTGATGACTTAAGGATGCTTCTACCATATGTGAGGCAATTCTAAAGTAACGATTCCCGGTTGATCCTGACCCATGGTCGGCGATCGTTCGCGAGAGTGGTCGTAATCCATGGTCGTTTTTACCGAGGACCACAAACGTTTGGTATAACCACTAAGACACGCCTGCACATCGGAAAATGTGCGCATTTAATGCGTAATGATTAATGAGTGTGTTGTTTCTAGGTTTGCAGGCCCCACGTGCTCGTGCACGTACTGGAAAAGTTTATAAATAGAGCGTTGGGCCTCATTTACACACTTTTCACTTCCGCTTATACTGCTCGAATTCACCAAGTGCTCGTTCGCCTCCGTCAACCACTGAATTCACAGTTTCTTTCATTGTTTTTCAGGTGTAAAGATGTTCACTGACGACCAAATATAGATGGATATCGAGAACCTATCGAGCGATTATGCGTCCTCCCTGTAGCGGTAAAATCATGAGTGTAAGCTATTAGTTAACTCAACTCAAAGTAAACAGAGTAGCCACCGCGCTTTAATTTTATTCCAAGAGGAAAAGGAAAAAAGAGCGAATAAATCCTAATGAATCTAAAAGAAAAAAGATCTAAAAGAAATAATCAAAGAACCGGGTAAGGGGATAGGTTACAAAATGGGAAGGTTTTACGCACCCAAAATGTTTGTGGTACTCCACGGGAGCCCTTTGAAATATTTACTGCTTTTGATTTGAAAAAAGTTTGTTAAAAGAGAATGGAGGGATGAGAGAAGAATTTTTTTTATTTAATATTTTTGTGTTTGGAGAGGTTTACCACCTCATGCCTACGTACCCACAAAGTGCAATGCGAGATAAAAACTCCGTAGTTCGTGGTACAAATAGTGAAAAAGGTTGGTTATGATTGATTTTATTAAGTGAAGAGAATTTTTCATCTTCAAGTGAATAGTCAAACAAATCTATCATGAGAATGAAGGCACGAACTCATACATCATTATAGGGAGGACGCCAACTCGGATAAAATCAACGAGTATGCCACTAAACCTCACGAATGACAAGAGACTCAATTACATCAAACTACAACCATGGAGATTGAGAGACTTGCACCCGACTAAAGAATAACGACTCATAATCGGCACCTTTTTAAAGAAAAAAAACAAAAAGTGCACAAAGGCACAAACCAACTTGAATGAGTTTAGTTCTTTTTATTTTATTTTTAATTAAAGTCAAAATGATTAGATTCATTGATTTTTTAAGAGAAAAGAAAAATAGTAAAATCCATTTGACAAAAGTCAAGGTTTTGTTTATTAAAGAGGTGATGATTTTGAAAAAAAAAACAAGAATCCTTTGAAAAAGAGGGAAGTTTTGAAAATTAAAGAAGGGGTGAAGATGAAGAGACTATCCTAGAAAAGAAAATAAGGAGATAAAGGAGGAAAAAGCTAACCAAACTTGATGATACTTCCAATTATGAGCATAAGAGTTCCATCCTTATAAGCTAGCAAATGGCCAAATAAAGGCAAGTATACCAACTTCATGAAGATTAAAGCAAATGAGAGGTGTCCTAAAATCTATGTCCTAATTCTACATGTTTCTTTCTATCTAGGACTCCCTATGAATATGATAAGCCCTCACACTTCTCTCATCCACTACCCTAAAGATCATTACATAAAACAAAATTAAGGATTGTTGAAATACAACTCAACTTCCAAAACAACCTCAATTCCTTTTATAGGCACTACGCCAAAAAGGTTTTTTAACAGCGCATCTTAGACAGCGCTTTTAAAAGGAAGCGCTGTCTAAGGTTAAAATAAAAATAAAACACGGAAAATGTTCTAAAAAAATAATGAAAGCGCTGTCTAAGGGGGGGGGGGGTCTTAGACAGCGCTTTCTAAAAGCGCTGTCTAAGACCCCACCTTAGACAGCGCTTTCTGAAAGCGCTTTTAAATATAGACCTTAGTCAGCGCTTTAGAGAAAGCGTTGTTTAAAGTCTTTCAATTAAAAAAAAATTTAAAACCAAAAGCGCTGTCTAAGGGGGGGTTTAGAAAGCGCTTTTGGAAAGCGCTGTCTAAGGCATATCTTAGAAAGCGCTTTCCACAAAAGCGCTGTCTAAGGTCTAATTAAAATTAAATTTCAAACTTCTATTTTCGTTCTCAGTTCTTTTTGTTTTCCCTCCTGCGAACAAACCCCTCCAGCGAACCCTAACAGCGAACTAGAATACATTGTAATCATTCGGTTTCAGTCATTGAACGTGTTTGAAGAATCGGTTTCAGTTCGTCATTTCTACTGCGGTATGTTCTTCATTTCTGCATTTTTTCATTTCTGATTTAGTTCGTCATTTCTACTGCGTTTTGTTCGTCATTTCTTAACATTTTCATTCATTTGGTTTCAGGCTTTGCAAGTGTTTGAAGAATCTTTCATTTCTGAAAGTGTTTGAAGAATTGTTCATTGCGGTATGTTCTTCATTTTTTCATTTCTTTGATTTCAGTTCTCATTTTTCATGCTCTGTTATTTAGGGAAATATCAGTATTTGTAAATAACTTCATCAAGAAAAAGGAAATTAAGTGATAAGCATGATAGAATAGCTTATGTAAAATAGAAAAAGGAAATATCAGTAGCATAGAATAGCTTATGATAGAATAGCTTATGATAGAATAGAATGATAGAAAAAGGAAATAGCTTATAGCTTATGATAGAATAGCATGATAGAATAGCTTATGAATAGAAAAAGGAAATAGCTTATGATAGAATAGCATGATAGAAAAAGGAAATATCAGTATTTTGAAATCAAGATTCAATTATGGTTTATGTAAAATAGAAATAGATGTGAAATTGACAGGTTGATTAATAGTTAACATATCACTAGCATAGAGAACGAACTCTAATATAGTTATAGGTATAGTTATAGGTATATTGTAATAGAAAAAGTTTGATTCTTGTAATATAAAAAATGAAAGTGATGAGGTAATTAAAGTTGGTATATTGGCGTATCGGATACGTTATTGAAGTTTATATTAACATTGGTTATGTATAGGTTTTTGAAGTTTAAAATGAATTGAACTTTAAAATTGTTAGGATATTCAAAGATACTACCTTAGTTATGTATTTTCATCTGGATTGATTGTTTACTTTAATAAGTAGGACAACCATGGATAAAACATGGATCTGTGCCGATCGAATGACCAAAGAGTAAGAGAGTGGGGTTGCGGAATTCGTTAAGTATGTTGTTCAACACGCTGAAAACTCCAGACGAATGCATTGTCCTTGCTTACGTTGTTGTTATATTGGTAAGGTTGACGCACATGGATTGAAATCGCATTTGCTGAGGCATGAAATTGATCAAAGTTATCAGTGTTGGATATTTCATGGTGAGAAAATTAACGAGAATGTTGAATCGAGTGGAAAAAGTAATACGACCTATGCTTCATACGACAAAGACACGGAAACATACGATTGTGATCGAGTTGAAGAGATTGTAGAAGCACTGGAAGAAGATCTTCATGATTGTCCTGAAATGTTTGAGAGGATGGTAAGCGATGCAGAGAAACCGTTGTACAAAGGTTGCACTAAATTCTCAAGACTTTCTGCGGTATTAAAGTTGTACAACTTAAAGGCGGGCAATGGATGGTCGGATAAAAGTTTCACAGAGTTGTTGGCCCTTATGAGAGAAATGCTACCGGATGATAATGTTCTTCCTAATCGAACCTATGAGGCAAAAAAATGTTGTGCTCTATTGGCATGAGCTATGATAAGATACATGCTTGTCCTAACGATTGCATTTTGTTTCGTAACGAATATGCAACGTTAACTGAGTGCCCTAAATGCGGTTTGTCTCGATATAAGAAAAGATTATCTCCCGCAAAAGTCTTATGGTATTTTACGATAATTCCGAGATTTAGGCGCATGTTTCGTAGTGAAACCGATGCAAGACATCTTACTTGGCATGCAGATGAAAGAATTATTGATGGAAAGTATCGGCATCCGGCTGATTCACCACAGTGGTCGAAGATTGATAATGATTATCTTGAGTTTGGATCAGAAGCAAGAAACCTTCGATTGGCATTATCTACTGATGGAATGAACCCACATGGTCTTCAAAGTATCTCACATACCACATGGCCTGTGATTCTTATGATTTATAACCTACCTCCGTGGCTATGTATGAAGCGTAAGTACATGATGTTATCTATTTTAATCTCTGGGCCTAAACAACCAGGGAATGACATAGACGTATACTTGACACCTCTGATCGAAGATTTAAAGATTTTGTGGGAGAACAGTGTGGAGGTTTATGATGGATATAGGAAAGAAAGTTTCAATTTGAGGGCGATGTTGTTTGGCACAATTAATGATTTTCCAGCATACGGGAATCTATCTGGGTATAGCATTAAAGGTCAACGTGCGTGTCCTGTTTGTGAAGACGGAACCGATACGATTCGATTGGAACTTTGCCAGAAGAATGTGTTTCTCGGTCATCGTAGATTCTTACATTCTAAACATCACTACCGTGGGTGGAGAAAAGCATTCAATGGAGACACCGAACATCGTAGAGCTCCACCCGCATTGTCAGGTGAACAAGTTTTTGAAAAGGTGAAAGATGTGTGTACTAAGTTTGGCAAGCCTTTTGCACATAAGATTGTGAAAGGTGGGTGGAAGAAAAGGTCGATATTTTTTGAATTGCCATATTGGAAGTCTTTGTACGTGAGACATTTTCTCGATGTTATGCATATTGAAAAAAACGTATTTGAAAGTGTTATCGGTACATTACTCAATATAAAAGGCAAGTCTAAGGATGGCCTTAAAGCAAGGGAGGACATGTTAAAAATGGGAATGAGAACTGAATTAGAACCCGTGAAGAAAGGAAGACGAACATATCTACCACCTGCTGCTTTTACTTTATCTAGAGAGGAGAAAAAAAATTTGTGTAAGTCTCTGAGTGAAGTTAAGGTTCCAGAAGGATACTCGTCTGATATCAGAAGCCTTGTTTCTATGAAAGACCTCAAGTTGAAGAATTTGAAGACACATGATTGCCATGTTATAATGGAACATTTTCTACCGATAGGTATACGTTCTATTTTGCCAGAAAAAGTAAGAAGTGCCATAACTAAATTGTATTTTTTCTTTAGGTCAATTTGTAGTAAGGTGATCGATCCCGAGATCTTACCAACACTACAAAAAGAGATTGTAATTACCTTGTGTGAGCTTGAAATGTATTTTCCTCCGTCTTTTTTTGACATAATGGTTCATTTAGTTGTTCATCTTGTGAAAGAGACACAGTTGTGTTGACCAGCTTATATGAGATGGATGTACCCTGCTGAACGGTATATGAAAATATTAAAAGGGTACGTGAAATCCCGAAGTCGACCAGAGGGTTGTATTGTTGAACGATACATTGTTGAAGAAGCTGTTGAGTTTTGTACTGAATATTTGTCTAACGTTCAATCGATTGGACTCCCCAGAGCTCAGATTTTCGACAAAATGGAAGGTAAAAAATTAATTGGGAATAAAATTGTGACAATATCAAGGGATGAACGGGATCAAGTTCATTTGTATGTTCTGCACAATAATAATGAGGTTGAGCCATATGTTGAAATGCACAAGGATGTACTCCGAAGGTTAAATCCGAACAAAAATGAAAATTGGATAGTTATAGAGCACAATCAAAGTTTCATACAATGGTTGAAGGATCATATTTATTTGAAGTGCTCTTCAGATCCTTCTTCGGTAACAGAAAGGTTGAGATGTTTGGCATATGGTCCAAGTTTGCATGTGTTTTCTCATAGCGCATATTCAATTAATGGATACACATTTTATACCAAAGAACAAGATGATAAGAGTACTATGCAAAATAGTGGTGTCACCGTGCTAGCTGAAGCAATGCATATATCAAGTATGAAGGACTTAAACCCCAAATATGCAAATTTGTCATATTTTGGAGTTATTGAGCACATTTGGGTGTTTGATTACGAGAAGTTTCAGATTCCCATCTTTGGTTGCAAGTAGGTGAATAGTAGTGACATACGAATGGATAAGTCTGGATTTTTGCAAGTTGATCTTACTAGGGTGGGGTACAAAGATGAACCTTTTATTCTAGCATCTTAAGCTAAACAAGTGTTCTATGTGAATGACCCGAAGAGTACAAAATGGTCTATAGTGCTTTTCTCTAACAAAGTGACTGATGATAGCGGTGTCGATCAATGTGATATTGATGTTGAGAATGAGTCATGCATTAGACGGAATGAGTTGAATAGAAATGATGAAGTTGAGGATCTTATACCGGATGAGTCATATATAAGAAACGATCATAACGAGGGAATTTGGATCAATTCATCCGTACGCATTGCTAAGAAACAAGTGATTAATATTCCAACAAAGAAAAGAAAGAGATGTTAGTGACTTAGGTAAATTATCCATGGTTTCTTTATTTTTTTTCTAATTGTTTTGATTATAAGTTATATGTGATAATGCATGATTTCATTATATTTTTGTTTTCAATTGCTTTGATTATAAGTTATATCTGATAATGCATGATTTCTTTATTTTTTTGTTTTCAATTGCTTTGATTATAAGTTATATTTGATATTTGATGGTTTCCTTGGTTTATTACAGGTTAGACATGGCTGATGACCAACATGAGGAAGTTAGTAAAAAAGTATCCGCGGAAGAAGAAATTCGAAGAGGCATCACAGTAATGAGAAGGGTGGTCCAAGGAAGATCTCGAGGCATCATACTAGATGTCTATTGGAGCAACCAGGGACAGCTTATAGAACCTAATGGGCATACCTTAACTAGTTTTATCGGTGCACTAGTAAGGAATGAAATTCCCATTACATGTGATGATTGGAGAAACAAAGAGTTGAATGAGTCCAAAGAAAAAATTTGGAGTGAGATAAAGGTACAATCATTTGGCCCTTAATTATACGGTATCAATTATGTTTTTTCAATTACCGATACTAACTATTAATCTGTATGTTTTTCTTAGCGATGTTTTAACATCGAAGAAGAAAGAAGAGGTTTTTGTATGAAATTGGCCGGAAAGCTTCTAAGAGGGTTTCGAACATTTTTATCATCCAAGTTCCTTAAGGATGCGGATGGTAATTATGTGGATGCGGAGCTTCCTAAAAAATATGAAAGTTTGATATCGGCTGAAGAATGGGAAGCTTTCAAATCCAAAAGACAAGACCCGATTTTTTAAAGAATAAGTGCTACAAATCGGGAAAGAGCATCAAGTCCCGCATATCCGTACCGAAAAGGACGTGTCGGATATGGACGCTTAGAACAATCCATGGTAAGTATTTATAAATTGCGATAACAAATTTGTTCATCATATATTAGTTTTATCTGATCAAATTGTATGACTTAATGTGTAGCTGCAGAAGGAGGAAAGTTCAGAAACATCTCTTCCTGCACATGTTTTGTGGAAGGAAGCCCGTGTGGGCAAATCTGGAGTTCCTCAAGAAGAAGTTTTACACGTATACCAGAAATGTGTAAGTATAACATTTTTTCATTAATTGAATAACATTTTTATACACAAATATTTGACAAGTATACGGTATTCATCTGATTTTTCAGGAGGAGCTATCTCAGTCTTTATCTCCCGATGATACTAGGAGCATACTTAGTCGGGCATTAGATGTCCCTGAGTATTCTGGTCGGGTGAGGGGTAAGGGATTTGGAGTCACTCCGACCTCCCTGAGTATTAAAAAAGGAAAGGCTCCTAGTAATCGGGAGCTTCATGCAAGATTGGAAGTCATGCAAGCTGAGCTTGATGCATTGAGGAGAGAAAGAGAGGATAGCGCCTCAACAGTATACAGAGATGCTTCAGACAAAGACAGTATCAACTGTACCTTTCAGCCGAACATTTCAGAGGTAATTACATATAATTGTCTTAAATTGAACTATTTGCTTAAATTATGTATTTGACATATATACACATTAACGATTTCTTGTTATTATTGGTTTTAGGGCATTTCCCATTGTCAGCTGTATTTGTCGTCACCATACTATCGGATGGTTGGCAAGGGAAAAGTGCATAACGTTAGCGGAGTATTACTCCACACTAGAGAGCTCCCTGCTGGATGTTTGAAGGTATCAGTTGATATTGCAGTTGAGCCGAATGCAGCATTACCATATCCTAGCGATGATTCGGATGCAACAACGGTGCACGAAGCAGTAGGTTCGTTTGTTGCATGGCCGACAAACCTCATATGCGTAGGATATGAGGTATGCTTAAAACTTATGTTAACTTTAATGTGTATATTCAAAGTTTAAAATTTATGCTTAAAATTTTACGTACATATTTTCCTTGGTTATGTTAAATAGACTCCCACAAAATCCAAATCAAAAGATAATGCGATTCCACGGCATACCGAGTCCACGGTTTCAAGAAAAGAGGTAATATACAATTATATGACATATATTCATGGAAGTTGTTACATTCTTAATTTGATCTAACTATTTATATGACATGTAGCTTCAAGAAAATGAGGTTAGCAATGCCTCCGCACAACAAAAAAAGGAGGTTAGCAACGCCTCCGCACGGGTAAAAAGTGCTGGTGCTAAGAAGACCGTAGCTAGGAAAAAACCTACCACCAAGTATAGGTCGTGCCTCAGGACATTTCTAGAGATGACCGATATACCGACCGGAGGTTTTTGGACTGTACATATGGAGGTAGGGATTTTCGGCTTTGATTACGACCAAATGATTGGTAATGAGGACTTCATGCAAGTTTTTGGTCGTGAAGAAATCGGCGTCACCGTTGTCAATACATATGTTAGGTAAATCCGGTCTACTTTGTTTTATTAATTAAACAACTTATGTTAATGATGTTTACATAATGTTAATCCGGTTTACTTTATGTTTCACAAGAGGTGTGTAATGTTAATGATGTTTTTATATTAGGTTTTTGTATGACAAATTGATGCGCCCCAATGGTTTGGACGTGTCATTCGGATTCTTAGCACCCGCGACCGTCAACTTAGGTTTAATCTTAAGTAGACCGGATACCGTGACGGAGTATGTTCTTCGGATCCTCATGGACAATAAAGATGCGGAGAAGTTGTTTTTTATACCGTTTAATACCGGGTTAGAATTTCATTCTAAATTCATCTACTATAATTATTTTCCAAGTTACCATCTAACATTTGCCTAATCATTACAGTGGACATTGGTTGTTGCTCGCAATCAATCCTATCCGAGAAATTGTGTATTATCTTGACTCGTTAGGAAATGATTGGACAACATACCCGGATATGAAGGTCCTAATTGACACGTAAGTGAGAATGTTCAAAATTTTTCTTAGTTTATGTGAATTGTTCTAATTGCTTCATTTTTATTTTATTAGCGTCCTACAAGCTTTTCGGGCCCAACGAGATATCCAAACCTCAAGGAGGGGCGCCAACTCCATTACATGGATTAAAGTGGCGGTATATTTTTAATTACCATATTTTTTATTATATTAGTGATGACACTTGATAAAACTTAGGATTTATAATCCATATTTTTTTTCATATGTAGTGTCCTCAACAACGTAATCAAATAGATTGCGGGTATTTCATGTTGAGGTTTATGTGAGATACTCTTGTTTTGGGCTGATTAGAGATTCCCACCGATGTATGTATTTCTAACTTATGAGTTATTTTTATATTTACACATATCTCATATAATTAAATAGTTGAAATTAATTCAAAATATGTTATATTATTATGTAGTACTTTGATGAATTCAAGTGTGCATTTTATACAAAAGATCAAGTGGACGAAATCAAAGAGGAGTGGTGTCAATTCATGATAGAGCTCAATGTTTGTTCATAAATTTGTGTAATTAATGTGTACATTTGTAGTATATGTAATGACTTGTAAATGTGTACATAAATTTGTATATATTTTGATACATTTAAGGCAAAATTGGTTTGAATTGGTATATATATATATTTGTTAGCCAAAAATTGGTAGAAAAAAGGCCAAAATGGCATATATAAAATGTGATAATTGTCTGCCAAAATCTGGTTGAAAACAGGTAGAAATTATGGTTTATAAACCTGGAAAAAATGTGGTTTAAAACAAAAGCTTCAAAAATTTTCGTATACCTTAGACAGTGCTTTTGTAAAAAGCGCTGTCTAAGGTGGGGATTAGAAAGCGCTTTAGGCAAAAGCGCTGTCTAAGGGGGGGGGGGGGGGCTTAGACAGCGCTTTTGAAAAGCGTTGTCTAAGGTATACCTAAAAAAATTAAAATAGGAGGGGCTTAGAAAGCGCTTTTGGCCAAAGCGCTGTCTAAGGGGGGGGGGGGGGGGGGGGGGGCTCAGACAGCGCTTTTCAAAAGCGTTGTCTAAGGTATACCTAAAAAATTTAAAATAAGAGGGTCTTATAAAGCGCTTTTGGCCAAAGCGCTGTCGAAGGGGGGGGGGGGGGCTTAGACAACGCTTTTAAGATTTAAAAAAGCGCTGTCTAAACCTTTAGCAGCGGAGGTTTAGACAGCGCTTTAAAGCGCTGTCTAAGGATAAAAAAAGCGCTGTCTAAGGTCTTGTTTGTTGTAGTGAGGAAACCTAGGCTCTATAGAGGTGCACAAATAACAATAATAACAAAAACTCAAGGAACAAACCCTAACACACTAGATCTTTAATACTTATGTGTGTTCTCTTTGTTAGGAATGAGTCTTTGTATATAGAAAACCGATAAGTGCTAAATTGTATTGATTTTGAGTGTAAAAATAATTGACACTTATAGGCTTAGTTTGTTGGTTCTCCATTAATAATCCTCCAATTTTGTATACATTTACATACTTTTGTATATTTTGTGATATCGTGTACTTATTGTTGAGTTTGATAGTTTTTCATCTATTTTTATAGGTAATAATACATGGTTGAAGTATGGACCCAATTGAGCCAAAAGAGATGCTTCAAAAATGCCAATTTTCCAATAAAAGCAAGTACTAGCGTGCTTATAGCTCTCTCAGCGATCTTTCTAGACCATAGGCAGTAGCTTTTGAAGTTTTTCGTGTTGGAGTCGCGCTGGGACCGTGCTTAGCACGATTTAAGACAATTTATGTATATTTTAAGTGGATCGCGCTTAAGCGCAATCTGAGGGGCCTTAGCGTGGTTCGCTTTTCCCAGCCACTATTTAAACACTTTTGACAGCTTTTTTAGGTTATGTTGTTAGGGCCTTTTACTCCCAACTTCATCACAAATATTCTTTGAGGAAATAAGTCAAATATAACACATGGAAGATTCATCTTGACGATCCGTAGTCGAATCTACTTCAATCGGAGTTGACAACCCGAGAGATGTTTGTTCTTCTTCCTTCTGCTCTATGTATTTTTCATTTGTTAGGGTTGTTGTATGTATTTGTACTTTGATTGTATGTGTATTTATGGATCTTTGTATAAAATCTCTTTTACAACTCTTAATCGATGTCATCTTTGTTTTAATCTCTATCTTAATGGGCTTGATTCACTATAAAGATATACTTTTAAAACTCGACCTAAGATGATTATCTATTGGTTGTGGGAAATGGTTTAATACTTGTGTGTGTGTGTCAGATCTTAATGCTCTGTGTTTTTGAGTTGTGTGAGAGACCATCTTCGAGAGAATATGGCTGATCTCTCGGACTTTACGTTAGAGATAACCTCTATATATGAGCGATACATGGGGATTTTGACGAGTGATCTTGGTTGTGTGCATTTGATCTATAAATATTTTATTACTTGATGGGTAAATTAAAATACAACTCCTGACGAGTTATTTCTCGTACTTTATTTACTTGTTTTCATGTTTTTCTTTTGGAACCTTACTTACAAACCATTCAAACCAAGCTTAGAAACGTAGAGATTTTCGAACAAAATTATTTCCCTCGAACTGATCCTTGTGGAGACGATATAAATCCCGGAGGGAAAATAATTTGTGCATGCTGCTTTACCGCTTCAACAAAATTTAAAATTATTTGTCCTCAAACAAGAATCGATCCACTCAAAGAAACAAAAGTAATTATTGAAAAATCATGGATCAATAAGTTTTGGAAAACAAAAACAAATGCATGGTTCAAATATAAAAACGTACAAGCAAGGAAAAACTTACCACTACAATACAACGAAAACTTGAAAATGAAACAAATCCTAAGCACAAAAATCATGCAAAACCATCTAAAACAATACATATTCAATCATGAATCACACCTAGCAAAAATCCATCGAGGTATGAAAAACACACAAAAACGAGGGACTTGACACTCATCCAACAATCTTGCAAAAAAAGACTAAATTATGCATTCATCCAAAAACTCATATCGAAAATATAAAAGCAAGAATCACAAGGGCTTTTTAAGGTTGTTATGTGTCTTGGTTAACAAATAAGGAGCAATTTCTAAAGGTAATTTAAATAAAAACTTTCCTAATCTTAAGAGAGTGATCAATCCACAAAGTCTCAAGCACCACAATTTCAATCACACTTCTTCTCTTATCCTAATTTGTCACACCAATCACACAGCTTATTTAGCACAATTATTTTATACCCTTTTTTTCTTCTTTTTCAAGGATTTTCTTTTTCTTTCACTTTTTTCTTTTCTTTTTCACTTTCTTCTTTTCTTATTCCTTTTCATTTTCTCAACCTCATAGCAACCAACCTTCTCTCCCCAACTCGAATACAACCAAACATATAATGTGAATACTCCATACTTTCTAAGGCAAGGTAAAAATTCAAACCACAAAATATGGTTGAGGGTTCAAGAAAAAAGAACAATCAAAATCCATTAAAAAATAAGTGAACTAAATACTCATGGACAAGCATCAAAGTTCAAAAACAACATGGATATTGACAAAAAGGCTCAAAGGGGGTGAACAAATTCTCACTCACTCACACTATTTGGCCAATTGGTTGCACTCAAAATGAAACAAAATGTCTTGATCCTCTTCATACTTTCATACAATCAACACAAATAAAAGATTAAACATAATAAATTCTAGTTAAAACAAGAATGTTGGTCTCCTGCACAAAGACCGAAATTGGTGAAAATGAATGGAAAATGAGAAAATTTTCCACACAAAATAGGGCGCACTAAGCGCCCTCCGCGCGTGCTAAGCGCGAACATGCATGCTTAGTTTTTCAAGTTCTTTCTCTCATGAAAAAATCCATTCATTCTAACTTTTTATTAACTATACTACTAAATATAAAATTGTACAAACTCAAAAACCGTTGGGTTGTCTCCCAAAAAATGTTTGTTTCACGTCGTTAGCTCGACGCCTTATTTACGTACAAGCTCCACCATGTTGCTTTGTTCACTAGTAGCGACCCAATAAAACCTGCAATACTTGAGCAAACGTAAACAAAAAACAAAAATATGTACACGCATACACAAACATGATGAAAACCAATATATACAATCACTTATGAAAACAACTATAAACAAGTATGTACAAAGCTTAAAAACATAGAAACTATCACAATGAAATTCAATATCAAAACCAATCCCTGACATCAACGTCATTTTGTTGAAAGGTAAATAGGCAAGCACAAATTATTTTCGGAAGAATTCCCTCCGGGATTTATATCGTTTCCACAGGGATCAGTTCGAGGGAAAAAATTATGTTCGACAATCTCTACGTTTCTAAACTTGGTTTGAATGGTTTGTGAGTAAGGTGCCAAAAGAAAAACATGAAAACAAGTAAATAAAGAATGAGAAATAACTCGTCAGGAGTTGTATTTTAATTTACCCATCAAGTACTAAAAAATATATAGATCAAATGCATGCAACCAAGATCACTCGTCAAAATCCCCTCGTATCGCTCACAGACAAAGGTTATCTCTAACGCAAAACCCGAGAGATAAACTACATTCTCTTGAAAGTGATCTCTCACACAACTCAAAAACACTGAACATTAAGATCCGACACACAAACACATACAAGTGTTAGACCATTTCCCACGACCAATAGATATTCATCTTAGGTTGAGTTCTAAAAGTATATCTCTATAGCGAATCAAATCCATTAAGATAGAGATTAAAACAAAGATGACATTGATTCAGAGTTGTAAAAGAGATTTTATACAAAGATCCATAGATACACATCCAATCAAAGTAAAAATACATACAAAAACCCCAACAAATGAAAAATACATAGAGAAGAAGGAAAAAGAACAAACATCTCTCGGGTTATCAACTCATATTGAAGTAGATTCGACTATGGATCATCAAGATGCATCCTCCATGTGTTGTTTCTAACTTATTTCCTCAAAGAATATTTGTGATGAAGTTGGGAGAAAAAGGCCCAGACAACATAACCTAAACAATCTGTCAAAAGTGTTTAAATAGTGGTTGGAAAAAGCGAACTTCGCTAAGGCCCTCAGATCGCGCTTAAGCGCGATCTACTTAAAATATACATAAACCGCCTTAAATCGCGCTAAGCGCGGTCCTAGCGTAATAACAGCGCAAAAAACTCCAAAAGCTACTGCCTCTGGTCCAGGAAGCTTGTTGAGAAAATTGACATTTTTGAAGCATCCTTCTTGTCTCAATTGGGTCCAGACTTCAACCATGCATAATTACCTATAAAAATATATGTAAAACTATCAAACTCAACAATAAATACACAATATCGCAAAATATATAAATATATACAAAACGGAGGATTATTAACGAAGAACCAACAAATCAAGCCTATAAGTGCCAATTATTCATAATCAAAATCACTAAAATTTAGCACTTATCACAAACCATCTACTAGGCTTGGGAATTGGATTTAAAAACAAACAAGATTGATTTGCTTATTGATTAATGTCCACCAAAAGATTTGATTTCATTCAATTTGATTTGGTATTGGACAATCTTTTTAACCAATCTTCTTTAATAAACATATTTCTAAAAGATACAACTCATAAATGACAAATCTACTTGGAAACAAACACAAACACAATCACATTCAGATTTACTCTTAGAATCTAGCTAATAGATTGAGGCCAGATGTTCCACCTCGTGTTGAAACTTTTTGTCCCACATGATGCCTCTTCATAATTTACATCTTGTTGCACATGTTGTTTTATGTAAAAAAAAAGTCAATCAAAGGAACTACAAAATCACCAAAATAAAGCCAATTTGTGAAATAATATCTTTGAGCAAGATTAGTCATAAGGTTACAAGTTAGCATTTTCTGGTTTTTGTTAGGATATCCATAAATTCATATTCCTTTCCATCTAGTATTATTTTTATAAATGTTGTTCATGATGTAAAACTCAATGAAGTGTTAATTAACATATAGAATATAAAGGTTCACATTATTACACTTAATTAAAGCTAAACCCCCACCTTTACCCCACCCGAGCTATTACAATCAGTGAGATGAATATTGGTTAAGTTTCCAAAATTCCAAATATGGTTGACAACCTTAGAATTATTACATATTTTTGTTTCCCAAAGAAATAAAACATCCAGAGAGTTAAGAAAATTCATCTTTTTTTAAAGCTCCAATTGTGTGGGGGTTTCCCAACTCTATGCAATTCCAAGTTAGAATCTTCATTCTTAATCGGCTGCCCTCTCAAGAAGGTTAACCATGCATTTTGGTGTTATAAGGACTAATGTTGTGACTTCTATTTCCATAAGTCTTCTTTTCTTGTTAGTGATCATGTTGTAGTCCTTCTATGTTGTAGCCATAGTGGTAACTGTAGTGATCATATCCTGTTGTTTTCCTTTTTCTTCTTTCATAACTAGGTTTGCAAGTTGTTCCATCAAAGACTTTAGGTATTAGGATAATTAACCAATGTTGGTTTTTTTTAAGGTTTGTTGTTGAACTGTTTGACTTTGTTCTATATTATTTTTCTACCCGATTGGGATGCTCTCAGCCATGGTCCTGGAGGATTAACTTCAGATATACCATGACCTAGGTTTGATGGGTGGCAATGCTTCTTATTATGTCTCATAATTCCACATTTGAAGCAGAACATAAGAAGTTTTTTGTATCTGAAGTCAACATAGTTAATCCCATTGGTTGCGTTTCCTATGTGAATTCCCAATTTCACAGTTTTTCTCGTATCTATCCTCACTTTAGCCTTTACTATAGTAGTTCTATCAGGCATTTTAAAAATTGTCGCTTCACCAACTTCGCCCAATTTTTCTCCTATTTTTTTATCCATTTGTGGTGTCTTACATTTAATGGGGAGCCCCCAAAATTGAATCTAGATAAGAGGTTTTGAGAAATTTTGTTCGAGTCAGCACCGATACTGATATGCTCAGTTGAATTGAGAAGGAAGAATCTTGATTGACGATTAGGAATCAACGATCCAGGAAGAGAGCTGCAAACAAAAAAGGAAATATTGAAAAGGATAAAACCATAATAAAACTATACACTCAGAGGCTAAAATCTAAAACAAAACTAGCCAGGAGGAGAAGATCACCCAATGTAAGGAAGCTCACACATGATGGAAAAGCAGGGAAGGGGAAAAGAAAGAATGCATATGAAGGTAAGTGGGCTAGTAGAAGGAAAGAGATAAAAGGAAATAGGAGATCAACACCGATGGAGAAGATTCAGATGGAGAATCTTGATGAATCTTGGAGTGTTCTTTTTCTTAAGCATTCATACAAATATTACACTATTCCTTATGATTATTTTCTCTTTTGTTTCATCACTTGATCTTTTGTTTAATCATTCTTTCTTTATTTAATTATTGTTTTCTTTCTACAATGTTTTTTTTTTATGTTCAAACATAATAGCTACTTCATCCGTTTCCAAATGATTGTCGTTTTATCAAATAAAATTTGTTTTAAAATGAATGTCATTCTCATTTTTCAATGTAGAAATGATTGTTATCTTTTTAATTGTGTAATTTAATTATTGGGGACAATTTCTCTATCTTTCACAAAAATTTGGGTAGTGTACATTCAATCGATCACATGATATCATTTAATTTTAACACATATAGTTATTTATTAAATAGGATTTTTTTTTTTCAAAATATTTTATACTAAGGTAACCTTACCCAACTTTTTTTAAGATTGGTAAATAAAAATTCACCATAATTATTAGTATTTAGTACACTACTTACAATACATTTATAAGATTAATTTAATATATGTGTGTAATACCTCAAAATTTGCCCTCTCATTTCCTCAACATTTTGCATAGCATTTTGCATATATGGAGTCATAAAATAACCAAAAACATTGCATCATATATAGCATAGCCGAGGCGTGGGTATGTGATCAATGATCGGAGCAACCGAAAGTTATGAAGAGGCTACCGAAGGGCCACAAAGCTTCTCAACCTTGTGCAAAGGGTTCACAATATCCCACAAGTCTTCACTTGAAGCCACAAGTCATGGAAAGTTTTGGTTTGATTGAAGGAGGCAAGCAGTGCAATACTTCTTGAGGGAAAAGAGCCGAATTAGGGTTTCATTTCTACGGGGTTTCCGCATAAATTCTTGAGTCGAAGTGGATTTCTTGGACTTATATATGATGTCAAGTGCCTAGGGTTCAAATCTCATCCACAAATTCATTTTGGAAGGGATTCGACTGGCCGGACGACGGAAAATCGGAGAATCGGAGAAACGGCAACCGAGCTAGGTAAAAAGGGATCGACTCCGGACTTTTAAGATCGAAATCATGAAATTAGGGTTACAATTATCCTATGGTTCATATTTGGTCAAGAAACGATGGAGGAATCATGAAAAAAATCAAAGAAAAATCATTTGAAAGTTAGTTGGTTTTGCATTTCCCTCCACCTTTCCTTCCACTTTCTTTCCACACTTCCTTTCATTCTTTCCATCTCATTTTTCCACTTCAATTCCACTCCATTTCCCTTGGAAACTTCCACCACCTTCCACCATGTTCTAGAATATTCCAAGGAAGGTTCCAAGGAATATTCCAAGGAATATTCTCTTTTTCCAACCCTAACCCTAACTAACTACCAAACCTAATTTTGGATCCCAAACCTAATTTTTGGGCCCCAAACCCAAACCTAGCTCCAAGCCTAAGCCCTATTTAAGTCATTTTCATCCAAACCAAGAGGGTTCCCACCATTTTTTCCTAATTTCACTCTTTGAGAAGCACTTTTTCTCTCTCACTTTTCCTCTCCCTTTCACCATAGCTTTTTCACATAAGCTCTTCAAGTTTCACATTGAAACTTGAAGATCTTGAAGCTTAAGCCTCAACCTCCATTGATTGTGGATTATAGAAGAAGAAGCTACTGAATTTTGTGAAGATTATCGACTTATCGGAAGCACACGAAGATTCAAGCTCAAGAACGCATTTATTTTGCGGTTTTCGGTTTTCGGTTTTCTCTTCGATTCAAGCTCCGATTATTGCAACAATTACCGAAGCACTCCTCCGCTTCGTAGGTTGGTGATCTTAATCACTTCTTCTTTAAGTTATTCTCTTCATCTCGCCGTTTCGGCATTCTTTAAGTGCTTTTCGCTTTGTTTGAATTAATTCCGTTCGATTATGTGTTGTTTGCATTTTTGTGATTTTTGTTGAATTAGTTTTTTTAAGGTGTTAATAGATATAGGTGTTAGCATGTGTAGATAAACTCAAAATAAGTCGAAATTAGTGTTAGCATGTTCCTAGGTAGGTTAGGGATCCCAAGAAGTGAGTTGGTGGCCAAAAGCACTTATTTTAAAAGCTTTTTTTCAATTCTGTGCAGTGTTAACCGGTTAACGCATGTGGTTAACCGGTTAACGCATGCGTTTTTGGCCAATTTGCTTCTGTTTTAGGTCCGTTAACCGGTTAACCTATATGGTTAACCGGTTAACGCTGATGATTTTTGTGTTTTTGGTTTCTTTGATTGCTCATCCCTAAGTCCTAGTGCCTTTAATGTTCATACTTGTTTAGGTAGTGATTTTAGGGAATTTTTGAATCCATTTCCAGTAGCTAGTTCCCCCATTTCGAGTCGTTTCGACACGATTCCGTTGATGTTGCGTTTTATGCGGTTTTTGTGTGTTTCTTTGTGCATGCCTTGATTTCTTGCATTTTGTTGCTATGTTCATATATCATTAGGTATGTAATAATCATGTTGCATTCTGGTTTTTTTTTATGTTTGCATTGCATTAAATCATTTTTGCATTTCATTATGTTGATGTATGTTGCATTTTGCATAATCATGTGAATGTGCATTTGGTGTTATTTTGTTGCTTATTTGATCACATCACTCATGTCAATTTAGTGCTGAATTTTGTATTAAGTTTAGCATTATTTGTGTGCCATCATGTTGCATATTCATAATCAAGATCACCGTGTTCAAGTGCCATGTTCATATGCATGTTTAGATGCTATTTTTGCATTTACTTGTTGCATAATTCATGAGATGCATACTTGTAAAATCATTCCAAAATGTTCATGTTCTTGCATTTATGAATGTTGATCCATGTTTAAATGCATGTTTGTGATGTGTTTAGAACATTTTTAATTGAATTGGTGCGTTAAAAAATGAAAATAATCAATTCTGGATTTTGCTTTTCATAGCTGTTGTTTTGCATAGGGGCTGTAAAATGCATGCTGTTTGTTGTAAATTCATGCTGTTTGTGACTTTTAACACCTGTTTTTGCATACATATAGGTGCTGTAAAAAGCTATTGCATTGTATATTGCATTTCATAGCTGATTGTGTATTTGAGTGCTGTAAATAGTTGCTGGATTTTGCATTGCATTAGATTTAGGTCCTTTAGGATTAAAGTAGGGTCTAGTTTAGGTCCAAGTTTAATTAGGATTTAATTAACGTGTGTTTGCCTTATTCTTTTTAATAAAAAAAATGTGCACTAACCACTTGTTTTGTAGTGGGGAAGATTGAGGCAAGTTCACTTCACTTTACCTTTATTTTTTATGCATTTTTTTTATGCATTTTAATTCATTTTTCCTTCCATATTTGTGTTTGGTAGGATTCCCCATTGTTAGGACCAGCTTATCTTCCTTAGGAAGTAAGTTGCATCCTTTTTTTTTTTTCCTTTTCTTTTCCTTTTTCTCATTAGGATTAGAATACCTCACTAACCATTAGGATCTCCCTTTGTGCATAAACAATTAACTTAGGGTTGTGTCTTAGTTCCCCTTAGTCTTTGTCCCTTTTTGCAATTTGAGTCATTCTCTTCTTATCTTCAAACAAAATCCAAAAAAACATTTAATAAATAAATGGAAGGATTCCTTGTGTATAGCCTTATTCCATGAAACACTTGCATTCATTCCATCTTGGAGTGGTGTAAGCTTGTTTATCATGATGCACAAGTCTCATCAAGGAATTGTTCACAAAGAAAAACTTAAAAGACACTTCTTCACAAAAGCAACAAAAACACTTAATAAAGTTCAACAAGCTAGTGAACTTAAACCCTAATCCTAGGAAACCAGTCTTGGATAAATTCTCCTTGCTGGGTATGCTTGTTCTATTATTCCATCTTGGAATGTAGAGTCAAGTGTACATTCCATGGAAAAGAGTTTGAATTCACTTCCTTGTGCCAAAGTCATACAAAACTCATAAAAGCCAAAAACAAACAATAAGCGACTATCCTGCGGGAACTTCTTTTCTCATCTCATTCATTCACAACGCGAACTCGCGACTACTTGTCTCGCATGCAAGACGGTTAACGCACTCGTACCAGACGAGCCTGCAACACCTGAGCATAGACATACGCAGTTCCAGCTGTAAAAAAAAACACAAACAAATAGTTCCCGCCTTGGTTAGGCGAACTACGTCGACTCTGATCCTCATTATCCTGATGAGGTACGTAGGCAGCGGGGTAGGGCCCGTTCGAGCACATTCTTTATTTTCCCTACATTTCCCCCTTTCTTTCCATTTTCTTATTTCAATTCATTTTTCATTTCCATTCCCTTTATTCCAGTAGCGGTTTTATTCAGCAGCATCTTATTTTCTCACCCTTTGAAACAAACAAGCAAGCGTGGATCCCGTCGGGTACGACGGACGATCTGGGGTGCTAATACCTTCCCAGGTCGTAACCGACTCCCGAACTCAGATCTTTGGTTCGCAAGGCCTCGTCCTTTTCCTTCTTCCTCAGGTTTGTGCAACATTACCTTTCCCATTCATTCGGGATAAAAATGTCTGGCTGGCGACTCTAACCTTTTCCGCGCCACTTTCGCGTTTGTACTAGGATGAAAATCCCGGGAGCGACAGCTGGCGACTCTGCTGGGGAATTAACCTGATTCTTCCGGTTTCCCTTGTAGAGTCAATCCTAGCGCCTGTTTGGTTTTGTTCTTTGGGTGTATACGTGTTTGTTGCTGTGTGATTTAGTTTAGCTTTACTGTTTTATTTACAGTTTTATTTTACAGCTTTACTTTATCGCATTTATTTATCGCTTTCAGTATTTTATTTTCCATGCATCATATTATACTGGACTGTCTGGCTGTGCTGGTTTTCATTTTTTCTGTGGGATGGGGTTACTGTGAGATGAGCTCGTAACCGGGGCTCGAGTGCACCCTAGGACTTAGAGTGGTTCCACTTTGGCTTCATGGCATCTTGCTATGTTGGTAGTAGTGAGTTCCACACCTTGACTTGCGACCTTCTCGGGAATGTATTGATACCGGAATCTTTCTGGGTTGATGCGCTACCTTGATAGTTATGTGCAGTCAGGGGACCGATCATTGAGAACCTTTGTGGAAATATCCCTCTCCAGTGATGACAGTGGCAGACCACATTTGTTGGCAAACCCACTCGCATCCGAGGGCCCACTGGGAACTCGCATAGGATGGCCTGGTTCTCTCATAGGAATTCAGTTAAAGCAAACTGTTCGTATGACGATAGTATTGTACCCTTCGGGATGAATGTACTATTGTTTCTCGACTCAGTGCTTGAAGCTGGAAACTTGTGAGGGATGCTTGTTTTTCCGGACTCAACTGAGACCTCCCTGAGTAGTACATAATGCCAAACCGATTCCCTGATTTGGTCATGAGCCATTTCTCGGAAATGGTGAACGTATTATTGCTATTCGGCTTTGAGAGTCCGTGATGTTGACCCGAGTAGCACACCCGTGAGATTGGGAGGGGTTTACAGGTTTGCAGGAACCCTGGTACCTTCAGCATACCTACTTTGCCTTTGGTTCAGTTTTATGATCTGGATTTCTGTTCTTAAGTTATGGACCCCGGATCAGAGGGATGATTATTGTGATATCTGGATTTTGAGACTGTGCACCGACACCTGATTATATGATTGGCACATCACAGACACTTCACTGATCACATGCCTTGTCTTGCATAAGCATCATATCATCATTAGTCATTTTGTGTTCCTTTTTATTCCCAGGGTTCATTACTTCCTAGGTCCTGGTCATATTTTCTACTTCAGCATGGAGATTCCGAGGAAGAGAAATGTTCATTATACTTTCCCGCAGCCAGAGACAGAGAGTGTTCAGGGTTTGATTAGCTTGATGGGTGACCGAGTCCTTGATGATTTCAGGAGAGAGTATGGCAAGATACTGAATTACGTGAGCAAGCCCACAGTCGACCAGAAGGATAGCTTGCATTCTTTGTTGCAGTTCTATGATCCACAGCTGAGGGTTTTTGTTTTTCCTGATTATATTCTGGCACCTACATTGGAGGAGATTTCTAGCATGCTGAGTGTTCCTGTTAAGGAGGGTGTACCTTACTATGTTTCGGAGAGGATCCCATCTCATGAGGATATCACTATTGCCTGTCATTTGAGTATGCCTAGACTCAAGGTGGGATTAGAGGCTGGCCAAAGTAAAGGAATCCCTTTGGACTTTCTTGTTGCAGAGGCACGTGTTATGGCATCGGAAAAGAAGTGGGCAGATTTCAAAGCACTGTTGGCTATGGTAGTATATGGAGTCAGTTTGTTTCCCGGAGAGAAAGGACTAATTAACATGGAGGCCATTACCATCTTCGTCAAGGGAAATCCTGTTCCTACATTGCTAGCTGACTTTTATTATGGAGTTCACCACAGAAATGAAAAGAGGAAGGGGTTTGTAAATTGTTGTGCTCCCATATTCGCTGATTGGTTTGTAAGGCAACTCCCTAAATCAGGACCCTTTCAGGATTTGAAACAATCTTGGAAGTGGTCCAAAAGATTAATGGGCTTAACCTCAGCTGACATTGCTTGGGGATGCAACAGAGATTTGGTGGGCAAAGAAATGTTGGTTAGTTGCGGTAGCTTTCCAAATGTGCCTTTGATGGGAAGGAAAGGTGGGATTAGCTACAATCCTATCTTGTCCAGGAAACAGTTCGGCTATCCTTTAAGAGACGTACCTTTGATCGACGATGCAAATGAGTCCTTATATTTTCCAGCAGAGGGAAACTCCAAAATGAGCATCCTGGCATCCCAAGCTTGGGAAATTAGGGTGATGAAAGGAAAGAAAGAATTTGGAAGAGTAGATCCTAATACCTATGACCCTTTTGCCAGCTGGTTGGAGGATCGTGTGAAGACTCACCTTCTACCATTTTCTAGAGAGACGCCTCTTTACCCTAAGGAGATAGCACCAAGAGCTACGGTACCTTTGGAGGAATATCAGAAGTTAGAGGCTTTGGTTAAGCAACTGAGGGTTGAAAATCAAGAGGCTCTTAATTCTTGTCAGACACTAATGATCCAGAACCGTCGATTGAAAGATAGAGCTGTGCAAGCCGAGGGAATAGTCCGTCTCAAGCAGAAGGACTTTGAAGATAGAGAGCTCTATTTCCGAAAGAAAGGTTTAGCTGAGACTCATATGACGGCCCAGCGCCGAAGAGAGAAGAAGGATCTTAGTGAAGCCAATGAAGCTGTTACTTTATGGCAGGAGAAATGGGACGAGAATCTGAAGAAACAAAAAGAGTTGAACGCCAAGCATAAACAGGAAGTCAAAAGCCTTCAGGATTCTGTGGATGGGCTGAAAGAACTTCTCAGGAAAGCCTATTATCAAGAGGAGGATCGTATCCGGCGCGTAACAGAAAGCCAGCAGGCGCTGAAGGAAGCTCAAAGGGAGATTGAAGACTTGAAGTTGCAAGCTGATGTGAAAAGGTCGAAGGTCAATTCGAGTCAAAGCAAGGATAATGAAGCGACATTTCTACAGCAGATCGAGGAGTTGCACGCTTCTTCTGATACGAGGGACCTCCTCATTCAGAAGCTTATCCAGGAGCCCGGTCATCTAGATGTGGGTCAGCTGTTTTAGAGCGTCAAATGCCTTGGCTGGAGATTGAAAGATATAGAGTTCCCTAGTGTTTAATTTCATAGTGATGTACTTGGATTACCCACAGGCTTGTTGTGGGATTCCTTATATGTGATGTACTTTTGTTATTGTGATTGGCACCCTTCGGGGACTCTGTATTTTCAAACTCCAGTTTATATGATTGAGCTGTTCCGGATTTCTTGTTGTTATTTGCACCGACACGGGGTAATGAGCACCGGTTCTTCACAACCGTTATTATGCCTGAATATCATTTGGGTCTTCTTCCCAATTCTTATCTTCCTAATGCCAGGACCGGATATAGTAAAATACTCGGGAATAAAAGGAACACATTGCATTGCATACGCATCATTTGCATTTTGTCTTTGTCTTTGCAGGTTTTTCTTCGAGGTGTCTAATTTATCTGTGTTCATCAGGCAAAGATTGCGAGGGCCGCCAAGACCCGGTACATTCGACAAAATATTCTTCATCGGTACGCGACCCGCAGTAATCAAAGAACAGCAATGGATGTCATGCAGACAGAACTCAATGATGTCCGTACCAAGATGGCAGAATTTATGACTCTGATGCAGGGGATGGCCCAAGGGCAACAGGAGCTGAGAAATGCAGTTCAAGGGTTAACTCCTCCTAACACTAATGTTCAGGCAACTACTCCCGGCGGACAAGGGGGTCCTCCCAACACTAACAATGGTGCAGGTGGACCTCAGGTTCCAGATCCATCTATGGCTGCGTTTGTTCCCGTGCAGGACAGGCAGGAAGACCAATTCCAGTACTTCAACAATGATATGGGTTTCGGCGGTGATGGAAATCTCAACGACTTCTTAGTGCTTGCAGAGAAGGTCAAGGCCTTAGAGTGCAAGGACACTTTGGGAATCGACGTGTCAGATATGGGTTTAGTACCTGGGGTGGTCATTCCACATAAGTTCAGGCCACCGGCATTTGATAAATACAACGGCAACTCTTGCCCGAAAACTCACCTACAGGCCTTCTACAGGAAGATTGCGGCTCACACGCGAGACGAGAAGCTATGGATGTACTATTTCCAGGATAGCCTTTCTGGAGGATCCTTGGAGTGGTACATGAAGTTGGAAAGAAGTTCTATCAGAAGCTGGAAGGATTTGGGAGAGGCCTTCCTCAGACAATATCAATACAACATTGACATGGCACCCAGCCGTACTCAGCTTCAAAGCTTGACACAGAGGAGTTCGGAGAGCTTCAAAGATTATGCACAGAGGTGGCGTGAGGTGGCCGCCCGAGTGCAACCACCTTTACTGGAAAGAGAGATGGTCGATCTTTTCCTGAATACCCTCCCAGGGCATTTCATGGAAAGGTTGGCTGGTTGTTCCTCAAGTGGTTTTTCGGACATTATTCTGACTGGAGAAAGAATTGAAAGCTGGCTCAAGCAGGGGAAAATTCAAAATGGAAGCGCTTCAGCGTCTGGTATCAAGAAACCCTTTGTGAAAAAGAGGGAAGGAGAAACAGGAGCAGTATACGCCCAGAGGGGAATGATGCACCAAGGATATTATCAGCAAGTGGCCCCCGTCACTATTTCAACTCCTCCAGTTCAACAGCGGGTCCAACCTCCGCAGCCGCAACGCTCGCAGGGGTATCAGCCAAGACCCCCTCGTCCGTACTACCCTCAGAAGCCGAGGGATAGACATTTTGAAGCTCCACCAATGTCTTACTCCCAACTGTTGAAGAATCTCTTGCAGCTTCAAATGATTCAGCTCCGGACCTTGCAACCTCCGAAGCCAGGCCAAATTCCTGAAGGTTATGATTCGAATGCTAGATGCGAGTTTCATTCTGGAGCTCCCGGCCATAGTACTGAGAATTGTAAAGCATTGAAGCATGCTGTTCAGGACTTGCTGGATTCTAAAGCGATCAATTTCGCTCCCTCTCCTAATGTGCTAGAAAATCCCATGCCTCCTCACAGGGGCACGGTTGGTGCAATTGGTGAAGGGGAGAAATTGAATCTGGTGGATGATGTAGATGACTTGAAGACTTCATTGGTTGCTATCAAAGTCTGTTTGTTGAAGAAAGGCATTTTCCTGGGATGCGAAGATGATTGTTCAGAATGTACAGAAGCTACCAACGGTTGTAAGCGATTGAAGGCCGGTATTCAAGGAATGATTGATGAAGGAATGCTGCAATTTGACAAGATCTTGAAAGAAAGTGAAGTATCTACAGTGACTATCTTTTATGATCCATCCCAAGTTCCTTCGCGTGCTAGAGTGGCACCAATAACCATTACTACTGCTGGACCCATAACGTACCAAAGTGACAGAGCAGTTCCTTGGCATTATGGTGGTGAAGTGTATTACAATGGCCAGAGGCAAGAATTGGCCACGACTAGTATAACCCCAGCTCAAGTAGAGAATGTTGGAGTAGGGGGTTTTACTCGAAGTGGAAGATTGTTTGCGCCTGAAGCATTGAGAAGCAATGTGATACCACCCAGGGATACTGCCGAAGCCCAAGCTAGAGCCAGGGGGAAGCAACCTGTAGTTGTCAATGATCCAACTCTATCAACTGACCCAGATCTCACATTTGATAAAGAAGCCGAAGAATTCCTGAGGATCATCAAGAAGAGTGACTATAAGATTGTAGATCACTTGCAGCAGACGCCATCAAGGATTTCCATCTTGTCATTGCTTATGTGTTCAGACTCTCACAGGAAAGCTCTCCTAAATATTCTGAACAAGGCATACGTGCCTCAGGATATTTCTGTGAACCAGTTAGAAACGGTGGTGTCCAGCGTTAACGCCAGTCATGGATTGGGTTTCACAGACTTGGACTTAACTTCTGATGGGCGTGCTCACAATCGGGCATTGCATATTTCTTTGGAATGCAAGGGTGCAGTGCTCTCCCACGTGCTGGTGGATACCGGATCATCTCTGAATGTCTTGCCTAAGAAGGCATTGATGAAGCTAGACTATGATGGAGTGGTGCTAAGGCCCAGTGATTTAGTAGTCCGAGCGTTTGATGGATCAAGAAGATCGGTATTTGGAGAGGTGGAGTTACCTATCAAGATAGGTCCACAAGTCTTCAATACCACATTTTACGTGATGGATATCCAGCCGGCATATAGTTGTTTACTTGGAAGGCCCTGGATACACTCGGCAGGAGCGGTTTCTTCTACACTTCATCAGAAATTAAAGTTTGTCTGGGAAGGTCAAGTTGTGACGGTCAGCGGGGAAGAAGATATTTTCGTTAGTCATCTAGCCTCATTCAAATATGTGGAGATGGACGGCGAAATAGTCGAGACCCCTTGTCAAGCTTTTGAGCCCTTAAAGTCTGAGCAAGCATCTGCAGTAGCAACTTCTCCTGAAGAACCGAAGAAGGTAGTTTCCATAGCTTCCTATAAACAAGCGCGTGAATTGGTAGAATCCGGGATCCGAGAAGGTTGGGGCAGCCCGGTAGAAGTGACAGAGAAGAAAGACATGTTCGGGATTGGCTATCACCCTGGAGGATCCTCGTCTGGAACAAGTACAAAAGGTTGTCAAAGCCCAGTTACCTTCACAAGTGCGGGAATGGTAAACTACGAGAACATCAGTGCCGTACAGGATGACATCGTCGATAGTGATTGTGACTTAGATGAATGGATCAGGCCTGCCGCTCCAGGAACTCAACTTAGCAACTGGACCTCGGAAAGGCTTATTTCGGTCACTTCCTTCAAAGAGTAATATTGTTTTGTTTCTATTTTTCCTGTACTAAAGCACTATGTCTTACCCGGGGCATAGTGGCTCTTTGTAAGGGTTCATTTGTTCATTAACACAATCATAAATAAAATTGACATTTCACATTCATTCATGTTGTTCTCTGTCTTTCGTTTTTACCTTTGTTTTTCAAAAAGAAAGAAAAGTTTTAAAATGGCAATGTTTCTCATCTTCTCAAACTGTTGCTAAAGCCTTGCATGAATCATCATTCATGCAGGTGCTCGTCACCGGATCTTATCAATGACGACCCTGTTATGGCTAAGTATGACTTCGACAATCCGATTTATCAAGCCGATGAGGAAGGTGAAGAGGATTGTGATTTACCCGAAGAATTGGCCAGACTGCTCAAACAGGAAGAGAAGATGATTCAGCCGCATGAAGAAGATGTTGAAGTGATAAACTTGGGTACTGAAGAGGACAAGAAAGAATTCAAGATCGGAGCTGCATTAGAAGAATCTGTCAAGACTCGTTTGATGGCTATGCTTCGAGAGTACGTTGACGTCTTCGCATGGTCCTACCAAGATATGCCGGGTTTAGACACTGACATCGTGGTACACAAGCTACCTCTCAGAGAAGGTTGTCCTCCGGTAAAGCAGAAGTTGAGGCGCACACGTCCAGACATGGCAATCAAAATAAAAGAAGAAGTGCAAAAACAGTTTGATGCTGGCTTCTTGGTCGTGACTAGTTATCCTCCATGGGTTGCTAATATTGTGCCGGTTCCTAAAAAAGATGGCAAAGTCAGAATGTGTGTGGATTACAGGGATTTGAATAGGGCTAGCCCCAAAGATGATTTCCCTCTACCTCACATTGATGTACTTGTCGATAATACTGCTCAGTTTTCCGTGTTCTCCTTCATGGATGGATTCTCAGGCTATAATCAAATCAAGATGGCTCCCGAGGATATGGAAAAGACAACTTTCATCACTCCTTGGGGCACCTTTTGTTATAAGGTCATGCCGTTTGGTTTAAAGAATGCAGGAGCTACCTACCAACGGGCAATGGTGACGTTGTTTCACGACATGATCCATCACGAAATTGAGGTTTATGTTGATGACATGATAGCAAAGTCCCAGACGGAAGAAGAACACTTGGTCAACCTAGCAAAGTTGTTTGACAGGCTTCGAAAGTTCAGACTGAGGTTAAATCCGAATAAATGCACCTTCGGGGTTCGTTCTGGCAAGTTGCTCGGTTTCATTGTTAGTGAACGAGGAATTGAGGTTGATCCGGCCAAGGTGAAAGCAATCCAGGAAATGCCTGAACCGAAGACTGAAAAGCAGGTACGTGGTTTCTTGGGGAGATTAAACTACATTGCACGGTTTATTTCTCACCTGACGGCCACGTGCGAGCCCATCTTCAAGCTTCTGAGGAAGAATCAGGCCATTAAATGGAATGAAGACTGTCAGCGGGCCTTCGACCGAATTAAAGAATATTTGTTGGAGCCACCAATTCTTATGCCTCCAGTGCCAGGGAGACCTCTGATTATGTATCTCACTGTGCTGGAAGGATCAATGGGATGTGTACTGGGTCAGCAGGACGAGTCTGGTCGAAAAGAGCATGCCATTTATTACCTTAGCAAAAAGTTTACCGATTGTGAGACACGATACTCACTACTCGAGAAAACTTGCTGCGCTTTGGCATGGGCTGCTCGCCGACTAAGACAGTACATGCTAACTCACACTACTCTCCTAATTTCCAAGATGGATCCTGTAAAATACATCTTTGAGAAGCCGGCTTTGACAGGAAGAGTGGCCCGTTGGCAAATGATACTCACGGAGTATGACATACAATACACTTCACAAAAAGCTATCAAGGGGAGTGTGTTGTCAGAATACTTGGCCCAGCAGCCGATTGATGATTATCAACCCATGAGGTTTGAGTTTCCGGATGAGGACATCATGTTCCTCAAGTCGAAAGACCATGAAGAACCACTTCCGGAGGAGGGGCCTGACCCTGAATCCAGATGGAAGTTGATGTTTGACGGAGCTGTAAACATGAATGGGAGTGGAGTGGGTGCTGTTATTATCTCACCAGAAGGAGTCCACACACCTCTCGCTGCTCGGTTGACCTTCGAGTGCACTAATAACGAAGCAGAGTATGAAGCCTGCATCATGGGGATCGAAGAGGCAATAGACTTGCGAGTCAAGAACCTTGAGATCTTCGGAGATTCTGCTTTGGTAGTAAATCAAGTCAATGGCAAATGGCTAGTTCATCAAGCTCGTTTGATTCCTTACCGAGACTACGTCAGGAGGCTGTTAACCTTCTTTACCAAAGTAAAGCTGAGCTATGTTCCTAGGGACGAAAACCAGTTCGCCGATGCTCTCGCAACTTTATCATCCATGATTAAAGTATGCCAAGAGAATGTCGTGCCGCGAATTTCGATCTCTCGTCTTGAAAGACCGGCTTATGTCTTCGCAGTTGGTGATGGTGAAGATGACAAGCCTTGGTACCATGACATCAAACAATTCCTGAAGGTTCAAGAATACCCGGCAGGGGCATCCAGTAAAGATAAGAAAACTCTTAGGAGGCTGGCGGGAGGTTTCTTCTTGAATCAGGATGGTGTGTTGTACAAACGGAACTTTGACATGGTGCTGCTCAGATGTGTGGACAGACACGAGGCAGACCTGTTAATGCAGGAGGTTCATGAAGGCTCCTTTGGTACCCATGCTGGAGGTCATGCCATGGCCAAGAAATTATTGAGGTCAGGATACTATTGGATTACCATGGAATCCGATTGTTGCAAATATTCTCGTAAATGCCATAAGTGTCAAATTTATGCCGACAAGGTCCATGTGCCTCCGAATCCGTTGAGTGTCATGTCTTCACCGTGGCCATTCGCTATGTGGGGCATCGATATGATTGGAAAGATTGAGCCAACAGCTTCTAATGGGCATCGCTTCATCCTAGTTGCTATTGATTATTTCACGAAGTGGGTTGAAGCAGCTTCCTATGCCAATGTCACTAAACAAGTGGTCGCTCGATTTATTAAACGGGACATCATCTGCCGGTATGGAGTCCCTGAAAGGATCATTACTGATAATGGTTCTAACCTCAACAACAAAATGATGGCTGACTTGTGTCGAGACTTCAAAATAGAACACCGCAACTCTTCTCCATATCGTCCGAAGATGAATGGCGCCGTCGAGGCGGCTAATAAAAACATTAAGAAGATTGTTCAGAAGATGGTTGTGACGTACAAAGATTGGCACGAGATGTTGCCATTCGCGTTGCACGGGTACAGAACCTCAGTACGCACTTCAACTGGGGCAACTCCATTCTCATTGGTATATGGTATGGAGGCAGTCTTACCAATCGAAGTGGAAATCCCTTCCTTGAGGCTGATGATGGACATCAAGCTAGATGAAGCTGAATGGCTCCGATCCAGATATAATCAGTTGAGTCTCATTGAAGAAAAGCGCCTAGCAGCTGTATGCCATGGACAGTTGTATCAGCGGCGAATGAAGCAAGCTTTTGACAAGAAGGTGCGACCACAGAGGTACATGCCAGGAGACCTAGTGCTGAAAAGGATTCTTCCTCCTCTCAACGATCACAGGGGCAAGTGGACACCCAACTATGAAGGACCGTTCGTGGTTAAAAAGGTTTTCTCAGGCGGAGCCTTAATGCTGACAACCATGGACGGAGAAGACTTTCCATCCCCTGTCAACGCAGACGCAGTAAGAAAATACTTCGTGTAAAAAGGACCCGCTGGATAAAAACAGAATAAAGATCCAGGCAAAAATGGGCATCCCGGCGAGCCAAAAACAGAATAAAAGGCTCGGGCAAAAGTTAGGGAAATATCGAAAAAATGTACACCCGCTGAGTTGAAAAGCCACATCGGACAACTCAGGCAGAAAAGGGTATCCCGGTGGATTGAAAACCTGAAAGGGCGATCCACGCAAAAGAGGGATTAACACGAACGACTGCGATCTGCGAGATCCATGACCTACCTGCAGTTGAGGCTATCCTAAAGGTTGAAGATCAGTTCACTTACCTTTTCTCAGGAGGCGGAGCGAGCGGAACGTTTTGAAGACATACGAGTCATAACCGGGTTGATACTTGATGAGATTCATTTTTCACATTGCCAATAGGGTAGTTTGTTTTTCTTTTAGTTGTTCCCTCATTTTAGGGAACTGCTTCCTTTGTATTGCCTATTCAGGGCCACCTTTCCAAATCAATAAAGTTCAACTTCAGTCATTTGACCATTTTACTTCTTTGTTTTTACTTTTTCATCTGGCATTGATTGTTTGTGAAAACGTCTAGCAAATGGTGACTTGCATTGTGTTATGAACATTTGAATGCTTTTCTAACTCGTGCAGGAGAATAGAAACATTTAATTCAACTCTGAAAGGGTGCTGAGATACCTAGACAATGATTCGTGCTATGAGCCTAGGGCAAGCAGGTCCCAAACTAATTCTCTATGTTGCAGGTACTATCGATGGTGTTCATGCAGGTACAGGTACTGGTGTTGCTAGCAGAGCCAAAAGATCACTATACAGGATGGGCATTCCCATTTGTTTGAGCAGGAACAAATGTCTCCCAGGGTGTTTCCAACTATCCCCAGCCATGTGCAAGGTGAAATTTCTCCCAGTTAGACAGCAAAAAGTGGGTGCAATCCCCAAGCATAAGGTTTCCCTTCAGACAGGGGCAATTCTTAACAGCGTAAAGAGTGTTTTGCCTCCCCAGCAGTTGCTTCCTCAGCAGTGTCACGTCTTTGGTTCCCAGGAAGTCTTCACTTCCCCACCAGAGTTCAAGAAGAGTCCACCTCCAGCAGGGTCTTGGCGCTCCAATCTCAAAGTCCAATTTATTTTTGGCAGTGGCGGCTATTCAGAGCCAGTGAATTATTAACAACTTTCCCCGCAGAGTTATTTCCTCCTCGTCAGGATGGGCCAGATCAATGCAGTGATCATCGCTCCTCCCCAGTGAAGTCGCCAAGTTATATGGAATTACCTGCAGTCTCCTTATCAGGAGATCCTTTGCATTTGCATATGCATAATCATCATTACATTTGCATCCTCCAAAGCGTAGCATTTCCATTATCATGGAGCATTGCGCCATAAATTCAAACATATGCATGCCAGCATGGGCCAGTTTTGAAGTATATTATGTACGACTTATAACGTCTTCTCAACCTGAAGTACTCCGCACAGAGGATATCAATATCATGTTCCAGACATCCTTGTCTTTTCAAGTCAATGTTGGTCACCCATTCCGCGTCTTGTTTGGTACAACAGTCGCGTCGCAGGTTCCCGTTTGGTACAACGGTCCTGTTTGCTTGGGCTCTCGTTTATGTACAACGATCCCGTTCCATCTTGTCCGATTTTCTGGGTGTTTGGTTATCAGTCGAGGCTGGTATACCTTTGCGTCTCCATTCGAGGATGGTTTCGTGTTAGATCCGAGGATCTTTTGATTTGTCATTCGAGGATGGCATTTCTTTTCTTCAAGTCCTTCCGAGGTTGGTCTTGTTGTTGTGGCTATTATTCGAGGATAGTAGTTCACATTTTGAGCTTATTGATCGAGGTCAGTTTGTCTCTTTTGCAAAGTCTGTCTGAGGTCAGCTTTGTGTTTGGTTATCAGTCGAGGCTGGTATACCTTCGCGTCTCCATTCGAGGATGGTTTCGTGTCAGATCCGAGGATCTTTTGATTTGTCATTCGAGGATGGCATTTCTTTTCTTCAAGTCCTTCTGCGGTTGGTCTTGTTGTTGTGGCTATTATTCGAGGATGGTAGTTCACATTTTGAGCTTATTGATCGAGGTCAGTTTGTCTCTTTTGCAAAGTCTGTCTGAGGTCAGCTTTGTGTTTGGTTATCAGTCGAGGCTGGTATACCTTCGCGTCTCCATTCGAGGATGGTTTCGTGTCAGATCCGAGGATCTTTTGATTTGTCATTCGAGGATGGCATTTCTTTTCTTCAAGTCCTTCCGAGGTTGGTCTTGTTGTTGTGGCTACTATTCGAGGATAGTAGTTCACTTTTTGAGCTTATTGATCGAGGTCAGTTTGTCTCTTTTGCAAAGTCTGTCTGAGGTCAGCTTTGTGTTTGGTTATCAGTCGAGGCTGGTATACCTTTGCGTCTCCATTCGAGGATGGTTTCGTGTTAGATCCGAGGATCTTTTGATTTGTCATTCGAGGATGGCATTTCTTTTATTCAAGTCCTTCCGAGGTTGGTCTTGTTGTTGTGGCTATTATTCGAGGATAGTAGTTCACTTTTTGAGCTTATTGATCGAGGTCAGTTTGTCTCTTTTGCAAAGTCTGTCTGAGGTCAGCTTTGTGTTTGGTTATCAGTCAAGGCTGGTATACCTTCGCGTCTCCATTCGAGGATGGTTTCGTGTCAGATCCGAGGATCTTTTGATTTGTCATTCGAGGATGGCATTTCTTTTCTTCAAGTCCTTCTGCGGTTGGTCTTGTTGTTGTGGCTATTATTCGAGGATGGTAGTTCACATTTTGAGCTTATTGATCGAGGTCAGTTTGTCTCTTTTGCAAAGTCTGTCTGAGGTCAGCTTTGTGTTTGGTTATCAGTCGAGGCTGGTATACCTTTGCGTCTCCATTCGAGGATGGTTTCGTGTTAGATCCGAGGATCTTTTGATTTGTCATTCGAGGATGGCATTTCTTTTCTTCAAGTCCTTCTGCGGTTGGTCTTGTTGTTGTGGCTATTATTCGAGGATGGTAGTTCACATTTTGAGCTTATTGATCGAGGTCAGTTTGTCTCTTTTGCAAAGTCTGTCTGAGGTCAGCTTTGTGTTTGGTTATCAGTCGAGGCTGGTATACCTTTGCGTCTCCATTCGAGGATGGTTTCGTGTTAGATCCGAGGATCTTTTGATTTGTCATTCGAGGATGGCATTTCTTTTCTTCAAGTCCTTCTGCGGTTGGTCTTGTTGTTGTGGCTATTATTCGAGGATAGTAGTTCACATTTTGAGCTTATTGATCGAGGTCAGTTTGTCTCTTTTGCAAAGTCTGTCTGAGGTCAGCTTTGTGTTTGGTTATCAGTCGAGGCTGGTATACCTTTGCGGCTCCATTTGAGGATGGTTCCGTGTTAGATCCGAGGATCTTTTGATTTGTCATTCGAGGATGGCATTCTTCCCAGCATATTTCCACCTGGTTCTATTTTCGCTGCCTATTCAGAGGTCAAAATTAATCAAGAAAGACATAAATAAATAAATGGGCGGGTGGCATTCCTGTTATCCCGAGTTCAAATTTTCAGGTTTTATTCGAGTATTCAATCACTCCATACCTTGAACGTCTAAAAGCTGTCGCAATTATTCGTTCAGGCCTGCAGATGATTGAATAGGGGCAGCTGTAATACCTCAAAATTTGCCCTCTCATTTCCTCAACATTTTGCATAGCATTTTGCATATATGGAGTCATAAAATAACCAAAAACATTGCATCATATATAGCATAGCCGAGGCGTGGGTATGTGATCAATGATCGGAGCAACCGAAAGTTATGAAGAGGCTACCGAAGGGCCACAAAGCTTCTCAACCTTGTGCAAAGGGTTCACAATATCCCACAAGTCTTCACTTGAAGCCACAAGTCATGGAAAGTTTTGGTTTGATTGAAGGAGGCAAGCAGTGCAATACTTCTTGAGGGAAAAGAGCCGAATTAGGGTTTCATTTCTACGGGGTTTCCGCATAAATTCTTGAGTCGAAGTGGATTTCTTGGACTTATATATGATGTCAAGTGCCTAGGGTTCAAATCTCATCCACAAATTCATTTTGGAAGGGATTCGACTGGCCGGACGACGGAAAATCGGAGAATCGGAGAAACGGCAACCGAGCTAGGTAAAAAGGGATCGACTCCGGACTTTTAAGATCGAAATCATGAAATTAGGGTTACAATTATCCTATGGTTCATATTTGGTCAAGAAACGATGGAGGAATCATGAAAAAAATCAAAGAAAAATCATTTGAAAGTTAGTTGGTTTTGCATTTCCCTCCACCTTTCCTTCCACTTTCTTTCCACACTTCCTTTCATTCTTTCCATCTCATTTTTCCACTTCAATTCCACTCCATTTCCCTTGGAAACTTCCACCACCTTCCACCATGTTCTAGAATATTCCAAGGAAGGTTCCAAGGAATATTCCAAGGAATATTCTCTTTTTCCAACCCTAACCCTAACTAACTACCAAACCTAATTTTGGATCCCAAACCTAATTTTTGGGCCCCAAACCCAAACCTAGCTCCAAGCCTAAGCCCTATTTAAGTCATTTTCATCCAAACCAAGAGGGTTCCCACCATTTTTTCCTAATTTCACTCTTTGAGAAGCACTTTTTCTCTCTCACTTTTCCTCTCCCTTTCACCATAGCTTTTTCACATAAGCTCTTCAAGTTTCACATTGAAACTTGAAGATCTTGAAGCTTAAGCCTCAACCTCCATTGATTGTGGATTATAGAAGAAGAAGCTACTGAATTTTGTGAAGATTATCGACTTATCGGAAGCACACGAAGATTCAAGCTCAAGAACGCATTTATTTTGCGGTTTTCGGTTTTCGGTTTTCTCTTCGATTCAAGCTCCGATTATTGCAACAATTACCGAAGCACTCCTCCGCTTCGTAGGTTGGTGATCTTAATCACTTCTTCTTTAAGTTATTCTCTTCATCTCGCCGTTTCGGCATTCTTTAAGTGCTTTTCGCTTTGTTTGAATTAATTCCGTTCGATTATGTGTTGTTTGCATTTTTGTGATTTTTGTTGAATTAGTTTTTTTAAGGTGTTAATAGATATAGGTGTTAGCATGTGTAGATAAACTCAAAATAAGTCGAAATTAGTGTTAGCATGTTCCTAGGTAGGTTAGGGATCCCAAGAAGTGAGTTGGTGGCCAAAAGCACTTATTTTAAAAGCTTTTTTTCAATTCTGTGCAGTGTTAACCGGTTAACGCATGTGGTTAACCGGTTAACGCATGCGTTTTTGGCCAATTTGCTTCTGTTTTAGGTCCGTTAACCGGTTAACCTATATGGTTAACCGGTTAACGCTGATGATTTTTGTGTTTTTGGTTTCTTTGATTGCTCATCCCTAAGTCCTAGTGCCTTTAATGTTCATACTTGTTTAGGTAGTGATTTTAGGGAATTTTTGAATCCATTTCCAGTAGCTAGTTCCCCCATTTCGAGTCGTTTCGACACGATTCCGTTGATGTTGCGTTTTATGCGGTTTTTGTGTGTTTCTTTGTGCATGCCTTGATTTCTTGCATTTTGTTGCTATGTTCATATATCATTAGGTATGTAATAATCATGTTGCATTCTGGTTTTTTTTTATGTTTGCATTGCATTAAATCATTTTTGCATTTCATTATGTTGATGTATGTTGCATTTTGCATAATCATGTGAATGTGCATTTGGTGTTATTTTGTTGCATATTTGATCACATCACTCATGTCAATTTAGTGCTGAATTTTGTATTAAGTTTAGCATTATTTGTGTGCCATCATGTTGCATATTCATAATCAAGATCACCGTGTTCAAGTGCCATGTTCATATGCATGTTTAGATGCTATTTTTGCATTTACTTGTTGCATAATTCATGAGATGCATACTTGTAAAATCATTCCAAAATGTTCATGTTCTTGCATTTATGAATGTTGATCCATGTTTAAATGCATGTTTGTGATGTGTTTAGAACATTTTTAATTGAATTGGTGCGTTAAAAAATGAAAATAATCAATTCTGGATTTTGCTTTTCATAGCTGTTGTTTTGCATAGGGGCTGTAAAATGCATGCTGTTTGTTGTAAATTCATGCTGTTTGTGACTTTTAACACCTGTTTTTGCATACATATAGGTGCTGTAAAAAGCTATTGCATTGTATATTGCATTTCATAGCTGATTGTGTATTTGAGTGCTGTAAATAGTTGCTGGATTTTGCATTGCATTAGATTTAGGTCCTTTAGGATTAAAGTAGGGTCTAGTTTAGGTCCAAGTTTAATTAGGATTTAATTAACGTGTGTTTGCCTTATTCTTTTTAATAAAAAAAATGTGCACTAACCACTTGTTTTGTAGTGGGGAAGATTGAGGCAAGTTCACTTCACTTTACCTTTATTTTTTATGCATTTTTTTTATGCATTTTAATTCATTTTTCCTTCCATATTTGTGTTTGGTAGGATTCCCCATTGTTAGGACCAGCTTATCTTCCTTAGGAAGTAAGTTGCATCCTTTTTTTTTTTTCCTTTTCTTTTCCTTTTTCTCATTAGGATTAGAATACCTCACTAACCATTAGGATCTCCCTTTGTGCATAAACAATTAACTTAGGGTTGTGTCTTAGTTCCCCTTAGTCTTTGTCCCTTTTTGCAATTTGAGTCATTCTCTTCTTATCTTCAAACAAAATCCAAAAAAACATTTAATAAATAAATGGAAGGATTCCTTGTGTATAGCCTTATTCCATGAAACACTTGCATTCATTCCATCTTGGAGTGGTGTAAGCTTGTTTATCATGATGCACAAGTCTCATCAAGGAATTGTTCACAAAGAAAAACTTAAAAGACACTTCTTCACAAAAGCAACAAAAACACTTAATAAAGTTCAACAAGCTAGTGAACTTAAACCCTAATCCTAGGAAACCAGTCTTGGATAAATTCTCCTTGCTGGGTATGCTTGTTCTATTATTCCATCTTGGAATGTAGAGTCAAGTGTACATTCCATGGAAAAGAGTTTGAATTCACTTCCTTGTGCCAAAGTCATACAAAACTCATAAAAGCCAAAAACAAACAATAAGCGACTATCCTGCGGGAACTTCTTTTCTCATCTCATTCATTCACAACGCGAACTCGCGACTACTTGTCTCGCATGCAAGACGGTTAACGCACTCGTACCAGACGAGCCTGCAACACCTGAGCATAGACATACGCAGTTCCAGCTGTAAAAAAAAACACAAACAAATAGTTCCCGCCTTGGTTAGGCGAACTACGTCGACTCTGATCCTCATTATCCTGATGAGGTACGTAGGCAGCGGGGTAGGGCCCGTTCGAGCACATTCTTTATTTTCCCTACATTTCCCCCTTTCTTTCCATTTTCTTATTTCAATTCATTTTTCATTTCCATTCCCTTTATTCCAGTAGCGGTTTTATTCAGCAGCATCTTATTTTCTCACCCTTTGAAACAAACAAGCAAGCGTGGATCCCGTCGGGTACGACGGACGATCTGGGGTGCTAATACCTTCCCAGGTCGTAACCGACTCCCGAACTCAGATCTTTGGTTCGCAAGGCCTCGTCCTTTTCCTTCTTCCTCAGGTTTGTGCAACATTACCTTTCCCATTCATTCGGGATAAAAATGTCTGGCTGGCGACTCTAACCTTTTCCGCGCCACTTTCGCGTTTGTACTAGGATGAAAATCCCGGGAGCGACAATGTGCAAATTTTATGACAATATTATTATCTTCCTTAATATATGTGTATAAATCTTACTCTCTCCGTCTCACAAATGGTGTCCTATGATATTTTCATATTTTTTAAGATAATGATTAATTATGTTGATTTCAATGATAAAATATGAATCGTTTACTAAAATAACCTTATTAATAATAAGTAGTGGAGTAGTTATATGAATTAAAATACAATAAATAAGAGTAAGTTAGTGGAAAAAAATAATAATAATTATATTGGTATTCTAAAAAGACAAATAATTTGAGATAAATAAAAATAGAAAATAGAATATCTATCGGAAGACGGAGGAAATATACTAAAGACATTTTAATTGAGTAATAAAAAAATATTTTAAAATGGTGATAAATACGATTTTTTTTTTAATATAACATACTTTATTAAATAATTTTCCAAAATAACATATATTTGAAAAAAATTACCAAACTAACATAGTTTGGTAACATGTTCGCCAAATGGATTCATGAGCTTGTGTATTTTAGGTGCAATTCGCCAAATGGATTGGCTAGAATGAAATGTTTTGCATGGATTCGCCATACCATTTGGCGAATGAGTGTACTTGCATGTACCAATTCGCCAAATGGATTGATGCATGTGTATGTGATTTTTTTTAAATTTTTGGATTTAAGGTTTTTTATATTTTTGTGTTATTCATATATATATATATATATATATATATATATATATATATATATATATATATATATATATATACTTATACTTATATATATATATATTTTTTTTTTCTTTTATAAATATATATATAAAAGAAAATTATAATATGAAATAAAATTATATTTAAAGAAAATTATTGATATAAAAGAAAATTAGAGAATATGAGAAAGCAAAATATAAAGTAAAAGAAAATTATTATTAATAATTCAAGAACGACATTACAAAAACTAATTTCCCGCCCGATCTAACTGCCCCCCAGTACCACATCCACGGGGATGACCCCGTCTTCGAACTCTACCACCAGGTGGTCGAGGTTCCGCTTGTATTTGTCTGTTTGGTGGAGGTGGTTGTTGTTGAGTCCATGATTCAGCTTGTCCCCAATTACGTGGAAGGTTGCTGCCAAAGGCGCTGCCGTAACTGAGTTGTTTGCCCATGTTTTCAGAGCTGGGTCGGATAGGTTGGGCTGGGTTGGATTGGGTTGGGTGAGGACGATAGGCTTGACCAAATGAGGATATTGCCTCGTTTTGAGAACGAAACAAAGGTGGGGGGCTATAGGTTGGTGTGGACATGAAGGGGTTGTCGGGGGTATATTGGTGTTGGTAAGGCTCTTGTTGTTGTGATTGGGTTTGTGGCATGAAGGGGTTATGTGTTTGGATGAATGGCCTATGGGTGTTTGAAGTCGATGGCTGGAATTGGGTGGGGTAGTCATGTTGTGGAGTTGGTGGTTGGGTGTATGCTGCGGCCTGGGAGCGGGGGTCAATCAAGTATGGGTTATCAGACACCCATTGTTGCATAGTAACTGACCTAAACCAAACTAAATATTCTCTAGTTGGTTTGACATTTTGCAGCACTTAGTCAGTTAGGACATGTTGGCGTCGATCCCTCCATTGTTGACGTAACTCCCTTGCAAAGTCTCTCCAATCTTCCATGTTCCACATGTCACTTACTCTTTTCAAATGCCAATTTCCCAAACATGTCGGAGGGCCCGGAATATCCTGTTGCATTCCGAACTGCATTTTCACCCGATCTGTTTGGTGCATTTCAATTGTAGTGAAGCGGATGATTGGAGTTTTTGCCGTCCAAATTTCAGCATCTTCCGGGTTAGGCTCATGGTCGAGGGCTAAATATGGGCGCCAGATGAACTACGGAAAAAAAAAATTCGTTTAGTATAAAATTATTTTAGTTAATAAAATGCAATAAAACGGAAAAATATTTTTTATATATGACAATACCTGATTGATCCCCACGTGGTCTAACAATTGGCGATATAGAACTATAGAACTTCTTGGGTTTCTACTATAATCCATCCCAAGATCGGACCAGCTAAGCACAACAAATTTAAACGCATTTAGATACAATAACAATTTAAATATTTAAAATTTAATATGTTTGGAAATAAAAATTAAAAGTGGACTTACTGGTTTGCGTAGCGGAACGGGCATGGATTCATGTTGCGTGGGGCAAGCATCGGCAGTCTGGAATACCCCCAAGCTTGTAACAAAAATGCACACCCAAAAAAGGTACAAGTATCCTTTGCGGCATTTTTACAAAGGCTACTGTACAAGTGTGCCAAAACAGCCGAACCCCAACTGTATGTATTTACATTGTTGATGTTTCGCAACAATGGTAAATACATCATATTTATTGTGTTCCCGGTACCGTCGGGAAATAAAAAATGACCAAATAAAAGCATAATATAACACCGAGTTTTTTGCATTATTTCTAACTCGGTTGAATCTTCGGTTAAAATAAAACTAGAATAGTGCGCTCTAAGGACTCCTAGATTTATACCTGAACCCCAGCTACGAGTATTTGATGGCTGCTCCTCGTCAATGAGAGGGGCACCCAGCAAATCCGCAACTATAGAAACATCCTGGTTGACCTTACCGAAGACGGCTTTGCCGGATACACGTAACCCTAAAAGCATATATACGTCTTCCAAGGTGACAGTGCATTCACCGAAGGGCAGGTGAAAGGTGTGTGTCTCTGGCCTCCACCTCTCTTGTAGTGCCAAGATGAATTTTGAGTCTATAGAGTTGTTGTGAACCTTAATAACTTCCCCAAATCCGCATAACCGTAGACACGGTTCAATGATCGGATCAAACTCAATGTAGTCGTGCACCCGACAGCGAAATCTTCTTACATTCTGTAAAAATATTCATCGAAATAAGTACGCAATAATATATATATTTATATATGTATATATGTATATATGTATATATATATATATATATATATATATATATATATTATATATATATATATATATATATATATATATATATATATATATATATATATATATATATATATATATATATATTATATATATATATATATATATATATATATATATATATATATTTATACATATATATATTTAAAACTTAGGGTTTATATATATTAGTATGAAATATATATAAAAAGTATGCGCAACAAAATTTACGAATATTAAACTTACAAATGCCGCGATATTTTCGACTGTGCCTCGGTGTTGATCTCCCATCGTTAGTAAAGCCATTTTCGATTTCGAACTGATACTTGAGATTTGATATTTGATATTAGATGTTGAACTTGTTTGAATTTTGATTGTGTGATATTTTAGGTTTCATAGTATGGTATTTATTACTAGTTTCATTTACATGATGCGGATAGAAGAAAAACATTCACACACATTCGCCAATCCTTGTGGCGAATTGAACAAAAACAATACACTGATTCGCCAAACCATGTGGCGAATAAGAACAAGAGTGTTTTGCATGTCCTGTGATTGGTTCCTCTGCGTGTTTGTGGATTCCTCTTCTTCAATCTGATTGGCGAAAGTGAATGTTTGTGGATCACCAGCACACTACACAAGGGTCCAAGAGAATCTCTGCATGGTCAAGGGTTGCAGACATTGGAAAGCAACACGAATCTCTGCTGCGCTTTCCAGCTTTGCAGGTCTCATAAATTGCTAGTGGATTCGCCAATCCATTTGGCGAATTGACCTGAATTCACCTTGGTTCGCCAATCCATTTGGCGAACGTGTTATGCATGCATGTTTATCTAGTTTAGTTACTTAGTTTGGTTAGTTACTAGTTAAGTTAGTTTAGTTACTTAAGTTAGTATTAGTTAGTTTATGATTAGGTTAGCTTAATTATCTTAATTAGGGTTTAGTTAATTAAGTTAAGTTAGGGTTTCGTTAAATTACTTTAGTTAGGGTTTTATTTAGTTAGTTTAATTAGGGTTAAGTTAAGTTAGTTAAGTTAGTTTAGTTAGTTTATAATTAGGTTAGCTAAGTTAGTTAAGTTAGTTTAGTTAGTTTATAATTAGGGTTTCATTAATGTATATATATATATATATATATATATATATATATATATATATATATATATTTATATATATATATATACATTAATGAAACCCTAATTATATATATATATACTTATACTTATATATATATATATATATATATATATATATATATATATATATATATATATATGTATATATATATATATATATATATATATATATATATATATATATATATATATATATATATACATTAATGAAACCCTAATTATATATATATATATACTTATACTTATACATATATATATATATATATATATATATATATATATATATATATATATATATAAAATTAGGGTTTCATTAATGTATATATATGTGCAGAAGATAGCCCTATATGTGCAGATGCTAGACCTATATGTGCAGAAGATAAAACATATGTGGAGAAGATAACCCTATATGGTGCAGGAGATAAGCCTATATGGTGCAGGAGATGTGCAGGAGATAAGCCTATATGGTGCAGGAGATAAGCCTATGAGACATTAATTCACATTAATTCAGAACAGTAAATATAACCATAAAATATATTTTTGCCTTTACTATTTATAGATTATTTTCATATCTTCATTGTACCATAAACTGCAAAACATTTTCGTATCTAAAATAGTCTTTGAATACGAACTATGTCTCAATTACCTCAGTATATGATCAATGCCCATACAAATGGCGAAATATTTGAATGTAACCATTCTGGTTTCAACTTTCGAAACACCGAGGTTACTCGGTTCTCAATCGTCCGACAATCCAATTTCGCTCATCTAAAAAAGAGATTGGAAAACAAAATGCAGCGTGGTCCAGTGGACGTCATTATTTACAAAAATCCAGTATTCTATGAGGATAACCAGGTCATGTATTTCCAATTAACTATATCTGACGACGAAAGTGTTCGTACTATGTTTCTAAGCCATGAGTATTCTGGTTTCAATGATATCGAGTTGTATGTTACGCTTCACCAACAACAAATGTCTCAGCCCATTGATCATTCGCAAGTCTTTTTCGAATCTGACAATGATTTGGCTGAAGTGGATGTTGTTGATGAGGACGAGGAACAAGAGGAGGCAGTAGTTGATGAAATGGTCAATGAAGACGAGGTTCCGGCTAGTCATGTATATCATCCTCCTCCACACATGACAAACTTGAACTTGGGAAGTGAAGACCCATCTTCAGACATATTTTATGATCTGTATCCACAAAGGCAGGGTTCGTTAAAGGAGGGCGACCATTTTCGAACAAAAGAAGAATGCGTTCGAGCTATAAAATTTTACCACATGGATTTATCGGCTGATTATAGGGTCGACCGAACGAATCCTACACTATATATGATACGTTGTCGTAACGTGGCATGCCCGTTTCGATTGACAGCATCATACAGAAAAAGAAGTGAAGATTGGAAGGTTGCTTCAATGGGACCGGAGCATACATGTGTCATAACCAACTCACTGCAGGATCATCGGCAACTGAGCTCTCAGCTAATATGCAACGATATCCTATCAATCGTTGCTGACGATCCTTCGGTCAAGGTCAGCACGATAATTAAGCATATAGTTCAGAAGCACAATTATACTCCATCATACAGGAAAGCATGGATTGCTAGAACTAAGGCTGTTGCCGTTGTATTCGGAAATTGGGAGGACTCGTACAAAGAACTCCCAAAGTTTTTGCTGGCACTGAAGCACTATGCACCTGGGACCGTTGTCATCCTTGAGACCTTGCCGGCATATACTTCGGAAAGTCATTGTGTTAGTGGAAATGGCATATTCCACCGCCTCTTTTGGGCTTTTGACCCATGTATAAAGGGTTTTTCCTTCTGCAAGCCTATAATCCAAATTGATGGAACATGGCTCTACGGGAAATACAAAGGAACTCTATTGATGGCAGTCGCACAGGACGGCAACAACAATATCTTTCCAATTGCATTCGCTATCGTCGAGGGAGAGACTGCCGAGGGATGGAGTTTTTTCCTAAAAAATCTTCGCAACCATGTGGCTCCCCAGTCTAACTTATGTTTTATTTCGGACAGACATGCATCAATTGAGAGTGCATGGAAGAATGTTGATAACGGCTGGCAGGAACCGCCTTCAACACATGTCTATTGTATTAGACACATAGCGCAAAACTTCATGAGGGAGATCAAAGACAAGACACTGCGGAAGAAGGTCGTGAATGCATGGTACTCATTAACCGAACCGTCATTCAAACATTATCGTGACGAAATCAGAATGGCAAATGAAGATGCATTCAGATGGATAAACCAGATTCCTTTAGATAAGTGGACCAGGGCTTACGACAAAGGACAACGCTGGGGTCACATGACAACAAACCTCGTTGAATCAATGAACTCTGTTTTCAAAGGAATCCGCAACCTACCGATAACCGCTTTGGTGAGGTCAACCTACTTTAGGCTCGGAGCACTTTTTGACACCAGGCGTTCAAAGTGGAGTTCAATCCTACAGTCTGGTCAAGTGTTCAGCGATAGTTCTATGACATTCATCAAAGACGAAGCATCCAAGTCTAACACACATGTGGTCACCGTGTTTAACCGCAATAAGGGACATTTCAATGTTGATGAGATCATGGATCACAACGAAGGGAAACCGAGGGGATCCTATCGGGTAGAACTTGATAACAATTGGTGCGACTGTGGTAAATTTCAAGCCTTTCGCATGCCTTGCTCCCATGTCATAGCGGCATGTTCGAAGGTTCGGTTGGACTCTTCAGGCTTACTATCCCCTGTTTACCAAGTGCACAATCTTTGCAACGTCTACAACAAAAGCTTTCCGGTTGTTGCAAATGAGGACTACTGGCCCTCCTACAACGGGGAAATAGTCTGGCACAATGAGAACATGCGAAGAAAGAAAAAAGGTCGTCCTAACAGCACGCGTATTCGCACCGAAATGGATACGGCGAATAAGATGGTGAGACTGTGTAATTCATGTCGTCAGCCCGGTCACAATCGTAAAAAATGTCCCAACGTTGGACCAAGCTCAACATCGTAAATTAAATCATTGTAACCATTTTTATTTTAAATGGATGCCTAGTTCGTTTAATTCATATCAGTAAAATCATACAACCACAAACACGAACATACATAAATAAAACAAGGAAATACATGATTCAGAAAATGACCGTACATAAATAAAACGGAAAAATACATAAATTCAGACATTACCATACTTAAATAGAACAACTGCAACATTCAACAAATCTAGCCTATCAGAACCATCAGGACAACTTCACCTCCGCCTAGCATCATCGACAGAACACCTGCATCATTGACAATTTTTCTCCATTTCGTCACACCAGACTCCACAACCCGCTTCTCAATTTTAATTATCTTTTCTTTGTGGCCGATCTCTCCTTCTAACCAGCGGGTTAATTCTCTGTGCAAGTGTTCCAAAGTTTGGGGGTTCCATAACAGCATCTTCAGAGGAGGCTTTGTTGCCGAGAAAAACACTAAAGCATTTTTCTTCAAGATATCAAATTTTGGAAGTGGTTCTTCTGATGTTGAGGAAGACGGCGTCGATGCATAACTAGATGGACGGGGAGAAGCCATATTGTGAGAGAGGGAGACTGAAAGGACTGATTTTTTAGGGTTTCTAAGGAAGGAATGAGGTAAATCTGATGTTTATGAGTGGGGCATCCATGTTTCTGAGTGACGCATATATATAGTAAAAAATGCTAACCCTAAAAGACCTAAACACATGCAACATTTCATTTGGCGAATGCATGCATGATGTTACAACACATTCGCCAAATGGTGTGGCGAATTAGGCCAATTTTTTTAGGGCTAGCCAATCCATTTGGCGAATTGCACCTAATTTACACAAGTTCATCAATCCATTTGGCGAACATGTTACCAAACTATGTTAGTTTGGTAATTTTTTTCAAATATATGTTATTTTAGAAAATTATTTAATAAAGTATGTTTTATTAAAAAAAATTCGATAAATACAGCTACCTATTATATTTACAGACAAACAAAAAGAATTTTATATTTATGGACAAGACAAGAGAGTTACAAACAACCTTTTAGTAAAAATCTTGTTATAACTAACAACCAACATTGAATGTGTGATTGGCGTGAAGTACAGACACTATTACAGCGAATAAAAGCACATGAACAGTATCAGTCCTTCCTAATCGCGCGCTTCATTCCTCTTTCAAAATCTCACATCCATCCAACGGTTCAGATCTAGTCTTCCACAACTTCCTCCACCTATATAACCACCCTACCCTACATTCCCTTCTTCCTCGCTCCCTCCCATTCTTCTTCTTCTCCACCATCACATCACACAAATCACTTTCTTCTTCTTTCTTCCCTTTCCGTTTACACAACAATGTCCACGGAGAAGGAGCGAGAGACTCAGGTTTACATGGCCAAGCTTTCTGAGCAAGCCGAGAGATACGAAGGTTTCCATTTGCCTTTAATTTTTCCTCACATTGTTTATGAATCGTGCCTTATTTGGATTTCTTCAAATAGAAAGAAATCATGATCGCAATGTTTTCTTTTACCTATTTAGGATATCAAATTAAAAATCACTTAGATGAATTGATTTTAATTTCAAAATTGATTCTATCCTATGAATGGACGCAGACATGAACACCGGACACGACATTGACACGTTCACACCGTATCACACATGGATAGACAGATAATGAGTTTTTTAATTACGTGAATTGTCTAGGAAGTGACTAGTTTCACACAAACATTGAATCAAAGTTCGAACCTGGCTGAGAGATTCGACTACATTTGAACTGTATTATAGAGGAGATCTACAAGAAAAATGATAATGTGTTGTTATATATGTAGGGTGGAATTTTGTGGTGTTAATATGAAATTTGCAAAGAATGAAAGATGTTATATGTTGATAACTTTATCTGAACCATGGAACTTATTTATGATGCAGAAATGGTTGAGTGCATGAAGACAGTAGCAAAGCTTGATGTTGAGTTAACTGTGGAAGAGAGGAACCTCCTCTCAGTGGGATATAAAAATGTCATTGGTGCACGGAGAGCCTCTTGGCGCATTATGTCTTCCATTGAACAAAAAGAGGAATCTAAGGGAAATGAGAACAATGTGAAACTGATCAAGAGTTATTGTCAAAAGGTTGAGGAGGAACTATCCAAAATTTGCAGCGACATTCTCACAATTATTGACCAACATCTGATTCCTTCTTCCACCACAGGAGAAGCTACCGTTTTCTACTATAAGATGTGAGTCATGTTGTCTTACTTGTGCCATTTTCTTGGTTAATTTAATACTTATCTCCTTTTCAAGTTCCTTTTTTTGTTAATGGATTTTAATGCTGTAGTAAGTTCTTGCATGGGGTTCTGTACTGTTTGTCATATTTTTGGTGGTTCTCTATTTGATTTCCATAAGCTTGTTTGATTAGGAAAGGGGACTATTATCGATATCTTGCCGAGTTCAAGTCCGATCAAGATAGGAAGGAGGCAGCTGAGCAGTCACTGAAGGCCTATGAGGTTGGTATATATGTGAAATTTCACTCATTTCACCACTAATTTTGGTGTGTTTATCTGTATGCGGTGTTTTAATGTATAAAATATTTCTATAATTGTTAGGCTGCTTCAGCCACTGCAAGCACAGATCTTCCATCAACACATCCAATCCGGCTTGGACTTGCACTCAACTTCTCTGTCTTCTACTATGAGATAATGAACTCTCCTGAAAGGCAAGTTACTTATACTCTTTATAGACAGTTAGGCTCATGTGCTATCTTTGGTAGCGTGTTTGGCTCATGATTTCATATAATTGTCTTAAATAAGCCAAGACATCTAGATTTAACTCAGAAAACATCACATACAAATATGTGCTTCTAACCCTATTATCATCTGCATAGATTCAATGAATTGCATTTGTTGCTAATGCTCCTTGAAATGTGAATACTCAAACATACAGGGCCTGTCATTTGGCTAAACAAGCTTTCGATGAGGCAATCGCGGATTTAGATACCTTGAGTGAAGAGTCATACAAGGACAGTACTTTGATCATGCAGTTGTTGAGAGACAACCTTACCCTTTGGACCTCCGATTTACCTGAGGATGGAGGTAAGATGATGATTGAGACTTAATATGCATTTACGCTTTGCCCAGCTAGCTATATTTTGTGACTTCTTAGTCCATGTCTACATACTAATAAAGGAAACTATATGAAACAGAACCGTTTATAATTCAAACAATAACTATTCCCACCCGAATTTATTGACCGGGCTGTTATAGTAAAAATATGCTAAAGTGTTCAAAGTTTATGTAGCATGATATAGAATCCACCAAAATTGAGTTAAGCAACTCTATAGTTGTGCTCAAATAATGAATACTCTCATGCAGGTGATGAATTCAAATCAGAAGAGGCCAAACTCGTTGAACCTGAGGTATGTGTATGATTCATAATTAGATTCATTACTTGTTTTGTTTCTTGCTGATAACTGTACTATTTTTATTTTTGTTTACAGCACTGATATAGCACGTTGATCCTGGACGCATCTTATGGCCCTGCTGCAAAGAGACCATTTTTCAGCTTATCTTGCAGTTCATTTTGAACCGAACTTCATAGTTACTGTATTCACCTTACATCAAACAAATGCTATATAGTTCGATATGTGGCTCCTCGTCTCTTTTATAATTATCGAAGTTTTTTCCCTGCTGTTTTGATATATTTCAAGTTAAGTAGTCATTTGAAGTAATGGATGATAATTTACAAATACTTAAATGTATCTCTTTTCTTTGTTGATTAATTTGAAATGTTTATCCAAATTGTTTTGGACATATGTTTTATGGTTTATATAATGTTCGAAAACGTATCTCTATTAATGCTACCTTGCTTTTCTTTACTACACAAAATTATTCTTTGTTCACATAATGCTGTGCCTGGAGTTCCAGTTTGCTTCTTATGTGTCAAAAGAATTCCTTTTGCACGTACTTTTTCTTTTTATCAGTGGCACTATAGTATAATCATATTTTAAAGTGAATCGAATCGTTTTGCACAAATAATTCTAGAATTAAATCAAATAACAAATAAATCAAACCAAAATTGAAAAATGAAAAAATAATAAAAAATAATTTTTTATTAAAAACATTTTTAAAAAAAAGTGCAACGGTTCGATTCCTTAATAACTTACTCGATTTGAGAAAAAAAAATATTATTTTATGATTTGATACAGTTTGAAATTCTAAATATTTATATACCAAACCAATAAATTTAATTTGATTCAATTCTAAATAAATGAAATAGTTTGGTACGATTTGGGTGAGCTTTTTATAATTTAGTTATGTTTTACATTAATGAAATGATTTGGTTCGATTCAAATGACTTTTAACAATGGTTTTAGTTTGGTTTAATTTTCTGACTGATATGTGACATTAACCACCCTAAATATAGTGATGACGGACCAAATTGATAACGATGAAGATTGTTGTTGAATCATGCATGCACAAATATTAATACAAGGTTTAATCAATCACTTTAGAAGTCACCTAGAATTGTGTGAGTAGTTACTACTCCAACATGATTTATAAGCAGAAAAAGATAATTGTTACGTTTTTTTTTTGAAACAGCAAAGCTAAAATTTTAACTAAGAAAAAGCATAAGGTATGCCAAAACTTACAAAGAGTCAGCAGTCCCCTAACTAACATTGGACAACCTATTGCGGAGGGAACTGAAACAACATACATACAACTCGTATCCAAGAAAACACCTAGAACCAACACAGGCCTAAACTCCCAGACGGCTACAAGCCATTCACCCATTCTTCTGCAAAAACACCAAACATAGATAACAACAACTGACCTATCCCACACTTCACTAAACCAGCTACCTAATGCATATAACAACTAGCAATTAATAAGCACTACCACACTGCAAACTCAAATCCATACCTAAAATTAAGATAGGGCCAACAAACCAACAGACTTAGATAGAAACATTGGAATGCTATAAATAACAGTCGACCAATATATTCCCCCTAAGCTTCAAATATGCTACAAAAAACATACTAAGACTTCAATAAAACACTAGGCACAATAGAACTAGCCTCTATTATACGATAAAGATCTCGTCGGCAGCTCTGCTGATTCTTTAAGAGGCCAGCAAGACCAACCTACTGCACTCCACATCACATCACAACTTCAGATTCGGAGGATTAACCGAATGGCTTGTAACGCCCTAATTATTTATTTAATTATTTAATTTAAATAAATGAAATTGTTATGTATTGTGTGTGGCGTGAAGTGGTAGTATGTGGAAGGAAGTATGATATTATTTAATATTATATGAATTTAAAATAAATTATATTATATTGAATAAATAAAAATATTGGAAATATGAAGAGAAATGGTAGAATGGTAATTTGGTGAAGGAATAGTGAGGGCGAGATGGACAATCCTTAGTTGGGGTCAACGAGTTATGTTTGGAATTTAGGAAAAAGAGATTCAGTTCGTGAAAACTGATCGTGGGAAACGTGAACAGAAGAAGAGGAAGGGGCTAGGGAAAGAGCTTTGTTGAAAGCAAAAATGAGTAAGGGTTTAATTGCCGAACCACAAAGATTGTTTTATGATATTTATGTCGTTCTACAATTGCTTAAGTATTACACTTAATGGTAACAAAATGGGTTTTAGTGTTTGTATCGAAAATAGACTTTTTCAGTCAAATAAATTCTAAGAGTTAAAAGTATTGGTTTGTAAAAGATTCTTAAAAAGCATATGTCAAAGTTAGGGTTTGATAGGTTTATTTGCATATATAGTTTTGATCAAAAGATAAACTCATTTCAATAATGAACACATTCACAATATCCTCTCATAATGTTTATTTCTAACACAAAATGTGAGATTTACCATTTTGATCCATTGATGATTTCTCACTCAATCTATCACAATGGTAACATTTAGGTTCAATACAAAGTGAACTCCAAGTCCCATAACTATCTCTAGCTTATGTTATTTGGGTGATGAAAACCTAGGTCAAATGTTGGTCATATCTCTCAATCATGAAGCAACACAAAGGGTTTGTCATAAAATCAAATCTTTCATCATATATTCATCATCAATAGTTTATACAAAAGGATCAAAGCCCATACATACAAAATATAACCTATTTACCTTCTAACCTTGACATATTATGAGTTTAGCTCTCCATTTCCAAGGAAGCTTCCAATAAAAGATGGAGATGAAGAAGATGGAGTATTAATGACAATCTCTTGACTTTAAATGCACTAAATCTTCTTAGTACAAGGTGAACAAATGTTTAAATTGTATTTAGGTCTAATATCAAAAGTTACATCCCAAGAAAATTGAGAAACAAATGCTTATAAAGAAGTTGAAATCGCAAGTCTCGCTGAGCGAGCATTCATTAAAAACCATAGCTCGCTGAGCGACAAAAGGCTTCGCTGAGCGAAAAACTTGCTGGAAACCTCGCTGAGCGAGCTTGAATCCTTCATTTTCTTCCAAAATTTCTCAAAGAAGGTCTTGATGAAATTTGCTCCATATTTCCACAGTGCAACCTAAAATTACAAAAACGAAAGTTAAATAAATGATGCTTTGAAAATGCTAAAACTAAACTATGAATAAGTATAAGAAACAAAGGGGAAAAAACATTAGAGATCAAAATAACCCTTGAAAAGTGCCAAAAAATCTACTAAATAATAACACTAATATGCACTTATCAACTTCCCCAACTTGCTTCTTTGTTTGTCCTCAAACAAAGGTGAATTCTTTTAAAATAAACGAGCACAAACTAAACAAGTGAAACACACCAAACAAAATGGTTCGAACCGAAGGTTTTGCTTACGAGTAACAACCGGCTTCTCAAAGAACTATAACATAATCATGAACTAATTTCTAAACACAAATTACAAGCTATCAACAAATGCAATGGAATGTTCATAAGAGAATCACCTAAATACTTAACTAAGTCAAGTATCATTATCAAAAAGGGATAAATCACCCTCATTTGTAATATTGCTAACATCCAAAACAATTCATGCAAGTATCTTCAAATTCACAAGGAAACATAAAGGAAACCAAGATCAAAAGAATTTTTCAATGTTATAATGAGGCAAGGGTTACAAAGAAAGGGATAAAATTTTAAGGCCAATAATTCAAAAATGGGTTCAAAGGTTTTTGAAAAACAAAGAACACACCAAAATCATAACAACCATTTTTTTTTGGTTCCCCCTAACTTCTCCTATACACATTTTTTTTCTTCTTCTCTTTTTATTTTTCCTCTATTTTTTTTTATATGGTGCCCCTATTCAAGAGTTTTCCTCTTAATCGAATGAATATTTTCTTTCATTTTAACGCAACTCTAACAAAGAGTGCAATTAAATTCTCAATTCATTCATTCAACAATTTTTTTCTATCTTTTCACAAGAGGCACCAATATCATCCATCCTATTTTCCACCAACAACTCTCCCCAACTTTAAATAACACTATAAAATTGGACAATGTTCTTCTCAAAAAGTGTTCAAGCAAAAGTGTGAAAGTATAAACAAAAATACAACAAACTAGAATGAATCGCAATGAATTTTTCTTTTCAATTTCACGACAATGATTACCAAAAGATGATAATTCGGCATTTTTACCGACAATTATGATTCATTCTAGTTGTGTGAAGGCTCAAAGTCGGCTAACAAATTCTCGCACTACTCACCGGTGACTAAAGCCTAAAGGAATGGATGATTTTTCTCAATTTCAAGTAATGCCTAGATCATTTCCAAGTTTCCAAAATTAACCAAAGAATACACGATATAAGCATGAATCGAACGAGTTCGCAATAATTACAATCACACTAAACTTTGTGAACAATGGAATTCGCTCACTATGTAGTTTTGTCCTAATTGATTCTCAAATGAACATTTATGAAAATTGAAGTAAACTATAAATTTGTGAAAAGCAACTAGTTCATAAACATGTTATTTTCTAAAAGATGCGAACGGAGTACCTTTCTCGCGCAACTTACGGAATTTTATCATCACCATCCAAGAAAGGTGAAGCTACACGCTTAGATCACAAAAATGCACTCGCTTCCGTCAAAATTTTACCTTAAAGATAAGACAAACACAAAAAATGTGTACACAAAGTACTAATAACAATGCATCCGCCCGGATGTTAACTATGACAAAAAATTTAAAACAAAAATGCATCCGCCAGGATGTTCATTAATCCAAAATGTTAAAGTACACCATCCGCCCAGATGGGAAACAAATTCAGTCCAACAAATAAAACAAGACACATCCGCCCGGATGGTCAAATATCCAAAATAAAAAGTAATAACATATCCGCCCGGATGTTCAGAATTCAAAATATCTCAACATAAAGGAAATAACATAAAAGAAAGAAAAACATAAAAACAACATAAACTGGTCCATCAAACCGTCCAATAGACATCACTCAAAGGAGTTTGAGTTGTCATCATCATCATCAGTTGCATCTTCGGCACCAGCACCTGCATTTGCATCTGCACCCCCCGAAGACGATGGCGTGTTCCCAGGCCATGCAGAATAAGCCCTGAAGTCATCCACACTCCACGGAGAATGCCCCGTCTGAGGCTCTCTGATCATCAGCTGAAGCTGAAGCATGCTCTCATAGATGATGTCCAAATAGCGGTGGTGAGAAGCATGCATCGCCAAATTCGTGGCGGCATCAATACCCCTGCCCTGCGGAGGAGCTGAAGCAACTGGAGGTGGGTGAAGAGGTGGCTCACAAAAGGTTCGACAATAATCATCATCTATCTTTTTCAGCTTCACATTACCCGAAGAAGGAAGAGCAACATCAGCCCTCTTACAGAGAGCCATGATAAAACCAGGGTGCGAGATAACACAGGACGACCGGGAACCAAACTCGGTACCACTAGTAGCCACCTTCATTAGCTCAAAAGCAATAATCGAAGCAAGATCCACAACCTTGTCCTTCAAAATGCAATAAATCAGGGCAGCCACTTCAAGTGTAACATCTGAAACATGGCTCAGAGGAATTAAGTTATGCAGCACAATGGTCATTATCACCCGAGCCCGACTATGTAAAGGGCTCCGCTTGAAGCGCATGGCAATTCCAGCAGCACTAACCTCATAAGTTTGATCCCGGGTACAAATGTGGTCCTTTATGAGCTCGTCATCCAAAGTGTTTCTTTTCTTCATCCGAGCAAAATCACAAAGACCGTCTTGTGGCAGCTGAACATTTCTGCCCAAATATGCATTGATGCTAGCCTCCGAAAAGTCAATGTGATTGCCTCTTACCCAGGTTTTATATTCAAAGGAAGTTCCCTTAAGATCGGTCGGAAGGGCGTTCGCAAAGAACTCCCTTACAATCTCTAAGTGAAATTCTGGATGCGGCTCGCAGAGCCTCAGATAATCCCCTTCTTCCATAGTTCGTTGGACAAACATGTACTCCCCTTCCGGATTCAAATCCACAATCCGATCAGGCCAAACATTCCTCCATTCAAGGAGGAGATACCGCTCATGGTGAGCCGGTGTCAGGAATTGGCTGCGGTCAAAAGTTTGAGTAGCATGTGGCCTTGCAGAAGAGCTTCGAGTTCGACATTGCTTCGAACGATTTGACATCTGAAACAAAATAACAAACACACAAAAGATCAAAACACGAGTGATCCGATCAAATTAGCCGGTAAAACACGAAAAAAAATTACCTAAATTAATAATAAAACTTAAGGAACACCCTGTAATACCTCAAAATTTGCCCTCATAGTCGTTCCCTAACTGGCTTATCGCCTCGCATTCATCTGCATTTCTCATCAGTTCATAATAGTGCATTTCATTGTTTCCTAAGGCATGTGATCTCCTTATGATGTGACCTTTCCTATTCGTATGTGATATACTTGTGTGCTGCATTCAAATTTGAGATAAAGGCTGAATTCACATCATCAGGGGAATATTCCTTTCAGAGGATCACCAAGTTATGAAATTCTTCCTATTCAGAGGATCCATAAAAAATGCTAAATCAGGGTATTGTCAATGTAATTAGAGGTTTACTTCTTTTCATTGTTGCTGGTTGCTCCCTTTCATCGGATTGTGATAGTGGAATGTGGAATTAGTATTCTGATGTAAGAAATCCTCAACATCACTGGTCACCCATGTGAGTGACCCAGGGTTTCGAATTGCAAAGTAAGTCAGTGATTTTCATAGTTGTTTTGGAAGGTGATTTGAGTTGAGAATTGAAGTGGGAGGGTGATTAGAGATGCAAGTTTGGTGCATTAGAATCTATTCATATTCACCATCTAAGGTCATTCCAATACAATGCAGTGTCATTTGGATTCATTCTTTGGCTTGTTCACAAATTCAAATATTATTCATCATGTTATAAAACCATTGTTCAGTTCCCTAAGGTCCATTAAATCAAATCTTTTGTTTCACCTAAATCCAGATTTCTAGTCATATCCAAATGTCCGAATCTTATCCAATTTTGTCCATTTTGGTTTATTTTCCAAATTCTATTCATATTGTGTTTTTTATTTCTAACCAAGTGTTATTTTAGCCATGATCCTGTTATAAGTTGGGCATTCATTCAGGATTACACTCCCACATTCATTTTCAGCCAATGTTCACAACAAGAAAGAGGGAGTGATAAGAAAAAAGAGAAAGGGGTTCAGTTGGTTATATTGACAAAGAGGAAAATTTGTTTTTATGACAAAACCTCAATTCAGTTCATTGATACAGAGTTGAAAATACACAAAGTCCAATTTTTACAAATAAATCTAGCTCCAAAAAATCAGTTATAACTAAACTGATATAGCAGGGAAAAGGAAAGGCTTCCAACTGATAAAAAAATTTCAGATATAAAAAACAGGGAAAAGAAGAGAAACTGAGAAAAAAAACAGGGGTCTTTCTTCATGCCATTTTCATGGTTGCGTAGCCCAATCTTCAACTTGACCCTCATATTTTTCTTCACATCATCAAAACTGAACTCTCCACTGTTTTCCACTCTCAATCACCACCAACCATCAGCACCATAACCTGCAAATCAGAAAAAGAGAAAAAAAAAAGAAACTTTAACAAAACCACAATTCACACTAGAAAAATTAGATAAAAGAAAAGGGGGTGATACATCCATAGAAGAGTACGTAATGGCCCTGTCGATAAATTGGCGGATGAAGAGGATCCATCTAAGGCTAAAGATCACATCAAGTTGTATGGGGGCCGAACAGGGTCAGTCCTGGATTGCCAGACTTCTCGTTGGACAGAGTTCCCTTGCCCGTATATCCAGGAAAGGAAGCGTTGGTATTATATATGGTATCCGACCCGACAGCAGTCTGTGAATTGAACTGAGCTATCTTCCAAATCCATGGCATTGTGAACCAGAGGAGGTTGAGCATGTTCCTCCTTTTAGGATTGGTGATAGGGTCTGTGTGAAGCGTTCTGTCGCAGAACCTAGATATGCTTGGGGTGGTGAGATACATCATAGTGTTGGAAGAATAAGGGAGATTGAGAATGATGGTCTCTTAATAATAGAAATACCAAACCATACCATCACATACCAAATCAGTGGCACAACCAGTTCATAACAGAATCAAAATTGAATAATTGAAAAAATAACAAACCTATAACTGATTGTTTCTGGAAGTTTCATCTGGATTCTTCACAAGAGCTTGGATTCTCATTTCTATAAAGACTGAACACAACTTCTTTTATGGGGATTTTCTTCTTCTTTTTTTCCTACCTCACAAATTCTCCAATGATGATTCTTCACCACTTCTCCTAAACTCTTCAATCCCTTTCAATCTTCTTCCTTCCCACGATCTTCAACCTGCTTCACCATTTTCGGATTGCATTTCTCATGCTTCATAACTCACTCTCCATTTGTTGCATCATGCTTCACTAATCACTCTTCTTCAACTTTCTTCATCAATCTTGAACCAATCCCTAATCTCTCAGCATCTCCAATCTACAAGTCTTCTGCAACTTTGTCTTCAGCCAGGTTCATCAATCTCAATGAAAATCATCATCATTTTTTGACTTCATCAACAATCAGCAACGTGATTCAACCTCCATACGCTTCTATTCACTCTCTACTCGCAATTGATTCAATCCCTTGCCAACTTCGATTCTGCGAAGTTCATAAGTAACCTGCAAATCACGAAAGAAGAAGCGTCGTCGAACTTCGTCACTCATCAATACCAGAACGCATTGTCAATCAAAATTGACCTGAGATTGAACGTCACCGCAACAACGATGAAACAATATCAGAGATAACTCGCACGGATCCGAGAGGATGAATTTGCGGAGTGAATTGGAACGAACAAGTTTCCAAATCGCAGTGGTGTCGAAGCAATAAAATCATTTTCATCACTGACATTTCGCGTCATCTTCGTTGAGGCTTCAGTGCAAGGTACGCGTTCGAACCTTTGAAGTACAAGAGATCGCATTCGCATTTTGCTCGCCATTTTTATTCGAACATTGATGAGTTTTCGGTTCTGAACAAGAAATTAGGGTTTAATTGGGGCTTTGATTCTGGTTTGGGAAGGATGAAGTTTAGGGTTTGCAAAGGGAATCTAGGGTTAGGTTTGGATTAAGATTGAGGTTGATTTCTCACGGTGGAAGAAGGGCGGTTTGGTTTTTGTTTAGCAAAGAAGAAGATGACGAAGGTGGATGGCTTCGGTTCGAAGAAGAAGATGACGAGGAAGGTAGAAGAGGAGTTAGGCCCGGTTAGTTCATGAAGAAGATGATGTTTTCTTACGGTGGCTCGGGACTGTGGTTCGAGGAAGGAGAAGAGGCCGGGGAAGACGAAGGTGGAAGGTGCGGCGGCGAGTTTGAGAAGGAAGAAGAAGAAAGGGGTTTTCGGCGGCATTAGGGTTTTGAAGTTTGTTTTTCAGCTTTTGTTTCATTTGTTTTTGTGTTTAAAGTTTAGTTGTTAATTATAGGAGGAGTAATTATTTTAATGGAAATTTAAAAAGATGTTGTGAGAAATAATGAAGATTATGTGAGTGTTTTGGAAAGAATCAAGCATTAAACATGGTTAATCCTCATCAATCCCACTCTTAATGAGACGTTAGAATCTAAAGAGGAAAATTGGGCCCGACTCTGCAATCCGCACCCTCCTTCTAAAGCCCATAACAAAAACAACATGAAAATGATGCTTCCAGCATCCCCTGAATCCAGTGAAAATGGGCTTATTTCTTTGCTATTCAAACCCCTTCATTCTGAGCCCATAAAAAGAGATAACTAGAAAAATCGCTAATGGCACCTCCTTTTTCTTTTAGTTTTTTTAGTTTTCTAGTTTAATATAAGTTTAGAAATAATTCATTAAAAAATAGGAAAACAATTAGAAAAATTCCTAAAAAAAATTTGAATAGAATTTTAATTCATGTTAGAATTGTTTAGAACTTTACTTTTCTGATTTCGCTTTATTTTTGATTTTATGTTGAGTTTTCATGTAAATTAGTTTTAATAGATTTTCCTTAATTGTATATAATTTTGTGGATTTTATTTCTTAACTTTCCAGTAACTTTTTTTAACCATTCTTTTTACTGTAGTTAGAAGACCCATAATAGTACTTAGAATAATTTTTGTGGATTTTTTAGATCATTTTATCTTAGGTTTAGAGGCTTAATCCCTTAGAAATTAGTGGTTAATTCTTAGCTGAAAATAAACAATTTTTAGGCATATAAAAAATAGGATTTTTTAGGATTCCTTTTAGTACAATGTTATAGGTAATCTTAGGTCCCCATGGTTTAATTTTCATAATTTTTCCAGAAGTTTAGATATTTTTAGAATATTAGTTCTTAGGCTTTGTTATGTGTATTTCCCATTAGTTTAGGCCATGAAAATAAAGTTCAATATAAACATATGGTTTAGTTTAAATTTAGTCTTAGAATTTAATATAGACTTAGGTTAGTTTAAATTTGGATGTTTAGAAGGAAAATACTAGGTTTGACTTTAGTTTAGGATTTAGGCTTAAGTTTCATTTTAATTAGGATTAGAATAAATAAATAGGACTATTTTTCATGCCTTTAAATGTTTTGTTTAGAATTTTATTTCTTAATCCAATTTTAATGTTTTTGCCTTATTATTTGATTTTATCACTTGAATAGGCTTCCTCATTGTTCTTAGAATCAACTTAACTTCCTTAGGAATTAAGTTGAATTCTAGTAGTTTCTAGTTCCTTTTCTTTCTTAGGATTAGAATACCTCATTAACCATAGGATCTTCCTTGTAAATAAATCAATAAAAATTAGGGTGTGTCTTAGTTCCCATTAGATTTTTCCTTTTATCAACTTGAGTCTTTCTTTCTCATCTCATAAAGAAAAGCAATAAAACACTTAATAAAAATTGAACAATCTTGTACGACACGAGACTTTGTTGCGGAGTGTTCATACGCGTCCTGTTTCGGGGCGAGGTGTAAATACTTCCCGCGATGGATAGGTCTTAGTACAAGACAGTTCACAAACAAATTCAAAATACTTCTCATAAAAGCCAAAAACAAATAAAAAGCGACTATCCTGCGGGAACTTCTCATCTCATCTCATTCACTCACAACGCGAACTCGCGACGACTTGTCTCATTTGCAAGACGGTAAACGCACTCGTACCAGACGAGCCTGCAACACCTGAGCATAGACATACGCAGTTCCAGCATAAAAAAACACAAACAAATAGTTCCCGCCTTAGTTAGGCGAACTACGTCGACTCTGATCCTCATTATCCCGATGAGGTACGTAGGCAGCGGGGTAGGGCCCGTTCGAGCACATTCTTTATTTTCCCTACATTTCCCCTTTTCTTTTCACTTTCTTATTCCAGTTCATTTCATTCCTCATTTCCATTCCAGTTAGCGGTTTTATTCAGCAGCATCCTATTTTCCTCACCCTTTGAAACAAACAAGCAAGCGTGGATCCCGTCGGGTACGACGGACGATCTGGGGTGCTAATACCTTCCCAGGTCGTAACCGACTCCCGAACTCAGATCTTTGGTTCGCAGGACCTCGTCCTTTCCTTCTTCCTCAGGTTTGTGCAACATTACCTTTCCCATTCATTCGGGATAAAAATGTCTGGCTGGCGACTCTACCTTTCCGCGCCACTTTCGCGTTTGTACTAGGATGAAAATCCCGGGAGCGACACACCCCCATAAAGTTTAAGCAAATTCTGGATAGGGGAGAAATTCTGCACAAAAAAGGTCTCGCTGAGCGAAAATCTTTATGGAAACCTCGCTCAGCGAGCTATGGACGAGCTCTATGAATTGCAGAACTCTCCCTCTTCTGCAGGGGCCAATTCCTTACTCAAAACTAATCTAACAAACATTAATTTACCAAAATAGAGGTTTACGGTTCCTAAAACCTAATCTTAACAAACAATTCCTCAACATTCACTAACAATTTCAAAAACATTGCCCTAAATCAAAAATTTCTTAAACCAAAACCCCATTTTCAAATTAAACAACAAAGAACAACATACTTTTGATCTTGGGATAAAAAAATTTCTTAGGGCAATTGATTTCTAGAGGAATTGAAAATTGACAAAACTCAAAGTTATAAAATTAAAGAACAAAGATGAAGAACATGGTTACCTTGATGTTTGGAGTTACGAAAATTTGAAGCTTTGAAGAACCACAAGTGAGAATTAGTAAAGTGAATGGGGAGAACAATGAAGAACTTTGAAAACCTTTGAGTTTTTTTTTATGAAAAAAGGGTGCAAAAGAGGCAACCCTAATTCAATCCCCACTCTTACTAATTCTGACTGGACCGGGTCCATCTTAATGGGCCCAGTTCAGTCCATATTGTTTTTCAAAATTCTCAACTCTCGCTGAGCAAAAATCATTCTGCAACTCTCGCTCAGTGAGTGCAGGAAATCAACAAACACTTCCAGCAGCAATGTAACACCACCAACAGCTTCTAAAATACGCCTACAACACATTTTCAACATAAAAAGCAGTAAAAACTTAAAAAATTGGGGTACCTCCCAACAAGCGCTTGTTTAGCGTCGGATAAGCTCGACGGTCCACAATGATCAATGATCATCGAGGGCGACAGATTTTCTTTCTCGATCGAAATTACCTCCAAGGTAGATTTTAAGGCATTGGCCGTTAACGGTCCAACTATCCTTCTTTTCCAAATCCTCGATCACTATAGCACCATACTCTTTGACTTCTTTCACACGAAACGGTCCCGACCACTTACTTTTCAATTTTTCGGGAAAAAGTTTCAATCGGGAGTTGAAAAGCAATACAAGCCGACCCTCTTCAAACTCTTTAATCTTGATTTTCTTGTCATGGTATTTCTTTGTTTTTTCTTTGTATATCCAACTTGAATGGTAAGCCACCTCTCTCATCTCTTCCAATTCACTCAATTGAACTTTTCTCATCGTTCCGGCTTCGGTAGGATCAAAATTAAGAAACTTCAAAGCCCATAGAGCTTTGTGCTCCATTTCAACCGTTAAATGACATGTTTTGCCATAAACCATTTGGAATGGAGTTAAGCCTATCAGAGCTTTGTATGCGGTGTGATACGCCCACAAAGCTTCGTCCAATTTTTAAGATCAATCCTTCTACGATCCCGAAACATTTTTTTCTAAAATCTTTTTTACTTCTCTATTCGACACTTCGGCTTGCCCGTTTGATTGGGGGTGGTAGGGAGTTACTACTTTGTGCGATACACTGTAATGTTTCAAAACGCTTTCTAACAGTACATTATAAAAGTGTGACCATCCATCACTAATCAACACTTGAGGCGTGCCAAAACGGGAAAAAATGTTTTTATTTAGGAATTTATTCACTGTTTTGCCATCCGCCTTCGGTGAAGCAATCACTTCCACCCACTTAGAAACATAGCCCACGGCAACCAACATGTATTCATTGGTAAAAGATGGTGGAAATGGGCCGACGAAATCAATGCCCCAACAATCAAAAACCTCAACCTCTTGAATATTTTGGAGGGGCATTTCATCCCGCTTGCCTATTCCACCGGACCTTTGGCAAACGTCACAACTCCTCGCATGGAGGTTGGCATCCTTGAAAATTGTGGGCCAATAGAATCCCGATTGGAGGAATTTTGTGGCCGTTCTAGGTCCGTTAAAATTCCCTCCATACGGAGAATTATGACAATGCTAAAGTATATTGTTAGCCTCATCACTAGTCACGCACCTCCTCAACAAATTATCCCTACAAATCTTGAAAAGATATGGTTCATCCCACGCGTAGTATTGGGCATCCGCCAAGAATTTCCTCTTTTGGTTCCAAGTTAGGTCTTCGGGTATCCAACCCGTTGCCTTATGATTAGAAAAATCGGCAAACCAAGGCCTAACTTGCACCATAAACAGTTTTTCATTCGGAAATTCTTCTCGGATCTCAATTTCCTTCTTGGTTATGTCTACATTGACTAACCGCGACAAGTGATCCGCCACCAAATTTTCCGATCCCTTCTTATCTTTTATTTATAAATCAAATTCTTGAAGAAGGAGGATCCATCGGATAAGCCTTTGCTTAGAATCCGGTTTGGTGAGCAGATACTTTATTGCGGCATGGTCGGTGTAAACAACAACCTTTGAACCGATCAAGTATGAACGAAATTTTTCAAGTGCATACACTATCGCTAGCAATTATTTTTCAGTTGTGGCATAATTCACTTGTGCTTCATTAAGCACTTTGCTAGCGTAGTGTATTGCATGGAAAACTTTTTCTTTTCTTTGCCTAAGTACCGCTCCAATGGCATAATCACTAGCATCATACATAAGTTCAAAATCACAATTCCAATTAGGTGTTATGATTATTGGAGCGGTAACTAGGTTTTCTTTCAAAGTTTGGAATGATAAAAGACAAGATTCGTCAAAGAAAAATACCTGGTCTTTGTTCAACAAGTTGCTAAGTGGCTTGGCCACTTTAGCAAAGTCTTTGATAAATCTCTTATAGAACCCCGCATGACCCAAAAAGCTTCGTATTCCTTTCACATTTGTTGGAGACGACAACTTTGAGATAACTTCCACCTTTGCCTTGTCTACCTCTAAACCTCTTGAAGACACCTTGTGTACAAGCACAATTCCTTATTTCACCATAAAATGACATTTTTCCCAATTTAGGACCAAGTTCGTCTTCACACACCTCACTAGCACTTCTTCCAAATTTCTCAAGCACAAATCAAATGAAGCTCCAAACACAAAAAAAATCATCTATAAAAACTTCCATTGTCTTTTCAATCAAATTGGAAAAGATAGATTCTACACATTGATGGAAAGTTGTCGGCGCATTACACAACCCAAAGGGCATTTTTCTATACGCAAAAATTCCAAACGGACATGTGAATGTCGTCTTTTTGTGGTCTGTTGGGTCAACTGTAATTTGGTTGTAGCCCGAATACCCATCCAAAAAACAATAGTACTCTTGCCCGGATAACCTTTCAAGCATTTGATCCATGAACGGTAGTGGGAAATTATATTTTCTAGTAGCCGTGTTCAAACGCCTATAGTCTATACAAATCCGCCATCCCGTCATAACTTTTGTCGGTATGAGCTTTTTTATTTATTTCTAACAACGGTCATGCCTCTTTTCTTTGGTACTACATGAACGGGACTCACCCAAGGACTATCCGAAATCGGGTAAATCATCCCCGCATCAAGTAGCTTTATTACCTCCTTCTGAACCACCTCTTTCATTGTTGGGTTTAACCGGTGTTGAAGTTTTGCCACCGCTTTGAAGTTATCTTCCATAAGGATCTTGTGCATACAATAAGATGGGCTTATTCCCTTTAAATCAGAAAGAACCCACCCCAAAGCCTCTTAATTTTTCTTGAGCACCTCTACCAAACAAGATTCTTCATCGGGAGACAATCCATTGCTAATAATCACCGGTTTTCTTCCACTATCATCCAAGAAGGCATATTTTAGGTTCGAAGGTAGCACCTTTAATTCAACTTCAACTTTATCATCATTTTTCTCTCTTGTCAATTCTTCAATGGCCACCTCCCAAGGTTGTAACTCCTTTAAAACTTCCAATTCCTTCAAACACTCTTCAAGCTCACTTTCTTCTTCACTAGTGAGTGTGTTAACTTCTTCACTTAAGGCTAGCTATAATGGAGTGTCCACATGAATATGTGTTGCGACCTCCAAAATAGCCATATCGGAAGCATCAATTCGGAAGCTATCATGTTTTTCTTTTGAATGCTTCATTGCTTCAAACAAGTTGAAGGTAACTTCTTCATTTAACACCCTCACTTTCATGAGACCATCATCCACATCTATCATCATATGGGCCGTTTTCATGAATGGTCGACCAATAATCAAAGGAGCGTCATCATCCTCTTCCATATCAATAACAATAAAATCAACCGGGAAGAAAAAATTGTCCATTTTTACCAAAACATCTCTAGCCACCCCAATTGGGTGAGTGGTAGATTTGTTGGCTAGTTGTAAAATCATTCGTATTCCTTTGATATCAATGTTGCCAAGCCTTTTAACAATAGAGAGAGGAATAAGGTTAATGCTTGAGTCCAAATCAATTAGACCATTCCCGAAAAACATGTTCCCAATGGTGACCGGAAAAGCGACACATCCCGAATCGACTTCTTTTTTAGGAAAAGTGTGTTGGATGATAGCACTACAATTTGCCTCTAGAATAACCGTTTCCGGTACCGTGTACTTCCGTCTCTTTGAGTTAATATCTTTCAAAAACTTGGCATATTTGGGCATTTGCTCAAGTGCTTCGGAAAATGGAAAATTAATTTGAAGTTGTTTGAAAATGTCCATGAACCGAGCATATTGCCTCTCATTATCCCTCTTTGATGGCACATGAGGGTAAGGCACGTTGGTAGGAATTTGTGTCATCACTTCTTTTCCATTCCTCACTCTTTTGCTCACCTCTTTTCTCTTCTCATCCCCACTTGTGTATTTTCAACTACTTCCAAATTATCAAACTCCTTTTCAACTATTCCCTCTATTTTTTTCTTCGTCACAACCTCCTCTTCATCACTACATTCCTCCACAACACCATCTTTCTTCTCTTTTGGTTGACTCATCTCTTTCCCGCTTCTAAGAACAATGGCCTTGCAATGCTCATTCGGATTAACATGAGTGTTTGCGGAAAAAGATGGTCCCGCTTGATTTTCGGCTAGTTGCTTAGCAAGTTGCCCAACTTGATTTTTGAGGTTTTTGATGGCGGCCTCATTACTTTTTTTATTAGCCATGGAGGCTTGCATGTATTGAGTTAGGGTGTCCTCTAACTTTGAACTTCCACCTTGTGGTTGTTGGACTTTAGGATTGGGGTTTTGATATGGATTTTGGTGTTGAAAATTGTTGTTGTTGAATCTTGATTGTTGTTGGTAACCTTGGTTGTTCCTTGGATAAGAATTGTTGTATTGTTGAGGGGGCCTTTGATAACCTTGATTATTGTTGTTCACATAACTTACTTCTTCAAAAGGAGGACAATAACCGGTAGGATGATCTCCTTGGCACAATTCACACTTTGCCACTCGATGTCTTGATTGAGAACCTTGAATCTCTTTCATTTGTTATGGAAGCTTGACCATTTGTTGAGTTAGAAACTCCGCTTATTGAGAAAACACCTTGTTTTGGGCAAGGAGAGCATCATTGGTATTTAATTCAAGAACTCCCGGCTTCCTTAGTGAATGACTATGATCATGTTGACTTTGAAGATCATTGAGAGCCATACGGTCAATAATGACTATAGCCTCATCCATGGTCTTTGACATGAGAGAGCCACCCACGGTAGCATCCAAACGTGTCTGGTGTTGCGATTGAATCCCATTGAGAAAATGTGTATTTGAGTGAGATCATCAAATCCATGGCCTTTGCATTTTCTCAACATTGATTTATATCTAACCCAAGCCTCGTTTAAAGACTCGTTGCTTCCTTGATTGAAAACCGCAATTGCCGTCTTTGCTCCCATGAATCGGGATTGAGGAAAATATCTTTCAAGAAATTTCTCTTCCAACAAGTTCCAATCCGTCATCACCCTCGGAGCTTGGTCTAGGTACCACTCTTTTGCCTTCCCCACTAAAGAGTGTGGGAACATTCTTTTGAATAAAGCTTCCTCTTTCGCTTCCTCTATTCCCGTAGATCCCACAATATCATAGAATTTGGTGAGATGGGTATACGGATCTTCATGGTCCATTCCGGTGAATGTATTAGCATAAAGGAGTTGGAGGATTCCGGTCTTCATTTCCGTGTTACTTCCACCACGGGAAAATTGAGCGGTCCATCTAGGACTATTAGCAGACATCTCCGTACGAACTCCTTATGCCATGTTCCCTTCAAAAGTATCTACCCTCACTCCTTCAATGTGAACAAGTGAAGAAGTATATTCTTCTTCTCTCCGGTTCCTCTCTTCGGCTAGTTTCTTCCTTCTTCGTGTTTTGCTATTGAGCTTTAGAAGTGTTCTTTCAATTTCGGGGTCGAATTGAAATTGCTCCTCGGTAGCCTTGTCAAGCATACACTAGAATCTACAAAACTAGCAAACCAAGTGAAACACAAGAGTGATAGTAACAAAGTAACAAATAAAACAAGTCAAACTTAGCAACTATTTCTATGCTTTAAATATCAAATAACAATCCCCGGCAATGGCGCCAATTTGTTGAAAGCAAAAATGAGTAAGGGTTTAATTGTCGAACCACAAAGATTGTTTAATAATATTTATGCCGTTCTACAATTGCTTAAGTTTTAGACTTAATGGTAACAAAAAGGGTTTTAGTGTTGTATCGAAAATAGACTTTTTGATTCAAATAAATTCTAAGAGTTAAAATTATTGGTTTGTAAAAGATTCTTAAAAAGCATATATCAAATTTAGGGTTTGATAGATTTATTTGCATATATAGTTTTGATCAAAAGATAAACTCATTTCAATAATGACATTCACAATATCTTCTCATAATGTTTATTCTAACACAAAATGTGAGATTTACCATTTTAATCCATTGATGATTTCTCACTCAATCTATAAAAATGTTAACATTTAGGTTCAATACAAAGTGAACTCCAAGTCCCATAACTATCTCTAGCTTATGTTATTTGGGTGATGAAAACCTAGGTCAAATGTTGGTCATATCTCTCAATCATGAAGCAACACAAAGGGTTTGTCATAAAATCAAAGCGTTTGTCATATATTCATCATCAAGAGTTTATACAAAAGGATCAAAGTCTATACATACAAAATAGAACCTATCTACCTTCTAACCTTGACATACTATGAGTTTAGCTTTCCATTTCCATGGAAGCTTCCAACAAAAGATGGAGATGAAGAAGATGAAGCATTAATGACAATATCTTGACTTTAAATTCACCAAATCTTCTTAGAACAAGGTGAAAAAATGTTTAAAGTGTATTTAGGTCTAATATCGAAAGTTACATCCCAAGAAAATTGAGAAACAAATGCTTATAAAGAAGTTGAAATCGCAGGTCTCGCTGAGCGAGCATTCATTAAAAACCATAGCTCGTTGAGCGACAAAAGGCTTCGCTAAGAGAAAAACTTGTTGGGAGCTTGCTGAGCGAGCTTGGAGCGAGCTTGAATCCTTCATTTTCTTCCAAAATTTCCCAAAGAAGGTCTTGATGAAATTTGCTCCATATTTCCACAATGCAACCTAAAATTACAAAAATGAAAGTTAAATAAATGATGCTTTGAAAATGCTAAAACTAAATTATGAATAAGTATAAGAAACAAAGGGGAAAAAGCATTAGAAGTCAAAATAACCCTTGAAAAGGTACAAAATTCTACTAAATAATAACACTAATATGCATTTATCAAGCTTGCAGAGAAGAATTTCGGCTAGGAGAAAGAAATTGTTCGTCAAACTAAGGTAAGTATGAAATTTCTTCATCTCCTAAGGGTTTTATAATACGAATAGTAAGCATAGGTTTGTCGAGTAGGAATCCATGAGGTTGGAGGGATTTTGATTAATAACATGTTAGAACAATTAGGAATTGTTAAAATTGTGATAATTATATGAATTAGGTGATTGATTGTAGGATGATCGGTGAAAATTCTGAGTTTTCTGGCCTTAAGAATGGTTTTGGGGTATAAAAATCGTAACAGGGTTTGACTAGTTCACAGAGGAAAATCTGCGAAAATCGCAGTTCTCGCTTAGCGAGCGTGTGAAAATTTTGAACCCTTCTTGGCAGAGAGTTGCTCGCTTAGCGAGCAGCCATGTCGCTTAGCGAGACCTAGATTGAAAAAATAACTTATTTTATTCTAAAAAATTATTTAAAATTATTTATTTAATATATTAATGAATGGGGATTGATGTAGTGATGTTAGAGAGATGTATCTATATTTTATGAGCTTGTCTAGGAGGAAAATGATCATAACATAATAGAAACACGAGTTAGTGTATACATGTGTTTTCGACACCAAGCTTTTTTAAAGATCATTTAATATTCCTAAATGTATGTTATGCCTACGAGCGAAATAAAGGATGCATTTTAGTTCTACAATAGACTTTGTCAATAACAGAGCACTAAGATCAGCTGATAGTGTTCGACAGTGGTTAATACGTATCATGGGTTGTTTTTACTTGAAACTATGTGGTGTTCTTACTAGTTGGAATTTTATATGTATGGTGATGAAGTATTAGTATTGAAATAAATACTTTCGGCATGATCTGCAAATGAAGAAAAATGAAGGCAAAGCATTCGAAAAATTTGACAAGTAACGTTGGGATATTCGACAGTTTGACAGAGAAGTTGTTATCTTGTTGTTTCGACATGGGGAAGAGGTGTGTTGTTTCAGCCTTGAGGAGGAGTTCAAATTTGAACCTTGGTTTCGTTTGGCAAAGGAATACATGGATGTTTTAGGAACATGCAGAAAGCCAAGTATCAAGTTTTTAGAGTTTTTCTGTTAGTTAGCAGTTATGTTATTTTGTATAAATAGGGTAGCATTTGTTAAGCTTTAGTGTGTGAAAACTTGTACAGAAAATTCCAGTGAAAATACTCTGAATACTCGTGTGAAAGAGAAAAAGAGATTTGTTTGGAAATGTGTGTGTAAACACCATATTTTATTCCATTTTATGAAAGTTTTACAGTTTTCTTTATTTCTTATTATGTTTATTATTCAATTTACCATTCAATTTCCTTTTCAGCATTTATTTTCGTAAACACTTCTTAAGCTTTTTGTTTATTATTATTAGATTAAGAACGTTAACTTAATCCTATAATCACAAATCATTTCTAAGAAAAAGATTCAAGAAACTATATAGAAGAATCAAGAACGTTTGTCTTAAGAGTTCATAAAATACATTCAAATCTTAGCACATGTGTCCTAGGACTTGTTTGGTTGGTCCTGCAAGTTATTCAAATTCATTAATATTGGAAAACCAGAGATTGTTCGTTAAAATCTACATTGAACAGTTAGTATGTGTATATGTTTTTGATGTTACTATGTGTTATTGTTGTTGTTGTTATTACATGACGTTGATGCTGATATATGTTGATGTAATTGTTGATGTACGTTGTGATGTTGTTATGTGCTGTCATTGATGTTGATATATGTTATTATAGTTGATGATGCATATTGTGGTAGTTGTTATAGACATGCATATTATCATTGATGGTACATGGCATGTGCATAGTTGGGGATGGTGTACCAAGGTAGGGTATATCAATCCGAATACCAAAGGGAATCATTGTGATGTTTGTGCAGTCATGAAATAGGGATTGTACGTGACCATGAAACAGGGATCGAGGGTGTGATCATGAAATAGGGATCATACTGAACCATGAAATAGGGGTCGAGAGTTCCAACGGGAACTGGATCATGAAAAAGGGATCAATAAATAATAATGCATGCATTGAGTCTGGTGGAGTCTCATTTGCATTTGTTGTCGTTTATGTGCATAATATCATTATGTGTTTTGGTGTGTCTGTTTAGTCGTTGATTGATGAGAAGTGGTAAATAACTTGATGATACTTGCTTATATTTGTATCATTTTTCCCTTTTGTTGGTGTAAGTATCTCACCCCTTCTGTTTGAATGCTAACCCTATGTTGGTAACGTGCAGGTGATCAGAAATAGTTGAGTGTGTGGTCGGTGAAGTCGGTGTGCTTCACGTTAGAGGAGTCGGCTCTGATACGTACTTTGGGGTGTCGGACGAAGATTGTTTTTCTGTTGTTTATTTATTTAAGAAAAACATGTGGCTACTTAACTATTTATTTTATGTTTCTTTTGATTTTCCGCTTCAAGTGAAACATTTATACTACGTATCAGTTTAAGTTGTTATATAAAGTTGTATGTAACACTTGAAAATAATTTTTATATTTAATTACTCTGATTTTAAATTATAATTTGTGGGGAGTATTTTGGGTGTTACAAAGTGGTATCAGAGCAGGTCGGTCCGTCCGACTAAGTAGTTGAGTCGTCAAGTCGTTGTTGAGTGTTGTTGTAGAGTTCTTAATCGTTGTTTGGTTGTTGTTGCATGGAAGATTTAGAATGGATGGGAGGAATGATGTTGCACTTGCTGCCGCTATGCAGGAGATGGCTCAAGCTGTGCAAAATCCAATTAATGTTGGGGGTCGTGAGAATGAAGAGTTTCGGAAGAATGATCCACCTACATTTAAGGAAAAGTATGACCTGGATGGAGCATAAGAGTGGGTCAAGGAGATCGAGAGGATCTTCTGAATGATGGAATGTTCTGAAGGTCGTAAGGTATGGTTGGGTGCTCACAGGTTGGTGGGGGAAGCTGATGACTGGTGGGTTGACACTCGTCAGCGGTTGGAAGCGTCGGGTGAGGCAATTACCTGGATTATGTTTAGAAGGGAATTCTTGAGGAAGTACTTTCCTGAAGATGTTCGAGGGAAGAAAGAAATTAAATTCCTAGAGTTGAAGCAAGGGAGTATGTTAGTTACCGAGTATGCTGTCAAATTTTCTGATCTGGCAAAGTTTACAATTATAGCCTTTACTAAGGACTCTTGGAGGTTGGAATCCCCAACAGAGCTCATGTCCAACAGATCTCCACAGGCTCATCCCCACAGAGTAATCTCTACAGAGTTGTTCCAACAAATCATTTCAAGCAGTCTCTTCCCCAACAGAGATTGTATTTCCAATACTACAAAGCCCGAGGAAGATTATCTTCTCCAACAAAATTCAATTAAGCATGTTATCCTCCAGAAGGGTTGACACCTGGTCAGATAGTACATAGGAGGAATTTCCATCTCTTTTATCTCTAGTCAGAGTATTTAGGAACTTAATCCTTCAATAAAAAGCATGACGAACGATCGAAACTCCTCGACTGGGATATAAGTATATTGAACATTAATAGTAGCGTGTAGAAAGATAAAGATATGCCAAAGAGATTTTGAGGTGATACAACTTCGACAATAGTATATATTCTAAATAGATGTCTAATGAAGAAGATAGTTGGGAATACACCTTATGAGGCTTGGACAAGACATAAGCCAAATGTTAGTAATCTTAAATTTTTTGGATCAATGTGTTTCAGGCATGTTCCTAAATAATTGAGGAATAAGCTAGATGATCAGAGTCAGACTATGTTGCTCATAGGTTATCATTTGACTGGTGCATACAAGCTATATTCACTAAATAATGATAAACTTGTTGTAGATGTTGTAGATTGACAGCATTTTATGGTAAAACAAGTTATGTGTTCAAATGTCATGCTTGATGTCATGACATGTTATTAAGCAACAAACACTTGAAAGCCATTGTCGCTTGCCGCAACCATTGTAGAAGATACATCTTCTCTCAGACCACACTAATTAAACAGTCACACATAAAATAGAAAGATTTACTGAAATAGAAATAATACCTAACAAAATAATCAATTTCACAATAAAGCATCACTCAAGGAGAGTAATAGGAACACCCTGTTGAGTCCATGAACTCAACTTCAATGAGGGTAATAGGAACATGCTGAGACAAAAATATATAAAAAGGTCTCAGAATCAATTGAAATGTATTTAATATAAAACAGAAGTATATTTGATTATCCTTTGTATCATACAAAAATCCTACCATACTTATATTGTATTTAACATGTGAAGATATTAAAAATTCTGACGTAACTAAACCATTAAAAATAAAATGGGATGGAAACACATCAATATACCATGGACTACACTTATTGCTTTTATGAGTAAGAGACATGAAAGTTATTGATGCTTCAACTCATAATGTCATATTTCATCATCAGAGCATGCATCAAGTATCACATCCTTAAACCCACCCAATTAAGCAACGTCCACATTTTTTCCAAAATGCATAAAGCTAACCATGCCCTGTCCTTGAATGTGTGTATTATGTTTCATACCAGATCTACAAAATTAGCACGAGGAACATAACAGGAACTCAAACTAAATGAAACTTACCAGGATTTAAACAAAATTTAATATAAAGAGACGACGTTCGAAACCATGCTCCCCTTCAATCCATGAACATAAACCGGTAGTAATGTCAATCTCATAGAAAATATCAGTTTGTTCAAATTATGCATGAATATTTATATGAAAGGAAACAAACATAATATATTCTAAAAGATTAATTGACCTTTTATACAAACGGGGACAATGGGTTTTCTTAATGATTAAATCTTCTTTTCAGAAATGTGGTGAACACCTTTGTAACAGTCAAAGGTTTGAGCTTTCAAATCATAGACGATGACCATCAACTAGTTTTCGCAACTAAGCTCAAATCACCCACTTCCTATAAACAACCAAAATAAACCATTAACATATTAAATAAGATAGAAAACACACTAATCTAAAATCTGGAAAAACAAAAGACATTGTATTGGTTCTAAAAAAATAGGTCTACACAAAAACCATTGGAAATTTCATCAGTTAAACATAGATGTGAAAAAAATAGACGACGACGACGGTGCTTGGGTTTGATTGGAAAGAGAGAGAAGAAGATAGAAAACTTGGAGAGAGAAGTATGAAAATGTTAAATGAATGAGAGAGAATGAATAAATGGTAATAGGATTAGGACATGTGAAAATTTAACACTTGACATGATATAATAGGATTAGGACATGAATAAATGGTAATATTTGTTAATTAAAAAAACACTCTTTTAGTAGTATAAATTTTGAAAATAAAAAGGATAAATTTGTAAGAGTATCCAATTGTATTTTGATGGATAGATAGTAGATACTTCAAATTAATTTTATTTTCTCACTTATAAACTCTTTTTTACTTACTTCCTTTTTATAATTTTTGCCCTAAACCAAACTCATCATTATGTTTATTTCATTTTCTTAAAATAAAAAACAAAGACTAATTATGTGCTTGCATCAATGTTTGCACATATAAAATCAAATCTCAAGACACTTTTAACGTGGAAAATGAAAATTGAACTTGATGGAAAACCAAACAGAGTATAGTAGCATGCGTCATGCCAAGTCCAACACGACACATATGCCACTGCTACCAACCTATCAAACATCGAGTTTACGTTTCATCACACGTGTAAAGTATCCTCAGAAAATATGACAAAGACATGGAAAAAGTAATTTACAATTCCCCACAAAAACACATCTTTGTCCTATATCCTATTTTTATTTTACTTACCATAGGGAACAAATTCATTTTTAATTATTTTAAAACGTAGAATTTTCCTTATTTCTGTTTAATAATATTAGAAAAATTATGATTATATTTTACTAGTCAACAAAATAACCGTAGAGAAAGAATGTGAAAAGCCATCATAAGTGGGTTAAATAAATTAAAAAAACGTATTTTCTCTTCATCACTTCATCTACTTTTCTTTCTTCTCCCTTAGAAATCTGATTCACAACAGAATCACTTTTCTTGTTATGGCTTTTCTCTTCTTTTTTCTGCTTTTCCTCTCCCTCACTGCTCATTCAAGTAAGCACAAAAACTATATTTTTGTCTCTGTTTCATCTTTCAACATTCTAGTCTTTTTTTACTCGATGATAACTATGATTTTGACAAGTTTTTTTTGGTTATTGAAAAGGTGGTCTTTACTGTGTATGCAAAGATGGTGTGAGTGATAAACTCCTTCAGACGGCAATTGATTATGCATGTGGTGCTGGTGCTGATTGTACTCCTATTCTGCAAAATGGACCTTGTTTCCAACCCAACACTGTGAAAGATCACTGTAATTATGCTGTTAATAGCTATTACCAGAATAAGGCTAATCTTCAAGGAAGTTGTGATTTTGCTGGTGCTGCAACACCTACTCAAACACCACCAAGTAAGTAGTATTTTTCTTCTGTATAATCATCACACATTGTGTATAATTAATTATGATGTTTATATCTATTGTGTTTTTTTCTACAGATACACCTTCTGGATGTGTTTTCCCCTCAAGTCCCGGGTTTGATTCTGCGTCTCTGTAGTCTGATGTCTCTGTACAACTATAAAGTTTAATGAGACTTTATTCTGATCATTTTATCTTGGCTTTCTTGCAGAACACCGTCAACTATTTCACCACCCGGTTCGGTTCCAGGCACGGCGGGGAGTCCTAGTGTGACTGGAATGGGGCCATCTGCCCCCGGTGATCCGTCTGGAGCTGGAGAGGCTTGTATGAAAAACACCAACACTATATTGCTATTTTTCTTTGTTGTTTACCTTTTGCTTAGTATTTAGGGTCTGAAAATAAAGGTACAATGCTAATGGTACTAGTTAACTAGGAAAAACTTTAGGGAGACTTTGATGTGTGGATGAGATTTTGCACAACAAAATGAAGGTTAATCTGTCATTAATTTTATTTATGAGAATTGTCTACAAGCAAACCTGATTTTGTTTTCTTTCTCATAAGTTGAAAAATAAAATAGAGAATTTGGTTCTTTGTTTAGTGGTAACATTTTATTTATTTATGATATAATTTGGGTTAGAAGGAGAACTTGGTCGGTTTGTATTTATCATTTTCCCATTGGTATATTCTTTTGAATATGAATGCCACTAATTTATATGGAAGCCTGCTAAGCTAACCCCATTTATCATCTATTTTAATATGGGTCAATTTCATGGTAGCTAGCTGGGTTCTTCCTTCATTTGCTTTTGACATCCTTGAAAATTTAAAGATGGATGATGTAATCTCAAAATAAGTTGGGTAAGGTTGTAAGCGGATTTGAAAAACTTTAAATATATACCTAATTTTTTATTTAAGTATTTAATCTTTCATTTAAACTAATTAATAAGTCCAAAATTTGTAAATTTTGTATCAGACCAAACCATATTACAAATATAAAAAGTAGAAATTATACTTGATTTTACCTGATCAGGAGGGTCTTCCAGTAGTTGAACGCGAACAGTAAAAGTGATTGGTGAGTGAAAAGGGGGTGTACCTGCAAGACACTCCGATGTCAAAGTAAGTAAGAGGTATAAAAAAGTGGTAAGCAAAAGTGTTTCAGAATATCTGATCCTTTAGTGAAAAAGGGTATTTATAGTGAGTCATCAGCGCTGGGTCAATGTCCTTTTTTGGGTTGGATTAACAAGGTCCAAGGAAGAACTGCCAAGGTACACGTAAGGAGCGTGTAGACCTAGCCAGTAGTCTTGTCTTTGATCTAACTACCCCTATTTTTGAGGAGATAATAGGGGGTAGTTTGGTGACGTGGCAAGTGGGAGAGTGGACCTGTGCCCGACATGTAAAAAGTAGAAATTATACTTGATTTTACCTGATCAGGAGGGTCTTCCAGTAGTTGAACGCGAACAGTAAAAGTGATTGGTGAGTGAAAAGGGGGTGTACCTGCAAGGCACTTCGATGTCAAAGTAAGTACGAGGTATAGAAAAGTGGTAAGCAAAAGTGTTTCAGAATATCTGATCCTTTAGTGAAAAATGGTATTTATAGTGAGTCATCAGCGCTGGGTCAATGTCCTTTTTTGGGTTGGATTAGCAAGGTCCAAGGAAGAACTGCCAAGGTACGCGTAAGGAGCGTGTAGACCTAGCCAGTAGTCTTGTCTTTGATCTAACTGCCCCTATTTTTGAGGAGATAATAGGGGGTAGTTTGGTGACGTGGCAAGTGGGAGAGTGGACCTGTGCCCGACATGTCAAGTGTATGCTCGATCTATGAGGAGTCTGCTCGATCGCTAGTATGTTTGTCTGAATGGATGGGCATCTGCTCGACGTATTGGGCAACGATCCAATGTAGTCTCTGGAGGCCCAGTCCAGAACAATACTATAAAAGTTTGTTCTCACCAAACTGTTGTTCTGGCTACCTGTCACCATTGTTTCTCACGCCACTGTCATTCTTATAGGTTATGGTTTCCTTATTCATTTTTAAGTTCTCTTCGTTACTTCTTTTTTTATCTTTTATTTTATGTTTCTTTAACGAATTTCCTTATAGTTTTGTTACAAAATAGTTTTGATATTTGTTTGAAACGTGTTAATTTATGTGCATTGAAATCTTTTGTCTTTATTGTTATGTTTTATTTGTTAAACTTTCAAACTCCTTCCCAAACTTCTCATGTCAAGTGTCAACTTTTGTATTTGATAGTGAACTTATTTCATAATGCAATGAGAATTATGTAAATATTTTGTATGGATTAAAAATAACTTATAAGTTGTTTGAAAGGTAGAGTATGAAATATGTCATATGAAATGTATTATTTTAAAAAATAGTAGCATAAAATAAATCGAACAATATTAGAACAAATGATTAAAAAATAAATAAAGTGTTTATAAAAAATGTTGTAAACCGATCAACCAAACCAAACTGAAACGAACCAAATCGATTAGTTTGGTTTGGTTCGATTTTTAATAAACACTAAAAACCAAACCAAATCGATGGAGATATCATCGATTTGAACAATTTTTTGAGTAAAATTCGGTCTAAACTGAACCAATTATACCCGTAAACTAAATTTTATAGCATGTTTGGTTTGACTTTTTCAAAGAATCTAAAATAATTAATTCGATTTCTTGAATTAATTTTATTTGAAGATATGATTTATCGTTTTTGGATTTAAATCTGATTTTTACACAGATTATTTTGTACAAGTGGTTAATACGAGGACTTTTTTTAACTCTCTACTATGAAATTATTTATCTTTTTATATTGAATCTTGTTGTTCAATTCATTTATATATAAATATAAACGAACACTCTAATATCTTTTAATTTACCTGGATATCAATGTTCTCAATCAATCAAATATAATAATTTAGTATCCTATCATCTTTCTATCTTATTTTAAAATACATTAAAAATATAAATGGTTTAATCTAAAGATACCGGTATCAACTTAAACTTAATACCAAATAATTTACTATAAATATATCTAAATATAAATGATTTATGTTAAATTAAATTATATTAAAATCAATTATAATAAACTATGACGCAAATTCAATTACACACGAGGCCCACAAAGTCCCAAAAATTTCAAAATTTTGATCAAGATGGCAAAAATATCTATAAAATATTAGATTAGATGCATGGTGTGGATTCAAATCCACGTCTTTCTACTTACTAAGGTTTAAGGTAAACATGAAAAGTAGTATATATTGTTCAAAGGTGTATGTATCAACATTATTAATATAAGTAAATTTTTTGACATCTCTTTTTCCAATTTTGACATTTCTTACTTAAGGTGGAAGAATTTATCTCTTTGACGCAATTGCTCCTAATTGTCAAAAATGACTTAGAATAATTTTGTTTGACATCATGACCTACATAGCCGACAAATTTTGAACAAATACTTTTAGTAATGCTCTTCACCTCCGGTTTATAATTCAGAACACAATAAAAATTGGTAAGGATGTTTGCTCTTAATAAATAAATAAATAAATACTCTTAACTCTTCTCTATTATAAAAATATATATACATTACTTTTAAAGTTTGTTGAATAATTCATATATATATATATATATATATATATATATATATATATATATATATATATATATATATATATATATATATATATATATATATATATATATATATATATTAAATATATTGATTATTAAATAAATTAAAAATGTAATTTCTTTTTATAATTATGTATATTGTTTTAATATTAAAAAAAAATGAAATATATGAATTGTAATCTTTTTTAAAAAGTAGTACTATATAATTCATTGATTCCACTAGGGACCATCAGTCCCACCCACTAAATTGATAACCATTCAAAGCTCCATTAATGGATCTCTTTTGGAAAAAAAGCCAAAAGTTCTGTCCTTTCTCTAGTAGATATAGAATGGCAAAAGGTCTGAACCTTCATAATGTTGGAGCACATTGATTTACTGCCCTGGTACCCGCCTCAACAAATTCCACTATGAGTTTCGCAACAGAATCGGGTCTTTCAACATGAGGAATGTGACCACAATCGGGTATTTGGCGTATGATAGCATCAGGTAATTCACAGTGCAGTTGCTGAAATTAAGAGTAAAAATCAAAAGTTAATTACAATTTACAGCATTAGTATTAGTTGGAAACATTTTTCTGGCAGTTAAAGGAACTGGAATAAAAATAGAATTATATGTTTTAAGATCATGATTTTCCAGCATGTCCTATAATAGAAAAGAGTGTTGTGTATTATCTAACCACTGCAAGTTTATTGCTGATAATGCGGTCGTTCTCCCCCCAAATTATGAGTGTTTTCTGCTTTACCTGATAAATAAATTTGAAAGCCAAATCTTGTTAGAAAGAATAAGAGAAACTATGAACATTGTACCAGTAATCTGAGGATTTTTAAAGTATTTAATCATGTTAAATAATTTAAATAACATTCATAAACTTGTAATGCTGCCCGAAAATACCATTTTTATCAGGGAAGCAACATTGTAGCCACCACTAGTCATAAAATCAACCGCGGCATCCTCCCACCAAGGCAATAAACAATGCAAACGGCCCACCTGTATAAGATTATATGTCAAGTAATATGATATGATGGTGCTATGAAGGATACATTTCAAATGTTATATTATAGCCAATAAAATTAAACTGTTTCTCATAATGCTAACATTTTTTATTTGTTATGACAAAATAGAATGTTTGGATTCTTGACCGTCATAACTCCTAAACAAGCATACAATGCTTCAACTTGTGATGATGAGGTCTCAAAGTGTGCATGTGCCAAATGGCTCATTATGGGCTAGAAAATATAAATACAAGCACATCATATCATCGAAAAAATGTGACAATTTTCGGATCAAGCGACTTACATTAGTCCAATCAAGGCCTGTGCTGAAAGATATGTCAGTGAAGGACAAATAGTTTGCGTATAAGCGTAACGGGATGCTCTTTAACAAGTACACCTGGTTCAATACAGAGCCAGTGGTGAGTGTAACTTGTTTCATTCAAAACATTAGTATCCTCTCCTTCTTATCCTTTCCCATGAAAGTAACTTTCTAGAGGACTTAAGGCTTTATTGAGTTAGACAAACTCACCCCGGCATAGGCTACCGTTCGAGGCAAGGTTGCTAGATTTCCTGTCCCTTCTGCATATACACTAGCATCAATCAAAACAAGCTTTTCTACCTGAAAAATGACTGGATCATGTCAGAGTCGCTTGATGATAAAACTATTTTTAAGTAAAGATTTCCTTGGAAATTGGGTTACTGTAAACATTCAAAAATCTAAATGATTTGATAGCACATACAGCTTCTGGATGATTGACAGCAAAGTCAATGGCAACCGCAGAACCAAGGCTTGGACCAACCAATATCATCGCCTTTTTAATGTAGGACTTCCAAAACTGAAAGATAAACAAATTCACCCTCAAATAAGAGCGTAAAGAAACTCATCGATGTGTGAAGACAATCATTTCTTAGAAGATAAGCCAATGAACAAGTGAAAAATCTAATTTATATACAACTTTAAAATGGCCAATCCTACAGCTAAATTGTTGAAGTTTCATTACAAAACTCAGGATCCAAGAGGTGCATTAATTAACACAAAAGTACCTGATAAAAGTGTTCACGCTTTGATACCACATTGCATGAAGGAAGTTTCTCTGATGAATATGAGAATGATGGAAGAAAGTAGGGTGACTAAAATGAAGATGGAAAGGAATGAACATAACATAAGGAAAATTATTGAATCAAACCTAGATCAGAGAAACCCCAACCGAGAATGTCAATGGCCCATGTTTCAAGACCTGCTTCCTCGAGCAATGGATATGTGTATCTCCATTCTAAGCATGAACTGAACAATGAGGAGGAGTGAAATCCAAGGGTAACTTGAGAAAAGAAAATGTACAAACTATTTTTGAGCACCTGTCGAAACCGTGTAAAAGGACAACTGGATTTGCCTTATTCTGAATCAGTGGCTTCACACAACTACTCATGATGGGATTTTCAGAGAACTTTACCTGATTGACTCATATGTAAAATTAAACTGATTATAATACTTTACGACTATTTAAACAAGCATCAAAGACTAAGTATATATGAAGTACTGTTGAGTAACATTGATCAATAGGATATACATTGTATTTCTCAAATACAACTATAGAAATAACTTATACATTCTCATTTATATAAGACGCATGTATTCAATAAGTGTCTAATAAATTATTATATCTATCATATACACTAAAGATTATATAGAAATAGTAGGCAAACGGGCAACAAGTTGCTATCCCCTTTGGATGACAAAACCAATCCTTATAAAAACTACATTGACCCATAATATACAACATTGCTATGTATAGGCGTTTGGACTCTATGTAAAAGATCCAAGGACTCTGGTGCTAAGAAACCAAAAGTATTAAAAGCAAATGGTATGAAAACATGTTGATTCATGTTTGACCACAATACTTGAAGCGACTTTGAGGGTTACCTATTCCACATTAAAATCTCCACTTCTCGGTCCTACTAGTGGGAAATCCCCCAACCAAGTCACATATGTATGTTTTCTTCCTACCCAACCATACACCAGAACAACAACTAAACCTAATTATTAATAAAAGGAATAGACTCCATAGTTAAATATAATTGCAACTAATGTTTTTTGATGAAACAACTCATCTCTTTCCAGCAAATTCATATGTACTTGGTTTCATTTACACCATGAACTCAGTACAATCCATTGACAAGAGAATTAGTTTTCCTCAAGGTTAAAGTAATTTTCTAATCCATAAGATAACTTGCATAATAAAGGTCAAATTCACATCATTAGAGCGAAAACACTTAAAAAATTCTATGCATTTTCAGACATGATACAAACACGCATATGAGAAAGAGTGAAAAGTAAGAAATTACAGAGACTGGAAGTCTTTGAATCCGCGTAGCGAGGGTTCGAGCGAACGGGTCTTTGATTCTGTTGACGTCTTTGGGAAGAAAGGAAGGGAATGCATCAACTTCAGCTTCAGCTACGACCTTGAATTTCGGCAATGCGGTTGCGACGGAAAACACCGCAACCATTTTTTGTGTGAAGTGAATTAAGCTGGTAATAGCAACGATGCAAATAACTGCCACTCAATCTTCATCCTCTGTTTCACGCCAGTTTACCTCACGGCCTTTTCTTCACGTGACATTCACGCGCTTTCCCTTTTTGATTTAATATGTGATGGAGATTATGTTGGTGGTTAAAAAATTATTTATTAACGTGGAAGCAAAATTTCTTGAAATTTTTAAATTTAAGTAAGTATTGATTTTGATTTAATATGTGATAGAGATTATGTTGGTGGCTGAAAAATTATTTATCAACGTGGAAGCAAAATTTCTTGAAATTTTTAAATTCAAGTATAGTATAGTTCTTTTGAACTATTGTAGCATGTGAATCATCTTTCAATTAAGAAATGATTGGTTATGTGAAGAATATTTTAATATTTTATTTAAATTCATTTTATTTCTTATCCTTTGTTACTATTCAATTTTAGGGAAAAGAGAAATGTAGCAGTCAACAACCTTAGTTGGTAAAAAAATTAAATTCAAGCCATAAAATTAATGGAGGAACAACAACGTGAAGAGGAGAGCGAAATCGACATGTTTTGCTTGTTTTGTTGCGATTGCAAGAGAGAAGGTGACGACGCTGATAATGGAGAAGAATGATTTTATCGGCGTTTTTGATTTGAGAAGTTGAAGGAGGAACAATGTCAACCGCTGTTGAAGAAGAAGAGCATGTGGGTTTTTGATTTTGAGTCTGATGATTTATTTGCTTAAATTCCTCGTTACTTATTTGATGGATTTCCATTAAATTTTCTGGATTTTTCCGACGATAATGTTGGTTCTTGATTTTGGTTCCTCATTATTTTCTTGATTTTGGTTCTTGATTTCCATCTGGATTTTTTTTCTGGATGATGATGATGTTGATGAATGATGGAGATGAATAAAAAAAATCCAAAAATAATTTTTTTGGTCGGTTATTTCAACGCTAACTCCGTCGTAATAGTTGATCAAATGTGCCACAAGATTTTTAATAGATTTCGACTAACGGAGTGGACGACGTGGAGTGATTTGCATCGTTTTGAAAACTAAGGGATCAATTTGGTACGGAAAAAAAAAAGGACCAAAGTGAACCATGACCTATATAGTAAGGGATAAAAAAGAGTATTTTACCAAGAATTTAAATTTTTTTGAATTTTTTTTTAAGATAACATAGTTTCTTAATTTAATTCCCAAAATAACATAGTTTTTAAAAAAATTACCAAACTAACATAGTTTGGACACTCATTCGCCAAACCATGTGATGAACCAGTGTTGTTTCTTATGAATTCGCCAAATGGATTGGCTAGAAACAAAATTTTATCACTAATTCCCCATTCCATTTGGCGAATGAGTTGTAAATTCATACATGCATTTGCCAAATGGTATGTTGCATGTTTAGGGTTTGCAGATTTTTTTACTATATATATGCCTCACTCATAAACATAAGATTTATCTCACTCCTTCCTTACAAACCCTCTCTCATTCATTCCTTTCAATCTCCCTCTCTCACAACATGGCTTCTCCCCGTCCATCTAATTATGCATCGACACCGTCTTCCTCAACATCAGAAGAACCGCTTCCAAAATTTGATATTTTGAAGAAAAATGCTTTAGTGTTTTTCTCGGCAACAAAGCCTCCGTTGAAGATGCTGTTATGGAACCCCCAAACTTTGGAACACTTGCACAGAGAATTAACCCGCTGGTTAGAAGGAGAAATCGGCCACAAAGAAAAGATAATTAAAATTGAGAAGCGGGTTGTGGAGTCTGGTGTGACGAAATGGAGAAAAATTGTCAATGATGCAGGTGTTCTTTCGATGATGCTAGGCGGAGGTGAAGTTGTCCTGATGGTTCTGATAGGCTAGATATGTTGAATGTTGCAATTGTTTTATTTATGTATGGTCATGTTTGAATTTATGTATTTTTTTAGTTTTATTTATGTACGGTCATGTTTTGAATCATGTATTTCCTTGTTTTATTTATGTATGTTCGTGTTTGTGGTTGTATGATTTTACTGATATGAATGAAACGAACTAGGCTTCTATTTAAAATAAATACGGTTACAATGATTTAATTTATGATGTTGAGCTTGGTCCAACGTTGGGACATTTTTTACGATTGTGACCGGGCTGACGACATGAACTACACAGTCTCACCATCTTATTCGCCGTATCCATTTCGGTGCGAATATGTGTGCTGTTAGGACGCCCTTTTTTCTTTCTTCGCATGTTCTCATTGTGCCAGACTATTTCCCCGTTGTAGGAGGGCCAGTAGTCCTCATTTGCAACAACCGGAAAGCTTTTGTTGTAGACGTTGCAAAGATTGTGCACTTGGTAAACAGGGGATAGTAAGCCTGAAGGGTCCAGCCGAACCTTCGAACATGCTGTTATGACATGGGAGCAAGGCATGCGAAAGGCTTGAAATTTTCCACAGTCGCACCAATTGTTATCAAGTTCTACCCGATAGGATCCCCTCGGTCTCCCTTCGTTGTGATCCATGATCTCATCAACATTGAAATGTCCCTTATTGCGGTTAAACACGGTGACCACATGTGTGTTAGACTTGGATGCTTCGTCTTTTATGAATGTCATAGAACTATCGCTGAACACTTGACCAGACTGTAGGATTGAACTCCACTTTGAACGCTTGGTGTCAAAAAGTGCTCCAAGCCTAAAGTAGGTTGACCTCACCAAAGCGGTTATCGGTAGGTTGCGGATTCCTTTGAAAACAGAGTTCATTGATTCCACGAGGTTTGTTGTCATGTGACCTCAGCGTTGTCCTTTGTCGTAGGCCCTGGTCCACTTATCCAAAGGAATCTGGTTTATCCATCTGAACGCATCTTCATTTGTCAGTCTGATTTCGTCACAATAATGTTTGAATGACGGTTCGGTTAATGAGTACCCTGCGTTCACGACCTTCTTCCGCAATGTCTTGTCTTTGATCTCTCTCATGAAGTTTTGCGCGATGTGTCTAATACAATAGACATGTGTTGAAGGCGGTTCCTGCCAGCCGTTATCAACATTCTTCCATGCACTCTCAATTGATGCATGTCTGTCTGAAATCAAACATAAGTTAGATTGGGGAGCCACATGCAAGCGGAGATTTTTAAGGAAAAAACTCCATCCCTCGGCAGTCTCTCCCTCGACTATAGCGAATGCAATTGGGAAGACTCTTTTAGATACGAAAATGTTTTGCAGTTTATGGTACAATGAAGATATGAAAATAATCTATAAATAGTAAAGTCAAAAATATATTTTATGGTTATATTTACTGTTCTGAATTAATGTGTGCTAGTTGTCTCATAGGCTTATCTCCTGCACCTATAGGGTTATCTTCTCCATATATGTCTTATCTTCTGCACATATAGGTCTATCTTCTGCACATATAGACTACATTATTTTTCAACATATGTCTTATCATCTGTACATATAGGTTTATCTTCTGCACATATAGACTACATTATTTTTCAACATATGTCTTGTCTTCTGCACATACTTCTTAAATGTATTAACTTAACAAACCCTAACTTACACACACACACACACACACACATATATATATATATATATATATATATATATATATATATATATATATATATATATATATATATATATATATAACATAATTTTTAATACGTAAACCCTAACTTACATATATATATATATATATATATATATATATATATATATATATATATATATATATATATATATGTATGTATGTATGTATGTATGTATGTATGTATGTATGTATGTAAGTTAGGGCTTACGTATTAAAAATTAAATTTTATATATATATATATATATATATATATATATATATATATATATATATATATATATATATATATATATATATATATGTGTGTGTGTGTGTGTGTGTGTGTGTGTGTGTAAGTTAGGGTTTGTTAAACCCAACCTAAACTAACTTAATTAAACCCAACCTAAACTAACTAAACTAACTTAATTAAACCCTAACTAACTAAACTAACTTAATTAAACCCTAACTAACTAAACTAACTTAATTAAACCCTAATTAAACTAACTAAACTAACTTAATTAAACCCTAATTAAACTAACTAAACTAACTTAATTAAACCCTAACTAACTAAACTAACTTAATTAAACCCTAATTAAACTAACTAAACTAACCTAATTAAACCCTAACTAACTAAACTAACTTAATTAAACCCTAACTAAACTAACCTAATTAAACCCTAACTAAACTAACTAAATTAACCTAATTATAAACTAACTAAACTAACTTAATTAAACCCTAATTAAACTAACTAAACTAACCTAGTTAAACCCTAACTAAACTAACTAAACTAACTAAACTAACTTAAAAAAATAAACTAAACCTAACGTGTATAAACACGTTCGCCAAATCAAGTGGCTAAGCAAGGCTGTTTTCAAACCTATTCGCCAATTGGATTGGCGAATCCATACACATATTCGCCAATCAACATGGCTACCTATGAAACCTGCTAATGCTGAGAAATGCAGAGGAGATTCGTGCTTGTTTCAATGCTCTGACTTCTTGACCATGCAGAGATTCCATTGAATGCATGTGAATGAGTTGGTGATCCTTGAACACATGCATTCGCCAATCAGAGTGAAGATAAGGAATCCACAAACATGTTGTTGAACCAATTAGAGGACATGCAGAAAATTCTTGTTTGAATTCGCCATATGGTGTGGCGAATGTGTGTGAATGTTCTTGTTGAATTCGCCACATGGTTTGGCGAATGAGAACAAGTTGTTTTTGTTTCAATCCGTAACAAGTAAATGCAATTTGTTATAAATATCACACTATCAAACCTAAAATATCAAATATCACACAAACAATTCATAAATTGGTCTAGGCACAATCAAAAATATCGCGGCAAAATCGAAAATGGCTTTACTAACGATGGGAGATCAACATCGAGGCACAGTCGAAAATATCGCGTCATTTGTAAGTTTAATCTTCGTAAATTTTTTTACACATATATTTATATATACTTTTTACTCTTTCATATTTTAACTTATTTCGAATAATATTTTTACAGAATGTAAGAAGATTTCGGTGTCGAGTGCACGACTACATAGAGTTTGATCCGATCATTGAACCGTATCTACGGTCATGCGGATTTGGTGAAGTCATAAAGGTGCACAACAACTCTATAGACTCAAAATTCATCTTGGCACTACAAGAGAGGTGGAGGCCAAAGACACACACCTTTCACCTGCCCTTCGGTGAATGCACTGTCACATTGGAAGACGTCTACATGCTTTTGGGGTTACGTGTATCCGACAGAGCTATCTTTGGTAAGGTCAACCATGAAGTTTCTATAGTAGCGGATTTGTTGGGTGCCCCTCTCATTGACGAGGAGCAGCCAACAAATACTCGTAGCCGGGGTTCAGGTATTAATCTAGGAGTCCTTAGAGCCCACTATGCTAGTTTTATTTTAAACGAAGAATCAACCGAGTTAGAAAAAATTCAAAAAACTCGGTGTTATATTATGCTTTTATTCGGTCAATTTTTATTTCCCGACGGTACCGGAAACACAATAAATATGATGTATTTACCATTGTTGCGAAACATCAACAATGTAAATACATATAGTTGGGGTTCAGCTGTTTTGGCACATTTGTACAGTAGCCTTTGTAAAAATGCCGCAAAGGATACTTGTACATTTTTTGGTTGTGCATTTTTGTTACAAGCTTGGGGGTATTCAAGACTGCCGATGCTTGCCCCACGCAACATGAATCCATGCCCGTTCCCCTACGCAAACCAGTAAGTCTACTATTAATTTTTATTTACAAACATATTAAATTTTAAATATTTAAATTGTTATTGTATCTAAATGCGTTTAAATCTATTGTGCTTAGCTGGTCCGATCTTGGGATGGATTATAGTAGAAATCCAAGAAGTTCCATAGTTTTATATCGCCAATTGTTAGACCACGTGGGGATCGATCAGGTATTGTCATATATAAAAAATATTTTTCCGTTTTAATGCATATTATTCACTAAAATAATTTTCTACTAAACAAATTTTTTTTTCCGTAGTTCATCTGGCGTCCATATTTAGCCCTCGACCATGAGCCTAACCCAGACGATGCTGAAATTTGGACAGCAAAAACACCAATCATCCGGTTCACTACGATTGAAATGCACCAAACAGATCGGGTGAAAATGCAGTTCGAAATGCAACAGGATATTCCGGGCCCTCCGACATGTTTGGGAGATTGGCATTTGAAAAGAGTAAGTGACATGTGGAATATGGAAGATTGGAGAGACTTTGCAAGGGAATTACGTCAACAATGGAGGGATCGACGTCAACATGTCCTGACTGACCAAGTGATGCAAAATGTCAAACCAACTAGAGAATATTTAGTTTGGTTTAGGTCAGTTACTACGCAACAATGGGTGTCTGATAACCCATACTTGATTGACCCGCGCTCGCAGGCCGCAGCATACGCCCAACCACCAACCCCACAACATGACTACCCCACCCAATTCCAGCCATCGACTTCAAACACCCATAGACCATTCCTCCAAACACGTAACCCATTCATGCCACAAACCCAATCACAACAACAAGAGCCTTACCAACACCAATATACCCCCGACAACCCCTTCATATCCACACCAACCTATAGCCCCCCACCTTTGTTTCGTTCTCAAAACGAGGAAATATCCTCATTTGGTCAAGCTTATCGTCCTCACCCAACCCAATCCAACCCAACCCAACCTATCAGACCCAGCTTTGAAAACATGGGCACACAACTGAGTTACGGCAGCGCCTTTGGCAGCAACCTTCCACGTAATTGGGGACAAACTGAATCATGGACTCAACAACAACCGCCTCCACCAAACACACAAATACAAGCGGAACCTCGACCACCTGGTGGTAGAGTTCGAAGACGGGGTCATCCCCGTGGATGTGGTACTGGGAGACAGTTAGATCGGGCGGGAAATTAGTTTTTGTACTGTCGTTGTTGGATTATTAATAATAATTTTCTTTTATATTATATTTCTCTTTCTCAGATTCTCTAATTTTCTTTTATATCAATAATTTTCTTTTAATATAATTTTATTTAATATTATAATTTTATTTTATATACTTTTCTATATATATATATATATATATATATATATATATATATATATATATATATATATATATATATATATATATATATATATATATATATATATATATATAAAAGTATATATATATTTATAAAAGAAAATATATATATATATATATATATATATATATAAATATATATATATATATATATATATATATATATATATATATGTATATATATATATATATATATATATATATATATATATATATAGTATATATATATATATATATATATATGTATATATATATATATATATATATATATATATATGTATGTATATATATATATATATATATATATATGTATGTATATATATATATATATATATATATACATATATATGTATGTATATATATATATATATATATATATATATATACATATATATATATGTGTATATATATATATATATATATATATATATATATATATATATATATATATATATATATATATACTTATACATATATATATATATATATATATATATATATACTTATACATATATATATATATATATATATATATATATATATATATATATATATATATATATATATATATATATATATATATATATATATATATATATATATATATATATATATATATACTTAGACATATATATATGAATAACACAAAAATAACAAAAACATTAAACCCAAAAATAACAAAAAAAAACACCTAAACATGCAGCATACCATTTGGCGAATGCATGTATGAAATTACACTCATTTGCCAAATGGAATGGCGAATTAGGCATAAAAAATTGATTCTAGCCAATCCATTTGGCGAATTGATCACAATTAAAACAAGTTCATCACATGGTTTGGCGAATGAGTGTCCAAACTATGTTAGTTTGGTAATTTTTTTTAAAACTATGTTATTTTGGAAATTAAATTAAGAAACTATGTTATCTTAAAAAAAATTCAATTTTTTTGAGGTTGAATCGCCAAAGAAAAAAAATTAAAATTATTTGTGGTTAGTTCAAACTAGGAGAGAATAAAGATTTTAAGGGAGGAAAAGTGAAATTTTATATCTTACACTTTCATAATTTTGAGTATTACATCAAATAAAATAATCTTTAAATTTTAAATATTATGCAAGTATTTCTCGGTTTTTTGATAGAAAATAAAATTGGTTTTGATAGAGATTTTGATATCTCTTTTTTTATGTTTGGCAAAATATCATTTTTTTTATCCTTTAATTTTATTTCGGAGTACATTTTGGTCCCTCAATTAAAAAAAAATCAAATTGATCCTTTAATTGTTTGAACAGTGTCACATTAGTCTTTTCTGTTTGTTCCGTTAGTCAAAGTCAACAGAGCAAACACTCAGCGCTTATGTGACATACACCTGACACTGATGTGACATATGCTATTCACCAAAATGATCAAAATTCAACAAAAAATTTCTTTAACCTGGATTCAAACCACGAACATGTAGGTTAAGCTTACAAATTATATATATATATATATATATATATATATATATATATATATATATATATATATATATATATATATATATATTGTTCTGGATTGGACCAATGACTAGAGAAAATCCAACTCACTCCTACTCATAGGACGACTCATTGGTCCAAATGTCAAAGGGACCCATTAACTCCATGCTCCTTGGTCGGTGACAATTTGTCGACCAGATTCGACCGTGGTCGATTCTCTCTGCTTTTTCTTGACCTCTGCTCAGCAGCAGCAAAAGTCGCCCAGATCCGGCCAAAGACGACTCCTGCTCGGATAACTTTATGCTCGACATATCTCCTGTCCGACCAGGTATGCTCGTCAAACGATTAGTTTCTGGCAGTAACCTATTTTCAGGGGATCCGCGATCCAGACCCAAAATAGGAATCATTAACCAAGCGTTGGGCTCTCTATATAAACCCTCTTACATTAGAGGGTCAGGTATTGAATATTCACTCCCTAAACTCTTTTAATTGTGCTTGCATACTCTCATGTCCGTTCTTACTTTGGCATCGGAGTACCTTGCAGGTATACCCCTCATCCTCCTCGAAGACCGATCAGAGATTTCAGGATCCAAGTCAGCATCCGCAACCGTTGAAGATTATGATCATAGTTAAGATCATTGGTGACGTCTGTGGGAAACTAGTGTTACCCTGTTTTTCTCATCCTCCTTGTCGAAATTAGAACGATCGCTCATGCTTTGCTTCCCATAGTTATAGCGACGAGGATAAGCCTCGTGGCCTGTAACACCCCCTTTCTATACATCCAAATAATCAATTAATCACATAATAAAATTTCCATCAGAGTATAATTAAAACATGGTATAAAAGAGGCATGTCACATTATACTTGAAATTGAAACATACACCCGCTCATTCGATGATATGCAACAAACATGGTAACTTGCAACGACAGGCTTTCATCCTTACACCCGTATTCAATAGATCAAAATAACAGCGGAAACTAAACATCAAACAACATCAAACCTATATACATATATATATAATCAAGTTTGATTCACCAAATATTCATGTTTATATAAAACATCCATCACCAAAATACATATACAAAATGTATCACAAAAGACATCAAGTCGACCCTAGCTACCCGTGCTACATATTAGAGCCTACCGACCAAAAGAATGAAGACAAGCTTCACAAAGGACCTCCAGCAAACCTACTCTGCAATGCCTCATAGAGCATCATAAAACAGCAGAAGGGTGAGAAATATTTTCATAATAACATTGCATATAATTATATATCTTAACATAAAAATACACATATACATTTCTCACCACAATTCCTTACTCATCACACATATACATCACAATGTATATATAAACAAACCAAGCATATTCATCATACACAATTTCACCATTTCACATAAACATATATATCCATGTTTATTCACCAATATCAATCACTCCAAATAAACATATATTATTCATGTTTATCACCAATATTCAATTACTCCGCATAAACATATAATATTCATGTTTATTCACCAATATTCAATTATAGATGATAAATGCAAAACATAGAGACCGAATCACGACTTTATGCAAAAGCAATGCGGTACCGACTCAATCATCTCAAGTTCACTCAGGAACTATTGGAACCATCGCTCGTTACCTAAAGTAATTCCCCGTCGGGAATACGATGTTCACCCATTGCTCACACCCCACATGGGCACATAATGTTTATGGATTGCTCACACACACCCCACACGGGCACACAATCCAATTTCTCACACCCCACATGGGCACATAATCATTTGTGAATAAATCACCCATTACTCACACCCAACACGGGCACACAATGTTTATGGATTACTCACACCACACACGGGCACACAATCTGATTGATCACACCCTACACGGGCACACAATCATGTTGTAATCATCGCTCACACCCCACATGGGCACACAATGTTACAACGGATTCACAATAGAATCCACAACACAAGAATGCATACATTATGCTTCACATGCAAAATGACACTCAACATTCTTGAAAATGCATACATATTCACAATATAATCATGCATTCATCTCATACAATCACAAACAAACCATGTGCGTTCGTATTAATTACGCCAAACGGTAACGAATCTTTCACAATCAATCATGCATTCCTATTCATTCCACGAAATGCATTTATTTGCCAAACAGCCACTATACCATAAACAATCCCACAATTCCTTAATATCTCAATTACGTTTTATCGGAAAAGTCGGGTAAGAGTCTACTAAAAATTACATCTCTTAGCATCATTAATTTCTACATGTTTTAGCTTCGAATCAATATAAGGAACACTAAAAACGGATAAATGAAACCCAAGTTACAAACTAAAGGAAACACCAAACCAAAACTCCCAGGCTCGCTGAGCGACAGTCTCGCTCGTTGAGCGAGAAAATCTCTGGAAAACTTACTGAGCGAGGGATAGCTTGTTGAGCGAGAGTTGCAATTTCAGAACATCTCAGCTACACAACAGTCAGCCCTAACACTTCCAAAACTCCAAGAAACTTCCATAAACATGATCATTAACATGTATTCAACATCATACTTCGATTATAACAAGTTCTAACCGATTAATCTACCAATTTCTTAGATTTTCATCAAAAACCCTAAAACCTAACATTCTCTAAACCTCTCTAAAACAAAAACCCAATCAATCTAACACATACATAATCATACACACGGTTAAGATAACAATATTTCACACTCTCACCTGATTGTTTCGATTCCTAGGAGCAATCTTGAAGAATTCCAATTTTTCCTCTTTTCTCTTCTTTTCTCTCCTCCTCCTTTTCTTTCTCTTCTCTTTCTTTCTATTCTCTCTTTTTCTTCTCTTTCTAATCTTATAACTTTTCTTTCTATTCTATTTTTATTCATTCCACTCAAATATTCATTTTCTCACAAAATATAATTCTATTTAATTCCTAACTTATCACAATTTAGCAAATGTCTAAAATACCCTCCAATCTAAATTTTACCCGAAAATTCTCAAAAACGGTAAAATAATATCACAAATCAATATATCACATAAACACACCAATTTCACAATTGAAACAATTATCACTCAATTTAAATAAAAGACTCAACAAAAATGGGAAATAATCGAATCGGGGCGTTACAACTCTCCCCCACTTTAGAAATTTTCGTCCTCGAAAATAATACCTGATTCAAACAACTCCTGATACGACTCGTGCATCCCACTCTCTAATTCCCAAGTCATATTTCCTTCCGCAGCACCTCCCCACGCTACTTTCACAAGCACAATATCCTTGTCTCTTAGCTTCTTAACTTCACGGTCCAAAACCATAACCGGTAAAGCTTCAACCGTAAGGTTATCTCTCACTTCAACCTCGTCCATAGGAATAACATGTGACGGATCCGGAACATACTTCCGAAGTTGCGAAACATGAAACACATCATGCAATTTCAAAAGATTCGGAGGCAACGCCACACGGTAAGCCACAACACCAACTCGTGCAGTAATATGATACGGACCAATAAAACGAGAAGTCAACTTCTTTGACTTCAAAGCACGACCCACACCCGTAACCAGTGTAACTCTCAAAAACACATGGTTGCCTTCCTGAAACTCAAGATCCTTCATTCTCTTGTCATGATAACTCTTTTTCCTACTTTGAGAAGCTCTCATCTTCTCCCGAATAAACTTCACTTTCTCCGTCGTTTGCGGATGGTAAGCCGAACTCAATCTCAGCTTAGAACCCAAAGCTTTTTGTAAACTCTCCCAAAACCTCGATGTAAATCTAGGATCTCTATCCGATACAATACTCTTAGGAACTCCATGCAGCTTCACAACCACAATAACATAAATCTCGACTAACTTCTCCAAAGGATAACTAATATCAATTGGAACAAAGTGAGCAGATTTAGTAAGCCTATCAACAATCACCCAAATAAAATTATGACCTCTTTGCGCATTCGGAAATCTCGTAACAAAATCCATCGATATATTATCCCATTTCCATTCCGGAATATCCAACGGTTGCATCAAACCACTAGACTTCTGATGTTCTACCTTAGACTTCTGACAAGTCAAACACGCATACACAAAATGAGCTACGTCTCTCTTCAATCCGGACCACCAAAAGATCTTCTTCAAATCTTGATACATCTTATTTGCTCCCAGATGAATACTTAAATTACTTCGGTGTCCCTCTTCCAATATCATCTTTTTCAACTCCACATCATCGGGAATACAAATATGACCACAGAATCTTAAAACTTCAAAATTATCAACCTTGAAATCCTCATTCTCATTCATCATCAAATCAACAAACTTCAAATCCAACTTTTTCTTTTCACATACGGTTGCAAGAAAATCATTCGTAACATATAGCATACCAAGTCTCACACTTCTCGACGTCATTTCACAAACCAAACTCAAGTCTCTAAAATCTTCCAAAAGTTCCCATTCTCTTATCATCAATGCGGACATATGTAATAACTTCTGACTCAAAGCATCGGCCACCATATTTTCCTTACCCATATGGTAATTCAAACCAAAATCATAATCCTTCAAAAGCTCTAACCACCTCCTTTGTCTCATGTTTAATTCATTTTGATCAAATAAATACTTCAAACTCTTGTGATCACTAAAAACTTCGAATCTTGCACCATAAAGATAATGTCTCCAAATTTTCAAAACAAATACCACAGGCGCTAATTCCAAATCATGCGTAGGATAATTCTTCTCATGCACTCTCAATTGACTTGAAGCATAAGCCACAACTTTTCCATCTTGCATAAAAACACCACCTAAACCAATGAAATGAAGCATCACAAAACACCATAAATGGTTCCATCCGATTTGGCAAAATCAAGATCGGAGCCGTTGTCAACCATCTCTTAAGTTCCATGAAACTTTCTTCACAATGAATATCCCAAATGAAAGTCTTTCCTTTACAAGTCAATTGCGTTAATGGAAGTGCCAACTTTGAAAATCCTTCAATAAACCTCCGATAATAACCCGCCAAGCCAAAAAAGCTTTGAATCTCTATAACCGATCTAGGAACTTCCCATTGCATTACCACATCAATCTTAGATGGATCAACACTAATACCACCATTGGAAATAACATGCCCAAGAAAACTTACTTTCGACAACCAAAACTCACACTTCGACAACTTAGCATACAATTGCTCCTCTTTCAAAATCTATAACACAATCCTTAAATGCTCTTCATGTTCCTCTTGAGACTTAGAATAAATCAAAATATCTTCGATGAACACAACCACGAAACGATCCAACTGTTCATGAAAAATACGATTCATGTATTCCATAAACACACCCGACGCATTAGAAACCCCGAATGGCATCATAGAATACTCGTAATGACCATACCGTGTACTAAAAGCTGTCTTCTGAATATCCTCTTCTTTCACACAAATCTGGTGATATCCTGATCTCAAATCAATCTTACTAAAAACACGCGCACCAACCAATTGGTCCATCAAATCATCGATCCTCGGAAGCGGATACTTGTTCTTAATTGTCACCTTGTTCAACTGTCGATAATCAATACATAACCGCATACCTCCATCTTTCTTCTTTACCAACAATACTGGAGCACCCCAAGGAGAAACACTTGGCCTAACAAATATCTTGTCCAACAAGTCATTCAATTGCTTTTTCAACTCTACCAATTCTGATGCTGACATACGATACAATGCCATTGAAATCGGTCTAGTACCCGGAACTAGATCAATAGAAAACTCAACTTCTCTTTCCGGTGGTACATCCTCAATATCCTCCGGAAACACTTCTGGAAAATCACACACCACTGGGAACCCACTGAGCTCCACTTCACTCTCCACTGACAACGATGCAAACAAACCGAACAATTGAGCTTCGTCCACTAAAAGTTTCTTCAACTCTTTAGTGGATATGAAACTCTCATCTTCAACATCATCCAAAGAAGGAAACCTTACTAACTTATGATAGCAATCTATATTAACTCAATTAAATTGCAACCAATTCATACCCAGGATTACTTCCAAACCCTCCAACGGCAAACAAACTAAATCTATAACGAAATCTTTACCATACATGGTCAAAGAACAACTTACACACACCAAAGAAGTAGTTACTGACCCTGAAGCACGGGTCTCAATAACCATCTCACCACGCCAAGAAGACAAAAAGAAATTTAAATGCTTAGCGCACTCAAGAGAAATGAATGAATGAGTCTCTCCTGTATCAATAATAGTAACTAAAGGCGTACTATTAATAAAACATGTACCTTTAATCAAACGGTCTGCACTAGTAGTGTCCTTCCCTGCTAATGCAAACGCCTTTCCACCCACTTGAGCTTGCTTCGGCTTAGTACACTTAGTACTAATGTGACCCACTTCACAACATTCCCTCTACACTCGGTAGTAGCATGTCCAAGTCCTCCACAATTGGAATATTTCACTATGTTCTTCCCACACTCAAAGGACTTATGACCCAAATCACCACACTTGTAACACTTAACGGGACCAGAACTCCCTCCATCAGACCTCCTATCAAAGTTTCCCCTATGCTTGCCCTTATCAGCGGGTGTCACATAAGGTCCACTTCTAGCTTGTTGCTTTCCTTTCCTCTCATTCAAACTCTTGTAATGTGTAGAACGAGCTTTGATATCCTCCTCTAAAATTCTACAACACTCCGTCAAATCTGAAAACCTCCTTATTATTTGATATCCCACAACTTTATTAATCTCAGGACGCAAACCATTCTCATACTTAATACACTTCAAGAACTCAGCAGTAGCAACAACATAATGAGGATGAAAATGAACCAATTCCACAAACTTAGCAGTATAGTCCACCATAGACATACTACCTTGTTTTAGCTCAAGGAACTCCATCTCCTTCTTCCCTTTCACACTCTCAGGGTAATACTTTCCCAAGAACTCAGCATGAAAGACATCCCAAGTTATCTCTTCATCCTTTTACTCAAGAGTTTGACTTATACCGACCCACCAATCATCGGCTTCTTCCTTCAGCATGTGAGAACCAAGTCTCACCTTACTCTCTTCAGCACAGTCCATGACTCTGAAGATTCTCTCAATCTCTTTCAACCAATTCTGAGCACCATCGGGATCAAATCTTCCTTTGAGGACCGACGATTGATTATTCCTAAACTCATCATTAGCATTCACATTCGGCGTTCCCTGCACCGCCCTAGCCATTGCTTCCAAAGCAGCATCCATTGCATTGTCATTTCTACCATCCATATTCTGATTATTCCCAAAGACAACAACAAGATTAAACAAAAGTTCAATCATCACAACAACAAGACAGACACAACTGACTCGAGCACTAACTCTGATACCACTTGATGTAACACCCCCTTTCTATACCCCCAAATAATCAATTAATCACATAATAAAATTTCCATCAAAGTATAATTAAAACATGGTATAAAAGAGGCATGCCACATTATACTTGAAATTGAAACATACAACACCTGCTCATTCGATGATATGCAACAAACGGTGTAACTTGCAACAAAAGGCTTTCATCCGTACACCCGTATTCAATAGATCAAAATAACAGCGGAAACTAAACATCAACCAACATCAAACCTATATACACACATACACACACACACACATATATATATATATATATATATATATATATATATATATATATATATATATATATATATATATATATATATATATATATAATCAAGTTTGAATCACCAAATATTCATGTTTACATAAAACATCCATCACCAAAATACATATACAAAATGTATCACAAAAGGCATCATGCCGACCCTAGCTACCCGATGCTACATATCAGAGCCGACCGACCAAAAGAATGAAGACAAGCTTCACAAAAGACCTCCAGCAAACCTACTCTGCAATGCCTCATAGAGCATCATAAAACAGCAGAAGGGTGAGAAATATTATCATAATAACATTGCATATAATTATATATCTTAACATAAAAATACACATATACATTTCTCACCACAATTCTTTTCTCATCACACATATACATCACAATGTATATATAAACAAACCAAGCATATTCATCATACACAATTTCACATAAACATATATATCCATGTTTATTCACCAATATCAATCACTCTGCCGCATAAACATATATTATTCATGTTTATTCACCAATATTCAATTACTCCGCATAAACATATATTATTCATGTTTATTCACCAATATTCAATTATAGATGATAAATGCAAATCATAGAGACCGACTCACCACTCTATGCAAATGCAATGTGGTACCGACTTAATCATCTCAAGTTCACTCAGGAACTATTGGAACCATCGCTCGTTACCTAAAGTAACTCCCCGTCGGGCATACGATGTTCACCCATTGCTCACACCCCACATGGACACACAATGTTTATGGATTGCTCACACCCCACACGGGCACACAATTCGATTGCTCACACCCCACACGGGCACACAATCATTTGTGAATAAATCACCCATTGCTCACACCCCACACGGGCACACAATGTTTATGGATTGCTCACTCCCCACACGGGCACACAATCAGATTGCTCACACCTCACACGAGCACACAATCATGTTGTAATCATCGCTCACACCCCACACGGGCACACGATGTTACAACAGATTCACAAATGAATCCACAACACAAGAATGCATACATTATGCTTCACATGCAAAATGACACTCAACATTCTTGAAAATGCATACATATTCACAATATAATTATGCATTCATCTCATACAATCACAAACATACCATGTACGTTCGTATTAATTACGCCAAACGACAACAAATCTTTCATAATCAATCATGCATTCCTATTCATTCCACGAAATGCATTTATTTTCCAAACGACCACTATACCAAAAACAATCCCAAAATTCCTTAATATCTCAATTACGTTTTATCGGAAAAGTCAGGTAAAAGTCGACTAAAAATTACATCTCTTAGCATCATTACTTTCTACATGTTTTTAGCTTCGAATCAATATAAGGAACACTAAAAATGGATAACTAAAACCCAAGTTACAAACCAGAGGAAACACCAAACCAAAACTCCCAGGCTCACTGAGCGACAGTCTCGCTCGCTGAGCGAGAAAATCTCTGGAAAACTCGTTGAGCGAGGGATAGCTCGCTGAGCGAGAGCTGCGATTTCAGAACATCTCAGCTACGCAACAGTCAGCCCTAACACTTCCAAAACTCCAAGAAACTTCCATAAACATGATCATTAACATGTATTCAACATCATACTTTGATTACAACATGTTCTAACCAATTAATCTACCAATTTCTTAGATTTTCATCAAAAATCTTAAAACCTAACATTCTTTAAACCTCTCTAAAACAAAACCTAATCAATCTAACACATACATAATCATACACACGGTTAAGATAACAATATTTCACACCCTTACCCGATTGTTTCGATTCCTAGGAGCAATCTTGAAGAATTCCAATTTTTCCTCTTTTCTCTTCTTTTCTCTTCTCCTCCTTTTCTTTCTCTTCTCTTTCTTTCTATTCTATCTTTTTCTTCTCTTTCTATTCTTATAACTTTTCTTTCTATTCTATTTGTATTCTTTCCACTCAAATATTCATTTTCTCACAAAATATAATTCTATCTAATTCCTAACTTATCACAATTTAGCAAATGTCTAAAATACTCTCCAATCTAAATTTTACCCGAAAATTCTCAAAAACGGTAAAATAATATCACACATCAATATATCACATAAACACACCAATTTCACAATTGAAACAATTATCACTCAATTTAAATAAAAGACTCAACAAAAATGGGAAATAATCGAATCGGGGCGTTACATGGCCCCCTCTCGGATGAAATCAGGTCCACTAGGCTCCCAAGAGGGCTCGAGAAGTCCCCCTCCCCTAGGGACCTACGACGGAACGACGGACCCAAACGAGCACATTGAGAACACCAATGCCTTAGTTGATTACATGGGCGTCCGATGAGCAATTAAGTGTCATCTTTTCCCTACGACGCTAAGGAAATGAGCTATGGCCTGGTACAAGAGTCTTCCTCATGAATCCATCACGTCATGGAGGCAGCTCGGGAGAACGTTCTCCCGACATTTTACTGCTTCACGGCGTCACCCAAAGACTGAAGCCTCCTTAGAATCAATCATTCAGGGCAAAGACGAACTTCTGCGGGCATACATCAAAATGTTCAACAAGGAGGCCATCAAGGTTTCGACCACAGACGATATGAAGAAATACCTTCTTGAGCAAGGACTTCATCCACATAGCGACTTCAGGAGGGTTGTGGGTATATAGACACTCGTCACTTGACGCCTTTCTCCTTAAGGCACAAGCATACATTCAATATGAGGAGAAAGAGGTAGCCAGTTCTGCCCGCGGCACTAGGCGTCACGAGGATGGCAAATCATCCAAGCATGACGACTCCTCGACATCTCGTCGAGGAGGAGAAAAACGAATGGAAGATCACTCTTGTGAACCGTGGGAGCACAAAAGGCCAGTAGGAAGGTTTCACGACTATACGCCCCTCACAACAACCAGAGAGAAAATACTTTATGAATGTGCCAACTATGAGTTCCGCCAAGCTGGTTTTAGATTCCCTAAACAGCTCCCGAACAAGCCAAACACAGACAAGACAAAATATTGTCGGTTTCATAAATCCCACAAGCACAACACAGAAGACTACATCCACTTGAAGGATGCCAATGAAATCCTCATTCGAGATGGCCACCTGAAATAATTCACTAAGAATAAGGAGGCTCCTCGACAGGAGGTACAAGAAGCCCGAAAAGCTGAGGAAACCGCCCCACCGGTCGTGGAAGCCAGTCTTCAGGTCTACCTCAGCATCATGTGACCGGAGGACTTTTACATCCCCGAACCGTACACCAGTCCTGCGTACTTCGCCGCCTATAGCCCGTAGGAGTCTTTCCCGTCCTCAATGGTCATCTCAGGGGGATGGCCCACCAAAATTACGGTGGGATCAGTAAAGCGATGCTTTGATCAACTGATAAGCACCCGTTCTAACCAAAGCTCAACTCTTGACCTTCCCCGTGGAGGCTCTGGTCCTATTTCTTTTTATAAGAAAGACCTCCTCGGCGGGGCACCTAACGCCAATATTCCTCTGCTCGTACGTGCACAGATGACCAACTTTGACGTTTGGAGGATCTTGGTCGACCAGGGAAACTCCGTTGACATCATATATTTCCAAATGTTCGCAAACCTGCAACTAAACGAGACACATCTGACACCCTATATGGGCTCGGATCTCTAAGGGTATAATTTCAATATTTTTAATACTTTGAGCCATTTGAAATAATGGTATTAAATATATAATACATAATTAACAATTAAAAAATTTAAACCAAAATTATTTTACATAATTTCCATAACTTATATTTAAAAAAAGAAGAAAAATAAATAAATAACATTCAAGGCTAAATATATAATACAGAAGAAAAAGAAGAAAACAAAAATTTATGGTGAGTAAATAAACAACCCGAATAGCAGACGGAAGTATTGAAATGACTTGACTAATGCAAAACAAAATAAAACTAAGAGAATAATTGAGTGAATATGTTAGTTGTATATATTTATACAAAGTATAAACTAGAAGTCCCACACAGGACATACTAGTGTGTACTACCTTAACTACTTCGGTGACTTTTAAAATGGCAACTTGAAGTTGAATTGAAAGAGTTAGTAATAAAGACCGCCAAACACCTTTCAAAAAAATAATAACAACCTTTGATGAACTTTCCTTATAATTGTAGCATGGGTAAGACTATCAATATGTTTTCGAGAAATTAAGGGTGGTCTACTTATTGGAATTCATTTCCTCTTCTTTTCTTCTAAAATTTGGAGAAACTTACAAAGGTTTTATATCATTAAAAAATGACCTAATATAAATGAGTCATTAAACAAATGAATTTATTCAGAAGAAATTTGAGAAATGTCCTCATTTTTATAGGTAAGCTTCCATCCTTAATATTAAAATGAGGTTGAGTGCTTCTTGCCTCTTGGATTCCATCAAAGTATCTAAAAATATATAATTGAATTTTTTTTGTCAAGAATATATAGTTGAATTTTAATATATATTCAAAAACAAAAAATTGACTATCATTTTAAGATAAAATTTTGCAAAATTGTTTTAAAAATGAAATTTTAATTTAAAAGTGATTAACATTATTTAGCTTACAAGTTACATTCACTAGAAAGCAATTATAAATAGATGAGCATGATGAACCAATAAAGCAAAAATATACCAAACCCAAACTGAGAACCAAACAATTTAAGAAAGTTTTCACCGCCATGGATTCGCAGCGACCAACACGAGCATCACCACCGCCCGATTCAGCTTCACCTTCCATTTCCTTCGTCTTGCTCTCATTCATAGCCATTTCCGCTATCGTAACTCTCTTTCTCACTGTTTCTCTTTCCGCAAATGTAATAGTGAAAGTTAAACATTTTGATTCCTGTTTTTGTTTTTTGTTGTCTATAATCGCCGTGAAAATATTCATGTTTTTGTATTTGCGCATACAAAAACTATAGTAACAGCATTGGAAAAACAATCTGCATCAAAAATTAGTGTTAATAATAATCATATGTGTCAATGTAGATGAATTTTAGGGCACTCTTGTGTAAATACTTGCATGTGTTAGATAACATTTGTTGTTGTTTTGAAATTAGTTCTTGTTTGCTTTGATTTTGATGATAATGCATTGGCAACGGAATGTTAGTCTTAATTTTGATGTTGTTTTGATATTTGTTCTTGCTTGATTTGATTTTGATGATAATGCTTAATAAGGTTATGTTTTAATTGGAAATTGATTCTTGACCACATTTAATTATGTAGCACCGACATTTCTGATTGAATATTTGTCTAGTATCTGACATGTGTTGGTGGACATTGACAAAATAGTTACATTCAATTGTGAGTGCTTCATTGACAATTTAATGCTTAAAACATGTCTTATGTTATCTACAGGTTTTGGTTCCTACAGCATCATCATCCTTCAAAAATTCCTTGTCAATGGTTCACCAAGTCCCTGAAGGCCATGTGGGGGTATATTGGAGAGGAGGTGCGCTTCTCAAAACAATTACAGAGCCAGGTACACTAAATGCTTCTTCTTTTTTTGAAATAGAAACTAAGAGCATTGTATAGTTGCGAGAGAAAGTGATAGAAACTAAGAGAATTATGTTATGATTATTTTATGTAATGTAAATCTGTTTACAAATTAGCTAGAATAGGCTGTTTGTATCTATACTTAACTTATTCTAAATCGGTTAGAGATTCACTGAACAGTTAGTTACTGCTTAGGGCCTTGTTTGGCTATCTTTAAATTTATTCTATTACTTTCAATGATCACTTGCACAAAATCTCTGATCTATGTTTGTAATATTAATTCTTCCAGGTTTCCATATGAAGATGCCTTTCTTAACTCAGTTTGAGCCTGTCCAAGTGACACTTCAAACCGACGAGGTAAATTCTTTAGAACAGTGATGGGAATTAGGATTTTGTTGTCTCTATAATTTGGATTTTGAATCACGGTGACAATTGCAGGTAACAGATATACCGTGCGGTACAAAAGGAGGTGTTATGATCATTTTTGGGAAGATTGAGGTAATAGCAACAGTACTTTTCATATGTAATATTTGGATTACAAGTGTCCAAGTTTTTACAACGTTAATTGTACATGCAATAATTTTCTTCTTTTAGGTTGTTAACCGATTGCATAAGGAATCTGTCTATGAGACATTGCTCAACTATGGTGTTCATTATGACAAGACATGGATTTATGACAAGATTCATCATGAAATTAATCAGTTCTGCAGCTCTCATAGTCTTCAACAAGTGTATATTGATGTGTTTGATCAGGTAAGGTACTAATGTTTTAGAAGTGTATGGTTTATTCTATAATGACAACATCCATTTATACTGTAGAGTTAATCAAACTAGCAAAACATGAAGAGTTGACATTCTAGAAAATAATTGGATCTTTGATGTATTTCTGCTAGTTGTAGCTTTTATTGAAAAAGTAGTTGGTGCAAGTCATAACTTATTATTCCCTCAAAAGCATGTGATTGTTGTACCTGTCAAAAATATTTTTTTGCCTTCGGTCTCTTCTTTTTTGTTATTCCATCTTAATACCTTAACAAGTCAAGCATTGGGGAACTTTCAGATTGACGAAAAGATGAAGGATGCCCTTCAAGTTGACTGTACCCGTTATGCTCCTGGCATTGAAATCATTGGTGTCCGTGTCACAAAGCCAAATATTCCAGAAAGCATAAGACGCAACTTCGAACAAATGGAAGAGGAGCGTACTAAGGTATATTATACTAAAATGCACGTGTCTTTTTCCTCTAAATACACCCATTGGCCAAAGCTAGACAGATACAATGTTGAGTTGACAATCTCATAAAAAGAAGATAGAGTATGATTGATTCATTCTGTCATTATTTGAGATATCTGCCATGTAAATGCTTCTAGCTGGTTTTTGTATGCCCTACACTCTACCATTCTATTTCAGCTTGAATTTTCTATCTTCTAAATATTGATAAACACTGCTTTGGATGCTATTGAATAGGTCTTAATTGCTATTGAGAAGCAGAAAGTATCTGAGAAGGAGGCAGAGACTGTGAAGAAGATGGCTATTAGCGAGGCCGAGAAAAATGCCAATGTTAGTAAGATCCTTATGGAACAAAAATTGTTGGAAAAAGATAGTGCTAGAAAACAGGAAGAAATTGAGAATGCAATGTACTTAGCTCGCGAGAAGAGCCTGGCTGATGCAGATTACTACCGGTGAGATTTTCCTATTCTTGGATGGAGCATATATCTGTGGTTTTTGTGGTCTTTGAAATAAGAAATGACCAGGTTTATTGTTTTTTATAATTTCCAGTGTAATAAGGGAAGCTGAAGCAAACAGATTGAAGCTTACCCCTGAATTTCTTGAGCTAAAATTTATCGAATCCATTGCCAATAACACAAAGATTTTCTTTGGGGATAAGGTATGCCTCTCATCCTAGATATTTCGATAGTCGGGTGTCCTTGTACATAGCTTTGACCTTCTGGGTTTGTGTTGCAGATTCCAAATATGATTTTGGACCAAAGGCTGCTCGGAAACTACCTTGTTGACGAAGTTTCTATTTCTAGAGGTGCGGCTATAAAGAAGACTAAAGCAGATATATAAACTTCACCAGGAGGAGCTCCTATCTCTCATAGGTATCTTCTACAGTAAACAATGAAACGAAGACTTATGTTTTAGAAGCTGTATTTTGTGTGGAGGGAACGTAGATAGCTGGTGGGCCTTTTTGATACAGTGGAAATTAGAAAATTTAGCATATAGGACAATTGTATAAGGTTCTGAAGTATTGTTACATTTTCTTTAAAGCAAGTTGTTACACTTTCTCGAATTTATGTGCTTATGTTGTTTTGTACATACTCCTACCATCCTTCCCAAGTTGGGTAGGTTTGAAATCAGAATAGAATGAAGGGCTGCCTTGAAAACGGGAACCAAAACATGTGTTGTGTCGCAGTATAACAGCCGTCAGTCAGATCTGCATCGCCCATCGCCCTCCCCCAAGGTTACCACAGGGTCCCCCGATTGTGCTCTTGTCAACGAAGGACGGGATGATTTTTAAAATTTTAAAAATGTCCGTCCTATTATTTACCAATCAAATTTTATTTTTCTTTCAAAATTTTCACTCTTACTAACATCAAAAATAAAATTTTTGGTATATATTTTTTCGCATTTATGAAAATTCTCGAGTTTAAATCTGAAATTTGAAAATTTGGGCAGAAATATCGGAAATTTACAAATAAAAACCAGTAAAAAAATATTGAAAATTTCAAAAAAGAAACCGTAAAAAGTATTAGAAATTTCAAAAAAATCGGGTATTTCCCTTGGAAATCTTAAACCCATATCGGAAATTGACAAAATTTCCTAGGAATAATAAAAACTTCTGCAATTTTTTTTATTTTATAATTTTGCATAAAAAGGTTGTAAATTTCTAAAATTTCTGATAAATATTTTAAATTTTCGGAATTTATCCAAGAGTATAACCAGTAAAATTACTCTAATCGAGAATTTTAAAAGAATTTAAAATTTTAGATAATTCAAATGATTCAACTAGAATCCATTTAATTTTAAATTCTTTTGTTTGGATAGAGTATTAAAATGATTCATTTTAAAAAATTTGGAGCAATTTTCATAATTTGTAAATTTTTTGGGTCAAATATAAAATATGAAAAATAGAAACTAATTTATAATTTTTGAAATTTTGAAGAACCAATTTGTAAAATTTGAAAATTATTAGGAACTTATTTGTAATTTTTAGGAAATTTTGGGATGAATTTGAAATTTTCATAAAATATGAGGACTATTTTGCAAAATTTGAAAATTTAATGATAAACAATTTAACATCCATATTAAATAGAGAGATGAAACAATTTGAAATTCTTTACTTTTTGATGTCATTTTAAATTCCTTAAATTTAACATGAATAAAATACTCCATAAATTTATATCATTTTAACAATTCTCCATATTTTTTATCCAAACAATAGATTTTGATTAAATCATTTAAAATTCCCTAGAAAAATTACTTTCCCTCGTTAAAATGCTCCATCCAAACACAGCCTAAGGGTTTTACAAAATAATTTGGAAAGAATAAAAAAAATCAAATTAAAACAGATCGAAAGAATTTGATGTGGGATAGGCAAAAACATATTTCCCATTTTTGGAAATTATTGTTCACTTACAAACCCTAGATAACGATAATCGTTTTTCAAAAGATATAGTTTTAAACCAAGTTCATACGTAAGGTTTAAGCTTAAGTTCAATAATCGTTTTTCAAAAGATATAGTTTTAAAACAATTTCATATGTAAGGTTTGAAACTTAAGTGCATTAATTGATTTTCAAAAGATATAGTTTTAGAACAAGTTCATATGTAAGGTTTAAAGCTTAAGTGTAAGTGTCTTACGACTTGAACCAACATATAGTGAAATCAAGTGAATCTTTCGCAAAAAGAATGAACAAATCTAGAAATCTCTTGTTTAAGAATCGTTCTCAATAACACACTTCTTACCTAAAATCTCTTTGATTCCTCAATCACTTCTAAAAAATAGTCGTCTTCCTTGGGATGCTAAAGAGTGCTCTAGAAAGATTACATGAGTGCTTTCATAGAAGGAGGCTAGCCCTTCACACTCCTGTAGGTGACTACATCAATTCTTGTCTAAAAAAGGACCACCTTATATGGATTATGAAGTGATTAAGAGTTACATAACTCAACCTCTCAAATTAGCAGTGAGCTCATCAAGTTTGTCTCAAAGGACCACCCATATACTAGGCCATGAGTTTATTAAGAGTTAATTTTCATCCTCTGAAGTACATTCGTCATAGAATGGGATGTAATGTAACATCATATGAGTCTCTTCAAGGCTTCATTTGAACACAATGTGGATCCACCAAGAATTATTCATTTCATAGGTTTTAGTCTCATTCCCTTTGACGTGTCAAGAACTAATATTTTGTTTAGTCCCTTAGTCAAAGGATATGCAATGTCCCTCTTTGATCTCACATACTTTAAGTTGAATACTCCATTCGTAATTAGTTATCTCACAGGCGCATGTTTAACCTGAATGTGTATTTTCTTGCCATTATAGTCATTGTTGTTTGATATGCAAAATTGTAGATTGTGAGCCACAATGTAGAGAGATAGGGGGAGCTAGGCGTCCTCACATCGGTGAATCATCCAGTAAACTTCTTAACTACTCGACCTCTTGGCTTGCTAAATCTAGAGCTATAAACTCATATTCCATACTAGATCTAGCTATACAAGTCAATTTAGAATACTTCCGAGAAATAGCACCACCACATAATATAAATACATAACCACTAGTGGAGTTAACCTAATTATCATCGGTAACCCAATTTCCAGCACAATATTAGCCTAACACTTTAGGATAATAAACATAGTGTAAACCTCAATACAAGGTGCCCTTTAGATATCTCAACAATCTACTAAGTGCACCCCGATGATCTTTACTAGGGTTATGAGTGTACCGACTAAGTCTACTTACAACATTAGCAATATTAGGCCGAGTACAGTTCATCAAAAACATCAAACTTTCAATTAATTTAGTATACTCATTTTGTGAGACATTATCACCTCGGTTTTTCTTTAATTGCATGTTAGAGTCAAGCGGAGTTCTAACTAGCACCACATCAAATTGATTAAAAATTTTTAACAGTTTCTCTACATAATGAGCTTGACACAAAATGAAGCCATTTTTCAGTTCTAGTTACTTTAACACCTAGAATCACATCAGCTCCACCTAATTCTTTCATATCAAATTGAGAGGATAAAAATAGTTTGTCAAACTTATAGAATTGATGTGTTCCAAAGATTAGCATGTCATCAACATAGAGATATATAATCACGCAATCAATACCAAAAACATTTAAGTAAACACATGCATAAGATCCATTTACCTTAGATTCAAAGCTTAGAATAGTTTTATGAAGCTTATCATACCATTGCGTTGGTGCTTGCATCGACTTCTTGAGTCTACACACCTTGTTCTCCTCTCTTGGAACCATGCACCTCAGAGGTTTATCCATATAAATCTCCTAATTAAGAACACCATTTAGAAATGTAGTTTTGACATCCATCGGAAGCTAAAGCAAACAATGCATGTATAGTTGAAATCTTGGTAACAGGAGAATAATTGTCAAAGAAGTTAATCCCATATTTTTTAGTGAAACCTTTAATAACTAGTCTCACTTTATAAATTTCAAAAGAGACATCCATTTTAGGTTTCCTCTTAAAGATCCACTTACATCCAATGACTTTGTTTCCCTTAGGTAAATCAACTAGTTTCCCTGTGTGATTAGACATGATAGGTTCTATTTTACTTTTAATTGCATCTTTTCAAAAACTAGCATCCAATGATCTCATGGCTTCATTATATATCTTAGGTTCATCCTCTAGCATATGCACACTAATGAATTTATCATTCAACTCATCAAGACCATGGAGTTCAATCAAGAATGCAGTCACAAAATCAGGACAAAAACTAGTTTTCCTTTTCTATCTTTTATTATTCCTAGGTTCAGTTTCATGAATAGGCATGGAAGGTAATTTCTTAGAAGAATATGCAACATTACTAGTCATAGAATCAATGTGCATGCCATTTTTATTTAAATGAAAAATATGCTTAAATAATTATGCATTTTGATATTCACACAATGAACAACCATTCAAAACCATAAATCGATAATTTGAATTATTCTTAGCATAACTGATGCATACGAAATCAAAAGTCTTTGATCTGATTGCATCAACTTTAAAAACAGACACTCCTACCTTAGCTAGACACCCTCACACTTTAAGAAATTAATATTAGGTGCATGCCCTCTCCATAATTCATAAGGTGTTTTGTCTAGCTTTTTATGTGGAACTCTGTTCAGAATATGATTGGCAGTTAATACAACTTTACCCCACATGTTTTCAGGTAAACCAGAACTCGAAATTAAAGCATTCATCATTTATTTTAGAGTTATGTTTTTCCTTTCTGCTATACTATTTTTTTTTTGGATGTATGGATTTGTAAATTCATGAATTATGCCATTGTTCTCACAAAATTCCTTCCAAGAGTTGGTGATGTACTCACCACCTCTATCAGATCTAATCCTTTTGATTTTCCGATTCAATTGGTTTTCTACTTCTTCTTTATAAGTGTAGAACACACTTTGAACTTCATTTTCGATCTCAACAAATATAATTTGGTGTTTCTAGAATGCTCATCAACAAAAGTGATATAATACTTTTGCCTCCTCTACTTCCAGTGTTGTGAAATTCCGCTAAGTATGAATGGACTAATTCTAACAACTTGAGTGTCCTTTCACTTGCATAACTAAATGGATGTCTATTGAATTTTGGCTCAACTCGTGCACTACATATTTCATGACCATCCTTTTCCAATCCATAGTTAAACCCATTACATGCAAATGATTAACAGATATAACATTTAAATGTCCAAGTTTACCATACCATAAATTCAAGGTCTCAGTGATATAAGAAGGAGAATCAACATTCTCATTTTCAATCAAAGTATCAAGCACATACAAACATCCAGACCTATATTCTTTTCCTACGAATTCACCATTCTTATATAAGACTATTTTACCAGATTCAATCACTTGTTTTATGCCAAGAATTTCAAGTAAAGTAGAAAGAAAAAATTCCTCTGCAGAGAAGGTATGTAAATAACATTCTGCAGTGTAAGAGACTTCCCTGAATTGAGCTTCATGGACATCTTCCCTTTTTCTAACACCTGAGAGATAATTGAATTTCCCATATAGACTTGATCGATTTCACCAACTCCTTGAAATTCAGCAAATAACTCCTTGTCAACATATAAATGCTTAGTCACTCATGTGACAATCAGACATTCAACCTTCTCAGCCACATGGTTAAATATTGTGGTTGTGATCATGGCAACCAAATTATCAAACCCGTCAACAATGTTGGCATAAGGTTTGGTTTGATATCCCTTAGGCTTAGTTGCATCTTTCTGGTTGTGAGCTCGATCATAGCATTGATATGCTCAATGTCCCATCTTGCCACATGCAAAAAAACCTTGCTTGTTATTCTGGGACATCCTTCTCTTCTTGAAGTTTGGAGCCCTTTTGTTTTGCATCTTGTCCTTCTAGAAATTTTCTTTTTTGTTCTTCTTCTTGAACTTGTTATCATTTTCAGAAGACTCCACAATATTAGCCTTAACTAAATTATCAGAAACTTTAGGAACATTATTATATTTGAGGCGATTCACCTCTTTAACTTTCTAGTGGTTGACTAGTTCGAGAAAGGTTAAATTCTTCTTTTTATTCTTCAGTTGGTTGTGGTAGTTGGACCAGGAATCAGGAAGCTTCTTGATCAGAAACTTGTCCTGCAAAACTTCACACATCTTCATCCCTTTAGCCAAGATGTCTGACACCAAATTCTCGTACTTATGGACTTGATCCATGATTGACTTGTCGTCCACCATCTTAAATTGCATTAATTTCTCGAAAACATACTTCTTCTTCCCAACATCACCAGTGAAATACTTAGCCTCCATGAGATCTCATATCACCTTAGTATATTTTTGGGTAGCAAGCAAATCAAAGATCGAGCTGGTAACATGGTTAAGCATGTGACCACAATTCGTCTTGTTGTCAAATTCGTAGTCCTTCATGGTTGCATCATCTGCGAAGACTGGTGTTGCACCAAGAGATGAAGTATCATCTATTTGAGGAGTGTTCAGAATGATGGAAGAAGTAGAAATTGAAGGTTGTTGAAGGAGAACATATTTGACCTCCAGTTGCTTAAATAAAATCAACATATTTTGAGACCATCTATTGTCATGTATCCCTTCAAGAGGTTCGATTTTTGACAGATCCATGATCGATTTGAAGTATATTTCCATTATGATTTCAAGAAAATCTCTAACCATGTGTTGTGTTGTGATATAATAGTTGTTTCCTTAGAAGTGATTTCTCCCTAACCACCAGAGCTCAGTCGGATCGGTATTGCCCCCCATGGTTACCACAATGTATTCCGATTGCGGGCTCTTGCCAATGAAGGACTGGAATCAACTGGTATACTCAGAACGTTAATATGGTTCTTTCTTTGTTGTTTCTAAAACAGAAGGAAGAATCAATTTAAAGAAAAAACCCATTAAATCCAGAGCACTAACTCTGCCTTATAAAACAAGGGATAATGGCTGAAATTAAGGGTTATTACAAACGTATTTGGAAAGAGTCAAAAGAATTTTAATTTTCAAATTAAAACAGATTGTAAGAATCTGATATGGGATATCCAAAAACATATTTTCCATTTTTGAAATTTATTGTTCACTCACAAGTTGTACCTACCGATTGTATTGAGATATAAAATATAAAAGTTATGCTCTGATTGAAGTTATGCATTAGAGATATTCTTATGTGCTTAAAATACATTTAACTTATGTTTAAAATTGTGATTTCAAGGGAAATGGTGATTGTTTTTTGGTGAGCTAATGTTATTAATTGATGAACTTGTAACTGATTATCTAACACTTCTCTGAGCATAAAAACTATTAGTGCATAAGCACTTTGGGTGAGGAAGGAATGAGGGGGAGAGAGAGAGAGAGAGAGAGAGAGAGAGAGAGAGAGAATGAAAAGTAATTGTATTGAATTGATTCAAAAACTAAATTACATTATATGTGTATATATACAATTAGGTTACTTACACTCCAAATAACTAGCATAATAAACTAACTAACTTGTTAACCAAGTAACAAACTAACTTGGATTATATCACAACATACCCCCTTATAATCCAATTTGTCAAACACAAGCTAATCATAATTGATATGAACTATTCCTAATTTCTCTCTCAAGGTTAGGAATATGTCGATCTTCAATCCTTTAGTAAAAATGTCCTCCAATTGTGCTTCACTTGAGCAATGTTTCACTTCAAGTTCACCTTTATTTAAATTCTCCCTTGGATAGTGAATTTAGCCTCAATGTGTTACTCCTTCCATGAAAAACTAGATTCTTTGCGAGATTAATGGTTGACTTGTTTTTTATCCGCATCACTAGAGGTTTCTTCACTTTGACCTTTATCTCATCCATCACATATTTTATACATAGTGCTTGACAAGAAGCATACGATCCTGCTATATACTTATCCTCACATGATGATAATGCCACCACAGGTTGCTTTCTCGAGCACCATGACATTGTGGCACCAAATACTTACAAGAAATAACCATTTGTGCTTATTCGATCTCCCTTATCTCCCCACCAATCATCATTTGAATACTAATTAGTCACAACTTCTTTGCTTTTAGAATCTCTTAGAAAGATGATTCCATAATTTATTGATCATTTTAGGTATCTTAGAATTCCTCTTGCAGCTTTCAAGTGAGACACATTTGGCTCATCCATGCATCTTCTTATCAAAGTGGCATCGACCTTATCCTTCTCTCCATGCTTCTCGAGTTTCAGATTTGGTTCGACAAGTAAGGATGCGAAATTTGAATCATCCATCCTGAATCTCTTGATTATTTTTTTGACATACTTCCATTGATGCAATACCATACCATGCTTGATAATTTGAAATTACATGCCTAAGAAATACGACAAGTTTCTCAGATCCAACATTTCAAATTCCCTCTTCATCGTCTCTTTGAACTTCTACAAGTTCTCCATGTTATTTCCAATTACTAGCAAGTCAACAACATACAAGCAGATGATAGTTATATCTTGTGCCATTACATGTACATAGATACCATACTTAGACATGCATTTGATGAATCTGAATTCGACTAAGTATGAGTGGGTATCCTTGTTCCATGCCTTAAGTGCATGTATGAGGCTATAAAGGGCTTTGTGCAACTTGTACATTTTCCTTTTTTCCCTTTGTATCATAAACACAGGAGGATGTGTGACATACATGACTTCATCTAGGGCACCATTCAAAAATGATAATTTTACATCTAAGTGGAATGTCGACCAGCCTTGCTTGCATGTCAAAACTGCCACCAACTTGACAATCTCCATCTTGCTACTTGTGCAAATACTTCAGATTAGTCAAGTCATGCACTCTGAAGAAATCCTCGAGCTATAAATATTTCCTTATATCTTTCAATCGACTCATTAGGATTGTGTTTTATCTTGAACACCCACTTTACTTCGATAGCTTTTATGTGTGTTGGAAATTCGACTGACTCTCATGTATTATTTCTTTCAATCTCTTGTAACTTCGACCATAACTTACATCCATTATTTATTCTTTAAGGCCTCACTATAGTTTATTGGTTCAGCACATGCAAGTAAAGCAAAATGAACCAATTCTCCATCTGGTGTGACTTCATCATAACCAACTATTTCACAATCTTGTAGCCTTACTAGGAGAACTTTGGTTATTTTACGTATTTGGCATGTGCTGGCCACATCCTATATATTGTCTTCTTCGACTTCGATTGTGATTGGAATGTCATCAACTATAATTTCTTTGTGCCCACTACTTCCTTCATCAACGCCATAGTTCATTAATGGCTTGTTAGTTACATCACCTGAATTTTGATCCCAGGCAAAGTTATCATCAATCACAATGTCTCTACTCATCGTGATCTTATCATTGATTATATTGAATAGCCTATATGATTTGGTCTTATGATATCCTACCAGGCTCATAGGTTCACTTTTATCATCAAGCTTCCTTCTTCTTACATCATGAACATACTTGTAGAAAATTGATCCAAACGCATTCAGATGACTCACTGGTGGTCGTTTTCCACTTCATACTTCTTCATGAACCTTATTTTTTAGTTTCTCTATAGGTAACTCGTTCAAAATATAAACAGTAGTGGTGACTACTTCACCCAATAAGAATTTTGGCAAGTTCTTTTGATTTAACATGCATATAGCCATATCCAATATGATCTTGTTTCTTCTTTCTGATATTCCATTTTGTTGAGGCATGTAAGGAGCGGTTACCTTGTGAACAATACTATGTTCTGCATAAAACTCTTTAAATACCTTGGACGTGTATTCACCACCTTTATCTGTTTGTAGAACCTTGATTTTCTTTTCACTTTGGTTTTCAACAAGTATTGTAAATCTCTTAAAGGTTGCAAATACTTTGTCTTCGTCTATACTCATCAACAAATGAGACAAAATACTTATTTCCACCAATTTTATAATCCTTAAACGAGCTACATACATTTGAATGTACTACTTCTAGTATGCAAGAGGATCTCATTGGCATATTTGAAACGAAAGACTTTCTAGATTGTTTCCCCATTAATCAAACATCACATAGTTTTTCGGGAATCAAAAGACTTGGTATACCAATTACCATATCTTGAGTAATCAATTGATTGAGTGACCTAAAATTCAAACAGCCAAACCTCAAATGCCACATCTAACTATGTTTGTGGTCGACAATTGTGTTTAGGAATTGTACCTCATTCGAACTAATCAAGGTCTTAAATGTCCTATTCTTTGACAGAGGGGATTTTTAGACCAAATTATTCTAGGTGTTGAAAAATTCTAAGGATCCATCTTTAATAACCATTGAGAAACCTTTTTCGACCAGTTGTTTAACACTTAGAAGGTTACACTTCATGCCAGGTACATAGAGTGCATCTTTGATCATATCTTTTGCTATGTTACTCCTTTGAATAATTATGTTGTCAGTACCTTCAGCTTGCAGTGAGCTATTATCTGCAAGCCTGACATTTCTCTTATTTGACTCGTCAAAATCTACTAACGACACTCTTCGCCCAATCATGTTATTTAATCATCCTATGTCAAGGAACCAAGTCTTGGAGTTGACATGCTCATCTACAATTGCAACCATAAGCACCATACCATCATAATCATCTAAATCTTGACATGCAACATTTGCTTCTCCATCATCCTTTCCTTTTATCGCTCCCTTGTATTTCTTGTACCAATCATTCTTGGCCAAGTGACCTTATTTTTCATAGTTATAGCATTATACACTTTTCTTCTCATGTTTGTCTTTCTTATATGAGGTTCCTTCTCTTCTTTTCGAGGATTCATAAACCATATCATCAACCTTATGCTTTTAAGGTTTCACCTAATACTTCTTGCTATGAGTCTTATCTCATTTTCCTTTGAACTTGTTGGAACCGCCATGTTTCTTCCATATTTGGACTTGTAGTGCTTGTATTGAAATCTTGTAACCATTTCCTCTCAATAATCCTTAACTTATTTGCCTCCAATGAACCAACCAAATCTTCCAGTTTTATGGTTCCAAGACTATTGGATTCTTGAATGGCTACGATAACATGATCAAAGTGAGAGGTTAATGTACACATTACCTTCTCAATTATCATCTTATCTGTTAGGAATTCACCACATCCTTTCATGAGATGGATAAGATTCCTCACCTTCGAGATATAATTTGTAATTTTTTCATCTTTTCACATGTGAAGTAATTTATATTGTCTTCGCAGAGCCTGCAACATGACTACTTTAACCATCTCACATCCTTCGTAATACTTGACAAGAATATCGCATGTCTTCTTTGACGATTCAACATGAGAAAATCGATCAAAATTTCCCGCATTTACTGCATATTGAATACATAACGCAACCTTGCAGTATTTCTTATTGACATCCTTGTGAATGATTCTCTGAGCATCGTTTATGTTGAGAGCAAGCTCAGGAACACCATTAGTAACCACTTATAGGTTTCATGAAAAAAAAATGATTTCATCTGGTTACTCCATTGGATCCAATTTTTGCAATCAATAATTGTGAATATTATTTTTACCATTCATCTTTGTAGCAAACATGATTCACGATCCTTAGAAACACAACTATCGACGTGCAGTTCTTGAATATACAATCAAGAAAGACGAACCAAAAGCTCTATATACTATTTTGTTAGTGTAGATGTACTTTGGATGAGGAAGGAATAAGGGAGAGAAAGTGGAAGAGAGAGAGAGAGAGAATGAAAATTCATTGTATTAAATTGATTGAAAAACTGAATTACACTACACACACACATTAAGTTATTTGCACTCCAAGTAACTAACATAACAAACTAACTAAATTATTAACCAAGTAACTAACTAACTTGGATTATATTACAACAAAAATTACCTCATCCGTTTTAATTTGTTAGTAGATTAATTTAAACAAATTAAGAAAATTATATTAATGAGAAAAATGAATAGTATTGTTTCCACTATCTTCATTGAGTGGAAAAGACATTGAAAGAGGTGGGTGAAGCTCAACTACGATGATTTACAGAACAATAAGGTGGACCTTGTTGATTGTGGTGGTTTGTTAAGGGACTCTATTGGCCTTCAATAAGGGAATTTATTATTCCACCCAATAGGGTGGAAAACATCCTATAGAAAATCGAAAATGCCCCTGAGATTTCAGAGATACATTCCCCGACGCACCATGCACCACTCTTATGATGCACCAAATGAGTGTTACCACAGATTAAAACAAAAAATTATTCCAGAGATGCATATTTGGATATTTTCAATAAATATATTGATTTTTGAGTAGTCCAGTGGATATTCCGAAGATGCTTTTACAAAGGTTTGAGACAGAGTTTTGAAATTTTTGTCACCTTTACATGTCAGATATTTATGAAGATATATTTTTTGAAATTAGTTGTAAAACACTCATTTGCATGATCACACAACCATACTTGTTTTCTACTCCAAACCCTTTCCAAAAACTCGTATATTCTCAATCAACATTTTCATTCCAAATCTTCATTATTGTGTTTCATCACATAAAAAGGAGCATAAGAAGCTAGAATTCCAGATAAAGATCATTTATATCAAACCTTATTGCTCACATTAAGTTTGTTTTTAGTCTGGAAAATATTAATTTTATTCGTAGATATGTCTTCAGGTTCTATATGAACTCGTCCAGATATGCATCTCTGAAAGTTGTCTATTATCATTTTCCAGCTCTGTTTACAATATTAGCACTTATTGAGTGTTTTATTGTAATTGTTTTCATTAGATGTGGTGCACCCCGATGTTTTTGCCAAACATGTTGTGTCTTCGGATGTTAAAGGTGTTGTTGTGAAGGAGGTAGATGTTGGCAACCAATTTAAAAATGAGCAGGAGTTTGAATTTCATGATCACATACTTCAATTGATTCGTACGAAGACCTCCAAACTTGGATTTGGTGTGATAATCGGAAGGTCCGATAATGGTTCGGATATAAGAGGTGCATTTGTGACAATGACATGCAAAAGAAGTTGAAAATATGAACCTCTTCTCCGGAATTTTAAACGAGATGACACTGATTCAAGAAAATGTGAATGTGCCTTTTAATTTGTGTGGTTATATGTTGACAAATAAGAAATGGATATTTAATGTCATATGTGGTTTACATAACCATGAATTGTGTGAAAAGTTAGTCAGTCATCCAATTGTGCGTCGCCTCATGCCGGAAGAGAAGGAATGTGTTTCAGTCATGACATTGAATTTGGTTCAACCGAAAAACGTACTTGCAAAATATCTCAAATATCAAGCAAGTGTACAATATTTGGTACCAAAATAACAAAGGCTCTAAGTGGGGATAGAAGTGAAATGCAACAGTTATTGAAACTTTTGGATGACAACAATTATGTTTCTAGGTACCGAACGTGTGAGGATTGAGTAACTGTTAGAGATATATTTTTTACTCATTTGCATTCCATCAAATACACAAAAGTCAAAGAGGAAACCACTCATACTTATAGATTTAGCCAGCGACAAATCTTTTGATTCGTTTAAATTTTTCGTCATCAATTAAGTGTATGAAATTGTGTATTAATATTAATGAAGTCTAATATATACAATTTTAAACATTTTAATACTTTTTATGTTTGCAAACAAAACCGTTCATTTGCCAAACAAAACACACCGGTTATGTTTTATGTGTGATTCATGAGAGGTTTTGAAGATGTATCGCCGAAATAAGATAATAGGGTGGTACCTGAAATGTATCTCCGAAACAAACACTAATACATGATAGAATTTTTGAGGTCCACATTTGTCTATCATTTCTATAAATTTAGGCTTTTATTTTTTATTTCATTTAAATAGAATACGTCACAAATAAACATCATATACTATGTCGAAAATGTCTCATTCTCCAGGGCGACATCTGAGTTAAAGTTTAAGATCAATGAGTACACCTTTTTGCAGATCTACAATACGAAATGCATAACCTCCTACCTTAGGGAGATAATAAAAAATTGTGAAGTTCAAGTACCGTTCACCATCAATTAACAACGAATGCATGATTAAATTTAACACATATGAGCTCAAGATGAATGCAGATGTAAGGGTTAGGTGGAATACATTTTTCCTTTTCGAAACAAAAGTTCTGATTGAGTTGGAAGCGACGATCTCAAAATCGATTGAAGATATTGTGAAAATGTTGAAGCACTCACTTGGATATTGAAATGTGATGTTTGATTTTATGTTAACATCGCATATGTAATGTTGATTTTATGTTATGAATGACAATTTTATTTTATTAAAACTTCTAATTTTCTGCTTTTGTTTATATTTCAATAATCTACGGAGATGCATCTACAAATATATTCTGGAGATGCATCTACGGATTAAAGACAAACACACTCATAGGATGTCACTCAAAATTAACCTATGCGTTCGGAAATATCTTCAAAATCTAAAGACATTATAATATTTTTACGTGATACACAGCAATATACTAGTATAAGACACATTAAAAAAATCATCTTCTTCAAAGCTTTGGAGTTTGTGATGTCTATGCAAAAGTCTGGGGAATGCATATACTCAAGGAAACTTGTAGTTTGTGATCTATGCATTGCAGGCGTGGGAATGCATATGGAATCGAACCTTGCTCGTCGACAAGAAATAGTGACAAAAGGAAAATTACATTTAACAGAAGCATACCCACTTTAGTGTACCGTATCAAACAACTTATGGAGATGAATTGAAAGTTCAAGTGTTTGACATGGTGTGAAGGAAACTGAAGCACCGATTGGTTTGCTAATTTTAAATACTCACCTTTTTTTATGTTAATTTGTCGAGTCTCTTCCAAAGAGCTCCAACTTATTCTTTTTAATTGCATTTACAGAATTTACATACCTAGAAATGTCCATTTATTTCAGCTTATTCTTTTTAATGGCATATACAGAGTTTATAGGCCTAGAAATGCCCATTTGGCATCATAGTTTTTTTCTTAATCACAACAGTAAGAAAGAATAACCTGTAAATAAGTGAAAGAGAAAATTCACACCCAATTAACCTACTCAGTGGTAAAATGTACAGCTTTTTATCTAAAGGAAATATATATAATTTTCAGTGATTTTTTGTCGCAAAAACTAAAAAATGGTCAACAGCCTAATGCAATTCTATAATTAAAAACAATGACATTCAGTATTTACAAGTCTTTGACGCAAATAGTTATTTGATAATAACTCTATAGTCTTATATAGATTTATGGGAGAGAAATCTCTATGCTCTGCAGAGGAAGGATCAAAGCAACATGTCTGCTACAAAAATACCTTATGTAGTTCGGATAAATATACCTAGAATCCTGCAAAATGTTAGGACAGCAACATAGTTGGAGAAAGCAGTGCATAGCAGAGATTGAGCTGAAAAATATAAAGTAAAACCACATTGTCTATAATTTTTAAAAAATAACCTATGAAATAACCCACTTACAAGGAAATGGAAATACCAAATACTCCAAACAAAATCTCAGGGTTGACCATGACTTTTGCTAATGGAGTGATTGTGTAGAAGTTTTTTACGAGGTGCTTGCTGATCATTCTGCTAAAGACATTCAAGTGATTGAACAGGAACACATGAAAATTAATCAATGTAAACGCTTATGAAATAATTTAATTAGAAACATTAACAATTAATTTGGACCTTTTATCCTCTTTTTTGTAAGAACAGTAATTTTTACTAGCAGTAATAATAATATTCAGACCTTTTATCCTCTCTTAAGAACAGCCATAAATCAAATTGGACATATGTAATGTATGAAAAAGAAAAGTTGTATTCTAAGTTCTAACAATTGGCAAATGATGTAATCACTGAAAAAGTAGCTTGCAAAAGAAAAATCAAGCTTCCAATTTATTTTAGACAATTAAAGAAATTCATGGCAGGATAAAAGATGGAGAAACCAAATTAAAAGAGTAAGACAAACAAACCTTGTACAAAGATGCAGCAGACTCAGACTGTACTGTCGGAATTACATTCCCTAGTGATTGCAAAGCATCCAAAGTCAACTGCCAACCGCAGAGTGCAATGGTATCACTACAAGTGATTGGAACAGAACTAACACAGCCAGCAGCAGCAACATTCCCGTTTACCCAAGGGCAACATGGGTTGTGATGGACAATAGGATCAAATTCTACAGCTTCTTCATAGTTACTTTCTCCTTTAGGGGGACCTAAATAATGAACAATGTCAATGGTTTTGCCACAAAAATATGTACCAATTGTTAAAGTGGAACAGGGAGAGACCCACCCATCAAGAGATAAACAAAGTATTGAGATAATATTTAAAAGACCCAGGAACCAGAAGAATATAGCCCAGCGACAGAAATTACAAATAGAAGGAATCCAAATAAATAATACTACTTGATATTGCATGGAACTCTTCTGGTGCAGTTGGGTGATACAAAAATACAATATGATATCTTAATCTTAAATTAATTATCTAATAGGATTGGTTTCTTACTTTAGAATGTCTTAAGCTTAGTTTTCACATTTCTTAGTTATTTTTGTAATTTGTTTCCCTACATGATTTAAAATCGGAATCTAGTTCTAGTAAAAATGAAGATTTCTTTCAGTTTTTTGAATCATCAATCATATGAAAGCATAACCATAAGCCAAATCCTTTATTCCCCCCTCTGTCTAATACTCACTCATACTTTCTTATCGGGGCTATAATACAGCTCATATGCAACGGCTAGCCCAACTCTTCTTATCGGGGCTTCTACCGCTCTTCTCACACTGCTAAGCAACCATTTGGCTAGGTCTAACATCTTTTTCTCAATAGGTGATAATAATACCGTAATTTTCTCTTTAATGCGTCACATTTTTATCAGCTCACAACTTCATACATCTACCGCAACATCTCCATCTTTTTTCATACTAAGCTTATGCTTCTGTTGTCTTTTTATCACCAAGCATTCCATACCATGAAGCATCACAAGCCTTGCAAAATTTTGATGCCATAATTTTTTTGTACATATTTTGGTTGGAAGTAGTGGCAGAGGGCAGTATAAGCAAGGAGAGCGATGTATGCTATTAAAGGGAAAATTTGTTACAACCTTAAAAGTATCCAAACCCCGGACTATAAATGAGAAAACGAAGTTAGTGATATGAGAGTAATTAAAGTCAGTGGGTACTTTGAGGTTTCTCCTTGAACTGGAGCTTTTTTCTGAAAATCTAATGAACTTCTTTTGTAAGTTATATTTAATAATAACAGGAAAAAAAAAAGAAAAAAAAAAAGCTCAAGATCGTCAAAATATAGTGCTTACCTATCCGGTTTGCAGTGGCAAAATCTGATTGAACTAGAGCACAGTTATTGCTGAATGATGATTTACCATCCTTCATGATCTCCTTAGTATTTCCACAGTCTGAATAAATAATGGCATTGCAAGATTGGGATGGACGACTGTTATTAGCAGGAGGAAGTTTGCAGCTTTGACTAATCTTTTCACCACTTTCAACAGATTCTGCCTTTGCAGAACAACCAATTTTTGACCCACTGTCTGCCCTTCCTGCAGAGTGAGACATCATCTCCTGGCTATCACCAACAGGATAGTCTCTGTTTATATCATCTGGGATGACCTCATCCATTAGACCAGGATTTGGAACAGATTCACCAGTCTGTCCTTGGTTTTCAGCATCTTCTACTCTGTGTTCCATTTCACCAACAACACTATGTGTTCTGTGTACAGATATATCTGCCCCATGGATTTCAGCTTCATGACTAGCACACATTCCAACACTCCCTCCACTAATGCCAAGACTAATTCCATCTCGAGCATGGGCAGTCACAGTTTCTGCATTAAAAATTCCATCCCCATAGTTTGTACTGCTGACTCCCACTTCACCAGGGACAACTTCAGTTGCTGTTTGTAAACATGTGCTTTGCTGAGCTTGAATGCTGTTATTCAGCTCAGATGTTTCATTCATGTCAACATTGCCATAGGTGCTAGAGGAGGGGAAATGGACATCATCAAGGTCTCCTGGGTAGTTTTCAACACTTTCCATAGAATCATCATTTATACTATGATTTATTGTGTCCATTGCAATGACAGATGATGCACGGTTTGAGTCTCTAGTAGATTGGATTCCTATTAAGCGATCACTACCTTGATGGAACGAAGACACTCGATTGCCAGCAACATAACCCTCAAAACCCAATGAATGGCTAGGACCAGCACCAGATGAATCTCTTTGATGAGGTGAACAATAAGTGTCAAAAAAATCAGATTCACGTGCACGTTTAGAAGGACCGGCTGAATATTGTCCACCATCAGTAACTTCATCACCATCACGATCGATGACAGTTCCTTCAACACTATCCGCCTGATGCTGCAACCTAAGAGCTGGCCTGTTATCTGAGCTTCCACCTTTTTCAAGATTTCTCTTACGAGAACTTGGCCCTCGTGATTCATATGAAGCTGCACGATCACCAATCTCACTCCCTGAAGGTTGACCAATCATTAAATCTCTTCCCATGTCTACATCATGAATATTTTCAGATGTTGCTGTCCTACCAAAAGGGGGGCAATGAAAACCTCCAGCCATAGTAAGGTTTAAATCCAAATCTGTGTTTGCCAACGTTTTCCTCTCATTTGTTGTTGCAACTTCATCACGATCTTCAGCCTGATCTTTCTCTGCATCATCAGCTGCAATCCAACCATTGATTCCACTAGCTGCACTTCCTCCACGAGTTAATCCTATCTTTTTACTGGTATCAGGGTTATCTATATTGTTGGGTGCAAGACGACTCGGGCGAGGAACAGTCAGAAAATCCAAAATTCTAACTGTAGCACCACATAAGCTACAATCAAGCATAGGTGACCTATAGTCAAGTCTAGACTCCTTAAGAGATGATTTTCCCTTCCTGGCATCCATTTTAGTAGAAGTAGAAACTGCTTTTGGCCCTGGATCTTGAGTAAGACGTAGTTGAGTCTTGCTTGGACCAAAAGAATTTCCATTTCTTTCAGATTGAGCAGAGTGTTCTTCACAATCTTGAACATTTAAGAGCCATCTTGGTTCCCACCCACAAAGGCTTATGAGCTTCTGTGCCTGATAAAAGGAAGGTGCACGAATAAAACATAAGCATAGATAGAGTAGCAACAGATGTACGAGACAAACTACTAGTAGAAATAAAAAATGTAAATGTCTTACACGGGTAAATGAGCAGTATGCCTCATCCTGAGAGCTTTCCAGCTCTGATATATTATCCGGCTTAAAGTCTACTCCTGACATAAAGTTTTGAGACTGAGATAGAAAGCGCTCAATCTGTGGGCCTCGAGTAACACTCATCAACTCAATTGCAGAGATTGCTACCACAGGAAGATAGTGAAATTGCATGAGTCCATCACATCTATCCTTGTAGCCACCAATTAAGGCAGATTGAGAAGTCGGAGGGAACTGCACTAGACTTTCTGGACAGCTGTTTCCTTTCCAAGGGCAGTGAGCTTTATGCCCTGAATCCAGCTTCCTGGCAAAGGATTCACTGGCATCTTGAGCTTTGGCCAGTACATTAACAAAGTAAGTTAAAACAAATGATGAACGTAATCAGCATCGACAGAAAAGTTTCTTTATCCAAGTTATCAGCTAAAGCTTGTTTGGCAAACATGTTCAAAACAAGATTATATAAAATGTATAAAAACAAAAAATATCTCAAATCATTAGAGGTTTGGAACAAAACTTGAGTTGCTTAAAATTTAAATGCAGGTTTATAAATCTATTTTCCCTTCTAACTTTATTATTGTTTGTAGTCTTGTTATACATGCTATAGGAAGTTAGGAGCCTTGGAACAAAGTGATACGACAATTCCAATAAATGCATGTTAACTGCAACAATAAAATGTATTTTGGCAGGATAAGATGTATGAAAGACCAGAAAATGAAACTGGGTTGCTCCAAGGCATAAAATGTAGATTGATGGGACATTCTCGCGTTGATATGTAGAACTCATCTAATTTTAAACATATTTTGGCAGGATAAAATGTATGAAAGACCAGAAAATGAAACTGGGTTGCTCTAAGGCATGAAAATGAATAAACAGAAACGGAACAAAGGGGCTACACTTAATAGTGCAAGAATGAAACCCGATCACTTTGCATATCAGAAATAACATTACCTTGATAGAGAGACATGAGCTGAACAAAAAAATAATATTATCCTATCCTAAAAAAAACAGTCAAACATGTTGACAAACTAAGTTTGTTTTTGACCAACGGAACCTTGTATTTCAAACATGAGCTGAATTTCATAGAAAAAAATTAAACTGCATTGACCTAAGTTTGTTTTTGACCAACGGAACCTTGTATTGCTGCTGCTAATGTTCAACTCAGGTGCACTAAATTGGGAATGACTTTCTTTACGTCAGGAGGATTAACAAATTAATAATAGTATTCCAGTGAAGGTAAAGCACTTCGTTTTATGCAATAAATCTCATCCTATGATTTATTCAAAGCACTTCTCCATGTACTCTATATAAACAAAATAGGAATTTTTTTGGTATAGAATGTTCTTAATTATTATCCTAAGTCCTTTTTACTTTAGCATGCCTCATTTTAGAGAACAATGAAGTTTGGAATCAGGATAGAATAGCTGAAAGTATTTAAATTGCAAATGTACAAGCACCAACCTTGGGCACTTGTCCAAGATAACAATGATGAGAAATTCAGGCAGGCACCACATGACTCGCATGCAATTTTTTCCTCACCAATATTTGTCCAACCTTTCTGAGCACAAGCCAATGAACTGATGATCTGGAAGAAATTGAGAAGGATATGAGATCCCTGAAGACTGCCTCTTATGTACTTAAAACATTGGGATTTGGGACTAGCACATATAACATAATATTATCTACACATACTCTATAGCTTAAGCTGCACAGATCAAGATAATTTCCTATAGCAATAATTTCATTTGAATGTGACATTATTAAATGGAATTAATTCTCAGACAAATAAATCAGCAACACACGATGAAACATTAAAAATAATCATGCATAATGCCAAACTCACAACTACTTCAAATGATATTTATATCATTTACTCAATTAGTTAGCTATCAATCTGACAACTGCCTAAAAAGAATATTAAGTATAAACAGACCATGAAACCAGTTTATTTCACTCAATTATCCCACCACCCAATGGCCCCCTAATGGGGGTGGGATAGCATTGGAAGACAACAGAAACACCCAGTATATATGATTGGCCATTGGGAAAGCACTTAGAGAACAATATCTGGATTCTTGATATAAATATAAACCATTCAAAGGTAACAAAAAAATAATAATTGGAGAAAGATGCAGCGAAATGCTTTTGTGAAGAAATATTCCCAGCCCATATGTGAAGAAATAAACCCTTCAAAGGTATAAAAAAAATATAATAATAACAATAATAATAGTTGGAGAAATATGAAGCAAAATACTTTTGTGAAGAAATTCTCCCAGCCCATATGACCTCCCAGAACTTGAGTGTTAATACAAGTTGCATATCGAAAAACTAAGTAAACAAGCGTTTGTAAGAAGAAGAAAAATACCACTGAGGAATAACCTGGTTACCTTGGCGATAGAGAAATTTTCAGAGCTATCCTAAACATATACATTACATGTGGATAAAAAAACATTGATAAGCAAAATAACCTTGAAATTACAACATTAAATAAAACTTAATTGAAAACTCGCAATCATAAGTAGACGTATACACCGTATTAAGAAAGAAAATTTATTAATTTGGTATCACTTTCAACTTTAAAAAATATGGTTTTTTATGTAAGTAAATTAGCTTACTAAATGTTTCATTCGCATAAAACTTTTGCGTAAACTTAAGCATCTAATAGAGCGTAAAATTCTACCTTATTACAAGTATAATTTTATAAATATACATATATCTATACACCCATTTGCTTGCACTAGAGTCTAGAAGCATAACCACAGAGTAGCTGTCAGCAAAAGACATACATATGCACATGATCATGGCAGAAAAAATTTAGGGTGGGGGGAGGAAATGCATTGAAAGAAGAAGATGGAAAGAAGAGACACCACAGTCGCTGTTCTTGAGAGAAAAGATAGAAGAGAGGGAGAAATGTGGATGCAAGGGTCATGATTGATAGAGGGAGGAGATGCGGAAGTAGAGATCGTGATTAAGAGAGGGACAGACAGATCACAGATGATGGTTTGCAGAACATCAAGAATAAGAGGAAATGTGTTTTTTTTCAAACTGGGCCATGAACCTAAAACTGAAATCTGTACATTCAGGATGGCAGAAGCTTGGTGATCTCACTACTTTGCAGTGAAGATTGGAAACCCACTATGATTGTATACAAATGTGATCCAGGCACCAATCCAGAGTGATGAGCTTACAAAAACCATATGATACAACACTATGGGTAAACTGCAATCCTGATAACGATGGACCGTGTGAATTGAGAAGAAAGAAGCCATATACTATTCATAACAAAACAAAAATCATACATAATAATGATTTCATTTATATTGCAACTTGCAAGAGACTAAGTTTGCTTTATGAATTATATGTATAAACAAAAAGTATCACAAGGTAGTTATTAGTTTAAATTGCATGTCTGAGCTGTTTGTGACTAAAGTAATATTTATTTATATAATACTATGGTCAATCCAAACCTGAGGCTTTCCAAGCCAATTTAAAGGAGCAAAAGTAGCCAAACGCCTTAATAAATCTCCCCTTTCCCAGGGCCTACATGAAGATCTTGAGGAACCAAAAGTAGAACCACCGATGCTTGTGCTCACAGAAGCCCAGGGTGGTTGCGAACCAACGCATGATATAGAAGCAGCTTTAGAACCTTGCCCATGATTTGAGCCATCTATGCTGCCAACATTCATTGGAACAGTTGGGGAGGATGCCCCAGCCGAACTAACAAAATGAATGAATAAATTAGTCATTTGAGAAAGTTTGTCAAATGAACAACATCGACAATTGAATGTGCATTAAAAATACTTAAACCTTCTTCAGCCATACATCATCATATATGCATTAAGTTCAAATACATAAAAATTTAAGAAAGTTTCTGTTTTACACCATGGAAACGGAATACATGAGAATCTAGACTCTGGTGTGAAGTAAAGCAAACAGATGGAAGTCCCAAAGGAAATATATGGTAAGGCAGTTATAAAAGCTTAGTGTTGATTCATGCCTATGGAACAATAAATAACAACATTTACTCAGGCAAGGGGAATCAAAGACTAAGTAATGCCACCTAGGCTACTTAGTTTGGGATAATCGAAGACTGAGCTAGTAACATGAAAATGAAAAACTTCATATGGGCAAAAAAATTCGGAAATATAGACACATACATACACAGTAACACAGGCAATTAACAAGTAGTAGTAAAATTTATTAAGAACAAAATACAAATGCACTACGCTATGAGTAAAGTGATGCATAATGCATATATCTACTACCTGACACAGATAGATCTAATTATCAAGCAGCAATTAACAATGACAACAATATCGTAACAATTCACTATCCAATTCAACAGTATATATCATCAATTTCGAGAAAATTGAAAACAGAGGTAACGTAAATCTTAAAATTGAACCAAAACGAAACCCTAATTTGAGAGAATTGAGCGTTCGGACGGAAGTTTGAGGAAGAAAACCGTACCTGGCAGCAGGTGTGGGATCGACAGTGCCACCGGAGCTGATAACCTCTTCCCTCATCACAGTCTCTCTCTCTCTTTCTCTCTCTCTCTCTCACTTTCTCAATTTTCGAAGCAAATGAATTCGTAGTGGGAAAGTAGAATAGCAGCTACAGTAATATAAGCGAGTGTAAGCGCGTGACCCCGACTGCGAATACGAAAGTAACTGTGTCTGTAGTTTTTAATGCTATATTTATTTAGTTTTCGACAATAACATAAGTCTTCGTTTATAAAAAAACAAAAAAAATATAAGTATTCTAATAGCGGGTCCAAAATAGATGGAAATCGATTCAGGATGGTTATTTTCTGCTAATTTTCAATAACTCTGATAAGTATTTTTTAAGTCGATTCGGGATCGTTATTTTCTGCTAATTTTCAATAACTCTGATAAGTATTTTTGAAATTCTTGTGTTCACAAGGAGATGATCTATTCACCCCCTCTCGATCACTGGCCACACCGTCTAACAAGTGGTATCAGAGCACCGGTTCGCTGGTGCTTTGTGGCTGCCTGTAACGATATGGATTTTGAACCAAAGGGGGCGTATAATAGAGCTCCTGTTTTCAACGGTGAAAATTATGGCTACTGGAAAGACTGCATGCGAGTTCACATAAATTTTGTGGATAGGCGCGTATGGACTGCCATTCAAAATGGTCATTTTCAAATTACTATGACAAATGCGGCAGGCGCCATAGTTCCTAAACCAGAAGATGATTGGGATGAGAAAGATGAGAAAAAGTGGTCGAGTGATTGGAGAGCTCGAAATATGCTAATTTCAGCACTTAGTGCTGATGAGTATTATCGGGTATCTCATTGCTCGACAGCTAAAGAAATGTGGGATGCTTTAGAAATTTCCCATGAGGGTACTACTGAAGTAAAACAGTCACGTATCAACACACTTAATCAAGAGTTCGAGCTCTTTCGCATGAAACAAGGAGAACTTATCTCCGACATGCAAAAGAGATTCGTTCATCTCATAAATCGTTTGAATGCACTTGAAAAACCTGTTTCCAATTAAATAGCTACTAATAAAATTTTGAGATGTCTTAGCAGGGAATGACAACCTAAAGTAACAGCTATTAAAGAAGTCAGCGATCTAACGACACTTACGACTACAACTTTGTTTGGAAAGCTGGAAGAACATCAGCAAGAACTAGAAAGTCTTGAAAAAAATTGAGAACAATAGTAAAAAGGGAAAGGAGAAGAATAGAGACAAAAAGGGTGAGAAGAAGCAAATGGCTTTTGTCGCCTCTAACTCAAAGTCCTCGGAAAAAGAGCAAAGCAACAATGATTCAAGTAGTGACGAAGATTCGGGTGATGAGGAAATGAGACTTTTTGTTAGGAGATATAATAGATTCATTCGAAAGAATGGAATCAAGCATTCCGACAAAAATCTCATGAATTTTTTAAGACAATCTATAGATTCAAAACATGAAGAGAATAAGAAGAATAGAGGAAATGGACCTTGTTTTAATTGTGGTAAATCTGAACATTATAAGACAGATTGTCCTATGAAGAAAAAGGATAAAGGAAAAGCTCAGCCAAAAAGGTACAACAAACAAATAATAGCTTATATTGCTTGGGAAAGTGATAGTGATTCATCAAGCACACAAAGTTCAAGTGATAGTGATGAAACCGCAAATCTGTGTCTTATGGCTCACACCAAAAATCAGTCCCACCACAAGAAGAAAATCAACGATAAAAAGGTAAAACAAGCATACTATAATAATTTATCTTCTATGTCTTTTTCTGAACTGAAAATAGTTTTTGAAAAACTGCATAATGAAGTTGTAGATGCTTTTAAAAGATTATCTTCCGATAAACAATTTTTTTCATTTTTGGAAGGTAAAGTATACAAAGTTGAAAAAGATTTAGAAATTTTGAAAGCTAATATTGCAGAAAATTCAAACAATATTGATATTAATGATTGTAATAAACTTAGGTATTGTGAAGCTTGTCATATTTGGCAACAAGAGGTTAACACTCTTAAGGTCAAGTTGGAAAAAGCTTTACAACCTAAGGTTACTTATGTCGTTGATTCTAGGTTGTTTAAGAAGTCATTAAATCCACCATATGCAAAATACTCTTTTATTTCAAAGGATTTAATGAACAAAAATAAACAACAACATCATCATAGTTTATGTCATTATTGTTGTCGTGCTGGCCATACCATTGAAAAATGCAAGTTTAGGAGATTTCTTGTTCCTAAAGGTATTTATCAATGGAAGCCTAAAGGCAACCATGTTACCACTTACCCACTTGGACCCAATGAAAATTGGGTACCTATTTCTCTCTTTTGATATTGTAGGATGGGTGTCTTGCATCCGTAGATAGAAGATGGTTTCTAGACAGCAGGTGTTCAAGGCACATGACGGGTGACATATCATTTTTTATAGACTTCAAACCAAAGAAGAAAGAATATGTTACTTATGGAGACAATAACAAAGGAGCTATACTTGACAAAGGTAGTGTGGGTAATCTCTCTACCACTACTATTTCTAATGTCCATCTAGTAGGGGGACTTAAACACAATTTGTTAAGCATTAGTCAATTGTGCGACAGGGGTTATAAGGTTTCTTTCACAAAAACTTGTTGCATAAATGAACATGCTGAACAAAATGTTGTGTTTAAGGGAGTAAGAGTAAACAATATCTATATGCTTGATCTTTTGGATGTATCTTTAACAAGCACTAAATGTCTAGTTACCTTAAATGATGACTCTTGGCTTTGGCATAGACGTTTAGCGCATGTTAATTTCGATTTGCTCAATAAGGTTGTATCTAAGGATCTAGTAGTCGGTCTTCCAAAAATAAAATTTTCAAAAGACCACCTATGTGACGCATGCCAAATGGGAAAACAAACAATTGTCTCTTTTAAATCTAAAAATATAATTTCAACTTCACGACCCCTTGAGCTTTTCCATATGGACCTCTTTGGACCTTCTAGGACAAAGAGTTTAGGTGGAAATTACTATGGTTTTATAATTGTTGATGACTATTCTAGATTTACTTGGACTATATTCCTTCATAGCAAAGATGAAACTTTTTCTGCTTTTAAGAGTTTTGCAAAATTGTCCCAAAACAAAATGAATTCCAAAATAGTTACAATTCGAAGCGATCATGGAGGTGAATTTTAAAACTATCTCTTTGATAAGTATTGTGACAAGTATGACATTGAGCATAACTTTTTAACTCCTCGAACTCCACAACAAAATGGTGTTGTGGAGCGCAAAAATCGCGTTTTAGAGGAATTGGCAAGAACAATGCTAAATGAAGATGGATTACCAAAATATTTTTGGGCTGATGCAATTAGCGCAGCTTGTTATGTTTTAAACAGGATTTTAATTCGTTCTATTTTAAATAAAACCCCTTATGAAATTTTAAAAGGAAGAAAGCCAAACTTGTCTCATCTTCACGTATTCGGTTGTAAGTGTTTTGTTTTGAATAATGGTAAGGAAAATCTTGGGAAGTTTGATGCAAAAGTTTGTCTCATCTTCACGTATTCGGTTGTAAGTGTTTTGTTTTGAATAATGGTAAGGAAAATCTTGGGAAGTTTGATGCAAAAGCGGATAAAGGTATCTTTCTTGGATACTCTCAATCAAGTAAAGAATATAGAGTATATAATAAGCGTTTACTTTATGTTGAAGAATCTGTCCATGTTTCTTTTGATGAGTCTTATCCGAAAAGTGTCGAAAAAGGTATTTCTTTTGATGACGCAGGTGTATATACAGAAGACATACTCAAGGAAGATGTTACGGAAATTGATCAATCCAAAATAGCTGCCAATGAGAAGGAGGAAGATATTAGTCATAAAAAAGATAAGGAAGAAGGGACAGCTGAAGTGAATGACCTTCCACCAGCTTGGAAATCTTCAAAAAGACCATCCCATTGACAACATTTTGGGAAATATTTCAAAGGGAGTATTGACTCGTTCTAAGATAAGTAATTTATGTTCTCACTTCGCTTTTGTTTCACAAGTAGAACCTAAAAATGCCAAAGAGGCCTTGATTGATGAATTTTGGCTAATGGTCATGCAAGAAGAGCTTAATCAATTTAAAAGAAATGGCATTTGGGAACTTGTTCCTCGTCCATGAGATCATCATATCATAGGTACTAAATGGGTTTTTAGAAATAAGCTTGATGAAAATGGAGTGATAACTAGGAACAAGGCACGTTTAGTAGCACAATAGTATAACCAAGAGGAGGGCATAGACTATGAGGAAACTTATGCTCCAGTTGCTCGCCTTGAAGCTGTATGTCTCTTGCTTGCTTATGTGTGTTCTAATAATTTTAAGCTTTACCAAATGGACGTAAAGAGTGTGTTTCTAAATAGTGTCATAAATGAAGAGGTATATGTCTCACAACCTTCTAGTTTTGAGAATGCTGAATATCTAGATTATGTTTACAAATTAAAACGAGCTTTGTATGGTCTTAAGCAAGCCCATCGGGTTTGGTATGAAAGACTTAGCAAATTTCTACTTGATCATGGATATTCAAGAGGTAAAGTGGATAATACAATCTTCATTAAACACAAGGGAAAACACATTCTTTTAGTTCAAGTATATGTAGACGATATAATTTTTGGTTCAACTAACATACACTTGGTCGAAGAGTTTTCTAACGTTATGTAGGGGGAATTTGAGATGAGTCTTATGGGGGAGCTAAATTACTTCCTAGGTCTCCAAATAAAGCAGCTTGATGAGGGTACAACAGTGTGTCAAACAAAATACTGTAGAGAACTGCTCAAGCGCTTTGGAATGAATGACTCAAAATCAATCGACACCCCTATGCCTACCAACGGGAACCTTGACAAAGATGAACATGGTAAGAGTGTAGATATCAAAAAGTATAGAGGTATGATTGAGTCTCTCTTGTATCTTACTGCTTCTAGGCCTGACATCATGTTTAGTGTTTGTATGTGTGCACGATATCAATCAAATCCTAAGGAATCACACTTGAAAGTTGTCAAGCGTATATTTAGATATCTTCATGGAACATCTAAATATGGGCTTTGGTATTCCAAAGGAAGTGATTGTAGCTTAGTAGGTTACTCCGATTCTGATTTTGATGGCTGCAAATTAGATAGGAAAAACACTAATGGTACATGTCACTTGTTTTCAAACTCTTTGGTAAGTTGGCATAGCAAAAAGCAAGTATTTGTGGCATTGTCAACTGCAGAGGCTAAGTATGTTGCAGCCGGTAGTTGTTGCGCTCAGATTTTGTGGCTAAGACAACAACTACAAGACTTTGATATACAACTCAAATGTATTACAATAAAATGTGATAACACTAGTGCCATTAATCTTACTAAGAATTATGTTATACACTCACGCACTAAACACATAGAGATTAGACATCACTTTCTTCGCGATCATGTTGAAAAAGAAGACGTTGTATTTGAGCATGTTGATACTAAAAACCAACTTGCTGACATTTTCACTAAACCTTTAGCAACGGAACCATTCTTCAACATTCGTCGTGAATACGGGATTTTAGATCTCTCTGCATGGTGTCTTAAGCTTGTTTGATCTTATTTATATATGTCTCACCTTGTTTGTTGAAATTTGATTTTAGACTTCATTCGTACTTCATAAGGTTACATCAACTGAGGTAATATCATTCCTTTCTATATCTTGTTGAAATTGTGTGATTGATGTATGTTAGAACAAATTCTTTAAGATCGTTTATATGTACTTCTTTACATATGTTGTTTGAGCATTAATAATTGGTTTGTGAATTATACTTGAGCATCATTATCCTAACATGATTCATATTGCATCTCAACTGGTTTGTTCAAAAATTAATTAAAAATTGGTTTGACATCAGTATGTATCGATGCAACAGATGTATGTGTTGATGCATTCATACTTTGTGTCGATACATCCGTGTTATGAGTCGATTCATGTTTTTATTTTTTCACATTTTTCAAACTTGTTACAGTATGTGTCGATACATTCATGCTTTGTGTCGACACATAGGATCTTTTAAAAACAAAAATTCGTGAAATGAATCGATTCATTTGTGCTTTGTATCGATGCATACTGGTTAATTTTCGTTAAATGCTTTTTAATTAATTTTTGGATCGACACATCAGTAGCAGTTATAGCATTTATAGCAGTTATAAACATTTTAAAATATTCATAACACTAGATGATGTGTCATCCATGTTACATCTTTCGATTAGAGGGAGATTATTAGACCATTTGTCTGCATCAGTTTGGGTTTCAACAAGGTATTCCAAGAGACTCATTCGTGTATTCTCCTTTCATTATGGTTCGTAAGAATTTTATGCAATGTTTGATGATTTCTATAATCATTCGGTACCAAAGAAAGCATGAAGTGTGTCACCTCATCACCTATGGAGTACTATATTCGACTACATCTAATGGTATCTTAGAATGTCACATCCTTACATGACACTGAATGTTCATGAAGATCCATCAAAACCAGCTTATCAGACGATATTAGAGGAGGAGTTATGGCAGATCATGTCGTTTATGTGTTACATGCATGTTATTGTATTATGGATATTGTGTTAGTGGGTATATAGAGATGAGACATCCTTTCATTTTTACTTCTATTTGGATATTATTTGTATTATGATTTGTAATTTGTCATGTTTAAATATGAATTTTTGAATGATTCTAATATATGATACTTTAATTGAAATACATGAGTGTATGGTTTAATATGAATTTTGGATTGAATTAAACGAGTGTATGGTTTAATTGATAACAAATTTATTTTTAATAGAATACTTAGTATAAATGACCTATAATATAAAATTTCTTTAAAAATGTCAAATTTATAATAATCTTGTTGTCAAAGGGTTATTACGAAAATATATGTACGTATTAATCCATTAATTATGAAATAAACATGAATTCAAAATGTGTTCGGAATTAGTATAAAAATACACATACAGCCTCACCCTTCTAAAAGAGACAAAGATACACTTCCAGACTATTTTACTATGTATGGAAGAGCAATCCATGGGCAAATAGGCTTTAATTTAGTAACAGGTTTTTAATTATATTAATAGATATACAATGAAGTCTCAATAATAATTGCTTTAGTTCCTGCAGGTTAGCTTTTCATAATAATATGAAATTTTGGAGGGCTCTTTACAAACAGAGGATTCTGTATATCTTAATAGTTTGCCCATGGAACATATAGAACTAAGCGAATTCAAGATTGTTCCAGAAGTTTAATCTTAGTAGAAAAGAACATGTTTAGCTTAAGAAGTTGACCAGGGAGCATATAGAACTGTTATTTCAAGTTTGTTGCCAAAGGAAACTTAGTCTCAGACTCTTAATACAAGTTAAAACTATTTTAGCCATATTTCCTTAGGCTTACAACAAGTAGGTAAACACGAACTACTATAATGTACTAATTGTCACCCATTACCCAAAAAAAAACTGTATAATCATTGTCTGTGTTTCACATGAAAATCAGCAGACGAGTAAACCCTTATACAACAAATCGGTATGTCACATATCTTCCTGCAGTCTCACTTGGCCGGATAATCTTAACAACTTGTCCACGCTTCAGGCCATAATATCTTGCAACAGGATCTGTTACCTGGATTCTAGGTAGCTGAGAAACAGAACATAGATATTAGATATAATGAACCGTGTCAGTATCAGCAAAAGTTAGTAGTGCAATACTATAATTACATCCAAATCTAAATCATAAACTAAGTTCTACACTATCATGGAACCAGAAAAGAAAGAAAGAAGAAGATCGGAGAAGATAAAGCCCTGAGTGTGTGTGGATATACAAAAGTATAAAAAAGGCCTATAACCATAATCAAATCATATAATTTCAGAATGAAGAGTATATGGCTTTCCATACTGACATGTAGTACTTCATTGGAATTTCATCTAGATACCTATAACTATCAAATACATACATGAGCAGTGAAAATATTTATGGGAAGATTTCTAAGGAGTGTTTGAAGTATGTGGAAGGGAAGAAAACAAATGTTTTTCGGAAACACATCGTAAAGGTGTCGGTGCATTCCCTTAAAAATTGATGTGATTTACTTTATGTTATTCTAAGGGTGTCAACTATATACCCTTGATTCTGGAATCTCATCTTCCTTCTAATCACTATCAATTACATGAGCAATGAGACTATCTACACGAAGATTTTTTATTGTCCTATTTACTTATGTGAGATAAGAGATAACTGCGAAATAATATTACTTGTTAAATTTTTGTCCTAGCAGTATGTTCTATACCTTTATCACAGATTCGTATGGTTCTGATTTTGTTTATGAACTTCCATATCATCTTCAGCACTATTCCTAATACGATAAAGTGTGAATTTGTGAATTAAATTTCTGTCAAACAAGCCTAGCATCTCTTCTGTTGAGTAGTTGCAGCCAGTCAGCAACAGTTGTACAAAGAGATGAGCCAATCAATTAAAGAGAATGCCACAAAAGAGCAATGTTTAATAGCAGTTTGTGGTAACTACGGCTATTCAATGTTTATAATTAAAGGCAAATGGCTAGAATAAGTATGTGCTGCTGGCCACTATATCATCTGATTTCCTCTCAAATACTCACAGATGCCTAGACAAGTTTTAACCAAATCTAAATTTAATCATTCCTTTATTACAAAGTTCAATCCATGGAGTTACCTTCCATGAGCTAATTGGCAACAAAGCTTGAGGTGGCAGGGTACACCGCTCACAATCTGCAACACTAAGCTCTAAACACTCAGTCAAGTGAGAGTATTTAATACCATCAAATAAGATCACCAAAAGGATGAACATAGGGGAAGAGGAAATGTGTGATTTGCATAGGAAAATTGAGGGTGTCGACTGTGCATCAAGTGGCCTCTTAAAGGAGAAAGGGAAGGAGATTAACCTAAGCTGGCAAGCTGGGAGGGAATTAGGGAAACTAATAGACTATTTCCCAAATCAACAAAAATACTTAAAAAAACTACAGAATAATATCATCAGCTACTACTGAGCCATCAAAACCCTAATAGTTTACATTTTTACTTTGTTTTTCCTACAATATTACAAAGCCATCACACACATTAATTCAATTAATCACTTACTAAAACAAAACAAAACAAAAAAACAAAAAATACACTGACCTGAGTTTCCTTGACAGTGTATCTCTCAAGTAAGGTTTTCTTCTCAGGATCAGTGAGCACCTGATGTTCAGGCACAAGCACATGGTCTTTTATATTCACAAGCAATTCCGCCTCCTGCAAACACACACAACACCAACAATTAGTTACCTCAATGGTTAGAAAAAAATTAGGCTTTAGAAAGGGTATATGGTTAAACAATTACCTGAAAAACTTCCAAGTGAAATTTGGAAGCCATTTCAGAAACACAGGTTCGTGCAAATGGAGTGAGACTAGTCTGACAAACAAGGATCGCTCTGTAAACATTCTCAGAATTCATCCGATTGGTGTAAGTCTTCATAGTCTTGACGCCGACCTTAGCTTCCTCAGGGAAGAAGACGTAGATCTGATCAGACTGTTTATCTTTTTTGGTTTTGTTAATAACGAGATCTTCCCTCTTCATATTATCGCCGTATTTGTTCTTGAAATCGTGTTTCGACATGTTAAGCTCAAAGTCTCCGACGAGGTAATTCCGATCTTTAAGCATTTGCATCACCGTTTTACGGATCCTATATAGCCTTGTTATCTCATCCTCTGTAAGTACCATGGTTGCGCCGTTCTTAGAAACACGGAGGATGAATTTGTTGGGCGGTGACGTGGTGGTGGTGGAAGTTACGGCGTTGCGGCAAGGGTTATCTTTCGAAAACATTATTCAGAAAACATTATTTATTACACTCGAATTTGTTTTTATTTCTCATTGTTACAATGTATTTTATTATTTATAAATGAGAAAGGCTAGCATGACACCAGAATGTCCAGCCTATTTCCAGATGACACAAACATGTCCAACAAGATTAATTCAATATAGACACATACATACACAGTAACACAGACAATTAACAAGTAGTAGTAAAATTTATTAAGAACAAAATACAAATGCACTACGCTATGGGTAAAGTGATGCATAATGCATATATCTACTACCTGACACAGATAGATCTAATTATCAAGCAGCAATTAACAATGACAACAATATCGTAACAATTCACTATCCAATTCAACAGTATATATCATCAATTTCGAGAAAATTGAAAACAGAGGTAACGTAAATCTTAAAATTGAACCAAAACGAAACCCTAATTTGAGAGAATTAAGCGTTCGGACGGAAGTTTGAGGAAGAAAACCGTACCTGGCAGCAGGTGTGGGATCGACAGTGCCACCGGAGCTGATAACCTCTTCCCTCGTCACAGTCTCTCTCTCTCTCTCTCTCTTTCTCTCTCTCTCTCTCTCTCTCTCTCTCTCACTTTCTCAATTTTCGAAGCAAATGAATTCGTAGTGGGAAAGTAGAATAGCTGCTACAGTAATATAAGCGAGTGTAAGCGCGTGACCCCGACTGCGAATACGAAAGTAACTGTGCCTGTAGTTTTTAATGCTATATTTATTTAGTTTTCAACAATAACATAAGTCTTCGTTTATAAAAACAAAACAACAATTGAGTTGACCCATCTTTTAAAAGAATTAATGTTAATATTTGATCTTACCTAATCAGAAGGACCTTCCAATGACTTGATGTAACGACCGTAGGATGGGAGGAGAGAAAAAATGGGGGGGTACCTGCAAGGTACTCCAATGCTTAAGTGAGAAGAGGTACAGTGAAAAATGGTTTTTAGTATGGTGAAATCAGAATATCTGACCCTTTAATGAAAAAGGGTATTTATAGTGTGCCCCCAGCGCTGGGCCAAAGTCCCTCTTTGGGCATAGATCAGCTAGGCCCAAGGAAGAACTGTCAAGGAACGCGTGAAAAGCGTGAGGACCTAGCTAAAAGGTCTGGTCCTTGGTCCAACTGCCCCTATCTTTCAGGAGATAATAAAGGATAGTTGGGTGACGTGGTAAGTGACCGGGCAGACTTGTTCTTTGCCCGTCCTGAGAGTTTGTCCGTCGTACAAGAAGCTTGTTTGACTGTGAGGTGCCATTGCCCGTCTGCTAGGCGTCTATGCGCGGGTATATGGGTCTCTGCTCAACCTGTTGGGTCGTAGCCTGATACATTCTTGAGGCTCAGTCCAGAACAGGAGCCCCCAAGTCGAGTCTCCGAGTCGGAGCGATGATTTGTAATGTAGACGGGCGCAAGTGCAATGAATAAAGCAGCGGGCACGTGACGTCCAACAGAGTCGAGGATGTCTCACGGGGTCGAGGACGTCTCGTAGATTCGAGCACGAAAGTCCTTGACGTACACGTGACGTTTAAGAGAGTCGATGACATCTTACGGGGTCGAGGACGTCTCGTAGATTCGAGCACGAAAGTCCTTGACGGACACGTGACGTTTAAGAGAGTCGAGGACATCTTACGGGGTCGAGGATGTTTCATAGAGTCGGAGAGGTGTATGGTTGCTCGACGTCGTTCAAGATTCCTTATGGATTGACGTGTTTCAGCATTAATGGTGCGTCGCTTCGTTTATTGTGCAAACGGCGGCGTAGGCAGTAGATAATGATGACTTGACGCGTCAATCCACGCGCCTGTGGCTATAAAAAGGGGGTGAATTATTTCATTTGAATTTTTTCGCTCAGACGTTCACCGGAAGCTCTGAAGAAATTTCCTATCTCCGCCCGTCTCGCCACCTGAAACGCCGTTTGCTGCCCGAGCGCCGCCGTCCCATTATCTTATTTCCACTATGTCAGGTACTGATCTTACTTCTAACTCTCTGTTTTTCATGTTTTCTGCGTTTGGTAGCTAGGATTGCATGATTTTACTTGTGTAGAGTAGGTAGAATTAGTCTAGAAACAGTCTAATAGGTTATAAATGTGAAAAATTTCGTTAGAGTAAGATTATCCCGGGCAGAAATTTCATATGTGTATGAATGGACCGGGCAAAATTTTCATATGCATATGAATGGCCCGGGCTAAAAATTCATATGTCTGTGACTGCTGCGAGCATATGTGTGGGAAATTTCCCAAATGAGGCCTGGTGGTCACGGGTAGAGTCTGCGTCGGTGTCGTTTCGCAGGCCAGGGTTTCATTTGCTCGTGAATGTCGCCCCTACGCCCTTTCACTTGACCTGCGGTGGAAGGGTAGATTTGATACGATGTCGAATTCACTCTTTCTGTCTGCGTTTCAGGTGCAACCGGGCGTCTTCAACCCAGAGGAGAAGATATCGAACCGCGACCCGTGGAAGCGGATGTTGTGCACTTGAATGTCGAGGAGGGAAGTGTCGGGGGGCACTGAACATGTCTCCTCGTCTGGACAAAATGACCTTTCCTGGGTTGCGGACGAACCCTTGGACGAGGAGTCCTATTTTTGCGACGAGTCGACCCGTGCTCATGTCGTGGTGGAAGATCGGAGTCCCGAGGATCCCGAAAACTGGCAGTGTCGTGCTCCTAAAGAGGCGGACCGGATATGTCATCGCTTCCCGGGGAAGCAATTCGCCATGTACGAGTTCGCTTTCCGAGAGGCGAGGGTTAGACTGCCCTTTAACTCCTTCCAAATGTCGATCTTCAAATGGCTTCGGCTGGCGCCGTTACAGCTGCACCCCAACGCCATTGCTTTCATGCGGGCGTACAAGCTAGTTTGCCGCTTCCTCGGCATTGGGTGTACTCGGGCCCCATTCTTCCACATTTTTCACCTCCAGCGGTCCGGTCTTCGGGGGCGTCATAGTTAGGTTTCCTTCAAGCAGACAGTGAGCCTGTTCAAGACGTACGTGGATTCCGCCCGACACTTCAAAGGGCAATGGTATATAGTGAGGCCGATCACCCGTGCCGCCCTGCATTCTCTTTATTATTACAAGCGGGATGCAGACGGGGAAGAGAAGCTCATGTCGAGAATACCATTGAGGTGGCAGCCCGACCACTTTGACCTTTCCACCAGCCATTATCGGGTCAAGTTCTCGAGCTTGGGTGTTGAGGATAGACTCGCTTATAAGAAGCTGGTGGAGTTCGTCCAGAGTTTCAACCTTGCGGTCTGGGTTGACCGAAAGGGTGTGCCTTATGTTGATGAGGCCGGGATGCCGCTCTGTGAACCTCGTCTTATCAACACTAAGGCTCTGCTCGAATGTAATACTGACGACCAGGCCATGGAATTATTGAGTAGGTGTTACTTTTATTCCTATGCTGTTTTGTCTTATGTTTTTGGCCGCTGATGTTTGTATCTTCGTTTTGTAGGTGTCATGCCTTCTGCTCGCGATCGAGTCCTTAAGCTGGCCAATCAGGCAGGTGCCCCAGATAGGGTCCCCAAGAAGAAGAAGACAGCTCCTCGTGTCCAGGAGGTAGTTGGTGAATTAGGGGCTGGGACCTCTAACACGGCGAGCCCAGTGCCCACTTCTCCTTCGCGCTCCTCTCCGATCGACATCCCAGATAGTCCGCCTCCTTTGGCCTCCCCTCTCCACAAGCGGAAGCGTCCGGATGGGACACTTGCCAATTCTGTTCTGGCGGGGAGCAGCAGTCCGGGTGGCCCCGGGAGCTATTTGTTGCCTCCCTGCTACATAGAGCAGGATTTTTTCAAGGTTGAAGATGATATTGATGTGCCAGCGCCCGAGGCGAAAGCCATTCTGAACCAGGAGACTGGTGTCCGGCGAAAAGAATTGGCGAAGGACCTGGCTGCCGTCATTAGGGTGATGGAGACGGCCATGGTTCTGACCGATACTTCTGTGTCCACGGCTTCCTTGGAGGATGCCCTTCTAAAGGTCCGTTCTGAAAATGACAAGTTGTCGAAGGACCTGTCGGACTACAAGGAGGAGCATCAGCTGCAGGAGGGGCTGAAGAAAGAGCTGGACGAAGTGAAAGGGGAGCGGGATACGCTAAAGGTGGAAAAGGCGAGCCTGGAGGAGCAAGCCCCTGAGCATAAGAAGGTGGCTGAGGAGAATGTTGTGCTCCGTGCTCGTTTGGCTCTGCTCGAGGATACTATCTGTCCCTTGGCAGATGAGAGTGAAGAGGAGCTCGCCCTCTGTTCCCGAAGTGAGCTGGTGGGACACATCCGTTCGCTCAACCAGGATCTGGTGGCCGTGTTTAAAGAAGGGTTTGACAACACTGTCGAGCAGCTGAGGATACTGAACCCTGAGTTGGCGACGGAGGGGTCAACTCACAATTACTGCGTCCAGGACAGGGAGATTGTGTGTCCTTTCGAAGCAGAGGAGGAGCTGGGGGAAGAGGAAGAGGAACTCTGGGCGGAGTCTTAAGTATTTTATTTTGTTTTATTTGTATGGCCTGCGTGCCTAATTTGTATGGCATGTGTGCCTAGTTTATATGAATATTGGCCTTCGGGCATACTTGTCTTTTCTTCGGCTACGGCCGCGTATGAATGAACATTTTGTTTTTAGCTGTTTACCTTGCTCGGCTTTATTCAGTTTATATTTGTTGTATTTTTGTGAACTATTTTATGCTCGACTGTGTTTGTCTTGTCGGTTTAGGGAACCGACGAGGTAGCGGGCGTTGTGCTCGCCTAACATTGAAGCCGAGTTCGCGATTGGGGAACTCTGACCTCGGGGCTTGGGCCTTCCCATCGCGAGCTGGGTGCCCTGCCAATCTCGGTACTGCGACACTGGGGCTCGATCGAGGTCCCAACTGTCGGGGAGGGTTGTGTCCGCTGGAGGGGTCGTGTTCATCCCCGGGTAGTGTGTTCCTCCTTGTAGTTTCGGTGGTGAAGAGCGTGGGCGTACCTCCCATGTCACCCCGTGACATATTCAGCTGTGATATTGTCTAAGTTTCTCTGCGTTCCATGGTCGAGTGAGTTCTTCGCCTTGTAGGTTTTCTAGATAGTAGGCCCCGTTACTCGTCTTGTCGCGGACGCGGTAGGGACCTTCCCAGTTGGTGGCCAATTTACCCTCTCTTGGGTTTTTTTGATTTCTTCTGAGGACCAGGCTGCCCACCTGGAATTCTCTTTTTACGACCTTCGTGTCGTGGCGCAAGGCTATTTTTTGTTTTAGGGATATTTCCCTAAGGGCTGCTTCGGCGCGGATCGTCGACGAGATCCAACTCGGCTCTAAGTGCCTCGTCGTTCATCTCCTCGTCTAGGGGTTCCTCTACGCGCCTCGTCAGCTCTTGTATTTCTATTGGGATGACTGCTTCGGTGTCGTATGTTAGTCAGAATGGGGTTTCCCCGGTTGTGGAGTGCGGTGTCGTGCGGTATGCCCACAGGACGCTGTGTAATTCTTCGACCCATGCCCTTTTTGCCTCGCCGAGTCTGCGCTTCAGCCCGCGCAGGATTACCCTGTTGGCCGCCTCTGCTTGCCCGTTGGTTTGAGGGTGCTCGACGGATGTGAAATGTTGTTTAGTACCTAAGCTAGCCACGAAGTCCTGAAATCCTCCGTCCGTGAATTGCGTCCTGTTGTCCGTGATGAAGACCTGAGGTATTCCGAACCGAGCAAGGATATTCCGTTTATAAAATCGAAGAATGTTCTGTGCTGTTATTTTAGCCAGCGCTTCTGCTTCGATCCATTTGGTAAAATAGTCTACCCTTACGATGAGGTATTTATTCTAGTATGATCCGGTTACGAAGGGTCCGAGGATGTCCATGCCCCACCATGCGAAGGGCCAAGGAGAGGATAGTGTTTTTAGTTCGTTCGGGGGTGCAAGGTGCATGTCGGCGTGTCGTTAACATTTGTCGCATTTTTTGACGTGCTCCTTGGAGTCATGTTTCATGGTCGGCCAATAATAGCCTGCTCGAAGAGCCTTTTGTGCGAGTGACCGTCCGCCGGGATGTTAGGCGTTGATTCCTCGGTGCATTTCCCCCAATATGTCAGGCACTTTCTCTTCTTCGACGCATTTGAGTAACGGGATGGAAAACCCCCTACGATAGAGTTTCCCTTCAAGGAGGACGTACGAGCACGCCCTTCGTTTGGTGACGGTCGCCTCTTTAGGGTCAGCGGGGAGTTCGCCCTTCGTGAGGTAATCATAGATGGACGTCATCCAACAATGAGTATCCTCGATCACGTTAACCTCAAGTGGGGGAGGCGGCTTCTCGATACTAGGTCGAGGAAGGATTTCCTGGATTACTGATTTGTTTCCGCCCTTCTTTCTCGTGCTAGCTAGTTTCGATAGGATGTCTGCTCGTGTGTTATGCTCGCGAGGTACGTGTTGAACTTCCCACTTTTCGAATTTTTCGAGTCTTTCTTTGACTAAGGCCAAGTACTCAATGAGGTTGTCGTTCTTGGTTTGGTACTCTCCCCGTACTTGTAATGCTACGAGTTGGGAGTCTGTTGATATTTTTACTTCTTTTGCTCCCAAGTCCTCGGCCAGTCTCAGGCCGGCGATGAAAGCTTCGTATTCGGCTTGGTTGTTGGATGTTGGGAAAGACAATGCTAATGAGACCTCAATCAGGATCCCGTCTTCGTTTTCGAGGATGATCCCGTCCCCGCTGCCCGTCGTGCTGGAGGCGCCGTCGACGAAGATCGTCCATTTATGGGCGTCGTCCGTTGGTACCGGGCTGTGAGTAATTTCCGCGAGGAAGTCGGCCAGGGCTTAAGCCTTCAAGGCCTTCCTGTTCTCGTATTGTATATCGAATTCGGAAAGTTCCAGCGACCACTTTAGCATTCTACCGGCCATGTCTGGTCGCCCGAGGAGATGTTTTATTGGTTGATCGGTTCTTACCTTGACCGTGTGAGCAAGGAAGTAATGATGTAATCTCCTTAATGCATTTATGAGAGCCAATGCGACCTTTTCGATTTGTTGGTATCTGAGCTCGGGGCCTTGGAGCGCTTTTCTCGTGAAATAGATGGGTTTTTGTCCCTCGTCGGTTTCTCTGATTAGAACGACACTGACGGCCTCGGTTGCCACAGACAGATACGGGTATAAAGTGTCCCTTTCCAATGGTCGTGATAGGATCGGGGGTTCAGAGAGGACCTTCTTTAGATGGAGTAACGCCCGTTCACATTCGTTGGTCCATTCGAAGCTGGCCTCTTTACGGAGGAGTCTGAAGAAAGGTAGCGCGTGCTGGGCAGATTTGGCGATGAAACAGGAGAGTGTGGCGAGCACCCCGTTGAGGGATTGGATGGATTTTTTGGATTTCGGGGTCGGAAATTCCGAAAATGCTCGACATTTGTCGGGGTTTGCCTCGATTCCCCTCTCGTTGAGGTAGAAACCTAGGAATTTTCCTGCCCGGACGCCGAACGTGCATTTTTCAGGGTTAAACCTCATTTTGCATTGTCTCGCCTGCTCAAAGACTTTGTAGAGGTGTCGAGCGTGGTCGGTCTCCTCGTGTGATTTGATGATCATTTCGTCCATGTATACCTCGAGCATATCCCCTATTTCTCCTCGGAAAACTTTGTTCATCATGAGCTGGTGTCATACCCTAAATTTTGACCATAATTTTTTTAAAATTTTTGTTCATTTTGACGTATTTTCGTCGATTTATCGGAAATTGATCATTTTGCATTTTTTAAATTAAAACATATCATTAATCATTAATTATTGTATTTTTGTTCGATTTTATTCAGTATCATTTTATTTTATACTTGATTTCGGAGGATTAAATTAATTTTAGAAATTAATTAGATTTTTTGTTTGTTCCTTTTAAATCATTTCTTTTATTTTTACTATAATTTAAGTTTACCTTTTAATTTAATTTTTTAGATTTCATTATTATTTTCTAAGAAAATCAATTTGAGTTGGTTTAGGTTTTAATTAGTTTAATAATCTTACTAGTTTTTACTTATCATTTTAATTTAGACTATTTAGAATTAGTTTTAATTTTACTTCAATATTAGTTTTAATTTACTTTAATTTTTTTATTTAGTTTATATCTGGATTAATTGCTTTTCTCATTTAACTAATTTATAGCAGTTTTTTTTATCTATTTATTATTATTATTATTTTTTATTATTAGATTATTTTAATTATTCTGGTTTCACTTGGTTGATCTAGAATTGATTAAGTTAGTTTTAATGTGTAAATTTATGGTCCAAATATTTCACTCCAAAAAAACTACATCCTGCTGCACAAAAGAGAGCCCAGAGCTGGTATTGAAAGTGATGCATCAGTATTGCTTTATTGACTATTCCAAACACAACTACCAAGAACATACACCAAATGGTGATTAGCAAACCTGCAGCAAAAAAGGGACATCATGAGCCAAGTTAATGCAACACATGAAGGTGACTATCCAAGGGATAAACCGATGGAACAAGCATAAATCTGCAAAGGGAAAAGTAAACAGCAGGGGGACAATAACCTTCATCACTATTTTACCCACCAAAATCATAAAGAAAACACAGTAAAAAAAAAGAACCAAAACGTAAACACCAAAATAGCCCTCATTCTTGTTCTTCTGGCTGAACTCTATTGTTCTCTTTTACTTCATCGCGATAAACTCAAAAAAACGAAAAACGCTCAAACCTGAACCAACACAAAAGCAACCTTAACCAATGTCTCTTCTCCTTCACAATCACAATGACATTTACCACAAAACTCTCCTCCACCACCACAAAACTTTACCAACATTTATTCACAAGGTGTTCTTCAACCTCTAAGAACCTTTCTTTTTCCTTGCGTGGAAAATATTTCCAAAGAACAACAAAACAAGCTTCATCAAGTTATCAACATTGAAACACATGAATCGTTAATTTCATCAACACTATCCAGGTCACCTTTTCTATCTAGACAAAACCACAACAGTGGGTTACAGTAAATCCATGACGAAAAATAAAAGGAAACCACCACATAGCAGGTATAGAAAACCAGAAAAAAAACTCACAAAAAGGGGGCCTGATACCAAACCTTCATCCTCACACCACCATAACCCTCATAAACAGATACTCACCTCAGATCCAACCGAAACTCAGTGAAAGCACTGCCATGAACGAACTCAAAACTGAAACAGAAACCGCAGAAACGAAATCTGAGAAGCTCAGAGTCGTCATCCAACAGGCCACCGCTCACCCTCTCCAACGTTCTTCACTACCACTCCCTTCGTTTCTGAAACACTTCGAACCACCCTACTTTGAGAACACCATGAGTTGAAATGAAACCAGGCCAACCATCTCCGCCGTTCTCCCTCCAACCACCAACAAAAATCACCCAAACACAACCCCAAAATCAAACCAGAACCGCTTCGTGAAACGAAGCACGGAAACACAAATCACTGCGACGGAATCCATTGAGTCGAGAGCCACCTAATCGCGAAACACCGACGAAGAAGAATCTCGCCGTGATTATGGAGTTCGGAGCCACCACAGAGACGCTAACAAAGAAACTATCTAACTGCCTTGGCAGTAGCGGAAGATCTGCTTACGACGGTGTTTTCGCTGCTCCTATTAAGCTAAGAGCTCCAAACTTCACTCAATTTGATGATTACCACGAGATTTTGGTAGTTCCGGAGCTTCTTCTTCGATTCCGATTCTCGTACTTACGGAGTTCAACGAGAGGGAGCCGTGCGGATCTGAAAAAGGGTTGTACGATGCGTTGAACCATTGAGGGATTCGTAACCGAGAACTCGAATCCGTGAGCAATCCCTGGGTAAACGCCGTTGTTTTGTTTCTCATGAAGGAAGAGAGGAGAACCGTTTTGTACATAAATCCCTATTTTGTGTGTTTTATTTGTTCCTTTTCTTTATTATTTACTTCTTCATTATTTCACCTTTTATTTTATTTTCTTTATTATTTACTTCTTTATTATTTTACCTTTTATTTTCTTTTTAGGATAGTTCAAGTTTTGTTGTAGCTGTTGGGCTTAGTCAAATGCAATCTGTCTTCACACCCAACTGTGGCACCCCTCCTTGCTGACTTTGCCTCATGTTGATGGGCTAAGCCCAACTATTTTTCTCCTTGCACCTTGAGAGTTTCTATTCATACACAGCCCAAATTATTTCTTTGATTTCTCATTCTTTTATTTTGGTTTAATTGGTGTCAAGTTTAATGTTAGTCATTTAATTATTGTTGTTTGTGTAGCTTTAGAATATTTTATTATCATTAGTTTAATTTGTTATTATTAGTTTTCTTGATTAATTTTTGATTTTCTAACATTGTGGGTTTGTTAATTTATGATATATGGTTTCTTTGAGTTTATCTAAGACTTTGGACCAGGATACTCGCTTGAGGAGCAGATATTATCATGAACTTGTAATTTGGTTCTGTTTGCTTGGGAACTTGGCTTTATTCATGTGATTTTATGGTCGTCCTCTTAACCGGCTCACCTAAGGCACACCTCAAGTTTGATATTTTCTTACAAATATTCGTGAGTTTCTTTTACGCGTATTGAAGAGGCAGCGGACCTCCTCCGTTAGGTACAACTAGAACTCGATCTTACCTCTTTCGCGTCTTATTAAAATCTTGATGCCACATTTGTGTTTATTCGATTAATTGTACATCACCCTCGTGTCTAAACCATAAAACACTTAAAAGAATTTTCAAACTAATTAATTTAACATAGGGATAGAACTCCGGAGTCTAGCACTCTGCACGTTCTAAAACGAACTGCAACTGGGCTAGCCCCACGCGTAATGTTCGTTTACTCATTTGTTTTAAAACATCGATTCTAAAATGTCTAAAAACAATTATTCAAAATAACGTACGAAAACAGAACTCCGGAGTCTAGCATTCCGCACGTTCTGGATTGGACCGCAACTGGGCTAGCCCCACGCGATGTGTTCAATCACCATTCGTATATCAAAATATAAATAATCGCATAAATTAATCATACGAAAACAGAACTCCGGAGTCTAGTATTCCGCACGTTCTGGATTGGACCGCAACTGGGCTAGCCCTACGCGATGTGTTCAATCACTGTTCGTATACTAAAATATTCAAACTACCTTATTAATTTAATACGAAAACAGAATTCCGGAGTCTAGCATTCCGTACGTTCTGGATTGGACCGCAACTGGGCTAGCCCCACGCGATGTGTTCAATCACTGTTCGTATACTAAAATATTCAAACTACCTTATTAATTTAATACGAAAACAGAACTCCGGAGTCTAGCATTCCGCACGTTCTGGATTGGACCGCAATTGGGCTAGCCTCACGCGATGTGTCCAATCACCATTCCTATTCAAAACAATTCAACAATCTTAAAGGATCAGGCATGATTCATCTCCATAGGAAATTTGTTCCTCCTATCCCCACAAACACAAACAAAAATCTTACAAACAATTACTTTCAAAGGAAGAACGTGGCATTGTTTGTCGATACTTATATCCAAGTTTAAAGCTTCTTCCGATTTTATTTATTCTCAAAGAAAGAATGTGGCATTGCTTGTCGATCTTATATCCAAGTTTAAAGCTTCTTTCGATTTCTCATTTCTCAAACGTTTGTGGTGGAATAGGTGAGATACTTCTCTTAAAGATGACGACTTGTCTCTTTCTTTCAAATACAATTTAAAACTTACCAACCAATGCAAACTATTTTCCATAATCAGCGAGTAACTGAACTCCGGAGTCTAGCACTCTGCACGTTCTTGAATGCAATCGCTCCTGGGCTAGCCCCACGCGACGTGGTTCATTCGCCCTCTCGTTTTAAAACACCCTTAACAAAGATCAAATATCTTTTCTCAAACGAACATTGTTTAAATCTTTCTATCTCGCAAACAAGCTAGCGCTTCAGCCTCCTATCGCGAGCAGATAAGCCAACGCTTAGCAGTAGAATGCATTTTCAAACAATCGTTCAATTAAAAATCACAAACCGTAGTCGCACGAACTACGAAGCTCTGACTTTCCCATTGCACAAGGGAATACGTAGGCACGGGGATTTTAATCCTTCGCGAGCACAATAATAAAAAACTCTAATCTTTTCCCCGTAATAGAATTAAAATATTTCTTCAAAAGTAATCTTAACAAACTTTAATCGTTAAAAGAAGACAATAATACAAGTTAACATTTTAAGCGCAAACTAGACTAAGAGGTTCCCGTTGAGTACAACGGACGTGAGGGGTGCCTAACACCTTCCCTTTGCGTAACTGACTCCCGAACTTAGAATAGTGGTTTCGTTGACCATTCTTATCCCTTATTTAGGTTGTGTCTATATCTTCCTTTTCTCTCGTAGAATAAATAGAATTAGGTGGCGACTCTGTTGTTTATTTTAGGATCATATTTTTCGAGGTACGACAGCTGGTATGTGGCCCCGACGTTCTTGAGCCCGAAGGGTATTACGTTGTAGTAGTAATTGCCGGTCGGGGTCATGAATGCCGTGTGTCTCTTGTCCGTGTCCGACATAGGGATTTGATTATATCCGCTATATGCATCCATGAAGGACAAGAGTCTGAAACCTGCAGAGTTATCAACGAGTTTATCTATGTTAGGGAGAGGGAAAGCATCTTTGGGACAAGCCCTATTAAGATCAGTATAATTAACACACATGCGCCATTTTCCATTATTTTTCTTAACGAGGACTACATTAGAGAGTCAGGTTGTGTACTGGGCTTCAGAAATAAAATTTGCCTCTAAGAGGTCTTTTACAGCTCGCTCGGCAGCCTCTGCTTTCTCGGGGGACTGCTTGCGCCTACACTGTGCTACGGGCTTGACTTCCCGGTCCAAAGCTAATTGGTGACATGCGACCTCGGGATCTAGATCGGGCATTTCTGCGGCGTTCCATGCGAAGAAATCGGAGTTCTCCCTGAGGCACATCGCGAGTTGCTTCCTTGTTTCTTCGGGCAATCCCTTGCCTATTTTTATTGCTCTGTCAGGGTTGTCGCCCAGAAGGACGAGCTCGAACTCTCCATTCGGGATTGGTCAGAACGTATGAGCGGGAGTTTGCTCCTTGGTGGGTTTCCATTCTTCAGTTTCATCTTGGCCGATGCGACAATCGAGGTCGATGGCGTTGATTCCCTGGAGGGGAGGATCCTCGGCCCTGGGCTTTTTGCTGCTCTTTGTATTGATTGTAGCATGTCCTTTTACTGCGGCGTCGTAACACCTTCGGGCAGCTTCGATGTCGCCGTGGATGGTGACTACACGGCCTAGCTTGGTGTAATATTTCATCTTCAGGTGGACGGTAGACGGGACCGCGGTCAGCTCAGCCAACGTCGGGCGGCCGAGGATGCAGTTGTAAAGAGAGGGACATTCTATGACCAGGAACTGGATCTTGATTTCTCTGGCCGTCTCTTGCTCTCCGAAGGTGACAAGGAGCTCGATGTAACCCCAAGGCTTCGTCGTGGCTCCGTTGAATCCTTGGAGGTCGGACCCGGCGTAAGGAGATAGGTTGGTCTTGTCTAATTTTAGAGTCTTGAAAAGGTGGACGTACATGATGTCCACCGAGCTGCCTTGATCGACCAGAATGCGTCTGACGTCGAATTGAGCCATCTTGGCTCTAATCAACAATGGGATGCCCGAGTTTGGGGAACCACCCGGAAGCTCCTCCAAAAAGAAAGATATTGGGTTGGATTTGCCCCGGTACTTTGTCAGCGTTGCCTTTTGCTCGGGTGCAGTCAGAAGGAGCTCGTCGAACTTGCGTTTTACTGAAAGGGCGGCGGCCTCGCCGTTCATCCCTCCGCCTGATATGATGAGAGCAGTCGGAAAGTCTTCCCAGGAGCTGAGGGCAGTGATCCGCCCTTCGGGTGGTGTCCCGGGGAAGTTGAAATCTTCTGGTCATGATATGCAAAGGGCCACCTGATAAGAAGACTCGTCGGGGGGAGTGTCCTCCCGGGGTCTCTTCTTTTCTGGCTCTTCGTGATTGGAGGTTTCGTTCCTTCTAGTGTATTGCTTAAGGTGCCCTTCCTGGATCAAGATCTCTATTGCGTCTTTCAGGTGAACGCAGTCTTTAGTCACATGTCCGTGGCTTTTGTGGAACCTGTAGTATTTGGACTTGTCGGTGTGAGGCTTGGGTGCAGACGGTTTTGAGAACCTTACCCTGCCCTGTTTGAATTTGGAGTTGATGCATTCGGCGAGGATGCGCTCGCGGGGAGCTGTCAGTAATGTATATTCGTTGTATCGGCCAGCGGGGCCTCTTCCTTCCCGGAGTTCGCGGGGTTTCTCTTCCCTTCGCCTATCTCCGTTGCGACGGGGGACGTTCGGATCTTTGCGCATTGGGTGATCGGTGTCCCCGGTGCTGCGACTGCTGCGAGCGTTATGGGCTACCTGCTTTTCCTCGTATCTGATGTAAGCCTGGGCTTTATGCAGGAGGTCATTCAGAGTGCGGGGAGGTTCTATCCCAACGGCTCGGCTAAGCTCGCTTCCGGGCAAGAGTCCCCTCTCGAGGAGATATTTCTTCATATGTTTCGTGGTGTCTACCTCGACAGCCTCTTGGTTGATTCGTTCGATGTACGAGCGTAATGTCTCATTTTTCTTTTGTACTATGGCCTCAAGGGTTGCCTCTATCTTGGGATGGCGTCGGGAGGCTATGAAATGCCTCATGAACATGGATCTCATAACTCTCCAGGATGTGATGGATTATGGGGCCAAGCTTTTGTACCAGGCCATGGCCCCTTTCCTGAGGGTTGTTGAGAACATCCTGCATTTGAGATGCCCGATGATGTCGTTGCGATAGTCGAGCATTGCATTGACGTTGTCGACGTGATCGTCGGGGTCCATGGTCCCGTCGTATATGGCCAGATTTGGGGGTTTCTCCATGCCCTTGGGGAGTGGAGCTTCCATTATTGCCCGTGACAGGGGGCAATGCAGGTCTTCTTCGTCGCTCCTGGGTGGGGAGAGCTCGTTGGGGCTTCGCTCGCGCCTTGGTGAGGTTCCCGATCGACCGGAATCACGGCGGTCGCGTGCCCTACTCATGTTAGGCTCTGGGGAGCAGCGTCCCCGTTTCTTAGTCGTTTCTGGACGTTGTTGCGTCCTCCTCTCCTGCTGAGGTCGGACGTCTTGTCGATCAGCCTCTAGGGCCATGATTCTCTCGTGCTGCTGGTTGAGCATAGAGTTAGCCTGATTGAGGGCGTTCACCATATCAATCATTGTGGCGTCCCCTTCGACGGGAACGGGGATGGGTTGGAACGCGTCTGTCCCCTGGTTTTGAACTTGAGGTGGGTTCCCATTGTTCTCGGGTTCAGGAGACGGGGTGGCTGGGCGTCCATCTCGGGCGTCAGCCTCATGGTACTGCAGATTGTCCTCCATCGTGTAGTCGACGAGGGGACGGTTGCGTTCGTTGAGTTGCTCTCCGGACATGCTGGAAGGATGGTGTTTGAGCTTTGATCTTCTGTCGTAGAAGAAGGGGAAGCTAGTTTCCCACAGACGGTGCCACTGATCTTACCTGATCAGAAGGACCTTCCAGTGACTTGATGTAACGGCCGTAGGATGGGAGGAGAGAAAAAGTGGGGGGTGTACCTGCAAGGAACTCCAATGCTTAAGTGAGAAGAGGTACAGTGAAAAATGGTTTTTAGTATGGTGAAATCAGAATACCTGACCCTTTAATGAAAAAGGGTATTTATAGTGTGCCCCCAGCGCTGGGCCTAGATCAGCTAAGCCCAAGGAAGAACTGCCAAGGAACGCGTGAGAAGCGTGAGGACCTAGCTAAAATGTCTGGTCCTTGGTCCAACTGCCCCTATCTTTCAGGAGATAATAAGGGACAGTTGGGTGACGTGGTAAATGACCGGGCAGACTTGTTATTTTCCCATCCTGGGAGTTTGCCCGTCGTACAAGAAGCTTGTTTGACTGTGAGGTGCCCTTGCCCGTCTGCTAGGCGTCTATGCGCGGGTATATGGGCCTCTGCTCGACCTGTTGGGCCGTAGCCTGATACATTCTTGAGGCCCAGTCTAGAACAATATGTTTTCTTTAGAATGTGATAAGTATGGCTAGAAAATTTACACATTAGAAGTATGTGTTTGATTTGCTAAGAAAATAAGTAACTAAGTATTTCGATAGTACAATTTTAATTGTTACAATAAGTTAGATTAAAAATTAATTGGGGAAAAGTTGGGACTAAGATTTGACAAAAAAATAAATTTTTTTATTCTTTCTGAGATAATTTTTTTATACTTCCTCCCTCCGTCTCATAATAAATGTTTTTTTTTTATTTTTCACATTTTTTAAAATAATATTTAATTGTGTTGATTTCAATGATAAAACAAGTGTGATTTACTAAAATAATCTTATTAAAAATAGATAGTAAAATAGTTACATGAATTAAAATATAATAAATAAGGATAAGTTGGTGAAAAGAAATAATAAATATCACATTAGTATTCTAAAGGGACAAATAATTTGAAACAAATAAAAATAGAAAAAATGACATATATTGTGAGAAAAAGAGAGTACTATAATTTACTCCACTTTTTTTTTTAAAATAAGTGTTGTATTTGTATATTTCACACAAATAAAAAAAATGTGATAAATAAAGAGAAAAAAAGGAAATCATCTGATAGTGTAAAATATTTTATATTGTCAACCAATTATAATATGTATCAAACTAAAATATATTTTTATTTTAAAAATACTGATATTACATGGTAATTGTAGGTATTTTGATTAGTTACGTGTGTAGAACTCTCTTATACTAACAGGACACTACCTTTATACCAAAAATAAAATAGAGAATATCAATTTTAGGATATTATCTTTGTTATTTATTTGTGTATTTAATGATCATTAATACTAACTGAGAGAGATAAGTAAATTGAAAATGATGTACTCCTTTTTAGGGATGTCAATGGGGTGGGGTGGGGGCGGGGGACACTTCTCCATCTTTGTCCCCGCCTCCAAATTCATTCTCCATCCCCGTCCCCGATCCCCGTCATGAAGGAGTTACTATCTCCATCCCAGTTCCTCGCGGATCTTCATTCTCCACGGGGATGCCCGCGAATTCTACATTTATCCATTAACATTTTTTTAAAATATCTATATTTTCTATAAAAATAAAAAAGTACAAATATTTCACATATTTATTTTGTTTTTAAAATATTATTATTTCATATTTATAATTTTTATTAAAATTACTAATGGGACATAAAATAATGATACTCTTTTTTTATAAAATACTATAAAATTCAACAACATAATTTGTAATACTTTTTTAAGTAACAACATGCATAAATAACTACAAAATTCAACAACATAAATATGCTTGAAAAATAAAACTTCAAATAATACATGATAATTTAGTTTTTATAGGTCTCACTATTATCTTACACTTTACCAAATTAGAAATCTTAAAGTTAGTCAAAACAATCTACTTTTTCCTATAAACAATTACATGAATAAATTTATGAGAATCAAGGAGAAATAATCAACTTTTTCCTATAAACAATTACATGAACAAATTTATGAGAATCAAGGAGAAACAAACTACTTTTTTCTATAAACAATTACATGAATAAATTTATGAGAATCAAACCTTATCGATGAAATCGTAAGAGATGTGAATAATGATATCACACGATACAAAGAAGATGATGGGTAAAGGTGAGGCGCGACAGAGAAGATGGATGAGGAACCTGAATGGAGGTTTGACGGTAGAAGAAAAAAATAAACGAGTCTGATAGAAGAAAATGAACGCTTCAACTTTTTTAGGGTTTTAATATCTACATTTCTCTCTTAATGAACACATCAATATTTATTTATTTTTTAAAATAAACATAAAGAAAATGACATAAAAAGCTAATGTAAAATATAAATTATATATTAAATTAATTATATTAAAATAATAAGCGGGGCGGGGACCCCGCAGGGTAGGGGATGTATTCCCCGTCCCCGTCTCCGAAGTGCTCTTGGGGGAATTTTTCTCCTCATCCCCATCCCCACAGGGTGAAATTCTCCATCTATGGGTCCCCGAACGGGGAAATCCCCACGGGGATCCCCACTAATAGATACAAACTGACATCCCTACTCCTTTCGTACCAATTGATAAGAAAAATCGAATTTTTCACACTTATTAAGAAAGTTTTAAATTTTGTGTATTTGTTTAAATATATTTTATGGGAAGATGAAAAAACAATTTTGATTGGTTATTGTTTCTGATTTTGGACCACATCTCTAAATTTTTTAGTGGGCCGTGTGCTTTGCCCGACAGTCTAGATTATTGCCTGCGATGTTGGGCTTCTGTCCGACTGACGGATCACCTGCCCAACTGATGGGCCTCTGCCCGACGGGTTTGGGCTTATGCCCAACTGTGTCTTTTAATATTTGTTTCCTTTTAAATCCTTGTTCAATCCTTTTTATCATATACTACAACTTGTATGAGTAATTTGAAATAATAGAAGTTAAAGTTTGTATTGGCTATCTATTAGTTGTTGTATCAGTTGTGAGTTTTTATGAATAAAACATATCATTTGTGTATTGGCTTCATGAGTAATAGTTGATGTATTTTGTTGTAGTTTGTTGTCAATTTGTTGTTGTATTTTGTTGTACTTTGTTGTATTTTGTTGTCTAATAGTTGTTGTATTTTGTTGTTTAATAGTTATTGTACTTTGTTGTATTTTACTGTCTAATAGTTGCTGTATTTTTATTGTATTTTTTTGTCGAATAGTTGTTGTATTTTACTATCAATTTGACTGAATTTTGCATTTGTAAACAAACATGATGGATGCTAGAAGACATAGAAAGCAATATTGAATGGTTGAACTGAATTTTGAATGGTGGATGTTGCGGTGAGAATCGGATACCAAGCTATTAAGTGAGCTTGAATCGCAAAACATTTATGTTCACCACCGACTTTAATTTAATCCAAAGGGGAAAGGGAAAAAGATCGTAAAAACCCTAAATTAGGAGAAACTAGGTTCGGGGGTTGATTATACCTAGGGAAGGTGTTAGCATCCTAAGCATTCGCAGTATCCTACGGGAACCTCTTGTTAATATTTGTGTTATTGTTATTCATTGCTTGCTAAAACTAAGGGAACCTAAGGTTTTTATTTCTAATGGTGCTCGCACAACATCGCATCGATGCCTACGTATCGGGTATAGAATCAGAGCACTCGTAGTTCTCCTAAGGATTAACGAATACTTGGTTACGCTCAAGGTTCGCGGGGGAAAGTAAGTGTTATGGCAAACATTCACGTGACTTTAGCAAAGTCACAAAAAGTTATAAAATAAAAAGTCCTAATGGTTAAGGTTGGAAAGGAACTAGGGATGGCTAAACTTCCTATGACATTGAGTCAACTGCAGGAGTTCTTTCCCTTTTGGATTTAAATGCAAAGAAAGTAAAGTAGATAAATGAGGGTGCAAGCTCCTAAGTCTAAGGCATAGGTTGCTACTTGCAAAAATGAATTGAATAAAGTAAATAAAAATGCAAGGTAAAAGGCTTAGTAACCGGGCTATGGCTCGATATATGGATCGAGGATGCTGAGGTGGAAAACAAACGCGGTGCGTCAATTTGCTTAAGTTAGAAAGCTGTGAAGTGTAAAGACCGTGCAGATGGCGATCGTAAAACGACCGACTTACGTGTGTGAGTGAAGTGTGTAAAGTTCACTTGGCGTTGGACCAAGGATTTATTATCTTGAAAATTAATGTGCGCTTTCAATTTTATTTTAACAGGTATATGGTCATGATGCGAAATGAAATAAAACAAACATAGCGTGCATACAACCAAGACATCGGAAGATTAAATTTAAAACTCACACTAAGAGATAAACCTAAATCTAAACCTCTCACACTAATAGGATCTAAAACTAAGCTAAACAAACTCTATCTTAAACGAAGAAGAACTAAACAAATTTTTTGGATTTTTATAAAAATAAATAAATGATTAATTAAATATGTACTAAAAATAAGATAGAAAAGAAGAAATTGAATTCGAAATATTTTTGTTGTATTATTTTTTTTATGTGTATATATAAATATCTAACTAAATATAATAATAAAAATAAAATAGAAAAGAAAATTTTTAAAAAAAGTTTTTTATTTATTTTTTCTAACTAAATATAATAATAAAATAGAAAAGAAAATTTTGAAAATAAAAGTTTTTTATTATTTATTTTATATGTATATGTATATAGATTTCTAACTAAATATAATAATAAAAAGAAAATAGAAAAGAAAATTTTGAAATTAAAAAGATTTTTATTTTATTTTATATGTATATAGATTTTTTAACTAAAGAAAATATTAAAATTAAAATGCTTATTTACTTATTTGTATATACATTTCTAACTAAATATAATAATAATAGAAAAGAAAATATTAAAATTAAAATGTTTATTTATGTATATAATAATTTAACTAAGTATTTAAAAAAAAAATTAACCTAATAAAATAGATTAGTTAATATTAAATATAAAACTTAATTGAATTATGAATATATTTCTTTAGATTTTTTTCATAAAATAAAAAAAAGAAAGAGCTAATGGGCTGGTGAAGTAAACAGAGGGGGAGCTAGCCCGGTAGGCCCAAATGGGGCGCTGGAGAGAGACGGGTCGGGTCCAACCCGTGACCCGCTCCAGGTTAATGCCAAAAGGGGTAAAGTTTGCCCTAGGCAAAACGACGCCGCTTTGTGAAATGGGGGGAAAAAAACCCTTTGTCCGTCTCATTCTCTCATCGCCAAATTTCTCTCTCGCTCACAACCTCTCTGCTCTCAATCGCGGATTTCGCCTCTCTCAAATGCTATTCCCTCTCCTTCTCAGTTCGTCCGTGGCGGTGGCTTGCGTTCAGGTGGATTCGCGGCCGGTGAGGTTCGAGATGTTGAACGGTGGTGTTTCGTGGTGATCTTCTCACAGCGTTTTTTGGATGGAAGATTTGGAGTTTGTGCGAGTTTGATCGAAAGTTTTTTCTGATGTCTGATGCGTTTCGTTTTTGAGGTTTTCGTAAGTGAGTTTGGCTTGAGGATGAAAAGGAAAGGGTCCGTGAATGAGTTTTGGTTCCGGTTTTTTCGGTATGTTTTTTCCAGTGGTGGTAGCGGTGAGGTTAAGATGGCATTTCTGGGCTCGAATTCGGTTCTGATTCGGCGGAATGGTGAGGGTTTGGCAGTGATTTGAGAAATTTGGTTGATGGGTGGTGCGAGTTTGGGTTGCTGCGTGATTTGGTTCGAAGGACGGTGAAGGGTGGTTCTGATTTGACGGCGAAGGTTGTGATTTCGGTTTCTCGGTTCTCACTCTAATCTTTCTGTGTCATCATCTTTTTCTTTGTTCTGTCTCTCTTTTTTTTTTATTCTGAATTGTTTTGATTTGGTTCTGTGTTGAAAGAGAATGCAGGTTTTTGAAGAGGATTAAGGTTTGTTATGGTTTTGAAAGGTGAAAGTTTGGTGGTGGTGGAAGTTATTCGAAGTTTGGAGCAAAAGGAGTGGTGTTTTGCAAAATGTAATGGTTTTTGGTTGAAATGTTACTGGATCTGTGTGTTGTTTAAAGAGTATGAGCAGGGTCATGAAATGAGAGTGTGAGTTTTTGCAGAGTTTTTATTATGAATCATTGGTGGTTGTGTTGTTGGTTCAGATTTCTGATTTTGTAAGGATTCTTTGTTCAGGTGATTTGTTTTGCAGGAAAAGTTTGAAGGCGTTGAGTTGAAGAAATGTTTGGTGTAGGTTGGTTCGATGAAGAGTGAGGTTGATTGAGGTTTGCGGAACTCTGTTTTTGCTGTTTGCAGGTTTGAAGAAGAATGTATGAGAAGTGGTTGAGGTTTGGTTGAAACGATGCATACGGTTTGTGCCATGAAAGGGGTGTTTCGGCTACTGTGTACAAATGGATAGGAGGCTTTGTTGAAGAACTGAGAAATGGTCTGTGTTTGTTGGGAAAAAAAAAGAAAAAAAAATGGCTTGTGGTAAGGTTCTCGACGTGGTTTTGACAGAGTTTTTTTTGTTTCTGTTATTGTGATTGGTTTGAAGAGGGTTGGCTTGTTATTGATGATGTTTTTTTCTGGTTTTATCTTGCAGGTTGAATGTGAAGGGTGTAGAGGTTAAGGATTGTTGGCTGCTGTGGTGGGAATGTGGCTCCAACGGAAAATAATGCGAACCTTACTACTCTCCTTACTACCCCCTAGATTCTACCACACACATCACAAAAACGCAGCTCATAGCATAAACTTAGACATCCGAATCAAAGCAAAGAAGCATTCTTTAACGGAAACATTACGAGAACAGAGTTCTCTCACATATTAACAAGGCAAAACACAAAGGTATCAAGACAAAAGAGAAGAAGAAAAGAAAACTCACAAAAGCGGAGCTAGTCCGATCGTTCTTTCTGGTAACAATGCACAGGTGATTCTCCTTTCTTTATGCTTTGAACTTTTAAATTCCTCACTTTCTCTTCTGATGTTCTTCTGAGTTCTGGTATATGTATTGAGGCTCTATGTGGCTGTGTTATTTTTTATGAATGATGTTTTGTGGCCCTGGTTTTTTGTATATGGAGCTGGCTTTATATAGTGGCTGTTCTGGTTCAATTTTTTTCTCTAATGTAACAGTGCCCTGTATGACTTCCCTAGGTTTCTTTTTTATGTGAATTTGAAAATGTGTACTGGATAACTTGTAGGTGAAGGGTTGGAGGATTATGGGACAAGGTCTGGATGTTGCAGCAATAGTGGGGAGGTGGAGCAGAGTTTTGTGTGCTGTGCAGACCTGCTGTAGGTGGAGCAGGGGCTGAACCTGTCTTGTGGCTTGTAGGTGGAAAAGTGGAGCAGGGGATTTGTGCCTTGTGGTCCTGCTGTGTGCTGCCCCTTCCCTCTTTCTTCTTTTTTTTTTTTTTAAATTCTACTTCTCCAATGCAATTGTAACATTATGCTGATGTGAATATGACAAGAATGAATGGGAAACTTATGCTATGTGAATGTATGATCATGGAATGATTTATGTTTGGATAAAATAGGGATGAACATAATGTTTGCTTTGAATGAAATGAATTTGTGAACTTGAATTTATGAAATATTGAATGAATTTTATGTGATTATGTGAATGATAAATGACTTGAAAAAAAATAGACAAGGTTTGAACATTATGAATGAGTTATGAGAATTAATGAAATATGAGTATGATAGTATAGACATGGAATTGAATTTGAAATTTTGAAATTGGAATTGATTCTTGAATTGAAATTGGAAATGATTCTTGAACATGATTTGGAACTTGATTTTAAAATATTAAAAATTGAAAATGGAATTGGAATTAAATTGGAACTTGAAGCTTGTGAATAGAAATTGGAATTGAGACTTGGTAACAGGATTTAGGATTGAAATTGAATGGAAAAAGAATTTAATTGAAATTTGAAAATGAGGCTTGAATAGAAGTTAAAGTTTAGATAAGACATTTGAATTGAGAACTTGTATTCGAAATTGAAATGAAATTTGGGCTAGAAAATTTGGTATAAAACTTAGAAATTAAATTGAATTTGAAGAGGAAAAAAAAATTTGGAAATTGAATTGGATTTTGAAGAAGAAAAAAAAAACAGAATTTAAACTTTGAATTACAACTCGAAAATGGAAATGATTTAGTGACTTGGAAATGACTTAGAACTAAAAATAAAAGCTGGAATTAGAAATGGAAAATGGGGTTGAAATTTGAAACTTGGAATTGAATTTTTGAAATTAAAATAGAATTAAATTGGAATTTGAATCTTATGAATAGAAATCAAAATTGAATTGAGAACTTGAATTAGACTTGGAAGTTGGAAACGAAATTGAACTTGAAATTAGAATAGGAAGCTCGAAGTAGATTTTTTTTATAAAAATGGAATGGAAATTTAAACTCGCAATTTGGATTTGAAATGTGACTAGAATTTGAAATTAACACTTGAACTTTTGAAAATGACTTAGAAACTTGAAATTGAATTTGGTATGAACAATGAAAAGCTGTAATGGTGAGATGAATGTATAATGTGAAATGTTAGGGGTAAAATTTGGACTTGGAATGAATTTGATACAGAAACGAAAACGGGAAGTATTCAAAGTGATAAACCAACAGGTTCAAGTGTAACTGTTGACACTAAGAATAACAAAAGACGGGAACAAAAGGAAATCCAAAGCGTTGGATCAACGAACACAGACAAAACAAAATAAAATTCAAAGTGACTGCACAGTGGCTCGATGCGACCAACTGTCACTGAGAATGACAACAACAAACTTATTCAAAGTGAACGCGCAGTGGCTCGATGCGACCAACTGACACCATGAATAACAACAAAAATATTCGAAGTGAATGCGCAGCGGCTCAATGCGACCAACTGACACCAAGAATAACAACAAAATAAACATTCAAAGTGAATGCACAGCGGCTCTATGCGACCAACTGTCACTGGAAACGATAAACGTAATATTCAAAGTGAATGCGCAGCGGCTCGATGCGACCAACTGACACTAAGAATACAACAAAATAAACATTCAAAGTGAATGTGCAGCGGCTTTATGCGACCAACTGACACCAAGAATACAAATAAGACAAGGAAATAAATCGAAGTGGTAGATCAATGGCTCTATGCGACCAATTGACTTTGAGAAATGAAAAGCAACAACATATTCAAAGTGAATGCGCAGCGGCTCGACGCGACCAAACTGACACTAAGAATACAAATAAGACAAGGAAATAAATCGAAGTGGTAGATCAATGGCTTTATGCGACCAATTGACTTTGAGAAGTAAAAGCAACAACATATTCAAAGTGAATGCACAACGGCTCGATGCGACCAACTGTCACTGAGAATGACAACAACAAACTTATTCAAAGTGAACGCGCAATGGCTCGATGCGACCAACTGACACCATGAATAACAACAAAAATATTCGAAGTGAATGCGCAGCGGCTCGATGCGACCAACTGACACCAAGAATAACAACAAAATAAACATTCAAAGTGAATGCACAGCGACTCTATGCGACCAACTGTCACTGGAAACGATAAACGTAATATTCAAAGTGAATGCGCAGCGGCTCGATGCGACCAACTGACACTAAGAATACAACAAAATAATCATTCAAAGTGAATGTGCAGCGGCTTTATGCGACCAACTGACACCATGAATAACAACAAAAATATTCAAGATGAATGTGCAGTGGCTCGATGCGACCAACTGACATTGGAAATGATAAACATAATATTCAAAGTGAATGCGCAGCGGCTCGATGCGACCAACTGACACCAAGAATAACAATAAAAATATTCAAAGTGGAAGCGCAATAGGTTCGAGACCTATTGACACTAAGAATGGAAGCCAAGATACAACTCAAAGTGAATGTGCAACAGGTTAGAAAAACCGATTGACACTAAGAATGATAAAGACAAAGTAGTCAAAGTATTCAAAATGGTAAATTAGCAGGTTCAAATGTAACTGCCGACACCGAGGATAAGGAAGGAAATCACAGTGATTTAGTAGTGGCTCCATGCGACCAGCTAGCATTGGGGATATAATGCAAATCAACCAAAGATAGATCAACGGCTCTAGGCGACCGGCTAACACGAAAAAGTAACAACAAAATATGTTGGAGTTTTCAAATAAGATAAAACATCCAACCTCTGGAAATTCCTTCAGGAACCATCAGGAGAAAGGTACAGGTATGTACCAAAATCAAATGGACTTGGATTCAAGCAACCTGTTTCACGGTCTGCTTAAAAGATTTGTGCCAATGACAATTGGACTTCAAGGAGATATTGGTGGTCATAAAGACAAATACCAACCACAATTAGAATTCCACGGGGAACACCAGCAATTACTGGGGACAAAACATTGGTAAACCAAACTTCGGGTACCAACAACAATGAATTCTCAAATTGAACAATAATGATATCTGGACTTGGAGTTAGACAGACGACAACTGGGGAAAGACAAATGCTAATGTCAAATGCGCATGATTGAGCATGATGCGAATGATCATGATATGCAAATGCTAACTCTAAAGAGACAAAGAGTTTTGACAAGACTCAAAAAGGAGTAGGCTCTCAACACTAATACTCAGATGAGCAATATGAAAAAACACTGAGGAGATGTCTTCGAATTTTGGAAATCATGCTTGGTCCAAGGATCCATCCAAGAGTGTTATCTGTTTTGAACTCTATGGGGATTGCTGTAATAATAGTATAAAAGTGTTGTTGCAAACCAGGACTTCTTGGGGAAACAGAAGGTTTTTCCAATTTTTCCAAAGTCAAAGAAACTTAAAAGTTTTTCAGTATGCTTTCAAAAAAACATTTTTTTTTTTTTTTTAAAAACTTGTCATTTTTAGAGTTAAATTGTAATCAAGTGACGGCATTTTGCATAACAAAAGAAAATAAGAAGCTGAACAACAAAATTCATAGACAAAGTTTGTATTTTATTCAAGAATGGTAGCTTGCCAATGGCAAAAACTCCATGGGAAATTACAATTTGAAATGGCAATGGGGAAAGGTTTACATTGAATCCAACGACCACTACAATCCCTAATAACTAAGACTGCCCGACACCTTGCTTCTGACAAGAGCAATTGGATTGGTCTTCCAGTATGATTCTTCAGTAATGGTAAACACCATCTGACACAGTCAAATGCCTTTGTCCCTAACTTTTGCCTGGATCGCCCTTTCGGGTTTTCAATCCACCGGGACGCTCTTTTTTGCCTAAGCCGCCCTTTCGGGTTTTCAACTTAGCGAGCTCTTATTTTTTCATTTTTATCCCTAACTTTTGTCTGGATCTCCTTCATAGGTTTCTATCCACCGGGATACCCATTTTTGCCTAGGCCGCCATTTCTGGTTTTCGACCTATCGGGTTTTATTTAGGCATAATATTTTTTGACTGCATCAGAATTCACCGGGTGCTTCAGCTGTTCACCATCCATAGTTGTAAGGATTAAGGAACCTCCGGAGAATGCCACCTTCACAACATATGGGCCTTCATAGTTAGGACTCCATTTTCCACGCATGTCTTTGTGGACTGGCAAGATTTTCTTGAGTACAAGATCTCCTTCTTTGAATTCTCCGAGACGGACTTTCTTGTCAAATGCTCTCTTGATGCGCTTTTGGTACAACTGGCCATGGCACATGGCGGTCATCCTCTTCTCGTCAATAAGATTCAGTTGGTCAAACCTGTTCTGGACCCACTCATCTTCCTCCAGTTTGGTTTCCATCAAGATTCTCAAAGATGGTATCTCTACTTCAATAGGGAGAACTGCATCCATCCCATACACCAGAGAGAAAGGGGTTGCCCCTGTTGAAGTGCGAACTGATGTTCTGTATCCGTGTAAAGCATATGGTAACATCTCGTGCCAATCTTTGTAAGTTTTTACCATCTTCTGCAGAATCTTTTTGATGTTCTTGTTTGCAGCTTCAACAACTCCATTCATCTTCAGACGATACGAAGAAGAGTTATGATGTTCAATCTTGAATGTCTCACACAACTCTTTCATTGTTTTATTGTTCAAATTGGTCCCATTATCTGTTATGATTCGGCTTGGGATCCCATAGCGGCAGATAATTTGGTTCTTGATGAAGCGGGCAACCACTTGCTTTGTCACGTTGGCGTAGGAAGTTGTTTCTACCCATTTGGTGAAGTAATCAATTGCGACCAAGATAAACCGATGACCATTGGAAGCTTTAGGCTCAATTGCCCCTATCATGTCAATGCCCCACATTGAGAAAGGCCAAGGCGATGACAGAACATTCAAAAGTGTTGGAGGTACGTGCACCTTGTCGGCATAAATCTGGCATTTATGACACTTCCTGGCATACTTGAAACAATCTGATTCCATGGTCAACCAGAAATATCCAGCTCTCAAAATCTTCCTGGACATGGCATGCCCATTGGCATGTGTTCCAAATGATCCTTCATGGATTTCCCTGATCAATAAGTCTGCTTCGCGTTTGTCCACACATCTGAGTAGAACCATATCATGATTTCTCTTGTAAAGCACATTGTTGCTGAGGAAAAATTTGGACGCCAATCTTCTTAAAGTCTTCTTGTCTAGAATTGTTGCATCCGCTGGGTACTCTTGATTCTGCAAATAGTTCTTGATGTCATAGAACCACGGTTTCTCATCAGTTTCCTCTTCGACCAGTAGACAGTAGGCTGGTGCAGTTCTTCGCTCGATTGTAATGAGTGGAGCTTCATTAAGAAATCTGACTTGAAACATAGAGGCCAACATTGCCAAAGCATCTGCAATTTGATTTTCTGCCCTTGGAACATGATGGAAAGTGACTTTGTCAAAGTATTTAATTAACTCCACAATATGGGCCCGATAAGGGATCAACTTCTCGTCACGGGTCTCCCATTCACCTTTGATTTGATAGATTACTAAGGCTGAGTCTCCATATACATCCAGAATCTTGATTCTGGTATCAATTGCAGCTTCGATACCCAAAACACATGCTTCATACTCTGCGATGTTGTTTGTACATTCAAAGCACAATCTAGCCGTGAAGGGAGTATAACCACCATCAGGATTCATCAAAACAACCCCTACACCATGCCCCATGTAGTTAGAGGAACCATCAAACATCATCTTCCAACGAGACCCTGGCTCGGGACCTTCATCTGGACCTGGAACTTCACAGTCCTTTATCAACATAATGTCCTCGTCCGGGAAATCGAATTTCAAAGGTTCATAATCTTCGACAGGATGATCAGCAAGGTATTCAGATAAAACACTGCCTTTAATAGACTTCTGGGTTACATACTGGATATCATATTCGGATAACAACATGTGCCAACGGGCGAGTCTTCCTGTCAAGGCAGGCTTCTCAAAGATGTACTTTATTGGATCCATTTTCGAGATCAACAAAGTAGTGTGACAAATCATGTACTGCCTGAGGCGTCTAGCAGCCCATGCCAAGGCACAGCAAGTTTTCTCTAAAAGAGAATATCTGCTTTCACAGTCTGTGAACTTCTTGCTTAAATAATAAATGGCATGCTCCTTACGACCAGTTTCGTCTTGTTGGCATAATACGCAACCCATAGATCCCTCGAGCACAGTCAGATACATGAAAAGAGGCCTCCCTGGAGTAGGTGGGATCAAGATAGGGGGTTCATGTAGATAAACCTTAATCTTCTCAAAAGCCAGTTGACAATCAGGACTCCACTCAATTGCTTGATTCTTCCGGAGTAACTTGAATAAAGGCTCACAAGTAGCAGTCATGTTGGAGATGAATCTGGAGATGTAGTTCAATCTTCCAAGGAAACCTCTGACTTGCTTTTCTGTTTTTGGAGCTGGCATCTCTTGAATTGCTCTGACCTTATCTGGATCTACTTCAATTCCTTGCTGACTAACAATAAAACCAAGTAACTTTCCTGATCGGACACCAAAAGTACACTTAGCTGGATTCAGACGCAGTTGGAACTTTCTGAGACGCTCAAATAACTTCAAGAGATGATTCAAATGATCCTCCTCACACTGTGATTTGGCAATCATATCATCCACATAGACTTTTATCTCTTTATGCATCATATCATGGAAAAGGGTGACCATTGCCCTCTGATAAGTGGCTCCTGCATTTCTGAGACCAAATGGCATAACCTTGTAACAATAAGTGCCCCATGGTGTGATGAATGTAGTCTTTTCCATATCATCAGGATCCATCTTGATCTGGTTATATCCTGAAAATCCGTCCATGAAGGAGAAAACATCAAATTTAGCAGTGTTGTCAACCAAAGTATCAATATGCGGAAGAGGGAAATCGTCCTTTGGACTAGCTCTATTCAAATCCCTATAGTCCACACACATTCTGACTTTGCCATCCTTTTTAGGGACTGGCACAATATTAGCTACCCACTCAGGGTACTTCGCAACTGCGAGGAATCCAGCATCAAACTGCCTTTTGACCTCTTCTCGAATCTTCAGAGCCATGTCCGGTCTTGTTCTTCGGAGCTTTTGCTTTACAGGAGGACAATCTGGTTGAAGAGGTAACTTGTGGACCACTATGTCTGTGTCTAAACCGGGCATATCCTGATATGACCATGCAAACACATCTGCATATTCTCTGAGAAGCTTGACCAATCTTTCTCTGATGTCTGCCCCAAGTGTTGTACCAATCTTGACTTCCTTCTTGTCTTCATCAGTGCCAAGATTGATGGTCTCTACCTGCTCCTTATGTGGCTGGATCTCTGTGTGCTCATACTCAACTAATCTTGCCAGTTCTTCGGGAATGTCACAATCTCCCTCACTTTCATCTTCCGCTTGGTAGATGGGCGAATCAAAGTTAGGAGAGAATGTAGAGTCATTGGATTCAACAGGGTTTTCGCTTATTCTGCATATGATAATGATTTGCTTTTATTAAAAGTGGAAAATAGAGAAATGCAAGAGAAAAATCTTTTTTATAAGTTTTGAAAGATTGCCATTTTCTTTTAAAAGGTGAAAAGAGAGAGAGAGAGAAAAACAGTAAATGATCAAAATAAGAGTTTAACAAAATGCCTTCATTGATAATAACTTTGAAAATGAGAAGGGGCCCTACAAAATACTCCCATAGCCTTGGGCAGAGCTAGGGAACTTTGAAAACATTTAAAAAAACAATAAATTACTTTGACGATGGAAAAAACTCTGGGATCTCGACTGCCTCCCAATTGCCCAAGGCTTCTTCACACTAATACACCAAATGATTCACATCTTCAACTTCAGAACCCCCATCAATTGCATTGATCTGATAGCCAGCACTGGAAAACACCTCTTGGATGGTCTTCGGACGTCCTTTAACGGAGGTTGACGCTCCTTCCTTCACATGAGTCGGTTTGTAACCCAACCCGCAACGATCTAGCTTCTGTTCGACTTCAATGACATCACCCCAACCTTCATAGCTTCTTTCTTCAATGGTGGAAATGGTACTCTTCAGCGATGCAAAAGATGGGATACCCTTCCCTTTTGGTTCCTCTACTTCCAAAAGGACAGCATTGGCTATCTCAAGAGCTTAGAAAGAAGTTTCCAAAGCATCTTCATCATCCTCAATATAGCTAAAGGATGAAAGGTTACTGACCATGAGATCTTCTTCACCAGACACAGTTACCAACTTATTATCGACTACAAACTTCATCTTCTGGTGTAGGGTAGAAGTGACTGCCCCAGCGGCATGGATCCAAGGTCTTCCGAGCAAGCAACTGTAATTGGGGTTAATGTCCATAACCTGGAAAGGGATTTTGAACACCTGTGGCCCAATCAAGATCGGTAAGTCTACTTCTCCAATAACAGTCCTCCTTGACCCATCAAAAGCTTTCACAATCAGTGCACTGGGCATCATCTCTGCCCCTTGATAAGATAACTTGGCAAGCGTTCTTTTCGGCAAAACATTCAATGAAGATCCTGTATCCACAAGAACTCTTGCTAAAGTATCCTCTTGACATTTTACAGATATGTGGAGAGCACAGTTATGGTCCAAGCCTTCCTTTGGAAGATCCTCCATACTGAAGCTGAGATTGTTACATGCAGTGATATTGGCAATGACTCCATCAAACTGATTCACTGTTATATCATGTGTAACATGGGCTTGGGCTAGTAATTTCTGGAGAGCACCTCGGTGGGCCGGAGAATGCATTAGAAGTGATAGGATAGATATTTTGGAAGGTGTTTGATGTAGCTGATCAATAACCTTATAATCACTCCTCTTAATGATTCTGAGAAACTCTGCATCCTCTTCTCCCAAGACTACCCCTTTATCCTGGTTGACAACAGCTGGAATGACTTCTTTAGGCGGAACCGTATTGGCTTGCTGAGTATAAACACAACCACTGCAAGTTAAACGACCTGCACCCGCTATGTCAGCACTTGCCACTTTTGAAACTTCCTTCTGACTAGCTTTATCAATCTTCTGATGAATTTTCCCTGTATCATACTTCCATGGAACTGCTTTAGTGTCTTCATAAAGGAAAGGGTTACTCCTTTGTTCAAACCTTGGCTCAGGTATATTGAAAATGGGTATCACAGGCTCTGGCATATTAAAGATGGGTTGAACTCTTGAGGACTCAGGCAGGTTGAACACTGGCACCAAGGTAGAATCAGATTCAGGCAAGTTGAAAATGGGTTCAATCATTGCCACTTCATCCTTCTTCTCACGACCGCTTACTTGTAAAACACCCAGATTAATCAAATTTTGACGTCTTTTAAGACCAATTCACATCCCTTTGGGTTATCTGCACAAGCTTCACAATTTTTATGACAGTTCCTCATCATACCCACTTCTACTAACTTCGCATGGAAGTCTCTAAGCGGGGTCTTGATCTCTGTAGCGTTGAAAATCAAACCTTCGTCAGACTCGTCAACAATGGCATTTATGGACCCATGCTTGGGTAAAGGATTATCCTTGACATTCGGACCAGTATTCCCAAATGACAGAATGTTTTTCTCCATCAAATCTTTCACGATGTACTTCAAAGCATAACAACCCTCCAAATCGTGCCCTGGGGCACCTTCATGGAATAAACAGTGGGCATTTGAGTTGTAATTTGGTGGGAGCGGATTTGGTGGAGGACCCAAAGGCCTTGGAGTAACCAAACCTTTCTTCAGCAGTGAAGGATATAATTCAGTATAAGTCATAGGGATTCGAGGATTAGGAGGCCTTCCTCCTGGTCTTCTATTCTGAAAGTTGGGATTCGGATGAGGAGCTGGAGTCCTCTGCTGGTAGGCTGAAGCATTGGGCGCTTGTTGATAGCCTGGATTGTTGAGCATTGGCTGATAAGCTGGAATCACTGGAGCCGCTTGCTGATACATTGGTACTGCTTGAGTTGGCCGATATATCGGGACTTGTGGATTATATGACGGTTGAACCGCCGCTACATAAGGATGTTGGGCATACTGTGGTGGATGAGCATACCGCTGTTGAGCCACAGGTGGATGTCTCTGCCAAAGCGGATTTCTTCTTTGACTTGTCATTATTGCATTCGTTTCACCCTCTTTCTTCTTGTGGAAATTACTGGTAAATTTCTTGACATTACTTCCACTACCAGTGCTGGCACTGCCAGATGCACCACTCATCTTTCCACTTTTTAGTCCAAGTTCAACCTTGATTCCCACAGCTACAAGGTCAGAGAAGCTAGCAGTTATGCTCCCCACCATTCTGTCATAGAATTCTGGTCGCACAGTATCAACAAACCAGTCAGCTAATTCTCTTTCAGTCAATGGGGGCTCTACCTGAGAAGCGGTCCCCCTCCACCTCTGAGCATATTCTTTAAATGATTCAGAATCTTTTTGTGACATACTCAACAGTTGCCTCCTATCGGGAGCAAGGTCCATATTGTATTTATATTGCTGGATAAAAGCATCTACCAAGTCTTGGAAACTGCGAATCTTCGACTGGTCTAGCGTTAGATACCATTTGGAGGAGATTCCCTTCAGACTGTCCTGGAAGCAGTGGATCATTAATTTATCATTGTCCACCTGTGCAGCCATTCTTCGATAGTACATCAAGAGATGGTTCTTAGGATAAGTTGCGCCCTCATACATATCAAAAGTGGGTATCTTGAACTTTGGAGGTATTACCAATCCAGACACCAGACACATCTCTCTAGCAGCGGCCCCAAAGATCTGGTCGCCTTCAATCGCTCTTAACCTTTTTTCAAGGGTATCAAAATTCTCTTGCATCTTCTCATGTTTCTCGTCTCCGTTTTCAGACATATCGGGCGCGTCATACCCTTGAGGGTCATTAAAGTATGGTTGGGCACGAGTGTGCACAATGTCTGGTGTAAAATTAGCAACTGCATGGTTCTCTTCATTAGTCACAGGAATAGTCTGTTGAGCAGCAAATCCTTGAGGATGAGGCACAAAACCTTGGGAAGGAAATGCCATACCCTGAGAAGGAGGTGCGAAACTTTGAGAAGCTAAACCTTGGGATGGAGGGAAGAAACCCTGAGCAGCAAGTCCTTGGGAAAAAGGAATAAAACTTTGAGAAGCAAAACCTTGAGAAGGAGGGATGAATCCATGAGTAGCCAGTCCTTGAGAAGAAGGAATAAAACTTTGAGAAGCAAAACCTTGAGAAGGAGGGACGAATCCATGAGTAGCCAGTCCTTGAGAAGAAGGAATGAAACTTTGAGAAGCAAAACCTTGAGAAGGAGGGAAGAAACCCTGAGTAGCAAGTCCTTGGGAAGAAGGAATAAAACTTTGAGAAGCGAAACCTTGAGGAGGAGGGACGAATCCATGAGGAAGCCCAAAAGGAGGCCAGGTCACAGCGGTAGTGACTGATGACGGAGGCTCAGTCGTTGCAGTGACAATTTCTGACACCACAGTCTGTTGGGTATCCATATTCGCTCGAATGACCTGCAACATTTCCATCATCTGACCCATATTTCCACGAATATCAGTAAGCTTCTCGTTAACTCTGTCTATCTCTAGATCTCTTTCAGCCATCCTCTTTCTGGCTTGAGCTCGAGTGTAGTATTTGCGTGAGAGCCTCAGTGTGAAAGCTGGAGAGCAGATGACGGGAATGAGTTTTATGAAAAAATGCAAATGAAATGCCAAATGTATGAGTGCAATGCGAAAATTAAATTTTATTCAAGGAACTTAAGAAACAATTTGCAAATACCAAGGAACACATAATAATCAAAAGGATATGATTTCATTAAATTCAAAAAGTGATACAAAGTCTTGAGTACATCTTCAAAAATCCCAAACAAAGCTTAATAAAACAAAGACAAAGTCCTAAGGAGATTCTCCTAAAAGCCTCAAGTTGAGCTTCTCGATTTGTGCCTTCATCTGAGCCCTTTCAAGTATAAGTTGATCCACGATCGACTTCCAAGAAGTGTCCCCTTGAGTGCTGGAGGAAAATAAATCCTTTTGCGCTTTCCTTTTCTTGCTGGAGAGCTCTTCTTCTTCCTTCATCTTCAGTTGTCTTCTAAGTTCTTCATTCTCACTACTGATGATCTGATGTCGATTCTTCCATGCATTCTTCTCTCGAAGCTCTTTCTCCAAATCAATCTTAAGCTTCTCTGCATCGTCCATGAAGATTAGAATGGGTTTCTTGAAGGTCATAGGATCCTGGCGAGGGTAAGGCATCTTCAGACTGATTTCCCTATCTCGTACCCATTGGAGATAGGGTTCCATAGAAACACAATTCGGCTTTCCCAAGCTACTCCTCCCCTTCCTATGGATGTACTTCCAAGCTTGTATAATCTGTTTCTTGAGCTCTGGTTCTTCGTCATCCTTAAAGAAAATTCCTTCCACTTCAACACTCTTAGGTTTGTCCTTCAACGGATACCCGAGTTGGCGGCGAGTCAAAACTGGATTATAGCTGATTCCTCCCTTAGTGCCAAGAAGAGGTACATTAGCAAAATCACCACAACTATCAATAATTAATGCTCCATCATAAACACGATTGTACCAACTAATGTCAGAGTGGGTAAGAGACATGATCCTTTGTGACCACCACAAACCATCCTTAAGGTTCCAAAATGAAGCTGACTTAGGCAAGTGCGAAATAAACCACTCGTACAACAATGATGCACAACAAGTAATCATCCCTCCCTTACGGTGATTCCTCAGATGGATGGAATGGTAAGTGTCTCCGAGCAAAGTAGGGACCGGGTTCTTCTTCAGAAATATTTTGATGGCGTTCAGGTCTACAAAGCCTTCAAAGTTTGGGAAAAGTAACACTCCATATATTAGCAGAATAAAGGTCGCCTCAAAAGCTTTCATATCCTTCACACTAACAAAATTCTTGGCCTTTTCTACCAAAAACTTTGTAGGGAATCCAAAAATCTTTCCTTTATGGGTCATATTTGCCTTGACCTCAGGAACACTCAAATATGTCTCCTTTGCAATCTCCGCTTCTTCAGGGTCCTTCTCTAGAACAGGGAATGGAAACTCATCCTTAACACGTGATCCCACCAGAAATGAATACTCTTCCAAAGTAGGCGCCAATTGGTAATCAGGGAACGTAAAACAATGATAGAGAGGATCATAAAACTGGAGCATCACAGAGAGCAACCTTCCATCCCACTCAGTCTTAAGTAAGGCTAAAAGTCTCCTATGCTTCTCCATGAAGGCTTCTTGATCCAAAACCAAATCTCTTAATTTCCTTAGGTCTTCGAGTTTGGGATTTTTGAATGTGTACTTGACAGTCTTTCTTCTTCCAAAGTCCATGATGATACCTACGATATTTGCAAAGATAGAGTTTCTGAGTTCCTTGAATAAATTGGTAAAAATGATGCTTCATGATGCGTGAATGCATGAATAGACAAACACAAACAAGGCTTAGGTTCAAAGCTTGCATGAGGTCGAAGGTTCAACCCTCCCAAAAAGGTATGTACTATGAGTTTATTTGTACCTGTACAACGGGTTCTAAAAGTTCCCAGAATCATTGTCCCATCTTTCGGATATTACAGACTTCCCAACTCAACTTGGTGATCAATAATATTCTCAAGAGAGTCTCATCCGAGTGTAGTATCGCGTATCAACTATTTCGGATTTGCACCCTCATAGTCATCGCACCACATCCCTAAAAGGCCAAGTGGGGGTAAATGTTCTACGGTCCTCAGCATTAATGGCTCTCAGGTCGAATATAGTAATGCTTTCACGACTGAACTCGATCAACAAAACTACATCTGAGGAGGCCTCCGCTGAGTGGTGGTGTCTCAAGTCAACTTGGTCGGGACTCAACTCCCTACAAGCCTTCTTGAATATACCACCGTCCTATCTTATTTTGCACTCAAGTCCGGGTTATGACTTATCTCACCGCACATGGAGCACCCAACAAAAATCCAAAATAATAACAAGCAATACAACAACAAATATACAAATATACAAGGTGGGCTTAACCCTCAAAAATAGAATCCCCAGCAGAGTCGCCATTTCTGTTGCGGTGAGAATCGGATACCAAGCTATTAAGTGAGCTTGAATCGCAAAACATTTATGTTCACCACCGAATTTAATTTAATCCAAGGGGGAAAGGGAAAAAGATCGTAAAAACCCTAAATTAGGAGAAACTAGGTTCGGGGGTTGATTATACCTAGGGAAGGTGTTAGCATCCTAAGCATCCGCAGTATCCTACGGGAACCTCTTGTTAATATTTGTGTTATTGTTATTCATTGCTTGCTAAAACTAAGGGAACCTAAGGTTTTTATTTCTAATGGTGCTCGCACAACATCGCATCGATGCCTACGTATCGGGTATAGAATCAGAGCACTCGTAGTTCTCCTAAGGATTAACGAACACTTGGTTACGCTCAAGGTTCGCGGGGGAAAGTAAGTGTTATGGCAAACACTCACGTGACTTTAGCAAAGTCACAAAAAGTTATAAAATAAAAAGTCCTAATGGTTAAGGTTGGAAAGGAACTAGGGATGGCTAAACTTCCTATGACATTGAGTCAACTGCAGGAGTTCTTTCCCTTTTGGATTTAAATGCAAAGAAAGTAAAGTAGATAAATGAGGGTGCAAGCTCCTAAGTCTAAGGCATAGGTTGCTACTTGCAAAAATGAATTGAATAAAGTAAATAAAAATGCAAGGTAAAAGGCTTAGTAACCGGGCTATGGCTCGATATATGGATCGAGGATGCTGAGGTGGAAAACAAACGCGGTGCGTCAATTTGCTTAAGTTAGAAAGCTGTGAAGTGTAAAGACCGTGCAGATGGCGATCGTAAAACGACCGACTTACGTGTGTGAGTGAAGTGTGTAAAGTTCACTTGGCGTTGGACCAAGGATTTATTATCTTGAAAATTAATGTGCGCTTTCAATTTTATTTTAACAGGTATATGGTCATGATGCGAAATGAAATAAAACAAACATAGCGTGCATACAACCAAGACATCGGAAGATTAAATTTAAAACTCACACTAAGAGATAAACCTAAATCTAAACCTCTCACACTAATAGGATCTAAAACTAAGCTAAACAAACTCTATCTTAAACGAAGAAGAACTAAACAAATTTTTTGGATTTTTATAAAAATAAATAAATGATTAATTAAATATGTACTAAAAATAAGATAGAAAAGAAGAAATTGAATTCGAAATATTTTTGTTGTATTATTTTTTTTATGTGTATATATAAATACCTAACTAAATATAATAATAAAAATAAAATAGAAAAGAAAATTTTTAAAAAAAGTTTTTTATTTATTTTTTCTAACTAAATATAATAATAAAATAGAAAAGAAAATTTTGAAAATAAAAGTTTTTTATTATTTATTTTATATGTATATGTATATAGATTTCTAACTAAATATAATAATAAAAATAATATTGTTTCTCTGCCTGAGATGTTCTACCATGAAGAAGGGTACTTTATGTTAAAGTTCCAATCCATAGAAGAGAGGGATATGGTGATTATGAGAGGCCCCTATACTATCCAAAATGCTCCAATGATTTTGAAAGAATGGAGCCCCAAATTCAATTTCAACAGAGATATGCTTCGAATGGTTCCATTATGGGTGAAACTCCCTCAACTTCCTCTTCATCTCTGGGGGCAAAGCAGTTTAGGGAAAATTGGAAGTGCCATTGGAAATCCATTGTTCTCGGATGAATGTACGGCGAGTAAACTGCGTGTGTCATATGCAAGAATTCTTGTGGAGGTGGATATCACTCAGAAGCTAAAGGAAGTGATCCTCATTCAGGACTGTGAGGGGAATAAGATCCCTCAGCCGGTGGAATACGAATGGAAACCGAAATTCTGTGCTAAATGTCAAAAACTGGGCCACTCTTGTCCTCAGGTCCAAAGTCCAGCTAAACAATGGATACCTAAAGAGGGGAATACAAATGTTAAGGAGCAGGAGAAGAATGTAACCACAAAGAATGATGTTAGCAAGGTCCAAGACATGAATGAAACTGTTCTGTCCCCTAAAGAGACAATGGGGGAGGCTAGCTGCTCTTGGATACCAGTGCTTTCCACCATGAGAAGTAAAGGGAGAAACACTTTGCCAAGTAGCAAGGAGAGAATCAAGTGTCACAATGAGTTTAGAACACTAGGAGTTTTGAATGACCCTAGTGTTATGGAAGAGGTGACATGATCCTGTCCTGGAATGTGAGAGGAATAAACCATGTAGGTAAAAACCGTGAGGTAGCTAATAGAATAAACAACCTCAACCCTACATTGGCTGTGATGATTGAAACAAGAGTGAAAAAAGAGAAGTCTGCTAGTATAAGGAATAAGTTTGGCACCAAATGGAGTTACATGGACAATTATGAGAAGCATAATAATGGCAGGTTGTGGGTTCTTTGGGATGCTTCCAGAGTTCAGGTTACAAAGCTTAATTGCACTGATCAAATGATCCATATGATGGTGAAATATCATTCTGATGGCAAAATATGTTGGTATACTGCAGTGTATGGTTCAAATCTCCTAGAACAAAGGAAAAGATTATGGAAGGATATTGCTGACATAGAAGTGAATGGGGAATGGTGTGTGCTGGGTGATTTCAACAATGTTTGTAGGGCTGTGGATAGAATTGGGGGGAAAGAGGTAGTGGAAGCTGAATACATTGACCTCTTAACCCTGATGAATATTAAAGGCTTACATGAAAAAGACAGCAGTGGTGAGTATTACACTTGGTTTAACAAGCATGAGAGAGGAGCTATTTACTCTAGGATTGACAGAGTGTTAGGGAACATGGATTGGCTGGAATCTAACATGGGGACTACTTTGAAAATCCTGGATGCAGGAGAGTCTGATCATGCTTTGCTTGCCTTGGATATACAGCTGGTCCATGTCAGGAAGAGTAAGTTTAAGTTTCAAAATGTTGTGGTTAACAGGGAGGGATACCAGACAACTATAAAGAATCAATGGGAGATACCTGTCAGAGGAACTGCAATGTTTACTATGTGGCAGAAGTTAAAGAATGCAAAGGGTACCATCAGAATGCTGAGTAAACCTTTCAATGGCATAAAAGAGCAATTAACTAAAGCCAGAATGGAGCTTAAGCAAGCTCAAGATATGTTGAGAGATGACCTCATGAATAGAAGTATCATTGAGATAACCAAGATAAAGACAGCTGAAGTTCTTAGACTTAACACTCTTGAAGAGCAACTGCTGCAACAAAGAGCTAAAGTAAACTGGATAAAGCTGGGAGATGGAAACAACAAGTTTTTCCATGCTACTATAAACCAGAAAAACAGTAATACTTGCATTAGAAGCCTGACAGACCAACAGGGTAATGTCATCACTGTGCAAAAAGATCTAGCAGAGGAAATCAGGAGGTTTTATGCTGGACTGGTGGGTAATTCTAACAGGCATATGCAAGCTGTAAACATTGATGTCATGAGGAAAGGGCCTCAACTCAGCATGGAACAAAGGCAGTGGCTGGAACAACCTGTGTCTGAACAAGAAATTAAGAATGGCCTTAATGGTATTAATGATAATATTGCTCCTGGAATAGATGGTTATGGGGCTAAGTTCTTTAAAGCTTCTTGGGAGATTATTAAAGAGGATTTAGTGAAAGCTGTGAGGGAATTCTTTGCTACCAGTAGACTGCTAAAAGCTGTTAACTGCACCCTTGTGACCCTCATCCCCAAATGTGCTAATGCTACCAAGGTGAAAGATTACAGGCCTATATCCTGCTGTACCACCTTATACAAAATCATCTCTAAGGTCCTCACCAACAGAATGAGTAAGGTTTTAGGCAGTGTAGTTGATAATAGTCAAGCTGCATTTGTAGCAGGTAGACAAATACAAGATCATATTCTCCTGGCCACTGAACTTATCAAGGGTTATAATGCTAAAAATGGTCCTCCAAGGGTAATGATTCAAATGGATATCCAAAAAGCTTATGATTCTGTGGAGTGGTGTGTTGTTGAAACTATTTTACATGAATTGAGTTTCCCTAACAGATTTATCAGTTGGATTATGGAAACCATAAGGACTGTGTCTTATAAGTATAATGTGAATGGTGAGTTATCTGATCTGTTGCAGGCAAAGCGTGGTCTTAGGCAAGGGGATCCTCTCTCCCCCTTGCTGTTTGTTGTAGTGATGGAGTATCTAAGTAGAAGATTGCAACAATTGAAACAAAACCATAATTTCAACTTCCATTCCAGATGCGAGAAACTGAGCATAATAAATGTCAGCTTTGCGGATGATTTGTTGCTGTTTGTTAGAGGGGATATCAAATCAGTGGAGCTGCTAATGGAGGCTTTCCATGATTTTTCTGCTGCAACTGGCTTAGTTGTGAATCCAGATAAATGCAATACTTACTATGGGAATGTGGAGGATCAAGTAAAGCAGCAGATACAGGAAGCAACTAGTTTTAATGAAGGATCCTTGCCGTTTAGATACTTGGGAATCCCGTTATCTAGTAAAAGATTAACTGTTAGGCAATGTCTGGTTTTAACTGATAAATTAACTTGCAGGATCAGGCATTGGAGTTCCAAGCTGTTGAGTTTTGCTGGCAGATTGCAACTTATAAATAGTGTGCTGTTTGCAACAGCCAACTATTGGATACAATGTATTCCTCTCCCAAAAGCTGTGATAAACAGGATCAATAGCATTTGCAGGTCCTTTTTGTGGTCCAATAGTGACATAATCACAAGGAAGGCGCCCATTGCGTGGAAGAAAGTTTGTCAACCAAAGGAAAAAGGCGGTCTGAATGTGTTTGATCTTCAGGCTTGGAACAATACCTGTATGGCTAAACTCTTATGGAAGTTAAGTATTAAAAAAGACAGTCTTTGGATCAAATGGATACATAGCTATTATATAAAGAATCAAGACATCATGGCAGTCACTGTAAAATCTAACAGCTCCTGGATTTTCAAAGGTATTCTGAATATGCGTGAAGCTGTGATGCAATTGAGTGAGTGGAGTATCATGATCCAAAAAGGCAACTTTAGTACAAAAGTTCTCTACCTGGCCCTAAAAGATGATACTAGCAGGGTCAACTGGAGGAACCTTATTACAAGTAATTGTGCTAGACCCCGGGCGGTTCATCTGTTGTGGCTTGCTTGTCATAAGCGTATCGCCACGAAAGATAGACTTTGCAAAATGAAATTCTTACAAGAGGACGCTTGCTGTTTTTGTGGAGGTAAGGAGTCAATTCAACATTTATTTTTTGGTTGTATGGTAACAAAGCAAATTTGGAAATATATGTTGGATTGGTTGGGCATTATTCATAACCCGCAAGAATGGGACATGGAATTGGAATGGCTCACTAAGAAATGCAACGGGAAAGGATGGAGAGCTAAAGTGCTAAAGTGTGTGGTGGCTGAAACCTGCTACAACATTTGGATACATCGCAATGAGATATGCTTTGGTCAAGTTTCGGATAGGAACAAGGTGGTTCCTACTATCATCAACTATGTGCTTCAAAGACTTTGGAGTATTCCGAAGCTTCGAAAGTATGCTAGTTATTTAATGTTACCTTGAGTATCGGTTTGTAGTAGTTGTTTTTTTGTGGGCTGGATCAGTTGATCACCTTTGCTTGTATTGTTTTTGGTTGAGTAATAAAATTTTTGCTTGTTCCAAAAAAAAAAAAAATAATAATAAAAATAAAATAGAAAAGAAAATTTTGAAATTAAAAAGATTTTTATTTTATTTTATATGTATATAGATTTTTTAACTAAAGAAAATATTAAAATTAAAATGCTTATTTACTTATTTGTATATACATTTCTAACTAAATATAATAATAATAGAAAAGAAAATATTAAAATTAAAATGTTTATTTATGTATATAATAATTTAACTAAGTATTTTAAAAAAAAATTAACCTAATAAAATAGATTAGTTAATATTAAATATAAAACTTAATTGAATTATGAATATATTTCTTTAGATTTTTTTCATAAAATAAAAAAAAGAAAGAGCTAATGGGCTGGTGAAGTAAACAGAGGGGGAGCTAGCCCGGTAGGCCCAAATGGGGCGCTGGAGAGAGACGGGTCGGGTCCAACCCGTGACCCGCTCCAGGTTAATGCCAAAAGGGGTAAAGTTTGCCCTAGGCAAAACGACGCCACTTTGTGAAATGGGGGAAAAAAAAACCTTTGTCCGTCTCATTCTCTCATCGCCAAATTTCTCTCTCGCTCACAACCTCTCTTCTCTCAATCGCGGATTTCGCCTCTCTCAAATGCTATTCCCTCTCCTTCTCAGTTCGTCCGTGGCGGTGGCTTGCGTTCAGGTGGATTCGCGGCCGGTGAGGTTCGAGATGTTGAACGGTGGTGTTTCGTGGTGATATTCTCACAGCGTTTTTTGGATGGAAGATTTGGAGTTTGTGCGAGTTTGATCGAAAGTTTTTTCTGATGTCTGATGCGTTTCGTTTTTGAGGTTTTCGTAAGTGAGTTTGGCTTGAGGATGAAAAGGAAAGGGTCCGTGAATGAGTTTTGGTTCCGGTTTTTTCGGTAAGTTTTTTCCAGTGGTGGTAGCGGTGAGGTTAAGATGGCATTTCTAGGCTCGAATTCGGTTCTGATTCGGCGGAATGGTGAGGGTTTGGCAGTGATTTGAGAAATCTGGTTGATGGGTGGTGCGAGTTTGGGTTGCTGCGTGATTTGGTTCGAAGGACGGTGAAGGGTGGTTCTGATTTGACGGCGAAGGTTGTGATTTCGGTTTCTCGGTTCTCACTCTAATCTTTCTGTGTCATCATCTTCTTCTTTGTTCTGTCTCTCTTTTTTTTTATTCTGAATTGTTTTGATTTGGTTCTGTGTTGAAAGAGAATGCAGGTTTTTGAAGAGGGTTAAGGTTTGTTATGGTTTTGAAAGGTGAAAGTTTGGTGGTGGTGGAAGTTATTCGAAGTTTGGAGCAGAAGGAGTGGTGTTTTGCAAAATGTAATGGTTTTTGGTTGAAATGTTACTGGATCTGTGTGTTGTTTAAAGAGTATGAGCAGGGTCATGAAATGAGAGTGTGAGTTTTTGCAGAGTTTTTATTATGAATCATTGGTGGTTATGTTGTTGGTTCAGATTTCTGATTTTGTAAGGATTCTTTGTTCAGGTGATTTGTTTTGCAGGAAAAGTTTGAAGGCGTTGAGTTGAAGAAATGTTTGGTGTAGGTTGGTTCGATGAAGATTGAGGTTGATTGAGGTTTGCGGAACTCTGTTTTTGCTGTTTGCAGGTTTGAAGAAGAATGTATGAGAAGTGGTTGAGGTTTGGTTGAAAAGATGCATACGGTTTGTGCCATGAAAGGGGTGTTTCGGCTACTGTGTACAAATGGATAGGAGGCTTTGTTGAAGAACTGAGAAATGGTCTGTGTTTGTTGAAAAAAAAAAAGAAAAAAAAATGGCTTGTGGTAAGGTTCTCGCCGTGGTTTTGACAGAGTTTTTTTTGTTTCTGTTATTGTGATTGGTTTGAAGAGGGTTAGCTTGTTATTGATGATGTTTTTTTCTGGTTTTATCTTGCAGGTTGAATGTGAAGGGTGTAGAGGTTAAGGATTGTTGGCTGCTGTGGTGGGAATGTGGCTCCAACGGAAAATAATGCGAACCTTACTACTCTCCTTACTACCCCCTAGATTCTACCACACACATCACAAAAACGCAGCTCATAGCATAAACTTAGACATCCGAATCAAAGCAAAGAAGCATTCTTTAATGGAAACATTATGAGAACAGAGTTCTCTCACATATTAACAAGGCAAAACACAAAGGTATCAAGACAAAAGAGAAGAAGAAAAGAAAACTCACAAAAGCGGAGCTAGTCCGATCGTTCTTTCTGGTAACAATGCACAGGTGATTCTCCTTTCTTTATGCTTTGAACTTTTAAATTCCTCTCTTTCTCTTCTGATGTTCTTCTGAGTTCTGGTATATGTATTGAGGCTCTATGTGGCTGTGTTATTTTTTATGAATGAAGTTTTGTGGCCCTGGTTTTTTGTATATGGAGCTGGCTTTATATAGTGGCTGTTCTGGTTCAATTTTTTTCTCTAATGTAACAGTGCCCTGTATGACTTCCCTAGGTTTCTTTTTTATGTGAATTTGAAAATGTGTACTGGATAACTTGTAGGTGAAGGGTTGGAGGATTATGGGACAAGGTCTGGATGTTGCAGCAATAGTGGGGAGGTGGAGCAGAGTTTTGTGTGTTGTGCAGACCTGCTGTAGGTGGAGCAGGGGCTGAACCTGTCTTGTGGCTTGTAGGTGGAAAAGTGGAGCAAGGGATTTGTGCCTTGTGGTCCTGCTGTGTGCTGCCCCTTCCCTCTTTCTTCTTCTTTTTTTTTTTTAAATTCTACTTCTCCAATGCAATTGTAACATTATGCTGATGTGAATATGACAAGAATGAATGGGAAACTTATGCTATGTGAATGTATGATCATGGAATGATTTATGTTTGGATAAAATAGGGATGAACATAATGTTTGCTTTGAATGAAATGAATTTGTGAACTTGAATTTATGAAATATTGAATGAATTTTATGTGATTATGTGAATGATAAATGACTTGAAAAAAAATAGACAAGGTTTGAACATTATGAATGAGTTATGAGAATTAATGAAATATGAGTATGATAGTATAGACATGGAATTGAATTTGAAATTTTGAAATTGGAATTGATTCTTGAATTGAAATTGGAAATGATTCTTGAACATGATTTGGAACTTGATTTTAAAATATTAAAAATTGAAAATGGAATTGGAATTAAATTGGAACTTGAAGCTTGTGAATAGAAATTGGAATTGAGACTTGGTAACAGGATTTAGGATTGAAATTGAATGGAAAAAGAATTTAATTGAAATTTGAAAATGAGGCTTGAATAGAAGTTAAAGTTTAGATAAGACATTTGAATTGAGAACTTGTATTCGAAATTGAAATGAAATTTGGGCTAGAAAATTTGGTATAAAACTTAGAAATTAAATTGAATTTGAAGAGGAAAAAAAAATTTGGAAATTGAATTGGATTTTGAAGAAGAAAAAAAAACAGAATTTAAACTTTGAATTACAACTCGAAAATGGAAATGATTTAGTGACTTGGAAATGACTTAGAACTAAAAATAAAAGCTGGAATTAGAAATGGAAAATGGGGTTGAAATTTGAAACTTGGAATTGAATTTTTGAAATTAAAATAGAATTAAATTGGAATTTGAATCTTATGAATAGAAATCAAAATTGAATTGAGAACTTGAATTAGACTTGGAAGTTGGAAACGAAATTGAACTTGAAATTAGAATAGGAAGCTCGAAGTAGATTTTTTTTATAAAAATGGAATGGAAATTTAAACTCGCAATTTGGATTTGAAATGTGACTAGAATTTGAAATTAACACTTGAACTTTTGAAAATGACTTAGAAACTTGAAATTGAATTTGGTATGAACAATGAAAAACTGTAATGGTGAGATGAATGTATAATGTGAAATGTTAGGGGTAAAATTTGGGGTGTGACAGTGGAACAAACAAAATGCTTGTTGGTGGAACTGAATTTTGAATTCTGCATTGGTGAACAAACAAAAAGTTTTAATTTATGTATTGATTTGATTGAATACTATTTTGATAAGCTTAGTAATGTATGAATGATTTGTTATTTGATTGAATACTATTTTGATAAGCTTTGTAATGTATGAATAACTTGACATTGGCAATGTTATTTGGTGGTAGAAAATATAATGTAACATAAACTATTATTTTGGAAAGGAAATATGTCATCTCAATATTGAGAAAACTACAAACTTAAAAAATTCAACAAAAAACATTGAATAAACATGACAGAAAATAAAAATCAATTGAATCATACATGTTGTAACTATAGTTGATTATACATAATAAAAGTCTTGTAAAAAATCGAACTAATCGAACCGATCAAACTCGCACTGGTTTGGTTTTTTTTTATTTAAAAAAAACCAACCAAACCAAACCAAACCGTATGTTTTTTCTCTTGCGGTTCGGGTGATTTTTAACATGAAAACCGTCCAAACTGCACCGCAAACACCCTTAACAAGTATAATAACCACACAATCTTATGTCTAACAATCCTTGAAAAATGAGATGTTGATAGAGTAATGAATTTGAATAGTAATAAGTTTGATAAACAAAATCCTATAGTAGGACTTCTTCTCTTTCTAAATTAAGCCTTTAGCAACGCTTTTTCCTTAAAAAATTGCTCTCTAAAGTGGACCTTTAGACAACACTTTTAAAAGTATTGTCTAATGTATATGTATAAAATTTTAATAATTTGTTTATATACCTTTAGAGAGCGCTTTTTGGGTAAAAAGTAATTTATTTTATCCCTCTTTAGACAACGCTTTTGAAAGTGATCTCTAAAGTATACCTATAATTTTAAAATAATTTTTTTATATACCTTTAGAGAGCGCTTTTTGGGTAAAAAGCGCTTTCTTTTGTCCCTCTTTAGACAACGCTTTTGAAAGCGCTCTCTAAAGTATACATATAATTTTAATTATATTTTTTCTATACCTTTAGAGAGCGTTTTTTAGAGAAAACGCTTTCTTTTGTGGACTATAGAGAGCGTTTTTTCTTAAAAGTGTTGTCTTTTCCTTACGTATAATTTTAATGGTTTTTTTAAAAATCTCATTTTAACCATTTTTTTATGCAGAAACCTGAATAATTCACATTTCAATAAACTTGTATAAACCATTTCAATCCATTTCAAACCATTTTTTATGCAAATACCAATATAAACTAGTTCAATCAAAAATTATACAATTCAAGTCATTTACATCTCAAAACTAATACCATTTCACTAATACCATTTCAATCCAAGACTATATAATTCAAGTCATTTCATTTACATACCACAAGTCATTTACAATAAATGATTCCATTTTATTGCATAATCTTATACCTTAAAATATTATTTTTTCAATAATATATTCACATAATTCCTCCATAATTTCATCAACTTTTGAGGGCGTGTAATGAGGACACGCGAATTCATCAAAGTACTACATAACAAAACAAAATATGCATTAGTTAGTATAGGATAATATGCATAATATACGATAAATATGCATTATGACATAAAACACAATTCCTCCATAATATGCATTATGACATATCCGATAAACACAATTCCTTCATAAGATAGACCATATACCTTAAAACACTTTTACAGAACATATACCTTAAAGCACGATTCCTCCATAATATGCATTATGACATATCCGATAACTATTAAAATAAATCCTAAGTTGTAAATCCATGCATACCTGAATAGGAATCTCTAATCGATCCAATTGATGGATTTCTCTCATGAACCTCAAAACATAGTACTCGTAGTCTATGTCATTTTTCTATTGAGGACACTACAAATAAACAAACAAATAAGAATTAATATATAGTTTTTTTGTGTTATCAAGTAGCATCACTAATAAGCAACATTGTGAAAATTAAATTAATCTACCTGCACATGGATCCATGAAATAGTGCTTGCTTTAGCCCGTGCTACTCGAGCATCTCTTTGTGCTCGGTATACTAGTATAAATCTATAAAAGAAAAACGTAAATTTAGAAAAATATTATAGAAATAATTAAATATACAAACACACACGAATATTTCGAACAATCTCACTTATGTATCAACCAATTCCTTCATACTCTCATATATTGACCAATCATGCTCCATGAATTCATATAATAGACCACTTCTTTTGTAGGATTAATGGCAACCAACAACCAATGTCCATTGTAAAATATAACAAAAGTTTAGATGGATAATTTCTATGCAAAAGATACAAAGATTTGAATGAAATTAAAATGAAAATCTTACTTGTGTCCAGTATTATACGGTAAAAAAACAAAGTTTTTGTATTGGTTGCCGTAAATCTCTCAAGTAAGTGGTCTCTTACTGAAATTGCATTCAAACCAATTATCGTTGCATTGACACAGGTGGAAGCAAAGAAACAAAATCAGTTTGACAATTGCGTCCTGCGCATGATTTTGTCATACAAGAACCTTAAATAAAAACCATATATAATAAACACTAGACTATTTTCATTGAAATGTGTAAATAAATTGTTCAACTAAATAAATAATAGATTGATCAGAGTACCATATGTAGGCATATGTAACACAGTGGGAGAACTGACCTGGGCGTTTTTGTTTCCAAAAACTATATTGCGGATAGCAAGAGTCGCCACAGACTTTTATTTTTTCCAATAAGGAAAGGAATAAAAGAACAGGAAATACCTTTAAAAAGATTTGAGTTTGGGGGTAAGTTATACAAAGGGAAGGTGTTAGCACCCTTTGTATCCATGGTTATCCATGGGCTCTTAACTACTTAGCTCACTTTACTTTTGTTTGAAAAATGGAGTAGTGTTTTTTTAGAAAATATTTTCATAAGTCTTTAACTTTGCAATGATCCTCGTATGGATGTATACAAAGTGTTTAGTTTTGAAAATGTTTGAAAAGTGGGGTGTAAAGAGTGTTTTTGAAAAGAAGTGAGCAAGTTCTTAAGAACTACTTACCCTAAGTTTGTAAGGTCTTTCTTGTTATTTATTTCCTTTAAGGGTAAGAGTGTCCTTACTATTAGTGCGCAAATAGTCTTTACCTTGGATGTTTAAAGGGACGGGCGTAAGGTCATCGTATGGTCATAGAAGGCAACCTTGTAGGGGTATCTTAGTTATTCGAAGGGACGATCATCATTTTCGTAGGGTCATTGAGGGACGAGATCATTTGTTCGTAGGCAACTCAAAAGGACTATGATCTTTTTTTAAGGGACTTGATGATTTTGTTCGTAGACAACTTTTACTAAGATACCCCCACGTTCGAGGGACTTGACCAATGTTTTAAGGCAACCAAGAGGAGAAACCTTAGGAGGTGCAGATGGAAATTGTAAAACGATCTACTTACATGTACGAATATTAATTTCAGATATTTATCTTTTGAATTTAGTGGGCTAGGTCCAATTAACTTAGCATACAAGTCTTTTCACACCCTAGGTTTACTAACCACACAGTTTATATTTTTGCAGAAAATAAAAGCGGAAAATAAAAGTCCTAGGCTATTACATCAGGGGGGGGTACATTTGTTCTTAGGGGATTGCAGAAAATAAACTGCGGAAAATTAAAACCTAATTAGCTATTACAACCAGGAAGCAATTACATAATTAATTTAAAAATGCGAGAAAATAAACATTATTACATTAATCATACAATAATAAGAAAATTAATTTAAAAAAATTAAGTAATTATGATTTTATTTGAGAAAATAGATTTTAGGGTTATGTTAAAAAATTAGGGTTAGAAAAGTCAAGATTAAAGTTAAAATCGTCTAAACCCTAATTATTAAGTTAATTATAAATTTAATTACAAAATTAATAAAATAACCTAGAAAAAACTAAATTTTTATTTATGAAAATAAATTTATTAATTAAGTTAATGAAGAGAAAAATAAATTTTATATATTAAAATAAATTGTAATTGTTGGTTAATTAAAAAAGTTATTTAAAAAGAATTTAGTTTGTTTTTTTTAAATTGAAAAAATAAATAAGAAAAAGAAAATAGAATGTATAGAAAAGGATAAAAAAAAAGGAAAGGGGGGGAGTCTGGGTTCAAACCCGTCCTCCAAGAATTGCCAAGCATGCCTCTTACCAACTGTGCTACATGCGCGTGTGTAACAATTAACCATAACAAATAATTATAAAATAAAACGAATTTTGAATTTTTGCAAAGCGCGCGCAAGGACCTTTTTCAACCTCCACCGTCCACTTAGGTTTTACCTATGGTCGTCCGTAGCTAAAGCTTGTAGTGACGGTTTTTGTCCGTCGCTACATGTCCTGCAAGTCAAAAACAACATAATACACGAAATAAATACATTTTAGTTACATAAATCAGTCAATAGTGGTCTTCTAAGTCCAAATAATTCATCAATTTCATGTGAAATCGCCTTTAGTTGTGGTTCCTAATTTCAAGTTTCTGAAACCCTTACAATGGCGTATCACTCTTCCTGCATCAAAACTTCAATCGAATTACCCAGAAACCATCTACACACAATTACAAACAACATTAAACAACCAAAATTAATTTATGATGCGTAAATTGAAGGAATCGAAAATTTCAAGAACATGAAGTTAAACGAATTCAGTTTGTATGATTGGGCGTGAATTTGATGATGGTGATGATGCATACATGTTCCGAATGCTTCAAGGAATCTATTGGAACCTTCAAAAGCCTTTGAAAACAGCTGCAAATGAGAAACCGATTTTGAGTTTTGATCTTGTTTTTTTGAAGTTTGAATAGGTTTGATGAGTTCAGAAATTCGTCCTTGTGCACTTTGTTCTTGTTGTGTACTTATAGGTGATGTAATCAGGTAAAACATTTGGGGCTTTGTGAATGGATTTTGGATTGCTTGAGGATGAAGAAAGATGGTTTCTTTTTTTGTCCAAAAATTAGATGAAATCTTACTCTTTTGGTTTTACACGAATTTGATCCTTCTCAATCATCAAATATTTGATCCCAAAATAGATTTAAGACCAAATATTGGATTTTTATTTTTTATCTTAATTAAAATTGAATTTAAATGATTTAAATCCAATATAATATAAACTAAATAAATAAAATCAGATATCATGATCCATGGGTCGTGAATGATCTTATATTTGAGTTTGGGTTAGAAAAATACGGGCCCATTTGAAAGAAACTTGAGTTTTGGCCTTTTTTGCTTCATACACCTCCTCAAAATTGCCCAACTTCAACAATGCATAACTCCCTCCATTTTTATCCCATGTATGTGTTCTAGGACTTTTTGTAAAGCTTATAGTGTCCTTTAACTACTAATTTTGGTCACATGTCCATTTGATCTTCCATTTTTAAGTTATGAGCTTTTGAAAAAGTTGACTTTTTGTTGACTTTTAAAAGGACCTGTAATGTCTTGACTCATATCTCTCAAATGAATCATTTTTGGCCTTGGCTTGTGAGATACAATGTTGTAGAGAATTGAATTTCCTTCAAAATGAGCTTTGAATGGGAAATTTTTGATGAAGCATGTGAAAGTTATGGCTGGTCAAAGTACAGTTGACGTTTCCTACACAAAACCCTAATTTAGTAACTCCCGATTCTTGATGATTCTGAGGTTTCCTTGCTGAATCATGATCAACCCTTGATCAAATGATGAATTTCACCTCATAATATTGATGTTGACCAAAAATCTTGAAGTTTGACTATATGTTGACCACAGTTGACGTTTTGACCAAGTTAATTGATTTTTATTATCTGAGCATCTGACTGACCAAACTTGTGAGGAAAGTCTTGAAACTTGACATGAGGATTATTTGAAGTATGTGTGATTGTCGCTCCCACCAAATGACACCTCAGGTCAGAAGGGGTACAGACGCGAACGGTCGGTGAAAGAGAAGGAATGAATAGAGTCGCCAGCTAGGCATTTTTATCCCGAAGGAAATGTAATGCTGCATAGACCTAGAAAGATATGGATAAGACGATTGCGAACCAAAGAGACTGAGAAAGGGGGTTGGTTACAACCTGGGAAGGTATTAGCACCCAGATTGTCCGTCGTACTCGACGGGATCCACGCTTGAAAGATTTGTGTTTAAAGGGGTAGTGTCAGTGCAATCTGTGTATCAAAGCTGGAAAGAATGCAAGTGTCAGTGTAAAAGAAATGTGAGATGTATAAGTGAAGTGCCAGTGTAAGAACAGAGATGAAATGCCCAAGAATATGAGGCTTAAAGAATAATTGCTGGAAGGAGGGGGGAGTATACAGAGACTTTTGTTCGATAACTGTTAAGTTATGCCTACGTATCCTCTCGTGCAATGAGGAAGTCAGAACACCGTAGTTCGACTCAAAGAGACTGAAAGGTAAATTGACTTGTGAACTGCTTACTTGCCTATGCTCAAGTGTATGACCTGTCTGGCTCAGGTGCAAACTGTCTTGCATTAGACAGAAGAAGCAAGTTCTCGTCTATGAGTGAATGAGATGAGAAAAGAATCCCGGAGGAGACGATTATTATTTGTTTTTGGGTTTTCAATCTTTTATTGCTTTTTGATATTTGTCATAAGAAAATGAGCTTAAGCCTAAACCAAGGGATTAGTAAACTCATCACATCCTCCCTCTGATTAGGGGTAATGAGAATACCTTAAGTGTGAAGTCAGCATCTCACACTTAATCACCCTGGTGTAGGGTTAAGATCATTAACCTACTTGTGATTGATTAGATGTTTTTTTGTTTTTTTTGTTTAGTGTTGAGTAATGATTTTAAGCCATAATCAAGGATTTAATGGACTCATTACACCATCCTAATAGAAGGATAATAGATGAGAGCATTTAAGCTGAGGAAGACTCCTCAACTTAATCCATGATTAGGGATTAACCTCATGACAAAGCAAAGCCTTTATTAAAGTGGATTTTAGTTAATGGTAAGATTAAGAAATGGATTTTATGATTTGTAAGACAACTTGAGGGGGACTTGTCCATTAACACTAGGGTTAGACCTTCTTAACCAATTAAGGAAGAGTTAGAACCCTAATGCAAGGCCCAAGTTACAAGCTTGATGTCTTGATGATTATTAAGTAGATTGATTAAAGGATTTAAACACATTAAGGGTTTAACACTTAGGATTAAAGTTATACACTCCATCCTAATAGAAGGATGCAGGCATAAGCTTAATCACAAAGCCTTAAAACCTTTAGGGTTTAGTCCTTGATTATGAGATGAGAAGAGAAGACTCAAAGAGACACAAAGGTAAAAGCTAAATAGGGGACTAATCAAACCCTAATTGTTATCATGCTTGGAGATCCTAGGGTTAATAAGGTTTGCAAGAAGATCTTCAGAGAGAAACCACCAGGAAGGAAGCAGATGAAAGGAGCAATAAGCAAAGAGAAGCAAAACAACTTGCTTCACTTAAGAAGACAAGTTGCTTGAAGAAAGAAAGTAAGAGATGAACATGAATGAGAAAGCTCACTCTAAAGGAAAGTTAAAATGCAGCAATGATGCAAGAGAGATGAGAAGAGATTGTGAGAAGTGAAGGCAAATTCACTTCTCAAAACAACTTACCACCTGAAAAGTTAGCAAAAGGAAAGCAATGCAATGCAAATGAGATGAAATGTCATGATGCAAACCAAAGTAAAAAGCATTTACATGATGTTAATGATGCTAAGAGATGATACAAACATGAGGAAAGGCATGAGAATGATCATACAAGGCAATGGATGCAGATGAAGCATGCTTTGAACCATGAATGCACATGAAAAGTTTATGAAATGATATGAATGCATAACATGGAAAATGAAAGATGCAATGATCAAAAATTATTCTAACATGCCCTAAGATGTATTATGAATCATATGGGTGCACAAAATGTCATGGCAAGTCATTGGATGCAAGCAAATGAAAGATGGATGCAAAGGGAAGCACAAATTAGGGTTATATGCATCATGCAAGGCAAAAATCCAAAACCAGCAGCAAATGACATGATAAAAATTTGAAAATGCAATCAAAGATACCCTAAACCTATACAAGCTCACTGCCCAAAGGAGAGGATCCAACTCTTAACCTAGTAAAAGTTATGAATTTCCTAAGATTGCTAGGGTTTTAAGGTACCTCATCAAGAAAAATCCTAAACAAATTGAAAATGCAAGATCAAGTCAAACCAATTTTATCCTATAAACTACATGCTATGCAAGATGCAATGCCAAAAGAATCATCATCCAACTCTCAATGGTTAGGCAGAAAGAAATTTTGAAGTTTGAAACAAAATATTGCCTTAAAATGAAATTAAATCTAATGAAAATGATCAAAAGGCATCAAGAACAAAAAAGAAATTTGGTTTGAGAGTTGGACAATGTTTCTAAATGTTTCCAAGTGCAATGTGATTTTTTTTGTGATTTTTAAATACTTAAATGTATTTTTAATTAATTAATTTTCATTAACTAATTAAAAATAATCATTTAAATGATTTAAAAATAATTTTTAATGCAAAAAATAAAAATAAAAATATTTTTGGGTTTTAAAAATTAATGAAACTCTTGACAAAAAATTTCATAATTTTTAAAGGTATTTTGCTATTTTTAATAATTCGTATAAACAAAATAGAAAGAAAATGAATAAAAAATGAAAATAATGGAAAGTATGCAAATCTGAAGGCTGATATTCAAATGGAAAAGGAGGGAATTGACTGGCGCGTCATCCAACGGCTGTCATTCAAACTGACCAGATTAATTTATAAACTTAATTAATTAAATTAATGACGTGGATTAAGGCTTAAGTGATGAATCTGGACCACTTGTTTGCGCGCGGGTCAATGCCAGTCAACTGAATCTACGACCTACATTCAAACTAAACCCTAAACCTAATTAAGACACTTAACCACTTTCAGGTCACCGGAGAAGAGCTTCGGTCGTCTTCTCCGGTGACACCCTCCCTGAGAAATCTCAAACTCACTCTCCTGGTCATTTTAAAAGCTGTAAAGCTCCAAATCAATCCTTTCCATCTCCCTAAACATGAATCTAAACTAAAAATCCATTTCTTTTTACTCAAAACCATGATTCGAATCAAAAACATGAAAATGGCCAAACTTTCAGAGATGCAGTACATGCTCAATACTTAATCATTTTCAAAAATACAAAGTGCAAAACAATCAGGGGAACATGTAGATCATTTCAGTAACTTAAAACAAGGTTTCTAGAAAAAATAATTTTTGAAGCAACCTGAAGTGAAGCTTTCAGTTTGGAGCTTTCAGCCTGCTTCCTTGCTTCCAATCAACTCTAATGACTTCCCTCAGATGTTTGCAAAGCTTGTTTGGAGTTTATTTGGGCTGATTTGTGAGATTGATGGGGTTCTGTTCAGAGAGGGGAGGAAATCATGTTTTGATTTCAGGGAGTTTCAGGGCAAGGTGAAGGGTCAGGGATGATTAGTGGGACATGCTGAGATGTTCTATGGAATTTGTTTTTATGTTTGATGCTTGTGTGATGTGTTTCGAATGAAAATGCATAAGAGGGCAAAGCTTGGAGTTATGGCTTGGAGAGTGTTTCAGGCCTGTGTGTCTGGTGTGTTGTGTTGCATTTTGTCCACTTATCACTCTTGGATAGGTCAGAGGAGTTGGTCTGGCCTAGCTTGATTGGTATGGGTCTTTATGCAAAAAGTCAAGTTTTGTGTAAGAGAGGTATGGGCCAATGGCAGGCCAAGGACAATAGGGGTGTCCTGCGTAGCAAGGAATGAGGAGAGCCATGGGATCAGTCTTGAAGCCAATTAACAAGTGGATTAGGGTTTGTATGATGTTTTGCAACTTTGTTCAATTTTGGCCCTTTTGAAGTTTCTTGATCCATAAGTCATGAAGATGGGCAAACCTTTGGTGCATTCTGAATTTTAGGCCTTGGTTTATGTTTGTACAAAGATTAGAAGTTCATTTGAAAGCACAATTTGTCTTGGCAAGTGGTTTTGCAACTTTGCCTCTTTGGTACATAACTTGAAATTATGTGATTTTGTCCAACTTTGACAAGCCATAAATTTTGATCCAAAATGAATTAGAATGAGTTCTTGTACTTTTTGAAAAGGGAATGATCCATTCTACAACTTTCATGACCAAAGTTTTCCCATTTGAAGCTTTTTTGAATCAAAAAGAAAGGTTTGAAAAAGTTTCCCAAAATGGAAAATTCCCATTACAAGTCATTTTCCAAAAAGGCAACTTTGTAAATGGCTTGAAATTCTTCAATCTTGTGAACTTCTAACATCTTCTATGATCAAATAAAGATCATACACAATCAAAATGATGAAGAACACCCTTAATCAGATGCCTTCCCCATTGAATTTCTTCATGAAAATTGATATGCATTATCCTTATGACATATAGAGACCAATAGAAACAAGAATGACCAAAAAATTTGGAGTTATGGCCTTTGAAACCAAAACCCTAATTCTAGGTCATCTGTGCAGTTAAACCTGGCTCTGCTTCCATGCCTTTCTCAGTTCTTGTGATTCTTTGACTTTCTTGACTTTATGGGGATATAATATGATGCTTGAACATACATGGACCCCTTTGAAGTGATTGATGACCTTTGAAGTGGCTCAAATAGCTCTTGGATAGCTCAGATCACAAACCCTAGATGCAGATGACTTGGGGACAATGCAGTGAATCAAAAATGCAATATGAGATGCCATGATTGAACTTATGCATATGAAGAGATCACAAGCCATGGTGTGAATGGGTGAGGGCAAATTTTGGGTGTTTACAGCTGCCCCTATTCAAACATAAGTTAGCTGTGCAGGATGTAAGCAACGACTTAACAGGCAAACAAGATAACTTGTGGTTGAATACCAAAGACAGTCCAAAATTTGCACTCGCAGAATGAAGAAGAAAAGGGATATAGATTGTAAAGGAAAATAAAGTATATTATAAAGCGCGGGCGACGGAGGACGACTGTCGAGCAAAGGACGACTGCTGGGGAAAGAGCAATGACGGGGACGGCCGACATGCTGGGGATATAAGGGATTATGATGGGGACGGCCATCAGGCAAAGCTATAAGACTCTCTGGAGATTTGAAGTAAATGATGAGGTACGATCATCAAAGGTGAAGGACGATCACCTGGCTGGGTACGGCTGCTCTGTTGGGGATAAGATGAGGGACGGTCATCTAAGGTGAAGGACGATCACCTGGCAAGGTACGGTTGCCAAAAGTATCACGACATAGGACGAATGTCGGATGAAAAGGTCGACGATGGGGACGACCATCGGATAAGCATGATGAAGGACGATCATCAGGAGGTGAAGGGCGATCACCTAGCAGGGTACGGCTGCTCTCAGGGTTTATCATGACATAGGACGAATGCCAGATAACAAGATCAACGACGGGGACGACCATCGGATAAAATGATGAAGGACGATCATCGAGAGGTAAAGGACGATCACCTAGCAGGGTACGACTGCTCTAATATCACGACATAGGACGAATGTCGGGTAGGAAGGGGTTCTAATGAATAGAGACTCCACTGGGGGTGATGAAGGACGATCATCAAAAAGGTGAAGGACGATCACCTGGCAGGGTACGGCCGCCGAAAAGGTATCATGACATAGGACGAATGTCAGATAGAAAGGGAGTTTTGCTGAGGACTTCGCTGGGGAAGAGTAAACACGGACGAGTGTCTACATCCAAGAAATGAAAGATATAGGTGTTCGGGTACTGTGTATAGACTAAAGATGCGAACGAGCACCCTAAGACTATGATACGGACGGGTATCAGGTAGAATCAAATGCTGACACATGTTCTGAGATGATGATACGGACGAGTATCAACTGGTTAACAAAGAACACAGACGAGTATTGGTTATGCGGGGCCTTTTCTGGGGAATAGTAGACACAGACGAGTGTCTAAATTCAAGAAGACATAAGTGTTTGACACGTGTATGGATCAAAGATGCGAACGAGCATCCTTAAGACCATGATACGGACGAGTATCAGTAGAAACAAACGCTGACGCGTGTTCAGAGATGATGATATGGACGAGTAACAACTGGTTAACAAAGAACACAGATGAGTGTCGGATCTGAGGGGGTATAAATGGTGTATACAAGATACAGACGAGTATCTGTACAGGTAAAACAGGAGTAACAAGTATGAATGGTGTATAGATGAGTGTTTAACTCGCTGAGGAGGGTGACACGGATGAGTGTCAAAAGAGAAAGGTGTAATATAAACATGTGTATGGTTTACAAAGTGTTTAAGTAACTATGCCGGGAAGGTGACACGGACGAGTGTCAGGGAATTGTATATATATGTATCTGTGAGTGCAAAGGGGACGCTTTGGCTTTCTGCTGGGGATATGACACGGACGAGTGTCGAGAAGTATCTGTAATATACAAGTGCCTGTTTATAAAGAATGCTCGGGTGACTTTACTGGGGGTGGTGACACGGACGAGTGCCAAAAGGAGTGTGTGTCTGTATCTTTAGGGAAAATGCCCCGGCTCTCTGCCGGGGAATTTGGGAAGTCTTCTGTATACCGTTGATGGATTGCCAGTATTTACAAGTGTTTAATTCAGGACATGGCTTGTGACTATGCAATATGTTTGATTTTTGCCGTAATGCTCTGTATTAGACGGAATGCTACGCTCTGCGGGGAGAATATGATGCGAATGCTATGATTATGCAAAGATACCGATCCGGGATTCGGATCCCGTTGCTGCGAAGATCTCTGGCTGATCTGCTTGAAGTGGATATCCCAGCTGGGGATGAGATCATTGATGGATCCGACACATATGACTCTGCTTGGGGGAATAGATCATTGATAGATCTTCCTTAGAAATGAGGGACCCAGCTGGGGGTTTGTAGAAGCTTCCTTCACCCTGTTGTGAGATCTCCAGGCGTTGCTCTTCCGGATAGAGGCTGAAACTCTGTGGGGAGATGGTTCCCTGGATTTTGTACTTGGCTGAGGAGGAAATAACAAATGGCAACTCAGCTGGGGAGAAAGAACCTCCGGTGCTAAGACTGAGTAGATAATGATTTGCCAACTTGCTGGGATGAAGCTTTCATGCCCCATGCTGTGCTTTGAATACCTGCAATCCTGAAAAGTCAGAGAAACGCACAAGTAATCCCGAGGTATCCTTTACCAGATTCCATCATAAGAGTTTAGACACTCCTGGGAGTGAGTATATTTCCTGCAAGCACGTATTTTTAGAAGAGAAGCATCTGTATTTATGCAATCATTATCTTAAAGGCATCAGACATTTTTGCAAATAAAAGAGTACGAGACAGTGTGTGACTGAAAATCTGATTTTATTGATTTGTGTGCCCTGAATCGGCAAGATACAGTCAAAGAAACAGATCCCCTGAAATGAGGAAATCGTTACAAATTGAGAAACAAAAGGATGCTGACAATGTTGATGACGCTTTTAAGAAATTTCCCTTTTGTTGTGACTCGTATGACATTTGACGTTCTTCTCGTCTTGCTTTCTGAAGAAGGCTGATTCCGACTGACGCTTGGATCTTTCGAAGCTTGCCATGTTGTAAGTGATACAGATGAATTCAGAATGCAGTTGTTCGCTTACTCCCTTATTTTGCGTGGATCGCCCTTTCGGGTTTTCAATCCATCGGGATACCCCTTTTGGCCTGAGTTGTCCAATGCGGCTTTTCAGCTCAGCGGATGTACATTTTTTATTTATTTTCCCTTATTTTTGCCCGAGTCTTTTATTCTGTTTTTGACTCGCCGGGATGCCCTATTTTTGCCTGGACTTACATTCTGTTTTTATGTCCAGCGGGTTATTTTATGCGAAGTATTTTTTAACTGCATCTGAATTCACAGGGGACGGGAAGTCTTCACCATCCATAGTGCTGAGCATCAGTGCTCCACCAGAGAAAACTTTCTTTACTACGAATGGCCCTTCATAGTTCGGAGTCCACTTGCCCCTGTGGTATGTATGAGGAGGGAGGAGTCTTTTCAGCACAAGATCTCCTATTTGATACTCTCGGAGCCTGACTTTCTGATCGAAGGCTTTCTTCATTCTTTTCTGATACAGCTGCCCATGGCAGATTGCAGCTAATCTCTTCTCTTCAATCAGATTCAGTTGTTCGTATCGGGATCGGACCCAATCTGCTTCATTCAACTTAACATCCATCAATACCCGTAAAGAGGGTAACTCAACTTCAACAGGTAGGACTGCCTCCATACCATACACAAGCTGATACGGTGTTGCCCCAGTGGATGTTCTGATTGACGTTCGGTACCCATGCAAGGCAAACGGTAGCATTTCATGTCAGTCTTTGTAGGTAACTACCATCCTCTGCACAATCTTCTTGATATTCTTGTTAGCTGCTTCAACAGCGCCATTCATCTTTGGCCTGTAAGGAGAAGAATTGTGGTGTTGGATCTTGAAGTCCCGGCACAGTTCTGCCATCATTTTGTTGTTTAAATTGGAACCATTATCAGTATTGATTCGCTCGGGCACTCCATACCGACAGATGATGTCTCTCTTCAGAAATCGGGCTACCACTTGCCTCGTAACATTTGCATAGGAAGCTGCTTCGACCCACTTGGTGAAATAGTCAATGGCAACCAGGATGAATCTGTGGCCATTCGAAGCAGTTGGTTCAATCTTGCCAATCATATCAATGCCCCACATGGCAAAGGGCCAGGGTGAAGACATCACATTCAGAGGATTGGGAGGCACATGCACCTTATCCGCATAAATCTGGCATTTATGGCACTTCCTGGCATAAGCACAACAGTCGGCATCCATTGTGATCCAGTAATAGCCTGATCTTAGCAACTTTTTAGCCATGGCATGCCCTCCTGCATGGGTACCAAAGGATCCTTCGTGCACCTCGTGCATCAACAAGTCTGCTTCTGCCCTATCAACGCATCTGAGGAATATCATATCAAAGTTTCTCTTGTACAAGGAACCATCAGTATTCAGGAAGAAACTACCAACTAGCCTTCTTAATGTCTTCTTATCATTGGAAGATGCCCCGGGTGGGTATGTCTGATCCTCCAAGAAGCATTTGATATCATGGAACCAAGGCTTATCATCTTTAACAATATCTGCCGAGAACACGTATGCTGGTCTGTCAAGTCTGGACACTGAAATCCGAGGTACAAAGTTGGCGGCTTGAACTTTGATCATGGATGAAATGGTGGCCAGAGCATCTGCAAATTGATTCTCGTCCCGAGGGATATACTCAAGCTTGACCGTTGTAAAGAAAGTCAATAACCTCCTTGTATTATCCCTGTAAGGTATCAGATGATCTTGGTGTGTGTACCATTTGCCATTGGTTTGATTAATCACCAGAGTTGAATCTCCGAACACAGTCAAAGTCTTGATCCTGAGGTCAATGGCTTCCTCAAGGCCCATAATACAAGCTTCGTATTCAGCTTCGTTGTTAGTGCAGTTAAAGGTGAGTTTTGCCGAGAAAGGCATGTGAACTCCTTTAGGTGTAATGAGTACTGCACCAACACCACGACCATTCATATTGACAGCCCCATCAAACATCATAGTCCATTCTTCTTCTGGGTCAGGCCCTTCAGTGTGGACAGGCTCTTCATGATCTTTTGCTTTTATGAACATGATGTCTTCATCATGGAAGTCAAATCTCATAGGCTGGTAATCGACAATGGGTTGCTCTGCAAGATAATCAGACAATACACTGCCCTTGATGGCTTTCTGAGATGTGTATTGAATGTCATATTCTGTTAGGATCATTTGCCATCTTGCAACCCGTCCGGTAAGTGCTGGCTTCTCTAAAATATACTAAACTGGGTCCATCTTTGAAATCAACAAGGTGGTGTGGGTCAACATATACTGCCTTAGTCGGCGAGCAGCCCACGCTAAAGCACAACAAGTTTTCTCGAGCAGTGAATAACGTTGTTTACAATCGGTAAACTTTTTGCTTAGGTAGTATATTGCATACTCTTTTCGACCAGACTCGTCATGCTGGCCCATCACACACCCCATTGACTCTTCTAATACTGTCAAGTACATTATTAGAGGTCTTCCTTCAACTGGAGGCATAAGGATAGGAGGCTCTTGCAAGTATTTCTTGATTTTGTCGAAAGCCTTCTGGCAGTATTCGTTCCACCTGACCGTTTGTTCTTTTCTTAACAGCTTGAACAAAGGCTCACAGGTTGCTGTAAGGTGAGATATGAACCGTGAAATGTAGTTCAATCTACCTAAAAAACCTCGAACTTCTTTTTCAGTCTTCGGTGCAGGCATTTCTTGAATGGCTTTAACTTTTTCAGGGTCAACTTCAATCCCTTTCTCACTTACAATAAATCCCAGCAACTTACCGGATCGCACCCTGAATGTGCACTTGTTGGGGTTTAACTTCCGTTGGTATTTACTCAGACGCTTGAATAACTTCAACAGATTCACCAGGTGGTCTTCTTCTGTGAGGGACTTGGCAATCATGTCATCCACATAACATTCAATTTCTTTGTGGATCATGTCATGGAATAATGTTACCATAGCCCGTTGATAAGTTGCACCAGCATTCTTCAGTCCAAATGGCATCACCTTATAACAAAACGTGCCCCAGGGTGTGATGAAAGTTGTCTTCTCCATGTCTTCAGGTGACATTTTGATTTGACTGTATCCTGAAAATCCATCCATGAAGGAGAACACCGAGAACTGAGTCGTATTATCCACCAGTACGTCAATGTGAGGTAAAGGGAAATCATCTTTTGGGATGGCTCTGTTCAGATCCCGATAGTCCACACACATTCTCACTTTGCCGTCTTTCTTAGGCACAGGTACAATATTAGCAACCCACGGCGGATAGCTAGTCACAGCAAGGAACCCGGCGTCCCACTGCTTTTGTACCTCTTCCTTTATCTTCATTGCCATATCTGGGCGAGTACGGCGCAACTTCTGTTTAACCGGTGGGCAATCTTCTTTTAAAGGCAGCTTGTGCATGACAATATCGGTGTCCAACCCTGGCATATCCTGATAAGACCAAGCAAAGACATCTACATACTCCCGAAGCATGTCAATCAGCTGTTCCTTTACTGAATCTTGTAAGCAGGCCCCGATCTTAACCTCTTTCACGTCTTCTTCCGTACCAAGATTAACCGTTTCGACCTCCTCCTGATGAGGAGTGATAACCTTCTCCTCTTGCCTTAACAACCTGGCTAGCTCTTCCGGCAGCTCATAATCTTCTTCAACCCCTTCATCAGCTTGATTGATTGGATTGTCAAAGTCATACGAAGTCATAGCTGTGCTGTTGTCGGTGCAGTCTGAAAGGCACTTTCTGCAAGGGTTTAGATTGTTCATTTTAGTGATCGATTTTAATCTTGTTTAGAAAAAGTGAAATGAAGTTATCATTTTGGAAAACATTGCCATTTTATTTTTGTACAAAAAGAAAAATGAAAAACAGTGAGCGGAAAAGAAAAACAAACTCATTTGCAAAAGATGTCCGATATTCATTGATTGATCTGTTTGCACAAAATTACAAGATAGCCCGATTACAAAATGAGTCTTGACATCTTGGGCAAGATGCAAGACTTGATGCATGCTTAAAAATACAGGAAATAATAATTACTCTGCAGGAGTAACCCTTATAATTTCCTGGGAAGACCAGTTTGAGATATGGCTCCCCGGGGTCCTCGGACGTATCCAGCTCTCCAGGTTGCGCTCATCTTCCGACTCATCTTCCAAGTTGTTCACTGCATCCGGGGTGAGCATTCCCCCGCTGACAAAATTGGGCTTCTTAGCAGCCTCTGATTGATCTTGTTGAGTCGGTCTGTAACCCAACCCAAATCTGTCCTCCTTCTTCTCCACGGGCAGCAGTTTGCCCCAGCCTTGGGCAGTACCCTCTTCAACAACCTTCCTGGCTTACTGATAAGACGTTATGGAGGTTCCCAGTACAACAGATGCTTCATTAATGTTCAGGGCCTCAAACCCCTGGCTCATAGTTTCATGGATTTCCCCATCCATTTCTATGTATTTGTACATAGCCAGATGGCTAACAAAGATGTCCTCTTCCCCACAGATGGTGATGATTTGGCCTTCCCACTCGAATTTCAACTTCTGGTGAAGGGTAGACATAACAGCGCCAGCGGCATGGATCTAAGGTCTACCCAACAAACAGCTGTAGGCCGGCTGAATGTCCATCACATAGAAGGTAATTTTAAAAGTCTGCGGGCCAATCATCACAGGCAGATCAATCTCTCCAAGCACTGATCTCTTAGAGCCATCAAATGCTCTCACCACTAAATTACTCGGACGCAGTGCCAAACCATCATACTCCAGTTTCACCAAGGCTTTCTTTGGTAGAACATTGAGTGAAGACCCAGTGTCCACCAATACATGGGATAGAACAACACCTTTACATTCTAGAGTGATGTGTAAAGCCTTGTTGTGGTTACGTCCCTCGGTTGTTAAGTCAGCATTGGTAAAGCCCAGTCCATGACTGGTGTTGACATTTGCTACCACGGTTTCTAGCTGATTAACAGTGATCTCTTCTGGCACGTATGCTGCGTGCAGGACTTTCAGTAATGCATTCCTATGAGCTTCAGAACACATCAACAGGGATAATATGGAGATCTTTGAGGGAGTTTGGTGAAGCTGATCCACCACCTTGTAATCACTTCTCTTTATAATTCTCATGAACTCGTCTACATCTTGCTCAAAAGATGTCTTCTGAGTTTCTTTGATGATTGGTTCTTACGATACCACACTTTTTCCCTTTGCTTTGGCAGCAGCTTCTGCCTCGGCATTAGGTCTTTGAGTTTGTGAGGCAAAAAGGCGTCCGCTTCTGGTGAAGCCTTCGCCTCCCCCAACATTATCAATTTGTGGAGAAGAGGTTGAATCCAAAGTGATTTTCTCCCCGTTGCAGTAGAGGTCAGAGCCATAATGCCAAGGGATGGCATTACTGCTTTCATATGGAACTGGTCCAGGCACCGTGATAGTAACTGGACTGACTGCAACAGAGGAGGGTACTGAAATGGTGTACGGATCGTAGTAAATGGTGACTGGTGATCTGGCAGGAGATGCCACTGTTTGTTGTTGAAAGTTGTTGTTTGGAGGAACAATTGACGGATCATAGTAGATGGTGACTGCTGAGATATCTTCATCAATTTCTGCTGATGTTGTAGAAGATTCTGCTGAATAAATGGGTGCTGGTGTTGTAGAAGGAATGGTTGATGACATTTGATTTGTTGAAGTGATGGACGGAGTCATTGTTGATGATATTGATGAATTGGTCGGAATGATTGTTGTTGCAGTTGTAAAAGAGTCAGGAATTGTTGTCAAAGGGATTGCTGGATTTGTAGGCGCCGTTGTCGTGATCTGAAGTATACCACTTTTGATAAGACCATCTATGCCGCTTCTCAAGTTATCACACCCGTTGACCGAAATGTTGCAATAACCACAACCGAGCTCACACCCGGGGAACATCTGGCATTCTAGAAGCTGAGCTTTAATCTCGACCAGAGGTGTCCGAATCTGTCCAACACTGGTGATTAAGAAAGATGGCTTGTCTTCCTCAATGGCATTAATTCTCGGCCCTCCATGATTGGGCATGGGATTCTTGTTGACGTTTGGAGGGGGTGCAAAGTTGAGGGCTTTAGAATCCACCAGATCTTGGACCTTCATTTGTAAAGCCCTGCATTTCTCAGTATTGTGACCAGGTGCATTGGAGTGGAAAGCACATCTGGCGTTGACATCATAGTTTCTTGGCAGATTAGAGGGATCCGGTGGTGCCAATGTCCTTAATTCAACCAAGTTGAGTTTCAGGAGTTGTGGCAATAAGGCGGCATAAGGCATAGGGATAGGGTCAATCACCTTATTTGCCTGTGATGGTCTTTGATGAAAGGTGTAAACACCCCAAATTTGCCCTCACCCATTCACACCATGGCTTGTGATCATCTCATATGCATAAACACAATCATATCATCTCACATCTCATTTTTGATTCACTGCATAGATTCAAAGTCATCTGCATCTAGGGTTTGTGATCTGAGCAATCCAAGAGCCTCCTGAGCCACTCCAAAGGCCATCAATCACTTCAAAGGGGTCCATGTGTGTTCTTATATCATATTACATCCTCTCAAAGTCAAAAATTCAAAAGAATCACAAGAACTGGGATTGGTGTGGATGCAGAGCCAAGTTTGACTGCACAGTTGACCTAAAATTAGGGTTTTGGTTTCAGAGGCCATAACTCCAAATTTTTTGGTCATTCTTGTTTCTATTGGTCTCTATATGGTATAGGGAGTATGCATATCAAGTTTCATGAAGAAATTCCATGGGGAAGTCATCTGATCAAGAGTTGACTTTTCAGACAAGTCAGTGCAAAATCAGGGCATCTGAGGCCCCCAATGACCCAACCAATGGGCATTCTTCATCAATTTGAGTGTATATGATCTTTATTTGATCATGGAAGAAGTTTGAAGTTCACAAAAATCAAGAATTTGAAGTTTTTGCAAAGTTGACTTTTTAGGGCATGGTTGACTTTTCAAGAATATGTCATTTTGTGCCATTTTTCAAGCCTTGATTCTTGGTCCAAAAATGCTTCAAATGAGAAAACCTTGGTCATGAAAGTTGTAGAATACATTTTTCCCTTTTCAAAAAGTACAAGAACATGATCTAATTCATTTTGGATCAAAAGTTATGGTGTGACAAAGTTGGCCAAAATCATTGATTTTCAAGATGTGCACTAAATGGAAAATTTGCAAAATCATGTTTCAAGGCAAGTTGTAACTTCTAGTTGGCATCAAACCATTACACAAACATTCTATGTGACATAAAAGTCAGAATTGAACCAAAATGCTCATGTTTCATGGCTTATGGAATGAGAAAATCACATGTGAACCAAAATGAGCCAACTTGCAAAACTCATGATCACACTTCCTACCACTTGCTACATTGGATGCTGAGCTTTGATAGCCCTTCCCCTCACCCTTGCTGCGCCAGCCCCATGCTTGTACTAGCCTAGAACCAAGCCATACCTCTCTTACACAAAGAGTGGACTTTTGGCAAAAGTGAACTTACCAATCAATAAAGGCCATGTCAAATCATCTGACCTATAGGATTATTTTATACTATCCTTTGGCAAGCAAAACATATCAAGAAGCAAGGCTGAAACAGACCACAACACACCATACACAAAAACACACCCCATTTGCATTTCTCTTCGAATCTGCCTCCACAAGCCTCAAACACTCAAACCATTTTCATACCTCAACTCATCATGCCTCATTAAGCCCAAACCACCAAAGAACCAAGCCTGAATCAAGCAAGAACTCCACTTCTCCATTTTCACTCCAACTTGCAGTTTCTTTCGAAACTCACTCCACAAGCCATAAACATCCAAACTCACTCCACAAACCTTCTTAAAACATCACCCTGATCACAAAGAACCACCCACATTGGCCTGAAACTGCCTGAATCACCATTGCCATTTTCAACTGAGCTTGAGCAGAAGCTGTTCAAACTCTTCATCTAGCCAGCATAAACTTCTCCAAAGCATTCAAGCATCATCAAGAGGTCATAAGGAGTGGATTTCACAAGGAGGGGAGGTCAGAAAGTTGTTGGAGTGAAAGCTTCGAATCTCAGGTAGCTCAAGAAATATTTTTCCAGAAATCATTTTTTTATGTTCTAAACTTGTTCTCCATGCTTCACTGATTATCCTGATGCTTTTAGTTTTGGAAATGGTGATGAAATGAGAATTTAATTGATCTCTGAAACTCTGTGACCTAAAAATTTGTTTTGCTCGATTCATGAGTTTGGGGAAGAATAAATTTGTTTTGATTGGGGGTTTTGGTTCGTGAGTGAGTGGGAATCATTTCCATGTTTTTAGATTTCGTTTTAGTTAGGTTTTGAGAGAGTTTGGAGATTTTCAGGTGGGCTTCCCACCGGAGAAGACGACCGGAGGTCTTCTCCGGCCACCTGAAAGTCATTATGCCCTAATCCTGTAATTAAATGCCATTTGAATTTGGACCGTAGGATCAGTTGACTCCTTTGACCTCCCGCGCGTGTGAATGGCTCAGATCTGATCATTATGCCCTAATCCATTTAATTAGTTTTAATTAATTATAATTAAATTAATTCGTCCAGAGTGAATCTAGACCCTCCATTCACGCGCGCAGTCCACCCATTCAAATCCAGACTCAATCCCTGCCTTCCATTCTGTTGACTTTTCCTTTTTCTTTATTTTAAATCATTTCTTTTTATTTTATTTGCATAATTAATTTAAAATAGCAAAACTTGTTTAAAAATTATGAAATTTTTTATCCTGAGTTTCATTAATTTTTATGACACAAAAAATATTTTTATTTTCATTTTTGCATCAAAAAAGTATTTTTAAATATTTAAAAGATTATTTTTAATTGGTTAATGAAAATTAATTTATTAAAAATACTTTTAGGTATTTAAAAATCACCAAAAAATTCATGAAATGTTCTAAGACATTTAGAAACATTGTCCAACCTTCAAACCAAATTTTTTTTTTGATCTTGATGCATTTTGGGAATTTTTCATTGAATTAAATCATTTTTGTGCATTAATTTGATCCATAGTTCAAAAAATCATTTCTGCCTATTCATGAGGAGTTGGACATTGATTCTTTTTGCATTGCATTGTGTTTAGCATGTAGTTTTTGAGATAAAATGGCCATGATTTGATCTTGCATTTTCAAATTGTTTGACATTTTTCTTGTTTAGGAACCCTAAAAACCCTAGAAACTTGTAAAAATCATAACTTAAGATTGGTTAAGAGTTGAGACCTCTCCTTTGGGCAGTGGTTTAGTATGGGATTAGGGGGTCCTTTGTGTGGCATTTTCCATTTTTTATCTTAGGGTTTGCTTCTGGTTTTGGTTTGTGTTTGATGTTTGATTCATAAACCCTAATTTGGGCTTCCATATGCATCCATCTTGCATTCTCTTGCATAACATGACTTGCCATGACATTTCAAGCATCCATGTGATTCATTTGACATCATAAGACATATTGAAAGCATGCTTAATCATTGCATCATGTATTTGCCATGTTGTATGCCATGTGCACTTCATAACTTTTCATGTATGTTCTTGGTTCATAACTTGCTTCATTTGCATTCATAAGTTTGTATGATCATTTCCATGTGTTGTTTCTGGTTTGTAGCATCTCATAGCATCATTAACATCATGCATATGCTTCTGGTTTGGTTTTGCATCATACCATTTCATCTCATTTTGCATTGCATTGCATTTCTTTTCTAATCTTTCAGGTGGTAAGTGACTTTGAGAAGTGAATTTGCCTTCACTTCTCATAACTTTTCTTTTCATCTCTCTTGCATCCATTGCTGCATTTTTATATGTGTTTGTGATTGAGCTTGCTCCTTCCTTTTCTTCTTACTTTCTTTCCTCAAGTGACTTGACTTCTTGAATAAAGCAAGCCACTTTGCTTCTCTTGATCCTTTCATCTGCTTCCTAGTGGTTCCATTGAAGACTTCTCTTGAAAACCTCACAAACCTTAGGAACAACCAAGCATGACAATGATTAGGGTTTTGATTAGTCTCCCTCTCTTAGTTTTGCCTTTGTGTCTCTCTTGAGTCTTCTCTTCTCATCTCATAATCAGGGACTAAACCCTAAAGGCTTTAAGGCTTTGTGATTAAGCTTATGCCTGCATCCTTCTCTTAGGATGAAGTGTATAACTTTAACCCTAAGTGTTAAACCCTTAATGTGTTTAACTCCTTTAATCAATCCATATAATAATCATCAAGACATTACACTTGTAACTTGGGCCTTGCATTAGGGTTCTAATTCTTCCTTAAATGGTTAAGAAGGACTAACCCTAGTGTTAATGGACAAGTCCCCCTCAGGTTGTCTTACAAATCATAAAATTCACTTCATCATCTTATCATTAATTAAAATCCATTTAATAAAGGCTTTGTTTTGTCATGAGTTTAATCCCTAATCATGGATTAAGCTGAGGAGCTTTCCTCAGCTTAAACATTCTCATCTATTATCCTTCTATTAGGATGGTGTAATGAGTCTGTTAAATCCCTGATTATGGCTTAACCTCATTACTTAACACTAAACAAAAACAACAAAAACATCTAAATAATCACAAATAGGTTAATGATCTTAATCCTATGCCAAAGGTGATTAAGTGTGAGAATCTGACTTCACACTTAAGGTATTCTCATTACCCCTAATCAGAGGGAAGATGTGATGAGTTTACTAAATCCATTGGTTTAGGCTTAAGCTCATTAGCTTATGACAAACTTCAAAAAGCAATAAAAGACTGAAAGCTCAAAAACAAACAATAATCGTCTCCTTTGGGATTCTTTTCTCATCACCTTCACTCACAAACGAGAACTTGCTTCTTCCGTCTAATGCAAGACAGTTTGCATCTGGGCCAGACAGATCATACACTTGAGCATAGGCAAGTAAGCAATTCACAAGTCAATTCATCTTTCAGTCTCTTTGGGTCGAACTACGGTGTTCTGACTTCCTCATTGCACGAGAGGATACGTAGGCATAACTTAACAGTTATCGAACAAAAGTCTCTGTATATTCCCCCTCTTTCCAGCATTGTTCTTTTAGCCTCATTATCATGAGCATTTCATCTTTGTTCTTACACTGACACTTCCCTTGTACACTTCACTTCTCTTACACTGACACCTGTACATTCTTTTCCAGCTATCTTATACACAAATTGCACTGACACTACCCCTTTAAAACACAAATCTTTTAAGCGTGGATCCCGTCGAGTACGGCGGACAATCTGGGTGCTAATACCTTCCCAGGTTGTAACCAACCCCCTTTCTCAGTCTCTCTGGTTCGCGACCGTCTTATCTATCTTTTTCTAGGTCTATGCAGCATTACCTTTCCTTCGGGATAAAAATGCCTAGCTGGCGACTCTATTCATCTCCAGTGAGTTCACGGCTGTGTGTTCTCATTGTCCCTTTCGCCGACCGTTCGCGTCTGTACCTTTATCTGGGCCTATTCCCATTTATCGGGAGCGACAGCTTGGCGACTCTGCTGGGGAACTTTATACTGCAATCAGGGCTTCTGGTTCTTTTTGTGGGTTCCTCCTAGCGCTTGATTGATTTGTGTTTACTGGGGTGTTATGTGCTTGTTTGTGTTTATATTTTTGTATCTATTTTTGCTTTATGCATAGTTATTTACTGCTTTCTTTACTGCTTTTCATATATCATACTGTCATGCTGCTGGCTGGATCTGGTTTTTTTGTTTTGGTGGGTGGGGTTCTATTGAGAGTTAAGGTCCTATACCTGGGACCTGAGTGACACCTAGGCTAGAGTGAATCATATTCTTTCCCATTCCATTTCGGTCTGGTGCGGGAATATGAAACACGGTTCAGATATGGGTTTCTTCTTGAGAACTCTGTGTTGCAGATCTCCTGCAATGCTAGGGCTATCTGGGAAGCTTGCTAAGTCTGGATGACCTTTTAGTATTGACCTTCAGAAACTGAGGTGAATTAGAGGAGGAATTGTTATGGTTATTGTAAACAATGTACCTCCGGGTTAGAAGTGTTTACACTTCTCATAACTGATCCAAGTCTGAGGATCCTTGTTCTAGAACACCACCTGTGAGGGGGTTGGGCTGTTTACAGGTTTGCAGGTACCTTGGCCTCAGAATACCCTGTTACTTTGACTTGATTAAGAATACCCCATGTTGGAACAGTTCTTGTGATTCTAAAACCTTGGACATGTGGCTCTTTATTTGAGTCCCCCACCTTGGTTACTGGATTTATAGACCTCCAACTGGAATTCTTGAACACACTTGGACCTATATCAGGGCATTTGATCAGATCCAGCTCAGTCACAGACCCTTGCATATCATTTGCATACATAAACATTGCATCATATTGACATTTGCTTATTTGTGTTTCAGGGTATCCACTTTCATCTTTGGTTTTGGTTTTGACCCCATCTTCAGCACTGACCTATCTTCATCAGTATTTGCTTCAGCTATCTACTTCAGTTATCTGCACCAGCCAACCAGTGGCTCATTCTTCAGTGTTATCATCAAGCACCTGTCTCTACTCAGTCTCAGCATCATGGCTCCTAAAAAGAGCAACATCACCTATCACTTTTTCCAGCCAGAGCTATTTAACATCAGGAGGATTCAGACCCTGATCACTCCGGATCACATACCATTGTTCAGGGAACACTATGGGGATATACTTGATATGGTTATGGATCTGGACCCTTCACAGAGAAGCCTGATCCACACTTGCATTCAGTTCTATGATCCCCCACTGAGATGCTTCACTTTTCAGGACTTTCAGCTAGGCCCTCTATTAGAAGAATACTCATCATTGGTTGGTTTGCCTATCAGGGGTGGAATCCCTTTCAACCCTGAGATGGTCTTTCCTGGTAATGGAGAAGTAGCAAAGGCTCTACATCTGGAACCTGTCCTGATTGAGCAGCATATGACTTCTAAAGCTGGAATCCCTGGCTTTCATCTGGACTTCTTGATCTCTCAAGCTACCCTGAAAGCCTCTTTAGGAGAGTGGAAAGCTGTCTGTGCCTTATTGGCTTTGAGCATATATGGGATTGTATTGTTTGCAGATGAGCCTCGATTCATCAGCAAGAATGCAATCCATCTATTCATCCTGAAGAACCCAGTGCCCACTTTATTGGGGGATCTCTACTATTCAGTGCATCAGAGGAATGAAAAGCAGAGGGGAAGATTAGTGAGGTGTTGTGCTCCATTATTCCATACTTGGCTTCTCAGGCATCTACCCAGGACAGATGCATTTTTGAATCCTCATCAGCAGAGCAACTGGGCTAAGAGACTCACTGCTCTAACTTCAGCCGATATCAGATGGTGCACTCAAAGCACCAAGGGTAGGGACATCATCACCAGCTGTGGGCATTTCCCCAATGTGCCCCTAATAGGAGTTAAGGGTAGTATCAATTACAACCCTCTACTGTTCAAGAGGCAACTAGGCTATGCACTGGTCCACACTCCCAAGGCACAGGACTTGGTTGAGACTCTCTATTGTGAGAACAAGATTAATCTGGCTATTGTTAGGCAGGCAGCCTGGGCCTGGGATAATGTTCAAACCAAGGGAATAACCATTTTGGGGAAGTGCAACAATGTGGCATCAGCACAATATTATGAATGGTCCCGTGCCAGGGCCCAATTCTCGGGGATGCCCTTTACTATAGAAGATATGTCTGAATCATCTTCAGCACCACCTGCCACTGTCAGTTTGGGGGAGTTTGAGAGTTTGAAAGAAAGAAATGAGAAGTTAACTCAAGCTTTGCAGAAGACCCTCTGGGAAAGGAGTGATGGTATGAGGGAGGTTGAGAGATTGGAGAAGTTGAGAGTGGAGCATCTGGTTAAGATTGAGAAGTCTGGGGATTATATCAAAAAGTCTAAAGCTGGAGAACAAATCCTGAAGAATGCTTGCAAAGAAGCCCAGTTCCAGAGAGCAAGGACAGACTTGTATTTGAAGGAGAGTCAAGCTCGGTGGGTCAGGATCACCGAAGCCCGTACTCTAGAAGACAAGAGAGTTCAAGACAAGATGGAACAACTGAAAGCTAGTGCAAAAGAACAGCAAGAAGCCCTGGCAGCAGCCCAGAGGGAGATATCAGAGCTGAAGATCAAAGCAGGAGTGAAGAGGTCAAAAGACCAAAGTCAGCACAAGAAGCTAACAGCAGCTGTTACCACCCGGAATCTCCTCATCAGGAATCTCACGGAGCGTCCGGCTGATCCTGTGACCGAAGCACTTCTCAAGGAAGTTCGTGAGGATGAGTTTGGTCTTGGCATTTGACCATTTGTTTGTTGTTGCTTTCATTCCATGTACTTTTGTTTTCCTGTAATGTATTTTGACCCCTCGGAGGGCTTGTATCTGTAAACAAACTATGTACCATTTTGCTTTTGTAATATATGTATTGGTTTGTCCCATCCGGGTTTCACTTCAAAAGCAGCATCAACAGCATCTTCAAGGGTCTGGAAGGGTCAAAACTGAATGCCAAACCGGATACCTTGAAAACAAATAAGCATACTGCATTGCATGCTAACCCCTTTTGTTTGTTTTGTAGGTTTTTGTTTTATTGCCACTAACTCTGTTGTAATCTCAGGAATTATTGCTCGGCGCCGGGTATTTCCCCTCAACCGTCCGCACCGTTATCCAACCCGTAACAACCTTCCGGGCATTCAAATGGATCAGATGCAGCAGGACCTTACTGAGGTCAGAAATCAAATGGCGAACGAAAGGCTAGAAATGAGGAATCAAATGACTCAGTTTATGGAAGTGATGAACAACATGGCTCAGAGCCAGGAAAGATTGAGGGCCATGGTGGAAAGGCAAAATCAAGAAGATCCACATATAGGGACTGCCGGCACCAGCAACAACGAAAGGGCCCAACCTCATGTTACCCCCCCTGTATTTGGACCACACCTCCATCCTGAGGTCAACATCCCTGCAAATGTTCAAGGGACTGCCACTGCAGCCAGGGTACTTCAAGAAGACCCCCAAGAGGATCAATTCACAGTAATGGGTGCTGGGGAAGAAGCTTATGATAGAAGGTTGGATGAGATAGCTGAGAAATTAAGGTCCTTAGAGTCTCAAAACTCTCTGGGTTTCGACGTCATGGACATGGGCTTGGTAGACGGGGTCAGGATCCCCCATAAGTTTAAGCCTCCTTGCTTTGAAAAATACAACGGGACTTCATGCCCCCGGACTCATTTACAATCATTTCTGGGAAGGCTGAAGGCCTATACAATGGATGAGAAGCTCTGGATGTTCTATTTCGAGGATAGCTTAACTGGAGCGTCAAGAGAATGGTACTCTCACTTGACAAGGGCAACTATCAGATGCTGGAAGGACCTGGCAGAGGCCTTCATCAGACAGTATCAGTACAACTTAGACATGGCACCCAACAGGACTCTCCTAATGGGAATGTCACAGTCGTCAAGGGAAAGTTTCCGAGAATATGGCCAGAGATGGAGGCAATTGGCTGCTGCTGTCCAACCCCCTATGTCTGAAAGGGAAATGGCAGATATGTTTATGAACACCCTTCAGGGAACTTATATTGACAGGCTGGCTGCTTTCTCTTCCACTAGCTTTGCAGATGTTGTCATAGCTGGGGAGAGAATTGAAAGCCTATTGAAGATGGGTAAGATCTCAGACAACGGTGCAAGCTCGTCCAGTAGTACAAGAAAACCTTTTGCAGGCCCGAGAAGAACTGGCGAGACCAATGCCGTCCACACCAACAGGGGCAGGCCCCAATATGTTCACAGATCAGTGGCAGCAGTCACCATTCCCGCTCCGGCTCATCCTCAGCCAGTTTATCAACCTCCGCAACAAAACTATCAACAACAACCTCAGTATCATCAACAGAATCAGTATCCTCCGAGAAATTACCACAACAGCAACACCAACAACAATGACCAGCAAAGGCCTTTCCAACAGAGGCCTTCTCAAGCCAACAGGGTAATCGATCCGATCCCTATGCCATATGCTACATTGCTGCCGCAACTCCTGAAACTCAACCTAGTTGAGCTAAGGACGTTGGCACCTCCAGATCCCAACAGTCTACCCAGGAATTATGACTCCAACGCTAGGAGTGCTTTTCATTCCAACGCACCTGGCCACAGTACAGAAAAGTGCAGAGCCCTGCACATGAAGGTACAAGACCTGGTAGATTCAAAAGCTCTGAATTTCGCACCACCACCCAATGTCAATAAAAACCCAATGCCTAACCACGGTGGTCCCAGAATTAACGCTATTGAAGAAGACAAGTCGTCTTATTTAATAACCAGTGTGGGTCAGATCAGGACACCGTTGGTAGAAATTAAGGCTCAACTCCTCGAATGTCAAATGTTCCCGGGGTGTGAGTTGGGGTGTGCTTACTGCAATATCTCAGTCAATGGGTGCGATAACTTGAGGAATGGCATAGACGGTCTCATTCAGAGTGGCCAACTTCAGATCACCACATCATTTCCTACAAATCCAGCAATTTCATCAGCAACAGCTCCAGAACCTCCTACAACTGCAACAACCATTGTTCCAGACAACTCTTCGGTTTCATCAGCAAGTACATCATCTATAATCTCGACTGACCAGGTATCAACCAATGTTTCTTCTACAACTCCGGCACCACTCCATTATGAAGCTCCTACAACAACAGCATCCATCCTTCCACCGATGTCTCCTACAACACCAGCAACAAATCATGAGGATGTCTCAACTGTCACCATATTTTATGATCCAGAAAACAACTCTGCCTACAACTCAGAAGGTGCTGCTCCCATCAGAGCACCAGTCACAATTTATTATGATCCGCAAACTATCACAATTCCTTCCACAGCTGCAGTCAGTCCAGTCACTATCACGGTGCCTGGACCAGTACCCTATGAAAGCAGTAATGCTATCCCCTGGCATTACGGCTCTGACCTGTACTGTGAAGGACAAAGAATCACTTTTGAATCATCAACCCCTGCACCACAAATTGACAATGTGGGAGGAGGCGGAGGCTTCACTCGAAGCGGACGTCTTTTCGCCCCACAAATCCAGAGACCCACTGCCGAAGCGGAAGCTGCTGCCAAGGCAAAAGGAAAAAGCTTGGTGCAGGAAGAATAGACTATTAAAGAGGCTTTGAAAACACCCTTCGATCAAGAGGTTGATGAGTTCATGCGAATCATCAAGAAGAGTGATTATAAAGTAGTGGATCAGCTTCATCAGACGCCTTCCAAGATCTCAATCCTATCATTGCTTATGTGCTCCGAGGCCCATCAGAATGCACTACTCAAAGTCTTGCACGCAGCTTACGTGCATGAAGAGATCACTGTCAATCAGCTGGAAGCTGTAGTTGGAAATTTCAATGCTAGTCACGGACTAGGGTTCACCAATACTGATTTGACAACGGAAGGCCGCAACCATAACAAAGCCTTGCACATAACCATGGAATGTAAAGGTGTTGTCCTTTCCCATGTGCTGGTAGACACAGGGTCATCCCTCAATGTCTTGCCTAAGAAGGCCCTGGTGAAACTAGAATATGACGGATTGACATTGAGACCCAGCAACCTGGTGGTGAGAGCCTTTGATGGTTCAAAGAGATCAGTTCTGGGAGAAATTGAGTTGCCCATAACGATTGGCCCGCAGACCTTCAAAACGACCTTCTACGTGATGGATATACAGTCTGCCTACAGCTGTCTATTGGGTAGGCCATGGATTCACGCCGCTGGCGCCGTGACCTCTACCCTTCACCAGAAGTTAAAATATGAGTGGGAGGGTCAAATCGTTACAATCTGTGGAGAAGAGGATATTTTTGTCAGCCACCTGGCTACCTATAAGTATATTGAGATGGACGGGGAGATCCATGAAACAATGAGTCAGGGGTTCGAGGCCTTGAATGTGAATGAAACATCTGTTGTGCCTGGTACTTCAATATCATCATACCAACAAGCCCGGAAGCTTGTTGAGGGAGGAAACGCCCAAGGCTGGGGCAAACTGCTATCGGTGGAGAAGAAAGAAGATAGATTTGGGTTGGGTTACAAACCAACTCAACAAGATCAAGCAGAGGTTGCAAGGGAGCCCAACTTTGTGAGTGGGGGGATGCTCACCCCTGATGCTATCAACTGTTTGGAAGACGAGCTGGAAGAAGAACGCAACCTGGAAAGCTGGATTCGTCCAAAGATCCCGGGGAGCAGTATCTCAAACTGGTCTTCCCAGGAAATTATAAGAGTTACTCATGCAGAGTAATTATTATTTCCTGTATTTTTATAGCATGCATCAAAGTCTTGCATCTTGCCCAAGATGACAAGACTCATTTTGTAATCGGGCCATCTGTACTTTTTGTGCAAACAAGATTAATCAATGAAATATCAGACATCTTTTTGCAAATGAGTCTTTTTCTTTTCGTTCACTGTTTTTCCATTTTTCTTTTTGTACAAAAATAAATGGCAGTGTTTTCAAAATGACAACTTTTATTTCACTTTTCTAAAACAAGATTAAAATCAAGTCACTAAAATGAACAAACTGAACCCTTGCAGAGAGTGTTTTCCAGACAGCACCGACAACAGCACGGCTATGACTTCGTATGACTTTGACAATCCAATCAATCAAGCTGATGAAGGGGTTGAAGAAGAGTATGAGCTTCCCGAAGAGCTAGCCAGGTTGTTAAGACAAGAGGAAAAGGTTATTACTCCTCACCAGGAGGAGGTTGAAGTGATCAATCTTGGTACAGATGAAGACGTGAAAGAGGTTAAAATCGGGGCCTGCCTGCAAGACTCAGTGAAGAGACAACTGATTGACCTGCTTCAAGAGTATGTGGACGTGTTTGCTTGGTCTTACCAAGATATGCCAGGGTTGGATACTGATATTGTCGTGCACAAGCTGCCTTTGAGAGAAGAATGTCCACCGGTCAAACAAAAGCTGCGCCGTACTCGCCCAGACATGGCAATGAAAATAAAAGAAGAGGTACAAAAGCAATGGGACGTCGGGTTCCTTGCCGTAACTAGATATCCATCGTGGGTTGCTAATATAGTACCTGTGCCTAAGAAAGACGGCAAAGTAAGGATGTGTGTTGACTACCGGGATCTGAACAGAGCCAGCCCGAAAGACGACTTCCCTTTACCTCACATTGATGTATTGGTGGATAACACGACTCAGTTCTCGGTATTCTCCTTCATGGATGGATTTTCAGGATACAATCAGATTAAAATGTCACCTGAAGACATGGAGAAGACAACCTTCATCACACCCTGGGGCACGTTCTGCTACAAGGTAATGCCATTTGGGCTCAAGAATGCCGGTGCAACATATCAACGGGCTATGGTAACATTATTCCACGATATGATCCATAAGGAAATCGAGTGTTATGTGGATGACATGATTGCCAAGTCCCTTACAGAAGAGGACCACCTGGTGAATTTACTGAAGTTATTCAAGCGTCTGAGGAAGTACCAACTGAAATTGAACCCCAACAAGTGCACATTCGGGGTGCGATCTGGTAAGCTGCTGGGATTTATTGTAAGCGAGAAGGGGATTGAAGTTGACCCTGACAAAGTCAAAGCCATCCAAGAGATGCCTGCGCCGAAAACAGAGAAAGAAGTTCGAGGGTTCTTAGGACGATTGAACTACATTTCACGGTTCATATCTCACCTTACAGCAACCTGTGAACCCTTGTTCAAGCTGTTGAGAAAAGAGCAAACGGTCAGGTGGAATGAAGACTGCCAAAGGGCTTTTGACAAGATCAAAGAATACTTACAAGAACCTCCAATCCTTATGCCTCCAGTTGAAGGAAGACCTCTGATAATGTACCTGACGGTATTAGAAGAGTCAATGGGGTGTGTGTTGGGTCAGCATGACGAGTCTGGTCGAAAAGAGTATGCAATATACTACCTAAGCAAAAAGTTTACCGACTGTGAACAACGTTATTCACTGCTCGAGAAAACTTGCTGTGCTTTAGCGTGGGCTGCTCGCCGACTGAGACAGTATATGTTGACCCACACTACTTTGTTGATATCAAAAATGGACCCAGTCAAGTACATTTTCGAGAAGACAGCTCTTACCGGACGGGTTGCGAGATGGCAGATGATTCTCACAGAATACGACATCCAGTACACCTCTCAGAAAGCCATCAAGGGCAGTGTACTATCTGAATATCTGGCTGAGCAACCCATTGATGATTACCAGCCTATGAGGTTTGACTTCCCTGATGAAGACATCATGTTCATTAAAAAAGATCATGAAGAGCCTATTCACACTGAAGGGCCCGACCCGGAAGAAGAATGGACTATGATGTTTGATGGGGCTGTTAATATGAATGGCCGTGGTGTTGGTGCAGTACTCATTACACCTAAGGGAGTTCACATGCCTTTCTCGGCGAAACTCACTTTCAACTGCACTAACAACGAAGCTGAATACGAAGCTTGCATTATGGGTCTTGAGGAAGCCATTGACCTCAGGATCAAGACATTGACTGTATTTGGAGATTCAGCTTTGGTAGTCAATCAAACCAATGGCAAGTGGTACACACACCAGGATCATCTGATACCTTACAGGGACTATACAAGGAGGTTATTGACTTTCTTCACAACAGTCAAGCTAGAGTATATCCCTCGGGACGAGAATCAGTTTGCAGATGCTCTGGCCACCATTTCATCCATGATCAAAGTTCAAGCTGCCAACTTTGTGCCTCAGATCTCAGTGTCCAGACTCGACGGACCAGCATATGTATTTGCAGCAGATGTTGTCAAAGATGATAAGCCTTGGTTTCACGACATCAAGTGCTTCTTGGAAGATCAAACATACCCACCTGGGGCATCTTCCAATGATAAGAAGACTTTGAGAAGGCTTGCTGGTAGTTTCTTCCTGAACGCTGATGGGTCTTTATACAAAAGGAATTTTGACATGGTACTCCTCAGATGTGTTGATAATACAGAAGCGGAGTTGCTAATGCATGAAGTGCACGAAGGATCTTTTGGTACCCATGCCGGAGGGCATGCCATGGCTAAGAAATTGTTAAGATCAGGATATTACTGGATCACGATGGATGCCGACTGTTGTGCTTACGCCAGAAAATGCCATAAATGCCAGATTTATGCAGATAAGGTGCATGTGCCTCCCAATCCTCTGAACATCATGTCTTCACCATGGCCCTTCGCTATGTGGGGCATTGATATGATTGGCAAGATCGAGCCAACTGCTTCGAATGGCCACAGATTCATCCTGGTTGCCATTGATTATTTCACCAAGTGGGTCGAAGCAGCTTCCTATGCCAATGTTACAAGACAAGTGGTAGCTAGATTTCTGAAGAGAGATATCATCTGCCGATATGGAGTTCCCGAGCGAATCATTACTGATAATGGTTCCAACTTGAACAACAAAATGATGGCAGAGCTGTGCCGGGACTTCAAGATCCAACATCACAATTCTTCTCCTTACAGGCCAAAGATGAATGGCGCTGTTGAGGCAGCTAATAAGAATATCAAGAAGATTGTGCAGAAGATGGTAGTCACTTACAAAGACTGGCATGAAATGCTACCATTTGCTTTACATGGGTACCGCACGTCAATCAGGACATCCACTGGGGCAACACCGTATCAGCTTGTGTATGGTATGGAAGCAGTCCTACCTGTTGAAGTTGAATTACCCTCCCTACGGGTACTGATGGATGTTAAACTGAGTGAAGCAGAGTGGGTTAGGTCCCGATACGAGCAACTGAGTCTGATTGAAGAGAAAAGATTGGCTGCAATCTGTCATGGGCAGTTATATCAGAAAAGAATGAAGAAAGCCTTTGATCAGAAAGTCAGGCACCGAGAGTACCAAGTAGGAGATCTTGTGCTGAAAAGAATCTTCCCTCCTCATACAAACCACAGGGGCAAATGGACTCCGAACTATGAAGGACCATTCGTGGTAAAGAAAGTTTTCTCCGGTGGAGCACTGATGCTCAACACCATGGATGGTGAAGATTTCCCATCCCCTGTGAATTCGGATGCAGTTAGAAAATACTTCGCATAAAAATGACCCGCTGGACATAAAAATAGAATGTAGGTCCAGGCAAAAAAATAGGGCATCCCGGCGAGTCAAAAACAGAATAAAAGACTCGGGCAAAAATAAGGGAAAATAAACAAAAAAAATGTACACCCGCTGAGCTGAAAAGCCGCATTGGACAGCTCAGGCAAAAATGGGTATCCCGATGGATTGAAAACCTGAAAGGGCGATCCATGCAAAATAAGGGAATAAGCGAACAACTGCACTCTGAATTCGTCTGTATCATCTGCAACTTGGAAAGCTTCGAAAGGATTAAGCTTCAATCAGAATCAACATTCTTCGAAAAGCAAGATGAGAAGAACGTCAAAAGTCATACGGGTCATAGTGGAGAGGAAGCTCCTTAAAGCGTCATCAACACTGCCAACATTTTGTTTCTCAATTTGTAACGATCTCCTCATTTCAGGGGATATGTTCCTTTGACTGTATCTCGCCGATTCAGGGCATATGAATTAATAAAATCAGATTTTCAGTCATGTCTCGTTTTGTACATTTTATTTGCAAAAAATGTCTGATGTCTTAAAGAAAAAACTGATTGCATAAGAATACAGATGCCTGTCTTCAAATAAAAACATGCTTGCAGGAAATATGCTTACTCTCAGAAGTATCTAAACTCCTATGACGGAATCCAGTAAGGATACCTCGGGATTATCTTGTGCGTTTCTCTATCTTTTTCAGGATTGCAGGTATCCAGAGCGCAACCTGGGGCATGTAAGCTTCATCCCAGCAAGCTGGAAAGTCAACACTCAATTTTAGCACCCGAGGTGCCCTCCCCCCAGCTGAGTTGCCTTTCATGACTCCTCCCAGCTGAGTTGGCCACTTATCACTTATCCCCGTCAGAATGGGCAGGTATCACAGAAGATGCCCATATCCCCGGCTGAGTCAAGAAGTCACCGTGACAGAACTTCTAGGGAGGTCTTTCAGTGATTCCTCTCTCTCTCCCCAGCCGAGTTGCCGTCTCGCCCTCATCCGAGCACAGAGTCAGAAAGCTATCTCCCCACAGAGCTCCAGCCTCTATCCAGAAAAGCAACGCATGAAGAACTCACAACAGAGTGAAGAAAGCTTCTACAAACCCCAGCTGGGTCTCTCATTTATAAGGATAGGTATATCAATGACCCACATCCCCAGGCAGATAGCATCTCGTTAGATCTACCAATGATCTCCTCCCCAGCTGGGATGTCTACTTCAAACAGATCGATCGAAGATCTTCGCAGCAATGGGGCCCGGATCCCGGTTTGGTATCTTTGCACAATCATAGCATTCGCATCATATTCACCCACAAAGCGTAGCATTCCGTTTTAACACGGAGCATTACGGCAAAAATCAAACACATAGCATAATCATAAGCCATGTTTTGAATCAACACTTGTGAATAATGACAGTTCATCAACGCACAGAAAAATCCCCACCAGAGTCCCCGGCAAAAACAGCTGCCTCTCAAATCACTAACACCCGCATATACTCATCTTGACACCCGTCCGTGCCATCTTTCCCCAGTAAAGTCACCTAAATACTCCTTACAAACGAAATCACCCGTATTACAGATACTTCCTGACACCCGTCCGTGTCAAATCACCAGCAGAAAGCCAAAGACATCCTCTTTGCACTCGCATATACCTATACATTTCCTTGACACCCGTCCGTGCCATTTCCCCAGCACAGTCATCTACACTTTTACAACCCATATACTTGTTGATGTTACTATACTTTTCTCTTGACACTCGTCCGTGTCACCCTCCCCAGCAGATAAACACTCATCTATACAATACTCATACTCGTTACTCATGATACACTCATACAGATACTCGTCCGTATCTTGTATATACCATTCATATCCCCACAGATTCGACATTGGTCCATGTTCTTTGTTAACCAGTTGGTACTCGTCCGTATCATCATCTCAGAACATGCGTCAAGCGTTTGTTTCTACATGGTACTCGTCTGTATCATAGTCTTAAGGATGCTCATCCGCATCTTTAATCCATACACTGTGTCAAACACCTATGTCCTCTTGGATATAGACACTCGTTCGTGTCTACTATTCCCCAGAAGAGTCCTCTCAGATTCAACACTCGTCCGTGTTCTCTGTTAACCAGATGGTATTCGTCCGTATCATCATCTTTGAACGCGCGTCAGTATTTGTTTCTACCCGATACTCGTCCGTATCGTAGTCTTAGGGATGCTCGTCCGCATCTTTAATCTATACACAATACCAAACACTTATACCTTTTGTTTCTTGGATATAAACACTCGTCCATGTTTACTACTCCCCAGTAGATCGCCAACAAAGCAAGTTTTCCTTCTTATCTGGCACTCGTCCTGTGTCATGATAAACCCTGAGAGCAGCCGTACCCTGCTAGGTGGTCGTCCTCCACCTCTTGATGGTCGTCCTCCATCATGCTCATCCGATGGCCGTCCCCATCGTTGATATTTAGCAGCCGTCCCCTGCTAGGTGGTCGTCCTCCACCTCTTGATATTCGTCCTTCATCATTTTACCCAATGGCCGTCCCCATTGTTGATTTTTGGTTATCTGACATTCGTCCTATGTCATGATAAACCCTGAGAGCAGCCGTCCCCTGCTAGGTGGTCGTCCTCCACCTCTTGATGGCTGTCCTCCATCATGCTCATCCGATGGCCGTCCCCATCGTTGACCTTTTATCCGACATTCGTCCTGTGTCGTGGTATTTTCGGCAGCCGTACCCTGCCAGGTGGTCGTCCTCCACCTTTGATGGTCGTCCCCATCATAGTTCCTTTATTCCCCAACAGAGCAGCCGTCCCCTGCTAGGTGATCGTCCTTCACCTTTGATGGCCGTACCCCATCATCTGTTTTTTTCATTTATTCTTTAACCCGATGGCCGTCCCCGTCGTGGTCCCTTTTCCTTTTCTTTTAGCCCGATGGCCGTCCCCATCGTCGGTTACTTTGCTTTATGAACTTGATGGCCGTCCCCGTCATGTTTCATTTATCCCCAGAAAACTTTACAGCTTTATCGTGATGGCCGTCCCCATCATAATATCTTATTTTCCCCAGCCAGTCGGCCGTCCCCGTCTTGGCTTTACCTTTTATCCCCAGCATGTCGGCCGTCCCCGTCATTGCTTTGCTTCACACACTTTCCCAGCATGTCGGCCGTCCCCGTCATTGCTCTTTACCCGGCAGTCGTCCTCTGCTCGACGGTCGTCCTCCGTCGCCCACACTTTACAATATACTTTATTTTCCTTTACAATCTATATCCCTTTTCTTCTTCATTCTGTGAGTGCAAATTTTGGACCGTCTTTGGTATTCAACCACAAGTTATCTTGTTTGCCTGTTAAGCCGTTGCTTACAACCTGCACAGCTAACTCATGTTTGAATAGTGGCAGCTGTAAACACCCCAAATTTGCCCTCACCCATTCACACCATGGCTTGTGATCATCTCATATGCATAAACACAATCATATCATCTCACATCTCATTTTTGATTCACTGCATAGATTCAAAGTCATCTGCATCTAGGGTTTGTGATCTGAGCAATCCAAGAGCCTCCTGAGCCATTCCAAAGGCCATCAATCACTTCAAAGGGGTCCATGTGTGTTCTTATATCATATTACATCCTCTCAAAGTCAAAAATGCAAAAGAATCACAAGAACTGGGATTGGTGTGATTGCAGAGCCAAGTTTGACTGCACAGTTGACCTAAAATTAGGGTTTTGGTTTCAGAGGCCATAACTCCAAATTTTTTGGTCATTCTTGTTTCTATTGGTCTCTATATGGTATAGGGAGTATGCATATCAAGTTTCATGAAGAAATTCCATGGGGAAGTCATCTGATCAAGAGTTGACTTTTCAGACAAGTCAGTGCAAAATCAGGGCATCTGAGGCCCCCAATGACCCAACCAATGGGCATTCTTCATCAATTTGAGTGTATATGATCTTTATTTGATCATGGAAGAAGTTTGAAGTTCACAAAAATCAAGAATTTGAAGTTTTTGCAAAGTTGACTTTTTAGGGCATGGTTGACTTTTCAAGAATATGTCATTTTGTGCCATTTTTCAAGCCTTGATTCTTGGTCCAAAAATGCTTCAAATGAGAAAACCTTGGTCATGAAAGTTGTAGAATACATTTTTCCCTTTTCAAAAAGTACAAGAACATGATCTAATTCATTTTGGATCAAAAGTTATGGTGTGACAAAGTTGGCCAAAATCATTGATTTTCAAGATGTGCACTAAATGGAAAATTTGCAAAATCATGTTTCAAGGCAAGTTGTAACTTCTAGTTGGCATCAAACCATTACACAAACATTCTATGTGACATAAAAGTCAGAATTGAACCAAAATGCTCATGTTTCATGGCTTATGGAATGAGAAAATCACATGTGAACCAAAATGAGCCAACTTGCAAAACTCATGATCACACTTCCTACCACTTGCTACATTGGATGCTGAGCTTTGCTAGCCCTTCCCCTCACCCTTGCTGCGCCAGCCCCATGCTTGTACTAGCCTAGAACCAAGCCATACCTCTTTTACACAAAGAGTGGACTTTTGGCAAAAGTGAACTTACCAATCAATAAAGGCCATGTCAAATCATCTGACCTATAGGATTATTTTATACTATCCTTTGGCA